>JASDFA010000020.1:3342500-6126666 GCA_035772735.1 Datura wrightii
TCAAGTTAAGGTGCCTAAATGATCATCTTGTGAATTGGAGTGCTGAATTGACACAGTGAAACCAAGTTGAAGTGCCTAGATGTGCATTCTCAAAGTTTGAGTGCTTAAATGCCAGTTGAGATCAAGTTTGAGTGTCTATTTATGTATTATGGCTATGAAACAATCATGAAATTTCTCATTAATTCAATGAGAATCTGTTTCTCACCATGCGTTTTCCCAGTGAACTGGTTAGGCCGAAAATAGGTGGGAAAATCATATTTTATAACATAAATTTCCCACTGATTTATGGCGGGACTCTATTTCTAGTATTGCTTATACAATCAAACTCACAATGTACTATACATATTTTAAACATGTATTTATTGGATCGATATTTTTTCTTTTATAAATAGCAAAATATAATCAGTCGTAGATTCTTTTATTCAAAATTCTTCCTTTTATAAGAGGTAAAATACAATTAGATGCAAATCTTTTTATTCAAAATCCTTCATTTAACTTTCTTACACAATCAAAATCACAAAATGTTGTATGTATTTTAAGCATGCATCAAATCCTATTGGTAATGTCTTACACAATCAAAATCACAAAGTAATGTATATATTTTTTAACATGCATCCCCTTTGTTTTAATATCTAATTAAGCTGTCATTAATAATAATTAATATATTCAAATTCAAATATTCTGAATCTCGTGAGATCGATCATTGCGATAAGATTAATATTTCAATTTTTTCTTTTAGAACATAGTACTTTAATTGAGATAATGAAAAATCATTAAATTTAAAATCCTTCCTTTACTTAATTACACAATCAAAATCACAAAGAAGAAAGGAATAAGCAAACACAACCACATAAAAAAACACAAATATGATGAAAGTTAAAAAAGAAGAAACAAAAGAGAAAAAGAAGAAAAAGAGATGCAGAATAAAATGGCAAATATGAAAAAGTAACCATGTGATGTTGCGTTCGTCCCATAATTGTTGCATATATAAAATATAGAAATATATGGAGGAATCGGGAAAAATATATCTTTCAATTTTATGATTTAAAGCAGATATATTGCTCGTTAAAAAAATAGTATATATATACTTTCTTTGTCTGACAAATGATGCATACTTTCCCCTTTTATTCACATACATATATTTATTAATTTTTTTTTTCAAAAAATAATTTTAAAATGATCATGTGGCTTCATAAAAATACCTCACCCAATTTTTTTTTACCCGAAACCCAACCTCTCTTCTAAGCAATTATAAAATAAATTTGGGTCAAATCTAAATAAAAAAGGGATCAAATTTTTTTAAGTTGAATCGGGTTTGATGAGATTAAAAAATGAAAGAATTAATTTTTAAAAATCATATAATATTTTTAAAATTAAAAAATAATTAATTTTTTTAAAAAAATCGAGAATATATATATACATTATTGGTTCCCATTTGTCCAAAAAGTAAAAAAAGACAAAATAAAGGCCAACATGGTGACAAAGTAAAGACAACAAAGCTTAGAAGGTTTTTTTTGGCCACTAAATCAATAATATATTTTATTAATGAATTTTTAAATCATATTTTTATATATTAATTTATCAAATTTTTTAATATAAATATAAAATCCCACGAAAATTACTAAAAATTTGAAAACCCTATTCAATATCCTAAATCCACCCCCTCATCTTTTGACCATAACATTGTTCTCTTTCCAATTTTGGAATATTTTCAAAATTAATTTAGCTCATAATGCAAATTACTAGTTTCTAGAAATAAAAGAGAAGCAAAAAAAAAAAAAAAAAAAAAAAAAAGAAAAAAAAAAGAAAAGAAAAAACAAATTCTATTTCCAAAAGAAGCGCATTTTAGAAAGTCACAATCAGCGTAAACCGTACGAACATAATAAAATACTAATTTCACTTTAATTTTTTTTATTTTAAAAAAGATATAATATTTTCTTTCAATTTTTTAATTTTAATTTTAATTTTTCAAATAACATATTCAATATCACAAAATTCAAAAATATTTTGATACATTTAAAAAAGTTTTTAAGTTAAGATCATAAAATTTAATTATTTTACTTTTTCAAATTTCGCATCTAAATTAAAATCATAAAAATAAATTAGAACTAAAAGGTAACACTCTTCTAAGTCAAAACATGATGGATATAATACCCAAGGGGTTGTTTGAAAGTTGGTTATAATTATCCGTATATTAATAATATATGAATTAGTTATCAAAGAATTTATATATTATTTTATGAAGTAATTAGTTATTCATGTAAGGGCCATTTGGTAGCTAGTTAGGACTCGTTTGGTATGAGTCATGAGAGATAAATAGTTCTGATATTATTTTTAGATAGATTTATTTCATATTTGGTTGATATAAAATCTCAGGATAACTTATCTTAAATAAGTCATTCGGAGATTATAATATTATTTTTATTCCACATTGACAGTGAAATAACAATTCAGGAATAATTGATCTCGGTATAGCTCGTTTCTCAACCAAACGATCCCTCAAAGTTATGCAGTTAATAGTAATACATGAATTAGTTATAAGGTAATTTTTATACAAAAATTAGTTATATGATTATTCATACAAATATTAGTTATATAAAATTTTAAATTATAAACTAAATATCAACCGACTATCAAATATAATATTATTTATATAAAAATTTAATTCCGTATAACTCATATCTAAACCGACCGCCCAAACAACCGTCAGACATGATTTAGAGTTGCTGGCAAACACCAACTCATAACAATATACTGACCTAAAACACCCTATACCGTAGGATGAACTCTTTCCGACATTTTCCAGATCCAATCGGAACGGTTCAGATTTCTCCCCCGACTTTGATTTAGATCTTACTTCTTCCTTCATCTTCCCATTTTCGCCGATCCCTCAAATCCTCGCAGCAAATATATACAGAGAGAGAGAGAGAGAGAGAGAGAGAGAGAGAGAGGGACAATTGTTCATTGTTTGTGTACATTGCTTTAGCATAAACCTTCAGCTTAGTTCAGATCTCTCTTCGTTGAATTATCAGCTGTATTTTTTCCTCACAGATCTCAGGTATGGTCGAATTTAAGTAACCCCTTGATTTTTTCTTAATTTGTTAGGTGATTTTGTAGTTCAAACTGATTGAACTAGTTTCCTAATATAGAAACTTCGAGTCAAAAGTGTTTAATTTGTTTGTTTTCTTTCATAGCTTGGGAGTTGGGATAAAGGGGTAGTTGTTGTTGATTTTTTTTCAATCTTGAAATTGTGACATTCCAAAACCGTGATTTGCAGGAAAAAAAGTTAAAGTGAAAATCTAGTTTGGGTTGCCATGGCGCCGACCACGATCCGAAAGGCTATAGGGGCGGTGAAGGACCAGACAAGTATAGGGATAGCGAAAGTGGCGAGCAACATGGCACCGGAGCTGGAAGTTGCTATTGTTAAGGCGACTAGCCACGATGATGAGCCGGCTGGGGAGAAGTACATAAGGGAGATTCTCCAATTGACTTCGTATTCACGAGGTTATGTGAGTGCCTGCATGTCTGCAATTTCCAAAAGGTTGGGAAAAACCCGGGATTGGATTGTTGCCCTCAAGTGTTTGATGCTTATTCATCGACTTCTCAATGATGGAGATGCTGTGTTTCAGCAAGAAATTATGTATGCTACGAGGAGGGGGACAAGGCTGCTCAATTTGTCGGATTTCAGAGATGAGGCTCACTCGAATTCGTGGGATCATTCGGCTTTTGTGAGGACTTATGCTTTGTATTTGGATCAGAGGTTAGAATTGATGGTTTTTGAGAGGAAGCAAAATGGTAGTACTGGTGGAGAGATTGAAAGGTATGGATCTAAGGATGAGCAATGGAGATCACCCCACAGTTCGAACCGGGGGTATGGTTATGATCACGGGGAGTTTAGAGATGAGCCTGGTTATGGAATGAGGAGGTCGAGATCATCAGGGGATGTGAGAGAGTCAATACAGGAGAAGAAAGATGTGACTCCATTGAGAGAGATGAAGCCTGAAAGGATTTTTGGGAAAATGACTCATTTGCAGAGACTGCTAGATCGGTTTTTGTCTTGTCGGCCAACTGGTTTGGCAAAGAATGAAAGAATGGTCTTGGTTGCTTTGTACCCTGTGGTGAAAGAAAGTTTTAAAATTTACACGGATATATGTGATGTTTTGGCTGTTCTGTTGGATAAATTTTTTGATATGGAGTATGAGGATTGTGTCAAGGCCTTTGATGCCTATACTAGTGCAGCAAAGCAAATAGATGAGTTGGTGGGATTCCATAACTGGTGCAAGGATATTGGGCTGGCAAGGTCGTCAGAGTACCCAGAAGTGTTGAGGATTACAAGCAAGCTATTAGATACATTGGAGGAGTTTGTGAGAGATAGGGCTAAGGCGACAAAGAGTCCTGAAAGGAAAGAAGAGAGCCAGCCAGCTCCAAAGGAAGAGGAGCCAACACCAGATATGAATGAAATTAAAGCATTGCCACCACCAGAGGATTATACTCCTCCACCGCCTCCTGAACCAGAGCCTCCTAAGCCTGTTGTTCAGGAGACCGGAGATTTGGTGGATTTGAGGGAGGAGGGTGTTACTGCCGATGATCAGGGGAATAAGTTAGCCTTGGCATTATTTGCAGGGCCAGGAACTAGCAATGCAAATGGGTCGTGGGAAGCATTCCCATCCAATGGGGAACCTGAGGTTACGTCTGCTTGGCAGAATCCTGCAGCTGAGAGTGGTAAGGCTGATTGGGAACTGGCTTTGGTGGAGACAGCAAGTAATTTGTCTAAGCAGAAGGCGGCATTGGGTGGTGGTCTTGATCCACTATTGTTGAATGGCATGTATGATCAGGGTGTTGTTAGGCAACATGTGGCCACTGCGCAATCGAGTGGTGGCAGCGCCAGCAGTGTGGCATTGCCTGGAATAGGGAAGAGTGCTACACCAGTTTTGGCACTCCCCGCACCCGATGGAACAGTCCAGACAGTTGGACAAGACCCCTTCGCTGCATCTTTGAGTGTTCCACCACCTTCTTATGTGCAAATGGCAGATTTGCAGAAGAAAGAGCAATTGCTAATACAGGAACAGATGGTATGGCAGCAGTATGCCAGAGATGGCATGCAAGGTCAAACGAGTTTGGCCAAGATCACAACTGGAGGATACTATGGTCCGGGGCAACCCCCTGTGATGCCTTATGGAATGCCACCAGTAAACGGTGTTGGAATACCACCTGCAGCAGGGTATTACTACACTCCTTACTGATTTTGCAATATATACCTTTTCTTTTTCTGTTTTTGTTGGCTGTTCATTGTTAGTGTTTGACCTATTCCACTGTATTATTTGATGGCTATATCTTCAATTTGTTCACGCTTAACGAGTCTAATGGATGAAAAGGGAAACTGGGCTGAAGAGAACAGAGATTGGTGGTCTTGATGCTTGGGAACTCTGTAACCCTTGTTGTATGTCTCTCCTTTTTGTAATATACGGATTTCTTTAAAGTACTTGTTTGAGTAATGCTCATTTCAAGAGGGGTGTTGTTTGCGAGTTCTTTGAGTGTTGGATCTTCTGATGCTTGGGAACTCTGCAAAACCCTTGTTGTATGTCTCTCCTGTTTGTAATATACTTTGAATATTGATTATGTTGTTACATGCTTTGTTGTTTGAATTTATCTTTGCTATAAACTATTGTGTTGTGAAACTAATATGCAGAGAGATGAAGCTGCTCAAGATTTAGGTGACCAGATTCTAGGTCTGTTTGCTTAGACGACGACGTGTTGCTTTATACTGGAAAAAAAAAACCCTTTACTTATAAAATGAGCTTGAATGGAAATTCAGAAGTTCTCCAGCAGTCTAGGCAAATAACAATCTTCATAATAATATGTTTTGTGAGATAACGTGACTGCTATATTTGCTTTACATACTTGATTTTTTTGATATGTTTTACTTGAGCTGAGGGTTTATCGGAAACAATCTCTCTATCTTCAGAAGGTAGGGGTAAGGTTGCATACGCACCACCCTCCACAGACCTCACTTGTGGGATTTTACTGGGTTGGTGGTTCTTGTTGTATAATGTGGCTACAACCTGATTCTTGTTTGATGATTCGGTATGCTTATAATATACTGAGTGAGAAAGCTGAGACAATGCAAGATTTCTCCCTTCTCATGTGCAGCTGTGTATATGATCTGTCTATTTAAAGCATATCAAAGTCCTAAAAAGAATTCCAACAACTCCTATATACAAAATTTTATGGAGTAAATTAAAATCCCATGAAAAAATTACCATTGTTGCAAGCTTGAAAGAAGTGGATTATGAATTTCAAATATGAAAAGTGAGTTTAATCGTGTGTTGTTGAAAAGGCTTGGAAATATTGGTAGGAACGAAGATTGGAAATTCAAATTTAAGAAATAACTACTATTATTTTCTGACATATATGTGTGGAACTTCACATATTGGTAGTTCAAACTACAAGACATACATATGTCTTAGACACGTATATCGAAAGTTTGGTCTAAACTTTCGATGTGCATATGAAGTTTGAGACTTTGAAGTCAAACTTTAGACTCATAATATCAAAAGTTTGATCTTGACAAGCTCGAAAGTTTGGTCCAAACTTCAGATGCGCATCTCAAGTTTGAGACTTTCTGGTCAAACTTCAGACACATATGTTGAAAGTTTGTCATTGGCAAGTTAAATTTCTGACATGAATGTCAGAGTCTGTCGGAAGTTTGGTCCAAACTTTCTATGCACATCTGAAGTTTGAGACTTTCAAGTCAAACTTCAAGCACATAATGTCGAAAGTTTGATCTTGACGAGCTCGAAAGTGTGGTCCAAACTTCATATGCCTATTTCAAGTTTGACACTTTCAAGTCAAACTTCAGACACATAAGCCGAAAGTTTGGTCTTTGGCAAGTTAATTTTTTGACATCCGTCTTGGCAAGTTAAATTTCTGACACGGATGTTGGAAGTTTGCTTGTACAATAAATATGCCATATTTCAGGCAAAATTCATAATTTTACAAGCGGATTTTTGCTACTTTAAATCACATATTATTTGTGCACTTGCCCCTATTTAGATTCTGCATATTAGGGCCCAAATCTGCTATTGTTTGGGCCACCTTGTATTATTATCCATCCAAAATATACCCAAATGTCTCACACAAGGTCCACAATCAAACTGTCAATTATTTGGTAAAAGGTTGGTTGGTGATCATTAGTATATGGTAGAATATAGAAGTCCAATAACATTGCTAATGATAAAGTGGTCCCTTTTTTGCCACGTGTCAACTCCTCTATCACACATGGCTAGATGAGCTCTCATCCATTTCTTCTTCTCCCACCTTAGAAAGTTAGAAAACATATACCTATAGGAAAAAAAAAAGTCTGATTGTTGTGTGTCAATTTATGTGACACATTTTTTTTGTAGTCAATTTAAAAGAGAATCTATCCATCTTAACTTGGAGTTACTTAGTAATTGTTGCCGGTGGGAGGTCACAAGAATCTCGTGGTATTAGTCGAGCTGTGCGTAAGCTGGCCCGAACAACATGGTTATCCAAAAAAAAAATAACACATTTTTATATTTAGTAATAATTTAATTTTAAAATATCTCATTCACTCTTGGTGGAATGATTTATAATCACATAAACATTTATTAATTGTTTTAGATCACAAATTTTAAAGGTCTTTTTATATTTCTTAAACTCAGTACTCAATTAAATTACATTATGTAAATTGAGACAAAGGGAATAATGAAGAAAAGTGAAGTAAAACCAAAACAATGCAAGAATAAATTGAAAGAAAAATGAAAAAGTAACAAAGAAATAATGGAAGATCAAGTGGTAGTACAAAGTTAAAATTACAATTCCTAACTTTAGAGATGTAATAAATATTTGATACAATAACAATATATTCAGTATAATTTCATAAAATGGAGAGATTTAATTGTACGAAGATCTTACCTTCATCTCAGAGATTGTCATAACAAATATTTGATATAACAACAATAACATACTCAATTTAATTCTACAAAGTGGGAAAGAATATAGTGTATGCAGACCGTATCTCCACACGGAAGATAGTTGTAATAAATATTTGATAAGAAAGAAAAAGAGAAGGCCAAGGAAAGGGGATAAGCCACTTGTGGAGAACTCATGCCACAAAACAATTTCATTTTAATTCTCTTCACAATCTTCACTCATTATAACCAAAAAATTTCAAATCCAAACAACAAGATATATTACCTACACTAACACAATATTTTGTTCAATTGCCCCTTATATTCATTCAAGAAAGAGATTCCAATGGCTTCTTCTTTGAACTTCTTTGTTCCTCCAATTGCAAGTACTACCCAACAAAGAAGAGTTGTTGTATACACTAGAGCCACAACAACAAAAAATTCTGGAGGAAAAAACAGTGAAGAGAAATCAATATTGGATTTTGTCCTTGGGGCATTACAGAAAGAAGACCAATTACTGGAAACTGATCCAATCTTGAAAAAAGTGGAGGGCAAGAATGGTGGTACCACCACAACTGTCAGCAGCAGCAGCAGCAACAAGAGGAAATCAGTTTCTGGCCCACCTCCCAAGAAGGATTCCAATGGTTTCGGAGGATTCGGGGGACTCTTCGCAAAGAAAGAATGATAAGAGATGGATTTAGAATTTTGAGTCAGTCGATATAAAGTGTTTGTTACTCACAGAACATTCCTAAGCGTTATGCATTTGATATATTCTTGTATGTGATCTATATTTATATATATATATGTACCCTCTTTCACTTAAGTAATTTGATCTTCAATTCTATAATCTACTTGATGTGAACTTATTTCATATTGTGTGTTGCACAAACATTGATGAATTTGGTTGAAGGATATAGCATTTAAATTGTTGCAGCTGAATCTAAATATTTTTGCTTATGACAGGACAAATCAATCAATCAAAGTCAATTTTCTAAATATTTAAATTAAAATGAATATAATACAAATTTTTAGTCTTCATTTTTTTGTCAGCCCTATTGATTATTATTATTTTTTGGGGGTATATAACTATGTGTTCAAACAGTAAATGAAGTTGAGAAGAATTTTGCAATTTAAAAAAGTGGCCCTTAGGCCATCAACATAGTGATTTTAAGCAGTATGAAGTGTCCAAGCCCAAAAATGCCACAATAGGGACACATAAGGCGGGCATGAAATGGTATATATCGAATATTATATTGAAATTGAAATTTTTAATATCACGATATGGATATTACGGTATTTGGTACTGATTTTAAATTCTTTTGGTATTTGGTACAGTATTCAGTATTTATAAAATAAATACTGAAATACCGAATGCCACACCGAAGTTTTATAGTAATATATACAATCCCTAGATATTAAATTTAATATTATTAAATATATAAACTAATTTAGCAGTACAAAATCACATCACATTTAGTTTAATGCTAATTTATATTTAATAGAGGATTTTACCACCAAAATTAATTTTTTATTCAAAAGTACTAAATTTCTTGAACATTTTGGATCCTTTAGGCCTATAACAAATAGAATTATATTTGGAGTAGGTCCAAGAGAATTAACTACTCTTTCGTGATTGAAATATTCTTTTTGTGCAATTGATTAACGAAAGTAATTGTAGTTTTAATATAATTGAGACATTTTCTGAAAAATTAGAGTCATAGTTCTTTATTATATGAGTATATATAAGTCGAAACCAAATAAAATATGGTTACTGAATTATCGTACCGAAAAATACTGATATCGAAGTTAAAATTACCGAACCATACCGAACTAATTTGGTATGGTAATAGTATGTAAACTTTAGATATTGAAAATCAGAGTTACTGAACCAAATTTTCAATACTGTGTCATGCCGTACCATGTCCACCTCTAGTGGCAGAGTCATTCACATAAATATTCTTATTTTGGGGTGATCTTTAATTTTGTATTTCAACACTTTAAGTAACAAAAAAGTGATAAAAAATGCTCCTAATAGCCAAAAAAATAATAAATAAATAAAATGATTACAAGGCAAAACAAATAAAAATACAAGGCATAAGTCTTGACACAAGTTATGCCTCAGGGCAGAAGTTCTCACAGGTTATGCCTCAGCGCATAAGTTCACTACACGAACTTATGCCTTGGGCATAAGTTCAGTAGCATGACATAAGTTCAGCAGCATGAACTTGTGCCTTGGGGCAGAAGTTCAGTAACATAACTTGTGCGTTGAAATAAGTTCAGTAGCATGAACTTATGTGTGACGTTTTTTTAAAAATAAATATTAAGGGTAAAGGTTTGCCTTATGAATTAAATCTCACTTAACTTATGCCTCAAGACAAACATTCTCTAGAAAGATTTGCCTAACAAAGTTAAGTCATAATTAAAGATATTTTAAACAATAGATTTTCATTAAATAAGCAGTAGGAGTAAAAATTAAATGGTCATTCACAAATGTCTCTATTTCGAGATGATGTTTAATTTTTGCCCTTCAACAATTTATGTAATAAAAAAATGGTCGAAAATACTTCTGACATTGAAATAATGAATAATTTTTTGCGGGATATAAGTTTATATTTCTGTATCATAATAACCCATAAGTTATGTCGTAAAAGACAAAGCAAATTATGCCTCTACACTGAAGTAACAAATAATTTTTCTTGCCATTCGTATCATAATATCTCATAGGTTATACTGTAAATACAACTCTTTTGATAATTCTTTGCAAATACCTGCAATAACATAATAAGTTATGGTCTTGAGTTTTTCATTTGAGTTTATATTAACTGATTTCATGTGTTGCACAAACATTTGAAGAATTTGCTTAGAAGGATGAATCAAAATATATACACAATGCATAAATAGGATATATTTTATATTAAATATACATATAATATACATACCTATATACAATTAATATATACATGTAATATATACTTCAACCCGTATTTGGTAAATCAGATAGTCAAAGTGTATATCTACATAAGGTTCCAGAGTATGGGCTAACCTTGAACTGGTCGTTGGGTCATTCAGCTCTTTGTTGGGTAATAATTTCAAGTTTTTGCGCCAACTTATTTTATTTTGAGGTGATTTTTAATTTTTATCCCTCAAATAGAGGATCTTTAATTTTTTCCCTTCAGTATTTTAAGTAATAAAAATACCCTTAATATTCTTTTAAAAAATTGCAAGACAAAATAAATTTGCAAGGCAAAAAACATAGGTTAGCGCTAGAAGGCAGAAGTTTATGCTACTGAACTTCTGCTCCAAGGCACAAATTCAACAGACAGAAGTTTATACGATTGAACTTGTGCCCAAGACATAAATTCGTGTTATTGAACTTGTGCTTAGGGGCAGAAGTTTAGGCCAACAAACAAGTTCATGCTACTTAAGTTATGCCTTAAGCCATAATCTGTGTAAATTTATGCCTTATGTCTTGCGAATTTTATTTTAGTTTTTTTCTGTTAAGAATATCTTTTATCACTTCAAGTGCCGAATAACAAAAATTAAAGATTATCCCAAAATAAAGATATTTGTGCGAATGACTCTAAAAATTTTATGGAATACTCTATTTGGTCGTCTTTACTTAATTTGTTCCTACTTTTTTTTTTTTTTTTAAAATTAGCTGGTATTCAAAATATAGATAACTTCAGACAAAACTATTCCTCTCTAGTTTCCTCATTCTTTTTAGTTGTTGTGCAATAATATTATTCAAGTTTATAGTAATTCAAGTATAGAACTTTGAAGCTGTTGGTCTTGAATTTCTAATGAAAAATAAGTCTAAATCAAGTGGTGTTGTTGAAAATATTGACGAATTAAATCATCATTATTGTAAAATGAGTTTGTTAGATTCGTTGTTGTTTTGATAAATTGATGCTGGCATTTGTACTTTGTGATATTTGGAACTTATATTTTAAATTTGAACTTATTTGAGAAAGATGTACGTAGGAGTTGAATTGTGTTTTAAATTGCTGAAATTCAAAGAACAAGTTGTTCTTTCTGGGCAAAAATTTGTTCATACGAAATTCACTCAAATATGTATGTTTGAGGTTTGACTTTTTCAAGGCCATAACTTGAAGTTTGGCTATGCCAAGACCATAACTTCGGTAAAAGAATTCGAAGTTGAGTAGGCAAGCCATTATATGTTTGAAATGCATCCATTATATGTCTGAATTTTGAAATTTGACCTTGCCAAGGTTACAACTGAAATATCAGTCCCAAAATCGAATATTTGTGCACTTCACACAAATATTGGGTGATTTGCACAAATATTTATATCCATGCATGTATGTAGAATTTATCTTTGGGTTTGATATTTGTTCAGAAATGTCCTTTTAAGTTTTATAAAAAAAAATATGTTAAATTGAGCAATAAAAATGGTAAAGAGATGTGACAATTCTGACATGAAAGTCATGTCAGATTGATATGATTTCATGTTATATTCAATATAAATGTCCTATTAGATTAGTCATAAATTATTTCGACGTGGTCATGATGAGTGCAAAGCTACAACGAAAAAAGAGAAAAAAAATACATTTTAAAATGATGGCATGTAAATCATGACAAATCGATAAGATTTCATGTTATATATTTAACCTGGTTATCTTGTTGGATAATATAAAAACTCTATCGACTTAAAGAATGATATAAAAAAAAGAGAGGAAAAATATTCATATTAAATAAATATGAAGTAGAAGAACCTAGTTGCTTGCAATTGTTGTAGCTCGTCAAATAAAAAATTTCTATTAAAAATTTGAAATTCAAATAAAATTTTGTTCTGACTTATCACATCCATTTTCCTTCAATTCTATTTGAATTCCAGCTGTATAAATAGAAAGACTTTATATATTTCTTAATTTTTGTGATTTCTAATTTTCATTCATTGTACATTATTTTAAGTTATTCCATTTATTCTACCGGATTGTTTTCATCTACTGGTGATCTTATTGGCTTCCAACAAACACTACAAAAAAAATTAAAATTTGCTACGAACTTCATCGTTAATCTGTCACTAAATTGTTAGATAACAAATTTTTTTTGATAAACCGTCACTAAGTAGGTTACCGACGAATTTATTGTGCTGACTACAAAATTTATCTATCGCTATTCACACATGCTTTTAGTAGTGAAATATTAAAGAACTCCCAATTAAGAATTTCTCGATTTCGTGATTATATTTAAATCCAAACCTCTAATTAAAGATGAAGGTATCATAATCATCCTACCTCACTCTTTGTGGTAGTTTAAAATAAATCGAGGTTTCTCTCTCTCTCTCTCTCTTTTTTTAAAAACAAATTAGGGGTAGGGAAAGAAAAATGAAGAAAAAAAATTACAAGGTGGAGAATAAATTATTATCAATAAAATAAATATTTAGATAGTCAATTAACTAAATTATTGAAATTTCTGATCGGAATCTTCTTTCCCGAGACAATAGGGTTAATTTTTTTTACCCTAGCTATATAAGAAATTCCACATAGAGGTAAATTTGCCTCATAGCCTTTGGTTTAAACCCTACTAGCTAGCTAGTCTAAGGAAGAAACCAAAATAATTTGGACTATTTTTAGCCATGCATAAATAGTACCAAACCAAATTATATGATATGAAATAAAAACAAACTACTATTCATGAACACCAAAAAGCTCTTCTTTTACTATCAAAGCAGACAAAATTATGTTAAATCATATGCCATTCAAAGGTTTCATCACTAGTTCCCTAAATTAAACCATTCTTCTGGCTTATCGAAACGAAGTCAGAATTTTAATTTTATAAATTTTGAATTTTATAAAATAAAGATTTTAAATATTAATAAATAAATAAATTATAAATCTAATAGAAGTTTTAACATCAATATATTATTTAAATAAAATTATTAAATTTAACCTATCATACTCGGATTTTTAGCTCCGCCTCTTATTGACTGAGCCATTTTAAAGTAGAGAGGTGACAACACCAAATTTTGATGAATTTTAAATAGCTCATGAAGCATATCCACAAATTGTTTAGTTTGAATCGTTTAAATTTGTTTGTTTGATTTAGACTTGACTTAAATTTTTTTTTTTTTTTAATTTTAAAAAAAGTCTTTTGAATCTAGTGGTTTTAAACTAAAGATATGTTAAATATACAGAAATGTCTTTTAATCATGCGGTTTTAAACATGTCAGGTAAAAAGTTATAACTAAAGAGTTATCAATTTTTTTTTTTTTAAATAGACTAAAAAGAAAAGTAAGATAAAAAAAATGAAATAGGGAAATCACTTTTCTAGGGACAAAATATTGGACTGCTTAGTCATGGTAAAGTAAAAAGAGATTTGTAGATGAGCAGGGGCGGATCCAATATTTTGACATCGATTTATGAATCAAACTCTATAATATATGTTCTTTTCGTCTCAATTTATGTGATGATGTTTAACTCAACACAAAAATTTAAGAAAAAAAAAAGATTTTTGAAACTCATGATTTAAAATAAACCATTAAGGTAAAGGTAAAATAGAGTTAAATGTAAAAATATTTTTAATTGGGAGGAGTACTGACAAACAAGAAAAGACAATATCATATAACTGAAGTGAAGAAAATATTAAAAAACTTGAGTTTCCAACGACTGTTCTCGTTGAAACATCATAAAAAATATGAGATTTCTAATGAAAGTCCTGTCAAAAATATTTCTGACAAGCGAATTTCCGAGGGATTTGCAGTTAAAAAGAAATTAGGGAAATTGGGACAAAAAACACATAATGAGGACATGAGGGGCAGACAAACATGCATGAGTCTTGATTACCCTTGAGTCTATGATGGGGACTCATCACCAAAGACCTTATTATAGCCATCCCATCAAAGGCATCCAGACATGCTCAGAAGACTAGCCAAGACAACCATGCATTTTTTCTTATTTGTGTAACACCTCCATGTGCCTTTCTCCTCCCTATCTCCCACTCTAATACATAACTATTGTACTATCTATTTTTTTTTTGTTTTGTTTTGTTTTTAACTCTTGATTGTCTAAGACTTACTTACATGATTAATTTGAATTTGTGTCGAATAAAGTTCAGATATTAATATAATCTATCAAGAGAAAAGAGACAGACTGATTCAAAGGAAGAGATTTCAATCATCCAACCATATGTTTTTATGATAATTGTATCTATTAGTATTGTTTTGTAACAAATTGATATGGATTTGCAAAGTTGTTTTTCAGAAGCTAAAAAAAGTAGCTTCTCCCCAAAAACACTTATTTGAAAAGCACTTTTCTGAAAAATACACTTAGAAGCAGTTTTTAAAAGTTTGGCCAAACACTAATTGCTACTCAAAAATGCTTTTTAAATTTATTGGCCAAACACAAATTGCTTCTCACCAAAAGTACTTTTTTGATAAGCACTTTTAGAAAAAACACTTCTCAAAATAAACTGATTTGAGAAGTTTGGCCAAACATGCTATAAGTCTATTAAGGGGACCCGGTAAAGCATTTGCTATTGAGAAATTCTCTTTGCCAATACGTAAAGCCGATTTAACTAGCACATAGTTATGGGTTAATTATCACATAATCACAAACGATACCCTTTCAGTTGCAGAAAATATTGAGCTCTGAATCGTAAAATTCCAACTCATTAATAGTCTGAAGACGCTTAGCTTTTATTGTTGTCCGCCTCTTAATCATCATTTTTCATTTAACAAATGTCAAAAATGCCTCATCTTTTGTTTTCAGAAAACACACCAATATCATTCCCGAGTAATTGTCAATTAAAGTCACAAAATACCTAGCACCACACTTGGAGGAAACTCTATTTGAACTCCACAAGTCTAACTGTATATAATCTAACATGTCTTTGGTCTTGTGCTCAGCCTTCTTGCTTAACTTCATCTTTGTTTGTTTACCAAACACACAATGTTCACAAAATTCAAAACTTGATATTTGTATCCATCCAACAAATTCTTCTTGCTCAACAAAGGCACCTTTGTCACTTATATGATCAGGTCGCAAGTGCCACAACTGAGACTGATTCAGATCACTCTTTGCAGAAGCTACAGTTGCTTCCCTTTAACTACACTAATTTGAAGATGATACAGTTTAGAATGCAACTTACCGTTCATGAGTACCATGGAGTATTTACATACTTTAAGTGTCACATTCTTTGAGTGAAACTAATACCCTTGATCATCCAATGACAAAAAAAAATTAAATTCTTCTTTATTTGAGGAATATGCCAACACTCAATATTTTTTTATAATGCCATCAGACATTCTCAATATGATGTTACCAATTTCTTTTACCGCTAATAAATTATCATTACGCATAGGTAAACACTCGTCTGCTTGTAAGTTGTAAATTAATTCTTGTTTGGACATATATGGAAAGTTGCACCAGAATTAAAAACCCAGAAATTATTCCTATGACTAGAACTCACTGTACAAACTTCCCCTACATAGTCACTTTTATAAGAATAGTTGCTAGTGTCAATAATATTTATAGAGTTATCAACTTTCTGTTCTCCTCTTTTATCCTTCAGTTAGGATAATCTCTTTTGTAGTGACCCTACTCCCTGCAATCATAACAGTTCTAACTTTGATATGGCGTTAGAGATTTTCCTACTAAAGTTTTTCTATTGCGTTCTTTCCCTACTCACAAGACCTTTGCCTTTAGTTTTGCTTTCTAGAAAGCTCTACTTTAATCTTTAGATTTTAGTGTTTACTAACATCATCTAGTGAAATACTATTTTTTTCATATAACAATATATCAAAAAATTTATTGTAAGACAATGGTAAAGAACATAACACGATCAAAGATAGATCCTTACTCTCAATTTTGATATCTGCGTTCTTCATGTCCATTATGATTGAATTAAACTCATCATAGTGAGTTGTAACCGATGTATCTTCGTTCATATGAAGATTGTAAACCTCTTTTTCAGGTAGAGGCGGTTTGACAGTGATGTTTTAGAATATATATCTTTCAATTTTTTTCATATCGTTGCTGCAGATAATTTTTCTTCACCAATTTCTCAAAAATATTGTATATAACGCTTATGAAGATCGCACTCAAAGCCCTCTCCTTCAGGTCTACTTTTTCTGACTCTTTGACTCTTTCATTTCTTCAGGAAAAATCTCCTCAATTGCTTTCCATAACCTTTATAACACTAGATGCACTCTCATTCTAAACTTCCATAGATAGACTCTAGACCCCTCATCGAGTTTCTTTACGAGATACTTTGTTGAAGATGATAAAGATATCTTAACCCTTAATTATGTGTTGAAACTCTAGCCTCTCTTATGTTAATTATTATTGCAGAAAGATCGTGGGTTAACTAGCACAAAATTACTCACAAAGCAAATAGAGAAGAAAAAAAATAATTATTTAACAAGGTTCGACTAAGCCTTAACCTCCGGACCGAAGCAGAGAGAGTCTTCCACTATGAAAAAGAAAATATGTAAAATTCTTATAAATCCCATCTACTACCCTATATATAGATCCCAAGTAGTCCCAAGCCTATAAGATAAAGGTTCTCCCAATCCTACAAGGATAATATATTTTCTTTTATCCAAATCTATTAGGATAATGATTTTTCTAAACCAATAGAAATTATGAGTTTCCTAAATATACAAGGAAAGAATTCAAGATATAATTAACGAATTGCCGAGAGATCTCAATTATTCCACCGTACTTTTCTGTAGCAATTATATCTATTATTATTATTTTGTAACAAACTGGTCTGGATTTGCATCAAATAAATCTATTATTTTCTTGTTTCAATTTAAGTGTCTTACTTTTTTTTTTTTTTGCCCGTCTCAAAAAAAGAGTATATCTTTCTATTTTTATTAAGTTTTCCAATTCTAATATATATTCTATCTGACAAGTTTAACATCACAAAATTTAAAGGACTACATATATATTTTTAATTTAAGATCATAAAATTTAAAAATTTATCTTTATTATTTAAATTTTATGTCCAATCAAATTAAGACACTTGAATTAAAACGGCGGAAATAATAGATATGTCTACATTCAATGTCCATTAATTAGTTACATGTTTCTGACAAGTGACCATTCCCCATTTGCATCTACCACAAATCTATATCTACACTGTGCTTCTACTGCTTTTGCTTCAAATATTTACTATTGCTAGTAAACTAGCTATATTAACTTATAATAATATTTTCTTTTATATAATTTTTAAATATTATAGAATTAATTTTTTAAAAAATAATACCCTAATATATAATTAAAACTAAATATGTTAAACATGAATTTTATATATAAATTGAGACGAAAAGAATATATTTTATGGACAATCGATGACCATTGTAGTTACACGTGTAGAAAGGCTTGTATGCAGTGACTTTAATGATGTACTTAGCAAAACAAATAACTATAAAGCAAAAGTAGTGAGTTGGCAATCATGGGTCTAATCATGATTTCCATTATTAGAAGTGGGGTGGGAGAGGGGGTGGGGGGTTTAATTTGTTGGTGCATACAAATAATTTTTTAAGATTTGTAAAAGGCGTTGTCTGGTCAGCTTATGCGTATTTCGATAGAATTGTGCTTACATGTATTTGCTGGCGATATAATTATCATTACATAAATAAATACAGTTGTGCCAAATAAATGAACAAAAGAAGCTAACATATGAATATATCCTTCACTTATCTTGAAAATATAATTCAGTTGATAGAACTCTACTCTTATAAGATCGTCGCGATTAGGGTTGAACGAAAAAAATAATTCAACGTACTCATATACACCAACAATTTGCATAATGTTATGCACCAATGAATTAATTTTCTTTATGCATTTGGTATTCGAAATTTATTAGTCTTATCAATCTGAATTCACATCAAATATATTCGTTAAGAGGGTAAAGCAAATTGATTTACACAAATAGTCCCTTTTGTAACATTCTATTTGGAAGTTTGACCACTTTTTCAAAGCTCGATCAATGAACTGAAGTTCGATAGTGACCTCGATAGAGGCGATCCAGTCTGAAAGTCAAGATTCAAAACTAATATTCAAACCACACATCTAATCTTGAATATAACCAATTTATAGATACAAAACCACAATAAAGTGGTCATTCAATGTAAATAACACGGTAAAACGCTTCTTATCAAGAGATTCTCCAATCTCTTATGACACCGAATTAGATCTTGGTAAGGAAGAAGATGAATTAAAGAACTGAATGCAATCATCAATTGCCTCTGCCCTATGAGAGTCGATATTTAGTGTAACTGATGGCTTAACACAAATTGCTGCTCTCTCCGAGGAATTTGTAACTTTCCTACAGTTTCTCCTTGAAGAAGACATCTTCTTCATAACTGCAGCCATCTTTCCTCCAATGTGTTTGAAAAATTTTATAGGAGATAATTGGGATCTATTTGGCATCTTGAAGCTACAACTTGTAGTTGTGGTGGTACTTCTTGCATCATTAGTAGTACCATCAACAACACTCTTTGTAGAGTTCTGCTTTTGAAACTTGCTTGTGGTCTTTGCATTCTTGGTCATTTCTGGCTTATTGATCACACTCACTCCTTCACAACCTCTTGCCAACATCTCGAAATCAATGATAATTTAATGCAAACTGACTCGAACACTACTAACTTAGTATAGGTGGTGAGGGAAGTGATACCTTGAAAGATTACTAGAAATTGGAATGAAGAAAGAGGGTGAACATAGTTTGTTTCTTATATAGAGAACAAAGGGTAGAAATCAAAGTTAATTTAATGCAAACTGACTCGAACACTATATAATAAAAAACTTAGTATATGTGGAGTAGGAAGTGATAATTGGAAGATTAATAGAAATTGGAATGAAGGAAGAGGGTGGTTTGTGCTTATATAGAGAATAAAGAGTAGAAAACAAAGACAATTTAATGCAAACTAGCTCGAACACCAACAATAAATATCAAATTTAATTTCACAGGTGGAGTCTGAGAAGGTTAAGATGCAAATTGAATCTTACTTCTATTTTTGCAGGATAGAGAAACTGACTCGAACACTACTGCTATATAATTATTAAAAAAAAAAAGAAGAAGCTAACTTAGTATAGGTGGTGAGGGAAGTGATACTTGGGAGATTACTAGAAATTGGAATGAAGAAAAGAGGGTGAACATGGTTTGTGTTTATATAGAGAACAAAAGGGTAGAAAAATTAATGATGAAAATTTGAGGGACAAAAAGGTTACACTATAGCTAGGCCTCTAAAATTTAGGTGCAAACATACTATAGACAATGCTAGTGAATGGGAAAGTGACTTACAACAGTAAAAGACAACTAGCATTGAAAGAAATTGCAGAAAAACTTTGACTAAATACTACTCCCTCAGTATGTAATATTTTGGTCTTTTAATTTTATTTCAAAATAAGCGGTGTTTTATATAATTAATAAGACATTAATGATGTTTTTTTAATTTTACCCTTATTTAAATGGAGAGAGTTTTATATAACCAAGAAAATACTAAAGAGTTACCTCCCTTTCAAGGTATTTATTAAGGGTAAGTTAATAAAAATACATTTTATTTTCTAGAAATTTATTTTCAATTTATTTATTTTAATAGATAAATTTAATAAAAACATATTATCACATAAATTGAAATATAATCGATTCACTTAATCACCTGATCGTTAATTAAGTTATAAAAGTTTGTGTGCAACATAATATCATTTTTTTGGGTGTGTTTGGCAGGTAGGAAAATATTTTTTAAGAAAATAAATAATTTTTCCATTTATTTTTTAATATTTAATATGTAAATAAAAAATATTAGCTCAAAGATATTAGTTAACATAATGAAGGTCGGGATAGGAGTGTGGAGGTGGTGGAAGTGAAGGCTATAGGAGGTTGAGATGGAATTGGATGTGCCGGAGAATAGAAAGAAATAAAAATGTCACTTATAAAATATATTTTTCTTATTTCTATTAAAAAAATAATCATTTTTTAATTTCTAAGGAATTTGTTTTCTAAAAAATAATTTTTCAAAAGTTTTAATCAATCAAGTAAAAAAAAAATTTAAAATATTTTCTTGGTACTGAATACACTTGCACTGTAACTAGTGGCAGATTCAGAATTTTCATCAAGGGTATTCAAAAAACAAAAACTGTAGTAATTAAAATTTAAACTTGAAACCTCGATGTAAAATTTTGAACCCAAAATCACTAAGCCAACCTTTAGTCTTATTTTCAAAAAGTTCAAAATCTGTATATATACATAGAAATTCTAAAAAATACCTTATTTATACGATACAATTTTTTATCGAGAGAATTCAAATAAACTTCCTCCTGATCCGCTGAATCCGCTCCCGACTATAACATCGAATGCGAATAAATTTTTGCCGGCCCCACATCTCATTCCCATTTAATGAGGGAAGTTTCATGAAGGGGTAGATAGATTCATTTAGAAAGATAAAATTTAACTCCCACTTGCAAAAATTTACTCCTTTCTTTTCTCTTATGCTATTTTGTCTCTTGTCAAATAGAAAAATTTTAACATTTTTAAAATTTGATAAAAATTATATGATTGGGTGAGTTCTTTAAATAATATATTTTACCTTTCTAATTTTTCTTATTCTCTATATATAGTCATTTTTTCATGTTTATGACAATTTTTATTTTGTAATTCAACTTAATTTCTCTGAATTAACTATATATTTCGTTTTTGTCATATTTAACCTATTTCATACATTATGTAGCAAATTATTTTGCGTCGTGAAAGTTCGAAATTCGACGGATAATAAGATTACTCTTCTACTCTTTTTTTCCTACTTAAGTACTTTGTATATTGTTACGGGTGTCTAACCTACACATCACATCTTGCGATATCAATCACCATTAGAATATAATGGTGGATATATTTCTATAATACTAGAGCAAATGTACAACGATAATAATAACATACCAAATATAATCTCACAAAGTAAGGTCTGAGGAGGATGAAATTATATATGTACACAGATTTTTTACACTACTAAAAATTACTATTTTCTCATTGAAATTTTCCATCGAAAAATATTAAGTGGCTATTGGGAAAAGAAAAAATAATTGTGTTTTCACATAGAAAAATCATGAAGTTTCCCACTACTTCAGTGAGAATCTGTTTCCCACCATGCGCTTTTCCAGTGAACTGGTTCGGTGGGAAATGGGTGGGAAAATCATACTTTATAATACAAAATTTTTACTAATTTACGGTAAAAAAATTTCTATTTTTAGTAGTGTTAACTCAGAGACAATGTGAATAAACTAATATTTTTTTGTGTACTTTAGAGCAAATCAATTTCTCTAGTTAGCTTTTAGAGTAATCATTAAAGATTCTACCACCATATTTCCAACTAATTTAGATTATAGAGTCATCATTAAAGATAATACCACCATATTATTCTATGTAATTGAAAAATTAAAAGCTCAAATGCTAGCGAGCGGCTAGTGCATGTAGCCTTTAAGTGGTAGCCCCAATGGAGCACCAACAAGTTATTGTAAACAAAATGCAAGAAAAGCTTGGTCTAATCCATCTAATATCTATGCAAAACTCAATTTAACAACTAAACAGAGCTCAAACTTATTTTTCGGCCGGCAAATAAGTATTTCAATTTTGAGAGGGGCACAATATTTAGAGACATTGATTTGGTCTTAACTGGCGATTAAATACTCCAACTCGTCTTTACTGTGTCTTGTAGACACCCCATGCTTACATGACACATAAATTATGAAGGTATCTAGATCTCATCTTCACTGTGTCTTTATAGACACCCCACGCTTACACGACACATAAATTTTGAAGGTGCATATCCAGATGATTATTTTATAAGTCGGAGTGTTCAACTGACACAATAAAAATGAGTTAGAAGTGTATAGGTGTATATACTCAAAATTAAAATGTATACTTATCAGCTAAGACCTAAGGCTGTTTATATATAATATATTAAATATATATTGATAAAAGTGAAGTGAAGTGGTGCCATGGGGTCAATTAGAAAAATACATTAAGGAAAAGGATATAAAAAAGAATGGGAAAAGGGCACCAAGAAAGATATAGACAGAATGAGGCTTAACCAAAGAATGATGAAAAGTATCATTCAATCACTTTTCTCTCCGAGTTTAACTTTCATAAAGATATTTCATTTGCTTCATAAATATGAGATAACTCTGTTCGTCAAAGTTTGATAGATAAAAAAACAAGCTGTCTTGCTATTTTAGCCTCTTCTAAGATTTAAATATAAGACTTCATGATTTTCATCTTATTTCGTTGTTCACTAGGTCATATTCTTGGCCGGTTAGACTTTGATTGGTATGACAACAAGGGGATCATTATTGTGGGTTTCAAGTATTATTTATATTGCTCGGACTTTCTTAAAATAATGTCGTACTTATGTCAAATTCTCAATGTATTACTTTTAGAAGATTCAACACACATCCCGTTTGAAGAGTTCGAGCAACATAGAGCACCTTATAATGAAATATTTTGCACTATTCTTTACTTTAATCCTAAACTCTTTTGTTTTCTTATTTTAGACGATTTATTAAATTTAATTCTTAGTATCTACTTTATTTTTACTTTTATGGTAGTGTAAGAAACTGTTCATACAATGAAATTTCAAGCGATTTCAGAGAGAAAACGACAAAAATAGTCCCTTATATTTAGAATAAGTTTAAAATAATCTCTTAAATATATATTTAAGCAATTTTAATTCTTTAAATTTGTCAAAATAAGCACATTTGGTCTCAAATCTCAAACAAACATTTTAAACAAATTTTGGTTGTTTGATTTTTTTTTTTAAACAAAACTGCAGAAAAAAAAGGATTTAACTAAAAACATCAAGACGATTCCATCAAATGCAAAATAAAAAGATGCACCAAACACTAAAAATAGATCAAAATAGTAGAAATTGCACCAAACAATAGAAATATATCAAAATTGACAGAAATTACTGAAACTACATATTCAAATGTGAGTTCTCTCTCTCTCTCTCTCTCTCTCTCTCTCTCTCTCTCTCTCTCTCTCTCTGTTTTTATTTTTTTTTAATTTTTAATTCTTCATAATTCTCGTTAGGTTTAATTGCCATAGTTTATTAAATATATATTAAAAATGAAAAATGTAAACTTTTGACAAATTTAATGAACAAGCTGCTCAAATATATATTTAAAAACTATTTAAACCTATTCATTTTTTAAAAAATTATTATTTTTTATTATATAAGAGTAAGGGAAAAAGGAATGATGAAAGAATTACAAGATAAAAAATTAAATCTTTATTAATAAAAAAATTAAGATAATCAATCAATTGGATTACTAATATTTCCCATTAATCCATAGCATTAAGAGACCATTTTTTTTTCTTCATTTTCTCTCAAGACAAGAAGATACTTTCTCTTGCCTATCATAATGTTCCCTTTGGGGTCTCAATTTGGCTATGAAATTTCCATATGGGAAAATTTACTCAACACACAGCACATGCACCAAACAATTTTGTTTCTCTAAAGCACATACTTCTCCTGTTTCAAATTATTTATCGTGATTTTTAAAAATAATTATTTTAAAAATTTTAATATACCTTCTTGTATTATTTTATTTTATTTTTAATAATAATTATTTTTTTATTTTATCTTTAATAATAATAATTTTTTAAAATTACAACGCTTTAAAATGACACATAAATAAAATAAATACTTAATAAAAAAAGTTATACTTTTAAAAATAAATAAAGATAAAAGAAATTAAAAGTTTTTTTGATTAATATTTTCTTAAGAAATATAACAAAAGAGAAATACAATAAATGATATATTTAATAAATCATTACGATGAGTATCGTGTAAAGGACAGTATGTTTCATGCACTTGTTGCTTTGTTGCCTACTTTAGTGTTTTATTTACAACTCTTATACTAGCAAAATAAGAGATTGAGACATCACCCGGAGTGCTGATATCTTCTTCCCGATTTCTTTTTTTATAATCAAAGCTCGGAGAAGAAAGAGATAAAAGGGTTTTCTCTACGCCCGCATTCAGCTCTTCCTGAACTTATTATAGCGGTATTAGATGATCTTGTCCCGGAGACAAGTGTCTGATTAGCCATCAATGATTGGATATGATAAACTTGCCATATTAACTGACCTCGAGAAATTCGACACCCGTTATACATTAAGTGTGGAATGTGCATATAATGATCATTATGCTAGTGTGAAAATAGGAAAACATTACTATAATATTTGAATCAAAATTATTGAATCCGATCGAATAGTTACTCTGGCTGCCTCTATCTTCATAGAGGGTTAACTAGTATAAAGTAGTGCTACACATAGGATGCTCATACAAACTTTAAGTGTCACAACTCATAAGCTTGAGTTGTAGGCCTAGCTGGTTGCCAATGTACATTGGTCTATTTCGTGTTATTATTTAAGGATATAAACAAAAAGAACAAGCTTTTAAATTTTGTTTAACAAATTTTCAAGTATAATTGTCAGAGGCGGATCTAGAACGAGTTCTATGGGTGTGTTCGGTTAATGAAATATTCTAAAATATATTTTCTCAAGAAAAACAAACTCTTTGAAAATAAGAAAAATAACTTTCCTAATGAAAGTAGAGAAAACAAATTGCACTAGTGATATTCCATATTAATTATGTCCTTCCTACCCTCGTAACTTATTAACGTGCATATAATGATCATTATGCTATCGTGAAAATAATTGGGAAACGTTAATGTTACCTTAGGATTGTGTTCCAAATATCCTCTTTTCCTCACTTGTATCCCATTTGATTTTCATCACTTATACGGCTTAAGCTCTATGTATTGAACTAAAATATATTTGAGTTCTGCTTGAGATATAAAAGTACATTCATATAATAAGATATACTTATTCTGCATCTCAGAGTCTAAATTCTGAATCCGCTTCTATTTTGCCTTTGCTACTTCCTTTTTATTGCTAATGGTAACTATTTGGAATTTGAATCAATAATACTGGAAAGTAATTCCCTGAAAGATTTTTAAGTCCACCTCTATTTTCTATTTAGGATAAATTACACCAAACACTCCTACAATGACTCAACTGCAAATGCACCCCCAGTATTTTGTCTAGAATTTCCATTATATAAGGGGTACAAAATGCCTGAACCCTGCACATAGCGGGAGCGTTAGTGCACCAGACTGCCCTTTTAAGGGGTACCAATGCTTTCGGCTCGAGATATGTATAAGAATGCAGAAAATAATGAAATATGTACGTATAATAAGCATACTTATCCTGAACTCATAGACTCTAGATCCTGAGTTCGCTTCTATTTATGTGTGCTACTTCCTTTTCATTGCTAATGATAACTCATTAGTGATTTGAATCAATAATACTGGAAAGTAGATTTTTAAGTGAACCTTTTATCTATTATTTAGGTAAGTTACACCAAACACTCCTACAATATGACTCAACTGCAAATACCCCCCCCCCCCCCCCCTATATTTGTGTACGATTTTCATAGTATAGGAGATGTAAGTAATTGATTTTAAAATACGGAGGTGTATTTGCAATTGCGTACTTAAAACATTTTTGTTTGATATCATGAGAGAATTGGTCAATTGTAAGTAACCAGTCGCTTCTCAGAGGCATATAAGATTGTGTCTTACCAACAAGGATTGTGATAGAGTCGTAAGTACTCCTTCATCCTTAACCAGAGGTCTCGCGTTCGAGTCCTGCTGGATACGGAGTCGCCTTTGTTAGGGAGTGCTTTACTCCCAATGTGGGACTTTCCGGCATGAATCTGTATTTAGTCAGGCTTCAATGCGGTACAAGACATTGGGTGGGAAACCCAAAAAAATTACAAAGATGGTGAATAAACTAGTCCTGGCAAAGGGCAGGATCAGCTTAATTTGAATTTTGAACCATGGGAGAATCTCCATCCCTGTGCAAGCAAGAAAAGAAAATTGCACACTCCCTACGCAGGTATTACCCTGTTCAGGTTCAAAGGGACTTTCTCAGCCTGATCAGTCAGCATTCTGGCTTATAAAGCCAGGATTTGAAGCTGACACAGACACCCCCGGTGCTTTCTCGTGTCAATAAAACTAAGATATTAAGAGACTGAATACAAGAAAGTACGCGATTTCTTATTACTAACAAGGAGAGCTTCTCTGAACAAGGCTGTTGTCTCTGATTTATTTAACATACCAAACTAGATACTTACCTAACACTCGAGAATGAAGCTCCTACAACATCCCCTCCTTGACTGGCTGACGGAGTTGTGATCTCTTCAGAAAGCTCTGAGCCAGTTTTCGATCTTTATATAGTCCTGAAATTGTATTCTTTAAGGTAAGCGGTAGGAGCTTAAGGAGGAAAACATAAAGTTTCTGCGTTATGTTGCAAGGTAACTGATGTAAACCTTTTCTTGAACACTACCTCTGTTCCATTGCGAATAACACTCTTTCCTCTTTAGTTCGTTTAAAAAGGAATGACACCTTTCTATATTTGAAAACTTTTTAACTTTAACATTCCCACTTTTCCCATAATGACATGCTTTTATAGTCTTAGAAATATCATGATATGCTTAAGACTGAAACTGATAAAGGTACTTATGGTAGTCAAAAGTCTTTCTTTCTTTCTTAAACTCCATTTATGCTCAAACAACGCCAGTTAAAATGAAGCAGAGGGATTAACTTTTTCGGAGCTTAAGGAGGAACACAAAAAGTTGGTAGGGTTGTGTTGCAGGGTAACCAAGGTAATCATTTCTTGGCAAAACAGATTTTTGACTTTAAAGGACTAGCAGAATGCAATACTCACCTTTACCTCTTCAAAGACTTGACGTAATTTTCTGGCAAGTAGATCTCACCGCCAACCTCACCATGTTGTTCCCCACTAATGGTTTTTTTAGCAGCTTGAAACTCTGCACTCATAGCATCCATGCCATGCTGAATGGCTTCCTCTGCACTTCCATAACCATGAGTTTCAGCATACTTCCTTATATCTTCAGTTATTTTCATAGAACAAAACTTAGGCCCGCACATAGAGCAGAAATGTGCCACTTTAGCACCATCGGCTGGTAAAGTTTCATCATGGAAGGACATTGCAGTAACGGGGTCCAACGACAAAGCGAATTGGTCCATCCATCTGAACTCAAATCTTGCCTTGCTTAGTGCATCATCCCAAGCTTGAGAAAGCGGGTGACCTTTTGCAAGATCAGCTGCATGAGCAGCTATCTTATATGCTATTACCCCTGCCTTCACATCATCACGATTAGGCAGACCAAGATGCTCTTTTGGAGTGACATAACACAGAAGTGCAGTCCCGAGTGCCCCTATATTGGCTGCACCGATGGCTGAGGTGATATGATCATATCCAGGAGCTATATCAGTTGTCAATGGTCCAAGAGTGTAAAATGGTGCTTCATTGCACCACTCTAGCTGTTTTTGCATGTTCTCGGGAATCTTATGCATTGGAACGTGTCCAGGCCCTTCATTCATAACCTGAAACCAAACACAATTTTTGTTATTAAAATGTTACCAATTAGCAAGGTAGCTCAAAACTGATATTCAGGCAAAGAAATAGTCAGAAAATAGAGGCTAATCAAGTCATGATTTACAATTCTATATGCTTTCTAAATTTTGAAACAAAACACTCTCAAATTACGCACCATTAGAGATTTTATGGAAAGAAATATAAATTTAAGTTACTGGGGAGGAGAGTAGAGAGAAGGGGAGGTATACATGACATTGCACTCTAGAATCAAATCCATAGAGCTTCATAATCTAGTGCACCTTGAAGTTTGGAAGTGAAAAAAGCACACTGAAAGTTTTTTCATGCTTCATGAGAACTAAGATATTGTTATGAAGAATTTTCTGTCCAGCAACAAAAGAAGAGATGGTTTTATTAAGTAGAATTTAGATAAACACACTTGAGATGGAACAACAAGTCTATGCTATAGAAGTTAATAGGATGTAGCAATTAGCAAACTGCAGAATATTGTTACCTGTACATCCTTTTCCCAAGCTCGGCGAGTCAGCTCCCCTTGAGTCAAGAGCTCAGCAAACTGAGCGGTGTCATTTGCATCATAAATTGAACCAGGTCTCAGTCCATCACCAATTGATAACGATATATCGTACTGGTTACAGATGTCAAGTATCTCATCCCAATGTTCATAAGCAAAATTCTCCTTGTGATAAGCTAAGCACCATTTTGCATGAATGGAGCCTCCACGAGAAACAATTCCAGTCATCCGTTTTGCTGTCAGTGGGATGTACCTAAGAAGGACTCCGGCGTGGATTGTGAAGTAATCAACCCCTTGCTCAGCTTGTTCAATTAAGGTCTCTCTAAAAACTTCCCAACTCAGATTCTCAGCAATGCCATTTACTTTTTCTAGTGCTTGGTAAATTGGCACGGTACCTACTGGTACAGCAGAATTACGCAAGATCCACTCACGAGTCTCGTGGATGTGACGGCCAGTGGAGAGATCCATAATAGTATCTGCACCCCACATTGTTGCCCATTGAAGCTTGTGAACTTCTTCTTCAATTGAGCTTACAACAGCAGAGTTTCCAATGTTGGCATTGACTTTCACTAAGAACTTTCTTCCTACTATCATAGGCTCCAACTCAGGGTGCTTCTTGTTTGAAGGGATGATTGCACGGCCCCGAGCAACTTCTGACCTCACGAACTCTGGATCCATTTTTTCACGGGCAGCACAGTATGCCATTTCCTCAGTTATGATTCCCTGCTTAGCATAGAACATTTGAGTGTACCTTGGCCCTCCTAACTTCTCCCTCCTGTTAATCCACTCCTTGCGCAGCTTGGGAAGTCCTATTTAGATGCATAATTATTATGTATATAAATAGATTATATCCTAAATCATAATGTTAAAACCATAAAGCAAGACATTTGGCTTAATGTTTCATTTGACAGAAAGTACAAACAATTTTCACTCGAAAGGTTGTCTTCGGAAGAGTCAGATCTGCCAACTCAGCCAAAGAATAGATGCAAGACTCGAACAGGTGAGAAAAGGAAGAAAAACAACTGTGGAAATTAAGAGTTAATAAAACAAAAGAACAACTACAACGCATCAATCCCATATTAGTTGGGGTTGACTATATGAATCCTCACTATCTACGTTGCTCCATTTAAACTCGTCTCAATCCAATGTTAAAAAGAATTAGGTTCTATAGCACTAAGAGTTTTCTATATGTCATAACTTTCCACTAGCATATAAATCTCTAACTCTATAAATGGGAATAACAGATGAAAGTTACTGCAATCAGAAGCTTCATTATAAGGCAACCTTTTGGGTTAAGTGAATGAGGTATCAAAAAGATCAAAGAAAAGAACAACAAATTAAGCAGATACCGGTAACATTTATCTAAAAGATTATTGAAAATTCTGCATTTGTCCTTGTTTAAGATGTTATCAACAAACAGAACACGGGAGATAGTTAATAGGCATACCAACACGCGGATTTACACCCTGAGGACCACTGGTATCATAAGTGTCAAAATGTGGTTCATCCCCGGAGAGATGGATACGTCGAAATGGGACTTTGAGCACATGACCTGTTTCTTCATGCATAACTTCACTGCAAATTGAACATTCAGCTAATTAACATTTTGCAAACCAATGAGCTTAAAATTTTGCAATAAAGCACGTCTACTGCATTTGTGCTGTGAAGCTCTACATCATGAACTTATTTGATCTCAATGTCATAGAATTAAAAAGGATTTACAAGATAAAATTTTCAACATAATTTCTTTTGTACCGAGGATATAACTTATTTTAAATGTTTTAACTTATGGTTCATGTTCATGTGAACTGTTATACTTCACCTGAAATATAAGGCAGTTACCTGCTACAAAAGTGTTTTGTTAAACCACTGATAGTGCAAAAATTCTTTACACTGCCAACGTTTATAAGTTAAATCCTTAAGAATAAGGAAAAACCCCAAGTTCTTACAACATTGTTTCCGAAGAAAGATTTTGAACATCTAGCCACTTCACTCGAGATATCAAAGAGATGTCACAATAGTATAACATTGTTACAAATTCCATATACTGAGTCCTCAATAAATATTGTTATCTTGAAGAACTATATAAGCAAAGACAGGAGGAATTCTAGGCAGACCTGTATTCTTTGGAGCTTTTCGGGAAGCATTCTTCAAATGATGGAAGTGGCAGGAAATCAGGAGCGTTAGGATCAACTGTGTGCTTTGGCTTTGTCTTCTCTTTATTAGTGCTGGGAGGATCAAAGGTTAGTGTTGCTCTAGGGCTTGAGAAAGAATTGAAACACGTCTCCCTTCTCCTCGTAACAGCAACTTGCCCCGTCAAGTCGAACCCTGGCAAGAAGGAACTGTTTGGAAAATTTACTTGTGGATGATGGTTCCCTTTCTTGCATAGCAGTGATGTCAAAGCAGTTTGGACAGATGCCATCTTTCTTCCTCTGTCTAAGGATGTCAAAGCAATTACATAACGAGTTAGGACTATAAAATTCATTCATATATAAGCAGACTGGGAAAAAAAACATATCTAGAACAAGTTATGCCTGTAATGATATAGCAAAAGGTGAGTGATGCTATCAGTTGAATATCATAAACCAAAACGCATAAAGAATCTTGGAGACTTCAGAATTCATGGAACTCTTTACTTTTTAGTTTGTTCCAAAAAAAACGGCACATTTTTACTTTTGAAAATAATTTAACTTTAAACTTCTCATTTTCTCCTTAACATGCTTTTATAACCACAATATAATGACATGTTTTGAACCACAACTTTCAAAGATCTTCCTTTCTTAAACTCTATGCTCAGTCAAACACCTTCACATAAAATGGAACGGAGGGAGTATAGGATTTGGGCACGTCCATTGATGACATTCTAGGTTTTTGAGAAACGTAACAGTATATTTGTCATCAACACAAAGGTTGTGCTGGAGATGACATTCTAATTTATTGGCTGTATTTGGAAGATCATTCCAAGTATGAAATATATAATCAATGGATTCAACTGAACCAATCATTTTTACACAATGCAATATATATGTACATATGTGTGTGTGTGTGTGAATCACTAAAGTTTCAACAAATATTAAGATGTGCGCCTGTAATTGCAAAAGTGCATTGGGTTCAGTGGTGAAAACTTGTTCCCCAACCGAACGCGCCCTAAGAACCGTGGAGGGGATGATGTGGGAGAATTTGATATTCTCAGAGGAAGCAAAATTCAATTACAAAGAGGTAAAGCCAAAACAGCAGTGAACTAGTATGGCCTTAACCAAAATAGATAGTTCTATATATTGGCAATGTAAAAAATATTTACAGAAATTAGATCACTTATAAGGTACATATCTATGATAATCATTAATTGATAACCCGATAAAATTGATTATTAACATGTGATCAAATATTAAACTACAGTAACAGTGTAAAATTCTTAAATACTGTCAGCGATATAACTTAAACGAAAATTCCCTCCCATCAGAACAATAATCAAGCCCTGTTTTTTTCTTTCATAAAGGTGGTTTGCTGTTAAGTTGGACACGTTCAACTATTCCACTATGTACCGGGTAACTTTGTTTCCAAGGCTTACAGCATGTATGACCAAACTTTTGAGAGACCAAAAGTGTTTTTGTTACTTCACCAAGTACTTATTTTTTTTTAAAAAAAAGAGATGTTTGGCTAAGTTTTTGGGAGAAAATAAGTGTTTCTCAAGAGTAGAAGAAGCTGCTTTTCAGAAGCTAAAAAAAATAATTTTTCACTCCAAATACTTTTTTCAAAAAGCACTTTTAGAGAAAAATAATTTTTTAAAAGCTTGGTCAAACACTAACCGCTGCTCAAAAGTGCTTTTCAAATCAATTGGTCAAACACAAACTATTTCTCTTTAAAATTCCCTTTTTGAAAAAATACTTCTCAGAACAAACTGATTATACAAGTTCGGCCAAACAGGTTATTTGACAGATAAGAAAAAAAAATGCTTTGCTGAAATTTGAACAATAGTCAAGCCGTATTCCGGGCACGGAAAACCATCTGTTATCTTGATTTGACATGTGTACTTTCCCTATTCGATATTTTTTCTTTTATTTTTGCCAAAAAATTCGTAAGTTGAATGACTATTTCACTACTACTAGAAACACCTGAATTAGCAACAGACAAATTCTGTAGCTACGAGCAAAATTCTATTAGCTAAGAGCAATTTCGCAACCAAATTCAATTTTTTTTTTTGTAGTGAATTCTGAAAGGACAGCAGAAACAAACGATGAAAGTGATGAATATACAGATCTAATACAGAGAGAGAGTGAGAGAGAGAGAGGGGCATGCATGTAAAAAAAATCTATACATTAGCTTAATCTTGCTCGGACTCTCCACAAAAATGTTTCATGTGTTGCGGCACTCTTATCAGATCTTTCAAAAATAAAAATGTAATATTTTTAGAAGATTGATACGAACCAGTAAGCATTTTCTAAGGGAACATTAAAAAAAAAATTCATTATTTTTGAAAAATCCGATACGCACATCGCAGCAACAGAGAGGTTTAATAGCTGAATCGGAAAAGTGGAGAGAGCAAAACGAACCTGAAAAATCCGAATTAGAGCTTTCTGTCTTCTTCTTCTTCTCCCTTATCTGTTCACAATCAAATGATCAGAAACTGAAATGAGTGTGCTGTTTTATAGGGATTTCCTTCCTACCTTCAACAAATAAGCTTGAGCTTAACTGGCTTTACTGATTGGGCCCCACGTCCCCGACCCGTTAGATATTTTCTTGGGATCAATCAATTTTTTAAATTGGGATAGATTCATCAAAATCAATATAAATGGAAAATTTTCTAAAGAAAAAAGGGTTAAAAATATTCTTCTATTTTTATCTATTTATTAATTTTATTCTTAATTATATTATATAGTTAAATATATTTTTATCGTTAACAAAATAAATAAAAATGCTTCTTAATTGGATAAAATATCCCAAATTAATTTAAAATATTAGATTTCAATAAAATTATCCGTTTTCCCCTTTAAATTCAAATTCGACCCACTAAACTAAATAATCTCAAATCAAATTAAATTTCAAAACTCCTCTTCTTCATCTCCTGTGTTAAAACACCATGCTAGCTCCACCAATTCCTCCATCGGATTAAAATTGAAATCGGATATTTTAAATTAATTTGGGGTATTCTATTCAATTGAGAGACATTTTTATTTACTTTATTAACAGTGAGGGTATATTTGACCCTATAGTATAAATAGGGACAAAGTTAACTAATAGACGAAAGTAGAGGAGTATTTTTTACCCTTTTTCCATTTTCGAAATATGATCCAATAGTATGACGAAGGATACATTTAGTTAACTTTCGAAAGTTGAGGGGTAAATTTGGCAATGTTCTCATTTAAATTTGATTATATAGGAAATCTTAATAGTTCAATTTATTATTTTTCTATCTTGTCGACGGGAGCTTAATTTTCCACTTTATAATTCTCTTTTTATTTTTTTCAAAAATAAAATTCTAAATCATTTTTACAAATTTAATCCTTTAAATTTTAATCTATATTCCATGTGGAACTAATAGCTTAGTAATAAAATTTACTGAGTTTGAGAAAAAATAATTAGTGAAAATATTTATTTAGGAATCATTTTTAGTCTGATCAAAATTAGAAAGTGTTTATTCCACAGCGAAGCTACTAATTAGAAAAATTACAACTCAAATACAACACTATATTTTGAGTTGTAATTTTCTAATTAATAATTTTCCAAGTGAAACTTTCTAATTTTGATGAGATAAAAAAATGATTCAAACTATATATTTTCATAAATTTTATTACTACATTAGTACTAGTTGGGTCCCACATAAAATATACTTAAAATTTAAATTGCCAATAAGGATTTTCGTCGAATTTAGTTCATAATCACGCAAATTGAGTGACTTTAAAAATAAAATAAAGTAACTTTGCTTCATAATTTCTTTAACTTGAGTTACTGTTTAAGAAATTTACTCTAAAATTAAGAATGTGTTCGGTATGAAGAAATTTTTTTAATTTTTTCATGTTTAGTTGATCAAAATTTTTTTCACAAGTGACATTTCATATGAGAGCCATGATACTTGATAGCATTATTTTTAGGTTAGAAAATGACAATGGCCAAATGCTAAAGTTGATGAAAAAGATCATACACTAGCTGCCATAAATGGTTGGGGTGGGGGGGCAATTAAGGCCTAGTGTCTTTCTTTTGTAGTTTTCCATGAATAGACTAAAGGCATTAGTCAATAATATCAGAAAGCAACAATTGTGATATTTTGGGTGCCTCACAAAAAAAATATCATCAATAAGAATCTATCACCTCCACATTTTGCATCAGGGAGTAAATAAGTTTTAAAAAAATCTCTAAACTATCACCCTCTTGCGAACTATTAAGTGTTCACAAATCATTCTGAACTATCATGAATTCATATTAAGATACTCTTGAAAATATGTGACAAGTACATGGACATCACACTCTAAAAGTCCCTTCAATGAATTTCAAGTGACAATACACGTGAAAAGAAAGTCTAAGTGAATAGGTAAAAAATTTTGTTTGCTCTACCTGTGAGATAAGGGTCCGCCTACACTGTACTTTCCCAAACCCCAAATCCCACCGGTGGAATTACATTGGTTATATTGTTGTTTTTGTTGAGTGAATAGGTAAGAAACGTTCTAAATTATCATTGTTATACGAATTTCATACCTAACCTATTTAGTGTTTACAAAACTCCCTAAAGTGCCACGAACTCATTTTGCCACACGGAGCCATTTTAAGACTTTTTTTCACCTCCCACGCACCTCAAATTATAGTCCAAGAAGATAACAGAAATACTCAATAGTTTAGATATCAAACTCACGAAATGATATAGTTTGAGTTTTAACCTATTCACTCTTGCACTATGCTATGCAACAAGGGTATTTTTGTTCTCATGTTACAGCCAAAAGCCAATTGGACAAATATTGCAACTTGTCATCAAAGAAACTGTAAACTCAGTTGAAGCATTCTGGGCCAAGAAGATAATAACAACTGCTGATGCTAAAGTTGAAGAGACTTCTCATTGATAATCTTATATAATCCAGCTACATTCGATACATAAAATGGATACATACAACCGTCTTATTGGCGCTAAAAAGCACGAAAAAACTATAACGGAAGCAGATGAACCGGAAAGTGCATTCGGAGAGCAGCAGTCGGGTGAGGGGGTCGGGGTAGGAGGTTGTGAGGGAACCAGAAACAGAAAATCCCCAGCAAAACTTGAATCCACCAGTACACAATGTTACCAAAGTCCTGAACAAGAGAAGATCAATATACATTAGTACATTTTTTTGTTGCACAAAGCATATTAGAAATAAGCAGGTGGAGAATTTGCGAGCTTATGGGCGTGTTCTTCAAATTTCTTTGAGGGGGGGCAGGGGTAGAGTGAAGGTGGACGGACAAACTTGGCGTCCTTTAAATAAACATGAAAAAAGATACAGAAATTTGTTACATTTCACCTTCAGTTTGAAACTCAGGGAAAAAGATGGGAATGGAAGAATATGAGCTTTTCCCTAGTTTAGTTCCATGTTGTTCGGACTCCTCCAAAATGGTGTTACACCCGTGTGTTAGATCCTCCAAAAATGCACTACTTTTGGAGGATCCAACACGCACCTAAACAATATTTTTGAGGAGTCTGAACAACAAATATTAAGTTTGTAGAAACTTGTGAGCTGAAAGCTTCCCTTTTTTTCTCTTTCAAATACATCCCACTATGTTTCTCCCCTTCATAGGTGACAAACCTAGGAATATTGCTTTCAAGAGAATTCATCTTCTAGTAAATCTCTAATCTTAGGACACCAACAAGGGGAAGACGTTTTTCTTCATCATTTTCCCTCTTTCTGGATTCCTTTACTTTCCATTCCCTTTCTTTCAAAACGAAGGACGACATTGTACTCAACAAGCATGACGCTAGTTCTGATAACTATCCTATCAATAATTAGAGATATCGTAATTTATGCTCTAAGGAAGACAATCGAACCTCTAAAGTTCATCCTTTGCTGAATCGGCTTTGGCAGAGTCTGACTGAACAGGCTTGTCACGATTCTTCTCGATAAATTCGATGATCGCCTCTTTTGTTCTCTCACCGTCGTACTGTGACAAGTTACCAGAGGCAGATCTGAAGTACATAGTAGGGAATCCCTGAACGTCAAATTCACCTTGCGGGATATCATTTGCGGTCGCATCCTGTAAATGGAAAGCAGGTGGAGGAAATGACCAAAGACGAACACAACAACTAGTATATAAACTGTGCATTACACAGATAGCCAACTGCTAATGCATTCATCTTTTATTGTGGAGACGGATATTACAGATATCTCCACACGTGTTTAAGCCATACAAACCTTTTTTTCTGATGCACTTCACAATCGTTTTCTACTCAAAAATCCATAAACAAAATCTCTATTCTCTGCGAATCATTTTTTGGAACAACGAAATCCATAACATAAAAGGGGTAAAAGGGGGTTAAATGCTAAAAACCCGATTCTAATTCTATATATTCATGCTGATTTTTATGCCTTCATCTCAGGGAAAAGATGAAATATCTACTCAATTTGTTTAAGATCAGTAAATAAGTAATGTAACAAAGGATAAAGGAGATACATGCATCAAATATCCTTGTTTTAGTTCATGAAAAAATTCTTACCAGTTTTGCAATCAGAACATCTGGATCGCTTTCAAATGAGACAGCCACTTCATCCAAAATTGGAGCCAGATTCTTGCAGTGGCCACACCAAGGTGCATAGAACTCTAACAGTACTGAGCAGACAAAAAGAACAATAATTCAGGAAAGCACATATAATTTTTATTCTAAGTTCCACAATCAGTTAATTCACGACATCCAACTCTTCATCACAAACTTAAACACTAGTAAAGAAATGTAAGTAAACAACAAAGAGGCAAGAGACAGAATGGCGTAACAAAGAAACGACTCTCCCAACCAAAACGTAGAATAAAGAATATGACATTTTGATAGACACGCACCATTTTTTCCCGAGTTGAAAACCATATCCTGGAGGGTATCCCTAACAACCACCTTAACGGGTTCATCATTGGTTTCAGGGATGGGCTGTGATTTTACATATGGCTTCAGTTTTCCATCCTGTAACAATGTGGCAAATAAGAGGACAAAAGTTAGCAAGCCTTCCCTTCAATGCAGAATATTGTTCACACTTAATTACGGTTTTATATTCCAAATATCCAAGACGATACAAGTGCAACATGTAAACTACCAACAACCAAAAGAAAAAGACTCGTCACCTTGTAGTCCCTCAACCAAGCAGCAATGGAATCAGGTTCTACATGGTCCTTGACAAACTTCTGATCATCAGTGTCCATTATTATGACCACAGGTGCCTGTTCGGGCTTCAGTCCAAAGAACTACAATCCAAACAAAATGAATGTTCAACATGCCTTTCTATGTGATCATGGGTAAAATGATACACTAATCAGATGGTTGAAAATTTTAACTAACCTCAAAAGCACCTTCACCAGCTTCAAGATCACCCAAGAGAAAGCTCATTCCGTCCCCCTTATAAAGCACGGCAACATCGTGGTACTTGGACTTAAAAGCATCAAGCTCAGTGCTAAAGTTCACAAATAGCATTACCTGTAAATTTGCAGATGTCAAGTGGAAAAAATATATTAGTACCTTAAATTTGAAGATAATCCTCAAATTTTAGTAAATGATAACAAAATAATACAATTACTGAAATTGTAACTGTAAAATTCATTAGACAAGCATAGAATTGCTTGGCAATGTAATATCAGGTCAAATTGCAGCATTACAGCTCGCAGAATCAAGTACCTTGACAGTGGTGCCAGAAAAGAACTTGCTAACATAAGGATGGTTGGTAGGGTCATTGTCAAAAGTAGTAACAACAGGAATACTAGCTTCTGCAATGAATTTCTCCATCGCATCGACTTGAAAATCCTGCAAGATTATAATTATACAGCCAATTACAAGATAATATAGGACAATAGTTAAGCCTCATAACCATAAATAGTTAAGCCTCATATCAAAGACAAAATTTTATACAGGTAACCATAATACCTCAAAATCAACAAAGAGTTCATCAAATGGCTTTAGAAGACGAAGAGCGGGCTTATTGACTGGCCCACCCCGAGGGAGGAATTTAGCATCAACAGTGTGAGCAAAATCGATCTCAGCTCGCAGTTTTTCAGCTAGTGTTAAATAGTTCTCAAATTTCTCTCCGGAGGGGTCTGGAAATATACCAACCTAAAGAAACATAAATAGGTTTTAGACAGCAAGAAGCTATGACATACTGAGAACAAATTTCCATAATGATGAGGAAAAAAATCAAAAGTATCACCACTTACAACAAAGATGTTTTTCTCGTCAATAAGGTTTGCGGCGTCCTCCTTCGACTTGATTTCAGCAGATGCAGGACCCACTTGTTTCTTCAAATAGGCTACAATACCACTTGCTTCACGAGGGCCGTTATAGTCTTGAACTTTCTTTCCTCCATCCCGCAAGATCTTAATAGTTGGGAAACCCTGGACCTCGTACTGTGCTGCAAGTTCTCTATTGGCTTCATCATTTGCATCATACTTAGCTAGAACAATTGGAGGGTCATGACTACTCAGCTCTGCGGCGGCTTTTTCATACTGGAAAGAAAATAATTTACCATAAATCAGGAGCATAGGTTGAAAATTCCAAGAAAAATATAACGACGGAGAAGAATGATCTTCCATCCTTTAAGCAATTTAGAGAAGAAACTAGTACCTCAGGAGCAAGATTCTTACAGTGCCCACACCTGTTATTGGGAGTATATTATCAGATGCTTATAAATTGAAGGGAAATGAAAAATATTACAGAGGCTGGACATTTGTTCATTATACCACTGCTACTAAAATTGGTACTTCCTTAGTGATACACTCAAAAAATTTCCCTCATCTAAGAAGGCATTAAAATCTAATTGAAGATTTTGTATAGACCTAAAGTCAGAGTTTTTCATGCCAAAGAATAACTAAATAAACATTTTGACAAAATTGTATAACCATGAAAATTGATTATCAATACCATAGAAAAGATTGAAACTAATGTCAAGCTGTTAATCCAACCTCAAGCATGTCATGTCCTAAAGTCATATAGCTTTAACAGAAACTCAGTATCTCTTTCATGAGTTCATATCTACTATCTGTTGCAATATTAATGAATTTTTACATATAAATTTATACTCTGAGCCGAAACTACGGGGTTCAGATGAACCCGGTACTGTAACATTGGATGCACCCCTCCACATAACAAGACTATTTGGCATAAAGAATCTCTATGTAACACAGATTACTAGAGCCTCTACCAAGAAATACAAATACATACACGTCTATTTGGGGAATTCCGTTCATTTCTAAAGCCTACAACAGAGCCTACACATATTATATTAAATGGGCTCACTATTCAGTTTGCAGATCAAGACCCCAATCAGATCAACAAGCAAACGTTGACTCACAACGGACTGTCCCAGAAAAGAAAAAAAACATTAACTTGCAGTAATACAGAACACAAAAATAAATCTAATTAGAGTTATCGGCAGTATGATTTACATAAAAAACCTGCAACTTAGAAATAGAAAAACACATAAACAAATCTAGATTCTTTTCTTTTCCTTTTTTAAATTTTGGACATACAGATTCTAAAACCAAAAAAAAAAAAAAAACAGCAAACATTAATAAAAAGAAACTTTTTACTGGAAAACCTTATAACCTAGAACTCATCAAACAAATCCAGATTCTTTTTCTTTTTCAAAATTCTGCATATACAGATTCCAGAACCAAAAAAATAAAAAAGAAGCAGCAAACATGAATTAAAAGAAGAAACAAACATGAATTAAAAGAAGAAGCTTTTTACAGAAAAAACCTTAAAACCCAATCAGTTCACAAATCCAAATACATCCATCACCAAAAGGGTCCTTGATAAACCCTTTCAAACAAATTAAGGTCAATTTCAAGAATGTGAAAACCAAAAATTACAGATTTTTTACAGAAAAGGAAAAACCTTAAACCCCAAGAAGCTACCAAATCATGAAGTCCCTCTTCTGCTCAAAAGATTCAGAAAACAAAACCCCTTTATCCAATCATCGATTACATTCTGCACATACAGATTCAGAAAGCAGCAAAAAGAAAAAGGGAACAGCAGAACAAGAGCAAAAAAAGGGATTAATTACCAAGGGGCATAGAATTCAAGAACGATGAAGTTGTGCTTCGAAACAGTGTCAGTAAGGTTAGAATGGTCCAAAGTCAACACATGCTCCTTCTCCTCTTCTGCAGCAACAACACCACAAACTGCAACAAGAAGAAGAAGAGCTGATACAATCACAAAAACACCACTCTTTGCCATACTGGATCAATTGTCTGAAGAAATGAATTGAGTCTCTAAATCTTAGGATTTTATTTATATTTGTAAAGAAGAAGTGTAGAGTGCCATGTCAACATGTAAATATTACGTGTAAAGTGGCCATTGGTATAGGCATGTGTCAAGACGTGTCGGAGTTTGAAACATTTGGAGAATCCTATACTAATTTTTTTTTGGTCTAGGGGTGAAACTGGAAATTAGTCCATACCATCCTCAAATTTTTGCCTTAAAAATCACATGTTTCGTTAAATGTTTTTTTTTTTTTTTTGGTGATAAAATGCTAATAACATCAACATTCTCTCTGGTTCGTCCATTTTTATTTATCCACTATATTAAAAATAGATATATATTCTTACTTACTCAGTTTAAAAAATTAAGACATAATTAATAAAAAAAATTATATAATTGCTCCGTTGGAGCAAACTATCTATGGCTCGCTAGCTTTTTACTTTCATACCCTAATTAATTATAAATAATACCCTCATCTTCCAATCCTTCATGATACCATCATAACATATCCATATGTTGTCATTTGTATCACTGAGAATGAGCAGTCCTTCAAGAATACACTATACTTGTTCTATTTATCTTTTTCCAACTTGGATCCCATGAGGCAGATCTTGGAAAGTTTTAACATAAGCCGGAGGAATTCGCAGATTTTTCAGACGTAGAGCGCGCAGGGCTCCTCAATCCTTTACTTCATGATATCTTGCGCGTGAAAGACCTTCAAACTTATAGTGGGGCAAGAATTGTAATTTTGTTGGGTCGATTGGATATTTCGGGTAATTAATATTAGAACGGTCCATTTTGATGTAAACTTAGTTTAATTTTTGGTCTGTTACATGTACTTTTTCTTAAATCATAACTTAATTCCTAATTTACCCTTATAGTCATTTTTCAATACATTTCTCAAAGAATTAAATTTATTATATTCAAGAGATTATATAATGAAATTATCATTTTAGCCATTACTTCTCAGGGGATGTGTCAATTCAATATTGAACAAATAAAAATAAACGGAGGGATGTAAAATTGAATTTAATCCTAGCTGAGCTTCGAGAGACGGTGCTTTTGTTTCTTTGACTTCCAAGAAATCAAAGAACTACCATAAGTCACAAAGTAGAGCATGTCATGGACTTCCTAGTATTGGGACAAAAAGCTCAGTCAGTATCATAGTAGGCTTGCAATTGATTGAAATTGGAAGATCGACATAAAAATACCCAAACCAAGTGCCATTTTGATGTACTTCACCGCCCTTATAGCAGCCTCCGTGTAAACATTGATAAACAAATGGACCTTAGGTCTGACTCAATCCCAAAATATAGCTAGCAAACGACCCTGAAACTTGATAATCATAGCTGTTTCAAGTATATGTTTGTGTCTTCTTTCCACTACCCCATTCTGTTAGGGTGTCTATGGACAAGAACTTCGATGCAATATCCCATGTTGTCAAAACAATTCATGACAATTTGTGTTTACATATGATTTGTAGCCGCAGTATCTATGATCCACTTCAGAAAATCTAAGTTATTGATTATGAGATTACCTTCCATGTTAGCCACTGCATTTCCTCCTGAATTAGACAAACTGTGCTTGGTCAAGACATTTAAAATCTGTTTGAGTTGTTCATGTGTGATCATCTCACCTTCATTCATTTGCGTATTGAAACAGTTGTGTACGTTATCAGAAAAATACCATCATCAGTTCTTAATAACAAGTCTCTCTATGAATTGTTTTATCAAAAATTATATTCCTCATCCCATATGAAAGTAATAGATTGTGTTTGCCATAAATTTATTGCAGAAGGACAAGTTTGCACCTAGAGATAGAAAGACAAGTGATGCTTGGTTATGCAGTGTCTCAGAAAGGTTATGGTGGTTAACACCAATATCCTACCTATGGCAAGCCCCACGAGGGAGCGGGTAGCTCGGGTCGGAGTCATAATCGAACATGAAGCTTGTTTGGTGGGCTTAGTTAAGAAATAAAGTTGCACCCTTGCTATCAGCTATAACTTTTAGCACGATGGTAAGTGTTTGATCCTAACAAGTGGCACCAGAGCCAAGGTCATGGGCTCGATTCCTAAGACTGACATGCTGCCTGAGACAGGTGTTGGGAGGGGGATTGTTGGGTAACGCCAACATCCTGCCTATAGTGACGCCCACGAGGGGGTGGACGACTCGGGTTGGAGTCATGATCGATCATGACGCTTGCTTGGTAGGCTTAGTTAAGAAATAAAATTGCACCCTTACTATCAACTAAATGAATCCAACAATTAACGACTGATATGAATCACTTTTGATAGTTTGATGACCTATTTGAACTTTTTTTCCTATAATGAATTTAGATAACGAAACAAAAGATGGTTTGCTGAAGGTAACTTTCAACTTCCAACCAAATTTAATATTAAATAAAAACGTGCTAAAATACTATAAACATACCAATGTGTTTGGTATACAAGTATTGATAAAAGTGTACATTAACCGACTTATAAAATCCGTTTGGATGAACTTATTTTTAAGTGCTTTTAAATTGAAACAGAAAATACTTTTAACCATTCATTTTTAAGCTAAAATAACAAAAATAATTCAAAAGTCATAAATTAAAAGTTCTAACTTATAACTTTTTACTTATAAGCAATAAATTATAAACCCATCCAAACAATGCTCATAGTCAATCGTTTATTTCGACTTATAAACACTTTTGGCAAGGAGTGAGTTTATGTATAAAAAATGAAGTACGTGAACCCGTGGTTTCTCCATAAAATTCGATCTTTTATGTATATATATTTTTAAAATTGGTATAATATTATATGCTGACACCCATACTATAAAAACGTTAGATGGTGCACTTCGTTGAAGGTTTAGTTATTTACCTTGAGCATTTGGGATCGAATCCTACTTAACACTTTTTTTTTTTTTTAGTGGTACACCCATGTTGTAGAATTCTAGAGTCGCCTCTGTTTTGGCGTTTACCAAATGCCTAGATAAGCCAAAAATGTACTTGATTAGCTTATAAGTTTACCCAAACACCCTCTTAGTAGGGGCATAGACATATATAAGGGTGGTCAGTCGAACACCATTTGACGAATAATTATACTATATATATAAGTTAAATGTTACTTTTAATACATATATATTAAACCTTGAAAGTATTCTTGAACACCTTTATCGAAATTTCTGACTTCACCGCCTCGTCTCTTAGTAGTTTCAATAAATGCTAATTCATCCGTCCAAATAGAAAATGATTTTTCCCATTCATGAACAAACAAGAAATCAACTACATTGGCTTGGCAAGCCCCTCTGCACTTACAAGTGCTGTAAGAAATCTTACATAGTGAAGATAAAATACTATCAACATTTTACACAAGTCAAGGATTATGGCAACTACTTATACTTTTGTCTTATAGTCAGAAAGATTACATTGTATACACAGTTTCACCTCCCACAACAACAGACAAGGATTACTTCTTTGTAAGCTGCAATACAGATGTATGATACAACATAAAAGGTATTGATTCTTGTAATTACTAAGAATAATTGGCACATGTACAAGTGATATGTAGAAGAAACATACCAACAGACATCACTCCGATCACGAGCCTATATTTTCCGTTCACTTCTAGGACCAAGAAAACTCTTGGCTAGATCTTTTGCGTATGCCTTCTCTTTGAATTACCAACCAGTGATCGTGGTATATAACAATGGTGTTTGTAGGAGTTAAGTAGCTGTCAATTACCTTACTAACACATACAAAATCACGCTGGCTGTATGCCAGCAAGCGATGCCCATCTGGTTCAGGAATATAGCTTTGTTTTCCTTGAGAGCCAGAGGTTATCGCGTGGAAGTCCTTACTCGAATTTCCCTTTGGTACTACATGACTTTGTTAGGCTTGCACATGCTGTCATCCAGAGCCTGCTTGCAGTGGAAGTAAAGACCCTTGTTTGCCCTTAACGAAAAAATTAAGTTCCGCTGGTGCAACGACCATGCTCAACCATTCTTGTAGTTCTTCACCTTCTACTTTCTCATTCTCTGAGAGGAAGAAATATCAATCCATAACAAAGTACCAAATATAATACGCTTTCAGTTTTATTTTATATGGCGATCTGAACATGGAATGTAAGAAAGCACGGAAGTTATTTATTACATATCAAAAGTACCATTAAAACTTGTGGTCTTAAACATGTGATTTTTGTGTCTATAAGAGCGTACACACAGTAAAATAGGACGTATAGAATTAAAGAGTTCCCAAATATATAAGGGTGCCATTTTTGTTTTAACACACTAATACTAAGCAATGTCATAAAATGGAATAGAAAGAGTATCCACCTTCCACAGAGAAAAAAGAAAAGAGAATGAAAGGAAAAGACACATCACATATCATCAAGAGAGCTTCCTTATTTATCAACATATTAAAATGAGATTCTTCTATTTAGCTTCAATGCAAAATCATTGCCTTGTGAAGTTAATCGAAAGAAAGCAATATTAAAGAACACCGAAAAGTTGACTAGTAAAGTGTCATTGAATATATTACCTTCCAATTGAGCTCCCAACCCCTCAAGAACCTTGGGATTAGCTCGTACAACACAGAGTGCAATATCAAGTGCAGACTGCAGTAAAGCCTTGACCTCTCTTTGAACAAGATCAACAAGATGCCCCTGTGGAATAATTTCACATTCAGTTCTGCTAAGGAGGTGGTATTCTTAAGTTAGAAACGGAAGTTGGGATTAAATATCAGAGCAGAAGAAAGCAGAGAAATCAGACATCAAGAAAGGGGCAAAAGCGGAAAAGACCTGATCCCTTCCCCAGGGCATGGATCCACCATCATCCATCCCACCACCAGAAAGTGTTGCCACTGAAATAGGGCCAATGGTCTGACTAAGACCATATTCAGCCACTGCCTTGTAGGCCATGTCTGTTGCTCTGCGTATATCATCAAGAGCACCAGTAGATACACGTCCAGAGTACAATACTTCTTCCGCTGCACGTCCACCAAGAAGAGTGACCAATCTCCCACGCAATTCATCAACAAAGAGCAGATATCGGTCCTCAGTGGTTGGGGGAATATAAGTAAATCCTAAAGCCCCTCCTGATCTTGGCAATATGCTCAGCTTCTGATTAACGAAAAAAGGAAATCGTTACTGAAACCATAACTGCACTATTCCCAATTATGTACAAGAAAAGCAACAATCACAGTTTGATAAGAGCATGACAGAGAAGCAGCAAAGTACTGATGTTAGTAAAAGCCTTTAAGCAACATGCAATAATACAGCAGTGGCTGACCTCACTTGCAAACTTTCACATGAAAAGGAGGAAACATATTGAAAGACCTTGCAGGAAGACCACTTCCAGAACCATGTTGGCATGGTTCCTTTGAAACAGAAATACATTTTAATAGGATAATTGAGGGAGGTAAACAATGAACTAGAACTAACTAACCGGTGCCATCAAAATTAAGAAAGAGAGGGAAGGGGAAGTAACATGGAAAATGATTTGAGAATTCTCATAAGAAACAACTTTCACATTGAGAAAAACAAAGTTAGGGATTGGAGAGTGGGAGTTGCTCTATTTTTACCAACACCAAAAGAATGGAATAATATACCTCACCTACTCAACCCAGAAAAAAAAACTATGATACTCTTCTTTTTTTGAGGAGAAACATCAAGGCAGGCATAGAACCCTTCTACCCAGTGCATATATTTCCATGAATCTGAGAAATCCAGAAAAGAGAGAGGGAGGGAGGAAGCACCTTTTTTTTTCCTGATACGCGAGATCCTTATGTATATATTTTCTTCCAGCTTTGCCTCATTAGGGAAAATAGAGGTCAAATAATAGGCAGTGTATATGAGTTGTACACAAGTCTGACATCAAATGAAGTCATTTCCTATTCCTTACCAAATCCATACACCCTCTTTTTTTTTCTTTTTCTTTTTTGTTTGGGGAGGGGGGGGGGGGGGGTTGGATAAAGTATTAGATACAGACACTGGTATCTTTCCCTTTTGGACATTTATATCAGACGCCAATAAGCCATTGTTTCCCCATTTTCTACTGCATTGATCAATAATCCAAATTTCTTAAAGCTCCATACTCCACCCAGAAACAAGCTGCGAACCCAATTTAAAGTTTAAACATTATTAGAGATCCCATGCCAAATGCAGGGGAGTGGTCTTGTTGCTACATTATGTCCCTGGAAAAGGTTAAAACTAGGCTATTCAAGACTTGCAGACATATTTGATTTTCCTGTTCTGAAAAATGTCAAACTCCAGAAATTCTATTTCTTGAGTAATTCTATTAGAGTTTTTTTTCTTTTCTTTTTAGATCCTCCTTTTTTGTCAGATGTTATCCAGTGGTACACAAAACAAATAACACGAGCTTGTCGAAAATCAGGAAGATTCTCCGAGCAAGTGATAATAATGGTCACCTCAACCCGTGGCTGCCCAGAAAGAAGATTTGCAACAGCAGTCCCAACTACCGCATGCCCTGCTTCATGTCTTGCAACTACAGCCTTCTCACTGCCCTGTAGTTTGGCAGTCTTCTTCTCAATGCCCTAAAACATCGAAAATGAAGCTTGTAAACCTAAATGGAAAGGGTGATTAATAAGAGAAACTAAAAGAAGCAAGTCAATTAATGTAGCAGGATGGTCAAGCACAAGAGATACTTTATTCATTCACTCATTTAATTTCCTATTGAGCCCATACACCAGCACTACTAGATTAAGAATGGGGGACGAAAACTCTAACTTGTCTGCCATCTAGCATTTTTGAAAAATTAGACCTTCAACATTGTTGAGTGTAATAGACAATGCTGCTTAAAAGGCTCTTAAGAGGGCATCCACTATCCCCCTTCCTCTTCAATCTTTTTCCAATTATGTTATACAAGATCCATAGACATATGTTGAGCAATATGTAATTTTACTCAGAGAAAACACTGCTCTGTACTTAAGTAGCCCTTGAAACTGGAAAACCCTGGTCCTTAGCTAAAACAGGGATCAAATGAAGCCTGACTCAACCAATTAACATTGACTCTAATGTTAGGAACTCTTCAGTCTTGCACATGTTTCTCATTGCTGTCCATTAAATTTTAACTGCTTATAAAATTCGGAGTATTTAGAACCATCAATGTTCGAAGCATCGGCACGTACACATTTGAGGTTTAAGGATCGATAATATTCGCCACTTCTCTAAAGCTTTGGAAAACCAAGCTTATTAAATTATCATATAATGGAGCCCAAAAATGGAAAATCCTTCTAGTGGGACCCTTGTTCAAGGAAGAACATCTAATATGGATATCTTTTCTCATAACAAGCTTCTTATGTGAGCCCACTTTGCTCTTATTGAACTAATCATCATGGATCTGATGCACAATTATGGAGAAAGAGTTGCATGTAATGCAAAAAGAGTAATGGTGCATGCTGTTGCTCAGCCATTAGAGCATACTTATGAGAGGTAAAGAGTGATACCGCAATTGAACGTTCAACAGCTTGAATGAAATCAACTCTTTCAACTACAACTTTATTCAGCCTTCCTGCCAACAAAGCAGCTTCATTCACCAGATTTGCAAGATCTGCCCTGTACCATCCCCAAAATGAATAATCAATCAGTCATAGAAACATCACATATAAAATTGAAAGCTTATGAAAATCAGAGCAGAAGGTTTACCCCGTGAAACCAGTAGTCATGGAAGCGATATTACCAAGATCAACATCTTGTGCCAAGGGAAGTTCTTTCTTGGAGACATGTACCTTTAAGATAGCTTCTCTTCCAGTCCTATCAGGCGCTTCCACCTAGAAACAGAAACTTACATCACCATTTCTCTTCTACAGGAGTTGTCTGTATGAGGTCATGACCATGTTCTATACATGGACAAAAGCTTTATAACAATATGAAAATTTTATTCCCAAAGAGGAAAGATACAAACCATCACTACACGGTCAAATCTCCCAGGTCGGCGAAGAGCAGGGTCTAAAACATCAGAGCGATTTGTTGCTCCAAGAACAATTACAGCAGAATTACTGTCAAATCCATCCATTTCCTGCAGATTATTGTATGATATTAATTTCTTATGCAAAACAGAAGTGATACAGCACCACAAAAATCAGTACATCTTACAGTGAGTAGTTGGTTCAATGTCTGCTCTCTTTCATCATTGCTTACAATGCGGAATTTACCATCACGGCTTTTTGCCACAGCATCTATCTGCACAACCAGAAAATGATGACACTTTTTATTAGGATATTTTGAGTTTGTAGAGGAAGAGGAGGAGGAAATCACAGGTCACCTCATCGATAAAAATTATTGAAGGTGCCTCCTTCTTTGCCCGTGCAAACAGGTCACGGACGCGTGATGCTCCCATTCCAACATACAATTCTACAAACTCACTTGCAGAACAACTAATAAAAGGAACCTCGGCTTCCCCAGCAACAGCCTTTGCTAGAAGTGTCTTTCCTGTCCCGGGAAGACCTACCTAGAACAAATTAAAGCTATTTTTATAATTTAAACATCGAGAAACACAAAGCATATAACTAATCAAATGGTGTCCCCAAGTAGAATGGTCTACAAGTCAATAGTCACGTAACAAAATTAGCAGGAAATAATGATGTAATTTAATTATAGAGGATTCACAAAGTGACATGAAGGGATAGAGAGAGAATCCCCTCAGAAACAGGAAAAAACCAAAGTACCAAAAAGCAGAAGTTATCAGTGAGTTACTATTTGAAGCCTCCAACAATTATTGTTTGATATCCACCAAGCACTCCCATTACTATGTCAAATTTGGAACTCACCAGTAGAACACCACGAGGAGGACGTGCACCAAGCCGTATATACTTATCTGGATTTCTAAGAAATTCCTGGGGAAAATAGCAATTAAAAAACACCACAATAATGAGATCTAAACTATTCAACTTCCTGTGGTATCATAATGCAGCACTTATCGCAGAAATGTTGTTAAGAGAAGTTCAAAAAAGAAAATGAAAATTACCACAATTTCTTCCAGCTCCTCCTTAGCCTCGTCAACGCCTGCAACATCAGCAAATGTGATAGTTTCCCCTAGTTCAGACGCTTTTGCGCCACCTGAACCCCCTGACTTGCGATTTCTGAGCTGACCGGCTGTGCTCTGCTATTAAGCAGCCATAACAAAGTTGGTGACATATTCATAAATATAGTGGACATATAATAATCGCACAAATATATCGAATCATGATTGTATGTACCTGAGAAAAGTTCACTGGGAAGCGATGAAGAAGCCCCGCTAGTACAGCAATATAAAATAATGCTATCTGCAAAATAAATGTAAAGTTAGCACTTCAAGTTTTAATTCCAACATCTGGAGAAAAAAATAAGGATAGAGAAACAATAATGAAATGTTTAGTGCACATCAAAGAACAGATGAATAACATGAATGGGGCACTAGAAAAAAGTGTCAAGTTCCATGAGCCAAAAAGTCATACGAAACAAAATTAGAAGAAAATTATAGAAAAGTATGCAATCACTGCACTTGAGCAAAAAAACAACATAAAAATTGTTCTCCCATACTCCAGCATGTCATGTCAAAGGGTCTGTCTGACAGGAAAGGGTGAAAATGAGTTGTATTCACACATAGAGTAGGAATTTTGTTCCATAAGAGAGTAGGAATTTTGTTCCATAAGAGTGACAAGTGGAACTTCCCGTAGCAAATTAAGAGAATGGGCAAGTTAGTAATAGCAGTTAATCTAGTCATCTTTGAAATATTAACGAAACACAAGACATCTTAAGCTAAGAAAGCAACTTAAAGAGGAACTTATGACTGAACTAACTCTGAAATATTTTCTTTTGATGTTGTTTGTTACCTCAAAATACTCTAACAAAAACAAGAAGAAGTATGGCTCAATCACAAGCTAATTGGGGTCATCTATATGAATCATCAATATACATTTTGCTCCACTATGGACCCATATCAGTCCAATACTCAATAATTTGGAGTTACCCTTAATACTAGAGGTCCTATACATTTTCAACTGACATACAAATCTCTTAACAGACTAACGATTTCTAGCAAAACACTGAACCTAATGTAAGCATATCAATATAACTGAGTCTTAGTCCAGACTTGCTGATAACACATATATTATCTTTTGCTTTCATAGTATTCTATTTTTCGCTGATTTTGCTTGGAATCCGAGCGATTGTAGGTTTTTAAAACAACTGCCTTCCATGTGATTTTGAGGCTTATCTCGTCCTAAAAATTTCAAAAATAATTTTTTCACACCAACTGACTAATGCACTTGGAGACCTTTGTAGATCATGACCGAGTCATCTCAAAACATTTCCTCATTTTATACTCTTGGGTGTATTATTTGCACATGATATAAGACGCTATCATTTCCAATTTTATCTATTTTTTATATGATCAGACATCTATCTTAACAGTATGATCACACATCTATCTTAACAATCTCATTTCTATGTCATTCATCTTGTTGATATTTTTTATTCTTGGAAGAAAAAATTCACTCCTAGTCTTACAACTATTATACAAAACTTGTCTTTCACTTTAGTAGGGGTTATGACATTCCCATCACACTCCATTTCGACCATCTGTTTTCATTTTGTGTTATATCTTCAGCTATCGCACCATTGTCCTAAAATATAAAGCCTAAATATTTGAATTATCTGCATTTAGGAACCACAATCATATCTGCTCTCACCTCAACTTCGACCTTTTTATGCTGGCACTTGCAGTGTAATATTCTATTCTTAATTTTAGTTATCCAACAATCCATTCTCTCTAGAATGCTTCTTTATTTCAAATTTTTAGTTAACTCCCCCACTAGTTTCATCAATTTACATAATATTCTCTGTGAATAGTATAAACCAGTGTGCTACTGGTAATTGCATCCATAACTAAGGTAATAAGTTATCTTTCGAGGCAGATCCATGGTTGAACACACGATTACATAGAACCCCATTCTCATGCTTGTGAGAGCTCCTTCATACATATCCTCTCCAAACTCTCAAAACCCAGTTATGCTTTCTTCCACCATAAGTAAAGACGTGAAAGAAAAAAATGATCAACCATACGATTAAAGGTGTACATTCTAAATCCTCATTCATATCTTCTTTGTCAGCCAATGAATGCATTTTGAATATGGGGTATTGAATTTTAACTCCAATATATAAGATGGAAATGAAACTTGTAATATTATAATAGTGAATAGTAAAGACAACATCAGAAAAAAGGAAGGAGGAAAAATAAAATAGAACAGATGACTCAAAACTATCATTTTTGTGAACCTCAAATGCCAGCGGTTTTTCCAAAATCTCCAAGACAAGTCATCTCAAACAAGTAACAACTCATTGAGAACCCATTAACAGTGTCTTCAAATAGAGCACCCTAAATACTGTCTAAATGAGCTTCACATAACTGGTTCTAAATCTGGATAAAAGAGGAATGTTGCAATAGGTTAGCCGACTCTAACCGGTGAGGGATTAAAGTCTAGTTGATTAACTGAAATACAACAGGCTAATAGGCAGAGAAATACCTCAAGGTGCTGTTTGGTTGGGACTAGTGGGAAAAATAATCTCCATATAAAATTCAACATTGTTAATACAATGTTCAGTTTCATTTATTCTTTCCACATAAAACTTAGCATTGTTCGATAAGATGTTTGGCTTAAATTTTCTTTTCCATGCAGGAATCTGTATTATTTTATATGGGATAGAATGTGGAATAAGAACCCGGGGATTAGTAATACATGTATTAAAACCACTAAATGACAAAAATAACTATGCATTATAGTAACCAATATTTTATTTTGTTAAAAAAATAAAAGTATATTTTGAAATATACACTGTATAATAAATTTTAATACAACAAAACAAAAATTCAATAGTAAATAATCCTTACATTATAATCCATATATTACTAAATCCTGCATTATTAATCCATGCATTGCTAACTCATGTATTACTAAATCCTACATTACAATCCCTATATTACTATTCCTTGCATAACTTGCTTCTAACCAAAACCCCTACATGCCATGGCTACAAAAAGAGAGTAACTACATGACATAAGAAGCAAGACAACATTTTCCTTCCAACAAAAGGAAGAACAACTATTTAAGTTGGTCTAGTTAATAACTGCTTCCTTTGCGGGATCTCAAGATATACAAAATCAAATGCAGTGAAGTTACAATTAAGAGCATTTAGAAAAAGTTGAAGAAAGAATTAAGACATTTTAGCTATAGTTGTTCACGAAGAATCAGATATCTAATTACCAGTCCATTTTCAAGCTAACTGAATGTGTATCTACTGGTAGTTCTGTCCTACTACTGGTGTTACTGCTCTTGTTCGGTCATACAGCCTCTTTAGAAAGAGTAAAAACGTCTACAGCTACAGATACAGTGAGTGAACGTGCAGCAGTGTAGATATTCCACTTAACGTTGCATAACAACATTACACACTTGAAAAGTCGTTCATCAAAACCTTACCAGTGCAGAATTCATGAACCCACCAGACCGTTTATCTGGAGAACCAAACTCAACATCATTCTCGAGCATTTTCTCATAAGGGGTCTTTATATCACTCGGCCTGGTGGTAGTATACACAATTTTCTTTGTAGGAGTCACACTCCTTAGTAACGCCTCAGAATCCTGCAACTTACTATTTCCATTTCCATTCACAACCTCATTCTCTATAACACTACTCATTTCACTCTTCAATTTGAACATGATATGTACACCATCAACCTCAACTTTCTGCACCTGATTACTATTTATCTTACTCAAAAACTCACTGTATGGAACACTTACAAACATTGACGGGGCTCTAGGATCCGACCCGGGTAATGGCAAACCGGGTCGAAGCAGTCTCATAACAAACATCACAATCCCCAATTGCAATAACAAAACCCCAATTTCTTGCGCTTGAACTATCGGTTCCCACCTCAATTTCTTCCCCTTCGACCACCACCAATTATCTTTTCCTTGCTTCTCCCTTCTTGACGAACCCGAATTCGGGACCCGAGGACCCGGTTCTGAACCCGGAGAATTCTTGCTATCTGCCGCTGAAGACTCGGGTTTTTCCGTTGAATCCGAATCTTGTTCGCAGGACCCATTAGCCCGGACACTGATTTCACGTGGGGTCATTTTCTTCTTTGAATTCTTTTTCCCCCAAAATCCAAACCCGCTAAGGGATTTCGGAAATATAGCATTTGGACGAAAAGGGGTCTTACTGGTGATCAAAGAAATGGGTTTTTCATGTAAGAAACCATAACGATTGCAGAAGAAAGTATGTCTGTACAAATACTTTGGATTATACTGAAAATTTAAGGAAATTTGTACATGAATAAAAGGACGAAGATTGTGTTCGATTGTTGCCATTTGAGAGGAAAATTTATGGAGGAAAAAAAAACAAAGAAAATCAAACCGAGAATTACAGATTGTGAGTGATTTTATTCCCGGCGAGAGGTTGGAGAAGAAAGGATAGCCGTTCGATTTGCCGGGTGCGGTTGTTTTTGACCGTTTGATTACCTGTGTTTCTTGTTTCTGTTATCCGATTTTTTGTTTGATATTGTCACGGTAGACAATGCTCAATTTTGTAATATACATTCTATGAAATTAGGTAACTTTTTTTTTGTTAAATTATTTAGGAGTAAACTTAAACTTTTTTTTTCGTGAAAAAATTGGACACGTAAAGTTCATACCTTTTGTGGAAAAACTCTACTAATATCAATAATAAATATGAATTTGGTAATGATAAGAATATAAACATACCAAAAGTGTCACCAGAGGAAAAATTAAATAATTTTAAATAATATAAACGTAAATTTAAGTCCTTCTCTTGATTTGACGTATACATGTTATTGGGATGAATTCAATGAGTAAGCTATGGGTTCGTCCGAACCAATAGGTGTTAGATTAGGTTAAGTATATGTATAACAACAATAATATATTTAATATGATCTCATAAATGAGGTCGAGAAGAGTAAGATGTATGCAGGGTAGAGTTGCAGAGAGATTGATCCTGATAGACTATCGGCTCAAAAGAGAAATTATTCAGAGAAACCAAAAAAAAAAAAATAGGCAGTGGAAACACAAAAGAAGATATATTAAGATACAAAAGCAAAATAAAGCAATAGATAGTAAAAACACATACAATGATTTTTTTTAAAAAAAACTAGGTGATTACTAAATACTACTACTAATAAAGAGAAGAGGATATGGTGCAAGCCCCCTGCTTCTCCCACCTAACGGGCGATCATACTCAGCTATTTATTAACCTTCTACTATATTCCTCAATTTCCGTATCTTCCTATATAAGGTTATGTCCTAGACATCCATACTTTTCTATCTAGATCATGCTCTTGACTTCCATACTGCCTATCTAGGTTAAGTATATATATATTAAAAATAAATTAAGCATTTTACAAATAATAATTCTGAGCTCAATAATTTTAATAGAGGTGGTAAAACTAAAATTATAAGTTTATAAAATTTAAATTCTAGACTGCTTCAGAATACTGTACAAATAATTCAGAAAAAAATATGTAAAAAAGGGTTTTAAAATTATAATACAAGTCCAAAACTTTTGACTAAACAAATTTTATAAATTACGATTAAATATAAAATTTTAAGAAATTAAAAAAATAATATAGGAATCGATTTTATAGTTGATTAGTTATCTGAAATTTATCTTGTTGACGAAATTTTAATTTTTCACCTTATAATTTTCTTTCCTACTTCAATATAATAATTAAATAAAAAGCATATATATAAAAGTATCATGAAAGAAAAAGTTGATTAATCATCTAAATAATAATGATAATTATTTCCTCTTTGGATTGGTCCCAAACGTCATTCATCTTAACATTTAAGGACATATGGTCAAATATTCTAATTATTATTTTTTGTTTTTAAGTCCCACTATTTTAATGTGAGTTATGTTAACTACCAATATAAAGTTACTTCTAGAGGCAAACAGAGGACACACGTGTTTCATATATTCATGAAACAATATATTAAAACCATCTCAAATTATATCTAATTTGTTACTTTCACATTTAAATTACGGATGATTTCAAGAGATATAGAGATAGATCGAAGAATTTTAATTAGTTAATCGAGAATATGATCTTAAATAAAAGGTTATAAAGGATATGAATTAGGATAAAAAATAAGCTGGTAGTTGAGCATTATCTCGCAGTATTGTCTTGTTTTTCCTTTCATGCTAGTTAGTCATAGTATTACTCATGTAGTTTCCTGTCCTTTGTTTTCCGTTAACTATCTATTGTTTCTTGTATTTTGATTATGGTATTATTTTATTGTAGTTACTGATCCTTTTTTCAGTCTACTTTGTCATGTATTTTGTCACGGCTTCTTTATTTTCGTCATTTTTTTTTCAAACCGCTTTGAATTATTTTTTTCTTAAGCCGAAGATCTATTAAAAACAACATCTCTATTTTCTTAAAAATAAAATAAAATATGCATACATTCTACCCGTATTTATTATATGTGGAGAATGTAATAATATTGGAGGGAAAAAAACAAATAAGACAATGTGTGACATTCATATGTTGAAGTTTGGCAGTTTGTATGGTTTATAAGTATGTGTTGCTCAATACCTCTCTTGTCCTCACCAAAACCACATATACTTTTCAGTTTAATTATATTAAAGTTTGCATGGATTTTATTTTATATATTGGGATAAAAAACTTGTGGGGAGACCTCATCTTCATCCTAGATATTTTTAACTAACTTTTTTAAAGAATATAAAACGTGTTCCAAATATTTAGAATTTGATGTTATGAATTTTTGAGTTCTAGAAAAAAATAATCAATTGAATTTTTAATAAATTATTTATACGTGTTAAATAGATTTTTAAATATAAATATAAAATTTAATTTAAAATTATTGAATTTTACTAAATTCGTAGGTAACGTTATAATTCTGGCCTACTTTTACTTCTTTATTTGTGTTTGTTTCTCTATCGGTCTTCATATGATACGTCCGTTCGAAAGAGAATTATTGGTCTTGTTATTGATAATGATAATGATAAAGATAAAGATGTATAGTCCTAATTCTTTTGTATTAATATTTGAGTTGTATATGTATTTAGTTCTCTTATCTTTAAGTCTTCTATGTTTAACAAACTCCTTTCTCTTCTATACTTGTACATGTATAAAAATCATATATTGTATCAATGATAGTCAAGCGTTTCATAATTATATTCGACTGTTATATCAAGAGCCTAGCAAACACTCTCACGAGTATATCTGATCCTCTCCTTTATTTTCAGATTGTCAGAAAATTCCTCTTCCTCCTCTCTTATCTCTCCAACGGCAACTCTCAATCGAGGGGGTGTCGTTCAGCCCTCTTAATTGATCTCCTTTAACCCTGCGTCACAACTATCCTTCAAGCTAATAGGCATCACAATTATCCAATATGAAAATTCCAAGTCATCACACTATTGTTTGGCTATGATATTCTCACTTTTGTTGATGGCTCACTTCCCTTCCCATCCCATCCACACACATTCTGGACAAAGATAATCAGCAATCCCCTAACCCTAACTTTAAATGTTAGCAGCAACAAGATAATCTTGTTCGCAATGCCATTATAGCATCAGATGGCACTACAATTTCTCCCCTTATTGCTCATGCTTCCATTGCCAAAGAAGCTTGAGACATTCTCCAAACAACTTATGCCAATAAATCGCACTCAAGAATTTTCAGTTTGCGCGATACTCTGTCAAATGTCAAACGAGATGCACGTTTAATCAACGGTTATATAAGAGAAATCAAGTCCATTGCAAATGATTTGGCTTGCAGTGGCTCACCCTAAAACAGCGAGGAACTCGTCATTAAGGTCATGAGTGGTCTAAGTTCTTAATACAAGGAGTTATCACAGCAATAAGAGCTCGTGATAATCCTATCACATTTGAGGAACTCTTTGACAAACTCATTACTCATGAGATGTTTATCAAACACTCACTAAAGCCGACACACCCATGATCACTGCTTAACTTCATCAACACTTTAACAATAATACTCCCAAAAATAGACAACCAAACTCTTCTAATCATAGGAACACCGCTCCATCCAATTCCTACAACTTCGGTAACTAACATTCTGTCCAAATAATTCCTTCACCCAGCAGAATACCATTAAAAATCAGTGAATACAATGCCAATTTTGTGATAAGTTTGGTCACATCGCAAAGGTTTGCTGGTCCAAATCACACAATGCAACTAAAACATATGCCAATTTTGCCAACCATGAATCTTATGTTTATAATCCGTCATGTCCCTGGGTTGTTGATTCTGGAGAATCCCTCCAGACTCCAACTAAATTCTCTATCACGAATGCAATAATTGTTGGTGATGGTAAAAAATTTCTATCTCTCATATTGGCCACACTACTTCATCTTCACCTAGTCTTGCAGCCAAATTTCTTTTAAAAATGTTCTTTGTTCTCCAACTAAAAAAAAGAAGTTGATTTCTGTTGCTCAATTTTATAGACAAAATATAACTTTCATTGAATTTTTTCCTCCTTCTTTTGTTGTGAAGGATTTGAGCACAGAGGCATGTCTTCTTCAAGGCAAGAATATCGACGATCTCTATAAGTGGCCAACTGACTTTACCAAATCAGTCACAACTCATCCTCAATCACATTTTACAACATCAATGTCTCCATCACTGCATCTATGGCATGCTCGTCTTGTCTGAACCTCGCATTTCCAAAGCTTGTATCTCCTCCTTCAACCTACCAGTAAATCATGTCAGAGTGTTTTACATTTTGTAATTCGTGTTTATGTAGAGTCATTGTTTACCATTTGTTGACAATCAATTATAAGTTTTAGGCCTTTTTATGTTGTTCAGTCAGATGTTTGGGTTCCCTCTCCAACTATCTCTATTTATAATTTGAGATTCTATGTTATTTTTGTTGATCATTTCATGAAATATACATGGTTATTTTCTCTCAAATTCAAATTAGATGTGAAAGACATTTTCACTAACTTTGTTTTAATGATTCAAAACCAATTTCAATTGACAATTAAAATAGTGCACACTGATCGGAGTGATGAATATATTGGCCTTAAATCTACCAACATAAATTTTGGAATCCAACATCTCATGAGTCCTTCATACACTCCCTAACTAGTTGGTACTGCCGAAAGAAAGGATCATCACATTGTGGACACCGCTTTAAATTTGCTTCATCATGCCTCTGCCACTCTCAAATTTCGGTCCCTCGCATTCCAAACTGCAATCTACCTCATTAATAGGATATCAACACCTCTCCTTGATCTTAAAACTCTATTTCAGTGTCTCTTTAACACTACCCAAACCGTCTTAAACTTTGGGTCTTCGGGTGTCTTTGTTATCCATGGTTAAATCCCTACAAATCAACCAAACTTGATCCCAAGTCCAATCCTTGTGTATTCATGGGCTATTCTACTGCCACAAATAGTTATGCTTGCCTAAACCTCGCCACTTTAAGAATTTATATTTCTAGGCATGTCGTATTCGTAGAACACATTTTTTCATTCATAACCAACTATCCTCAGTTCTCTCTTCTACAAGTCTCTCCCACGACTAATTGATTTTATCCAGATGATCCCTCTAACTTTCCAGCTTCCTCACAACCTCCTTCACAATTCCAATTTCTGCTACTACTGATTTGGTCAGTCCCCTGTCTTCTCATGGATCGCACACTCAAGGCCATCAAGATGATGTGCCTACCGACTCTACTGAATTCCTTCTCCAAACTCTTTGTCTTCTTTTTCTTCTTAAAATAGCAACATATATGCGCCAACAAGGCCAGCTTCTGAAGCACCATTAAATCTAATAGTTTATAGGTATCAAAATAATATTTTCAAACCCAAAGTGGTCTTTGATTATCTAGCAACCTCAATCGTAAAACACCTTCTGCTTACCCCAAATACCTTCAGTCAAGCATTCAAATATCCTGAATGGCAGGTTGCAATGACAGAAGAATACATAGCATTTGTTAAAAACAAAACTTAGTCATTGGTTCCATATACTCTCTCTCAAAACATAGTTGGATATAAATGGTTATTTCGTGTCAACAACAAATCTGATAGATCTATAGAGCGTTATAAATTTAGGTTAGTGGCTAAATGATTTTATCAGTGTCCTGGAATTGATTTTGATTTCACCTTCAGTACAATAACTAAAACCGCAATAATTCACCTCATCCTAGCCCTAACTGTGTCTCTCAAATGGCCATTGCGTCGATTTAATGTAAATAATGAATTTTTACAAGGCACTCTTCATGACTTTTTTTTCATGCAACAACCATATGGCTTCATAAGTTCCCAATTTCTAAATCATGTATGTAAACTACACAAATTCATCTATGGACTTCACCAGGTACCACGAGTATAGTATACTAAAATTAAGGTGTTTCTCTCATCATGTGGCTTTTCTCGTTTTAAATCTGATGATTCATTAATCATCAAATGGTCTCCTAATTCTCTCATTATTATGATGATGATCTATGTTGATGACATTGTTGTTACTGGCTTTAACAACTCTCATGTCCAGGCAAAGGTGATAGATTTTCAATTAAGGACCTTGTCCTTTTACATTTTTTCTAGGTGTTGAAGTTATACAACATGCTCATGGATTAACTCGCATACAAAGTAGCTTCATTGCGAATATACTTAACAAGTTCAATATACTGGATGCAAACAGTGTGAGCACTCTTTTCTCTACAAGTGTCATTCTATCAGACGATGATTTCCTTCAACAGATGCAAAGCTTTATTGGTAGGTCATTGGATCATTGCAATACCTTACTTTTCACACGACTTGATATATGTGTTGCAGTAGACAAGCTTACCTAATTCCAATACTCTCAATAAACCAAACATTGGCAGGCAACAAAGAGGCTTCTTCATTATCTAAAAGGGACCATAACCTATGGACTTCACTTCAAACATGGTAACTCTCCACAGTTTTTTGCCTACTCGGTTGCAGATTGAGGTAGTATTCCTGAAACTAGACATTCCACATCAGCTTATGTTACTTTGCTTGAAACAATCCAATTAGTTGGTGCTCCAACAAGCAACGCACTGTTGCTAGATCTTCCACAGAAGCGGAATACAGGGCTATAACAAGTGTTGTAGCTGAGCTAAACTGGATCACCAACCTACTGCAAGAACTTTGAGTCAAGCTGTCTTGTCCTCCCAAGGTTTTTTATGATAACATCAGTGTCACTTACCTATGTTTCCATTCAGTCTTTCACAGTCGAATGAAACATGTAGGAATCGACTTTCATTTTGTCCATGACCAAGTTGAAAGTGAAAAAATTCCAGTTCATCACATTCCAACAGGAGCTCAACTAGCAAATGCTTTACTAAAGCACTTCCCAAAAGGTTGAGACAATGTTGAGGGGGCATAGGATAAGGATGTACAGTCCTAATCCTTTAGTATCGGTATTTGAGTTGTATACGTATTTAGTTCCTCTTATCTATAAGTCTTCTATGTTTAGCAAACTCCTTTCTCTTCTATACTTGTATATGTACAAATACCACATATTGTATCAATGATAATAAAGCCTTTTATAATCATATTCAATTGTTATAGTTATCTTGGTATTGACATATTTGATTGAGAGAGAAGGAAAAATAACATATACTTTATTTTAAAAAATGAAATAGTGAAGATTGATACCGTCGATTTTAACTTATTGAGATTGAGATAAATTTATTTTTATTTTATTTTATAATTGCTACATTTCCTTTCAAGTGTAAATCTAATTATTTTCTTGGACCAAGCACGCAAAAATATTTATAAATTAAAGAGTGATAGTAAGAGTTAAAATTTTGTTATGTCCTTGCAACATATGAGACTTGAGTCCCCTATTAGTACTGCAATGCGGGACTTGAGTCTCAAAGAATGACTCTTTCAGTACTCGCAGTCACCATCATTTCTTCATGCCATCTTTTCTTTTTATAGGTTGGCATCACCCTACCCTAGTAGAATTTGTTTAATCCTTCTCATGTTATGTTAGGACTTTGAATTCTAGAAGGAAACTCTCCTTTGTTTCCCTTTTGAATTGTTGCACTACTGAATTCAATTTGGAATCAAAATATGCTCCTTTATTTTCTTTTCTTATCTATGCCCTAGATAATTCTTGAATTCAACTCGTAGCATATGGATGGTGAACCTAGTTTACTTGTCACAACTTGCACAAAGACATACAACTAGTAGTGAACCCGATTCACTCACTCAATCATCAATACTACAATAATATGAACCTTGCGGTCTCAATAATTCATCCCATAATAGGCTTACTCAATGTGAATTTGAATTAATCGGATCAATAAATTTCGAATGTAAAAATGGAGGGGCTTCAAGTTTTTACTGTGCAAGCAGAAGAGGGCACATAGAGGAATGCAAGCTTTTATAAAATGTTAGCTCTACCTTTTTACCTGTCACGATCCAAATGGTCGTGATTGACATCCACACTAACCTCCCGATGGGAGAACCATCGTTTCCCAACTAACCCATCCATTTATGCATTTCATTTTAATCATAATAGATTACTCATGAGATAAATAGCGGAAGCCTTAAAATAAATATGAAATCAAAACTATGCGGAAGCTATCTATTTCAATCTCAAAGATCCGAAAGTCATTGTACAAGACTCTAGCTAAAAGTATCTAAGAGTCTCAAGATAAAAGAGAACATAAATAATGTCTGGGATAAATAGACATATAATTCAGGAAAATCTGCAACAGCTTGAAGGAGGTCAGCTCACCCTCAGATCGGACGTATAACGAAGCTAGAGGTGTGGTCTCGAAGAACTCTCTGGATCACAATCTGCACTCAGTAAAAAGAAGTGCAGGAGTAGCATCAGTATAAACACTATGTACTGGTAGGCATCATAGATCGACCTTGAACAATAAATAAGTATATATTATAAATCAATGAGCAATGAAAGCACCTATAAATTAGACAACAAAATCACCCAACTCAAGGTTCCAGATAATCACTAACATCAATCAGCCATATTCACAGCATCAAGCCTAACATGGTCAATAAATAGGGATATGTATATAATCCTCAAAATCAGACAGCAAGACATCACAAGCTTATAATATAAGCAAATCACAACTAATGCAAGGAAATCATGCTCATACAGAACATACAGATATATAACTTTGTGTCTCATTAGTTTCACATATGCACCAACCTGATCTTATATCAATCACTCATCAGTCTCATATCCATCACAAATCTGTACACACATGTCAGAGGGTCTTATGTTTGCCCTCTAGAAATTCATGTACTGCACCGGCGTGGTACCTGCTCCCACTTATCTGCTCGTTCATATGCTCCCCCCGAACATAAGCCACTCGTATCTCAACCTCTTGTGCGGTTTTTCACCTCGAGTACGAGCCACTCATTTTTGGATAATCGTGTATTATCAAATCAATGCACAACTGCTCGTCTATATACTCCCTCAGACACGAACCTCTCATCTCCGGATAATGGTGTATTACCCAAATTACCAGCATATATAAATATATTCTCAAAGCAGTCATCAAACAGGAAAAATCACAAGTACATTTTACTTATCCCGTTTACACTTTAAAATCATGAATATTGTTCACAAACTTAGACTAGTTCGAGACTAATTCAAATAGCACATTTAAGTCACAATAGTATCTATCACGTCAATGGTTGAGGACCAACCAAGCAAACTCATTAAGTCATAATACATACAAGGCATTAAATAAAGTCTAACTCCCTATAAAATCATAACCTACCTCAATTGAAGAATATGAATACGCAAGCTACTCAGCAAGAGTTTTTCCCTTGCTCAATGCCCCGAAATGCTCAAAATCTAAAAACAAATAATATAAGAGTATTTCATTATCTACTCTTCAAATAATGGTCTTATAATTTAAACATATCCAATTCTACCCATCATCACGATTAAATTCGTTACCCACGAGTTAATTTATCATTCTTTACCCCACAATGATCATTCCAACCTTGTTCATGGAGTTCCCACTCCTTTTCCAAGAAGTTTTTAATGTTAAAAGTCCAAACTTAATAATTTTCTAGGTCTCAAATTATCACCATTGCGAACTATAACAATCAATTTCATCCTAGGAGTGTTAATTACTCACTTAGAAGCCTAGGAATTAAGAACTATCAACACCCTATCAACTTACCCCAACTTTTATAGTTCTAGAATTCTTAGCTAGAATTTCACCATTAAAGATCACTCATTGATTCTAGAGTGTTAGAGGAACAAGAGATGAAAGAAATAATAAGGAAATCTTACCTTGAAAGAAGAAAACCACTCTTGCCCTTGAAAAATCGCTCCTGAGCTCTCAAACTTCGTGCTTAGAATTATGAGGTGAAAATCCCAAAATTCTGACTTAAACAGGCATTATGTCTCGTGTCGTCCATTGCAGCGGTCACTTTCTCAATGTAGCGGTCCGCTATGGCGATCTAGGGTCTCGCTACGGCGAACCCCGAGGATCTTTCCATGACCGATACAACGAGCACTTCGACCATTGCGGCGATCTCGCTGCAGCGGAAATCCCACCATTGCACCGATGCTCTGCTAGCCATTAGTTCAGTAATTCTGAAACTCTTACATTTTCAAAACACAAGTCTTTCATCTTGAATTCACAACACCCTCAAAATATCCACCTAGCTGCAAAATGACGCTACGAATTCACTCGTAGTCTCAAAATTCCCTTCGGAGGTCTAGTTCACTATGTCACCCCCTAACGGAACACAATACATGAAGATTTCAATCAACGCTAATCACATTCAGTTTTTAAACCACCCCATTTTAGAGTTTTTACTAACTCACTTCTATTGTGGGAACTCTAAAGGGTGCTAAAGCCCTAGCCATCCCATAACGACTGGAGGGGTCATTACATTAGCGTAGTATTCAAGTCAATTTGCTTACACTAAACTATTACATTAAATGTCAATTATCCTCTATAAACATTAATATGAGGTAACTCTATCTATCAAGATTAAATAGATAAAAAAATGACCCTTAACTACACAAAATATTACCTCTATCACGGATAAGGGTGTGCATTCGATTTTTCAGTAATTTTGCATTATTCAATTTCTTGATTTCGATTTTGAAAAAGTCTCATTCATTCTTAACCAAAACAAATTTAGTTTGATTTGATTTTTCTTTTTTCGATTCGGTTGTGTCATATAAGAAAAAACGAATCTAATATAATAGAATAGTTATATTTTAATATCCAGAAAAGAATAACTATTATAAAAAATGAGAAGTGGTAATGTAAAATCTCTTAAATACTTTTTCTAAATTCAATTCATAAAATTAAAATAATGGACACCACTGATAAGATAGCAATATATATTTGATGAGATAGTCAAACACACTTATTTTGTTATAAAAACATAGAGTTAATCACTTAGATGGTAACTTATCTATTTGAAATTACTTAAATAAAGTTTTTTTTAGTAACAGAAAAATCACTTAACTTTGCATATATCACATAGAAGGTCCCTGAATTTGCCAATATTTTACTCTTTATATCATCAAACTTTGACCTTTTTACTTTTTAAATATTATGATATTTTTTCTCTCTTTTAATCTACATTATGAACTTACTAATTAGAACAAATTAAATTTACTTATAAAATTAAAAAAAAAGTGAAAAATAACTTTCAAGTTGGAATAATAGAATAATCATAATAATATGTGCATTGATACTATGCATATGTTTGATTTAAAATCCTAATCTCTAGTTATCACTAAAAAACAGGAGCAAGGATGGTGGAGAAGTTCTAAAACCAGAGGATCTCACTAACCAGACAAGCACAAAATATGAACAAAAATTCCACAATCCCACTTTTTCTTCGTGAAAAAAAGACATAATTTTTCATCATCATGTCCAATTCTCTTCAGAGTTTCCCCTATTGTATGCCATTTATCCTTCAAAAGGAAATCCTTTTGTTAAGGTCTCTTTGTATTTATATCCATTTCCCTTTTCGTTAGAAAATTTTTCCTAATGATACAAACATTTGAGTCAGAAATGGCTATTGAGTCAAGCAATAGTAGGAGTTTGATATGGAGAAATGTTAAATATTCTGTTGAATTTTCCTTCACTTTTGCCAAGAAACATCCATTTGTTTCATGCACTTTGTTGTTCTTCATCCTGTTTTATGTTTTTTCACCATCAATCACCTGGTTTTTCATTTATTCCTTGCCCCTTTTGTTCTTTTTCACTATTCTTCTTATAGTCTTCTTTAGCATTCCAAATTTTAAACACTTGGAACGAGATGTTGACTCGAAGCCTTCTAGGGAAACAACAATCAGTCATGATGGTGATGAAGATGTCATTGACAATAAACAAAAGGCTTTTCTTCGAGCTAGATCTGTTAGGCGAAGAAAATCCAAGAAATGTATAGAGACAGGCGCGGAGGAATTTATACAAGGTGCATCATTTCGAATACCTTTTAGTGATGATTTCGTCGACAAAGGCGCGTTGATAGAAGAAAAACTGAAAGATATTCGAGAGGTGGATGTGCATTCGATAAGTGATCGTGCTGAATGCTCTTCAAGCTCAAGTATTTTCAAGAATTCAAGGCCTGCTGAGTATTCTGATTGGTCTTATGAAACAAACGGAAAATGTTTTAAATCTTTTAGCTGTATGTATGAGAGAAAGACGGAACGTTTTGGTGAAACAGAATATGATGGGGCAAGAAATAAGGCTGTGCAATGGAAAGATGAAGATGAGAAGAATCTCATGGATCTTGGACTTTCTGAGATTGAAAGGACTAAAAGATTGGAAAGTTTAATGGCACGAAGACGAGCACGAAAGATGCTGAGCCTTCAGGTTAGAAGATCGTTGATGAATATAGGCTGCAAAGAAACATTTCCTCCAATTTCTTCAATTATAATTCCAAAGAACAAAGAACCAACTAGTACATTTTCACCTACCCCCGGTTCAGCCCCTTCGATTTTGGGACCAAATCGGAATCCTTTTGACCTTCCTTATGATCAGCATGAAGAGAAGCCTAATGTCAGAGGTGGCAGTTTTATGCAAGAGTTCATGTTAGCTCAAGAACAGAAGGAGTTGATGTTATGCAGGCATGAAAGCTTCCGTATGGGGGCTGCATTTCCAGGGGATTTGAACCTTGATCAACGCGAACGGACTCTTCATTCTGATCTTCCATCCAGGCAAAGGTTTCCGGAGACATCTGAAAGTTCCAGATCAAAACACCGATTGGGTAAAATGACACATCCATGGTGACATTTTATATTACCACGTATTCTGTACTGTGTGGATTCATCATAAATTGACTAACTTTATGCTGACTGTCAACCTATCGCGACCTTCCTCCTTTTAGGAATGTGAGGGAGCACATTCAGGGTGACCTTTAATACTTCCTTCAGAATGGAACTTAACAAATCTGATCTTATTGCAGGTAGGGAAGATAATGATAGAGTAGTTGAAGAAGTACCATCTCAGGCATCTGAACCGGAGACGAACGTGGCCTATAAAGGAGAAGATCATAGTAAGGAAGGCCTGGATACTAGCCAGGATGAAAAAGACAGTTGCGAAGTGCAGATAAAATCAGTACTAGTGGAAGGCATAAGCAATAGGATGAGTTCATCATCTTCGTCAGAAGATGATAAACCATTCCATAAGATAGACAAAGATGCAATCTTGAAGTCCATTGCTTCTCCTGCTGTAAGGAACTTATCTAGTGATCCCGGTTCATCCTTGTTGGAGAACACGAGAGAGGAGGAACGCGTTTACTATCCTAATCGTCCTATGCATCACACTCCTAGCCAGTCTATTGCTTCTGACTTGCAAGTGGAGGTCTCTGAAGTTGGTTCACCTCCATTGACAAACGATGGGAACTCATCCGCGGATGAAGAAATTTCTATAGATGGGGAAATACAAAAAGCTATCACATCTAGCAGTGAAGACACACTAATGTCTTCATCTCACCTAGCTAGAGTAGGTGAAAATGAATCAAATTCCAGAGAAGTACGCGAGGTCACTGAAAATGATATTGTAGAATTTGGATTTTCGAGGCTCCATATGTCTGAGAATAATGTCCCACAAAATATTCCATCAGAACGAACAATTGAACCGTATTCCACTGGTTCAGGCTCTTTTCCACCTCCAAGGACAGACAGGAATCAAGCTAGCAGCAGTTATCAACAGCGTAGGCCGGAAGGACTTTCTGTTGTTAATGAGAGATTTCAAGGTTCATTATTACAACCAGAATTTTCAGCACAACAACTCCCTTTAGCGTCAACGCCACTAGTATCACCAACATCTGTTCTACAACCAAATTGCTTAATCGAACAAGGATCCACTTCGAGTTTTGATCAGTTACAAAATGATAGATCAGTGAACATCTCCAGTGAGAGATCAGATTCAATTGCTTCACAGGAATCAGATCTTAGTTTAAGCAATTCAACATTACAAGTTTCAGAATTACCTTCAGAAACAGAAAATTCAATTTCAGCCAAAGAGAACGACGTTGCAGCTCTCGTTCTAGACAGTGCCAGCGAACAACATAGTGAAAATGTGGCATTTTCAACTATTGGACAAGGACATCAGTCATTTGAAGCCTCTAGTACATCATCTTCTAAATCCGTATCGCAACCAAATTTTACCACTGTTCAAGGCTCTAGTTCAAATTTGGAGGCTCAAGAAGTAGAAACGCGCAGAATAAAAAATAATCTGCCAGATGATGTAACTGCTGAAAGTTGTGATCCAAGCACTTCTCAAAGCTCAAAACCTAAGTTAAAAAATCCGACAGTGCAAAGTTCAGTTCCACATTCGGATACACAAAAGTCTGCAGAAAATTCAAAGTCTCTCACTAGAAATGACATCCGGGAAACACTTAGTGATATTGAAGATTCTCAAGCATCATCATCACCACATGATTTGGTGGTTGAACAAGTTTCAATTGCCTCTACTTCTTCCTGCTCTCACAACTCTATGATTCAACAAAAGTTTTCAGCAAATGAAGGCTCCTCAAATTCTGAAGAACAGAAGAGAATGCAGGTTCGATGAGTTAATGAACTGACAATGATTAGAATATGCAAGAAAAACTAACACAAGTTGAAATTGACTCGTAATAGGTAGAAAATATGTATAGTTAGTATGTACTAAAACCGGATAAAAATAATGAACGCGTATCATTTGATTGTTATAAAATTATAAAGTATAGCAGTGTCTTTTACCAGAAAGTAAAATGAATCATTCACACATATGAAAGATTTTCCAGTAGATGCAATAATTCCGCGTCTTATATTGATACTAGTTCAGAACTTTTAAAGCAACAGAAAAGGAAAACAGAGTTTACATCCTAACAGAACAATAACAAAATGTAGTTGTAGCTGCATTTTCAAGTTCTGCATAGCAAACCTAATGGAAAAACATTTTCTTTCTAGTTTCTCACTTATAGAATGTTTGAAATTTCAATTATTGTTTTTCATTTTTTATGTAACTTAGGATCCGATACCTGGAATTCCATCGGAGAGAGCTGTCAATCAAGACTCCGTCAGCTTACAGTCTACCATCCGAGAAGTCCCTACAGCCTCGAGTTGTTCATCATCACCAAAGTCTGTACTCGATCCGAAGTCCTCAACAGGTCAAGGCCCTCTGCTGAACTTTGACAGGGAGGAACAAATAGGTGAAACTCCAAGTCCAAGAATGTCTAGAAACACAAGGACTTTGTTGGTTGATTCTGCAGCAGACCAACATCATCATGCAGATGCTAAAACGGTACGTTTCTATAGTTAACTACATGTAACTCTCCATAATAAGTATAACTGTTATTTGAAAAATAAGCCAGACAACCTGCTACAATGAGTTAAATAGCACTGACAGTTTAATTTTACACTGCGATTATATATATAAGTTAAATCCTTCGTATCGATGCCAAGCGTAGCTGGCGTATGACCTATAAAGGACACATATCTTTTGACAAGAAAACAAATTTTCCCTCAACCAAACAAACTATTTCTTTTCCTTGCTGATAACATGAATTTATGAGAAAATAATGTTTATTAGCAATAAGAACAACACTACAAGTAGAACTTAATTTATTCACTCTAAAAGATGCATAATCTGGATAACTGGAAGAATGCAGCTAGCTGTCTTCCGGAACAAACGATTCCTTCAATTACTCAAGTCGTATATACTGACAGTATAAAAAACCTTACAGTCGTTTTGTTCATAGACTAGTTATGTAGGGATTACAATAAATGGATTGTTCATGCAATGAATAATGTAATATAGAGATTGTTATGCAGGAATTGATTATTTCAAGAGATTTTTTTTAATCTTTAGTTTCTCTTATCCATATATTATTAATACATGTATTCTTATTTCACATTCTATCATGAGTAAAATAATTGACAGATTACTCGTATATTAGGCAAGTATTAGCAATGCGGAGTTTAATAAGGCCGACCAAATATTGTATCTTTTCTTTAATTAACTTCATTCTATCATATCTTTGTGCTTGTTAAAATACTATTTCAAGTAGTGTGGAGATACATAGGGTCAAGGATGATCAGTTGAATAACGTTTGTCGAAAAATTATATTGTACACATAGAAAATCATAGCGTACGTATAGCTTAAATATATATACTCTACATATAAATATATACTGAATCTACCCATAGTGAAATTTCTGATTTTACCATTGATTTCAAGCTTCAAAGTGAAACTTTTTTCTTTTGATTTTGCAACGTTGAGCAGAAACCATCCCATGATGTCAAGAAGGAGGAGGGCTTACCCAAAATGAGCCTCAAAGAAGTCTCTGAACCTCATGTAGAATCACCAAACAAGACCACTATGACTATGGTGTCTTCCAACAACACCACAAAACAACAAAAGTCAAGTGATGTTGGAAATTTTGCTTCCCTTTCAACTAAAAAGAATGAAAATTTAGTCACACCTATTAGTTCAAGTGAAGAAACTTCAGAAAAGGGTAATGCTGCAGCAGCAAAGGAAAACATTGAGTCACACAGTGACAGAGCAGATAGTAAAGAAAAGGCTAAAGATTAATGAGGGACAGCTAAAAATCTTGTTTTTTTGACCTGAAGAAAATGAACATGTACTTGTTTCCTATGTTGCTCAAGACTCTTCAAAATACCGAGTGCGTGTTGTATCCTACAAAGTTAATACATTATGGGAGGATCTGACACGAATGCGACAGTATTCCAAGAGAGTCCATACTCCTTAATTTTGTAACTCAATTTAATTTGTAAGATATTGGTGTATACACATAGAAGAGCAAGAGGAAATTCACTGTTGTATAGTATATTAGGATGTAATTTATGCAGAATGACATTGGAAACATGTTTGTAGCAGGTAACCTGCACTAAATTTTTTATGTTACTAATCCCATTTCATAGTGTAAAAAAAAATTAAAAAAATTACACGTTTAATATTTATTTGGACTAATATATGCGGAGAATATTTTCACCCCCCTATTTAAATTTTGTCTCTGCTTTATGAATTTGTGCAGAACTGACCTATTTAAGTTTAATGAAATATATTTAGGTTAAAATACCCTTCAACTTAAAACATCAGGTCAACAGCTCCTTCCACAAAACTTGCCCCATTTTTTCCTAGGGAAAGCAGCAGAGTTGTGGTGTTGGTACAGGTTTTGGCTAAGGAGAAGGGATTGTTGTTGGTTTTTCATGCGACCAAATTAATAGTCTGGTTGGTCAAGCTTTAAGGAAGTGAATGGATTAATCGAGCTTTCAAAAAAAAAATAATTGTTTTTGAGTAATAGCAAAACTATTTTAGCTTTTCGTCATATGCAATTTTGAAATCTCGGCAATACGAATTACTATTCTTATATTGACAAAAGTATTTTTCAAATTGATTAGTCAAACACAGTTTGCTACCCTTGAAGTACTTCTGACAAAAATATTTTTCAAAATAAGCATATTTTAGAAGCTTAGTCAAATATGTTGTTATAATCTGTTTGACTAAATTTTTTGGAAGTCAAAAGTGCTTGTTATATTTTAGTTTTTAAAAAAAAATACTTATTTAAGATAGTTGAGTTGTTTAATCAGGTTTTTAGGTACAAAATAAGTGTTTTGAGTAGCAATAAAAGCTACTTTTTACATCATCAACAATATATTCAGTGTAATTTTCAAACCTTACCTCTACCTTGGAACGTAAAGGTTGTTTCCGATTGACTCTCAACCCAAGAAGAAGCATATCAAAGCAGATTGAAAAAGAAATACGGAATTGAAGTGGCCATGACGAATAATAAAGAAAGCATGAAATTGAACAGTAACTACAACTAAATAATAAGATAATTGAAGTATAAGAAATAACAGATAGTAACAAAAATTGAAAAATAAGAAATTACAAAAGTAATACTGCCACTACATGAATGAGATGAGAAGTTACACAATATATAACTACTTATTGACCTTCTACCCTGATTCCCTCCTATCTAAGGTCATGTCCCCTGTCAACTGGCGTTGCGCCATGTCCTGTCTAATCATCTCTCCTCAATACTTATTCGATCTACCTCTACCCCTCTTAAAATCCACCAAAGTTGACCTCTCACACCTCCACGCTGAAGCATCTGTGCGTCTTCTCTTCACATGCCCAAACCATATCAACCTCGCTTCTCAAATTTTTTCCTCTAACAAATGTCACTCCTATCTTATCCCGTATATGTTCGTCTCTAATCCTATCTCTCCTAGTATGCCCGCATATCTATCTCAACAATCCTTATTTCTGCAACTTTTATCTTCTGAATATATTGGTGTTCTTGACTGGTCACTCCGCCTCACACAGTATAGTAGGTCTAACCACTATTCAATAGAACTCACCTTTATGTTTGGTGACACCTTCTTATCACAAAAGATTCCGGATGCGAGCCTTCACTTTATCCACTATGATAAATACGGTGTGTGACATCTTCATCATTCTCCCATTACCTTGGATAATAGCCCTAATATACTTGAAGTTTTCTCTCTTTTAGATGACCTAGGCATCAAGCCTCAATTCCATGTCAGTCTCATGCATTAGGTCACTAAACATACACTTTAAATACTCTGTCTAGGTCCTACTTAACCTGAACCCTTTAGACTTCAAAGTCTATCTCTAAACCTCTAGACTAGCGCTAACTCCTCCTCGAATCTCGTCAATTAAAATTATGTCACCTTCAAATTTATTGCACCGATTTTAGAACAACTAGTTGTAATAGTTAAATCTCCTTCTCTGATCCACTAAAATTTAAAGTTGTCGCAACAACTACTATCTTATTTCGCAATAACAGAACACGTAGACACCACATAGAAAAATTAAGGCGGGACATGAAAATTTAATACAATAGGGGTAATTATGAGTTTTTTTTTAGAGTAGATGGGCAAGTATGACCTTAAAGTTGGATGAAAAGCACAAATATGTTGAATGCATAGTGATTTAACATCGTAGGAGTAAATATGACTTTTATTAAGAGTACAAGGACAATTATAACCCTAAAGTTGGATGGAAAGGATAAATATGCTGAAAAAAAATATAACAAAGGACATATATAATTTACTTATAGAAGTACAAGGACAAATATGATCCATTTTTATGTAATTAATTTACTTTTTGATCTATTTTATGTACTTTATCCTAAATTTTGACCCGAACCCAATTGTTCTCACGTCAGGTACCGGGTCCGGGCCCAGACCAGATTCTCGGATATGTGTGCAGATTATCCTTTCTTTGTAATTTGGCTTCTTCCTGAAAAAACAAAACAAAAAAAAAAAGATCTTCGCTGCACTTTTTCACTTCACTTGCAAGCACTCACCTTTCTTTCTTTCTTCTTAGCTTAACTTCTCTAGCTTCCACTATCCAGAGCGTTAATGGCTATTCCACTGACCATTTACTTCTTTTCTCAATAATCCCCCTTTTGAATTCTTTTCCCCATTAGTATTAACACATTCATTCAAGAAAAATCTCAACTTTAGTTGATTACTTGTACAGTTGTACTTTTGTTTTTTTGACGAGCAAAAGAAAGAGTAATAAGCAAATATGGATTGCGTCTACAAGAACCCATCTGCTCCCATTGAGGAAAGAGTGAAAGATTTGCTCTCTCGGATGACACTTGAAGAAAAGATCGGCCAAATGACCCAGATCGAACGCTGTGTCGCTACCCCTTCTCTCATCACTGACCTTTCTATAGGTGTGCCCTTTTTCTCTCTTATACCCTTTTGTTTTCTTCCTTTTTGCCTTAGAATACGTAGTGAAAGCCACTAATGCTTGTATTAGGTTAAGCTGTCTACCTTACAACTCTTGAGGTGCGGCCTTTCTAGGAACTTTGCTAATGCGGGGATGTTTTGTGCATCGAGCTGCCCTTTTGCCCTAAAAGCATATGAATAGATTCATATGGGTGATTAGGGGGCAGTCATGATTTGAAGCTTATGTGTTTGGGATACTAGTTCATTCTAAGTTATTGAGTTCTAAATTAATAATTTATACATATTCAATGAATTTATTAAAATGAAATTTGGATAAAAGCTATTGAGTTCGGCCAAAGTGCTAGCTCCACCCTGGTAGGTGATAGATTAAATTAGTCGCTGGTGTAGATATAAGTGTAAGATATAGAGCCCTTTATTTAATATTGGAATGAAATCAACCTGAATAGAATAGAATTGAGATAAATTATCGGTTTAAGTTAACATACACTAACGAGGTAAAGCATTTTTACACAATCAGTGTAATTTATCCTGTTACAGTAGGTTACTTACCATTTTGTTATAGGTTACCAATGAATGCTTATTAATAGCCTGTTTGACCAAGCTTTTGGGAGGCCAAAAGTATTTATTTTCTTAAAAAAACTTATTTTTAAAAAATGAGGTGTTTGACCAAGCTTTTGAGAGAAAATGAATGCTTTGAGGAAGTAGCAGAAGCTAAAAAAAGTAGTTTCTCCTCAAAAACACTTATTTGGAAAGCACTTTTGTGAAAAATACACTTAGAAGCACTTTTCTAAAGCTTGGCCAAACACTAATTGTTGCTCAGAAGTGCTTTTTAAAGTTATTGGCCAAATACGATCTGCTTCTCACTAAAAGTACTTTTGTGATAAGCTCTGATGAAAAAAGCACTTCTTAAAATAAGTTAAAAGCACTTCTCAAAATAAGTTGATTTGAGAAGCTTGACCAAAAAGACTATAAGTAGAGTTGCATGCAATGACCTTTTCAATAACCTGATTGTGCAAATATGTTTTGCATGGCCAGTGTATAGGAGACAAACTCATAAATTGATTCATTAGGCAGTACTAACTGCCTTATAAAAAAAAGGTGATGCTAACTAGTTGGATAAGCGTGAGATTTAGCTAACCCCTTATTTGGCATTGGAGTGAAATGGACTTGAATAGGTTGGAACGAGTACGTAGGATTCATTTAGGTGGTCCTAATTAGTTAGGTTAAGCTAGTTATCCATGTGGAGGGACAAGAGTGAGATTCAGAGAATCCTTTATTTGTACTGAAATGAAATGAAACTGAATAGAGTGGAATGCATATAAAGGAACCATTTAGGTAATACTAAGTGGTTTGGATTTAAAGAGTTATCTTTTTAGGATAGGATTGGAACTTAGAGAAACCTTAAAGAATGAAATGGACCTAAATAGAACCCTTAAAATATGAAATGGACCTAAATGGAGAGGAACAGGTATAGAGGATTCTATGCCCGACCATAAGATGTTTTGGGATTGAGACATATTGATTGATTGAAATTTAGTTGAACTTTTTTTCGTGATGCAGGGAGTATACTCAGTGTTGGAGGCAGTGCGCCATTTGAGGATGCTCCATCAGAAGCTTGGGCAGATATGGTTGACGGATTTCAAAAGGCTGCGCTGGGATCACGACTTGGGATTCCGCTTCTTTATGGAGTTGACGCTATTCATGGGAATAACAATGTCTATGGTGCCACCATTTTCCCACAAAATGTGGGCCTTGGAGCCACCAGGTTGAATTTATGTCAAGCTTTGATCTTTATTACCAACTTCTTATTGAGAACTGTCATTTAAGACGAACACCTAAATTAGATAAATGTGGAGCAGAGATGCAGACTTGGCTCAAAAGATTGGGATAGTAACTGCTCTTGAAGTCAGGGCCTGTGGCATTAACTATACTTTTGCTCCCTGTGTTGCTGTAAGTTGAATGTGTTACTTGTCCCTTTATTGTCCTTGTTTTAGGTCGATTTCATGGATGGATGAAGTCAAGGAAACGTGAAATTACATTGGACATATATGTCCTTAGAGAAAAATGGAAGAATGATTCTCCTAAGTATGGTATCAAAGTTTAAATTGAATCATTTAATGAATTTGAATTCTTAATTAGTATGTTCCTAACTGAAACAAGAAAAAGATGATTTTGTCATTTTTCTTTGTGGGAATTCTTGGTGAACGATGTCCTGTTTCCAGTCCTTTGTAACACTCTAGTAGTAGTTATTATTTTTAGGGAAGAAGCTTGTGTATTGATAAAGAGAAACTGGATAGTACCAAGCTGGTGCTAAGGCAATCTCTCTAGTTGTTATCTCTTTGTAACTCTATTATCTTGAGGCATACTGACTTCTTCATTAAATAATGTGCAACAGGTATGTAGGGATCCCAGGTGGGGAAGATGCTATGAAAGTTATGGCGAAGACACTGAACTTGTTAGGAAGATGACCTCAATTGTCACAGGCTTGCAAGGGCAACCACCCCCTGGATACCCCCAAAACTATCCTTTTTTGGCTGGAAGGTAGTAGAAGTTGCCGTAATACAAATTCCAAAATTTTGTGCACTTCTCTGAATATAAGATGTATCTCCCTTGCATCTTACAACCTATACTCTGAAGTCTTATGCGCATTCAAATGCTATACCACATATTGCAATTTTCAGCAGAAAAGGCAAATCATTAGGGAAGGAAAAGTAGAAATATACCTAGAGTTGAAAATAAAAAAAAATCAGTTTTGAAAAGCATCTCTTTGCTATTACTACCTTTTTGTTAATCATTCGTCAGATATTTCTATAGCTCTCTGCTACTTTTGCATTATCTGTTCTCTTAAAGTCAAGGATCTCTTTGGACTGATTGATGAATTTTACTCCAGAGACAAGGTTGTTGCATGTGCAAAGCACTTTGTTGGAGATGGGGGTACTGACCGAGGTATAAATGAGGGAAATACCATATCACCGTATGATGATCTAGAGAGAATACATATTGCCCCTTATATTGACTGTATTTCTCAGGGAGTTTGCACAGTCATGGCATCCTACTCTAAATGGAACGGAAGCCACCTGCATGCTAACCACTTTCTTCTTACTGAAGTTTTGAAAGGGAAGCTCGGATTTAAGGTAAGGATTGCCTGTTCTCTTAATGCTCTATGGTTCATTGGGGCCATGAGTTCACCATAAAACTCCTCTAGACTGCCAGATGCTTTCTCATTTCCTCCCATGCTTAGTATGGGAAGTAATTGGACATATTGTGGTTCCAAGGAGCTAAGTGTGCAGCTTTGTACTCAGAATCATTCTTTAAAAACTAACCAAATTGGTTTGAAGTCCAAACATGTTTTGGACTTTGTACTCGGCAAACAATTGTCTCGGCCTTGCATGTTGTCTACACTAATCCCATTTTCTTTGTCTTATTTATTTATTTATTTATTAATTTTTTGAGTACATTCAGTTGTATGAAAGTATTTTTCAATTTTAATCCATTATTTTTGCATAAATGAAAACCTCAAAAACTGCTGTAGCGCTAGATTTTTGAGAAGGCAAACCACAAAGCTCTCTCAAAACCAATTATCTCAAATTCAAAATCCAAACACTCCCAACAATTTTCTAAAATATAAAACCAAAATTAATTCTGGTGAAAAAATGAACCCAACAAATTCTCTTTATCCAAATGTTACAAAAGTTCATGCGACTTGGATCTGGTTCTAGCTTAGTTAAAACTTCACCAAGTCAGAAAGTGCAAAAATTTGGTTAGATGTTCTTTCTCGAACTTACGAAGTAGGTAAGGGGATAAGAGAAACAAAGTATGTCTTTAATTTGAATCTTGTTGCATGGAATTTGGTTATTGGTTGTGTACATTTTTCTTTGGAATTGAATGAAATGCTACACACTAATGTTCTATTTGTTTGTCAAGTTGGTTTCTAAGAATATGAGTGGCTCAAAGATCACATACACATCAAGAATCTTAATGCTAACTCTTGCAGGGCTTTGTTATTTCTGATTCCGAAGCAATTGACCGACTTTCCCATCCTCATGGATCTAACTATGACCAGAGTATTTTGGCAGCGATCAATGCAGGCGTTGACATGGTAAATATAATCTGGTTTTGAGAGTTATTATGTTTTTGCATGAGTTATGTCCGTTTTTACTGCCTGTTAAATTTTTTGCAGGTGATGGTTCCTTTCCGGTATCAATTATTTCTTGATCATTTGAGATGTCTTGTGGAATCTGGGAAGATTACAATGGCCAGAATTGATGATGCTGTTGAAAGGATCCTGAGAGTTAAGTTTGTTTCTGGAGCTTTTGAGTACCCTCTGAGTGATAGGTCATTGTTGGATACTGTTGGTTGTAATGTAAGTTCATCTTGTCCTTCATTTTAACAGATTTTATAAATTTATTTGTTTTGGATTTTGACTTCAAATAAGCCATTCATAAGTTTTATTTGTTTGACCTACTATCTGAACTATTCTGCTTTTTATCTCAACAACAAAGTGAACGTTTGCTTTGCATCTATGTTGCGTGGACTCTTCCAAATCCTTGCCGTACTGGTGTTGACAGGACATGGATGTGGGATCCACACTGGATTTGGTCAACTCATCTTGGGTGCTTTGACTACATCTACGACCGAGAAGCATAGATTTATTGGCTATTTCATGAGATATCTTATGAATAAAACATTAGGTGTTTAAAAAGAATAAACTTTTATTAGCTTTAGTTCAATACCTTTATATAATCGAAATATATGCTTTATATATGTCATAATATACATTTATTGGTCGTATTCCAGCACCATATCCGCTCTCGGATCTATACCCCAAATCCTAAATGTTATGTGATGAAGAGTCCGACCGCTAGATCTGCACCCGTATTGGCATATAGCTTTGCATTGCACGTACAAAAATTTAACTATGTCAGTTGGCAGACAATGTATATATTGCTAATTCTGTTTGTTCGGTAAAATTATACATTTGGTGTTGGTGCAGATGTTTCATAATAGTGTTTACCATTATGATAATTGTTTCAGCAACATCGTGAATTAGCACGTGAAGCAGTTCGCAAATCATTGGTTCTTCTAAAGAATGGAAAGGATGTAACAAAACCATTTCTTCCGCTAGACAGGAAAGCAAAGAGAATTCTTGTAGCAGGAAAACATGCTGATGACCTTGGATTCCAATGCGGAGGGTGGACTAAAACATGGGATGGAATGGGTGGCAGAATCACGATTGGTGAGTAATGCTTCCTCTGTTCTAGTTTATCTGAAACTCTTTTACTTTAAGTTTCTCATTTTACCCTCATAGCCATATAGATGTTATGACTTGTTTAAGCGCACGAGTTCTATGAGTACTTTTGGTATGTGTAAAAAGTCTTGTTTTTCTTAAACTCAGCATCCAGCCAAGCACCGCCATATTAAATAAAACAGAGGGAATAATATGGAAAGATGGCATCAGTGACTTACTTTCTGGGGTAAATTTAGACCCCACTTTGTATCTATGAACATTGGCACTCTCATACAACCTTAAGCATTCTAGATTAAAATAACATATTTCTTTCCTTTCCTTTAATGGTTTCAATGGTTGCCAGTTGTGAATTTTACGGTTTTAATTAATTGGATTCATTGAAATGTGAACACAGCACCAACCGCTTCTGAGATCCCTCTGTAAATTTGAATATTGGTAGACTTTCATACAACCAGAGCATTCTAGTTTAGAATAGCATTTTGTTACATGGTTTTAAAAAATTTCCACAAGTTAAGGTTAGGAACAATATTTCAAGAGTTCCGATTCCATTTCTTGTGGATGATTTGTGAGAACCCTGTATTCTCTTACGAGAAATCTTAAGCTATAACATCATAAATGCCTGATAGTTCCGCGCTAGTAGCATAATTTTGTATGACATATAGATATTTAGTATGTAAGCTTGCGAGTACTCTTGTAAGCCTTGCGCGAAGATCTTGATGTACTATGAACCTCAGTAGACCCAATGTGGTCTGGTCCTTCTTCGACAAGGATGAGAGCTTAGAGCACCTGACTTCCCTTAGGAACCTCAATAAGGACGAGGATTGGGATTGGATGTGTGTTGAGTCCTTTCGACAGTTGGCTTAAGTTTCTCAATCGGTCGATGATAATATAATGCATGTTTTTCACTGAAGGTTAAATAACACATCTGAACTATAGTTTACCACTATTAATCATGGATCATTTACTACTTATAATGGAAGGTACAACAATTCTGGAAGCTATTAAAGATGCTGTTGGAGGGGAAACAGAAGTGGTATATGAGGAGAACCCTTCACCTGACACCTTTGCGAGTCAAGACTTCTCTTATTCCATTGCAGTCGTTGGTGAACCTCCCTATTGCGAAAGCGGTGGAGATAGCCAAGACCTCAGAATTCCTCTTGGCGGAGAAGAACTAATAAGCTTGATTGCAGACAGAGTTCCAACTTTGGTGATATTGATCTCCGGAAGGCCTTTATATATAGAGCCTTCACTTCTGGAGAAAATAAACGCCTTCGTTGCTGCTTGGTTACCAGGCACCGAGGGAGCTGGTATCACCGATGTCATTTTCGGAGATTTTGAATTCCATGGAAGGCTCCCTATGACATGGTTTAAAAGTGTAGATCAATTGCCCATGCATCAAGAACAGAACTCCTATGAACCTCTCTTTCCATTCGGCTACGGGTTAACAAGTAAAAACAAGGTGCTATAGAAGAGATGTCTCGAAGAAAGACTCAGTGAAATAGACATGTCTATGAAGATGCCGACTATCAGAAAGACCCATGAAGCTTCACTATTCCCCGAGATTGGCTATAGTTTAACTAGTCAAAACAAGGTACTCTAAAAGATCATCTATATCAGTCTCGCATTTGTCCCATTTGAGCTATGGCATATGATATTACATTAAGTCCAAATAATTATTTGCATATGATAATTTAAGTATTTGTATGTTATAAAATTATATAATCTCGCTATGTTTTATAATTATTTAAATATACTATGATAAGGAGTAAAAGGAATTTTTCCATTATTTGAATATCTTGAATAAAAAAAATAGAGCAAAGAACAACAAAACAAAAAAGTAGTGATGAGAATATAAAATCTGAAATCCTAGTAACAAATCTAGGAAATCCTAAATCTAAATCTATGAACTAATTAGTGGAATCTAAACATTATAGTAAATAACTAGCAAGAAATAAATAAATAGATAAATATTTAGCTCGATATTATTCTTTTAGGAGCCCCAGATTCTTTTAGGAACTCCAGATTTCTCCAATCTGTTTTCGAGCTGGTCCTCTTTATCCTTCAACTTCCATAGATCAGCGGTAGCCTCAAATCTTTCTTTCCTCGAATCAGTTCCACTTTCTTGCTGATTGTTTTTAATATCGTTTGCTCGCTTATTTATCTCTTCTCTCGTCTCTACCAACTTCTCCCAGTTCTTCTCAATCGTTTTGCCTTTTGATGTAGACATTCTGCCTTTAATTCGGTGTATAACCACTATATATCAAACTAGCTCGAACAACTGTGAATGTAAAAGTATCAAAGTTAATTAAAAAAAAATCAAATAAAAATATTGTATAGAATAAAAATCAAATCAAAAGTAACTTACATCGATGAGGATGCCTAACTCAGTTTATAAATGCTTAATAATACTCTATATTGTTTATATAGACACCACAATACCTTAGTTTTTCCCTTAATATTTCTTCTCCTTATTACTCGTGCAAATTAATGTAAATATTACTAAAAATAAGAATTACCAAACGAAGAAAAAACATTGGAAAATTTAGGAAAAGTTAACTTCAATATTTGGTAAATGAAATAAGGAAATAAATAAAAGAGAGGACAAAGAAAAGGTAAATTTGATAAATGAAATAAAGAAATAAATAAAAGAGAGTTCTTCTTGTTTATTTATTTATTTACTTAATATTATAAATAAATAAAGAACAATTTTCCTTATTAATTTCATAGAAAATTTCCTTATTTTTTCCCCTAAATTTCTTACAGTTAAACTTTCCCTAAATTATATTTTCCTAGTTCTTCCTAGCATTGCTGCTTTTCAATCGAAATATATTTTCCTAATCTACAATATGGCAATTTTTCATATTTAGTAATATTTTCTTAGTGTACAATATGGTATTTTTTCATTTTTAATAATATTTTCCTAGTGTACAATATGGTAATTTTTCATTTTTAGTAATATTTACAATTGTCACGATTAAAACAGAAAAGAAAAAAAAAAGAAAAAATTGAATGAGTTACATCTATATAAACAATAGAAAATATGCAAGGAATATGACATTTTTCACAAAGTTAAATGTAAGTTAATTGCTATGTTTTTCTTAAGAACATAGAAATTAATAATGTTACTCTTTTTTGTTCTTTATTTCATTTTTTGTTCATATAAAATGATTTATATTACACATTCATGGACAAAATCAATATATTTTGAAATAAGAAATATATAATAATTGTTTACGTATTTTGATTAGTCTATTTAATTATGTTATATATTGCAGTCATATACCGTTCGAGATTGATCTACGTATCAAAAAAGCAAGAATGTCTTCGTCAAGAAATAACAATGAGAACTTGAAGATGAAGAATAAACTGGAAGAGGTGAGAGAACAGATACAAGAACGAACAAATTACATTAAACAACTTGAGGTGCAAGAAAATCACGGATATGATTCAAGAAAAGATAGATTTGATGCCTCAAATCAAATCAATAAATTGAAAGATAAAGAGACCAAACTCGAAGACAAATTGATGGAAAAGGGTGTTAGTTACTACAAATTTTTTTAATTTCTATTAAGTCATAGATTTAGGGATTAATTAAGGACTTCAAATTTTATATTCCAGTCACTAGTTTTTCTTTATTTTTTAAAAGATATTAATAAAGGGAAGTGTTTTTTTACTTTATTATATTCTTGATGATCTCATTGATTAAGAATAACATGCAAATTATTTAGGCAAAACACTTAATCATTTCAAGAATCAGTAGAATTTTTTTTTCTCAAAACACAAAATCTATCATTGCGACTGTTGAAATAATTTTACCTTTACATGAAGTCTTGTATGTGAAAAACCACTTACTATTTTTCTTAAACAATTATTATTTTATTATTATCTTAATATTTAGTATTTTTAAATTAATTAAAGTTATAACTATTAAATTTAATTATTTGTAAAAGATAAGAACTCCTAATATTTAGTATTTTAAAATTGACTAAAATTTTCCTTATTTGAGCTATATTAAAACTCCTAACATTTAAGACTATATTAAATTTAAAGTATGAAGCCTCAAAAAAAATATCATTCACTTTTTATCTAATTATTTAATAATTCTTCTAATATTTAGAATTTTAATTTAATTAAATTTTATGTATTAAATCCTTCCTTATTTGAAATATATAAAAAATATTAATATGTAGAAATTTAATCTATATCTACCTATCTATCTATCTATACTATATTAAAAATATGAAGACCCTTAGAATCGTTGATTTGAACTTTTTGCAAATCATTAAAAGACTTTTCAATAGAAAAAATTGACATTTGTTATTTTTATTAATTAATTATTATTTAATTATCATTCTAATTTAGGACTTTAAAATTAATTAAAGTTGTAACTATTAAATCTTTGCCTATTTGAAAAATGTAAGAACTCATAATATTTATTACTTTAAAATTGACTAAAATTTTTCTTATTTGAACAAATCGTGTTTATCTAGATAAGAAGTTTTAATATTTAGTAGTTTAAAAATATTAATTCTTTTTGCCTTATATAAACTTTATAATCACACTGACAAATAAGATTTATATACATTGGAGGAACAAGATTACAGGTCTTTAGTAGAATACGAGTTATACGCATCGCAAAGAAATCTCATTCAATCTATGCAAGTTGTAATCGCATTCAATGTATGCAACGTGTAAATCCCATTCAATATATGATATTTGTATTATGCGATTTATAATTTCATTCGCACGCATGCAATTATAAATCACATTCAATATATGGGATTTGTCTTATGTGCAAATTTATAAATCGCATTCGTGGTATGCGATTTATAAATCGCATTCTAGGTATGCGATTTATAAGTTGTATGTGATTTGTCTTCCTCCTTCTTCTTCTTCTAATTTTTTTTTATAAATATTTTATAATTAGAAAAATAAAATATATAGAAATACAACATATTTCAAAATATTTAATTAATCGAGTGCTCTTGTTATTCAGTACTCTCTTTATTTAAATATATACTATTTTTTCTATTTTAATTTAAATGAAGACATTTGACTAAATACATAGATTAAGAGAGAGAGAAAAAAATTGAGTTGAAGTCATCTCATAAAGGGAAAAATGAAATGTTTAAAATTAAGTTATTACTAAATATTTAAAGTACAATGCCTCATACCAAAATATTATTCATTTTTTTACCCTTTTAAAAATAGAGTTCGTACTTGATAAAATAGTTATTTAATTATTTTTTTAATATTTAATATTTTTAAAATTAACTAAATTTTATGTATTAAATCCTTTCTTATTTGAAATATATAGAAAATATTAATATTTAGAAATTTAAAAGCGATTAAGATTTTATCTTTTAAGAAATAATTACATGTTGAATAAAATTATACTTATACTGCAAATCAATCTTATGTTTAGATTATTAAAAATATAATTTGAAAAAAGGTATTACACCCCGTAAGTTCTTGACACTTAGTTGGCCTATTCGCATGTTGGTTAAGAATTTTAGAATGACATACGTGCGAGAAAAGGGCTCGGGGAGAGACCGGACAAACGTCAAGTCGGAGCGTTGCAAGGCAAATGCGACTTATAAATCGCATTCGACAAATGCGACTTGTAAATCGGATTCGACAAATGCGACTTGTAAATCGCATTCGACAAATGGCCCCAAGTATATAAGGCTCCCACTTCGTTTTAAATCATTTTTCCTTCATATAATTTCCAGTAAACGAACAGAAACAGAGGGGACCGAAGGGTTTGATTAAATTTTCTTCCGTTTACACCGTCAAACGCAGTCCAAACTCGAATTAACTTCAGGTAGCGAAGTATAAAGCTGCAGGGAGCATTCCTACGGAGTTAGTTTCGTGAAATTCGGCCGACGAATAGTCGTCTCACCGAGCCAAGGTAAATGGAATTGCTCCAAACTAGTGTTAATATACTCCCAGCATTAAAGTGAGTATTTCTCCCTTCTAGACTTTCGAGAAATTATGAGTTTTCGGCCGTTCTTCAATAAGTCGAAGAATAGGCAGTAGGTATATCCATAAGTATGGTTTCTTTCCAAAATAATAGTAGAATTAATTCTATTCTTTCGTGAATATGAATACAGTTGGGAGAAATAGCTGAATACTAGCCGAGCTACGCTAGTTAATCAGAAAGTCGGCAGTTGAGGTATGTAAAGCCAGTTTCTTTCGGCAAGCTACTAGTTCCAGTATAGCAAAATAGTACGAATTTCAGTAGGGTGTTTCAGAAGTCGTATATTATGTTCAGTATGAAATTTAGTAAGCATGTTAGAAATATAATACAGTGTTCAGCATGAAATTCAGTAAAATAGTATAAGTCCCAATAGAATATTCCAGAAATATTATTACAGATTTAGTATATTTCAGTATAAGATTCAGTACATTTCAATGTGAGATTCAGAACAGAATACCAGAACATAAATATTATTATCAGATCCAGTATATATATTACATATGCCTATTGTTATCTGTGGAGACATGATTGTTCTGTGTTGGGTACCCTTAGAGCTTCCTTGACCGCTCCAGGGTTAATAGCTATGTCGACTCGCCCGCCAGAGGGTGAGGATACGTCGCTCTACAGAGTGGCATGCCGTCCGTAAGCGGACGAAGATTGGATGCAGATTCCCCATAACAGGCTGATCAGCACTATACCACACCCCCTGTCGAGCACTTGCGTGCCCGGGGTGCATATTACAGTTTTCGAATTTCAGATTTCAAATTTCAAATTTCAGGAGTCCTCCGGACTCAGATCCAGCTATAGTCAGGGGCCCAGCAGGCCCAAGTTGCATACCCAGGGGGCCGATGGGATGCTCATAGTTACTAGGTGGATGGTATGACCTGGGTAGGGTATATAGATTGTGTGCTGGTTAGTACCTTACGGCTTATGGGGGCTGGTAGGGTTCTTGTATGCTATGTTATGTTAGTTATTAATAGATAGAAAATAGACCGCCATGTTATCAGGTATGACTCTTACTCTCTTCAGTAAAGTTACGCTCTTTTCAGTCAGTCTCAGCCCGTCTCCTATTACTTCAGTATCTATTAGTATTATTGTTTACTTTCAGTTATTTTCAGTTATTGCTTTGCATACTCAGTACCAGTGGTACTGACGCCCGTTTTGGGGCGCTGCATTACTTGCCTGCAGGTACACATAGACAAAGAGAAGATCCCTTGTAGTTCCAGTCAGCGTTACAGAGCCTTCAGCTCCTTTCATCCGGAGCTTGAAAGACAGAGGTTTACTCTCCTTTTGATTGTGCAGTATTGGTAGGCCGGGGCCTTGTCCCGACCATCTTATTATTCTTAGAGGCTTGCGAATTGTATTATATTCCCTGTGGTTAGCTGTATTGGTCGTGTGAGGCCGTATATGTGTTTTAGTTTATATGTGACAGCCGTGTGGGGCCTTGTTCAGTTGTTAGTTGGTGACCTTGTCGGCCACAGATCAGTTTAGCGCCAGATTTCATTTTTCAGATATAACTAGATAGTATGTTGGCCTTGTCGGCCCGCATAGGTTCCCTTATGTTCAGTTGTTCTGAGTAGCTGTTATATTCACAGCCGTTATATAGCCCGTTGTTTTCATAAATTCAGAATTAGAGATAGCCTGGCACCAGAAGTGCTTAGGCTCAATAGTCCAGCAGCCCAGTTCCTAGTAGGGCACCAGGTGCCAGTCATGCCTTCCAAGGCGGGGCGTGACAAAAAGGGCAGCCCGGTGCACAAAGCATCCTATGTTAACAGGGTCCAGTCTATCCTAATGTGAGCATTGGTAGCTATTTTCACTAATTTTGATGAGTCTTTCTTAGTTTGGATGGTTTATTACAAATAAATAAACGTGTTTGTGATATGATATCAATTTATTAGTGCCAAAACAAGCCTGCAATAATCACAATACAATTTTGTAAGTGCTAATTATTTAAAGTAATAAATTATACTATATATTTTAGAGTTCACGTCCAAAAACACACCTAAATTATATCATTTTTGCGAGTTTAGTACTTGAACGATGCGAAATTTGCGTTAGATACCTGAACTATCACCCTCAGGTTATAGAAACACATCTGAATACTGACTGGACTAAAGTCGTGTGTTCAATCACTCCCACGCGCGTGAATGATATTGTAGCCATTAAAAATCGCCTACATGACATTATAACAGCTATAAATTTTTGCGTAAGCATTTTTCTTTTTTTTTTAAAAAAAATTCACCTTTAAATACTCTTCTTCTTCTTCTTCTTCTTCTTCATACTCTTTTTTCTTCATCTTTTCTGCAAATTGCAGATTTCTTTCTTCTTCTTTTTCATTCTTCTTCAATATATTCTGCATTTTGTAATAACGCATCCCTTCTTCTTAAACAGATTTAGTTTTCTTTTCCAGGATAATTGTACAAATTTTTATAACAAATTGGGCTTCATTGGGTACAATAATCAATCCACCTTCCACTCTTTTATTTATTTTAATTAATAATTCATTTGTCTAATTATTTCCACCACCTGATAAAGGAGCAAAGAAGACCCAATTGATAACAAACTAGTGACATGGTTTGTATAGGAGGGGAATATCAAGAAGAAAAAGAAAGAAAAAAAACTTGGGTGGGGGGGGGGGGTTAGGGGGAGACTCAAAATTAATACATGGACAACCACTTGACATTTTTTTTAAAAATAAATTGGCGCGTGTATCGCACGAAAATAATATAAATGTTCGGGTGTGTTTCTATAACTTGAAGGTGATAGTTCAGGTATCTAATGCAAACTTCATATAGTTCAAATACTCAACTCGCAAAAGCGGTATAGCTTAGGCATATTTTTGAGCCTTAACTCTATATTTTATTATACTATACAACTTTGTATTACAATGCGTCTTCGTAATGCTAATATTTATATTAAACGTTAATATGTTAATAGTGTAGTAATATACATTTTTTAATAATTAACATGAAATATACATATAATGCATGCATTTAAGTTTTTATGTAAAAGCAAACAATCTTTTTACCTTTCAATCAAATGCTATTTTTACGACGTTGTTCATTGAAATAAGTATTAGAACAATCTCAAGAAAGAGCTAATGAATTTGGTCAAACTCTTAATCATAATTATTGGTCAATTTGAAATTCATAATTTTCTTTCTAAATTATTATATAGTTACAGAAATATATATTCTAAATATTATTTAATATTATTTTTAAAAATTTATTCTTATTAAAATTATCGATCCGCCTCGTCTCTCATAACAGCTTGAATAACATCCGCTATGTTTCACTTCTCGAGTAATTCTCTATCCTTGTGTCGAAGCAGCTCCGCGCTATTTGAGCGAATCCCTGCAATTGTCTAATTTTGAGGGTGTGTCATATATATTGAAAAACAAACAAACAAATCAAAAGATATGTGGATTTTTAATAGTGCTATATTATTTTTTTAAGACCCCAAATTCTTTTAGGAACTTCAGATTTTTTTAATTTATTTTCGAGCTGATCCTCTTTGTCCTTCAATTTTCATAGATTAGTTGTAGCCTCAAATCTTTCTTTTCTTGAATCAGTTTCACTTTCTTGTTAATTAATTTTAATGTCGTTTGCTCGCTTGTTTATATCTTCTCTCGTCTCTACCAACTTCTCCCAGTTTTTCTCAATTGTTTTGCCGTTTGAGGTAGACATTCTTGCTTTAATTTGGTGTATAACTACTGTATTTCAAACTATAGCTCGAACAACTGTGAATGTAAAAGTAACAAAGTTAATTAAAAAACTCAAATCAAAATATCATATATAAAAAGAAAACCAAATCAAAAGTAACTTACATTGATGAGGAAATCTAACTCAGTTTATTACATGCATAATAATACTCGATATTGTTTATATAGACACCATTATGCCTTAATTCTTTTCTTAATTTTTTTTCCTTTTTACTAAAAATAAGAATTAACGAATGAAAGAAAACATTGGAATATTTAGGAAAAGAGAGACAAAGAAAAGGAAAATTTGATAAATGAAATAAGGAAATAAATAAAAGAGAGTTCTTCTTGTTTATTTATTTATTAATTTTTCTTATTTCGTGGAAACTTTTCCTTATTTTTTTCTTCTAATTTGTTACAATTTATATTTCCTAGTTCTTGCTGCTTTTCAATCGGTATATATTTTCCTAGTCTACAATATGGTATTTTTCATTTTTTTAGTAATATTTTCGATTAAAACAGAATTTTTTTTTAAAAAAATTAGTTATTCGTAAAAGGTAAGAACTTTTAATATTTAGTATTTTAAAATTGACTAAAATTTGATTTTTAAAGCTTTCCTTATTTGAGCTATATTAAAACTCTTAACATTTAAGACTTTAAAATCAATTCTAATTCTGTAACTTATATAAATAATTTATTTGCTAAACTAACTTTTCAACTCATGGTACGAGAAAATAAATTGAAGAGTGTAATTTTATTATGCATTAATACGTTGAATTTCTTCTTCTTCTTCTTATTTTTTTTTTAAAATTGTATAATCGAAAAAATATATATACTTAAACACAACATTTCTTAAGTTTTTTTCAATTAATTGAATGCTCTTGTTATTTACTCTCTTTAGTTAAATCTACATTATTTCTTCCGTTTCTATTTATGTAAAGGTATTTGACTAGACACGTTGATTAAGAGATAAATGGATTTAAGCTGAAATTATCTCATAACGGGTAAAATAAAAAGTTTAAAATTAAGTTGTTACTAAATATTTAAAGTACGAAGCCTAACAGAAAAATATCATTCACTTTTTTATCCTATTAAAAATAGAGTTCGCACTTGATAAAATAATTATCTAATATTTTTCTAATATTTAAAATTTTTATAACTAAATTTTATGTATTAAATCCTTCCTTATTTGAAAAATATAAAAAATATTAATATTTAAAAATTTAAAAGTGATCAGGATTTTATCTTTTAAGAAATAATTACACATCAAATCAAATTGTATGTATAATGCAAATCAATTTATATTTAGAACTTTTCGAAAATACAATTTGCAAAAAGGACAGTTTCATGCACAAAACATCCCATGTTAACAGGGTCCAGAGAAGGATCGCACCAAAGGAGTATGATATAGACAATCTGCGGTTATTTTCACTAATTTTGATGAGTCATTCTTAATTTATATGATCAATTATAATTAAATAAATAAGTTTGTAATATGATATCAATATATTAATGCCAAAATAAGTCAGTAATAACTCACAATATAATTCTGTAAGTGCAAATTATTTAAATAATAACTTATACCATATGTTCTATTCTACTATACAACTTTGTATTACAATGTGTCTTCACAATGTAAATATTTATATTAAATATTAATATGTTAATAGTATAACAATATAAATTTTGTAATAAGTAACATGAAATGTATATACATATAATGCATGCATTTAAGTATCCATATAAAAGCGAATGATTTTGTTACCTTTTAATCAAACGTTATTTTTACGACGTTTTTGTTCATTGAAATAAGTATTAGAACAAACTGAAAAAAGAACTACTAAATTTGATCAAACTTTTAATCATAATTATTTATCAATTTGAAATTCATAATTTCTTTCAAAATTATTATATTGTTACAAAAACACATCTTCTAAATAGTATTTAATATTATTTTTAAAAATTTATTTTTATTAATATTATCAACCCCGTCGTTTCTCTTACACTCCAATTGACTAATTTTGAGGGTGTGCCTCATATATTGAAAAACAAACAAACAAATGAAAAAATATGTGGATTTTGAGTTTGGCGGTTGGTTTAGTTATTTATTAATTTATATATTCTGATTCAAGCAAATAACTATATTGTAAGCAAAAAGACTATAATATTGATATAGATCAGGAATTTATATAATGATAAACAACTTAATATTAATACTGTGTCATGGTAAGCCACTGTCTTGAAAGCGGTTTCGGCCCGACAGGAATGCAAATCATTGTAGCCGGTCGCTCCCCAAGGTTCCACATTTACTTTTAAATACGTGCACTCGTGGCTGAAAATTAGAGTTTGCAAAAAATAATTGTCCAGAAAACTAATAGCCAGAAAGAATAGCTTTTGAGATAATCAGAGAAAAAAATTAATAATGGTTTTAGTTCACAAATGATGTTCCTTAAATAAGCACATCATCTACGGTTTCATTCATCAGAAAAGCCTAAGAAGCAAAAATGGAGTAATGAAACATTACTCTTGCATGCTTTTATGACAAAATTGTCATAAACACATGTAACTTCAAATTTCTGAAAAGATAATATCTTTTCATTAACGTACTACAAACTAAGAAACCGTCATTTTAATGAATGCGAACAATTTATCAAAAGAATATGATTTAGAGATGTTACGAATTTCATATTGTGAAGAGATAAAATATATAATTTATTTTTTTTATTTTGCATTAAATAAAAGAGAATAATACCAACAATCCCGCACTAATGCAAAGATAAAGAATAAGATTAATTTCTGGGCAAAAGGAAGGAACATGTACTTAAGTGTCAATATCTTTCGATTTGAATTCACACATAGTGAAATGAGGCAACAACTAATATTCACAGAGTAAAGTACTCTTGAACTGAATGGACATAAGTTGAACCCTCACAACACATAGCATATCCTTAATTTTATGCAAACTCCGCGATACTAATAAATTGCTTTTATGGTCATGCACACACCTCGGGTCTTATGAGTGCTCTAGAAAGACGTCCCAAGTCTTTCATAAAAGGCAACCAGACCTTTACACTCACGTAGGTGATTCCATCAAGTCTATCTCAAATAAACCACCTTAAAGCCATGAAATCATTAAGAGCAACACAAGCTCAACCTTATTGAACACTACCTTACGTCATAGGGATATGAAACGTAGTGTATATTGAGGGCTTATATGGGTTCTTTTGACCACAAATGGGTATCCGCCATACTACCTCATTCCATGGGCTTTAGCCCCATCCCCCTCGACGTTTCAAGGATCATTTTCCTTGTCAAACCCTTAGTTAAAGGATCCACCAAATTTTTTTTTGGATCTTACCTATTCCAAGGAAATAACACCATGTTTCAACAACTGTTTAACCGCACCATGTCTGATGCGAATGTGTCTCTTTTTTCCATTGTACACAATATTTTTGGCAATTTCAATTGTTTCCTGTGAGTCACAATGAAGAGAGACTGGTGAAGCTTGTCTTCCTCATAATGACACGTCTGTCAAAAGATTTCTCAACTACTCAAATTCTTGCCCTGCCAGTTCGAGAGCAATGAATTTACATTTCATGGTAGACCAAGCTATACAAGTCTATTTGAAAGACTTCCATGAAATAACACCTGCACCCAAAGTGAACACATAGCCATTGGTGGAGCTAACTTCATCATTGTCAGTTACTCAATTTGCATCACAAAAATCTTCCACAACAGCAGGAAATTTATTAAAATGCAAACAATTGTCAAATGCCCCAGCAGTGTTCATGGATCTGATGAACAGTATCTTCAGGCCATACTTAGATCTGTTCGTGATGGTATTCATTGATGATATTCTGGTATATTACCACTCAGAGGATGAGCACAGAAATCACTTGCGAACGGTACTTCAGATCCTCAGAGACCGCCAGTTATATGTGAAGTTCTCGAAATGTGAGTTTTGGTTGAATTTCGTAGCCTTCTTGGGCCATTTTTGTCATGCCCCATCTTGGGAGGAATGACTGGAACCTAATTCCATACTGGAATATGGGCTGACTTGGCCGGTCACAGGCACCTTTGGTGCCTATTCATGACTCAAACTCAAGAAACCATACTGCGATACCTCGGCTGTAAACACAACCTCAGGCTGACAAGGCCATGCAGAACCTGTAAAAAAATAGCTAACCTAACCAATATACATCACTAGGGATCATGTGCGGGCCGACAAGACCATCATGTCATCTAGTTATAACAGAAATAAAGACAGTAGCTACACTGGGCCCCACACAGCCAACACGTAAAACAAGACACACGTAGGCCCCATATGTCCAACAACAATCAACTAACTGACAACTGTAGTCCGCAAGCCTCAATGAATACAAACAATGATCGGGACAGGGCCCCAAACTACCCAATTTCTATACAAATAAAATATGGTAATCTTCTACAACCTGGCAACCCCAAATGAAAGGAGCTGGCCAATGCACTGACTTTGAGTAACTGCTAGTGAAGATCCTGAACTCTGACCGTCTAAACCTGCAGGCAAGTAATGCAGCGCCAAAGAGTTGGGCATTAGTACAGTATGTACCGAATATGTAAGTTAGTAATAAGCTGAATGAAAGCTGTTGAAGACTGAAAGTTAGTAAAAGGAAGGGGCAGAAATTAACTTGGAAATTTGCTTGTTCATAACCTGCATCTAGTGAAATGCTACACGTATATGAGCTAAAATTGTATAATTATATATTCATAAGCTATAGCTAGCAAACAAGAATGCAAACAAGAATCTAGCCTGACCCCTATAAGCCTAGAAGGTACAATCAACACAAAATAACCCGCCCGGGCCTCCATAAGCCCTAACGAGCATACTTCAATCTATATACCCCTAACCAGGTTTCTATGACTCTACTGGTGCTATAGCTAACCTACCGGTACCCTAGGTCTGCAACTGAGCCCACTCAACTTCTAATCTGTAGTTTTGTCTGAATCAGGTGGACTCTTGATAACTGCACCTCGAGCACCAGGCTCGATGGGGGTGTGATATCGATACGACATAGAACTGGTAGTCCAGCCATGGAATGGACTGTATAAGGCCCTTGGGCCTCATCATCGTCCCTTGGGACGGCATATTGCTCCTTGGAGCAACTTCATCTAGCCCCTGACGGGCAACGACACAACTAGTAACCTTGGGGTGGTCATGGAAGGCTCCTAAGTGAGGGAAACCCCACCCTAGGTGCTATACTGAGGTCTCTACCTAGCCACTCAAAAAGCATATCTGGCCTTCGGGGCTTAACGCGACCTCTGCTCGCCCCTAGAATAATTTGTATGGCTGCTAGCAGGCACACCCCGTGTACCTGTATCTGATCAAAGGATTCTGATAGTGATCATAATCTCTAACGGTCTAGACCGAATAGGGTGAGATCTGGAGTGGCCTAACAATACTCTAAATGTCCTGCTCAGGCAACTATAACTCACAAAAAACTGTAGGGTCGCAGATGACCAATTACCTAGTGCATTTGCTTAGAATGACTATAGGGCTGGTACTGACCGAGCATGCTTTTGAGCGATCGGCCCCTAATCCTCAATAAGTAGTCTATTGAAATTCTTAGCCTGAGGGTAACGTTGTGCTACTATGGTTCTAGCCCTATAGACCTTAACTTGGTCCGCTCGAATCTTATATGACTTTTCTGGATGATTCCTAACCTTGAAGTTAAGTTTACATGGACTTTGCCACTCACGAAAACCTGTACCTGAGTATCTCATAGGAACAGGCTGGGGCGTTGGCCCCACCTCTAACTACTACTAAGGTCCCCTTCCTTAGAGTATTCGTGGGTCTATTTGACCTGAACAACTGGAATGGCTTCTTAGGCAACCTGTATTATGAATACTAAGTCAACTCGAATGGACAATCACTGATAGTAGCTAATTAGATGGAAGGCTATCACTTAGTTTGCTAGACAACCCTAGTGCCGCTGACTCTAAAGTATGGACATCTTATCTAAATTTTTGGCCCTGGGCATAAGGGTACGCCAATAGCCTCTGGGCGTGCTTCACTAATAGTACAGGTGCCAAACTGGCGGCTATGTCGCCGAGTTGTGCCTATGTTGTTCAACTTACTAACTCAGACCTAATAACTACCCACTAACTTCTAAGGTCTAGGCCTGAGAATAAAACATTCGATTCTACTAACACAATGAATTGGAGAATAGAGAAGTTTCTATGAAGCTTCTAGCATGTGCACACTTAACATATTCTTTCCCGACGAGGGATACTGCAATATACTCTCGATATGCTTTCTAGCAGCTAACCACAACTTATATAATCACGGTCTATAGACAACAATTAATCATAACATAAGTACTTACAATCTACGGATAGCAGCTAACTGCAATACATATATATACATACTCATTAACTACCGGCAACAACTAATTACAATATACAGGATCATGGTCTTGCTTCAGAGACATAAGTCATATCGCTGTACAATAAGAATAACTTGCCGAAGTGATAAGCCCTAACATACCTTGAATGTTGATTTTTAATTTAACTAGTGAGGTTCAACTTGCAATCGATGATTCTCTCCAACTGCAACCTTTATGCTGAGAGAATAGGACTAATTCTAATATTAAATTCGATAAAAACTGATAACTTTGTTGAAAATAAAAACTATAATTCAACTCTGTATAACTCGATCAAAGACCTTTAATTTCCCGAGAGTTTAGAAGGGAGAAGTGCTTACCTAATGCATGTGACCATTTAGGAATCAATTTGGAGCAATTCTGATAACTTCTACTTAGCGGAGTTCCGATCCGCCGGGCGTGTTTCAAGAAAATTACTCGTAGGAATGCTCCCTACAGACTTAGAACTCGAAACCTGAAGTTAATTTGAGTTTGAACAACATTTGACGGTGTAAATCGGTGAAAAAATAAAAGAAATAGTTGTTCCCTTCTCTTCTCTGCCGAAGGGAAATATTTAGAATGAGCCCTCCTTTACACTTCACACCTATATATATATATAGAGAGAGAGAGGCAGTGGGGTAGGTTCCGCAACTTGCCTCCCATAGTGGTAGGGGACGGGCGCGGCTCACCTCCCGACGCGCCAAGGAAGGGGTGCGGCGCAGCGTGGCGCCTTGTGCGCCCTGCTCTCGGTCCCGACCTCCTGCTTGCTTGACTCCGTATTCGTGCATTATTCTTCGAGCCTTTTTCCATGTGCATAATACTCTAAAACTATCAACATACGTACGCACATGATTGTTAAACAATAGAGACTTACTGGGTGTAACAATATTGTATCAGATGCAGGCATCCAGGTTGACTCACAAAAGATCGAGGTAGTCAAGACATGGCCTGGACCTACAACTCCAACTGAGGTTTGTAGTTTCCTGGGGTTAGCCGGGTTTTATCGAAGGTTTATAGAAGGATTTTCTACCCTATGAACACCATTGACCAGATTGACGCAGAAAGCAACCCACTTCCACTGGACCAAGGCTTGTGAGTAGAGTTTCCAGGAGCTGAAAAACATGTTGACATCCGCACCAGTATTGGCCTTACCAGAGGGTTCAGAGGGTTATGTTGTATATTGTGACGCTTGGGGAATTGGGTTAGGATGTGTTCTGATGCAACACGGTAAGGTGATTGCTTATGCTTCGAGACAACTAAGAAAACACGAAAGGAACTACCCTACTCATGATTTAGAATTAGTTGCAGTGGTTCATGCCTTAAAATATGCAGGCATTATTTATATGGCATGCACGTGGATATATTTACTGATCATAAAAGCCTCCAGTACATCTTCATGCAGAAAGAGTTGAATTTACAGTTGTGTCGTTGGCTAGAACTGTTGAAAGACTACGACGTGAACATCTTTTATCACCCAGGGAAGGCTAATATTGTAGCCGATGCCCTTAGTCGCAGACCATGGTAAGTTTAGCATATTTGAGGCCAGAGCAGCGAGAAATGGCTCGAGAGCTGCACCAGTTATCTAATCTAGTAGTCTGGGTAGTAGATTTAGAGGATAATGGGGTTGTAATTCAGAATACATCGATATCATCTCTAGTAGTAGAGGTAAAGGAGTGACAGTACGAGGACCCTAGTCCGGTACAACTCAGAGACAAGGTTCAACAGGGCGAAATATCAGCTTTTGAGTTGACAAAAGATGGGGTCTTGAGATCTAGAGGTCGACTCTGCATCCTAGACGTGGCAGGTCTTCGCCAACAGATCATGGCAGAGATACATTACTCTCATTACTCCCTTCATCCGGGTTCGACGAAGATGTACCATGATATAAAAGAGATATACTGATAGCTTAGAATGAAGAAAAATATAGCTGAGTTTGTGGCATAGTATCCTAATTGCCAGCAGGTAAAAGCTGAACATCATAAACCTGACGAACTGACTCAGGAGATAGCTGTACCTATGTAGAAATGGGAGGCAATTAATATGAATTTTGTGACAGGACTACCCCACACCAGGCATAAATTTGACTCTATTTGGGTTATTGTTGATAGGTTGACAAAATCAGCCCACTTCTTGCCAGTCCAGACTACATTCTCAGCTGAAGATTATGCCAAGTTATATATTAAGGAGATAGTCCGACTTCATGGTATCCAACATCTATCATTTCCGACAAAGGGGCATAGTTTACAGCTAAATTTTGGCAATCGTTTCAGAAAGGTTTGGGAACACAGGTTAATTTGAGTATAACCTTCCATCCTCATACAGACGATCAAGTAGAGCACATCATTCAGATGCTCGAGGACATGCTACGGGTGTGTGTGCTAGACTTTGGAGGGAGTTGGGAAGAGCATCTACCCCTTATCGAATTTGCACACAATAGCAGTTATCATTCTACTAATCAAATGGCCCCTTATGAAGCTTTATATGGGTGGAAATATAGGTCCCCCATAGGATAGTTTGAAGTTGGGGAGGCAGGGTCGATCAGACCTGATGTGATCCTTCAGTCAGAAGAAAAAATGGAACTTATCATAGAACTCTTGCTGACAGCCTAGAGTCATTAGAAGTCCTATTCCGATGTCCGGCATAGAGACTTGGAATTTAATATAGATGATTGGGTGTTTCTTGAGGTTTCGATTATGAAGGGTGTGATGACATTTAGAAAGAAGGAAAAGCTTAGCCATAGGTTCATTGGTCCGTATCAAATCCTTCGGAGGATAGGCCAAGTAGCGTATGAGTTAAAACTGCCTACAAAGCTAGAATCTGTTCATCCAGTCTTTATATGTCAATGCTACAAAAATATATAGGGGACCCATCTTGGGTTGTTCCAGTTAAGGATGTTCAAGTTACTAAAGAATTGTCCTACGAAGAGACTCCAGTTGCCATACTAGATCGACAGGTTCGTAGATTGAAAACTAAAGATGTAGCCTCCGTTAAAGTCTTGTGGAGGAACAAAAATGTAGAAGAGATGACTTGGGAAGCTGAGCACGACATGAGGTCTAGATATCCTCACTTTTTTTAGACCTGACCCAGAATATACAGTTGAGGTGAGATTGTTGTTCAGATGTTACTCTGTTGCGTATATTACTAGTACTGTTCAGTGGTTCATTTCTATGTTATAGAATAGTTGTTTATAGTGACCTATGCCTATGTTGGACTTTTCTGCATTTCATATTTCTAGTTCATATTACAGAGGAGACTCTGCTGAAATTTTTCAGCAATATTTAAAGGAGTTGAGTCTTTTAAATCTAAAGATTACATTCGAGGATGAAGGTTGCTAGAGGGGGGGGGTGATGTTACACGCCGTAAGTTTCTATCGTTTAACAGACGCGTGCGTACGTATGTTGAGAGTTTTGAAGTACGACGCATGCAAGGAAAGGGCTTGGGGGATGAATATACGAGCATGGCATTGAGCAACCAGGAGGCCAGGTGCACTAGGTGCCTACGCTGCACCAGCCTGCCTGGCGCCATGGCCAGCGCACCACACCCCCTGCCTAACGCGTCATGCCCCCTGCCAACCGACTTCCACCTATATATATAAGTCAAGTTCAAGTTAAGTCATCATAAAGAACATTACCCAAATCAGAAGTCGACCCCTTACGTCATATTCTTTTTCATTTTTAGTCGAATTACGCTGTTAAACTCCGTAAAAACACAAATTCATCTTGGATATCGATTTCTAGGCCTACGAAGAATGTCCGTGCGGAGTTATTTCTTGAAAATTCACTTGGTGTACCGGATCTCCCCCTAGTAAAGGTTGTCGGAATTACTTCAAATTGAGTCCTAAGCGGCTATAGGCAATAGGTAAGCTTTTCTTCCTTCTAAACTCTTGAGAAATTGTGAGTTTTTGGCCGAATTAAATGGAGTTGAGTTATAGTTATTATTATCGAAAGATATCATTGTTTGTCGAGTCTTAGTATTGAAAATAGCCTTATTCTCTAGACTTAGGAGCTGCAATTGGGTGGAATTACAAGCTGTAATTTGGAACTAATTAGATAGACGAGAATCCTCATTCGACGTATGTTAAGGCTAATTTCTCTTGGCAAGTTACTCCCGTTGTTTAGCCGATACAATCATTACCTTGTAGCAGCTTGTGCCTATAGCATTGTGGTTAGTAGCTACGAGACAAATTGAGGTTACAATACAATATTCCTCATTGGGAGGTTCACACCTAGCTTTGATTATCGCCAAAGGCGACGTAGGAATTTCCTATTCAGTTGTTTATCTATTAGGAGGATTAGTCGGTGCCTTGTTACCACATTAAGACCACATAGACCTGAGGATGGCTATTAGTGTACCTTACTAAATTAGGCAGCATAAGGCGTAGGTTGGTGACACAGTAGATAGTTTTACGCCTATACATAGACAGGAGCCCAGATGGCTCAAATACATTTATAGGAGCCTAGACAGCTCCGATACAGTTACAGGAGCCCAGATGGCTCAAATACAATTACAGGAGCCAAACAGCTCAGGCATGACTACAGGATCCCAAATGGCTCAGACACAGCTACAAAAGCCCAGACGGCTCAAACCCAGTTGCAGGAGCCTACCAGGCTTAGATACAACATCAGAGATCGAGTACACCTTAGTCATAGCATGCCTACGGGCCTATAGTAGTTCGGATAGGAGGAGTGTGCATTTCTTATACTTGTTGGGGATTATGGGGGCCAAGTAGATTATTCTGTATTTATTATACCTTCCAGGCTTATGGGGGCCCGACTAAGTTCTTGTTTATATATATAATTTCTAGTTATATTTCAGATTGTAAGGCTATTCAGGTTAAATTCTTATCCTCCTCATTGGTTACTTTTAGTTCTTCTACTTGTTTTATTCAACTTTCATTACTATCTTACATATTCGATACATATTGTACTGACGCCCATCTTTGGGACTCTGCATTACTTGCCTGCAGGTGCGGATAGACGTGGTTCAGGACCTTCTTATCTATCAGCCAGAGTTAGCTGTGCAGTCAGCTCCTTTTCCTCGGAGTTGATAGTTAGTAAGGTTTGTTCTCGTTGTTGTACAGTTTTGGGTAGGTCAGGGCCTTCTCATGATCATTATTCTACTCTTAGAGCCTTGCAGACTATAGTTTCTCAATTGTTGTTGGTTGTTGGCCATGTGGGGCCAATGCATGTTATATTATGCTTGTTGGCCATTTGGGGCCTAGTTTAGCTGGTTAGTTAGCAGCCTTGTCGACTCTAGTATGAATATGATCACCTGTTTTTATTCTGTTATAACTAGACAGCATGGCGGCCTTGTCGGCCAATATAGGAAACCTTTTATCGCCTTATTTGTTGGGTAAGTTGTTTCTTTTACAGATGTTGCCTTGTTGGTCCGAGGCTGTGTTTACAACCGAGATATAGCTCATTATTTTCTTCATTTTGAGTCACTAGCAAGCACCAGAGGTGCCTATGCCTAGCCAGATCAGCCCAGGTCCCAGTGTGGCACTTGGTGTCAGTCATGTCCCCAAGGTGGGGCGTGACACCCATAAAGGAAAGATGTATTCCTGGAAATTCGGCCATAAGTTAAGGGGCTAATTAGACATTTTCCAAAAGTATTATTTCATGAAGTCGGTGATTTTAAATGACCATGCAAAGCGTGGGTACTTTAATAATTATAAATAATTATAAAATCGATCTATCATCTTCCTATTAGGACAATAAATAAATGAACCAGTGACGAATAAGGAAACAAAGTAAAATAGTCAACAAAATTTTCTAATACATCTAAATATCCTAATAAAATCTGAGCTGTCTCCAGACCCAACTCCCCCTGCCTATTCTAAAATTTCCCCTATATATATGTACTCCTCCTCCTCCTCTTTCTATCCCTGAAATAGAGAAGAAGCAACTCATAAAAATACAGGGACAAAATGGGCAACGTGGTGTGTTGATGTTCCAATGCATCAGTTGTAAATAATACTTCCCTTCAAGTCAAACTATAGCAAGCCATACAAAGGGCCGCTTCAAGGATGGATAGATTAAGGGAACCCGCCAAGGAAAAGTGATCTTTTCTTTCACGGGTTCCCTTAACTCATTGATTCTTGGAGTGAACTTTTGTATGACTTGCTATGATTTGGCTTGAATGCAAGTATTTTTTTACAACTGATGCATTGGTTTATCAACACATCATGCTGTCTATTTTCTCCTTGCATTTTTGTTACTTTCATATTTATCAATTTAGAAAGAGAAGGACAAGAAGGAGGAGTATATATACAAATGGGTAAAAGTAAAAGAGGCAAGCGCAGTTAGGTTTGGAGGCAACTAAACTTTTACTAGGATTGTATTAGAAAATTTGTTGACTGGTTTATTTTATTTCTTTGTTTTTCACTGATATATTTATTTATTGTCTTGATAATAAAAAATTGGACTGATTTTATAGTTACTTATAATTTTATAGATTGGAACTAAGTAAAATTTAGTGTTGCTCATGACATCTAATTTTGTTGTATCTGTAGATGCAAGATGTTTTCACTATTTCCTTTCAGGGAGATGGTGACATTATATAAACAATGTTTTATGAAGCTTAATTTTCAAAAATTCATGATTTACCACGACATTTAAATTAGATTTGGAGCAGATGTTGTAAAGTTTAGTGTTGCAAAATTACTTAACATTTAGGTAAATACTAATAAATTATAATATTTTAAAATATATACTTAAAAGTTTCATCAATGAAAGATGCAATGTTTGTTATCGACTTGGGTTAGTGATTCCTTCCCAAGTGTAATTCATAAGGTGGTGGATTCTAATTTGGTACAACCTAGGGATGAACAGATTGATGAAAAGATGTAATGTTTGTTATCTATCATGAAATTAGCATGGAAGATACTCTTTCAACACTGAAAAGATTAGGCACCAACTTGTTCGTAGTCGGCGCCAGGTGGAATCGGATCATCTACCTTGTATGTTATTTGATTGTCTATGGCAATTGGGTTAAGATTTCAATTATGCACAAGTACTTAAGTGTATTTAATCATGGTTGTAGGACAAATACTCATTTCTTTATATATGTGGTTTTGATGATATATGAAAGTCGAAAATGAGTCAAAAATGTTAGTCTACTCATGTGTCCTTTCAATATACTTGTTACATGTATTAAGTTGGACCTCACTCATCACAAGTTGTTGTCCAGTTTGTTGCACAACATTCTCCACTAGAAATTGTGTCCCTTAGTATTAGGATATACATTAGAGTTTTCATTGGTATCAGTTTGTTGTTTCTCAACCAATGATGCAACCGAGTTTTATCAAGACCTTACACACATAACCGGGCTAAGTAGTTAGAGGATGTCCAAGCCGAACATAATCCCTCATGCCTAATAAAACTAAGAAGGCTGACTTTGAGCTAAAAAAGTTTTGGAGTTTGTTCTCTAGCTCGAGGGGATTCTACTCCTAAACTTTGAGGTAATTCCTAGAAGACTTGAAGGATGTTGAAATTTTGAATGTTCAAATGTCCTTGAGGATCTTAACATGATCTTAATGAAGAAGGATTAAAAAAAGTTACATTTGATCCAAACCCTAATTTGAAAGAGCTAAAAGGTGGTTTTGACCACAAAAAAGGGTAAATATAAAGTGAAATGGGCCCAAGGGTATCTAAAGTCCAGCATTTTGGAAATTGTCATGCTCCACTTTGTGCCCACAAACTTTTTGATGTGCTTTGGTAGTAGAAAGAGTTAGAAAATCACAACAGCGTGTCGTAAGAACTGAGCTCATTCCCACGAACTTATAAGGGCAGCCCTTAGTTGTTCCCACAAACTCCCAAAACCATCCCCAGTTTTTTCCAATGAGCTAAGTTCATTCCCACAAACTCCCAAGCTCATCCCAGTTAGTTCGAACGAACTGAGTTCTTTCTCGCAAACTCCCAAGGTCAGCCTCAGTTTGTTCCAACAAATTGGGTTCTTCCAACGAACTCTAGAGCCGGCCACAGTTTGTTCCCACGAACTGAGTTCATTTCCAAAAGGTTTACCCTACTAAGTATTAACAAGTTCTTTGTATTTGACTTTCTTTTGTGCCAACTCTTTCTTGAAGCAAGTACTTTAGTTTAAAGTTGTCCATTGTTCTTGAAGCCAAAAATCTATTCAATCTTTAAGATTGGTTTGAGACTCTTGACAAGCAATTGATCGAATTGATTAGCAACTTTGGCTGATTCCTAGAAAGGTAAAAGACACGAGTGTGAGAGATCATTTGAGTGGTGCTAGAAAAGCATATTAGTGTGAAAATACGAGTGATAAAGAGAAGCTTTTATTGCTATCTTGTTTGCTCGTTTTGTAGGTACCAAGAGTAATTATAAAACTAACTTTTTGAGGAAAGGTTTACCCGAGGAGGTGAATCATTGAAACAAAAGTAAATATCAATGGTTGTATGAGATGCTCTCTTATCTTTGATGATCATTACTATGCAAACTGCATCACTTTCAATGTAGTAGAATGGTTAGTGATAACATATGTGTTTAAATGAGATGCTCACTTTAACAAGTAAGGATATTGGGTCAGTGAGCGTGCGAAGGTCCCCTTGTCAATTGGTGAATACCAAAAGAAAGTTTGGTGTGATGTGCTTTTTATGGATACTTGCAACTTATATTTGGAACACACTTGGTTCCAAGAGAATGGAATTCCATATGAACAAGATTTGTAGGATTATGTAATGAAATAATGTAACACCCCAAAACTTTCCTAGACCAGACTCAGACCTTGTAAGAAAAATTCAGAAGAAAATCAGAAAAGTTGTCTCAGAACGACTGAGATAATGAGTCGTGGTCATCCCTAATGACTCATTGTGTCAGTCGCGACCAGCCCAGTTTGGTCCTTCGGGAACCAACATGACAAGGTATGACCCATTGTGAGAAACAACAAGTCATCCTGTCACTCGTTGGTCCCATCTCAGAAGTCTCTCTTCCAGGACCCCACGACTCAACCAACGAATCATCGTCAATGATTCGTGGTGTGAGTCATCGTCAATGATTCGTGGTGTGAGTCATCGGGTGTGTCACACCCCGCCTTGGGGGGTATGACTGGCACCTGGTGCCCTACTAGGACCTAACCTGCTGGACTGTTAAGCCTGGGCACATCTGGTGCCTGGCTGGCTCTGACTCACATTTCTGGAAACAAAGGGCTATATAACGACTGTAATTACAGCCCCCGGCCCATCGGCCTATAGCCTTCTGAACCTGTACTAGCAGCTGACCAGAAACATATTAATTCAGGGAAACCTATGCGGGCCGACAAAGCCACCATGCTGTCTAGTTATCTGCAATTCAATCGTAACGTATTAAAAAGCTACGTGACCGGCAAGGTCACCACTACTGATAGCTATGGCCCCACACGACCATCACAATAGAAAGAAGGAATGCTAACAACTATACAACTGCACGGCCTCTCACGACCGGCTCATCTGACCATAGGGAATATAAACAGACTGCAAGCCTCTAGGAAGGATAATAGAAATGATCGGAACAGGGCCCCGACCTACCCGTACTGTACAACAAAAAGAACTGGACTACACCTCTAGAAATTTAGTCTCCGGATGACAGGAGCTGAATACTCAACCGCTGATGGGGATCACGTGGTATCGCCTGCTCATCTATGGGTACCTGCAGGCAAGTAACGCAGCGCCCCACTGGGCATCAGTACCGCTGGTACTGAGTATGTAATGCAACTGAAATAACATAACTGAAAACAACATCTGAAAGCAATAATATGACTGATGAAGCTGAAGTAGAAGGAATCACTTAACTATCTGATAATGTAAACCTTACCTTCTCTCAATCTTTACTGGAAAGGATAAGAGTCATACCTGGAACGTATCGTGCTACTGCTGATCTACTTGTAGCTAACATAACATGACATAACATGAAATAACATAACATAGCACACACAAACCTTACCCGGCCCCCATAAGCCGGGAGGTACAACTAGCACAGAATCTATACCCCTACCCCGGTCATCCCATCTCCTATAGTGGCTGTAAGCATCCTGCCGGTCCCAGGGTATGCACTTGGGCTCGCTGAGCCCCTGACTATAACTGCATCTGAGTCCGGAGGACTCCTGAATCTGCACCCGGGCGTATCCGCTCGACTGGGGTGTGTAAGGGCCGATCAAGGCACAAATATGGGGAAAAACTGGCATCCCATCTTCGTCCCCTGGCGGGACGGCATTCCACTCCGTAGAGTGACGTATCCTCGTCCTCTGGTGGATGAGTCGATACAGCTATTAACCCTGGGCGGTCATGGATGCTAGGTAATCCAACCCCAAACAATACAACGGTCTCAACTGGTAATACTGTCTGTGTATCTCACATGCTGGGGCTAATAGGGGTAAATTATCATATATATTACATGCTGGGCTAATGATAGTAATCTGTACGTATTTAATACGTGCTGAGGCAGGTAAAGATATATAAATATGAATATAGTCTCCTGCCGGGTTGTACTGGGCAAATGCTATATAAGATAATATTTCGTTTCTACTGAAAACTCTGCTATTTACTAAGTTTCTGTATACACTATATGCTGGACTAGTGATAGAAATAAGTACATACTTAATACATGCTGAAGCTGGAAGTACTATATATGTATGTACGAATATAATCTTTCTGCTGAACTACGTTGTATACTGACTTTCTATAGTAACATGATTTACTAATCCTGACATGCTTTCTGAACTTCATTTTAGTCTGTTATTCTATTTCTGAAGTGCTTTACGGGTATTACATTACTATACGGGGCTTCAACTGAATACAACCATATCTCAACATGGCATATCACATTACATACTGAGTATACTGGGCAATCTCTAACACTTGCGTTATAATCTGTATCATACTGATAGGTTTCATATACATTACAACCCAATGTTTCTCACATTGTAGCAATATTCATAATATTGCAATACTCGACTTCTGAACATTCTACTGGTCCGTAATTTATTACACTATACTGATATTACTTAACTTGCCGAAGGAAACTAACTTTAGATACCTTCTCTTTGAATTATTCGTCCGTTGGACGAGGCTCGGCCGGTACTTCAACTATTTTCTCCCAACTGCATTCATAAATACGTCAATTAATACTAAATACAGCTGTATTGTAAAGAACAACGTTACTTTCGATAAAGTTTATAGCCTAAACTTAGGCTTATCGAAAGACGGTCAAAAACTCGCTATTTTTCAGCGGCCCAGAAGGGAGAAGTATTCACTTCTCAGCTAGAAACACATAGACATTAATTGAGAGCAATTCTACTTACTTTAGTTCGGTGGCTCGCCGATTCGTCGGCCGTATTTCACGAAACTAATTCCGTAGAAATGCTCTCTGCTGCTAAATACTCGGGTATCTGGGATTAATTTGAGTTTGGACAGCGTTTGGCAGCGTAATCGGACGAAAATTATTTAATTCCTTCGTTCCTCTTTCTTTTCTCAGCGTTTGCCTCTGTTTTCTGGAAAGTTTTTAAGTGTGGAATGATTTTAAACCGAAGTGGGGGCTTTATATACTTGGGCCTGAACATGGGCAACGTGTCACGGAGTCATCGCGGAGGCCTCACCTCCGTGACACGCTGCCATCGCGGAGGGGCTCTGCCTCGGCTCCTCCCGCGATGGTTCGACGGGTTTCTCGTCCGATCTTTTCCCTGGCCTTTCTCCAACACGTATGGCCTTCAAATATGCTTAACCAACGTGGGAATAGGTCACCTACGTGCCGGGAATTCTACGGGGTGTAACAGGGTGAGAACCCCAGAAACTCCTTCCAGTGATGACGAGTGGAAACAATGACCTGTTGTGTCCTACGACGAGTCGCTGTCACCACCCGTCGTGTCAAGTTTGGGATTTTTTAGAAATTTTCCAGTGGAAGTAACGACTGGACACAACAACCTGTTGGATCCACCAACGAGTCATTGTGTCACCCGTTGCCAGACCTTTCAGATTTCCTCATCCAGTGACCATGGGAGGAACCAACGACCCGTTGGTTCATCCAACGAGTCGTGGTATCCCCCATTGCTAGATCCAATGATCCCATCACCGAGGCAGTAGGACCAACGATTGGTCCAACGAGTCATGGTCTCAACCAACGACTCATTGAGTGACCCGTTGGTCCCCTATCGGTCAGTTTTTTAGATTTTATTCCAGGGATATATTTGCAATTTTCCACCTATTTAGTCCCTAAATTATGTCATTTTGAGCATATTTTCAGAGAATTTAGAGGTGTTAAATGGTTTTCCCTCTCATTCCTCACTTAAACTCTCAGAATATCAATATCGGCTTATATCCTGCAATTATATAGATAATAAATAGAATTGATGGATTTATTTATTTTAAATTTATTTCGTTCTTTTATTTATTTTAAAGAAAACTCTAGGCTTTAAAAAAAATTAAAAAAAATTAAATAAGTACCATCGAAACTAACTATAATAGCAAGGAAATAAATTACTCTAGTTTAATGTAAACTTTTTCTTAAAGCATGGAAACTTTTCCTTACTTTTTCCTTCTAATTATTTACAATTAAATTTTCCTATATTATATTTCCAAGTGTCTTCCCAGCATGTTGCTTTTTAATATATATACATATATATGTTTTCCTAGTTTAAAATATGGCAATTCTCATTTTCTTTCCTAATATTTTTAATTGTCACGATTAAAATAGAAAAGTAAAAAAAATAAGGAAAGAATTGAAAGAGCCACATCTATATAAACAATAAAGAATATGCAATAAAAAATGAAGTGCCATTATTTCATAAAGTTAACGTAAGTTCCCTTTCACTTTGTGTTCTTTTGTTTTCCGTAGGAACATATTGTACTAATGTTGTTTTTCATGGACAAAATCAATATATGTTTTGATATAAGAAAAGGATAGAAATTTTTAACTTATTTTGATTAATCTACTTAATTATGTTATATATTGCAGTTATAGTTCGAGTTTGATCCACATATCAAAAGGAAGAATGTCTTCATCAAGAAACAACAACAACGAGAATTTGAAGATGAAGAATAAGTTGGATGAGGTGAGAGAACAGATACAAGAGCGAACTAACTACATTAAACAACTTGAGGTGCAAGAAAATCATGGATATGATTCAAGGAGAGATAGATTTGATGCGTCAAATCAAATCAATGGATTGAAGGATAAAGAGACTAAGCTCGAAGACAAATTGATGGAAAAGGGTGTTAGTTACTACAAATTTATTTAATTTCTATTAAGTTATAGAATAGGGATTAATTAGGACTTCAAATTTTATAATCCAGACAGTAGATTTGCTTTATTTTTTTTTCCCAGATATTATTAAAAGAAAGGGAAGTGTTTTTTACTTTATTATATTCTTGGGGATCTCACTGATTAAGAATAATAGTATGATAATTATTTAGGCAAATCTTAACAAGAAGCCACTGTTGAAATAATGTTAAGAACATATATAAACCGATAGTACGAAGAATATAATATTAATTTTTTTTCACTAATAAATACGATATTTTCCCCTATTTTATAACCTAACTAACAAGAAGTGGAAAACAATTATTATACGAGACTTTGTCATATATAATTTTAATGGAAATTTCTTTTACTCTCATTATTTATTTATTTATTTATTGGAGTATGTGGCAAATAATATTGATATTAACAACTTTTGTTATGAAATAATTATATTGGATGTTCACTATTTTAGAAATAATTCTCTATTTTCTTCATGATCTTAAAGTCTTTATGTCATATTTTCTATTTTCCTCATAATCTTCCCCCATAACTTTCATGATTAATTCAATATTATGATAAATAGAGGCATAACAACTCATATGATAGACTTGACACTTGTAAGAATATTCGAGGATGAAGGTTGCTAGAGTGGGGGGGTGGGGGGTGATGTTACACCCCATAAGTTTCTATCATTTAACAAACGCGTGCGTACGTATGTTGAGAGTTTTGTAGTACGACACATGCAAGAAAATGGCTCGGGCGATGAATATACGAGCATGACATCGAGCAACCAGGAGGCCAGGCGCACTAGCTGCCTGCGCCGCTCCAGCCTACCTGGCGCCATGGCCAGCACACCACACCTCCTGCCTAACGCGTCATGCCCCCTGCCAACCGACTTCCACCTAGATATATAAGTCAAGTTCAAGTTAAGTCATCATAAAGAACATTACCCAAATCAGAAGTCGACCCCCTACGTCATATTCTCTTAGTTTTTAGTCGAATTACGCTGTTAAACTCCATACAAACGCAAATTCATCTTGGATATCAATTTCTAGGCCTACGAAGAATGTCCCTGCGGAGTTATTTTTTGAAAATTCACTTGGTGTACCGGATCTCCCCCGAGTAAAGGTTGTCGGAATTACTTCAAATTGAGTCCTAAGCGGCTATAGGCAATAGGTAAGCTTTTCTTCCTTCTAAACTCTTGAGAAATTGTGAGTTTTTGGCCGAATTAAATGGAGTTGAGTTATAGTTATTATTATCGAAAGATATCATTGTTTGTCGACTCTTAGTATTGAAAATAGCTTTATTCTCTCAACATAGGAGCTGCAATTGGGTGGAATTACTAGCTGTAGTTTGGAACTAATTAGATAGACGAGAATCCTCATTCGACGTATGTTAAGGCTAATTTCTCTTGGCAAGTTACTCCCGTTGTTTAGTCGATACAATCATTACCTTGTAGCATCTTGTGCCTATAGCATTGTGGTTAGTAGCTACAAGACAAATTGAGGTTACAATACAATATTCCTCATTTGGAGGTTCACACCTAGCTTTGATTTTCGCCAAAGGCGACGTAGGAATTTCCTATTCAGTTGTTTATCTATTAGGAGGATTAGTAGGTGCCTTGTTACCACATTAAGACCACAGAGACCTGAGGATGGCTATTAGTGTACCTTACTAAATTAGGCAGCATAAGGCGTAGGTTGGTGACATAGTAGATAGTTCTACGCCTATACATAGACAGGAGCCCAGATGACTCAAATACATTTATAGGAGCCTAAACAGCTCAGATACAGTTACAGGAGCCCAGATGGCTCAAATACAATTACAGGAGCCCAGACAGCTCAGACACGACTAGAGGAGCCCAGATGGCTCAGACACAGCTACAAAAGCCCAGATGGCTCAGACCCAGTTGCAGGAGCCTACCAGGCTCAGATACAACATCAGAGATCGAGTACACCTTAGTCATAACATGCCTACGGGCCTATAGTAGTTCGGATAGGAGTGTGCATTTCTTATACGTGTTGGGGATTATGGGGGCCAGGTAGATTATTCTGTATTTGTTGTACCCTCCAGGCTTATGGGTGCCCGACCAAGTTCTTGTTTATATATATAATTTATAGTTATATTTCAGATTGTAAGTCTATTCAGGTTAAATTCTTATCCTCCTCATTGGTTACTTTTAGTTCTTCTACTGGTTTTATTCAGCTTTCATTACTGTCTTACATATTCGATACATATTGTACTGACGCCCATCTTTAGGACTCTGCATTACTTGCCTGTAGGTGCGGATAGACGTGGTTCAGGACCTTCTTATCTGTCAGCCAGAGTTAGCTGTGCAGTCCACTCCTTTTCCTCGAAGTTGATAGTTAGTAAGGTTTGTTCTCGTTGTTGTACAGTTTTGGGTAGGTCAGGGCCTTCTCATGATCATTATTCTACTCTTAGAGCCTTGCAGACTATAGTTTCTCAATTATTAGTGGTTGTTGGCCATGTGGGGCCTACGCATGTTATATTATGCTTGTTGGCCATGTGGGGCCTAGTTTAGCTGGTTAGTTAGCAGCCTTGTCGGCTCTAGTATGAATATGATCACCTATTTTTATTTTGTTATAACTAGACAACATGGTGGCCTTGTCGGCCAACATAGGATCCCTTTTATCGCCTTATTTGTTGGGTAAGTTGTTTCTTTTACAGATGTTGCCTTGTTGGTCCGAGGCTGTGTTTACAGCCGAGATATAGCTCATTATTTTCTTCATTTTGAGTCACTAGCAAGCACCAGAGGTGCCTATGCCTAGTCAGGTCAGCCCAGGTCCCGGTGTGGCACTAGGTGTCAGTCATGCCCCCAAGGTGCGGCGTGACACCCATAAAGGAAAGATGTATTCCTGGAAATTCAGCCATAAGTTAAGGGGCTAATTATACATTTTCCCAAAGTATTATCTCATTAAGTCGGTGATTTTCAATGACCACGCGAAGTGTGGGTACTTTAATAATTATGAATAATTATAAAATCAATCTAACTTCTTATTATTAGGACTATAAATAATTGCACCAGTGACGAATAAGGAAACAAAGTAAAATAGTCAACAAAATTTTCTAACACATCCAAATATCCTAGTAAAAGCTGAGGTGTCTCCAGACCCAACTCCCCCTGCCTCTTCTAATATTTCCCCTATATATATGTACTCCTCCTCCTCCTCTTTCTATCCCTGAAATAGTGAAGAAGCAAGTCATAAAAATACTGGGACAAAATGGGCAACATGGTGTGTTGATGTTCCAATGCATCAGTTGTAAATAATACTTCCCTTCAAGTCAAAGTATAGCAAGCCATACAAAGGGCCACTTCAAGGATGGATAGATTAAGGGAACCCGCCAAGGAAAAGTGACCTTTTCTTTCACGGGTTCCCTTAACTCATTGATCCTTGAAGTGAACTTTTGTATGACTTGCTATGATTTGGCTTGAATGCAAGTATTTTTTTACAACTGATGCATTGGTATATCAACACATCATGCTGTCTATTTTCTCCTTGCATTTTTGTTACTTTCGTATTTATCAATTTAGAAAGAGAAGGACAAGAAGGAGGAGTATATATACAAATGGGTAAAAGTAAAAAAGGCAAGCGCAGTTAGGTTTGGAGGCAACTAAACTTTTACTAGGATATTTGAATGTATTAGAAAATTTGTTGACTGGTTTATTTTATTTCTTATTTTTTCACTGATATATTTATTTATGTCTTGATAAGAAAAAATTGAATTGATTTTATAATTACTTATAATTTTATAGATTGGAACTAAGTAAAATTTAGTCTTGCTCATGACATCTAATTTTGTTGTATCTGTAGATGCAAGATGTTTTCACTATTTCCTTTCAGGGAGATGGTGACATTATATAAACATTGTTTTATAACGCTTAAATTTCAAAAATTCATGATTTACCACGACATTTAAATTAGATTTAGAGCAGATGTTGTAAAGTTTAGTGTTGCAAATTTTTTTAACATTTAGGTAAATACTAATAAATTATAATATTTGAAAATATATACTTAAAGGTTTCATCAATGAAAGATGCAATGTTTGTTATCGACTTGGGTTAGTGATTCCTTCCCAAGTGTAATTCATAAGGTGCTAGATTCTAATTTGGTACAACCTAGGGATGAACAGATTGATGCAAAGATGTAATGTTTGTTATCATGAAATTAGCATGGAAGATACTCTTTAAACACTGAAAAGATTAGGCACCAGCTTGTTCGTAGTCGGCGCCAGGTGGAATCGGATCATCTACTTTGTATGTTATTTTATTGTCTATGGCAATTAAGTTAAGATTTCAATTATGCACAAGTACTTAAGTGTATTTAATCATGGTTGTAGGAAAAATACTCATTTCTTGATATATGTAGTTTTGATGATATATTAAAGTCGAAAATGAGTCAAAATGTCAGTCTACTCATATATCCTTTCAATATACTTGTTACATGTATTAAGTTGGACCTCACTCATCACAAGTTGTTGTCCAGTTTGTTGCACAACATTCTCCACTAGAAATTGTGTCCCTTAGTATTACGATATGCATTAGAGTTTTCATTGGTATCAGTTTGTTGTTTCTCAACCAATGATGCAACCGAGTTTTATCAATACCTTACATACACAACCGAGCTAAGTAGTTAGAGGATGTCCAAGCCGAACATAATCCCTCATGCCTAATAAAACTAAGAAGGCTGACTTCGAGCTAAAAAAGTTTTGGAGTTTGTTCTCTAGCTCGAGGGGATTTTACTCCTAAACTTTGAGGTAATTCCTAGAAGACTTGAAGGATGTTGAAATTTTGAATGTTCAAATGTTCTTGAGGATCTTAACGTGATCTTAATGAAGAAGGATTAAAAAAAGTTGCATTTGATCCAAACCCTAATTTGAAAGAGCTAAAAGTTGATTTTGACCACAAAAAAGGGTAAATATAAAGTGAAATGGGCCCAAGGGTATCTAAAGTTCAGCATTTTGAAAATTTTCATGCTCCACTTTGTGACCACAAACTTTTTGATGTGCTTTGGCAGTAGAAAGAGTTAGAAAATCACAACAGCGTGTTGTAAGAAATGAGCTCATTCCCACGAACTTATAAGGGCAGCCCTTAGTTGTTCCCACATACTCCCAAAACCATCCCCCAGTTTTTTCCAATGAGCTAAGTTCATTCCAACAAACTCCCAAGCTCATCCCAGTTAGTTCGAACGAACTGAGTTCTTTCTCGCAAACTCCCAAGATCACCCTCAGTTTGTTCCAACAAATTGGGTTCTTCCAACGAACTCTAAAGCCGGCCACAGTTTGTTCCCACGAACTGAGTTCATTTCCAAAAGGTTTACCCTACTAAGTATTAACAAGTTCTTTGTATTTGACTTTCTTTTGTGCCAACTCTTTCTTGAATCAAGTACTTTAGTTTAAAGTTGTCCATTGTTCTTAAAGCCAAAAATCTATTCAATCCTTAAGATTGGTTTGAGACTCTTGACAAGCAATTGATCGAATTGATTAGCAATTTTGGCTGATTCCTAGAAAGGTAAACGACACGAGTGTGAGAGATCATTTGAGTGGTGCTAGAAAAGCACATTAGTGTGAAAATACGAGTGATAAAGAGAAGCTTTTATTGCTATCTTGTTTGCTCGTTTTGTAGGTACCAAGAGTAATTAGAAAACTAACTTTTTGAGGAAAGGTTTACCCGAGGAGGTGAATCATTGAAACAAAAGTAAATATCAATGGTTGTATGAGATGCTCTCTTATCTTTGATGATCATTACTATGCAAACTACATCACTTTCCATGTAGTAGAATGGTTAGTGATACCATATGTGTTGAAATGAGATGCTCACTTTAACAAGGAAGGATATTGGGTTAGTGAGCGTGCGAAGGTCCCCTTGTCAATTGGTGAATACCAAAAGAAAGTTTGGCGTGATGTGCTTTCTTGGTTCCAAAAGAATAGAATTCCATATGAACAAGATTTGTAGGATTATGTAATGGAATAATGTAACACCCCGAAACTTTTCTAGACCAGACTCTGACCTTGCAAGAAAAATTCAGAAGAAAATCAGAAAAGTTGTCCTAGAACGACTGAGATAATGAGTCGTGGTCATCCCCAACGACTCATTGTGTCAGTCGCGACCAGCCCAGTTTGGTCCTTCGGGAACCAACATGACAAGGAATGACCCATTGTGAGAAACAACAAGTCATCCTGTCACTCGTTGGTCCCATCTCAGAAGTCTCTCTTCTAGGACCCCACGACTCAACCAACGAATCATCGTCAATGATTCGTGGTGTGAGTCATCGGGTGAGAACCCCAGAAACTTCTTCCAGCGATGACGAGTGGAAACAATGACCTGTTGTGTCCTACAACGAGTCGCTGTCACCACCCGTCGTGTCAAGTTTGGGATTTTTTAGAAATTTTCCAGTGGAAGTAACGACTGGACAAAACAACCTGTTGGATCCACCAACGAGTCATTGTGTCACCCGTTGCCAGACCTTTCAGATTTCCTCATCCAGTGACCATGGGAGGAACCAACGACCCGTTGGTTCATCCAACGAGTCGTGGTATCCCCCATTGCTAGATCCAATGATCCCATCACCGAGGCAGTAGGACCAACGATTGGTCCAACGAGTTATGGTCTCAACCAACGACTCATTGAGTGACCCGTTGGTCCCCTATCGGTCAGTTTTTTAGATTTTATTCCAGGGATATATTTGCAATTTTCCACCTATTTAGTCCCTAAACTATGTCATTTTGAGCATATTTTCAGAGAATTTAGAGGTGTTAAATGGTTTTCCCTCTCATTCCTCACTTAAACTCTCAGAATATCAATATCGGCTTATATCCTGCAATTATATAGATAATAAATAGAATTGATGGATTTATTTATTTTAAATTTATTTCGTTCTTTTATTTATTTTAAAGAAAACTCTAGGCTTTAAAAAAAATTTAAAAAAATTAAATAAGTACCATCGAAACTAACTATAATAGCAAGGAAATAAATTATTCTAGTTTAATGTAAACTTTTTCTTAAAGCATGGAAACTTTTCCTTACTTTTTCCTTCTAATTACTTACAATTAAATTTTCCTATATTATATTTCCAAGTGTCTTCCCAGCATGTTGCTTTTTAATATATATACATATATATGTTTTCCTAGTTTAAAATATGGCAATTCTCATTTTCTTTCCTAATATTTTTAATTGTCACGATTAAAATAGAAAAGTAAAAAAAATAAGGAAAGAATTGAAAGAGCCACATCTATATAAACAATAAAGAATATGCAATAAAAAATGAAGTGCCATTATTTCATAAAGTTAACGTAAGTTCCCTTTCACTTTGTGTTCTTTTGTTTTCCGTAGGAACATATAGTACTAATGTTGTTTTTCATGGACAAAATCAATATATGTTTTGATATAAGAAAAGGATAGAAATTTTTAACTTATTTTGATTAATCTACTTAATTATGTTATATATTGCAGTTATAGTTCGAGTTTGATCCACATATCAAAAGGAAGAATGTCTTCGTCAAGAAACAACAACAACGAGAATTTGAAGATGAAGAATAAGTTGGATGAGGTGAGAGAACAGATACAAGAGCGAACTAACTACATTAAACAACTTGAGGTGCAAGAAAATCATGGATATGATTCAAGGAGAGATAGATTTGATGCGTCAAATCAAATCAATGGATTGAAGGATAAAGAGACTAAGCTCGAAGACAAATTGATGGAAAAGGGTGTTAGTTACTACAAATTTATTTAATTTCTTTTAAGTTATAGAATAGGGATTAATTAGGACTTCAAATTTTATATTCCAGACAATAGATTTGCTTTATTATTTTTTTTTTTGCAGATATTATTAAAATAAAGGGAAGTATTTTTTACTTTATTATATTCTTGGGGATCCACTGATTAAGAATAATAGTATGCAAATTATCTAGGCAAATCTTAACAAGAAGCTACTATTGAAATAATGTTAAGAACATATATAAACCGATAGTACGAAGAATATAATATTAAATTTTTCTTCATGATCTTAAAGTCTTTATGTCATATTTTCTATTTTCCTCATAATCTTCCCCCATAACTTTCATGATTAATTCAATATTATGATAAATAGAGGCATAACAACTCATATGATGGACTTGACACTTGTAAGAATATTCGAGGATGAAGGTTGCTAGAGTGGGAGGTGGGGGGGGTGATGTTACACCCCGTAAGTTTCTATCATTTAACAAATGCGTGCGTACGTATGTTGAGAGTTTTGTAATACGACGCATGCAAGAAAAGGGCTCGGGGGATGAAAATACGAGCATGACATCGAGCAACCAGGAGGCCAGGCGCACTAGGTGCCTGCGCCGCTCCAGCCTACCTGGCGCCATGGCCAGCACACCACACCTCCTGCCTAACGCGTCATGCCCCCTGCCAACCGACTTCCACCTATATATATAAGTCAAGTTCAAGTTAAGTAGTCATAAAGAACATTACCCAAATCAGAAGTCGACCCCCTACGTCATATTCTCTTAGTTTTTAGTCGAATTACGCTGTTAAACTCCGTACAAACGCAAATTCATCTTGGATATCAATTTCTAGGCCTACGAAGAATGTCCCTGCGGAGTTATTTCTTGAAAATTCACTTGGTGTACCGGATCTCCCCCGAGTAAAGGTTGTCAGAATTACTTCAAATTGAGTCCTAAGCGGCTATAGGTAATAGGTAAGCTTTTCTTCCTTCTAAACTCTTGAGAAATTGTGAGTTTTTGGCCGAATTAAATGGAGTTGAGTTATAGTTATTATTATCGAAAGATATCATTGTTTGTCGACTCTTAGTATTGAAAATAGCTTTATTCTCTCAACATAGGAGCTGCAATTGGGTGGAATTACTAGCTGTAGTTTGGAACTAATTAGATAGACGAGAATCTGCATTCGACGTATGTTAAGGCTAATTTCTCTTGGCAAGTTACTCCCGTTGTTTAGTCGATATAATCATTACCTTGTATCAGCTTGTGCCTATAGCACTGTGGTTAGTAGCTACAAGACAAATTGAGGTTACAATACAATATTCCTCATTTGGAGGTTCACACCTAGCTTTGACTATCGCCAAAGGCGACATAGGAATTTCCTGTTCAGTTGTTTATCTATTAGGAGGATTAGTAGGTGCCTTGTTACCACATTAAGACCACAGAGACCTAAGGATGGCTATTAGTGTACCTTACTAAATTAGGCAGCATAAGGCGTAGGTTGGTGACATAGTAGATAGTTCTATGCCTATACATAGAGAGGAGCCCAGATGACTCAAATACATTTATAGGAGCCTAAACAGCTCAGATACAGTTACAAGAGCCCAAATAGCTCAAATACAATTACAGGAGCCCAGACAGCTCAGACACGACTACAGGAGCCCAGATGGCTCAGACACAGCTACAAAAGCCCAGACGGCTCAAACCCAGTTGCAGGAGCCTACCAGGCTCAGATACAACATCAGAGATCGAGTACACCATAGTCATAGCATGCCTATGGGCCTATAGTAGTTCGGATAGGAGTGTGCATTTCTTATACGTGTTGGGGATTATGGGGGCCAGGTAGATTATTCTGTATTGGTTGTACCCTCCAGGCTTATGGGGGCCCGACTAAGTTCTTGTTTATATATATAATTTATAGTTATATTTCAGATTGTAAGTCTATTCAGGTTAAATTCTTATCCTCCTCATTGGTTACTTTTAGTTCTTCTACTGGTTTTATTAAGCTTTCATTACTGTCTTACATGTTCGATACATATTATAGTGACGCCCATCTTTGGGACTCTGCATTACTTGCCTGCAGGTGCGGATAGACGTGGTTCAGGACCTTCTTATCTGTCAGCCAGAGTTAGCTGTGCAGTCAACTCCTTTTCTTCGGAGTTGATAGTTAGTAAGGTTTTTTCTCGTTGTTGTACAGTTTTAGGGAGGTCAGGGCCTTGTCATGATCATTATTCTACTCTTAGAGCCTTGCAGACTATAGTTTCTCAATTGTTAGTGGTTGTTGGCTATGTGGAGCCTACGCATGTTATATTATGCTTGTTGGCCATGTGGGGCCTAGTTTAGCTGGTTAGTTCGCAGCCTTGTCGGCTCTAGTATGAATATGATCACCTGTTTTTATTCTGTTATAACTAGACAGCATGGCGGCCTTGTCGGCCAACATAGGATCCCTTTTATCGCCTTATTTGTTGGGTAAGTTGTTTCTTTTACAAATGTTGCCTTGTTGGTCCGAGGCTGTGTTTACAGCCGAGATATAGCTCATTATTTTCTTCATTTTGAGTCACTAGCAAGCACCAGAGGTGCCTATGCCTAGCCAGGTCAGCCCAGGTCCCAGTGTGGCACTAGGTGTCAGTCATGCCCCAAGGTAGGGCGTGACACCCATAAAGGAAAGATGTATTCCTGGAAATTCGGCCATAAGTTAAGGGGCTAATTATACATTTTCCCATAGTATTATTTCATGAAGTCGGTGATTTTAAATGACCACGCAAAGTGTGGGGACTTTAATAATTATGAATAATTATAAAATCAATCTAACTTCTTATTATTAGGACTATAAATAATTGCACCAGTGACGAATAAGGAAACAAAGTAAAATAGTCAATAAAATTTTCTAATACATCCAAATATCCTAGTAAAATATGAGCTGTCTCCAGACCCAACTCCCCCTGCCTCTTCTAATATTTCCCCTATATATATGTACTCCTCCTCCTCCTCTTTCTATCCCTGAAATAGTGAAGAAGCAAGTCATAAAAATACTGGGACAAAATGGGCAACATGGTGTGTTGATGTTCCAATGCATCAGTTGTAAATAATACTTCCCTTCAAGTCAAAGTATAGCAAGCCATACAAAGGGCCACTTCAAGGATGGATAGATTGAGGGAACTCGCCAAGGAAAAGTGACCTTTTCTTTCACGGGTTCCCTTGACTCATTGATCCTTGAAGTGAATTTTTGTATGACTTGCTATGATTTGGCTTGAAGGCAAGTATTTTTTTACAACTGATGCATTGGTATATCAACACATCTTGCTATCTATTTTCTCCTTGCATTTTTGTTACTTTCATATTTATCAATTTAGAAAGAGAAGGACAAGAAGGAGGAGTATATATACAAATGGGTAAAAGTAAAAAAGGCAAGCGCAGTTAGGTTTGGAGGCAACTACACTTTTACTAGGATATTTGAATGTATTAGAAAATTTGTTGACTGGTTTATTTTATTTCTTTGTTTTTCACTGATATATTTATTTATTGTCTTGATAATAAAAAATTGAATTGATTTTATAATTACTTTTAATTTTATAGATTGGAACTAAGTAAAATTCAGTCTTGCTCATGACATCTAATTTTGTTGTATCTGTAGATGCAAGATGTTTTCACTATTTCCTTTCAGGGAGATGGTGACATTATATAAACATTGTTTTATGACGCTTAAATTTTAAAAATTCATGATTTACCACGACATTTAAATTAGATTTGGAACAGATGTTGTAAAGTTTAGTGTTGCAAAATTATTTAATATTTAGGTAAATACTAATAAATTATAATTATTTAAAAATATATACTTAAAAGTTTCATCAATGAAAGATGCAATGTTTGTTATCGACTTGGGTTAGTGATTCCTTCCCAAGTGTAATTCATAAGGTGGTGGATTCTAATTTGGTACAACCTAGGGATGAACAAATTGATGCAAAGATATAATGTTTGTTATCTATCATGAAATTAGCATGGAAGATACTCTTTAAACACTGAAAAGATTAGACACCAGCTTGTTCGTAGTCGGCGCCTGGTGGAATCGGATCATCTACTTTGTATGTTAATTTGATTATCTATGGCAATTAAGTTAAGATTTCAATTATGCACAAGTACTTAAGTGTATTTAATCATGGTTGTAGGAAAAATACTCATTTTTTGATATATGTGGTTTTGATGATATATGAAAGTCGAAAATGAGTCAAAAATGTCAGTCTACTCATATATCCTTTCAATATACTTGTTACATGTATTAAGTTGGACCTCACTCATCACAAGTTGTTGTCCAGTTTGTTGCACAACATTCTCCACTAGAAATTGTGTCCCTTAGTATTAGGATATACATTAGAGTTTTCATTGGTATCAGTTTGTTGTTTCTCAACCAATGATGCAACCGAGTTTTATCAAGACCTTACACACATAACCGGGCTAAGTAGTTAGAGGATGTCCAAGCCGAACATAATCCCTCATGCCTAATAAAACTAAGAAGGCTGACTTTGAGCTAAAAAAGTTTTGGAGTTTGTTCTCTAGCTCGAGGGGATTCTACTCCTAAACTTTGAGGTAATTCCTAGAAGACTTGAAGGATGTTGAAATTTTGAATGTTCAAATGTCCTTGAGGATCTTAACGTGATCTTAATGAAGAAGGATTAAAAAAAGTTACATTTGATCCAAACCCTAATTTGAAAGAGCTAAAAGGTGGTTTTGACCACAAAAAAGGGTAAATATAAAGTGAAATGGGCCCAAGGGTATCTAAAGTCCAGCATTTTGGAAATTGTCTTGCTCCACTTTGTGCCCACAAACTTTTTGATGTGCTTTGGTAGTAGAAAGAGTTAGAAAATCACAACAGCGTGTCGTAAGAACTGAGCTCATTCCCACGAACTTATAAGGGCAGCCCTTAGTTGTTCCCACAAACTCCCAAAACCATCCCCAGTTTTTTTCAATGAGCTAAGTTCATTCCCACAAACTCCCAAGCTCATCCCAGTTAGTTCGAACGAACTGAGTTCTTTCTCGCAAACTCCCAAGGTCAGCCTCAGTTTGTTCCAACAAATTGGGTTCTTCCAACGAACTCTAGAGCCGGCCACAGTTTGTTCCCACGAACTGAGTTCATTTCCAAAAGGTTTACCCTACTAAGTATTAACAAGTTCTTTGTATTTGACTTTCTTTTGTGCCAACTCTTTCTTGAAGCAAGTACTTTAGTTTAAAGTTGTCCATTGTTCTTGAAGCCAAAAATCTATTCAATCCTTAAGATTGGTTTGAGACTCTTGACAAGCAATTGATCGAATTGATTAGCAACTTTGGCTGATTCCTAGAAAGGTAAAAGACACGAGTGTGAGAGATCATTTGAGTGGTGCTAGAAAAGCACATTAGTGTGAAAATACGAGTGATAAAGAGAAGCTTTTATTGCTATCTTGTTTGCTCGTTTTGTAGGTACCAAGAGTAATTAGAAAACTAACTTTTTGAGGAAAGGTTTACCCGAGGAGGTGAATCATTGAAACAAAAGTAAATATCAATGGTTGTATGAGATGCTCTCTTATCTTTGATGATCATTACTATGCAAACTGCATCACTTTCCATGTAGTAGAATGGTTAGTGATACCGTATGTGTTGAAATGAGATGCTCACTTTAACTAGGAAGGATATTGGGTTAGTGAGCGTGCGAAGATCCCCTTGTCAATTGGTGAATACCAAAAGAAAGTTTGGTGTGATGTGCTTTCTATGGATACTTGCAATTATATAGATAATAAATAGAATTGATGGATTTATTTATTTTAAATTTATTTCGTTCTTTTATTTATTTTAAAGAAAACTCTAGGCTTTAAAAAAATTTTTAAAAGAATTAAATAAGTACCATCGAAACTAACTATAATAGCAAGGAAATAAATTATTCTAGTTTAATGTAAACTTTTTCTTAAAGCATGGAAACTTTTCCTTACTTTTTCCTTCTAATTACTTACAATTAAATTTTCCTATATTATATTTCCAAGTGTCTTCCCAGCATGTTGCTTTTTAATATATATACATATATATGTTTTCCTAGTTTAAAATATGGCAATTCTCATTTTCTTTCCTAATATTTTTAATTGTCACGATTAAAATAGAAAAGTAAAAAAAATAAGGAAAGAATTGAAAGAGCCACATCTATATAAACAATAAAGAATATGCAATAAAAAATGAAGTGCCATTATTTCATAAAGTTAACGTAAGTTCCCTTTCACTTTGTGTTCTTTTGTTTTCCGTAGGAACATATAGTACTAATGTTGTTTTTCATGGACAAAATCAATATATGTTTTGATATAAGAAAAGGATAGAAATTTTTAACTTATTTTGATTAATCTACTTAATTATGTTATATATTGCAGTTATAGTTCGAGTTTGATCCACATATCAAAAGAAAGAATGTCTTCGTCAAGAAACAACAACAACGAGAATTTGAAGATGAAGAGTAAGTTGGATGAGGTGAGAGAACAGATACAAGAGCGAACAAACTACATTAAACAACTTGAGGTGCAAGAAAATCATGGATATGATTCAAGGAGAGATAGATTTGATGCGTCAAATCAAATCAATGGATTGAAGGATAAAGAGACTAAGCTCGAAGACAAATTGATGGAAAAGGGTGTTAGTTACTACAAATTTATTTAATTTCTATTAAGTTATAGAATAGGGATTAATTAGGACTTCAAATTTTATAATCCAGACAGTAGATTTGCTTTATTATTTTTTTTCCAGATATTATTAAAATAAAGGGAAGTGTTTTTTACTTTATTATATTCTTGGGGATCTCACTGATTAAGAATAATAGTATGCAAATTATTTAGGCAAATCTTAACAAGAGGCTACTGTTGAAATAATGTTAAGAACATATATAAACCGATAGTACGAAGAATATAATATTAAATTTTTTTCACTAATAAATACGATATTTTTCCCTATTTTATAACCTAACTAACAAGAAGTGGAAAACAATTATTATACGAGACTTTTTTATATATAATTTTAATGGAAATTTCTTTTACTCTCATTATTTATTTATTTATTTATTGGAGTATGTGGCCATTAATATTGATATTAACAACTAATAACACAAGACAGTTTTTGTTATGAAATAATTCTCTATTTTCTTCATGATCTTAAAGGCTTTATGCCATATTTTTTCTATTTCCCTCATAATCTTTCTCTATAACTTTCATGATTAATTCAATATTATGATAAATAGAGGCGTAACAACTCATATGGTAAACTTGACATTTGGAAGAACATTTAGATAATATGTGAAAGGAATAAAAAAAGTTATGTCTTATAGCTACAGTTTCTACTCTTGTCTCTCGATTTATTTATTTCTATTTCTTATTTGCTTTAATTTACAACAACTATTAGCATTGAGTCTCTACTATCACCTTGTCAAAAATATTAAAGCATTGACAATATTGTTAATTCATGAGGAAGAAAATCAGGAGACATGTTTGGAGAAATTTGTGTATTTCATATGCTGAGTGAATCTAATTTGCTCCAATTATAAAGAATAGTGAGCTTTCTTGGTAAAATTGAAAATATGGTAAGTGACAATTCTATTCATTTATCCATTTATAAATATGTATTTTATACGTATAATTACTGTAATTGGTAATATTTTTAAGTCTCGTGACTGAGTCATATAATTTAACCTATTATGTCAACAATTGAGGGAGAAATGATAGATTCAAATTCTATCACACCAACGGTAAGACATTGGTTTGAGTCCTGCCTGTCCTGGTGCATCATGATGGTAAAATGTTGGATTCAAGTTCTAATGAATTATGACCTAACACGCTTTTATATGGGTAAGACATTGAGTTTGAGACTCAATAACCATTGATGATATAAAAATGATTAAGGTAAAATAATATACTTTTGATGAAAAGTCATGAAGCCTGTCCATTAAATTTGCTCCATTCTCTAAAGTGACTATGGTAGCAGTACATGATAAGTCTGAAAGAGTCAAAATAATTGTTATGGTTATACAAATGAAGATGGGCGTGACAAAAGATAAAATTATAATAGTCATTATTGTGGTAATAATAAAAGGAAGAACATTATGGGTTCTCAAATAGTCCTTCAAAAGGTGAAGATAATTTTTTGCCCTCAATGGTCTGAAAGGTCATAGAGCACACGATTGTCATGCCACCTGATAAGTTTTTTAAATCCTCCATCAAAATAAAGGAATACAAAATGACGGCGCAAATGATCTTTCAAAGTGATGTTGAGGTGTATCACATCAATATGATAAATTTCAAAGCATGACAAATTGACAGTGAGCTTCTAATTAAATTTTATGAAGCTTGTACAAATAATCATTATAGTTAATTTCTTGAAAAGAATGTGATTTGTAATAAGCATCATGAATGCTCGTTCATTCTTGAAAGTGAACGCGTCAAGATGTGATAAAAGTTATGGATAAGGACATGCATATGTATCATTAGTACTTGTCTATAAATATTTTGATTAGAATGAATATTATTGTGGGACCGCGTGAATTTGTCATTGATTGTATACCTATGGTACATTGAAAATATTTTGCCAGATCCTATTAAAAAAAAATTTAAGGCAAAAGTAAATCAAGAAATGAGTCTTTCCTATAATAATTTTGACTATGACGATAATAATATGATTTTCTTCCTAAAAGGAGATTTTCACCATACAAATGATGTTACTTGAAAGCTCCGAAAGAGCTAATGCGTTATTATTCAAAGGAATGAAATTGTTTATAATATTGCTATTTTAGTAAGTCTCAAAAGAAACTTATTAAATTTCAAAGAAGTTGGCCAAAAATGAATTATATTCAGATTATAGATTATGAGAAGATTTAATATCTTTATATTGCTACAATTGAATTGACTGATCGATATTTATATAGAAGATTACTCGCCTCTTTTTCGCCTCTTTCTTTTGTTTGTAGTATACAAATATGGGCATGGTGATGAAATTGTGTGCGATAATAAACTGAAAGTTTACAGAAAATATATTAGGTGACATGACTGGTTGACCATTCTGGTTCAAATATGATGTAAAAACAATTGAGAATTCATGATGTGGTTATATATTGAAGAAATAGAAAGTTCTTCACGATTTTTTTTGTTATGCTTGTTCTCGTGATAAATTATTTATGTACCAATAAAGGTTGGGATTATATCCCTTGAATTTTTGAAACGTATAAAAAGGTGAATATGAGTTCGTTCACCTGCTATATAGACCACTTACTATTATATGGTTGTAATATATGCATCTTTGATATGATCATATGTGCTTTGATATCAACTAGAAATTTTATTTTTGCAAAGTTGTTTGCTCAAATTGTTAAATGAAGAGCATAGTTCCAAATTATAGAATTATGTTAAAAATGTTGGTTTATATCCAAGTTGGTTTAACATAAATTATATACCTCTAATTATAGCTAAATTGAGGATTAAAGCAAATCTCCCAAAAGCAATTTGGTACGAGATGTGTTATTTAAAAGATGTAGCAGCACTTGTATGCATCCATTCGCCGAGGTTCCCTTATCACAATTGGTTCAGGGTCAAAACCAAATAATTCTCATCTAAAAATTTGAATGTGCGATATATGATTCAATTCTACCACAATGCACAAAGATATTTTTGATTTTCTCGAATTTTTCTTTTCATCATTTTTTGGAGGATGAAATATAAATTTAAAATATTCAAACTATTAAAATTATGAACAACTTTTTTTTCATAATCAAAATATGCTTAGCAAGAATTGAACAAATTGACGAATTTGTGACCTATCGAAATATGTTTATGTGAAATTTAATCTATAATGCCTGATAATTATCCACTTGCACTAATATATATATATATCAAGAAACTTACATTTACGCATATTTTCAAACTTAGTAAATTTTTAAGAATTTAAAAAATAAACAAATGACTATTAAAAGTTCCAATATAAAACATAAAATTCTTTATATATAAAATCTAAATCATAATATCTCTATTTTACTATTAAGAAATATTGTCAATAAAACATCACTTCTAAATAAAAATATAACAAAAAAGTTAAAGTATTTAAATAAAACTCGATAAGAAAGTGACGATATATGTTAGAATCATATATTTAAATAAATAAATAAAAATCAATAGTAGGCATATTTTAAATATTACAAAGAGGATCACAATTATGTCTTGACTATAAAAAAAAATATTTTAAATTATTTAACAAAATGTGTATATTTATAAATTGGGTTAATTCGATTTTAGGTATTCAATATCAAATCAAATATATGTTAGCTTTTAAGTTGATTGATTTGATTATTTAGTTTGATTTTTTTTTCTTCGATAGTCCTAACTCAATACTGGTCAACTTGTAGGGTGACATGTAACAAGTTATCGTTATCAAAATGCTGCCTCCAAAAATGAGCTCTGCAAAGCATGAAGTCGACTCCCATGTAGATATGAATATGAAATACCGAATTAAAAAAAAAAATTATCATTTCAAACTCTGTTTGGGGGTTTAAAGCAAAAATATTTAATTTATGTAGTAAAACGTCACACCCTTAAACTATACGAGGCAAAAGTGTTAAATATTTAGGTCCAAAGCTTTTGCACTTCCAAGGTAAGAAAAACAAAATATAAATGAACCTCCCGCCGTGACCCATCGCCGGCAAGTATCTTCGAAACCACCGCAAACGGCACAATTTCCTACCTCCTTCTGCATTCTTCCGGCGGAACATCGCCGGCGATATTAGAAAGCTGATACACTTGTTTTGAACATGTAGAAGAATCAAAACTGACAGAGAAGAAAGAATATTATAGAGCAATGGATCGGATAGTAGCAGCAAAGGAACTATCTTTTCGAATAGGGTTTACAGGACACAGTGGTCACCTCAGAATCGAGCCTCTCCCTCCTGTTGAACGCGATACTCCTCTCAATTCTATTCCCGACTTTATATTGGTAAGCTTTTCTGTCACTCACACTACTTATCTTTCCTTTTATTAAAGGTGGTACTGGGGTAACCTTGCTTGCACCTGGAATTTCCCACAGGATACTTGCTACAGAGACGTATCTAGGAGTTGGACATTAGGTCCAGAATTAAGGGGTAGCATTTGAATTGCTATATATGCATTTGTTTACTTAAGGTTCAAATCCCACTCTTTACGCACGTATCACCTAATTCATTGATGTTAATGATTGAAATGTATCAAGTATGGAAATAATGATTCCAAGAGCATTTGCTTAGTCTTTTTCTAGTTTGGTCACCATGTATGGTTTGGATAAGTCAGATCAAACACAGTTTTTAATTAAGTTAGAAAGAAGTTCTTGCTCAGGAACGGAAGCAATCGGTGGTTGGATCTTGGGATAGGAAGGAGAGTGATTGGCATGAAGTAGGGTAGAAAGAGGAATCAATTCTCTTTAAAAGGCATCTCATCTATTTTGGGTTCATTATTTTTTAACAACCATCTTCAACATGTGTGAACTTGGAATGGCTTTCACCCTAGTATTTGCTCCAACATGGAAGTTCCATGTAAGGAAGGACAACTTACCATTATACTTTTTGTATTGTCGAGCCCTACTTTGGTCTTAGGAACACAAACATAAACTCTCTCATACACGCACACAACATGCATTAGGTGTTCATCCATTTTAGGTTTTATTTCTTTATAATAATTATCTTCAATATATGTGGGCCTGGAATGACTTTCATGCTAGTTCTTGACTTCTTGCTCCATCATGGAAGTTTCATTTCACCATAGGTTAACGTAGCATCATAGTTTCTATTTCATCGAGCTCTGTTGGTCTCTGATAGCTGTCTTGTTAATCAATCACATGTAAATAGGGTTTGAATTAGAATTCGTGGGTTTCGTGGAACCTGTACTTACCACTTGGTAACTCTGTCAATCAAGACTTAGGTATATGAGAAGAAATCCCTTAGCTTTTTATACATTTACACTCCCTATCTATACATTCCAGAAGATTTTATAGTTTTATGTTTGTGCTTTTTTTAATTTGTGGATTGAATGCATGTTAGTTAATCACTAATAAAAAGAGGAAAAGAAATTTTAAGTTAATATAACTTATTTATGAAAACAAGGATAGCTACGCTTAATTCCAAATTGTTGGGTTGGTTATTTGAATACTCTTCATTCATTCTGCTGTATTTGAATCATTACATGCTCCCCACGTAGGCAGTAATCCTTGGGGGTTTAAGGGGAGAGATAGGACATCATCGTCTGACAACTATTTCCAATCAACCACACTATCGAGGTTGAAAGCGCCTCACATCAATACCCAAGTACCCGACAAAATCGATTCTTGGTGGAAGCTGCACATGCCCAAACATGCCACCTGACAGAGATACTTTCGACGGCTGCAAGTGTGGGAGCCGTTTCCCGAAAACTTTTTGTTAAAATTTTTTCTACCAAGATGCTCGTTCGCCATCCTAGAGTCTTCCAATAGGTCAAAACTCTCATCGGAGATCTGAGAAGCGATAACAGACTTTCCATTTGGTTTTGATGACTGGTTTGTTATTCTGAAATCATTCCGGTGTCATTCTTTCTTTTGGGGAGCTTGCTTTCATAATTGAGTCTAATCATCCATGTCAGACCTTATCCAGTGACCAGAAAGCAACAACACAAGTTTTAAGTGTCTTTTTAACTTTTCCATCATTGTTTTCCTCTTTGTTCCACTGTCCAGAGATCAATTGGGTTGAAGCTGTTGGAGAAGACTTTCTTTTCTGTTGAATCAAAGGAAATTAATAATTAAGTCATTCAAGAATGTTGTGATGTGACTACAATTAGAGTTACGAAACCAATATTAAGGGTCTTAAGTGGGTATACCAAGAGGAAGAGCTTTTCAAGGACGTGTTTGGTAGGGTGTGTCAGAAAGTGGGTGATTCACTGAAAGCTATTACAAACTAGTGTTAGGGGCATGGTAGTTGGCTTTTGGCTTGAAAATGTCTTTCTTTTAATATTCTGTAAGAAGAAGCAAGCTTTTAGGGGTCATTTGGTACGCAAACTAAATTATTCCGGGACTATATTCCTGGGATTATTATACTTCTGGGATTATAATCCCTCAACTAATTTATCCCACCTAAGAGATGAGATAAAATAATCCGCAGTTGGATGAGATAAGATGAGTTTTTTTTTTTTGTATAAAGTTTGGGATTAGATTTATATTGTGTCTGATTGACAGTATAAATTTATCGTGGAGATATCCCAGGATAAAGTTTGAGATTAGATTTATATTGTATTTGGATAATAGTATAAATTTATATTGTCAACCAAACATAGTATAAATCTAATCCCAAATTTTATCCTGAGATATCCCATTGTCAACCAAACACAACATAAATCTAATCCCAAACTTTATCCTGGGATATCCCATCTTATCCCGCGTACCAAACGAACCCTTAGAGTGCCTTTTGAAGACTGAAGATGGATGTGTGGAAATTTTTGAAGCTTGAAAGATGGAGCAAGATGTTAGGATACGTTGACCTAGGTTTGTTAGTGATGTAATTGCTAGGCACTTGGTTGGGCTATAGGTACACCGTACACATAAACATGTGGTGTTTTGACCTTTTCAATAAAGTAGGAATGACATGGGGTTTTTTGTAAACACTATATATGTCATGCACGATATGCCAAAGGTTAGGATTTTGGTGAGAAATGGTGGTAGGATACTGATGTCCATTGTGATCTATGATGGAGAATGAGGTACATAGTTTGGGTGTTCTTGGACACATTAAGTCCTTCTCAGTGGGACTAGATAAGTCTAGTGGGATAGGGAGGAGAGAGATAAGGGATGGCAAGGGGAAATGGAGGGAAGTATACCTTACAATGCAGAAGAAGATGAGGAGAGAGATAAGGGATGGCAAGGGGAAATGGAGGGAAGTATACCTTACAATGCAGAAGAAGATGATCTACACTTTTGCCTGCACTTTTACACATGAAACACCAAATGACATAGGTGATTCTTCTCTTTCTCTGATTCTCCATTGTTAAGATCACACCCCTTGCCGTCACCCGTGCGAAGAAACAAACCATTGTTGGTGTTCTTGGGATCCAATGGGGGTTGTGGGGAGAGTACCTTCGTCTCTCACTAGCAAACTCTTATAAAATGAACTTACACTCTCCCACCACGTCCATACATTCGAAAAATTGTTTGGTGTGTCTAGCCCATACAAAAGCTCTATCAAGTTCTGAAATTTTTTCCATCTCCTAATCATGAAGATTCCTTCTCGAATCAAGTAGGAGCATACATATTGTATGTTCCTAACCTGCAATAGATATACTCTGATTTTGGAGTGATAGAGTGACTTTGTAAGAATATCTTTTTCTTCGATGAGGTAAGAAAGTGTCATTAATAGGCATCAAGAAGATGCAGAATTACAGACTTTGTAAGAATATCTTTCAACTGATACTATGCTTGTATCATGCTCTAATACCATGTTTTTTTTCTGAAATTGGTAAGTTTGTATTCTTCGGCCTTAGGATATGAAGGCCACCTTCAAGATTCATCACAAAATTATATATTTCCTATCAATTCTACAATTTGATCTACATCTACTATACATAGTTGTTTACACCAAAAGAGTAAAGATACTAAACAATTCCAATTTACTTTGTGAATCGAATTGGATCTATCTTCAAAACATCTTCCATTCCTTTTTCTCCAAACAGACAACATATACATGATGGCATCAACTTCCACCATTTCTTTTATGTCTTGCTTCCTCCTCTTCCAATCCAACATTTGGATAGGTCAGATGTGTGCTTTGGGATTGTCCAACTGAGACTGGTAATGTTGAGAAAAAGTTTCCAGAGCTGTGATGTGTACTTGCAATGTAGGAAGAGGTGACCGTTTGTTTCTCCTATTAGATTGCATAGTAAACATCTAGGTACCAGTGGCATTCCTTTTTTTCTGTAGGACTTTTTTTGTCAGGCATGCTCTTTTGATTACTAACCAAGTGAAACATTTCACTTTTGTGGGAATTAGACCTCTCCAAATAGACTTCCAATGATATTGAACCCTTCCAAATCCCCTTTGTATCCCTCTCTTATAGACATTGTTGACTGTGAACTTACCATCCTTGTTATGTTTCTAGATGACTTTGTCTGTTGCATTTGTGTCAAGACTAGTACCCCCTAGTTTTTCCAACAATGAGGCCACTCTTTCTATTTCCCAATCATTCAATAGTCTCCTGAAGGATAGGTTCCATCCTTGTGTAGACTAACAATCATATATCTTGGCATCAGGGTTGGTGCAAATGGAGAAAAGGTCTGGAAATGATTCACCTAAGGGGATCTGATCAATCCAACCTCTCCAGAATTTGAAGCTATTGCCATTTCCCACTTTAAAAGTTAGATTTTCTTCCACAAAGCTCCATAATACTCTGATTGTTTTCCATACTCCCAATCCATATGGTGTTGCAACTGTCTCTTTGCATCTTGGGTTCAGCTCACCAAACTTTGATGTTATCACCTCCTTCCAGAGAGCCCTATCCTCATTGATGTACCTCCATAGCCATTTCACTAGAACACTTCTGTTTTGTACTTTCAAATTTCTAATACCTAAGCCTCCTGTTTCCATTTCGCTAGAGAATAGCCCCTGCCTTCTTTGCTTCCTTGCCATAGAAAGTTCCTTCTAAGTTTGTCTAGTTTTTTGAGAACTTTTGAAGGAATTGGGAATAAGGACATGCCATAAGTGGGGAGGGAGTCTAGGACATAATTAATCGGGATCACTCTACCTCCCAAAGAGAGGTACTGTGCTTTCCACTTTGCCAGCTTCCTTTATGTTTTTCTAAAATCCCATCCCAGATTTCCAGTGCTTTGTGTTTGTTCCCTAAAGACATATCCAGATAAGTGATTGGCAATCCTTCAATTTTACACCCCAAAATTTTTGCCAAACTTTGAACATGGGCTACATCTTTAACAGGAATCAAACTACTCTTTCCCCGATTGACCTTTAGTCCTGGCACTGCTTCAAAGAGGATCAAAGTCGATTTGATAAAATTCAGCTGCACAGCCAAACATGGTATCATCTGCAGATAATAAGTGACTGATTTCTTTTCCCCTTCCTAATTTATCCCCTATATTGAAGCCTCTGATCCATTTGTGATGTGTTGCTATTCTCATCATGCTATCAAAACCTTCCATTGCTAGAATAAAGTGAAAAGGAGATAGAGGGTCCCCTTGTCTCAATCCTCTTCCTGAGGGGAAGAAACCAACGAGTTCTTCATTTATAAGGTGAAAATTTAACTGTCTTAATACATGCTTCTATCCATTTCAGCCACTTGTTGCCTAATCCCATTTGTCTCAGTGTGTTCAGCAGATAGGACCAATTTACATGATCAAAGGCTTTCTGAATGTCCACCTTGCATAATACCCCTGCATCTCCACCTTTCAACCTTGAGTCTATGCATTCGCTAGCTATTAATGCAGCATCCATGATTTGCCTTCCTTTAATGAAAGCCATCTGATTCTTGTTGACCAGTTTGCTTACCACCTTTTTCAGTCTCTTTGCCAATAACTTGGCAATGATTTTGTATACTCCACCTATCAAACTGATTGGTCTAAAGTCCTTTAATTTTGAGGCTCCAATCCTTTTTGGGATCAAGGCTATGAATGTTGCATTGAAACTCTTTTCAAAGGCTTGATTGGAGTGGAAGTGAGCCATAGTGCTAATTAGATCTCCCTTCAACACATCCCAAAAAGTATGATAGAAATTCCTAGGGAAACCAGCTGGATCAGGTGCCTTCTCCTTAGCACACATCCTTATTCTTCCAAATTTCTTCCTCTTCAAAAGCTCTCTGTAGCCAAGTTTTTTCTTCTTCAGATATCATAGAAATATTCTGAATGTTTAGATCAGGCCTCCATTATTCAGGTTCTTTGTATAGATTCATGTAGAAATTTAGAACTGCCTCCTTGATCAGAACGAGATCCTTCATCATGCTTCCTTCCACCTCAAGTTGTTCCATGGAATTGTTTCTTCTGTCTGAAGTGGCAATTCTATGAAAGAACTTAGTATTTTTGTCACCATGTTTCAACCATTGTATTTTTCTAAACCTCTGTTTCCAAGCTATCTCCTCATTCTTAGCTATCTCTTCAAATTCCATAGCTAGGTTTGTCTTTTGCAATACTTCATCATCAGTGAGCATCCTGTGTTCCTGTATGGTCTCCCAATTGCTATCTAATTCAAAATATCTTCCTTTCTTTGCTTCCAATTAACCTTGTTGTCCCTACTCCATTTCTTCAACTTTGTCTTTAGTAATTTCATTTTCTCAGCCAAAATGAAGCCAGGGTTTGCCTTCCACATTGAATGAAATCAACCATTCCTTTACTTTGTCCTTAAAACCTTTAACTTCCAACCACCACGATTCAAATTTGAAGTAGGATTTCTTCCAGTTTCATTCTCCACATGTTTGGGCAATGGGATTGTGATATAAAGTTAGCTTTGGTAGAACATCTTGTCTGATCTGGGAAAAGCTCTACAAAAAAGAAAATAAGAAAGTTTGCAGAATGAATGACTTGATTATTCCCTCAAGCATTTCTAAGGTTTAAATAGTTTTTTGCAACAACAACAACATACCCAGTATAATCCCACAAAGTGGGGTTTGGGGAGGGTAGAGTGTACACAGAACCTTATAGAGTGTACACAGAACCTTACCTCTACCTCAGAGGTAAAGAGACTGTTTCTGATAGACCCTCAACTCAAGAGAAAATCGTCCAAAGCAGTCCAGACAAAAGTAACAAATGTACATGAAATAGCAGACGGTAACAAAAATAACAGATAGTAACAGAATGGTAAGTACAACAAAATAATATGATGATCGGAGTACACATAACAACAAATAATAACAAAAGTCGAAGGACAATAATATGGCTGTCCTTTCTAGGACCCCTTAATTGAAGCCCGTGAATTGTTTTGGCTCTATCATCTTAATCTAGCTTTTGGCTTTTGACTATATTATAACTGGGAGATTTGACGAAGCTTTAGGTTTAGAGAATCCCTAACTTTTCCTAAAAGCCAAATCATTTTGTATTTAAACACGTCGTACCTGGATTGAGTTTAATAAAGACGGAGGATTCCGATACCCGGACGATCTAATCTGGGACTGAATCATAGTTGATTGGTTTATTGCCCTTTGAACTGCTACCAATAAGGCCAAGGACTTTCAAGTCTTTGCTTAAATTTCATATACTAGCAGCATATCCATGCTTAATATTTCCAGTTATATGAATAACTTCAGTCATTACCTTTCATTATCCTCCCTAATAATGACATCTCTATGTGATGTTTAATATTTAAAATTTATAACTCCAATACTTGCTCCATATCAGTTCTCATACCCATTCCTCTTAAAAATAAAAGAGTGAACACTGTTTACGATCACTTTTATGTCGTTTCAGTAAGTGTTGTCAAGGGCGCGCTTAAGCCCTAATTCGAGGCTCAAAACGTATTGAGTGCTTCGCCTCGCTTAATGTGCGCTTCAGTGTCGTCATCAAGGTTCTAAAAAATTTTTTCCCTTGACAATGAGCCTTTTCTGAAGAAGTGATACTAAACAAGTGATATTTCACTTTATCGTAATTTTTTTTCAATTTCTTTGTTTGTATATTTGTCTTTCATGCTTATAATTATTAGTCTTGGACTAAACATATATATATATATATATATTTGTATTTTTTCTCCCTTTGCGCCTTTTTCATTAAAGCCCTCACTTTGTGCTTTGCGCTTAAAGCCCCAACGGACCTTAGAGTTTTTTTGTGCTTTTTGCTTTTGATAACACTGGTTTCAGCCACCTGCATTTCCAAAGGAAACACCTGAAACAATAAAGGAATATATTAGGGAGAAGTATCTATTACCTCAGCTGGATGCAGACGAGTTTTCTCCCGAAAAAGCTGGAAGGCAGTGGGAGTTTGATTGGTTTGAGAGAGCTAAAATCCTTCCAGATCCATCTTTGCCTCGATCTGTTGTTGTTCCAACATGGGAAGTGCCTTTTAGGCGTCAGAGGGACAGATTGGATAATGGAGGATGGGAGCCAAAGTCAGAGGAGGTATACAGAATTTGCAGTTTCATTTTATCAACTTTTTAAGTATTCATGTTTTAACGAGTTCCTTTCACTATTGATTTCTATTTCCTTTCCATACTAAGACCACAACAGAATTTCAGGATCTGACAATTTCCTTTTTTGGTTGCTAATCCTGACAATTTTTGGCTCATTTCTGACTTTCTCAGAGAGATGTATCAGAACTTACAGTTGGAGCTGATGATTCTGGGGCTCTACCGCGCATTGTTGGACCACCAAAGGATTTTGTTAGAGGAAGTATCAACAGTCGTCCATTTCGACCTGGTGGCTTGGATGATTCCCCTTCATTGGGCAGAATTGTTCCTGATGGTGCTGCGAACGGTGAATGGGTAAGGGAGGTGCTTAATGGAGGTCCTGCCCAAACCGCTCCTCCAAGCTTTAAGCAAGGACCTGATCTTGGCGATCTTAAGGTAAGGTTTTTCAGTTTTTTTAAACCATTGAAGAGCTTTTAATTAAGTTATTATTCTATACGGAAGACGTTCTGAGACATCTTATTTTTATTTCAAGGAGACAAATTCTTGCTCTTGGAATATATATGAGGATCAGAGTGCTGTCACAAACACAGTGGAGGTGAAACTGGTCAGTACCACAATAAACTCAAGTTCTCTTATATTCTTATGTAAAATACAGGCATCTAATTTTATATTTCCATCCTATCAAGTAAAAGCTGTGATGGATTATATGCACCCTAGGTCTGCTTGTCTGACTTGCTTTGGAATGTGTCAAGTAATTTTGTCCCATCTTCTGTTTTTCTGATAAACATCTCTGTCTGGCAATCTGCAGAGTGAGTTGTCCGTGCAGTTTGATGACTTGTTCAAGAAAGCTTGGCAAGAGGATGTCACAGAGTTTGTTGAAGATGGTCTGTATTATCTTGACACTTCTTTTAATTGTTTTATGTTTCTTGTGTTTGAAGAGTGATTTCATAGTCAAAGATCTCTAGATTAGCCAAAAGCCAATTTAGTCAGGACAAGGTGAGTTTGCTTTATCTGATATATTTTGCAAACATGTAATATTTTAGGATTGAATCTTAAGAGCAGTTCGACTAATAATAAAAACAGGATGAGGATGCTCCCAGGCACTTTTATTGATAAGTTTCTCTCTCCTACTTCCTAGGAGGGTAGAACCCTTTTTTGGTTGCCTCCTGCGCCGAAAAACTTCTTCTCTTTTCCTCTGACTCCTGTTATCTCCTTTTGTGTTTAACTTCAAAATTTCTCTCTTTCGGTAGCTATGGGTGATGATAACATTTACTTTGCTATGGCTTTTGAGTCTTTCGACATCTCCAGGAATGAATTGCGGGTTGAGGTCTGGAATGATTGGATAGACCGATAGAGCGAGGTAGGAACATGATGTGCAGGTCGTTCTTCAATCAGAAGACTAAGATATGGTTATGTGACGTCTTGAAGGAAGCTTCTAAGGTAAAAGGAAGATTGTTAGAAGATGGAAGTACCAAGGACAGTTTTCACAGTTTTTTGTGCCAAGAACTAGAATAAGCAGGGGAGATATATCAGTATCATCAACATTCAAGGCAAAAGCAGATCAGTTTTAATTATTTCAAAAGTGACATCCAATGCCGGATGGTCAGATTTCGCCATGAAAATGGAGAAGTTCATTAATTACAATTCCACGAGGACAATATTGAAGACTCATAGGAATATAGACCAGAAGATTCCGTACGCAGAATCTGTCAAGAGGAGTAAATGGTCTACAAAAGAGATAGAAGAAGCTCAAACTCGGGAGAAGGGGGACACCATAGTCATCAACGGAGCTTGCGAGGTTATAGTACAACCCAGAACGAACTGTTTTGTAGGAGCAACTACGGATGCCTCCCAACTGATAACTTAGAAGTTTCGAGCTTATCGGAGATTCATAGATCGGCTAACGCTACTTGGAATCAAGCCCATGGCTTGAATGTGTATGAAATGGGAAACAAAAGCTTCCTCTTCGAATTCAAGTCAATAGCAGCATAGAACATGTCTTAAGAGGTATATGGACATGGAAAAACCAGAAGTTCAAATTGCAATGGTGGACTCCAACTATAGGGGCAGTTCAGTCCAGAACTGTCTTACAGAATACGTTGATCAGATTGGTAGGTCTACCGCTACAACTATGGTCTCACTAGGTTTTCAAGGCGGTGTGGGACTTTTCTGGTGGATGGGTAAAGATGGAAGAAGAGACAGAGCTCCGTAATCATCTGAAATGGGCAAGATTGCTGGTTAAAGGAGGCGGTGACTCCATCTCAAAAGAAACAAAGATCATGTTTGAAGGAATAGGGATATGGTATAGGAATATGGTGCAGATTTGGTGCGAATCTCTGGATAGATTTTTCATTTGAGTAGTTGAGAATTCTTCGGACCGTTGGTAAAAAAGGACGAGACAGCTGGGATAAAAGGACGTGTGAGTCAGTGGACAGAGTGGGGCACATGGGTCCCTCAAGTTTTTGAAAATTTTGAAGTCCCACATGCAGGAGTATGTGATGGGTTTTTAAATAGGGGTAACAAACTGACTTTGGGTCCTAAAACAGTGGGCTCAGATCCTTTGGGCCATGACTTTTAAGACACTGGATTTGGAAACAAGAATTAATGGGCCATTAGACCCCTTTTTGGCAAAATTAGAAGCTTATTGGAAATTTCCAGAAAAAAACAAAAGACTGGATATTAGCGGCTAACATAGATCGATTAACATAGTCTTGGTGAGAGCAGACTATCCAAACACCATGGTCACAGATGAAGATGCCATGTCAATAATTCAATCAGAAGATATATTATCCCTGGCCGATCATGCAGAGGATGTTATTCAAGTTGAAGAGAAGAAGGATGCCGGGGATTTGTATGTAGTGGACGCCATACCTCTGAACACAGCCGATCAAATAGAGGCAGTGGATTTAATACTCGACATGTCAATCCCAGTATGGGTCCAGCAAAATATTATTAGATTGGGAGAGGAATTTGGAGTACATTTTCAAGGTTGTGAGAAGATAGCTATGGAATTACTTATGAAAATTGATGGGAAGAGGCGGAACTCCAACGAAGAATCCAGATCACTGGTACCTGTTACACCCAAAGTCAAAGGAGCAAAAAAGTTGAAAAATTTGGAATCTGGTAGCGAATTCATTATTTTTGGTACTAGAAACAGGGGGGATGCATTGTCAATCATGATCAATGAAGATTAATATTGTGTCATGAAACGTGAGGGGTTTCAATGATGCAATGAAGAGGCGTATGATTAAAAGTATGGTGAATAATTGGAAAGCAGATGTTTTATGTTTTCAAGAATCTAAGCTGGAAGGTGACATAAGGAATATTATTAAGGAACTATGGGTCAATAGATGGGTAGTGTTTGCCCAGTTGGAAGCAAGTGGAATCAAAGGGGGGAATTTAGTGATGTGGGATAGCAAATTTGTGAGCGGGTGATTTGTGAAACAGGCCCCTGTTGTTTTATCTGTAAATTTAGGGCAAAACTTAGGACTTTAGTTGGCATATGACTGGAGTTTATGCCCCAACTAATAGGGAGGAAAGAGAAGAGGTGTTGGGTAACTAGGGGCAGTCAGAAGTCTATTTTCTGGATCTTGGGTAGTGCGGAGAGATTTCAATACTGTTAGATTTCCATCAGTGAAGAAGAATTGTATTAGGTTCAGCAAGGCACTGTGACTGACTTTTCGTCTTTATAGAGGATATGGAGCGGGTAGATTTGCAACTAGCAGACAATAATTGCACATGGAGAAAAAGGGAAGGGCATGATATTGCACCTAGACTTTGATAGATTTTTGATCTCTGAAGAATAGGAAGTATCCTTCAGGAATATAAACGGTCAGTTTTACAGATAGTCACCTCTGATCACTGTTCTATAATTCTTGAATGTGGCAATTGGGAGAGGACAAACTCCTATTTCAAGTTTGAAAATTGGTGGCTGCAGACAACAAATTTCAAGGAGATGATCAAAGATTGGTGGGACTCTAGTATTTGTGTTGGTAGGCCTGACTTTATTTTAGCTTTCAACTTGAAAGTTCTGAAGGTGAAGTCAAAGAATGGAGCAGAATTGTCCAAGGTAATCTGGGTTTTGCAGAAACAAGATATCCTTAGTAATTGACTGAGCTGGAGGAAATTCAAGATCAATGATTGTTATTTGAAGATGAGGTTTACTTAAGGGAAGTTCTATTTGTGGAGTTTGAGGAGATAGCAAAGAAGAAGGAAGTGGCTTTATCTCCAAAAAAAAAAAAAGGAGGAGGAAGTGGCTTGTAGGCAAAGATCAAGGGCTTTGTGGCTTAAGGAAGGGCATAGAAATACCATTTTTTTTCACAGAACTGCCAATTGTCGCAGGAGTTTCATCAATATAGACAACTTGTTAATAAATGGAACCAACATAGTGGAACCTACTAAGATCAAAAGGGAGATCATAGAGTTTTACTAGAATTTGTATTCAGAACCAGAAGTTTGGAGACCACATTCTAACTTCAATTTAGGGCCCTTGATCAGTGTAGAAGACAATGCCATGTTAAAGAGCTAGTTTTGGGGAACATGAGATTAAAGATTGTGTCATGGCATGTGTTGAGGATAAAGCACCTGGTCCTGATTGTTATTCTATGACATTTTATATCAACTGTTGGGATGTGATAGGTGAAGAAGTGGTAGCTGCTGTCCAGAATTTCCATGAGCATGGCTTCTTGAGAAGAGCTTTAATGCTACCTTCATAGCTTTGATTCCAATGAAGGTGGGAGGCAAAGGAATTGAAGGATTTTAGACCTATCAGCTTGATAGGGAGTATTTACAAAATCATTTCAAAGATTTTGACTGAGAGGCTTAAGAAGGTAGTGTATAAATTGGTGGATGCTCATCAAATGACATTCATCAAAGCTAGACAGATTATGGATGCCATCGTGATAGCAAATGAATGTGTGGATGTGAGGAAGATCAACAAGATCCTTGGCATCTTTCTCAATTTTGATAAATGGTTCTCCCTCTGGTTTCTTTCCTTTAGAGAGAGAGGATTGAGGCAAGGGGATCCCCTCTCCTCTTTTCTCTTTATTATAGCAATGAAGGGCCTAAATAACATGCTAAAGATAGCTCAGACTAACAGGTGGATAAGGGGCCTTAATGCTAAGTTGGGGGACAGTCAACAACTGTCTATATTCCATCTTCAGTATTATGTATACTGATGATACACTAGTGTTTGTGACACAGACAGAGATCCAACTGAGACACTTGAGAGTCTTTTTCATTCTTTTTGAAGCCAGCTCAGGACTTCATATCAAATGGGGTAAAAGCTATATTACCCGGTAAATGAGGTGCCTGGAATCAACAGTTTAGCCAATATATTGGGTGGTAAAACAGGAGAGTTGCCTACCATTTATCTGGGCATGTCTTGGGAGCTAAGAGCAAATCAAAGGGTTTCTGGAATTTTGTGCCAGAGAAATGTAAGAAGCTTGTCAATTGGAAGAGCCAGTATTTATCCTTGGATGGCAGGTTGACACTCATCAATAGTGTCTTAGATGCCTTACCTATTTATATGATATCTCTATTCTCCATCTCAGTCAATGTTTTGAACAAATTGGATGCCATTAGAAGGAACTTTCTTTGGCAAGGACTGTGATAGAAAAAAATTTCATTTAGTGAAATGGGATTCTATGATAACGAGCAAGAAGTAAGGTAGTTTGGGGACAAGGAATCTGAAATATCACAAGTTCACAACCATAGTTTCCTATTGAAATGATTGTGGAGATTTGCTTCAGATGAGCAGTCAGCGTGGAAAGAAACCATCAAAACTAGATATGGGAGGGAGGAGACAGTAATGCATCCTTATGGAACTGGTGTACGGAGATCTATTAGGAATTTGTGGCCCAAAATCATTAGCAACTCCAAAATCAAGGTAGGTAATGGAGGGAAGACCTTATTTTAGGAAGATATCTGAGTTGACAATCAAACTTTGAAGTCCAGGTTTCCTGTTTTGTACAATTTGAACCTGCAGAGAATGGCAACAATTAAGGAGGTGAGGAACAATATAGGATGGAACTTATGGTTCAGGAGGCCCCTAAATGATTGGGAGGTGGATGAGTTGACATTTTTCTACAGAACCCTTGAACATTTCCAAGACTTTAATACAAGGGAAAACAGCTTAGTGTGGACAAGAGTTTGGAAGGGTAGATTTTCTGTTAAATCTGCTTATAACTGCTGGAGTAGATATACAGAATTTGGTAGTTGGCCTCTGAAGATGATATGGAAAGTAAAGATTCCATTCTCAGTAACATGCTTCACATGGTTATTGGCTAAACATACTGCTTTGACTCAAGATAATCTCGTGAAAAGGGCTCTGATGTTTCTTTTGTGGAGCTGAGGCTAAGACAATAAATCTATCTCTTTTTACATTGTAAAGTGACTGAGAAACAATGACAATTTTTCATCAACCTAAGGGGTATCAGGTGGTCAATGCCAAGGAACACACATGAAGCCTTAGCTTGTTGGGATAGAGATGGTAATCAATCAGGTCACATAAAGAGATAAAAGATTGTCCCAACTTGTATATGGTGGACTATTTGGAGGGAGAGGTATCAAAGGCGTTTTGAGGATAAGAGTTGTATTTTTCAGATTTTAAAGATGAACTGTCTAGTGCTTTTCTACATTTGGAGTAAACATGAATATCCTTTAGAAGCTGAAGACCTTGTGTTTTAGAGTTCTTATGAGTATAGGTGGTAGTTTTGGTTTATTGACTACTACTTGTAATTATTACTGGAATACACCTTTGGTGTAGTTCCTTTTTATAGTATATATGTTACCTTCTAAAAAGAAGAACATGTAATATTTTAGGATAGCGTGGCTTATATGCCATGCATTCCTCCTTGAAGCGCAGCTTTTCCTGTTTTTCTCCTTTTGTTGGGAAAGCAGTTTCCATAGCAGAAGAGTGAAATGTTTCTTTAACATCATCATGTGCTACGGTTGTTTTGGTCACGGAAGTCTTAACTGAAATGTTTTGGTCATGGATGCTGATTTAGGTTGGATAAAGGGATTTTCTGTTGATGAAAATGAAGGAAATGGAGAGGAGATTTCACATGCTTTATGCTGGTGATACCCTATTGCTATGTGAAGCAGATAGGGTGCAAATTCTATATTTGAGGTTCATTTTTTTGGCGTTCGAAGCGGTGTCAGGGCCGAAAGTTAACTTTTCCAGAACTACTGTTTTCTCTGTTAATGCAGAGGATTCTATTGCTGAGTTCGCTGAGATCCTGCAATGTAAAATAGAAGCTTTTGGCACTACACATTTGGGACTCCCATTGGGTGCTAGAAAGAAAGACATGGGGTTGGAGGAAGGATAGTTCTGGTAATTAGCATCCTGGACTCTCTACTTATGTCATTTCACTTTTCCCCTTACCTCCTAAGGTGAAAAAACGATTGGATTCACTTAGAAGGAACTTCACATGGCAAGGAAATAAAGAGAATAGATGTTCATCTTAGGGGTGGGCGTTCGGGCCATCGGATTGGATATGAGAATTTCGGTTTGGAGATTCGGTTTTCGGATTAAAAAAATACAATCCTAATCCAATCCAAATAAATTCAGATTGGATTAGATTTTTTAAGTTCAGTTTCGGATTAATCGGTTTGGATTTTTCGGATTTTTGGTTTTGAATTTTGAGCTTTTTAGGTAGACCATAACAATTAACAAACTCAATCCACCTAATAGTTTGCTCCTTGAAATTTATAACTCTCTACAATTAACAAGAATAGAGGTGACTCTACTGCCCATGCCGTGTATTAAGCTTTACTTGCTCATGAAATATTTTACATTTTTATATTTGATTAAGAGAAAATTTCATATTGATTTAATATTGTGATGGGCCGTAGATATTAATCTATTGGATCTTGAAAATTGGACTTATTAGTATTTGACACATATGATATGAGTAATTGAGTAGGGTTAAATAAGGTATAAAAATTTTGAATTTTGCGGATATCCAAAAATCCATAATACTAAATCCGATATCCAATCCAAAATCCATAAATTTTTTAAAAATGAAATCCATAATCCAAAAATCCAACCCAAATATCTAAACAATTCGGGTTTCGGTTTGAATTTCGGATTGACCCAAACTATGCCCACCCCTAGTTCACCTTGTGGGATGAAATCTTTGATCTCTAGTTAGAAAGCTGGTGGAAATGCCGAAAGGAAAAATCTTTCATCTGGCCAAATGGGAGTCTGTGACTAGGAGTAAAGGGGGTGGAGGACTTGGAGTCAGGAATCTCAAATTACAATAACAAAAGTCTTATATGTAAATGGTTGTGGAGGTTGAATGATGGGAAGGATGCTCTGTGGAAGAGGGTCATTGTTGCTGAATATGCCAAAGGAAGATATTGGGTCCCCAGAATAGTTGGTTCTCCCTTTGGGATTGCAGCTCGGAAGCACATCATGACTCTATGGGGTGATTTTGAAATAGCATTAAGTTGAAATTTGGTGATGGGAGGAAAACTAGAATTGGACAGATTTATTGGACAACGATGGACTCTCCTTAAGGGTCAGTTCCCAGCATCTTTAGCCTAATTATGGACGAGGAATGCTTAATTGCGGACTGCTGTACTAATTCAGGGGGGTACCTTAATTCAAGGAGAGGACAAAAGAAACTGTGGATGACAATACCCGTCTGTATTGCATGGACAGTTTTCTCGAAAGGAATAAGAGATGATTTGAAGGCCGAAAGGATTCTACTTCTTGTGTTAAACTATAGATGTATTCAGCATTTAGTCTTTTTTGTTGAAATAGAATTATGTAACTAGGATGCTGACAACAATGAAGTAGTTTTATGCTCTTGTAATGCAGGACTGTAAATGTTCTTTTGCTTGTACTGAATATTAGTACCATCTTGGTACCTTTATTAATAATACTTCCTTTTAAAAAAAATGAAAAGGAGTGTGCTCTCTCTGAAAGGTTAAGCTTTTAGATGATATGACCACATAGTTCAACAATGAGTAAGTAGTAACCATGAAAATTAAAGGAGATGTTGAATTGTGCAGCAATATATGCATAGTTTGAGACTTTTTCTAAACTTAATTTTTCAAAAAGAAGTGATGTTTCTACTTGAACATAGGAGGAACAGGAAGATTATAGCAAAGTTATCAAACAATTATATATATTTGAATCATGGGCTATTGTGAAATAATTCATTATTAGAGAGAGAATTACCTTCTCTATGTGTTCTCTAAGAAGACAAAGATCAAAGTGAAAAAAATGAGGACAAGAACAGTTTTTCATGTTCTCTCAATTTGTATTCTGCCTCATTTAAGTCATGTTCTTGCTTATCCATTTGGAAGAACTTTAGTAAACTGGCATCGGAGTTGCAGCTGTTAGTCTCTCTCGTGCCGAGTCGGATTTGTAACTCTTCATAGCTGTGCTGTTCTCCATTGAGCATCTACAAAGTAAACTTGTTTAATTTGAAAGATTTTTCTTATCGTGAACAGAAAGCAACTCTGGATGATTTTCATCATAATGCTCCATCTAGATGTATTTTTAGTCTTAGGTTATAAGAAATGGACAATCAGTAACTATTTTCCTCCTTATAGGAACTAATATTATTCCTCTCATATAGGTCATACATCTGAATTGCAATCTGAAGCAGAACAATTGACATCTGTCAAGCTAGAGCCAGTTCAGGTTGAAGCTGAAGTAAACAAGTCTGAAGTGGCTGATGAGGGTTTAGACACTGAGATATCTGTCTTGGATGAGATTTTGTCCGTTGAAGCAGAAGGATCAATATCAAGATTGGATGGGGATAGTGATGATGCCCGTCCAAAGAATGAGGTAATGCTTCACACATTTCTTGCTTAACAGAGTTCTCCATTGCCTTTATTTGATAAGTAAAAGAGGAGTTCTCCATTTTTGAGTACTGCATCAAGTGTAGTGATCTTTCTTTATGCTTTTGCTCAACACATCTGATGCAGGGATGGGCTGTTACTGGTGGCAGTGAAGTAATTGTTGAACGATTTCATGATCTCATTCCAGATATGGCTCTCACTTTCCCATTTGAACTCGACCCCTTTCAAAAGGAGGTATAAATTTATGGTTTATGTAGTGTTTTTCAATTCTCATATGGAACTTTGCATATCTCTGCCTTATTTAATCTCATGTCCCTTAAAATTGATGGGAAAATACATGCTTTCAATCATGGGGGCCATGTTTTAGTCAAATGATGTTTCATTGGCATGAATGGTGAAGTGTTATTTCTGAACACGATAGGTTGAGTTCTTTTTATTTTTTATTAACTTGAAGCTATTTGTTGTATTTTTTTCCTTTTCATTTCAGGCATATATATGCCTATCGAGCTGTCAAAAAATTGTGGTCCTTCTCATTGCATTAATTGCAGGCCATTTATCATCTTGAAAAAGGGAACTCTGTCTTTGTTGCTGCTCATACATCTGCTGGGAAGACTGTTATGGCAGAATATGCATTTGCTTTGGCAGCTAAAGTATGAATTCTCTTGACATCAAGAATTTTATACTATTTGACTCTTTTTTTGGTTATTAAAAAAATTATAGCAAGAATTTTATACTGATATCTAATGTATAATCTTCTTCTTTGCTTATAATGAAAATGTCTTCTATTTTGCATCTCCTATTTATAAGTTCCTCTACCACTTTTTTGGGTCAATTCTATCCAAATTTTCATGTCTTTATTTGTCAAAAGGTGTTGCACCAAATTTATGTTTTTTTATTGTTTGTTGCAGCACTGTACCAGGGCTGTATATACAGCTCCAATCAAAACAATCAGCAATCAGAAATACAGGGATTTTTGTGGGAAATTTGATGTTGGCCTTCTCACAGGTGATATAAGTTTGAGACCTGAGGCCTCTTGTCTTATAATGACCACTGAGATATTAAGGTCAATGCTTTATAGAGGGGCTGATATGATTCGGGATATAGAATGGGTAAAAATGTTATTAAATATTTTTTTCTGCTCATTTCACTTGTACAACCTTCCCAGTACTTGAGATAATTTGGTTCGTTACTGGTGTTTTTGTTGTGAGTATAGGTTATATTTGATGAAGTGCATTATGTCAATGATGTTGAAAGAGGTGTTGTTTGGGAGGAAGTTATAATTATGCTCCCAAGACATATCAACTTTGTCCTCCTTTCAGCTACGGTAGGTCTTGATATTTTAGTCACTTTATTTGTGCTTTGGATCATTACACCTAATGAAGGTATGAGAAATAAAGACAATAGAAAGATGTGTGAGGATGCGTGAGACAAATGTCTTACGCCTGCACTTTCTTATATATACACTTTACTGTGTATAACTTCACATTTGATCAACGCGGGACACTGATACGTACAGTAGTACCACTTCTAACTATTTACACTTAGCAAATCTAACATTCTACCTGCAGTCGGTGCTCACTGGTTGAATGTCTCGAGCTTCTTAATGTAACTAATTCACATGGTAAATATGTTTGGATGATAATTTGACATTAAGAGTCTAGTGACAATGTCTCTTGAGAGTATCTTTTCGTGATAGTCGGTTTGTATGTATTCGAGCCTCTCTTGAAACTCTGGATTTGATGCAATATGAGGTGCAGCTTGATCATCACTCGCAAGTTCCATCTGAGTGGTTTCTTTGAACTTAAATTCCTTCCATATTTGTTTGATCCGTATGAGTTCACAATACTTTAGCACTGGATCTTATAACCACATTTTGTTTTTTGCTCTTTAGGATACTAAATTATCTCCAATTAGAACACAATATCCAAAAGTAAAATGTCCATTAGAAGAGAACCCTGTTCAATCAGCACTAATATATGAGAAATAAAGACAAGTGAGAAAGATTTATGGGAATGCATGAGACCTATGCCTTGTGCCTGCATCATCTTTTTGTATGCACACTTTACAAAGTATAATCATACATTTGGTGAAGAGGAGCCTTGGAGTAACTGGTAAAGTTGCTGTCATGTGACTAGGAGGTCACGGGTTCAAGCCGTGGAAACAGCCTCTTGCAGAAATGCAAGGTAAGACTGTGTACAATAGATCCTTGTGGTCTGGCCCTTCCCCAGATCCCGTGCATAGCGGGAGCTTTAATGCACCGGGGTGCCCTTAATTATACATTTGGTCAATGCGGGGCTCTCATACGTACAGTAACTGCCCCTTTGAACCATTTACGCTTGGCCTATCTAAGAAAAGGTAGCATTTGACATTTGCTTGATCTGAGCTTGATCACTATTGTCTAGAATAACATTATATTTTCGGAGGGTCAATAGATAGCAGTAAACCAGTTCATAAGGATGCATATTATACTTTATGTGAATAACAACTGTAGGGTGTCATGGATTAGAGGCCTCCCATAGTTACTGTTTGAAAAAGTTTTTTGGTCATCAGGAATAATTGTTACACTTCAAAAGAGTTGATTAGCTATCATTTTTCTGGCACAGGACATCTTTCTAATGACATGACACTCCTCCATCAGTTTCGGGTACATTGATAATGAGTGCTTGGTTGTTGGTTAGAAAGCAGTTGCTTCATACAATGTACTGCTGAGAGGAAACATAGAAAACCAGATTGGAACTTTCGAAAAATCTGAAATCTGGTGGTAGTCTGCTTATTTATTCTTTCACCAAATCCTGTAGACAAATGTTAAAACCTTCAAATTTGTAATGGACCATCAAATTACCTCTGTGGCTTGTAAACAATGGGTACGTTGGACAAAAGTCTTAAGGTTTATCTAGTTGAGCCCTCTCTCCTTTTAGAAAGGAACCAAACATAGAAGTAAAAGTAGTCAGATAATGCCAGATATTCTTCCAGAAACTCGATTGTTTGATGCATCATTGATGGAAAGATTTTTGCTGCATCCAAAGGTGTGGCTAGCCCGGAACCGTCATAATTTCTTTTCTGTTTTTGCTGAATTTGATATGTTCGTCTACATATATCACATCTGGCCCTCTATTCATCTTGAGGTGGCTTTTGGTAACCCTTCTCCGGATCAATTTAAGCACAAAGGGGACTACATGCTGTCTGGACTACATTGTGAATTTTGGACCATTTCGATCAAAAAGACAATTATGTCAAAGATATCTTACTTTCTATTGGAGTGGGAACCCAATCATCCTTTAAAAAAGGGCTTCATGAACCTATTGCTTGGTTGTAGTAGGTTGGCATTGTGTCTATCTTTTGTTTATTGAAAAAGTCTTCAATTACCTCACTTGGTTGATTGTTTTACATTAATCTAATGAAAACTAGAAAAAAAGGAAATGAAAAAGAGAAATGAGAAAGTGAACATAAGGAGGAATTATATTAGGGCTTTTGGCATACAACTTGAAATCAATGGAAACCCGATTCTTGGATCGGGAGTGGGTCCCGACTCGCCAATCGTCATTTACCATGTCCATAGGATTATCACCTATAGATGACCAAGATGGTATAGATAGATGTGTGAAGACAGGATTTCTGTAACTTGCTAGCATGCAAATTGTGAAATTGCTGGCAGTAAAGAGTTAATTGCTATCATTGAAAGGTCCTGACTTTTTTATGGCATAGCTTGGGTGTTTGGAGGAAACTAAAATTGGAAAAGATGCTAGCCTCCTGCAGTTGCCAAGTAATAGACTAGTAAAACCTGTCAAAAGGAGCTCTCAAGTTGGGGAGACATAATATAAGTAGGTGCTTCAGTGGGAAGAAATGTTAGCCCCACTATTGGTCTCTAATTATGAACTAGAAAAGCAAATGCTTGAGCTTGTACTAGGAGGGCATCTAAGAGATGTTTCATTTTTTCATTGCAGGTACCAAACACAATTGAATTTGCTGACTGGATTGGTCGAACAAAACAAAAGCAAATTCGTGTGACTGGGTTAGTCGTGCTTTCTTTAAATTATAATTCAAAAAGTTGAAGTTATATGACTTTGTTTCTTGAAATTCCCTGGGGCATACCATGATTCAGGAAACAAGTTGAAGCTTTTATCATTATAATATATCTATAGAGTGTTTACTTGATTTGGTTTCTTTTTTCTTTTATGACCTTTTCTATCAGGACAACCAAAAGACCTGTCCCTTTGGAACATTGTCTCTTCTATTCTGGGGAGCTTTACAAAGTGTGCGAGAACGAAGAGTTTCTGCCTCATGGATTTAAAGCAGCCAAAGACGTACATAAGAAAAAAACCACAAGTTGTGTCTCTGGTGGCACCAGCTTGCGTCCTGGGTCTTCAACAGCTGCTGATAAGGGTCGAGGGCAGAGGCGTGATACCTCTTCTCAGGCGAAGCAGCACAAGCATTCTGGTCCCCAAAAATTCGGGAATTTTGGTGCTGGTTGGGGAACTCAAAGCAATGGCCCTGGACAGAACGTTATGGGGTTAAGGAGATCAGAGGCGTCTTTGTGGTTGAGTCTGATTAATAAACTCTCGAAGAAATCGCTGTTACCTGTATGTAAAAAAAATTCTTTTTTTACACATGCATAGTTCCTTATATATCTTCCTATCACCGTATGCTTCAGAATAGTTAGCATTGCTATTAGCATGTTCCGAAGAAAGCACCATGTAGCAGAGCTTTGCTGTTCGTATTTAATCTCTTGATAACTTGTCCGCGGTTGTTTTCTTCTCTTTTCTTTTAAAAAGTTTAACAGTACCATTTTCATTTATAGGTTGATAGTAGACTTATCATGTATTTAAAGCCTAATATTTGTCATCAAATTGTAATTTCAGGTGGTCATATTTTGTTTTTCGAAGAATCGATGTGACAAATCAGCTGATAACATCCCTGGTACCGATCTCACAAGTAGCTCTGAGAAAAGCGAAATTAGGATATTCTGTGATAAAGCATTTTCACGGCTTAAGGGATCTGACAGAAACTTACCGCAGGTGTCCTACCTAATTTGCTGCATTTGTTAATCTAGCTGACCATTTGGTTCTTGGTGTCCTGCTTAATTCCAGAACAGTATCTTATTGATGGTCATCTAATCTACAGATTGTCAGAATTCAAAGCCTTCTCCGCAGGGGCATTGCTGTGCATCATGCAGGGCTGCTCCCAATTGTCAAGGAAGTTGTAGAAATGCTTTTTTGTCGGGGTTTGGTTAAGGTAATGTAACATGCCAGCTTTTTTAAGGCAAAGGGCGTCTAAGGTCGAAATGCATTAACCAAATTGGCACATTGTTCCACAGAAATGCCCATATCGTTAGGACGTTTCCATACTTATTTCATTTCAAATATTATTCTGCATTAAGCATGTAAGTGGGCATATATTTTTATGCTAGAGCACTTGTTATTGTACATAAAGACATGATCACATACTTCATTACATAGTGGATACTCATACATACAGAATAAAGTTAGAGCCTCAATGAAAATTACTAGAAGTTAATTTCAGATATATGAAAATTACGTTACTACTTACTATTACATTGCCAAGTAGCTACACCCCTGTGGTGGGAGGTCTGGAACTGGTTCAGAGTACATTGGTTTATGCTGTGAACAGTAAAGGAGACAATGTATAGCTGGCTTTCGGAAGATGGAGGAGAAGACCCAAATGAGGTTCCACTAGCAATTATGTGGGTAGTTTGGAGAAAGAGGAATAGGAGGGTCGAGAACAATTTTGTACATGTGAGGAGTAATCTCCATTCGCTAGTTTCTTTTTGGTTTGCTCATGAGGCCCTTGTTTGTATAATGATTGGGTGACCTTTGTTGAGAACCATATTTTGTTTTAGGTTTCTCCGTTTTTTGGTATACTACTTGAAGAGATTTCCCTTCCATTAATAAAATTATTTAACCTTATACTAAAATAAACTTTTAAGATTGGGAAGAGTCTAATAATTTTGGATCCAATTAAGAAATTTTGGACCCCATGCTTCTTGTTTTGAAAGTATGACTCATGATCTAATGTTATGTTCTTTTTCAAGTAAAAAATAAACTAAATAAATGAAGGGAAAATATTGTGATGAAATGAATTATCAGTTAGTTGGTGAAATCTTGGAACGATGTTGAACGTTGGGCTAGTCATTTTCACGTTATCTACTTTTACCACTACTGCTGAAGTTTCTTTACCTCCTTTAGCCATTTTGTGACCCATTTGTTATCAACATTCCTGTCTTTTGGTGAGTTTTACTTTTGAAGGCCTAATGTGCTCATTCTATTCTTGGTTCTTTCTTAGGTTCTGTTCTCGACAGAGACATTTGCAATGGGAGTTAATGCTCCAGCCAGGACGGTACGTGATCATTTGTAGTGATCTTGTTACTTTGAGCGCAGTTATTTTCATACAACATATTCACTCCATCCCATTTTATGTGACCATGTTTTACCGGTTACGGAGTTTACAAAAGAAAGGAATACTTATGAAACTTGTGGTCTAAAACAAAAAAGGTAAATGGGAAGTGTAAAGTTAAACTTTTTCTAAATACGAAAAGATGTTATTCTCTTTGGGACAGACTAAAAAGGAAAGTTTGTCATGTAAATTGGGATAGCAAGAATAAAAAGTTTACTCTTTTTATGATAAAAGAGTCTTTGTCATATGATTCATACCATGTCTTGACTCTTGAGTAACTGAGGATTGTGATCATATTTCCATTTAATTTTGTAGAATGGTTTTGCTATTTATTCATTGTTAAGAGTTGAAGGCTGAGAACTTTGAGAACTGGTGCTGGATCTTTAATCGTCAGCATCAGAACACATTAAGAAACAACGCTTAGTTCTGGAAATATCCTCTTTCAGGGAAAAGCCTAAAGCACATACCAGAGAGAGGTTAACTGAGCTATAGTAGTATATTAGCTCTATTCAATGGCTGAGCAGAATGCAGAAACAGTTACGAATGAGCTGGGAGTTAAAGAACATATGCACATGTTTCATGAAGAAAACCACATAGGAAATCAGATATTATTGACAATCTTAGGGGTTATAGTCTAAGATTTGGTGGGTATTTTTAAGGATTGTTTGCTGTGAGATTGACTATCCATTGGATCCCAATGAATGACTCATCTTGAAGGGGTGAATTTCATGCTGCTCAATTTGACCATTAATTTGAGTTAGCTCCAAGGTCCATTTGTTTGCAGAGGTATCAGAGCTAAGACGTATCCATATTCTTGAACTATTCAATGTTGTTTCCACATATTATGTTGTCCATGTTCAAGATGTCCAGTTCTTGGAGTGCAGAGGGGGGGGAGGGGGCGTTGTTAAGAGCTGTTGTCTCTCTATATTATATTGAAGAAAATCATTCTTGCTGAAGTCTTGAATTTTCAGTACCAAACATGGCAATATCTTTATATAGCTTTTCTCAGGTTTGCTTTCTGTATTCTGGTCATTCTTGGCTTGTAATTTTTTACCTGCGTATTTCAGTTGATGTTCAAACTTCCTATGCTCTCTAATTCCTTGATGACATGTGGCATATTATTGCAGAGTATCATCTTAGATTGCAGAATTTCTGATCAGTTTAATATTTGATATGTGGCTGTCGGCCTTTTCGCTAAGATCATGTGTACTATCTGTTCTTATCAGTTCAATATCTGATATGTGGGCTATTAGCCCAGACAATATTAACTCAATTTTTTAAGGGGGAACATCCATTAAGGTTGCTTGCTACCTGGGCTCTTGCACGTCGCTCAACAGCTGAACAACTTCATTGTTGATGCTCATAAGCTAAACAACTTCCGTGGTGGAATTTGTCAAGATGACAATTCTTGCCTGTAAAATATTGATTTCTCTTGCAGTACCTCCCAAACCTCTAGGATTACTATTTGTATCAAAGACAATATTGGTTACTTCTGACCCTATTCAGTTGTCTCATTCCCATAGGCGGCAAATGATCAGATTGAAATATTAGTTGTTAGTACAGAAAATTTACATGGTAATTGGGTCTAAAGTATGATTAACCACTTTAGTTTGAATTTTTTAAGTATAATGAACCCTACTTACCTTCTATATTTTACTAATATATTAGAAAATGGTAGCATGAAGAGAGAAGGTCGAGAACATTTTGAACTGTATACTTCTTATGTGGATCAATTGATTCCACTGAAATAACTGTAGGTAAAAGGTCTCCTTATTTCAGTAGCTGATAATATATTGAAGAAAACCATTCTTGATGAAATTTTGAATTTTCAGTACCGAGCATGGCAATACCTTAATATAGATTTTGGCGGGTTTTCTTTCTGTATTATGGTCATTCTTGTCTTGTAATATTTTACCTGCGTATTTTCCGTGATGTTCAAACTGCATTCTCTAATTCCTTGATGATATGTGGCATATTATTGCAGAGCACCATCTTAGATTGCTGAATTTCTTTGGTTTTCCAGTCGATATTTGCAACTACTTATTTTAGGATCTGTTAAGGAAGCATCTCTCTCTATTCAAATATCCTATTGCTAAAAAGTTTAAACTGCATTAAATTTTTGGGCAGGTTGTCTTTGATTCTTTAAGAAAGTTTGATGGCAAGGAATTTAGGCAGTTACTTCCGGGAGAGTACACTCAGATGGCTGGGCGTGCTGGAAGGAGAGGACTTGATAAAACCGGTACAGTTGTGGTGATGTGCCGAGATGAGATCCCTTACGAAAATGATTTGAAGAAAGTAATAGTTGGTACTGCAACTAGGCTTGAATCTCAGTTTCGACTGACCTACATCATGATTTTGCATCTACTTCGGGTTGAAGAACTGAAGGTACATATTTTTGACTAATTAGGAAAGAAGACAAAACTGCTTGATCTCGAAATAGTCCATACACAGCTCTACTTCAAAATTCAGTTTCTGACAGTTCAGTTTTCTTGCAATTTAGTTTTATATGATTTTAGAACTAGTCAGTTCTTGTACTGCACCATTACCATTCTCATTTGTTTCTCTCCTGGAGCTTGTATATAGTAGCAAATTGGAGTATTTGCAAGTCTCTTTATTCACTTGTAGAACATTGTTTAAGAACACTTTAGCAGATAAAGTTCAAGGTTATTGAATACATATGTTAAGTCTAAAAATCTCAAGCTTCCTCAGGAAATTCTCTGTTTCTTTTTCTTTTCTGTTTCCTTTTGTTTTTATTAAGTAATAAAAAAGGATCAACACAAAAGACATTTCACAGAGAAGAACTACTCTAAAAGTACTGCATATACTTCTGACAATAGCCTTTTCTTTTTTCTTTTGCAAAAGACAGCTGATTTGCTCAACAACATTTATTGAGCAACGGCATAATGCCATTAGATCTCATAACTCATAATTTTAGAGTAATGGTGCATGTTATTAACATGATTCATGTTAATTATGTGTTCCATTTCACAGACTGGTGTTGATTCTCACTCCATTGTTTTAAATCATCCCAGCAGATTTCTCCTGATGAAGTACATTTTACAAATTTTGCAGGTTGAGGACATGCTGAAAAGAAGTTTTGCTGAATTTCATGCTCAGAAGAAACTACCTGAGCAACAACAGCTCTTGATGCGAAAGCTTGCTCAGCCTACAAAATCTGTTGAGTAAGCATTGCTAAAACAGTCACGCTGTCTGAGACTTCTACCATAATTGTCTTTCTAAATTCATTTTTCGACATGCATTTGTCGCACCTTAAAACACTTATATGTGCTTCCTTATTTGTGTGCATGCTCTTCAGTGCATTTCTATTGTGTAGATTTTCTCAAGCTTATTCTTTTGTGCTTCCTGGTATTGTTTAACAAGTCCTCTCTCTCTCTCTCTCACACACACGCGTGCGCGCGCACACACACAAGAGAAGCACAGATATCATTGGCCTTGAGAACCCTGCTTTTTGGTAGTGCTTTTAATTGCTAAATTTTATAAAGCCTGGCCCTTTCTATGATATGCCTGCTTATGAAACCTATTATAGCTTCTAAATGCTACCTTCTGTGGATGACTAGATCATTTGTGATATTTATTTGCATAGTAAAATAAGAGTATGATTTGTCTGATATAGATGCATAAAGGGTGAACCAGCAATTGAGGATTACTATGATATGCATTTGGAGGCAGAAACATATAGCCACCAAATAGCAGAGGCAGTAATGCAGTCGCCAGCTTCTCAGCAGTACCTTACTCCTGGGAGAGCAGTGATTGTTAAATCACAATCAGTAAGTTCTACTACAGTCTTTTCACTAAATAGGCATTAGGCAGTAGCCTCTTTTCATCTTCAAGGTCAAAAAACTGTCAGCTATCTGGCATACAATAACAATAATAACTATGCATCGGTCCCGAAGTAGTTGCTTCTATATATGAATGCATTTCTCTATTTGCACTTGTTTCATTTTGATACTCAATAATCTTTCTTTTGAGACACATTAGAGTTGAGCTATCTGGTATGATTTGGAAATTTACAAGGCCAAGGTTCTTTAGTCATGATCTGCAACAGAGAGTCACATTGCAATCTACAGTATGCAAAAACATATGAACATTATCAATGATATATCATTTAAATGTAGGAAAAATTACATAATATAGCAAACATGTGCCATTATTTACTATACATAACTAAGTTAAAAATAATTACAATTTATAGCTACAATTTGAAAATAATTACTACTTGTAGCATCTCTCTCCATCTCTCTCCGAACTCGCTCTCTTCTCCCTCCCTCTCTCTCCCAATCTCGCTTGTCTCTCTCGCTACGCGTCTCTCTCTCTCTTTCTCTCTTTCTTGCTCTCTCTTTCTCTCTCTGTTGTATTTTTGTATCACGAATGATATAAGCAATACAAGAGTGAATGGATACATGTGATACAAAAGCGAAAGAATACAAGCTAAATTGGAGTGCATGAATACAAGTGATATAAAAACAAATTAATACAAATGATACAAGAGTGAATGAATACAAGTGATATAAGAGAGAATAAATACAGTCGCTTGTATTTTTTGTTGTTTGTATATTTCTATACACATAGATTGTATTCATCGATACAACCTAAATGCATGCATGAATACAAGTGATACATGAATGAATAAATACAAGTGATACAAGAGTGAAAGAATACAAGTGCATTTAGAGTGAATGAATACATTCTCTCGTATTTTTTGTCGTTTGTATCTTTGTTTACACGCAGACTGTATTTGTCGATACAACCTAAATGCACGCATGAATACGACAAATATAGTCGTGTGACACCTCAAAAAATATAGAAATATAGAGGAAGAGAGAGGTGGAAATACAAAATACAGGCCTAAATGTACATATGAATACAACAAGTACATTCGTCTGACACCTCAAATTTAAAATAAAGAAATACAGAGAGGTAGAAATATAGAATATAAAGAGAGGCGAGAGAGGGAGAAAGAGAGGATACAACCTAAATGCACGTATAAATACAGTAAAAACAGTCGCCTGACACCTCAAAAAATATAGAAGTACAGAGAGGTGGAAATACAAAATACAAAGGGGGTGGAAAGCGGGGGGGGGGGGGGGGGGCGCAGGAGAGGGAGATAGGATACAACCTAAATGCATGTACGAATATGAAAAATGCAGTTACCTGATACCTCAAAAATAATAGAAATATAGAGAGAGAATGGTGGAAATACAAAATGCAGAGAGAGATTGGGGGGGGAGAGGGAGAGGCGCGAGAGATTTTATTTTGTTCCTAAAAACTGTTGCCATAAATTGTAAATACCCAAACTATAACTATTGAGGCCTAATTTCGCTCATATGTTAGCTATTTCTAAGATTTCCTCTAAATGTAACCAAACATGGTGTTAAAAAACCAGCAAAGAAACATATGGCTCAAAAGTGTTTCCTGAAGTAGGTCAACGTCTTTAAGGAATTTTCAATGGTAAAAATGGATCAGGATGATTTGATGAGATCACTTGTTTTGGAAACTGAAAGTTTTCCAATTCCTTTTGCAGTTTGTTCTGATCCATTGTTCATCTTAGAAGTATCATAATCCTGTCTACTTTTGCCCATCTCATGAGGTTACTTGGATATTGGAAGTATATGATTTTTGACTTACAACTCATATTTCTATTAAAGAGATTCACATGACAAGTCCGAAACATGTGGGAATGTTTTTCTTTCCCTTAACTACTTGCAGGGTCAAGATCACTTACTAGGCGTTGTGGTGAAGACACCTTCCTCTAACAACAGACAATATATAGTTCTAGTTCTGACTCCTGAATTGCCTCCAACCCTGGAAACTTTGTCAGAGGGAAGCAACAGGAAAGACCAAAAAGATCCTGAATTTCAGATATTAGTGCCTAAATCAAGACGGGGTTATGAGGATGAGTATTGCCCGTCAGTCACCTCCCGGAAGGGATCTGGCACTGTCAACATCAAATTGCCTCACCGCGACAATGCTGCTGGAATGAATTATGAGGTTCGAGGAGTTGATAACAAGGATTTCTTGTATATATGTTTGAAAAAGATTAAGATCGACCAAGTTCGGCTTCTTGAAGATGTTAGTGCTGGGGCCTACTCTAACGCAATACAACAGCTGCTGGGTCTGAAATCTGAAGGAAATAAGTATCCTCCAGCCTTAGATCCGGTTAAAGGTATCTCAACATTGTTTGAATGGTGATCTGTACTTGCCGTATATATCATTTTTGTTTGTTGTTTTATCCTAGCATGTGACTATTATTAACATGCAGCTGCACTTGCTTTTGCTGTTTCTTTACCATAAATAATTCTATTCTCATATTAGCGGTGTATCCATGGAAGTCCATTGACTAGCGATCACTCAAGTTTATATAAGGCTATTAAATGCATCAGTTTCCTGACATTAGCTTTTCTCAAATCGCCATTTGACTCCAGAAATTGTGGATGAAGCATGGAAAACTCTTTAATCGTCACCTGTTGATAATGATGTTGAAGCATGTCAGTGCTTCATTTACTCTCGGAAGAAATAAATGCATGTTGTAGCATGCTAGGATAAGGATTGGAGTCTCAACAATTGGTCTTTCCGATAAATATAGGGAGCTGTGCCAGTCGAACGACACATGTTCTAATTATAACAAGGAGTGTCCGAGTATGTCCTCAGAGGTCAACCTATTATTTCCTGCTACTGTACTTATTGGTATTTTGTAGTGCAAAATGCATTTCTTTTGTGCCACAATCATTCACACATATACCAAACAAAAGATGACCAAAATTGATTTCAATATTCTATCTCACAACATAAGATGTACCATCAATCTTGTTAGCTTTGCTAGAATTTCAATTTAGGTCATGGTGCAAAAGCTCTCCCACTCGTGGTATTACACCGGGTATGTTGTTGCAAAAGCTGGTCTTGTAGTATCCTATTGCATTGATTCCAAAGCAGAAGTCGTAGCTGAAGTAAAGAATTATAGACCCATAAACATTGTGGGAGTATTTACAAAATCAAAGCTGAATTACACACATGGGTCATCAGTGTCATGGACGTTTTAATTTGTGGTTAGAGGAGGGGGATTCTAATTCAAAAAATTTTCACAGGGTGGCAGTCACTAATAGGAGGAGGAATGTTTTAGAGTCAATGGAGCTTGATGGGGAGGTGCATGTGGGGGAGGAGGTGTATAGTTCGATGACCGATTGTTAAAAAAAGAAGCAGAATGGAGGCCAAACTTGGGTGGTATAGGGTTTTATCATATTGGGTTGGGGGGAAATATCAGTGGGTTGTTAGAGAGGGCTATTGAGGAGGAGGAGGTGATAGAGTATTGTGTCGGTGACAAGGCTCCGGGCCCTGACGGTTTTACTTTGGCTTTCTTTCAACATTGTTGGAGTATAGTGAAGAGCGATGTTATACAGACCATTGATGAGTTCTACGAAGAAGGGGAGTTCGAGAGGAGTTTAAATGCTTCTTTTTATTGTCATTATCCCTAAACGAGAGGGGGCTACGAGTATTGGGGATTATAGACCTATTAGTCTAGTGGGAATCATCTACAAGATTTTATCTAAGGTTCTATTTAATATACTTGTTCTGATTGAGATGGTTTCATCTTCACAAAATACTTTTGTGGAAGGTAGGCAGATTTTGGATGCAAGCTTTGGTGGCAAATGAAGTAGTAGATTTGAGGAGGCAGGCTTACCTGGAGTTTTGTGCAAACTAGATCTTGAAAGGTTTTTGACCATGTTAATTGGAACTTCCTTGACTTCATCATGATGGAGATCAGTTTCAAGGAAAAGTGGAGAAAGTGGGTGAACTTTTATATATCTTCAGTGCGCTACTCAGTTTGGTGAATGGTAACATGTGTGGCTTTTTTGATAGTTCGAGGCGGTTAAGGCAAGGGCATCCTTTGTCACCTATGCTCTTTATATTGGTGATGGAAGCTTTGAGTAGGATGATGGATAAAACTACTTTTGGAGGGCTCATAAAGGGTTTCAATGCAGCCTTTGGAGGGTTTAGGTCCTTATCAGTTTCTCATATTTTGTTTGCAAATTTTGTGATGCAGATGGGGTTCAACTAGATTTTCTAGGCCAAGTGTTGACTTTGTTTCAGACCTCAAAATTGATCTCAGAGAATGGGAGATCATCCCCGTAGGTGAGGTGGACAACGTTGATTTGCTCGCCAGGTTTCACATTGTCGGGTAGGGGCTCTCCTTACTACTTATTTGGATTTACCTCTAGGGGGCTTGAAGAAGGACCTTACTATGTGGAATCTGGTGCTTTGGAGGGTCGAGAAGAGACTTGCAGGTTGGTAGAGAAAGTATTTGTCCAAAGGCAGGAAAGAAGTACTTGAAGTGTTTATCAAGAGGACTGGATTGAGAATCCCCACTTATTTTGTCCTTGTTTCATGCTCCTATTTGTGTTACGGAAATATTTGAAAGGCTTCAAACAAACCTTCTTTGGGATTCAGTGGATGGGGCAAGGAAGTATCACTTGGTCTGTTGGGAGATAGTGACAACTCCTTAAACTTGGGGTGGCCTGGGAGTTAAAGCTTTGAGGGTCTTCAACAGAGCTTTGTTAAGGAAATGGTGTTGGAGATTCAAATGAAGGTTCAATCGTTATGGAGAGGGATGATAGTAGATAAATATGGGGTGATGGTAGGGGGTTGGAGAACTAATGATATCTCCTTGCCTTTCAGGCGTGGTGTGCGAAGGAATGTTATGAAAGGTTGGGGTAGAACTTTATGGTAATAACTCTTTTAGGGTGGGGAATGGGAGTAGAGTTAATATATGGGGAAATATGTGGTGTGGAGATACTTTGTTAAAAAATAAGTTTTCAAGCATTTATAAGGTATCTTTTCGAAGGGAAGCGGTTGTCCAACAGATTAGGGGGACACAAGAGGAAGAACATTTTGAAATTTGAGGTTCAAGAACATTATGGGCCTTTCGAAAGACACAATATGATGAGATGGAAGTTGGGGAACAATTGCATGTTTTCTATTAAGTCCTTTTATGAGAAGCTTTTGGTGTGGGCAAATGAAGATTTTCCTGTAAAGTTGATTTGGATTCCTAAGATGCAGAGGAAGGTGTGCCTTTTCACATGGTTAGCTGCTAGAGAGGTGATTTGATGGCGGCAAACTTTAGAAAAAAAAAGGTTGTCTGTATTAGCTGGTGTAATTTATGCAAGGAGGCGCGAAGATATTGATCATCTTCTACTTCACTGCAGCTTGACCAGGAGACTATGTCAGGATATGCGCAATTGGTTTGGTATGTCTTGCGTTGATGTCAAAGTTTGTGAAGGACCTATTGTTGGAGAAAGAGCAGGGCATGGAATGTTTTTCCTCTGGCTTTGATGTGGATCATTTTGAGAGAGAAATAGGAGGGCTTTTGAAGGGGCAGAAATGAGTTTTGGGCAGTTAAGGAGTAGTCTCTGGTGCCTTATTTATTTTTGGTGTAACCATGTAGTCCTGGGATGTGTAAAGGATTGGGTGTTTTTTGTAGAGAACCATATTCTTTTGTAGGTTCTTTACTTTTTGATATACTTCTTGTATACAACCGATTTTGGCCTTATGATTTATGATAGAAATTGTTTACCTGATCAAAAAATAATAATTCTGGCAATCAAAATGCTCTCATCAACTGAAGACAAATAATGCAAGCAACTTTAGTCGTAAATGAGATCTTCTATTATAACTGTGAGAAGGAAACAGAAATTGCGAGAGAACAAAACTTGATTCTTCCTTCAAGTCATTGGAGTTTAAATATCTAAGTGTACATATTCTAAGAAAGGAAAGAGAATAAAAAAGGGACATAATTACAAGAGTAAACCAAACTATACTATGTTTACAAGATCCTTGAATATTCTAGAATATCTACGAGCTTCTCAAAAAATAGAATATCTACGAGATTTTAACACTCTCCGTCGAGTTGGTACATATAAATCTTATGTACTAAGCTTGTTACAAATGTTGCTGGTACGAAAACTAGTGAGGGACGTGGTGAAAATATCTGCAAGGTGATTATTTGACTTCACGAATTTTGTAACAATGTTTCCCCCTGTATTTTTTTCCTTTAATGAAGTGACAATCGTTCTTATATGTTTAGTTCTCTCATGAAATACTGGATTTGATGCAAAATGAAGAGTAGCTTGATTATCACACACAAGTTCAATCTGACTGATTTCTCCAAACTTCAGTTCTCTCTGAGCAGCTGTTTAATCGAAATTACTTCACAAGTTTCCACAGTCATTACTCGACATTCAACTTCTGCACTAGGTCTAGCAACCGCATTGTGTTTTTTTCTTTTTCAAGACACCAAATTACCTCCTACCAGAGTACTATATAGGGACGTAAACCGCCTATCAGAAGGTTCCTGTTCAATCAGCATCTGCATATCCAATAATTTGCTCATAGCCTCGATCCTCAAAAAGCAAACCTTTGACCGGGGCTGATTTTATGTATTAAACAACCGCATTGCAGTGACCATCACATGGAGAGTCCATAAACCCTTACAACAATCACAGGAAAGCCAATATTAGGTCGAGTCACTGGGAGATAATTCAACTTACCAACCAATGGCCTATCCCTTTTAGGATCACTAAGGTGTCGTTTGGTTGCTGGTTAGGAAGTCTTGTATTAAAACTAGCATAATTAATATCATGTTTGCTAGATTTTTAGTTGCTTTGTATAAAATTCACAATATCAAGTATGATGTTTGGCTATCATTTTACAATCCCACCTAAATAAAGCATCTGTAAGTTATGAGTCAATTTATGTATTATTTTAAGCAGGATAGAAGATACAATAACTAATCCCTGCATTACCATTATCTGCATGACTCTAACCAGCAACCAAATGATCCCTAAGAGGCTTCCTGTGTCGTGGTATAAGTTTAATATTCGGGGTCTATAGGAGTTTCAATCAGTCTATAGTCTTTCATACCTGTTTCCTCAAGAATGTCCAGGGCATACTTACATTGTAAGATGACAATTCCTGATTTGGACTGCGTGACCTCAATCCTAGGTAATACTTCAATCTGCCCAGGTCCTTCATCTGGAAATGCTCAAAGAATGTTGTTTCGAGTCTCCATAATTTGCTGTGTACTGTTCTTTTAGTTTCCCCTTCAGTAGTTTCAATTTTGAGGCTAAAACAAAATCAGGTCTATCAGTGACTGAAAGAATGCTACCATGCCTTAATTCCGTCTTTGAATCTTGTGCAGCCTTTCAAACTTGAAATAGGATTTATTAGCTCCCCAATCACCACATTCTAATAGTATAGGAGAGTGATCAAAAGCCACTCTTGGCAACAATGATTGCCGGGTATGTCTGAACTTCTCATCCCACTCTGGTGAGAATAAGATTCCATCAAATCGTGGAAGCTTCTCCAAGAATGTATTCTGTTCCAGGTGTAGGATCCCCCAAATAAAGGTGGATCCACAAGGTCAAGCTCCTGTACAATGTCAGAAAAATCTTTCATTGCTCTGATAAGAGTAGAGTTGTTACTCCTCTCATTAGGGAACTTAGTGGTGTTGAAATCATCACACACAGCCCATGAGCCTTCACATAATCCTCTGATAGCTGCCAATTCCCACCAAAGAGCCCATCTTTCCGTTCTGCCATGAGGGCCGTAGACTCCAGAGATGAACAAAGTGAAGTGGTTATTCAAATCTGTCCCCTGACATGTAATTCAATAGCTGCCTGTTTGGACAAGCTCCCCCTCGCAGGATCTGTTATCCCGCATAATCACAATCCCCCCTCTAGTTCTACTAGCCTCCAGAAATCACAATCCGTCCACCTGTTGTTCCAAAGTTGTCTGAAAAAGGTATAGTCATTTTCTTCCAACTTTGTTTCTTGTAACTCCACTACTGCTGCCTTCCATTTTGATAATAACAATTTCACTACATCTCTCTTTTCCTTACTATTCAGTCCCCGCACATTCCATAGATTAATTTTAGTTTTCATTGATCACCCAATTTAAAGAATTCCCTGTGTTTCTTGGCTCCCCATCCTTATACTTTATACTGCTGATTAATCCCTGTACTTCCTTTGAGCCCCTTGTTTTGGTAGATATAATAGAAGAGTTACATAACTCACCCCGAGTACAGCATCATCCTTCCTTGTTTCTGGTTCCTGTGGAATCAATTCCAGTTGCATGTTATCTTGTTCCCCCAAAATATCTTCTGGTTTGGCAATTTTGATTCAAGTGACATAAATAATACTCTCCAGCAGTGGATAAATTATCCCTTCTTTGTACATTGGGTCTGCGTTGTGCCTCTGCTCTGTAACATCAATTCTTGGCTGGAACGAGACCTGTGAGGAGGATCAGATTCTACAAGGGATGTCTTAAAATATGGGGGCCCCATCTCCAGGTTTTGAAAAGGTCCAGGGCCAATTTCTATTAAATCTGCCAAGTTTGACTTGTAAAACTTGGGCCAGCAGCCCACCTCAGAAAAAATAGGCTCTTCCAGATTCTCCATTAATTCCTTCCCATGTGTTGATGCACATCCACTTGGTTTGAAATTTAAAAGACCCGTAACCAATATAGGATCTTCCATATCGTCTAGCCCTAGACTCGGGCTATTACCGCTCCAGCCTTTGACCCCCCTGCCAGTGTCTGTAAGTTGCTGATGGCTGATTCTTGCCAGAATTTCTTTCCAGATCGGGATGGGATATAAAGACCCACCATTCGATGGTGATGTGACTGGGTATTCGTTTCGTGTCTCCTTTGACCCTCACGCGAGCCCATCGGAGATGATTTTTGAGCTCGGTTTCTTTTCCGTTTTCGAATCACCCTTCTCAGCTTTCCCTGATTTCTTTCATCATCTCCCTCGTCCACAGCTGTAGAGGAAGGCCCAATATTCTAATCGAAGTTCTGGCATATTGGCGATTTTCCAGCACACAACCAGATGCGGGAGACCACCATGATAGGTGTAGTGCTTTCTTTTCCCACCTCCAGTCCCTTATTAGTGTGCTCCACCATGCTCCTAGTTGGGAACTCTAAGAGAAAATGATGGTCACACATTTTGAATACCCCTATGTAACTGCCCTATTTGCTGTAAGCCCATTTGTGCATGACTGTCTGGTTTGGAATCTCCTCGCCGTCAAAATGGCCCACCAAGCATCTGCCCAGAATCTCTTTATCCAGGATTCCAGCGACCTGTTGGCTTTGATAGAGTTCCCTTCACCTGGATCCACCGAGAGAGTGCCAGATCTCGCTGTCCATCTGTTTTTGTTAGTAGCTTCTGCATAGGAAGAGTTCAGTTATTGGGAAGAGTGACTGTTGTAATGTCGTTTCTTCTCTGAATAAAATTTCCAATTTTATCTGTTTGCTCGTCCCGACCAGCATTGAATGCTGATTCTGGAATAATAAGAATGGACCTTTTACTCCCCTGTATTGTGACAATTGAAATAAATCTGCCAAAAGCATTAAACTTCTTCGTACAGAAATAAATGGCTTGATGGTCCCTAAGCTTCCACCTCCTGTCTTCATTACCTCTGACCTCAGAAGCCTTGTGCAATAAATGGAAAATCCACGACAGAACTTTCCAGCTTCTAAGCAAGTTATCTCTAGTTTCCCTCCATTCAAACCATGTTTCCGACAAGGTGACATTTTTTGTGATATCGGAAGATGTGTCGCCAGCCTTAAAATAAATCTTGTTGACCATGTTTTTAGTCAATCAAGGATGATTGAAGGAAAACACGGTCAAGGATACCAAGCTTTCCAGGTGATCCTGGAGAAAGAATCTTTTGACTTACTAGTCCAGTGTTTGCATTGTCTCTAGAGTTTTGATTTTGTTGTAGTGAAGATATGGCAATGGCTGTCTGTAAGATTCTCTAATGAAGATTCTATGCCAGATCTGAAGTTGAAAGACGTGAATCTTGTGGAAGCATACTACAAATGGAATAATCTCTTGCAAAAAATGGCACAGAATAAGTGTCATGGTTGTATTAAATTGGATGAGCACATGAAATTAGCTAGAGAATTAAAGCAGCACCGAGAGGAAGTGAATGCTTTGAAGTTTGAAATGTCAGATGAGGCACTTCAGCAGATGCCAGATTTTCAGGGTCGGGTATGGAACCACATTATCATAATAATTTGGTTTCCCTTTTCGTGCCAATCAATTCTTGCAAAGGAAGGGATCATAAACATCCCCTTTTACGCTATTTGCAGATAGATGTGTTAAAAGAAATTGGCTGTATAGATGCTGACCTTGTAGTCCAAATCAAAGGTCGTGTTGCTTGCGAAATGAATTCTGGAGAGGAGTTGATATGCACAGAATGTTTATTTGAGAATCAACTAGATGACCTGGAACCAGAAGAGGCAGTGGCGATCATGTCTTCCTTTGTGTTTCAGCAGAAGGAGACTTCTGAATCTTTCCTCACGCCAAAGCTTTCTCAGGCTAAAAAGAGGTTATTTTTCTTTTGAAAATATTTGGTTTTGATACGCTCATGTCTACCTGCTGATCATTTTTTCCTTTTCATCCATGATATATGTATTGAATTGTTGTTGATAGTTTTGGATAAGTTTTTTTTTTGAAGAGTTTCGATAAGATTTTGTGCTTGTGGTGTCTGAATTGTTGAAGGATCATACCTGTATAGAAGCCATGTCGTTTTTTGTTAATGTTTCTCTAATGGATGAATTTAAAAGACAGTATAAGACTTCTCCTTGTTATACATTAGGTTTAATGATAGAAAACTCATCAAAAAAATTGATGAGATAATTGTCAGGGATATGAAATTAGATTAGGTGTAAGTTTCCTTTTATTTTTTCACAGCTTTGTTGGACAATTTAGGGTAAATAACTTGACTTTAATCTCTAGGACTGGAATAAAACACATCATTCTTGTGTTTTTTATGAGGACAAAACATATCATGTTAAGTATGTTCTCATGTTTCACAGAATTGCATATGCAAGTTGTAAGGGACAATTTACTACTCCCTCTATCCCAATATATGTGATGTACTTTGATTGGCATAGAGTTTAAGAAATATGAGAAGACTTTTGAAACTTGTGGTCTAAAACAAGTCATAGATGTTTGTTTGACTATAAATCATCTTATTAAGGGTAGAATGGGTATTTTAAAGTTAAATTGTTACTAAATATAGAAATGTGTCATTCTTTTGGGACTGACTAAAAAGGAAAGTGTCAGATAAATTGAGACAGAGGGAATAGTTTCTAACTTGGTTTTATCTCTATAATTGGAATATAATATATCCAGTTAAATATGTCACATGTTTTGCGGAATTGCACATCCAAAGAAATAGACATCACAAGGTCACATGTCAAAGAGCTATGGCACCTCTTTCTTGATATAACAAGGTGGATGCTGTGAAGGTAGAGATGGAGAGTGAGTTGGGGTAAGCAATTTTTGCTGAGTATCCCACATTGATGGTAAAATGGGCTGTTGTTTTCTTATATTGTTTTGGGAAATTCTCATCGCTTGAGCTAGTTTTTGGGGTTGAATTAAGCCGAAGGTTGATTTCTTATCACAGTATTAGAGCCAGACCTGTTCCTATTCTTGGTTTACACAGTGTTGGGCCTCAATGTTTGTTGTTCGCTCTCCATATGTCCGTTCCTGACCGTGCGAGGAATGTTAAGTGTTCCACATTGGTGGTGAAAATGGTTGCTGTCTTGGGTAATTCTTACCTCATGAATTAGCTTTTGGAGTTAAATTAGGCCTGAGGATCGTTTCTTATCAAGTCGGTTCTTCTTTGTTGTAGTGAATGCACTTTTAAGAGGGAAAAGGTTTTTCTGGCAGGCTGCCAATTCTCCTATATCGTCAGTGTATGTCCTGCTTTTCTTTTATTGAAAGATTTTTTTGAAGATGGGTTTTGGTCAGATTTACAGATCAAGCATGTAGTGGTCTCAGACCTCATTGCTGCTTTTGGGTCTTTCTCTTCAATGCACGACTTCTAGTGGAATATCTTTTGACTGAAAATATCCAAATTTTTCTCGGTAAAAGAGCTACTGAAGAACAGGATAGAATTTTACACAGCTTCAGATCTTCCACAGAACATGTCTGTCATGATATGTGCTTACGAAGGCTGTTAAGCGATGTGTGGCCACCTGGTTTCTTTTACTTATGAAGTAATGTTATTTCCTTCTTGCACTTTCTCAATGTTGTCTACTTGTTGTTATTTGACTAGTGTAACTCTAGTTGTTGATTGTGGTGATTTCATTCTGATTAGCTTCATTCTTATCTTTTCTAATTGTTTTAAATCATTCTGATGTATTTTGTTAGGTATTTTCTCATTAGTTACCATGAGCTGAAACTTTAACCCTATTCTTTGGGCTTACAACTTTTTTTGTTTCCTTTTTCTCTATGACAATATCATTATCATGGCATTTCAGGTTAAACGAAACTGCAATAAGACTTGGGGAGCTTCAGGCTCAGTTTAAGCTACCAATTGATCCACAGGAGTATGCTCAAGAGAATCTTAAGTTTGGTTTGGTCGAAGTGGTATACGAATGGGCAAAGGTTCTCTCTCTCTCTCTCTCTCTCTCTCACTCAAATCAAGGATTTGCATGTGTAGTTGCATATGACTTATATATCATAATATCATTACCCTTTGCTTGAATCTTCCGTTATCCTGTGCGGGGTTTCTCTAATTCTGGTTCCCTCTGGCAGGGCACCCCATTTGCTGAGATTTGTGAACTCACCGATGTCCCTGAAGGTGTAATAGTGAGGACTATTGTCAGATTAGATGAGACATGTCGTGAATTTAGAAATGCTGCAGCAATTATGGGCAACTCTGCACTGTACAAGAAAATGGAAACTGCATCTAATGTGATCAAGCGCGATATTGTGTTTGCAGCTAGCTTGTATATTACTGGGGTTTGATTACGTCAGGAAGCCTCGATTTCAACTGCAATTCAAAAGGAACTGCTGAGCACTTGTTGTACACTAAAATATGTTTGCCAAGGTGTGGACTTGAGGAAGGATACCCTACACTTTGGTAAATTTGTACAGAAATTCGAGTCTTTCATATGTACATTTACCAACAGGCAGTAATTTACGCCCTGATTAGCTCAGAGAAAGAACTACATTAACTCTAAGATTTACTGTATCACCTTCTTTTAAAATTTAGGTATGATTTTGAGTTTTTCATTCCTGTGTTTTGTCTCAAAGTTTATCAATTTAATGGTTGAATGAAGGTTAACTAGCTCTTGAATGTGATGCTAAGCTAGCTATTGATCCAGTCATCTTTGTATCTCCTTTTTTTTTGAGGGGGGGAGGGGAGTGTTAACCATCCGGGTATTTGAATCCCTTTGCTCCTATTAATCTGAATTCGGCGTAAGTTAGGGTGGCAAAACACTTCCTACTAAAAAGTTCTCTATTCTCAAAGCTTGAACCCGAGATCTCTGGTTAAGAGTTTAGGTTATTCCAACTGTTCCACCACATCCCTTCGTGGTGATTTAGCAGTCTTTTATGAACAATATTTACTGGAAATAACAAGAAAAAGGGAAATAGGAAATAGAGATTTAGAAAAGTGTTTGAAAGAATTTATATAGAATTTTATTCAAATACAAGCAAACAAAAGACAAGACACAATGAAGCAAAGCTTCAGAACAATACAAAATAAGCAAGATGTCTGCAATATCCAGATGCTGCCTTTTATTAGGGACTCAATTTCAGTTATCACTTCTGTGTGGTTTCTCTGACATAAAATCAACCTGATCCACCAAAAAAGAAACGCAATTAGATATGCAAATTTGAGAATTTCAATATCCAAAGAATAAAAAAACACACATTTTCCAATTCAATCATGTATCAATCCCAAACTAGTCATTATATTATTGTGTTTGTTTGCTCAGATGTATGGGGTCTGCCCTTACTCTTTCTTTATCGAGTCATAATTAGAGTGAATAGGTTTTTAAAAAATTCTAAGCCATCACTGTTTTGCGAATTTCATTCCTAAACTATCATTGAACTCTTGAACCACCATGAAGTTTTATTAGAATACTCCTCGAAGGGAAATACACTCCAAAAGCTTCTGTAAAACGTTTCAAGTGACAGTTAACGTGGAGATTTGTTTTGAGTGAATAGATTTCCTTCCCACCTTCAAAGTTTTTTAAGTTTCATATTTAAACTATTGGGTGTTCACAGAACGGCCTGAACTACCATATACTCATTGTGCCATGTGAGTTCATTTCTAAGACTTTTTTCATCTCTAACACACCTCTCAGCAAGTTATCCCAAGCATTTTGTCACATATCCTATGAGGCGGGGGGGTGGGGGAATTAATCTAAAGGGAGTTATAGTCCAGGAGTTAACAGAAACACCAAGGGGTCGTTTGGTTGGTGGAATGTATTAGATAAGGATATCTATGGAATTATTTTATCTCACCTTCTATATGGGATAACTTATCCCCACCATTTATACGAAAATGGTGAGATAAAATAATCCCAGGATTAAATAATATCAATTACTAAATGCAGGATAAAATAATCTCATGACATGTATCAGGATTATTATCCTTATCACACCAACCATACGAACTCCAAAAATTCAAGTATGAAACTCGCAATAATGATAATAAAATAAAATCCTATCAAAAGTTTCATTTGGGCATTTACCGGATCAACAACAGATGGAATCCAATCATTAGTAGCTGGATTCCCTTTATAAACATGGCTTGAATCAGTAGCAGAATCAGCTCCTATATTGAAAGTGTTCCCATTTGCATTCTCCACCTTGATAAATCCTGTTCCTGTCTGGATTTTCCCAGAAAAGAAAAAAAAGAAAAGGTTCATTAACCTTATCTTTTTTAACCAAAAGCTATGTTGCTCTGATCCTTCAAAAATACCGCACAAGCATGTCAGATCCTCCAAAAATTGCATTATATTTTAGAGAATTCCACATGGTCGTGCGATATTTTTGAAGTATCCAAGTAACATAGACTAAAAGAGTACAGTCAAACCTCTTTATAACAACAAAACCAATGTAGTCCCACAAAGTGGAGTTTGGACAGGGTAGAGTGTGCGTAGACCTCGCCTCTACCTCAGAGGTAGTGAGGCTGTTTCCGATAGACCCTCAGCCCATTCTCTGCAACAATATTTTACTATAACAACCAAGATTTCTTTGGAACCGATTTTCATATTATATTATATGTTCTCTATAGCAGCATTCACTATAGCAATTAAAAATATTCCGACAAAACGATGCCATTATAGAAAGGTTCGACTGTAATTAGAAAACTTGGTAAAATAGGAGTCTTAAGAGTAGTGTAAGAGTAGGAACCGTGTGGTGCTGCTTGTCAATGCAATTAAGATCTTTGTAATACTCTGTTTCCACAAATTCCTCTGTCATTTGGCTGCTACCATTGTAAACCAATTTCTGCAAAACCAGAAAAACAAAAAAGACCTATGAATCTATAATTGTGTTTGACTCTAAGAAGTTAAGCTGTCTTTTGACACTCACTCCAATACGAGTGAAATGTCAAAAACATATCTAAAGTATCACGATTTTTTGAGTTCCATACCTGAACTATCATGTGAATTTTTTATCTGAACTATCTCCAAATGTTTATCAAAACATACCTCAGCTATTAGTTGCTCACTTTTCCTACACCAACGATGGTGATATTTTGTATGTTTTGATAAACATTTGATGATAGTTCATCTTGAAAAAGTAAGGAGCTGATAGTTCGTGTAGAAAACTCCAAAAAGCTGCATACTTTAAGTGTGTTTTTGACCATTCACTCATCCAATATTATATAAAACAAAATTCTCTAGCACTAAAATTTCTTTATATTTTCTATTAACATATAAATCTCCAATAAGCAGGGGTGGAACCAGTGTAATAGCTAAAGATCCGGTAGAATCAAATAACTTTGGTTCAAACCTACTAAAAATGCACCCAATATGTGGAAACAATCTAGTCAAAATCTAATAAATCAAAACAGAATTACGATTCAGAACTCATAAGCTTCAAATCTTGACCTGATCAGGATCATTCTCGAGACGTTGGAATTCAAGATTTTCAGGAATGATTGTAGCATCATCATTAGAAGAAGGAGGTATGTTCATGTGATCAACATAAGTAGAAGAATAGTCACTGCGCTGTGGCTTAGTGTGTCTCTTTGGTGCAATGCCATCAAAATACTCCCTTGTTGCCTCCTCTATCTTTGCTTCTTCCTCTTTTGACAAATGCACATCACTTCTATTTGGCCTAATATTTCCACTCATCTCCATTTCTTCTTCAATTCTCCTTCTTCGTCTTGTTAAAAATCTTGAAAAGTATTAAAGGGGTTCAATAATATCAACTCAAGTGCTACAAATGTTGTTAAAAAGTACTTGGGGGTAATAGATATTTCCCCCCCTAAAGATATTTTGTCAAGTTTGGAAGTTGGCCACAATTCCAAGGGGTCGTGTTGGGAAATAAGTTATTTCGAGATAATTAATTTTGGGTTTAATTATTTCGGAATTATTATCCCACCTTCAATGAACAATAAAGAATAAAAATCAGTTTATCCCATGTCGTTTGGTTGGGAAATAAGTTATTTCGGGATAACCCACCTTCAATGAATAATAAAAAATAAAAATGAGTTTATTCCATGTTTGGTTGAGATAAAATCTCGGGATAACTTATTCCAATATTATTATCCCACATTGAGGGTGAAATAAAAGTAACACTATACTCCCGAAATAACTAATCTCAAAATAAGTTATTTCGAGATTTTTATTCTCAATCAAACATGGGATAAACCCATATTCATTTCTAAATCTTTATTGAAGATGGAATAATAATCCCGGAATGACTAAATCCGGGATTAGTTATCTCGGGATAACTTGCTTCCCAACCAAACAACCCCTTAGGGTTCGTTTAAGGTATAAGGAATAAATAGTTTTGGGATTAATTTTTGAATGATTTTATTGCATGGTTGGTTGGAATAAAATCTCGGGATTAGTTATTAGGGGATTATAATATTATTTTTTCCAAATTGAGGATGAGATAATAATTGCGCTATAACTAATTCTGAAATAACTTATTTTCCAACCAAATAACCCCTTACTTCCTATCACATAGATGGATTCGCCATTTAAGTTTTATGAATTCAACTTTTAAGTTTATTTTAAAAAAGATATTTTGGTCATGTTTGGAAGTTGGTGGGTCCCATTGATTTTGTAGAGTTGTTTAAAAATTTGTTATTAGTTTTATATGTTTTTCTACGAGAGATTCTTATTTTTATAACACATAAGATATGAAAAAAAAAATTATTTTCTTTTATTTAAATTGTAAGTGGGTCACACAAATGTCAGTTGTGCAGGTGGCATGCACCGGCATTGGTCTTCATAAGGTAAATCTAGGGAAGGGGATTTGTGGAAGGAAACGAACAAGTAGAATCGACACTCTTAATAGAGATAGATTGTTTCATATAGACCTTCTGCTCAAGTAAAACATTTCAAAGTAATTTGAAAAAGAAATATAAAATTAATGCTTTATAACAACAGAATAATGCGAAACTGAAAGCAATACATATCATTCACAAAAAAAAAAAAAAAAGGAACGGTGACAATAACAAATGCGATATGAAAATCAATAAATAGGATTTAGGAACAATAACAACAACGAAATAATGTGATAACATTTTATTATATTTATATTAGAATAATATCGACGATTAGTGTCATATAAATTATTATATGGATTTCATTATACATAGCAGATTTAAACTATGTAACTTATGGGTAAGAATTTATTTGTATCGATTATATTTATCAAATCATACTAATTTATCATGATTTACTAATAGTCAATATGAAATTATGTATTAACTAACTATAGTTTAGTGATAATCATATTTATAAAGAGGTGTATTATGTATTTATTAAATCAATATAAACACCCGGCACAGATATGTTATGTTTTTATCACACTAGATATTTTTATCTTAGAAAAATATCCGATGAGCCTTATCCACTCATGAAAGTAGTTGTTGTGAAGTCTCTTTCAAGGGAAACTCGAGTGGTCACAAAATATATACTGTGAAAAATGGGTGGATTTCATTAAAACTTGCCACATCCACTCTCTCTCTCTCTCTCTTTCTAAATAATAATTCATATTTCATGAATCCGATTAATTATAATAATAGCAAGTCTGAATGGGGTAGAATGTATGCAAATTTTATCTTACCTGATGGAGATAGAGAAACTGTATCCGAACCAAAAGATCTTCGACTCAAGTAAGATATATCAAAGCAGTTTGAAAAAGAAAAATACAGAAATAAAGAAGACATAACAAATAATAGAAAAATGGTAATTAAATAACATTCATAAAACCAGAAACATTAAGAATTAGCCAATATAATGCGATAATTGAATCACGTAGAATTTCTCATTAAAAAGCGATTGCTTCCTTTTAAAAATTTCTCATTTTCAAAGCTCAAACATGAAATCTCTTATTAAAGTGGTAGTTTTAAGACCACTTCCTATTTCAAATTGATATGAAGATTACACTTTATGTTTACTAGGAGAAATATTATATACTTTAATCTATATTTTGTATTTATTATCTAATTTATAGTCTATATTTGTGTATAAATACCTCATATCAAAGTTGGACACCACTAAACAAAAATAAACTGAGTAGAGAAGATCATGCTGTAGCACACATGGTCGTTAGGGGCAGATTTAGAGGGTCAGGAGGGTGTTCACTTGAATTTCCTCGGAAAAAAGTTACATGATATATATATAAGGTAATTTTTTAAAATTCTCACGTACATTAATAGATTTTGAATCCCGTAAACATTAAATTAGAAATTGACTTAGTGGATTAGGGGTTCAAAATTTACATTGAGGTTCCAAGTTTGAATCCCAAGTAGAGATCTTTAGTGGTAATACAATTTTCTTTTAGCGGTATTATTTATTTGTTGTTAAAATATTTATCGACAATATATTGTTTATATGTCATTGCATCCCGGGGTCGTTAAAGCCTTTAGCGATATTTATGTTAAATGTTGGTAAAGACCCATATTATTATCGTTAAAATTAATTATTCTTAGCAGCATTTATTTAGCGACGATTACTATTGTCAGTAATAGTTACCCTAAAGATACGATATCAAACATATTTTGTGGTTTTTGTTATTGCCGATAAAGATGCAATAATTGCCACTAAAAGAGACATGCTTTAGTGACAATTATTATGGCGGCTAAAATTGGCTACGAAATCACCTTAATCGTACAAAGTGTTAAGAGTAACCGTATAAAGGGGTGACTAAAATTCTACCATAATAAGGCATAACATGAATGATTACTGTATAAAGGATTACGAACAGTCATACAAAGAGTTGCTTATAATACATATTGAGACACAAAAGATTGGTGGTCATACAAAATGAATATCATATCTCATTTTCATACTTCTCACTTCCATCACTTTCATCCATCAGATGATTGGCTTGGGTTTGATTCAAAGATTTCCAGAAATATTTGTAATCATTGAAAACACAACAATCATATACTTCTCATTTTCGATCGACTACCATATATCATCAAGACTACAATCGTGATTAAAGACATTTAAGAACTTGTGCAAAGTTAAAGCTTAACGTAACTGGCATAGGTAACCAAATAATATACAAGAGTAGCTGGTCCGATTCCACCTAGTGGCGACTATTGACAAGTTGTATCCTAATCTTTTTGAGTGTTGAAAGAGCATCTTTCATGTTAATTCTTGCATCAGGTGCCACTAAAGTGCAGCTCAAAGCTAATTTCATGATAGATAACAAACATAGCATCTTTATGTCAATTTGTTCATCCTCTGGCTGCACCAAATTGGAATCCACCACCTTATGAATTTCACTCGGAAAGGAAACACTAACCCAACGTTGTATGCTCAAGTCTCCGGTAAATATTTCATCACTTGGTCTTGTTCTTGTGAACGTCTCTATCATCAGGATACCAAAACTATAAACATTGCAATTCGTGGATACTATTCCATCTAGTCCATACTCTGTAATCATGGTCGAAAATGATCATAAAAGCTTCCAAGTTAAAAATGAAATATATGTCAAAACTGAGAGTATCAATCTCTATCTAAGAGAAAGAGTTGTTTTGAGCATTTAAATGATATGAGAATACTTTTGAAACTTCTAATATATACCTGGAGCAATATATCCAATGGTTGCAATTGTCTTGTTTGTACAAAAGCCTCCCCTGCACCTAACAATTTGGCAATGCCAAAATCAGTGACATGACCAACCATTTCTTGATCTAGCAAGACATTGCTTGGCTTCAAGTCACAATGCACCACTGGTGTTGAATAGCCATTGTGGAGATAGTCCATTGCAGATGCAACATCTATCATTATATCGAGTCTCTGTAATAAGTTCAAGAACAAGTTGTGAGAGTATAACCATTGATCAAGTGTTCCATTGGGCATGCATTCCAACACTAGGGCCTTGAAATCAAGATTGGAGCAGCTGGTGATGACTTTGGTCAGATTTCTGTGGCGAAGGTTGCAGAGTATTTCACATTCCGTGTCAAAACTTTTGAATGCACCCTCCAATGCACATTGAATACCTTTGCTGCAAAAGAGGTACCATCCTTAAGTATCCCTTTATAACCATGCTGAAACCCCCATTACCAAGCAAGTTGCTTTCGTTGAATCCTTCTGTTGCCTGTTCAAGTTCATAATAATAAATTCTTGCATGCCCTTTTACAAGAGACACATCTTCTTGACTTGCACTCTTCTTTGTGTTTCGCCACCTTACAAATACATATGCAAGGATTAATACAAGAAATAAGAGACTCACTCCCAAAATGATGTACAAAACCAAGATTTCCTTTTTCCTCTTGGGAGATTGGATGATACATGGTGACACGTTAAACTTAGAATCACCACAGAGTGCATCATTCGACAAGAAAGCTTGACCTGTGGCATTTGCTAAAGGACCACCAGTGGGAATCTCTCCGCTGAGTTTATTGAATGAGAAGTTCAGGTATTTCAGAAATGCAAGAGCTTCTAATGACTTTGGAATTTCACCACTAAGATTGTTATAACTCAAATCCAAGGATTCCAATGCCAACATTTTGCCAAATGAATCTGGAATTGGCCCATCTAATCTATTACGTGCCAGAGAAAGACTAGTCAATTTGTCTAGATCACCAAGACTGCTAGGAATCTTACCAGAAAAATCTGTTTTTGATAGATCAATGAGTGATGCAGCCTTTAAGTTTCCAATCTCAAGGGGAATTTGTCCACTCAATAAATTGGATGAAATATCGAATTCAATGAGATCGCGAAGGCCTCCCAAGCTTTCAGGTAATCTTGAATTCAACATTTTGTAAGCTAGATAAAGATACCTCAAACTAGTAACTTTTCCTAAGCACGGTGGCACGGAACCAGAAAGTTGATTTCCTGACAAGACTAATGCACCAATATTCTTTAAATTGCACACAACATCTGGTATGGTTCTTCTATCTTGTTTCCTTGTAGGTAAAGTTCTTGAAGGTTCAACATGCCTTGGACAGTATTTGGAATATGTCCAGTCAACTCATTGCTATGCAGACTCATATGTATCACTCCAGTAAGATTACCAATTTCATGAGGAATGACGCCCTTCAGTTTACAACCATTTCCTTGAAAACTTTGCAGTGAGTTTGAGAAATTACCAACAGACACTGGTAAAACCCCATCCAATGTATTCTCATTAAACCGGAGTGCTCTTAGTTTCCTACAGTTTGTTAATGATGTAAGGAAGCTCCATGCTGAATGACATAATATATAAATAGACATTCAAGCTTGGCCTCAACTGGTAATTAAGTACTCAAACCTTGAGAATGCACATCTAAGCACCTCAACTTGGTTTCACTGTGTCAGTTGAGCGCTCCAACTTACAAGATGATTATCTAGGCACCTCAACTTGGTTTCACTGTGTCAGTTGAGCGCTCCAACTTACAAGATGATTATCTAGGCACCTCAACTTGGTTTCGCTGTGTCATGTGTCACGTCAGCATCGTGTGCCTACAAGACATAGTTGGGACTAGTTGGAGTGTTTAGTTGTCAGTTGAGACTAAGTTGAGGTGCCTAGATGTGCACTCTCAAAGTTTAAGTGTTTAATTATCAGTTGAAACCAAGTTTAAATGTCTATTTATATATTATGCCTTTTTAATATGTTGGAAATATTGGCATAGTTTGATGACCATATTGTATAAAAAATTCAAACGTTATTCTAATGAGATATTTCTACAAATTGGATGATCATTTGAGAAATTAACTTCGATATTTAAGGGTACATTTCACGAATGTTCATATAACTATGACTTCTTTACATAAAAGTCAAATAACTATATATTCTAACAGAAAAATCACAAAACTTTCATCCTACTAACACAAAAATCACTATTGCCGGAAAATTCAATAATGGATATTTTTAACTTTTTATTTATAGTTTTTGTCTAATATACAAATTCAACTAAAAGAGAATCGATCGATTCAACCTGACCCAAAATCATATGCAAAACTAATCTTGTGATGAATTCTTTTCCTTCATTGACTCTTTTACTTCCTCCGATTTATATTATTTGGAATTTTTACTTTTTTATTTTAATTTAAATGATGTGTTATATAATTATGAAAGTATTAAGAGAAAAGAGTCAAATTTACCCCTCTACTTCTGAATATTGGCTAAATTACCCTTCATCATACTATTGGGTCATATTTACCCCTGTCGTTATAAAGTTTTCATCGATATCCTTCATTTAAACAAAAAATATCCAAATCAATATAAATTACCCATTTAAAAAAAATAAAACTCATATGCTAATCTAACCCGACTTGACCCGACCCACCCATTTTAACATAAATTCATCATTCCAAACAAAAATCAAAAGAAAGAATTATTGTTTGTGAAAAAATCGTCATTTTGGTTAATAATAAAAGGAAAAAAAATCACAAATATGCCATTGAACTTTCAGAAAACGCTCAGATATATCATTCGTTAATAGTTGGACTCATTTATGTCATTGTTGTGATCCAAAGTGCCCGTTCGTGCCATTATTTATTACCGGCTCAAATAGCCGATTTTGAAAAACTACTTTTTACACGTGACCTCTAATTAAACAGGTCACATTAACAATTTAAAGGCTAAATTTTATTGGGATGCTATAATAACATAATATTTACCATCTATAGCAATATCCCATTCCCCTCCCCCCAAAGCGCTCGTTCGTGCCATTATTCTATACTCTTACTCTTTCCATTAATCATGCAATTATCTTCCTTAACACATTCACTTTCCTTTGTACTATCAAATACAACTTCCTTCTACATGCAAAGACCGATAACCGTAAAAAATATTCAATTGAATTTTGTGAATTCTTCCTTGTTTCGCTGGATTCTGAATATTCAAAGATTGTTGATAGAATTACGTTATTAAAATTGTCATTTCGCGCGATTTTCATCCTCCCCATAAATTCTCTAATATTGATTTGTGGGATTATTAGAAATTGTTGATACAATTGCTTCAATACATGAATTGTCCCTTTGTGTGATTTTGATAGGTGAATGATTTTGAGAGAATTTCATTACTGATCGAATTACTATTGGGACAAATTTACAAATGCAAACAATTGTTGTGATGCTTTACTACAATGGACATTGGTTACAAAGAGGATGGTGTGTTGATAAACACAAAAAATAAACTAACTCATCACTCCTTTTGTTTTGCTATTAAAATTAGAAAGAAGGGTGAAAAACACACCTAAAGTATTATGATTTTTTGAGTTTCACATATCTGAACTATCAGATGTGAGTTTCTTAGCTACCTGAACTATCACCAAATATTTATCGAAACACACCTAAACTATCAGTTGTTCCATTTTCCTACCTGAACGATGATGATATTTTAAGTAGGAAAAGTGACCAATCGATAGTTGATGTGTGTTTGATAAACATTTGGTGATAGTTCAGGTAGGAAAAGTAAACACCTGATAGTTCGGGTAGAATACTCACAAAACCTGAATATTTTAGGTGTGTTTTCGACTCTTCACTCTTAAAAATAAATAAGTAGTTATCTCATATCATTTTTTTCATTATGGTGAAATCCATCATTTTCATGAATTATTCTGGTTCTTATAATTGCAAGTAAATCACTTAAAAAGGAGTTGTGTTATCAGTATGTATTATAATTGTATTATACATGTAAATACATGAGGTGTTTTAAAGAGAGCCGATAAATATGAATACAAGACTGATAATCTTAATTAAAAAAAATATATTAACATATTATGAAAGAATATTATGAAAGACTGGAATAATAGTAATAATATAATTTTTAGATATAAATGTCAAAAACTATCAAACGATTAGAGGTATCAAATAGATGGGTTAGACTTAATCTGGGCGAGTCAAAATAGGCTCAACAATGAGTCATAGTCCATAGACCAAGGTTTAAATTTTTTTTGTTTGTTTTCTTAATTGTATAGTTACTAAATAAAACTAATAAAACGTATTTTCTTGATTATGATTTTACATAACACCTATTTTGAAAAAAAAAATTTATTTTATCTCCCCAATCATGGCTACGTTCGCGAAAATTACTTTACAAATTCAGTTTGTTATTTTTATAACCGCGCAAAGTGCAATCACGTACACTAATATACTAATTATAGCCTATTCGAAAGAGAACAAAGTGGCAGATGACCTTGCTAATTAATTTTGAAATAGTCTTTAATATCCAGAAAAAATATAAGCACAACCAAAACTTTTCTAACAAAACTGGAGATATCCATCACTAATTTGAGGTATTTAAATGTCTCAATATACCTATAAATAGGACATTCAATATAATCATCCCAAAAAATAAACACAAAACAACAGGCACATTTAAAAAAAAAAAAACAAGCGAAATTCGGTAGAGAATCGAAACTCTCACCAATAAGATGAAAATTCGGTAGCCAATCAATTACTGGGCTACTAAGATCCTCTTGTGTAAGATTTTTATTTTTTATTTTTAAAAAAAAAAATTGAATTAGAATTGAAAATGACTCTTTTATGTTTGAGGGTAGGTTCAAAATAGTTCCTTAAATATGTACTTACAATATGGGTCCTTTAAGTTTGTCAAAAAGTTTCCATCAAAATTAATTGAACTCTGTCTGTTAAATTGACGGGAACTACGTAAAAAAGTTTTTTTTTCGCCAAGAAAGTCTCATCAAATCATAAAATCTGGCACATAAAAAGTAGCAAAAATTACATCTTAGAAAACTATACCAGACTCTAGAAATAAATTAAAAATAGCAGAAACTACAAAATAAAGTTACCTCTAAATGTGAGTTTCCGTTGATTTTTTTCATAGTTCCCATCAAAACTAGTAGACATAGTTCGGTAAATATTCGACGGAGACTATTTTTAAGTTTGGCAAACTTAAAGAAGCAAAATTGTTTAAAATATAGTAATTAAGGGACTATTATAAACTTACCCTCAAACATAAGAGACCATTTTTGTTATTTTCTTCTTGATAATACAAAAGTTTTTCACGTACATTATATTTTACTGTAGTAAAAGCATGTGATAATTGTACCACGTTTGTTAAATTTTTAGTGAATTTAAGTTATATGAATTGATAACTTAAAGAATTTTACACCAACTCTATGTAGTTTAGCTTGTTGCAACATGTTAATATCTACAATACATGGTATTACCTTATAAATAATCAAAATTGTGCAATTACTAGCTACTTCACATCATTGGGGCAAACATACTTAAACTCATTATTATTAGACTATCAATTAATATTTATCATAGAAATTTACGTGTAATTAGTTATCATATAAGTGACCTGATTACAGAAACGTTCTCTTATTTCCATTTTCTAATTCATTATTATTTTTTATTTTCGCAGAAGCAATCGAGAAAATGAAAAATTAATTTGAAGCAAAAATAAGGGGGAAAAAAGTAGTTTATTGATTTATATTAACCATTGTACTTTACAATTATTATTTTTGTGGTCGATAAGATTATATTATATTTTGGTACCGAAATTATCGTACCAAAATAGATATAGCATGAATTAAGATTTAAACTTTGTGAGTTCTAAAATATAGGATAACGATATTGCTGGTGTAAGTAACAACTAAAGAAATATTTGTTTAATTCATTTACATCCCTTGATGTGTGTATACGTGATGTTCCTTTCCAAATATGATCTTTCTTAATTCATTGTAATGTTTTAGAATTTATGTTAAAGTTTTAAGTAATTTATTTAACTTCTAAATTTTATGATTTTGATGTTTTTAATTTATAATTTTTGTATTTAATAAATTTATAAATTAGTAAATTTTAAAGATTCGACTTGTTACGCTCCATGTTTCGAAACTTACGTCTTGTAATCTATTCTGTTAAAATATTTGATTTCACACCTCCGCCTAAGGGTGGGCATGGTATATACCGAATATCATATCGATATCGAAATTTTTGATACCGCATTTTTACATTATGGTATATGATATGGTATTTGGTATGATTTTAAAAATATTTTGGTATATGGTATTTATAAAAAAAATACCGAGATGCCGAATACCATACCGAAGTATATATGTACATATATAACTCATACATATTATGTTATAATACTAGTAAATATATGAAATAGTATTAGTACAAAACTAGTTATTTAGACATCGAAACTTTGACTACTCTATTTTATTTGAAATATTCTTTTTTTGTGTAATAGATTCAAGAAGAAATTTGTTTATATTTTTTTATAAATATATTTATACTGTAAGATGTTAGTATGATATAATAATGATATTTCATGAAAAATCGAAGTAATAATTCTCTATTGTATAAGTATATATAAGTCGAAGTCAAATAAACTACGGTTACCGGTTTACCGTACCGCAAAATACCAAAACTGAACTTTAAAATATCGAACCATACTGAATTAATTTGATATGATAATGGTATAATATTTTTAGAAACCGAATACCAAAATTATTTTACCAAAATTTTAAATACCGTACCCTACCTCCGCCTTTTGAAACATTCATGTTATCAACAATTTTTGAGTCCAATAATAAGTTATTTCCACCTTTCTAGAAGAATGCAATATAAGGTTCGTTTGTACATATGTGATGTTAATTTAGTACGAATACAAGTGCGAATTTTTTTTTTTTAATTTAATTAAAAAGAAGAGTATTTGTTGGCGACCTTTGTTGCCCAAAAACTAGGAAATGACAATTATTTTATCACTATTGTAAAGTTTTTTTTTTGTGACTCCTCGGTCACCACTGTAGGTGCATATTGTTGGAGTTAAGTGTTGGGTGTAAATTGGGAAATGGGAAAATAAATTGGAGGGAAGAAAAAATTGAATGTTCCTTTAAAGTTCCTTTTGTAAAAAAACTTTATCCCACATTGGTGGGGAAAAGGAAATTATTGTTGTATATATTGAGAAGCATATCTTCTAACTAATAAAGTGTTGAAAAAATAGTCTCCCCTTGCATTGTCAGCACACCTTTTAAATAGGTGTTTTCACACCAGTTAACTTTAGTTCTTTGGCTAAAGGCATTTTGCCCTCATTTTCGAAAGAGTTTTCTAGTGATTTTGAGAACATTCTGCATATTTTCATTGTGTGATTCTTTGCTTTTCTTAGAGTTCGACGAAGTTATTGGTGTTTGAGGTACTGCTACACCATTAACAGATATATCTGTTTTATCATGGAAGAAAGTAATCCAAAACCTCGAGTACAATGAAGGGATTAAATTCCTACACATAATGAATCTTGTAATCTCGGATATTAACAAGATTATTTTCTGTTTTGATTATTTGAACACAGGACAACAACACATACTTCAGTGAAAACTCAGGGGTTTTTATACACAAAAAGATTACTAGTTATGTCGACAATTAACTTGTCATCCTAAAACTATCAATTCAAAGGAACTTTATTTGGGGAAGTACGAATCATGAAAAAAGAAAATGTCATTCAGTAAAGTGGAATATTTGTACTAAAAAAGGGAAAAGGGGCAAATATATTCTTCAATATTATGATTTAGAGCAAATATATCCCCCGTTAAAAAAGTGGTACAAATATGTCCCTGCCGTTTATCAAATGGCGCAAATATACTCTTCTTGCTAACGAACTTTTTTTTTTTGAATTAAAATTATTTATTTTTATATTTTTAAATTAAAAAGTCACGTGACTTTAAATTAAAGAATCAGTCTCTCTTCTCTCACCTTACCTGACCCACACTCGAACTCACCAAAACTCACGACCCAAACTTTAAAAAAAGAACCCAGTTCATTCTCCCAACTAAGAATGATGGTCGATTAGGACTTAATAAAGTCATGGGAAATACATGTCCTTCTTAAGTGCATTAACATGAAGATTTGTTCACAACAAAAGTGATCCTTGGAATGTTGAAAATGCTTGTGGTGAAAGAACCAGTTGGGAATCCACAACCTTATGAATTCCACTTGGGAAGGAATCACTAACCCAAGTGGATAACAAACACTGCATGTATCACCAATGAAATTCTTAAGTATATATGTCAAAATGTTTTAAATTTCTTATCGACATTTATCTAAATGTTAAAAAATTTCTGACACTAAAATTTATGACATTTGCTCCAAATCTAATTTAAATATCATGGTAAATCACGAAGTTTCAATATTTAAGTGGCATATAAAATAACGCTTATATAATGTTACCGTATTTCTGAAACGGAATAGTAAAAACAACTTGCAACTATAGAAACAACAAAATTAAGCGACATGATGAAGACTTAAATTTACTTAGTTTCAATCTATAAAATTATAAGTAAATTGCGAAATCAATATAATTTCTTCTTGTTAGGATAATAAATCAATACACTAGTGAAAAACACAGAAATAAAGTAAAACATTCAACACATTTTCTAATACATCCAAATATTCTAGTAAAAGCTGACATGTCTCCAAACCTAACCCCCCCCCCCCCTCTCCTCTTCCTTCTCTTTCTAAAATGATGAAGATGAAAGTAACAAAAATACTGGGACAAGATAGGCAGCATGGTGTGTTGATATATCGATGCTTCAGTTGTGAAGAATACTTTCCTTCAAGACAAAGCATAGCAGGCCATACAAAGGGTCACTTGAAGGATGGATAGATTAAGAGAACCTGCCAAAAGGAAATGTTTGTGCCATTTTCCGATTATCAACAACAACAGCAGCAGAGTTCTACGACTGACTCATCGATTTTCCAGTAACATCAACAACATATTTTTTCTGTAGTAGCATCCAACACTGACTCAACAAATAATCATCAATTGCCTTCGTCTCCAGCTTCGTCTACAGGAAAACCACGGGCCCCTAGGAATCATTTGAAGATTCATGATCTGGGAGATACTCCCCTAAGCCTAGCTAGTATCTCCAGATCACGAAACCTCATATGATGCCTAGGGGCCTGTGGTTGTCCTGTAGACAAAGCTGGAGACTGAGGCAATTGATGAGCAATTGTTGAGTCAGTCTAGGTTGCTGTTGTAGAAAAAACCTATTGTTGATATTGCCGGGGAATTGATGAGTCAGTAGTAGAATTCTATTGCTGTTACTGTTGATAAACGGAAAATGGCACACACTTTTCTTGGCGGGTTCTCTTAATCCACCATCCTTGAAATGACCCTTTGTATGACCTTCTGTTGTTGCTGCTGTTGTTGTTTATATAAAGGGAGAAATTAGAAGAGGCAGAGGGAGTTAGGTTTGGAGACAACTCAGCTTTTACTAGGATGTTTGAATGCATTAAAAATATTGTTGACCGTTTTATTTTATCTCTTTATTTGCACTGGTGCATTTATTTACTGTTATAATAAGAAGAAATTATATTAATTTTATAATTGGAGTTACATTTGGAGATAACTCAGGTTTTACTAGGATGTTTGAATGTATTAAAAAAATTGTTGCGCGTTTTACTTTATTTCTTTGTTTGCACTGCTGCATTTATTTATTGTTCTAATAAGAAGAAATTATATTGATTTTATAATTGGAGTTAGGTTTAAAGACAACTCAGCTTTTACTCAGATGTTTGAATATAATAAAAAAATTGTTGACCGCTTTACTTTATTTCTTTATTTACACGGATGCATTTATTTATTGTCATGATAAGAAGAAATTAGTTTGATTTTATAATTGCTTATAATTTTACATATTGGAACTAAATAAATTTTAATCCTCATCATGACAATTTAGTCCTCATCATGAACTAAGTAAACTTTACCGAGTGTATAGTAACTATTAAGTGAAAGAAAAAAAAATATATGCAAATTAAATTTTATCCTTCACTTTTAACTATTAAGTTAATTTACGTATTAAATATTGAGGGATAATTTTATCTTTTAATTACTTAAACACTATTGCTAATAATAATCTTGCATATGTTAGATCAAATCCCTTTAAACTATTCAATGCACAACCAATTTAATTGACTCCACAAGCCATAAAAATTGATTTAAGAATGTAAATAATCCTCTCAATAATAATTGATTGAATTATTCTTTTAGAAAAAAGAGAAAATGATAATAATTGAAGAAGTAAAACAATAATAGAGTTTAATAGAATAAATAGTGTTAAATCTTAAATTACAACAATAGAAAATAATAACGTAATTAATAGTGCAACTTACACTTTTCTTTAAGATCAAATTACAATCACCCTTCACAAGAAATGGCAAATTAGGGGGGAAAAATAAATTGCAAATATGGCAAATTGAAAAATTTTAATTTTTTATGAACTTTATGATGACTATTAGTTTGTGAAAGTGTTATTGTTCTTTTACAGAGTGTATAGTAATTATTAAGTGAAAGAGAAATAATATATGCAAATTAAATTACATGAAGGCAATTGAATTAATATGAAATTGTTAAAAAAGAAAAAGGAAGAAGGTAAAGGAATATTGGCTTCGAAATAGAACAATCTTATTCATTTTATTTTGGCGGGATACCTAAACTTGACGTGTTTTCTTCTGATCTTCTAAACTATCAGTAGTCTTAATTAATCTCCAAAACTTATCTATCTGATAGTCTTTAATCCCCTGCATCATCTCATCCTAAGAGAGTAAGATACCCTTTCCTGCCATGTAGATTTTTTATCCATGTGTCATTTTTTAAATTTTTTAAATTTTTTAATTTGTAAAATTTAATTTTTCAATTAATTAAAAAAACTTTATTAGAACTCTACTTTTTAAGCAAATAAAAAAATTATTTTGCTAAAAATAATAAAATTATTATTAACTTTTTTCTTATAGATTTTTTTTAAAAAGAAAATTTACTGTTGAAATAAATAGTCATTATATCTAAGTAAAATATAACAAAAATTATATAGTTGAAGCTTTATTATTCTGCTAAATTTTTTTATTTCACTAAAAATAAAGGAGCTCTAATCGAGTTTTTTTTTCTTGTTCTAGATTTGACATGAAAGAAAATAATAGTTATTGCGTCTTAACAAGAAATAAATAATTACACAATTACAACTCCATTATTTGGGTTAAGTTATTTTTTTATGTGAATAAAAATAATAGGACTCAAATTAGTTGATTTAGGCTGAAAAGAGAATACACAATTGAAATAAATAGTATTTCATATTAAAAAAATACACAGTTGAACTTTATTATTTTTTAAAAAAATTAATTTTTCCCTACCGATGTATTTTTACATCCCACAACTTCAGCAGATCACTTAGCCCCGTTTATCTTCGGCGCATAAGCGCTTGATTAGTGAGTTATTACACACTCTTTCAAGGGTGGCTACTTCTAGGCAAACCTCCTTGCTGTCTCTGCACCCTTACTCCTTTATTACTGAGCGGTTATTTAGGGGCCTAAGCTGGTGATCCGGGTTGTTTCCCTCTTGACGATGAAGCTTATCTCCCATCGTCTCACTAGCTGACCTTGACCCCTATTATTTTGAGGTCATATCTATGTTATACCTCGTAGGATTCTCGGCACCTAGATGGCCTATTCGTGCGTTGGTCAAGCATATTTGGAAGCCATACGTACTAGGGAAAGGCCCGGAAAAAGACCGGACGAGTAACCTGTCAAACCATCGCGGGAGGAACCGAGGCAGAGCCCCTCCGCGATGGCAGCGTGTCACATAGGTGAGGCCTCCGCGTTGGCTCCGTGACACGTTGGCCTTGTCTAGGCCCAAGTATATAAAGCCCCACTTTGGTTTTAAGTTGATTATTCTCATAATTTCCAGCGAAAACAGAGAGGAAAAATCAGAGGAAGGAAAGGAACGAAGAGGGTAATATAATTTTCGTCCGATTACGCTGCCAAACGCAGTCCAAACCCAAATTAACCTCAGATACCGAGGTATTTAGCAGCAGAGAGCATTCCTACGGATTTAGTTTCGTGAAATACGACCGACGAATCGTCGATCTACCGAGCTAAGGTAAGTAGAATTGCTCCAAACTAGTGTCTATATGTTCCTAGCTGTGAAGTGAATATTTCTCCCTTCTGGACTTCTGGAAAATAGCGAGTTTTTGGCCGTCTTTCGATAAGCCTAAGTTTAGGCTATAATTATATCGAAAGTGACGTTGTTCTTTGGAATAAAGCTGTATTTAGTATTAATTGACACATTTATGAATGCAGTTGGGAGAAATAGTTGAAGTATTGGCCGAGCCTCGTCCGACAGATGGATAGTTCAAGGATAAGGTAGGTAAAGCTAGTTCCTTCGGCAAGTTAGTAGCTTTAGCCTTGTATAGTATAATAAACTCCGTAGTAGAATTCCCGGAAGTTGAATGTTAAGTATTGTGCAAGTTCAGTAAACCTAGTTCGCGTTGTGATATCATATTCAGTCTGAAAGTTAGAAAAGCATGTGCCCAAGGGCAAGTTAGTAGTTCAGATTCAGTACAGCCTATTATGTGAATAGCAAGCATGTTGTAGAATAAAAGGAACAGATTTTCATAATAACAGTCAGTAAAGAAAGATCTGATAGACAGACAGTTATGGCTACAGATTAGCCATTCAGACAGATAGTATCATGGCTACAGATTAGCCGTATAGTTAAACAGAGATTGTAGAATCAGTATAATTAGTAAGAATCAGTTCAGTGTAGAAACAAATCAGAATAAGGAGTTAGATTCCAGATAGCCTTTTCAGTTATACATGCTTGCTATTTCTATGTGCTATTTGTTTGTTGAGACTTGTTGTGGCATGTGGGCACCCTTTTAGCATCCCCACCGCCCCTGGGTTATAGCTGTGTCGATACCAGATTCAGATACCGCCACCAGCTGGGCGATGCCGTCCGCCTAGAGGACGATGATGGCTGACCACCATGATAATACGGTCCATACCACCCTGCTTGCAGGGGTAGTTCAGTTTACTCTACGCAGAGCCAGTCCACCCTGTTTACAGGGGTAGAACACTCTGTGTGCGCTTGTGGCCGGGGGCAGTTTTAGATACAGATTTTTATAAAATTACCCTGTTGCGTGCTTGCACCCAGGGGCAGTTTTTATTACACACCTCGTGTACACTTGCGCCCAGAGGCAGGAGTCTTCGGACTCAGACACAGTTTATTGTCAGAGGCCAAGGCCTGAGCTACGTATCCAAGGGGACCGGTAGGAGGAGCTCACAGTTATCAGATGAGTGGAGTGACTTATTTTTGGTTGGTTTAGACCCGGGTAGGGGTAAATAGATTGTGTGACCTTCCGGCTTATGGGAGTCGGTCAGGTATTGTGTGTATTTATATGTATACCTATTATGTGCTATTAGATACTGATAGACAGTGGGACGACACGGCATCAGGTACGCTCAGTTTAGTTATAGAATAAATATACTCTCCCAGTTATCCTCAACCAGATAGACTCAGCTACTTCCTGCTTCTGTATCATGTTACTGTTGTTATTCATTTCAGTTGTGTATTTTAGTTGCTTTACATACTCAGTACCTGTGGTACTGATGCCCAGTGGGGCGCTGCATTACTTGCCTGCAGGTACTCATAGACGAGGAGGCGATCCCTCATGATTCCAGTCAGCTATTGAGTATTCAGCTCCTGTCATCCGGAGTCTGAATTCCAGAGGTGTATTTCGTTTTCTTTTGTTGTACAGTACGGGTAGGTCGGGGCCCTGTCCCGATCATTTCTATTGTTATTCCTAGAGGCTTGCAGTCTGTATATATTTCCCTGTGGTCAGCCGAGCCGGTCGTGTGAGGCCGTGCAGCTTGTTATAGTTATTTGTTATTTCTGTTCCTGTTGGCCGTGTGTGGCCATAACCAGTCAGTAGTGGTGACCTTGCCGGTCACGTAATTATTTAGCATGTTATTGTTGAGTTACAGAGAACTAGACAGCATGGTTGCCTTGTTGGCCCGCATAGGTTCCCTTGACAGTAGTATGTTTCTGGTCCGTAGTTTTCTGGGATTAGCGGGATATTACAGGAGGTTTGTTGAGGGATTCTCTACCATAGCAGCACCTCTGACTAAACTGACGCAGAAAGCAGCAAAGTTTCAGTGGACAGAGGCATGCGAGCAGAGTTTCCAAGAGTTGAAAGATAGATTGACCTCCGCCCCAGTGTTAGCCTTGCCGGAAGGTACAGAAGGTTATTCAGTATATTGCGACGCATCAGGCGTTGGGTTGGGTTGTGTGTTGATGCAGCATGGTAAGGTGATTGCATATGCTTCCAGACAGCTGAGGAAACACGAGAGGAATTATCCTACCCACGACCTGGAGTTAGCCGCAGTGATCCACGCCTTGAAAATGTGGAGACATTACCTGTACGGTGTCCATGTTGATATTTTCACAGATCACAAAAGCCTACAATATATCTTCACTCAGAGGGAACTGAATCTGCGGCAACGGCGCTGGTTGGTGTTGTTAAAAGATTATGATGTGAACATTCTGTACCACTCGGGAAAAGCTAATATTGTAGCAGATGCTCTCAGCCGAAAGTCCATGGGGAGCTTGGCGTATTTGCAGCCCGAGCAACGGGAATTGGTCAGGGAAATACATCAGTTAGCTAGTCTAGTCGTTCGTGTAGCAGAAACAGAGGACGGTAGAACGGTAATTCAGAACACTGCTGTGTCATCGTTGGTTGTGGAAGTGAAAGAACGGCAATTTGAGGATCCTGACCTAGTTCAACTTAAAGATTATATTCCGCTAGGGAAGGCGCCAAGGTTCCAGGTAATAAAGGATGGAATGCTGCGTTGTAAAGATCGTTTATGTGTTCCCAATGTTTCAGACCTCCGCCAGCAGATTATGAACGAGGTACATTACGCCCGTTATTCCCTTCACTCCGATGCGACAAAAATGTACCATGACATCAAAGAGAACTACTGGTGGCCAGGTATGAAAAGGGAAATTGCTGAATTTGTAGCCCAGTGTCCTAACTGCCAACAGGTGAAAGCAAAACACCAGAAGCCAGGCGGGTTAACTCAGGACATAGCTGTACCTCTCTGGAAATGGGAAGCAGTGAATATGGATTTTGTGACAGGATTACCCCGTACCAGACACATACATGACTCTATATGGGTGATAGTTGACAGATTGACTAAATCAACTCATTTCCTGCCAGTAAGAACTACTTTCTCGGCTGAAGATTATGCGGAGTTGTATATCCGAGAGATAGTCAGATTGCACGGAGTGCTAGTATCCATTATTTCAGACAGAGGAGCGCAGTTCACGGCTAGATTTTGGCAATCATTCCAGAAGGGACTGGGAACGTAGATTAATCTGAGCACAGCTTTCCACCTCAGACAGACGGACAGGCTGAGCGCACTATTCAAACGCTCGAGGATATGCTGCGAGCGTGTGTGCTAGACTTTGGTGGTAGCTGGGACGAGCATTTGCCGCTGATAGAATTTGCTTATAATAATAGCTATCACTCGTCTATTCAGATGGCACCTTTTGAGGCTTTATACGGGTGAAAGTGCAGATCGCCGGTTGGCTGGTTCGAAGTACGGGAATCAGCGATAATTGGGCCAGATATTGTTCAGCAGTCAGAAGAGAAAGTAAAGCTTATCAGAGAACGCCTATTGACTGCACAAAGTCGCTAGAAATCATATGCAGATGTATGGCACAGAGACCTAGAGTTTAATGTGAATGACTGGGTATTTCTGAAAGTGTCTCCGATGAAAGGGGTGATGAGATTCGGTAAGAAGGGTAAACTCAGTCCGAGGTTTGTTGGGCCCTATCAGATTCGTCGGAGGATAGGCCGAGTAGCATATGAGTTGAACTTGCCTCCAGAGCTAGAATCCATTCATCCCGTCTTTCATGTGTCCATGCTGAGGAAATGCATAGGAGACCCATCCAGAGCAGTCCCTGTCCAGGATATCCAGGTTACCGAAGAGCTGGCCTATGAAGAGGTTCCAGTCGCCATCCTAGACAGACAGATTCATAGATTAAGAACTAAGGATATTGCATCTGTCAAGGTATTGTGGCGTAACAGGAACCGAGAGGAGATAACGTGGGAAGCTGAAGAAGATATGAAAGCTAGATATCCTCACCTATTCCAGGCCTAGTCAGGCGACAGGTATGTCCGTATTATTACTTATGTAGTACCTTATGGTTGTATATGTATAAGTGAGAAAGATTGATGTTTAGCTATCCAGTGAATCTTGAAGCATTGCGTACAGTACCTGTGTTGGAATTTTCTGCATTTCAGGTTTTTGCTAGAGTCCATATTACAGGGGAAACTCTGCCGAAATTTTTCTAGGTAGTAAGTAGAGAAGTCCTCTAGATAGAAGTTTACATTCGAGGACGAATGTTCTTAAGGGGGGAGAATGTTATACCCCGTAGGATTCTCGGCACCTAGATGGCCTATTCGTGCGTTGGTCAAGCATATTTGGAAGCCATACGTACTAGGGAAAGGCCCGGGAAAAGACCGGACGAGTAACCTGTCGAACCATCGCGGGAGGAGCCGAGGCAGAGCCCCTCCGCGATGGCAGCGTGTCACGGAGGTGAGGCCTCCGCGTTGGCTCCGTGAAACGTTGGCCTTGTCTAGGCCGAAGTATATAAAGCCCCACTTTGGTTTTAAGTTGATTATTCTCATAATTTCCAGCGAAAACAGAGAGGAAAAATCAGAGGAAGGAAAGGAACGAAGAGGGTAATATAATTTTCGTCCGATTACGCTGCCAAACGCAGTCCAAACCCAAATTAACCTCAGATACCGAGGTATTTAGCAGCATAGAGCATTCCTACGGATTTAGTTTTATGAAATACGGCCGACGAATCGTCGAGCTACCGAGCTAAGGTAAGTAGAATTGCTCCAAACTAGTGTCTATATGTTCCTAGCTGTGAAGTGAATATTTCTCCCTTCTGGACTTCTGGAAAATAGGGAGTTTTTGGCCGTCTTTCGATAGTTTAGGCTATAATTATATCGAAAGTGACATTGTTCTTTGGAAGAAAGCTGTATTTAGTATTAATTGACACATTTATGAATGCAGTTGGGAGAAATAGTTGAAGTATTGGCCGAGCCTCGTCCGACAGACGGATAGTTCAAGGATAAGGTAGGTAAAGCTAGTTCCTTCGGCAAGTTAGTAGCTTTAGCCTTGTATAGTACAATAAACTCCGTAGTAGAATTCCCGGAAGTTGAATGTTAAGTATTGTGCAAGTTCAGTAAACCTAGTTCGCGTTGTGATATCATATTCAGTCTGAAAGTTAGAAAAGCATGTGCCCAAGGGCAAGTTAGTAGTTCAGATTCAGTACAACCTATTATGTGAATAGCAAGCATGTTGTAGAATAAAAGGAACATATTTCATAATAACAGTCAGTAAAGAAAGATCTGATAGACAGACAGTTATGGCTACAGATTATCCATTCAGACAGATAGTATCATGGCTACAGATTAGCCGTACAGTTAAACAGAGATTGCAGAATCAGTATAATTAGTAAGAATCAGTTCAGTGTAGAAACAGATCAGAATAAGGAGTTAGATTCCAGATAGCCTTTTCAGTTATACATGCTTGCTATTTCTATGTGCTATTTGTTTGTTGAGACTTGTTGTGGCATGTGGGCACCCTTTTAGCATCCCCACCGCCCCTGGGTTATAACTGTGTCGATACCAGAATCAGATACCGCCACCAGCTGGGCGATGCCGTCCGCCTAGAGGACGATGATGGCCGACCACCATGATAATACGGTCCAGACCACCCTGCTTGAAGGGGTAGTTCAGTTTACTCTGCGCAGAGCCAGTCCACCCTGTTTACAGGGCAGAACACTCTGTGTGCGCTTGTGGCCGGGGGCAGTTTCAGATACAGATTTTTATAAAATTATCCTGTTGCGTGCTTGCACCCAGGGGCAGTTTTTATTACACACCCCGTGTACACTTGCGCCCAGAGGCAGGAGTCTTCGGACTCAGACACGGTTTATTGTCAGAGGCCAAGGCCTGAGCTACGTACCCAAGGGGACCGGTAGGAGGAGCTCACAGTTATCAGATGAGTGGAGTGACTTATTTTTGGTTGGTTTAGACTCGGGTAGGGGTAAATAGATTGTGTGTTGGTTGGCACCTTCCGGCTTATGGGAGTCGGTCAGGTATTGTGTGTATTTATATGTATACCTATATGTGCTATTAGATACTGATAGACAGTGGGACGACACGACATCAGGTACGCTCAGTTTAGTTATAGAATAAATATACTCTCCCAGTTATCCTCAGCCAGATAGACTCAGCTACTTCCTGCTTCTGTATCATGTTATTGTTGTTATTCATTTCAGTTGTGTATTTTAGTTGCTTTACATACTCAGTACCTGTGGTACTGACGCCCAGTGGGGCGCTGCATTACTTGCCTTCAGGTACTCATAGACGAGGACGCGATCCCTCGTGATTCCAGTCAGCTATTGAGTATTCAGCTCCTGTCATCCGGAGTCTGAATTCCAGAGGTGTATTTCGTTTTCTTTTGTTGTACAGTACGGGTAGGTCGGGGCCCTGTCCCGATCATTTCTATTGTTATTCCTAGAGGCTTGCAGTCTATATATATTTCCCTGTGGTCAGCCGAGCCGGTCGTGTGAGGCCGTGCAGCTTGTTATAGTTATTTGTTATTTCTGTTCCTGTTGGCCGTGTGTGGCCATAACCAGTCAGTAGTGGTGACCTTGCCGGTCATGTAATTATTTAGCATGTTATTGTTGAGTTACAGAGAACTAGACAGCATGGTGGCCTTGTCGGCCCGCATAGGTTCCCTTGACAGTAGTATGTTTCTGGCCAGCTGTTTTTCAGGTACAGGTGGTTATAGGCCTGTAGGCCAGAGGCTGTGTTTACAGCCGCTATATAGCCCTTTGCTTCCAGGAGTTTAAGTTAGAGCCAGCCAGGCACCAGATGTGCTTGGGCTCACCAGATAGCAGTCTAGGTCATACTAGGGCACCAGGTGCCAGTCATACCCCCGGGGGGGGGGGGGGGGCGTGACAATCTAGTATTTAGAATTTGCCTCTATTTGGTAGCTCTCTCGGGGCCCGAACCAAAACAGTGCTTTACCCCTAGATGTCCAGTCAACTGCTATGCCTCAACGTATTTTGGGGAGAACCAGCTAGCTCTGGGTTCGAGTGGCATTTCACCCCTAACCACAACTCATCCACTGATTCTTCAACATCAGTCGGTTTAGACCTCCATTTAGTTTCACCCCAGCTTCATCCTGGTCATGGATAGATCACCTAGGTTCAAATCCATAAGCAGTGACAATTGCCCTATGAAGACTCGCTTTCACTATGGTCTGATGGGATCCCTTAACCAAGCCACTGCCTATGAGTCGCTGGCTCATTTTTCAACAGGCAGTTTTTTTTAGAATGATACAGTTTGAATCAATTTTTTTAAATTGGCATAAAAAAGTAGAAATACACCATTAAAATAAATAATTGAGAGTTGATTTTTAATTTTTAATTTTGTCATTCTTTCATGCTCAAAAGAGAGTAGATAAACCTAGCATACTTATCTACATATGGAGCCCATAAACATGTGAAAGGGCCTAATAAAACAAGAGACACATAAGCCCAACCATGTGAAAATGTGAACAACATAATATGTACAATAGAAAATCATGTAGTGGCATGTGATGGTGGGGTCGATTGTTGTCTTCTTTTGAGAAGCATGTGAAGGCATGTGAAGTGGGGCCTGATTTTGACTTGACATGGATAGTAAACTTCGGTAGATAATCTGAGCCGGTGAGCCTCCAAAATCTTGCACACATCATCAATCATTATCCGGTGGGGTAGAGTTTGAAGGTGTTGAGTGTGGGCTTGAGCATCCTTCATCTGTATTCCATCGAAAGTCATGTTTTTCATCAAAGGAACTTTTATTTTATAAGCTCCTCTTCAATGATCTCGTGAAATAACATTTTCTGTTGGGCATCTCTACCATGGAATACTCCATATTTTGACAGTGTTGTGATGGGATATTTAATATTATCCTTGTGATGGATTGAGTGATCTCATCTCTGGTGATTTCATAGGGTGCTTGATATTCCTTTGCAGCTCGCCGGACTTTTTCCCAGTGAGGATAGTTATTAGTGTGGTTTCAATGCACTCACTCCTTCGGCCATATTTCTTTTGAAATGCACTTATTTTGATGGAAGATAAACCTTTGTGCTTCATAATATTCATCTTTCAAGTACAGAATATAGACCGGGAATTTCCAATAGCATGAGAGTACTGACTCACCATGGACTTTTTCGTTAATTATCTTTATCGACCGACGTAGCATGAACAACTTTATATTATATGAATTTTTAAAGCATTGAACCCAATATTTTCGTAACCTGAACCATAGTAGGAATATTTCTAGAGCAGGTTCAATATTATCAAAATTCCAAAATACGTTGCACTTGAACTCCATAAGGATATAATACTGGTGACATAGGTACCAGAAAAATCATAAGAACTCTTGTGAAAAATCATTGACAAGTGAAATGAACACATAACAAAATGGGTATTCTGGGTTGACTCCATACAGCTTAAGGATGGATCCTCCATATCTTCTGAACACTTGAAGCTCATAGAAATTCCGTTATTCTATCAAAATGGATGGATCAAACGAGTCTACATACTGATTGAATAAGTCTGATAGATGACTTGGTAGCCTGGATAAACTGGGACCTGGTGGGTTAGTAATCATAAAGATCTGGCTAGTGTTGTTTTTTGGCTCAAAGTCCCACATCGGAAGATAAGTAGACATAGGGAGGCAACCTTAGACTATAAAAGGAAGCCTCCTCCTTTTGTTTTTATCACACCAAACTTGAAGCCTTCTAACTCTTCTAGAGGCTTAGTTTATTTTTCTCTCTTGTAATCTTCTCGGAGGAATATATTTGTAGTGGTGTCCGGGGACTTAGGCATAATTGGCCGAACCTTGTCAAATCTTGGTATTCTCTTTATTTTCTTTTCTGCTTCTTATTTATCATTGTTAGCCATTATTAGTTTTGCTATTTGTGGAAAAATAGCTCGAATTTCCACAACAATTGGTATCAGAGCTTTTGGTTGCGATTTCTCTTGAAATTTTAGTATGCTCTGTGGTTGCGGTTTTACCTGATCCTCTACATCAGAAAAAATTTCTTGAGATTATTTTTTGTAAGTTTGTGTTAAAATTGCTAAGTAATATATTGTCTAATTAAGTGCATGTCTAGGGAAGTTCTGTCTAAGGAAACTGATTTTTAAGTGGGACCGTGTGACCCCTCCAGTTTTTCCTGGGAATTTTCCTGGTGCATTTTTTTGGCTAAATTATTACTGGTAATTTTTTGACTTTAGAGCAAAAATGGCTGATAATAATGAGCACACTTCGAGAGCCACAATTTCCACTACATCAACTTTGGCAGCATCTTCGTCGTCAATTTTGATGAGATTTGCTGCGCCAAATGCAAGATTTGCGGTGGAGATTTTTAACGGTACGGGTTATTTCGGGATGTGGCAAGGTGAAGTTCTAGACGCGCTTTTCCAGCAAGGTTGGCGTGTGGTACTATTCGATCACGCCTTTCCAGAGAGAAGAAATATTCATTCTCAAAGGAAACTTCTGCAAGTAAGCTATGGAAGGTATTGGAGGAGAAATTCTTGAAGAAGAGCGGTCACAATAAGCACTTTATGAAGAAGAAGTTATTCCGATTTAATTATCAATCGGGTACCACCATGAACGATCATATTACTGCTTTTAACAAGGCGGTAGCTGATTTGAGGAACCTTGATGAAACTTTCAAAGATGAAGATCTGGCATTGATGTTGTTGTTTTCACTTCCTGAAGAGTATGAATTTATAGAAGCTATGTTACTTCATGGGAAAGAGAAAGTTTCCCTCAGTGAAGTATGTAGTACTCTATATAGTCATGAATTGAGGAAAAAAGACAGGGAGGAAAGCAAGCATGCAGAGGTGGTTGCAGAAGCACTGGTAGCTAGAGGCAGACCACAAAATCAGAAGAAAGGAAGAAGAGGGAAATCTCAGTCAAGAGGCAGACCGAGTAAAGATGAATGTGCCTTTTGTAGAGAGAAGGGGAACTGGAAGAAAGATTGCCCGAAATTGAAAAATAAGGGCAAAGTTGAAAAATGCAAAGTTGTTGCAGAATCATGTGCTGCTGAATACAGTGATGAAGATTCAGATCTTTCATTGGTTTCTACAACCTCCACAAGGCGATCTGACAAGTGGTTGTTTGACTCAGCATGCAACCAACATATTTGTCATATCCAGGAGTGGTTCTTTGAGTTTAAAGAGATAGACGGTGGAGTTGTCTATATGGGCAACGACACATTTTGTGAAACAATAGGAATTGGTTCAGTCTACTTAAAGAATCATGATGGATCAACTAGAGTTTTGACGGAGGTCAGGTATGTACCTGACATGAAGAAGAATCTCATCTCTTTGGGAGTCCTAGAATCCAAAGGATTGACGGTGACAATGCGAGATGGAGTCTTGAAAATAGTCTCTGGAGCTCTGGTGATGTTAAAAGGCACCCGGAAGAATAATTTGTATTACTATGATGGTAATACAATTGTTGGGACAGCTGCAGTTGCAACTCTTGATGATGAAGGGTCAGATGCAACTAAGTTGTGGCAGATGCGATTGGGGCATGCAAGTGAAAAATCCTTGCAACTTCTAGCAAAGCAAGGATTATTGAAAGATGCAAAAACTTGTAAGCTGAATTTTTGCGAGCATTACGTGATGGGAAAGCAAAAGAGAGTGAAATTTGGCACTGCAATCCATGATACTAAAGGTAGTCTGGATTATGTTCACTCTGATGTGTGGGGTCCTTCCAAGACAACTTTTTTGGGAGGAAAACACTATTATGTTACTTTTGTTGATGACTTCTCTCGAAGAGTGTGGGTGTACACTATGAAGTCAAAGGATGAAGTGTTAAATTATTTCCTTAAGTGGAAAAAGATGATTGAAACTCAGACTGACAAAAGGATCAAACACCTCAGAACAGATAACGGAGGTGAATATAGAAGTGATCCGTTTGACAAAGTTTGTCAGGATGAAGGTATTGTGAGACACTTCACAGTTAGACATACACCAAAACAGAACGGGGTGGCTGAAAGGATGAACCGAACATTGTTGGAGAAAGTTCAGTGTATGCTGTCTAATGCTGGGTTGGGCAGATAATTTTGGGCTGAGGCTGTGAGATATGCAAGCCATCTTGTTAATCGTTTACCATCAACAACTATTGGTGGTAAAACTCCTTTAGAGGTTTGGTCTGGAAAACCTGTTAATGATTATGATTCCTTACGTGTGTTTGGTTCCACTACATACTATCATATGAAGGGATCGAAGTTGGATCCGAGAGCCAAGAAAGCGCTCTTTATGGGGATCACTACTGGTGTTAAAGGATACCTCCTCTGGTGTCTTGAAACAAAGAAGATAATCCTTAGCATAGATGTTACCTTTGATGAATCTGCCATGTTGAAGAAGGATGACATTCAACAGATCAATAGTGCTCCGCAACAGGTGGAGTTTGAAAGGAGAATCAATCCAGTTCTGTACAAAGATGGAGAAACTAATATGGCAGAAGAGGAGTCAAATAAAGAAGAGGTTCCAACCCAAGGACCTCACCAGCAAGAAGAACCTATTGCATTAAGGAAGCCACAACGGGTAAGACGCAAACCTGCTCGATTTAGTGATATGGTGGCTCATGCATCTATAATAGTGAATGATGGAATTCCTACCACTTATCAAGAAGCAATTCAAATTTCCGAAGATGAAGAGTGGAAGAATGCTATGAATGAAGAGATGCAGTCTCTTCATAAGAATCAGATTTGGAAGCTAGCAAGTCTACTGAAGGGAAAGAAGACTATTAGATGCAAATGGATATATACAAAGAAAGAAGGATTTCCTGACAAGAAAAGCATTCGCTACAAGGCGAGATTGGTAGCTAAAGGCTATGCTCAGATGGAGGGAATTGACAATAATGAAGTTTTTTCTCCAGTAGTGAAACATTCCTCTATCAGAATCTTATTGGCCTTGGTAGCTCAGCTGGATTTGGAACTAGTTCAACTTGATGTAAAAACTGCATTTTTACATGGAGCCTTGGAGGAGGAAATCTATATGACTCAGCCAGAAGGGTTCAAGGTTGCTGGAAAAGAAAATATGGTATGCAAACTTGAAAAATCATTGTACGGATTGAAGCAATCTCCAAGACAGTGGTACAAGCGATTTGACAAGTTTATGTTGGGGCAGATGTACACAAGAAGCAAATACGATCATTGTGTGTATTTGCGCAAGCTACAAGATGGATCTTTTATCTATCTTCTTCTTTATGTTGATGATATGTTGATAGCTTCAAGGAATTCTGGAGAAATTGACAAGCTGAAAGCTAAACTAAAGCAAGAATTTGAGATGAAAGATTTAGGGGAAGCTAAGAAGATTCTCGGCATGGAGATAAATAGAGACAGACGGTTGGGGCAACTTCGTCTAACTCAGAAGCAATATCTGAGAAAGGTGCTGCAATGTTTTGGCATGAATGACAAGTCAAAATCTGTGAGTACTCCGTTTGCTCCTCATATGAAACTTAGTGCTGATTTATCTCCGAAGAATGATGCTGAACGAGAATATATGGCAAAAATTCCTTATGCAAACGCTATTGGTAGCTTGATGTATGCTATGGTGTGTACAAGACCTGACATTTCACAAACAGTTGGGCTTGTGAGCAGGTATATGCATGATCCTGGTAAAGGACATTGGCAAGCTGTCAAATGGATTCTACGGTATATTCGGAACACCGTGGATGTTGGGTTATTATTTGAGCAGGATAAAAAGATTGGTCAATATGTAGTTGGATATTGTGATTCTGACTATGCCGGTGATTTGGACAAACGAAGATCAACTACCGGTTATGTGTTTACACTTACAAAGGCACCGGTTAGTTGGAAGTTTACTTTGCAGTCAACAGTCGCTTTGTCTACTACAGAGGCAGAGTATATGGCTGTTACCGAAGCTGTTAAGGAGGCTATTTGGCTACAAGGGTTGCTGAAGGATTTGGGAGTTGGTCAAAAGCACGTCAAGGTGCATTGTGACAATCAGAGTGCTATTTGTTTAGCAAAGAACCAAGTCTATCACGCACGAACGAAGCATATAGATGTTCGATATCACTTTGTAAGGGAGATTCTGGAAGAAGGTGAAATACTACTTTAGAAGATCCAGACAGCTGAAAATCCTGCAGATATGATGACCAAGATAGTGACATCGATCAAATTTCAACATTGTATGAATTTGATCAATATCGTGAAGATTGCAGATGGGTAGCACCATAGGTGCATTTGAAGACACTACTAGAGATAGTTGTGAGAGAAGATTTTGTAACTTTTGGGACTTTTCGCCAAGGTGGAGATTTGTTGTTTTTTGGCTCAAAGTCCCACATCGGAAGATAAGTAGACATAGTGAGGCAACCTTAGACTATAAAAGGAAGCCTCCCCCTTTTGTTTTTATCACACCAAACTTGAAGCCTTCTAACTCTTCTAGAGGCTTAGTTTATTTTTCTCTCTTGTAATCTTCTCGGAGGAATATATTTGTAGTGTTGTCCGGGGATTTAGGCATAATTGGCCGAACCTCGTCAAATCTTGGTATTCTCTTTATTTTCTTTTCTGCTTCTTATTTATCATTGTTAGCCATTATTAGTTTTGCTATTGGTGGAAAAATAGCTTGAATTTCCACAACAGCCAGTTGGTTCCTTCATTTTTTACGGTTCGTTCTGGCAAAAATCTTTTTTAAAATTTATCTGGTCTGGACAGAAAGTTTGCCAAGATATTATCTTTTTCCTTCAGGTGCTTAACTTGAAATTTATAAGGGGAGAACCATTGTTCCCATCTGAGAATCTTCATATGTGGAAGTATCTTTTGATTTATCTGGATCATCTTTGGGAGTGCCTTCATGTCCATCTCGATCAGAAATTCAGTGTGAATTAAAAAAAATTGAACTTTTTAATTCCATTCTTCACAGCAAGAATTTTCTTGAATGTGGAATGATAGTGTTGTTCTGCATCTTTGAACTGTCCACTCGCATATCCGCATATCCTCCTACGATCATCTTTCTCCTCTAGAAGAACTGCACTCTAATATTCACTGCTAGCATCAGTCTGTAATATTTTCTTTCTGTCTGATGGGATGTGGAGAGTTTGCACTTGTTGGGACACTTGTTTGATCTTCTAGACTGCTTCATCTTGCTCCTTTCCCATACTTAGGCATTTTTCTTGAGCATCTTTATAAGTGGAGAAATGTATATTGAGACTTCAGGAATAAAATCTCTAACATAATTTATCATACCTAGAAATTGTTGGAGTTGCTTTATGGAAAAATTGGTGTCTGAAAATTTGAGTAGCTCCTGACAAATGTGCGGACCTGGACTGTATGTTTCATTATTGAAATGCATCCCCAAAAAATCAATCTCCTTCTGCACAAGAACTATCTTTTTTGCGGAGAGCATGACTCTATTTGTCCTTACTATATCATGAAAATGATGAATTAAGGTGAAGTGTTCCTCTAAAGTATCACTAAATAGCAATATATCATCGCTGTACACTAATGAAGTGTGGAGGATAGGCTAAAAGATTTTGATCATGGCTTTTTGGAATAGAGAGGGTGCAGGTTTCAGCCCAAATGACATAACTTTCCATTGAAAGTGTTGATCAGGAATGCAAAATCCTGTCTTTGGTCTTTCTTCAGGATGTATCCCTAATTGTCAAAATCCAGATTTAAGGTCAAACTTGAAAAAATATCTAGCTTTGGTTAAGTGTGAAAACAGGGTGAGTCTATTTGGAATATAGAATTTATCATCTTGGAGGAAGTGGTTAAGAGGTTGTAGTTTATGAATAATCTGAGTTTACCTCTTGTCTGCTTGGCTCTTTTGTTGACATAGAAAGCTTCGCATGCCTATTAAGAATAAGATGGCTCGATTAGTCCAAACTCCATGAGTTCTACACACTCCTTCTTTGCAAGTTGAAGGTGTTCTGGATCCATGCCAGAGTGGCTTGCTTTGGTTAGGTTGATGTTTCATTATTCCTGAACGGGAGTTCGATGAAAAACTCTTCATTCAGCCATAAAGGATTTCTACATTTTTTCATAAACTTCGTGTGGGATTCTGCACATGAATGCTCCACCAGCTGTTGTACGATCTCTTTTATCTGATCGTCCTCAGTGATCTGGAATAGGCATAACACTTCTGAGTATAGCCTGAATTGATTCTTGAATGTTATTCCATAGATTCCGATGTGGAGTCGATCCTTGAGTTGTCTGTAAATGTCGAACCCAATTATGAGGACTTTTCCTGGGACATCTAATCCGAACAGCTTAGTCCTGTACTTTAACCTTGGGAAGAATTCAATTGTGATTGGATGCTTTATGATAACCGTGGTGGTTGGATATGCAGTATTGAAGTTCTTGAAATGGGGAACCTATTGATCATCAGGAAGAACGGCTGGATTCATCAGCGATGATGATGCTCCAGTATCCATGAAGGCAATAACTTGAATCGGCTTGTCCCATTTGGATGGATAGACATTTAGTTGGACTTGAGGAATATTTATGATTTGTGGATTTCTTCCTCAACTTTTGATATCTGATAATAGTCATTCCCGTGTTCTTCATACATATCCATGGAGAAAAGAGTGTTCTCTGATGGTTCATCTTCTTGCGAGAGGACTTATTCAAGATCATTGTCCTTGATATCAATATACTCTTCCATCTCGGTGAAAAGTTGGACATATTTTCTAGCTTGAGGACAATTCTTAGCAAAATGTGCAGTCTTGTTGCAGATAAAGGATCTGCCATTTTTCTTGAACTTGCCTGGATCTTTTCTCCTGAAGTATTTTGTACGCCTGATGAATTTGGATCTTCCTCCTGAAGACTTTGGCCATTTAAATTTCTTGTACCTTCTTTGTCTTCTAGGGGCATGGCAAAAGCAACTAGACCCAGTGATTAGGTAAGTTTTGCTGCAGGCTTTATCAAGGGCTGGATTATTGTGCATGATCTGCTTTAGAACAGATCTCTTTGTACAAATATCTTCTAGTGCCAAAAAAATCGCTTGCCTGATATAGCCGACTTGAGGGATTGTTATTGACTGAAAATTTTCCTCAACAATCGTAATGGTTCATCCTGCTAACATCTTTGGCAAGGATGAGACAAAGTCTTGCTTTAAATTGGCGTCTCCACCTAGTTCGAACTATATTTCCGCCATCTTCTGGAAGTGGATATCAATGACATTTCTTTAAATTGGCGTCTCCACCTAGTTCGAACTATATTTCCGCCATCTTCTGGAAGTGGATATCAATGACATTTCTGTTGAATAACACACACTTCATCTCGAAGAATTGTCTTCGTAACTTTTCTTGCCTTTGGCCAGTGTCTCCACAAAAGACTTCATGTAGGATCCTGATGTTGAAAGCAAAGTCCTGGGACGTATTCTGCCTTTTATTTTTTGCAAAATTTTTTAACCGTTAGCCAAGTGGCTATAAAATGTGGAAAATGACAGCGAGTTGTATTGCTATTGTTATATCACAGGACTTTTGTTTAATTTCCTCCCTTTTTCTTCATTTTGTTGTTCTTGTATACTCTCTTAGCTTCTCTTCTTTGGCATGGCTTGAATTATTTGCAAATCAAGAAACATACATGGGACTGCTACTCTCTCTCTCTACTATAATGGGAAAGAAGGAAGTCAAACAAAAGTTTGGCAACCCTATGAAAGTTATCCTATATATATCTCAGTTTTTTTCAAATCTTTCAAGATATACCAACATCACAAACATGTGAAAACTTTTCAGTTATCAAGCAATTCCAATGCAACAAGAAGTAGAGGGCTGCTGTTTCTAATGATCGAGACGTTCAAATAGGTGGTGTTGTTCAACATTTGGTCACATGTGCAATAATGGAGGGCTAAGAATAATAACTTTCTTCATCCTAGTTTAATTCCTTTTCATTTTTGAGCAATCACCAAATGTAAGTGGCAAGCACATACTACTGGAGAAAAGTACCAAGGTGATTCGATAAATATGTTTAATGAGAAAGGAATTCTACTAGTAGAGAGATTGCTGGGATTGCTCCACCAGTTGACAACCGCAAAGACGCAATCTGTTTTGGACATTACTGAATCACCAAATTCTGGTGGCTCAAATAGAGCATGTTGGTTTTGATGATACTCCTGTACTAATACAAGCTACTAAGGTGCGAGCTACAGCTTCAAAATATGTTGGTCAAATAGGGAAATTGTTCCTACTGCTGGTGTATTGGTTGAGCAGCAACAACCTGATACCAATTGAAAGTCTAATGTAAATCCTAATACTAATGGGACACAATTTCTTGTTGAGAATGTTGTGCAACAAACTGGACAGCAACTTGTGATGGATGATAGTCCAAAATAATGCATCTAACGAGTTTCTTGAAAGGATACTTGAGTAGACTGCCATTTTCGACTTCCATATATCATCAAAACTACATATGATAGTTTATATGCGTCCACCAAACACAACGAAGTACCAGGTCCCTTACCTGGTTCCTTAACAGAAAACAGAAACTAAATAACACAAGAAATTTTACGTGGAAACCTCTTTGCCCAAGAGAGTAAAACCACGACCTACACTAGTAGGATTTTTAAACTCCACTAAAACAGCCGGGCAAGTTCAGATTACAAACTCATGTAACCTAGGAATTAACCTATTAATCCCTTCCCCCTTACAATACCTCTATTGTAAGCCTTTGCAATAACTCTATTACAAAGAAAACTAAAGGCTAACTCTAGCCTATCAAACAACGATTTTACAACCAAAAAATAGATACCTACGAATGCTTCTCATAAGAGGAGTAGGTTTACAAATTAAGAACAAAAGACAAGAAATCAACAACCTAGAACTAAACAAATACACATGAAATGACTTTGGTTCTTGTTGTTGTTGAGTCTTGTCTTCAGATGGCTTTTGCAAGAGAGGAAGTGTCCTTCTTGTGTGTTTGCAAAAGTGAAGACCCATTTGTCTTGTGTCAAGTCTATATCAAAAATGAGATTGAGACAAATGGGATATTGTCCAGCGGATAAATAATATGAGCAGTAGCAGCAGTCTGGTCACTGTGTTGTGGCAGCCGTGACAGGCTGTAAAGCTGTTATTGACAGCTGTGAGAGTTGACTTTTGCTAGAGAGAAATCTGGTCCCTGATCTGGTCCCCCGATAGGTTTGTCAAATCATCAAAACTTATGTACAGTACTTCAAGGTCTCTATGCTGCATCAACATATATCAAGAAATGAGTTTCTTCCTACATTCGTGATTAAACACACTTAAGTACTTGTGCAGAATTGGAATCTTAACCTAACTGGCATAGGTAATCAAATAACATACAAGAGCAGATGGGCCGATTCCACCTAGTGATGACTACTGACAAGCTGGAGCCTAATCTTTTTCAGCATTGAAAGAGCATCTTCCATGCTAATTCTTGCATCAGGCGCCACTAAAGTGCAGCTCAAAGCTAATTCCATGATAGATAATAAACATTGCATCTTTGCATCAATTTGTTCATCCCCTGGCTGTACCAAATTAGAATCCACCACTTTATGAATTCCACTCGGGAAGGAATCACTAACCCAACGTTGTATGCTCAAGTCTCCAGTAAATATTTCATCACTTGGTCTCATTCTTGTAAACGTCTCCATTATCAGGATGCCAAAACTATAAACATCACAGCTCATGGATACTATTCCATCTTGTCCATACTCTGGAATCACGGTAAAAAATGATCATAAAAGCTTCCTAGTTAAAATGGAATATGCCAAAACTATGTGTACCGATCCATATCTAGAGGAAAGAATTGTTTTGAGTATTTAAACAATATGACAAACTCTAAAAAATTCTAATATACCTGGAGCAATATATCCAATGGTTGCAATTGTCCTTGTTTGTACAACAGCTTCCCCTTCAGCTAACAATTTTGCAATGCCAAAATCACTGACATGACCAACCATCTCTTGATCTAGCAACACATTGCTTGGCTTCAAGTCACAATGCACCACTGGTGTTGAATAGCCATTGTGGAGATAGTCCAATGCAGATGCGATATCTATCATTATATCAAGTCTCTGGCATAAGTTCAAGAACAAGTTGTGAGAGTATAACCATTTACCAGGTGTGCCGTTGGGCATGTATTCCAATACTAGGGCCTTGAAATCAAGATTGGAGCAGCTGGTGATGACTTTGGTCAAATTTCTATGGTGAAGGTTCCTGAGTATCTCACATTCTGTGTCAAAACTTTTGAATGCACCCTCCAATTGCACATTGAATACCTTTGCTGCAATTAGGGTGCCATCCTTAAGTATCCCTTTGTAGACCATGCTAAAACTCCCATTACCAAGCAAGTTACTTTCGTTGAATCCTTCTGTTGCCTGCTCAAGTTCATGATAGGAAATTCTTGCATGCCCTTTTACCAGAGACTCATCTGCTTGACTTGCACTCTTCTTTGTATTTCTTAATTTTAACACCACAAATCCAACAGCCAGCGTGAGGAGTGATCCAATCACTAATAGAATATATAATCCTGTAAGCACTCTTTTTGTTCTAGACTTCTTTGTAGATTTGTTTAGGCATGGTTGCACGTTAAATCGGGAGTCACCACAGAGTGCATCATTGGACAGGAAAGATTGACTAGTGAGATTTGCAAAAGGACCACCAGTGGGAATTTCTCCACTGAGTTTATTAAATGAGATGTTCATGTATTCGAGATACACAAGATCTTCTAATGACTTTGGAATTTCACCACTAAGATTATTATTGCACAAATCCAAGAATTCCAAGGACAGCATTTTGCCAAATGACTCCGGAATAGGCCCCTCTAATCTATTATGCGCCAGAGAAAGATTAATCAGTTTATCTAGACCCCCTAGAGTGCTAGGAATCTTACCAGAATTTTTTTTTTTTGACAAATCAATGAGTGTTGCAGCATTTAAGTATCCGCTCTCCAGTGGAATTTGCCCACTTAATAAATTGGATGAAACATCGAATTCTATGAGATCTTGAAGGATCCCCAAGCTTGCAGGTAATATTGAATTCAGCCTGTTGTAAGCTAGATAAAGTTTCCTCAAACTAGTAGCATTCCCTAAGCATGGTGGCACCGAACCGGAAAACTGATTTCTCGACAAGTCTAATGCACGAAGATTCTTTAAACTGTATATAAAATCTGGTATGCTTCCTTCAATCTTGTTGCTTTGTAGGTAAAATTCTTGAAGGTTCAACATGCCTTGGACCATATTAGGAATATGTCCACTCAACTCATTGTTAAACAGACTAATCTTTGTCATTCTAGTAAGATTACCAATTTCTTGGGGAATGACACCCTTTAGCTTACAACTATTTCCTTCAAAAGAAGTTAGAGAGTTGGATAAATTACCAACAGATGCAGGCAAAACACCATCCAATGGATTATCACCAAACGAGAGTACTCTTAGATTCCTACAGTTTGTCAATGATGCAAGGAAGCTGAATGTTGAATCGCTGAAAAAATTATTCTCGCCCAAGCTCAGAATCTCAAGGTATTCTAAGTTACCGAGTGATTCAGGAATTGGACCTGAGAAACTGTTGCCTGAGAAATCAATCACTCTGAGTCTTGAAGAATTTGAGATTGAAGCAGAGATAAAACCTCTCAGATTATTTCCTCCACAAAGAAATTCTTCTATGTTGGGCATTCCACGGCCTAAATCTGAAGGTAGAGTACCTGAAAGCTTGTTTAGCTGAAGTCCTAGGAGCTGCAGTGCTGACATGTTGAAAATGCTTGCAGGGACAGAACCAGAAAGCTTATTATGAGACAAATCCAGCCGCTGCAGTTTCTTAAGATTACCTAGCTCCACCGGTATCTCTCCTGTCAATTTTGGGAAATAAATGAGTACCAGTTTGGTGAAGAGCGGAAAGGAGGAAAGTTTTATCTTTTGTAAGGAATTATCATACTACCTTCCAAATGAAGAGCTGGAATAGATAATTTTGCAAGAACAGTTAAGTTGCCTAGCTCTCTTGGTACAGTTCCAGTAAACTCATTGAACGACAATGCCAAGACTTGAAGCTTTCTGCATTTTTCTAAGTTTTGTGGAATAACACCACTTAGGTAGTTTTTTGAGAGGTGAAGCCCTTCCAAGTTTGGAAGATGATCCCATATCGATGCTGGAAGCTTTCCAGTAAGATTGTTGTCAGTAAGAGCAATCACTTGCATTGTGGTAATGTTAAAGATTGATGATGGTATATAGCCAGTAAGCTGATGATATTGCAGGTCTAGGACAGTTAAGTAATGAAGATCACCAATTTCTCGAGGGATCTCTCCTTCGAGAAAATTTCTCTCCAAGATCAACTTTTCCAGCTTTGTTAGATTTGAAAGAGAAGATGGAATTTCCCCCGAAAATTGGTTGTACGAGAGGTACACAAAGCGTAGATTTGGTAACAAACTTAAAAATGATGGTATGACACCACTGAAATTATTTGATGAGCAATCAATAAGTTTCAACCTCCGCAAATGACCCAACTCTGCTGGCAAATCTCCATGAGAAGTGTTGTTACTGATGTTGAGTGAAACAAGAAATGAGAGATTTCCGAGGTGTGGAGAAATGGTACCATGAAGTTGCATGCTAGAAATGTCTATAGCAGTGACTCGGTGGTGGCGGGAGCTACAAGTGATTCCAATCCAGCTGCAAATTGGGCCAGAAGAAGACCAGTTTCTTGCTAAGATGTTAATAGGATCAGAAGAAATGTGTGATTTCAGTGCAAGAAGAGCAGCTTCATCAGTGTTAATATTAGGTCTAGTAGCTAGTGAAGTATTGTCATGTAGTAGAATGAAAATTGAAAGAGCAAAGAGAAGTTTGCAACTTCTGTCCATAATTACTATGACAAGAAGGTTTCTGTTTTTTACTTTATTATCTAAAACAAGAATTGATAATGCAAAGGAATGATCTTAGAATATGTATTTAATGATATCAAGATCATTGTTGTTTGTCAATCATTTGGTTAAGAGTGTCAATTTTGAGTAGTACAAGTTGTGTCAATTAGTGAAAGTCAGTCAACTTCTAGAGGTGTAGTCTTTGGAGTGTCTTTTAGCTAATAGTGTCAGTTTTGAGTACAACAAGTTGTATTGTGAACACAAGTCTGCCTCTAATTTTCTTCAGTGGGGCTTTTGGATTTGGGGTGGAGAGTGAACTTCAATAGACACTTATGTCAAAGTACAAAGTCAATATTATACACTTATGGACTAGGAAAATGTCAAAGTACAAAGTCTATTGCCTTTATGAGATGTGGCAAAAAAAAGTATCAACTTGGAAATCCTTTCTTTGTGGTCACTTGTGGCTTTGCATTTATAACTTGGAAGAAACTTGTCCCTCTTGTCAATTTTGAGTACAACAAGTTGTCTCTATTTTTTCTTCTGTGGGGCTTGGGGATGGGGGGGGGGGGGGGGTAAGACATTAGTTTCTCCAAGGAGGATAGGATTTTCTTTATAACTAATGAAAATAAACACTCATGTGGTAGAGAAAGAAGGAACTTTATGTGCTAAAACAGATTGTATTTGTATCATAACCTTCAAGTGTAATTTGTTGATCACCAAAAATACTCATTTTATAAATTATCAAAGTTCCAAACATATACACACACACACACACACACACACCCCTCATGTGGATTCGTATTTACCTCTAGGTCAATTTAATAATGCTATAAGGTCGCAATTTATCAAAATTTTAAGTCTAGAAATTTACAGGGCTTTACAAATAACATTTCATGTACAGTTTAGTGAAATTGATTGGGGAAGGGTTAAATTAGATAATGACAGGTCGGATAAAAATAAGGGTGGGTTTTTCTGGGCATGGGTCGGGTAGTTTTAGGTTGTATGGATAGTTTAATAGGTGGGTTAAATAAGTGACGTGGCCCACTTAAATATGGTCACGTGTACAATCTGGTATTGAAAAACCAGCTATTAGGTCTGTTAAAAAATAATGGCATGGATGACCCCTTTGATTAACGGCGGTAGCATAAACGAGCCTAACTATTAACGGATGACATAAATAAGCCTCTTGCTAAAGTTCGATGGCATATCTGAGTTTTTTCCCATAAAAATATACTCAAATCTCTCTTAGATAAATACTCTTTTTTTAAAATAGTCTATTTATCTTAATGCTGAAATTGAATAATTGAAATTCAGTAGATCGTCTATTTTCATCTTGAAAAATGTGTTACCAAAAGAGATTGCCCCTCTCTTAATTTCACAAATATGGAGGATTTTATCGAGCAGTAATTAATTATTATGTCGGTAATTTGAATGTGACATTAAAGATTGAAATTTATTATGAATGCCCGAATTTTATCAATTCTAATAAACTCATCAAATTATGTATTTGATTCAAATCGGAATTAAAAAAAATGGCAAGTACATTTATTTTTCATTCACAAAAAGCGAACGATTTCCTAAAATTCTAATATGAAGAAGATCCTTCTGATTGATTCTATATCAAATTGATACCTTATTAATTTAGTATCTTCTACTCGAATTAAAGATATGAATCCTCATTATTCATGTTACTCCATTTAAGCCCATATTTCAGATTTATCTTTAATAATATATTTTTATAGCCATATAAAATTATATGACATGTTCAACATCATAAAAGGCGATTTTATTGAATTCGCATAGGGAATTCCCATATTGATGGTAAAGTGCTTCCTACAAAAGACGATTTTATTCTCATGGTTCGAATGTGAGATATCTGGTTAAAGATGGAGGGATACTTACCGCCCCACCACAACCTCCGATGGTAAAATGGAAAAGTAGTTGACAATGCAATTGTGGCAACGTTCAAATAGCAGCGGGAAACACCTTCATATTCAGCCAAAACAAAAAGTAATACTCAAACGTCCACTCAAGAACACTTCCTACAAAAGGCGATTTTATTCTTGGACGATTGGCTTAGGTTTGATTCAAAGTTTTGTAAAAATATGTATAGTCATTGGAAACACAACGATCATACACTTCTCATTTTCGATTTACATATATCATCAAACCTACATATATCAAGAAACAAGTTGCTTCCTAAAACCGTGATTAAATACACTTAAGTACTTGTGCAAAGTTGAAAGCTTAACTTAACTGGCATAGGTAATTAAATAACATACAAGAGCAGACAAGTCCGATTTCAGCTAAGGCCGACTACTAACAAGCTGGAGCTTAATCTTTTCCAGTGTTGAAAGAGCATCTTTCATGCTAATTCTTGCGTCAGGTGTCACTAAAGTGCAGCTCAATGCTAATTCCATGATAGATAACAAACATTGCATCTTTGCATCAATTTGTTCATCCCCTGGCTTTACCAAATTAGAATCCACCACCTTATGAATTCCACTTGGGAAGGAATCACTAATCCAACGATGTATACTCAAGTCTCCAGTAAATATTTCATCACCTGGTCTTGTTCTTGTGAACGTCTCCATCATCAGGATGCCAAAACTATAAACATCACAACTCCTGGATACTATTCCATCTTGTCCATACTCTGCAATCATAGTCGAAAATGATCACAAAAGCTTCCAAGTTAACACGGAATATGCCAAAACTGAGAGTATCAATCTATATCTGGGGGAATTTCAAATGATATGAGAAAACTTTTAGAAGTTCTAATATACCTGGAGCAATGTATCCGATGGTTGCAATTGTCCTTGTTTGAACAAAAGCCTCCCCTACATCTAACAATTTTGCAATGCCAAAATCACTGACATGACCAACCATTTCTTGATCTAGCAAGACATTGCTTGGCTTCAAGTCACAATGCACCACTGGTGTTGAATAGCCATTGTGAAGATAGTCCATTGCAGATGCAACATCTATCATTATATCAAGTCTCTGCAACAAATTCAAAAACAAGTTGTGAGAGTATAACCATTTATCAAGTGTCCCATTGGGCATGTATTCCAACACTAGGGCCTTGAAGTCTAGGTTGGAACAATTGGTGATGACTTTGGTCAGATTTCTGTGGCGAAGGTTGCGGAGTATCTCACATTCCGTGTCATAACTGTTGAATGCACCCTCCAATTGCACATTGAATACCTTTGCTGCGAAAAGTGTACCATCCTTGAGAATCCCTTTGTAGACCATGCTAAAACTCCCATTACCAAGCAAGTTGCTTTCATCGAATCCTTCTGTTGCCTGTTCAAGTTCATAATAGGAAATTCTTTCATGCTCTCTTGCTACAAACACATCTGCTTGACCTCTATTATTCTTTGTCTTTCGCAATCTTACAAATACATATGTGAGGGCTAATACAAGAAATACCAGACCCACTCCAAAAATGATGTACAAAATCAAGATTGTCTGTTTCCTCTTGGGAGAATGGATGACACATGGTGACACATTAAACTTAGAATCACCACAGAGTGCATCATTAGACAAGAAAGACTGACCTGTGGCATTTGCAAAAGGACCACCAGTGGGAATCTCTCCACTGAGTTTATTGAATGAGAAGTTCAGGTGTTTGATATACACAAGATCTTCCAATGACTTTGGAATTTCACCACTAAGATTGTTATAGCTCAAATCCAAGAATTCCAATGCCAACATTTTGCCAAATGAATCTGGAATTGGCCCATCTAATCTATTATGTGCCAGAGAAAGATTAATCAATTTATCTAGACCCCCTACAGTGCTAGGAATCTTACCAGAAAAATTATTTTTTGACAAATCAAAGAGTGTTGCAGCCTTTAAATTTCCAATCTCCATGGGAATTTTCCCACTGAATAAATTGGATGAAATATTGAATTCTATGAGATCATGAAGTCCTCCCAAGCTTTCAGGTAAGCTTGAATTCATCATGTTGTAAGCTAGATAAAGATACCTCAAACTGGTAACTTTTCCTAAGCATGGTGGCACGAAACCAGAAAATTTATTTTCTGACAAGTCTAATGCACCAAGATTCTTTAAACTGCACATAACATCTGGTATGGTACCTTCTATCTTATTGCTAAATAAGTAAAGTTCTTGAAGGTTCAGCATGCCATGGATAGTTTTTGGAATATGTCCTGTCAACTCATTCTTAAAAAGGCTAATCCTTGTCACTCCAGAAAGATTACTAATTTCTTCAGGAATGATGCCCTTGAGTTTACAATTCGATCCTTCAAAAACCTGTAGAGTGTTGGAGAAATTCCCTATAGATTCAGGCAAAACACCATCCAACGGATTATCACCAAACCAAAGTGCTCTTAGTTTCAAACAGTTTGTTAATGATGTAAGGAAGCTCAATGCCGAGTAGCTGAAAAATTTATTTCTCTGCAAGTTAAGAATCTCAAGGTATTCTAAGTTACCAAGTGATTCAGGAATTGGACCTGTGAAACTATTGCCTGAGAGATCAAGCAATCTGAGTCTTGAAGAATTTGAGATTGAAGCAGAGAGAAAACCACTCAAATTATTTCTTGCACAAACAAATTGTTCCAGGAGGGGCATTCCGCGACCTAAATCTGAAGGTAGAGTACCTGAAAGCTTATTCCCTCCAAGATCTAGTTTCTGCAGTGTTGATATGTTGAAAATGCTTGGAGGGACAGAACCAATAAACTCATTCTGTGCTAATCCCAACACCTGTAGTTTCTCAAGATTACCGAGCTCCGCTGGTATCTCTCCTGTCAATTGGTGGAAATATATGACTACCAATTTGGCAGACAAGAGAAAAGGAATAAAATTTCAGATATCTTGTAAGGAAATATCATATTACCTTCCAAGTTTAGTGCTCCAAGTGCTAATATTTTAAGAGTTGTTAAGTTGGCCAACTCTCTTGGTACAGTTCCAGCAAACTCATTTTCAGACAATGACAAGGCTTGAAGGTTTTTGCATTTCTCCAGGTTCGTTGGAATAACTCCGTCTAGGGAGTTGCGTGAGAGGTAAAGCCCTTTCAAGTTTGGAAGATGGTCACATATTGTTGTTGGAAGCTTACCAGTAAGATTGTTGCCGGTAAGAGCAATGATTTCCATTGTCATAATGTTAAAGATTGATGGTGGTATAGAGCCACTAAGTTGATTATGTTGCAGGTCTAGGATAGTCAGGTAACCAAGATCACCAAGTTCCCGAGGGATCTCTCCTTCAAGAAAATTTCTCTGCAAGCTTAGCACTTCCAGCTTTGTTAGATTGGAAAGGGAAGATGGAATTTTCCCTGAAAATTGGTTATTCCAGAGGTACACAGAGCGTAGGTTCGATAACAAACTTAAAAATGATGGAATGACTCCGGTGAAGTTATTGCTTGTGACATTAATTGATTTCAACCTGTGCAAATGAGACAACTCTTCTGGCAAATCCCCGCGGAAACTGTTGTTAGTGATTGCGAGGGAGACGAGAAATGAGAGGTTTCCAAGGTGCGGAGGAATAGTACCATGAAGTTGCATGTTAGAAATGTCTAAAGCAGTGACTCGGTTGTGGCGGGAGCTGCAAGTGATTCCAATCCAGCTGCAAACCGGGCTGGAAGAAGACCAGTTTCTTGCTAATATATTGTTAGGATCAGAAGAAATGTGAGATTTCAAGGCAAGAAGAGCAGCTTCATCAGTGCTAATATTAGCAAGTGAACAAGTATGGTGATGAAGCAGAATGAAAACTGCAAGAGCAAAGAGCAGATTGCAACTTCTGCACATAACTATAACAGGCAGGTTTCTCTTTTTCCCTTGTTAAACTAAAACAATATATAATTGATAATGCAAAGCATTGATACCACAAAGTTGGAGCTTTGGAGTGTCAATTTTTGAGTACCACAAGTTGTATTGTGACCACAGGTCTGTCTCTATTATTGTGTGGATGGAGAGTGAACTGAAATAGACACTCATGTGGTAAAGAAAGAAAGAAAGACTTTTATGTGCAAACAAACATTGTTAAGACAAGTTACCTTTATGAGATGTGCTATTGCCTTTATGAGGTGTGCCAAACTTGGAAATCCTTTCTTTCTGGTCAGTGAGACATGTCCTTTTGGTGCAATGAGTCGAAAAACATGCTCTTTGAGCCTCAATAATTGTCAGTTGAGGCTAAGTTTAAGTGTTTATTTATGTATTATTCCTTTAATTTGCTACAAATATCTAACTCGCTAAAACATCTACCCACTTCTTAAATACAATAAATATTAAAGATATTACTCTATAAACTTCTAGAAACCTCTACTAAATATCTATGATATTTTGTACCTCCAAAAAATTAACTTTATTTTTCACAACAATTTGTGTGGAATGCTAGGAAACTTATTTTCTCTAGTTCCACTAGGTTTGTAATTTTTCTCATTTTTAAAGAACTTATTTTTCTAAAAAAGTATTTTCTAAAACTTTTAACTAATCAAACATGAGAAAATCAAGAGCGTATCAGTTGCATGTGTGAAAACCGTTGCACCTTACCACATTCATTTTCTTACAAGAGTGTTAATTAACGTGCGATCTTATGTTTTCTTCTGCTTGCTTTTTGTAGTACAAGTCTCTATAGAGCCTCGCTCCTTTAATATAACAAGAAGAAGGTAGATTGCCCTATTTGTCGTGTCAATCCTTATTTACTACTAGTACATCTTTTTAAACAGTTGGGTCTAGCGGGATGTTATACGCATCATTTCATGCATATATAACTTCCATTCATTGATAAGAAAAAGGAAAAGTGTGAACATGGAACCAATTGATAATAAAATTCATATAAGGAATTGAAATGACAACTGAAGTAATCCTCAAATTTTCTATAGATTATTTAGTAAAAGCAAACAACAAAAAGGGAAAATGTGTAAACAGAGCAACATATGAACTCTTTAGTACTAATGCAACGGTACATATGTAACTTCAGCTTCACCATGGAGCAGCAGCCTCCGAATCATCGAATGTGAGTGCAGCACTTGCAGTAGGGCCTTCACTCAACTGTCGACCATATCCGTCTGAGGCGGCAGAAGGTGCCCCCGCCACTCCTGAACTTTGGATTTGGCTCATTTCACGGCGTCCGTTCAAATTTCTCCCCTTGCAAAATGCTGGCAAATACACCCCTGCCACAATATATGAAATTTTATACATGCAAAGCTTTTTGACACCTAAATTAGACAGTGTTAAAAACTTTTACATTATCAGTATAATATTGTCATTTTTATCAAGTTACAACTAATACTTATACATGACATGATTATGTAAAAAGTATCTACCATCAGTGCATCGAGCTTAAATTCAAAGTTGACGGATTTAACTTATATATACTAGCATTGCGGTGAACTTTGTACTATCATTGGATTTGTACTTGTTGTAGGCTTGTAGCAAGTTACATACTTTATTTTACTATTCACACCGTTTTAATTTGTTTCTCTTTCCTTTTTAGTCTGTTTCAAAAAGAATGTTTCTTTCCTTTTTTGACAAACCTTTAATTTCAACTTTCCACGTGACATATTTTATAAGATCACAAGATTAAAGGATATCTTTTTTACATTCTACATATATCTAGTTTAAGACGATAAGATTCAAAAGTCTTTAACACTTTCTTAAACTCCGTGCAAGTCAAAACCAAACTAACAAATTGAAACAGAGGAAGTAGTTAGTAATCCCACTTATTCTCGACACTTATATATAATCATCTTTCAGTTGACCTGATAGTGAATAGAAGTTAAATCGAATTTAACGACATTTGAAGTTATGAAATGTAATACCTTCTCCCAAAGCCAAATTGTAGTAAAGATCAATAATGTTAGGGCAATTTTGGTAGCATTGTTGGGAGCAAAGCTTAGAGGTGAATGTTGATTCAAGAAGTGAATCAGAGGAAATGCCAACAGAGTTCCTATCAGCACCACAAGCACTTATGCACTCATCACTTTCAACCAAATTTGCTATGCCAATATTGGTCACTAACACCTCAGAGGTCTTGCATTGGTACCCTGTTGTTCCCTCACTTGAGTCATAAGTCTCCAAAGAGCAACGACTCCCGGAGGAAGCAACTGAGTAGGCACACATTCCTACTGGCAAATCTTCACACACAATTTCTCCTGTATTTTCAAATAATAACACGAAACAGGATTTTAAGTCGGTGGATACAGAGTAATTTCATATGTACTTTTTATTGCTTAACTAGATATATGGAAACTGAGTTCGAAATAGTGAATGTGTTTGCACCTGCAGGATCATACTTGCATTAAATGGATGTACTAGACGCGAGTACGTTAAATCATCAAGAAAATGTTTTTTATATGTAAGTCATTAAAAAAAAAATTGTGTTCAGTTACTGCTTAAAAATATCTTTCATCAAAAGGGGAGAAATGACCTCCCTCACTTATGGGCGGAAGTCATTTTCCTTACGACAACTATCTTGACTTTTAACTTCATATTACTTGTTCCAACTGACATTAATATAAGGGAATTTATCTGTCTTGTGAGGATTCCTAACGATCGATGACATTAATCGTGTTATAGAAAATCTTCGGAGAAATCAGTAAGTCTCCTAAACTAGTATTTATATTTAAATACTAAATATATATACAAGAAAGTACATACCATCATTACCAAGAGCTCCATGGACTAGAAGTGAGAAAACAATGAAGATAACGAGCTCCATATTTGGTAAACAAGAAAAGGCTTTTTTCTTCTTAGAAAAGTTATTAAGAGGAGAATTTGGTGATGAGAGATGTAGAGAAGAGAAAGGGGTTCTTTATATAGGCAGAATTTAGATGAGTCCAATAAGAAATGCCACTCAACCAATAAAAGGTTCTCGAAACTAACACTACTAGAAATAGAGATTTTTTCCACTGCAAATCAATGAAAAATTTATATTATAAGACATGATTTTCCCACTCATTTCCCACCGAACTTGTTCACTGGGAAAATGCATGGTGGGAAACAGTTTCCCACTGAAATAGTGAGAAATTCCATGATTTTTTTTTATCTGAAAATACTATTATTTTTTTTCTTTTCCCACCTATTATCGGTGGGAATAGTCCCTCAACATTTTTCACTAGAAAATCAATGGGAAAATAATAATCTTTTAGTAGTGTAACTATTTTAAAATTCATTATTAGATTTAAGCTATCTATATTGATGGATTAAATAACTTTCAAATGAGATAATGATCAATAACACACTGAACTATCATTTTTCTTGCGAGTTTCATATCCTAACTATCAGTTATTCTCTCTTTTTCTATCTGAACTATCACCATATATGTATTAAAAACACACATAATTGAGTAGATGGTGATAGTTAAGGATAACGGAACAAATGATAGTTGGTCTAGTCAGCTTCGAGGGGTGTTTTTAATATATAGATGGTGATAATTCAGGTAGGAAAAAAGAACAAATAATAACTAGAGCATGAAACTCGCGAAAAAGTGATAATTCAGATGTGGTTTTGAACCTTTAACTCTTTTCAACTTACCAATACAATAATTATGATATACTTTCTTATGGAACGTTATCCAACGTTACGTTTAGTTGATCACTTTGAAAATGGGATATATAATGTAGAATAATTTTTTTTTTAAAAATATTAGACTAATTTTAAGTTGGTTAAAATTTTATCATCCTTAGTATATTAGTCTAAATTTTTTGCCGAATGGAGACTGTTTCCTTGTTCTTAATATAGAGCCTGCAGACTGGTGATTTGGATTTGTTATTTTCCCTTGTTTCAATGAGGACAATTTTGCGGAAATCCCAAAATTGCCATATGTCTTTCCTTTATTAATTTATGTATTTGTTTATTCACTGAAATCTGGAATCTCATTTTTCTATTTTTTTTCTTGAAGAATCAAGCCCCATGGGATTGCTCATTAATCAATTGTTAATTTTGACATAGAAACCAAAGGTCACTAGTTGTTTGTACGCATGTGCACACTCAATATGATTTTCATTGGTGTTGGGTACCTGTTTTGGGACCCGATTGGCTGATCTGATGGTATGTTGGGAAGTTCCACTTTGGAGTAAAGCGGTTTCATTCGTATGGTTGAAACCCGAGAACTGTGATTAAGGAGGAAGGATGAGCATCACATGGTTGGAGTTTCATCCAACATGACTAACAACAAGGGAACGTAAACTCTGAAGTTTCTTTACGAGGGAATAAGCTTTCTTATGTTTAACAAAAGCATGACTGCATCTTTACAAGGTGCTCAGATTTTTTATGAGAATGAAAATTACTACACAAAAAATACCATAAATCATAATAATTAACAAGTTCACTTGGTTAACTCTCGAAATTCCAACCGTACCACATAATTGAGTTGTAGGGAGAATGTGATATAGAATACCGATTTTCAAGCTATTCTGATGATTATGAGAATTCATGAAGTACTGTTAAGAACCTTGGACAACAATAGACCTGTTTACATTTTTTTCAGCTGATAAAAGACATCCTAGTTCCACAGGAACTACTTGCTGCATAACACCTCATTGTCTCCAGGCATAAATTTTGATTAGATTATAGATGATCACACTCATATTGTAGTTGGGTAAACCGGTATAAATCAAATAACAAGATGAAAAGTATTGTATCTGTATCGAATATCTTAAGTATATGCTGCTGTAATATATAAGCTCAGAGCCATTATACTGGACATAACGTAAGTATTATGAGTATTTGCCAACTACAGCATGCTTTCTCATCAATCAATCACAGATATGTTAGCAAAAGCAACAAAATATTCAACTTGCAATTAAGGGATAGTGACAAGTTCAACAAAAATACAGGTTAGTTGCTTTCTCTTCACTACTCAAGTTCATACACAGTTGAAAAGAACTATTCCTTGAAATATAAGATAAGATTTCCCGGCATAAGCACACTATTCATGATCTGCTTCCTCTTCGTCCTCATATCCTTCATGCTCATCTGCTACTGCATCTTGATACTGCTGGTACTCAGAGACCAGATCATTCATGTTGCTCTCTGCCTCCGTGAACTCCATCTCATCCATTCCTTCCCCAGTGTACCAGTGCAAGAAAGCCTTCCTCCTAAACATGGCTGTGAATTGCTCACTGACACGACGGAACATCTCTTGTATTGATGTTGAATTTCCAATGAAAGTTGATGCCATCTTTAGACCAGTTGGTGGAATATCACAGACCGTTGACTTGACATTGTTGGGAATCCACTCAACGAAGTATGAAGAGTTTTTGTTCTGCACATTAAGCATCTGCTCATCAACTTCCTTGGTGCTCATTTTCCCCCTAAACATAGCTGATGCTGTCAAATAGCGGCCATGCCTAGGGTCGGCAGCACACATCATGTTCTTTGCATCCCACATTTGCTGAGTAAGCTCAGGAACAGATAAAGCTCGGTATTGTTGTGAACCACGTGAGGTAAGTGGAGCAAACCCAACCATGAAAAAGTGGAGACGGGGGAAAGGAATGAGATTCACAGCAAGTTTCCGCAGATCAGAGTTAAGCTGTCCAGGGAATCTGAGGCAACAAGTAACTCCAGACATGGTTGCAGAAATTAAGTGGTTCAGATCGCCAACTGTTAGAAAACAAAAGCACCATCAGTAAAAGGAAAAGTTTCCAAGAAGTTGCAGAATAATTAATCCACATGATGAAGCATATTCATAGTAATTGTTGCTAAGCAAACACAATCAACCAACCCTCTATCCCAAATGAGTTATTATCAGCTAAGAGAAAATACACTATATAAAGTTAGCTTATGAATGAAATTGGTGGTGGTGGTGGTGGTGGGTGGGTGGGGGTGGGGGGTGGGGGGGATTTATAACTAAACAGTTGATGAAACACATTTCATGAAGATTAATTTAAGATAAGATTTAAGAAAACCAAACTGAAAAGCAAAAATGAAATGGCTGCATAAATGGGAGGCCATTGGCGCAATCAGAATATTAGTTTCAATTAACACCAAAGCATATATTGAAGATTCCATCACCACAGCTCAAAGTCGTTGCATGTGGAACTATATTCCTTAGTAAATGAGTGATGCCCATTCATATGAATAGAGGATACTTACAGCTAGGAGTTGTAAGCTTGAGGGTTCTGAAACAAATGTCATATAAAGCCTCATTGTCAAGAACCATGCACTCATCTGCATTCTCCACAAGCTGATGAACAGACAATGTAGCATTATAAGGCTCTACAACCGTGTCTGAAACCTTTGGAGATGGGAAGACAGAGAATGTCAGCATCATCCTATCTGGGTATTCCTCTCTTATCTTTGAAATGAGAAGTGTCCCCATTCCAGACCCAGTCCCTCCTCCCAGGGAATGGCACACCTGAAACCCTGCATATATTTCCACATATAAGAAATAATGGTGCATGTATCACTATGTATATATCGAAAAAAATTGAAGTCACAGGCAAATCAAATCAATAAAACTTGTGATAATGAAACCAATTCCACGAGTTAATAAATCTTGATATGTACAAACATTTCAAGAACACCTTTAGAAATAGCAATTTTCAGGATCCTTGTGCGCAACATCAAGAATAGATTCAATCAACATAGCAGCCTCTGTGTACGGACCATTGATTCGTTCAACTATCATCTTTTAAAGCAAGTCAAGATCCTCTAAATACACACACGAGACCTAAAGTGTGATAAGATGGCTATATTCGCATATCTAAAGGAAATCAGAAGCATATATGAAATGGTAAAACAATAGAACTTGCCAATCAAAAGTAATCCCACGAGATAACCAAATCAGAATACGAGCAAGCATTTAAACAGAACTGTGTAGGCAATCACAAACATTTAAACATAAATGTAAGCAATCACGATTTTAAACTTCTCAAATGAACAAAATACATCAGGACATGCATAAAAATTTAAACAAACACCTTGTCAGCATCACAATTTCATCTTCTCAAACGAATAAAAAACAATCAACACGAGATTAACAAATCAAAATATGCATAAAAATTTAAACAAACACCTTGTCAGCTTCTCAAATGAATTAAAAACACAATCAACACCAGATTAACAAATCAAAATATGCATACACGTTTAAACAAATACCTTGTAGGCAATCACAATTCTCAGCTTCTTTACGAACAACATCAAGAACCGAATCAATCAGCTCAGCACCCTCGGTATAATGACCTTTAGCCCAGTTATTACCAGCACCAGACTGACCGAAAACAAAGTTATCAGGCCTAAAAATCTGACCATAAGGTCCAGATCTAACACTGTCCATAGTACCAGGCTCTAAATCCATAAGAACAGCACGAGGTACGAAGCGCCCACAACTCGCCTCGTTGTAATATACATTGACCCTCTCAAGTTGAATATCTGTCTCCCCATGGTACTCGCCGGTTGAATCTATCCCATGCTCCGCGCACACCACCTCCCAGAACTTGGCCCCTATTTGGTTGCCGCATTGACCACCTTGAATATGGAGGATTTCACGCATTTTTTTTTTCTTTCAAAGAATAGATGAAGAGATTTACAAATAGGGTTTCGTCTAGGGAGGGAGGATGAAGAGAAATGGAGAGAGAGACCGATGGATTTGAGGGATTGTGTGAGAAATGAAGAGGAAAGCGAGGGAAAGGAGTTTATATATAAAGTAGCAGCAGCGATTATGGGGGTTTTGTGGCGTTTGAAATTTGAAATTTTGTTATTACAAAGTCCCAACAAGTGGATGGATGGTAGAATTTGCGGACGTTATGTGTTAGCGGTACGTATTTTAAGGTTTTAGTTTGCGAAAAATCAAAAAATAATTTTGTTAAACACCGCTTAATATGAAAATAAGAAGGAAGTGCTATATTTTAAAGGAAAAATGATAAATATTTCTTTAAAAATTTTATGATTTAAAGTAGGTATATCTTTCGTTGAAAAAGTTATATATACATACATATATATATTTCGTTTAACAAATAGTGCATATATACATTCGCCGTCTAACAAATGGTCATATTTATATTGTACGAAAAGGATCGCACTTTAAAGGATACTGATTATAGATATATATACTACTAGAACCCGTGATCTATATATAAATCTCGCATAAATAATTTTATTGTTACTTCAAAATTTTCAGTCTCAAATATACAGATCATTATAAAATAAAAATTAATAGGTTGGGACAAATATAAAAAGGTCAATAGTACATATAGTTAAAAGTGGGGTATATGATGTCCTAATCATGGCCAACAACCTCTTCATTTATTTTTTTAATCTTATATTTGGAAAAAAAGAAAGTCTCATGAGATAGTGATATTTTAGAACTTTTATTTTCTTCATTTAAAGAAGTAATTATTGCTCCAACTTAATTTACCAAAAATGCAACTAGCAAGTGATAAATTAAATGTCTAAGTCATGTCACATTGATATTGTTTTACGTCATGTCATGGCACATTTGTATCAATATTTATGTACATATTAAATTTTAAAAAATTGACAACATGACATTGTTTCGTATGATGTGCATTTGCTCCTAAACACAAATTTGATATTTTAGAAATAAGAATTATAAATTAAAAAAAAAAACTATACTTTATATCGCAGAAAAAACATGGAAGGGGAGCAACAATAGAGAAATTACAATTTTTGTGTAGGTTAAATTTAGAATAAATTCACAAAATACGTCATTCTTTTTGAACAGGAAGAGATCAATGAGTTATTATTAAGAGTTGCGGTGGAAAGGGGTAAGGTTTTTTTTTTCGAGTCTTCCAAGTTTTAGTTGTTGCTACTTTGTAGAACTGTTTGTGAGCTTGGGGCTAGCTTAGCAGTGCTCATGAATAGATTAGACTCTGACTACATGTTAGTTATTAAGAGTTGTGGTGGAAAGATAAGTTTTTTTCATCTTAATTAATAGTTCCGGATTCGAATTTTGAAAATAATATTACATTTGATAGGAAGTATTTTACCTTCAAAGTAGCTACTTTCTAGCGAATTTGGATTACTCAGGCTTCAAGGCAGGTGTCATACAATCGATGAAAAATTGAGACAAAAGGATAAGTGATTGAGTTTAATTACTCAAACGTCCTTGGAGAAGTTGATTAAGAATGTTAATTAAAATAAAAAAAAATCTCCTAATTAATTACAAAAGTCTCTTGGTCAATTACCCAATAATTTATAATTAAGATTTATTGCGTTCTTGCCACATATCATTTTCAGTTAACAGAGCTGTTACATCAACCAGGACCGACCCAAAAACAAAAGGTATAACACACACAGTCACCAAATGTCAGAAATTAAAATACTCAATAATGATCAGGTAATTAAAATCATATCCGAACATAATCATGTAAATCATCACATGAGAACATATAATTCTCTAACAGACGTAAAAGCCAACCGACAACCATTTGTGATATGCCATCATAACATAACCATGGAACTATATCCATACTGAATCACAATTATATATCATTTGTATCTCATCAATCTCATTTTGTATCAACTTTGATCACATATTTGTAGCTCATTTGTACACATATATCAGAGGGTCATGTGTTTGCCCATCTAATTATGACCTTTTCTGCAGGAGACTCTAGAAATTCATGTACCATATCAACGTGGTACTCGCTCCCATACAACTACTCATCTGGATGCTCCCCTCAGACTCAAGTCACTCATATCATAACCGTTCATCCGGATGCTCACCTCGTACTCGAGTCACTCATATCATAACCGCTCCTCCGGATGATCACCTCGAACTTGAACCACTCATATAAGAATAATGATATATTATTCAATCACAATCCAGTCATCTTAATATATTCTCTGTCCATCCATCACACAAATAGTATAATCATGTACACATACATTAAACCCTAACCAAGTCTGACTTTTTAATTCATAATTCCTTTCTACCAATCAAGTACTATTGTCTTGCTACGTCCTTTTTTCTCAAGTTCTTTATAGGACAATTTTACCCTTACTACTAGTCATCCTTTTATTAAGACTACAAGATCTAAATCATTACCAAGTATACATAATATCAATGTCACCCACAAAGGATTCTTCATGAATTATGTTGTGTTGCTTGTTCTCATGACAAATTAAATATTATATCGACTAAGGTTGAAATTATATCCCCTAAAATTTTGAAATGTATACATAGGTAAATATGGGTATGTTCATCTGCCAAGTGGACTATTTGCTATTATGTGATCTTAATAGATGTATTTATGGTATGGTCACATGTGCCCTGATATCAACTTGCAGTTTGATTTTTGCAAGGTTCTTTGCTCAAATTGTTAAATTATGAGCACAATTTCAAATTATAAAATTATGTTGATAATATTGATTTATATCCAAGTTGGTTTAATAGAAATTGTATGCCTCAAATTATAGCTAAACCATTAATTATGAGAACATATCTCCAGAAAACGATTTGGTGTGAGATGTGTTATTTAAAACGTAGCAACACTTGTATGCATCAAGCAATCAAGATTTTTCTGTCACAATTGGTTCAGGGTCAGAAACCAAATAATTCTAATATAAAAAATTTGAATGTGTGATATATAATTCAGTTACTCCACAACAACACACAAATATGAGTCCCTAAATGAGGTTGGAAGTAAATGTTAGCTTTTTTAACATTAGAGGAGAGTTGATTAACAACTGAAAAATTATACGTGGAATAAATTAACTAAATCTTCATAAAAATGTGAACTTGAAGTTCTAGAGATTATTTGATTGCAAAACATTGCAAATCAATTGTCAGATGTATTTGCTGACTTTATGTTATAATTTAGCTGTAATTTCTCTAATGAAAAGTTCTTGAAAGACAAAATTTATGGCACACCTAAAGCATGATAGATCAATTGATTTCAAAGGTAAAACTCCTTGAAGAAGGAGAGAAGCAGATGATCAAGATGGTCATAATAACGAGGCAAGTGCTTTAAAAGAGCACCACGATATAACACTTTATAAAACCTTAACAAAGCTTCAGGTACCTGAAAATGATGAAAAATAAAGAGATCTCGATAAGTTATGTCACACTGAAATCGATATCAAATGACTGTTAACGATATTTTTGATATGATCTAGCGCTCAACATTATAAATGGTAATGAGGATATTGAATCCAAATCTATCAAAGAGTATGAACATATAAATGATTGATCGAATAAAAATATGCAATTCAAGTAGAACGCTAGTGGGGTATAAATAAATTCTTGTGCGGAATCTTGAACCCAAAAGTTGTTCTTGGCCTTGCTAGAGGAGAGAGAGAGAGAGAGAGGATTTGATGTCAAAATCTTGAGAGATTAGTGGTTTTATGTTGTAAGATCATGGGAGACATTTCTCCATTCTTAGAAGGATTTTTGAGAGCTTTTGGGGTCGAGTTGAGGTGAAGAAATAAGGAAGTGAATCCAAAATTACATTTTTAAATAGGGGATGAAATCATGTTTTACGGGAAAAAATGTGCATTTATCCACGGGCTGCACTTTCCAAGGAACGGGCCAATTTTGGTCCAAATTTGGACCCTCTACTTACTAGTCACTATTTGGGATCCGCGCTCAAAATTTTCCATTCGCAGGTCGCACTTTCAAAGCGCTGGCCCATAACCTTTTACTTCAAACTCCGATTGATACAACGTTGGATGCGTTGGAAAGAAGACTCAAAAAAGATTAATTTGATGAGTTGAATCACCCAAAAATACTTATTAAATAGGGAGTTATGGTCATTTAAAATTAATCCTTATTCATACACTTCGCATACTCTTCACTCTTCTAAAGGAGCAGTGAAAGACCTTTTAGATAAGGGATTCATCAGACCTAGAAAATCCCCGTGGGGTGCACCAGTTTTCTTTGTTCGAAAGAAAGATGGTTCTCTTTGTATGCGTATTGATTATCGGAAATTGAACAAGGTGACCATCAAGAATAGGTATTCTCTCCCAAGAATTGATGATTTGTTTGACCAACATCAGGGTGCCAAGTGTTTCTCAAAGATAGACCTCAGATCTGGATACCATTAGCTTAGGGTTCGGGAGAGTGACATCCCGAAGACAACCTTCAGGACTTGGTATGGTCATTATGAGTTTGTAGTTATGTCTTTTGGACTAACAAATGCTCCTGCAGCTTTTATGGATTTGATGAACAGAGTTTTCAAGCGATACCTGGATATGTTTGTGATTGTGTTCATAGATGATATCTTGATATACTCTCGAAGCGAGAAGGAGTATGTCGCTCATTTGATGGTGGTTCTACAGACGCTTAAGGATTTCCAGTTGTATGCATAATTTAGTAAATGGGAGTTTTTGTTGAACTCAGTGGCGCTTTTGGGTCATGTGGTTTCAAGTGAGGGTGTACCGGTAGACTCTAAAAAGATAGAGGCAGTGAAGATTTGTCCTAGACCAGTGAATCCTTCAGATATCTAGAGTTTCTAGGGTTTAGCTAGGTATTATCGGAGGTTTGTTGAGGGGTTTTCGTCCATTGTATCCCCATTGACTAAATTGACCCAAAAGAAAGTGAAGCTCCAATGGTTGGAGGCTTACGAGAAGAGCTTCCAAGAATTGAAGGCTCGACTCACCTCAGCACCTGTGTAACCCTACACAAGGGTACCGATGGATTTATGGTATATTGTGATGCTTCAAGGATTGGCCTTGGTTGTGTATTGGTGTATCATGGTAAGGTTATAGCATATGCTTCCAGGCAGCTGAAGGTCCATGAAAAGAATTACCCGACACGTGACCTCGAATTGGTAGCGGTAGTATTTGCCTTGAAGATTTGAAAACACTATTTGTAGGGGGTCCATGTGGATGTGTTTACGCAACACAAAGCCTACAATATGTTTTTACCAAGAAGGATCTAAATCTACGTCAAAGAAGGGGGTTGGAGCTACTCAAGGATTATGTTATGAGTGTCCTTTACCATCCAGGCAAGGCTAATGTGGTGGCAGACACTCTTAGTAGGATTTTTATGGAGAGTGTGTCCCATGTAGATAAGGGGAGGAAGGAGCTGGTGAAGGATGTGCATCGACTCTCACAGTTGGGAGTTTGTTTGGTTGACTCGACTGATGGCGGTGCTATTGTTCAGAATGGATTAAAATCATCATTGGTGACTGATGTAAAAGCGAGACAAGATGAGGACCCTATTTTGGTAAAGTTGAAGGAAGCCAATGAGAATCAAAAGGTAGAGGTCTTCTCCAAAGGGGGAGATGGTGTGCTTCGATATTAGGGTCATCTGTATGTTTCGGATGTTGGTGATTTGAGAGATCGGATGTTTCACGAGGCTCATGGTTCCATATATTCCATACATTCAGGTGCCACAAAGATATATTGTGACCTACGGGAAGTCTATTAGTGGAATGGCATGATAAAGGACATTGCAGAATTAAGTGTTTGAACTGTCAACAGGTGAAAGTGGAGCATCAAATACTGGGAGGTGTGCTTAAAGATATCATTATTCCTACTTAGAAGTGGGAGGAGATCAATATGGACTTCATCACAAGGTTGCCTCGCACTCATCGACCGTACGAATCTATTTAGGTGGTGGTGGACAGGTTGACCAAAGACGCTCATTTTCTACCAGTCTAAACTACTAATTCAGCGGAGGATTACGCCAAACTGTACATTCAGGAGTTAGTTCGGTTGCATGGAGTGCCATTGTCCATCGGTTGCATGGAGTGCCATTGTCCATTATATTAGATAGAGGTACTCAGTTTACTAACCAATTTTGGAGATCATTTCAAAAGGGACTTGGTACTCAGGTCAAGCTCAGTATAGCATTTCACCCGCAAATACATGTTCAGGCGGAGCAAACTATTCAGATTCTCGAGGAAATGTTGAGAGCTTGTGTGATTGACTTCAAGGGTAGATGGGATGACCATTTTCCTCTCATTGAGTTTGCGTATAATAACAGCTACTACTCCAGCATTTAGATGGATCCGTTTGAGGCTCTCTGTGGGCGGAGATGTGGATCGCCTATTGGATGGTTTGAAGTCGATGAAGCTGCGATGATATTACCAGATTCAGTCCATGAGTTTTGGGAAAAGTTCAGCTTATAAGGGATAGGTTGAAAACAGCTCAGAGTCACCAAAAGTCCTATGTGGATTTGAGAAGGAGAGAACTTGAGTTTGAAGTCGATGATTGGGTGTTTTTGAAGGTATCTCCCATGAAGGGAGTGAGGAGATTCGGAAAAAAAAGGAAAACTCGGTCCCTTTTATGTTGGCCCATACCAAATTGTGAAACGGATCGACAAGGTAGCATATGAATTGGAGTTGCCCTCAGAATTGTCCTTAGTCCATCCAGTTTTTCATGTATCGCTCTTAAAAAAATGTTTGGGTGATGCAGCACTAGTTGTTCCAGTGGACAGTGTCGGTGTGAGAGACAGACTTAGTTATGGAGAGGTTTCGGTGGAAATATTAGATCATCAGGTTCGAAGGCTAAGAAACAAAGAAGTAGCTTCATTTAAAGTTTTATGAAGGAATCAGCATGTTGAGGGAGCTACATGGGAGGCCGACGCAGATATGATGGCTAGATACCCACATCTTTTCTGTTCTGGCTCAGTTTCATCTTGAGGTATGAGTTTTTGCCCATAAACTCTATTTAGTTTCATGTTCCATTCATGTGTTCCATTTTCTTTCATGACAAAGTATGTATGTATGATTCGTAAATTCAGTACAACCATGTAGTTCAGTTTGGAGTCGGTCGTCCCGTTAGTTTTCAGCCTATATGATCAGTATTTAAATATGGTGATTGCATTCTCTGCTTTTCTGTGTGTTTTCCCACATTTGAGGATGAATGTTCCCAAGGGGAAATATTGTTATACCCCGAAAGCCTTAAGATCATATCCGAGAGTTGAAACAGAGAAAAACAGGATTTTCTGCCCCAGGCCACAGAACTAGTCGTCCTATGACCCATTAAGATGACCACAAGTCATTAAGTGACTCATGGTGAGGAATTGGACTTAAGTTGGAAATTCAAATTTTTGGGTCACCACGGACATGACCACGAGTCGTGGTCAGCACCACGACTCGTTGAGTCATTCGTGGTCAAGGTTGGTGGAAGGAAGAGGAATTTGGGCAGTAAAGGCAATGGGAGGTGACCACGAGTTGTGGTCACTAGTAACGACCCATTATATTCCTCATGGTAACCTTCAGTAGATACTTGGCAGTGTACATGATGAATCTAGACCACGAGTCGTGGTCACTAACGATGACCCGTCCAGTCCCTCGTTGGGACTGGCAGTCTGTTATTCCCTGCGAGTTTATTTAGGGCTTTTCCGTAATTCCCATCATCCTAAGGCCTAAAATACATCATTTTAAGGTCAGAATGAAGTGTTTTAAGAAGGGTAACTTCATTCTAATCCATTCCTAATTCATGCATGCATGTTTAGAAGTCTAGAGGTGTGATCAAGCTGAATCTCTCAAGGTTCTTCCTCAACTATTCCTTGAGCAATCAAAAAGTTGTAGAACCATATTCTCTCAGGCATGTAGGGTTATGAATGGGTGAAATTGTTCACACCCATGCCCAATCCATCTCTAATTCATGAAAATATACATGTTGATTTTATGGGGTTTTTACCCAATGCATGAATTCCCTAAATTTCTACCATGGGTATGATCTAAGCATATTCTATTGTTGAATTATGATTCATGGGCAAGTTTTACAATATTTTCAATTATAAATCATGTTTTCAAGTTTCATAAATTATGATGCGCATCCATGAAAAGTTCATGAAAGTTGAGATCTATGATGTATGTTCAAGTATGATGAGATATATATGAGAAAAGCATGTTTTCGAGTTACCCATGTCTATGATTATGGTTTCAAGTGAAGCAAATATTTTCAAGCATGTTTAAGTATTGGGCAAGCCCATATGTTCAAGTATGGTTCATGATTTCAAGTTAAATATCTTACCACATTGTTTTGGAGTCAAGACTCGCAATTATGTTCAGCTTGAGGTATGGTTTTAGCCAAGGCTCCTCATGTTATGATTTCAGATTATGTATGTACATGATTATTTAGCTTCGTCACTAGATGATGGTCAGCTTCGTTGAAAAATAATGGAAAGCATATGCATGTTTTTTGGAGTAGTGTCTAGCACCGAGTAGGCTAAGGGTCAGTAAACCCTATGCCTCAGAACTACACACCAACGTAGGTAAGATCAGACTATTTGGGAACTCCCTTGGAGCTTTCCCCTACCCCGGCGGCCTTTAGCTTAATATCGATATCATGGTAGCGTCCTTAGCCCTGACAAGGCTTTGGACGGCTCTGCCCAAATTAGTCTGATAGTAGAACCACGTAAGCTCTACCGTGGTAATGTCGGTTACTTGACGAGTCTCCCATTATTTCTCTTGATTTCAGTTATGCATGTACATCAGTCATGATATTATGTTTTCAGCAGATTTTATCCAATGTTCAGTTTTACTTACGATTATCAGATTTGAGCTTTGGGTCATTTGATTCAGTTATGTTCTGATCATGATTTAAGAAAATAGCATGCAAGCCTCACTCTCAGATTCTTATCTTGATTATGTTTTATGTTATGTATGATTTAATGGTTTTTACTTACTTAAGAAGTTTTATTTATCTTGCATACTCGATACATTTCACGTACTAACCGCATACTCTATTTTGTATTATTTTATGATACAGGCTCCGATATCCAGACTCAGCCCCGTCACTAGCCAGTTTTCCAGAGTTAGCGTCTAGTCTCAGTTGGTGAGTCCTCATCTTTCGAGGATCATTCCTTATTAATTATCTTTATATTTTAAGTTTCAGAAATAGAGAGTTAGTTGGGGTTCCGTCCCATCAACTCATCAAAAGTAGAGGCTTTTTAGACATAGATTATATTCAGCTTTAGACTCGTGTTGTATGTTCTGATGTTATGCTATGTCCAGACTTCTGCTATGTTATTATGATTGATCTTCCACTTTTTATTGATTGAGTTAGATGTATGTTCATGTCATAGGTCAACTTGGAGTCTCTCGGGGCTCCTTGTCCCGTGTCTCAATCCAGGCCCATGTTCGGGTCGTGACATTTTCAGGGAACTCTTGTTTCAAAGTCGAATTCTAGAAAAAGGATAGAAAAAGTGCAGAAAATAGGCCAAGTGCAGTCCTCAGTATGAGTCATACCTTGTTGGTATGAGTCGGCAACCATTATGTGAACCAGAGGCTAAGCACAAGTGTTGAGGCCAAGTATGACTCTTGGTACGAGCTGTAAAATCATGGTATAAGTCGTACGAAGGATTCTTGTAACGAAGCAGAAAATTTGCACTTTCCTAAGCTCTTGGTACGAATAGAAGGCACAAGTCATGACAATATCATAGGACTGTACAAAGAAGCTGTGGTGAAGTATAGTGAATATGTCAAGTTAGCAAGTCTCAGAGTAAGAACAAGGACCAGGAGTGGTAATAACAATGTACAGATCGTATCATGAACTCGTGAAGAATTCCAGAGTATTCTATAGTTTACAAGATCAGACCATGATAGGCAACCTACGACTCGCAGTGTCACTATATGAGTCATACCTTCTCCCAGAACTTAGAAGATTTCAAGACTGCCTGACTCGTAGCTTCATGCTACGACTCATAGGCTCTGGCTGTGGCAGTTTTAGTAGTGTCCCTATTAATTTAGGAAAGGTTTCTACTAATTTGTATGAAATCTTTTTTGGGTAATTTTATTTAGGGGACGAATTATTATTGTTGTAATCATGTTTCTTGGTTTTCCTAACATTACTTGGAATTCCAATTCACGAATTGCTTTGAGGTTCCATTGATTGTTCTTGAATTGATCATACTTTTGATTGTGCAATAATCAATTGGGTTTTCTTTAATCATAGTTTCAAGTTATTAATTATGCTTTCTGTCATGAAATTTAAATCTTTTATTGCAACCATGAATAGCTAAAACCTCCACAACTATGGCTGTGGGAACCATGGTGAATTAACTAACTAGGGTTAATATAAAAGTGATTCTAAATGTTACACATGCTTGTATTATTCATCTCTTCGTCTTAAATGTTTCTTAACGATGCACAAGGTTAGAACTTACCCGAATTCTCTACTTTCTTGAACCTAAAGAAGTAGAGATTAGGAGAAGAGAAGAAGATCAAAGCTTTGAATTTTAAGTTTCATTAAATTATTTGAGTTGCGGTTGCAGGATAGTTAATTTTGAATAGTCAATAACGGTTAAATTGAAAACACTCAAGAGACCGAATCCAGTGATTGAGTATAGTGATCCAATAGGAATGGATCAATCATTTGGATGGATCTATGTAATCAATTCTATAAGCTAAGTATTGAGATAGATCACTAGTTTAATAACCCGAAGTTGCTCTGAATTCATTGGAAACACTTCCCTAGTTAATTGCATAAATTTGATCAGAACCACAATCTAGTACTTTCTTACTTAATTCTTTCTTTAAAACCCCTTTTTATGAAATAACTACACTAAAAGCATAAATACTAGTGTTATTCTACATCTTGACCATATTCCCTGTGGGATCGACCCCAACCAGTTGGGTTCTTTATTGAAAACGTCCACATCATAATTTTACAGTGGGTGTGATTTGAGCATTATCAAGCTACCGGTTCATCTTCAACATCCATCAACCCGTCAATGCTACTGTTATCACTAGCGTGACTCATCCTTTATCCTGTTCAACCAACAAGAGAAATAAAATAATTTAAAGAAAAAAAAGATGAAATATAAATGTGAATCAACAAATAAACAAATGACAATCAATTTCTAATCCCCGACATAAGCTTCATTTTTTATAATGTCCAAAATAACTCTCCAATAAAGGAGGTGGCTACGTTCTTATGCAAAAAAAGCACCCAACAAGCGTCGGGGTCGATTTTCCACAGATATTTGAGGCTAGATTTACCAAAAGTTGTGAATTAATTCACAAGAGCAAGCACAATGTGTAAAAATAAAGTAAAATTGGGGGAAGTGATTTGAACAAGTACCAATTGAAATTTGTAATCACAACAAGCTAACACAATTGTTGTTGACAAGATAAGAGAGACTAGGGGTGTGCATTCTATGTGCTATCATTTTGATAAGTATTAACTAAAAGCCTTAGAATCAACTATTACATGGATAGCTTTTGTTTTATCTATACTCAAAGTTTCTCAACCAAAAAAGTGTGTATATTTTGAATTTTCTCAAACCCCAAAACCAAGATCTATAAAGCAACTAGACATTGCTTGAGTGGGTATAGACTATTTCTAGTTCTAGCCCTTAAATGAAGCTTGAATCGGGCATAGACTATTTCTAGATCTAACCCTCAGGTAAAAGTCCCAAATCCTCACTATTGAAGTCTTACCCAACTTCACTTCTCTTTCTCAAGTAGAAGCATAGTTAGAAAATTCAATTAATAGTTGCAACCATTATTATTCAGATTAAAACTCAAAAAAATCAATAGATCCATGCATTATAATTAATTCTAAGATCAATTAGTCAATACCCAATCAATTCTAAATATCGGTCATTTACACACATTCCTAGAAGAGAAATAAGCTTCTTATAATTAGGGAAAGAGAAATTATACTAAAGAGGAATTCCTCAAAACGATTTAGCATAAGCAATTAAAATCAATTCCAAGCTTTGTATCTTCACCAATGGTGTTTTCACAAGGACGAAAAAGAAAGTAGAAAATGTACTATATTCTCTACAATATTCTCTATCCTTTTCAATATTTCCTGTATTTTTACAAATGAGATAAAAATCACATATATTCCTTGCACAGATTTCCAAAACACCCTTAGAAGCTTCCCAAGTACGTAATTATCTTTTGGAAAATTTTGCACTTTGGAGGAAGCTCAGTGTACTTGCGTTGGAGCTGCGTTTCGTAGGTGAGGACTTGTGACATAGATATGCAACACAAGTCCAAGGTAGTCTTCTTTCAACTCTTCTTGCATGGAACCTACAAAATGCAAGTGCTGACTTGTGGCACGCATGTCGCTTCTCGTTCCTTAGATGGATTGCTTTAAGTTCAAATCCTCCATCATCTTTGTTTCAATGAAATGCCTACACATAAGAGAATAAAGGCATAAAATCCTTCCAAATTGCATTAAAATGAGGCAATAACTCATGTTTAAGATTATATAAGTTGGGAAATTATCAACTTATCAGTCCGTTGCCAAAATATTTCGGTGGACACTTATACATCTTGGTTGTGATAGGTTACTTCTCAATGATGGGCCGAAGCTATGGCTCTTAAAAAATTAAAGAAAGAGAATATTTCAAACATAATTTGATTCAATATCATCTACCATTTTGGCATTTCTTGTTACATTATAATAGAAAATGGCAAGCCATTTGATAACAACAAACAATATTTGTAATCTCTTTGATTTCAAGTAGCGTAAATCTTCTATGTATCATCCTGCCCTAATGGTCAGGCTAAAGTATATCAATAACACTTTGTACAACTTATTGAAGAAGGTCATCTCCAAGTCTAAATGAGATTGGCATGACCAAATAGAAGAAGATTTATGTCTATATAGAATGATCCAGCTCACACCAACACAAGCAACACCATACTCTCTTGCCTATGGAATTGAAAAAGTTTTACAACTTGAATGTCACGCCCCGACCTAGGGCCTAGGCGTGACTGGCACCTGATGCCATTTCTGGTCCGAGTGAAGTGCATAACATGGCATTCATCAAGAGCATACATCTAACATGAGAAGAATCACTAGACTTAAGCTTTTAAAAAAATAAAAGAAATCAACTTATAGAGAGACTTGCCAAATTTACATAAAATAAGAAATAGTCTATGAAGCCTCTATCATAATTGGAATAACTGATTTTATTAGGAGAAGGCACCCTACATACCTTATAGTCAAAAACTACTAAAGCTGAGTGAAGTAACTAAGCCCAAAATAAGTAGGGTTCACCAATAGTGGAATAGAGAGACTCCCAGCTTGTGGCTCGATTTTCAGTCTGAGTACCTGAGTCTGCATTATAAAATGCAGCTCTCCCAGAAGGGATGTGAGTACATAGGATCATACTGTATATAAATGTATGAATTAAACATAACATAGCTAATAATACACAGGACAACCAATAGTATATATATACTATGAAGGAAGTCAAGAATATGAAATCAATAGGTTGACTTTTGTTCTAAAATCAAATTTTACATCATTTATTTATTTCTTCATTTTGGGAGGTTCTTAACTTAACCGACATAACCCACCATGTAAATATGGAGTCTGATCTCAGGCCGATCAGCTAAGCCATCGCATACCTTACAGAGTTATGAGACATTATAACATAGTTTGCTAGCAAGAATTCATAACAGCCCATACCAGGGGCACATAAGGACTCACCTGAACCAACGGAAATGATCCATAACCTACATTGGCATATGCAGTTTCAGGCATAAAGTCATCTAGATTAATAATACTACTCCCCTTTTTATATTATAAAGTGATTTACTTGAAATCATAATTAAGCAGCCAAGCTTATCATCATAAGTCATCATCGTATCATAATTATACTTCATTATTTTCATTATCATAAGACCTTTAAATTCATAAATCTTCATGTCGTTATCATTTTTCATAAAAATCACCAAACTTCTCTTTTAGAGAAAAAATCATAGTTCATAAAGTCACTAAAACTGCTCTTGTAGTGGAAAAATCATAATTTATAAAATCATTGAAACTTCTCTTTTAGGGAAAATTCATAGTTGTAAGATTGATACTTTTCATAAGAGGATTTGTGGAGCTCATAGAATTATCAGAAGGATCATAGACATATATAGAGACTCATGGAGTAATCAAGAATGATCATAAAACATACCAGGAACTCATAGAGTTTTGAAAGAAATTCATCATAGATAAAATGTTCTTGACCTTAACCCTAACAACTTAAGAAGAACAAGAATTTGACAAGTAAATACTTAAGGGGAATCACCAAACTCTGACTTCGAAGGAATTTCATATCTTTTATGCTTTTATAATTTTGTGTAGAAAATCATAAAATTCATCGAAAAGGGGTACCATAAACGATGAGTAACATCATAGTATTGGATTTCATAAGAATCAGTAAAATCAATGAATAGTATTTGTATCACAACTCTAACTCATACACGGAGGAAAAGCTCATAGCCATGAATAACGTAGCGTTTGATTGACCGTCCCCGTTTGGCCCCAAATTTTGGTTGTGCGCAGCCTACAAGGCCTGGTGACGAGCGTCCTATCATTTTGTTTGATCGGCATCACTATTTTTTGCATAAATAAGAATTTACGATTTTCGCGATTTTCGGTGTATGTTAGCCCACGGAATTCTCGAGATTTGATCGAACGTATCCGTTCGGGCCCAAATTTTGGCTGCACAGAGCCTGTGGGGCCTGGTGACGGGCGCCCTATCACTTCGATTGATCGGCATAACTATTTTTCGCATAAATGAGAATTTACGATTTCCGCAATTTTCGGTGTGTGTTAGCTCTTTATTCATAAAATAAGAACTGCCGAGATGCAAGTCTTTTGATGAGATCTTACATAATATTGTTAAAACTGTAATATAATCGACAGAAAAAGAGTTTATTAGTGGCACATTATCTTAATGATCATAACTTTGGGCTGGATTATCCGTTTTACATGATTTTTTTTTCATTTTGTGTATTTTTTCGAGATCTATCTGGACAAACAGTCGTAAGGCGGTTTGGCGGAGCCAATTTTCTCAAAATATGCCTCTATCGCAGTCATGCAATATATTTCCCAATATGGTTGATAATTTTAATTTAAAAACTGGTCCTAACGACCCACCACAACCGACACCACCATGGCAAGCGACCATGGTAGGCCAGCACTACCACCACCAATCTTTAGCATTGTCTTTATAGCATAAGGATAAGCATAGGTGTGTCCTTTTAAATTTTCACTCACTGGAAATTGATCGATGGGCGTTGGGTCTCGGCATAGGCCGGCATGTGTCATCTGATGTCGGCCAGTCTGTCGACACGGCATAGTGCGCCTATGAAGCTAACTTTCAAACTTTTTAGTGCGTGTTAGCCCACGGATTTCTCGAGATTTGACAGACCGTCTCTGTTTGGCCCCAAATTTTGGTCGTGCGCAGCCTACAAACCCTGGTGACGAGCGCCCTATCACTTCATAAATGAGAATTTTTTATTTTTGCGATTTTCGGTGTGTGTTAGCCCACGGATTTCTCGAGATTTGATAGACCGTCTCCGTTTGGCCCCAAATTTTAGCAGTGCACAGCCTACAAGGCCTGGTAACGGGCTCCCTATTATTTCATTTGATCGGCATAACCATTTTTCACAAAAATGAGAATTTATGATTTTTGTGATTTTCGGTGTATGTTAGCCCACAGATTTCTCGAGATTTGATTGACCGTCTCCGTTTGGCCCCAAATTTATGTTGGCGTAGCCTGCGGATCCTGGTGACGAGCGCCCTATCATTTTGTTTGATCGGCATCACTATTTTTTGCATAACTGAGAATTTACGATTTTTATGATTTTCGGTGTATGTTAGCCCACGGATTTATGGAGATTTGATCGACCGTCTCTGTTTGGCCCCAAATTTTATCTGCGCGCAGCCTACAAGGCCTCGTGACGAGCGCATAATCATTTCGTTTGATCGGTGTAACTATTTTTCTCATAAATGAGAATTTACGATTTTCGCGATTTTCGGGTGTATGTTAGCCCACGGATTTCTCGAGATTTGATCGACCGCCTCCGTTTAGCCCCAAATTTTGGTTGTGCGCAGCCTACAAGGCCTAGTGACGAGCGTCCTATCATTTCGTTTGATTGGCATCACTATTTTTTGCATAAATAAGAATTTACGATTTTCGCGATTTTCGATGTATGTTAGCCCACGAAATTCCCGAGATTTGATCCACCGCCTCCGTTCGACCCCAAATTTTGGTTGTGCGCAGCCTGCGGGGCCTGGTGATGGGCTCCCTATCACTGATTGATCGGCATAACTATTTTTCGCTTAAATGAGAATTTATGATTTTCGCGATTTTCGGTGTATGTTAGTCCACGGATTTCTGGAGATTTGGTCTACCGTCTCTGTTTGGCCCCAAATTGTAGGTACCCGCAGCCTAAAAGGCCTGGTGATGAGCGCCCTATCATTTTGTTTGATCGGCATCACCATTTTTCGCATAACTGAGAATTTACAATTTTCGCGATTTTCGATGTATGTTAGCCCACAGATTTTTCGAGATTTGATTGGCCGTCTCGGTTTGGCCCAAAATTTTTTTTGTGGGCAGCCTGCAGGGCCCGGTGACGGGCGCCCTATCACTTTATTTGATCGGCATAACTATTTTTCTCATAAATGAGAATTTACGATTTTCGCGATTTTCGGTGTATGTTAGCCCACAGATTTTTTGAGATTTGATTGACCGTCTCGGTTTGGCTCAAAATTTTTGCTGTGGGCAGTCTACAACGCCCGGTGACAGGTGCCCTATCACTTTATTTGAACGGCATAACTATTTTTCTCATAAATGAGAATTTACGATTTTCGCAATTTTCGGTGTATGTTAGCCCACGGATTTTTTGAGATTTGAATGACCGTCTTGGTTTGGCTCAAATTTTTTGTTGTGGGCAGTCTACAACGCCCGGTGACGGGCGCCCTATCACTTTATTTGATCGACATAACTATTTTTCGCATAAATGAGAATTTTTGATTTTCGCGATTTTCGGTGTATGTTAGCCCACGAAATTCTCGAGATTTGATCGACCGCCTCCGTTCGGCCCCAAATTTTGGCTGTGCGCAGCCTGCGGGGCCTGGTGATGAGCTCCCCATCATTTCGTTTGATCGGCATCACTATTTTTCGCATAAATGAGAATTTATGCTTTTTGCGATTTTCGGTGTATGGCCCACGGATTTCTGGAGATTTGGCCGATCGTCTCTGTTTGGCCCCAAATTTTAGCTGCGCACAGCCTACAAGTCCTGGTGACAAGCGCCCCATCATTTCGCTTGATCGGTATAACTATTTTTCTAATAAATAAGAATTTACGATTTTTGCGATTTTCGGTGTATGTTAGCTCACGGATTTATCGAGATTTGATCGACCGCCTCCGTTTGGCCCCAAAGTTAGCTGTGCCCAGCCTATAAAGCCTGGTGACGAGCGCCCTATAATTTTGTTTGATCGGCATCACTATTTCTCGCATAAATAAGAATTTACGATTTTTGCGATTTTCGGTGTATGTTAGCCCACGGAATTCCCGAGATTTGATCGACTGCCTCCGTTCGGCCCCAAATTTTGGCTGTGTGCAGCCTACGGGGCCTGGTGACGGGCGCCCTATCACTTTGATTGATCGGCATAATTATTTTTCGCATAAATGAGAATTTTTACGATTTTTGCGATTTTCGGTGTATGTTAGCCCACGGATTTCTGGAGATTTGGTCGACCGTCTCTGTTTGGCACCAAATTTTTATTGCGCGCAGCCTACAAGGACTGGTGACGAGCGCCCCATAATTTCGTTTGATCGGCATCACCATTTTTTGGATAACTGAGAATTTATGATTTTCGCGATTTTATGTGTATGTTCGCCCACGGATTTCTCGACATTTGATTGACAGTCTCCGTTTGGCCCCAAATTTTTGCTGTGCGTACCCTACAAGGCCTGGTGACGAGTGCCCTATCATTTCGTTTGATCGGCATCACTATTTTTCGCATAAATAAGAATTTATAATTTTCGCGATTTTCGGTGTATGTTAGCCCACGGAATTCCCGAGATTTGATCGACCGCCTCCGTTCGGCCCCAAATTTTGGATGTGCGCAGCCTGCGGGGCCTGGTGATGGGTGTCTTATCACTTCGATTGATCGGCATAACTATTTTTCGCATAAATGAGAATTTACAATTTTCTCAATTTTCGATGTGTGTTAGCTCTTTATTCGTAAAATAAGAACTGCCGAGATGCAAGTCTTTTGATGAGATCTTACATAATGTTGTTAAAACTGTAATATAATCGACAGAAAAAGAATTCATTAGTGGCACATTATCTTAATGATCATAACTTTGGGCTGCATTATCCATTTTACATGATTTTTTTTTATTTTGTGTATTTTTTTGAGATCTATATAAACAGCCGTAAGGCAGTTTGGCGGAGCCAATTTTCTCAAAATATGCCTCTATCGCAGTCATTCAACATATTTCTCAATATGGTTGACATTTTAATTTAAAAACTGGTCCTAACGACCCACCACAACCGACACCACCATGGCAAGCGACCATGGTAGGCCAGCACTACCACCACCAATCTCTAGCATTGTCTTTATAGCATAAGGATAAGCATAGGTGTGTCCTTTTAAATTTTCACTCGCTGGAAATTGATCGATTGGCGTTGGGTCTCGGCATAGGTCGGCATGTGTCATCTGATGTTGGCCAGTCTGTCGACACTGGCATAGTGCGCCTATGATGCTAACTTTCAAACTTTTCAGTGTGTGTTAGCCCACGAATTTCTCGAGATTTGACAGACTGTCTCCGTTCGGCCCCAAATTTTGGCCGTGCGCAGCCTACAAACCCTGGTGACGAGCGCCTCATCACTTCATAAATGAGAATTTACGATTTTTGTGATTTTCGGTGTGTGTTTGCCCACAGATTTCTCGAGATTTGATCTACCATCTCCGTTTGGCCCCAAATATTGGCTGTGCGCAGCCTACAAGGCCTGGTGACGGGCGCCCTATCACTTCGATTGATCGGCAGCACTATTTTTATCATAAATGAGAATTTTTTATTTTTGCGATTTTCGGAGTGTGTTAGCCCACAAATTTCTCGAGATTTGATCGACCGTCTCCTTTTGGCCCCAAATTTTAGCTGTGCGCAGCCTACAAGACCTGGTAATGGGCGCCCTATCATTTCATTTGATTGGCATAACCATTTCTCACAAAAATGAGAATTTACGATTTTTATAATTTTCGGTGTATGTTAGCCCACGGATTTAACGAGATTTGATTGACCGTCTCCGTTTGGCCCCAAATTTTTGCTGTGCGTAGCCTGGTGACGAGCGCCCTATCATTTTGTTTGATCGGCACCACTATTTTTTGCATAACTGAGAATTTATGATTTTTGCGATTTTCGGTGTATGTTAGCCCACGGATTTCTGGAGATTTGGTCGACCGTCTCTGTTTGACCCAAATTTTAGCTGCACGCAGCCTACAAGGCCTGGTGACGAGCGCCCTATCATTTTGTTTGATCGGTATAACTATTTTTCTCATAATCGAGAATTTACGATTTTTGCAATTTTCGGTGTATGTTAGCCCACGGATTTCTCGAGATTTGATTGACTGCCTCCGTTTGGCCCCAAATTTTGGTTGTTCCCATCCTACAAGGCCTGGTGACGAGCGCCTTATCATTTTGTTTGATCGGTATCTCTATTTTTCGCATAAATAAAAATTTATGATTTTCGCAATTTTCGGTGTATGTTAGCCCACGGAATTCCCGAGATTTGATCGACCGCCTCCGTTCGGCCCCAAATTTTGGCTGTGCGTAGCCTGCGGGGCCTGGTGATGGGTGTCCTATCACTTCGATTGATCGGCATAACTATTTTTCGCATAAATGAGAATTTACGATTTTCGCGATTTTTAGTGTATGTTAGCTCACGAATTTCTGGAGATTTGGTCTACCGTCTTTGTTGGGCCCCAAATTTTAGGTGCGCGCAGCCTAAAAGGCCTGGTGACGAGCGCCCTATCATTTCGTTTGATCGGCATCACCATTTTTTGAATAACTGAAAATTTACGATTTTCGCGATTTTCGGTGTATGTTAGCCCACGAATTTTTCTAGATTTGATTGACCGTCTCGGTTTGGCCCAAAATTTTTGTTGTGGACAGCCTACAAGGCCCGGTGACGGGCGCCCTATCACTTTATTTGATCGGCATAACTATTTTTTCTCATAAATGAGAATTTATGATTTTTGTGATTTTCGGTGTATGTTAGCCCACGGAATTCCCGATATTTGATCGACCGCCTCCGTTTGGCCTTAAATTTTGGCTGTGCGCAGCCTGCGGGGCGTGGTGACAGGCGCCCTATCACTTCGATTGATTGGCATAACTATTTTTCGCATAACTGAGAATTTACGATTTTCGCGATTTTCGGTGTATGTTAGCCCACGAAATTCTCGAGATTTGATCGACCGCCTTCGTTCGGCCCTAAATTTTGGCTGTGGCAGCCTGCGGGGCATGGTGACAGGCACCCTATCACTTCGATTGATTGCCATAACTATTTTTCGCATAAATGAGAATTTATGATTTTTGCGATTTTCGGTGTATGTTAGACCACGGATTTCTGGAGATTTGGTCGACCGTCTCTGTTTGGCACCAAATTTTTATTGTGCGCAGCCTACAAGGACTGGTGACGAGCGCCCCATCATTTCTTTTGATCGGCATCACTATTTTTCGCATAACTGAGAATTTACGATTTTCGCGATTTTCAGTGTATGTTAGCCCACGGATTTCTCGAGATTTGATGGACCGCCTCTGTTTGGCCCCAAATTTTGGCTGTGCGCAGCTTGCGGGGCCTGGTGACAAGCGCCCTATCATTTCGTTTGATCGGCATCACTTTTTTTTGAAAACTGAGAATTTACGATTTTCGCAATTTTCGGTGTATGTTAGACCACGGATTTCTCAAGATTTGATCGACCGCCTCGGTTTGGCCTCAAATTTTGGTTGTGCACAGCCTGCGGGGCCTTATGACGAGCGCCCTATTATTTCGTTTGATCGGCATCACCATTTTTCGCATAATTGAGAATTTACGATTTTCGTGATTTTCGGTGTATGTTAGCCCACGGATTTCTCGAGATTTGATTGACCGTCTCCTTTTGGCGCCAAATTTTTGCTGTGTGTAGCCTACAAGGCTTGGTGACGAGCGCCCTATCATTTCGTTTGATCGGCATCACTATTTTTCGCATAAATAAGAATTTACGATTTTCGGTGTATGTTAGCCCACGGAATTATCGAGATTTGATCGAACGTCTCTATTGGGCCTCAAATTTTGGCTGTGCACAGCCTGCGGGGCCTGGTGATGGGCGCTCTATCACTTCGATTGATCGACATAACTATTTTTCGCATAAATGAGAATTTACGATTTTCGCAATTTTCGGTGTGTGTTAGATTCATAAAATAAGAATTGTCAAGATGCAAGTCTTTTGATGAGATCTTACATAATGTTGTTAAAACTGTAATATAATCGATAGAAAAAGAGTTCATTAGTGGCACATTATCTTAATGATCATAACTTTGGGCTGCATTATCCGTTTTACATGATTTTTTTTATTTTGTGTATTTTTTTGAGATCTATCTGGACAAACAGCCGTAAGGCGGTTTGGCGGAGCCAATTTTCTCAAAATATGCCTCTATCGCAGTCATTCAACATATTTTCCAATATGGTTGACAATTTTAATTTAAAAACTGGTCCTAACGATCCACCACAACCGACACCACCATGGCAAGCGACCATGGTAGGCCAGCACTACCACCACCAATCTCTAGCATTGTCTTTATAGCATATGGATAAGCATAGGTGTTTTCTTTTAAATTTTCACTCGCTGGTAATTGATCGATGGGCGTTGGTTCTTGGCATAGGTCGGCATGTGTCATCTGATGTCGGCCAGTCTGTCAACACTGGCATAGTGCGCCTATGATGCTAACTTTCAAACTTTTCAGCGCGTGTTACCCCACGAATTTCTCGAGATTTGACAGACCGTCTCCGTTCGGCCTCAAATTTTGGCTGTGCACAACCTACAAACCCTGGTTACGAGCGCCCCATCACTTCATAAATGAGAATTTATAATTTTTGCGATTTTCGGTGTGTGTTAGCCCACGAATTTCTCAAGATTTGATCGACCGTCTCCGTTTGGCCCCAAATTTTAGCTGTGCGCAGCCTACAAGGCCTGGTAACGGGCGCCCTATCATTTCATTTGATCGGCATAACCATTTTTCACAAAAATGAGAATTTACGATTTTTGTGATTTTCGATGTATGTTAGACCACAGATTTGTCGAGATTTGATTGACCGTCTCCGTTTGGCCCCAAATTCTTGCTGGCGTAGCCAGCGGATCCTGGTGACGAGCGCCCTATCATTTTGTTTGATCGGCATCACTATTTTTTGCATAACTGAGAATTTACGATTTTTGCGATTTTCGGTGTATGTTAGCCCACGGATTTATGGAGATTTGGTCGACTGTCTCTGATTTGCCCCAAATTTTAGCTACGCGCAGCCTACAAGGTCTGGTGACGAGCGCATAATCATTTCTTTTGATCGGTGTAACTATTTTTCTCAGAAATGAGAATTTATGATTTTCGCGATTTTTGGGTGTATGTTAGCCCACGGATTTCTCGAGATTTGATCGACCGCCTCTGCTTGGCCCCAAATTTTGGCTGTGCGCAGCCCACAGGGCCTGCTGAAGAGCGCCCTATCATTTCGTTTGATCGGCATCACTATTTTTCGCATAAATAAAAATTTACGATTTTCGCTATTTTCGGTGTTTGTTAGCCCACGAAATTCCCGAGATTTGATCGACCGCCTCCGTTCGGCCCCAAATTTTGGCTGTGCGTAGCCTGTTGATGGGTTCCCTATCAATTCGATTGATCGGCATAACTATTTTTCGCATAAATGAGAATTTACGATTTTTGCGATTTTCAGTGTATGGTAGTCTACGGATTTCTGGAGATTTGGTCTACCGTCTCTGTTTGGCCCCAAATTTTAGGTGCGCGCAGCCTAAAAGGCTTGATGACGAGCGCCCTATTATTTCATTTGATTGGCATCACCATTTTTCGCATAACTGAAAATTTACGATTTTCGCGATTTTCGGTGTAGGTTAGCCCACAGATTTTTTGAGATTTGATTGACCGTCTCGGTTTGGCCCAAACTTTTTGTTGTGGGCAGCCTACAAGGCCCGGTGATGGGTGCCCTATCACTCTATTTGATCGGCATAACCATTTTTCCCAAAAATGAGAATTTACGATTTTTGTGATTTTCTGTGTATGTTAGCCCACCGATTTCTCGAGATTTGATTGACCGTCTTCGTTTGGCCCCAAATTTTTGCTGTGCGTAGCCTGCGGAGCCTGGTGACGAGCACCCTATCATTTTGTTTGATCGGCACCACTATTTTTTGCATAACTGAGAATTTATGATTTTTGCGATTTTCGGAGTATTAACGCCCACGGATTTCTGGAGATTTGGTCGACCGTCTCTGTTTGGCCCCAAATTTTAGCTGCGCGTAGCCTACAAGGCCTGGTGAAGAGCGCCCCATCATTTCGTTTGATCGGTATAACTATTTTTTTCATAAATGAGAATTTACGATTTTCGCGATTTTCGGTGTATGTTAGCCCACGGATTTCTCGAGATTTGATCGACCGCCTCCGTTTGGCCCCAAATTTTGGCTGTGCGCATCCTACATGGCCTGGTGACGGGCGCCCTATCATTTCGTTTGATCGGCATCACTATTTTTTGCATAAATAAGAATTTACGATTTTTGCGATTTTCGGTGTATGTTAGCCTATGGAATTCTCGAGATTTGATCAACCGCCTCCGTTCGGCCCCAAATTTTGGCTGTGCGCAGCCTGCGGGGCCTGGTGATGGGCGCCCTATCACTTCGATTGATCGGCATAACAATTTTTCGCATAAATGAGAATTTACGATTTTCTTGATTTTCGGTGTTGTTAGCCCATGGATTTCTGGAGATTTGGTCTACCATCTCTGTTTGGCCCCAAATTTTAGGTGCGCGCAGCCTAAAAGGCCTGGTGACGAGCGCCCTATCATTTCGTTTGATCGGCATCACCATTTTTTGCATAACTGAAAATTTACGATTTTCGCGATTTTCGGTGTATGTTAGCCCACGAATTTTTTGAGATTTGATTGACCGTCTCGGTTTGGCCCAAAATTTTGTCTGTGGGCAGCATACCAGGCCCGGTGACGGGTGCCCTATCACTCTATTTGATCGGCATACCTATTTTTCTAATAAATGACAATTTATAATTTTCGCGATTTTCGGTGTATGTTAGCCCACGAAATTCTCGAGAGTTGATCGACCGCCTCTGTTCGGCCCTAAATTTTGGCTGTGCGCAGCCTGCGGGACCTGGTGACGGGCGCCCTATCATTTTATTTGATCGGCATAACTATTTTTCGCATAAATGAGAATTTACGATTTTCTCGATTTTCGGTGTATGTTAGCCCACGGATTTCTCGAGATTTGATCGACCGCCTCTGTTCGGCCCCAAATTTTGGCTGTGAACAGCCTGCGGGGCCTGGTGATGAGCGCCCCATCATTTCGTTTGATCGGCATCACTATTTTACTCATAAATGAGAATTTACGATTTTTGCGATTTTCGTTGTATCTTAACCCACGGATTTTTTGAGATTTGATTGACCGTCTCAATTTGGCTCAAAATTTTTGTTGTGGGCAGTGTAAAAGGCCCGGTGATGGGCGCCCTATCACTTTATTTTATCGGCATAACCATTGTTCGCATAAGTAAGAATTTACGATTTTCGCGATTTTCGGTGTATGTTAGCCCACGAATTTCTGGAGATTTGGTCTACCATCTCTGTTTGGCCCCAAATTTTAGGTGCGCGCAGCCTAAAAGGCCTGGTGACGAGCGCCCTATCATTTCGTTTGATCGGCATCACCATTTTTTGCATAACTGAAAATTTACTATTTTCGCGATTTTCGGTGTATGTTTAGTCCACGGATTTTTTGAGATTTGATTGACCGTCTCGGTTTGGCCAAAATTTTTGCTGTGGGCAGCATACAAGGCCCGGTGACGGGTGCCCTATCACTCTATTTGATCGGCATAACTATTTTTCTCATAAATGAGAAATTACAATTTTCGCGATTTTCGGTGTATGTTAGCCCATGAAATTCTCGAGATTTGATCGACCGCCTCTGTTCGGCCCTAAATTTTGGCTGTGCGCAGCCTGCGGGACCTGGTGACGGGTGCCCTATCACTTTATTTGATCGGCATAACTATTTTTCGCATAAATGAGAATTTACGATTTTCGCAATTTTCGGTGTATGTTACCCCACGGATTTCTCGAGATTTGATCGACCGCCTCCGTTCGGCCCCAAATTTTGGCTGTGCACAGTCTGCGGGGCCTCGTGATGAGCGCCCCATCATTTCGTTTGATCGGCATCACTATTTTACTCATAAATGAGAATTTACGATTTTTGCGATTTTCGCTGTATCTTAACCCACGGATTTTTTGAGATTTGATTGACCGTCTCGATTTGGCTCAAAATTTTTGTTGTGGGTAGTGTAAAAGGCCCGGTGACGGGCGCCCTATCACTTTATTTGATCGGCATAACCATTGTTCGCATAAGTGAGAATTTACGATTTTCGCGATTTTCGGTGTATGTTAGCCCACAGATTTCTAGAGATTTGATTGACCGCCTCCGTTTGGCCCCAAATTTTGGCTGTGCGCAGCCTACAAGGCCTGGTGACGAGCGCCCTATCATTTCGTTTGATCGGCATCACTATTTTTCGCTTAAATAAGAATTTATAATTTTCGCGATTTTCGGTGTATGTTAGCCCACGGAAATCCCGAGATTTGATCGACCGCCTCCGTTCGGCCCCAAATTTTGGCTGTGCGCAGCCTGCGGGGCCTGGTGATGGGTGTCCTATCACTTCGATTGATCGGCATAACTATTTTCGTATAAATGAGAATTTACGATTTTCGCAATTTTCGGTGTATGTTAGGTGCGCGCAGGCTAAAAGATCTGGTGACGAGCGCCCTATCATTTCGTTTGATCGGCATCACCATTTTTCGCATAACTGAAAATTTATGATTTTCGCGATTTTCGGTGTATGTTAGCCACAGATTTTTCTAGATTTGATTGACCATCTCGGTTTGGCCCAAAATTTTTGCTGTGGGCAGCCTATAAGGCCCGGTGACGGGCTCCCTATCACTTTATTTGATCGACAAAACTATTTTTCTCATAAATGAGAATTTACGATTTTAGCGATTTTCGATGTATGTTAGCCCACAGAATTCTCGAGATTTGATCGACCGCCTCCGTTCGGCCCTAAATTTTGGTTGTGCGCAGCCTGCGGGGCCTAGTGACAGGTGCCCTATCACTTCGATTGATTGGCATAACTATTTTTCGCATAACTGAGAATTTACGATTTTTGCGATTTTCGGTGTATGTTAGCCCACGGATTTCTCAAGATTTGATCGACCGCCTCCGTTCGGCCCCAAATTTTGGCTGTGCACAGCCTGCGGGGCCTGGTGATGAGCGCCCCATCATTTCGTTTGATCGGCATCACTATTTTTAACCAAAATGAGAATTTACGATTTTTGCGATTTTCGGTGTATGTTAGCCCACGGATTTCTGGAGATTTGGTCGACCGTCTCTGTTTGGCCCCAAAGTTTAGCTGTGTGCAGCCTACAAGGCCTGGTGAGGAGCGCCCCATAATTTCGTTTGATCGGTATAGCTATTTTTCTCATAAATGACAATTTATGATTTTCGCAATTTTCAGTGTATGTTAGCCCACGAATTTCTCGAGATTTGATCGATCGCCTCCGTTTGGCCCCAAATTTTGGCTGTGCGCATACTGCGGGGCCTGGTGATGAGCGCCCCATCATTTCGTTTGATCGGCATCATTATTTTGCGCATAAATGAGAATTTACGATTTTTGCGAATTTCGGTGTATGTTAGCCCACGGATTTCTGGAGATTTGGTCGACCATATCTGTTTGACCCCAAATTTTAGCTGCGCACAGCCTACAAGGCCTGGTGACGAGCGCCCCATCATTTCGTTTGATCGGTATAACTATTTTTCTCATTAATGAGAATTTATGATTTTCGCGATTTTCAATGTATGTTAGCCCACAGATTTCTGGAGATTTGATCGACCGCCTCTGTTTGGCCCCAAATTTTGGCTGTGCGCAGCCTACAAGGCCTGGTGAGGAGTTCCCCATCATTTCGTTTGATCGGCATCACTACTTTTCGCATAAATAAGAATTTACGATTTTCGCGATTTTCGGTGTATGTTAGCCTACGGATTTCTCGAGATTTGATGGACCGCCTCTGTTTGGCCCCAAATTTTGGCTGTGCGCAGCCTGCGGGGCCTGGTGACGAGCGCCCTATCATTTTGTTTGATCGGCATTAATATTTTTCGCATAACTGAGAATTTACGATTTTTAAGATTTTCGGTACATGTTAGCCCACGGATTTAACGAGATTTGATTGACCGTCTCCGTTCGGCCCCAAATTTTGGCTGTGCGCAGCCTGCGGGGCTTGGTGACGAGCGCCCTATCATTTTGTTTGATCGGCATTAATATTTTTCGCATAACTGAGAATTTACGATTTTCGCGATTTTCGGTACATGTTAGCCCACGGATTTAACGAGATTTGATTGACCGTCTCCGTTCGGCCCCAAATTTTTGTTGTGCGTAGCCTGCGGAGCCTGGTGACGAGTGCCCTATCATTTTGTTTGATCGGCTCCACTATTTTTTGCATAACTGAGAATTTACAATTTTTGCGATTTTCGGTGTATGTTAGCCCACGGATTTCTGGAGATTTGGTCGACCGTCTCTGTTTGGCCCCAAATTTTAGCTGCGCGCAACCTACAAGGTCTGGTGACGAGCGCCCTATCATTTCATTTGATCGGTATAACTATTTTTCTCATAATCGAGAATTTACGATTTTCGCAATTTTCGGTGTATGTTAGCCCATGGATTTCTCGAGATTCGATCGACTTCCTCCGTTTGGCCCCAAATTTTGGCTGTGCCCAGCCTACAAGGCCTGCTGACAAGAGCCCTATCATTTCGTTTGATCGGCATCACTATTTTTTGTATAAAGAAAAATTTATGATTTTCGCGATTTTCGGTGTATGTTAGCCCACAGAATTCCCGAGATTTGATCGACCGCCTCCGTTGGGCCCCAAATTTTAGTTGTGCGCAGCCTGCGGGGCCTAGTGATGGGTGTCCTATCACTTAAATTGATCGGCATAACTATTTTTCACATAAATGAGAATTTATGATTTTCGCGATTTTTGGTGTATGTTAGCCCACGGATTTCTGGAGATTTGGTCTACCGTCTCAGTTTGGCCCCAAATTTTAGGTGCGCGCAGCCTAAAAGGCCTGGTGACGAGCGCCCTATCATTTCATTTGATTGACCGTCTCGGTTTGGCCCAAAATTTTTGCTGTGGGCAGCCTACAAGGCCCGGTGACGGGCGCCGTATCACTTTATTTGATCGGCATAACTATTTTTCTCATAAATGAGAATTTACGATTTTTGCGATTTTCAGTGTATGTTAGCCCACAGATTTTTGGAGATTTGGTCGACCGTCTCTGTTTGGCCCCAAATTTTAACTGCGCGCAGCCTACAAGGCCTAGTGACGAGCGCCCCATCATTTCGTTTGATCGGTATAACTATTTTTCTCGTAAATGAGAATTTATGATTTTCGCGATTTTCGGTGTATGTTAGCCCACAGATTTCTGGAGATTTGATCGACCGCCTCCGTTTGGCCCCAAATTTTGGTTGTGCGCGCCTACAAGTCCTGGTGACGAGTTCCCCATCATTTCGTTTGATCGGCATCACTACTTTTCGCATAAATGAGAATTTACGATTTTCGCGATTTTCGGTGTATGTTAGCCTACGGATTTCTCGAGATTTGATGGACCGCCTCTGTTTGGCCCCAAATTTTGGCTGTGCGCAGCCTGCGAGGCCTGGTGACGAGTGCCCTATCATTTCATTTGATCGGCATCACTATTTTCCCCATAACTGAGAATTTACGATTTTTGCGATTTTCGGTGTATGTTATCCCACGGATTTCTCGAGATTTGATTAACCGCCTCCGTTCGGCCTCAAATTTTGGCTGTGCACAGCCTGCGGGGTCTTATGACGAGCGCCCTATCATTTCGTTTGATCGGCATCACCATTTTTCGCATAACTGAGAATTTACGATTTTCGCGATTTTCCGTGTATGTTGGCCCACGGATTTCTCGAGATTTGATTGACCGTCTCCGTTTGGCCCCAAATTTTTGTTGTGCATACCCTACAAGGCCTGATGACGAGCGCCCTATCATTTCCTTTGATCGGCATCACTATTTTTCGCATAAATAAGAATTGACGGTTTTCGCAATTTTCGATGTATGTTAGCCTACGGAATTATCGAGATTTGATCGACCGCCTCCGTTCGACCTCAAATTTTAGCTGTGCGCAGCCTGCGGGGCCTGGTGACAAGCGCCCTATCATTTCGTTTGATCGGCATCACTTTTTTCGCAAAATTGAGAATTTACGATTTTCGCAATTTTATGTGTATGTTAGCCCACGGATTTCTCAAGATTTGATTGAACGCCTCGGTTTCGTCTCAAATTTTGGCTGTGCAGAGCCTGCGGGGCCTTATGACGAGCGCCCTATCTTTTCGTTTGATCGGCATCACCATTTTTCGCATAAATAAGAATTGACGGTTTTCGCGATTTTCGGTGTATGTTAGCCTACGGAATTATTGAGATTTGATCGACCGCCTCCGTTCGACCTCAAATTTTAGCTGTGCGCAGCCTGCGGGGCCTGGTGACAAGCGCCCTATCATTTCGTTTGATCGGCATCACTTTTTTTCGCAAAACTAAGAATTTACGATTTTCGCAATTTTCAGTGTATGTTAGCCCACGGATTTCTCAAGATTTGATCGACCGCCTCGGTTTCGCCTCAAATTTTGGCTGTGCAGAGCCTGCGGGGCCTTATGACGAGCGCCCTATCTTTTCATTTGATCGGCATCACCATTTTTCGCATAACTAAGAATTTACAATTTTCGCGATTTTCCATGTATGTTGGCCCACGGATTTCTCGAGATTTGATTGACCGTCTCCGTTTGTCCCCAAATTTTTGTTGTGCGCAGCCTACAAGGCCTGGTGACGAGCGCCCTATCATTTTCTTTGATCGGCATCTCTATTTTTCGCATAAATAAGAATTTAAGATTTTCGCGATTTTCGGTGTATGTTAGCCCACGGAATTATCGAGATTTGATCGACCGCCTCCGTTCAGCCTCAAATTTTGGCTGTGCGCAGCCTGCGGGGCCTAGTGATGGGTGCCCTATCACTTCGATTGATCGACATAACTATTTTTCGCATAAATGAGAATTTACGATTTTGGCAATTTTCGATGTGTGTTAGCTCTTTATTCGTAAAATAAGAACTGCCGAGATGCGAGTCTTTTGATGAGATCTTACATAATGTTGTTAAAACTGTAATATAATCGACAGAAAAAGAGTTCATTAGTGGCACATTATCTTAATGATCATAACTTTGGGCTGGATTATCCATTTTACATGATTTTTTTCATTTTGTGTATTTTTTCGAGATCTATCTGGACAAACTGCCGTAAGGCGGTTTGGCGGAGCCAATTTTCTCAAAATATCCCTCTATCGCAATCATTCAAAAAATTTCCCAATATGGTTGATAATTTTAATTTAAAAACTGGTCCTAACGACCAACCACAACCGACACCACCAAGGCAAGTGACCATGGTAGGCCAGCACTACCACCACCAATCTCTAGCATTGTCTTTATAGCATAAGGATAAGCATAGGCGTTTCCTTTTAAATTTTCACTCGTTGGGAATTGATCGATGGGCGTTGGGTCTCGGCATTGGTCGGCATGTGTCATATGATGTCGGCCAGTCTGTCGACATTGGCATAGTGCGCCTATGATGCTAACTTTCAAACTTGTCAGTGCGTGTTAGCCCATGGATTTCTCGAGATTTGATAGACCGTCTCCGTTTGGCCCCAAATTTTGGCCGTGCGCAGCCTACAAACCCTGGTGACGAGCGACCCATCACTTCATAAATGAGAATTTACGATTTTCGCGATTTTCGGTGTGTAAGCCCACAGATTTCTCGAGATTTGATCGACCATCTCCGTTTGGCCCCAAATATTGGCTGTGCGCAGCTTACAAGGCCTGGTGACGGGCGCCCTATCACTTCGATTGATCGGCAGCACTATTTTTATCATAAATGAGAATTTTTGATTTTTGCGATTTTCGGTGTGTGTTAGCCCACGAATTTCTCGAGATTTGATCGACCGTCTCCGTTTGGCCCCAAATTTTAGCTGTGCGCAGCCTATAAGGCCTGGTAACGAGCGCCGTATCATTTCATTTGATCGGCATAACTATTTTTCACAAAAATGAGGATTTATGATTTTTGTGATTTTCGGTGTATGTTAGCCCACGGATTTAACGAGATTTGATTGACCGTCTCCGTTCGGCCCCAAATTTTTGTTGTGCGTAGCCTGCAGATCCTGGTGACGAGTGCCCTATCATTTTGTTTGATCGAAATCACTATTTTTTGCATAACTGAGAATTTACGATTTTTGCGATTTTCGGTGTATGTTAGCCCACAGATTTCTGGAGATTTGGTCGACCGTCTCTGTTTGGCCCCAGATTTTAGCTGCGCGCAGCCTACAAGGCCTGGTGACGAGCGCCCTATCATTTTGTTTGATCGGTATAACTATTTATCTCATAAATGAGAATTTAAGATTTTCGCAATTTTCGGTGTATGTTAGCCCACGGATTTCTCGAGATTTAATCGACCGCCTCCGTTTGGCCCCAAATTTTGGCTGTGCGCATCCTACAAGGCCTGGTGACGGGCTCTTATCATTTCGTTTGATCGGCATCACTATTTTTTGCATAAATAATAATTTATGATTTTTGCGATTTTCGGTGTATGTTAGCCTACGGAATTCCCGAGATTTGATCGACCGCCTCCGTTCGGCCCCAAACTTTGGCTGTTCGCAGCCTGCGGGGCCTGGTGATGGGCGCCCTATCACTTCGATTGATCGGCATAACTATTTTTTGCATAAATGAGAATTTACGATTTTCGCGATTTTCGGTGTATGTTAGCCCACGGATTTCTGAAGATTTGGTCTACCGTCTCTGTTTGGCCCCAAATTTTAGGTGCGCGCAGCCTAAAAGGCCTGGTGACGAGCGCCCTATCATTTTGTTTGATCGGCATCACCATTTTTCGCATAATTGAGAATTTACGCTTTTCGCGATTTTCGGTGTATGTTAGCCCACGGATTTCTCGAGATTTGATCGACTGCCTCCGTTTGGCCCCAAATTTTTGTCGTGCGCAGTCTAAAAGGCCTGGTGACGAGCGCCCTATCATTTCGTTTGATTGGCATCACTATTTTTTGCATAAATAAGAATTTATGATTTTCGTAATTTTCGGTGTATGTTAGCGCACGAAATCCCGAGATTTGATCGACCGCCTTCGTTCGGCCCCAAATTTTGGCTGTGTGCAGCCTGCGGGGCCTGGTGATGGGTGCCCTATCACTTCGATTAATCGGCATAACTATTTTTCGCATAAATAAGAATTTACGATTTTCGCGATTTTCGATGTATGTTAGCTCACGAATTTCTGGAGATTTGGTCTACCATCTCTGTTTGGCCCCAATTTTAGGTGCGCGCAACCTAAAAGGCCTGATGACGAGCGCCCTATCATTTCATTTGATCGGCATCACCAATTTTTGCATAACTGAAAATTTACGATTTTCGCGATTTTCAGTGTATGTTAGCCCACGGATTTTTCTAGTTTTTATTGACCGTCTCGGTTTGGCCCAAAATTTTTGTTGTGGGAAGCCTACAGGGCCCGGTGACGGGTGCCCTATCACTCTATTTGATCGGCATAACTATTTTTCTCATAAATGAGAATTTACGATTTTCGCGATTTTCGGTGTATGTTAGCCCACGAAATTCTCGAGATTTGATCGACCGCCTCCGTACGGCCCTAAATTTTGGCTGTGCGCAGCCTGAGGGGCCTGGTGACGGGCGCCCTATCACTTTATTTGATCGGCATAACTATTTTTCGCATAAATGAGAATTTACGATTTTCACGATTTTCGGTATATGTTAGCCCACAGATTTCTCGAGATTTGATCGACCGCCTCCGTTCGGCCCTAAATTTTGGCTGTGCACAGCCTGCGGGGCCTGGTGATGAGCGCCCCATCATTTTGTTTGATCGGCATCACTATTTTTTGCATAAATAAGAATTTACGATTTTTGCGATTTTCGGTATATGTTAGCCCACGAATTTTTGAGATTTGATTGACCGTCTCGGTTTGGATCAAAATTTTTGCTGTGGGCAGTCTACAAAGCCCGGTGACGGGCGCCCTATCACTTTATTTGATTGGTATAACCATTTTTCGCATAACTGAGAATTTACGATTTTCGCGATTTTCGGTGTATGTTAGCCCACGGATTTCTCGAGATTTGATCGATCGGATTTTTGGAGATTTAGTCGACCGTCTCTGTTTGGCCCCAAATTTTAACTGCGCGCAGCCTACAAGGCCTGGTGACGAGCGCCCCATCATTTCGTTTGATCGGTATAACTATTTTTCTCATAAATGAGAATTTATGATTTTCGCGATTTTCGGTGTATGTTAGCCCACGGATTTCTCGAGATTTGATCGACTGCCTTCGTTTGGCCCCAAATTTTGGCTGTGCGTAGCCTACAAGGCCTGGTGACGAGTGCCCCATCATTTCGTTTAATTGGCATCACTATTTTTCGCATAAATGAGAATTTACGATTTTCGCGATTTTCGGTGTATGTTAGCCCATAGATTTCTCGAGATTTGATCAACCGTCTCCGTTTGGCCCATAATTTTGGCTGTGTGTAGCCTACAAGGCCTGGTAACGGGAGCCCTATCACTTCGATTGATTGGCATAACTATTTTTCGCATAAATGAGAATTTACGATTTTCACGATTTTCGGTGTATGTTAGCCCATGGATTTCTGGAGATTTGGTCGACCGTCTATGTTTGGCATCAAATTTTTGCTGCGCGCAGCCTACAAGGACTGGTGACGAGCGCCCCATCATTTCGTTTGATCAGCATCACTATTTTACGCATAACTAAGAATTTACGATTTTTGCGATTTTCGATGTATGTTAGCCCACGAATTTCTGGAGATTTGGTCGACCGTCTCTGTTTGGCTCCAAATTTTGGTTGTGCGCAGCCTGCGGGGCCTGGTGACGGGCATAGGTCGGCATGTGTCATCTGATGTCGGCCAGTCTGTCGACACTGGCATAATGCACTTATGATGCTAACTTTCAAACTTTTCAGTGCGTATTAGCCCACGGATTTCTCGAGATTTTCAGACCATCTCTGTTCGACCTCAAATTTTGGCAGTGTGCAGCCTACAAACTCTGGTGACGAGCGCCCCATCACTTCATAAATGAGAATTTACGATTTTTGCGATTTTCGGTGTGTGTTAGCCCACGGATTTCTCGAGATTTGATCGACCATCTCTGTTTGGCCCCAAATTTTGGCTGTGCGCTGCCTACAAGGCCTGATAACGGGTGCCCTATCACTTCGATTAATCAGCATCACTATTTTTATCATAAATGAGAATTTTTTATTTTTGCGATTTTCGTTGTGTGTTAGCCCACGGATTTCTCGAGATTTAATCGACCGTCTCCGTTTTGCCCCAAATTTTAGCTGTGTGCAGCCTACAAGGCCTGATAATGGGCGCCCTATCATTTCATTTGATCGGCATAACCATTTTTCAAAAAAATGAGAATTTACAATTTTTGTGATTTTCGGTGTTTGTTAGCCACGGATTTCTCGAGATTTGATTGACCGTCTCCATTGGCCCCCAAAATTTTGCTGTGCGTAGCCTGGTGACGAGCGCCCTATCACTTTTGTTTGATCGGCATCACTATTTATTGCATTACTGAGAATTTATGATTTTTGCGATTTTCGGTGTATATTAGCCCACAGATTTCTGGAGATTTGGTCGACCGTCTCTGTTTGGCCCTAGATTTTAGCCGCGCGTAGCCTACAATGCCTGGTGACGAGCGCCCTATCATTTCATTTGATCGGTATAACTATTTTTCTCATAAATGAGAATTTATGATTTTCGTGATTTTCGGTGTATGTTAGCCCACGGATTTCTCGAGATTTGATCGACCGCCTCCGTTTGGCCATAAATTTTAGCTGTGCGCAGCCTACAAGGCCTGATGACGAGCGCCTTATCATTTCGTTTGATCGTCATCACTATTTTTCGCATAAATAAGAATTTACGATTTTCGCGATTTTCGATGTATGTTAGCCCACGGAATTCCCGAGATTTGATCGACCGCCTTCGTTCGGCCTCAAATGTTGGGTGTGCGCAGCCTGCAGGGCCTGCTGATGGGCGTCCTATCACTTCGATTGATCGGCATAACTATTTTTCGCATAAATGAGAATTTACGATTTTCGCGATTTTCGGTGTATGTTAGCCCACAGATTTCTGGAGATTTGGTCGACCGTCTCTGTTTGGCACCAAATTTTTGCTACGTGCAGCCTACAATGATTGGTGACAAGCGCCCAATCATTTCATTTGATCGGCATCACTATTTTTCGCATTACTGAGAATGTACGATTTTTGCGATTTTTGGTGTATGTTAGCCCACAGATTTCTTGAGATTTGATGGACCGCCTATGTTTGGCCCCAAATTTTGGCTGTGCGCAGCCTGCGGGGCCTGGTGACGAGCGCCCTATAATTTCCTTTGATCGGCATCACTATTTTTCGCATAACTGAGAATTTTACAATTTTCGGTGTATGTTAGCCCACGGATTTCTCGAGATTTGATCGACCGCCTCCGTTTGGCCTCAAATTTTGGCTGCGCACAGTCTACAAGGCCTGGTGACGAGTGCCCTATCATTTCATTTGATCGGAATCACTATTTTTCACATAAATAAGAATTTATGATTTTTGCGATTTTCGATGTATGTTAGCCCACGAAATTCTCGAGATTTGACCGACCGCCTCCGTTCGGCCACATATTTTGGGTGTGCACAGCCTTCGGGGCCTGGTGATCAGCCCCCTATCACTTCGATTGATCGGCATAACTATTTTTCGCATAGATGACAATTTACTATTTTCGCGATTTTCGGTGTATGTTAGCCCACAGATTTCTGGAGATTTGGTCTACCGTCTCTGTTTGGCCCCAAATTTTAGGTGCGCGCATCCTAAGAGGCCTGGTAACGAGTGCCCTCTCATTTCATTTGATCGGCATCACCATTTTTTGCATAACTGATAATTTACGATTTTTGCGGTTTTCGGTGTATGTTAGCCCACGGATTTCTCGAGATATGATTGACCGTCTCTGTTTCGCCCCAAATTTTAGCTGCGCGCAACCTACAAGGCCTGGTGTTGAGTGCCCAATCATTTAGTTTGATCGGTATAACTATTTTTCTCATAAATGCGAATTTTCGATTTTCGCGATTTTCGGTGTATGTTAGCCCACGGAATTCTCGAGATTTGATCGACCGCCTCCGTTCGGCCCTAAATTTTAGCTGTGCGCAGCCTGCGGGTCCTGGTGACAGGCGCCCTATCACTTCGATTGATCGGCATAACTATTTTTCGCATAATTGAGAATTTACGATTTTCGCGATTTTCGGTGTATGTTAGCCCACAGATTTCTGGAGATTTGGTCGACCGTCTCTGTTTGGCCCCAAATTTTAGCTGTGCGCAGCCTACAAGGCCTAGTCACGGGCATCCTATCATTTCATTTGATCGGCATAACCATTTTTCACAAAAATGAGAATTTACGATTTTTGCGATTTTCGGTGTATGTTAGCCCACAGATTTCTCGAGATTTGATTGACCGTCTCTGTTTGGCACCAAATTTTGGCTGTGCGCAGCCTACAAGGCCTGGTAACGGGCGCCCTATCACTTCGATTGATCGGCATCACTATTTTTTTTGCATAACTGAGAATTTACGATTTTTGCGATTTTCGGTGTATGTTAGCCCACGGAATTCTCGAGATTTGATTGACCGCCTCCGTTCGGCCCTAAATTTTGGTTGTGCGCAGCCTGTGGGGCCTGGTGACGGGCGCCCTATCACTTCGATTGATCGGCATAACTATTTTTCGCATAAATGAGAATTTACGATTTTCTTGATTTTCGGTGTATGTTAGCCCACGGATTTCTGGAGATTTGGTCGACCGTCACTGTTTGGCCCCAAATTTTAGCTGCGCGCAGCCTACAAGGCCTGGTGACGAGCGCCCTATCATTTCGTTTGATCGGCAGCACAATTTTTCGCATAATTGAGAATTTATGATTTTCGCGATTTTCGGTGTAACGCCCACCGATTTCTCGAGATTTGATCGACAGTCTCTGTTTGGCCCATAATTTTGGCTGTGCGCAGCCTATAAGGCCTGGTAACGGGAGCCCTATCACTTCGATTGATTGGCATAACTATTTTTCGCAAAAATGAGAATTTACGATTTTCGCAATTTTCGGTGTATGTTAGCCTACGGATTTCTGGAGATTTGGTCGACCGTCTCTGTTTGGCACCAAATTTTTGCTGTGCGCAGCCTACAAGGAATGGTGATGAGCGCCCCATCATTTTGTTTGATCGGCATCACTATTTTTCGCATAACTGAGAATTTATGATTTTTGCGATTTTCGGAGTATGTTAGCCCACGGATTTCTCGAGATTTGATGGACCGCCTCTGTTTGGCTGTGCGTAGCCTGCGGGGCCTGGTGACGAGCGCCCTATCATTTCGTTTGATCGACATCACTATTTTTCGCATAACTGAGAATTTACGATTTTCGCGATTTTCGATGTATGTTAGCCTAGTGATTTCTCGAGATTTGATCGACCGCCTCCGTTTGGCCTCAAATTTTGGCTGTGCACAGCCTGCGGGGCCTTATGATGAGCGCCCTATCATTTTGTTTGATCGGCATCACCATTTTTCTTATACCTGAGAATTTACGATTTTCGCGATTTTCGGTGTATGTTAACCCACGGATTTCTCGAGATTTGATTGACCGTCTCTGTTTGGGCCCAAATTTTAGCTGTGCGCATCCTACAAGGCCTGGTGACGAGTTCCCTATCATTTCGTTTGATCGGCATCACTATTTTTCGCATAAATAAGAATTTATGATTTACGCGATTTTCGGTGTATGTTAGCCCACGGAATTCTCGAGATTTGATCGACCATCTCTGTTCGGCCCCAAATTTTGGCTGTGCGCAGCCTGCGGGGCCTGGTGACGGGCGCCCTATCACTTCGATTGATCGGCATAACTATTTTTCGCATCGCAATTTTCGATGTGTGTTAGCTCTTTATTCATAAAATAAGAACTGCTGAGATGCAAGTCTTTTGATGAAATCTTACATAATGTTGTTAAAACTGTAATATAATCGACAGAAAAAGAGTTCATTAGTGGCACATTATCTTAATGATCATAACTTTGGGCTGGATTATCCGTTTTACATGATTTTTTTCCATTTTGTGTATTTTTTCGAGATCTATCTGGAAAAATAGTCGTAAGGCGGTTTTGCGGAGCCAATATTCTAAAAATATGTCTCTATTGCAGTCATTCAACATATTTCTGGATATGGTTGACAATTTTAATTTAAAAACTGGTCCTAACGACCCACCACAACCGACACCACCATGGCAAGCGACCATGGTAGGCCAGCACTACCACCACCAATCTCTAGCATTGTCTTTATAGCATAAGGATAAGCATAGGTGTTTCCTTTTAAATTTTCACTCGCTGGGAATTGATCGATGGGCGTTGGGTCTCGGCATAGGTCGGCATGTGTCATCTGATGTCAGCCAGTCTGTCGACACTGCCATAGTGCGCCTATGATGCTAACTTTCAAATTTTTCAGTGCGTGTTAGCCCACGGATTTATCGAGATTTGACAGACCGTCTCCATTCAGCCCCAAATTTTGGCCGTGCGCAGCCTACAAACCCCGGTGACGAGCGCCCCATTACTTCATAAATAAAAATTTATGATTTTTGCGATTTTCGGTGTGTGTTAGCCCACGGATTTCTCGAGATTTGATCGACCATCTCCGTTTGGCTCCAAATTTTGGTTGTGCGCAGCCTACAAGGCCTGGTAACAGGCGTCCTATCACTTCGATTGATCGGCATCACTATTTTTATCATAAATGAGAATTTTTTATTTTTGCGATTTTCTGTGTGTGTTAGCCCACGGATTTCTCGAGATTTGATCGACCGTCTCCGTTTGGCCCCAAATTATAGCTGTGCGTTGCCTACAAGGCCTGATAATGGGCGCCCTATCATTTCATTTGATCGGCATAACCATTTTTCAGAAAAATGAGAATTTACGATTTTTGTGATTTTTGGTGTATGTTAGCCCACGGATTTCTCGAGATTTGATTGACCGTCTCGGTTTGGCCCCAAATTTTTGTTGTGCGTAGCCTACAAGGCCCGGTGAAGAGCGCCCTATCATTTTGTTTGATCGGCATCACCATTTTAGGCATAACTGATAATTTACGATTTTCGCGATTTTCGGTGTATGTTAGCCCACAGATTTCTCGAGATTTGATTGACCGTCTCCGTTTGGCCCCAAATTTTAGCTGTGCGCAGCCTACAAGGCCTGGTGACGAGCGCCCTATCATTTCGTTTGATCGGCATCACTATTTTTCGCATAAATAAGAATTTATGATTTTCGCGATTTTCGGTGTATGTTAGCCCATGGAATTTCCGAGATTTGATCTACCGCCTCCGTTGGGCCCCAAATTTTAGCTGTGCGCAACCTGTAGGTCCTGGTGATGGGTGCCCTATCACTTCGATTGATCGGCATAACTATTTTTCGCATAAATGAGAATTTACTATTTTCGCAATTTTCGGTGTATGTTAGCCCACAAATTTCTGGAGATTTGGTCGACCGTCTCTGTTTGGCACCAAATTTTTGCTGCGCGCAGCCTACAATGACTGTTGACGAGCGCCCTATCATTTCATTTGATCGGCATCACTATTTTTCGCATAACTGAGAATTTACGATTTTCGGTGTATGTTAGCCCACGGATTTCTCGAGATTTGATGGACCGCCTCTGTTTGGCCCCAAATTTTGGTTGTGCGCAGCCAACGGGGCTTGGTGACGAGCGCCCTATCATTTCGCTTGATCGGCATCACTATTTTTCGCATAACTGAGAATTTACAATTTTCGCGATTTTCGGTGTATTTTAGCTCATGGATTTCTGGAGATTTGGTCGACTGTCTCTGTTTGGCACCAAATTTTTGCTGCGCGCAGCCTACAAGGACTGGTGACGAGCGCCCCATCATTTCATTTGATCGGCATCACTATTTTTCGCATAACTGAGAATTTACGATTTTTGCGATTTTCGGTGTATGTTAGCCCACGAATTTCTCGAGATTTGATCGACCGCCTCCGTTTGGCCCCAAATTTTGGCTGTGCGCAGCCTCTAAGGCCCGGTGACAAGCGCCCAATCATTTCATTTGATCGGCATCATTATTTTTTGCATAAATAAGAATTTACGATTTTCGCGATTTTCGGTGTATGTTAGCCCATGGATTTCTCGAGATTTGATTGACCGCCTTCGTTAGACCCCAAATTTTGGCTGTGCGCAGCCTGCGGGGCCTGGTGGTGGGCGCCCTATCACTTCGATTGATCGGCATCACTATTTTTCGCATAAATGAGAATTTACGATTTTCGCGATTTTCGGTGTATGTTAGCCCACGGAATTATCGAGATTTGATCGACTGTCTCTGTTTGGCCCCAAATTTTAGTTGCGCGCAGCCTATAAGGCCTGGTGATGAGCGCCCCATTATTTCGTTTGATCGGCATCACTATTTTTTGCATAAATGAGAATTTACGATTTTCGCGATTTTCAGTGTATGTTAGCCCACAGATTTCTCGAGATTTGGTCGACCGTCTCCGTTTGGCCCAAAATTTTGGCTGTGCGCAGCCTACAAGGCCTAGTAATGGGAGCCCTATCACTTCGATTGATTGGCATAACTATTTTTCGCATAAATGAGAATTTGCGATTTTTGCGATTTTCGGGGTATGTTAGCCCACGGATTTCTGGAGATTTGGTCGACCGTCTCTGTTTGGCACCAAATTTTTGCTGCCCGCAGCCTACAAGGACTGGTGACGAGCGCCCCATCATTTCGTTTGATCGGCATCACTATTCTTCGTATAAGTGAGAATTTACGATTTTCGCAATTTTTGGTGTATGTTAGCCCACGGATTTCTCGAGATTTGATGGACCGCCTCTGTTTGGCCCAAAATTTTGGCTGTGCGCAGCCTGCGGGGCCTTGTGACGAGCGCCCTATCATTTCATTTGATCGGCATCACTATTTTTCGCATAACTGAGAATTTACGATTTTTGCGATTTTCGGTGTATGGCAGCCCACGGATTTCTCGAGATTTGATCGACCGCCTCCGTTTGGCCTCAAATTTTGGCTGTGCACATCCTGCGGGGCCTTATGACGAGCGCCCTATCATTTCATTTGATCGGCATCACCATTTTTCGCAGAACTGAGAATTTATGATTTTTGCGATTTTCGGTGTATGTTAGCCCACGGATTTCTCGAGATTTGATTGACCGTCTCCGTTTGGCCCAAATTTTTTGTTGTGCGCAGCCTACAAGGCCTGGTGACGAGCGCCCTATCATTTCGTTTGATCGGCATCACTATTTTTTGCATAAATAAGAATTTACGATTTTCGCGATTTTCGGTGTATGTTAGCCCACGGAATTCTCGAGATTTGATCAACCGTCTCCGTTCGGCCCCAAATTTTGGCTGTGCGCAGCCTGCGGGGCCTGTGACAGGCGCCCTATCACTTCGATTGATCGGCATAACTATTTTTGGCATAAATGAGAATTTACGATTTTCGCAATTTTCGATGTGTGTTAGCTCTTTATTCGTAAAATAAGAACTGCCGAGATGCAAGTCTTTTGATGAGATCTTACATAATGTTGTTAAAACTGTAATATAATCGACAGAAAAAGAGTTCATTAGTGGCACATTATCTTAATGATCATAACTTTGGGCTGGATTATCCGTTTTACATGATTTTTTTTTCATTTTTTGTATTTTTTCGAGATCTATCTGCACAAACAGCCGTAAGGCGGTTTGGCGGGGCCAATTTTCTCAAAATATGCCTCTATTGCAGTCATTCAATATATTTCCCAATATGGTTGACAATTTTAATTTAAAAACTGGTCCTAACGACCCACCACAACCGACACCACCATGGCAAGCGACCATGGTAGGCCAGCACTACCACCACCAATCTCTAGCATTGTCTTTATAGCATAAGGATAAGCATAGGTATTTCCTTTTAAATTTTCACTCGCTGGGAATTGATCGATGGGCGTTGGGTCTTGGCATAGGTCGGCATGTGTCATCTGATGTCAGCCAGTCTGTCGACAATGGCATAGTGCGCCTATGATGCTAACTTTCAAATTTTCAGTGCGTGTTAGCCCACAGATTTCTCGAGATTTGACAGACCGTCTCCGTTCGGCCCCAAATTTTGGTCGTGCGCAGCATACAAACCCTGGTGACGAGCGCCCCATCACTTCATAAATAAGAATTTATGATTTTTGCATTTCTCGATGTGTGTTAGCCCACGGATTTCTCGAGATTTGATCGACCATCTCCGTTTGGCCCCAAATTTTGGCTGTGCGCAGCCTACAAGGCCTGGTAACGGGCGCCCTATCACTTCGATCGATCGGCATAACTATTTTTATCATAAATGAGAATTTATGATTTTCGCAATTTTCGGTATGTGTTAGCCCATGGAATTCCTGAGATTTGATCGACCGCCTCCGTTCTGCCCCATATTTTGGCTGTGAGCAGCCTGCGGGCCTGGTGATGGGTGCCCTATCACTTTGATTGATCGGCATAACTATTTTTCGCATAAATGAGAATTTACGATTTTCGCGATTTTCGGTGTATGTTAGCCCACAAATTTCTGGAGATTTGGTCTACCGTCTCTGTTTGGCCCCAAATTTTAGGTGTCGCAGCCTAAAAGGCCTGGTGACGAGCGCCCTATCATTTCGTTTGATCGGCATAACCATTTTTCGCATAATTGAGAATTTACGATTTTTTCGATTTTCGGTGTATGTTAGCCCACGAATTTTTCGAGAGTTGATTGACCGTCTCGGTTATGCCCAAAATTTTTGTTGTGCATAGTCTGCGGGGCCTGGTGATGAGCGCCCTATCATTTTGTTTGATCGGCATCACCATTTTTCGCATAGCTGAGAATTTATGATTTTCGCGATTTTCGGTGTATGTTACCCCACGAATTTCTGGAGATTTGGTCGACCGTCTCTGTTTGGCCCCAAATTTTAGCTGTGCGCAGCCTGGTGATGAGCGCCCTATCATTTCGTTTGATCGGCATCACTATTTTTCGCATAACTGAGAATTTATGATTTTCGCGATTTTCGATGTATGCTAGCCCACGGATTTCTCGAGATTTGATCGATCGCCTCTGTTCGGCCCCAAATTTTTGGTTGTGCGCAGTCTGCGGGGCCTGGGATGAGCGCCCTATCATTTTGTTTGATCGGCATCACCATTTTTCGCATATCTGAGAATTTACGATTTTCGCGATTTTCGGTGTATGTTAGCCAAGAATTTCTGGATATTTGGTCGACCGTCTCTGTTTGGCCCCAAATTTTGGCTGTGCGCAGCCTTATGACGAGCGCCCTATCACTTTATTTTGGTCGGCATAACTATTTTTCTCATAAATGAGAATTTACGATTTTTGTGATTTTCGGTGTATGTTACTCCACGGAATTTTTCGAGATTTGATCGACCGTCTCCGTTCGACCCCAAATTTTGGCTGTGCGCAGCCTACGAGGCCTGGTGACGGGTGCCCTATCACTTCGATTGATCGGCATAACTATTTTTCGCATAAATGAGAATTTACAATTTTCGCGATTTTCAGTGTATGTTAGACCACAGATTTCTGGAGATTTGGTCGACCGTCTCTATTTGGCCCCAAATTATAGCTGCGCGCAGCCTACAAGGCTTAGTGAGGAGCGCCCTATCATTTCGTTTGATCGGCATCACCATATTTCGCATAACTAAGAATTTACGATTTTCACGATTTTCGGTGTATGTTAGCCCACAGATTTTTGGAGATTTGATTGACCGCCTCGGTTAGGCACAAAATTCTTACTGTGGGCAGTCTACAAGGCCCGGTGACGGGCGCCCTATCACTATATTTGATCGGCATAACTATTTGTATCATAAATGAGAATTTACGATTTTCGCGATTTTCAGTGTATGTTAGCCCATGGAATTCTCAGATTTGATCGACCGCCTCCGTTCGGCCCCAAATTTTGGCTATGCGCAGCCTGGTGATGAGCACCCCATCATTTTGTTTGATCGGCATCACTATTTTTTGCATAAATGAGAATTTATGATTTTCGCGATTTTAAGTGTATGTTAGCCCACAGATTTCTCGAGATTTGATCGACCGTCTCCGTTTGGCCCATAATTTTGGCTGTGCGCAGCCTACAAGGCCTGGTAACGGGAGCCATATCACTTCGATTGATTGGCATAACTATTTTTCGCATAAATGAGAATTTATGATTTTCACGATTTTCGGTGTATGTTAGCCCACGAATTTCTGGATATTTGGTCGACCGTCTCTGTTTGGCACCAAATTTTTGCTGCGCGCATCCTACAAGGACTGGTGACGAGCACCCATCATTTCTTTTGATCGGCATCACTATTTTTCGCATAACTGAGAATTTAGGATTTTCGCGATTTTCGGTGTATGTTAGCCCACGAATTTCTCGAGATTTGATGGACCGCCTCTGTTTAGCTTTAGCCCCAAATTTTGGCTGTGCGTAGCCTGCGGGGCCTGGTGACGAGCGCCCTATCATTTCATTTGATCGGCATCACTATTTTTCGCATAACTGAGAATTTACGATTTTAGCGATTTTCAGTGTATGTTAGCCCACGAATTTCTGGAGATCTGATCGACCGATTCCGTTTGACCCCAAAATTTGGTTGTGCATAAACCTGCGGGGCCCGGTGATGAGCGCCCTATCATTTCGTTTGATCAGCATCATTATTTTTTGCATAACTGAGAATTTTTTATTTTCGCGATTTTCGGTGTATGTTAGCCCACGAATTTCTCGAGATTTGATCGATCGCCTCCGTTTGGCCTCAAATTTTGGCTGTGCACAGCCTGCGGGGCCTTACGACGAGCGCCCTATCATTTTGTTTGATCGGCATCACCATTTTTCGCATAACTGAGAATTTACGATTTTCGCGATTTTCGGTGTATGTTAGCCCACAGATTTCTCGAGATTTGATCGATCGTCTCCGTTCGGCCCCAAATTTTGGCTGTGCGCAGCCTGCGGGGCCTGGTGACGAGCGCCCTATCACTTCAATTGATCGGCATAACTATTTTTCGCATAAATGAGAATTTTCGATTTTCGCGATTTTCGATGTGTGTTAGCTCTTTATTTATAAAATAATAACTGCCGAGATGCAAGTCTTTTGATGAGATCTTGCATAATTTTGTTAAAACTGTAATATAATCGACAGAAAAAGAGTTCATTAGTGGCACATTATCTTAATGATCATAACTGTGGGCTGGATTATCCGTTTTACATGATTTTTTTTCATTTTGTGCATTTTTCCGAGATCTATCCGGACAAACCGCCGTAAGGTGGTTTGGCGGAGCCAATTTTCTCAAAATATGCCTCTATCGCAGTCATTCAACATATCTTCCAATATGGTTGACAATTTTAATTTAAAAACTGGTCCTAACGACCCACCACAAACGACACCACCATGGCAAGCGACCATGGTAGGCCAGCACTACCACCACCAATCTCTAGCATTGTCTTTATAGCATAAGGATAAGCATAGGTGTTTCCTTTTAAATTTTCACTCGCTGGGAATTGATCGATGGGCGATGGGTCTCGGCATAGGTCGGCATGTGTCATCTGATGTCGGCCAGTCTGTCGACATTGGCATAGTGCGCCTATGATGCTAACTTTCAAACTTTTCAGTGCGTGTTAGCCCACCGATTTCTCGAGATTTGACAGACCATCTCCATTCGACACCAAATTTTGACCGTGCGCAGCCTACAAACCCTGGTGACGAGCGCCCCATCACTTCATAAATGAGAATTTACGATTTTTGCGATTTTCGTTGTGTGTTAGCCCACGGATTTCTCGAGATTTGATCGACCATCTCCGTTTGGCCCCAAATTTTAGCTGTGCACACGGGCGCCCTATCACTTCGATTGATCGGCATCACTATTTTTTTCATAAATGACAATTTTTGATTTTTGCGATTTTCGGTGTGTGTTAGCCCACGGATTTCTCGAGATTTGATCGACGGTCTCCGTTTGGCCCCAAATTTTAGCTGTGCGCAGCCTACAAGGCCTGGTAATATGTGCCCTATCATTTCATTTGATCGACATAACCATTTTTCACAAAAATGAGAATTTATGATTTTTGTGATTTTCGGTGTATGTTAGCCCACGAATTTCTCGAGATTTGATTTACCGTCTCCGTTTGGCCCCAAATTTTTGCTGTGCGTAGCCTGCGGGGCCTTATGATGAGCGCCCTATCATTTCGTTTGATCGACATAATCATTTTTCACATAACTGAGAATTTATGATTTTCGCGATTTTCGGTATATGTTAGCCCACGGATTTTTTGAGATTTGATTGACCGTCTCGGTTTGGCTCAAAATTTTTGATGTGGGCAGTCTACAAGGCTCGGTAATGGGCGCCCTATCACTTTATTTGATCGGCATAACTATTTTTTTGCATAAATTAGAATTTATGATTTTTTTTCGCATAAATTAGAATTTACGATTTTTGCAATTTTCGGGGTATGTTAGCCCACGGATTTCTGGAGATTTTATCGACCATCTCCGTTTGGCCCAAATTTTTTGTTGTGCGTAGCCTACAAGGCCTGGTGATGGGTGCCCTATTACTTTATTTGATCGGCATAATTATTTTTCTCATAAATGAGAATTTATGATTTTTGCGATTTTCGGTGTATGTTATCCCACGAATTTCTCGAGATTTGATTGACCGTCTCCGTTTGGCCCCAAATTTAGGCTGTGCGCAGCTTACAAGGCCCAGTGACGAACGCCCTATCATTTCATTTGATTGGCATAACCATTTTCACATAAATTAGAATTTATGATTTTCATGATTTTCGGTGTATGTTAGCCCACGAATTTCTCGAGATTTGATTGACCGTCTCCATTTGGTCCCAAATTTTTGCAGTGCGTAGCCTGTGGGGCCTGGTGACGCGCGCCCTATCATTTTGTTTGATCAGCATAACTATTTTTCTCATAAATGAGAATTTACGATTTTTGCAATTTTCGGTGTATGTTAGCCCACGGATTTCTGGAGATTTTGTCGACCATCTCTATTTGGCACAAAATTTTAGCTGTGCGTAGCCTACAAGGCCTGGTGTCGAGCGCCCCATCATTTCATTTGATCGACATCACTATTTTTCGCATAACTAAGAATTTATGATTTTCGCAATTTTTGGTGTATGTTAGCCCACAGATATCTCTAGATTTGATGGACAATCTCGGTTTGGCCCCAAATTTTTGCTGTAGGAAGCCTACAGGGCCCGGTGACGGGCGCCCTATCACTTTATTTGATCGGCATAACTATTTTTCTCATAAATTAGAATTTACAATTTTCGCGATTTTCGGTGTATGTTAGCCCACAGAATTCTCGAGATTTGATCGACCGTCTCTGTTTGGCCCCAAATTTTGTTGTGCGCAGCCTGTGGGGCCTGACGAGCGCACTATCATTTCATTTGATCGTCATCACTATTTTTCGAATAAATTAGAATTTACGATTTTTGCGATTTTCGGAGTATGTTAGCCCACAGATTTCTGGAGATTTTAGCGAACGTCTCCGTTTGGCCCAAATATTTTGCTGTGCGCAGCCTACAAGGCCTGGTGACCGCGGCCTATCACTTTATTTGATTGGTATAACTATTTTTCTCATAAATGAGAATTTACAATTTTTGCGATTTTCGGTGTATGTTAGCCCACAGATTTCTCGAGATTTGATTGACCGTCTCCGTTTGGCCCCAAATTTTGGCTGTGCACAACCTACAAGGCCTGGTGACACGCGCCCTATCATTTTGTTTGATCGACATAACTATTTTTCTCATAAATGAGAATTTACGATTTTTGCGATTTTCGGTGTATGTTAGCCCACGGATTTCTAGAGATTTTGTCGACCCTCTCTGTTTGGCACCAAATTTTAGCTGTGCGCAACCTACAAGGCCTGTGACGAGCACCCCATCATTTTATTTGATCGGCATCACTATTTTTCGCATAACTGAGAATTTATGATTTTCGCAATTTTCGGTGTATGTTAGCCCACGGATATCTCGAGATTTGATGGACCGTCTCAATTTGGCCCAAATGTTTTGCTGTGGGTAGCCTACAAGGCCCGGTGACAGGCGCCCTATCACTTTATTTGATCGGCATAACTATTTTTCTCATAAATGAGAAATTACGATTTTCGCGATTTTCGGTGTATGTTAGCCCACGGAATTCTAGAGAGTTGATCGACCATCTCCGTTTGGCCCCAAATTTTGGTTGTGCGCAGCCTGCGGGGCCTGGTGACGAGCGCACTATCATTTCGTTTGATCGGCATCACTATTTTTCGCATAAATTCAAATTTACGATTTTTTCGATTTTCGGTGTATGTTAGCCCACAGATTTCTGGAGATTTTATCGACCGTCTCCGTTTGGCCCAAATATTTTGCTGTGCGCAGCCTACAAGGCCTGGTGACGGGCGCCCTATTACTTTATTTGATTGGTATAACTATTTTTCTCATAAATGAGAATTTACGATTTTTGCGATTTTCGGTGTATGTTAGCCCACAGATTTCTCGAGATTTGATTGACCGTCTCTATTTGGCCCCAAATTTTGGCTGTGCACAGCCTACAAGGCCAGGTGACGAGCGCCCTATCACTATATTTGATCGGCATAACCATTTTTCACATAAATGAGAATTTACAATTTTCGCGATTTTCGGTGTATGTTAGCCCACAGATTTCTCGAGATTTGATTGACCGTCTCCGTTTGGCCCCAAATTTTGTCTGTGCGTATCCCGCGGGGCCTGGTGACGCGCGCCCTATCATATTGTTTGATCGGCATAACTATTTTTCTCATAAATGAGAATTTACGATTTTCGCGATTTTCGGTGTATGTTAGCCCACAGATTTTTGGAGATTTGGTCTCCCGTCTCTGTTTGGCCCCAAATTTTAGGTGCACGCAGCCTCAAAGGCCTGGTGACGAGCGCCCTATCATTTCGTTTGATCGGCATCACCATTTTTCGCATAACTAAGAATTTACGATTTTCGCGGTTTTCGGTATATGTTAGCCCACAGATTTTTTGAGATTTGATTGACCGTCTCGGTTTGGCCCAAAATTTTTGTTGTGGGCAGCCTACAAGGCCTGTTGACGGGCGCCCTATCACTTTATTTGATCGGCATAACTATTTTTCTCATAAATGAGAATTTACGATTTTCGCAATTTTCGGTATATGTTAGCCCACGGATATCTCGAGATTTGATGGACCGCCTCGGTTTGGCCCCAAATATTTGTTGTGGGTAGCCTACAAGGCCCGGTGACGGGCGCCCTATCATTTCATTTGATCGGCATAACCATTTTTCACATAAATGAATTTTTACAATTTTCGCGATTTTCGGTGTATGTTAGTCCACGGATTTCTCGAGATTTGATATACCGTCTCCATTTGGCGCCAAATTTTGCTGTGCGTATCTTGCGGGGCCTGGTGACGTGCGCCCTATCGTATTATTTGATCGGCATAACGATTTTTCTCTTAAATGAGAATTTATGATTTTCACGATTTTCGGTGTATGTTAGCCCACGAATTTCTGGAGATTTGGTCTACCGTGTATGTTTGGCCCCAAATTTTAGGTGTGCGCATCCTAAAAGGCCTGGTGACGAGCGCCCTATCATTTCGTTTGATCGGCATCACCATTTTTTGCATAACTGAGAGTTTACGATTTTCACGATTTTCGGTATATGTTAGCCTACGATTTTTTCGAGATTTGATTGACCATCTCGGTTTGGCCTAAAATTTTTGCTGTGGGCAGCCTACAAGGCCCGGTGACGGGCGCCCTATCACTTTTTTTGATCGGCATAACTATTTTTCTCATAAATGAGAATTTACGATTTTCGCGATTTTTGGTGTATGTTAGCCCACGGAATTCTCGAGATTTGATCGACCGCCTCCGTTCGGCCTCAAATTTTGGCTGTGCACAGCCTGCGGGGCCTGGTGACGGGCGCCCTATCACTTCGATTGATCGGCATAACTATTTTTCGCATAAATGAGAATTTATGATTTTCGCGATTTTCGGTGTATCTTAGCCCACGGAATTCTCGAGATTTGATCTACCGCCTCCGTTTGGCCTCAAATTTTGGCTGTGCGCAGCCTGCAGGGCCTGGTGACGAGCGCCCTATCACTTCGATTGATCGGCATAACTATTTTTCGCATAAATGAGAATTTATAATTTTCGCAATTTTCGATGTGTGTTAGCTCTTTATTTATAAAATTAGAATTGCCGAGATGCAAGTCTTTTGATGAGATCTTACATAATGTTGTTAAAACTGTAGTATAATCGACAGAAAAAGAGTTCATTAGTGGCACATTATCTTAATGATCATAACTTTGGGCTGGATTATCCGTTTTACATGATTTTTTTTTCATTTTGTGCATTTTTTCGAGATCTATCTGGACAAACCGCCGTAAGGCGGTTTGGCGGAGACAATTTTCTCAAAATATGCCTCTATTGCAGCCATTCAACATATTTTCCGATATGGTTGATAATTTTAATTTAAAAACTGGTCCTAACGACCCACCACAACCGACACCACCATGGCAAGCGACCATGGTAGGTGAGCACTACCACCACCAATCTCTAGCATTGTCTTTATATCATAAAAATAAGCATAGGTGTTTCCTTTTAAATTTTCACTCGTTGGGAATTGATCGATGGGCGTTGGGTCTCGGCATAGGCCTGGATGTGTCATCTGATGTCGGCCAGTCTGTCGACATTGGCATAGTGCGCCTATGATGCTAACTTTCAAACTTTTTAGTGCGTGTTAGCCCACGGATTTCTCGAGATTTGACAGACTGTCTCCGTTCGGCCCCAAATTTTGGCCATGCTCAGCCTACAAACCCTGGTGACGAGCGCCCCATCACTTCATAAATGAGAATTTATGATTTTCGCGATTTTCGGTGTGTGTTAGCCCACGGATTTCTCGAGATTTGATTAACCATCACCGTTTGACCCCAAATTTTTGGTGTACGCAGACTACAAGGCCTGGTAACGGGCGCCCTATCACTTCAATTGATCGGCATCACTATTTTTATCATAAATGAGAATTTTTGATTTTTGTGATTTTCGGTGTGTTCTCGAGATTTGATCGACCGTCTCCGTTTGGCCCCAAATTTTAGCTGTGCGCAGCCTACAAGGCCTGGTAACGGGCACCCTATCATTTCATTTGATCGGCCCACGGATTTCTCGAGATTTGATCGACCGTCTCCGTTTGGCCCATTATTTTTGCTGTGCGCAGCCTACAAGGCCTGGTAACGGGAGCCCTATCACTTCGACTGATTGGCATAACTATTTTTCACATAAATTAGAATTTACGATTTTCATGATTTTAGGTGTATGTTAGCCCACAGATTTCTGGAGATTTGGTCAACCGTCTCAGTTTGGCCCAAACTTTTAGCTGCGCGCAGCCTACAAGGCCTGGTGACGAGCGTATCATTTTGTTTGATTGTTATAACTATTTTTCTCATAAATGAGAATTTACAATTTTCGCGATTTTCGATATATGTTAGCCCACGGATTTCTCGAGATTTGATCGACCGCCTCCGTTCGACCCCAAATTGTGGCTGTGCGCAGCCTGCGGGGCCTGGTGATGGGCGCCCTATCACTTCGATTGATCGGCATCACTATTTTTCGCATAAATAAGAATTTACGATTTTCGCAATTTTCGGTGTATGTTAGCCCACGAATTTCTGGAGATTTGGTCTACCATCTCTGTTTGGCCCCAAATTTTAGGTGCACGCAGCCTAAAAAGCCTTGGGACGAGCGCCCTATCATTTCGTTTGATCGGCATCACCGTTTTTCGCATAACTGAGAATTTACAATTTTCGCGATTTTCGGTGTATGTTAGCCCACGGATTTTTATAGATTTGATTGACCGTCTCGGTTTTGGCCAAAACTTTTGTTGTGGGCAGCCTACAAGGCCGGTGATGGGCACTTTATTTGATCGGCATAACTATTTTTCTCATAAATGAGAATTTACGATTTTCGCGATTTTCGGAGTATGTTAGCCCATGGAATTCTCGAGATTTGATCGACCGCCTCCGTTCGGCCCTAAATTTTAGCTGTGCGCAGCCTACGGGGCCTGATGACGGGCCCCCTATCACTTCGATTGATCGGCATAACTATTTTTCGCATAAATGAGAATTTACGATTTTCACAATTTTCGGTGTATGTTAGCCCACGGGATTCTCGAGATTTGATCGACCGCCTCCGTTCAGCTCCAAATTTTTGCTGTGAGCAGCCTACAAGGTCATGTGATGAGCGCCCCATCATTTCATTTGATCGGCATCACCATTTTTCGCATAACTGAGAATTTACGATTTTCGGTGTATGTTAGCCCACAGATTTTTTGAGATTTGATTGACCGTCTCGGTTTGGCCAAAAATTTTTGCTGTGGGCAGTCTACAAGGCCCAGTGACGGGTCTCCTATCACTTTATTTGATCGGCATAACTATTTTTTATCATAATTAAGAATTTAAGATTTTTGCGATTTTCGGTGTATGGTAGCCCATGGAATTCTCGAGATTTGATCGACCGCCTCCGTTCGGCCCCAAATTTTGGCTGTGCGCAGCCTGCGGGACCTGGTGATGAGCGCTCCATCATTTCGTTTGATCGGCATCACTATTTTTTGCGTAAATGAGAATTTATAATTTTCACGATTTTCGGTGTTTGTTAACCCACAGATTTCTCGAGATTTGATCGACCGTCTCTGTTTGGTCCATAATTTGTCTGTGCGCAGCCTACAAGGCCTGGTAACGGGCACCCTATCACTTCGATGGATTGGCATAACTATTTTTCGCATAAATGAGAATATACGATTTTTGTGATTTTCGGTGTATGTTAGCCCACGCATTTCTGGAGATTTGGTCGACCGTCTCTGTTTGGCACCAAATTTTTGCTGCGCGTAGCCTACAAGGCCTGGTGAGGAGCGCCCCATCATTTCGTTTGATCGGCGTCACTATTTTTCGCATAACTGAGAATTTATGATTTTTGCTATTTTCGATGTATGTTAGCCCAAGGATTTCTCGAGATTTGATGGACCGTCTCTGTTTGGCACCAAATATTTGCTGTGCGAAGCCTTTAAGTCCTTGTGACGAGCGCCATATCATTTCGATTGATCGGCATCACTATTTTTCGCATAACTGAGAATTTACAATTTTCGGGATTTTCGGTGTATGTTAGCCCACGGATTTCTGGAGATTTGGTCGACTGTCTCTGTTTGGCTCCAAATTTTAGCTGCGCGCAGCCCACAAGGCCTGGTGACGAGTGCCCTATCATTTCGTTTGATCGGCATTACCATTTTTTGCATAACTAAGAATTTACGATTTTCGCGATTTTCGGTGTATGTTAGCCCACAGATTTTTTGAGATTTGATTGACCGTCTCGGTTTGGCTCCAAATTTTTTCTGTGGGCAGTCTACAAAGCCCGGTGACGGGCGCCCTATCACTTTATTTGATCGGCATAACTATTTTTATCATAAATGAGAATTTACGATTTTCGCGATTTTCGGTGTATGTTAGCCCACGGAATTCTCGAGATTTGATCGACCGCCTCTGTTCGGCCCCAAATTTTGGCTGTGCACAGCCTTCGATGCCTGGTGATGAGCGCCCCATCATTTCATTTGATCGGCATCACTATTTTTTGCATAAATGAGAATTTACGATTTTCGCAATTTTCGGTGTATGTTAGACCACAGATTTCTCGAGATTGGATCGACCATCTCCGTTTGACTCATAATTTTGGCTGTGCGCAGCCTACAAGGCCTGGTAATGGGCACCCTATCACTTCAATTGATTGGCATAACTATTTTTCGCATAAATGAGAATTTATGATTTTCGCGATTTTCGGTGTATGTTAGCCCACGGATTTCTGGAGATTAGGTCGACCGTCTCTGTTTGACACCAAATTTTTGCTGCGTGCAGCCTACAAGGACTGGTGATGAGCGCCCCATCATTTCGTTTGATTGGCATCACTATTTTTCGCATAACTGAGAATTAACGATTTTCGCGATTTTCGATGTATGTTAGACCACGGATTTCTCGAGATTTGATGGACCGTCTCTGTTTGGCCCCAAATTTTTGCTGTGCGCAGCCGTTAAGGCCTTGTGACGAGCGCCCTATCATTTCGATTGATCGGCATCACTATTTTTCGCATAACTGAGAATTTATTATTTTCGAAATTTTTGGTGTATGTTAGCCCACGGATTTCTGGCGATTTGGTCGACCGTCTCTGTTTGGCCCCAAATTTTAGCTGCACGCAGCCCACAAGGCCTGGTGACGAGTGCCCTATCATTTCGATTGATCGGCATCACCATTTTTCGCATAACTGAGAATTTACGATTTTTGCGATTTTCGGTGTATGTTAGCCCACGAATTTTTGGAGATTTGATTGACTGTCTCGGTTTGGCTCAAAATTTTTGCTGTGGGCAGTCTACAAGGCCCGGTGAAGGGCGCCCTATCACTTTATTTGATCGGCATAACTATTTCAATCATAAATGAGAATTTACGATTTTCGCGATTTTCGGTGTATGTTAGCCCATGAATTTCTGGAGATTTGGTCGACCGTCTCTGTTTGGCTCCAAATATTATCTGCGTGTAGCCTACAAGGCCTGGTGACGAGCGCCCTATCATTTCGTTTGATCGGCATCACCATTTTTCGCATAACTGAGAATTTACGATTTTTGAGATTTTCGGTGTATGTCAGCCCACGAATTTTTTGAGATTTGATTGACCGTCTCAGTTTGGCTCAAAATTTTTTACCGTGGGCAGTCTACAAGGCCCGGTGACGGGCGCCGTATCACTTTATTTGATCAGCATAACTATTTTTATCATAAATGAGAATTTACGATTTTCGCGATTTTCGGTGTATGTTAGCCCATGGAATTCTCGAGATTTGATCGACTGCCTCCGTTCGGCCCCAAATTTTGGCTGTGCGCAGCCTGGTGATGAGCGCCCCATCATTTCGTTTGTTCAGCATAACTATTTTTCGCATAAATGAGAATTTACGATTTTTGCGATTTTCGGTGTATGTTAGCCCACGAATTTCTCGAGATTTGATAGACCGTCTCCGTTTGGCCCCAAATTTTTGTTGTGTGCAGCCTACAATGCCTTGTGACGAGCTCCCTATCATTTTAATTGATCGGCATAACTATTTTTCGCATAACTGAGAATTTACGATTTTCGCGATTTTCGATGTATGTTAGCCCACGGATTTCTGGAGATTTGGTCGACCGTCTCTGTTTGGCCCCAAATTTTATCTGCGCATAGCCTACAAGGCCTGGTGACGAGCGCCCTATCATTTCATTTGATCGGCATCACCATTTTTCGCATAACTGAGAATTTATGATTTTTGCGATTTTCGGTGTATGTTAGCCCACGGATTTTTGAGATTTGATTGACCGTCTCGGTTTGGCTCAAAATTTTTGCTGTGGACAGTCTACAAGGCCCGGTGACGGGCGCCCTATCACTTTATTTGATCGACATAACTATTTTTATCATAAGTAAAAATTTATGATTTTCGCGATTTTTGGTGTATGTTAGCCCACGGAATTCTCGAGATTTGATCGACCGCCTCCGTTTGGCCCCAAATTTTGGCTGTGCGTAGCCTGTGGGGCCTAGTGATGAGCGCCCCATCATTTCCTTTGATCGGCATCACTATTTTTCGCATAAATGAGAATTTTTGATTTTTGCGATTTTCGGTGTGTGTTAGCTGTTTATTCATAAAATAAGAAATGCGGAGATGCAAGTCTTTTGATGAGATCTTACATAATGTTGTTAAAACTGTAATATAATCGACAGAAAAAGAGTTCATTAGTGGCACATTATCTTAATGATCATAACTTTGGGCTGGATTATCCATTTTACATGATTTCTTTTTCATTTTGTGTATTTTTTTAGATCTATCTGGACAAACCGCCGTAAGGCAGTTTGGCGGAGCCAATTTTCTCAAAATATGCCTCTATCGCAGTCATTCAATATATTTTCCAATATGGTTGACAATTTTAATTTAAAAACTGGTCCTAACGACCCACCACAACCGACACCACCATGGCAAGCGACCATGGTAGGCCAGCACTACCACCACCAATCTCTAGCATTGTCTTTATAGCATAAGGATAAGCATAGGTGTTTCTTTTTAAATTTTCACTCGCTGGAAATTGATCGATGGGCGTTGGGTCTCGGCATTGGTCGGCATGTGTCATCTGATGTCGGCCAGTTTGTCGACACTGGCATAGTGCGCCTATGATGCTAACTTTCAAACTTTTCAGTGCGTGTTAGCCCACGGATTTCTCGAGATTTGACAGACCGTCTCCGTTCGGCCCCAAATTTTGGTCGTGCGCAACCTACAAACCCTGGTGACGAGCGCCCCATCACTTCATAAATGAGAATTTATGATTTTTACAATTTTCGGTGTGTGTTAGCCACGGATTTCTCGAGATTTGATCGACCAACTCTGTTTGGCCCCAAATTTTAACTATGCGCAGCCTACAAGTCCTGGTAACGGGCGTCCTATCACTTCGATTGATCGGCATCACTATTTTTATCATAAATGAGAATTTTTAATTTTTGCGATTTTCGGTGTGTGTAGCCCACGAATTTCTCGAGATTTGATCAACCGTCTCCGTTTGGCCCAAATTTTAGTTGTGCGCAGCCTACAAGGCCTGGTAACGGGCACCTTATCATTTCATTTGATCGGCATAACCATTTTTCACAAAAATGAGAATTTACGATTTTTGTGATTTTCGGTGTATGTTAGCCCACGGATTTCTCGAGATTTGATTGACCGTCTCCGTTTGGCCCCAGATTTTTGCTGTGCGTAGCCTGGTGACGAGCGCCCTATCATTTTGTTTGATCGGCATCACTATTTTTTGCATAACTGAGAATTTACGATTTTTGCGTTTTTCGGTGTATGTTAGCCCACGAATTTCTGGAGATTTGGTCGACCGTTTCAGTTTGGCCCCAAATTTTAGCTGCGCGCAGCCTACAAGGCCTGGTGACGAGCACCCTATCATTTCGTTTGATCATTATAACTATTTTTCTCATAAATGAGAATTTACGATTTTCGCGATTTTCGGTGTATGTTAGCCCACAGAATTCTCGAGATTTGATCGACTGCCTCCGTTCGGCCCTAAATTTTGGCTGTGCGCAGCCTGAGGGGCCTGGTGACGGGCGCCCTATCACTTCGATTGATCGGCATAACTATTTTTGGCATAAATGAGAATTTACGATTTTAGCGATTTTTGGTGTATGTTAGCCCATGGATTTCTAGAGATTTGGTCGACCATCTCTATTTGACCCCAAATTTTAGCTGCGCGCAGCCTACAAGGCCTGGTGACGAGCGCCCTATCATTTCGTTTGATCGACATCACCATTTTTCGCATAACTGAGAATTTATGATTTTCGCGATTTTCGGTATATGTTAGCCCACGGATTTTTTGAGATTTGATTGACCGTCTTGGTTTGGCTCAAAATTTTTGCTGTGGGCAGTCTACAAGGCTCGGTGACGGGCGCCCTATCACTTTATTTGATCGGCATAACTATTTTTTTTGCATAAATAAAAATTTTCAATTTTCGCAATTTTTGCTGTGTGTTTGCCCATTAATCAAAGAATAAGAACTTTCGAGATGCAAGTCTTTTGATGGGATCTTACATATCGTTGTTAAAACTGTAACATAATCGCCGTAAAAAGAGTTCATTTGTGAAACATTATTTTAATGATCATAACTTTGGGCTGGATTATCCCTTACTCGAATTTTTTTTCATTTTTTGTATTTTTTCAAGATCTATCAGGACAAACCGCCGTTGGTGAAGCCAATTTCCTTAAAAAATGCCTCTATCGCAGTCTTTTGACATTCTTCCCCAATTTTATTAATAATCTTAATTTAGTAACTGGTACTATCGACCCACCACAACAACACCACCATTGCAAGCGACCATGGTAGGCCAACACTGCCACCACCAACATCTAGCATTGTCTTTATGGCATAAAGTATAAGTATCGGTGTTTCCTTTTAAATTTTCGTTCGCTGGGCATTGATCGAGGAGCGTTGGGTCTCGAAATAGGTCAGCATGTGTCATCCGATGTCCGCCGATCTGCCGACACTGACATAGTGCACCCATGTTGCTAACTTTCAAATTTTGTACAAATGATCTGGTGTGCGAACAAATTCTGATCCGCTGTCTCCGTTTGACCCCAAATTTTTCTGTGCGCATTCTACAAGGCTTAGTGACGAGCTCCCTATCACTTTATATGATCGACATCACCATTTTTTGCACAATTGAGAATTTACGATTTTTACAATTTTTGGTGTAAGTTAGCCCACGAATTTCTCGAGATTTGATCGGCCGTCTCTGTTCGGCCCAAAATTTTGGTTGTAGGCAGCCTACAAGGCCTGGTGACGATCTCCCTATCACTTTAGTTGATTAGCATCATCATTTTTCGCATAAATAAAATTTTATAATTTTTGCGATTTTCGGTGTATTAGCCCACGGATTTTTCGAGATTTGATTGACCGTCTCAGATAGGCCCCAAATTTTGGCTGTGCGCAGCCTTTGAACCTTGATGACGAGCGCCCTTCATTTTATTTGATCGGCATCACTATTTTTTGCATAAATGAGAATTTATAATTTTTGCGATTTTCGGTGTATGTTAGCCCATGGATTTTTCGAGATTTGATTGATCGTCGCTGTTCTGCCCCAAATTTTGGTTGTACGCAGCCTACAAGGCCTGTGAAGAGCGCCCTGTCACTTTATTTGATCGGCATCACCATTTTTCGCATAAATGAGAATTTATGATTTTCGCAATTTTCGGTGTATGTTAGCCCACAAATTTCTTGAGATTTGATGGACTATCTCCGTTAGGCCCCAAATTTTGGCTGTGCGCAGCCTACGGACCCTGGTGATGAGCACCCTATCACTTTATTTTATCGGCATCACCATTTTTCGCATAAATGAGAATTTACGATTTTGATGATTTTTGGTATGTGTTAGCCCACGGATTTCTCGAGAGTTGATCGGCTGTCTCCGTTAGACCCTAAATTTTGGTTGTGCGCAGCCTATAAGGCCTGGTGACGAGCGCCCTATCACTTTATTTTATGTGCATCACCATTTCTCTCATAAATGAGAATTTACAATTTTTCCGATTTTCAGTGTGTGTTAGCCCACGGATTTCTCGAGATTTGATTGACCAACTCTTTTCAGCCCCAAATTTTGGCTGTGCTCAGCCTATAAGGCCTGGTGATGACCTCCCTATCACTTTATTTGATCGGCATCACTATTTTTCGCATAAATAAAATTTTACAATTTTCGCAATTTTCGATGTGTGTTAGCCAATGGATTTCTCGAGATTTGATCGACCGTCTCCGTTCGGTCCAAAATTTTGGCTGTGCGCATCCTACAAGCATGGTGACGTGCTCCCTATCACTTTATTTGATCGGGATCACCTTTTTTTGCGTAAATGAGAATTTATTATTTTCGCGATTTTCGATATGTGTTAGCCCACAGATTTCTCGAGATTTGAGTGACCGTTTCTGTTCGGCCCGAAATTTTGGCTGTGCGTAGCCTACAAGTCCTAGTGACAAGCGCCCTCTCACTTTAGTTGATCGACATCACCATTTTTTGCATAAATGAGAATTTACGATTTTGGCGATTTTTGGTGTATGTTACCCCATGGATTTCTCAAGATTTGATTGACAGTCTCCATTAGGCCCCAAATTTTTGTCGTGCATAGCCTACAAACCCTGGTGACGAGCTCTCTATCACTTTATTTGATCGGCATCACCATTTTTCGAACAAATGAGAATTTACGATTTTTGCGATTTTCGGTATATGTTAGCCCATGAATTTCTCGAGATTTGATTGATCAGTTCCGTTCTGCCCCAAATTTTGGCTATGCGCAGCCTACAAGGCCTGTTGATGACACTTTATTTGATCGGCATCACCATTTTTAGCATAAATAAAAAATTTACGATTTTCGCAATTTTCGGTGTATGTTAGCCCATTAATCACAAAATAAGAACTTTCGAGATGCAAGTCTTTTGATGAGATCTTACATAATGTTGTTAAAACTGTAATATAATCGCCGGAAAAAGAGTTCATTAGCGGCACATTTTTTTAATGATCATAACTTTGGGCTAGATTATCCGTTTCACCCGATTTTTTTTTATTTTGTATTTTTTTTAAGATCTATCAGGACAAACTGCCGTTAGGAGTTTTGGTGAAGCCTATTTCCTTAAAAATGCCTCTATCGCAGTCATTTAACATTCTTCCGCAATTTTATTAATAATTTTTATTTAGTAACTGGTACTACCGACCCATCACAAACAACACCACCATTGCAAGCGACCATGGTATGCCAACACTGTCACCACCAATCTCTAGCATTGTCTTTATGGCATAAGGATAAGCATATGTGTTTTCTTTTAAATTTTCGCTTGCTTGACATTGATCGAGGGGCGTTGGGTCTCGGCATAGGTCAGCATGTGTCATCCGATGTCAGCCGGTCTGTCGACACTGGCCTAGTGCGCTCATGTTGTTGATTTTAAAACTTTTTGGCGTGTGTTACTCCATGAATTTCTCGAGATATGATCAGTCGTCTCCGTTCTACCCCAAATTTTGTCTGCGCACAGCCTACAAGGCCTGATGACAAGTTCCCTATCACTTTCGTTGATTGGCATCACTAGTTTTCGCATAAATGAGAATTCATGATTTTTAATATATTCGGTGTGTGTTAGCCCATGAATTTCTCGAAATTTCACTGACAGCCTCCGTTTGGCCCCAAATTTGAGCTGAAATGATCTCATTAAAAGACTGTGCAACAGACAAACTTGGCATTTACTATTTTTACTAATTAATTATTATTCTGACATTTAAAACTTTAAAATTAATAAATTTGTAAGTGTTGATTCTTTAGTTATTTATAAATTATAAGAACTCATAATATTTAGTACTTTAAAATTGACTAAAACTTTTCTTCTTAAATAATTCTTAATTTGAACAAAACGTGTTTTTCTGGATAAGAAGTTTTAATATTTTAAAATTATTAAAAGAAATTCACCTTAAACAAAATTATAAATCACATTGGCAAACGCAATTTATATACACATTGGCGAAACAAGATTACAAGTCTTTTATAGAACATGATTTATACACAAGATAAAAAATGATGGATAGTTTCATCCTGTGTGAGGAATATAACTGTAAAACGCATTCGGTGTATGTGATTTACTTAATGCCACTTATAAATCGCGTACACTGAATGCGATTTATAAATCGCTTAGAGTGAATGCTATTTATAAATTGCGTACAACGAATGCGATTTGTAAGGCGAATTTTCTGAGCGCAATTCATAAATCGGCAGCACCATTTTTTGCATAAATGAGAATTTATGATTTTAGCGATTTTCGGTGTTTGTTAGCCCACGGATTTTCTCGAGATTTAATTGGCAGTCTCCGTTCGGTTTTAAATTTTGGTTGTGCGCAGCCTACAAGGCCTGCTGACGAGCTCCCTGTCACTTTATTTGATCGGCATCACCATTTTTCGCATAAATGAGAATTTATTATTTTTGCGATTTTCGGTGTGTGTTAGCCGACGGATTTCTCGATATTTGAGTGACCGTCTCCGTTCGGCCCGAAATTTTAGCTGTGCACAGCCTACAAGGCCTGTGATGAGCTCCTTATCACTTTAGTTTATCAGCATCATCATTTTTCGCATAAATGAGAATTTACGAATTTAGCGATTTTCGGTGTCTGTTAGCCCACGAATTTTCTTGAGATTCGATCGACAGTCTCCGTCCGATCCCAAATTTTGGCTGTGCGTAGCCTACAAGGCCTGGTGACGAGCTCCCTATCACTTTATTTGATCGGCATCATCGTTTTTCACATAAATGAGAATTTATGATTTTCACGATTTTCACGATTTTCAGTGTGTGTTAGCCCATGGATTTCTCGAGATTTGAGTGACAGTCTCCGTTCGACCCGAAATTTTAGCTGTGCGCAGCCTACAAGGCCTGGTGACGAGCGTCCTATCACTTTAGTTGATCGACATCACTATTTTTCGCATAAATGAGAATTTATAATTTTCGCGAATTTCGGTGTGTGTTAGCCCACAGATTTCTCGAAATTTGTGTGACCGTCTCTGTTCGGCCCGAAATTCTAGCTGGCACAGCCTACAAGGCCTGGTGACGAATTCCCTATCACTTTAGTTGATCAGCATCATAATTTTTTTTGCATAAATTAGAATTTAAGATTTTCGCGATTTTCGGTGTATATTAGCCCACGGATTTCTCGAGATTTTATTGACCGTCTCCGTTTGGCCCCAAATTTTATCTGTGCGCATCCTACAAGGCCTGGTGACGAGCGCCTTATCACTTAATTTGATCAGCATAACCATTTTTTATATAAATTAGAATTTATGAGTTTTGCGATTTTCGGTGTGTGTTAGCCCACGAATTTCTCGAGATTTGATCTGTTGTTTCCGTTCGACCACAAATTTTGGCCAAGCGCAGCCTACAAACTCTTGTGATGAGCGCCCTATCACTTTATTTGATCGGCATAACCATTTTTCGCATAAATGAGAATTTACGATTTTCGCAATTTTTGGTGTATGTTAGCCCCACAGATTTCTCGAGATTTGGTTGACCGTCTCCGTTTGGCCCCAAATTTTGGCCGTGTGTAGCCTACAAACCCTGGTGACGAGCGCCCTATTATTTCATTTGATTGGCATAACCATTTTTAGCATAAATTAGAATTTATGATTTTTGCGGATTTCCGTGTATGTTAGCCCCTCGGATTTTAGCGATTTTCAGTGTATGTTAGCACACGAATTTCTCGAGACTTTAGTGATCCGTTTGGCCCGAAATTTTCACTGCGCGCATCCTACAAGGCCTGATGATGAGCGCTCTATCATTTTATTTGATCGACATCATCATTTTTCGCATAAATAAGAATTTACGATTTTCGCAATTTTTGGTGTATAACAGCCCACGGATTTCTCGAGATTTGATTGACCGTCTCCATTAGGCCCCCAAATTTTGGGTGTGTGCAGCCTACGAACCTTGATGATGAGCTCCCTATCATTTCATTGGATCGGCATCACTATTTTTCGCATAAATGAGAATTTACAACTTTTGCGATTTTCGGTGTATGTTAGCCCACAGATTTCTTGAGATTTCATTGACCGTCGCCGTTAGGCCCCAAATTTTGGCTGTGCGCAGCCTACGAACCTTGATGACGAGCGCCCTATCATTTCATTTGATCGGCATCACTATTTTTCGCATAAATGAGAATTTATGCTATTTACGATTTTCGGTGTATGTTGGCCCACGAATTTCTCGAAATTTGATTAATCATCGCCGTTAGGCCCCAAATTTTGGCTGTGCGCAGCCTACGAACCTTGATGAAGAGCGCCCTATTATTTCATTTGATCGGCACTAGTATTTATCGCATAAATGAGAATTTATGATTTTCACATTTTTTGGTGTATGTTAGCCCACGAATTTCTCGAGATTTGATTGACCGTCACCGTTAGGCCCCAAATTTTGGCCGTGCGCAGCCTACAAGGCCTGCTGATGAGCTCACTATAACTTTATTTGATCGGCACAACCATTTTTCGCATAAATGGAAATTTACGCTTTTCGAGATTTTGGTGTATGTTAGCCCATGGATTTATCGAGATCTTATTGACCGTCTCCATTAGGCCTCAAATTTTGGCTAGGCACAGCCTAGAAATCCTGGTGACGAGCACCCTATCACTTTATTTGATCGGCATAACCATTTTTCGAATAAATGAGAATTTACGATTTTTGCGATTTTCGGTGTATGTTAGCCCGCAGATTTCTCGGAATTTGATTGACAGTCTTTGTTAAGCCCCAAATTTTTTCCGTGCGTAGCCTACAAACCCTGGTGACGAGCGCCCTATAACTTTATTTGATCGGCATAACCATTTTTTGAATAAATAATAATTTATAATTTTTGCGATTTTTGGTGTAAGTTAGCCCACAGATTTCTCGAGATTTGATTGGTCGTCGCTGTTCTGCCCCAAATTTTTGCTGTGTGTAGCCTACAAGCCCTAGTGACGAGCGTCATACCACTTCATTTGATTGGCATCATCATTTTTTTTGCATAAAAGAGAATTTATAATTTTCACAATTTTCGGTGTGTATTAGCCCACAGATTTCTCGAGACTTAACTGACCGTCTCCATTTGGTTCAAAATTTTAGCTGCGCCCAGCCTACAAAGCCTGTCGATGAGCGCCCTATCACTTTATTTGATCGACATCATCATTTTTCGCATAAATGAGAATTTATGATTTTCGCGATTTTCAGTGTATGTTAGCCCACGGATTTCTCGAGATTTGATTGATCGTCTCCGTTTGGTCCCAAATTTTGGCTGTGCGCGGCCTACAAATCCTGGTGAAGAACGCCCTATCACTTTATTTAATTGGCATAACCATTTTTTGAATAAATGAGAATTTATGATTTTCGCGATTTTCGGTGTATGTTAGCCCACAGATTTCTCGAGATGTGATTGACCGTTGCTGTTCTGCCCTAAATTTTTGTTGTGTGTAGCCTACAAGGCCTAGTGACGAGCGCTCTATCACTTCATTTGATCGACATCATCATTTTTCGCATAAATGAGAATTTATGATCTTCGCGATTTTTGGTGTGTGTTAGCCCACGGATTTCTCGACACTTGAGTGACCGTCTCCGTTAGGCCCCAAATTTTGGCCGTGCGCAGCCTACAAGGCCTGGTGACGAGCGCCCTTCCACTTTATTTTATCGGCATCATCATTTTTCGTATAAATGAGAATTTTTTATTTTCGCGATTTTCGGTGTGTGTTAGCCTACGAATTTTTTTAGATTTGAGTAACCGTCTCTGTTTGTCCCAAAATTTTAGCTGCGCTCAGCCTACAAACCTTAATGACGAGCACCCTATCATTTCATTTGATCGGCATCACTATTTTTTCACGTAAATGAGAATTTACGATTTTCGCGATTTTCGATGTGTGTTAGCCCACAGTTTTTTTGAGATTTGATAGCCGTCTCCGTTTGACCCAAAATTTTAGCTGCGCGCAGCCTACAAACCTTGATGACGAGAGTCCTATGATTTCATTTGATCGGCATAACCATTTTTCAAATAAATGAGAATTTATGATTTTTTCGATTTTCGGTGTATGTTTGCCCACGGATTTCTCAAGATTTGATTGACCGTCTCCATTCTGCCCCAAATTTTGGCTGTGCACAGCCTACAAGGACTGGTGACGAATGCCCTACCACTTCATTTGATCGCATCATCATTTTTCACATAACTGAGAATTTATGAGTTTCTCGATTTTCGGAGTATGTTTGTCCATAGATTTCTCGAAATTTGATTGACCGTCGCCGATCTATCCCAAATTTGGTTGTGCGCAGCCTACAAGACCTGGTGACGAGCGCCTACCACTTCATTTGATCGGCATCATCATTTTTCACATAAATGAGAATTTATGATTTTCGCGATTTTCGATGTGTGTTAGCCCACGAATTTCTCGAGATTTGAGTGACCGTCTCCATTTAGCCCAAAATTTTAACTGCATGCAGCCTACAAGGCCTGGTGATGAGCGCTCTATCACTTTATTTGATCGGCATCATCATTTTTCACATAAATAAGAATTTATGATTTTCGCGATTTTCGGTGTATATTAGCCCACGGATTTCTCGAGATTTGATTGACCATCTCCATTAAGCCCCCAAATTTTGGCTGTGAGCAGCCTATGAACCTTGATGACGAGCGCCCTATCATTTCATTTGATCGGCATTACTATTTTTCGCATAAATGAGAATTTACGACTTTTGTGATTTTCAGTGTATGTTAGCCCGCAGATTTCTCGAGATATGATTGACCGTCGCTATTAGGCCCCAAATTTTGGCTGTGCGCAGCCTACGAACCTTGATGACGAGCGCCCTATCATTGCATTTTATCGGCATCACTATTTTTCGCATAAATAAAAATTTATAATTTTCACGATTTTCGATGTATGTTAGCCCACGGATTTCTCGAGATTTGATTGACCGTCGCCTTTAGGCCCCAAATTTTGGCCGTGCGCAACCTACAAGGCCTGTTGATAAGCGCCCTATCACTTTATTTGATCGGCATAACCATTTTTCACATAAATGGAAATTTACGCTTTTCACGATTTTTGGTGTATGTTAGCCCATGAATTTATCGAGGTTTTATTGAACGTCTCCATTAGGCCCCAAATTTTGGCTGGGCGCAGCCTACAAATTCTAGTGACGAGCACCCTATCACTTTATTTTATCGGCATAACCATTTTTCGAATAAATGAGAATTTATAATTTTCGCGATTTTCGTGTATGACGCCCACAGATTTCTCGGGATTTTATTGACAGTCTCTGTTAAGCCCCAAATTTTGCCCGTCCGTAGCCTACAAACCCTGGTGACGAGGGCCCTATCACTTTATTTGATCGGCAAAACCATTTTTCGAATAGATAGTAATTTATAATTTTTGCGATTTTCGATTATTGTTAGCCCACAGATTTCTGAAGATTTGATCGACCGTCTCCGTTTGGCCCCAAATTTTTTCCGTGGGCAGCCTACAAGGCCTGGTAACGGGCGCCCTATCACTTATCGGCCTAACTATTTTTCGAATAAATGAGAATTTACGATTTTCGCAATTTTCGATGTATGTTAGCCCACGGATTTCTGGAGATTTGATCGACCGCCTCCGTTTGGCCCAAAATTTTTGCTGTGCGCAGCCTACAAGGCCTGGTGACGAGCGCCCTATCACTTTATTTGATCGGCATAACTATTTTTTGAATAAATGAGAATTTACGATTTTCACGATTTTCGGTGTATTATAGCCCTCGGATTTCTGGAGATTTGATCGACCGCCTCCGTTTGGCCCCAAATTTTTGCAGTGCGCAGCCTATAAGGCCTGGTGATGAGCGCCCTATCATTTTGTTTTATCGGCATCACTATTTTTCGCATAAATGAGAATTTACGATTTTTGCAATTTTCGGTGTATGTTAGCCCACGAATTTCTCAAGATTTGATTGACAGCCTCCGTTTGGCCTCAAATTTTTGATATGCGCAGCCTGCGGGGCCTGGTGACGAGATCCCTATCATTTCGTTTGATCGGCATCACTATTTTTCGCATACATGAGAATTTACGATTTTTGCGATTTTCGATGTATGTTAGCCTACGGATTTCTCGAGATTTGATTGACCGTCTCCGTTTGGCCTAAAATTTTTGCTGTGCACAGCCTACAAGGCCTGTGACGAGCGTTCTTTTAAAAAATAAAACTGTAAGACATAAAATACGGCTTATGTCTAATGACATAAAGTTTTTGCAAAAATCCTGACATTATTATATGGAGAGGTCTTCCTATAGTGGATGCAATTATTTTGAGGTTGTTATAAGTCTAGCAAATATATTTAAAAACCTTGATATGTGTATAGTGAAATTGTTTTCATTTATAGCTGGATAGTGAAATTTCTATATAAGTCCTTAAAGGATTCAAATTAATCTGAAGTATATAAAGGTTCTGAAAAATTCGTTAAATAAAGTTTTAGCAAGTCTCTATATGGATTAAAGTAATTTCATTGAGTACCCCAATGATTATGAGATCACTTAACATAAAGAAAGATCAGTTCCTATCTCATAAAAATAGTTAGAAAGTATACATATATATATAGAAAACTAAATCAATTAATCTATATTTTTGTTATCAATTTGAAGAGCAATATAAAATCTCTCTCCCTTATCTTTTTAATTATATCTCTTAGGCAGAATAACCTGAGAAACCCTTATATTTTTCTTGATTTGTAACCCCAGACCCTGTTCTTCACGAAGTTTCAACTAGACCCCTGAATATATTCAAAATGAAAATTTTAAGCCCCTCCGACCTCGTCTGTTGCTCACTTTCCTTGATGCCACCTAACTAAATAATTTTCATATCATCATTTATTTTTATAAAAAATAATTTTCATGAATAAAAAAAATCATTTTTCCCTTTTATCTAAAGAAAAAAATCTCAAACCTTTCTCTTTTGTCTCCACCCTCACATCTCTCCCTCTTTCACCCATCACCACCATCACTTCCTTCTCCATCTAAAAAACACATATTCAAACACACAAAGATAGTGAAAACAATGAAATCATGGCTATTTTTCTCAATTGATCGTCTTTTTCATAATCTTTTGTGCAAGATTATAGTTAATTTTGTAGAAGAAATTAAAAATTGATGTGTTTTATGGATTTTGAGATTTAATTTTTTTGGAGTTTCAGTTAATGTGTGGAAAAGAGGCATTTCGAATTGGAAATTGGAGTCTCATTGTTGTGTTGCATTGGTAGGTTTATTGTTGAAATTTTTAAAATAAGAAATTAGTTAAATTTAATTTTAAAAAATTACATTAAAATAAAGTTTAGATACATATATTTTGTGTTCTTCAATCTATACAAATTGATAAAATTATATTTCTTTTATTATATTTGGAAAGAAGAAAATGGAAAGTGCCAAAGATCGGAAGGAAAGGAGGAAGAGAGAGAGAGAAAAAAAAAGCAAGGTTGTGGGGGCTGGGCAACGAGAGGGAAAGAGGAAAAGGGGGCGTCATATATATATATTTATTTATTTTTTTAATTTATGATTTTAATATTTTTAAATATAAAATATTTTATTCACTCGCTTTTAAGCTCGTGTAATCACGCAATTTATCCAACTCAACTATATTAATGATTTGGTAAATGATCATAGGGGTTTAAGATATCTTTTTAAATATGTTGAAGGGTATGGATAAAACCTCGTAAAGTATATAGTCGGAAATTATGAATCAAAACAAATAAGCATAATACGTAAATAGGCTCTCAAACGTGATTTCAATTGACAATTAAGCACTCAAACTTTGAAAGTGCATATCTAGACACCTTAACTTGGTCGCAACTAACAATTAAACTCTCCAACTAGCCCCCACTGTGTCCCATAGACACCCGATGCTGACGTGACACATAAATTTTAAAAGCGTCCAGATGATAATTTTGTAAGTTGGAGTGCTCAACTGACACAGTGTATACTAGTTGAGGTGCCTACACGTGCACTCTTAAAGTTTGAGTGTTTAATTGTCAGTTGAAACCAAATTTAAATACCTATTTATGCATTATGCCAAACAAATATAAAAACCTCTCATCATTTCGCCTATCTCTTAAAGAATATTAAATGAAAATGTCATTTGCTCCAAGTTTAAAGAGGCCCTACACAGCAACAAAAGAAACTTTAGTTAATGGAATCTTGACTTGAAAACGTACAAGTTAAGACTCTTCTTTTTCTTACAGAAATCAGTAAAGTTGGGTCACTCTGTTCACTCACAATTCTCAATTCATTGTTGCTCAGTTAAAATGTCTGCAGGAAGCCGTCAATCTGATGAAGACCCAAAGGTATTATTCTAACAGAACTACTCTCTCTTTCAACTTGTATGTATTAGTCAATGTTGCCTATATATTAATGTTTTAACTATCAAGTGTTTCCCATTGATTGATGTTGTTATCCTATATGATCTCAAACCATCCCGATCTTATGAGCTAGCTTTTGTACCGAGCCTGTTTGGATTGGCTTATTTTAGGTAATTTTAAGCCAATATAGTTTTTAAGTACTTTTGTAGAATGTGCGTAAAAAAGCACTTTTAAATAAAATCCATTTTTATAAGGGTGAAGGTTAAAAAACACACCTAAAGTATCACAGTTTTTTGAGTTTCATGTCTGAACTATCAGGTGTGTGAGTTTCCTACTTAACTATCACCGAATATTTATCGAAACGTACCTAAACTATCAAATTGTTCCCTTTTCCTACTTGAACAATGGTGATATTTCAGGTAGAAAAAGTGAGCAATTGATAGTTGAGGTGTGTTTTGATAAACATTTGGTGATATATACTTCAGGTAGGAAAATTAAACACCTAATAGTTTGGGTAGGAAACTCAAAAAATCGAAATATTTTACGTGTGTTTTTGACCCTTCACTCTTTTTATAACTTGGTATAGAGAAAAATCTATTTTATTTGAGGGCAGATGCAGCATGCTAGCACTGGTTGCATCTGAACCTGGTAGTTTCTATGCGAAGTATAAATTTATGTGTAAAAGTTTATTAAAATTGTATAGGTCTAATGCAAAGAATCTTAAAGATTGAACCCAAAAGTTTAAATTTAGGATCCACCTCCACGTAACACAAGGTTCTCAGGTTATGTTCTTCATGCTCCAGATGTCCAGAATTGGGCATTCAGGAGGTTTAAAATGTCCTACGTTGGTTGAGAAAGTGGATTGCTGTCTTCTATTATGGTGCCTTTTCGGCAATCCCCATCTCATGTGCTAGCATCTAGGGCTGGATTAGGAGTAAGGTCGATATTCTTAACATTATCATGACTTATTGTGGTATAAGGATACTTTTGATAATTTATGTATAACTTATATGTCAAAATTCATGTCAAGTCAAATAATGCCAAACAGAATGGGGGGGAGAAAGTTGCAAATATCAATTACTGTAAGCATACTTAAACTTATGACTCCATTTGGATTCTTTCAATTTCAGGTTATCAAACTTAAGGTTATGATTGACAAGGCGAGAAATCGAGTAATCTTTGCAGAGTCGGACCATGAATTCATTGACACACTCTTCTCATTCTTGACACTCCCATTAGGTACAGTTCTAAGACTTCTTGAAAAAGATATGGTTCAATTGGGATCAATTAGCCGCGTATATGCCAGTGTTTATTCGCTTGAGCCAAGGTTCTTGCGTACAAGCTATTGTAAATCCATGTTGATCATGCCGCGGAATGCATCAGAAGTTCAGTGTGAAAAGTTGAAGCTCAATGTTGATCGTTCAGAGATTGCAGGGAAGCTGTTTGGCTGTTCTAACTTTCAGTGTAAGTACATATCCAGTATCTCTCAGAATACACGGTGCTGCAACTGTGGTGATTTGATGCAATTTCAGAGAAGAATTTACGAGAAGGAAGAGAAGAGAAGTTGTGGGGGAGAAAGTGTGGTTGAAGTCTTTGTAAAGAGTGGGGCGGCAAGCTTTATCATAACAGATGATTTGCAGGTAATGCCAGCCTCAACTGCTAGTTTAACTGCTTTGTTTGGAAAGCTCGGAGTCGGTGACAAGAATGAAATTGAGGCAAAGACTGTAGAAGTTGGTACTAAGGAGGTAATGCTTTTTTACCTATATGTTGGACTAAGGCATGTCGTTCTTATTTTCGAAGTCCTCAACTAGTACAAAGTAGTTTCACAAGAGTAGTTCTTCATCATTGTTTACTATTAGTCAGGCTTCAAAAGAAAATAAAATAAAGTATTAGAATAGTTACACCGAGGGAGGGACGATAGCTGAACTCTTTTACTTGATTCTTTGCAGTTGTTTAACTTTCTGTGTTCTATGGCTAAACGTGTATGCTATACTTTGTTCATATAAGACATTTTAAGGCTCAATTCGAGCGTGTGATTAATGCCAAGGACGGACAAATTGCACGACAAAAGTGGTAAAATTTGGAATTATCCACTTAGTTGTGTCTAATTCTTTCCTTTAGAAGAACAGAGGCAAGACTGAAGGGTTAAGATGCTTTCATTTGGCATAATTTGCTAATTTCTTGATTATCTGCTCTATGTTCTTCCTTTTTTTCTTCCACCAACTGATTCTGTTTACATGAATACTGAATTTTCCATTTGTTTGTCATCCGGTATCACGATAATACTGGGGGGGTTTTGCTTCCCTCTTTCTCTTTGTTTCAAATTCACGTCGCGGTAACTTCCTTGCTTGATGTGTAACCTGATTTAGGTGTTGCAACTGCTGAAGTTCTCATTGCTCTCCAAGACACCTTTGACATATATGGTACTGAATAGCCAGGGAAATTGGGTGAAAGATACATCGAGGTTTGAAGAGAACCAAACAGCAAAGTTAGACAAGAAGGCCATATCTCAAAACTCAAATAGTATGAGCCTGAAGCTTATAGTCAGCAAAAGTAAGAAGAAGGTTTTGTATGCAGAAGCCGGGGTCAAGCTTGTAGACTTCCTTTTCAGTTTCATTGCATTCCCGTTAGGGGCTGTAGTAAAGCATCTAGGTGGCAATTCGAGACTTGTATGCATAGATAATTTGTATAAGGGTGCTGCTGATTTGAGTTCCGAAAACTATATCAAATCAGAAGAGTGCAAAAATATGCTACTCTCTCCGAAATTGTTTCCACACTCTGGTTTCGACAGTCATATTCTCCAAGTGGGAGAGCAGTACCCGAAATACAGATATGATGGCTTTGGAAGTTTAGAAATAGTAAGGAGCACTAATAAATCCGAGGGATCATCGATAGAAAATGAGGAAGAAGCAAGAGATTTAGCCATCATTTTGGATCCGAAGTCTCCAACAGGAAAAACTATAAAGGGTGAAGGATACTTGAAAGGACCTGCAACGTTTATGATATTGGATAATCTTCTTGTGACTCCGTTTTCCCCTACCTCAATCATAACTCAGCTTAATCAAATGAAGGTATCCACCAGTGATGTGGAAGAACGCACTGTAATTGTTGGGAAGGACGAGGTACGCCTTCTACTTGATTTACTTGCATTTTAATTAGGATATTATGATCCCTGCATATTTGTTGTTTTTAATATCTGATCCGAGATATTTGGATATCTTCTGGGGTGTTCCTCAGCGTATTGTGGTGGATGAACATCTAAACGTTTGAGATTACGATGATTTCATGCTCAAATTCAAAATTTTTATTTCTGACCTTGAGAAATGAGTAAGTGATAAATGGAATTGCTCTGTAGTCTAATTTTCAACCAGTGTCCTCTCCAATAGTGCACCAAAATAGGGTCGGGAAAATTGAGTAAAGAATAAGAGTCCTCTCAATAGTCAAGGGCCCGGCCACTTCCCTAAATGCGCTTATGGAAGGAGAAAAACTTGATTCTCATAGTGATCCTACTAAACATGCATGATTTATATATATATATATATATATATATATATATATATATATATCAAATCCTCATTGATGCCTGATGGTATTAACTTTTGCAGGCCCTGAATCTGCTGAAAGCTTCTTTAATATCAAAAACAGTTTTAAATGATGTTTTCAACAGAAGGGAACCCTATCCTGAAGTGATGCTTAAAGTGTGAACTTTCAACACAACAGAGACGTGACCATCGTGGTATGATTGTATAAGAAGTTTTTTCCATATGTGCTATGTGTGTGATTATATCGTGCCCTATTATAGTTGATTGTCTATGTTCATTCCAGCCATGGCTTGACACCAAGTGGACTATGTATGAAATTATATTGGCTACACAAACTAGTACTCTTGTATGTTTATCTATTGGCAATGTCATGCCCTTCAACTTATGGTGGCTATAAATTAGAACGTCGCATTTTGGTTCCAAAAAAGAATGTATTTTAAGCCAAACATCAATACATAAGTTTGTGCTAATACATTCCGGTTCTATAGTGAGTAGAACTGCTGCAGAATGTAATATTAAGTGATATTCCGCTTGTTGCTTCCATGACGTTGTGTGCTATTGTAAATGACATTGTTGTGCTTTATCGCGAGAGGCAGACTATATGTTGTGTGACTTTTGCAGTGTGACTACAAATTGCTCTTATTCCCCTGAGATCTCAAATAAAACAGGTACTATTCATAACTGAGCCAACAGAGTAGTCATTTGTTAAAGCTTTCATCATTTTTCCAATTTGTCCTAATACAATTGCAACTAATTCAAGTGAAATTTGGTTGTTTATATGTATAGGTGAGAACATTTTACCACTCTTCTTATCTGAATCTTAACCTACTTATTCTAAATTCTAGATCCGTCTCTAAGTGAAAGATGATAATGTGCGAGGCATGTAATAGTCAATCGAAAGAATAATGAACTTGTAAGGTGTGTTGGCATGTGTGAAATAATACGAAAAGAAAAGAGTTCATGGTCAAAATCACACGCCTAAATTATTACTTTTTCCGCGGGTTTCATACCTCAACTATCCATTGTTCTATTTAAGGGTGTTCACAGTTTGGTTAAAAACTAATCCAAACCAAAAATCAAAATCAAACTGATTTTGTTAGAGGGAGATTTTGTTCAATCTGCATCAGAATACCCAATAATATGTGCATGTCCCTTGTCTTCATACAATAGACCTTGTCTTCGAGACCCCTAAAGTTGTCCAATACTTTCATAATCATATGATAATAATATCATCAACATAAATAATTAAAAAAAAAATATTTATCATAGATGCTTGTGGTCCGGCCCTTTCCCTAACCCCACGCATATCAGGAGCTTTAGTGCACCAGGCAGCCCTTTTTATTTATCATAGATGCATGAATGCCTATAGAATATTGAATGACCACCTTCTTCTCGGGTCATTCTAAATTATTGCACAACAACTCAAAAACTATCAAATCATGCTATATATAGGAGATTGCTTGAGACCATAAAGGAATCGACGAAGTGAACACCCTATCCAGTCTCTCCCTAAGCAACAAACCCTAGTGGTTGCTTCATATAAACTTCTCCAGCAAGTTTTCTAGAAGGAATACATTTTTTGATATCTAACTGAAAAAGGAGTCAATGATTCATCGTTGCCATAAAGATAAGAAGGCAAACAAAAGTGTAGCACTTCAAAAAATTTCGATTGAAATTTAATACATTAAAGCACACTAATAAGGTTGAAAATATCGTTTTGCGTACCAAAAGTGGCTACATACTAGTACAATGTCACTTGAATATGATATTAAGTTACTAGGTGTATTAAAAGTGATATAGGATATAACGAGAGATTTAAAGCCAAGCCAAGGTAGAAACTATAGACCTAAAGTTTCAAACGAGCACGTACAAGACCTAAGTTCCCCCCCCCCCCCCCCCCCAATGTTCTCACATGTCCTCGATTGATACGTGTCCTCTAAAAATAATAAAATTTGGGACTTAAAGAAAGACATATTTGGTAATTAGGAAGTTCCGCAAAATTGTCCTCATCCAAACAATGGGAAGAAAACAAATCCAACACAAAAGTCTGCAGGCGCTATATTTGAAGACAAATTGCTTCCATTTTGCCAAATTCCAAAGATGAGAACAATTTGAATAAAACCAAAAAAAATTAAAATATAAAAATTTACATGCTGACAGTTACAAACTTCTCCTATAAAATTAATTAAAAGTTACAATAATAGCATATTCAATGAAATCTCACACGTGAGATCTGCGGAAATAGGATATATGCAAATCTTATTCCTACTTTTATGGGGTTGGAGAGTATATTTCCGTTAGACCCTCAACAATTACAGTAATTGTCTATAACTAACACTTTATAAATAGGGATGACAATTGTAGCGGGGTGTGGCAGGCAGGGCGATGCTTAAACAGGGCGAGGGGGATGAGCCAAAACTTTCATTTTTAAAAATTAAACGGGGCAGGGCAGGTGGAAGAGTGATCTAAGTTTAAATTTCTTTAGTTATTTTGATCTTTCATAATCAAGATTTTATTTTTTTCAAAAAAAAAAAAAAAACTTCTCTACTTAAATATTTGAAGAAGAGATGATTGAGCAATATAATTTTATATCACTTTGAATTATGAACTAAAAATTAAACAAAAAGGTGTTTAGTAAAATAATTCATGTGAGAATAGTTATAAAATAAAAATGTAGTAACATTATAAACTTACCATTACAAAATAATCAACAACTAATAAATTAAAAAAAAATAAAAAGAAATTGAAGATGATATTAAAATAATTAAATCGAAAGAAACGCTAAATTTTTAATAACGTAAATAAAAAAAAATATAAATAGGTGTTAAATAGGGCGGGGAAAAATAGAGTTATAACGGGGCAGGACAAGAATGAATCTAAATAAGCAAACAACGGGCGGGGCAGGGCAAGAAAAAACTTTAATAGGAGAAGACTTAACCCGTCCCACTCCATCCCACCCCGCTCCATTGTCATCCCTACTTATAAATTAGTGACTAACAATGCAAAAAGGGTACATCATGTACAGTGGCAGAGACACCCAAGGTATCAGTCGATACCACTTCGCAATTTTTTTCCTCATATATGTGTGAATAATACTAAGTCTCTCTGTATGTGCGTTGTACGTGTATATATTACTTTTAAGAAATAGCATTTACATTATATACAATAAACAGACATTGTTTGGATTGAAAGTTAAACTCTATAATTACTCATTTACTGATATCGCTTGCGCAAAATCCTGCCTACGCTACTGATAATGTGTATTATTTGAACTACACTAATAATTTGAAAATTATTTAATTTATCAATATATAAATAGCTTAAATCTATAACAAATTTTAATATTACATATATATATTAATCAGCTTCGAGAACCTTTTACTGGTTCTTATTGGATTCATCTAAATTTTGCCTATATAAAGAACCCCTTTTTATTCCCATATGTCTCATCACCAAATTCTCCTCTTGCATTTTGTATACTTTCCCTAAGAAGAAAATTCCTTTTTTCTCCTTTACCAAATATATGGAGCTCACTATCTTCCTTGTTTTTTCACTTCTCATCCATGGAGCTCTTGGTAAAAATGGTATGTACTTTCTTTTTTATATATATGTATGTAGTATTTAAACATAACTACTAGTTTAGGAGACTTATGGGTTTCTTCCTAGCGAAAGCAGATTTGCAGCAACACGATTAGTGTCACCGATCGTCAGGAGTCCTTTTTTATATAATCTTTATATATAGTGTTGATAAAAGTAATCATATAAAGCTAAATTGGGATACACCTCCATGTTTATCTAATTCAAGGAGTATGACCATGAGATTAAATCCTCTGTGTGTGGAGTCATTTTTTGCTCGAGAATGTTTTCGTAAAAAATATTTTTTTTAGAATAATAGCTCTTGTCTAATGTCAGTTCGAACAAGTAATATGAAGTTAAAAGTCAAGATAGTCGTTGTAAGGAAAATGACTTCCGCCCATAAGTGAGGGAAGTCATTTCTCCCCTTTTGATGAAAAATATTTTTAAGCTAGTAGCTGAAAGTGGTACGAAATTTGTATTCACGAATATTACTCTGTATCTACCGACTTAAAATCCTATTTCGTGTCATTATTTGAAAATACAGGAGAAATTGTGTGTGAAGATTTGCCAGTAGGAATGTGTGCCTACTCAGTTGCTTCCTCCGGGAATCGCTGCTCTTTGGAGACTTATGAATCAAGTGAGGGAACAACAGGGTACCAATGCAAGACCTCTGAGGTGTTAGTAACCAATATTGGCGTAGCCAATTTGATTGAAAGTGATGAGTGCATAAGTGCTTGTGGTGCTGATAGGAACTCTGTTGGCATTTCCTCTGATTCACTTCTTGAATCAACATTCACCTCTAAGCTTTGCTCCCAAGAATGCTACCAAAGTTGCCCCAACATTGTTGATCTTTACTACAATTTGGCTTCGGGAGAAGGTATTACATTTCATAACTTCAAATATCGTTAACTTTGAATTTAACTTCTATGCACTATCAGGTCAACTAAAAAATGATCATATATAAGTGTCGAGAATAAATGGGATTACTAACTACTCCCTCCGTTTCAATTTGTTTGTTTGGTTTTGACTTGACACGGAGTTTAAAAAAGTATTGAAGACTTTTGAATCTTGTGGTCATAAACTAGATATATGTAGAATGTACCAAAATACCTTTAAACTTATAGTCTTATACATGTCACGTGGAAAGTTAGAATTATAAAGTTGTCAAAAAAAAAAAGGAAAGAAACATTCTTTTTGGAACCGACTGAAAAAAGAAAATAAAACAAACAAATTAAAATGGAGCCAATAGTAAAATAAAGTATGTAACTTGCTACAAGCCTACAACAGGTTCAAATACAATGATAGTGCAACCTACAACGTTCACCGCATTGTTAGTATATATAAGTTAAATAGTTCAACTTTGAATTTAAGCTCTAACTAATGATAGATACTTTTACATGATCATGTCATTGATAATCTAAAAGCTTTTTGCACTATTAGATTGTATAAGGTAAATCATCTAATGTTAGCAAGTTTATAATTAAACCATACATTTCCTTCTTATTTAGGTGTCAAAAAGAATGTGTCAAAAAGCTTTGCATGTATAAAATTTCATATATTGTGGCAGGGGTGTATTTGCCAGCATTTTGCAAGGGGAGAAATTTGAATGGACGCCGTGAAATGAGCCAAATCCAAAGTTCAGGTGTGGCGGGGGCACCGTCTGCCGCCTCAGACGGATATGGTCGACAGTTGAGTGAAGGCCCAACTGCAAGTGCTGCACTCATATTCGATGATTGGGAGGCTGCTGCTCCATGGTGATGCTGAAGTTACATATGTACCATTGCATTAGTACTAAAGAGTTCATATGTTGCTCTGTTTACATATTTTCCTTTTTGTTGTTTGCTTTTTACTAAATAATCTATAGAAATTTGAGGATTACTTCAGTTGTCATTTCAATTCCTTGGTTCCATGTGGAACTTTTCCTTTTTCTTATCAATGAATCGAAGTAATACATGTATGAAATGAGCGTATTACATCCCGCTAGACCCTATTGTTTAAAAAGTGATGGTTTGCATGAGTCTATCAAACAATATAGAGAATTAAGTTAGGAACCCGGTTCTACAGTTAAGAAGAAAAAGTAAAGAACACAGATGTTTACGTGGAACTTTCTTTGCTCAAGAGAGTAAAACCATGACCTACCTAGTAGAATTTCCAAACTCCACCAACAAACCGGGCAATGTTTTAGACTACAACCTATTGCAATCTAGAAATTAAACTCTTAATCCCTTCCCCTTACAATCACACCATTGTAAGCTCTTTGCAATAACTTTATTACAAAGACACACACGGCTATAACTCTAGACCAACCACAAGAAGTTCAAGACTAGAACAGAAAGCACCTACTAAAATTTCTCAAAAGAGGAGTAAATTTACAATGTTAAGAACAAAAGACTTAACAACCTAGAATATAAGACATAACTAGTTGTTAAGGAACAAGTTCTTCGGTTGTTGTTGAAGTTTTGTCTTGCTGGAAGGGTCCGGCAGCTTTGCAGATGTAAGTGAGGACCAATGTTTGACTGTGAAAAATTGAATTTTGCATATTTTCATGTTCAACATATACGGGAGGATGAGAGAGAACTGAGCTCTTGGACCCTTGAATAAAAGGTTGGGACCGCAGTGCTGCAGCTCTGCTACAGTGGCAGTGACAGTGACAACAACTTTATAACTGTGAAGGTTGACTTTGATAACAAGGAACCTGGTCCCTGGACAATGTATCTGGTTCCTTAATAGGTTTGTCAAATCAATAAAATAGGGCATAGTACTTCAGTGTCTATGCTTCATCAACCCCCCACCCCCACCCCTCCTTTTAATGATGACAAAAGCATGAACCAAGTTCCCTTTGCGAACCAGATTCTCATATAGTTCCCTCTGAGTGATATCTTTTCCCCTTACACAAAAACTTCCCCCTTTTGGCATCATTAAAAAGATTAAACAGTAACATGAGGAAAAATAAGACATAAGTTAGAGTTAACTCATGGCCGTTGGGGCAACACTAACATGAGCAGAATCACACACAAGTAAGAACAAAAATAGAAGTTTGCATATAATCATGAACGCAACCCAATTTTATAAAAACAACTTAGTATTTCCAACCATACACAAAAGAGCATAAAAAACAAATGCTAGAAATACCACATCATTGCAAAAGTAGATAAAGGGAAACAAACAATAACAAAAAACTGTTGGAAGGAACAAGAGACAGGAAGGGACAGTGGGAAAGGAAAGGAAGCAGGAGGGAAGACGGACTAGAGCTTGGATAATAGCTTGTCCATTCTTTCGTTTGCAGCATGCTGATCCTGTAACATTTATTGCGTTAGGTCCTCCACGTATCTCCTTAATGCCGCAACCTCAGGATTTAGCTGAACATTCTCTAGTTGAAGCTTGTTTAGGGCACCAGGATCTCCATCTGTTCCCTAAGAAGCCTACTCTACCTGTAGGATAGTTATCTTAGCTTCTCTTTGGGTCAGCAAGTACAGATAAGTCACTTCCTCAGTAGCCCACTTTTGTGTTTCAATCAGGTTTGAGATCATGGAGTGAGTGCCAACTCCCCCTTTCTAGGCCACGCATTCACAATCCTCCAAAGTGCTGAGACTGAACATTTGCTTTTTAGTTGCCACAGTGCCTTGCCCAAGTATAACCTGTTGTGGAACTTCGAGCTATTTTTTCACCAATAGCAAATCTAATAATGGCTAACAATGATAAATAAGAAGCACAAAAACAAATAAAGAGAATACCAAGATTTGACGAGGTTCGGCCAATTATGCCTAAGTCCCCGGACACCACTACAAATATATTCCTCCGAGAAGATTACAAGAGAGAGAAAATAAACTAAGCCTCTAGAAGAGTTAGAAGACTTCAAGTTTGGTGTGTCAAAAACAAAAGGGGGAGGCTTCCTTTTATAGTCTAAGATTGCCTCCCTGTGTCTAATTGTCTTCTGATGTGGGACTTTGAGCCAAAAACAACAAATCTCCACCTTGGCGAAAAGTCCCAAAAGTTACAAAATCTTCTCTCATAACTATCTCAAGTAGTGTCTTCAAATGCACCTATGGTGCTACCCATCTGCAATCTTCACGATATTGATCAAATTCATACAATGTTGAAATTTGATCAATGTCACTATCTTGGTCATCATATCTGCAGGATTTTCAGCTGTCTAGATCTTCTGAAGTAGTATTTCACCTTCTTTCAGAATCTCCCTTACAAAGTGATATCGAACATCTATATGCTTCGTTCGTGCGTGATAGACTTGGTTCTTTGCTAAACAAAATAGCACTCTGACTGTCACAATGCACCTTGACGTGCTTTTGACCAACTCCCAAATCCTTCAGCAATCCTTGAAGCCAAATAGCCTCCTTAACAGCTTCGGTAACAGCCATATACTCTACCTCTGTAGTAGACAAAGCTACTGTTGACTGCAAAGTAGACTTCCAACTAACTGGTGCCTTTGTAAGTGTAAACACATAACCGGTAGTTGATCTTCGTTTGTCCAAATCACCGGCATAGTCGGAATCACAATATCCAACTACATATTGACCAATCTTTTTATCCTGCTCAAATAATAACCCAACATCCACGGTGTTCCGAATATACCGTAGAATCTATTTGACAGCTTGCCAATGTCCTTTACCAGGATCATGCATATACCTGCTCACAACCCCAACTGCTTGTGAAATATCAGGTTTTGTACACACCATAGCATACATCAAGCTACCAACAGCGTTTGCATAAGGAATTTTTGCCATATATTCTCATTCAGCATCATTCTTCGGAGATAAATCAGCACTAAGTTTCATATGAGGAGCAAGCGGAGTACTCACAGATTTTGACTTGTCATTCATGCCAAAATGTTGCAGCACCTTTCTCAGATATTGCTTTGAGTTAGACGAAGTTGCCCCAATTGTCTGTCTCTATTTATCTCCATGCCGAGAATCTTCTTAGCTTCCCCTAAATCTTTCATCTCAAATTCTTGCTTTAGTTTAGCTTTCAGCTTGTCAATTTCTCCAGAATTCCTTGAAGTTATCAACATATCATCAATATAAAGAAGAAGATAGATAAAAGATCCATCTTGTAGCTTGCGCAAATACACACAATGATCATATTTGCTTCTTGTGTACATCTGCCCCAACATAAACTTGTCAAATCGCTTGTACCACTGTCTTGGAGATTGCTTCAATCTGTACAATGATTTTTCAAGTTTGCATACCATATTTTCTTTTCCAGCAACCTTGAATCCTTCTGGCCGAGTCATATAGATTTCCTCCTCCAAGTCTCCATGTAAAAATGCAGTTTTTACATCAAGTTGAACTAGTTCCAAATCCAGCTGAGCTACCAAGGCCAATAAGATTCTGATAGAGGAATGTTTCACTACTGGAGAAAAAACTCCATTATAGTCAATTCCCTCCATCTGAGCATAGCCTTTAGCTACCAATTTCTCCTTGTAGCGAATGCTTTTCTTGTCAGGAAATCCTTCTTTCTTTGTATATATCCATTTGCATCTAATAGCCTTCTTTCCCTTCGGTAGACTTGCTAGCTTCCAAGTCTGATTCTTATGAAGAGACTGCATCTCTTCATTCATAGCATTCTTCCACTCTTCATCTTCGGAACTTTGAATTGCTTCTTAATAAGTGGTAGGAATTCCATCATTCACTATTATAGATGCATAAGCCACCATATCACTAAATTGAGCAAGGCTGTGTCTTACCGGTTGTGGCTTCCTTAATGCAATAGGTTCTTCTTGCTGGTGAGGTCCTTGGGTTGGAACGTCTTCTTCATTTGACTTCTCTTATGCCATAGGAGTTTCTCCATCTTTGTACATAACTGGATCGATTCTCCTTTCAAACTCCACTTGTTGCGGAGCACTATTGATTTGTTGAATGTCATCCTTCTTCAACATGGCAGATTCATTAAAGGTAACATCTCTGCTAAGGATAATCTTCTTTGCTTCAAGACACCAGAGGTGGTATCCTTTAACACCAGTAGTGATCCCCATAAAGAGCATTTTCTTGGCTCTCGGATCCAACTTCGATCCCTTCACATGATAGTATGCATTGGAACCAAACACACGTAAGGAATCATAATCATTAACAGTTTTCCCAGACCAAACCTCTAAAGGAGTTTTACCACCAGTAGTTGTTGATGGTAAATGATTAACAAGATGGCTTGCATATCTCAAGCCTCAGCCTAAAGTTGTCTGCCCAACCCAGCATTAGACAGCATACACCGAACTTTCTCCAGCAATGTTCGGTTTATCCGTTCAGCCACCCCGTTATGTTGTGGTGTATGTCTAACTGTGAAGTGTCTCACAATACCTTCATCTTGACAAACTTTATCAAACAGATCACTTCGATATTCACCTCCGTTGTCTGTTCTAAGGCGTTTGATCCTTTTGCCAGTCTGAGTTTCAATCATCTTTTTCCACTTAAGGAAACAATTTAACACTTCATCCTTTGACTTCATAGTGTACACCCACACTCTTCGAGAGAAGTCATCAACAAAAGTAACATAATAATGTTTTCCTCCCAAAGAAGTTGTATTGGAAGGACCCCACACATCAGAGTGAACATAATCCAGAATACCTTTAGTATCATGGATTGCAGTGCCAAATTTCACTCTCTTCTGCTTTCCCATCATGCAATGCTCGCAGAAATTCAGCTTACAAGTTTTCACATCTTTCAATAATCCTTGCTTTGCTAGAAGTTGCAAGGATTTTTCACTTGCATGCCCCAATCGCATATGCCACAACTTAGTTGCATCTGACCCTTCATCATCAAGAGTTGCAACTGCAGCTGTCCCAACAATTGTATTACCATCATAGTAATACAAATTATTCTTCCGGGTGCCTTTTAACATCACCAGAGCTCCAGAGACTATTTTCAAGACTCCATCTTGCTTTGTCACCGTCAATCCTTTGGATTCTAGGACTCCCAAAGAGATGAGATTCTTCTTCATGTCAGGTACATACCTGACCTCTGTCAAAACTCTAGTTGATCCATCATGATTCTTTAAGTAGACTGAACCAATTCCTATTGTTTCACAAAATGGGTCGTTGCCCATATAGACAACTCCACTGTCTATCTCTTTAAACTCAAAGAACCACTCCCGGATATGACAAATATGTTGGTTGCATGCTGAGTCAAACAACCACTTGTCAGATCGCCTTGTGGAGGTTGTAACAACCAGTGAAAGATCTGAATATTCATCACTGTATTCAACAGCACATGATTCTGCAACAGCTTTGCATTTTTCAACTTTGCCCTTATTTTTCAATTTCGGGCATTTTTTCTGCCAGTGCCCCTTCTCTCTACAAAAGGTATATTCATCTTTACTCGGTCTGCCTCTTGACTGAGATTTCCCTCTTCTTCCTTTCTTCTGGTTTTGTGGTCTGCCTCTAGCTAACAGTGCTTCTGCAACCACCTCTGCATGCTTGCTTTCCTCCCTGTCTTTTTTCCTCAATTCATGACTATATAGAGTACTACATACTTCACTGAGGAAAACTTTCTCTTTTTGATGAAGTAACATAGCTTCTATAAATTCATACTCTTCAGGAAGTGAAAACAACAACATCAATGCCAGATCTTCATCTTTGAAAGTTTCATCAAGGTTACTCAAATCAGCTACTGCCTTGTTAAAAGCAGTAATATGATCGTTCATGGTGGTACCCGGTTGATAACTAAACCGGAATAACTTCTTCTTCATAAAGTGCTTATTGTGACCGCTCTTCTTCAATAATTTCTCCTCCAATGCCTTCCATAGCTTACTTGCAGAAGTTTCCTTTGAGAATGAATATTTCTGCTCTCTGGAAAGGCATGATCGAATAGTACCACATGCCAACCGATTGATGGTCTTTCATTCTTTTTCTTCAATTTCTTCTGGTTTCTATTCTTCAATAGCAATGTCTAGGCCTTGCTGGAAAAGCGCGTCTAGAACTTCACCTTGCCACATCCCGAAATGACCCGTACCGTCAAAAATCTCAACTGCAAATCTTGCATTTGGCGCAACAAATCTCGTCAAAATTGACGACGAAGATGCTGCCGAAGTTGATGTGGTGGAAACTGTGGCTCTCAAAGTCTGCTCATTATTATTAGCCATTTTTGCTCTAAAGTGAAAAATTACCAGTAATGATTTAGCCAAAAATATGCACCAGGAAAATTCCCAGGAAAAATTGGAGGGGTCACACGATCCCACTTAAAAACCAGTTTCCTTAAACAGAACTTCCCTAGACATGCACTTAGTTAGACAATATATTACTTAGCAATTTTAACACAAATTTACAAAAAATAATCTCAAGAAATTTTTTCTGATGTGGAAGATCAGTTAAAACTGTAACCACAGAGCATACGAAAATTTCAAGAGAAATCGCAACCAAAAGCTCTGATACCAATTGTTGTGGAAATTCGAGCTATTTTTCCAACAATAGCAAATCTAATAATGGCTAACAATGATAAATAAGAAGCACAAAAACAAATAAAGAGAATACCAAGATTTGACGAAGTTCGGCCAATTATGCCTAAGTCCCCGGACATCACTACAAATATATTCCTCCGAGAAGATTACAAGAGAGAGAAAATAAACTAAGCCTCTAGAAGAGTTAGAAGGCTTCAAGTTTGGTGTGTCAAAAACAAAAGGGGGAGGCTTCCTTTTATAGTCTAAGGTTGCCTCCCTGTGTCTAATTGTCTTCCGATGTGGGACTTTGAGCCAAAAAACAACATAACCCCAAAGTATTTGAAGACCCTTGGAAATAGATAACCATACCCCAGACCACGACATTCATCTTTTATGGAGACAATCTAATTCAAAATGTGCTCAAGTATCATGGAAGGTAAATTGATCGGGTTGAACATTGCCAACGCCTCTATAAGCTATAGATATGGTATGGCTGTGAGTGACCTTCTCTCTGCACGAGGGAGCAATACCTTGTTCACCAAATAAAAAAGGAACAGATACTCAGGTTTCAATTGCTTTTTGAACATTCTATCATTCTTTAGGTTCCAGTCCAGTTTCTCAATTAGTTTCATGAAGTCCCTGGAGGACGTCTTATCCTTGACAGTATTAATGCTGTCCATTGGCACTCTTAGAATTTTACTAAGGGAAGCCACATCAATTGTGAAGTTCACTCCATTCACATTGGCAATAATAACATCTTTATCTTCGGTGAACATCAGGTTCTCATAAAAATCAACAACTTCATATTCATGCATCACGGCATGAGCAGTTCAAATAAATGACCCTACCTTTGAAAGTCTACCATCTCGACCAACTCCTTCATGCCTGGCGGATCAGTAATGTTTGGATCAAAGATTTGCCCATTTAGAACTTTCAGCTTGCGTAGATTCTCCTGTCGTTCCTTAAAAGACTCATCTGCCTAAGGACGTTTGGAAGATGTTCCAGGTCCCTCAACAATTTTGGTTTCTCTTTTTCTCTTTGGGCAAGAATTCACCCCTTCTTCCTTTGAATCTTGATTATCTCTACTAGGTCCTTACTGTATTTTCCACAGTTTCAACCTTCATTGGTCTTTTAAATTGATGTCTTTCTCTCTGAGATTCGTTTCCTGCAATAGGAATCTCGTCCACAGCCTCAGAGGTATCGCCCCTAACTATTTCAACCACCTTAGATAGGGTAATAATTGTTGCAACATTATTTATTTATTGCAAAAATTTTAACTTTTTAATGGGTTAGACATGGAGATTTGATTGTTACAACTAGTTGTTAGAAAATCAGTGTAATAAATAATAATGTTGGAACAATTATTATTCTATCGCAATTATAGAAGTTAAATTTTAATTTGGATGAGATTTGAGTGGTGAAATTGTATCCAGCATGGATGAACAATGAAGTTTTTTGGATTTTAATTATTTAGTGGATCAGGCTGGTTAAAAGAGTTTAAATGAGTTTGTAGATTTGATTGAAAAAAATGCCACGTAGGCACCATATAGAAAAATTAAGGTCGGATATGAAAATTTAATGCAGTAAGGGTAATTATGACTTTTTTTAGAGTACAAGAGCAACTATGACCCTAAAGTTAGATGAAAAGAGCAAATATATTGAAGACATAGTGATTTAGACCTTATTTGTTTGTAATTAATGGAGGTTCGAATTTGAATGGTTTAGACTTTAGGCCATTAAATTCATTTGTTTTCATTAAGATTTAAGTACTTATTTGGTTTGAATATGTGTTAATTATTAAGATCTGGAATAAAGTCTTAATATCATTAATAGATATGTCACCGTCACTCTGTTCACAACCACCAGCCACCACTATTAATCACCTCTATCATCATAACCACCACCATTACCATCACCAATTACCAGCCACCACTACCATCACAAATCACCTCTACCACCATTGCCAACCACCATCGTCGTCGCCAACATCTACCCTTGACATCACAATCACTAGTAACCAGTATTACTGCTAACCACTATTGTTAGTCATTACTACACATACCACTTCCATCGTTATAATTATATGAACTACTGCCACCACCACCACCACCGTCGTCATTGCCGCCACCATCTCATCCATCACTAGAACTCACTACCACCACTGTGACTAATTCCTACTATCAACCATCTTCATCATCTCAAATCGCATCACCACCAATTACTACCAACACATTGTTAACCATCACACATTCTTCAGCCACTATCGTCAATACCGTCAACTATTTATGTCAATCAACTTCACCATCACAACCACCACTAATACTTAACTATCACCATTATAATTACTAGCCATTAGCACCAATCATTACCACGACCACCACTACAAACCATCTCTACCATATCTAGTAAACATAAACATTTTATTTTTTTATCAAATGATAAATTTATTTTATTTATTTAACATTTATTACTTTTTACTTTGAATTGTATATTAAATATATTTACAAATAAATAAAGTATGCACATTCAAATATTGAAAAACAAACGGCCTTAATCATTCAATGTTTAGATCTAGAAAAAAACATCTTAATAAATCAGATGTGCATTCAGATTCAAATGTTTTAATCGTAATGAAAACAAATGAGGCCAAATATATTTTAAAAAATGACATAATACATTAATAGACACTTAAACTTGGCCTCAATTGACAATTAAGCACTCAAACTTTGAGAGTGCACATCTACACACCTCAACTTGGTCTCAACTGACAACTAAACTCCAACTAGTCCCCACTATGTGTTGTAGGCACACAATGCTGACGTGGCACATGACATAGTGAAACTAAGTTGAGGTGCCTACATGCCTACATGATCATCTTTGAAGTTTGAGTGCTCAATTGACATAGTGAAACCAAGTTGAGGTGCCTAGATGTACATTCTCAAAATTTAAGTGTTTAATTATCGGTTGAAATCAAATTTGAATATCTATTTATTTATTATACCTAAAAATATACTATTAAAGACAAATATAACTTATTTATAAAAATACAAAAATAAGTATAAATTTTTTTTCTATTAGTTATGCAAAATTTAATATGTCACAAGCTCTATCTCTAACAAGCCTTGACAAAGAATGTTAAATAGAAATGTCATTAGCGCCAAGTTCGAAGAGGCCCTACACAGCAACAAACAACTTTAGTTAATGGAATCTTGACTTGAAAACGTACCAGTTTAAGACTTTTCTTTTTCATACAGAAATCAGTAAAGTTGAGTCACTCTGTTCACTCACAATTTTCAAATCTGTTTTTGCTCAGTTAAAATGTCTACCGGACGCCATCAATCTGATGAAGACCCTAAGGTATTCTACCAAAACTCTCTTTTTCTACTTATTAGAAAAGGATTTGTAATTGTAGAAAAGGGTATTGGGTGTTTCAGCAAATGGGGTTTTCAATTAATTGGATATTGATTCAGTTCCTTTGTGCATGAAAAAAAAAAGGGAAAGCTGCTGTCTTTTAGAATTGATGGTTAACTTGTTTCTAGTTGTGAAAGTTTTGAGTTGGTCAGATTCTTGCCTATATGCTTATAAGGAGTGGAGGTAGCTTTTTGCTTAGACCTGGTATTTGTATTTGTATAAATATTTAATTGTGAAACCAGTAAGTAAGAGGAGCTATGGGTTCGGTGGCAGTTAGAACTCATAAACTTCGAATGCTGGTTCTGAGGGAGTGGATGTTGTTATCTTATATGTTCTTTCGTAATTCCATCCTCATAACTTAGCTTTTGGGTTGAGTTAGACCAAAGTTTCCCTTTTTAACCCAGGGAAAAATGCAATGTCTCACATTGAAAATTAGGTTGTTGACTCGTTATATGATTTTGGGTAATCGATACCTCATGAGCTAGCTTTTGTATTGAGTTAGGTCCAAGATTTATTTTCTTAAGCAAAACCTATTTTAATTCTTGGTTTACCTAATATAAGGTTCTCATGTTACTTTGTCCATACTCCAAATGTCCAGAATTGGGCGTTCAAGAGGTTTTAAATTTCCCATATTGGTTGGGAGAGGTTGTCTTCTAATTTGGTTTTGGGAAATCCCTACTTCATGAGCTAGCATCTGGGGTTGAATTAGGAGTAAGGTCCATATTCTTAACGTTAACGTGACTTATGGTGGTACAAGGATGCTTTTTGTATTATATGTATACTTAGCTTATATGTCAAATTCATGTCTAGTCAAATAATGCGGAACAGACGGGTTGGAAAAAGTGGAAAATAGCAATTATTATAAGCATGCTTAAAGTTATGACCATTTGGATTCTTCAATTTCAGGTTATCAAACTTAAGGTTATAATGGACAAGACTAGAGACCGAGTAATCTTTGCAGAGTCAGATCATCAGTTCATTGATACACTGTTTTCATTCTTGACACTCCCTTTAGGCTCTATTCTAAGACTTCTTGAGAAAGATATGGTTCAACTGGGATCAATAAGCCGGGTTTACGCCAGTGTTTATTCCATTGATCCAAAATTCTTGCGCACAAGCCATTGTAAATCCATGTTGATCATGCCTAGAAGCACATCAGAGGTTCAGTGTGAAAAGCTGAAGCTCAATGTCGATCATTCGGAGAATGCAGGAAAGTTGTTTGGCTGTTCTAACTATAAGTGTAGAAACTTGGTCAGTTTCTTGCAAAATACACGGTGCTGCTATTGTGGGAGTTTGATGCAATCTAGGAGAAGAGTTTATGAGAAGGAAGAGAAAGGAAGTTGTGGGGGAGAAAGCGCAGTTGAAGTTTTTCTAAAGGGTGGGGCAGCAAGCTTTATGATAACAGATGATTTGCAGGTAATGCCAGCCTCAACAGCTAGTTACATAACTTTGTTTGAAAAGCTTGGAGTCAGTCACAGGAATGAGATTGAGGCATTGACTATGGAAGTTGGCATCAAGGAGGTAATGCACGTATTATGTTAGATTATGAATTCCCTTGTTAATATTTGAAGTAATTAAGTAGTGCAAGGTGATTTCATAAGGTTTAGGCGTGCGTATTCAATTTTGTGGATCAGTTTGTGCTATTTTCATGTGGTTTTGAGGTTTTAGGTTTCGTATCCATGCAACCCAAGGCGAGCCAATATTGGCACATTTTTCTCTTTTTTTTTTGTTCTGTTCTTTTCATTTGGATTTTAGGATTTGGGCCTATGCTGAATTTTTTATTATAATATTATGTGCTTATGATCCTTTTATAATATATTGAAGCTGCGATGTCTTGTTCATATAAGATTTGAAGAATGAGTAGTGTTGGTCATCCCCGTGGCATTTAGTAAAAACTTGTAGTAAAAGAAATAACTAGCTGCTATTATATTTACATGATAATGTGAGTTGTCAAAGCATGTTCCATGTGAACTTGTGCACTGTCTTATACAATGCTTCACTTTTTTCTTTCTTTCCTATGTGTAATTTACCTACTCGTGTCGTATGTACCCCTTCTTCGGAAACTTGCCAGCCTAGAAGGTTGTCAATTCTTCTCCTTAATCGCTCCCTTCATGAGCATCACGTACACCCCCTCACCGCCGTACTAAAGGGAATTTGGCTCTGGTACCATATTGCTTACAGTCCAAGTGCTTGATACATATTGTTCATTTTTGCCAAATAGACCACTTTCCAACAATGCTAAGTATTATTACCATCCATTGGCACAATTGCTTCTTGAGCTATTTTGGTTGCCATATCTTTCCTAACTTGCATGATCCATAACCTGATTTTGATTCTTGTTCATATAAGATTTGAAGAACGAGTGATGAAGGTCATCCTTGGGGCAATTAGTTAAGACAAGCAGTAAAAAAAACTAGAAGCTCTGAGGTTAAGATTAACTGATTCTGCTTGCATCCATACTGAAGTACCCCTTTATTGTCATATATTGGCGGAGTAACTTCTCGAGTTATTTTGGTTGTCATAATATTCCTAACTTGCATGATGTATAACCTGATTTAGGTACTGCAACTGCTGAAATTCTCATTGCTCTCCACGACACCTTTGACAAATGTGGTACTATCTAGCAAGGAAAACTGGGTAAAAGATACATCAAAGTTTAAAGATGGTCCTACTGCCAAGTCAAACAAGAAGGCGATGCCTCAAAACTCAAATAGTATGAGCATGAAGCTTATAGTTAGCAAAAGTAAGAAAAAAGTGTTGTATGCAGAAGCTGGAGTCGAGTTTGTAGACCTCCTTTTCAGTTTCCTCGCATTCCCTCTAGGGGCTGTCGTAAAGCTTCTAGGTTGCAACTCAAAACTTGATTGCATAGACAATTTGTACAAAGGTGCTGATGATTTGAGTTCACGGAACTATATTAAATCAGAAGAGTGCAAAAATAGGCTACTCTCCCCAAAATTGTATCCACACTTAGGTTACAATAGTCATATACTTCAGCTGGAAGAGGAATGTCCAAAATGCGTAGTTGATGGAGGTGAATTTGCTTTCTTTCAATCTGAGAAAGAAGACAGCAATATAGCTATCATTTTGGACCCAAAGTCTTCAACAGGAGAAACTGTTAATGGGGAAGGATATTTGAAAGGGCCCGCAACATTTATGATAATGGATAATTTGCTAGTCTCACCTTTTTCCCCTACCTCAAGCATAACTCTCCTTAATCAATTGAAGGTGCCAACCAGTGACTTGGAGGAACGCACTGTAATAGTCGGAAAGGATGAGGTATGCCTTCCTTTAATTTGAGTTGCTTAAATATTAGGAGTGGCGGTGCCACATAGGCTCAGTTAATTGAACACTGATGAATATAGGTCAAATACTTTCTATATATATGTGTGTGTCTCTGTATGTGTGTGTGTGTGTTAATCTTGAACGACATTAGTAAAATTCTGGGCTTCGCCATTGATTATGATGTCATGATCCTAGCGTACGTATTGTCTTCATTATCATTCGAGGATATTTGGATTTCTTCTGGGGTTTCAGATTTACGTTCTTTGGGACATCTCTTAATATATATTTTGTTATCTTTTAAACATGTAGAGGAGGGTCCTCTGGAGGCATATCTCATATTTTTTAAGCAGGGTAATTTGAAGGCAACTCTTCCTCCACCACTACAGCCCCAAATTAAATAATAGAAAAAGGAAAGAAACATGTAGTGTTTCCAGATATTTATATGCCACTAGAAAATATGGAAAACCTCTAGTGCGACATGTACATTGAAGATTCATATAGCTGACCCTTTTCTGCTTTTTTTTTTTACTAAAAAGAAATTGCCTGGCATTGGGGCATAGTTATTGTTTGTAAAGAAGAAAGGGAGAAAAGACGGGCAAGTATGGAAAGTTGGCACCTTTGAACAAGTTAAATCAACTAAGCACAGAGAAAGAAAGTTTCTGCTCATAAAACAAGTCACAAGCAAACAATAAATTGAAGAAGCAGATTGAAGTGGAAAAATCACAAATGCATTGTAGACTATAAGAGAATTTGCTGAATGATGCGTTTGAAAGATAAATATGTTGATCCTCATTTATTTTATTAACTTTTGCAGGCGTTGAATTTGCTGAAAGCTTCTTTAATCTCAAAAACAGTTCTCAATGATGTTTTCAACAGAAGGGAACCCTCTCCCGAGGTTATGCTAAAAGCTTAAACTTTCAACACGATGGATACGTGATCATCATGGTATCAAGTGCCATCTTGCACCCCCTAAGTTTTTGCTTATATACAAAGTCTTGGTTCATAAGACATTATTGGATTAAAACGGGCTTAAAAATGAAGGATGTGGACAGCGAGACTTCATATAGCCGACCCCATCTGCTCTGATAGAGGTGTAATTGTTGTTGTTGTACTACATTGCGCCGTATCATTAATTGTTCTTATACATACTAGCGACCATATTGCTTGAACTTGAGTGGAGAGTGTGGAACTGTGGATGATATTGTCTGTAAAAACAATATTTTTGTATCTTTCTGTTTCTGTTATTTTATATATAGATCCTAAATTTCTTCACTCCTCTTCTAAGGGGAGAAGGTTGTTTGGAGAAGAGGACTGAAAAACGAAGAAGAAGATGGATGGGGGTTAGGTCTTTGGAGGAGTATTATCAGTCAGTGAATTTGGATGGGGATGGGGTTTAATAGGGTATAATGGGTCGGTTAAAAAGTTGGTGGGTTTTAATGTTCATGGGTCGGGTAGATTTAGGTTGGATGTGTAGTTTAAAAGGTGGGTTTTTTAATTGACGTGACCCACTTAAATATTGTCACGTGTACAATCTGGTATTGAAAAATCAGATTTTGAGTCTGTTAAAATATAATGGCATAGATGACCCCTTTGAGTAATGGCAGCGACATAAATGAGCCCAACTTTTAACGGATAACATGGGTGAGCCTTTTTTTAAAGTTAAATGACATATATGAGCTTTTTCCCATAAAAGGGCAAGCTCTTATGGTAAAAAGTTCTTTCGTTTCAGTTATTTCTCATGATGAAAATAGATGATCTATTGAATTTCAAGTATTCAATTTCACTACTACGATACAAAGACTATAATTCAGGAAATCGCCCACGGCTAGTTTATTTTTCTTGAGTGGAAAACAGATGTGCAAAGGGTGTAATATTCATTAGGAGGAACAAGTTTCTTCCAAGTTATAAATGCAAAGCCTCAAGTGACCAGAATGAAAGGATTTCCAAGTTGACTTTTTTTTTGGGGGGGCACATCTCATAAAGGAAGTAGACTTTGTACTTTGACATTTTCCTAGTCCATAAGTGTTTAATATTGACTTTGTACTTTGACATAACTGTCTATTTCAGTTCACTCTCCACCCCCAAATCCAAAAGCCCCACTGAAGAAAATTAGAGACAGACCTGTGTTCACAATACAACTTGTTGTACTCAAAACTGACAGTATTAGCTAAAAGATACTCCAAAGACTACACCTCCAGAAGTTGACTGACTTTCACTAATTGACACAACTTGTACTACTCAAAATTGACACTCTTAACCAAATGATTGTCAAATAACAGTGTATTTGATGTCATTAAATACATATTCTAAGATCATTCCTTTGTATTATCAATTCTTGTTTTAGAGAATAAAGTAATTATGGGCAAAAGTTGCAATCTTCTCTTTGCTCTTTCAATTTTCATTCTACTACATGACAATACTTCACTTGCTACTATTCCCAATATTAGCACTGATGAAGCTGCACTTCTTGCATTGAAATCTCACATTTCTTCTCATCCTAACAACATTTTAGCAAGAAACTGGTCTTCTTCCTGCCCGGTTTGCAGCTGGATTGGAATCACTTGCAGCTCCCGCCACCATCGAGTCACTGCTTTAGACATTTCTAATATGCAACTTTATGGTACAGTTCCTCCACACCTTGGAAACCTCTCATTTCTGGTTTCCCTCGACATCAGTAACAACACTTTCCATGGAGATTTGCCGGAAGATTTGGCTCATTTGCAGAGGTTGAAATCGATTGATGTCACTGACAATAACTTCACCGGAGCCATTCCATCATTTTTAAGTTTCTTACCAAACTTACGCTCTCTGTACCTCTGGAACAACCAATTTTCGGGAAAAATTCCATCTTCCTTTTCCAATCTAACAAAGCTGGAAGTGTTGAGCTTGCAGAGTAATTTTCTCGAAGGAGAGATCCCTCAGGAACTCGGTGATCTTCCCTCCCTGACTTATTTAAACCTGCAATATAATCAGCTTAGTGGCTCTATACCACCATCAATCTTTAACAGTTCGACAATGCAAGTCATTGCTCTTACCGGAAACAATCTTACTGGAGCGCTTCCAACAACTATATGCGACCATCTTCCACACTTGGAAGGGCTTTACCTCTCAACCAACTCCCTAGATGGAGTCATTCCACCAAACCTAGAAAAGTGCACAAAGCTTCAAATCTTGTCATTGTCTGAAAATGAGTTTATTGAAACTGTACCAAGAGAGCTAGCCAACTTAACAGCTCTTACAAACTTATATCTTGGAGCTCTGCATTTGGAAGGTAGTATTATATTTCCTTACAAGAGATAAAAGTTTCTTCCTTTTTTCTCTTCCGCTAAACTGATAACTCATATATTTCCCGAAATTGACAGGAGAGATACCAGCGGAGCTAGGTAATCTTCAGAAACTACAGGTGCTGACATTAGCCCAGAATGAGATTACTGGTTCTGTCCCTACAAGCATTTTCAACATGTCAGCACTGCAGCTCCTAGCACTTCCATTAAACAGACTTTCAGGTACTCTACCTTTAGATTTAGGCCGTGGAATGCCCAACCTGGAAGAACTTTATTGTGGAGAAAACAATCTTAGTGGTTTTATATCTGTTTCTATCTCAAATTCTTCGAAACTCAGAAAACTCGATCTCTCAGACAACAGATTCACAGGTCCAATTCCTGAATCACTTGGTAACTTAGAATACCTTGAGTTTCTGAGCTTGGGGGGGAATAATTTTGTCAGTGATTCAACATTCAGCTTCCTTGCAGCATTGACAAACTGTAGAAATCTAAAGTTACTTGGGTTTCGTGATAATCCGTTAGATGGTGTTTTTCCAGCATCTATTGGTAATTTCTCCAACTCTTTGCAAACTTTTGAAGCATCAGGTTGTAAACTGAAGGGCGTCATTCCCAAAGAAATTGGTAATCTTACTGGAGTGACAAGGATTACCCTGTTTAACAATGAGTTGACTGGACATATTCCAAATACTGTCCAAGGCATGTTGAACCTTCAACAACTTAATCTAGGAAGGAACAAGATGGAAGGAACCATACCAAATTTTATCTGCAATTTGAATAATCTCGGTGCATTAGACTTGTCAGAAAATCAGTTTTCTGGTTCTGTGCCACCGTGCTTAGGGAAGGTTACCAGTTTGAGGTATCTTTATCTAGCTTACAACAGGCTGAATTCAAGCTTACCTGAAAGCTTGGGGGGCCTTCGCGATCTCATAGAATTCAATATTTCATCCAATTTATTAAGTGGGCAAATTCCCCTTGAGATTGGAAATTTAAAGGCTGCAACACTCATTGATCTGTCAAAAAATGATTTTTCTGGTAAAATTCCTAGCACTCTAGAGGGTCTAGACAAATTGATTAGTCTTTCTCTGGCACATAATAGATTAGATGGGCCAATTCCAAGTTCATTTGGCAAAATGTTGGCATTGGAATTCTTGGATTTGTGCTATAACAATCTTGGTGGTGAAATTCCAAAGTCATTAGAAACTCTTGCATCTCTCAAGTACATGAACTTCTCATTCAATAAACTCAGTGGAGAGATTCCCACAGGTGGTCCTTTTGCAAATGCCACAGGTCAATCTTTCTTGTTCAATGATGCACTCTGTGGTGAGACTAAGTTTAATGTGTCGCCATGTGTCATCCAATCTCCCAAGAGGAAAAAGACAATCTTGATTTTATACCTCATTTTGGGAGTAGGTATGTTGTTTCTTGTATTAACCCTTGCATATGTATTTGTAAAATTCCAAAAGACAAAGAAGAATACAGGTCCAGCAGATGTGTCTCTTGAAAAAGGGCATGAAAGAATTTCCTATTATGAACTTGAACAGGCAACAGAAGGATTCAACGAAAGTAACTTGCTTGGTACTGGGAGTTTTAGCATGGTCTATAAAGGGATACTTAAGGATGGTACCCTATTTGCAGCGAAGGTATTCAATGTGCAATTGGAGGGTGCATTCAAAAGTTTTGATACCGAATGTGAGATACTCCGGAACCTTCGCCACAGAAATTTGACCAAAGTCATCACCAGCTGCTCCAACCTTGATTTCAAAGCCCTAGTATTGGAATACATGCCCAACAGCACACTTGGTAAATGGTTATACTCTCACAACTTGTTCTTGAACTTATTGCAGAGACTTGATATAATGATAGATGTTGCATCTGCAATGGACTATCTCCACAATGGCTATTCAACACCAGTGGTGCATTGTGACTTGAAGCCAAGCAATGTCTTGCTAGATGAAGAAATGGTTGGTCATATCAGTGATTTTGGCATTGCAAAATTGTTAGGTGCACGGGAGGCTTTTGTACAAACAAGGACAATTGCAACCATTGGATATATTGCTCCAGGTATATTAGAATATTTTAGGATTTTGTCATATCGTTTAAATACACAACAATTATCTCCCCTAGATATAGATTGGTACTCTTAGTTTTGGCATATCCCTTTTTAACTAGGAAAGTTTTATGATAATTTTTTATCATAATTGCAGAGTATGGACAAGATGGAATAGTATCCACGAGCTGTGATGTTTATAGTTTTGGCATCCTGATAATGGAGACTTTTACAAGAATGAGACCAAGTGATGAAATATTTACTGGAGACTTGAGCATACAACGTTGGGTAAGTGATAACTTCCCAAGTGGAATTCATAAGGTGGTGGATTCTAATTTGGTACAGTCAGGGGATGAACAGATAGACCGAAAGATGCAATGTTTGTTATCTATCATGGAATTAGCTTTGAGATGCACTTTAGTGACGCCTGATGCAAGAATTAGCATAGAAGATGCTCTTTCAACACTGAAAAAGATTAGGCACCAGTTTGTCAGTAGTCAGCACTAGGTGGAATCGGACCATCTATTCTTATATGTTATTTGATTACCTATGTCAGTTAGATTAAGATTTCAATTCTGCACAAGTACTTAGGTGTGTTTAATCACGGTTGTAGGAAGAAATTCATTTCTTGATATATGTACTTTTGATGATATATGGAAATGGAAAATGGCAGTCTACTCAAGTATCCTTTCAAGAAACTCGTTAGATTGCATTATTTTGGACCTCGTTCGTCACAAGTTGCTGTCCAGTTTGTTGCACAAAATTCTCCACAATAAATTCTGTCCCATTAGTATTAGAATTTACATTAGAATTTGCACTGGTATCAGCTTGTTGCTGCTCAACCAATACACCAGCAGTAGGAACAATTTCCATATCTTGACCAACATATTTTGAAGCTGTAGCTCACACCTTAGCAGCTGATAAGTGCCCAGAATTTGGTGTGCAGCTCTTTTCTCCTTTGGATATTTTCATTTGCTCTCTGTCAAACATGCACTGTTAATAAGATACTAGAATTAAGAAAAAAAGAAGTGTTGGTTTAGAAGATTCACTTGTCATTTCTTCATGCTTGATGAATGATGATAAACTTACTGAAAAGGTTTTGTAAATCCTTATCATATAATTTGCTTTCTTTGCAGAATCTATATATCTCTACATAAAGGAGAGACTTAAGCCCGCCTACATGTCATACCTCACTGCTCAAGAAACTCATTTATCTTTTTTTATCTATTTTTATTAATCCTGATAATTGGCGTCTTTTCCTCGAATAATTTCTGTCAAAATGGCTCGCTTCCTCCCCCTATTCCTCTTTCCCTTCCTCCCTCTCTGCATCTTCTTCTGTGCCTTTCTCTATCTCAACTCAACAAGAGTTAGAGATAAGTTGATACATTAAACTTCTTGGGGATTGTTGATTGAAAAGAAATTTTCTTCCAATCCCTTTTACATCAATGGAGAAATATATAATGAAGTAGAAAGAAGTTGGAATAAAACTTGTATGTAACATTAAATTTATTTTTAAAATTGAAGATAAGGGACAAGGATTATTCTTCTCGGTTAGGATTCTCCCCAAATTTACTCCTCACTATTGAGTTAAATCTTCTCTTTTTTTTTTGTTTTTCATTATTTTTTATCATGTTTAGTTGATGTTTCATGTATCTTTATATTTTAAATTCTCAAATTCCTGTTTGATTTAGGTTTACTACAAAATAAAAAATGCATCTTTTGGTTAATTTGTTGCCCATTTATGAGATTTATTTAATCTTGAATGAAATATACAAATTACATTCTTAAACTAGAAGGATTTTAGTAACTTCGGGAAAATAAGACGCCAAGTTTTGACATACAAAAGTTTCAGGTTCTTCCGTCCTTCCATTTCTGCTAGACTGCTACCACACAATGAGTTGGACAGTCCTAACAACAAATATTTATTTAAGAATAAGAGGGAGTGTTCGTTTTGAGTTTTGTCAAGGTATTTAGAACGAATTAGAATAATTAGATACTTAAAACAGTTTCATGATAAGTTCTACACTTTATTTTAAGGGTAAGAACATGAGTCTCACTCTTGAAAATAGATGTATTACATACAACTATTTACCAACTACTTTCTTAATAAATATAATATTCTATTTTTTTTATTGTTTATCACTGAAAAGACAGTCAGACTTGGCTATCAATCTTATTTCACATAATTTTTTGTTGGTAATTATATAGCACATGACTTTTGATTTAAACTTGAAAAGAACAGGCCCGTGCATTGAGATCTCACTATGAGTGTGTTCGGTGGAAGAGTCGGACTAAATTGGGTCTTTTTTATGCAACATTACCTTGCATTATTACAAGAGGTTGTTCCGTAACTTGAACCTGTAACCTGGTCATATAATGATAACTCTTATAGTTACGCCAAAGTTCGCAGAATGTTGGCTTAAACTTGAAAATCAAAATGAAATTTGGATTCTCAAAAACACCAATAATTTATATGTAAGTAAGTAAAAGTTTTGGTTTCAACTTTGAGCCGCCTTTATTTTTAAGAATGAATAAAAAAGACTAAGAATATATAATTTCATAGTTAATTACATTTTGATACATTAATAGGATGATAAAAATTCGTAACATTCTCTACACTTGCATCTCTTCTTTTCTTGTTCAGCAGCACAAAATGAAATGAATTATGAAATCAAATACTTACTGTAGTATATCGGACCTACCACTCATTATTATACCAGAGGATTTTTTTCCTCCTCTTATTAGACAAACAACATGAATAAGCTAAGTTATTTTTTTCCCTAACATTTCTATATAAAAGAAAAAATCAAAATCTTCTTTTAATAATCCTAAAATTGCATCTCTTCCTCTAATTTCTAGCAAATTTATTTATTTCAAAATACCAAACACTCAATGTACTCTCTATGTGTTTTCGTACTTGGTCTTCAAATGCACTTACCAGTGAAGGAAAATAATAATAATTTTGTACAACTCTGTTAGTGCAGTTGTTGTGATGCGAGATGTAATGTCCTTAAACTTTGATGTTATCCAACACACACGTACAAGAGAGAAGTTCTAACCTTACTTTACAATGAAAATATACTGTATTTGGTGAGAGTATAAAGGAGTCACATGAATTATATGTGCTAATATTTTTATTAAAAATATTATCTGGAGTAAACGCTTGGTATTTCGTTATATCATTGGTCACCAAGTTTCTCTTATACATTTTCATTGAGTTCTTACTAGCAGTTCAATTTTAGTTTGCTTCTTGATGTGTGGATTCACGATAACTTGATGCTGACATTTCAGTGAAAAGAAAAGATTTACATATATCAATAACATGTTTTACCCTTGAAATGTTATGTTGCTTCTCTTTTCAAGAGGTTCTGAATGGCCAGCGAAAATTAGTCTTCAACATTGAAGTTGTTCTTTGAGTTATGGCTAATAGGTCTTATAGGTTCATTAGCTGAAACTTGACTGAATCTTGAATTTTCTATAGCTTTTTCCAAAATGGAGAAGCTATAGAGTTCTTCCAATCTTTTAGCAAATTGAGAATTGCATGTGGCATATTTTCTGTATCCTTTTTTTTATCCCTATAAGAAGATATATATTGTTAGTTTAATTAAGTTCTGGGAAATGACATCTCCGTTATATTTCTATACGCCAATTTAATTGAGTTGTGTCGATGCTATACTTGTATAACTTAATGGTATTCTTAACATTTGAAGAGTAAAAATAAATTTTCTTTAACAAAAAAAAACAAGCACTTTTTTATTGAATTTTGATATTGTATAACAGAGGTTGAACAAGTGATCAAGTTACAGCCAACATTCGTTAGGGTCACAAAGCTATTCAACAAATTTTAAATTCAAAAGTATTAGGGAATTCTTATTGTTTGATTATTTCACCAAAGTATTGAAATCTGTTAATAATCTTTCTTCTTTTTACTTTCTTTTGTTTCATACCTCTCATGAATAGAGTTGAATTGTTTGTAAAAACTAAAGCAAAAGTCTCCGGTCTAAGATTGTAAAGGAGAAAAAAGATTAGAGAAAATTTCAGAAAGTGCATGAAAAAAAAGAGAAGGAAAGCTATGATGACTTTCGAAGACTTCACGACGGCTCGATTCTCCCCTCCCTTTTGGCTACTGCAACCAGAGTTGTAAAAATTCCTGTCCTTTATCTATCTATCTTGGGGATTTCTTGGAAAAATTGTCTTTTTTTTTTTTACATTGAGCTGATTTTTTGAACTTTTAGTTGTTGAGTTAGTGAGTTTGATACATTTTTAATTCTTTTTAAAAGATCTGACCTCTATATATAATTTCTTTTGTTTATTTTATTGAGTTTTATTTCTGGTAGAAGTTGATTTAATTTTGTTTATAGGCCAGATATTTTAAACCATCTATATGATTTCGCTACTGCAGTCTGCAAGATTCACCTTTTTATTACTATAGTTAGCAATTATTTACATCAACTTTTGGATGATAAGAAGTCTATTAAAGGCATAATAAGAGATGTGTTTATTACTATCAAACTTTTTAAGTCCAAATATGAATATTAGAAGTCAATATTCCTCATTAAATAGGATTACACAAAATATAGATAGTTAAGTTCCAGACAGAAAAATCTCAATGGAATGATTTTTCCTTCTTATTTTGGAATAATGAACGTTCCTCCTCTAATCCTATGTATACTTGCACTGTGCATGCATTAGAATAGTTTCTAGGTTATCTAATATTTCTCTATGATGATTTGTATTATTATTTTTTCCTGGGGGTGGTAGAACATATATTGAAGGTCAACGTCATTTATTTGACCTTTGAATTAATATCTGAATTATATGCTAATTGAGTATTTACGTTAAGTTTGCGCTACTGGAATTGCTTAAGATACAATCAGAAATTCTTTTAAAGATCTATACATGTATCTCTTGAAGATAAATTCAAATTTGGTATGCCTATGATAAAAACATAAAGACCTTAAAACCCTTATCAGCCCTTGATGTGCTAAGTGAACCATGAGGAAGAAGACGAGAAGTAACAAAATTTTGACATAGCTTCAAAGATGTTGTGTTGGATGACCCATTGAGGAACATGACTTGAATGAAACTTCTTTAATCCCAAGACGTAGATTACCGCACAATAAATTATTTGTTCATATTCAACAGAGAAATGTGGATAGATTTTCAAGTTAAACTGTAAGTTGTAAATGCTTCTTGAAGTAATAGATGTGTATTTCTAGACAGACATTGGAATAAAAGTGTAGTTTCCAATTGAACTCCATCATTTTTGGTATCATGAAGAACCTAAGGAACTTATTAGTTTATTGAAATATTTTTCCCCGTCAAGTATATATAATTAGTTGATTTTTGTGAAATCATGATAAACACTCCCTTTTGTTTTCCATTTTAATAATTTCTTTTAAGCCATTTAAATGGGAAACATTTAAATGATATATGTAAAGCAAAAGGGAGGAAAGAACTTTCATGAGAGAATTAGGAGAGAGATCAGTTGATGACTAACATGACAAATGATCAGTTGATGACTAACATGACAAATAATATCGCCTTGCTCACAAAGAGACTTATTGAGAATGAACTGAGGAAGGTAAATATTATTAATGATATACAAGGCTACCCTCAGATGTAGAACCAACAATATCCAGAACAACCTCCAGTGCAATTTGAAGGTACTAACTATATCAATAATAGATAAGGAGGCTAGCTAAGTCAGAACTTCCAAAATCAAAATCAGAATTTTCATCCATCCGACTACCAAAATCATTAGAGACCGCAGCAAGGCCAAGACATTCAATATGATAGAAATGAGTGGGGTGGTTAGAATTAGAGCAATTGGAAGAACAACAACAACTTCGAGAATAAAAACTCTAATTCATATGTCCCTCCAAGGGGCCAACAGTCTAATGCGCAACACTAGAGAGAAGGGCCCACTTATGATCAAGGACCTCTAAGTTAGAGAGCATGTTGGAGCAGGTGTTATAAAATTAGGAAAGATCATATATGAATCTGAAAAGCATGAAAAAGATCATAAGCTCCCATACAACATCAATTTATGTTAAGTTATATGGGTCGACCACCGTACTCTAGACCTGGTCCCTCTGTCAGGTTACACAGAAACACAGACACACACACACACACGTAAATAAGGCAGTAAGAGAGTGACACACGATATTTACATGGAAAACCTCCTTGCTCACAGGAAGTAAAAAACCTCGACCTACCTCGTAGGATTTCTCAAACACCTCTACTAGATCTGAGCAACAAGATTACAGACTCTAGTACAATACTAAGAGATTAACCTCCTAATCTCCCACTTGTAACACCTCTATTACAAGACTTCATACAATGACTCCATTGTCACCTATACCAGCTAAACTCAACTGGAAGTACAAGGCTAACTCTAGCCGAAATGTCAACTAACTCTAGTCGACGGAAACAAGAAAACAACCCTTTGAAAATAAGAAAACAAACTTGTACAAATTACAAAGTTTTCTATCTATTACAACACACTCCTTATTCTTTGATGGCAGCCTCAAAACTTGAGCACATTGACTTCAATCCTTGCTTTCAAATGAGGGAACAATGGCTGCCTTTTTAGAGAGAAGAATAAGCTTGGTGTCAAGGTCTATTTTTTGTGAATGAAGAAGAAAATATGTTTGTATGTCAACTTATGTTTTTCTTGCAAGATGCCAAGGACAAAGTTTTGGACACACAAACAAGAAAACTCTCCCATTGGTCGACTACACTGCCCTGCTGCACTGCTGCTCTGCTGCCCTCACCAACCATCTGTCATAAAGCATCTTGGACAGCTGTATCAAAAAGTTTCCCGCCCAGTTCAAATTAGTGTCAACTGCGGCATAAGGGATCTGGTCCCTATATGGGGTTGACATCATCAAAACTTGCAATCTAACAATTTAGAAACTAGAGCAACAGATGAAAGATTTATCTCGAGAGCAGAATCTGAAGCAGAAAGGGGATCTACCTAGTGACATAGTAGAAAATACTAAAGGCAATGATGGGGGTTAAAATACACATTGCATGACAGTTATGACTCGCACTGGTAAAGTGCTAAATTCTTGAGTTGACCAGTATATTGGGGAAAAGGTCTCTAAGGAAGAAGAGGAAGTTCATGTTGACATTCCTAATGTTAGTGAGACAGAGGTGAGCCCAACATAAAGCAATTTGGAGAAGGCAGAAGAAGAGGTAGTAGAGATTTCTAAGCCGCTGGCACTAATTTGAAAGCTTGTTCCACCATTCTCACAGAGACTGATGAAGAAAGCCAAGTATGCCAAGTTCGAGAAGTATCTAGATATTGTGAAGCAGCTGTCATTAAGCATTTGTTTCATCTATGCATTCTAGGAGATGCCCGATTTTGTATCTCAAAGACCTAGCTGCGAAGAAGAGATCCATCAAGGATGAGGTTGTCACAGTTACTCATAGGGTAATTGCTATTATTTTTAGGTATTGTGGTGGAGAAGAAGGGTGATCCTGGGGCATTCACGACTTCATGCACTATTGGCCTTCATGAACTTGCTAGAGCTCTGTGTGATAATGGAGCAAGTATCAATCAGATGTCACTTGTATTATTAAGCAATCTGGACTCGGTATGCCAAGACCCGCCAGTATGCCATTATAGATGGCTGACAGATCTATCAAAAGCCAATGGGTATTATAGATGATGTCTTAGTTAAGGTTGGGAAATTCATGCTTCTAGCAGATTTTGTCATCCTTAATTGTGCGGTGGACATTGAAATCCCTATTATTTTGGGACACCCATTCCTTGCAATCAGAAGAGCACTCATGGACTCAAAAAAGAATAAGATCAAGTTTTGGGTGAATGATGAAGAAGTCACTTTTGCAACAAGTAAAGGGATGAAGCTACCTGCAGGCTATGAGAGTATTTCAGAGGAGATGCCTGTGGAAGAAGAGAGCTTAGGTGAAATATCGGCAATAATTTTAGTGAATATGACGCAACCTATAATATGGAGGGTTATATGGAGATGGTCAACTCACTTGAAGGGCTTAGAATTTATTCTTATAGGCCAACTAAGTTGTCCTTAGATCTTGAGAACAGAACAACTCCTTCAGCGAAACCATCTATTGTGGAGCCACCCAAGCTTGAGCTCATGCCACTGCCAGCTCATCTCAGCTACAAATTCTTGAGTTTCGATGACACTTTGCCAGCTCATCTCAGCTACCAACTTGAAGTCTTGATCAGGGTTTTGAGAGACTATGCCAGCCTATTTTTTTTTCTTATATCCACACCATAGACTCGTGTCTTTGAATTTAAGCCATGCTACTATTCAAATCCCTGATCTAGGAAAGATAATTAGTACAAATTGTTGTGGTTGTAGGTAAGTTCTAGCTTAAGTTTCACTTTGTTATAAATTTGTGTGTTGATAGTTTTGAGACTTGATACAGTAACTGCATTTGTAATAAAATAGAAAATCTTATCATGGTTATTAATCATCTACCTTCATGAGTATATTTTTCTTTATAGATTACCCTTTTCTGAGTATTTAATTTTGTCCTTAAAGGTTAAATTCTTTTTAATATTTGCATCTGAATGTGAGCATAGGTGCTAGATTATATTGAAGATATTGGTCTTGAGGAGATTGCCAACTACTGTAAGGACCATCATGCTCAATCTTCACTTATTGAACTACCATGACCAGCTAAAAGGATTTCAACCTGCTTTTTCATTCCTAAATCAATGGACCAGATGATGTGTTAAAATAAATTATTAAGATTGATGGGATTGTTTTACTAGTTGACAACCTCAAAGATGCAATCTATTAGGAGATTACTGAATCATAAAATTTTGGTGGCTCAAATATCGTCACATCGAATGTTAATTTTGAGCGGTAAATTAACTGGTGGAAACAGAGGTAAAATAGCAGGTGTATTGGTTGATACAATAACGAATGCGGAAATGAAACCTTAAGGACAAATAAAGGAAAGATAGAAGAAAGAAACAAGTAAAGGAATTAATTGAGGATAATAGCTATAGAAAGCAAAAACCTTCAATTAATTGAACCAAAACAAGCACCAATTCTATGCGTATACCCTCAAGAGGAATGAATCGTCAAGCAAACAATCCCATCAATATCGGGTAGCAACAAAGGTCTCGTCCTCACACCCAACTCTCTTTAATCTCTCTAATAAAATTAAATAATGTAGTATTTATACTAGGCTAGGCTAAGGCTTAAAGGCCAATATTGTTTAATACAGAAACACCATTAATGAATTAAGGGCCTTCTTAGTCTTCTTAAGCATGAAGGCGCTTATGTTCCGCTTGGCTGTTCTTGAACTACTTAGCTTGGCTTTGTTTGTAAGGTCTTAATGAAGCTCGACTTGCATCATTCTCCTCTTCTTGAAAAGGATTCATCCTCGAATCTACACCTTGCAAGAGCATAAGGAAGAAAAAAATAACCACAAGGACCTCATAGCATGAGGATTAGCATAAGAGTTAACAAATATACCAACATGCCAAGAATGCACAAACTTGTGATATAATCAAGAATCAATTATTCTAATGAAGAACAAGCTTTTACATTAAGCACTAAAAGCTTGGTTAGTCCAAGATGGTACCATAACCAACTCACACACTTTCAAAGTGTTGTCAGGGTCAAAAGGAAAGCATGGACACTCATCTTGGCCCAGAACAACCCAAGCACCCTATTAGATTCCCTACCCACATATATTCCCTCAACGCAAGTACGAGCATCATCATATGCAAATAGATAATAAAGAAAGGTGTCGCATAAAATAGCTTCATTCAAAGTGTCCTCATATGTAATATTACTATTAGATTCAACAGCATGATCAAGCACAACGTCAAAAGTTGGGACACTCAAAGAAGAAGTAACCATTTGAAATAAAGCATCATCTTCTTTCTCAACATTCTATAGTGGGTAATCATACAAGATATATCCCTCAAGAAGAGCTACATCACCATCATGTTGAACATCACTATGAACTACACTAGGAGTGATCTAATCATCCTCAAATAAGTTAGTGTACTTAAAGAATTAAAGCATGTAATTTCATTCTCAGAAATACAAATGTCATCATTCAAGGTATTTTCAGTTACATGATTTCTATGAGCAAAACAAGCAATAGGATCTTCAGAAAAGGTATGCTCAAAGGGTTACTCTTATTCAAGTAATCAACCCTATCAATGTCGTCACTAAATTGGGGTTCAGTTAGCACATCACCAAAGCCCTCAATTAGTAAATTATCTTTACCAACAAGTTGATCATTACAAATTTCACATGATGATGTGCTATCATTCAAATCACAAGCGTTAACACTAGGTGGACACAAATTGATCTTGCAAGAAGGATCAATTCAATTATCAATAGGATCAATTTGTGTATGACCACTCTCAACAAAGTCATTACCAATATATGGTAAAGAATCATTATGCTCATATGAAGATAAGTTATTACTCACACTTTGTTTAATTGAAATGTTTGTTTAATTGAAATATTAGAAGTGACAAGTCTAGCCATTGTACCTAGAAGCTCACAAATTTCCCTCAAAGTGTTGGAACGCACTTCAAGCCATTTGTCCAAAGAAACTATCATATTCATCTTCATATCAATTTTATCCTCCACATTAGGAACTTGTGTTCCTTCATCTGTCTCTCTTTGACCTACAAAAAAGTCCTTACTTAGAGAAAAAGGACAAACAACATGGTTAGATTTGTGTTGTGGCAACTCGCTCACTTCACTCTACACATTCCCTCCTTTTTCCACTCTAGAGTTTCCACTCTCATTATCTTTAATAAATAAAGTAGGCAAACCTAAACTCACTCTCTTTCTCCTCTCAATACTTTGTCTCTCATATCCATGGGTCTCGGAATAGGTGTTCAAGAGCCCACAATGAGGATTACAAGAAGTGGGTGGAAAGATAAGTTCTCCTCTTTCTTCCATTACATAGTCCTACCAATCTTGTTCATATGGAATTCCATGCTTTTGGAACCAAGTGTGTGCCAAATATAAGCCGCAAGTATCCATAGAAAGCACATCACACCAAACTTCCTTTTGGTATTCACCAATTGACAAGGGGACCTTCGTACGCTCACTAACCCAATATCCTTCCTTGTTAAAGTGAGCATCTCATTTTAACGCATATGATATTCCCAACCATTCAACTACATGGCAAGTGATTTAGTTTGCATAGTAATGGTCATCAAGAATAAGAGAGAATCTCATACAACCATTAATATTCACTTTTGTTTCAATGATTCGCCTCCTCGGGTAAACCTTTCCTCAAAAAATTGGTTTTCTTATTAGTCCTGGTACCTACAAAATGAGCAAATAAGCTAGCAATAAAAGCTTCTATCTATCACTCATATTTGCACTCCGATGTGCTTAGCTAGCACCACTCAAATGATCTCTCACACTCGTGCCTTTTACCTCTCTAGGAACCTGCCAAAGTTTCTATTCAATTCGATCAATTTCTTGTCAAGAGTATCAAACCAATCTTAAGGATAGAATAGATTTTTGGCTTTAAGAACAATGGACAACTTTAAAACTAAGGGACTTGAGCCAAGAAATTATCAACGAAGCACAATGAGAAAATCACAAGAAAGAATTGGCATAAAAGAAACTCAGACACAAAGAACTTGATAATACTTAGTAGGGTAAAATTTTAGGGAATGAACTCAATTTATGGGAAAAACTGTGGCTGGCTCTGGAGTTCATGGGAAGAACCCAGTTTGTGGAACAAACTAAGGCTGACCTTGGAAGTTTGTGGGAAATAACTCAGTTCGTTCGAACTAACTGGGGCTGAGCTTGAGAGTTTGTGGGAATTAACTTAGCTCATTAGAAAAAACCTAAGGGCTGGTCTTTGGAGTTCATGGGAATGAATCCAGTTTGTTGGAACGAACTAGGGGCTGGCCTTAGGAGTTCGTGGGAACAAGCTCAGTTTATACAACAAACTATTGTGACTTTCTAACTCTTGCTACTGCCAAAGCACATGAAAAAGTTGGTGGGCACAAAGTGGAGCATGAAAATTGCCAAAATACTGAACTTTAGATACCCTTGGGCCCATTTCACTTAATATTTACCCTTTTTATGGCCAAAAACACCTTTTGGCTCTTTCAAATTGGGGTTTTGGATCAAATGTAACTTTTTTTGCTCCTTCTTCATCAAGATCACATGAAGATCCTCAAGAATACTTGAACATTCAAAATTTTAACATCCCTCAAATCTTCTCGAAATTGCCTCAAAGTTTAGAAGTAGAATCCCCTTGAGCTAGAGAACAAACTCCAAAAAATTTTTAGCTTGAGTTCAGCCTTCTTAATTTTCTTAGGCATGAGGAATTATGTTTATCTTGGACATCCTCAAACTACTTAGCTCAACTATGTGTGTAAAGGTCTTAATGAAGCTTGGTTGCATCATTGGTTGAGCAGCAACAAGCTGATACCAATGCAAATTCTAATGTAAATCCTTATATTGAGGGACTCAATTTCTAGTGGAGAATTTTGTGCAACAAATTGGATATCAACTCGTGATAAACGAGGTCCAACTTAATGTATCTAACGAGTTTATTGAAAGGATACACGAGTAGACTGACATTTTTGACTCATTTTCGACTTCCATATATAATAAAAACTACATATATCAAGAAATGATTTTTTTCCTACAACCTTGATTTATTACACTTAAGTACTTGTGCAGAATTGAAATCTTAACCTAATTGCCATAGGCAATCAAATAACATACAAGAGTAGATGATCAGATTCCGCCTAGTGTCGACTACTAACAAGTTGGAGCCTAATCTTTTTCAGTGTTGAAAGAGTATCTTCTATGCTAATTCTTGCATCAGGTGTCACTAAAGTGCATCTCAATGCTAATTCCATGATAGATAACAAACATTACATCTTTGCATCAATCTGTTCATCCCTTGGTCGTACCAGATTAGAATTCACCACCCTATGAATTCCACTTGGGGAGGAATCACTAACCCAAGTGGATAACAAACATTGCATCTTTCATCAATGAAACTTTTAAGTATATATTTTCAGATATCGTAACTTATTGGTATTTACCTAAATGTTGAAAAATTTTGCAACACTAAAATTTACAACATTTGCTCCAAATCTAATTTAAATGTCATGGTAAATCATTCATTTTTTAAATTTAAGCATCATAAAACAACGTTTATATAATGTCACCGTCGCCCTGAAAGGATATAGTGAAAACATCCTACATCTATAGATATAACAAAATTAAGTGTCATGAACAACACTAAATTTTACTTAGTTCCAATCTATAAAATTATAAGTAATTATAAAATCAATCAAATTTTCTCTTATCAAGGCAATAAATAAATACATCAGTAAAAGACAAAGAAATAAAGAAAAACAGTCAATAAATTTTCTAATACATCCAAAATCCTAAGAAAAGTTGAGTTGTCTCTGAATCTAACTCTCCCTGCCTCTTCTAGTTTTTCCATTTTTTATATACAGTCCTCCTCCTCGTCCTTCTCTCCCTAAATTGGTAAAGATGAAGGTAACAAAAATGCAGGGATAAAATAGGCAGCATGATGTGTTGAAGTACCAATGCCTCAGTTGTGAAAAATACTTTCCTTCAAGCCAATCAATAGCAGGCCATACAAAGAATCACTTCAAGGATCGATGGGTTAAGAGAACCCATCAAATAAAAGTATTTGTGCGATTTTTCGATTATCAACACCTGCAGCTATAGGGTTATAACTGAATCATCATTCCCCCCAGCAACATCAACAACAAGTTTATTCTACAACAACATTTGACATTGACTCCATAAATGCTCATCAATTGATGTCTAGGGGCTCATGGTCGTCCGCTAGATGAAGATGGAAGAGCATTAGTTGAGTCAGTACCAGATGTTGTTGCAGAAAAAACATGTTGTTGATGTTGTTGGGGAATTGATGAGTTAGTAGTAGAACCCTATTGCTGCTGCTGTTGATAATCAAAAAAAGGCACAAAATCTTTTCTTTGGTAGGTTTCCTTAATCTATCCATCCTTGAAGTGACCCTTTGTATGGCCTGCTATGCTTTGGCTTGAAGGGAAGTATTATTCATAACTGATGCATTGGTACATCAACACACCATCTGCCCATTTTGTTCCTGCATTTTTGTTATATTATCTTCACCATTTTAGGCATAGAAGAAGGAGGAAGAGGAGTATATATATAAGGAAAAATATTAGAAGAGGCAAGGGGAGTTAGTTTGGAGACAGCTCAGATTTTACTAGGATATTTGTATGTATTAGAAAATTTGTTGACTATTTTACTTTATTTCTTTATTTGTCACTGGTGCATTTATTTGTTGTCCTAATAAGAATAAATTAGGTTGATTTTATAATTACTTATAATTAGTAAAAGTACCCATGCTTCGCACGGTCATTTAAAACCATTGACTTTATAAAATAATACTTTGGAATAATGTATAAGTACCCCTTAACCTATGGACGAATTTTCAGGAACATATCTTTTCTTTAAGAAAGGTCCTATTACCCCCCTAAACTTTATAAAAGTGGAATTATTTACTCCCTTAGTGTTGATGTTGGTAGAGAGAGTGCATCCCTCTCTTAAAGAGAATGAGAGGTCAAAAATGTTATTCCTTTTTATTAATCAAATATATTTTTAATTTTTTTCTCTTTTTATTGTTCTTTTTTCTTATTTCTTTCTCTTTATCATCACCTCACCGCCAATATCAACTACTCATTTGGGTATTTGTGCCACATCAGCGCTAAGGGAGTAAATAATTTTATTATAAAAAGTTCAGGGGTAATAAGATCTTCGTAAAGAAAAGGTGTGTCCTTGAAAATTCATCAATAGAATAGGTAGGTACTTATGCATTATTCCTAATACTTTTATAAATTTATACTTTTTTTAATTAGCACCGACACGTTTTCGTTTTATAGTATCAAGCCATAAAAACACGACATCTATAGTATGAAGAAAATCTATCAACCATTAATACTACAATAATATATACCTTATATTTAAAACTACATAGTAATAAGTGTTAATAGTGAAAAAGTAAATGATAATAACATATTACGATTCATCCTCAATCATCTTTGATTTTGTTTTATGATTTAGCCTTTTGCTTTCGAGAAGTGTTACTATTTGGAATTTTAGAGGAACCAAATAAACATCAATCTGAGCTACTAAATTGTTTAATAAATAAACAATTACTGGTGAAGGGAACAATAAAACAACACGAAAAAAAGGTGAATAGTATTCTAGTTTTAACTTGATATTTGCTTGTAGAAAGTTCACCCGTCCCTTTTGCTTTACATATATCATTTAAATGTTCACCATTTAAATGGCTCAAAAAATTATTAAAATGGAAAATAAAAGGGAGTACTTACCATGATTTCACAAAAAATCAACTAATTATATATACTTGACGGGGCAAAATATTCCAATAAACTGATAAGTTCCTTAAGTGCTTTACAAGAAATCATGATACCAAAAATGATGTTCAATTTGAAACTACACTTTTATTCCAGTTTCAGTCTAGAAATACACATCTATTACTTCAAGAAGCATTTACAACTTACAGTTTAACTTGAAAATATATCCACATTTCTCTGTTAAATGTCAGAAAATAATTTATTATGTGGTAATCTACATCTTGGGATTAAAGAAGTTTCACTCTCTAATGGGTCATCCGATACAACATCCTTGAAGCCATGTCAAAATTTTGTTAATTCTCGTCTTCTTGTCATGGTTCACTTAGCACATCAAGGGTTAATAAGGTTTTTAAGGTCTTTAAATTTTTATCATAGGCATATCAAATTTGAATTTATCTTCCAGAGATGTCAGTATAAATTTCTAAAGGAATTTCTAGATGTACCTTAAGCAATTCCAGTAACGCAAACTGTCATGACCCGAGTCTGCACCCTGGATGGGACACGGTACTTTGTGCCACAAGTAACCCCAAGCTAACCTATGATCTAACATTGCACTGGTAAACTAAGTAAACATAAGCGGAAGTTGTATAAAAATAGTTATCTAAGAAATACTATTTTAGAAAAGAGTAAACAAATCTGAAAAGAATGTTGAACAGTTGTGTCTGAAAGCCAACTACTAACTGATGAATTACTGGGACAAGCCTTCAGCTAACTCTAAAATCTATCGAAATAAGAACTAACTGAAAAACAAATATTGTCCTTGGAAGATGAGGACTCACCAACTAATGTTGCTACTGAAATCGTCGAAGGGAACTACTGACGATGCTGAGACTGAGAACCTGCACCTGTATCATGATATGATATAGTATAGAAAGTATGTGTCAGTACTTTGAATGTACTGAGTAAGTGAGATATACAATAAGCATGAAAAAATAAGCACTGAACTGAAATAACATGAAATGACCAACTAATACTGAATACCGCTGAAAGCTGAGTTATAACTGATATGGTCAATAATGACCCTGACTGATGGTCATAAATATGTCCTGGAACTGAGTTACTGAACTGAGCTAAACTGAACTGAAACTGTACTGACAAGTGGGAGAGTTTATAACCGACATATAACCACGTGAACTAAACGTGGAGTCCGATGTATACGCCCCATCAAAGAAAGCCCACTGTACCTTACCAGGGTATAGTGGCTGAGCTGGGTGATCACAAGTCTGGGGCCCATTAGGCTAATAACCTACAGTGGCGACGTAGTTGTGGGAACCTGGGTGCGCTGGGACCCCGGTCCGCTCGGTGCTAAGTACTACTCCCACTGGATAGTCCTAACTTGACTACTAAGCTGATTCCTCGAAGTTGGGTCCTGGACTAAGCCAGGAATACTTATCTAGAAGTAACTTGAGAGTTTATAGGATCGAATAACTGAAAACTTGTATTTAAGACTGGTCAAAGTTGCTTATCTGGAATCTTCGTAACCGTCTAAAGAACTAACTGATAACTGAAGCTAGGGAGTATTGTTGAACTGAACTCCTCAAAAAACTAACTATCGTCAAACTGATCTGCTGACTTACTGTAAGATACTGAAAAAGGCTAATTGCTAACTAAGACTGGACTAACATTCAAACTGACTGAAAATTCATATGGTAGTAATAACATGGGAATTCAAAGACTAATAGAGTCGAGCAACATTAATATCTAATCAACTATGCAAGACCCAATTTACTGCATTTATAGAATTAGGGCTAAAATCATTTCACATGAAGAAATAGTAACATGATCACTAAGCAGTAGAAACATAGCAAGAATACATAGGGACAACAATCCACAAGAATTAATCAAGATCTGGCTACGAATTTACCCTACTCAAAACTTCAGGGCTAGAACTAATAAGAAACTTCAAAAGGATTTTAGGGCACAAGGAAAGGACAATTCCCTTGTTGAATTCCCACATACCTGGTGTAGAAATCCCATAGAAAAACCCTTGAGAAATCTAAGAAGAAAAATTGAAACCATTGCTCCAGCTCTGTGCTTCTTAACTGAGTTTCTACGTTCTGACTTTGAGAGAATGAGAGGAATGAGAGAAAACTGTCAACTAACTCCCTAAATCCCTCTGAAAATAACCCCAAACAACATAGTTTAGGATTTAAAAAGGTGAGGAGTTACAAAAATGCCCCTGAAAGAAAATATGAAAAATTGTCCGACAGGATCCAACGAGTCACACAACGGGTAGTTGGTTGTGACCACGACCCGTTGGGACTAGTCATTGGTCCTGGGCCTGATTTTCATGCTCACTGGAAATGGACCACGAAAGGGAACCACGACTCGTTGGATAGACCAACGGGTCGTTGTTTCCTCTCATGGTCACTGGCAGAAAAATTTGGTCCCTCTGCTAACGGACGAAACAACGACCCATTGGTAGAACCAATGGGTCGTTGTATCTGCTCGTCGTCTCCACTGGAAAAACTGAGGGATTTCTGGACTTATTGTCACGGATGGAAACAACGACTCATTATATGATACAATGGGTCGTTGTTGCCTCTCGTTGTTACTGGAAGAAAATTTTCAACAACTCCTGAGCTCTAACTAACGAGTCACCTCACGAGTCGTTACACAAGACGACGACTCATCTTCTGACTCGTTGGTTCCTGGAAAGAGTTTAGTTGATTTTGAGCTAGAAATGCAACGAGTGACAGGACGACTCATTACTCCACACAACGGGTCGTTTCAAGTCTCGTTGTTTTCCGATAGATAACTAGCAGGGCTGACCACGACCCAAACAATGGGTCATTACTGCTGACAATGACTCGTTGTCTTAATCATTCTGAGATAAAATTTTCTACTTCTTCCTGCTGAGTCTGAGTTTGGTCTAGGAAAGTTACGAGGTATTACCATATCTCCCCCTTGGGATCATTCGTCCTCGGATGAAGGCTAAAGCTGCTGGAAAACTGGGAAAAGAGCTGCAATTCCCAGACTGAAACTATAAACTGATTTCTGAAGGAGTGACTAACTCCGAAATGGAATAGGAATACTAACTGAATTTACATTGAAAATCTGAATAGAGCTGATGAGTACTGAACTGAGTAGAGTATTGAGGAGGAATTTAATACCTGATGCTAAAACTGAACTGGAAGGGAATAAATGAGGATATTTAGCCATCATGTCTGCTTCTGCCTCCCATGTGGCTCCCTCAACTAGCTGGTTCCTCCACAAGACTTTTACTGAAGCAACCTCCTTGTTTCTCAGCTTATAAAAGGTCTAGGATCTGAACTGGGACTTCTTCGTAGGAGAGACTATCCTTCACTCCCACACCGTCTAGTGGCACAACTGAGGTCGAATCACCGATGCACTTCTTCAACGGTGACACATGGAAGACTGGGTGCACAGATACTAACTCCGAAGGTAATTCTAACTTGTAGGCCACATTGCCAATTCGCCTCAAAATCCTATAGGGTCCTACATACTTTGGACTGAGGTTCCTTTTCTATCCAAACCTCATCACCCCTTTCATGTGTGAAATTTTTAGATAAACCCAATCATCTACAACAAATTCTAACTCTCTCCTCCTCACATCAGCATATGATTTCTGTCGGCTCTGAGATATTTTCAACCTTTCTCTGATAAGTTGCACTTTCTGCATAACTTCATGAACTGAGTCTGGTCCTATCAAAGTAGATTCACCAACTTTAAACCACCCTATAGGAGACCTACACCTTCTACCATATAAGGCCTCAAACGGGGCCATCTGAATGCATGAGTGGTAACTGTTATTATATGCAAACTCGATGAGAGGTAGGTGATCATCCCAACTTCCTTTGAAGTCAATCACACAGGCTCTCAACATGTGTTCTGTTGTCTGAATAGTCCGCTCAGCTTGTCCATCTGTCTGAAGGTGAAAAGCTGTGCTGAGCTTGACCTGAGTACCGAATCCTTTCTGAAATGACTTCCAAAAATGCGAGGTGAACTGGGTACCTCTATCTGAAATAATGAACTAGGGAACTCCATGCAGTCTGACCAACTCTCAGATGTACAATTTAGCATAATCCTCAACTGGGGAGGAAATGTGCTGACTTGGTCATCCGATCTACTATCACCCAAATTGAATTATGTTGCCGACGAGTATGAGGTAGACTTGTAATGAAATCCATATTCACTTCTTCCCACTTCCGCGTGGTATGTTGATATCCTGAGTCATACCCCCAAGTCTCTTGATGTAAATTTTACACATTAATTAGCATAATATTCTACAACTAATACTACACAATATTCTATACTAAATGTAGTATCTATAATATCTCTTACATATATTTTACAACTAGTGCTACACAATATTCTACACTGAATGTAGTATCTAGAATATCTCTTACATATTTTCATAATGAGAATATTAAATATAGATCCTACAAAATATTCTACTATTTATCCATCATGCTAACAACTATGAATATATGTCAAATATTATTTTTTGTAATGGATAATTTGCTCACCCTTTTTCCCTTACCTCAAGCATAGCTCTCCTTAATCAATTGAAGGTGCCAACCAGTGACTTGGAGGAGCGCACCGTAGTCGTCAATTAGACACCATTCGTCAAAACATTATACTATAAATATAAGTGAAATATTATTTTTTATACATATATATATATATATATATATATATATATATATATATATATATATATATATATATATATATATATATTAAATCTTAAATATTCTTAGCGGAATTCAGGGCCTCTGCCACTTATTATGAATCCTTGTATTAAGGTGTGTCAATATATGTCAGACTTATCTTTTAAGCACGTAGAGGAGGGTCCTTTGGAGGCATAAATTCTTGGAGTTTACTTGTGTCAAAAGATTGGATTATGACCATTTGATAAGAGCCAAAATAGGGGTTTGTTCATATTTGGAGGAATTATTTGAGTGAGGAAACACTTGGCAGGCCAAGGAATACTTGCAAGTGCATTATCCACATCTCTTTAGGCCTACAAGTATGAATAAACTTGGCAATCAAATATTATTTTCAATTATATTAGATTATAAGATAATTATATATTAAGAATCAGGTCGAAATTTTGATTTAGCATTCCATGTTGTCATAATTGTGAAATTTTTCATGTTAAAATTCCATGTGATAATCTAGCGGGAAAAGGGCCAAAAATACCCTTGAACTATTCAAAATAGGTCAAATTTACCCCTTGTTATGTTTTTGGTTAAAAAATGTCCTCGTTGTTACATTTTTAGCTCGAAAATACGCTCCAACTATTCAAATGGACCAAAAATTACCCCTTCTTTTAACGGTTATTTCAAGACAAGAGAAAAGAAGCCAATTTTACCTTTCACTATTCGTAACGGGACAATTTTACCCTTGTTCTTTTAAAGAAAAATTTTGGGGCCGGGACTGGTGAGGGGGAATTGATGTGAAAAATATAATAAGATAAGAAAATCAGTATAAACACTTCACATTAAAAAAAAAAGGATGGCATATAACGTCTTTTTTTTCTTCTAGTTCCGTGCATATTAGGTATGAGTTATTAGTTATGAACATGATAAAAGATATCAATTTCAATTATACCTTAATACACTTTATTACTTATTTAATTTAAGTCATTCTAGATTTCAATAGAGGACCAGTATAATAGTTTTGAAAAGAAATAATAGAATAAATGTTTAGTTGAAAATTTTATATTTTGTAATTAAATTTTATATTTCATAAAATTGATATTGTATAAAATTATCATTTAAAATAGTTAAATTAATCTCATAATCTCCAAAATAAAATTTTACTCAAAATTCTAAAACTAAGAGCACGCGTCCTAAACTTTAAATGCATGACAAAGTTATCCCATTTTAAATTGTTCAAGGGCATTTTCCCTTGTTTGAACAACCATTAGAAGGGTATTTTTCGTCCATTTTGATAGCTGGAAGGTATTTTTGAGTCAAAAATATAATGGCAAGGGCATTTTTGACTAAAAAACATAATGAGAGATAAATATGACCTATTTTCAATAGTTTGGGGTATTTTTGGCCCTTTTCCCTAATCTAGCATTTTCAAGTTTACTAAAAAAAAAAAGTGTAAATGTTATATACAGAGATGCTGAAATACTAATGCAAATTAGTGTGAATACATTATTTTACTCTTGAGGAACAGGTTTTCTATATAATTTTTGTGGTTCACTTATTTTCTTAAGTTACATAAAAATGACCAACATTCATTAGCCCTTACTATTTTCATTCTACTATATAACCTAAAAACACTCTGAGACTGATCATTCTTTTGCCTTATCCAGATATATGGGCAGAATTAGTAGCATTCTTCTCATTGCTCTTGCTGTTCTCATTCTACAATATGACCATACTTCACTTGCTAGTATTAGCACTGATGCAGCTGCTCTTCTTGTCTTGAAATCTCACATTTCTTCTGATCCTAACAATATCTTAGCAAGAAACTGGTCTTCTTCCAGCCCGGTTTGCAGCTGGATTGGAATCACTTGCAGCTCCCGCCACCATCGAGTCAGTGCTTTAGACATTTCTAGCATGCAACTTCATGGTACCATTCCTCCACACCTTGGAAATCTCTCATTTCTCGTCTCCCTCAACATCAGTAACAACACTTTCCATGGGGATTTTCCAGAGGAGTTGGCTTATTTGCAGATGTTGAAACTGATTGATTGCTCATCAAATAATTTCAGTGGTGTCATACCATCATTTTTAAGTTTGTTACCAAACCTACGCTTTGTGCACCTCTCGTACAACCAATTTTCGGGGAAAATTCCATCTTCCCTTTCCAATATAACAAAGGTGCAAGTGTTGAGAATAGAGAGAAATTTTCTCCAAGGAGAGATCCCTCAAAGAATCGGGGATCTTCGCTGCCTGACTTTTTTGGACTTGCAAGATAACCATCTCACTGGCTCTATACCGCCATCAATCTTTAATATTACAACAATGCAAAAAATTGCTCTTACCGGCAACAGTCTTACAGGCAAGCTTCCAACAACTATATGTGACCATCTGCCAGACTTGATTGGGCTTTACCTCTCAGAAAACCACCTAGGTGGCCTTATTCCACCAAACCTGAAAAAATGCAAAAAGCTTCAGATCTTGTCATTGTCATTCAATGAGTTTGTTGGAACTGTACCAAGAGAGCTAGCCAACTTAACAGCTCTTAGAATGTTAGTTCTTTCAGCACAACACTTGGAAGGTAGTGTGAAATCTGAAATTTTTCTTCCTTCTAGATCTCTGTTCCGCCAAACTGGTAACTCATATATTTCCCCAAATTGACAGGAGAGATACCAGTGGAGCTAAGTAATCTTCCGAAACTACAGCTGCTGACATTATCCCAAAATGATTTTACTGGTTCCATCCCTGCTAGCATTTTCAACATGTCAACACTACAAATCCTAGAACTTTCACTAAACAAGCTTTCAGGTACTCTACCTTTAGATTTAGGCCGTGGAATGCCCAGCCTAGAAGTATTTACTTGTGCAGCAAATAATCTTGGTGGTTTTATCTCTGCTGCTATCTCAAATTCTTCAAGACTCAGAGTGCTTGATCTCTCACAGAACAGTTTCACAGGTCCAATTCCTGAATCACTTGGTAACTTAGAATACCTTGAGGTTCTGAACTTGCAGCTGAATAATTTTTTCAGTGATTCAACAAAACCTAGCTTCCTTGCATCATTGACAAACTGTAGGAAGCTAAGAGTACTTTGGTTTGGTGATAATCCATTGAATGGTGTTTTTCCGGCATCTGTTGGTAATTTGTCCAACTCTCTAACTTCTTTTGAAGGAAATGGTTGTAAACTGAAGGGCGTCATTCCTCAAGAAATTGGTAATCTTACTGGAGTGACAAAGATGAGTCTATTTAACAATGAGTTGAGTGGACATATTCCAAAAACTATCCATGGCATGTTGAACCTTCAAGAATTTTACCTACAAAGCAATGAGATTGAAGGAACCATACCAGATGTTATGTGCAGTTTAAATAATCTTGGTGCATTAGACTTGTCAAGAAATCAGTTTTCCGGTCCAGTGCCACCATGCTTAGGGAATGTTACTAGTTTGAGGAGACTTTATCTAGCTTATAATAGGCTGAATTCTAGATTAAATGCAAGCTTGGGGGGGCTTGGCGATCTCATAGAATTCAATATTTCATCCAATTTATTGAGTGGGAAAATTCCCCTTGAGATTGGAAACTTAAAGGCTGCATCACTCATTGATCTGTCAAAAAATAATTTTTCTGGTACAATTCCTTACACTCTAGGGAGTCTAGATAAATTGATCAACCTTTCTCTGGCACACAATAGATTAGAGGGGCCTATTCCATATGCATTTGGCAAAATGTTGGCATTGGAATTCTTGGATTTGTGCTATAACAATCTTAGTGGTGAAATTCCAAAGTCATTAGAAGCTCTTGTATATCTCAAATACCTGAACTTCTCATTCAATAAACTCAGTGGAGAAATTCCTACTGGTGGTCCTTTTGCAAACATCACCATCCAGTCCTTCCTATCCAATGATGCACTATGTGGTGACTCTCGGTTTGTCCTTAAACCATGCCTAACCAAATCTACAAAAGAGTCAAGAAGAAAAATAGTGCTTACAAGTTTATATATTCTGTTAGGGATTGGAGCACTCCTCGCGTTGGCCGTTGGATATGTGGTATTAAGATTGAGAAACACAAAGAAGAATGCAAGTCAAGCAGAAGTGTCTCTCGTAAAAGAGCATGCAAGAATTTCCTATTATGAACTTGAACAGGCAACAGAAGGATTCAATGAAAGCAACTTGCTTGGTAATGGGAGTTTCAGCATGGTCTACAAAGGGATCCTTAAGGATGGTACCCCTTTGGCGGCAAAGGTATTCAATGTGCAATTGGAGGGTGCATTCAAAAGTTTTGAGACGGAGTGTGAGATACTTCGAGACCTTCGCCATAGGAATCTGACCAAAGTCATCACGATCTGCTCCAACCTTGATTTCAAAGCCCTAGTGTTGGAATACATGCCCAACGGGACACTCGATAAATGGTTATACTCTCACAACTTGTGCTTGAATTTATTGCAGAGATTAGATATAATGATAGATGTTGCATCTGCAATTGACTATCTCCACAATGGCTATTCAACACCAGTGGTGCATTGTGACTTGAAGCCAAGCAATGTCTTGCTAGATCAAGATATGGTTGGTCATGTCAGTGATTTTGGCATTGCAAAATTGTTAGGTGTAAGGGAGGCTTTTGTTCGAACAAGGACAATTGCAACCATTGGATATATTGCTCCAGGTATTATAAGTTTTAAAAGTTTTCTCATAACAGTTCTTTCCCTTAGATATAGATTGATACTCTCAATATTGGCATATTCCATTTTACCTCGGAAGCTTTTATGAACATTTCTGACCATGATTGCAGAGTATGGACAAGATGGAATAGTATCCACGAGTTGTGATGTTTATAGTTTTGGCATCCTGATGATGGAGACGTTCACAAGAAGAAGACCAAGTGATGAAATATTTACTGGAGACTTGAGCATACAACGTTGGGTTAGTGATTCCTTTCCGAATGAAGTTCATAAGGTGGTGGATTCTAATTTGGTACAGCCAGGGGATGAACAAACTGACGCAAAGATGCAATGCTTGTTATCTATTATGGAATTATCTTTGAGCTGCACTTTAGTGACGCCTGGTGCAAGAATTAGCATGGAAGATGCTCTTTCAACACTTAAAAAGATTAGGCTACGACTTGTCAGTAGTCGTCATAGGTGAAATTGGACCATCTACTCTTGTATGTTATTTGATTACCTATGCCAGTTACATTAAGCTTTCAATTTTGCACAAGTATTTAAGTGTGTTTAATCATGATAATAGGAAACAACTCATTTCTTGATATATGTAATTTTGATGGTATATGGAAGTCGAAAATGGCAGTCTACTCAAGTATCCTTTCAAGAAACTTGTTAGATGCATTATTTTGGACCTCATTCATCACAAGTTGTCGTCCAGTTTGATGCACAACATTTTCAACAAGAAATTGTATCAGCTTGTTGCTGCTCTACCAATACACCAGCAGTAGGAACAATTCCGTATCTTGACCAACATATTTTGAAGCTGTAGCTCACACCTTCGCAGCTGAAAAGTGCCCTGAATTTTCAAGAACTAGAGCTTGCATTAGTACACAAGTATCATCAAACCCAATGTGCTCCACACCTGTAATTTCACCTCTGTTTCCAGCAGCTAATTCTTTGACGCAACGATATTTGAGCCACCAGAATTTGGTGATTACAAGAGTTTTGTGAAAGAAGGTTAACACACTGCTCTAATTGAATTCCATATTAAGTACAAAACTGTGTGGAGTTAGGGAAGCCAGCTGAGATAGCTACAAGGCCTCGCTTTGTGCATATATATAATATATATGGATCGGAATTCGGAAGGAAATACCCTAAGTTCTTCAAGACCCTTACAATATTTTAAATTTCGTGCTTCTAATGGAATGATATTTGTCTATGTAGATTTTCTTTTTTTCCCCTTCAACGCTGCAGTACCTATTACATTTCTCTCATCCACATTAAACACAAATGGTTGATGAATGACGGTGCACTAGTAGCAAGGTATTGGGATTTAGATTTGTATTATTTTGCAGAACTAAAAAGTAAATTGAATTCTATATATCAATTTACAAGAATGTTGTGTTGACACTTTGAGGCACCTCTTCGTTATATATATACTTGCAACATTGACAAACAATGTCCTGAACGCATAATTTTAATTGGCTGATGTTGTTTTCTATTGTTGTACTATGGTGGTCTATGAGAGTAGATAGATAGATCATACAAGTTGTATGAGAAAACAACAGGTAAGTTTTACTACTGATTGATCGATACCTGCAGTTTTTCTATGCAGAATTGTCACTGAGCAATCTCGAAATCAGGCATTTGCCTTATTAAACACAAATGAAATCAGATGTAATGGAACACGCGATCCGTAAGGGGGCCAGAATGGGAAAGTCGCCTGTTTGATCCAAAATTATGAGTCCATATGAAAATTTGACATAAAAATATCAGTTGAATTGTATATATATAATTGTATCACGAAATATAACATAATAGTAGCATGTAAAACGTTGGTAATTTGATATTTTAATACTTATGAGAATATCAGATAAGAGAAAAGCTAAAAGGCCAAACTAAAAGCTAACCAACTGAAATTGGTACCACGTTTGCTTTTTTCATGATGTTTTAAAAAAAAACTTTTTTGGTTCATTATTTGAATGTATTTACATTTTTGTGCCAAATCTGTTATTAGAATAGTATTTCAATGAAGGGTAAAATGGTCCATTAACTTTTAATGGACATTTTGGTAATTTAACTTTTCATTATGGAGTTTTCCTCTTTTAATATAACTAGTCTTAGCGTATGCCACCCGCATGTGTCCCCCTCATATTAATAAGAACAATTTTAAAAATTAGCATAAATAATATCTAAAAGATGTGTTAGTGTAGTAATATAAAAATTTAGAAAGAAAATTATAAATTTTAAATTGATAAACGATCATATTGAAGAGTTTGATCTAATCAAATAGTTTTTTTCTTTCAGTTTGTTTTAATATTTATTTAATTGATATATGTATCTTTCATGTTAACTATTACAGAATTTGTATTACTACACTATTAGCAGATTAACATTTAATATAAATATTAACATTGTGCAGACGCATTGTAAATACAAAATTGCATAGTATATTAGAACATATAGTATAAGTTATTCGTTTAAATAGTTAAAACTTACGAAATTGTATTGTGATTTATTACTGACTTATTTTGGCACTAATAAATTGTTATTGTATCATGATCATATTATTTATTTGTAATTGATCATTAATAAATTGTTATGCCACCAAACTAAGAAAGATAATATAGTAAGCACCCCTAATAATCACACGAGACAATTATGAACTTAGTTGTACTAGAACTGTGTCCTAGTGATGGACCAGGTTAGTCTATCTGTTCCATAGTAAGAACTTGATAGAATCGTAAAGAGAATGCCACAGTAATTTTTTACTTGGAAAACACCCCGCTCACAAAGGTAAAAAACCATGACCCACACCACTATAAGATTTACCCCAATTACTTCACTAACACAATGAGCCTCAACAACTATTCAGATTACAATTTTGTGCAACCTAGAAATTAACTCTAATCCCTAAATTCAACAATCTCCATAGATAATTGAACTCCCTTCAAGTTATCCTTAACTTGAAATTAAAGCAAACAAACTATTGTATCCTAAACAGTGCTTCTAAGGAAGCAGTAGGTTACAACTCAACTCAACTTCCTAATACATAATAACTAGAATAGAAGACTATAAAGCATATGGCTATGAATCACGTTTTTCACTATGATTCTTTGTAATAGATTGCACTTATAGCAAGTCGAAGCTCTCTCAATTTCTCTCTTCACTATTTTATGTCTTTTCTCTCTGTATAAGTGCATGATCATCTTTTTGGGAGTTCTTGTGTATTTATAATCTCTTGTAGTACTTCCTTGTTCATGATGAACTCTTTACTAACTAGGACTCCTTTCACGCCTTGTGTGTTCTGAGTCCTTCCTTGTGTGAAAGGGATATATGTTGTGTGGCTTCGTCATACGAGAGAAAAAGGAGAACAAATATACAGGAACAGGAAAAAACAAGAACCAAGGGTGGGTATGTACTTAGGGGGAAAGGGGCAAATATGTCCCTTCAACTTTGTGATTTAGAGCAAATATGTCTTCTGTTAAAAAAATGGTGCAAATATGTCTCTGTCGTTTATCAAATGGGGCAAATATACCCTTCTTGCTAATGGACTTTCTTTTTAAAATTAAAAATTATTTATTTTTATATTTTTAAATGGAAAAAGGAGAAAATATATCCCTCAACTATGTGATTTTGAGCAAATATATCCGTTAAAAAAATGGTGCAAATATGTCCCTGTCGTTTATCAAATGGGGCAAATATACCCTTCTTGCTAATGGACTTTCTTTTTTAAATTAAAAATTATTTATTTTTATATTTTTAAATGAAAAAAGGAGCAAATATATCCCTCAACTATGTGATTTAGAGCAAATATATCCCCTGTTAAAAAAGTGGTGCAAATATGTCGCTGTCGTTTATCAAATGGGGCAAATATACCCTTCTTGCTAATGGACTTTATTTTTTGAATTAAAAATTATTTATTTTTATATTTTTAAATGGGAAAGGGGGAAAATATATACCTCAACTATGTGATTTAAAGCAAATATGTCCCCTGTTAAAAAAGTGGTGCAAATATGTCTCTGTTGTTTATCAAATGGGGCAAATATACCCTTCTTGCTAATGGACTTTATTTTTTGAATTAAAAATTATTCATTTTTATATTTTTAAATTAAAAAAACTTTGTGGCTTTAAATTAAAGAATCGGTCTTTCTTCTCTAACCCTACCCGAACCACACCCGAACCTAACAAAACCCATGACCCAAACTTCTCTCACTGTGTCAATTGAGCACTCCAACTTACAAGATGATCATCTAGGCACCTCAACTTGGTTTCACTGTGTCATGTGTCACGTCAGCATCGTGTGCTTATAGATATAGCGGGGACTAGTTGGAGTAATTAGTTGTTAGCTGGACCAAGTTGAGGTGCCTAGATTAGCGCTCTCAAAGTTTGAGTGCTTAATTGTTAGTTGAGACCAAGTTTAAGTGTCTATTTATGTATTATGCCTAAAAAAAAATTACACTGGTCAAGGTAATTGGAAAGAAAGAATAAAAATTAGTCTATTTTGTGTGGAAATAATTCAATTTTAACTTCTCATTTTACCCTTAATGACATACTTTTATCGCCACAGAAATGAGTAATCTTAGTAGCTTAGTTAGTTAGTTACCTAAATTTTCACCTTGTTGGTGAGGATTCAATTTTTTACCTTGTAATTTCCTCCCTCACTTTTCGTTCCCCACAGAAATGACATGCCGAGTTTAAGACTAGAAGTTCCAACAGTTTTCCTTTATTTTTCAAACTCGGTGCCCAATTAAACTCCATCACATAAAATAAAATGGAGTAGGTAATAAGTTTGTCTATACTCACATATTTTCACAGGGTAAGAGCGCTCTCAAATTTTGGCACATGGTGCTTAAAGCTACTTAAAGCAAGTGTATATATATAACTTAAAAGAACAATTGTATATGTATAAGAAAGTTGTGCTGGTGGGAGTTACCCATGCGCAAGCTAACTCGGACACCACAAGTGGTTATCACAAAAATAAAATAAAATTAAAAAGAATACAAGAAACGGAAGAAAGAAAGAGGCATAAAAGTCATAGCAGGAAACTGTTTTGATATAGCCACATAATGTATTCTTCCAAAGTCTTAATTGCAAGCTAGATCGGGTGCTTCGCCCTTCCAGTTTTTGCAACTTGAATATATAATTTTTCTGACTCTTAGCCATTGAATATCTCATTTCCTATCCGCCCAACGTAGAGAGTTTAATTTCAGGTCCAATGATTTATTGACCTCTATACGAATGTACCCTTCTACTGCAAACACTTTCAGTAGTTGTATGTGCAAAACAGCCTATGATGACTCGGTGACCTGATAATCTTTACTTTCACCTTTCGCTTTTATAGTTGGGATCAGTAAAAGCAAAGATAAATCTTTCATAATAATGAACAATTTAATATAATGATCCTACTGAGGACATAGAAAACTAGAAAAAAGAAGGCATAATACATAAATAGGCATTTAAATTTGGTTTCAACTGGCAATTAAGCACTCAAACCTTGAGAATGCACATCTAGGTACCTCAACTTAGTTTCACTATTTCAATTGAGCACTCCGACTTACAAGATGATCATCTAGGCACCTCAATTTGGTTTCACTGTGTCATGTGCCACGTCAACATCGTATGCCTATAAGACATAGTGGGGACTAGTTGGAATGCTTAGTTGTCAGTTGGGACCAAGTTGTGGTGTCTAAATGTGCACTCTCAAAGTTTGAGTGCTTAATTGCCAGTTGAGGTCAAGTTTAAGTGTCTATTTATGTATTATGCCAAAGACAAAAGTAAGAGACCATGAATGTAATCTTACCTTAATGTTCAGCAAACCATGATTACAAAATAAGTTAGCTTTGCTCATGAGCCAAGCAAGGTCAAAAGTTCAAGACCACTCATTTTCAAGGTTATTGGGTAAATCAATAGTAGCTTGATGCTCTGCTCTTTGCTGCAGATTAGTTAAATATCAAGCCCACCTTGAGTTGCACATTTTCACAACCTATTGGATCTTGTGGAAGTTGCACCCTTCTTGCCAACCACAAAAAGGGCTCTTGGAGAAAATATCAAATCTCATATTCCTCTTGGATGACTTCGGAAGATGTCCGGTTGAAATATATGTGCTGCTCTAGTTATATTTGAATAATACCGAGCGATAGATTCTTCATCCCCATCCGAACCTTCCTGAGTTAGACTCTGATGCAATTCCTCATTTGAGGAAAAGCTTGTTGCATTTTTAATGAGCTTGTAGTCTGTTGTTTCACAGCTAACATAGAAAGCGTAGAAGCCTGCGCAGCATTTCTTTTTTGTTGTTGCAAATTCATCACATGTGCATCAACTTGTTGCTCAACACTGGACGTCACCGAGCTAGGTATAAAGACAGGATCATTTAATTAAGTTTCTGCATCAACTTGTTGCATCACAGTTAAAATTCTTTGCACGCTCAGTCACTTAACTTGAAAGGCCAGCAACAGAAAGACGAACCAAATAGAGGTCGACAGTTAATCCCCGAGATTAAAATACAATGCATTGACTTTTCAAGTCTTTTTAATAACCATTATCATCTTAGTCTTCTTAATCAATTGTTTGGAAATATGTAAATGTGGAGATAGTTAGCTTGTTAATGTAGAGGATGTTGTCCTACTATTTAATTGACGGGGTTGAGTCAGTTACAATCTCTTTTTTGGTATTATGAGAATTTGAACAGTGGCAAATGCACCTCTGATTAAGAATGGAGTATTCTGACCACTTCAAAACATATTATTGATCCGATGAGCATGGTGGGGATCCTGTCACAACCCAAATTCTGAAGCTAGGACTAGCATCTAACAAGACACAACCTGCTAGGCGAACGATTGCATTGATTTACCAGACTCAAATTAAAGCCCGAATTCTCATTCATCACACCACACCCCGAGACCTTTGGTTAAGAGACCTTCAGCATAATCAAGTAGCTAGATCAATTTTGGTTTATTAGCTTGCTCTTGGAAATATTTTACATATCTAACTGATGATTCCTTGATTGTATCTATGATAGTCGCAGTGGCCATGAGCTTAAAATCACCAATTAATTACTCAGTTTGTATTTTGAAGTATGATTTTTGTTGATGCCAAATATGTGTTTCGCTTCTTGCTTGTTGTTATGTTCTTTTTTTTTTTTTTTGTAATGTGCCTATTGTTTTGTGTTTCTTTTTTGGGATGATTTGATTTTGCTATTGAATGTCCTATTTATAGGTGTATTGGGACATTTAAATACCTCAAATTAAAGTGATTGATGTCTCCAATTTTGATAGGAAAGTTTTGGTTGTGCTTGTTTTTTGTCTGGACATCAAAGACTATTTCAAAACTAATTAGCAAGGTCATCTGCCACTTTGTTCTCTTTCGAATAGGCTATAATCAGTATACTAGTATGTAATTGCGTTTTGCGCGGTTATAAAAATAACAAATTGAATTTTTAAAAATATCTTTTGTATATGTAGCCAAGATTGGGGAGATAAAATATTTTTTTTTAAAAAAAAAAAAAAACTGTTATGTAAAGTCATAATCAAGAAAATACGTTTTCTTAGTTTTATTTAGTAAATAAACAGATTATAAAAAATAAAAAATAAATAAAAAAAAAATACTTAAACCTTCATCTACTTGAACTATGACCCATTTTTTGACTTACCCAAATTAAATCCAACCCACCTATTTGATATCTCTAGTCGTTTGATAGTTTTTGACATCTATCTCTAAAAATTATGTTATTACTATTATTCCAATCTTTCACAATATTCTTCCAAACATGTCAAAGAAGTTACATATATTTTTTTCACCAAGACTTAACTCCTTCCAAGGATCATTTTTTTCATAAAGACATAGTTTTTGAGCATGCGGAGCCACTTGTTGGAGACTTGGAGGTGAGCTGCTTGACTTACTTGTAACATCGGATTCCATTATACCTTTACTTTTATTCTGTCTTTTCTATTCCAACACAGTAGTATTGAGACATTTCAGACTTGTATTCATATTTTGAGGCTTTGAGGTTGTACTTGTTAATTTTCGGTAGTTTATGAACATGATTACGACGATAGATACGTGATATGATTAGCATTCTTTGACAAAAATACATACAAGAGAAGAGGGTATACAAGAACAACAATTTAAAAGAACAAATCTTGGAATACATAACTAGACTACTAGACAGGGTTGAGCCACATTGCATCTCTTTTCTGGTCGAACCGTTACCAGACTCAAGTTAGAGTCCGAATTTTCACTCATCACGCCACAGCCCGAGACCTTCAGTTGAAATACAACTCATTGACTTTTGTAAGACAAGTTGAAGAAGTAGTTGAAGGGACAAGAACAGAGAGAAGAATCAAGTAGGCTAGATCAAGATTATTAAAATACAACTCATTGACTTTTTGAATTATTTTAACACCCATTATTATCATCTTAATCAATTGTTAATTCTGTGGCTTTGTGTGAATACTTCATGAGAAGTTGGTATTATTGAGATATATGTATTCACATGTTGGAAGTCTAAAAAAAAACACTTTTCAAGGATGGCAACTAATACAACTTGTAGTACAAAAAGTTTGACACTCTTAGCCAAAAAATGAAAAAAATAAAATAAAACACTCCAATGAATTTGATATCATTAAATAGGCCATCTGAGATCATTCATTTGCCATATCAATTCTTGTTTTAGGAAAAAGAAAGAAAAAGCAACGGTCTGTTATAGTTATGGGCAGAAGTTGGAATCTTCTCTTTGCTCTTGCAGTTTTCATTCTGTTACATGACCATACTTCACTTGCTAATATTAGCACTGACGAAGCTGCTCTTCTTCAACTGAAATCACACATTTCTTCTGATCATAGGAATATCTTAGCAAGCAATTGGTCTTCTTCTGGCTCAGTTTGTAATTGGATTGGAATCACTTGCAGCTCCCGCCACAACCGAGTTACTGCTTTAGACATTTCTAGCATGCAACTTCATGGTATCATTCCTCCACACCTTGGAAACCTCTCGTTTCTTGTTTCGCTTGACATCAGTAACAACACTTTTCATGGAGATTTGCCAGCAGAGTTGGGTCATTTGCAGAGGTTGAAAGTGATTGATTGCTCATCAAATAATTTCACTGGTGTCCTGCCATCATTTTTAAGTTTGTTGCCGAACCTACGCTTTGTGTCCCTCTGGAGCAACCAATTTTCGGGGGAAATTCCATCTTCCCTTTCAAATCTAACAAAGCTGGAAAAGTTGATCTTGGAGAGAAATTTTCTCAAAGGAGAGATCCCTCGAGAAATTGGTGATCTTCGTTACTTGACTGTCCTCGACCTGCAACAAAACCGGCTTACTGGCTCTATACCAACATCAATCTTCAACATTACGACAATGCAAGTCATTGCTCTTTCCGAAAACAATCTTACTGGAAAGCTTCCAACAACAATATGTGACCATCTTCCAAACTTGGAAGGGCTTCACCTCTCAACGAACTTCCTAGATGGAGTTATTCCACCAAACCTGGAGAAATGCAGAAAGCTTCAAATATTGTCATTGTCTCAAAATGAGTTTGTTGGAACTGTACCAAGAGAGTTAGCCAACTTAACAGATCTTACAGGATTATATCTTGGAGTACTACACTTGGAAGGTAGTATGATATTTCCTTACAAGATATCTGAAATTTTCTTCCTTTCCTGTCTTCTGCCAAACTGCTAATCATATATTTCCCCAAATTGACAGGAGAGATACCAGTGGAGCTAGGTAGTCTTCAGAAATTACAAGAACTGGGATTATCACAAAATGAGTTTACTGGTTATGTCCCTGCAAGCATTTTCAACATGTCAGCACTGCAAGTCCTAACATTAATGCGAAACAAGCTTTCAGGTACTCTACCTTCAGATTTAGGCCGTGGAATGCCCAACCTAGAAGAATTTTATTGTGGGGTAAATAATCTTAGTGGTTTTATCCCTGTTTCTATCTCAAATTCTTCAAAACTCAGAAAACTTGATCTGTCAGACAACAGTTTCACAGGTCCAATTCCTGAATCACTTGGTAATTTAGACCTTGAGGTTCTGAACTTGGGGCGAAATAATTTTGTCAGCGATTCAACATTCAGCTTCCTTGCATCATTGACAAACTGTAGGAATCTAAGAGTTCTCTGGTTGAGTGGTAATCCGTTGGATGGTGTTTTTCCGGCATTTATTGGTAATTTCTCAAACTCACTGCAAAGTTTTCGAGGAAATGATTGTAAATTAAGGGGTGCCATTCCGAAAGAAATTGGTAATCTTACTGGAGTGGCAAGAATGGCTCTGCATAGCAATGAGTTGACTGGACATATTCCAAATACTGTCCAAGGCATGTTGAACCTTCAAGAACTTTACCTACAAGGAAACAAGATAGAAGGAGCCATACCAGAAGTTATATGCAGTTTAAAGAATCTTGGTGCATTAGACTTGTCAGGAAATCTGTTTTCCGGTTCGGTGCCACCATGCTTAGGGAAAGTCACTAGTTTGAGGAAACTTTATCTAGCTAACAATAGGCTTAATTCAAGATTACCTGCAAGCTTGGGGAGCCTTCAAGACCTTACAGAATTCAATGTTTCATCCAATTTATTGAGTGGAGAAATTCCACTGGAGTTTGGAAATTTAAAGGCTGCATTACTCATTGATCTGTCAAAAAATGATTTTTCTGGTAAAATTCCCAGCACTATAGGGGGTCTAGATAAATTGATTAATCTTTCTCTGGCACATAATAGATTAGATGGGCCTATTCCAAATTCATTTGGGAAAATGTTGGCATTGGAATTCTTGGATTTGCGCTATAACAATCTTAGTGGTGAAATTCCAAAGTCATTAGAAGATCTTGTGTATCTCAAATACCTGAACTTCTCATTCAATAAACTCAGTGGAGAGATTCCCACCGGTGGTCCTTTTTCAGATGTCACAGGTCAATCTTTCTTGTCGAATGATGCACTCTGTGGTGACTCCCGATTTAACGTGAACCCATGCCTAACTAAATCTACAAAGAAGTCAAGCAGAAAAAGAGTGCTTACAGGTTTATATATCCTATTCGGGATAGGTTCACTCCTCACGTTGGCTGTTGGATTTGTGGTGTTAAGATTGAGAAACACAAAGAAGAGTGCAAATCAAGAAGATGTGTTTCTGGTAAAAGGGCATGAAAGAATTTCCTATTATGAACTTGAACAGGCAACAGAAGGATTCAACGAAAGCAACTTGCTTGGTAATGGGGGTTTCAGCATGGTCTATAAAGGGATACTTAAGGATGGTACCACTTTTGCAGCAAAGGTATTCAATGTGCAATTGGAGGGTGCATTCAAAAGTTTTGACACGGAATGTGAAATACTCTGCAACCTTCGCCACAGAAATCTGACCAAAGTCATCACCAGCTGCTCCAATCTTGATTTCAAGGCCCTGGTGTTGGAATACATGCCCAATGGGACACTTGATCAATGGTTGTACTCTCACAACTTGTTCTTGAACTTATTGCAGAGACTCGATATAATGATAGATGTTGCATCTGCAATGGACTATCTCCACAATGGCTATTCAACACCAGTGGTGCATTGTGACTTGAAGCCAAGCAATGTCTTGCTAGATCAAGAAATGGTTGGTCATGTCACTGATTTTGGCATTGCCAAATTGTTAGGCGCAGGGGAGGCTTTTGTACAAACAAGGACAATTGCAACCATTGGATATATTGCTCCAGGTATATTAGAATCTTTTAGAGTTTTATCATATCGTTTAAATACTCAAAACAATTATTTCCCCTAGATATAGATCGATATTCTTAGTTTGGGCATATTCAATTTTAACTAGGAACTCTTATGATAATTTTTTTAACCATAATTACAGAGTATGGACAAGATGGAATAGTATCCACGAATTGTGATGTTTACAGTTTTGGCATCCTGATAATGGAGACATTTACAAGAATGAGACCAAGTGATGAGATATTCACATACGATTTGAGCATACGTCGTTGGGTTAGTGATTCCTTCCCAATTGGAATTCATAAGGTGGTGGATTCTAATTTGGTACAACCAGGAGATGACCAAATTGATGCGAAGATGCAATGTTTGTTATCTATCATGGAATTAGCATTGAGCTGCACTTTAGTGATGCCTGATGCAAGAATTAACATGAAAGATGCTCTTTCAACACTGAAAAAGATAAGGCTCCAGCTTGTCAATAATGGGCATTAGATGAAATCGAACCCGTCTTCTCTTTTATGTTATTTAACTACCTATGCCAGTTATGTTAAGCTTTCAATTCTGAACAAGTACTTAAGTGTGCTTAATCACAGTTGTAGGAAGCAACTAGTTTCTTGATATATGTAGTTTTGATGATATATGGAAGTCGAAAATGAGAAGTAGATGATTGTTGTGTTGCCAATGACTACAGATAATAATATAAAAAACTTTTATATAGATTATTGGTTGTCAACCTACCGCAACTCTCCTCCTTCATCCGAGGCTTTGGACTTTAGATGTTCAAAAATGGTTTCTGGTTTCTTGGTTTTGGTTCACATATAGGTTCTAATTTCAACATTTGCATGTTTCATATCACACACAAATTATCTCATCGACAAGAAGCTTTCACACCTAAGACACAACTTGCAAGCAAGTCTCATAAACAAGCACACAAATAATACAAGCAGTTCACAACTTGATTGGGCTGACTGTAGCAACTGAGTGATAAGTCAATCATACCAACTTTTTTTCTGCAAGGATGTTTGATGCCTAAACAACTTTGCGATTTGAGAGGGGAAAACAAGCATGGAGACCTCATTACGATAAGGCACAAAGTAGAATGCTCTATTCTTTTAAATCAGTAACAACATCTTTTAAACATGACCTCATAACCTCTCCCAGTTTGGAGCAAGCACCAACACATAGCTCCATTGCCTCGTTAATCTTTGGTGTTGACCATTCTCCAGTTACAATCAGTTGAGTGACCTCATTACGTGAAGGCATACAAGTAATCATTAAGCTTCCATCTTGGTAGCTTTCTTCCTCGGAAATAGGATCGAGGACTAGGTTCTTTCCGATACAAGACACAGAAACTGAGGCAACCAAGTCATACAGCAAAATTCCTGCATCTGCTAAAGCTAGACTAGCACATGATATGACCACAGGGAGATCACTTCCACCAGATTCCAATACCAAAGCAAAAACATCAACAGTAGTCTTTGGGAAGGATTCCAGAATAATAGCACCCTCAAAAGTTTTGTGTAACATTGAGGAAAGTTCCTTGTCGTCTGATCCCTGCCCACGATTAGGGGTGGCAAAAGTTGAGTAACTCACATTACAATTTAAGCGTCCTGTATCACTGTACATCATTGCTTTCTTACTTTCCCTTGGCCCAAACACAGATACAATGACCTTGGTGTTTCCAAACTCAGCATATGCTGATCCTGCAGCTGTACTCACAGCACTAGTCCTCAGATAAGCAGGACGGCACTGATAGAAGCCACGATTATCGGGGCGAACCCAATCAGCATCAGCAATGGGGATTCTCTTCTTCTTGCGCGTTGCTGGAGACGGTGAATATGTCGTCGGCGTCGACCCTGTTTTTCCGGCCATCAGCTTCTGAAAAGAAAATTTTCCCCTGTAGGTGAGTCCAAGTGATGTCTTGGTTTAATGATAATACAGAAGAACAATAGAACACCGAGGCAAAATTATAACATAGAAACCGAAATCACTTCAAGAAAGGCAGCAGACAAAAGACAAGAGCCGAAAAGACCAACAAATCGAGAAATCTGCAATTAATAAACCCAATAAGAAGAAGAAACAAAATTGATTCAACAGACAGGAAGGAAAGAAAGTGAGACCTACACACAAATATCAAAAAAAGGAGAAGATGCCAACACCTGAGCAAAGATTGAGAAGCAACAAGACAAGGTTGATGTATACAGACGCCGGGAAAAAGAAGAACGAAGAAGAAAGGAGCACCTCACACCATCATAAATCGAGGTCTGGCAAAGAAAGAGCAGTGGAAACCCTGTTTCCACACCCAACATAAAGCAGCTCACTCAACATGGGCTAGTCACTTTTGGGCCAGCTCATACGTTATTTTAAACCCAAAAGGCCGAAACAGTTGGCAAAACCAATAAGAAAGATGACCTAGCCAAAAAAAGCCTATACTACAGTAAACTGTAAATTGAATCTGAATCGATTCAAATCAGCCCTCTTAATAATTTTAGGAAAGGAGTAGTACAATTTGATAAAACATAAGCTTATTTAAAGCTTTTAAATAAGTATGAACCTTCTACAATAAACTATATTAATATGTAATAACATAACTAGAGAAAATAATATAGGCATCACTTGACTCTATATAGACTGAAACAAACTCACAAACTAGATCACTTTGATTTTGTCTTCCAGATTTCGACAAAAACGATGGAGGGAAGGAGCTGGCTAATGTTTGTTCTCTCCTAAAATCAGGTATATTTTAGACTATATTTGTAAAAAACCACACATTGTGGAATACACATAATCAATGAGACATATCTCAAGGTTATCAAAAAAAAAGAGCACATATCTCAATTCTAAGGAGGATTCGATTGTTAAAATCTCTTGTATGTGCTACTATTGTACAGACAAAAAGATGTTGGTAAATTAGCAATCAACCATCAACTCCTCAATCCCAAACAATATGTTTGCAATTTACAAAGAGAAATACTTCAAACACATATGTTAAGAAGTAAAATTCATGTGTACAAATGCTACTTGTCACGGACCTGGTCGTAATTCCAACGTACCGTGCGGCCTAGCGAACTTCTTCCCTAAGTTGCTAGTCAGCCTACTCTCAGACTTAGCGGAATACAACTTAGTGGTCGAAATGCTAAGTATGAATGAAGGCTGACTAGCAACTTAGGGAAGAAGTTCGCTAGGCCGCACGGTACATTGGAATTACGACCAGGTCCGTGACAGTTGGTATCAGAGCCAGGTTTGAAGGAAGATGGAAGGTGGGAGTGAGACTACCAACGTGACCAAGGGAGGCAAAGAAGACCAAGACCCAAAGATCTCGCTCAAGGGAGACCATGGACGGTTTTGAGACAAGGCTAGCAAGGGTGGAGATTGTTATCGCCGATGGGGAGGAGAAGTTCGAGGAGATGGGGCAAGGCATGGATGAGTTCCGTGAGGAGATGCAAGCCGCCATGAACAAAGTCCTCGCTCAATGTCTCGACCAAATCAAGGCCCTGGAAGAGTCTCATAAGGTCGAGGTTTCTTCAATACGAGAAGAGCTCGAGAGAGTCTCGCGCAAGTTGGAGAGCGCCGAGGAGGAACTCGTGTTGTGCAAGAAGGCTCTCGCACAAGGTAGTCCATCAACGTCCGAGGTAAGGACTTCATCTTCCAAGATAGATATTCCGCGACCCAAATCCTACAAAGGGTCAAGGAATGAAAAGGAACTTGATAACTTCATATGGAGCATGGAACAATATTTCCGAGCTCTTGCCATTTCCGAAGAGAAACGGAAAGTTGATATGGCAAGTCTCTTTCTTGAGGACACCGTCATGGTGTGGTGGAGAAGGAGATAGGGGGATATGGAGAAAGGGACGTGCACCATAAGCACTTGGGCCGAGTTTAGGAGTGAACTCAAGAAACAGTTCTACCCTAGCAATGTAGAAGAGGAGGCCCGGGGAAAGTTAAGGCGACTTCAACATAGAGGAAGCATACGAGAATACGTGAAGGAGTTCACCGAGGTACTTCTTGAAATCCCAGACTACCCTGATAAAGAAGCTTTCTTTGCCTTTATGGATGGGTTACAACAATGGGCTAGACTTGAGATTCAGAGACGTGGGGCTCAAGACTTAACCACCGCCATTTCCATTGCCGAGTCCCTTATCGAGTTCAAGAAGCCTGAAAAACCAAAGCCAAAGGATAAGGGCGGCAAGGGAAAGAGTGGGGGAGACCACCACCGAGGCAAAGAAACCACGGAGAAGACGAAGGGAGCCAAGGAGTACAAGGCTGGAGAGAGATCTCCACTAAAATGCTTCTTTTGTGAGGGTCCACATCGGGCAAGGGAGTGCCCGAAAAAGGCAAAACTCTCGGCATTGATTGAGGAAAGGGAGGAGCAAGAACGTGAAGAGGAGAGAGTAGGATCCTTACAACTCCTCAACGAGATCAAGGCAGAGGTGGAGATGCCGAAGTCCGGAAAGAAGGGTCGATTGTTCGTAGAAGCCAAGATTGGAGGACACACCGTGAAAGCTCTCGTAGACACGGGTGCTTCTAACAACTTCCTTAGAGAAGAAGAGGCGAAGAAGTTCGGCATTTGCTACAAAGGAGAGCGTGGCTGGCTTAAGGAAGTCAACTCCAAACCCATGGCTACCTTTGGAGTTGCTCGAGACGTCAAGGTAAGCTTAGGTGACTGGAACGGTCTCATAGATTTCTCAGTTGTTACCATGGATGACTACCCGATTGTCTTGGGTATGGAGTTCATGGACAAAGTCAAGGCCATTCCAATCCCCTTTGCAAACACCATGTGCATCTTGGAAGAAGGCAACACTCTTCTAGTACCACTAGAACGAGAAGCTCGACTCTGAGAGAAGCAGATTTCGGCAATGCAAATTTCCAAAGGCATAAAGAAGAAGCAACCCACGTATCTTGTGGCCTTGAAGGAAGGTGCTAACGTTCCACCCACTCAAGACCTCCCGAAGAGTGTTGAACTTGTCCTAGAAGACTTTAAGGATGCAATGCCGCCTGAGTTGCCAAAAAGGTTGCCACCAAAGAGAGAGGTGGACCATAGGATCGAGTTGGTGCCAGGTGCTGCCCCGCCTGCGGCTGTGCCATACCGAATGGCGCCTCCAGAACTTGAGGAACTTAGGAGGCAATTGAAGGAGTTGGTGGACATGGGGTACATACGTCCATCCAAAGCACCATATGGAACACCGGTTTTATTTCAAAGGAAGCATGATGGTTCACTTCGAATGTGTATCGACTACGGGGCACTCAATAAGATCACGGTAAAGAACAAGTATCTGATCCCACTCATTGCTGATTTATTCGATCAACTTGGACAAGCACGATGGTTTACCAAGTTGGACTTGAGGTCGGGCTACTATCAAGTGAGGATAGCCGAGGGGGATGAGCCTAAGACAACTTGTGTTACTAGGTACGGCTCATACGAGTTTCTTGTAATGCCCTTTGGACTCACAAATGCACCAGCAACATTCTGCACTCTCATGAACCGAATCTTACAACCGTTCTTGGATAAGTTCGTGGTGGTATACTTGGACGACATTGTCATCTACAGCAATACCTTGGGAGATCATGTGAAGCATTTAAAACAAGTCTTCCAAGTCCTTAAGGAGAACGAGTTGTACGTGAAGAAAGAGAAATGTGCCTTTGCTCAAAAGGAAGTCACTTTCTTAGGGCACATTGTTGGAGGGGGCAAGCTACGTATGGACGAGTCCAAGGTACGTGCTATATGAGAATGGGAGCCACCAAGGAAGGTTCCAGAACTTCGTTCTTTCCTTGGGTTGGCCAACTATTACCAAAAATTCATTAAGGGCTATTCGGCAATAGCCGCTCCACTCACCGACCTTCTGAAGAAAAATCGAGCGTGGGATTGGGATGACAAGTTTCAAGCAGCTTTCGAAGAACTCAAGGAAGCTGTGATCAAGGAGCCGGTGTTGGCCTTACCCGACCATACCAAGTCGTACGAGGTGCAGACCGATGCTTCTGACTTTGCCTTAGGAGGAGTCCTAATGCAAGAAGGTCATCCCGTGGCTTACGAGAGTCGTAAGCTTAACGATGCCGAACGACGTTACACGGTTCAAGAGAAGGAGATGACGGCAGTGGTACATTGCTTGAGAACGTGGAGACATTACTTGTTGGGCACCAAGTTCGTTGTGAAGACTGATAATGTTGCCACGAGTTACTTCCTTAAGCAGAAGAAGCTAACACCAAAACAGGTAAGGTGGCAAGGCTTCTTAGCCGAGTTCGACTTCGTGATGGAGTATAAGCCAGGTAAGGGAAACGTTGTGGCCGACGCACTAAGTAGAAAGGCCGAACTTGCCTCCATCACTAGTCCGAGTTTCCCTTTGGTGGATCGTGTCAAAGAGGGACTAGATCAAGACCCGCAAGCCAAAAGCCTGATAGAGTTGGCGAGTCAGGGGAAAACACGCCGGTTTTGGCTTGAGGATGGGGTGCTTATCACCAAAGGAAACCGAGTTTACGTGCCAAAATGGCAAGGTTTAAGGAAGGAAATCATTAAGGAGTGCCATGACTCAAGGTGGGCTGGGCATCCTGGAGTTAGACGCACGATGGCACTCGTTGAACGAGCTTACTTCTGGCCCCAAATGCGAGAAGACGTGGAGCTATATGTAAAGACCTGTCTTGTTTGCCAACAAGATAAGGTGGAACAACGTCCAACTCCGGGATTATTAGAGCCATTGCCAATTCCGGAGAGACCATGGGAAAGTGTTTCCATGGACTTCATCACATGTTTGCCAAAGTCCGAGGGATGCAGCAACATTATGGTTGTGGTGGACCGATTTAGTAAGTATGGCGTTTTCATACCGGTCCAAACCAAGTTCAACGCAGAGGATGCTGCACGTTTGTTCTTTAAGTTTGTGGTGAAGTATTGGGGCATACCGAAGACCATTGTGAGCGATCGAGATACTCGCTTCACTGGAAGGTTTTGGATGGAGCTCTTCAAAATAATGGGGTCTGACCTTAACTTCTCGACAAGCTTTCACCCGCAAACCGATGGTCAAACCGAGAGAGTGAATGCTTTGCTCGAGTTATACTTGAGGCATTACGTAAGTGCCAACCAGAAGGATTGGGCCAAGTTCATGGACATCGCTCAGTTTTCATATAACCTGCAGAAGAGTGAATCAACTGGGGCAAGTCCGTTCGAGTTAGCCACGGGACAGCAACCGTTAACTCCACACACTTTAGCGGTTGGCTACAAAGGACCAAGTCCTTCAGCTTTCAAGTTTGCCAAGGGTTGGCATGAACAATCAGACTTGGCAAGGGCCTACTTAGCAAAGGCCGCAAAGAAGATGAAGAGGTGGGCCGACGCTAAGAGAAGACACTTAGAGTTTGAGGAAGGCGACTTAGTAATGATGAAGCTCCTTCCTCATCAAAGCCGACGGTTCGCCAAGGTACATAAAGGGCTAGTAAGGCGTTATGAGGGACCTTTTCCGATCGAGAAACGTATCGGTAAGCTAGCCTATCGCTTGACTTTACCTTCACACTTGGAGATGCATCCTGTTTTTCATGTGAGCCTGCTTAAACCATTCAACGAGGATAAGGATGATCCAAGTCGAGGTGAGTCAAAAAGAGCACCTACAGCTATAACTACGGTGCCTGAACGAGAAGTTGAAGAGATTCTTGCACACCGAGTTATACCGAGACGCGGGAGCCACCCGAGTTATACTGAGTACTTTGTCAAATGGAAAGGATATCCTGATAGTGAGGCGAGTTGGGAACACGAGCTTGCTTTATGGGACTATAAGGAGATGATCGAGGCATACAAGAGTAATGCGCCGAGGACGTCGCCACATTGAGTGGGGGAGAATGTGACGCACTGCTTTGTTTGCCCAAAAATCCGCAGAGGCTTGAGACCCAAACCCGACCCGATCCGTTTGAAGATGTCCAGATCCGTCTAAAGAACTGTCCAGAGGTATCCGCCATAGTCTAGAAGACTAAGGAATTCTCTAGAAACATGGTGGACTTGCTAGAGATGCTTGGAAGGTTCTGGAATATTATGGAGTAGTGTAGAGATATCATGTAGCCTTGTAAATATCTTAAATATTTGTGTAGAGTATTCTAGATACTCAATTGTAACCGTTAGATCAAGAAGATCTTAGCCGTCCATTGAGGAGGTGGAGAAGTATAAATACCCCTCCCCCTCATTCATTTCACTCACTCAAGAAGTGAGAAGCATTGTAAGCTTTAGAGAGAGAAAGTAATACAAAGTTCTTTCTTTGAGTCTGAGTTCCTTCATTCATACTTAGCATTTCGATATTCCGCTAAGTCTGAGAGTAGGCTGACTAGCAACTTAGGGAAGAAGTTCGCTACGCCGCACGGTACGTTGGAATTACGACCAGGTCTGTGACATACTGTACCCACAACCTTCAACTCAATGTTGTTTGCATGTATGTGTACAAAAGTCTATACAGTAAAAAAAAAACACTACACAAAATGTGCTAAAAAACATTAGCCTAAGGATAACGCCCTTGGCAGTGAATCTGCTATATGTATAGCAAGTTTTAATACACATACTGCCTTGGACTCCATGTGTTTACACATGCATTTTGCCGGCAAACTACACCCTTGAACACCTCATCTATAAGCATTTCTACTTGCCCGCCCGCAAGATCCCATTGACTACTCTACTACTACTACTACTTCATATATGTTACAACATATGTGTATAATAATGACAATGCCTGCAGAAATAACAGGGGTGGAGCCAAAAAGTTCTACTAGGAGGATTCAAAAAAATCAAACTTCCATCGTCAGCTAATACACTTTAAATATACAACAACAGAAACATACCCGAGATTCAACAACTGATAAATATATTTACAAAAAATTTAGTCTTTACGCTAAGTAACTTTCCAACAAAAGGGAACTTTACCCGCCCCAGCCCCACTGGAAAAGTATCTACTGAATTTGTAGCTAGAGCGGATGCATCCAACATGCATATGAATTTTATTTGTGCTTACTGGAATCTGTTGCTTAAAAAAAAAAAAAATTGCCCATGGTGATATATTATATACTATATAAAATCCTATATTTGCACAATTACGAATGTACCTGTTCATGTTCAAACAAGCATAAAGAAAAAAAAAGTGACGAAATTTACCGATAAATTTATCTTCTGCTCTTCTCGTATTTCAGGAGGAGAGGGGAAGAAAAAGGATATTAGATTTATTAGGGTTTAGCTAGGGTTCTTCGAACTGAAGAGGAACTTTTGGAGGGTTACGTGTAGACTCCGACCCGAGTGCTGTTGTTCTTGACCCGCTTACCTTTTTCCTAAGGATAATTTTTCTGAAAAAATGACAATGTTCACAAGTTTTAAAAAGTTGTTTTCTTTTTCATGTTTCAATTTTTATTTAAATTTGAAAAAAAATCAAGTTTTAAATATAATTTTAACTTTTACATATCTCTTAGTTTTTTATAATTTAAATAAAAATAATAATCCTTTAAAAATTTAATGTAAATTAAGTTAAGTGCCCTAAACGGCAAACCCCTCTTTAAACCCTAAACTTCTTTTCTCCGTCGGACTCTTCTCCTCTGGACCTTTTGCCATCACTTTGCTTCACTTCTCTGTTAAATTTTTTTTATCAAAGCTTTTGGTAGCGGTAGTGCATCAAAGTTTACATCTTTGGTCGTGAATTAAGGTACCCATTTTGTTGTAAGTGTTTATTTTCATCGCTGTTGCTGAAAACTCCCTCTTCCCAATTCCCTTTGCCTCGTTTTTTCTTAGAGTTGTTCAACAATATCAAACTTCTTGATTGTCTTTCACAATCTTAGCTAATTGGGTTAAATTATGTGTTAGTACTCCCTTTGTCACCAATTTAGATGAATGGGTTTGTGTCTGTTCGGGTCATATATTCTTCAAGTTGTTTAGAGAAAAATTCACATTTTTAGAAACTACATAATTGTTAATTCAAAAGATGTAGTTAAAGAGAAAAAAACTTTTTGACTCCTAAAATAGTTGACACTTACCACATATATTGGGACGGAGGAAGTCCTTGTTTTCGGAATTTTGCTTCGTGTTGGTTTCATTGATTTCTGAATGAGTGAAGAGTGAAAAACACACCTGTTTTTTGAATTTCATGCCCATGTGTGAGTTTTCTACCTTAACTATCACCAAGTGTTTATGGAAAACACACCTAAACTATCAGTTGCTCATTTTTCCTACCTAATATTATAGGTGCGAAAAGAGAGTAATTGATAATTGAGGTGTGTTTTGATAAATATTTGGTGATAATTCACGTAGGAAAAGTAAACACTTGATAGTTCAGGTAGGAAACTCAAAAAAATGGGATACTTTAGGTGTGTTTTTGACGATTCACTCTTTCTGAATCTGAAAACACAAGGGAAGTAGATTGAACTCTTGTGTTCTAGTCTTGGCACAAACTGCAAATCGGCATGTTTATGTGCATATTTTAAATTTACAGGTTTTCTTGGCTTGTATTATCATTGTTGGGAAAGCTAAACTTTGCAGTTTGCATTCTACAATGTAGAGGGACTATCAATGACATGGTAGACTATGGATATATATTGAATAGAACAATTATAGTCTCTTTTGAAATTTATACTTGTATTAGATGTGATATGTTTTGCAAATCAAAAAATATCCTTTGGTGCTTAGTTAAATGGAAGGACCTTGGACAGACTGAAAAAAATTCTAGTCGTTTGACTGAAAATTGAACAAACCAAACCCAAAATTCAACTGGTTTTAAGCCTCAAAATCATGTAATACTCATCCGCAGCTAACTTGCTCCCCTCCATCCCTTTTCATGTTCTCTTTCTTTGATGGAAGCAAATTGTATCTCTCCTTTATGCTTGCGGCTTTTCTCTCATTTTCTCGCTAAATGTTTTCCGTTTTTTCTATCTATAGTTAGTTCAAGACCTTGTTATTGCAATGATATTAAAGGGTAAAACAAGAAGTGTGCTGAAGTTTATAATGTTATGTTTGCTCCCATTTCTCAAAAGAAAGTCTCAACTCTATACGATAGCTCCTTCTATATATGATACCCTCATTGATATAATATCTCCTGAATTATTTTTTTGATAAGGTTATAATATCTCCTAAATTTTTCAAGATAGTATTTTTCTTATTTGCTTCCCATGTGAAAATAGCTCGAGGTTGTGATTTTTGGAATGTGGAATAGGAATAATTTGAAGAATTTTGCCTATTTGAGTTGCAAAATATATCTTGTCCTAATCTTGGGTAAAGGAAGAGAGTTTGTGTAGGTAGAATGGTAGATGCAACAACAACAACAAACTCAGTATAGTCCCACTAGGGGATTCTGGGGAGGGTGGGGTGTACGTAGACCTTTGTGGGTAGAGAGGTTGTTTTGGATAGACCCTCATCATTTTTCAGAACAAGTTTGAAAGTAGTGCAGTTTGTGTAGGTAGATAGCTAGTGAAAATGGTCTAAATATGATGAATCCTCTTAATATAAATACAAAGACTTCATATATCCTACTTTAACTAGTTTGGGAAAGAGGAGTAATTGATTTATTCAAATGAAAAAATTAAAATAAAACTGAGTCATGCAGTGGCAAGAAGCAAGATGCACCCATTGCCTCCAAAGTAGTGCGTCAATGGCCAAGGAACTCTAAGACATAGCTTGCTTGGATACTGCATTTGCTTCTACTGCTATTTCATCTGTGGTTACTTTGTTTCCTTTCTTTTGGCACTTTTTCATGTTTTTTCATCCCTTTTGTCTTCTGTAGTCTGCTCAGATACTTTTAGATATGAACCAAAGCTAGAAAAGCAGTACCTCTGACTAGTTGAACAGAGTGTTCAAAGGCTAAAAGCGCAAAAAAACTCTAAGGTCTATTGGGGCTTTAAGTGCAAAGCGCAAAAAAAACGTGAACTTTAATGAAGAAAGGCGCAAAGGAAGAAAAAATACAAATATGTATGTGTAGTCTAAGACTAATACTTATAAGTGTGAATAGAAAATAGGGATTTTAAAAAAAAGCATACAGCCCAACACAAAATATTAGCCCCAAGTAGCCATATTTTTAGTTTACACCTGCATAGCCAACATTTTCCACAACAGTGTTTATACACACAGCATACAACATTATACGCTTGCTGTAAACAATGTATCAACCTTGAATAAAAGTGTATAATAATGCATGAGAGGTATTTGTTCACAGTTTAAGACTGTTATACAAAATTGGGTTTCACTATGAAACTCCATCTGTAATTGGTCAAATTTTCATTGATTAGCTTTTTTAATGACACCCCCGACAAGCCACAATCATCAATTTGTTAAAAAACTTCAATAAATTACGAAACCCATTTGTGAGTTTTCAAACTTCTAAAAACCTCAAAAATGAAGTTTTAAATTTTTCACCTTTTTAAAAAAATCTTAATTATCTTTGGCGTTGCTACTATAGTGCACGCCTTCTTAGTTTCTACTCCATATTCATTGCTCCTTTGAGACAAATAATGTGAAGTTATATAAATTATGTATACTAGTATAGATAGATTTTTGCGGCAAAAGTTACACCTTTCCATTGAGAAAAAGAAGAAAAATCTGATACAAGGTAGGCTAGATTTGCAAAACTATTTAAGAGTATAAGGAAGATAGTAGTGTCATCATTAAACTAGATAGAAAGCAAGAAGATAGCTCTCGTAAGGCGTAAGGCAACAAAATCATGCTTTTTTCCCTTTGGTTTTGAATTCACCTTTAAGTATTTCAAATTATATACAAGATGAGCTAAATAGGGTAAGATTTGAAGATATGAGCTAACTCTGGTTATAAGCTTGAGCCAAGTGACATAGAGAGAAAATCTCTAGAAGATATATGGACAAAGAAATTGGAATAAGATTATGATAAAGTGACATATCAATTGCTTAGTGTCGCCTCTTCAGGATTACCCTAATTGACAAGGAAAAGCATGTCTTAGAACCTTGATAACGCCACCACCCGTTAAATGAGGCGAAACACTCAACATATGTTGCGCTTCGCTTTAGGGCTTAAGCAAAGTGCGCCTTTGACTACACTAGTTGAACATTCATAGTTTATGCTTTGGGCTTTTAAAACATTGGACCACATAATTAAGGTCCTTAGCGTTTTAATTGCTTTTTAATAGTAGTACAACATTGTTAGCTCTTAAGATTGTAGTTCACTGATAGCACTAATCAGGAGAAACATGTGTTAGGTGAAAGAAGTTTACTTCTTACCAATGTGACAACTCCTATCTCACTATTTAATTCTTATATGGTTCTTTTCTTCTTTTTGGATCCATAGATTACATTATTTTCTAAATTTAAAATAATTGGTAATTATTTTCCTCATCCCTTTAAACAGTCAATGGAGCACGGTTCATTCGAAGATCAATCAAAAGCAACATTCTCTTTGACAGATGAGGACCATACACTGGCAAATGCTCTCAGATTCAGTCTAAATCAAGAGTTAGTAATTCATCTCTTCTTTTTTCCTTTCTTCTTTCATTATGCAGTAATCACTGCAAGTACTATTTCATTTTTGTGTTTTTATTTCCTAATGTGAACTATCTTGTAGAAGTTTTCCTGAAGTTTACTCAACTCGTAAAAAAGATGGCCATATCTCATTTTGTTACATTCCGCTGATCTCATGTATGTTGATGTTGCATGTTCTGTCTGCCAGTTTTTGTTCTAATGAGTGGTTTATGCAACAAGCCTAGGACAATGATTAACTTACATCTCTTTCTTGCAGTCCCAGAGTAACATTTTGTGGTTACAGCATTCCACATCCTTCTGATGCTCGAGTGAATATAAGAGTTCAGACTACTGGTAAAGCTTAAATCTTTACATATTTCTCCAACTTATAAGAAGAAAAGCTTAGATGTTTCTCTAGCAACAGCAATACAGGGGTATGCTCTAGAGGCTATGTCACCTTTCCTCATGCTTTTGTAGACCAGATTTTCCGATCTTTTAAAAACTTATTCTTATCTGTCATTCAAATCTGCATCCTGCTTCCTAACGTAACATGCTTGATATTCTCTAAAACTTTCATCATGAATTTTTTAAATAGCTGTTTCAGGACACTCTTGTTGGTCAATCTTTTTGTTGGTGGCACAACTCACAATAGTCTTTTTATTCTTCCATATGTTTATACACTTATATTCTGATAAATGTTGTCGATTTCTATTTGAGTTTTGGCACATTAAGATTTTCTGCAACTTTTAGTGGTCTTCTATTGCAGGGGATCCAGCAAGGGAGGTATTGAATGATTCATGTCAGGATCTAATGCTTATCTGCGAGCACGTTAGAGGCACATTTGATCAGGCTGTTTTAAAGTTTAAAACTGGAAAAGGTCTGGGCGCTATGGATATCAAGAAATGATTGACTAAAGTTTATGTAACCTTCCATCCATGTGAATTTCTTCCACCTTTTGCAAACACAAGGAAACCTCTAAATGTAATTGCCTCCATTTATTTGGTGCACTAAGTTGCTTTTTTTTTGGCAAAATCATGCTAAAGATTGCACCTTGGGTTGTACGGAAATGTTAATCTGCACATTTGTTGGGATGAATTACTAGTACAAGCCCATACAGTTTGTTGTAAGTAGTAATTTTATGATCTAGTTTATGTAATAGTGAATCATGGATCTTTTATCAGCTTGCAATTAGTAACTTTATTTCTAAGCCCATCAAACAAGTGTCATGTTCGATCGTAACTTCAATCTGGATCATTTCAATCCTCTCATGGGCCTTGCCATAAACAAGATGTTGACGTTACCGAATAATTCCCCTCCCAACACGTGCCTCATGCAACATGTTTCATGGTAATCGAATTTGTGACCTTGGCTTTGATATCATTTGTAAGGATCATTTATCATCATGTCAAAAATTATAGCCGATAATAAGAGCGCAACTTTATTTCTTAATTAAGTCCACCATATGTTTGATTATGATTTCAACCCGGGCCAGGTCTTGCCATATCTAGGATGTTTGCGTTATCCGATATTTCTAAACTCCAGTCATAGAAATCTTAAGCTGACAATACGAATGAAATGAGGCTAAGTAAGTTCTCTTACATCCTCATCATACATGTTATTTCTTGACTCTAGCACCACATCTCGATATAGCTTACAACTTTTGGAGTGGAAAAAACTTACAAAGGGATATGGGATAAACATATGAGAAACAAGGTCATATTGAAAGTTCAGTAGCTAATACAGCTGATTGCAACAGCCATAGTAGCATAAATCATAATTGCCCAATACCTTTGCTGATGGGAAGTAAAATATACTCAGTGGAGTAGTCGAGATGAGCCTAAGCTGGCCCAAACACGCTGTTATCAATGAAAATGCTTAGGCGCCAACACAATTGCAACAGCTTTAGAGCTGTGATTAACATAGCGACACTTCAATTATGAGCCATGAGATATTTGTACAGAAATTTCAAGGATGATATACAACAGAATGCTACTGTTTCACATACGTACTTCTGTACATACATAGGTACACTAGCTGAGAAGAACTTTAAAATTCATCAAGGTGTTTGATGAACCAAACTATCTTCTATTCAGGCCAACAATCATCATAAGTTAATGGCTGAAACCCTATATATCGTTGACATGTTTACAACATGGCCTATACTGGATATCAGATCGCCTTTCAGCCTTTCATAAACCCGTGTAACTAAGATAATATCTGAATATTCCTCTGCCTAGATGTCGCTCAACATCAGAAGCTGCTGGAAGTGGATCTGTTAATGTTGCGAGTTAAGAAAACATTTCTGCAAGTCCTAATCTCGGATAAAAGAGGAGAGTTGCGGTTGGCTAACAAACCAACGTCAAAGCTAGTTATGTTGAATCCTCACAATACAGACCATGTTATTTCTACCAGGAGGACGATCTTCATTAGCATCTAAGGCAATATATTGAAGTGAAAAAGCCATGAGATGACAAAGGCAAAAACCATGGATGCAAGTAGAAAATTCATGACGCGACGCCCATGCCAAAAGCTTCGGGTTTCAGAAGGGGTTACAGGTGCTGCGGCCGCTGCAAGAGTGGCTACTGTAGCATTATTGGCTTCGTTTGGCTGCTCACCAGCAATATTCAGTGCATTGGTACCACAGATTTCACAAATTCTGAACCACAGAATACAAGGGAATTAGCATAACTGAAGACACATATTTAGGAACTAATGCACACACACAAGGGCAGATCACAAATTTTATTGAATTATTTCACTTGAGGAAAGAAATGACATATTACTAAAGGTAGTATGTCTCATAATCTCATATCTAGATAGACATAAACTTAATCCAAGATCCGCCTCTATCGATAGACCACTTCCTTATTGCTACCAACCATGCTTAGCCCCATCTTTCAAACCCTATATTGTCCTCCCATTCTAAAGAAAACCATTGAACACACCCTAGTCCTGTCAATGTCTTCAAGGAACAATAAGCAATCAGAGGAGTCTCACACGGAGCAATTGTCTATATAGTTGATGTTCTACATGAAGTAAAGCAGAGAAATGAAGTAGATGACAGAAGTATAGCTGCAGTGATAAACCAAAACAATTTTATGTGAAAAAGAACATGCGAAAAATTTAAAGGCCCCGAGAAGAATTCCAGGGTTGAAGCTTTTCCAGAATTTTTCTGAAGGAATCATGAGATTACTAATGTTGTGCTTCCATAGATAATTCAATCAGTTGCTGGTAGACAATTATACTTATACCATATGACAACAAAAAGGGCACACACAATGTGGTTTAGAGTCAAATATCAGCAAAATTCATCAAACCATTCAATGTGGGGAGATGGAGTAGACATCTGAAATGTGAGAAGACCAGCATCTGTTGCAGGTGCCAATATGTTTAGGAAAGAAACTAAACATGGGGTGTGGAAATACTTAATCGGAGTATCAACTTATTACAGATTAGAGAAAAAGTTTTGCCACCTCTCGGTAAAATTTCCAGTACATGGTAGTAGCAATCGAAATTTTGCATTCTGAAGCCATGGTAAAATTACGATGATGATTGCTTTTAATACCTGGTATGCAGAAGGATATCAGTAGATTTTTTCTGGATATCCTATCATTATAGTAGATAACAAGAAGAAAATAGAATCCTAGGTGCCCCAAACATTGAAAAGGATATACCAAATCACGAAGAAAAAAATGAAATGATCACCCCACAAACTTAACCAGAACAAGAACAAACCACACCACCGAACACCTAACAACTTCGGGTTCATAAATTATGTGGATGCTCCATTGATGGAGGAACTACTGAAAGAGGTAGAAAGTAAGAGAGAGGATGTAATATGAAAAGGGTATCAAGAAAATGGTGCCATGGCAATTCCAGTAACACCAAGGTGGCCCAGAATATCTCATATTCGTCAAAACAACAGATATTATTAGACCAACAAGCAGATTAAGAGAACTTGCTTAACATAAAAATTACTCCTATCATGCAAGTGTGATAGAAGATTAATCAATCAATCAAATACACCTCAATCCTAAGCTAATTGGGGTTGGCTCTATAAATCCTTTATATTCATTGCACTCTATTCAGGTGAATGTTACACTTACATACAAGCAGAAGCAGATGCATCATGCAATTAACAAGTTCAACTAGAACTCTCATCTGTTATGTTATACACACACACACATGAAAAGGCACTAAAATTTTGATAAATATTAAAATCTGAACCTATTAGCAAAGTGCATGCAAAATATTCACCCGCATCCGGTGTTTATACTAAAAACGTATGATGTGTTTGCATGTAAACTTTTAGCACTTAATCATGGTTAACTAACATACATTCTCACCTTATTAAATAACTGAACCATAGTAAATTTACATGATTTGATGTAAATACCTAGTGCCATTAAGTTTTACCGCCTTTGCATACAGGTTTAGCAAAACTAAATAACTACTTAACAAACACAAGATTACTCGGGTTAAATCCCAACGGAAGCAAAAACACTAGCCAAAAATTAGCTAAGTGCCTGCATGCTTATCCGGATCCCACTATTATTTATAGACATATATATAGGAGGGGATTGGGTGAATTGGGGGGGGGGGGGGGGGGGAATTGTTTACTCACGTGTTTCCCTTGGTTTTGAACCAAGTCTCAGCACATTGCTTGTGAGCAGCACCCAAGTCACCTTTGCAGGAACATCCCAAATCAATAGCCATCCCTCCTGAAGCATCTTGCACTTGGTCTCCACCACTACTAATCCCTCCACTTTTCAGCAAACTCAAATGACAAATCCTACAATCCCTCTCTTCTTTATTATGCAACTTCAACTCCAATTCACCACTCTCCAAATCAATCTCTTCATCTGACAAAGACATAGACCCTCTTTGCTTGTCCCTCAGTGGCTGCTGCTCACAATGTGCTGAAATACCATCCATAGAGCCTAAAGGTGAGTGCCAAGACTGGTCGGAGTCAGAATCAGTGAAGTGAAAACTCCCATCAGTTGTGGTTGTCTCGCTGCTCGCTGCCATGGATGGCCGCCTCCGCCGTCGACGGCGGCGGTGACGGCGGGAAACGCCATTCCCACCACTACTATTTGCCTCTGTTTCATCTTTATTAGCTCCAAGATTCGGCATTTTTCAACACTCACTAACCAAAAAACTGTCTCTCTGTTCACAGATTGAGAAGAAAGATGAAGCACTTGCAGAATTTAAAGTTTATTAAATTCAGGATGAATAGGGTCAAAATTCGAACAATTTTCAGTACGCAGTAACCAATTAACTATCTTCACTTTAAGTTTTTATAGAAATTCATGAAGAGAAGCGTTATTAGTTGAAAGTTTTCAATACCCATCACCCCAAAATCTGTTTTTCAGCTTAAAATGAGGGGGGGAAAATTGGAACTGTTGAAGCATTTCAAGAGAGTTCAACAAAGCAAAAAAAGACTATGTTTAAGTACACAAAAACTGTTTCTTAGCTCACAGATTGAATGAGAAAATGGAACATTTGAAGCATCCCAAGAGGATTCATAAAACAAAAAAAGAGTCGCCAAGAAACTCTTTTGCAGCTCAAATATTGAAGAAAAAGATGGAACTTTTGAAGCATTTAGAGACCCATCAAAGAAAATGGCCGTTTATGAGTATTCAAGAAACTGCTCCTTAGCTCATAAATAAAAATTGAGGAAAAAAAGAGAACAAACGACTGTTTTTGAGTAATCAAGAAGCTGATTCTGAGATCACAGGATGAGGAAAAGAGGGAACAATTGAAGCATTTTAAAGGAGTTGATTAAAAGTTCATGATGAGAAGCGTGGGTGAAATGGGGGAAAGAAAATGAAGGCTGTGTTTGAGTATGTTGGGTGCTGGTGCTTTAACAATTAATTCCTATTCTCTTTTCATCCCTTCTTTGCTTTTCTGAAAGTAAAGAGTTATTGTGACTTGCAATGGACATGTATGAAAAAAAAGGGGAAAAAGACTATGGAGTACAGTTTCCTTTTTCCTGTGGTGCACAAGGGACACAGTGACAGGGGGAGGGGACCCCATTTTCTTGTGTGAAAGAATTGCCAAAAGTATCTCAGATTTAAGGGCACATTTGCCTGAAAATAGTTGTTTTATATTTGTAATATCTAACTCAAGACTATCATTAAAGTTAGTCAAATAAGAAAGGAGGAAAGTGTAAAGGTATTAAAAAAGACGTATTGATCTTTTAGAAATTTACGCGTTTACATAGTTCAGTTTTATTATAAATAGAATGTTTTGCCTTCATTATTTGATCATCCACTGTCCAAAAGAGTAAGAACGCAAAGAGAGTTATACACCAAGATAAATATTGTAGTCTTGAGTGTCCTCTTTAATGGGTTATTCCATTTACAAGAGAGAAGTGATTATATATTGTTTTCTCCTTGAAATTGAGAGTAGTGTACTCCCATATTTATATAGTCAATCCTTCTACCCGTGGTTTTTCCTTCTATATATTTTCATTATTTATTATCATATTAAACTTTAGTTGTGGTGCTTCCTCCTACCAACAAAGACACACTCAGACTTGGATCCAGCCGACAAGTCCGCACTTCAACTTTAAAAGTGCACGTTTAAACGCTTCAACTTTGAATGTTGTAGTTTCCTTGAGAAAATTATCATATTTGGATAGGTAAAGCTTTTGCAATTTTTTTAGAATTTTATAATATTTTATAGAAAAAAAAGTTATGTGGCTAGTATATCTTAAAAATATATTGAATTACACATCATTATGTTCAGGCTCAACGTCTTTCGACGAGAAGACAGTACTTTCAAGGGCTCAGGCTGATTAACCCTATCATTCGTTCACCCACACATTTATTTTAAAATATTATATTTACCTCATTTATTTTTATTTTTTGTAACAGTTATTTTAATTTATTTATTATTAATATAAAAATATTATAATATTAACTAATTTACCTTTTCATGACACTATACCGGCAAATGAGGAGGAACCTACTGAGGAGCAAAATGTGACTGATAAATCTTGGACAACACTGTTTAAGAACAATGGCGCTGCTGGAAATGGGCTAGCTCGCTCTTATTATATTCATCCCCAACTGGTGGATGGACAACTAATAGTACAACTTGAGAAACAGGATTTTGAGGTGGAGGAGCAAAATTGAAAATGTGACTGACAGTATATGTTTTAGGTGTTAAACCAGGTTATAACGCTATACATTTCACAGACCTGGCTGAACATTGGTGATCCTGACAACTTCTTTGATGACGATGGTTACTATATTATTCGATTCTTCTCAATGGATGATATGCATGAAGTGTTGTATGTTGGGCCTTACACCATTAACAACAGACCAATCATCCTCAAGCCCTAGACAAGTTATTTTGACCTTAGCACTAAATTTCTAGCTGAAATTTGGAGAATAACTAATGTAATGGGGAAACCTGCGTTTGTCGATGAGTGTACTGCTAGCAAACAAGGATTTCATATGCAAGAATGTTGCATAGAAGTCAATGTTACTAGAGACTTACCCAGTGAGGTCACAGTAGTGGATCCAAAAGGAAAGCAATTTCAACAAATTGTGGAGTATGAATGGCATCCAGAGTTTTGTGACAAATCCCAAACCATTGGACATAGATGCCTACCTACAGTGCCACCAACACAGCCCCAGGAATACACAAAAAAGATGAGAGAATATAGAAAGGTCACAACACAGCGGCAATATCCCACTGTCAAGAGAGCCAACTGAAGATGCACTACAACCTTTCAATTCTAGTGGTAGTGCCAACCTCCAAGTGTCTACTAGTAACCAAATGGTGATAGCTCACCAAACTGCTCCTGCCTAGACAAGTGAACCACCAGCTAAGGAGCCTGATACATCTCAACATCAAACTATATCTCAACAAATGAGCTCATTCCTATTGTTAAAGTAAAGTAGTTGTTAGCCCTTATTTGGAACTTTCTTAATTTTTCAACATTTTCTTTGTTAGAACAAAATACACATTTGAGATACTGCAAAGGAGTACCAAAGACAAATCTACAAAAACCTTTGAGAGTGCAGGAGTACTAATCAAATCATAATGAATCAGTTGGTATGGAATATTAGGGGAGTGAATAAAAGGTTCAAGCAGAAAGAATTGAGAACTTATTTGTTTACTAATAGAATAAAGCTAGCAGGAATTGTTGTACCACAATGTTACTTTAATTGCAGCTTCAGTTCAACTCATTTATTGCCAGGTTACAGAGCATACAAAATCTATATATTATTACTTTACAATCATTTATGGGTATAAAAAGGCTGAAAAATGAATTAGCTTATGACAGAAATAGACTGAGGTGGCTATATGGATCACTAAGCCATAGATCTTGTGGGGGTGATATCAATACTCTTCCTTACACTCAAGATAGAATTATGGGCAATATAGTAGCAACAAGAGAGATTAAGGCTACACAAAATGTATACAAACGTCACTGGTCAATGAACTATCTTGAGGGGTGTGTGAATACTATACATGGTCCAACAATTAATATGGAGCAGACAAAATACATAACAGGTTGGATTGGGAACCAAGAATGGATGATGCATTGCGGACATGTGCATACTGTGTATGGGTTACCTCACATTTCTGATCATTTACCTATGTGGTTGAGCCTCGATATGACTCAATGAAATCCTAGAACTCCATTAATATTCTTCAACACATGGGCAGAACATGAAAAGTCTATGACCTTGATAGAACATGCTTAGATATCCATAAATGCATATAGTGAAATGATGAAAGTATGGTCAAATATTAAGAACTTGAGGCTTATATTAAAGAAGCTAAACAATGAACATTACAAGTATAGAAAATTGATACGATTAGGAGTGAACTAGCTATTATTCAAGGGAAACTCCCACATATATGTAATGGAAAGGTGTACAATGAATAATTTGGAAAAATTCGTAATGATTGAAAGTGCTTTAAAGAAGAAATTCAGGGCTAAATGGATTCAACTTAGAGATGTAAATTCCAAAATTCTCAACAGTTGTTAAAGATAGAAACCAAAGGAAGCAAATCTATGAGCTTAAATTCCTCACTGCTAGTAGACTGACAGAGCCTACGGATATTGGGAAGGAAACCATTAATTTCTACAAGTCCTTAATATGATCCTCTAAAAATACTTTGCCAACAGTTGATAAGAGGATAATGAGTAATGGTCATGTGCTCTTACAACAACAAAGAATCTTCCTCTGTGCACCAATATCTAAACAAGAGATCTATGAGGGCTTCATATCTATAGGGGATGATAAAGTACCAGGGGTTGATGGTTTCGATGCATTTGTCTTCGAAGGAACCCAGCACTAAGTCAAGCATGATGTATTCGAGGGTGTTCAAGAGTTCTTCACAACTGGGAAGATGTTCAAAACAATCAATTGTACTTCTATTGCCCTGGTACCTAAAGTGATTATTCATATAGTAGTTAAGGAGTTCAGATCAATAGCTTATTGCACTATATTATACAAACTGGTAGCCAAAGTTCTGGTATCCAAAACGCAGCCGGTCATAGCAAGTGTCATATGTGATGCAAAAACTGGTTTATCCCTGGAAAAATAATTTTAGATAAAATTATTCTAGTACATTAACTGGTCAAATCATATGCTAGAAAGCGCATCTCAACCAGGAGTATGCTCAAAATAGACCTATAAAAGGACTATGAATCTGTAGAGTGGGTGTTCATTTATTAAATGCTTTTAGAATTTGGTTTTACAAAATGTATACCTCTTGGGTGAAGAAATGTATCAAAACAAGTCAACTATTCTATACTAGTTAATGGAGAATCTGCACAACCTTTTGATGCTGCTAAGGGACTCAAATAAGATGATCCCATGTCATCTTTCTTGTTTGCAATTGCAATGAAATACCTCAGTAGAGCAATATGAGGACTAACATCAATTAGAAAATACAAATACCTCCCAAGATATGCTAAACTAGACATCACTCCTCTCAGTTTTGCTGATAATCTCTTGCTGACACTCATTTTCACAATGTGTCAAATTTGCAAGCTAGCATAACCAAGAGCTCTATATAATTTGGGGGAGTCTATCAAAGTATTCCAGAGTAGACAGTGACACAGTTGGGTCTTTCAATGGGTGAGTTACCATTTAAGTATCTTGGAATTCGCCTATCCATTAAAAAACTCACTATTATGCAGCGGCAACCTCTGATTGAGAAAATTACCACAAGAGTGACCTCTTGGATAGCTAGAAATCTATCTCATGCTAGGAGAGTTTAATTGGTAAAAAGTGTTTTGTTTGGTATACAAACATATTGGGCACAATTGTTCATTATCCCTACAAAAGTAATAAAGATCATTGATGGTTTTTGCAGAAGCTATGCATGGTCTGGAGGAAATACCATTACCAAAAAAGTACTGTTGGCCTGGGATAAAGTGTATGTACCAGTTGCAGGAGGAGGGTTGAATTTAACAAATTTACAACTATAGAACAAAGTTGTTATAACCAAGATTTGTTAGGATGTAGAGCACAAGCAAGACAAATTATGGATCAAATGGATCCATACATACTATATCAAAGGACAAGAATTCAGTAGTTATCCTATCCCACAACAAGCCGGTTGGATGATCTTGAAGATATTAAGTTCTAGAGTACTAGCTGCACAAATTCAATATGACCTGACCCGTTCTATGAGATTTATTAGACAAGGCTATTTGCATTTGCTAGGTGACTATCCTCGAATGGAATGGAAAGGGTTAATATCTTTATATCCATATAAAGGATGGATTAGCCCCCTACCTGTCATATCTTATGATCCAAAAATCTTATTTATCTTTTTTCCGGATTTTTTCCTATAAAAAAAAGCCCACAACTCACGTTTATAATTCTGATAATTGATGCCTCTTCCTCTAATAATTTCTGCAAAAATGGCACACTTCCTCCCCCCCCCCCCCCCCCCCCTTCCTCTTTCTCCCTCTCTGCATCTTCTTACGCGCCTTTCTCTATCTCATCTCAATAAGAGTTAGAGATAAATTGATACATCAAACTTCTTGTGGACTGTTAATTGGAAAGAAATTTTCTTCCAATCCTTTTTACATCAAGGAGAAATATGTAGTGCAGTAGAATGAAGTTGGAACAAAATTTGGTGTAACACCCTGTGCGTTCAGATCGATTGTTAATTGGTTTCGAACATACGAGCCTAGTTTTATGGATACGTATTATACGTCGAGGGAAGGACGAGGGTCGAGATCGCGTACAAAGGATGGAGAAATGAATGAAAAATTTGGAAGCCAGTGGAATGGCTTGCTACGACACAACCAACTAGGTGGCTCGCATTGCGGTAGGGGTTATAGGCAGCCTCTACATATATATGTTGGGACAACGGAATAACAACAATAAACACACACACACAAATTAACTGCAAGAAAATAGAGAAAAACGAAACACAAACGACACACAAGAATTTACGTGGTTCGGTCTCACGACCTAGTCCACAACTGCAACTAGGAGGAATTTTATTACTCTCTCTCTTGTGGTGTATAGATTACAAGTACAAGCTATCTATTTATAGAAATAGATTAGGGTTATTAGGGTTTCTAACGGGCCTAATTAATCAGGCCTCCACAAGCCCAACAATCTCCCACTTGGAGGCATGATAATCTTCAACTGCCATCCACTGTGAGCACTTGTACGTCTAGTAATCTCCTCCTCATCTTCCTGGTTGCAGCGGCCTTTTCATCAGTTAACCTGAAGGCCCGTTGAAGCTTCCCCAAGCTCCAACATCAGTCACGGCTAAAACTGCCCCTGACTCGTCCTCTGTCCCTACCGACTCCCACTTGCACAAACTGCTGAATCCTGGGATATTCTGAGAACAAACAATACTCTCCATAGTTAGCAGGTAATCATCTGGAGAGACTTTGACAGCTGGAACACTGGTTCTCTTAACCCACTGTCTGGTAACTCTGGCTGACTGTCGATGCTCCCACTTCCACGAGAACCCCTGACTGGTTTACCTGAACCTTTCCAAGCACGTTCAACCTGAATCTGACCTGTGGCTCTGGGGTTATCTCCTGCAAAACGAACCTTCTTATGCCCACGAGACTCTGTGAACCGGATTTTGTTTCTCTTCTGATCTGGGACAGTCACTCCCTCAGATGGTAAATAGACCATATACAGCGAACTCCGTTTCTTTCCTCGAGCTATGACCAAGTTCCCCTTCATCACCTTCCACTGCCCGTTTCCGAACTTAACATCGTGTCCCTCATCATCCAACTGCCCAACAGAAATCAACCGTTTCTTCAAGCTTGGAATCACTCGGACATACTTTAAAGTCCACGAACCGACTGAAGTTTTCAGAATCATGTCACCCATGCCCGTTACATCAAGAACTTTATTGTTTGCTAGTCTTACCTTTCCAAAATCCCCTTCTTTCAGATTATGTAATGCTTCACTGCTGTGGGTAGCATGAAATGAAGCACCAGAATCCATGACCCAAGAATCCACACTGCTCTCCACGCTACATATCAAGAGATCATTATGAGCATAGTCTCCTGCAATGTTAACTTGTTTATTATTCGGGCATTGATTCCTGAAATGCCCCACCTCCTTGCACGTCCAACACGTTACATCTGAGCGATCCTGAGTCTTCGACTGACTCCTTCTTCTGTTCTTGCTCCCACTACCTCTGCTATTTCTCCTTCCTCTGCTGACATTTAGCAATTCACTCGATGATTCCCCAGAACTCCTTCTTCTGACATCCTCGCCTAGAATGAGATCACGAATCTTCTCAAAAGTGAATCCATCGGGTCCCGCTGAACTGGTAACTGCTGTAACCGTTCCGGACCAACTGTCAGGTAATGACGATAGCAGTAGTAAGGCTTGAACTTCATCATCGAACTTAATGCCCACTGACGTAAGTCTGGCTAAGATTGAATTCATTGTATTTATGTGCTCGGTAACTAAACTGCCTTCCTTCATTTTTGTGTTCACCAATTCTCTAATCAGAAATACCTTGTTTGCTGCAGATGGCTTCTCGTACATGTTAGACAGCGCTTCCATGACACCTTTCGCTGTCTTCTCCTTCAGAATGTTAAACGCAACATTCTTGGTCAACGAGAGTCGGATAACCGCCATGGCTTTCCGATCCAAAACTGCCCACTCTGCATCAGGTGTCTTTTCTGGCTTGTCACCCAATACCATGTCTAACTCCTTCTGAACCAGCAAATCCTCAATTTGCATTTTCCACCAACTGAAATCTGCACCATCAAACTTTTCAACTCGATACTTCCCATCTTCTGCCATCTCAAACGACTAGATGAGGTACCCGGTACAACTGATCTCAGATCTTGGTAACTTCGTCAGAAATTCAATGACAAAACCAATACGCACCAACAAAGCAACTCGGACCAACAACAACAAAAAAATTGAAAAATCAACTCGGACCACCACCAACAAAACCAATTGAAGACCTTTTGCCTGTGAATAAAAACTTCTCTAGCGAAACAATACTTCTCCGGCGAAACAGTACCTGTAGGTGCTTCTCCGGCGACTGCGATGACGTTCACAGATCGGTACAGGTGGTGGTTCGTGACAGCGGCAGCGACGAGCTTGGGCTGCTCGACGGAGGCAGCAGCGACTGAACGGCGCCGGATCCGGATGACCTGCGCAACGGCGCTCGCGACTGCGGCAGCTGCGGCGGCTGCTCCTGCTTGCTTTCTGCGGTCGGCGCGATCTGGGTGAGCCTGCTGCTCGATCTGAGCAGCTACTGGTTGCTGCTCGACGACGGCCCTTCTCCAAAAAAAATTTTGGTCTTCTCCAGTCGGCAGCACTGCTGCTCTGTTGCTGCACGATCTGCTGCTTTCTTTCTCTTTCTCCGGGGCTTCGCGGCTGCTGCTCCGGTCGGCAACTTTTAGTTCTTCTCTAAAAAATTTTAGGTGACTCTCGCTAATATTTTTTTTTTCGTGTGTATAACCTCGCTCTGATACCACTTGTTGGGACAACGGAATAACAACAATAAACACACACACACAAATTAACTGCGAGAAAATAGAGAAAAACGGAACACAAACGACACACAAGAATTTACGTGGTTCGGTCTCACGACCTAGTCCACAACTGCAACTAGGAGGAATTTTATTACTCTCTCTTGTGGTGTATAGATTACAAGTACAAGCTATCTATTTATAGAAATAGATTAGGGTTATTAGGGTTTCTAACGGGCCTAATTAATCAGGCCTCCACAAGCCCAACAATATATATATATTGACACCCTTGGTCGGTTATTAATTTTTATCTTACTTTTATGAAGTTCTAAGCAGTGTAAACCCTCCCCAAAAGTTCTCCCACTAGTTTTAAGTGATTTTAGGTCTAGAAAACATGATCCAACCTTGAATCCAAGACCGTGAAGCTAGAAATCCCATCTAGATTGTGTTTTGGTGGTTACTCAAAAGTTTTGGTGGTTGTTTGGTGTAGCCTTGACTTGTAGGATTCTTCTTGCTTTGAGTTTTAGTTAGAAATGTTGGTTATGAACTCATAAATATCGGTAGGTTATCATTTTGAAGTTTCCGTATTCAAATCTGTAGAAATCTTGTTGTTTAGGCCGTGTTTGCATTCTCTTCTTGTTGGGTCCTTGTAGTAGCATTTTTAGTGGTGGAATTGCTGCTTCTAGGCAGTATTTTCTTGGTTTGGAAGCTTGAGTTTTGTCTTAGTTCGAACTCGCCAGGTTCGAGGTATGTTAAGACTTGTTTTTCTCTTTGTTGGCATGATTTTCGTAAACCGTCTTAATTGATATATTCGTACGTGTTAGCTATATTTGAAGTAATGAATCATGCTATTATTGACTTGTTGTGCTGCTGATTGTGTTGAACTTGTGTTCATGATATCATAGTATGGGTTTTTCTATGGTTGCGGGTTGATTGATAGTCGAGTTTTAACCGACGAGGTTAGAATGGGTGATCGTGTGACTAAGTTGTTACAGTAATTTATGGTTCTTGTGTAGCTATGTGGGCTGGAATGTGTGGATAAGTATAGGTGTTGGCATTTATAATTCGATGGTTTAATCGTAATTTAAGCCAGTGGTGCGATGGTCGTACCACTAGACACATGTCCGTAGTTGTGATCGTTTTGTTGACGAGTTTGGGTTGCTTGTTGGAGAATTGGGGATATTGTTGGTTGGTCGTGGAACTAGGAGCGGGTGTTGATATATGATTAGTGGTATAGTGGTGGTTGGGATCAATGGTTATGATGATCCTTAGATTGTTTTGTGATGTGTCATAGCACGAATAGAGACGAGAAATTAGCACTACGTTGTGGTAGATGATTGGTGGAAATGGATAACCGGTTATGAGTTGCTTGCACTTGTATTTATGTGCGATTGTTGGCTGCAAATTGTTTGATTTGAGTGATACCTTGAGGCTTATCAATCAGCTAAAGCACGAGAGTTATTCTGGCTGCGGGGTAAGCCCAAGGAATGAGCTCGTGTGAATCGATAACTATCACAGGAAAGTTGTTTTGACATGGTTAGACTTGTGAATGTGAATCAATAACCATCACATGAGAGTTGTTCCGGCATGGTTAGACTTGTGAATGTGAATCGCCTATCACGCAAGAGTTGTTCCGACATGATTAGACTTGTGAATTGATATACATATTGTTTTGCTTTGTGTTGTTGCATGTTTGGTTAATTGTGGATAACATACATGGGATTGCCATGGTTATTTAAGGGCCTAGAGTCGAGTCAGGTACGATTGCCGGATGGATCCTATTGTGGGGCAGGCTGTGACTGGTGAGTAGTATCGACTAGGTACCATTTGTTTGTTTATTGCTTTGGATTTGACAGGCTTATAGGGGCCAGGTAGGTTTTGTTTGCCTTACTTGATATCTTTTGTACCTCTTGATTGTTATTCTGTATATATGTGGATTTTATATCTGCATCTTGTGGTCCTTTTTGCCTTACATACTTAGTATAATTTCGTACTGGATGCCATAGTTAGAGTGTTGCATTCATGCCTGCATGTGTTGATATGCAGGTAGATTGAGTCCTTGAGTCGTTGAGAGGAGTTCCATCTTGGTTGATAAGCTCCAAGTCTTTCGGATTTGTCAATTGTCTTATGTTATGGGTAGCTCAGGACCCTGTCCCCATTATTTGATTATTATTAGAGTTAAAGTCCAGAACCACACCTGAACTATACCATTTTTGCGAGTTTAGTACCTGAACTATGCGAAGTTTGCATTAGGTACTTGAACTATTACCCTTTGGTTATAGGAACACACCTGAGTTTTGATTGGATGAAAGTCGTATATGCAATCACTCCGGGGTGTGTGATGATATTTTAGCTATTAAAAATTGCTTACATGGCAGCTATAAATTATTGAGTAAGCATTTTTATTTTTATTTTTATTAAAGTTTTTTCACCTTTTAAATACTCTTCTTCTTCTTTATACTCTTTCTTCTTCATTTCTTCTTCATCTTTTTTACAAAATAGCAGATTTGATCCCTCTTCTTTTTTATTCTTCTTCAATTTATTCTTCATTTTGTAATAACTCTTCTTTTTAAACAGATCTAGTTTTCTTTTCTAAGGATGATTATACAATTTTTTATAACAAATTGGACGAGAGAAAATAAATCTTAACTGAGTAAAAATCATTCTTTTTTTTCTGAGTAAAAGAGATCATTCTAATTGGCATTTGTTGGTTGAAATTAAGTTATTGTGTAAGGCTTTTGTTTTTAGAGCAGTACATATATAGTTGGGCTTCATTGGGCACAATAATCAATCTATCTTCCACACTTTCATTGCTTCAAAAAATAATTTATTTGTCTAATTATTTTAACCACAATTGATAAAGGAGCAAGAAGACCCAATGATAACAAACAAGTGGCATGGTTTGTATGGGAGGGGGATACTGCGGAGAGAGTAGGAGGGAAAGAAGAAGAAAAGGAAAGAAAAAGAAGGAGGGGGCCCCTCTTAATTAACACTGTAATATGTGGATAACCACTTGACATTTTTTAAAAAATAAATTGGCGCGTGTATCACACGAAAGTAATATAAATGTTCAAATGTGTTTTTATAACCTGAAGGTGATAGTTCAGGTACCTAACGCAAACTTCGCATAGTTCAGATACTAAACTCGCAAAAAGGGTATAATTCAGGTGTGTTTTTGGACCTTAACTCTTATTATTATAATCATAGAGTCTTGTAGACGTTTGTTGTGGTTGTAGTATGTTAGTGTAGTCCCAGAAGGCCCTATTTTACAGGTTATATTCCATTTTGTGGCTTTGTCGATCTGTTGTACATCTATCTATTGGTTGGTTTATGAGTCAACTTCTGTTTATACTGTTGTTAACTATTAATTATATAGTTGATGTGATGTCGTGCCTCGTCAGCTCTAGCTTGTCATAGTTGGTTAGATTTTTGGAGGGTTCATTCTATTAAGTGTGGCATCGGGTGTCAATCATGGCTCTCCGAGTTTGAGATGTGACAAACGTGTCCCTTATCCTCTGTTGAGGTAGTTATTTCTAAAATAAATTTAATATTACAGCCAAGCGTCACACTCTAAACCCAGAGAGGCGTGATCGGCACGCGGTGCCCGTACTTGACCGAGTGAACCCTCCAAAAATCTAACCAACTATGACAAGCTAGAGCCGATGAGGCACAACATCACAACAACTATATAATCAAAGTTAACGACAATATGAACGGAAGCTGGCTCACAAACCAACTAATAGATAAATGTTAAGAGTTAACCAATCAGATTTAATGGCAGTATGAGCAACTATCAATTGCTCACTTATCATACCTGAAATATCACCATCTTTTAGGTAAGAAAAGTGAACAACTAATAGTTTAGGTATGTTTCAATAAATATTTGGTGATAATTCAGGTAGAAAACTCACACATGATAGTTCAAATTAAACTCAAAAAAACTATGATACTTTAAGTGTTCTTTTCACCTTTCACTCATTAAAATATTTTTTAATTTTGTGATTTTAAATATATAATAGGAGTTTAAATTAAAAAGTTAACAAAATAAATAAAAATTTTAAAAGGGAAAAATGAATTGAAATTGAGGGAGTAGCTTCACACAAAATCAGTGGCAAAGTTGGAGGGGTGTGTGTGTGTATATATATATATATTAAATCATAGATCTAATATCTTTTCCGAATTTGATGAAAATTTGAATCAAAATTTTTGTCGCTCAGTTGAAGACGAAGTCCTATTTTCATCTCGTACCCGAAACTCATCAAGTCATCACATGATTTGGTGAAGATTTGAGTGGCGCCTAATTGAACTGCTTGTTGAAGACGAAGAGCAAGATATTCGACAATTTTCGCCTCTCCGATTGAGTTGAATTGGACTCAAACATCTACACGAATGTAAATCGATTTCACAAACTCCTTTTAACTTTGTTTTTTCCACCTGTGCTTATAGTGTCCAATTATGATAAATTTCTTCGTTTTTTTGTTTCATGGTTGTTTGAAAATGAACAGATACATGACTAATTATACAATTTTAGTATTTTATATCAGTAGTGTGAAATATCACCATATGCAATTTCTTTGATTGTAGCAATAGGTTCCACTTAGTAAGTGTTGTGAATGATTCAATTGAATCACTTTCGTTGGGAAGTTACTTGTTATAATTAGCATAAAAACTAAACTTTTTTGTACATGTAAAAAATTGTTGAATCTCATTGGTGTAGTTAAGTGTATTCAGTATCTTGAATGACATTGTCCTTACTCTATGTGTGTATATATATATATTTATTATATAGAAGAGCGAAAAGAGGGACGATCAAGGGTATAATTATAATTTTACTCTATAGTTTATTTAATTTCTATATATTGTCCTCTAACTTTTCTCCATGTGTTTTAATATCTATCACAAATATCATACTAGCTTTTTCTAGAATCTATCTATATGTTCTAATTTTAATTTTTTATTAAAATAATATAAATCATAACAAAATATCTAGCTTAAAATAGTTGTACTTCATGCAAGGAGTATTTAATTTTTAGAAAAATCAATCAACTTATAGAAAGTTCTAATGACTTTCATATTTTGGAAGAAAGTTCTAATGACTTTCAGATTTTGGAACAGTAAAAAAATTATCTATACATCTAAAAAGATGTGAGTCTCATTTTTTATCATCAAAAGATTATGAGGGAATTTTTCTTTTTAAATTATTAGTATTTTCAAGTATCATATGTATTTTTTTTTTCTATTCTTTGTGTAATATCTAATTTAATTGCTCTATTATGCTATTTCTTCTCTTTAATAACATATTTCCTATTCGTAATAATTATTAAAATAACCAATTTAATTTTAAAAAGTTATTATTTTAAATTTTAAAATACAATTAATTATCTTTTTACCTTTATTTTTTTCTAAAATATATACAAATCAATTAGTATAGTAAAATGAATAGTATATTAAATTGAGATCAAAAAATAATAAGGGTAGTTTAATTAAATTACTATATTTAATATTTATTAAAGCGCAAAAAATAACATGATAAATAAAATGAATCGGATAAAATACTTAAATTAAAGTAAAATAGAAGTGTTTACTAGATTTTAAAATAATAATTTTTTATTTAAATAGAGGATTAAGTTTGTATTTTGTTTCATTTTAAATATTTGAAATTAATTTAAATATTTGAACTAATGTAAGTTTCAAATGTAAGTTTGATTCAATTGAAGTTACCGAATCAAATTTTGATAAAAACAGTAAGTATTTGTTGAGTCCAATTTACATATATTGACAGCAGGTATCTTTATACTTTTAAATTAATCAAATCAAAATTTAATTAATTATAATATATTACTTACTTTATTTTTCAAATTATCAATTTATGCTTATTATTATTATTTTTGGTCTAAACATAATTTGAAAAATAATTTCTTTTTAAGCAAGTTATCTTCTTTTTAAAAATATTAAAGAAATTTCATAAAATATTATATTTGAAAAATTTAAGTACGAACTATTATGTTGATCATATTTTGAACATATATAACTTATTAAAAGTTAGAGAAATAAATGAATTTATGAATTTTTCTTTACTTTGTTTATAGATACTTATTTCCTTGGTAAATAAAATTACTTAATTATCAAAAAATAAAATAAAATAAAATAATAACTGGACTACAATTTAAAAAAAAATACATAATTATAATATAAAAAATTACATAACCAATTAACATTAATAAATTTAAAATAAACACTAATAATTATTATATAATTTCATTAAATATAATAATTAAATTATATTCGAATCCTAATAAACTTATTTCATTATACAATAATAAAATATAAATTAAATATTAATCATAAGTTTTCTCTTTATGAAATTTATATGCTCTCTCTTTCTCTTGGTTTCTCTTTCATCACTATCTGAATCGCCTCTTCTTATTATTCTTTATTGGTTAAAACCCTAATTTTCGTTCCTCTTTATTTGCTCGCCTTTTATATATCTGCGGTAAGTGTTGTTTATGCTTTAATTTGTATTTTGTTGGTTTAGCATTTACCCATTTTATCAGAATTCCATATGATTTCTTTACAAGAAAATGTATGTAGTGTGGATCTTGTTTTGTCTTTTCATCTGAAATCATTGAAGCTTTATTGGTTCTAAGATGGCAACTTGCAGTAGTTGATAAAAAGTGATGTTTGACTTACTTCAGAGTTTGGAGAAGTCTTGGAAATTGCTTGCGTTTGTATAATTGAGGAGGTCTTTTGGTGGATATAAGATGTAATTGTTTAGTGTTGTCCATTATTTGTTGTGGTAAAAGCCTTCAATTTTCAGTAAAACAGGAGATGGGCACAACAAATTTGTATGTTTTGAGCATTGAGGAAGTTGAATCATGTTGTCTCTTCACATTTATTTACATGTTTGTATGCTTAAAGATATGTTGTCACAGCTAATTTGAGGCTATAAAAGTATTTAGGTTTTCTTTGACAGATAAAGCTACCAGGATCAGCAAACTAAAATAATTTGTGTTAACAACTTATTGATTTATCTTATTCAATAAATAGATAGAGCAAAATTTCTATAGTCGAAGCCTCAACAAAAATAAGCAATTTGATGTTTATTATGTTTGGTCACACCTTTAATGTAATGTGGAAATTTGTAACCGAGAATGAGTATTAAAAAGTATAAAAGAGTAAGGATAGACTTTTTCACCAATCCTATCCAGTTTAGGTAATTAGTAGATTCTATTCCTATTGTATATTTGTTAATAACACATAAAACTGAGAAAGAGTTATATGTTAGTTAATAGAGGAAGTAGTAGGGGACTTCTTCATTTGGAATTGCACTAGCTAGGACCCTAGGACGTCTGCCTACAATGTGTTAGAGGCTACATTGGTTCAGTAAGTTATTTTTCTTTGTGAGCTTAACTTATGTAGATGTTTGTTCCTGTAAAAGTCAACTCTGATTTAAGTAAAAAAATACAACTTGAACAAAATATCTTTGAAACAATTATCCTTTTTTAAAAAAAATCTGCTTACATTTTGTATTTGATTCATGTTGTTGTTAGTCTCTTTTAAATTCAAGGACTTACATATGTCTTAGACTTATCAATTCGTAATATGATCTTGTGAGATTGCTCCATGAAAAATGGATCAACCTACTTATATTAGCCATGAAAATCACAATCAACACCTAAACTCAGACTTAGAAGGGACATATATGTTGGCTTGGGCTGTTGTAGGTCGATTGCTTGGGCCCATGCACGGGCCTTAAATTACCTAGTATATATATAGTAGTCAATGTGATCTAGCGGGCAGGCAAATAGAAATGCTTATAGATGAGGTATACTAGGGTAGTTTGTTGGGCAAAATGCATGTGTATACACATATGGAGTCCAAGGCAGTGTGTGCGTTAAAACTTGCTATATGTATAGCAGATTCACTGCCCAGGGCATAAGGGTATGATGATTGGGCGTCATCCTTAGGCTAATGCTTCCCTGGCACATTTTCTGTATTTTTTTTTTTTACATTGGATTTAGACCTGTAATTAGACTTTTGTACACACACGCAACAACATTGAGTTGAAGGCAGTGGGTGCAGTAGCAATTGGTACATAAGGGGTATTATTATTGAATATCATCCTCACAGTTGTCAGTTTTGTTAGGATAAAGTTCTTTTAGCATATTTATCCTCAGGGCTTTGGTCTAGTGGTAAGACCGTAATTTGTTATACGTGGGCTAGATGTATGTCACAGGTTCGAACCTTGTTGCAGATAAAAGCCTGGTATTTAAATGGAGAAGGGTAGAGGGGCGGGCCCATTATCCCCAGAGTTTCGAACCGCGCGTCGCTGACACTCAGGGATTTCTCGGTTATAAGAAAAAAATGATTCCTTTAGCACATTTTGCCCCCTTTTTTTCATTGAGATCATGACCTGTAACTGGACTTTTTGATCTAATTTTTTTTTTTGTCTCACAGCTCTGTAAAGATGGCTGCTAGTAACCCACCAACAGAAATTGAGAAGCAGCAGGTTCTTTACTTTTGTGATGTGTATATCTTTTTGTCTTTGTTTATCTAAAAGGAATAATGCTTTCTGTGCGCTTGTCACACATTTGTTAGTAATTCCACCTTCAAAGTTCTTAAATATTTGCATTCTATGTGAGACATTGAATGCAGAACTTTTCAAGCTAAAATTTTCTGGGTGTTCTTACACCCCCTCCCCTTTTTCTTTATTGTATGCAGATTTTTGACATGGCCGAGAAGGAGATGGAGTACAGGGTTGAATTTTTTAACAAGTAAGGTATTCTAAATCATAACTGTTTTAGTCACAAGTCTCTTTAGAAGTAGCCTAACAGCACAAAAGACATATTGTTGCTTAGTTCTAAGACTTGGTAATTATCCATACAATTCAGTTTTCCTTCTAATTCAGCTCCAGAATTGTTGCATAGTTCCTTCCATCAAAGACATATGTACAAATTTCTGAACTTCCATACTTTGATGTTTCTTGTTGTGATCCAGGCTCACCGGTACATGCTTCAACAAGTGTGTCGGGAAAAAGTACAAGGAACCTGAGCTATATATGGGTGAAAATACCTGCATTGATCGTTGTGTCTCAAAATATCAGCAGGTAAATCATTCAGTAATTTTGATACTTTTTTGTTTCCTTTCGGTCGGAGGATAAGTGATCTGGTTGCAGTTAAATGTGTTTTAATTTAGTAATTTTGAAATTACAGTTCCCTTTTCTCTCAAAGCAGCGGAAACCTATGACCTTTTACTTCCTTACATTTTGTGTGTCATGTACTTTTGCGGGATCTCTATCAATTCTAGGTTTAGATAACGATACACTTCCAGTTCTTTTTTTTTTTTTTGGGGGGGGGGGGGGATATTTGTTCATTGTGGACTAAAGCAGACAAGTACTATGTTTTTGACCCACACAAAATATTCATAGGATAATTCTTACCATTTTAGCTTGGGGGCTAGGGTAGAGCCGTAAAGGTCACTGGATGGTATCACCAGAGCTTGGGGAAAAGAACAGGGTAGATAGCTGCGAAGAGTACAACAACCACAGCTAAACCGCAGTCCCAAACAAGTTGGGATCGGCTATATGAATTCTCATTTCTTCATTTAAGCTCATTTCATATCATCATCCTAATATATAGCTGCAAGGAGTACTTTAGTTAATATACAAAGGATTTAGGAAAATATCCATTTTATAAAGTTTGAGGGGGCTTGTAATACTCTTGCTAGTTTAAGATAGATATTTAGCAGGTACATTTTAGTCCATAAGAGCTGATTAAAACTTAGAGAGTATGTATTGCAATACAAAGAGAACCATGTCTCAGAAATTAAGTAAAATATTTGGACCCTAGTTTGTGGACAGAAGATTTTCCTTTTCCTTTTGTTTCTGAATGATAGTTTGTAGAAGAAATTTAAAAAGAAGGCAATTGAATAGTTTAGTTTTAAAGTAGTCAATTGAATAGTGTAGTAGATTTGGGAAGTAGGTAATTAAAACTTTAGGGGTGGAAATGAGTGGTTTAACTCAAGTCTCCTATATTCAGTTTCCTTGTATAGGTTTTGGCAGAAATTCTGGGTAGTCTCCTTGATCTAAACAGGGTCAGTGACAGTGATCCCATCAACTTCCAATTGATCTTTCTTGAGAAATCAGAAGTATATAAAAATCGGAGTTAAGAGAATGGTGAAAATTGTACCATGTATAGAAAAAAAAACACACTAGGCATGTGTACACCTCTGAAGTTTCACCCTTTAGAACAACCTTGTACGGATGCTATTTTGGATCCTTAGGTAATCCTCCCATAGTTCCATTGGTTTCTCTGCTTCTTCTTCTTCAACAAAGTTATAAACTTTTTTTGCAACATGGAATGGCTTCTCATCAAGTTCCCCCATTCTCTTGACCAGTGTCGGAATCACCTTAGGCCAAGTGGTGTCACTTGACACTGCTCAGTCGGAAATTCTGTTAAATATATATAAACTTAAAATTAAAAATAATGTGTATATGGCACAAATTGAAGCCATTGGATACTATGCATTTCCTTGTCCAACTAATCAGACACATAACTAGCTTATAGTGTGTGGGGTTTGAGTCTCCACTTTGATATAAGTGTTTTTTTTTAGTCAAAGGTAACCATGATATATGTGTTTCTTTTTGAGCCTCATTTGTCAATAAAAATGTTAGGTTGAAAAGGAATCGAGGACTACCTTCCTCAACCGTAAGGATCAATCAACACTAAGCCAAAGTACATTTTGGTCGAACTCAAAAAGCTTTTAAGTTTAAAAGCAATAATTCCAACTTGTAGCTTTTGGTTTAAAAACGATTTTGACGGTTATCAAACAGTAAAATAATCCAAAGAAGAAAAAACTTGAAAGCTAGTTTGACTTGCGCTTCTAAAACTACTCAAACACCTTCCTTTTATCTCTTCTTATTTGGCAATTTCCCGCGATTTTATTGGTGCCTTTCCCCATTTATTATTATTCTAATGTTTTAATTTATTCTTTTCATTTCTTTGCATTTTTGTTTCCATTCTCTTCTCTTTCTTCCCTTCAATTATCCATTAGTTCTTCCATCCCTTTTCTTACGGAATTCTTATTTATTCTTTGTCAATCATCAAAAAAGTTTCTTTCTATTATAGAATTTTCTAGATTCTTCTTGAAAATTTCCACAAAGTTGCTTATTTAAATGAAGAATTCTTAACATCTCAAATGACTCACTTTTCATATAAGGTTCTAAGTTAGATAAGCTAACAATGTAATTTTCTTACACGATAAATGAATTTTAACCTATAATAGTAGGTTAATTATCATTTTCACCAAATTAGCGATGAATGCTTATCAAGATATTTACATGTAATGGCCTAAAGTGACCATAGTGGGTAAATATGTTTTACACTGCAGTGCATAGAACTTAAGCTTTTCCTATAAAATATATGCATGACTTATCACAACCACACAGTTGCACTAATGACTGAACACATCACAGGAAGTTTTGAGGGTCTTGGTTCTGAAGGTAGCATAGATCGAGTCATCGAGAGTCTAGTTTTTGAATTTGATTAGAAATCTTACCATTAAAAGTTAAATTAGTTCTTAAAATCCTAGCGGTTGGAATTACTTTAGACTTTTATCTTTTAATAGAAGTTCAAAAACTAATTCACAACAATGTTATTACATTCATCAATGACCTTCACATATTGCTATTTGGCTTTTTAAACGCTCATCACTTGACAAGACTTCATTGCTCACTACTCTTCTTTAATATAGAGTGACTACGTTAAAATCTGCCTAAACTAATACAATTTAGTGGTTTACGTACCTAAACTATTGGGTGTACCCATTATCCCTTTAACAATAGTTTCCTATATATTTAAAAAAAACTGATTGCTTTTGTGGCAAAGTGTTTGAAATAATTCGACAAAAGGCCGCTATCAGAATTTTGCAAGTTACATACCTAAATTATTGGGTGTTCCTATTATCCCCTGTACAATCCCTACATATTAAAAAGAACTAATTGCTTATGTAGCACAATGTTTGAAATAATTTGACAAAAGCCGCGTGAGCTGAAAAAAAATCATAAAATGGGTCCATGTGTCCAGTGTCTAACGGCTAATTAAGCCAACCATATTTTTAAAATATTTTTATTTATTTTCCCTTTATTTCCTTTATATTATGGGCTTCTTCCTTCTTTCCTTACCTTTCTTGATTTCTCCATTTAGGTTCCATCTGAAATCTCAGATAAAACAAGAGGGAAGAAAATTTCAGATGGAACCTAGATGGAATTCAAATATGCTTTCTCATCTCAAATTTAAGTTGGACTTGCCTATCTATATTTTTTCACTGAATTCTTTAATGTTTTTTATATTTTCCTTTCCCTTTCAAATAAAATGAATACTAAATTGATATTAAGCCTTATTACATTGCCTATAAATATTGTCCAAAAATTGCCATATTGGTATTTATTAGCTTGCTAGGTGGCTAATATTCAGTCTCACTACTACGTTTAATATTAGACAGTAACGCCTGATAGACACATACTTGTTACTGCTTGGAAAGTGTTGTGTAATTGGATGCAGAGTAATAGTCAAAACGATATAATCAGTGTCGTTTCTATGTGTTTTTGATTTTCCTTTCGCTTAAGCTTGTTGTAAATTTATGCAAGACATGCATTCTTCTCAAACATTATGCTACATTAACGGGGCTTGTGAGTTAGAATACAACTGCAGTATGCATTTTTATCAGTTTTTAGTTCATCCAACTATGTTTCAGATGTCTTATGGTAATTTTATACTGAAAATGTTGATAGCTTTGGTGGTACACCTATGGTTGTTAAGAATTCAGTCATTTTTTACTTTTCAGGTGACAAACATCATCGGTCAGATGCTCGCTAATGGACGACGACCAATCTGAAATTCTTCTACACCTGATCATATTAGCATTATGTTTTTCATTTTGTAAAGTCTATTTACATTAGGCGATCAGGTTGAAGCGGGGAAGGAGTACGATGAGAATTGAATCGAAACTTGTGTAAAACTTCCCCTGCTGATACCATTGGACGACGGTTAAGTGTTAGCCGTTAGCATTATGAGGAAATTTTGGCCAGGTGAAGAAGCGAGTTAGAATTGTTCTCCGACTCTTGAGGGTTTCAGGGAATTCTCTCAAGTTTCATTTTTTGGTTTTGATGGTGCCATCAATGCCATGAATTTTTTATTTTTCTGGAAGATTTATGGTGTAGTGTAATGTTTCTTGGTTGACAGAGAAAAGTAGATGGGATTTTGCCCCCTTTTTTTGGAATATTTCAGTACTTCAATCCTTTATATGCAGATAGAATTCTTAAAATGAGATTAAAGAAAAAAAAAAGAAAAAAAGAAAGCTTACTTCTCATTTATATTTTACATTTCTTTCAGAAGATATACATATACATATATACATTTACGAAAATATTTTTACGAAGCATTGTCAGGTGACACCGCTCAACATATGATGTATCTGCCTCTATATTCACCAGTGAAATAGATCCAAGTCTGTACACAATCTACAGTAATGAGCTTCTCGAATTTTTTTAATGCACTACGTTTACTTCAGTTGGGACTGAGACGTTATTAATTGTGTCCAATGGTAATATTTGTCTAATCTCTTTTAGGTTGGTGTTCCGTGCCAAGGAAAATATTTTCTGTAAATTTTTTTTAAAGTTTTTTTTCAAGAAAGCATTTATTAGGAAAATAAGCGATTTTTCTTTTTATGTTCGCTATGTAAATAAAAAATATTATTTTAAAAATATTTGTATATATCTAAAATACAACTACGAGGGATATGGATGGAGCAGTGGTGGAGGTTGGGCGGGGTGTGTGGGTGGTCGCACTATTAAAAAATAACTATTTTTTCATTAAAACGAGTTAAGAAACTATTGTCACAGATAATTTGATTGAACCGGTGAGAAGAGAAAAAATAATAGCCCGCCATACTTTTCTCAGTGAGCTGATTAGGTGAAAAATCATGTTATATACACAAATTTTACATTGACTTGTGGTGGAAAAAACTTTTGTTTCTACTTTCTAGTAGTATTGTGAGGTTGGGAAGGGGGTGGGAAGATAGAGAGTAGGAAGGAGACAATACAACTTGCTTTCTCTATTTTCATCAGAAAAATCATGCTTCTTGTTTTGAAAAAGTTTTTTTTAAAAATTTTGATCAATTAAACATAAGAAAATAAAAAAATATTTTTTTCTAACTTTTTGCATTTTGGTTGGTAAGCTGGAAGATATGCTTAAGTGTTCAGTATACAGTCTCTTCTACAGTTTAACCAATTGAAGGATGAAAGAGAGATAAATGAATAAACAAAAGAACACGTTCTCTGGATAATCTATACCACCTCTATTTAGTTAATCAAAGTATTAGTGGAAATTCATTTATTTTATTTTATTTTTTTTGAGAAAAAGGGGCAAATATATCCCAATTTTGCAATTTAGAATTAATATACCTCTCGCTAGAAAATTGATGCATATATACTTTTGATGTTTAACAAATGATGCATGTAATACCCTCATTGTCTAATACATAATGCACTTATCTTTTTACTATTATTTAATTTTGAGTTATTTCATTGCAAGAACACAGAATCTTGATTTCTTATATAGTCACTCAACTAATTATTATTATCTCAGAATGTCACTTTTGTTGGTGATCACAATGAAGACATGAACTCTGTTAGACTCTTCAAGGAGTTACGCGATGAGCCACCATCTCCAAAAGACTTTTGGAGTTTCTGTTTCATATCATGTATTCTCAATCTCAATTCTTTGCCTTCTTCTTCCACCATAAGTTTTCTTATCGCCCCCTCCACGACATCCCTAGTCAAATCATCAGTTCCTAATTCGAACCCAACCTTCCATACATGAGTCAAGTATCTCGCGTTCACATTTTGATCACCAAAACATGGCCTACAATTCATAGGAACCCCTTCGAGAATACTTTCTAACGTTGAATTCCAACCACAGTGACTCCAAAACCCTCCGATTGCAGGATGTGCCAAAACTTCTTTTTGTGGTGCCCATTTCACAATACGACCTCGATCTCCAACTGCTTCCAAGTATCCATCAGGTAAGTCATTACTTGACCTAACCACCCATAGAAATGGTTGGTTGCTGTTGAACAATCCCCACGCGGTCTCAATGAGCTCGTTTTTATCCATAACTACTATACTCCCTGGGCTTACATAGAGAACAGAGTTAGGGGCTTGAGTATCAAGCCATGAAATACAGTTGGCATCCTCCTCTGCTAAACTCGTTAGCGAGGAGGATGCCATTTTGTGTAGAGGCCCTATTGTGAAAATAGGAACTTGATAATGTTGTTGAAGCCATGATAGCGCTCGATTCTCAAGGTCTTCCATAGTGTTCAAAATGATAGCCACAGAAGATCCTAAATCAGCTACTTTTTCAAGTAATTTTAATACATGCTCTGGAATTTCAGAAGTGAGAACAAATGGAAGATCCTTGAACCTGAGGACAGGTACTTTGGGCACGGGATCCAGGAGCTGTGACTCTGTATATGGTACAAAGACGAAGATAAATTAGTCTTAAAAGCTCACGAATGATCAGAGACATATTCAGAATTTAAGTTTGAAAAAAAAGTCAAGAACCTTCAGAAAAGGCTCATTTATGTCAATCCGTTAATAGGTGGGCTCACATATGTCATTGTCGTCACCCAAAGTATATTAACGGGCTCACATATGTCATTGTCATGACCCAAAGTGCCCATTCGTGCCACTAAATATTAACGGCTCAAAAAAAGGTCAAGAACTTTCAGAAAAGGCTCATTTATGTCATCCGTTAATAGGTGATCTCACATATGTCATTGTCATGATCTAAAGTGTCCATTCGTGCCACTATATATTAATGGCTCAAAATAACTTATTTTGAAAAACTATTTTTTACACGTGATCTCCGATTAAAATGGGCCACTTCACAAATTTAAATCTACCAAATTAAAATACTAAGTCAAATTAAATAAACCCGCTCCATGCCCTTTTAACCCAAACCCTACTCTTACTCCCTCATTCACAATTTAGCACTGAATCCAAATCTACTATTTGTAGCGATATAAAAATTTGTTCCCCGTTGAAAATACTAAGTTCAGATGAACCGACATCTATATTTTCACGATTCAAATAGCGAAACATTGAAAGATAGTTTTTCTAAGAAAAGACGTAACAAACAAACAAACAAACAAAATTAGGATTAGCTATGAAGTTCATGGCTAGTACCTGGCAAGGGAAAATGATTTTCCGCCCTGAGTTGGAAAAAGGCGCAAACGGCTTCATTGTAAGCACAACTGCTAGGCCGAAGAAGAATTGATGGGAGTTTAAGATGATGAGCTACTTCATTTACGAAGTACATGAGGTGATCATACACAATACAAGAGATTTTACCATAGAGCTCTGTTTTTTCTTCCATCATTTCGACCAAATATTGACGAAATGGACCTCTGCAATTCGTGTTCATTTCTGGTATAATGTTGAATAGATTCGAGAAAGAAGCATCGTGGTTTGACAACCCGTCCTTCAATGGAAAGAAGGCGAATTCAGGGTGATTGGAGGTGTCCGGAGGGTTGAGTTCCGAGTGATTAATAACAATAGAGAAACCCTTAGCATGAAGAACAGAGGCCAGTTGAAGCATAGGTGTTATATGTCCTGTGAAGGGAGATGGTATAAGCACTACACAATGACCTTGTGCTTCTTCTACCGCCATTTCGTCTCGTCTACTTTAACCAAATTCAGAATTTAGACGTCGTGACTTCTGACTGAGAGCCAGAATTTTTCACAAATCTATATAGGTCTGTTGGTTAAGTAGTTGTGAATAAGTACAAATGGTTAAGCTCAAAATCTATGAATTGTACGTTCATATCTATGCAGTGCCTGAGGTAGAAGCCTGATTATATAATCCGTAGAATTCAGTAACTTTTGCTCGAATAGTATATTTGTGCTGAATAATTTATTAAATATATACCCATATTAAATTTAAAACTCATATGATAGGCAACACACATTGTAAATTTCAAACAGCCGGCTTAGGCTTAACTTTACTGCTTGTCTTTCAATTATTTATATGGTTAAATTAAAATTTAACCATGAGATCATAATTTATCCGACTTGCTTAAGTTCGAGCTGAGACTCATTTATTAGTTCAGTCCATTTCAGTCCAACTCATTTCAATTCATCAAAATTTGAGCTAATATCAAGCCCAAATTGATTCATGAGAAATCTTGCTAATTTATTTTCAAAAAGATATTTTATTTATTTAATATATTATATTTAGTCATAATAAAGATAAGTATTAATTTTATAAGTTATCAAAAGATTATAAAATAATAAATAAAGCAATTAAAACTTAATTAGAGTTGGGGCGGGTTTGGTTATGACCCACATTTTAGCTCATTTCAGCCCAAGTAACTTTTGGACGGGTCAATAATCCGCCCATTTATTAACTTAGCCCATTTTGACCCGCCTAAATTCAGCTCAACCCGCTCATTTGACACCTATAATGTACATGCAGCTAGCAGTACAATTATAGAGAGTAATTGTAATACGAAAAATGATCAAAAATGTCTCTAACATATTGAAAATGGATTAAATTTGTGCTCCTTTCATCTGTTGGACTTCAATTACCCTTGACGTTAATGTCGGATTAAAAATACCTCTCTTTTCACACTTATTGGACCTCAATTGCCCATAACGTTAATGTTCAGGATAAAATGTCTCTCCCTCCACCTATTGGACCCTAATTGTCCTCAAAACAATTTAATGTCTTCTTCGTTTTACTCAGAACTAATGAAAGCAAGTTCCAATCGATTTCAAATCTTAGGTTCAACTCAGCTTCTTCATCCTTTAACAATGTGGATTCTTAGAAATCCAGGCCCAACAATTACCGAATTAATAAATTCGAATGGGTTGATTATGTATGTACGGAGTGGGTCTAATATCCATGTGAACCAATAAATCAATATCATCTATTTAATTAAGATTTCGCATATGTGTTATCTCATAATTTTGTTAAAAGAATGATATTTTTAATCGTAAAAAGCGATTGCGATCTAATAAGTAAAAGGAGAGACATTTATAATCCAAAAGTTATCGTTAGGGCAATTGGAAACAAATAAGTGGAAGCAGGATAAATATAAGTCATTTCTAATATGTTAGGGATTCTTTTCGATTTTAGAATGGGTGTAATTGTGAAATTGCAATTGATTTATTAATGACAAATTAAATAGTTTAAAATAACTATTATGAAGAAAAATAAGATTAAAGCAAGTAATTAATAAGATTTAATTTTGTTGCCTAAATCCTCTTGTACTAAAAGAAAAAAAAAGTACCATTTACTACAATGTACTATCAATAATTTCGTTGCTTACTTAAATACCACAGGACCACTTGCCACTCTCACTCTCATTTCCAAGATAAAATCTCCTAATTCAAATCAAGAATTAGGAGAGAAAGGAGAAAAAAGAAAAAAAGAAAAAAAAAACGGCGGCCACATGCATGGAATGGCTATGAGGCCGCCGAGTAATGGCACAGGAGGAGGAGGAGGGATGGCGATGAACCATAGGCACATGATGATGCACGTGACGTTTTTCTGGGGAAAGAATACTGAGATACTCTTTTCAGGTTGGCCTGGATACGATAATTTGGGCATGTATATTTTGGCGCTTGTTGTTGTCTTTTTCACGGCGGTTTTCGTCCAATTTCTCTCTCATAGCAATTATATTTATAACGAGAATAATATTAATGTTGACCATGTGGTTGTTGGTCTTCTTCAAACAACCTTGTATGGTTTGAGAATTGGTTTGGGTTATGTTGTCATGTTGGCTGTTATGTCTTTTAATGGTGGTGTTTTCTTGGCTGCTATTGTTGGACACTTGTTAGGGTTCTTGGTTTTTGGAAGTAGGGTTTTTAAGAAATCCTCCTATGAGCTGCTGTTGTTTATAAATGTTTTATTAATGGATGTATTCACTGTTTAATTTATCTTGTTTTTATTCTTTTCTTTATTATGATAATTTTTAATTGAGGTTGAATTCTTTTGGGTTTTTTAATGAGTTACTGGTCAAAAATATATCTGAAATATTACGTTTTTGTAAGATTTCTATTTAACTATCAAGTGTTTGCGTTTTCTATCTGAACTATCACCAACTATTTATCAAGCACACCTCGACTAGTATCTGATGATGCGTATACTACACTCTTTTTTTTTTTGTTTGTTTAAAAATGGTGCCAAGTGGCACTCCAGTTGGATAATTAAACAAATTAATTGGGATTTTAATAAAAACAATTCACACCTGAAGTATAACTTTTATTGCAAGTTTTCTACCTGAACTATCAGCAATTATTTACCAAAACACACCTCCCAGATTAATGAGCCAGCTGCCATGTGGACGAAAGTTTATGGGCAAATTAAGTCGTCATACGCCTTTTGTCGATTGCATTCAAAATACTTGGTCTAGTCAGCTTCAAGATGTGTTTTGATAAATAGTTGGTGATAATTCAAAAGGAAACACAAACACCTGATAATTTAAGTACAGAAAACTTACAAAAATGTGATACTTCTGATGTGTTTTTAATCATTAACTCTTCATAAATTTATAGCCGATTGATTAGATGATCGAGAGGTAGATCATTGGAATGCTTTGAGGTATAAATATTCAGTGCTGGTAAATTTTTTTATCATATTTATAGTACTACTCCCATCCCAAAGTACTTGTCGAGTTTTTTATTTATGTCTCTCAAAAAAATATTAATTATAAGTGGTGTTTGATTATTTTACCTTTATTTATATTTTTAGATATAATGTTTCCTTCTTGAATATTTATTCTATTTATGTGTATCATAATTGAGGTATTTGTAATCTTCAAGAACAATTGCTATTAAGGATAAAATAAAAATAATAATTAATTTTATTTTGAACTTTTAAAATGACAAATATTTTGAGATATATATTTTTAATAAAAACGATAAGTATTTTGAAACAGAGGAAGTATTTCATTATGGCTACATAATAAAGCTTGTATGCAGAGGTAGACACAAGATTCGAAGACAAGGGGCACCACTAAAGACAGATGCACGTTAGTCGAATCTATATCGCGGAACAACACCTCGTCTAAAAAATTTATTAATAACCCATCGAATTGATGCCCTAATGTAAAAATATGAATTAAATAACAATTTAGAATGAAACTTGCTCCTTAGACCGATGGTCTAGGCACCACTTTACACACGTTAGGTTGTTGGTTCAAAACTTGTAAAATACATGTTTTATGTATTTTTAAATTGCCATTTGAAAACGAAAATGATAATAATGTAGCAACCAAGACTTAAACTCGGGTCACCACCCAACTCTCAAGGGACTTAGGAAACGTTTGGTTACTAGATAAGACTCAACGTGTTTGGTTACTAAATAGGATAAAAGTTATTCATATATTAATTTTATACAATGTTTGGTTGGTAGGTTTTAAATGTTGTATAAAAGTTATTCATATATTAATGTTATACAATGTTTGGTTGTATTTTTAGTAATTCTACATGATTAAAACTTACATAACTTATGAGAAAATATATGTATAATTTTATGCGGGGTAGAAGGTGGAATAAGTTATGTGGGTATTAGTTATACATGAATAAAATAATAAAATTATACATTTACCCCTATTTACTTTTTAAAATCTTTTTTAATTTGATACTTTTAAAAAAAATTGTACTTTATTCCGTGTAAATAAAATTAGTTATTACTTTCCTTTTAGTTGATGTATTTTTTTTATTTTTTGAGATAATATGAGTGTTATATGTGTGTGTGTGTGTCTGTGCGTGCGCGTGTGCGTAAAAACCATTATTGAGCACTTTTTTTTAATTCGGCGTACATTTACACCTCCATTTTCTTCTTTAAAAAAATAATTATACAATAATTTTATATATTTTTTTACTTATTTATTTATAAATAATATATATTATTTTACAATAAATTAAGTATTCAATAATTCATGTAGAACAGACAGTAAACGCCTTTATTATGGACGCTTTATTCTGTCTCGTAATCTCTACATAACTAAATCCTACATAACTACTACCTACATAACTAATATATGATTAACTAAGACATGCATAACTAATCCCTGCATAAAATAATACATAAATTCCCTTATAACTAATTCATGTATTACAAATACCTACGTAACTCTAACCTGTAACTAACCGAGTAGTTGGGAATATAAAGTGTGTTATAGAGTGTCCCAAGAGTTTGCAATATCTACAATTTCTCTCTTTTGTTTCTTGAAGAAATTAAAAATTAATGATGTTAACTTCAAGCTAAATATATATACGAGCTAACATTACACATTTTATTTAATTCAAAATTAAATATGCTTAATCTAATAACACAAGAGTCAAAATCAATCCAATTTCTATACTCTATGAAATATTTTTCTAATTAAGGGAAAATAAATAATCTCCTTTTAAAATTCTACCATTTATATTTAATTTTTTGTACTAGAAAAAGAAGTACATTTTACTACAATGTACTATCAATAATTTATAAGTTGTCAATTCCCCCTATAACTCTCACTTTTTCTATATAAATAATCTCCATAATTCAACACAAACAAAAAAAAAATCAAGAAATTAGGGAAAGAAAAAAAAAAGGAGAAATGAACCACGGCGGCCACATGGATGGAATGCCTCCGACGTCACCACCATTGTCAGCCACCATGCACAACACCACCGAAGGAGGCGGGTATTAAAATTTATTTTTCTTCTATTTTATGCTTCTTCTGTTTTTCAAATTATTTATCTATACTTTCTTTTTAGTTCATTTCAAAAAAGATATTTCTTTCTTTTTTGAAAATTTTCAAATTTCATCTTTTTGCGTGTCTTGTTTAAAATCATAAAGTAAAAATTCTTTTTATTTACTTAAACTCAGTGTCAAGTTAAAAAAAAAATAGATAAACAAATTAAAACCGGAGGAAGTAATATGTATTAATGATAGAATATTTATTTAATTTTTTATTTAGTAATATTTACTTCTTTTTTTCAAATTTAGGATCTACAATAGTTATAAAAACATTTACTATCCATTTAATTTAGAATCTAGAAAAAGAATAACACTCTTTTTAAAAAAAAAAACTTATTATTACCTTTAATTCTCTATAAATAGTGATATAATCTTTTATTTTGATTCAAAGCAACAAACAAGATGAATAATACAATGAATTCTTCAAATCAACAATCTTTTATATTTATTTTCCTTCTAATTTAAAACCTATAATGAAAATAACATAATTTTTTGTTTAAAATTTTTATATCCTTTAACTTTTTATAAATAGCGATGTAATCTTTTATTCTTGATGATTTTATTTTTAATAACAGCGGGATGATGATGAACCATCATCACATGATGATGCACATGACATTTTTCTGGGGAAAGAATGCTGAGATACTCTTTTCGGGTTGGCCTGGATACGATAATTTGGGCATGTACATTTTGGCGCTTGTTGTTGTCTTCTTCATGGCGATTTTCATCGAATTTCTCTCTCATAGCAATTACATTAATGAGAACCATGTGTTTGCTGGTCTTCTTCAGACAACCTTGTATGGTTTGAGAGTTGGTTTGGGTTATGTTGTCATGTTGGCTGTTATGTCTTTTAATGGTGGTGTTTTCTTGGTTGCTGTTGTTGGACACTCATTAGGGTTCTTGGTTTTTGGAAGTAGGGTTTTTAAGAAATCTTCTAGTGGAAAGAAGAACTTGGATCTTCCTCCTATGAGTTGTGTTTGTTGATAAAAAAATTTATTAATAGGATTTGTTCAGAGTATCGTATTATATTGTATTGTGTTATATTGTATCGATGAATACAATGTGTGAATAAATTGTATAAATTTTCATCGTTACATAATGTCATACATAACAATTTAAAGGACATACCTACAAGAAAAGTAGGATACAGAGTAGAGCTGTTATAAGAATGTAAAACAAAGAGTAAAATAAGATTATTAGATAATAAGTAAAGATAAAAGTAGAAGAAGAAAAAATAAGGTAATAGCGCGACCACATTAAATTGGTCGTTATATAAAATGGGATTCTTCGTTGTTATGTAACAATTGATTTAACAATATGATACGTTAAATTTTAAGTAACAATCAAAATAATTAAATATTATATTTAAATTAACTGCACAATACAATAGATAAAATATAATAAGATGAAAAAGAAAAGAGGTTTATAAAAATAAATATTTGTTTAAAGAAAAAGAAATATATTTATTATTAGAAAAAAAGATATTTTTTCTCTTTTTCTGAAGATTCAATTCACGTTTCTTTCATTTCTTAACTCAATCAAAGAAGTTGGCACGCAAATTAAAGTCAATTGGACCAGCGTCTAATATTAAGCGGAGTCAAACATTTAGTTTATGAATTTCGAGTCATAATTACTTTTATTTAAAATAAAATATTTAATATAAATATAAAATTTGAATTAAAATTATTAAGTACTGTCGAACTAATAGCTTTAAGGTTGTGTCTGCCTCAGCTAGTTTTGAAAAATCTAAGCTAACGTTTGATCATATATAATTTTTGAAAATTTATTTTTAAATATTTGTGTTGGCCATGAAATTCGATCATATTTTGAGAATCTGATCTTTAATTATTTTCATGAGCTAGGTTTTAGATTTTTTGAGACTTCCACTCATAAAATTTTTAATTTTTAGGTAAATACATGTCCAAACATAACTTCAAATTCTAAAAATCATAACTTTAAAAACTCAAATTTTCAAATTTTAAATTTAATTTTAGATATGTTTTTCACACGTCACTTTTACATACATATATATATATATATATATATATATGTGTACACACTAAAGCCATTTTTGGCCCATATCTTGCTTAACTTCTTATATATCTTGCTTACCATTTTTGTACACTTGAAAGCATCATCCATCTACTTGGCAAAGTGGAAACTTGATTACGTGTATGGATGACAATTGGGCGGATTAGGACGGGGCAAGTTTTAACTTATTTAGATTTTAATCTGTCTCGTTCCGTTTTATTTATCATTTTCAAAAAAATTATTTCGTCCCGTTTATGTTATCTTTTCTTTTCTTTTCTTTTTTTAATTTAGCTACATGAATTTTTTTTTTCTTTACCATCTATAATGAAAGTTAATTGGATAAATATTTTATTGCGACGTCTCATTTTTCATCCTTCAACCTTACAAAAATAAATTATTCTAATTTGGTAAGTAAAATTTACTCTTTTTTATAATTTATTTGGCTTAATTCGGAACACGAATGTTAAACTAACTAATGTTTGGTGTAAATATATGAACATACAATCTTCAGTTTTTCAAAAATAAAATTTGCATATTTAGAAATTACAAAAAAATACTATAAGTCATAATTGTTTACCATTTAAAATATGTAGAAAATATTTGAAAAATTATGATCAACGAAAATATTCTTTTAATTATTTAAATAGTAACTAAGGCAAATAAATTTAAAACGAAATAATGAGTATAAATTTTTATTGTAAAAGAACCAAAAACATACTTTAATAAGAAAATTCATTTCTCTCAGGACTATGTCTAAAGATGACAGGTCTCCCTTTTTTTGAATATTGACATGATATTGCACAAGAAGATCACGTCCTTTCAGGTATAAACTGTTACCGATAATTTTAATTTTTTTTTTAATTTGAGTCTTACCCTACCCCATCTTAACCCATTAAAAAAAATTTAGAAATAATATTTTTCCTTGATCCACCCTGCCCCATTAAGGATTTGTCCTCCCCCCCCCCCCCCACCCCAATTGCTACCCCTAATTACGTGTGTGTTATTGGCGGGGAGAAAAATATTTTAAATTTTTTTTATATTTAATTAATTAATTTTTAAAAAATATTTTGTCTAAAAAAAATAAATTATTTTAAAAATGAGAATCAACTCCCCTATCTAATGGAAGTAAGAAAAACAAATTTAACAATTGACATTTCATATTGATTGTGTCATCCCTCAATAGTACACCGCATCGTCACCAATCACCACCCAACCTTGTAGCCTCTATCCCCCCACCCCACATTGTTACTTCTATTTTCACCTCGTATCGTATTTGTCTAGATTATATATATCTATACTATATTAAAAGCATGAAGACCCTTTAAAATATCGACTGAATTTTTTGCTCTTCACTAAAAAATTCTGGCATAGATTATTTAATTATTATCCTAATATATAGGACTTTAAAATTAATCCAAGTTGTAACTATTAAATCTTTACTTATTTATAGCATGTAAGAACTCCTAATGTTAGTACTTTAAAATTGATTTAAAATTTTACTTTTTAAATTTTTTTTCTCGACTCTACAATAAATTTATAAATCGTGCTTGTAGAATGGACTTTGTAAATAGTGTTTGTAGAATGTGATTATAAATATTGTTTATTGAATGCGCTTTGTAAACCTCGTTTGAAGAACGATTTATAAATCGTGTATATAGAATGCGATTAATTAATCGTGTTTGTCAAATACAATGTATAAATCCTGTTTATCAAATCAGAGAATTCCCTCTTTCAAGCTTCCTTACAGGCAGACACAAACGAAGGAGCTTTTAGAATGACTTCAATTGGCACACACAATATTACCCCAATCCCGGGCTTCCCTTTCATTACTTCTTTCACGACGAGAGAACCGTGTCCGCATCAGTCGAAGTGGTGGTTAATGTTCTTTAAATAAAGCTCCGTTGAACCCCTACTTGAAAGGGAGAATAGCCGGTGAAAAAATGAAATGAAAAAAGATTCTGTGAGTGAGCGTTCACACTCTCCGTTTCCGACATCGACGAATAATGGGGGGGGGGGGGGCGAGCAGCCCTTAAACCAAAAAAAAGGGAGTCTCTGACTTCCTTCCCCTATTTTTTTTATGCATTTCATTCTCTATTTGGTCGATTCTTCCGACCTTGAATCTAGATTTCCCCTAATGCCTCCTTGCTGCTTTCAAAGCTACACTGCAATTTATAAATCGTGTTTGTCAAATGCAAGTTATAAATAGTGTTTGCCGAATGCGAGTTATATTAAAAGTTCTATCATTTATTTAACACTTTAAAATCAATTACAATTTTATTAACTTATAGCAATCCTTTCTTCATTAAACTGGTCACTTATTCTTCACAATTTTTTAACTTAAGGTACGAGAAAATAAATTAAAGAGTGTAATTTCATTTTGCATCAATACGATTGAATTTCTCTTTCTTCTTCTTAAGGTTGTATAGTAGAAGGAAAGAAAGAACATATAGAAACACAACATACTTTAAGTTATCTCAATTAATCGAATATTCTTGTTATTCAATCAAGCCGTGGAAGCAGCCTCTTGCAGAAATGCAAGGTAAGACTGCGTATAATAGATCCTTATGATCCGGCCCTCGGACCCCGCGTATAGCGAGAGCTTCAGTGTTCGGGTTGTCCTTTTTTTTTTCTTGCTATTCACTCTCTTTATTAAATCTATATTATTCTTCTGTTTTAATTTATGTGAAGGTGTTTTATTAGACACATAGATTAAGAAAAAAAGAACTTTTTTGGAGCTGAAATCATCTCATAAAGGGAAAAATAAAAAGGTTTAAAATTAAGTTACTACCAAATATTTAAAGTACAAAGTCGTAGCAAAATGTCGTTCACTTTTTTTCCTTTTAAAATAAAGTTCACAATTGAAAAAATAGTCATTAATTATTTTTTTAATATTTAGAATGTTAAAATTAATTAAATTTTATATATTAAATACTTCTTCATTTGAAATATATAGAAAATTTAAATATTTAGAAATTTAAAAGTGATTAAGATTTACTTTTTAATAAATAATTATACATTGAATAAAATTATATTTATAATGCAAAGAAATCTTTTGTTTAGGACTTTTGAAAATACAATATGAGAAAAGGACAGTTTGGTACACAAAACATTCTGCGTTAATAGGATCCAGGAAAGAGTCGCACTGCAAAGAGTGTGATATAGACAACCTACCCTAATTGCAAGTATTAGTGGTTGTTTTCACTAGTTTTGACGAGTCTTTCTTAATTTGGTGGTATAACAATTACTTGACGATTAATTACAAATAAATAATGCGTTTTGTGAGATGATATCAATTTATTAGTGTCAACAAACTAGTAATAAATTACAACATGATTCCATAAATGCTGATTATTTAAAGAAATAATTTATACTATATCTTCTAATATAATATAAAACTTTGTATTCAATGCGTCTTCATAATGATAATATTCATATTAAATGTTAATCATTAATAGGTGTACAGTAATACAAATTTTATAATAATCTAACGTGAAATATACATAGAATGCATGCATTTAAGTGTCCATGTAAAAATGAAAGACTTTTTTATTTTTCAATCAAACTTTAATTCTACAACACTTTTGTTCAATGAAGCAAGTATTAGAACAAACTGAAGGACGAATAATTGGATTGGATCAAACTCTTAAATATGATCAATATTATCAATTTAAATTTATTGTTTTTATTTTAAATTCTCATATCGTTACACTAACATATCTTTTAAATATTATTTATGCTATTTTTAAATATATGTTCTTATTAATATGAGGGACATGCTTAAGACGCGTACACTAAGATTAGTATATATATAAATGCTCTCAGAATAATATTTTTGCTTATGTACAAATATAACAAAAAAAATAAGAAACTATTTATTTTTTTACCAAAAAAAAAATCAAGAAAATATTTTCCTTTGTACCGAACACACCCTACATGTATTGACCTTTTCCCTCCTTACACTTAAAAAAATCAAAACAAAATTTTTCTTTAAAAATGGAAAAGAGCGCTCTTCTAACATACAAGTCGTTGTAGTATAGTGGTAAGTATTCCCGCCTGTCACGCGGGTGACCCGGGTTCGATCCCCGGCAACGGCGTTTAACTTTATTTTTCCGTTTTCCGTTTCAATAATCAGAAGTCAGCCTCTCGGTTTAATTATAAATGCTTTTTTTAACCCCAAAAAAAAAAGAAAGTCGTTGATGTCGATTTGGTTATTTAAATTTTTTATTTTTAATTAGGCTTTTTATCCTTCGTAAAATAATAAATAATTAAATAAAATATTCATGTCAAATTACGTTAATAATTCTTCACTATATCCAAACAAGCTTTTAATCATAAATATAATATATTAAAAGAATTTTAAAAATAAATTAGTAAAAATATTTTTAATGGACAAGTAATATAAAACGGAGGAAATATTAACACTGACTTTTAAAAGTATATTTTTCTTTTTATTAAATGAACACCTTTACAACAAACATGTCCTTGAGACATTTGGCCCAGTCATCAAAACATGACAGGTGAAGAGTATCAAGTTTAATTAATGGTTAATTATTGAAGTTTTTTTTTTTTTAACAAGTAATTATTGAAGTTGACAACAAAAAGAGTGCGCATGCTTTGATTGCATAATCACACCATTAAAACTCCATCATTTCTCACATCATTATAAATATAAGTATTTTTATTTATTATTAGGTGCCGAGATATATTGACATCTCCTTAAGTTTATCAAAAATTTCATTTAGAAATATCTAAATTACAATATATTTTAGTAGTATATCAGAATACATGATAAAGTGGTTTTATTAGATACTTTTAGATCAGTTTTTGAAGAAAACTTTTGCGCATGTTCTCAAGCGTTTATTGCGTCGATTAAGTTAACCACGTAAAATTTGATCTCTTTCAATTATATACATCAACCTCAACCTGAGGTTTCATGACTTATTGAGGCTAATGCGTATAATTAAAGAGGATGGTATGTTTTAGGTCATCAATTTATCTACTAATAGATGCCGTACGCGCAGAAATCTTTTCAAAATTTGAGCCAGTTTATCTAATAAGAGCAATTTATTATTTTGTTCAGATACTCAATTATAAACAAATTGTAGTTTAAGTTATCAAAATTACTAGCAAATAAGATTCCTTTTCGAGACATGTTCGGTACAGAGAAAAACGTTTTCCTATTTTCTCATGTTCGATTGCTCAAAAGTTTTGAAAATATTTTCTTACGAAAAACAAGTTTATAAAAAATAAAGAAAATGATTTCCCTAAGGAAAGTAGGAAAAACAAGTTGTATTGTCACTTTTCCATCCTCGCAATCCCCCATCCCACCACAATCCCCTGCCAACCCCTTGCCTCCCGCCCCATCACTATAAAATAAGTAAAAAAAACACTTGCTTTCTTAAAAAATATGAAAAATATGAAAAATATTTTCCTTCCTATCGAACACACTCTTGGTATTGTCTACTAAATAATTATCTCATCACTCGTTTTTATAAATAATTTAGAAAAAAGATATACCTTGTTGTTTCAAATAAGACACATTTTTAAGTGTTCTCTAATCTGTGTGCATAATTAGAGATATTTAATTAATATAATACTATATAGGATGGATCTCTAATAGTATGAGAATCCATCCAAACTTAGCATCAATTAAAAGAATATACTTGGGAAACTCATGATAAAGAAATACTAGTAGTATGGTATGATTATAATCTATTGGTGAATGATTGTCATGAAAGAATTGGATACATGCACCTTAGCTCAGTTTTAAAAAAAAAATAGTAGAAAAGAATATTATTTTTATACTGAATTTCATGTTACCTTTCAAATTTCAAGATTGATAGACATAAACACATGAGAAAAGTATATAAAATAGATTAAAATTTGAGTTAATTACATAAAAATAGATTGTTTTATATTAATATTTCGCAATAATCAATTGGTATAAAATAATTATAATTCTTGCTCGTTTGTGAGTTTGAAGATTTCTCGCATATAAGATACCATGACAGTATATGAATATACTGTGATGGTATCATGATGTATACCATGATGATATATGAATATACTGTGATGATATCATGATGTATACCATGATGATATATGAATATACTATGATGGTATCATGATGTATATCATGATGATATATGGATATACTGTGATAGTATTATGAAGTATACCATGCCAGTATATGGATATATTGTGATGGTATCATGGATGATTAAGGAGTGTATCCCTGAAGGGCTGCTCATTTATCAGTGATACCATGACAGTATATGAATATACTATAACGGTGTCATGAAGGATTGAGGAACTCTGTGCGCTATTCTTGAAGGACTGTTCATCCTCAGTGATACAATGACAGTATATGAAGATATTATGATATTGTCACGAAAGATTGTAAGATTGAGTATTTTCTGTAATTAATTAAGGAGGCATAAAAGTAAAAAAATAGCACTCAATAAATATTTTGCACGAATGAAATAATTATGTAAGTTTCCCTAAAGACATCACTTATTCATCTAACAAAAAGACATCCTATTTCATTCACCAATTTGCCTAACTTCTAGTGGTGTTTTTTCACTTGTTCATTTTATACTAAATCTGTCAAGTGAGTCGAGTCTGTATTTAGCTCGAATTAACCCGATAAGAACCCAGATTAAAATGACCCATAGTGGCAGCTCGAGAGGAGGTAGGTTAGGAATTTTTGAGGAGGGAGTTGGCGCATTCAAGGTCCTGAGCTCGGTAGACTGGCATAGGCACTAACCCGGGTGTTGACCCATTGAGGCACTAGCCTGGGTCGGCCCGAATAAACAAAAGAAGTGCTCGTTCCATTCATTGGCCAACGACTATTTTTACAATTCGATTGTTGGCCAACGATTAGAAACGACTAAAATGGCCCCACAAAATAGGGCCACCCTTTATGCATGAATTGTAATATTTTCTTCACACTAATATCAATAACGCTTTCCTTTAATTTTGATATACATTCTCATTTTTTTCTACGATAAAGTATCAAATATATTCCTATACTATTAGAAATGATTTAAAGATATTCTTTGTTTCAATTTTAATTTAAATATACTCCTCGTGTTATACAGTCTAAATATACCCCTTTCATCATACTTTAACACAAATTTATCCTGAATTTTGATGATGAAACAGTGTCAAGCTCAATATTAAATGATCCATTCTCAATTTTAAATACCCAATTATAAGAAAAACACTTGTTTAACCTAACTCGAACCATTTTCTTTTCTTTTTATTATCTCCTTCTTTTTCTTCTACGTTCAATATCTAAAGCTTCAAAACTTGCTCTTTCATGGTGAAGTTCTGTTTTCAATACCCAAACTACGAAAGAACAAGTTTTGAAGCTTTTGATGTTTGAAAATAGAAGAAGATGATGATGATGATTATGACGATGAAAAAAATAATTTGAATCAAATTAAAGAAATGAATTTTAAATTATTTAAAATTAAAATAAAAATATATTTAAATTATTTCTAATAATATAAAAATATATTTAATCTTTTTCTTTTTAAACATAATTATTCATTAAATGATTGCATTTCTAGCCAAAGACAACAAATGGAAGAGAAAGATCCGGAGTTCATGGGGGGAGAGACATAAGAAAGGGAACAAACCATGTTACTACAAAAATACATGACAGGCACTAAACATTCCCATTCTAATTTTGCCAGCCTGTGCCTCTGTCAAACTGCCAACCGACCTTACCACTTATTTTTCTTATATTCTTTTGTCCACTTCTCTAATTTTGCCAACTTTCTCCCACTATATTTTTATTATTATTTCATTCGTTTTAATTTATTTATCTGATTTTGATTTGATACGAAATTTAAGAAAGTAAGTGAGACTTTTGAATTTTATAAATTTTAAATTAAAAATATGTACAATGTATCAGAATGTCATTCAATCTTGTGGTACTGAATTATTATATTAAAGTTAGTGGTGAATGATAAGTTATACTTCTCTATTTTAATTAAAAATTTTAAATTAAAATCTTAAAAGTAATATCTCTTTAATACAAAATAGAAATTCAAATTTATCAAAACCTTAATGCATACCCGGAACACCAAATGACCAGAAACAAAAGAAATAAAAAGTACTTGCATCGTTTCAAATTATACAAAGGTATTTGGAAAAGTTTAAGATAAAAAACAATTTTTTTTTAAATTTATGATATGAAATAAGCCATAAAAATTACATGATTATAAATTATTTTATAATTTAAAAATAAATTATTTATATTAAATATAAAAATATGTTAATTCTGGACGGGCCAAAAAAAAAAAAAGAAGTGGGAATTGGTGTATTTTAAAAATCCATAAACTCCACGTAGCGTACCATTTGCCGCACTTTCACACCAGAAATCTTATATAGAAAAAAAGTTTCTCCTCCAACATTTTGCCCATTTTCAAAACTCTCATTTTCCACCATTGTTTCCTCCATTTCTCTCTTTCTAAAGCTTCTCTCTCTCTCATCTCAGGTAAGCCATATTTACTTATACGAATTTATCATCAATCAATTCTATTTATACGAATTTATCATAATTATATATGTACAGAGATAGAGACGAATCCAGAATTTAAATTTTACGGTTTCATTTAAGGTTCTTCGCGTTCAACCTATTATTTTCTTAAAGTTATAAGTTTATATCTACTATTTGTTGCAATTTTAGTAGATTTTATATAAAAATTTATATTCTGCATTGAATGTAATGGGCCTTTTTTTTTCCAAGTATTTTTGCTGTGTATTTTCCAGTTTAGGGTTTGTTTGTGTCTGATTTGATCGGATTGTTGCAGATCTAGATGATGTTGCTCTGGGTTTTTTTTTTTGGTTAGGTTGTAATACTGAGAAGAGGGGTATAGAATCAAAGTGATGGGGAATAGAGTGGATCACGAGTACGATTACCTGTTTAAGATCGTGTTGATTGGTGATTCTGGAGTTGGGAAATCGAATATTTTATCCAGGTTCACGCGAAATGAGTTCTGTTTGGAGTCAAAATCCACTATCGGAGTTGAGTTCGCTACCAGAACTCTTCAGGTCAGTACTAATATGACTTTGTTTTAAGTTTAATTTGAAATTCGTCGGTGTTTGAGCTCTTTAATGTAGTGATGTTGTATCAGTTAATACCGAATATTGATATGCCTGTTGTGAATATCGAGATCAAAGTAAGTGAAGATTTTGAAGAATATTTTTAGAAATGTAATCTGTATCCTTTTTTACGAGGAGAATTGCAACTTAAAGTACTTTATGTTAGTTTCTAGTTTCGGAAGAATAAATTTATCTTGTCTTAACTCGATAATTGGTCAAATTGACTCTTGACAAAATGGGAACGGAGGGAGTACTACTATCATCTAGAACCTTGTGGAATGATTGATTATTTGATGTGATTTTGTCGAATTTGTGGTGGTTATGGATGAGAGTCGCGGAAGAGCTGCTGGTTTTTGAGCATCTGTGGTATTCGAGTTGGTGGGATTAAATGGATGACTAAAATTTTAGGTGCATTAGTTGATGATTGCTCCTTTTTTTTTTCTGGTCTGATACTGTTTTGGCTAACTGATCAACTTTTTTCTCCAAAGTTCTCAAGACAAATCAATAACTCTAGCATAGACATTGTGTACTGTGAACTCATAGAATCTATTTTTTCCTCTTTTCTGTAGCCTCCATATTCAGTTGTATTTTCATGTATGAACATGATACTAGTGCATACATGCAGCTGCAACATTCTGTAGATGCATTCTTGTTAGGAATGAAGAAGTTCAATGATTGCCCTGTGTAATGTTTTTCAGAATTGATCTATCTGTACTTTAACTAATGTACTTTTCAGAAAGAATGTTAATCTGCTTATGATTTGGGATTTCCGCCTTTAACTGTATGCGTGGCCTAATCTGATAGTGCTAAACTTTTGTTCTGTCAAAGTGAAATTGTTTGGGCTGGTTGTCTATCTGTAATTGGATTTGAGTGTTTTAGTGGTGCTTATCATGTCCTGTTGATGAAAACAAATACTCTGAAATTCTCAACTTTCAAAACTTCTATGCTGGGCTAACCAGGCATTCTTTCTGCTAGCCACAAGATCTAGTTCTGTGTAATACAATTCCGGTAGCAACACCAATGGAGTACTTTATCTACTTCATGATACAGGTTGAAGGAAAAACAGTCAAGGCCCAAATATGGGACACTGCAGGTCAAGAACGCTACCGTGCCATTACCAGTGCTTATTACAGAGGAGCAGTTGGTGCGCTCCTTGTTTATGACATAACAAAGGGACAAACATTTGACAATGTTCAAAGGTGGCTCCGAGAATTGAGAGACCATGCAGATTCTAACATTGTTATTATGATGGCTGGAAACAAGTCTGACCTCAACCACCTTAGAGCAGTCTCCGAGCAGGATGGTCAAAATTTAGCCGAGAAGGAAGGACTGTCATTTCTTGAGACATCGGCATTGGAAGCAGTTAACGTAGATAAGGCCTTTCAGACTATACTGACAGAGATATACCATATCATGAGCAAGAAGGCGCTGGCTGCACGGGAAGCAGCCGCGAGCACTACACGTCCTGGTCAGGGTACAACCATCAATGTTAATGATACCTCTGAAAATGTGAAGAGAGGCTGCTGTTCTACCTGAGTTGAAGCTTCAACGAGGAAACGAGATTTGGCAGGGCGCGCAAACCTTTTCTCATTTAATTTATTGGTTTATTTTTCATTACTCAGAGCAAAGAGGATGTAGATTACTTTCTTGATTGTACAAGAGAAAGGGCTTGTGAATGGTAATTGTCTAGTGATTTAGGATCTATTCTTCATGTGGTGTACTGTTTAGCTATTTCTTTTTAGAGATTAGCTATCTAATGTCTTCTGAGGTACTTGGTATACAGAGGATTCAATTAAATTGTTGCATCTTCATCTGTATTATTTTGACTTCTCTGGTTTTCTGTTAATTCAATTCCAGCATTTTAATTCGGTACCAGGTACAGTTAAATCTCTCTGTAACGGCCTCATTTGTTACAATATGTTTTAGTTGCTACAATGAGATGTTATTATAGAAACGTGTATAACAACATCAAATAAGTCTGTCATGCTTCATGTCAATGAATACTAGGAGGTCATACTCAATATAGTGTAAAACATGTTTAAATCATGCTTTTACAACTCGATAATATCATGTTGTAGTCATAAAAGAATATAACATAAGAGTAAATACCTCGAAAGAGCATACATGTCGTAGTACACCCTCGCCTCACAAAATACTAGGTTGTTCCAAAGCAATTATCCAAGTTTCAAATATTTCTTTGGAAAAAGCATGCAATTTGTACCTTAAAATCTCACTTACTTTGAAATTGGTTAGCATCCTGGACTCGAACCGTAGAAATTACCTCCAAAACTATCTCCAACCACCTCAATCTAAGCACAATATTGATTAACAACATAATTACATTAGTCGGGGTCATTCTCATATTTTTAGGTCAAAAGTCTAGCCAGGTCAAAGTCATTAAAAAGTCTCGATCCATTGTCTCAGAAAAATATATTAATTTGAGTTTGAAGTAGTACAGGAGGTAATAGGACCCTCTCTCTGTATATATAATGAATTTTCCTTTTTATATATGCTGCTAACATAATAATGCACTAAGCAGTCGTTTGGTAGGGAAAATAACTTCAGAATAATTTGAGATTATTATTGTATCCTCAATGAGGAATAAGGAATAAATAGTTGCAGGATTAATTTTTGGGTGATCTATCTCATGTTTGGTCGGATAAAAATTTTCAAATAAGTTATTCAGAGATTAATTATCTTGAAAGTATAGTACTATTTTTATCCCATCCTCAATATGTAATAACTAATCTATCTCGAAATTTTATTCCAACCAAATATGAATAAATCCATTCAAAAATCAATTTTAAAACTATTTATTCCTTAATGCTCATTAAGAAGGGAATAACAATCTCCGATTATCTTAATCCAAAATTAATTATCTCGAAATAACTTATTTTCTACGCAACGACCTCTAAAAGGACAATAGGAAATCTGAAAATGGGGTATATATTACTCCATAATCAAAGACTTTCTGTTAAAATAAAAAATATCTTTGATGTAAACACACAACCAAATCCACTAGTAAACAAATGTTAGAATTAGTAATCATTCTTATTTCACCTTTCTCAGTTTTGTCTTTGATGTGATATTGAAAAGTCATTCTCCACACTTTCATAGTTTGATTCATGTGGTTGTTTTCATCCTTTAATTTCCTTTATCCATTTAATTTGCTAAAAATTTAACAAAGAATATATAAAACAAATTTCGAATCACGAAATATATAAAATTAAATATATATTTATAATAAATTAAATATATTATATATTTTTTTAATAAAAAAGATATGCATCTGATTATTTTTCGCTTAAGATGGTTGTGTTTATAGTTTTATTATTTCAATTTACTTGTTTGATTTTTATTTGATATGAAAATTTAAAAATATAAAAAAATATATCCTAAATATATTATATAAAAAATTTAAAATTATTAAATTATTAAAAAAAAATTAAAACGAACTAAAAATAAATAAATAAATAAATTTGAAATTTTAAACACGTGGGTCGGCCAACAGCTTGGTTAAAGTTAGCCTCTCAAAGAGTCAAAGTCGCCTTTGGTATATTTTGTTTATACGAAAAGTGGTCATATTTGTTTTTGAATTTTCATTAAAAAATTATATATGTATTTTGTCATATTTTTTTAATATATATTTTTATTATTTAATCGTGACATATGCAATATATTCAAGAGGCCAGAGTTAAAATTTAAAGTTTATGAATTCTGCATTCTAATTATTTTACTTTACAAAATTCTAAATTAATATTTAAATATAATTAATTAATTTCTTAAAACAAAAGTAAAATTTAAATTTAAATTATTAAGTTCAGTTAAACCTATAATATACACATTAACTCTACACCAATCCACAAATTGTAATGTTATTTTCTAATTATGTACTCAAAGTTTTCCTTTTCTTTTTTTTTTTAAATTTTGTTTCGAGTTAAACATTATCATATAAATGAAATAAAATAGAAATTTACTACTTCCTTTGTTTATTTTAATTGTTAGGATAAGATTCACTCACCTATTAAGAAAAAAATAATAAAAATGGTAATTTGACTAATATAACCCTATAATTTTTTTAAAAACATACAATAATAATTCATTTCACTTTTTAGAATTACTTTAAATATTAAGGGTAATTGAAAAAACATGGTCAATTATCTCTTGATTTTTGAAAATAGCAGGTATTTTGAAACGACTATTTTTAATATACCTAGCAATTAAAATTAAATAGAAGGGGTATATTTTTTTATTCAAACATGATGATTTCTGATTGGTCTATTACAAGATCTCCAAACCTTGTGAAAAATAATGGAAAAATTACATATCACAACACATTTAAGAAACTATTTATATATAATGGTCATAGTTTAATATATATATATATATAATGACTTTATTTCATTTAATATATGTCATTTTTTATTTTTTACTTTGTATTTTTACTTTTTAATCATGGTCCTTAATTTACGTAACTTCCCACATAACCCATTTTCTTCTTTCTCTCTCCAACGTATTCATCTTCTTCCCCTATTTTTCCTCTTTTAACCGTAATCAAATCTCCCAAATTTCACTACCATTATCTCACAATCTTTGCTAAATCAAGTAAGTCCATTACTGATTTTATTTTTTTAATTTTAAATATATATTTTCTTTGTATTTTAAAATAAATCTTTCTTTAATCAGTGCAAATATTTATTTTTTCTTGAATTCAAATCCGTAAGATTTTTTGAAATATCATGTTGATTTATCTTTTGGTTTTGAAAATCATATTTGTGTACTTTATAATTTATGTATTAAGATTTTTTGGAATATCATGTTGATTTATATAAATTCATTTAATGTGCCATTTTTTATTCTTTTACTTTGTATTTTTACTTTTTTACCATGTTCCTTAATTTACTGCAGTAACTCCCCACCAAACTCATTTCTTCTCTTCTCTCTCCACCGTCTCATCTTCGTCTCCAACCCCCATATTTTCCTCCTTTAACTGCCCACAAATCTCGCAAAATCCGCCACAATTATTACATAATCTTGTTAAATCAAGTAAGTCCCATTCTTGATTTCTTTTTTTTTAAAATTTTAAATATATTTTTTTCTTCTTTAATTCGCTAATGTTACACCCCGTAAATTCCCGGCATATAGATGGCCTATTCGCGTGTTGGTTAAGAGTATTTGAAAGCCATACATGCTAGAAAAAGGCCCAGGGAAAGATCAGACAAGCGCCAAGTCGGCGCGTCGCAAGGCAAAATGCGACTTATAAATTGCATTCCAGGAATGCAACTTATAAATCGCATTTCAGGAATTCGACTTATAAATCGCATTCCATGAATGCGGTTTATAGTGTCCATTATATATATAAGCCCAACTTCGATTTATTTCATTAACTTCATATAATTTCCAGAAAAGTCGCGAGAAACAGAGGAGAGCGTGAGGTTTTGATAATTTCCTTCCGATTACGCTGTCAAACGCGGTTCAAACTCAAATTAATCTCAGATACTGAGGTATTTAGCAGCAAGGAGCATTCCTACGGGTTTAGTTTCGTGAAATTCCGTCGGCGAACCGTCGTGCCACCGAGCTAAGGTAAGTGGAATTGCTCCAAATTAGTGTCAATGTACTCCTAGCCTTAAAGTGAGTATTTCTCCCTTTTGGACTTTCGAGAAATCGCAAGTTTTCGATCGGCTTTCGATAAGCCTAAGTTTAGGCTATAATTATATCGAAAGTGGTGTCGTCCTTCAGAATAGTGTTGTATTTAGTATTAATTGACGTGTATATGAATGCAGTTGGGAGAAATAGTTGGAGTACTGACCGAACCTCGTCCAACAGTCGGATAACTCGAGGTTAAGGTATGTAAAGCTAGTTTCTTCGGCAAGTTAGTAGCTTTAGCCTTGTATAGTACAATAAACTCCGTAGTAGAATTCCCGGAAGTTGAATGTTAAGTATTGTGCAAGTTCAGTAAACCTAGTTTGCGTTGTGATATCATATTCAGTCTGAAAGTTAGAAAAGCATGTGCCCAAGGGCAAGTTAGTAGTTCAGATTCAGAACAGCCTATTATGTGAATAGCAAGCATGTTGTAGAATAAAAAGGAACAGATTTTAATAATAGCAGTCAGTAAAGAAAGATCTGATAGACAGACAGTTATGGCTACAGATTAGCCATTCAGACAGATAGTATTATGGCTACAGATTAGCCGTACAGTTAAACAGAGATTGCAGAATTAGTATAATTAGTAAGAATCAGTTCAGTATAGAAACAGATCAGAATAAGAAGTTAGATTCCAAATAGTCTTTTCAGTTATACATGTTTGCTATTTCTATGTGCTATTTGTTTGTTGAGACTTGTTGTGGCATGTGGGCACCCTTTTAGCATCCCCACCGCCCCTGGCTTATAGCTGTGTCAATACCATATTCAAATACCGCCACCAGCTGGGCGATGCCGTCCGCCTAGAGGACGATGATGACTGACCACCATGATAATACGGTCCAGACCACCCTGCTTGCAGGGGTAGTTCAGTTTACTCTGCGCAGAGCCAGTCCACCCTGTTTACAGGGGCAGAACACTCTATGTGCGCTTGTGGCCGGGGGTAGTTTCAGATACAAATTTTTATAAAATTACCCTGTTGCGTGCTTGCACCCAGGGGCAGTTTTTATTACACACCCCGTGTACACTTGCGCCCAGAGGCAGGAGTCTTCGGACTCAGATACAGTTTACTGTCAAAGGCCAAGGCCTGAGCTACGTACCCAAGGGGACCGGTAGGAGGAGTTCACAATTATCAGATGAGTGGAGTGACTTATTTTTGGTTGGTTTAGACCCGGGTAGGGGTAAATAGATTGTGTGTTGGTTGGCACCTTCCGGCTAATGGGGGTCGGTCAGGTTATGTGTGTATTTATATGTATATCTATATGTGTTATTAGATACTGATAAACAGTAGGACGACACGTCTTCAGGTACGCTCAGTTTAGTTATAGAATAAATAAACTCTCCCCAGTTATTCTCAGCTAGATAGACTCAGCTACCTTCTGCTTATATGTCATGTTATTGTTGTTATTCATTTCAGTTGTGTATTTCAGTTGCTCTACATGCTCAGTACCTGTGGTACTGACGCCCAGTGGGGCGCTGCATTACTTGCCTGCAGGTACTCATAGACGAGGAGGCGATCTCTCGTGATTCCAGTCATCTATTGAGTATTTAGCTCCTTTCATCCGGAGACTGAATTCCAGAGGTGTATTTCGTTTTCTTTTGTTGTACAGTACGGGTAGGTCGGGGCCCTGTCCCGATCATTTCTATTGTTATTCCTAGAGGCTTGCAGTATGTATATATTTCCCTGTGGTCAGTTGAGCCGGTCGTGTGAGGTCGTGCAGTTTGCTGTAACTGTTTAGTATTTCAGTTTATGTTGGCCGTGTGAGGCCTTAGTTTGACAGTAGTGGTGACCTTGCCGGTCACGTAGCCTTACAGTAGTCTTGTGTTGATATTACAGATGACTAGACAACATGGTGGCCTTGTCAGCCCGCATAAGTTCCTTGTTATGAGTATGTTCTGGTTAGCTGCTACTACAGGTACAGGTGGCTATAGGCCAGTTGGCCGGAGGCTGTGTTTACAGCCGTTATATAGCCGGTTTATTTCTTGAAATAGAGCCAGAGCCAGCCAAAGCACCAGATGTGCTCAGGCTGGACCATTTAGCAGTCCAGAGTCTAGCAGGCACCAGGTGCCCGTCAAACCCCCCAAGGTGGGGTGTGACAGCTAAAATATTTGTTTTTTTTTAAATTCAAATCTTTATGATATTTTGAAATCTCAAGTTGATTTATTTTTTATTTTAAAAATCATATTTGTACATTTTATAATTTATGTATCATATGTATTTAGATATTTAAGTTTGTAACCGTGTAAATTTTTAAATTTTAGGGTTTTATATTTTGAGTATTCAAAGCTTCATCAATGACGAAAAATACAATATTCAAACGATTAACAAGAGGTATATATTCATAAAACATATAAATGTATTTAATTGTATTTATGGAATAAAATAAAATTATAAATTACAACACGATAATGCTATTATGTTATACATATACATTTAAATATTTCATATATGTATTTGTTCGAATGGTTATGTATTTATCTTTACAAAATATTTATTTTAGCAGGAATATATATTCGTTCTATTTTTCATAAATTCAGATACATAATCCTGTATGTATTTTGTTTGTATTTTATGATACAAATTATTCATTTATTGTTATGAAATAATAAAGAAAGAACAAGAATATTGTAGAGAAAGAGAGAGGGAGAGAAGTTCTTATTTCTCTTGATGGGATTAAATACAATGAAGGAGAACCCCTCTATTTATAGGGATAATTTCTTCTAACTTTTCTCCAAAAGATAGACTTTCACAATGATATAAACACATATATCTAGTACAATACAAATACCTTTATAGACATTCACTACAACACAAATATGTTTATAACACTCCCCCTTGAATGTCTATTTGATAGATAATGTGCCTCGTTAAAACCTTACTAGAAAAACCCAGTGGGAAAAAAATCTAGTGAAGGAAAAAGAGTACACATATCTAATAATACGCATTTTGGCTGCCTCGTTAAAAACCTTACAAGGAAAACCCAGTGGGAAAAAACCTCGCAAGGGAAAAAGAGTACAGCGCGTATTAACTCCCCCTAATGAGAACATCCTTGAATCTTTGCATCCCGATCTTGTGCACCATCTTCTTGAAAGTTGCAGTTGGTAGAGATTTGGTGAATAAATCAGCCACATTATCACTTGAACGAATCTGTTGCACATTGATATCACCATTCTTTTGGAGCTCATGTGTGTAGAAAAACTTTGGCGAGATGTGCTTCGTTCTATCTCCTTTTATGAATCCTCCCTTTAGTTGTGCTATGCATGCAGCATTATCTTCATACAAAATTGTGGGTACTTTGTCACAATTCAAACCACATTTTTCTCTAATGAGATGTATCATGGACCTCAACCACACACATTCTCGGCTTGCTTCATGAATATCTATTATATCAGCATGATTTGATGAAGCAGCTACCAGAGACTGCTTTATAGATCTCCAAGATATGGCAGTACCTCCACATATGAACACGTAGCCAGTTTGAGATAGAGCTTTGTGTAGGTCAGATAGATACCCTGTATTAGCATAATCAACAAGATCCAGACTTGCTAACAAATTAACCGAATGTTATGCCTTATAGTATTAGCAAGATATATTAGTGCAACAATCACAGTAAGATATGGTACTTCAGGACCAAGGATTTCCTCATATAAGAATTATGAACAAGTTTAAAGAAACTTGTAAATGCTTCAGGCATTTTGAATCCTTCATGATTTTCATATAAATTTTATCAAATGATAGCATTCATTAGTATTTAAATGCGTGACATCTTCTAGTGTCTGGACTACAGGTCCAATAAGCTTTATGCTTATCAATACGCATCATTTCACTTGATAATTATTTCTACATCAACATGCTTTAATAGATGTAGAATTCAGACCCTCACAATCTTTTATAATATTGTGCACTATATTGTATCAAAAATATCGTCGACGATCAGTTCCAATGCGACATAACTTATTGAGATCTCTTCATTTTTCGTCATTTTCAGGTAACTGAACCTTTGCCAAGGTTTTGTGAAGTGTTATGTCGTGGTGCTTTCTTAAAGCAGTTGCCTCATCATTATGACCATCTTAATCACTTGCTCCTCTCCTTCTTCAAGAAGTTCTATATTTGGAACCGTTTGGTCTATCACGCTTCAGGCGTCTCATAGACTCTATCCTTCAAGGACTTTCCATTGGAGCATTTGCAACTTTTCTTTTTCCCGAGGATCTAGATAATTCATCCCACACTCAATTTTCAGTTGCTAATCACTTCTCCCCCTAATGTTAGAAAAACTAACATTTACTCCCCAAGCTCATTTGGGGACCCATCTTTGTGCGTTGTGGTGGGGCAATTCAATCATATATCGCATATTCAAATTTTAGATGGAATTATTTGGTCCCAGACCCTGAACCAATTGTGATAGGGGAACCTTGTTGGCTTGATACATTCAAGTGTTGCTACATGTTAAATAAACATATCTCATACCAAATTTTATTTGGGAGTTTTATTCTCATAACCAATGATTTAGCTTTAATTGGAGGCATACAATTTTCGCTAAACCAACATAGATATGAATCAGCATTATCAACATGATTTTATAATTTGGAACTATGCTCTTAATTTAATAATTCGAGCAACAACCTTACAAAAATCAATTGTAAGTTGATATCAAAACACATGTGACCATACCATGGATGCATCTATTAGCAAACGGTTCACATGGTAGGTGAATGGGCCCATATTCACCATTTTATAAGTTCCCAAATTTCAGGAAATATAATTCCAATCTTAGCTGATCAAGATCATTCTATCACGAGAACAAGCAACACAAGAGAATTCTTGAAGAATCTTTTATTTCTTCAACATATAGCCACGTGAATTCTCAATTATTTTTGCATCACATTTGAACCGGGATGGCCAACCGGTTATGCCAACTTATTTCAGTAAACTTCTAGTTTACTTTCGTATGTGATTTCATCATCATACCCATATTTATGTACTACAAATTAAAAAAAAAACCGGCGGGTAATCTTTTACATAAATATTTATAACCCGCTTCAATTGTAGCAGCATGAAGATATTAGATCTTCCCATAATTTATAGTCTCATTTTTTTTCAATGTCATTGAAACTTATAAGTTTCCTTTTGAGACTTAATACAACAATTTCATTCCTTCAGGTAGTAATACATTAGCTCTTCCGGAGCTCTCAATTAATTTTGTATACTAGCACATATCAATCATATCAAAATAGTTTCTCCACATAGTTTCAACTTTGAAACAATTTTGAATGTTGATGAGCTATACTCATGAACAGACTTATAGTCTTGATGGATCCCATCATATCGTGCCTTTGGGTGGATGACCATCTTCAGGTGGTCATACCTTTCTTTTAGGTTATTCCACAAAACAAGTGTATCCTTGATCGTGAGATATTCAATTTTAAGAATTTCGTCAAGATAATGACGCAAAAAATATCATAGCCTTAGCACGATCTTGTTTTGATGCTTTGTTTTCACTTTTAATGGTATCTCCAAGACCCATTGCATCCATATGGATTTTTGATGCTTTGATTTCCCTTCAGGGACTAGATCTGTATTAGATCTATATTTGTAACATTTATCAAAGTTCTCAATTTCTCATTCTTCAGGAATGGAACATGATCATCAAAATATGCCTTAACCACATAAGGTATGATAGCTTAAAACCTCTTTTAAGATATTGCTACTTCGGGAGCAAATCGAGGTATGCATATAACATAGATGATTTCTCTTACATATTTTCACAATATTGTTCTGCTGGAACAAATATATTTTTGCAATATTGTTCTTCTAGAACAAGTATGTTTTTCACCATATTGTTCTTCTGGAACAAATATATTTTTCACAATATTGTTCTTCTGGAACAAATATATTCTTCACAATATTGTTCTTCTGGAACAAATATATTTTTCACAATATTGTTCTTCTGGAACAATTATGAGGCATGAATTGCCAAGTGAATCAATAAGTCGTTCCTCAAGTTCATATACAAAATCGATATTGTTATTAGTAAATACATAAATATCAAGAAATACTAACCTTCATCTTTCTAAGAAAACTTTGATTTTTCTTACCTCAAATCTTTCAAAGTGAGTGCTCAAGGCAGAGACTCGTGCTGATAACGTGTTATGAAATAATAAAGAAAGAACAAGAATATTGTAGAGAAAGAGAGAGGGAGAGAAGTTCTTATTTCTCTTGATGGGATTAAATACAATGAAGGAGAACCCCTCTATTTATAGGGATAATTTCTCCTAACTTTTCTCCAAAAGATAGACTTTCACAATGATATAAACACATATATCTAGTACAATACAAATACCTTTATAGACATTCACTACAACACAAATATGTTTATAGCATTTATTATTTACTTTTTCTTATTCTGCTATTTTGTAATAGGAAATAAACTATTTTGTTAAATATTTTCTTTTTTAATTTCACAAGTTGTTATGAAAAATAAAAATTCTATCCTTTATTAGAATCCTATAATTAATGGAGCAGAATAATTATCACTTGAGTGATTTATGGTAACTGAATTTTTATTTGAGACATAAAGATCCGACCTCAGTTGTTTTCAACTCTATCTCCTTCTCAATCGGTATGGCTCTTGGAGGAAAGTGGATCCAGGTTGGGAACCCTAAAATCACTCAAATTTCAGATTTTGTATTTGCATTTTGTTACGTATGTTAAATACAACACATGACACATAAAATATTGCCATTTTATGTAAATAAATAACTGTTGCTACTTACACCTATTTTCTTTCAAATTGTTGTCCATTTATGAAATTTTCTCAAATTTAAAAGAAGATTGTGAAAATAGAAGTAAAAACTAAGAATAGTAATGACCGAATAAGTCTAAATACCTTACACAATACTTTACTCATTTAATGTTAAATTTCTAATGTTAAAATTTACACTCACCAAGTATAAAAATTGCATCATCATGAAAATGTTCAAACACTTGTTGCAACTCGAAATCGGTTGTACGACTTTACCCAAATTCAAAGTGGTAATATTTTGAAGTGAATTTAAATATTATTATTTTTGATGTATAGTTATTTGATAATGTTTAACTAATTAAATTTGGATATGAATGTAAATGAAAATGAAGATGTTAATTAAGATAATTTTATCAACAGATTCAAATATGCTTGATGATGTGATGTGGGTGTTGAATATGTTATAAGTCATTGTAGAATTATGTACTTTCAGATATGTTAGAAATGTTAACAAATTGTCATACATATAAGTTTAATTGTATATTGAAAAGAAATTTTTTATAAGGAAAAAAAAAACGAAAGACTAGTCTGCCTAGCCCGCGGCCCTTTTAGGACTAGGTTGAACGAATCATTTTAAGGTCATTTAAAATGAAGAATCTGTCTGTTCTAGCCAACAAAAAAAGCCGTAAGATTTGAATTGAATTGAACTAGGTTGACCTATTTTGACAGCTCTACTTATGACCAATTAAATATGATCATTTCTAAATTATGAAATAATGAATTCAAAAGAATTATGATTATTTCCAAGTCTTTTTATAGTGTCATTAAAAAGATGAAAAGTCATACAACTTGGCCAACTTTCCCATGATAAAAACTACAACAAACATTATATCTACTTTTATTATATGAAAATTTAAAATAAAAAGGATAGTTTTCGATAATTTGGATAGTTTTAATTTATTATTTTTATTTTTTTCTTTAAATTTGTTTCAAAAAAGATGTTTTTTTTTCTTGAAAATTTTTTAATTATAATTTTTCAACATATTTAAAATCATAAAATTAAATAATATTTTAATATATTTTACATATTTATAGTTTAAGACCATAAATTTAAAAATCTTCTTTACTTTCTTAAATTTCGAGTCAAATCAAAATCAAATAATAAATTAAAAAGGAGGAAATAATAACATTACTCGTCAGAATGTAAAGTGGAGGCTCTGTGTAAAAGCAGTGGGTTTATAGCCTACAAATACAATAATAAATTTAATTACTTTGAATTTATAATTTCAATAGTGTAATTAATTCAATGATAAGAACTTAATATGGTTAAATTCATCAAATTTAAAATATTAGAATTTGCTCGATCCTTTGTAAGAGCAAGAAAGTGAGAACAATCATTGAGTACTTTTAACATATATGTACATATTTTAAAATTCACTAAATTTCCAATAAATATTAGATTTAATTTAAACATATAATTTAAAAATACGATAAGTTTAATACGAAAAATCTTTAAATTCACAACAATCAAGTCTAAATCTTGAATTGTCCTCTGCATATACTCCCATTTCATCAATTATATTATATTGTCCATGATCAAACCCTAATTCAACAGCTTAACTAGAATAAGTGCACTTATTTCCTATGAACTAAGGGACATAATCTTGGAGACTTCAAGTAGGTTTGTTGTATCTTAGAGAATCTTCAAGAATCCACAATGTCATTAGCAATTGCTTATTCCAACACTAGCATAAGTGTTGCAAACAAAAATGATCTAAATTTGAGGCAAAGAAAGTCGCTTGAGTAAATCAAGGATTACAACATGACTATCTCGTATCACCCAGAAAAAGAAAACGTGGTGATGAATGTCTTGAGTAGAAAATCTATTGGTATTTTGACTTTCATATCAGCTAATTATATTCGACCTTTTGCCATTGATTTTTAGATTTTGGATAACTAAAGTGTTGGACTTGATGTTTCACAGTTTGGAGGTATGCTTAGAATTTGGTTAGTCTAGAGTGAAAGTGGGATAAAATCCATTATTGCCTTTTGTAATAGGCTTGCCACATATTTTGAGGAAGCATGAGTCTGTTTGGATAAATGTGGACAGACTCATATATCATTGACTTTTAATGTCATTTGGACGATTAGTTGTACTTGGGACAAGTTAGAGCACGCAAAAATCCTATTCAGACAAGAGAGTAAGATTTGCAGTTTATGGAGGGCAAGTTGGTACATTTCAAGGTTTCTCAAATGAAGGGTGAAATGAGATTTGACAAGAAGGGCAAGCTGAGCTCAAGGTATATTAGCCATTTGAAATCCTAAAAAGGATTGGGCGGTGGCTTATAGATTGTTCTTATCACCGGCTTTATCGGGAGTATATTCAATTTTTTATGTTTTCATGATTTAGAAGTATTATTCTCAAGACCCAAGACATATTGTATAGGTCATTGATAATGAGTTAGTTTAACTTGCTCAGAAATTGGCCTATGAGGAGATACCATAACTATTTTGGATAGATAAGTCCGCTAATTTAGGTCAAAGAGTATTCCTTCCGTTAAAGTGTTGTGGAGGAACCATTCGAGAAAGGAAGCTACTTGAGAGGCATATCAAGACATTTAGAACAGATACCCTCAAGTGTTTGAGGCCCAAGTATAATTATAGATACAATCGGGGATGAATGTTATTTTTAGTGGGAAGAATGTAACAACTCAACCCCTCTTTTGCATATTTTCGTGTCATTTCATGATTTATGGCTTTACATATATGTATATTATATTTTTGGACTTGTTGACAAGTTCGGGTTGAGATCCGATGGGATCGGGGGTGTGTCGGCACCATTGAAAACTCAAACAGAATTATAGATTTTTTTATACTGGTGCTAACTTCATGATGGCAAGGCACTTTTGGCGAATCCAAAACACGATGGGGATGTACACTGTGAAGCAAGGGACACGACATGACCAAAAGAGTAGCCTGCTCAAAACCCTCAATCAATCCTTTTTGCTACCTTAGGTTTTAGGGTGCAATCGCGTAGGCTAGTGCTTCTCAAAAATGGGAAAGGGTCCCAATCACTGCATTCACCGATAAATTTTTTTCTACGGGTGGGTGGGGTAAAAACACTATAATTCTGGGCGGGTAGGTGGAAATCACTGTAAGTTAGTTGACTTCTCAATCAAAGGTGGTCTGGCTAAACCTTTAAGTAGGAATAGATTTTATAACTCATGATACCGTTAAGATATAAGGGCATTTCTAGCATTGAAACCCCTATTGTTATTGAATAGTTCAAATAACTGGTTGAACATACTAAAATTTTCAAGAATAACCTCCCCTTGTCGAAAAGAAGGGTCTGAAGAAGACAAAACCTTCTCATCCCCCATAGGAAGTAGAGTGTGGTGAAAGAACTTAGTCGTTCAGTCAAAGGGGACATGTTAGCAGCTTTAGAATGACTGAGTAGTAAAGCAGAAGTTCGAATTTCAAAAGCATTTTTATGACTTAAACTTGAAATTTTGGGCCAAGGGATCTCAAATTTGAATCAAGAAAAGATGGAGATTCAACCTTAAAATTCTGGATAATGATTCCTTACATCAATCTAGTGATTATACGTTAATTTAATAAATTTGAATCAGGAATCATGCTTTTCAAGAGACTAAAATTGTGAATTTTCAAGACTTCAACTTAAAATTAGAAAATCATTTATTTAACCAAGCTAATCATATCAAAATTCAATAGCCAAGTTAAATCAATGATTTTCTAGTTTTAAGTTTAAGTCTAAAATCCTCAATTTTAGTCTCTTATATATGCATAATCCCATGGTTCAAATTCGATGGTCTAGATCGATGAAGGAATCATTATCTAGAACTTGGAGTTTAATCCTCACCTTTTATTGATCCAAATCTGAGAGCCCTAAGCCAAAATTACTGAGTTTAAGTCTTAAAAACGCTTATTAAGTTCAAATTCAGCCTTTTATAAGCCATGGTTCCTCTTACACAATTCTGAGACTCTTTATTGCATTCAAGAAACACTGATTTTCCTGGCCTATGCAATCTTTCCCTAGCCCCTGCAGTCGCGAAAAAGGATTGATCGACAGATTTGACCGAGCTACTCGCAATCGTGTCATATACCTAGCGTTCGCGATGCATATGTACCTTGTGCTTCGAGTTTGAGACAGTTTTCCTTGCGCAAAAAATGCAGTTGTACCAGAAAATGTATAATTCAGTTTAAGGTTCTAATGATGTCGAAACACCCTTGAGCCCCTGGCTCCTAACTCGAGCATGCCAACAAGTCCAAAAATGTATATGCACCTATGTGAAGTCTCAAACGTGAAATGACATGCAAAAAGATGGGTTGTTGTTACATTCTCCCCTCCTAAAAATTATATTCATCCATGAACGGGTCTAGAATTAATACGTGGAGCCTCAAACAACTGCAAGTATCTAGCTCAATGTCATGCTTTTCTTCTAAGTAGCTTCCTCGCTCAAATGGTTCCTCCGCAATACTTGACCAAAGGAATACTCTTTGACCTTAACTGGCGGGCTTACTTGTTCAAAATAACTATCAGTATATCCTCATATGCCAATTTCTGATCAAGTTGAATTGAATCATGATCAATGACATGTAAATATAACTTAGGTCTAGGAGTATTTCTTTAGAATAAAAAAATTAAAAACTGAATATACTCAGATAAAGCTGGCGACAAGGCCAATCCACAAGCCACCACTCCAATCCTTTTCAAGATCTCAAATAGGCCAATATACCGTAGTCTCAGCTTTCCCTTCTTGCTAAATCTCACTATACACTTCATTGGTGAAATATTCAAAAGTACCAACTCGCCCTTCATAAACTGCAAATCCCAGACTCGTTTATTCGGATAGGACTTTTGCCTACTATAAGATATCCTAAGAGGTCTTGAATTATTTTCACTTTGTCTAAGTTTTGATGTACCATTTCTGGTTCTAAAAGCTTCTTTCACCTTGTTCGAACCATCCAATTGGAGAACAACCTCGCCTACCGTGTAAAGCCTCACATGGTGCCATCTGAATACTAAATTGATAACTATTGTTGTAGGCGAACTCCACTAAAGGTAACAGATCTTCCCAATGATCTCGAAAGTCAATGGCACTTGTTCTTAAAATGTCCTCCAAAATTTGAATGACTTACTTAGCTTGACGATCAGTTTGTGGCTAAAATGTTATATTGAGCCCAACTCGGGTACGCAAGATTGGTTTTTAGATTTATAATATAGCAACTTGGCCATTTTAATTAAAAAAATAAACTCGGGTATGCAAGGACTTTTGAAACGACTGTCAAAACTAAACCGTAAATTATGACCCTCTATTAGAAATGATGGAATTAGGTACCTGTCAGGCCCAAACCGGTTCAAGTGCAATAAACATCCAATGCTAAGAACCACATCAAAAATACCTCATAGAGATAATAATTCACACAAATGACCTATTATAATTTGATCAAGTCAATTATGCATATTTCAAGTCAACATAATATCTTAAAATAATTACCAATTGTATAAATAATATAAAACTTTATCTGTCAACTAAACATTTGAAACACCTAATAATACATGACTTATATAGAGTCCCACAATACGAGTATCTATTTATGGAGCTTCTGAGAAAAATAATTGTCCCAGGGCACAACCCAAATCTAACAAGAAATAAGAATAAGTAGTCTGAGTTCCACGAACAAGCATGTGAGCTCACCAAAGTCTGGATGAATAGCAAGCACTCGTAGTTCGTGCGATGCTCCTCTTCTTTACCTAACAGATGATAAAAAACAACAATAATATGCCTGAGTAATGGATACTTAGTAAGATCATTAATGAAGAAATGATCGATTTCGCTTAATTAGATTCACTTGTTAAATCATGTCAATATAGACCCAAATTATATATTTTATTGTTATTCAGTTGATTATGTTTCAAGAATTGAATTATGCCAATACATGTCCACAGTATGCCAATACAGGCTCAAATTAAGAGTATGGAATAGTAGCCACTTTAGACTCCCTAAATACTTTTCAAATGAAATAGTCAAACACAAAAGTCACTTTAATAAAAATATTTCTTAAAATAAGTAATTTTTAGCCACTTGACAAACTTGCTCCAAACAATATATCCTATTTGTTGGATGGTCAAGATGGCCATAATATAGGGAACATAAAAAGATTTTAGCTTTTTAATCTTTTGAGAGAGTAGCATGCATAGTGGGGTTGGGGCTCCAATTTACTTTCTCTCTCTCTTTTTTTTTTTTTTGAAAATTTAATTTAGGTTAAGGGCGTACGAAATTGTTTTGAAACCTAAAAAAAGCAAAGGGACTTTTATTAGGAAATGGCGCCGTCGTCTAATGAGCAATGACCTCAAGTAGGGGTACACCCCCACATGATTCATGACACATCTACACGCAGCAAACCAACGTTAGATTTAGCAATTATCAAGGAAGCCACACGAGCAAAGAGATAATTTGATACATCTATTGTAATGATAATAATAATAATCTCCTAATCTTTTCATCCTGCCCTCATTCTTGATTTTCCCTTTCCCCCATCAATATCAAATCTACAATTGTTTTTCTTGTAATAATCGATTTTTGAAAGAAAACAAACACAAACAGAAACACCCTTTTCTTGGTTTTCCCTTTCCCCTTTTTCTTGTTTGGATTGTGGGTGTTTTTTTTCCTTTTCTAGTGTTTGTTGTAGAGAAAGAAAACAGAAGAGGGTCTCCGAGATGGCACAAAATGAGCAGCAGCAGCAGGGGTTAATAGAGCCTGCGGTTCTTGATGATATTATCAACAGGCTTTTGGAGTTTAGGAATGCAAGAACTGTTAGGCAGGTTCAGCTTTCAGAAGCTGAGATCCGTTCCCTTTGTAGCGCTTCAAGGGAAATCTTCCTTTCTCAGCCTAATCTCCTTGAACTTGAAGCCCCCATCAAGATCTGTGGTAAAATCTTTGTTCTCCATCTCTTTGTGTTGTTTTTTTGTGACCTAGAAATCCGTCTGAGGTCAACCCTTAAGACCAATCGCAGCCCTTCGAGACTGGGGATAGTGGATGCTTCCCTTTACCATTCTCCGCTTAGATACCAGGCTTAGTTTGCATGGCGCAAGACCCGTGACCTCTCTATGTGTTTTCATATATTGGCAAATGTAATATATATATGATTTGTTTATATTGTTGGCCACTAGTAGCTTGAGATTCTTGATGTATATGATTTCTGATCATAGGCATACAGAATTTGTTTTGTTTTTGATATATCTTTTGCAATTTATCATAAAAATGACAACTTTTCTGATAAATTTGGAAACTTATCTGATCCCTGATTTAGGAAGGGATGGGTGGGTGAGGTTTTATTGGGTAAGGTAACATGTAAGTTTGTTTGGTTTAATTTGTATATGCCTCAATCTGAAATTAGTTGGGGTCACCTAAATGAATACTCAGTATTTGTTTCGTGATGTTTGCACCTGTTACAATCCGGTACTTGTAAAAGACAAATTAGGTCTTCTTTATATTTTCTACTGAAATACCGATGGCTACTTGCTTCAGTAAAATGTTTTATGCAGCTTCTTAAAGTTTGATTATGCACAGCTTGCTCACTCATCTTATTTAGCATGTATCGGGTAGGGTAGCATGTAAAATTGTGTCTTCTAATATATCCAACAACAACAACTATGTTTCAATCCCAATTTTGTTGGGGCTAGCTATATGAATCCTCAATATCTATTCTGCTCCATTTGGACCCTTTTGATTCCATGACTTGTCTTTTAAGGCAAATTAGGGTTTCTCAATAGTTTCTTCTGAAATACAAATCTCTACGTCGTCTAGTTTATCTAAGGTGTTTTTTTTGGAGCTTCTTTAAGCTTGATTGTGCACTTGCCCACTCATTTACATTTCAGTTGATTGCCTTATCTGCACTCATGGCTTACATGTGGATAGTTGATTTAATATATATTTTTCTCTTAATGTAAAATGTAGAATGTTGATATTAGGGCAAGGAGTTGAATATCATATGTGCTTTTGGATGGTATTACCTAGGATATAGCATATTGCCTTCTGCTGGTGCTTGTTTTCTGCATTCACGCCGCCCTAAAATTTTGTTCAAGCCATTGTTGTCAAGGCACGCTTAAAGCGCTCTTAAGCCCTAAAGCGAGGTTCAAGACACGTTGAGTGGTTTGCCTCGCTTAATGTATGCTTCAGTGTCATTATTAAGGCTCTAAGACACACTTTTCCTTTTGAATAAGTGTTTCCTGAAGAGGTGACACTAAATTATTAGCACTTTATTATAAAGAAATTTCAATTTCTTTATCCATATATTTTTGTTGCTCATGCTTATATTTATTAGCCTAGGACTAAACATATATATATATTTGTATCTTTTCCTATATTTACGCCTTTTTTCATTAACGCCCGCACTTTATCTGTGCTTTGCGTTTAGAGCCCCAACATAATTTAGAGCTTTTTTGCGCTTTTCATTTTTGATAACGCTGGTTCAAGCTGAAGTAATTGTATGATAACCGGCATGGTTCTTGTACTTTGTCTCTGTAACATCTTGGTTCTGCTCTTCTATTAATAAAATCCACCACTTTTCACTAAAAAAAAGGATAATCGGCACGGTTCTTTCTATGAGAGGGTTATAAACAGGGTCGGATCTAGGGAGTCGGGAGGGTGTTCACCCGAACCCCCTTGGCAAATAATTACACAGTATATATAAGATAATTTTTAAAAAATTTGTGTACATAAACAAATTTGGATCCCCTGAACACAAGATTAAAGGTTGGCTTAGTGGTTTAGGGGATTCAGAATTTACCTTGAGTTCAAATCTCAAGCACTAAATTTTTATTTTTCAAACCCCCTTAGTGAAAATCCTAGATCAGCCACTGGTTATAAATTGCTGTACTTGTTAGATTTCGGAAATATAGCTACTAAAATTTTAGGAAAGGAAGGAGGGAGATAATAAATTCTTTCGTAGTCATCGTAATTGTCTTGTCTATCTTGAAAACAGTGAAACTTTAATGGTGTACATGATATCTTTATTTAATCTGCCTTATGTAGTCATGGCAATGTACTGTGATTCATTTGAATATTGTATCATCAGTATTATCTTCTATCATGAAGTCAGCTTACTTTATGATAGGTTGCTTGTTCCGATTAATAACATTTTACTTTCACTGTCTTGTATTTTGGTTCTTTTTATCGTTTCTTTCTTAGCCAGTGCATGTATCATTCATTTGAAAACAGTATTGAACTGATAAATCTGTCTCCTTTCCCCTCTCTTTGTTTTTTGGTCTGGATTCTAGGTGACATCCATGGCCAGTATGGTGATCTTTTGAGGCTTTTTGAATACGGGGGATTTCCTCCTGAGGCTAATTATTTGTTTTTAGGGGACTATGTGGACCGTGGCAAACAGAGTTTGGAAACAATATGCCTTCTACTTGCATACAAAATTAAATATCCTGAAAACTTCTTTCTCTTGAGAGGAAATCATGAATGTGCTTCTATTAATCGGATTTATGGATTCTATGATGAATGTAAGCGCCGATTCAACGTGAAGCTATGGAAATGCTTCACTGAATGTTTCAATTGTCTTCCTGTTGCTGCTCTCATAGATGAGAAAATACTGTGCATGCATGGTGGTCTTTCTCCAGATCTAACAAACTTAGATCAGATAAGAAATTTACCTCGTCCAACTGATGTTCCAGATTCTGGTTTGCTGTGTGATTTACTTTGGTCAGATCCTAGCCGGGAAGTTAAAGGTTGGGGAATGAATGATAGGGGAGTTTCATATACTTTTGGTCCTGATAAGGTCGCAGAATTCTTGATGCAGCATGATATGGACCTTGTTTGTCGTGCCCACCAGGTATTTATACGATTTTTGCTTCTTTTGTCTTCCCTTTATTTTTTTCCATATTGACCAAAATATTTTCAACCTAGGTTGTTGAAGATGGTTATGAATTTTTTGCTGAAAGGCAGCTAGTGACAATATTTTCGGCCCCAAACTACTGTGGTGAATTTGATAATGCTGGTGCAATGATGAGTGTTGATGAAAGTTTAATGTGCTCGTTCCAGATACTGAAGCCAGCAGATAGAAAGCCTCGATTTTTATGAGGCAAAAATTGATAGCTTATATCTATGCGTTCGTAGAGCACTTAAGGTTAGTAGCTTGATGCAATCTTATTTCCCATAATATATGCAACAGTTATGCTGTTTCCGTGGTAGAATGAGCAACCCGTCTTAGAAATATCTCATTTTTGTCATCAGTTGATTTCATGATATTGAAGTGAAAAGTATCTTTGGCTTGTCATTTCCTATTCTCAAAATATTTTCTCTGATAAGATAAGATTTTATTAAACAGTATTAAACTGATGCTGTGGAAGTACTAAGATAATGCTGGCTTGATTACATTAAAATCCTAAGCAGTATAGCTAGCTTGTGCACCATGTTATCTGAATTCATAACAACGTTTCCATCTTTCCAATAGTACAAGTAATGCAAACAGCTATATTTCACAGACCTGCTCCTTTTTGCTTTCAAAACCTCTTATTTCTTTTTTTCCATATAGTCCAAAGCTATGCTAAAAGGAACAAGTCTCCAGATCTTCTTGGGGATGCTTCTAGACATGCAATTTCCAGCACTCTTAACCTAAGTTGCTCGGACTCTTCACTTTTGGTGCCGCACCTGTGTCGACATGACATGGGTGTAGGATCCTTTCCAGATTTGATCAACCAATTTTGGGTACTTTGACCAAAATTGAAGGAGAAATTCGGGACCTATTCAATGATCTTTGTAATCAAAACAAAAGTTAAGGTGAAATTGAAGAAAATTGAATAACTTGTAAATAGAAATTTCTATGTTGGTACTTTTCCTTTTATCTCCTTCTGGTGTTCTTCTCACGATCAATGTTTTCTCCTCGGAATACCTTATAAGTTTTCCACATAATGTCTCATAATTTAGACATATAACTCTATTTTTAGATATTTGAATTATTTTTAGTCGAATTCCCACACCTAAACATACTTGGATCCGTATCCTCAAATCTTAAAATTTAGATCATGAAGGGTCCAACCTCCTGATCCGCACCATATCAGACACCCCGCACCCGAGTCTGAGCAACTTAGCGCCCTTAACACATTCCTGAACTTCATAGGACTTGTCCAATGGATGCCAAAGTTAGCTATGACCATGGTTTACACTCGCCAAGTAAGTTCATAATGCGCAAAAATATGATCCATAGATTCACATGATTTCTTACACAAGTAGCATCTGATGCACATTATCCAATCCCTTATCATCAATTATTCTTGCGTTAGACATATCCATAGATTCACATGATTTCTCACATAAGTAGCATCTGATGCACATTATCCAACCCCTTCTCACCAAATTTTCTTGAGTTAGACATGCTTCATGAGATACTAGTCAACCAGAAAAGGAAGCTTTTGTTGGGACTGTAGTCATATAGATCATCTTCCAAGGCCAGTTTTGTGCTTGCACTGGCTGAACTGCATTGAGTTTTTTTTTTTATTTAATAGAATGAGCTGACAATAAAAGAACCTTTTTAGTAGCTTTCCAGAGTAGGCCATCTTCTTTTTCTGGCAATAACACTACTGATTGCATCTTCTGAATGAATAAATACAACTTCCTGCATTTTCCTGTCAAAGAGATTCCTTCTGAACTGGAAGTTCCATCATGAATCAGTAAATATATCAGCTAAGAGGACTTTAGGATTAAAGGCCAATCTGTACAGATTGGGAAATTGATTTTCAGCAAACCAAACCCGTTGCAGCTGTCTTCCCGAAGTCTGATCTTTTTCCCATTGCCTACCCTCAAGACAACATACTTGTTGAATTCCTCCAGGCCTGTCCCCAAACAGCTATTCCATATGGAGTCTTCGCTGCTCTAGGTTCTTCGAAACTCTCTCTTCTGTAAATCACCTCTTCACTGCTTTCCAGAGAAATTTTTTCCCATCATTTAACCTCCAAAGCCATTTACATAGCAAGCTCTGACTGCAAATTCTAGGAATTCCAACTTCCAGACCCCCTTCCTTCTGATTTTTTGTCACAATGCTCCACTTTACTAAATGAAATTTCTCCTTTCTGGATTATCTTCTGATTTTATCGATTTTCTTCTCCACCCTAGCTGGAATAGGGATCAGAGGCAAGAGATGGGTTGTGATGCCATCAAGAATACAATTTAGTGATGTCAAAATATAGTCACTTTAAAGGTGTAAACACTGTATATTGCTTTTATTCTCTCATTCTGCTTGGTTTACTTTGTTCATTTAGTCTGTCCCACGAGGGCTGAATAATTTTGTTCAATGAAAAGATACAATCTTAGAAGTCAAGCACACATTTAATAATACTGTTTTACGTTATTTTGAATTTTTATTATCATTCTACCCGTTTCATGTTTTTCAAAATTATTTTAAGAAATAACCAGGCCTAAGTACAAACATTACCAATCAAGGTAGATCCCTTAATATGGCACAGAAGTTCTTCTCCATCAAGACCAATAAATGGTCACTAGATGGTCCACTTCTAGATTGATTTCGCTTCTCATTTTTCCGGAAATTCCCCACCTTTTCACTCCCATGATTCCACATCTTTCTTCAGGAAAAGGGTACGGTGTTATGTGGTTCAGCTACTTTTTATCCGCTTCTCAAGCTCAATGTGTTCCAAAGAAAAATGGTGGGATAAAGTTAGTTGCAATTATATTTGACGCGACCATTTTGTTGATACTAGATAAATGTGTATTCTGATAAAAATGATGATCTTAACTGTTAAATTACCAAGATGCTCTTTGACCCAGAAGATTCTTTTAGGATGTGTCATATGAACAATCAATTTTTTCTTCTTCTTTTCCTATTAGTGTACGAAGCTAAACTACGGACACAAATACGAAGTTATTTGCTGCTGGTTTTTACTTGTATGCTTATTTGGTTTTCTCCCTTTATCTATTTCTGTTTGTATTTATTTCCCACTTTTTGGTTTTGGGGAAGAGAACATGACTAAAACCCTATCATATGGTATATTATGAAATGCTCTACCACTTGGAAGATCCTTTTGCTGCCTAACCTGCTGATTTGAGAGTATATCGTGAGCAACTGTTATCGGAGAATCCAACTTTGACATGATTTAATTTCTAAATCTGCCTTATGTTATATTTTCTTTTACTTCCATGCTTGTGAAGAAGTAATTAGCTGTGGCATCTGACAGTGGTTGTAACTTAAAGAAAATTGAAGAATAATAATGTGACTTTTCAAAGAAAGCAAAAGTAGAGGGAAGGAAGGAAAAGGTAGATAATAGTCTTTGGTGCTCGTTTTAAAAATACACATTATCTTGTGTTTAGATTCTTTAAGGCAAGATGAGCACTGGTGTTATTTTGTATTCTCTTCCTAATATGTAATTTGGTCATTGGCCAATTTTGAATATGTTTAAAGTTTTCCTCCTTATCCTTCTATTCTTTCCCTAAAATTGACAAAATAGGCAAACTTCCATTCCTCTTACTTCTTCTCCTATCCCTTTGTTGCTGTCTCTTTTTCTCCAATCTAATGGAATGTTTGAGCTTCTCGGTTAGTGAAAAGGAACTTCCATGTCCTTTTCTAGTTGCATCTCCATTAGTGGATTTGTTTAGAAACAATACATTTTATTCTCATGAGGAGAGCAAATGATTGCATCTGTCTGGGTACACTTATTTCTACGTTACATGCCACCGAAGTCTAAACCAACATGAATAAAATCTTCTATTTGCATTTTATCAAAAGAAGTTTGCAGTACATGAAAAATGGCATGATGACGAGTCTTGCTAAGAGTGCCGCTTAATTAATGAGACTGCTGCTATCTTTACCTTCTCTCCAGAAACAGAACCTTGTATTCACCAGTGAGGCCATGTGGTAAAGCTCTGTATGCCTAGGTAAAGCCATACAACGACAACAGTTACGCCTACTCCAAACAAGTTGGGTTCGGCTATATAAATTCTCAATGACCATATTACTCCATTTAAACTCATCTCCTGCCGATGTTATGCAAGTACAAATAAAAAGTGTTAGAACTTCTATACAACAACAACAATTACGCCTTGTCCCGAACAAGTTGCAGTCCGCTGTATGAATTCTCAAACACTATGTTGCTCTATTTAAACTCATCTAATGCCAATGTTATGCAAGTACAAATTAAAAGTATTAAAAGTTCTCTACATTTTCCAAACAAATAAATTTTTGGAAGGCTAAATCACTGGGTATGTGTTGTTGAAAGGCTAAATCGCTCTTAGAAAGTATAGGGCCTATAGGAGAAGTGCTAACATGTCTCAAGACTTATTCTCAACTAATAGGTATTATCTATATAGGTATTTTTCTTTCACTGTGTTCGATCTTTCGCTAAATCGGCATGTATCCAAAAGGAGATTATAGGTCCTTCAAGATCTTCCATGTGATTTTAGGTCTATCTGATCTTCTTTTAACACCTGTACTCACCATGGTTTTATCCTTGATGTGTGCTACTTGAGCCTTCTCGTAAATGTGCTCATTTCTAATCTTGTATGACCGTACATCCATTCTAGTGTCCGCAACTATGCGACATTCATCCTGGGGATGTGTTGTACTTTAATGGTCCAACACGACATTCATCCTAGGATGTGTGTGGTACTTTAATGGCCCAACATTCAGTTTCATATAACATTGTTGGTCTTATAACTTTTCTGGAGAACTTACTTTTCACTTTGCTAATCATTTTTCTATCACATAGCACCAGCAACATTTCTCCATTTCAACCATTTGATTTTGATTCTCTGTGTAATATCTTTTTATTTTGTTCTCTGGAACAACGAACATAAAATCCTGATACTGTACTTGCATTGGAAAGATGCATCTTGACATGACTAATAACTGCTGCTAGAATTTTATCCTGTGAAGATCATTGATAACTGTACGACAAAATAAACTGTCTTGCATTACACTTCGAAATGAATATATTCTCAATCCTCTAATTGAGCTATGGTGTGGCAAATCTCGAAGACATTATCAACGTAACTTGAGGCTTAGAAGGTGATGTCAGTTAACGCAGAGAGTAGCGACACCCAAAATTGTTGTCTATGGGATGAATGGTACCGAAACAATCACGGAGGATATAAGAAATGCTTGAAGAGTTGTTAGAAGGTAGCATTGCTTGAATGATCGCGAGAAAGAGGAGTGACACCAGACACCAAAAGAAAGAAAAGAAGAAAATATTGGTTTAGAGGGCGAGCAACTTTGGTCTGGCAAGAGCATAAGGTCACTCTGTAGTAGTAAAAACTATTTGAGTCTCGGCAAAGATTATAGAAGTTTTCTCTACTAATAAGCCAAGTTAATATTTTCTAATTAAATGCAAAATATCCTAAGATATAGTATAGAGTACTCTATACAGTTTTCCTGATTCAAGTGTAATGAATCTAGACATGTTATCTCTTGATATACTTGCAACAAGGTAAAAAAATGTATTTTGGGCCTAACTCAATGTCAAAAAGTCAGATTACAAAGTCGGGTTTGTGTAAAGACCATATAAGTAGATACTGAATAGCAATTCATGGGACATTCTAACCCATCTCTACCCATGCCCAAGGTTGGAACATTTCGACCGTGGACAACATAACATGACAGTCAACATTAGGTAAACTAAGAATAGGAATGGTTCGACTCTGATACCATGCTAAAAAAAGGAATATTTGCTAAATTAGCTCATGAAGTGTGGATTGTCCAAGACCATATAAGGTAAGGAGACGACTTATTCTCTCCATCAATATGGGATAATCTAACACCCTCACGTGCCCACCACTAGACATTTGGAATGGGTAGAATTTAACGAGGCCCAACATTGGATAGATCATGAATAGAGTGAGATTATTGGTTCTGTAACATGTGATAGGAAAATGGATAGTGGGTTTAACGCAACTGTTAAAGGTAACTTGTATGGTGAGGATTATCTAAGAGACTAAGACCATATAAGAAGACAACCACACATTCCCTCAACCAATGTAGAAGCAACTAGGGAGTCATGAAACATCTAAAGACCTAAGGTTTTTGTAATAGTTGGAACTTTATTCACTTAAATAAAAAGAAAAAATGAAACCACAAAGGTGCAACATGTTACTACTAACTAAAACATTGGGAAGTCTTTGTAATTAGTCCCAAATTTTGGGTTTAAATGGTCTTCATATTTATTGTGTACCACTGTTGGCATCAAACATGGGGTACTTCTTTATATTGAGATATAATGGTTCTCCATTTCTCAAAATTGTTTGTCTGTAGTTCTATCATTTGTTTAAGCAGTCCATAATGTTTTCCGTTTTTTGAGTGTTGTGTGAAGTTGACTTCTAAAGTCAACAAAGATAGTCTCTTTTTCCTTTTTTCTTTCTTTTGTTCAGATTTCCCCTTTTCGGCCTTTTTCCTTTTTCTAGTGAAATTGGTGAGGTCAGCCTCGTGAACTTGCAGCATCCAGCAGTTGAAACAACGAAATGAATACTTCTGGTAGGTTGCTACCACCTAAAGCCAGTGGTGCATGGGTCGAAACTCCGTGGATAATTGATCTTCACTCTATCCCTCTCAACACAAATACCTGATTTTTTTTTCTGCGGCGGAGTTTGAACTCATGACATGTGTGTAACTGATCGCACATCACGCATTGCACTCTTACCGCTAGACCAAAGCCTTGGGGGCAATTTTGACTGTCTTTTCGTTTTGCAAGAGTGCAGATCAAGTTTTTTATGCTCAAGTAAGGATGCCGAATTCTGTTCTATTTGATAAATTAGGATGCAGATGAAGATCTTACTACCTGCAAAAATCTTATGCTCCCATATTTTGCTTCCAACATTTCTTGTTTCTTATGGACTGAATAGTGGAGATGAAAACATTATGGAATTAACCGTAGTATACTTGTGTCTGAAAAGACATGTATGTTGGGGGTTGTAATTTGGGATAATAAGTTAACTGAAAAGCTATGTTTTTCGCAATCAGTTGTGCTAGAACTTCAGCTTTTGCATCGTTATGCATGATGCATCTTGTACTGATGTTTGTTTTTTTTATAGTTAGCCTTTAAGAAGTTTATCTTGTATGCAGAAATTCTTATGGCTGGCGAAGAGCAGTTGAAGATGCAGGCGACTTCTGGGATGTACATCGTACAAGTACGTTTTAGAACGAAGAGGAGGCTAGTGGTTGATTAAAGAAGTCTTCTATTCTGAGCTAAAAATTCGAGGACCTAACTGTAGTTTCGAGGTGGCCTTCAAGGCTACATACCTTCTTCTTTTTTTCATTTGTCTTTTTTATTTTATTTAACTTCATGCAATTTATGAATTTAAACCGTGTAAACCGGTATGTAAATTGCGGTGCAGATATGTAGATTGTTGATACTAAAACTTTGCTCTGTTGCAGCAACTTCCCTAATTGGATGGTAGTTTCTCTGTGAGTCTCTAATGGTTTGCTACTGGTTCTTGATGGTCTGGTGTTGAAGATCCCTTTGAGATGAAAATAGATATGATTATTGTTGGATTCGTTCCGCAGTTTGGGGACATAGTAATTCGCTATATGCACTGGTAGGAGGTTGCATATATAGCCGAGGTGAGTGTAAGATAGTTCAGATACCACTGATAACAAAAGAGGGATGTATGGTAAAGAGAATTATGTTCTATTGACCTTTACTGGCTATTTCACCAAGTTGTTTTCATTGAATTTAAGTAAGAGGACTATGAGAGAGTGACCTCAGCCTATTAAGAGACTAGGAATTGTGTATTTGGAGTCGAATTCTTTTCGTTCATGATTTTCATCCACTTCATTGATAGCGCGGATTTGATTATTTTTCACTCTATATTAACGATGTAGCATATTGTGCTTTTGTGAAACATGGGATCATACCTATGTTTCAATCTCAGATATTAGTGTCTGAAGTAAGGCTTGACGGTCCTCAAACTTTAAATCTTTGGGTCGGAAATTTTTTTAACTTCAGATATACAAGTCGTATGTTGGGAGCTAACGAGCTTAACTTTAGACCTAAATGATTGAAGTACGAGTTACATATGCCAACTTCAAATATTTGTGGCTGAAGTTAGATTTGATAGTCCCCGATTTTAAACCATATGTTATGAATTTATAATGTAGTATTTTCGAATTTCTATTGTTATAAAAAAATACAAAAATGTGATAAGAAGATAAGAAATTCTTTTCTTTATTTAATTTAGTGATAGTTCAAATATTAGTTATTTTTTCTCCGTCTCCTCGCCATCTTTTCCTACTCCTCCTTCGTCTCCTTTTTCTTCTCCTTCTCCTTCTCCTCCTCCTCCTTTTTAGTTGTCATATCATAGTATGTTTCGAACCTATTATATAAAAATTAAAGTATAATGTTTGAATCAAAGCCTATAAAATTATAAAATATATAATTTCATTATTATTTCAATTCTGAAAAAGTAGGTTTTTGAATTTTAAATATGAAAAATAAATTTAAATTAAGTGAATATTATTAAAAAAATTTAGAAATATGCACAAGGATAAAAATTAGTAGCTCAAACTACAAAAAAAACTACTCTCTCTCCGAGTGATAATAGAGACCATCAGTAAGAATATGTGCTCTATATGTCATTTAGTATCATAAAAATTGTACATATTTTCACTCAAGGATCGACTTAACAAGGCCCGAGTGACGTCATGTGATACTGCTTCATCAAATTTTTTTTACTAAATATGTATGTATAATTAAAAGAAAAAAAATATAGATAATATATTGTATAAAGTGACACTCCTAGACATAAATAGTAGTGTAGCTCAATTGGTTGAGTGTTTAAAATTCTTAACTATTTTTTATTTCTCTTGTAAAGATGACACTGTTGACTAAAAATCCTGCGTATGCCACTCTGTTCACTCGATACAAAAAATGCAGAGGCCTTCTGGCGTAATGATGGCTTCAAAATCAATACTTCAAATTTCGATTGGTAGGTCAGAAATTTTTATTGAAGTAGTTAAATTTTAAAAAATATTATGAGCTACGAATATGGCTTAAATGGGGGTTCTAAAATCGGCTTTTTGTGCACTTTCAAGGGAATGTGCGATGATGGAGATAAAGAGTAAGGATTGAAGCCCCCTTGACTCTGCTAGATTAAACCTGTGTCAATTTTGCAAATGTGTAGAGCCAAGTGTATTGTGGTGTAGTAGTAGACACTTTTAGGTCCCTTCCTAACTATTATATCAGTACAGTGCTGCGGGTACTACATACTCTCTGTCATTCATTGCAATAGAGTCGTTTCATCAAATGGGAGCTAAGCATAGTTCTTTAAATCAAACGTCGAATGAAATCTATTCTTTTTTAGATATCAAAATCTAAAGGGAAAAGGAAAAAAATATACCTCTCAATTTTGTGATTTATAATAGATATACTCTTGTGGTGCATATATACACTTACCGTTTAACAAATGATACATATATACCCTTACCATCTAACAAGTTAAATGAGACATATTTACCTTTTTCTTTAACATAATGAATTTTAAAAAAAACTCGGGATTGATTTTAAAATTTTAAAAATGCCATATGACTTTATAAATTGCCTCACCCATTTTCTTTACCTCTCGAGACCCGCCTCAACTAAAAAAAATACAGTCCTTCTTTTATTCAGACCTAATCCTAACCCTTTTTATGACTGGATGAAAGAAAGATTTTTTATTTAATTCAGTAAATATAGGTCTACTAACAAAAAAAATATTTATTATTTATTTAACAGTAAATATATATACTAACTTTTTAATGAGAGATATATCTACTGTAAATTGCAAAATTAAAAGGTATATTTGTCGCGTTTTCAAAATCTAAATATGATGGAATAGATGTATAAGAAGGTTTTTAAAAAATTGGTATTTCCTAAAACTTTGCTCTTAAAATAGGCTATTTGTGCACTTTGTCCAATTTTATTGACAGGGTTCATACATACCCGGCCCAATATAGTCTCTGCCAGTAGTCTTCTTCTTCATCAGCTGCGCTTCGTCCCCCTTTAACTTTTCTCTGCATCTCTCCTCCCTCTAAATCGAAACCAAATATGTTTTTCCACATAGTATTGGAGAGAAACATGCAGCTTCATCCCCGTCACTTCGGCCGTGACCTTCGTGAAAAACTCGTCTCCAAGCTGATGAAAGATGTCGAAGGCACTTGCAGGTTTCGTTTTTTTTTCTCTTGCTTTAATTTAAGTTTCGATTTAAAACTGATATTTAAGATTTTGGGGTTTTTTCAGTGGGCGACACGGTTTCATAGTAGCGATTACTGGGATTGAAAGCGTTGGCAAAGGTTTAATTCGTGACGGAACAGGTTTTGTTACTTTCCCGGTGAAGTATCAATGTGTTGTGTTTCGACCCTTCAAAGGTGAGATTTTGGAAGCTGTTGTTACCATGGTTAACAAGGTAAGAAATTTTCAATTCTATTAAAGTTTGTCATGATTCATATAGGTCGGCATAAATTGCTTGGAGTAAATAGGATCGAATAGAGCAGATAGTTGATTCCGACTAGTTTGGGATTGAGATTTCCATTGATTGGTAGGCATATAGACATTTTATGAGTGATTGATTGATTGGTCGACCTATAGATACTTTATGATTGTGAAATATTGCACATGGGCCTTTTGCAAGTTAAGAAATCATTGGATTAAAGTTGGTCATGATTTATATATAGCGAATAAACTGCTCGAATAGTGTGACATGGATGCAGCCAATCATATATGTGGCTCTAACTAGTTTGGGACTGAGGTGATTTACTTTGATCAATGGATAGTTTATGATTGATTAATTAATTCATTGACTTATGGCTACTTTATGATTGTTGAATATTGCATACGGGACTTTTGCATGGAATTTTCTTTTCATTGCATTAATGTTAGTCTTGTTAAAACCTCTAATTTGGTTTAAAAGATAAATTAGTCACTACCAGTTAAGAATGAAGTGGGCCTGAATGTAGCGGAATAGATATAGAAGATTCATATATAATATATATATATATATATATATATATATATATATATATATATATATATATATATATATATATATCAGATTCCTTTGGGTTGAGGTGTAGTTGATTAATTGGTTAATGTATGTTAGTTTTCTCCGTCTACCTAAAGATATTTTATCCCTCTGGAATATTGCAGATGGGATTTTTCGCTGAAGCAGGTCCTGTGCAGATTTTTGTTTCAAATCATGTGAGTTTGTTCTCCATTTTCTCATATTTAGATCAGCATGTGTCCATTCCGATATATGCTGTTCATATGTTATTCAACTAAAACAAACCCTGATTATCCAACTATTTATTCTGTTTTCTAATGTGTTAATTCCAATAAAAGAAGGAAGAAGAAATCTAGAATTCGAAGATGCATAGTTTCTCATATGATATTAGCTTAATTTGAATATCTAGTTTAAGATTATCGACGTGTCTGCTATCGTAGTCTATAGTATATTATATACATTTCTTATGTGATTCTCGACTATATCATTTGTACTAGTTAGATGTTCCACCAAGCTAATTTATCAATAAATAAAATAAAAAAATTTCCGCCAAACTAAATAAGTGCTCTGCCCAATATAAATAGTCCTTAAGAGTTATGCTTAGGATCAAATTGTTCATGGCACTCATATTAGACATTTTTAGAATTAAACTATATTGAGTTTGTCACCTTAAGTGAACTTCATTGATGTCTAGATTATTTAAGAGGTGTATGCGTGAATAGTCAGTAGTGGTGGTGGGAATCCTGGTAGAGGAAAAGGGTGTGGCCTAATGGTCAAATAAGTGGATACAGACCTTGGAGACTAGGGTTCAGGTACCTGCAGATACAAAATCTGCAAAAAACATAGTTATTTCTTCTTATCCGCCTATGCCTTAGTGGGAAGACTTACTGGTCGTATCGTTGTTCAACTGTCCGCTGGTAAATCTGGTCTAGCACTACAATATCTCTATCGTATGGCACTATGATAATTCTGCTGGCAGGAGATAGCAGCTAGCAGCATAGGCTAGCTTGGACACCATTGTAATCAAGAAAAAAGGTGGTGGGAAAATGTGAGCCTCTAGTGGGGATAGTTATAGTCATAGAATACATTCGTGCTACATTCTGAGTTTACAAACCAACAAAGAAAAGAAAGTAGATCTTATGCAGTCAAGTGTTGCTTGATACTATTGTATAGTAGATGACAGAATTGAGGATGCCAGCTTTCTAATCAATTTTAATCCAGTCTGTCTCAATTGCATTATTTCTTTTCTCCAGATAAGAAAATCAGTTTATTGGCACAATGGAGAAATCCATGTGCCATATAAAAACTATACAACATGAACAACTACTATGCAAAAAGATAGTTTCACCCTTTTTATTCTTTTGCATTTACTTCTTGGATAACTATCCCATCTATCTTAGATATCACCCAATTCATGCCGAGCAGATTGATAGCATTAGATCTTTATTCTGCTGCTAGATTGCCATCTAGTGCAAGTAGTCTACCACCTCCAATGCTTCCATGCAAAAATAAAGCCACCAGCTGATATAGATTTTTGTGAAGATTGAAAATGCAATTTGATCCTTTAAGGGGCATGGTGGCACCCTGGCCTGGTGCCATTTTATCTATCTCTCATTATAGAGGGGCCGCAAGGAAATCTCATCTGTATTTGTGGAGAAATCCTACTCTTCTGTTAAGGAGTTCTTCTACTCTGTTCTCCGAAATTGTAGGTCAGCTAGATTGGTTTAGTATCCGTTCATCAAAGATGTTTTGGTGATACCAAATAACTTTATAATGAAACTCTCTTCCTCCAGCTATAAGTGGATTGAAGGACTTGTAAAAGGACTTGACGAAGAAGTTGACAGGAAATGTCGTTTATTTTCCAATTTCACTTTGGCGACTTTGGATATGTCCGTGAATGTGTGCTTTCTCTACTAGTTTAAACTTTTAGGTGAGGTGATCACATAATCTATTAAGGTATCAGGCCAAGCCTCATCCTTGATGTTGGATTACCTGATGTTATTCATGGCCATATGTCCAGGCTGTGATCTCTTTATATGATCTGGACAATCTTGGCTTCATAAGCTAGCTTTAGGATTGAGTTAAGTTTAAGCTCCATTTTTTTAAAGTCAGTAGTAGTTCCTGCCACACGTATACTTACTAGTCTTGTAGGTCGTAAAATTAAGGTCCCAAAAGATGTAGCTATTAATATAGGCAGACATGAGAGAGACAGTATGATGTAGAACAATCCCCCAGACAGTATGATGTAGAACAATTCCCCCTTTCTTCCCTTTTTTTTTGTATAGAAGTTAGGGCATTGTACCAACTAGTCTAATTGTTCTGGAAGTCCTTGGTATTTTCTGAAATTAGGATACTTATCATTACTGTTACAGATAACGTTCTAGCCTTAAAGATTCCTTGTGAAATTTAGGTCCCAAAGATTAATGTCTTGCCCTGCCATCTTACTAATAGTAGACAGGTTTTCAGGAAGAAGATCTAATCAAAAACCTTCTAGTAGAAGTTGTGGCACTATTATTTTCGTAAATGCTGCCCACTAGATTTCTTGTTTTAAAGTATGTAATATTTCCTGAAAGTAATTAGTAATTAATGTTGCTCATCTATGTCCTAGTCTTGAAGATTCCTTATGAAATTCTGGTCCCCAAAAGATAACCGCTTCTTGGTCCCTAGCTACTTATGCAGCCAGGCATGAGACAGACAATCTGATCAAGAGCCTCTTTTAGTCTAAGTTATGGCACCTTGGTATTATCTTGTAAATCCACCAACTAGATAAATTTTTATAACTAAGACCAGATTACTTGTTCTGAAGTCTTTGATATTGTAAACTCCATTTATCATATATATTGCTCAAGTGCTGTTCAAAAATTAAAATCTTGACATAGCTCCCTTGTTCAAAGATAAGAATTTTTCATGATATCTTGCTAAAAAATATCCAAGCAATTAAAGAAAAGCATTGGTAATCCGTTAGGCTTTTGTGCTTTGTGATTCCATGTCCGAACTCATTCTTGAGTTCCTCTCCAGTGCATTTGATCTCATTTAGCAAAGTTGACAGATGGTGACGAGGAAAGAGAACAATTCTGGAAAGCTACAAAAGAAAAGTTCTGCTGTGACATCAGGCTGTGAATGAAGAAAGTAATTCATTAATATTCAAGTTACTCTCTGTTTTATAATATGGTTGAAAACAATGGGATCAGTTGAATTGGTTAACCAAACAAAAAAATATGAAAACTCTTGGTTCCTAGACCAAAATATCCAAATGAAAAGCTTAAGAATCCCAGACTGTGCTGTGATGCACTCCATTTGATGCATGTAAAAGCTTCTTCTTTTTCTTCTTACAAGACATAAAGCCTCAATGCATGTAAAAGCTTATATAGGCCTTTTTCTCACGTCTGTTTGTGTTTGACCCTTGGATTTCCAATAGTTGATACCAGATGACATGGAGTTTCAGTCAGGGGATGTGCCAAATTATACAACTTCAGATGGTTCAGTATGTCATTTATTTGCTTTCCTTTATCTTCTCTTTCGAAAAATTTTCAGCTTGTAGATGTAATTGAGTTGTATGATTTATTCATCTTTTGCAGGTTAAAATTCAGAAGGAAAGTGAAGTTAGATTGAAGATAATTGGAACACGTGTTGATGCCACAGAAATTGTATGTCAATAACTCTCCTTTTTATTTTGTTAGTTTTCCTAAAAACTTTGAGTTGATGCCCTGAAATTATGAACAAACTACAAAGTTCGCCCACACTAGGTAACAAAAGTAATTTCTCCCTTTGATTCAACAATAGATGTTTGAGTCATTTGCGTCGTCCTTTCTAGTTAGTTTTCATTGTGAGGATCTGTTTAGTTTTTAATATCAACCTCCCCCTTTTTTTTTTGATAACCGTGGTGTTTGGGCCAGCTTGTGCGCACCTTGACTATTTCCACGGGGTACTTGCAACCTCCCATCATAGGTACCGAGCAACTCGGTCCACTAAGACTAGAGAGATAGGAAGAAATCACCTAATGTTTTTATCTCTATTGGGATTTGTACTAGAGGCCTCATGGTTCTCAACCCACTTCATTGACCACTAGGCCTCACCCTTGATTGCTTTAATGATGATCTCCCTTGTGACTAACTCTCAACAAATTTTCAATGTGGTGAAGGTGGATTTTGTTTCTGGCACTTTTAGTTAGTGGATCCATGTTTTCTTTATTTTTAGGGTCCAATGGGGGGTTTCTATTGAGGAACATTAGGTAGCTAGGATAAAACTAATGTGACAGGAGAAGGAGTTGAAGCAGGGAAGGGTAAAGAAGAGGGAATATCTCGGTGAATTTGCGATACGTGGGAATGTTATTTTTGTCTAATATTATGCTCGTCAGTCTCTTTTTTTTTCCCCCCTTCTTTGAGTAGAAACTATGTCGCCACACTGGTGTTGGATCATTAACATTGAGCAATAACTAGACACCATGAATATTTAATTTATTAAAAATAAAAAATAAAGTCATAGTTACATAATAATCATTGGTCATGTAACTTAATTAAATAGAAATGGAGTTAAATTGCATTGTTGCTTAAAAATGAAACTTTTCTTTTCAACCAAAACAACAGTGTCCATCGTGCCCCCTTCTAAAATTTATGCGATGACGAATCTGACCTCTAGATCCACATGTGTGTTGAATACTCATTCCCAGCAACTTAGGTTGGGGGTGGGTGGACGATATTGGGACATAAAGTGGGCACTACTTTGTGATTGGAAAATGACCCAAAAGGGTGGTATCAAGAAAGGGAGGAAGAGAAAAGGACCATAGGTACAGCAACCTTTTAATCAAATGACATACAAGCACAGTCCCAAAGATAGTTTCAAGCAAAAATAAGAACTCCACGATACTTTTTATTTACTTGCATCGCATGGATTCTTCGTTACTCCCTAACATTTTTTGTTTCCCATGTCCTATTATTTCAGTTCTGTATTGGTACGATAAAGGATGATTTCCTAGGTGTGATCAGTGATCCAGGCGCAAATGCTTGATACGCACACGAGTGCTTGACCTTTGTACAGATGCTGCCCATCTACACCATTTTGAGGAGAAATTATGTTTGTCTGGTTGAACTATTGTAATTGGAGCTTCATGTAATTCCTCTTGGGATATGAACTAGAGTACATTGCCCAAAATTGATTTGTATTCTAGACCAGATTTGTCTCTACAGCTAGATTCCAAGTTTGTTAAGATGTTCCATCTCAAAATTTCAGTCAATTCTTCTATACTGGAAAACTTTAAAAGGTTAAAATCTCTTGTTTTGTAGGTAAATGATACATTTGAATAGTGTTTTTCATTTAGTGAGGTATCTGTTAAAAGGGTCAAAATGTGAGACCATTTCAACCTTTTGAGTTCATATATGAACTTGTCCACACTTTTATTGACTTGAACATGTTTACTTGTTTAATATACTAGATGAGTACTGATAATTTTATTTTACATGGCATGTTTGCAACTAATAAATCAATAGAAATTTTATAAGATATATCGTTAAAGTGGTTTTAGGCATAGAAAATCCACGATGACAAATATGCACGTCGATTGATATTCAAGTTGTGAAAAAATAACCTTCTACCTTAAAATATAACTCAATGTAAGTGTATTGGCCAAAAACTTGATTTAAAAAACAAAGTGACCATAACCTTCGATCTCGATCTCTCTTGCAACTGAAGGTAGCGAAGACAATATGATTTGCCTTATAAATTTTTAGAGTGTTTCATTTATTTTTTTTTGGTTACGTCTATAGTTATTGAAACTAACTCCCTCTCCCTTGATAACACGACTTATGGATGAGAAATCAAATATCGCAACATTTTCCAAATGCATAAAAACTACAACTTATGCTATACATTCTTGACTCGAATTGTATTGCTAAATCATAGATCTTACGATATACTTCATTTCTGTACATCTTTCAACTACTTTCAAGCTTGAGAAAATACATAATGAAAATATTGGCTTCATTTAGAGGTTTGAACTATTTTCGTCAAAGTAATTATAAACGTGACAATTCTGAAATATTGAAACTTCAAAAGAGGAATTTTAGCTTTTGTTACAAAAGGTGATTTCAATATAAATTGTATTGATAGGTTTTTTAATTATTCTTCTAAAAATAAATTATATCATAATTATTTTCAGCTAAGAATGATCGAGAATGATAACGGGGATTACACTTGATAATAAATTATCTTTTTATTTCTATAAAATCAAACAATAACTTATAACTTGTTTAAATTTGTCACAAATGATATCATACTTGTTTTATCTGTATGTCGAATAAATATATTGTATCAAATGATTAACTAATGTCAGTGATATTTTTTCACATTGTATTTGAAAATTTTACAAAAAGTAGATTAAAATTATGTCTTATTTACTTTTAACAAATTTTATTGAGTTAGATGAAGCAAATAGTGTTTCGATCTATCATTAAATTAATTTCGAATACAAATAAATTTATCTTGCAAATGTTACTTACTTGATGAAAGTCAAAAGGTACCACATTATTCTTTATAACATGTAAAATACGAAAAATATTTATAGCTTTAATTTAAATGATCTTATACACGATAAAATCAGGAATTTTTTTTTAGTACAATAAGCAAAGAGAGCTTTCAAAGGTATTACATGCATGGTGAGATATTGTACTACCTCAAACAACCTCAAAAATGCTAACAAAGATTAATGTTGTATAAGTTGTAGTAATTCAATGAGGTAATTAAAATTATATTTTATATCTCTTTTTAAATGACATTAATTGGTGATAAAATAATAAAAATTTGCATATAATTCCATAAATGATATGTATTTTAATTTTTTCAATAAAAAAATTATAGCCTTCTTTAACTAATTAGAAGATAATTAACAAATAAAATAATGCATGTTAAGGAGAGAAGAATTATTTTTTGATTTATAAATGTGTCATATGTTAATTTTTATAATGAAATAACATAAATTTACAAAAGATAAATTTTAAGAAAATTTACCAATTGTTGAAAATTACTCATGGATCATCAAAGAATGTGGTGCAGCAGATGTGACTACTCCTCTAAAGGTCGTGACTTCGAATTCTGGATAGAAAAAAATTCTTAGTAGAGAGTGCTTTCCATATGTGGGCGCTACATGACGCGAAGTCACATCAAAAGAGATATCAAATAAAGTTAATAGTAAAAGAAGTGAATGTATGTTATATATAATATTAGTATTAAAAAATTACACTATTAAATTTACTTATTTCATTGCAATATGTAATTTATCTTATTTTAAATTCTAAATCCCTTTTTATAAAAAGTTACAATAAATATCTTTAGACCTGATAGTAAGAAATTCTTTACTTTATTGTGTATATTATTTAAAAAACTTATTACATCGTTTAAAAATATAAAATATAATATCTTAATACATATGGGCACATAAAGCTCCTCTTGATTACAGTTGGTATTGAAAGAAACTAAACTCACTGAAAGAGAACATGAAAACATGGTATTCCAATAATAGATATCAGTTCACTCCATCACCAGCAACTACAATCAACTTATTGAAAATCAAAGAAGGTGGAGAACATACAAGTTGAGAATTCTATATGCTGTTTATGTGATATACAAGTACTAAAAACTATAGAGAGTAAATAGGCGGGTTGGGCTGAATTTGGGCGAGTCAAAATGGGCTGAGTTAATAAATGGGCAGGTTATTGACCCGCTCAAAAGTTATTTTGGGCTGAAATGGACTAAAATGCGGGTCATAACCCAACCTGCCCAACTCTAATTAAGTTTTAGTTATTTTATTTATTCTTTTTTAGTCTTTGGATAACTTGTAAAATTAATATTTATCTTTATTATGACTAAATATAACATATTAAATAAAATAAAATATCTTTTAAAAATATTTTGGCAAGATTTCTCATAAATCAATTTGGGCTACATATTAGCCCAAACTTTGATGAGTTGAAATGAAGTAGGCTGAGATGAACTAAGCTAATAAATAAGACATTTACAACTATATGGCGGGCTAGTATATATCACATGGGAGGACTAGAAATTGGAAGTTGTTTAGGAAAATTTATGGACATACCAACATAGTCATAGAACAAATTAAGGTAGACATTATTAAAAGAATAGAGCTTCTTAGCCAGTATAGAAGAGCTAGAAGTTTGCAATATTTTCATACATTCCTCACTTGTACTTAATTTTAATTAGTTGAGGCTATTTAGTCTCTGGTACCCTTCCTAGAAGTTAGCCACGAGATTTCGAGTGCTCCTTAATTAGTTGTATGTTTATTTTTGTTGGTTATGGTAATATTTACAGTTTTTAACCAAAAAAAAAAAAGAAAAACAATAGGTACTTTTATTGAGCAGAACTATAAGGGTTCCATTCTATTCTTTATAAGAATAATTAAAATTCATAGCATTCTTTATTTGTGGTGATTCCCTCAAATATTATATATATACACACATAAAACATAACAAGGAAAACATTATTTTTAATTTTTGTAAACGTGTTCCGTACGTATTTTCTATCAATCTCAATCCTCACAAAAAATATTAGCTAGGTTATTATATATATAATAAAAAAAATTACTATAGTATAATATTTTATCCACTTGATATTTTTTTTTGAAAATTATGTTGTTGGTATATACGTTTTTTCTGACTTCATGGTAGTTTTTGTGACGAAATGTTTATGTGAAAGAAATAATTTCAATTATTTTATTTACTTTCAACATAAAAAAATTACATCTTTTGACTGTCAAAAGATAATCAATTTATTTTACAATAGTTATTCTTTCTCATCCTCCTATATTATATAAGCATACCCATATTGATTCCCACAAAAATATCATAATCCATTTTCATTCAACTTTGAGGTTTATCACCCAAGATTATGACGTTTGAATCTAGATTATAGAATACTATTTTTAATATATTACTATATTAATAAAATATTTTATTTAAAAAAGTGTATGGAGAAGGTGATGACTAATGATGGTGATTGTGGGTCTTGACTATGGCCGGTGTGAGTACGTAATAATTAGTTGTAATGATGACTGAAATAATGGGCAATGAAGGTAGTTGGTGGAGACTGATAATTGTGGTGGAAGATTATAATAGGTAATGGTGTGGTGTTGACTGATAGTGGTGGTTTTGATATATACATATATATTGTGGTGGTTGATGGTGATAGTTATTGGTAAGGATTGGTGATTATTGTGATAATGATGATTGGTGGTGATGATTGTAAACGATAACTAATGGTATTGGCGATTGATTGCCTTGATCAAAGACAATGGTGGTCATGGCTAAGGACAGTGATTGTAGGTGGTGGGTGACAGTAGTTGTGGGATATTCGAGATGATCACATTGGCTTTGAAAAAGACAGTATTTGATGTCATGATCACTTTGTGAATACCCATGAGTTTATGAGATATTCGAGATGCCTGTCCAAGAGTATATGCTACCCTCTATATAGGTGTGAGCCAGGAGTTTACGTTAGAATAGTTTCCAAGAACCCTAACAGAGATTGAACTCGTCTTGTAGAGTTGCACAACATTCCGATCTCTACAAATGCCCCCTACTTGAAGGCATGTCGAAGTATAGACTTGACAAAACACAAAGACAAGGCTTGAAGTACACATAAAAAGACTTTGAGGAGGAACCATTTGACATGTCCTTGCGATTTTACGGCTTTCACATTTTTTTTGTAATTTTGTTTGCTGTAGAGTCTCCTGATTCACCTTCAAAGAGAATTGGGAGGCCACGACATATCCAAAAATTAAAGAGAAACTCCTTCTGGTTAGATAGGAATCAATTTTTGAAGTTAACGCTTCAATCTGACACGTTTTGACTTCGAATAGCATGCTATATGAGTGCTCTTCTCTTTGTGTTTTTTGTGGGTGTCTTGCACAGTTTAAACTCTTGCGAGTTTGAAGTAACATGTAGTATATTCTCATATAATAAGAAGCATTTGATAACTTTTAATTTAGACTCATACGCCAAGGAGCATAACAAGTACCGTTGAACAAAAGGAATATTATGCCCCCAAAGCTTGTAGTAGTGATAATGTCTTTATAAAGATCTTTGTTATTTATTCTGAAGACCATTACACCGGTTGATGTTGAAGTTTGTTGATTTCGAATTGCAAGAGCAAGAGATGAAGGTTAGACATGGTCCCACCTGATGTGTCAATTTATTTACAATAAATTTTAAAGTAATGAGAATTGACTGCAATCACAAATAGAATATTATGAAATAGAAATTTTATTGATAAATATTTGTAAGTATAACTCTATTTATCCCTTAATTCTTTTTTCTAAATTAATCTTCGTGATTTGAGAATAAAGTTGAAATGTAAAATTTTGTGGCCAGGAAATCAATTTTGTCAGCGACAATATCAGTAGGGAGGGCCCCCCTTACAAGTGTAATTAAGTCTCTTTGGAATGACATATTGTAATTGGATTTGATGCAGCTATTTGAATAGTAATTATATATTTTAATAATTATATGTAATGATTCATATGGTCGTTTTGTATTTTTGAACCCGTTTTTCTAATTTCATTCATTTCGTAGCTTCATTATGCTATTTATAATTTGTGGGGATAATTGACACGAGTTTCAAGGATCAGATGCATTTTGGAAAAGATTTTCAATTTTAGAAGTTTAAAATTTGAAAGTTTGATTAAAGTCAATATTTTAGATTAACAAGTTTAAATTTGAGTTTCAACGATTTTATTAAGTCGGAAGGTGATAATTGACTTGGATGGATGGTTTTCGCGTGTTCCTAAGGGCTCACGTGCTAAAGAATAGGTTTGACCATGATCAGTTTTGGTCAAGATGACCTCAAATCTGTGATTTAATGATTTCAACCAGCCTGAAATGTGTTTTATGATTTGTTTATATATTTGATTTGTGCTTGGGAGGTTCCAGACGTGTTTTGGACACTCGAGTTGCATTTAAAGTTAAGAGTTGATCTTGGTCAAATAGTTGACTAAACGAACTCGGTTCTTGATTTGAAAGTTCCAACAGGTTCATATGATGATTTTGAACTTATCTGCAAATTTTGGTATATTTTCGATAAGTTTCGGATGAATTTTGAACGTCCCCTTTATTTTGGCATTGTTTTTAGCAAAACGTGTAATGCCCCAAAGATCCATTTACTCTAGAGATCAAAATTTTATTCTGAGACTTTTAGAAGTTTGAGAATGAATTATAGGACTGATCTGGAGTGTTTGGTGTACTTTCGATGAGTTAATAATGAATTTTTATTGCGAAACGTGAAATAAATTTCTAATGAGCAAAAATAATAATTAATTGAGCTAGCGAGCTTAGAATTGAGTTCCAACTGAACGACGAGGTTCGTGTCATTATTTAGGACTCATAGTAACAAGAATCGTCGAATTTCGAGGTGGTATGAAGGATTTAGGTTCAATTTAGTTAAAATATGATTATTGGTGCAAAGAGAAAAATATCAGCTATGTATGCAGACCTTTAGTGATAATTTTTTGACTTATAGTGATGAAATTGGACTTTTAGCGACCGGATGTGCACTCTTTTATATATATATGTGGACAGATTTAATTACCCATTTTGAACTTAGACTTTTTATTTCGATTTTGAAAGTTAGAGACCTCGAATTTGGGCGATTTTTGAAGCTATTTTCTCATCTTGGCTCGAGGTGTAAGATTCTCACCTTGGTTTTAGTATTTCTTCACTATTCCATCAATTATGCCCTTTTATCCTTGTTTGAGTATTAGAAATTAGGGATTTTAAACTTGGAGTTGAAAAATCATATTTTAATGATTTTGGGGATGATTTAAACTCGATTTTTGATGAAATTTTATATTTAAAACTCCTGTGCTGTGGTAAATTAATTCTGAAAGAAAATTTCTAGTTTTAATCTTTGGGGCTTGGGGTTGACTTTTGAATTGACTTTTTGGGATTGAGATAGAGTATAGCAATATGAGTGTCTACGAACTTGTATACTTAACCAGATTGGAAATGTTCGGAGGCGTTGCAGAAGGCCAAGCCTGTAATTTGACCATTTTAGCTTCATTTAAGACAATTTGAGACTCTTTAAAAATTTTATTTAAAGTGTTTATGTCGTTAATTACTAGACTGAGAAGTAATAGATAATGAGGATTCCATATAAATAAGATGACAAATATTTATGCGGATATTAATGTCATGTTATGAAAGATAATGCCTTTGATAATTTTGTGACTACGCGGGCTTAATTTTAGACACATTAATTGAGTGGCAACTCATATTTGCGCACTTGATTGGTTTGCCCCCCCCCCCCCCCCCCCCAAGCTCTCATGTATTGATTTGGAGCTGGCTTTGATTTAGCCTTTGGTGATCTATTATGGAGGAATCATGATTTCGTGTTTACATGAGCATGATCCATGTTATATTGATTGAGCCGTGACTCATGTGTGCTCACTTGATTCTTCTGCTTCAATATTTCATGCACATAGACACAACATTCATGTACATATACATTGTAGAAGTAAAAGGACAAAATTTTGATAGACGAGTCATTCAAGGTATTATCAGTATAGGGTGTTGTATTCAGGAAATTTTATAGTATTTTCTGACGGTATAGGGTGAGCAGCGGCGTAGCCACATATACCCCAAAGTGACCTGCGAGTTCCCCATGAATTCCAACTATCAGACAAAGAAAGTGGGTGTATATAGGTTGTTGGTCTGTGCATTGTATTTATATTTCATCCCATTTTATTTCATTTCATTTTCATTACATTATATATTGATTTATGAGCTATAAAAAGGTGAAATGATATATGTGAAAGTGGCTTATTTTTTTTCCCTACTTAGTTGAGATGACTGATAAAGCTGTTCTTGAGAAAAATCAGTGATTTGTACCTTTATTTGATGGAAATGGGATATCTCTCCTATTTGATTATGAGTTTCACTAATTGTTAAACTATATTAAATTGAGGATTTCTTCTGATATTATGTTGTGAGTTGGGTAGAAAGGCAATGGAAGAACCAACCCTCGCCATTACTTCTATAAGGGTCGATCGATGATGTTGTTGAGTATATGTATTTTTCGTATTCATTGATATTTTTTCTGACTCTCTGAAAATGAAACATGACAAGTATTTTGAGACACAACGAGTATAATAAAAAAGAAAATTTTTGACATTATATATGATATTATTGTTGGAAAAAAAAGATTATAGGAATAACTCATTTAAATCCTTATATTACCTTTGGATCTATGTACCACAGCAGATTTGTTGAAAGCTGTGGTACAATTTCGAGGTTATTTTCTTATACAATAATAAAGTCAGAAGAATTTAAAAAAAAATGAACGTAGCTTCAATAATAGGAGTATAGGATTATAGAACTTAACCATTTTAATAAGGATGCTATCTTTTCTGTCGAAGAATTCTTCGGTTCATTAGTTTTCATGTTAAATATTTAACTATTCCCTCCGTTTTAATTTAATTTTCTGATTTTAATTTAATACGAAATTTTAAAAAGTGATTTTTTTTTTTAAATCTTATGATGTTAAAATAAAGATATGTGGAATATTATACCAAAATTCTGTTTAATCTTATAGTCTTTAACATAGAATATGGAAAGTTATAATTAAAAAATTATCAAAGATACTCTTTTTGAAACAAACTAAAAGCAAAAGTAAGACAAACAAATTAAAACAGAAGGAGAGAGTAATAGCTTTTTTTTTTGAGATGGAATTTAATATTAGATATCCGCAGACTATATGAAAAATACTACAAATCGCATTCTTTTTCATATTAATATGATGAAAGAAAAATACATCTTGAAGTATCAATCAAAATTCATGCAGTTTAATTTTCGAAAGACGAAACGTGACAAGCAAAAATGATATATATATATATATATATATATATATATATATATATATATATATATATATATATATGTATATTTGATGTGATCATTCCATCAAATACAGTACCTAAGTTATGATTTTTATTCCCTCAAACCATAACAAGAAAACATTACTTTTTATAATTATTATATATAATATATAGAAAGAGTGACCCTTTTCTTCAATTCACCTTTGAGCAATCAACATCCCGGCTAATTTTGAAATAAAGGGTGACACCACATTGTTCGGGAATACTAGCCATGCGGTTGACTTGGTCTTCGTTGATTGCGGAGGCAAGACCCTTCAAGCACGAGCAAGTGCTCTGGCGATCTGCTGTGGTAGTCGTGCTAGCGATAAGAAATTTAAGCTCTCTACAGTATCTTTCCGATAAATTCCCACCAAATATAATATAGTTATGACAATAAGGATGCACGATATTGTGTACTGTGTAGCATGTGATTACTGCCGCCTTAACGGGCGGCGGTTTAACCACAACCATGCAAATGAGGAGGAAAGAAAGAAGTAATTTGGCCATTGTAGGAATTATATTTAGTAGCTGAGTGATTAAAATAATTCTTATTGAATGTATTGAAGGAGCTTTGGCAAGAAAATGTATTATATATAGCCTACTAGGAGCATTTTCTTCATTAGTTTTTCCATAAATTTTCTTTTTATATGTGTTATTTTTTCTACGGATGGCTCAAAATAAAATTTATTTGATAGTGTAATAACCCATAAAAAGACGTTACCATACCATACACAATATTTATTTTACGTATGTATTATTAGTCATACTTTTCAATTGAGTTTATTATTGTTGAGTAAATTTTATTCTAATTTGCAATTAGATTTGCTGTAATAAATTTATTTTTAATTTTTATTATTAAATAATTATTTATTTCAAAATATTTACTCAGCATAAATTATTTTTAAACTTTAAATTATTAGTTGTCTAATATTTTTCTAGAAGCTATAACACTTGCTCCTTCACTTACCAATATTACACCATGAGGCTACAAATATAAAGATACCTATAAAGGAGGGAGATGTAAACCTAACTTTAATTAGACTTGTCATTTATTTTGTTAAATTAATTAGCATAGCTAATCAACCAATGAATTATTAGGATAACTAATTAACTACCCCACATATAAGATGGGAGGGCTCCTCCTATATATACATTTGAGTCTAGAAAGTGTAAATGTGGGAGAATTCTTCCAATATTAAAGTTGCACTCCAACTTAGCCTTATTACATTTTAGCTCTTCCAATTCCATTTTTCATATTTTATTAAACATAAAATATTAATTTTTATTTATTTATTATACCCTTTAAAAATCGACAGACTTCTATTAGTTTTCATAAAAATAAAATAAAAAATTGACGGATATTCGTCAATTTCTTATTCTATTTTAAAAATGTTTTCTATGCATTTTTATGATTAAAATAATCGAAGAATGTACTTCGATTTTTAATATCCGTCAATTTTCTATTTTTTTAGAAATCATTGACAACCCTACAAAATTCGTTGAATTTTTAGTCTTATTAACAATGAACCGGAGTCTTTTTTCTTACCCATATTGAAGATGAGTTCTTTTTACACGTATTGGAACGAGTTAAAAAATTTAAAAGTTGGGTATTTTGGTTAAAGCCAGATGACTTGGACGATATAAAAAATATATGGTATTATTTAATTGAATATTTTGTACCTTTTAAAAATACTTATCAACAAGTGTTGAATAGTTCACACTGAATAATATTCAATATTTACACTCAATTGTTTATCTGATTTTCACGAAAACTATTAAAAGTCCGTCGATTTTTAAAATGTAAAATTACAGTTGAAGAGAATAAATAAAAATATAAAAATTAATATTTTATATTTAAATAAAACATAAAAAATAGAGTTGGAGGATTAAAATAATGAGACAAGGTTAAGTTGAAGTGTCAAAATAAAAAATAAAAATAAATTTAAGAAATTGTGTGTCACGCCCCGCCTTGGGGGGTATGACTGACACCTGACGCCCTACTAGGACCTGAACTACTGGACTGCTAAGCCTAGGCACATCTGGTACCTGACTGGCTCTGATTCACATTTCTGGAAACAAAGGGCTATATAACGGCTGTAAACACAGCCTCCGGCCCATTGGCCTATAGCCTCCTGTACCTGTAATAACAGCTGACCAGAACAAGCAACTATAGGGAAGCCTATGCGGGCCGACAAGGCCACCATGTTGTCTAGTTATCTGCATTCAGCGATAAAATACTAGAAGGCTACGTGACCGGCAAGGTCACCACTACTGTCAAACTTATGGCCCCACACGACCAACATAAAAGAAGCAAGAGTACTAACAGCTAACACTGCACGGCCTCACACGACCGGCTCAACTGACCACAGGGAAATATACAGACTGCAAGCCTCTAGGAATAGCAATAGAAATGATCGGGACAGGGCCCCGACCTACCCATACTATATAACAACAGAAACTGAAGTACACCTCTGGAATTCAGTCTCCGGATGACAGGAGCTGAATGCTCAACGCTGACAGGAATCACGTGGTGTCACCTGCTCGTCTATGAGTACCTGCAGGCAAGTAATGCAGCGCCCCACCGGGCGTCAGTACCGCTGGTACTGAGTATGTAAAGCAATAACTGAAAACAAAATCTGAAAGCAATAATGTAACTGATAAAACTGAAGTAGAAGGAATAACTTAACTGTCTGATAATGTAAACCTTACCTTCTCTCAATCTTTACTGGAAGGGATGAGAGTCATACCTGGAAACGTATCGTGCTACTGCTGATCTACTTGTATCTAACATAACATGGCATAACATGAAATAACATAACATAGCACACACAAACCTTACCCGGCCCCCATAAGCCGGGAGGTACAACCAGCACAGAATCTATACCCCTACCCTGGTCATCCCATCTCCTATAATGGCTGCAAGCATCCCGCCGGTCCCCTGGGTATGCACTTGGGCTCGCTGAGCCCCTGACTATAACTGCATCTGAGTCCGGAGGACTCCTGAATCTGCACCCGGGCGTATCCGCTCGACTGGGGTGTGTAAGGGCCGATCAAGGCACAAATATGGGGAAAAGCTGGCATCCCATCTTCGTCCCCTGGCGGGACGGCATGCCACTCCATAGAGTGACGTATCCTCGTCCTCTAGCGGACGAGTCGACACAGCTATCAACCCTGGGCGGTCATGGATGCTAGGTAATCCAACTCCAAACAATACAACGGTCTCAACTGGTAATACTGTCTGTGTATCTCACATGCTGAGGCTAATAAGGGTAAAGTACCATATATATTACCTGCTGAGCTAATGATAGTAATCTGTACATATTTAATACGTGCTGAGGCAGGTAAAGATGTATAAATATGAATATAGTCTCCTGCCGGACTGTACTGGGAAAATACTATATAAGATAATGTTTCTGCTGAAAACTCTGTTGTTTACTAAGTTTCTGTATACACTATATGCTGGACTAGTGATAAAAATATGTACATACTTAATACCTGCTGAGGCTGGAAGTACTATATATGTATGTACGAATATAGTCTTTCTGCTGAATTATGCTGTATACTAATTTTCTATAGTAACATGATTTACTATTCCTGACATGCTTTCTAAACTTCCTTTTAGTCTGCTATTCTATTTCTGAAGTGCTTTACGGGTATTGCATTGCTATACGGGGTTTCAACTGAATACAACCACATCCTAACATTTCGTACCAATATTCATAATAACGCAATATTCGACTTCTGAACATCCTACTAGTCTGTAAAATGCTATACTGTCTCAATATTACTTAACTTGCCGAGGAAACTAACTTTACATACCTTATCTTTGACTATTCGTCCGTCGGACGAGGCTCGGCCGGTACTTCAACTATTTTCTCCCAACTGCATTCATAAATACGTCAATTAATACTAAATACAGCTTTATTTCAAAAGGCAACGTCACTTTCGATATAGTTTATAGCCTAAACTTAGGCTTATCGAAAGACGGCCAGAAACTCGCTATTTTTCAGCGGCCCAGAAGGGAGAAATATTCACTTCTCAGCTAGGAACACATAGACACTAATTTAGAGCAATTCCACTTACCTTAGCTCGGTGGCTCGACGATTCGTCGGCCGTATTTTACGAAACTGAATCCGTAGGAATGCTCTCTGCTGCTAACTACTTCGGTATCTGGGATTAATTTGAGTTTGGGCAGCGTTTAGTAGCGTAATCGGACGGAAATTATATAATTTCCTTCGTTCTTACCTTGTCTCTGCCGCTTTGCTCTGTTCTCTGGAAAATTATATGTGATTAAATGATTTAAAACCGAAGTGGCCTTTATATACTTGGGCCTGGACAAGGGCAACATGTCACGGAGCCATCGCGGAGGCCTCACCTCCGTGACACGCTGCCATCGCGGAGGGGCTCTGCCTGGCTCCTCCCGCGATGGTTCGACGGGTTTCTCGTCCGATCTTTTTCCCGGGCCTTTCTACAACACGTATGACCTTCAGATGTGCTTAACCAACGTGCGAATAGGTCGTCTAGGTGCCGGAATTCTACGGGGTATAACATTGTGTATGTGTTTGGCCATTAGCAAATGATAAGTTGTTGTATGTCAGGTGCATGACAAATGTAACCATTGTATGTCACATGTGTTGTTGTACATACATTAACATATCCACGAAATACAAGTGACATATAATTAATATATTCGTGTATGTTGTATACTTGTGTGTGTATATATATATATATATATATATATATATATATATATATATATATATATATATATATATATAACAGTCAGAGTATGTATATATGTATAAAAGTTATACATACATATATATATATATATATATATATATATATATATACACACACATTAAACTTTCAACTTTTAACCTAGCAATTTAGCAATTTTGGGCTTTAATTGGGAAGAAAAACGAAAATTTGGTCCCATTCTTGACAAAAAGGACAACTCCATGTCCGAACACGTATTTTTGAAACTTTAATTTTTTTAATCCATGATATCTTGATATTTTTTTCTTCTAAAAATGTGATTTTAATTATTTTTTTAATCCATATAATAGTACTTTCTCTTTTCTTAATTTTAAAATATTTTTAGGATCGTGATGTGAAGAGACATATATAATATTATTTAGCTATATATAAATTGAAGGGGGTGTATTTGTTAATTGATAATTTTCATTTTTATTTTGTATTCTTAATCACATAATCAATAGAATTTGAATCGAACAAATAAGTCAAAATTCGACCAAATTTATTTTTTTAATTTTAGATGGAGTTTATAAAAATATAAAGGTTCTCATAGATAGAACTATTAGGGATTTCGTTTTATTCTTCATAAGGATAATTACATAGCATTATTTACCTGAGGTAATTTCCTTAAATATATACACATAAAACATAACAAAGGAAAACATTATTTTATTTATTATGTAGCTCATATGCTACACACAACAACAACTCAGTCAAATTTCACAACGTGACGTTTTGACAGGATAGAATATATTTAAATCATATTTTCGATGGAGGTAAAAAAAATATTTTTTGAAAAAGCGGCCAGTAAGTTCCCTTTTATTTATTATGTATAATATATCAACCTCTTTTTTTAATTCACCTTTGAGCAGTCAATATTTTGGCCAATTTTGAAAGGAAGGTTAGCACCACATTTCCCGGGAACACTAGCTAGACGGTTCACTTGTTCTTTGGTGACGACTAAAATCTTCATGCACGAGCAGGCGCTTTGGCGATCTGCAGTGGTAGTCATGTTAGAGATAAGAGATTTAAGCTCACCGCAACATTTTGATGGAAAACTTCCACCAGACAACGCAAAGCTATGACAATACGGATGTATAATACTGTGTACCGTATTGCATGTGATGGCCATCGCTTTAGCAGGTGGTGGCACCGTCACCACCACGCTGCAAATGAGGAGGAAAGAAAGAAGTAATTTCTTCCTCATTTGCATTGTAGAGTCGTTGGCCATCGTAGAAATTATATATTAGTAGTTGAGTGATTAAAATAATTCTTCTTGAGCTTTGGCAAGAGAATGCATATATTTATATATTAGTCTTTGTAAACGTGTTTTGTACGTTATTTTCTATCAATGTCAATCATTACAAAAAGTATTAGCTAGGTTATTATTTATTATCACACATATTCTTTTATTTAATAAGAAAAATATTACAATAATATAAGAATTTATCAATTTAATATTTTTTTGAACGTTATGTTTTTATATGTTTTTTTCCCACATGAAAAATATATATGTTACGATTAAGATAATCTAATATTTGGAATTAAGTGACCATATACTTTATTTATTGTTATTTTAAAATACAAAAGTGTTTAAAATCTTTACAAAAAAAAATAATTAGAAGAATATCTTTCAGTTATAAGAATATATAGTTATTTACTTTCAACAACTTTAAGTTGATTACATAAAATAAAATAAAATATTTTTAAAAATAAAAATAAAAAAATCAAGTGCTCTACTTCATGATAGTTTCATGATGAAATGCTTATACGAAGAAACAATTTCAATTATTTTATTTACTTTCAACATAAATTTTATATTTTTTGACTTGTAAAAGATAATCAATTAATTTTATGAGATCTATTCCTGTTTTTTTCTCATCCTCCTGTTTTATTTAAGCATACACATTTTGATTCTCAAAAAATATAAACGATGGTCATTCAATTTTGAGTTTATCACACAAGATTACGATATCTGAATCTGAATTTATATTTGAATAATAAGATATACGTTAAAATTAAAATGTCTAAATTTGAATACACATGAATATTAATATGTGTAAATATTTGAATATTAAATAATTAAGATAAATTATTTTCTCAATATCTGAATATATAAAATTTATCTTCACTTAAAAATTAATAAATATAAAATACTAATTTTAATCTATTACAATATTGATAAAATACTTTTAAAAAAAAGAGTATGGTGATTGATGGCGACGATAGCTAATGAGGGTTGTCAGTGCCGACAAGGGTGGTGGTGTTGGCTGATTGTAATTGTTGTGGGTATGTAATTATCAGTGGTAATGGTGACTAAAATAGTAGTTAATGATGGTAGTTGGTGATGACTGATAATTGTGGTGGAAGATTGTGGTAAGTAATGGTGGTGGTGATAATTGATAGTGTTGGTTTCCAGTATATAGTGATGGTTGATGGTGATAGTTATTAGTAATGATTGGCGGTTGTTGTGGTACTGATGGTTGGTGGTGATTATTATAAACAATGGCTAGTCATATTGACGACTGATAGTGGTCATGACCGGCTTAGAATCGTTGTTGTAGGTGGTGGGAGACAATAGTTGATATTAGTGGATGGTGGAGGAGGTTGACGATGAAAGTGGATGGAGAAATAGTGAAATGCCATCTTTATAGAAATCTTTGAATAGATATAGCATCTTAATGTTATTAAGATTTTACTATAGATTTTAATCATTCAAGTATATTCATATCAATTAAGTGACTTTAAAATTTAAAAAAAATTTAGATATACCTAATAATTGACATCTGAATAATTAAAATATAAACCTAAAAAATAAATAACTTAATAATTAATATCTAAAAGATGACGATTAAATTTTTTAAGTAAAAGAAAGACTTTAATGACTACTTATAAATATATGCAAATTGATACTCATAAGTAATTTTTTTTTTAAAAGTAAATAAAATTTAGATAATTTTAAAAGGATAATTTTGGTATCATATATATATATATATATATATATATATATATATATATATATATATATATATATATATAATGATTTCAAGCACAACTATATCATAATTCAAGGCATTGAACTATTCATCACTGGCCAATAAAATAAAAGATTTATAGATAGGGTTTAAGAGCCTTGAAATGTGTCACAAGTCAAAAATTGCTATAGTTGTAATGACACCTACTTCTAATTTTATAGATTAATTATAATTTTGATTTTAAATTTATTTAATCAATTATTATGCGAAAAAATAAAGTGAGAATAATATCAAGTCAACAAAGAAGTCTCATAATAATAATCATGTGGAAACAAGAAAATACACCCTCAAGACCGGATGTCATAAATACAAGAGTTTCTAAAATACGAATATAAAAGAAAAATAAGTCTTCGTACAACTTTCTATAAATAAAAAGAAAAATGAAAATAACAGAAAGTAGAGTCTAGCAAAGTAAAAATTACAAGAATCTTACCCCTAAATTGAATCGAGAAGAATGCCTCCAAAATCGCCCAAAACTGGGATCTATATTTCCCAAAATTAAATTATGAAATGTCCTATCGAAATAGAAATTAAAATTCCAAACTACCAGCGATCCTCATAGGTGCGACAAATAGTATTAAGTCTGTAGATTCAATTACACCGGTATCAGCTGAGACGACACCCAACCTCAAAATCCCAACTATGATTTTATTGCTCGAAACTCAGCTGAAGGATACAAATCTAATATGCAAATCACTCCTAAAACACGTATTGAACCTGTTAGTATACTCAAACTACCGATCTAAGGTTATATCGACACAATATTGATCATGGTCAACTCAAATTCTTCAAATTCACTAATAATATATCCATCCAAAAATCCAAATCGCTCTAAGCTCCTCGAGACTCGTGCAAACTATCCAACTAAATCATAAAATACCTTTTGGACCTAATGCAACGTCGGAACTCAATTCCGAGCTTATTTATCCATTTTATTTACTTTGGTCAAGCTTCAAAATTTTAAATTCCAAATTTTAGATTTTCTTCTCTAATACGCATTTGATTTCCTAAAGAACCATGTTAATTGTTACCCATTTCCGCAAGTCATAAATCAATTTAAGTCTAAAAAAAAAAATCTTCAAATAAAGAAAACCTTAATACTCAAAACAACCGGACAAATTGTTAAATAATGATATAAATAATCCTACCTAACTTAGATAATAATTTATTGACTTAATGAAAATACATTCATACAATTGATCAAGAACATAGAGAAGCAATAGAGACAAAACATATTGATCTATCAATCTTGCCCCACTTAAAATAATGATCTAAAACCTAACAAGAAGAAAAAGGTTGTGAAACATAAATACTATTGCCATGAGGCTAAAATAGTAGCTAACCATAAATACTATTACCACAAAGTTAAAATGAAAACACAAAACCAAAAGTGTAAAGTTTTGTGGCTAGGAATTCAATTCTTTAGGGACAATATCACACCATGTGTTGGGACAACGGGATAACAACAATAAACACACACACAAATTAACTGCGAGAAAATAGAGAAAAACGGAACACAAACGACACACAAGAATTTACGTGGTTCGGTCTCACGACCTAGTCCACAACTGCAACTAGGAGGAATTTTATTACTCTCTCTCTTGTGGTGTGTAGATTACAAGTACAAGCTATCTATTTATAGAAATAGATTAGGGTTATTAGGGTTTCTAACGGGCCTAATTAATCAGGCCTCCACAAGCCCAACAATCTCCCACTTGGAGGCATGATAATCTTCAACTGCCATCTACTGTGAGCACTTGTACGTCTAGTAATCTCCTCCTCATCTTCCTGGTTGCAGCGGCCTTTTCATCAGTTAACCTGAAGGCCCGTTGAAGCTTCCCCAAGCTCCAACATCAGTCACGGCTAAAACTGCCCCTGACTCGTCCTCTGTCCCTACCGACTCCCACTTGCACGAACTGCCGAATCCTGAGATACTCTGAGAACAAACAACACTCTCCATAGTTAGCAGGTAATCATCCGGAGAGACTTTGACAGCTGGAACACTGGTTCTCTTAACCCACTGTCTGGTAACTCTGGCTGAAGTTTTAACTGGCTGACTGCCGATGCTCCCACTGCCACGAGAACCCCTGACTGGTTTACCTGAACCTTTCCAAGCACGTTCAACCTGAATCTGACCTGTGGCTCTGGGTTTATCTCCTGCAAAACGAACCTTTTTATGCCCACGAGACTCTATGAACCGGATTTTGTTTCTCTTCTGATCTGGGATAGTCACTCCCTCAGATGGTAAATAGACCATATACAGCGAACTCCGTTTCTTTCCTCGAGCTATGACCAAGTTCCCCTTCATCACCTTCCACTGCCCGTTTTCGAACTTAACATCGTGTCCCTCATCATCCAACTGCCCAACAGAAATCAACCGTTTCTTCAAGCTTGGAATCACTCGGACATCCTTTAAAGTCCACGAACCGACTGAAGTTTTCAGAATCATGTCACCCATGCCCGTTACATCAAGAACTTTATTGTTTGCTAGTCTTACCTTTCCAAAATCCCCTTCTTTCAGATTCTGCAATGCTTCACTGCTGTGGGTAGCATGAAATGAAGCACCAGAATCCATGACCCAGGAATCCACACTGCTCTCCACGCTACATATCAAGAGATCATTATGAGCATAGTCTCCTGCAATGTTAACTTGTTTATTATTCGGGCATTGATTCCTGAAATGCCCCATCTCCTTGCACGTCCAACACGTTACATCTGAGCGATCCTGAGTCTTCGACTGACTCCTTCTTCTGTTCCTGCTCCAACTACCTCTGCTATTTATCCTTCCTCTGCTGACATTTAGCAATTCACTCGATGATTCCCCAGAACTCCTTCTTCTGACATCCTCGCCTAGAATGAGATCACGAATCTTTTCAAAAGTGAATCCATCGGGTCCCGCTGAACTGGTAACTGCTGTAACCGTTCCGGACCAACTGTCACGTAATGACGATAGCAGTAGTAAGGCTTGAACTTCATCATCGAACTTAATGCCCACTGACGTATGTCTGGCTAAGATTGAATTCATTGTATTTATGTGCTCGGTAACTAAACTGCCTTCCTTCATTTTTGTGTTCACTAATTCTCTAATCAGAAAGACCTTGTTTGCTGCAGATGGCTTCTCGTACATGTTAGACAGCGCTTCCATGACACCTTTCGCTGTCTTCTCCTTCAGAATGTTAAACGCAACATTCTTGGTCAACGAGAGTCGGATAACCGCCATGGCTTTCCGATCCAAACCTGCCCACTCTGCATCAGACATCTTTTCTGGCTTGTCACCCAATACCATGTCTAACTCCTTCTGAACCAACAAATCCTCAATTTGCATTTTCCACCAACTGAAATCTGCACCATCGAACTTTTCAACTCGATACTTCCCATCTTCTGCCATCTCAAACGACTAGATGAGGTACCCGGTACAACTGATCTCAAATCTTGGTAATTGCCGGGGAAAAAAAATTTCTCCGGCGACTCGACCTCCTGCTCGATCTGTTGTTGCTCGCTCCGCTTCTCCGGTTGGCTGCACAGCAGGTAGCTGCTGCTTTCGGTTCTTCTCCAGGCGTCAGCTGCTCCTTTTTTTTTTCTTTTTCCGGCGTCGGCTGGTCGCGGTGGCAGCAACTCGCGATTGAGGCAGCGGCGACTGCTTTCTCTCTCTGGATCGGGGGCGGCGCTGCTGCTGCTCCGGTCGGCAGTTTTTAGTTCTTTTCCAAAAATTTTAGGTGATTCTCGCTAATTTTTTTTTTCCGTGTGTATAACCTCGCTCTGATACCAATTGTTGGGACAACGGGATAACAACAATAAACACACACACAAATTAACTGCGAGAAAATAGAGAAAAATGGAACACAAACGACACACAAGAATTTACGTGGTTCGGTCTCACGACCTAGTCCACAACTACAACTAGGAGGAATTTTATTACTCTCTCTCTTGTGGTGTGTAGATTACAAGTACAAGCTATCTATTTATAGAAATAGATTAGGGTTATTAGGGTTTCTAACGGGCCTAATTAATCAGGCCTCCACAAGCCCAACACCATGAGGCTAAAAATATAAAGATACCTGTAAGGTTAGGGATGTAAACCTAACTTTAATTAGATTAGTCATTTATTTTGTTATAATTAGCATAACTAATCAACCAATGAACTAGTGGGGATGAATTAGTAGAATAACTAATTAACTATACCCCACATATATGATAGGAGGGCTCCTCCTATATATACATTTGAATCTAGAAAGTGTAAATGTGGGAGACTTCTCCCCTTGCACGTGTAATTTCTTTAAATTCGGTTTGAAATGTCATTTTGTAATTATGTTTTAATGTAATTATTAAGACAAATATTATATATTATAATAATTATATAATATAATAACTATATATATTTATTAATTTATCATAATGTAACTATAATATAATTTCATGTGTTATATTTAGCTTCATAAATGTAGCAACATAGTTATATATTTTTAATTCTAAAATAAAATTAACAACAAATATTGAATAAATATTTTTTAGATGGACAAACAAATAAATTTCATTTTGTGACTAATAAATGTTCACATAAGAAATATTTAATTTCATTTATTACTAGGTATTTAGAATACATAATAATAATAATAATAATAATAATAATAATAATAATAATAATAATAATAATAATAATAATAATAATAATAATAATAATAATAATAATCCGTTCAACATACAACAATGTGTTGAATTACTTAAGAAAAAAAGAAAAAAAAATCCATCTGAGGAGATCCTCGGCTGGTTATGATATATTTCAACAATCAGCTGAGGGTGGATTTAAGGGTTTCTGAAATTCAATAATTTTTGCGCAAATTCAATATTTATTTTGAGAAATTTATTAAATATAACAACAAATATGTATTAAAACTTGACAACAAAATAATTTCTTGGTAAGTGACACCAATAAAACTCAAACTTTGTTTCCTCAGCCTTTGATGAGTGTTCAAATCCCTTTAGACATTTATAACAAACGTTTTTTAAAAAAATTTTTTTAAATTTCTATAAACTCATAAATTTTAAATTTTAAATCAGATAATTATAATAAAAAATTATTATCTTTAAAAATTTAGAAACTGCAAATCTTGAATTCACCTATTGGGGATCATATTATTGTCTTTCTCCTATTATGACATCTTTAATTTTTAAGTTAAGCGATTTGTGTTACGACTAATTTTTAGTTAATTCTGTTCATTTGACAGCTATTCAATTGAAGTTTAATCACAAAGAAAAAGAAAAACAACAATATGAATTTCCTAGTTTAGTTTATATGGTGATGACACTCTTGAAGTATTGGAAGTTTTTATTGGATCCTACGAGGATACCTTGCAATAGTAAAAACAATGTCTCCATTTTTGTTAATCCAATAGTAGGAAATTGTTATACCATCAAAGAATATCGGGCAGTAGATGGAGTTACTTCTTTTTTAATCAGATATTTCGGTTTTGAGTTTTGTGTATGAAAAAAATGAGCCTTACGCAACATGAATCTAAATTAATCAAATTTTAATGCGAGTACTGAATACTAAATGAAAATAAAATTAAGTACCTCTTTCTCACAAGTTTGATATCATAGGGATGTTGCTTTTGTCCCTTTTACAACTTTGTATCTTTGTTGTTTTTAGTTGGTGTAATGTAGGGATGTCAAAATTATTCCAAAAATAAATAATTCAGCTTAACTTGTCCGGTGGAAATGTGACGGAAGAATGTTGCACCTCTTTTAAATCTTGTATCGCTAGGGCGACTACCACCTCGGACCGCCAGACTATCTGTTCATGCATAAAGGACATTGCCTCCGCCTCCACCGACGAACAAGTCGACCGTATCGCTAGTATCCCCCGGCATTGTGGTGGCACGGCACCTTTCAAAATTAGTAAGGATGTTGATTGCTCAACGGTACTTTGAAGAAAAAGAGGTTTGATATATGTATGATAAAAGGGTGAATTTAGTGATCACTCTTTTTATACGTACTAGCATATGAGCTACATAAAAGTTAAAAATGATGTAATTTCCTTGTTATGGTTTATGTGTAACTAAAGTATATTATCCTTAGGACTGAATAAAAGAAATCCCTATAGTTCTATCTATGAGAACTTTTACTTCTTTTTTTTAAACTACATCTAAAATAGAAAAATATTTGTTCAATATGTAACATGGCAACTAATGAACCGAAGAACTCTTCGACATGGAGATGATATCCTGATTAGCCATCGAATTCATACACCATACTAGTTTCCTCATTTTGGGAGGGTTCATAGGGAAAGAAAAATATAGGAGGGGAATTGAACTATCACCAACAAGATAAAAGTTCAGATAATCAATCAACTGAATTATTATTATTTTTAAAATGAAATTTGGCCACATGAGCCGGATTTTTATTAATCAAGTATATCTATACCAGAAACTGAGTTACTAAGATTTTCTATAAATGATTATTGTTGAGTGAGTAGTGTTAGTTATAATAGTTGTTCAAGTTAGTTGTAGTTAGGAGTTAGTTAGAGTTAGTTAGAGGGCTAGTTTAGTAATTGTGCTTAGCTAATATTAGTCTATATATAGAGTTAATTAGTGAGGTTAGTTAGTTTAGTTTAAGCTTTCTTTTCAGCCTTCTTCATCTATTACTTTTGTTGCCTTGTTAAGCTCCAACAATGGAGTTCTATTTCGGTTAATGAAGAAGCAGAATCACTGCTAATGGCAGTGTTTAACATGGTATCAGAGCGAGGTTAGTAATCCCAATCAATCAACACATAATTTTCATGAAGATTGTAGATCAATCTTCAACAATCATTTGCAGTTTTTTTTTTAGATCTGGAAATCTGCTAAAGTTAGCAGTCTTCGATCGATCCATTTGTGTTTTTCATTTCGCTCACTGTTTCTATTTCCTCATTGTTTCACTTCATTCCATTTGCTGATCATCTCTAAGTTTTCCTACTATCCTCCTCGATTGATCTGTTTTGTGATCTGTATTTCATTTAGTGTCCTTCCTTCAGCTGATGTTACCTTGATCTACTGAGATCAAATCTACACAACTCGATTCCTCATTCATTCTCTCCCTATACTTGCATTGTTTCCTTGTTTTTATCTTCTTGCCGCAACCATGGAATGTACTCCAAAAGCAAATCGAGTTGAACCAGTAGCAGATATTAACAGTGCATTGTATGTACATCCATCAGAGAATGCTGGTTCTTCCATAACTCCCACTGTGTTTGATGGATCTGGTTACAGATCATGGAGAATAAGTGTTTTGCGAGCTCTCTCTGTGAAAAATAAGGCAGGTTTTATCAATGGGAAGATCACCAAACCAGCCATGAATTCACCAGCATTTGCTCAGTGGGAAAGGTGTGATGATATGGTAACATGCTGGATCCTAAACTCCTTATCAAAGGATCTAAGTGACAGCTTACAGTATGTAAGCAATGCGAAGGAATTGTGGGATGAATTGGAAGAGAGATATGATCAAACAAATGGTGCAAAGTTGTATCAACTCCAGCAGGAAATCAGTGATCACTCACAAGGCAATTTAGATATTACTGGATACTACACTAGCACCAGAAAACTATGGGAGGAAATGAGTACTATAGATACCAGTGTGCAATGTGTCTGTGTGTGCACCTGTGGTGCGAAGAATAAGATGCACAAGGCGAATCAAGACAGGAAGCTTATACAGTTTCTAATGGGCCTTAATGATGTCTATACTGTAGTTAGAGGGAATATTTTGATGATGAACCCTCTGCCAACTATGGCTCAAGCATTTTCCATTTTAGTGCAAGAGGAAAAACAAAGGGAGGTTAAGCCATATAATAGACCTTCTTTAGAATCCACATCATTAACTGCATCTGCAGGACATATCAGTGCAGTTAAATACCCTATTGCAGGCACTCACCAAAACTACAAACATCAAGTATTGAAACAAAATGCAGGTAACTTCAAAACACATTATGTTCAGAAAAATGGTGGGAAGAACATGTATAGATCTGGTAACCAACACAACCAACACAAGTCCATTCTCTTCTGTGATTACTGCAAAAGGACAGGTCACACTGAGGATAAGTGCTACAGAATATATGGTTTTCCACAAGATTTTAGATTCACCAAAGGCAAAAACTCTGGTTCAGCAGCAGCTGTTACCACAACTGTGCCATGCAACACTGAAGGTACATTGACCAATTTCTGTGACAAGAACAATGAGTATGATCTTGGTTTACTGAGGGATCAATGTGATAAGCTGATGAGAGTCCTAGGAAATATCCAAGTGAAGGAGCACAAGACACCAGCTGATGCAGATGGCATGTTCAATGGACAAGCTATGGCAAGTCTAGCAGGTATTATAACATGTCACTCTTCTATAACTGAAATTGGTGAACTGTCCTGTAAGTGTGCAAACCTGTCTGATACCTCATGGATCATAGACTCAGGAGCCACAAATCACATGACATTCAATAGAAACTTGTTAACCAAAACTAGAATCCTGTCCTATCCTTTCCTGGTCACATTGCCAAATGGCTACAAGGTTAGAGTAACTGAAATTGGAGAAGTGCATTTGAGCCCAACTTTAACTTTGCAAAGAGTACTATTTGTGCCTAGTTTCAAGTTCAACTTACTCTCTGTCCATTGTTTAGCCACACAACTTCAAGGTGTTGTCATTTTTAATAGTGTTGCTTGTCTCATGCAGGGCCCTTCACTGAAGAGCCCTCTGGAAATTGGTAGAGCAAGGAATGGACTATACTTCATTTGTAAAAACTGCCACAACACTTCAAGATCTCAGAACATAGCATCTGCATGTGTTGACTCCTTGTCCAGTCATTTTCCTTTTCCTATTTCTTTCCCTGTTGTAAATAATGAAGTCTGTAATCCATCCTCCTTATCACTTGTAAGATCCAATCATTCAAGTCATAAAACAACTTGTGATATAAATACATTCTTTTCTTCTGAATCTTCATCTGCAATGTCAAATTCTGTTTCATCTGCTTCTGCTATGTACACCGATCATTCTCATAAAATACTTACTTCTCATGAAAGCAATGTAGATTACTTATGGCACACAAGATTAGGCCATATACCTTTCAGTAAAATGAAGGATATTACTGCTATACCAGTTCCTTTTGCTTCCAGACAACCTTTTTCATGTACCATTTGTCCAATGGCCAGACAAACAAGACTACCTTTTCCCTCCAAATCTACCTCTCAATCAACCAAAATCTTACATTTACTTCACATTGACATATGGGGACCATACCACACACCAACACATGAAAACCATAGATACTTTCTTACTGTTGTGGATGATTTTAGTAGATCAACTTGGACTCAGTTACTTAGCTGCAAGAGCAATGCCTTACCAGCCATTAAAAGTTTGGTTTCTCTGTTGGAAAATCAGTTTAACACAAAAGTGAAGTGTGTTAGAATTGATAATGGATTAGAGTTCATCAATAAAGAAACATCTGATTTTCTACAATCCAAGGGAATTCTACACCAAAGAACATGCCCTTATACACCACAACAAAATGGTGTAGTTGAAAGGAAACACAAGCACATACTTGAAATTGCAAGGGCATTGCTGTATCACTCCAAGCTACCAATGAGATATTGGGGTGAATGCATCCTAACTTCCACTTATCTGATTAACAGAATACCTTCCACTTCAACACATGGTATTACTCCCTTTGAGAAACTATACCAAAAACACCCTACATACTCCCATTTAAGATCCTTTGGCTGCCTGTGCTTTCTCACAAATGTCAGACCCCACAAAGACAAACTTGAACCAAGATCAACACCCCATATATTTGTAGGATATCCTTTTAGTACAAAAGGTTATAAGGTTCTGAACTTGTGTACTAAGAAAATTTACATTTGCAGAGATGTTTCCTTTTATGAAAATGTGTATCCTTTTGCATTGACATTTCCTGATACTACTTTCAATTCTGTGCTAAGACTACTCCACCATACTCCTAATACATTGAATCTTACTAATGGTATTCCTAGCAATGCTTACAGTCTGAGTGATAATGCACATTATTCAGTTACTTTTCCTGTCAGAACCACAGATTCCTTGCCTGATCATACTCCCAACATCATACCAAACACTTCAGCTGAGCCATCTGTCCCTTTAACAAATGTTACTTCTTCTGCAAACCACAACATTAATCAGTAAGTTCATCATGAACTTAGGAGGTCTAATAGAACACATACCTTACCAACCTACTTAAAAGATTATACATTTAATCTACCTAACCTTCAGTCACCTTCTATAGCTAATCCCATGCCTGTTACACAAGATACCTCTATTTCTCTTGTTTCTGTCATTCCTGAGGTTCAATAACAAGCACACTTATATGGCCATGAACCATTTTCATATGAAGAAGCTATCTTATATCCTGAATGGAAAGCAGCTATGGACCTTGAGTTTCAAGCTCTCCATGCAAATAATACCTGGGATCTTGTAGTTCTTCCGCCAGGGAAGAAAACCATTGGGTGTAAGTGGGTGTATAAGATCAAACACAAAGTAGATGGGACTGTGGAAAGGTACAAGGCAAGGCTTGTTGTAAAAGGGTACACACAACAGGCTGGAATTGATTATACTGAGACCTTTTCACCAGTTGTGAAAATGACAACCATAAGGATTTTGATTGGACTGGCAGTTAAGAACAATTGGACTCTATACCAATTGGATGTAAATAATGCTTTACTTCATGGAGACTTACATGAAGAGGTGTATATGGCTCTTCCTCAAGGTCTAATGGTGCAAGATAACAGAACAGTTTGCAAGTTAAACAAGTCTTTGTATGGTTTGAAGCAGGCAAATAGACAATGGTATGAGAAGTTAGCAACATCATTGTTTTCCAGAGGATACTCCCACTCCACTGGTGATTACTCCTTATTCTTCAGGAAAGCTGGTACTTCCCTGGTTTTTGTTGCTGTGTATGTTGATGATATAATTGTAACAGGAACAGATCAGGTGGAAATTGATTCTTTGAAGCTTTTCCTGCATACTCAGTTTAAGATCAAGGACTTAGGAAAACTTCATTATTTTCTAGGAATGAAAATCACTTATAAAGCCAGTGGAGTTCTCATTTCACAAAAGAAGTTTGCTACTGATCTAGTGAAAGATTTTGATTGTTCTGCTTACAGTGCTACAACTTGTCCTCTTGATCCTACTATTAAACTGAAGGCTGCTGAAGGACAGTTACTTGAAGATCCAACATATTACAGGAAATTGGTTGGGAAACTGAATTTTCTCACACATACAAGGATTGACATTGCATATAGTGTACAACACTTGAGCCAGTTTCTACAAGCTCCTAGAGACACACATCTAAAGGCAGCCACACATGTACTTAGGTACCTCAAAGGGAGTCTGGATCATGGCATATTCTTATCCAATAGCCCTGGTTGCAACATCACTGCTTATTGTGATTCAGATTGGGCTGCCTGCCCAGATTCTAGGAGGTCAGTAAGTGGATACATTGTGTTCCTAGGGGACAGTCCCATTGCCTGGAAATCCAAGAAACAAACCATAGTATCACTGTCTTCTGCAGAAGCAGAATACAGGTCAATACGAATGGTGGTTGGAGAGTTGGTCTGGATTCATAGGCTGGTGGTGGAATTAACTGATGAATGCTCTCTGCCAATTAATATCTTTTGCGATAGTCAAACAGCCATTCACATTGCGAAAAATCCAGTTTTGCATGAGCGTACCAAGCATATAGAAGTGGATTGCCACTTTGTGTGAGATAAACTTCAAGAAGGCCTCATCACACTTCACCATATCCCTACCAATGGACAGTTAGCAGATATATTAACTAAAGCTTTGTCGGGTCCAAATCACTCTAACATTTTTGGCAAGTTGTCGCCACCTCCAACTTGAGGGGGGGTGTTGAGTGAGTAGTGTTAGTTATAATAGTTGTTCAAGTTAGTTGTAGTTAGTTAGGAGTTAGTTAGAGTTAGTTAGAGGGCTAGTTTAGTAATTGTGCTTAGCTAATATTAGTCTATATATAGAGTTAATTAGTGAGGTTAGTTAGTTTAGTTTAAGCTTTCTTTTCAGCCTTCTTCATCTATTACTTTTGTTGCCTTGTTAAGCTCCAACAATGGAGTTCTATTTCGGTTAATGAAGAAGCAGAATCACTGCTAATGGCAGTGTTTAACAATTATTCTACTCTCCAAAAAGAAAAAAAAAATTAAACAATGGAGGGAAGCTTGCTTGTTGTCCTTCAAATTTGTTTTATTTTTTTTTTCCAATTAAATTGGGGTTGAAGATGAAAAAAGGGTAATAGGAACCAACATCTATTGTGTTCGAGATTCTCACTAATACCATCTATGCATGTAACAAGTTATCCTTAAATTAGTTGAGGTACATTCAAATTGAACTAAAGTCCCAAACTACATAGAGTCGACAAAAAAAAAAAGAAGAAGAAGAAGAAGCAGCTTGTTGTGCATTTGGGATGTAAACAGATAGTAAAATTTTGCTAAATTGAGTGTTTGCACCTTTACTAATTAATAAAGTTTCACATGTGTCTAAGATATCATGCCTCCAAGTATAAGCAAATTGGCAAAATGTAGCTCGATTTATCCTATGTTGTTGAATTTTTGCTTATTTAAATGTAATTGAACTGATAATTTGAATTAGTATATTGTATGGGGTGAAAAAAGTCTAGAGTATATGAACGATTGGCCAGGCTACACGTGGTAAGGGTAATCAGTCACAACGGTTCCAATCTTGAGAACATGATTGGTAAATGCAATGCAGTTGTAAAAGGTTTCGGAGTCAACATTGTTGGCACTTGTGCCGTACCGGCAAGGCCCATCCAAATCCGAGACATGAAACTAGGTGCGGAACTACAAAAGCGAGATAAGGTTTAGATAAAACTGATGATAAAGATGATGAGATCCTCGCTGGTCGGTACGCAACTGGAGAGATCATGACGTAGTAAAAGCCTACAAGAGGAGCGAACTTCATGGAGGCTGATCCATATCTGGTCTCTCCATAATGACCATTTAGTTATTTGTATTAGGTGTTCTAGAACTTTGATCAACAGACTGTATTAGGCTCTGGAGTCTCACAGACGATCTCACCCTACCTCAAAACGATAGGCAGCTAATTTCTTTAAATGTTTTAGATTCCAGAATTAAACATGTGTTAATTGATCCAAGTAGCTCCGCTATCATCATACAACTAAAGGTCCTCGAGCACCACGTACTGAGACACTTTAAGGAACCGAAGGATACAAACGCTACTAAGTCAACAATATAAGAGCTTGGATAAGTCATTTTGTTCATTCACTTCCCAGAAAGAAAGGTATACCTAGAGAGAGGACTAAACCCCGAATATAAGAAAAAACTTATTGAAGCCCTTAAAGCTGATGCAGATTATGTTGCTTGGTCGCACATGGATATAAAAGGTATACCACCACAGATCCAAATCCACAAGATGGCGATTGGACCCAAATTTCCCTCCAATGAGGCAGAAGAAACACCAAGTGTCCAAACCCAAGAACAGGTTTATAACGAAGAGGCAAATAAATTACTTAATACAGGGTCCATCCCGGAGGTGAAGTGCCCGGATTGACTAGCAAATGTGGTCGTAGTGCCCAAGAAATATAATAAATTTAGAATGTGCATCGATTTAAAGACCTGAATAAATCATGCCCCAAAAACTCATTTCCAATATCAAAACATGGACCAAATGATCAACGCTATGTCCGAACATGAGGTGATAAGTTTTCTTGATGCATATTCCGGGTATAAAATGAGACTATACATTCCCTCCCACTTATGGACATTTATCCTCAAATGTTAAAACTTAGTCATTGTAATGTCTAGTTTCCACCCTTAGGCTTCTTGCCACTCACCAAATTCCTCGGGGCTCAATATTTGGCTTGCTCTCTAAATTTCTCATTTCAAAAAAGTTTCTTTCTTTATCAAACATTTATAATATGTCGGAAAACAAACAAAATAATATAATGTTTCCATCGGTGACAACATACTAAAAACTACACTACAATAGGCCCAATGGCTTCATATACAAACAAAAACATAGTAATTAGTCCTCAACGACTATTACTGGAAACAAATGGAACATTAACTTTGCATACCTTTAGACTTCATACATCATCGTTTTGCATGATTATCACTATGTTCCTTACATGGCGGACAAGATTATACATAATCAAGCATAACTAAGCTCATCTTGAATTCCTTTATAAGTGAAGATTTTAATTTTGAGTATAGGACCCGAGGGTCTCGGAGTTGTTTTAGCGTCATTTTATCGTGTCAATTTACGCGATAGGGAGGCTGATCCATTTGGATCATGACCACCATCGTATTCACAATGCCTTAAGAATCGATCCTGCAAGGTGAGCGGATTGACCACCATCACCATCACCGTCACCAATGGTAGCACGATAGTGCTAAGTAAGGTTCCGCTTGGACCACGAGTGCGCCGCTTAGATCCTGATCACGCTTAAGGTCATGTTCATGTATTCAATCCAAGAATCAACTCTAAAGCTTCATAATTTCTCAATTTCGAAACCCTATGTCCGATTCTTTTGATATCTAGAGTTTGTAGTTTTTCTAGGTTTTCATAGTGATTTTCATCAAGCAATACTAGTTGTAATCCTTCCTAATAATCGTAATTTATTTCTGATTGCAGGCTTATCTTGAATTTCAAAAAGATAGAGAATCTTGTTCTTAAATCATTGATGGATATGTTTTTCAATTGAATTTTCCCTTGATAGCAGGGGTGTTATATATCATGAGAATAAGTATAAGAGGGGGGCTCCGCCTTACCTCAAAATATAACACAAGGATAAAACTTTTATCCTTCACAAAAAGGAGGGTTAGGAGATACCTATCTACTAACTAACCCCCGCACAAAAAGAGACAAGTAAATTAGCTCACAAAAAAATTAGTTTTGTCATATTTAAGCCTAATGGAAGGCAGTTGGTTTTTGTCCAAACAAAACGGACCCTTAGCCCCATTAGGAAACTGCTGGAAGGAATCGAACACAAAGGACGTTTGGCTGGTGTTAAGCCATATTTTCCAAGTGATCGGCAACTTTGTTGGCCTTTCTAAAGCAGTGTAAGATTTTGACATTAGCTTGTTTCATCACGTGTTGAATCTTCTCAATTACGAAATTGAGTTTGTAGTTGCATTTCCTCTTTCCTTCGATTATTTGGAAGACTGCATTTGAATCAATTTCCAACAAGAAGTGACTAATATTTTTTCTTGCACATAAGATAAGACCTTCAAGGGCTGCTCGTGCTTCTGCTTCTACACAACTCGTGCAATTCAAAGGAGCTAAAAAGGCTATAATAAATTCACCTCTATCGTTTCTCAAAACACCTCCCATTCCTTCACAACCATTTAGGGTACAAAAGCTCCCATCTGTGTTCATCTTTAATGTTCCAATAGTGGAAAATTGCTAGCAAACAGGGAAGCATCTTACTACTGGATTCAGTTTTAGAAGATTATCACAAAATGTGATCCAAGGTAATGTCAAAATAATTTTTGGATAAGCTGTATTAATTGCACTGTGAATATTCTAGCATATATGTTGAATCAACATGTATTTGTTGAATTTGCTCTTGCAGCCATTCTTACAGTTACAACTTTCTTTCCATAGCTCCCAACAATTGAAAATGGGGCCCACTTGAAGAACCAAATGATGCGCTGTATTATTTGATTTCTGATTCCACCATTCATAAAGCATATGTTTAATGGTTCCTGTATGACCCCTAATGTCCAAATGCCCTCCAAAGTAATTCCAAACATATTGGGCAGCTTCTCCATCTACAAAAAACATGTTCAATGGACTCTCTTCTAGGGATGATACAACATTTGCAAGTTGTGTTCTTGCGAATCCCAAATCTAGCTATTACTTCGTCGTAAGGAAGTTTGCCCTGCCAAAGTTTCCAAACAAAAGATGAGATTTTAAAAGGAATGTTTGCATTCCATATCCGTGTAAGATTCTGATTGGTAGGTCGTTTGTCTCTGGTCAGGTTCCAAGTTGATTTGTTGGAGAAATTTCCATCCTCTAAAAGGTCCTAGAACACTTTGTCCTGTTGATCTTGATTTCCTTTAAATTTAACACTCTTTGTAAGGTAAGCATCAAATTTAGTTGGTGACCGGATAAGCACTTGAACTTGGTAGAAGTGTATTTTTTGAATACTTTAGGTTGACATAACAAATTGCGTGTTTTACACTTCTCTTTGAGAGTGGGCTTCTAATCCATTTAAATAAGCCAACAAAAAAAAATTCTCAAAATAAAAATAGAAAATATATTTATTTATTAAATAATTTCTTTGATAATTTTAGTTTTTTTCCGCTAATTCTTTCTCTTCCATTCATCGATATTTTTATGCTACACTTTTAATAAATCTTTCTTATCTTTTACCCCAACCCACCTTTTCTTCTATATACATTATTTGTATTAATTTTGTATTTTGTTTCTTCGGAAATTGGCAAAAAGGGAACTAAGAGGATTTCTTATTTTTTTATTGTAATAATCTATTTGGAACTTTGGTAAAAAGATATAAAAATTGTTATCATTTTGTGAACTTCATAGTGCTCTTTTTGGTTGATAAATGATATAATTTGCAGTTGAATTTGAAATTTGAAATTTAAAGATTATTGGCAAGTCAAAGAAAAATAGAAATGGGTTTATATTTATTTTAATTATATTTATTCAATTTTTAGTTATATTTTTTTTTAAAAATATTATAGATGTCATTTAATAATTGATCCATTTAATATGTAAAAAGAAATGTATTTCACTCACCTGCCCTTATGTATATAGTGTTCAAAAGACACATTTCTATTAAATTTAAGTGTATTTAATCACTAACCAAATTTAAATATCCATTTTACAAAAGATGTCAACTTTAAAAACTATCTAAATATTAATCCTTTACCTATTCTATGTTTATTAATGGTCAATGGTGTTTAGATTTTGGGTTGGAGCATGGAGGAGGGAGTGTAACATCACCAAACTCTAAATGAAATGGACACCATGATGGACCATAAAATATTTAGTAGAATAATATATTCTGCCACAAAGGAAAAGAAAATGAAAGAACATATATAAAAAGTCAAATATGACTAATTAAACTAATATCCAAGTAATTGGAACTTGATCGTGTAAATGCTTTTTAAAAGTCTTTAGATAGAACTTAAAAAACTTTGATCTAATCTGTCGATTAATCAAAAGGCTATTTTCTTTTTTTCTAGCCTGTTACTAAAATAAAGCCAATATTTTCTCTCAAATAAGAGAATGCATAGCATTTGCTTCAATTAAATAAGTTCGGCCTTGAAAAAAATGCATGGTAGATTTGAAGAATAGTTGAACGTTTCAACTTGGCCACCCAAAATATAAATAGATGGTTGTACCAATTTAAATGTGTTTGGACCACACAAATTTATTATAATAGAGAAAGCCAGCCTAGATGAGTAGTTAATAGACATGTTATTGCCATAATGTCAATGTAGGTCCATTTCTTACTCCATTAGCCTCTTTATTTTTACAAGATTGGGATAAGCTCTGCGTACACACTACTCTCTTCAGACCCCATTTATGAGATTATACTGAGTTTGTTGTTGTTGCAGAGGGAATCCAATTGATATGGAGATCAAGAATTTCTGCTTTTGCATGATGAATTGGAAGAGCAACAAAACCAAGCAAGAAAGGTACAAGTCAACACCAAAAGAAAGAGTTCCTCAATACTCAAAACCAAGACAGAAAATTAGAGGTTTTAACACCATGGCTGCAGCTAATGGTCACACTGATCATGTCAACCATGGTGTAGCTAACAATCCTCGTAGCAACGACACGGGAGCAGCCGGTGCTGCGATCATCGCCACCGCTCATATGCATGACATGGATGGTGGTGGTGGAGGCGAATAGGGAGACACGAGTTGTTACAGTGATGAATTCAGAATTTAGAGACGATATGATTTCTAAGTTGAGAAAGTGAGTTCTAAAACATATACTTGACTTTATTTGTTCTTGTTTTTTTCATACATTTATATAGATTCGACTTTGAAGCACTGGATTCCGTAGAACACGCGAACTCATTAATTTTTGAATGTCGCCACTAGACGGTCGAGGCTAATGGAGTAACATATATATATATATATATATATATATATATGCAGGGGCGGTGGCAGAATAAACACGAGTCTGCATGAAGCCAATAACTTTTGCTTAGCTCGTGTATTATATATGAAAATTTTAAATACATATAATTGCGACTCAATAACTAACATGTGCTACGAATTTGATGACAAGTTCAGAATTCATAAACTTTAAATTTTAATTCTATCTTAAATATATATTTATAATTTTTTTTTTTGGGGTTATGTTTGATATTGAGAGATTTTGTAGTAGACTTGTATGACAGGAAAACCACAAAGGCCAGATCATTATTATTGACCCCCATGCCAACAAGTTGATTAAGAAAGGCCCTAGTCTCCAAGTTCTTCGTGTATTACAGTTTAATTTTGAGCCAAATAATTTGGAATAATATTGATATTATTTTCTTACTTTCAATTAAATTACCATTGTGACCACTAATGATAGGAAGATGTAGGTGGAATTAATGATTCAAGCACAATTTGGAACATTCTATAGCCATTGAACCATACATTATCGAACAGCAAGGTAGAAAAATGGAAGAAAAAAATATAACAAAATTATTATTCTTTTCTAAATAAACTAAAAAGATATTGTGGGTAGTGTCATTAGAGGCAAAGTTAAAATTTTAAGTTAATCAATTTGGGATCATAATTATATTTATTTATTGGATTCTGAATATATTATTTTGGCCGAACACATATTCAAACACCAGAAGTTTGCATCATTTTTCATTAGACACCTCAATTAACGAATGTTCCTATTAACCACCTAGACTATATCGAATCTGTCTCCATTCGGCACTTTTTTCTGAATCAACCAAATAAATAAAAGAATGTGTAATACTCTCTCCGTTGACATGTCAAAGTGGCGAATTAGATACACGTGGCAGTTGGATCTGATATAAGGGTTAAAAATGAATTATGAGGGGAAAAATTTTTTTTCAACAAAAACTACAAATAAAAATGGCACACTTGGATTTTATTACAAAGGATTTTAAAAAATCTTTTTTTTTGTCTCTTCACGCGCCTATTTGGTGTGAATCACACAAGTTCGTAAGTCAACAAAAAGTATCAAAATGGCACATGACTTGAATCTTATTACAATTATTTAAAAGGAACAAGACTCAGTTAAAGTAGCCTCCTTAGGTGTCCTGGATTCATCTAGCAAAAGTTGTCTAGCCACTCTAGTTGCATTTTCATTCAAATATATTGTTGCAGTATACTATGATATTCACATAGTAGATATCATATACGGATAAAATATCACAGAAAATTCATTCATTCTTTTAAAAAAAGTACTCTTAGTTTTTCATGATACCCACACAGTATATATCATATAATGACAAAGTATCATATTAGTTTGTTCCATTCATTCAATAAAAAAAAATACTCAGTCTTTTATGAATACCAACCTAATATATATCATATACTAATACGATATCATCAAGGACAAATTAATATACTAATATGATACCCACACAGTATATATTATAACAATCTAATAAGTATCATATGCTTAACATGAGCTGATCATTCAAATGGGCACATTGGGTTATTAGTTAGTGTTGTTTAGGTAATTTTCTTATATGTATATGGATTTTTAAAAAAAGGTAATCAAATAAATTTAAGTGGATATTTTCTGTAGTTTTTCTTATTTTTAATTATTGTAACTATATTGAAAATATATATTGAATTGGGTTTATTCATAAGGGATGCTAATTAGCTCATCAATCCATTAATTTTTCCTTCTCGTAAATCCTACTATTTAAACCTTTAAGTCTTGCATATAAATTTTCACCATAGTATGACGGCTAAGGTTTGCAAAAGAACTTAATGTATATTTTTGAAAAAGACTTTTAGACTTTGAAAATATGGAATTCATCTATATTGTGAGAATTTACTGACAATTAATAACACAAATCGTAATTACTGCAAATTTACTTTTGATTAAAAAAATTTATAAATCTCTTTATTAGGATTTACGATTAAATATTGTAAATTCATTTAGGAATAACCAGTCATCACTACATGAATCAAGAGAAGAACAACGTGCCAAAAACATCAACATAAAGTCAAAATAACACCCTTTACAAGAGAAAACTAATGCCAAGGCACCCGTGACAAGCCTTGGCATTTTCTTTTCGTATGGAAAATATTAAAAAATATTTTTTAATTTTTTCCATGTTTGATAGATTAAAAAAATTTCAATTTTTTTTTAAAAACAAGTTATTTATAAAGAAAAAAAAATTCTAATAAAAATAGAGAAAACAGATATAAGTGGCATTTCATAATAATTATCTGATAGTCACCTTCGATACCCCCCACCTTACCCCCACCCCCTCACCCCAACCTCCGATCACATAGTTCCCATCCTCACCACTCCTAACTCTCATATCAATCTTAAAATATTTGTCTAAATTATATACAAATATTTTTGAGAAAATATTTTCTATTTATTTAGTAAACATCAAAAATCAAATAAAATTTTATTTATTTTTCAAAAAAATATTTTTGAGGAAAGTATATAGAACAAACCCTTGGAAGGAATCTAGTTAACATATAGGGTGTGTTCGAGGAACTAGAAAAAATAAGTGGATTTCTTACTTATTTTCTTATGTTCGGTATGTATATAAAAAATTATTATCCTAAAACTATTTATATATAATCTAGACAAATACTAGGAGAGGTGAGGGTAGGGTGGTGGGGAGCGGAGTGGTGGGGATGAAGATAAGATGTGTTAGAAGCTAGAAAGGACACAATCAATATGGAATGTCATTCGTAGAACTTGTTTTCCCTATTTCCTTAAGGAAATCATTTTCCTCATTTTTAAGTAAGTTATTTTATGCTAAATGGAAGACTAGTGAGGATGGGCATTATTCTAATAAAGTTGTTTGGAGAATCATCAGGTATATCAATCCAAGAACTACAGATACTAGTAAGGTTTGACACTCTTTCCTCCGCTTCAAAATCTCCTTTATTTCCTGGAGGTTTTGTTAGGTAAACTACCTATTGCTAAAAGCATTGTTGATTAATTTAACTCCTACTTGTAAATGTTGCACTAACTCTACCTATGAGACTGTTAATCATGTGTTTGTTGAAGGGGAGTCTGCACAGGATGTTCGGAACCACTTCGCTAACTCCCTCGGGATTAAAATGAGAAATAGGCAAGTGCACATGATTTTACAGACTTGGTGGAGTAGAAAAAGTGAAAATAAGGTTCACAAGACTATGCCGCAGATCACTCTCATTATCATCATATGGGAAATTTGGAAGAGCTATTGCGCATGTAGATATGGAGACCAAAATCATTTCAGGACAGCTAGGATCAAATACCAAGTGGAGAGGACTGTTAAAGCTGCTATGAGAAAATCATGGCCTATCATCAAATATGGAATTGTCCTGGAATAACCTCTGTGAGCTAATAGAGAAGCTTAGACCTGCCCTTAACTAGAAGAAAGTGGTCCGGGAGAAATCAAGTTTGCATAGAATGAAGCTCAACACAGACGGGAGCTATAGACATGATTCTGGTAAAGCAGGCATGGGAGGTATTATCAGAAATGACAAAGCGGTGATCGTTCATGCTTATACAGTCACTATAAACTGCAATAATCATAACATGGCTGAATTAGTGGCTGTCAAATATGAAGTAGAAATGTGCAAGGTACTTGGCATTAAAAACATTGACATTAAAGTGGACTCTGAAATTGTTGCCAACATGTTACATAAGAGAGCTACCAATAACCTCCATTTGATAAGCAAAGTGGAGGAGATCCTGACTAACATGAGCTTTGTGGATGCCACTATCAAACACTGCTACACGGAGGCAAACCAAGTAGCAGATGGTCTGGCCAAATATGCTTTGAGCCACAACATTGGGCTTCACTTCGACTCTTTCCAAGCTCTTCCTAGGGAGATAAAAGGAGCTTATCAGCTGGAAAAACATCAAATGCCAAGCCTCAGGATTAGATATGATAAGGCTAATTTTTTTGTTAGTTGAATAAGGTAGTCCATTCCTCTAGATAGGATCTTTCCCATCCTTTTTTGCTAGTTGACTGATATAGTTAGCCAGTTAAAAGTTATATTCCTAGAACAGGCATAGTTTCCCTCTTTTGTAATCTATTTTTGCGGGAATATAATACACATGGCCTGTTGGTAGTATTAACCAAAAAAACAAGTAAGTTATTTTATAGAATCATCTGAACTATATCATGAACTTATACTAAATAACTCCAGAAGGAATATAACATGTTACATGAACATCACGTTGTAAACGATTAAATTTTATCAAATTTAAATCCGTAAGAAATTTGGATTATTTTAAATTTAAAATATATTAATCTAGATAAATATTATGAATTAATATAAATTGGATTAATCATTTGCGTCCAATAAATATGGATTTAATTAATGGTCCAATTTTATTGGGTTAATCCATCAAATTGGGCTACAAATGATAAACCCATTTTAAGAAGCCCAAGATGTCATCTTTCTGGAGGCTCAAATTGGTGCCACGTGTCAAATGATGTGTCACCCAAAGTCAAAAGAAAAAGCCAATAAGATCATGCCATATGTCAAAATGACACAGCATGCCTACTCAAATCAAAGGCCAATGAAAATGTGCCACGTGTATAAGTGACATGTTGTGACCAATCAAATATAGACATGTCAACTTAAATCTGATTGGTTGATAGAAGTTCGTCATTATTGCAACTCTTCCATCCTACAACTATAAATAGAGGTCTCATAATTCAGAAAAGGGACCTGAATTCCAACAACAAGCTAGAGAGAGCTCGTGGATCAAACGCTGCAGATTTCTCTACAAGCTATAAGCATTAAAGTACTCCAGTTTTTCTCTACAAGTTTCAGAGATCAAGACGAAGATTCAAGAACAAGCTTCAAGCTCTTGAATTTAAACACGAATCAATATCGAGACCACCAGATTCAAGCTCAAGCTCAAAAGCCCTTGAATTCAAGTACAAGTCAAGATCAAATCCATCAAGTTCAAGATCAAGCTCAAAAGCCCTTGAATTTATATTTGAAAGGAAGAATCAGAGGATTAATAGAGATTGTAACACTCATATTCATAATAAATACTACGATTGTTGCGATATTTTTTCGTCTTGATTATTATTTTCTCGGCGCGAGATTTTATTGTCTACAAAAATTGGACGCCCAGTGGGATGATTTCTACCTCTCATCTCATCTTTTCAATCTCCAAAGATCAAGAACATTGAAATATCGGAATGGCTTCCAAGAAGATCAACTCCAATTCAACTTCCTTCAAGATTGTTAACTCCAAGTTCTCTGCTGAGGTGGAAAGCATCCTCGATGTTACTTTTGAAAGTTTTGGACCCATCACGGGAAGCAAAGCAATCATGCTAGGACAACAAGCACTCTAAGTGTTGTCTGCATCAACTCCACTCTTTGGATATTCATCCCCAAAAGGAGCAAGATCCTCTACCAACACATTAAAAGAAGAAGGCGATGTTGTTGAGAGAATTAAGAAGACTTTGGCTCTGCTTGACCTCTATGGATCCAAGAAATCTGCTACGAAGGGAGATGATAATACTTCGAGCGGTGGTCTTCTCCACTCACACCATATAAGGTAAGTCTGTCAAAGATCAATTTATGTGATAATCCGTGCTATTGCACAACATCCCCAACAATCATGCAAGTGATGGTAACCGATGCTTCATCTATGGAGGAGAAACTAGCGAACTTGACCAAGGTAATTGAAGGCCTGACCAAGTATGTGCAAAATCAAGATGGTTGGATTGAGAAATTGATGAGCAAGGTGGACGGCCTAATGGAGGGAGAGTCTAGTCACGCACCTGGAGAGGCTCCAGAAGTTCAAGAAACTGAAGTGCTCGCAAAACATGCATTACCCACCAAGGAAATTCCAGTTTCTTCTGAAGGGATGATTCCACTGGACCAGTTGAAGGAGTTCATTAAAGGGACTATCAAGAATAAGTATGAAGTCACTTCCAAGTCCTCTCTCATGTATGCAAAATCATACACCACAAGAATTGATAGCCTCAAGATGCCCGCTGGTTATCAACCCCAAATTTCAACAATTTGAAGGCAAAGGGAACCCGAAGCAACATATTGCGCACTTTATTGAAACATGTAACAATGTGGGAACATATGGGGATGTGACCCTCCAACACGTACCAAGGAAGGAAAATAAGAAAGTCGATGCATTGGCTACTCTAGCTTCAACACTAACTCTGCCGGATCAAGCACAAGTTACTATCTGTCAAAAATGGGTAGTACCACCACCAGATGAGGATGAATATATAGAAAATAAGTTTGAGAACCTCGTCGCTGTCTCTGAAGGGGTGAAGGAGGACTGACGACAATCCATTATTGATTATTTAATTTTGCCAGAAAATTCAAGAAGAAGGACTGAAATCCGCCGTCGTGCACCCCGCTTCCTTTACTACAAGGATACATTATACAAAAGATCATTTGAGGGAGTACTCTTGTGATGTTTGGGGGAGGAAGAAGCATCCCAAGCGTTACAAGAAGCATATTAGGGAGTATGTGGGTCACACCAATCTGGACCGAAGTTTCACTTTCACATAAAAAGGATGGGATATTACTGGCCAACAATGGTGAGAGATTGCTTGGACTACGCCCAAAGGTGCAAGGCTTGCCAGTTTCATGCAAATTTCATACATCAGCCGCCCGAAGTATTACACCCGACTGTCACATCTTGGCCATTTGATTCATCGGGATTGGATGTTGTTGGTCCATTGCTGAAATCTTCTGTTGGACACTTGTACATTTTAGCTGCAACAGATTACTTCTCCAAATGGGCCGAAGCTGTCGCTCTTAAAGAAGTAAAGAAAGAGAATGCTGCAAATTTCATCCGCGTCAATATCATCTACCGTTTTGGCATTCCTTGTTATATAATAACAGACAATGGTAGGCCATTTGATAACAAGTTGATGAATAAAATTTGTGAGCTTTTTGGTTTCAAGCAGTATAAATATTCTATGTATCATGCTGCCACCAATGGTCTAGCTGAAGCATTTAATAAGACTTTGTGCAACTTATTGAAGAAGGTCGTCTCCAAGTCCAAACGGGATTGGCATGAACGGATGGAAGAAGCTTTGTGGCATATAGGACGACTAACCGCACACCAACACAAGCGACGCCATACTCACTTGCTTATGGAGTTGAAGCAGTCCTACCACTTGAGCGCCAAATACCTTCTTTAAGGCTTGCTATTCAAGAAGGGCTCACTGAAGAAGAAAATGCTCGATTACGACTTGCAGAGTTAGAAGCACTTGATGAAAAGAGACTAAAGCTCAACAAAATTTGGAATGCTATCAAGCTCGTTTATCTCGTACTTTCAACAAAAAGGTTCGCTTGAGATGCTTTCAAGTAGGAGATCAAATCTTGGCCGTAAGAAGGCCTATCATCACTTATCATAAGTCTGGGGGGCAAATTCACCTCAAAGTAGGATGGACCATATGCCATACAAGAAGCATATTCAAGTGGCGCTTACAAGCTTGTTGATGCAGATGGCGTGAGGATTGGTCCTATTAATGCAAAGTTCTTGAAAAGATACTATCCTTGAAGTTAGAAAACGCTCCTTAAGGCACGAGCATAACTGCATGTTACTCCTGGCCAACAAGAGTATAAACTGTGCACGACTTTATTATTAAAAACAATAAAAAAAAATTTAAAAAAAAAGAAAGAAAAAGAAGAGGTTCGCTAGATTTAAAACCTCACAAGAGGCGATCTAGGAAAAATTAGGACATTAAAAAAAACTCACTCTTTATGAACTACGGAATGACTTGATCCTCTTCAGCGAGGTACGTAGGCAGATTAGAGTTTTATTCTAAATTCAGTCTCATGAGTTTAAAAAGGATATATCACTCCAAGTAATGTTCGAGTGAAGTACGATGAAATAGAAGACATCAGACCAAGCACATGAAAATCAGATCTACAGGCATTATTTTATCAATATTTGGACCTTCACTAAATATTGATGGATCACTAAGGGCAAAACTTCATGTCAAATGAGTTTTCCCAATAAGATAAATATAAGCTTTCAAAAGGTTGTCAAATATGCTAGTCGAAGTCTTCAAATATGCAAAACCTTTAAGTTGAAGTCTTCAAATTTTCCGAATCTGTAAGTTGAAGTTTCAAATCAATCATGTTTTCAAGTTGAAGTCCTCCCATGAATTTGGCAAGCTGAAGCCTTTACATCCGTCAAGTCTTTAAGTTGAAGTACTCAAATCCACTATGTATATGAGTTGAAGTATTCAAGTCAGTCAGCTCTTCAAGATGAAGTCTTCAAATCCACTAATAAGTCTGCAAGTTGAAGTCTTCAAATTCGACGGAGTCTGCAAATTGAAGTCTTCAAATTTGTCAAATCTACAAGTGGAAGTCTCAGGTTTTCCATGTCTTAAAGTTGAAGTATTCAAATCCTCCAAGTCTTCAAGTCGAAGTCTTTACATCCTCTAAGTATTCAAGTTGAGTTTTCAAATCAGCTATGTCTTCAAGTTGAAGTATTCAAATCCTCCAAATCTTCAAGTTGAAGTCTTTAAATCCTCTAAGTCTTCAAGTCAAAGTTTTCGAAGCAGTCATGTCTTCAAGTTGAAGTTTTCAAAGCAGTCATATCTTCAAGTTGAAGTATTCTAAAATAATACTCTAAGTCTTCAAGTTTAAGTTTTCAAATTCAACAAGTCTACAAGTTGAAGTCTCGAATCAGTCATGTTGTCAAGTTGAAGTTTTCGCATCTACAAGTCGAAGTCTTAAAATTTGTCAAGTCTTCAAGCTGAGGTTCTGATTGGCCATTCGTAAGGTGGAGAAAATTTGTCCTTTTGCACCTTAAGCTGGCCCTTTTACAAGATTTATTCTTAAAAGGATCTCAAAATTTCTTGTCGGAAGTAGGAAGTCTTCATCCTGGATGGGGTAATAAAATTTTCCTCTCAAACATAGGGAGTCTTCACCTTGGATGGAGTAATAAAATCTTTCTGTCGAACATAGGAAGTCTTCACCTCGGATAGAATAATGAATTGTTCACGCTGGATGGAGTAATAAAATCTTCCTCTCGGATGAAGGAAGTATTCACCTCGGATGAAGTAAAGAATTATTCGCCCTGCAGGGAGTAATAAAATCTTTCTCTCAGATGTAGAAAGTCTTCCCTCGAATGGAATAATGAATTGTTCGCCCTACAGGGAGTAATAAATCTTCCTCTCAGATGTAGGAAGTCTTCCCTCGAAAGGAATAATGAATTGTTCGCCCTGGATGGAGTAAGAAAAGCTTTTCTCGGATGTAGAAAGTCTTCATCTTAGATGGAGGAATAAAATCTTCCTCTCTGACGTAGAAAGTTTTTACCTCAGATGGAGTAAGTCTTTTGTCTCAGATGAAGTAAGATCTTTGTCTTGAACTTAGAAATATCTTCTCCTTGAATGCGGAAAGTCATAAAATTTTGAATGAAGTAAATTGTTTCTTGACAAGGACTTATTCTTTTTTTTTTTTTTTGCATAAAAACAAGACCAAAAAAAAATGAGCACAATATAAGGAAGTACAAATAGAAGAAAGATTATTACATGTCAAGATGTTTCAGATTTGAAGGTGGAGTTCAAGATGGAGCCTAGACCAACTCAATTAGATTTTAGATAATATTTTTGGTAACAATGAAGCCCTTGAAGTCTAGCTTCTGGAAATTAAAACGTTTTTTGATTTCATCGTTCCTACATCAAGATATAGAAATTTTAGTGGAATCTCGCAAATCTAAAATTTTCAGCATGACAGAATTATAAGTCAACTTCAAAAAATTATGCAGAATAATATTGAAGGATTTTAATTTTGAAATTTGGCCATATTGTATATATAGAAGTCTAGTTTTTGGAAAATTAAACGGATCATGATTTTGATATTTTTACAATAAGATATGAATTTTCTACTACAAGTATGCTGAGCTGTGAAAAAGTGACGATTCGAGCATGACAGAATTTTTAAGTCAACTTCAAAAGTTTATGCAGAATAATATTGAAGGATTTTAGTTCTGAAATTTCGTTATATTGTCGATATAGAAGTGTAGTTTCTGAAAAATCAAATGGATCATGATTTCGATATTCCTACAATGAGATATGAATTTTCTACCACACATGTGTCAGACTGTAGAAAAAGTGACGAAAATTAAAAGGGAAAGAAGAAGAAAATTGCCTGGTATTATGATTAACTTGCAACACTGCAACTGATGCAAAATAATGAAGAGCACATCTCTTTATATAGAGTTTCAAGGAGGTAAGAAAAAATAGTGTGCCAGTTGGATTGGAGTTAAAGTATCCTAATGAAATTCAAATTGAAAAAGTCAAGGCTCTGTGCAATTCTTCTTGGATACAATTTTACGTAAGGAGTGACAATTCTTCTTCGATGCAAATTTAATCCATACTACTTCTAGAAAGTGACAATCCTTCCTGGATACAAATTTAATCCGCATTACTTCTAGAAAGTGACAATCCTTCCTGGATACAAATTTAATCCGCATTACTTCTAGAAAGTGGCAATTCTTCTTGGATAAAAAAAATTCAATCTATATCAGTTCTAGAATTTTAATGACTAAATCTACAGTGACGGAGAGAGTTACTAAATTTTGCTTATTTTATCATGATATGATGCAGACAAATAATTCAATGTAAATACATTGAACATATAATGATTAATCTCAAAAGTATGCTACAGTGATACTTCAAGTCTAGTCTTTAAAATATATATTTTAGACAAGTCTTGAAGTGGAGGGATTTATAAACGGTTAAATTTTATCAAATTTAAATCCGTAAGAAATTTGAATTATTTTAAATTCAAAATATATTAATCCAGATAAATATTATGAATTAATATTATTGGATTAATCATTTGAGTCCAATAAATATGAATTTAATTAATGGTCCAATTTTATTGGGTTAATCCATCAAATTGGGCTACAAATGATAAACTCATTTTAAGAAACCCAAGATGTCATCTTTCTGAGGCCCAAATTGGTGCCATGTGTCAAATGATGTGTCACGCCAAGTCAAAAGAAAGAGCCAATAGGATCATGCCACATGTCAAAATGACACAACATGCCTACTAAAATCAAAGGCCAATGAAACTGTGCCACGTGTACAAGTGACATGTTGTGACCAATCAAATATCGACATGTCAACTTAAATCTGATTGGTTGAAAGAAGTTCGTCATTATTGCAACTCTTCCATCCTACAACTATAAATAGAGGTCTCATAATTCAGAAAAGGGACCTGAATTCCAACAACAAGCCAGAGTGAGCTCGTGGATCAAACGCTGCAGATTTCTCTACAAGCTATAAGCATTAAAGTACTCCAGTTTTTCTCTATAAGTTTCAGAGATCAAGACGAAGATTCAAGAACAAGTTTCAAGCTCTTCAATTTAAACATGAATCAAGATCGAGACCACCAGATTCAAGATCAAGCTCAAAAGCTCTTGAATTTATATTTGAAACGAAGAATCAGAAGATTAATAGAGATTGTAACACTCAAATTCATGATAAATATTACGATTGTTGCGATATTTTTCCGTCTTGATTATTATTTTCTCGAAGCGAGATTTTATTATCTACACACGTATCAAAAGCTCCTCCAAAAAAATCCAAATGAAAGTGCATATGAAATTCTTTTTTTGAGTGAATAGGTTAAAAAAAGAACTAAATTATTACTTTTTTTTCAGTTTCATACTTAACTTATTGGGTATTCACAGAATCCTTAAACTACTGTGAATTTTTTAAGACTTCTCTTATCTTGAAAGCACCTCTCAACAAGTTATTGCCACATATTCAACCATGGGATTTTAATCTAAAGGAAATTATAGTCTAGAGGGTTAATAGGAATAGCTTAGAGTTTAAGGGTGAAACTCACAAAATAATAATAATTTAAGTTCTAAAAAAAATAGTTCCTATAAAAAATGACTTTATTTTTGAAGCTCGAACATAAAATCTCTGATTAATACGAATTACCATCTGTCACACACACATATAAAACATTATAGGTGTGTTCCATATGAAAAAAAATATTTTTTTTGAAAATATTTTTTAAAAAAATAAGTAAATTTTTTATTTATTTTTTATGTTCGATATGTGTACGCAAAAAATATATATATTATTCTGTATTAACAATCATTAGACATACAGTATCTTAATACAATCAACAGTATAAGAGTACAATTGTTTAGTTTTAATACTAATTAGGTGTATTATGACCTGAGGGTCAACATTAATTTTAGTGGAGTTTAGTTGTAATTGTTTTTGCAAATTGGAAATCTGCCATGACTCCAAATTTTATGACATGATCAAATCACCATTACAATTTCTAAATACACAACTTGATCCTCCAATTCCTCAATAATAAAGATTAAAATATTATGTGGATTGGATCTGAAGACACTGTATGTCTAATGATTGTTAATAGAGAATAATATTTTTTGGTGTACGTATCGAACATAAAAAAATAAATAAATAAATAATTTACTTATTCTTATAAAAAATATTTTTTTATATGAAACACACTCGTAATGTTATACATATAGGAGGTGGGGGGTAGGGGACCTTCATTCTTGATCAGAGATTTCGTGTTTGAGTTTTGAAAATAAAGTCATTTTTTGCAGGATTATTTTTTAAAAAAGTCCTAAACTATTATTATCTTGTGAGTTCCACGCCTAAACTCTAAGTTGTTTATTTTAACCCCCCTAAACTATAACTTCCTTTAGATTGAAATTCCTTGATTGAATATGTGGTAAGATAACTTGTTGAGAGGTCCTTGGGAGATAAGAAAAGTCTTAAAAAATTGTTAACTTAGCACAATGAATTCATGGTAGTTTAGAGGTTCTATGAACATTCAATAATTTATATATATATATATATATATATATATGAAACTGCCAAAACAATGATAGTTAGAGTTTTTTTTATTTTAATCTATTCACCAAAAAAAGAATTTCATATGTACTTTCATTTGAAACTTTTTTGAGGAGCTTTTGGAACGTGATGTTCACATAACATGTTATATTCTTTCGGTAGTTATTTAATATAAGTTCATGATTCTATAAACACCCAATAATTTAGATATGAAATTTGTAAAACAGTGATATATAATTTAAAAAAATTTAACCTAATCACTCATATATATATATAATATATATGGGGAAGATGGAAAGATCAGCCAAATCAAACTACATGTGTGTTATGTTTCTTAATTACAACTCTCTAATAATATTTAATAGTTAATTACTAATTAATTATCTTGAACAACAAAAACAAAAGAAAAATAATTGGAATATTTTGAGAAAAGAGAAAATGAACTATATTTAACAGATTAGTTCTGCCCTAGTTTAGTCTGCTATTTGTTTTCCTTATTATATAACTCTATTTTTGAGCAATTCATGCTTTTTTATTGAACTGTAATAATGGTTATTTACTTACAGATAAATCTCGCTATAACGATATTGTTTGTCCTGATATATTTTTACTTTTAATAACGAAATATTATTATAAAAAATATATAATATAAATATTATAAAAAATTATTTTAATAATAAAAAATATATAATATAAATAATATAAAAAATTATTTTCAAATTCTTTTTACTGGTCGTAGTAAATTTAAAATTATGATCGGTCGCCGAGGGGACATCTCCTATAACTCATTAAAGAAGAAGAAAAGGAAGAATAATACATAATGGATTAAATTTTTAACTTATTAATGTTTAATTTAATTGATGGTTATTCAATTTTTGCTTTATTACATCAAAATCATTATTTTTATGATGAAAAAGTCATTCAATTTTAATTAAAACTATTTTTGTAATAAAAAAATCACTCGATTTTATTTAAATATCACAAAAATTCACTCCAAGAAACAAAACATTCTTATGGCACTTAAGCAATAGTTGATTGAATTTTTAATGACTTTTTGTGATATTTAGTTATGATTGAGCGATTTGTTTTCATTATAAAAATAATTTTATGATTTTAGTGCAATAAAATAAAAGTTAAAGTGACTTAGTCTTATTTGTTTTCACTTAATAAAGATCTTAATCTTAATCATTCAAATATCAATTATTATATTTATTTATTTTTTAAGTCTAAATTCTAATCATTAAAATCTTAATCATTAAGTGCATTAATCTTACTCACATGACAGATATTGAAGTAAGCATTGATACATAAGTTATCTTCAACAAGAAAGAAAGGTTCAAGTATTTGGGTCAATAATTTAAGAAAATAAGGAGATTGACAATGATGCTACACATCGTATTGGAGGGGGATGAATGAAATGGAAGTTCGCATATGGTGTCTTGTATGATAAAAATGTGTCACCATACCTTAAGTGTAAGTTTTATAAAGTAGTGGTCAGATCAACTATGTTGTATGGGGGCGATTGTTGTCTGGTCAAGTAATCACATATTCGAAAGATGAGAATGGCGGAAATGAGGACATTGAGATAGATGTATAGGTATACTAGGAAAAATAGGACCAAGAACGAACTATTCAGGACAAGGAGGGTGTGGCCTCCTTGGTGGACAAAGATGAGAGAGGCGTGGTTGAGATGGTCCGCGCATGTGAAGAGAAGATACATAGATGCTCCAGTAAGGAGGTGTGAGAGCTTATCTAATAGAGGTAGGCCAAAAAAGTCTTGGGAAGAGGTGATTACAAAGGACATGACTTAATTGCAGCTTACCGAGGACATGACCCTTTATAGGAAGATATGGAGGTTGAGGATTAGAGTAGAAGGTTAGTAGGTAGTCGAGCGTTATCTAGTTTTCTTATCAGTATTGTTATTATTACTCTCTTACTATCTTATTCGTCGATTGTAGTATTACTTGTTGTTTTTTTTTGCTTCAGTTATCGTATTATTTGTTGTTGCTAATATTCTCTTCTTCAAATTCTTCACTATTGTATTTGCTTTACATACTTGTATTTTTTATTTTATTTTTATATACTTTACTTGAGCCGAGGGTCTATCAGAAACATATGTTGAGTATGTTGTTGTTGTTGATTTTATTTTACAACCACTAAATGGGTCTAAATATATATGAATGATTATGATCTATAATCAATTCTTGATATTATTAAGATTACTATCATCATCACCGCCAATCAAAATTATCATAATAATCATCCATCACTATTGACAACACCACTATCAACCCCTAGCGGTGTCAATCATACAGTTTGGATGGTAATTTCATAAAATTAATGTTTTGTGAACTTTTGGTTATTTTGTTTTATACAACTAAAATTAGATTTTCAAAATCATCCCATTATCTCGGTTTATCTTCGGTATCGATACAATTCGACTAATTTTTTATTTTTTTAAAAATGTCATGAACAAGTTAGAATACGATATCATGCATACTTTTGAAGCACTTTGGCAAAAACTCTGTAGGCATACTGTTTAAAGATGATGAATCAAGAGAACATGAAAAACGATAAGAATAGAGGTCCATCTCATTATTTTACCGTAATGGAAAAAAAAGTTAAAGAAAGGAAAAAAAATTAAATCTCATAAGAGAAAAAAAAATCAATGGAGATGAGACTCAAAATTGAATCTACTTAAATTAAGTATTCAATAATTAAAAAATTAATTTTAAATTTACTTGTTACAATAAATTTAAAATCATGGCCAAACGGGCCGAGGTGACATCTCCTATAACTCATTAAAAAGGAAGAACAATACATAATGGATTAAATATGTAATTTATTGATGGATATTCGATTTTCATTTTATTACATCAAAATCACTATTTTTGCAATGAAAAAGTCGTTTAACTTTAATTAAGTATCACGAAATTTATTAAATTATTTTTTATAATTAAAAAATTACTTGATTTTATGCAAGTATCATGAAAAGTCACGCACAAAAAAATAAAAAAGACATTTTTATGAAACTTAAAGCATAGTTGATTGACTTTTTGGTAAGAAAAACTTGTTTAATGACTTTTTGTGATATATAGTGATAGTTGAGCAATTCTTCATTATAAAAATAATCTACTGACATTAGTCAATAAACTAAAAGTTAGTTAGAGTGACTTAGTACTCATTTGTTTTCACTTTAACAATTTATTGACACTAAGTCGAAGAGTCGAGTTGGCATCCAATAAGTTAGAATTCGAATAGATAGCATCCATGAGGGGCCGTCTCTATATGCATAAGATAGAAAAAAGACATCATAATAGGTTTTAATTTTAATCATTTAGATATCAGTCATTATGTTTATTTGTTTTAAGTCCAAATTTTAATCATTCAAATCTTAATCAGTAAGTTCATAATCTTACTCACGTGGCAGATGTCAAAGTGAGGATTGATATGCAAGTTATCTCAATAAAGAAAATTTCATGTATCTGAGGTCAATAATTTAAGAAAATGGGGAGATTGACGATGATGTTACACATTATATTGGAATGGGGTGGATGAAATAAAAGTTTATATGTGGTGTCTTGTATGATAAAAATATGTCACCACACCTTAAATGTAAGTTTTATAAAGTGGTGTTCAGAGCAGCTATATTATATGGGGTAGAGTGTTGGTCAATCAAGAACTCGCACGTCCAGAAGATGAGAGTAACGGATATGAGGATGTTGAGATGGATGTGTGTGCATACTAGGAGATATAGGATCAGGACGAAGTTATCTGGTACAAGGTGGGTGTGGTCTTTGTAGTGGACAAGATGAGGGAGGCAAAGTTGAGATGGTTTGGACATGTGAAGAGAAGATATATAGATGCTCCAATGAGGGGTGTGAGAGGTTAGTTATAGTGGGTATAAGGAGAGGTAGAGAGAGGTAGGCCGAAGAACTCTTGGGAAAAAGTGATTAGAAAAGACATGGCTCAATTGCAGCTTACCAAGGACACGACCCTATATAGGAAGATATGGAGGTTGAGGATTAGGACAAAAGGTTAGTAGGTAGTCGAGTGTTGTCTAATTCCCTTATCAGTATTGTTATTATTACTCTCGTACTATTTTATTCTTCAATTTTAGTATTACTTGTTGTTTCCTTTACTTCAATACTTATCGTGTTACTTGTTGTTGCTACTGTTCTTTTCTTCTGATTCTTCACTATTGTATTTGCTTTACATACATGATTTTTTTACTCTTTTAATATATTTTACTTGAACCGAGGGTCTATCGAAAATAACTTCTCTATGTTCATAAGATAGTGGTCAAGCTGCGTACACCCACCCTCTTCAGACTTCACTTGTGGGATTCATTGAGCATGTTGTTATTGTTGTTGATTATATTTTACTACCACTTAATGGATCTAAATATATCTGAATGATCATGATCTATAACTAAATCTTAATATCATTAAGATTTCTACCATCACCACCACCAATCATCATTACCTCAATAATCATCAATCACTATCGACAATACCACTATCAACCACTAGAGGTGTCAATAGTACGATTTAGGCAGTAATTTAATAAAATTTATATCGCGTCAATTTTTTCGATTATTTTTTTTTATATAACTAAATTAGACTTTTTAAAATTATCGCATCATCTCGGTTTATCTTCGATAGCGATACGGTTCGGTTAAATTTTGGTATTTTTGTAGAAAACATCATGTAAAAGTCACAAGTAGAAGTTAAAATATGATACCATGCATACTTTTATAGGACTTTGACAAATACTCTTTGTACATATTGTTTAAAGGTGATGAATCAAGGGAACATGAAAGATGATAAGAATAGAGATTCATCTCATTATTTTACTGTACTGTAAAACAAATTTAAAGAAAGACAAAAAAATAAATCACACAAGTGAAAACAAATCAATTAAGATGAGACTCAGGATTTGAATCTACAGAGATTAAGTATCCAATTAGAGAAATTTAAAACATACAAGAGAAAAGATATCTAATGTAACGACCCTTGTGGTCATTTTGTGATTTCTATCTCTTTATACCTGTTTATCCCTCCTTATAGCTATTTTAGATATTTATAACTCGCGGGAATGGATTGCAAAATTTTCAAGGTGATCTGATGTGTTTCAAAAAGATTTTTCAATTTTGGATGTTTGATTTTTGAAAAATTAGATTAAAGTTAATAGTTCAAGTTAACAAGGACATATTCAAGTTTTGATAGCTCCGTAGATTCAAAGGGTCATTATGACTTAAATGGTTTTCAAGGATCTCGAGGTGTTCAAGAGCGTTTTGAACCCTTGGATGAATTCTAGTATTTTAAAAAATTTGAGTTGATCACGGTCAATATTTGATTGGGACAACCTCAGATCGATTATTTAATGATTCCAATAGGTTTGAAATGTATTTTATAATCAATTTACACTATTGATTTGTGTCCGAGAGGTTCCGGATGAATTCCAAGGCGTGAATTAGAGACTTGGTGAATTCTTGACTTTGTTGAATTGTTGTCAACTGGTGAGAAAGGAGTCCAATATTGAAGAGTTCACCATGAACAAGGAAATGCTACAAGAGACTATAAATACACAAGGACTCCTATAAAGATCGTCAAGCATTGATATTAAGAGAAACTGCATAAATCAGGCAAATGAGAGATTTCTAACTTGCTATTGAAGTGCTACCTATTATGAAGAACCAAAGTGAAGAACGTATTACATAGTCATATGTTTTATAATCTTTTATTCTAGTTACTGCGTAGTAGGAAGTTGTATTGAGTTGTACCTTACTACTTTAGTAGAAGCTTTGTTTAAGAAAAATTATTTATTATTCTTTCACTTCGTGAGGGATAATTTGAAAGGAGTTCAACTATCGGGGTAGATAGTTGAAGTTAAGGATTAGAGCTAATTCCTAAGTTGCATTGACTTATATTCTAAATATTTGCTAAGGCTCATTATTTTAGTCAAGTAAAGATAAATCCTGCAGCGGTGTAGATCATAATTTTTCTCACCCTTATGAATCAGGTATTTTTCACATAAAATATTGTATCATTTCTTTTACGATATAACTAAATTATTACTTTGAAATAGATCTTTCAATCTGGTTCATCATAAGGACAAGGTTCTAATATAGCTAAATTCTTATCCTCATGTGATTACTAGGAGTGCAATTAATATCAGAATCAATGCCTAACTCCCTCGATCCACCTTGATGGCCTTTTGATATATATAAAATTTATAAAAAAAATTCTAAAGAAGAAGAAGACAAAGGAGTGCCACCAAAGTTACTAATTGCTTATAATTTTGACACTTCCACACCACTTGCATTTTATATCTCATACACATCTTATCTAAAAATATTTTGAAATAATAACATAAAGGGTGCCACCAAAGTTATTCATTGTATCTAATTTTGACATTTTTACACTATTTACAAGTATATATCTCACACACACATATCTTATCTGTAAAAAAATATAAGGAAGAAGACAAAGGAGTGCCACCAAAGTTACTAATTGCTTCTAATTTTGACACCTTCACACTATTTATATTCTATATCTCATGCACAAATATCTTTTTTATAAAGAATAACACAAAGGGGTGCCACCAAAGTTACTCTTTACTTCTAAATTTCTAATAAAGAATAAGACAAAAGGATTGCCACCAAAATTACGAATTGCTTCTAATTTTGATACTTCCACACTATTTATAAATCTATCTCACGAAAAAAGAACTACCTTTAGCGAGGTTTAAAAATTTATGATTAAAGATACTATCTCTTTATCAGTGAAGTCAGAATTTTCACTAAAACAATTTAAAACGTAAAAAAAAATATACATATAAATTAAAAGAGTTCAACATTTATTATATATATATAGTATAATTATAAAATATAACTTTAATTATAATTAATTTATTTGGCTTGTCCTACCCGAAAAAGAATATAGTCTTTCAACTACATATTTTTATAAACTCATAATTTTTTATACAAAAAATATATAAATTTAACATTAAAATTTTTTACTCATATTTCAAATTAAGTCGCGTAAATTAAAAGGAAACGTAGTAATATTTCAAGCCATAAACGGCGGGAAAAAAAAGACAAAGAAGGAAAAAGGCAGCATGACATTTTGTTTAAAAGGACAGTTGAGGTGAGGTGCTGTGATTAACAAGAACAAAAAAAACGTGTTCGCTCGGCATGTCTATTACCACTCAATTCTAGTGGTTCCCTGTTGTGATCGATTCCGAGAAATAATTTTTTAGTTTTTTATAAAATAATATTTTTAATTAAAAAAAAATTTATTTTTATATATAAAATAGTATTATTTTTGTATGTAAGAAATTTACAAAGGTTATTTTTTTTATTCAAATTATAAAAAATTAAGAAATCATATTTTCTCGTGAAATGATTAAATCTGCTTGTCTAAAATTTTAGGTCCTGGCTCTACGGTGTGTTTGCTGTGAAGAAAAATATTTTATAAAAGAGTAAATGGATTTATTATTTATTTTTTTATATAAGTAAAAAAATATTTTATAAAAATATTTATATATGACACGTGGGGATGGAGGTAGGATGTGAGTGGAGCGGATAGAGGCTACGGGGGTGAAAGTAAAGAAAAAATGTATTGAAGAATAGAAGACACGGTTATTATGAAATGTTACTTGTGAAACTTATTTTTCATATGTTTATTAATAAAGTTAATTTTTTTTTATTTTAAAAAAATATATTTTGTAAAGATTTTAATCAATCAATCATAAAAATAACCAAAGAGTCACCATGATATTTTTCGGTTTATGTGAAGCACATCTCACCACAAACGTAGTTTAATATACTAACACATGTATAGTTACTTGTCTCCTTAGTAAATGGTTGTGCATGCACGTGTATGTTTCTGCACCTCATTAAGTACCACGTGCATAAGATACTATACGGGTAAATTTTATTTTTTATTTTTATGTATCGAGATAAAAAAATAATAATAATAATTTAATGTATTAAAACTCTCGCTATATATAGGATTTGAAGAAGTTGCATTCTGTAAGATACTGTTATCATAACTTGAATTCGTAATCTCCTGATTACATGGCAGCAATTTTACTAATTGCTCCAACACTCTTTTGAAATAACTAATAAATAATTAATTATTAAAATATGAAAATATTCTCAAAAGCTATTAAAAATGTATATAAATTTAGAAGTTACATGATAGAAAATGAATGATTAAAGTATTTATAAATTTAAGAACGATTAACTTATAACTTATAATTGATTTTAACTTATAAATATTTTTTATATTTATTTAATTAATAAATAAATTTAAAATATTAATAAATTACAATGAAATAGTAATTACGTATTTTAATTTCAAAGAGTTATGTATTCAAATGAAAATATTAATTAATTACAATGAAATAGTAATAAAAATTTTAAAATATCTAGGCACTATCATGGATATACTTATATAACATCGGTTTACATCAAATTACGTATTTTTAATTTCAAGAGAATAGATTAAAATGACAAATATTACCTTTTATATTCTAATTTATAACTTTTAACTTTTCTTTTTAAAAAAAATACGCGTTGCCTGACAATTTTGTAATATAAACAACCTACATAGAAATATTTAATATTATAAAATTAAATAAAATTTTAATATATAATACATATATTTAATATGAAATCATATAATTTAGAAATGTGGAGGTCCGAAATCAGGATTGAAGGTTAGAAAATAGTAGAATGTTGTCGCCCTTTAGATGAGGAGGCACGAGGCTAGCTTCATCTCCTCGCACCTTTATTTTAATAGTATTTAGAAATCACGTAATTTCTTATTCTTCAAGTTGTTTTACTATCCATTGCTTCAGGTATTATATCTTGATATTTTGCTGTCATATATTTTTGCAGTCTTGCTTCAAATATCTTTTTTTTTTAGCCGAAGATCTATCGGAAATAATCTCTCTATTCAGTAAAAGTAGGGTTAAGGTCTGCATATATGTGACTCTCTACTGACCCCACTTATGAGACTACATAGTGAATATTCAAAACGTCACTCAAGTATATGAAATTATTTAGCAGAATCACTAAATTTAATTTTTAATCATAAAATCACTCATTTTATAACTCTTCTCTTACAATATCACTCAACATGATTTGTCATTAAAAAAAATCTAATTAACTTAACATAATAGACATGAAGCACACAAATAATAAAGTATTAAAGATTCAATATCAAAGATTCAGCCCTTTCACAAGTCTAATAGATCAAAATATTAAAGTAAACTCTCATAATAACAAATATTCTCAAAAATCAATATGCAGCAGATTTTTAGTAAATATTTCAACAAAATAATTATTATTTTTATTACTACTTGACGTAATAAATTAAATTATGCATCATATATTATTCAGAAATAAAACTTATGTTTCTATTTAAAAAATAATGATTAAAATCATCTTCAACAAAATAATTCTTTATGTTAATATTTGATAACATATTCTAGTTTCAAATGACTAAGCCATAATATTTTTCTTTATGATCATGATAATATGTACATTAGATTAATAAAAAAGGATGTCAATATCCGTAATACATTTTAATTTTAAATGATATTATTAAATTATTTTTTATTTAAATTAGGTAAGAACTTTTAATATTTGATAATTTAAAACTTCAGTAAGATTTGATTTAGACTCATCACTTTTCAAATATCAGAAACTTTCGGATTACCGAAATTTAATTGAAACAAATTGTGTTTGACAAAAATTTGTTTGGCGAATAAATTTTAGTTTGAATAGAAATAGATTACATATTTTATATAAACGTATTTTATATAAGTTGTAGCTTGAGAAATTTTATTTGTTTTTATTTTTGTGAGACGGTTGATATACAGTTACAGCAATATCATAATTAAAGCAATTTGTTAAAAAAAATCACAGCTAAAGTAATATTATCATTTTGAGAACAATTACGATTAAATATCACTGAAGATTAACTTCAATTAGTATAAATATAAGTGTCGTAACTTTCATATTAAGTTTTTTAATATTTATTATTTTTTAAATTCAAGTATACATGACATAAAAAATTAATTAATTTTGCTATGTTGATAAATTCCATACAGTGATTTTTTAAGAGAAAAATCATAAATTGTGTGACTTTATCAATACATAACAAGTTTAGTAATTTTACTCACATACTTGAGTGACCTTTTGGTAAAATTTACTCTAAAGTTACACTAAATATATTAGTATTCTCTGTTTATCTTTAACTCTTTTTTCCAACCTAAAAAAAACTTCATTCCAAATATAATAACTTTTTAAATTTCAATAACCTATATAATATATTTAATACTATAAAATTAAATAATATTTTAATATAAATTTAAAATCACATAATTTAAAGTGACGTGTCTAAGTCAAAACTAAAAGCAATAATTTAAAATGAATTTTACAAAATATATATATATATATATCTAGGGAGTATCACCCACCATGCATATATTTTATTAATATTTTATTATTATTATTAAAATAAATTTGATAGTCACTACTCACTAGACACCTACCAGTTATTCGCTTACTTCAATTTATACGATACATCGTTTTTCACTCGATTAAAAAAATATATATACTTTTATACTTAATAATAAGTAATTTTAAAATATTTATTTATTATTAATAAAATAACTTTATTATTATATAAATATTTATAAACTTTTTTAAATTATAATTTTAAAATTTTTTCTTATTTTTTAAATTTCGTATCCGATTAAATTAAACAAGTGAATCCTTACTCTTCTACACTTATATATACGACTGACTAATCAAATAGATCGACCGATTCCTCACAGTTTCAGCGATGGCTTCCATGATCGAGTCTGCTTGGACGGTAACTCTTCTCTTCTTCTCTCTGTTCTCCATTTTCTATTAACCTGATTAGCTAATTAGCCCTTGGAATTTCTACACTTTCTAGTTCGATTTTTTTTTCTTCCGGAAACTTCGAATAATCAGTTTCTTCTAGAAGGATCGGAATTCGAATCTCCTGTTTCAAATGCGACTGTTCTATTTCAGTTTGGTTGGTGCATTGAAGGAACAGTGCATTTATGAGTTGAAAAAAATGGCACATTAAATGAACCAGATGTGTTAATTTGGATTTGAATTTGTTGTCGTTCTCATAAGTTCGATCGTGTGATTGTTCAGTTTCATATAGCCTATCGAAATCAAGTTTGTGTAATTGATTGATTTTTATTTTTTATTTTAAAGTAGGCTCGGACTTGAATTCCGTTTGTCTCTCAGTTTTCCGTTTCCCCGAAGTTGTTACTCCGGAGCTGTGTTTGGAATGACGGAAAATAATTTTTTAAATACCAGTCATGATTTTGTCTGAATATATATTAGCTGTGTATAATAAATCTTGTGATCGAATCTTTTTTTCGAATCCTTCGTGCCGCCGAAGTTTTAGTGTATTGGTCTGTCTTTTTTTTGGAAAGAAAATATTTTCACCTTCATTTGTGGGTAGAAGTCATTTTCATTTGTCCCCAATTTTTAGTTTCATGCCTGTTTTTGCGCACTTAATATTATTTTTATGACTTAATGCCTTTTGAATCGAGTTTATTACATGGTGTGCGCATAAAATGCTCATCATAAAATGCTAACTCGAAAAGCAAAGATTGTGACAGAGATTATAGTAGCCACGGGTTATCCGGATTTTCAAAAAACATTATCATTATGAACTTTTAGTGCTACTAAAGTTGTTTGCTAATGTCATAACCAGATTTTATTTTGACAATTTGATTCTGATTGGATGAGTTTTATAACTGAACTTTATGTTTGATAAGCCTGAGTCGTTAGATTTTTTTTTTTTTAAACTAAATCTAAATATTATAGAAGTGTTTAAAAGTAATTTAAAATACTTTGTTTAGCTAAATTATTGAGATGCTAAAAGTATTTTATTTTTTTTTAAAATAGGTGTTTTGATCAATTCTTTTTTATGGAAGAGAATAAATGTTTTTCGGCGCAATAAAAACTATTTTCAGAAGCAACAAAATATTTTTTTCTTTTGAAATTTGTTTAATACTTGGAAGCATTTTTTTTTTAAAGTCATCAACTTTAGCTGATTTAAAAAAAACATTTCTCTTATTCATATTTATTTTGCCATTATTTCCTCCACCCTACCCCACCAAACTGCCACCGCCATCACCGTGGCTGTTGATGCCACCATCACTGCAATAGTCATTTTTTTTCATATCTGAAAATCACCACCAGTACTATTTCCTCCTTTTTTTTTAAATCCACTCTCTTTTTTGCTGGAAAAAGAAAATGAATCTATACCCATAAAATAATTAGATCTAAAGACCAAAAAAAAAAAAAATCTATAGAGATATAAATAAAAGAATCAAATCTAATAGAAGTAAGAAGAGAGAGAGAAGAAAGTGGAAGCATTTAGAAAGGGGGGAGGAGGGGTTGGGTAGGTGGGGTGGGGTGGGGTTTAGGAAAAATAGTTTTTTTTTTTTAATTTTCTTTTTCTTCATAAATTGATAAATTGATTATTATTTTGGACCCAAGTGTCTTATATCTTATTTTATTAGTTCTTTTCAAATTTTATTGTGTGAGGTTACATTTGGTTAGTTGTTATTGTTGCAGTACTATGCCACGTCATGCACGAGTGGACCAGTCACTTTATAATTTTAGTTGATTATCAAAAAGATTGTCTAATAAGAACAATTATTGAATAGTTTAAGAACTCCTAATAAGAACAAGTCTTACATAAGGTGTCACGGTGAAAGATAGCTGACAACTTTATCGGTCCTTTATGACTTTAGCTTTTATTAACATAATAATAACTCTTTATAAATGTCTTTTCAGTAAATATTTTTCATAAAATAAATCTTTTGCCCGAAAATATTTTTATATCAAACCCCTGAATTCTTTTTTTTTGTGTGTGTGAATTGGTGGTGTTTCACCAGTTTGCGTGAATCTTGACTAATTTGTGGAGCAACCTGTCTAGCTTGCAAGCATGTTACCAAGGTAATCATGGTTAGCAAGGTTGAAGTTGCTCCATGCTTCCACCGGGACAAGATTTTATTAGTTTCTTGTTTCTGTCTTCTTCCCAATCCTTTTTTTTTCTTCTGTTGCTATGAGACATTGTCCTCTCAAAAAAGATATGCTCGGTACTAGGAGGAGAATATAGGCAATAAGATAAAAGCATTGAATGAGGGAGAAAGCAGGATCCTTTGATCTGCATTAGGGGATGTTTGACATGCTCTGGGATTAGTAGTCGGACGTAATCACTCTCTTAAGGTGGTGGAGTGTGATGGAAATGCGAGTTTGTATAGCACACATGAGACATTTATTAGTAGCCAAGTTTGAAGTAGGTCGAGATCAAATGATGATAAGTTTGTGATTTTGTAGTCGTAGCGGGTTTGGAAATGGGATTTGGAGTGGGAATATAAGCAGGTTGGAATTTTTAGAAATTCTGTTGTGGCAGCAAGCATGGAAATTAGAGATGGATAGGGAGAAAGACCATGAAGTTATAACTTGTAGGCCGATGCTTATTAAGTTCGTTAGCATGTAACTAATGAATAATGTAGCCATCTCAGGTTTGGAAGTTTTGACATGCAATTTGCCCTCAGGGTAGTTGGAACAAATCTTTTCACTGAAACTTTGGACTGATATGTGTTAGTTTGATATTCCCAACATTTGAAGGTTGATGCCTTCTTTGTTGTTCGAACCCCATCACGAGCTGCTTTGAGGGGGGGGGGGGGGGTGAGGCTGAGTGTTTCAATCTCAAATCTCATGGTCACTGTAATTTGTCCGTGGTAAAATGTTCGAGACTAACATAGCCTAACATGGCAAAACACATCCTACATATAAACTTCATATTTTTCTTTGTTATCAAACTGTAGGATTCATGTAGAATTTCAACTTTAACAGGATATTATCAGACTTTCCCTTCTATATAGTGCTAAGCCTGATGAGATAAATCACACTCGAGGGTCGCCATCTGGCACTTATCTGCTTCCGAATTTAAAACCATTTCTCCAAGTTATGTGGACTGAAAATCCCCTGTAGTGCATTCATTGTTATTTAGAGTGACAAGGTACTGGTTACCGGTTTAATAGCCTTTTGTTTTGTTTCTTCTTTCTTTTTCAGTATCTTATTACAAATTTCAGCGATTTCCAATTGACTTGTCTTGGAGGTTTCGTTATTCATGAGAGTGTCTTCTTCTTGTCTGGACTCCCATTCATTCTTTTTGAAAGGGCAGGGTGGTTTGGCAAGTACAAAATCCAGGTATTACTTTTTGACTCTTCTAATGGAATGATATTTCTTGATTAAAACAATCCCAAACTTCAATAATATTCAACTTAAGACTGCATTTGGAATACAGTTTCTGGATAAAAAGATTTGAATTTTTGCTAAAACATTTGAGTTTGGCAGAAGTACGTTGATGAAAACTGGTTATGATGCTTCGTGTTCATTGTAGTTCATTCTGTCATTATTCGGATGAATTTTCATTTTGTTGCATTGTTGACCTCTTTTTATGCAGAAGAAGAATAACACCCCGGAAGCTCAGGAGAAATGTATTACTCGTCTGCTGATGTATCATTTGTGTGTTAATCTTCCACTCCTGATTGCATCGTATCCTGTCTTTAAATTCATGGGCATGCGATCTAGTCTTCCATTGCCGTCCTGGTATTTTCTGGTTCTCTATATACCAACCTTTTGTTATGTGATGGCAACACATATTTATTGTATACCTTTTTTGGTCTTGTAATCTTTGTTTCTTTTGTTTTTGCTTTTTTTTTTCTTTATAAGACAAGTTATATTCGACAGTTGTAAGATTGACGTTGTTCTATGGAAGTGAATGTTAGACCTCTATGGTCCAACATATCCGAAAGATGATTGTCGAAAAATGTGAATGATAAGATAGATGTGCAGCTATATAAGACTAGAAATAATTATATTCGACAGATCAGAAGGTGCGTGTAGCCTCACATAGAGGATAAAATTAAGAAGTTTTTCTGATATGGTCTAGTCATGTGATTTGTGTCCCTCCGTGGACATCGAGATCACTGGTATATAGGTGGGAGAAACCATGGTGGTTTAAGGTGTTAAAATCACATGGATGAAAGTTGTCTTGAAAGACCCCTATCATCCCTTAGATTCATGCAAACTTAGCGAAAAATATGATATAACGGAAAAGGAAAGATCCATATTGGCGATACCAATTAGTTGGGATTAAGTTTGCAGCAGACTCTAACTAGCTTGGAATTGAGGCATAGTTGTATAATTTCGGAGTAGTAGGTGTGGTAGAGCTTTTCTTTTCTGTTTATTCATCAGAATGAGTTGCAAACACTTCTTTTTTTTCGCAGGAAAGTGATTTCAACGCAAATATTATTCTATTTCATCGTGGAGGACTTCGTATTTTATTGGGGACACAGGATTTTACATACGAAATGGCTCTACAAGCATGTCCACAGCGTCCATCATGAGTATGTGAACCGCATTTCTATTTTAATTCTTCGAGTTTCAATTTTTCACCCATGAACTCAGACCTTCTGCTTGTTACACCACAGGTATGCTACGCCATTTGGGTTGACTTCCGAGTATGCTCACCCTGCTGAAATTCTCTTCCTTGGGTTTGCAACAGTAGTTGGTCCTGCAATCACGGGGCCACATTTGCTAACATTATATCTATGGGTCTCACTTAGAGTCCTTGAGACAGTTGAGGCACATTCCGGATACCATTTCCCCTGGAGCCCGTCAAACTTCTTGCCATTATACGGGGGGTCTGTACATTACTTTACTGTTGGAAATCATTCATTTGTGTTTATCTGTTTTACACGTGAACGATGTTCCTGAAATTGGTGTTGTTGTTCCCAGGTCTGATTTTCATGATTACCATCATCGACTGCTCTACACAAAGTCCGGCAACTACTCATCAACATTTGTTTACATGGACTGGTAACACTTTCCATACATTGCCTTTAACATTAATATTCTTATAGAAATTATCATAGATGCACTTAGGTTGTTGGTTTCTAAGTGCAGACACTCTAGCTCCGCTCCTAGTTACAGTAGCTATACATCTGCCTGCTTATGCTCGTCAAAACTGTCTCTCTTTTGCATGATTTCTCCTTGCAGTTCCGATAGGAACTTGATTGCATAAGTCTACCACATTGTGTCTTTAGATACACTTTTAAAGTTGGAGTTCTCACTTGCCAGTCGAGGCTAAGTCTGTTTATGTGCAAGAGTACAAGAGATCTTTGCAGGATTCATTGATTTGACGGATCTTCTCTATGTTTTGTTAGGATATTTGGTACAGACAAGGGTTACAGAAAATTGAAGTCACTGAAGGAGAACGAACGCGAAGCTGCTGAGGGCAACGTAATGTAAACAAGATTGGGAAAGTAGGGAATCACACGATGAGTTTTCCCAGTAGAGTGGCAGCATATAACTATAGCCCAAGGTTCAAATTGTTGTACCTAGTCATCATCTTGTTCACTTGTTGTATTCATCTGTTGTTTCTGGAGAACATTTTTATGTCTTCTTCTTTTTGCTATTATATAATCAATTGTAAGTTCTATCCTGTGCTTTCTACACTCACTGCTAGTCATTTGGAATCAACATCATACTAGCTCGACTAATTCAGATTTTACCTCAAGGAGGTAAGAGGTTTTTTTCATTTTCAGTGCTCGAACTTCAAGACCTCTCTAGTGGGATCCAAGCTCACCACTCATTTGTAATATATGTTGAGCCTTTTATATGCACTGATCCTTATATTGAAAATTTATACCGCTTATAGTAGTTTTACCTATCGGAAGGATTATGGAAGAAGCGTCAGAATGATACACGAATCCATTTGCGATCTGAGTTACATTACTTCTCTAGTTGATTTCCATGTTTCTTAGTAGACTCTTCAGGATTTCTTAAGATAAAATGTTACTGTAGAATGAATAACGCTTTTTAGGGTAACGTAATTTATAAAAGAAAAAGATTCTTACGAAAAGATATCTATTTTCTGAAAAGGTGTTACGATTTAAACTTAAATTTTAAATTTCAAATAAAACTAAAACCTGCAATAGAAATAAATACAAAAATAAAATAATCTTCGTCTAAAAATTTGACACAGCGACTCGATCTGCGTCCAAATCTAAGTCATTTAAATTTAAATAAAATAAAATATTTATTTTAGGAAAACTTACATAATTGCCACGTCAGAGCAAAATATTTACTTATCACTACCCCTTTACTTTCATACCCATCAAATTAGTTATAGAAAATATCTCATTTTACAATCCTTTATGATACCATCATATTATATTCATATAATTCCATGGTATCACTGAGGATGAGCAGTCCTTCAGGAATAGCACGTAGGGTTCCTTAATCCTTTATTATACTGTCATAATATTCATATACTATCATGGTATCACTGAGGAATGAGCAGTCCTTCAGGGATACACTCCTTCATCATGCATGATACCATCACAACATATTCAAATACTGACATGGTATCTTATGTGCGAAAAACCTTCAAACTCACAAGGGGGCACGAACTGTAATTATTTTATGCCAATTGGATATTCTGGTAATTAGTATGAAACGATCCATTATTATGTGTTTTAATTTAGTTTTTGGTCTATTTTATGTACTTTTCCCTTTATTTTACACATACAAGGACATTTAGTGGGCCAAAAACATTTAAACCTTATCATTACTTCTTACAAGTTTTTGCATGGACTACCTTTATTTTGGGATGATTTTTATTTTTTGCCTCTCAAATTTGTGGTCTTTAAGTTTGTCCTTACTGTTCATTTAAGGACATAATTTTTTTGGACAAAACTAATTTCGCAAGACAACTTTTTAAAGAATGTTTGTCTTGGGGCATAAGTTCTATAGTATCTAAGTCGCACATCAAGACTTTTAAAGAACTTTTGTCTAGGGGTAATTTATGTCATTGAACTTATGCTTTTAGGCATAACTTGTGTTATTGAACTAATGTCCTGGGGCATCATAACTTGTGCCTTGAGCTTAATTTCTTTCACCTTCAGGCATAACTTGTGTCACTACACTTAGCTTTGGGCATAATTTTTTCTTTGCCTTGGGGCATAACTTGTGTCATTGAACTTATGCATGTGGCATAACTTTAATTGAATATATGCCTTGCCTTCTTTGTTTTTTCCACTGTCGGGGGACATTTCTAGCTTTTTTTTTTGTTACTTAAAGACTAACGATTTTAAGGAGCAAAAATTGAAGACCAGCTCAAATAGAAACATTTGTGTGAATGACCTACTTCTTATCCCATCGATGTGCACTCAATTGCCTATACATGTACAAACTATTTCAGTCGCGCGTGTATGTATATATATAATGTTAAATTCGCCTTTAACTTTTTTTGTGAATTTACTTATTTATATTTTGAATTTTCTTAATGAAAATTCTGACTAGTCACCACCAATACCTTTCCCCAAAAGAGGGGCTAGGTGATGTTGGCTACACCTACACTTGATGGCTCAAAAGCATTTTACTGCAAACTAACTGCAAATTGACATTTCACCTGTGTGTTGCTATAGAAGATTTGTCATAGTTGATGAATGAGCCAAAGAAGACGACCACACCAAGAAGGAGAACTCCCAACAATAGAACTTAAAGAAATGATTAAAAAAAATGCTTTCTTTATTTCATTTTATGTGATACTCTTTTGTTTGTTTCAACAACTTTCTATTTTAATTTTTAATGATATGATATTATGACAATAGAAATATTATGACATGTAGATCATACATTTCAAAAATCTTTCCTCCTTAACAAATGAAACAGAGGGAACAATAGGCTCATAGTCTATTTGGTCGGACTTCTGAAAAGTCAAGAATGCTTATTTTAAAAAGTTGAACTGCTTGGCTAAACTTTTAGCAAAAAAATTGAATAACACCAGAAGCTGTTTTTCATAAGCTAAAAAAATAATTTTTTACCCCGGAAACACTTAGTTCGGTCAAACACAAATTACTGCTCTAATATTGGCAAAAGTAAATGACTACATGCTTTTAGAAGCAACTTCCCTATAAGTAAATGAGCCAACATTGATGCACTGGTCATCAAACAGGACTTTGCAATTGTTTGAAGTCTTCAAAGTCAGGTCAAAAATTGATGCAGTGTTCCAACGAAGTGATAAACTTGCTAAGAAGCAACTTTTCCAATAGCCATGGAAGGTCCACCCAGTGACACATTTGAGATGCACACTCGACAGACGTTTCCTCTGCAATATTTGTAGCGTTACTCTATGGGTAGTTATTCCTCTAGCCATGGTGAGGGTAGAAGCCATTTACAGACATTCCACCATCAACACAGATTATCTGACCGGTGATGTAAGAAGACGCAGGCAAACAAAGGAATCCCACAAGAGATGAAACCTCAGAAGGTTCTCCCAGGCGCCCAAGTGGAGTACGGTCATATACTTCTTGTAAATAATCTTTGTTACTCAGCACCTGAACATGAAAAAGGATATCAGATGTTAAGTATCTTCAAGACAACTGAAAAGTAATAACTCAAACATGAAGGGTTAGATGTGGAAACAACTTGATTTTGGAAAAAAAATTTAAAAGAAAGAATATTTGATGCAGACATATGAAGGGATCGGTATAGAGAAAGGACCAAGTAAGTTCTTGTCCTTGCTACCGACAAAGAATCGTCGTTCTTGACTTTACCTGAGCTTTATAAGCTGCTCTTACATCTGATTCTTTTTACATCTGCTTTTACCCCCACCGCGTCTAGCTCACACTATATGCACATATATAGAACATTGTAAGAAATAGCTATATGACATGAGACTGAGAGTACGCCCACTGGCACAAACGGGAAATTGGCACATTGCACGACTTGCGTGCCATAAAGCGAACATAGGCACAGGTTATGGGCTTGGTCCTGCTAGAAACCTCTCAGATTTTTTATTTTTTGAGCATGAAAATCAATTTCAAACTAACCTACTGGTGCCACTCAAGCGAAAGTCTAACTCAACTTCGTTTTGCCAATTTGTTGTGCGTCATACACAAACTCTGCCTCTGTCCGCTATCACGTTCCTCTCACCTCAGCAACCATTGAGTGGCTCTGTCTGTTCACATGTTGGCAGTGGCCAGTGGCTCAGCTTCACTTCGTGGCTTTAGAGTTCAGCTTGAACAAATGACTAGTTATCACTGCTCCTCTCCCTTCTTCTGTCCATACCATGACTTTTCACTTGAGTTTCCAGTTCATAGTAACTGCAACAGCAACAGCAGGGGAGCAGTGGCTCACAAAGCACGAGACCATCACAGAATGACAGCAATCCAGACTGGACATCTCTCGTGTGGTCTGCATTCCGCTGGTCCTGAGCATTTCCCTACCATGACTACCTTTTCTTTTCTTTTCTTTTTTATAAGGGGAGTAGGACAAGGTGGGCAGTGTGGTGCAATTGTCCCATCGACTTTTCAGCCAAAATCAGTGAGTTCCCCTTTTTCTCCCAGAAGTTCCAACAATCTAAAAGAATTTCTTTTATATTCATTCAAACATTATTGGCGCTCTTTATCAAGAACTCAAAGAAGCTATACAGGGGTTTTCTCGGGACTATTCATATGGTACCTAGCATAATTCAATGATACCCGTGGGAATCAGGGCTCTCCAGTTCAGCTAGGTCCATAGTTCCAGAGTTTATATGCGGATTAAGATCGCTAAAAGGAAGTTTTACAATCACCGACTCAAACCCATTGTCTAATCCTACCGCCTCTTCTCCTTATGGAAGGTTCTATAGTTCTTATAATCCAGCACATGTGCCTTAGAACCTTAGTTGACCATTTCTCCACTCCCAAGAATCCACTCTCTTGTTAAGCTAACCTGATTGAAAAAAAAAAAGAAGAGAGAGAACGCACTCTTTCGGTGCTCATTTTTGTTTCCTTTTCACCCCATTTACTAGCAGCAACAGGGATTAGCATGAAAAGCATAAGCATTGGGATATAGAAGCATATAAATACGAACCTCAATAAAAAGGATTTAAAAAAACCATGTAACACTCTAATGATGCCAAGTGTAAAGATTGAAATTGAAATACATGATACTGGTATCCTAGACAGATTAGGATGCATGTACTCTAGACCAAAGAAAACCCCAGTGAATATCTAAAGGACACAGTTCATCAAAGATATCGGCATTTATAATAGGATTACTGAAAAGAAGAAAGTGTGGAATTACTTGCTCCACCATGGATGTTTTGATGTACCAAGGTGCAACAGCATTACTCCTGATGTTGTCTTTAGCCCACTCGCATGCCAAATATTTTGTAAGTTGATTAATTGCTCCTGTGGACAACATTCAAGTGGAAAAGATGATGACAGCTTATCATCATACTTCCTGTCGACCATAAAATCTTGGAAAAAGGAATGGACATACCTTTTGTTGCTCCTTGTACAGACATAGATTTCAATGAGACAAAACCTGAGACAGAAGAAGTGAACACAACACTTCCAGCCCCAGATGCTTTCAGAAGGGGATAGGCCAGCTGACACAGATGGAAAACAGATTCAAAATTTGTTGCCATGAGGGTAGAAAACTCTTCAGCTGTAAAATCCACCATAGCTTTGCGAATATTGGTCCCCACGTTATTTATCTACTGAGCAATGAAAGAAAGCCAATTAGTTCATCTATTAGTGCATGCAATCTGGCAAATAAAGCTAGATGGATCATACATTCAAAGATATTTGTTTTAACTGAGGTGCCATGTCCAACGTTATGAATGACTAGTTAATCAAACATCATGTATAACTTGAGGAGCAAAGAGATATACAATGCAATGTATTACCCAACGATGACCCAATACCACAAAATCTCCTAATCATCCAGTTTTTTCTTATATGCAGCCAAGACCCAAGTAAGATAAGTGGGAGGTGACTCACGATATTTCCCTGTCATGATGGGGTTGCACTAGGGATCATCCTTAGGCCATTTTTATTTATCTTAGTGATGGACAAGTTAACTCGACATATTCAAAAGGAGGTGTCGTGGTGTATGTTATTGCGCAGATGACATGATATTGATCGATGAGATGCGCAGTGGAGTTAAATATAGGCTGGAAGTTTAGAGACAGACTCAAGAATCCAAAGGTTTCAGGTTAAGTAGGATTAAAACAGAGTACCTGGAGTGCAAGTTCAGTGATGTAATGCATGAACCAGAGGTAGAAGTGAAGATCGATACAAAGTCATGCCTAAGAAAGATAGTTTCAAGTATCTTGGGTGTATAATCCGAGGAAACGAGGAGATTGACGATGATGTCATACATCATAATGGAGCAGGGTGGGCGAAATGGAGGCTTGCATCGGGGGGTCTGTGTGATAAGAATGTGTCACCAAAGCTTAAAAGTAAGTTCCACGGAATGATGGTTAAACCTACATTATTGTAAGGGTCAGAGTGTTGGCCAATCAAGAATGCACACATTCAAAAGATGAAGGTAGCGGAGATGAGGATGCTCAGATAACTGTGTGGGGTCACTAGAAAAGATAAGATTAGCAACGAAATAATATAGGATAAGGTGCGAGTGGCCCTCATGTTGGACAAGATGAGGGAAACGAGGTTGAGATGGTTCGGGCATGTGAAGAGGAGGCGTGTGGATGCACTGATAAGGAGGTGTGAGAGGTTGGCTATAAAAGGTTTTAAGAGAGGTAGACATCTTCAGCTTACTGAGTACATGACCCTAAATAGGAAGATATGAAGGTCGAGGAATAGGGTAGAAGGGTAGTAATAGAAAATTGTTATCATCGTACTTTTACGTGGGAGAGACGGGGGCTAGTCTCTTCTCATTTTCCCTTTATTTAGTAGTTTACTTGGTATTCGCTGAGTATCTTATTCTTCATTTTTACTACTGCTTGTTGTTTCATCTGCTTTGTTTATCTTGCTATTTTGTTATGGCTTTGATTACAATTTTATTAAGAGGGTCTCTCTGCGTACATCCTATCCTCCCCAGAATCCACTTGTAGGATTTCACTGGGTATGTTGTTGTTGTTGTTGCAGCTGGAGAAATACTAGTTTGCCAAATTTTTTCAAGGTTCAACACTAAGAAATAATTCAGCTGTATCTCTTGCAGATTAACCCAATTAGCAATTTAGTGTTGGTATATGAGTTCTATATGCACCGACAATTGTCATATATAATCTCTGTGTGTGTGGGGGGGGGGGGGGGTGGGGGGTGGGGGGGTGGGGGGGTGATCATCGAATTTCAAACATTGGCCCTCAGAGATTTCTCGGTTATAAAAGAGTAGTCATATATAAGCTGAAACAGAAAACAATAAATAAGAGGTATGATTAAGGAATGGCCAAAAGGAGCACAAAGGATAACAGCAACCAAAGCTTCTTAATTGGGTCAAATAGATAAAAACCTTTCTAGAGACATCCTATGAAATAGAACCATTTTGTGAAAGACTGCTGACCTGTTTCTGACATTTCTTAAAAATTTATAAAATTGTTGACAGTGATGTTAACAAATGACAACAGATAGAGATAAGAAATGGGGAGGCAGAATCGTCTTTATCAATCTTTGAAGATAAATTGCTTCTTTTCTTTCAAGATCCTTGGGTTGGCAGCCTTTACTCCAATTTATTCTCCATTGCCTAACCCTCAGTTCTCTTTAAAAACTGCTGTCTCCTCACCACTCTCCAATTGGTTCTGCTATATTTTCTCCTCTCCCCTTCCTTTAATCTATCCCTTCTCATTACTGCCCCATAAATTCAAGAACAGTTGCGGGCCGTTGCTTGAGTGAACCCACCGATGTTTGGACTTCATCTCACACGCCATTGAAAACTGATACCCCAATCGATTCCCCACTAGATGTTGCTTGGAAACTCAACAAGGAAGATTATAAACCATCATAAGTCCAACAGTCCCCACCATGCGTAATTCAGTAATAATTTAAATCATCTATCCATTCCAATTAGTTGAGGTCAATTATATGAATCAATCATATCCATTTGGCTCAAGTAAGTCATAATTTTAAAGGGAAAACTTCCCCTTAGCCGCCAAGTTCTCCACAAACAAATATCATTGAAATATAATGATTCTAAGAAGATATAAAGTTAATAAGATACCTACAAGAATAAACAATCAAAAAGAAAAGATACCTACAAGAATATCGAGCTTCCCGTTGAATGTAGAGGAAACAACCTCCATTAACTTCTGGCGATCAACTTGAGAAGACACATCACACAGGGAACCAGACACTTCAAACCCCTCAGCTTTCCAGCTCCTCAAACATGTTCCAAGCTCATCTTCATTCCGGGCACACGTATGCACGGTGGCTCCTAGTCCACACAATTCCTCCACAATTGCATGCCTAATTATACAACACTTCACATTGTCAAATAGAAGCATAGTTACATTTGGATTTTCAAGAAAACTAGATATAATACTGCTTTGTGGCTATATTTCTTATTTCTTCTGTCTCAAAACAAATGATGATTCGGAGTACAAGATCAAAGCATCTAACTTTATCATGTGAAATGTACATGAAATCCTTGATTTTCTTGAAATAAAATGTACAATACTGGTTTGTGGCTATATTTCTTATTTCTTCTGTCTCAAAACAAATGATGATTCGTAGTACAAGATCAAAGCATCTAACTTTATCATGTGAAATGTACATGAAATCCTTGATTTTCTTGAAATAAAATGTACAATACTGGTTTGTGGCTATATTTCTTATTTCTTCTGTCTCAAAACAAATGATGATTCGTAGTACAAGATCAAAGCATCTAACTTTATCATGTGAAATGTACATGAAATCCTTGATTTTCTTGAAATAAAATGTATATTTTAGAAACTACACAAAAGCCACTCCACCTCAAAAATTTTACAATAAAATCTTACATTTTTTATTTCCCCCGTCTCAAAAATGAATAGTGTTTATTCATTCTCAAAAAAAGAATACTGTTTTCAAGATCATAACAAAAACTACTCTAAGTCACATTTCTTACAATAAAAGTCTTAACTGAAAAATGAGTTTTAACTTTTATCCACTGGACAATGTAAAACGATTTTACAAGTCACATCTACCGTAATTAAAGGTGTAACTACCCATAATAAATGGAATTAGTAAGCTGAAGAATAAGGCAACAAACATTCTACAAGAGCATTTTGCTAAGCTTATATGCCGGTCAAACTGAGTTATATGTACTTTTTGGCTCATCTACACGTACTGTAAAACACCCAAAGTGCTTATAAGCTAAAAATCAGCCAAAAGTCATTAAGTTGGCCATCCTGTGATAAATGGAGCTAGGAAGCTGAAAATAAGGCAACAAAACGTTCTACAAGAGCATTTGGCTAAGGTTATATGCCGGTCAAACTGAGTAATAAGTACTTTTTGGCTCATCTACACATACAGTAAAACACCCAAAGTGCTTATAACCTAAAAATCAGCCAAAAGTCATAAGTTGGCCATCCTGTGATAAATGGAGCTAGGAAGCTGAAAATAAGGCAACAAACATTCTACAAGAGCATTTGGCTAAGCTTATATGCCGGTCAAACTGAGTTATAAGTACTTTTTGGCTCATCTACACATACGGTAAAACACCCAAAGTGCTTATAACCAAAAAATAGCCAAAAGTCATAAGTTGGCCATCCTGTGATAAATGGAGCTAGGAAGCTGAAAATAAGGCACAACATTGTACATTATTTTAAATTGAACTGATTATATAAAAAAATTCAAGTACTTTGCCAGTGGGTATAAATGAAAAGTAAATGAAAAGAGGGGGAGTCGAGGACTGACCCAATGCCTCTAGTGCCACCAGTGACAAGGGCATTCATTCCATTAAGGGACCATCTATTGGCTTTACCGGAACAGTTAGTAGCAGCGGCGGCACTAGTTGTGAATCGAATTGAGCTGCAGTTCATCCATGGGCTTATCATTATACAGTTACTGGGTTTCGGAAGTTGAAATTTGAACTTGATAGAAGCAGCAACAAAAGTGTGGGAAGGTGCCGGAACTTGTAAAACGAAGAAGGGTTCCGACATTTTCTCCGATTTCCGTTTGTTTTCTTGGTTTTCCGGTGTTGCTCTAAATACTTTGGAGAAAATGACAAAACTGGTCACTTGTTTTTGATACCATGTTCAAAATAGTCCTTTAAGTATCACTTAAACAGTTTTTAGTTCTTTAAATTTATCTTTGAGCAACTTTTAGTCTTCAGTAGATACTTTTTATTATTTTACTATTTTTATTACATAGGGATAGGGGAAGGTGGAATGCAAAAGGGGATTACAAGGTGAAGACTCGAATCTTCACCAATTAGATAAAAATTTAAATAGTCAATCAATTGAGCTATAAAGATTCTACACTCTAATTGTTAAATTTAATCGAAGCTACGAAAATATAAGATATTTAACAGAAACTCACATTTGAAAATACAAGTGATGAGAAGAAAAAAAATTATCTTTAGTAACATGGGAGAAGGTATGTTTACCTAACAAGGTTGGTGGATTGAATATCAAAGGAGGTAGGAACTGGAACATAGCAGCAGTTGTGAAGCTGTTGTGGCAACTTTCTGGGAAGCAGGGGCGGAGTCAGGGTGGCGAAACTCCTTTCGTTAAAAAGGTGCACCGTATATGTAAGGCCAAATTTGATATTTATATGCATATGTTGCATATTGGACCCCCTTAAAATAACTTAAAAATCTATTTTGAACCCCTTTAGTGAAAATCCTGACTCCGCCACTGTTGGGAAGCAGGTATCTTTTGTGGGTTAAATGGGAGGATGGAATCTATATAAAGAAAAACAGAGATATTTGGACACATCAAGCTCCAACATATTGTAGTTGGTACCAGAGAAAGCTGAACTCTGTTAAAGAAATTATGAAGACATGGTACACAAAAGACACATACTCCCTAACTCCTGATGGTAAGTATTCCATCAGCATGAGCTATAACCAGATGATGGGGCACCAATGCAGATGGAGAATAGGCTGAGCTTATTTGGAGTGCTATTGCACAATCAAAACACAAGTTTACTATGTGGTTAGCTATGCAAAAAAGGACTACTGACCAAGGCCAAATTGATACATAATTAATTTGTATATTCAAGTAGATGATGCTACATGTTGTTTATGTAATGCACAGGTTGCTGAGATTTCACTACATCTGTTTGTTGAATGTCTATGGTTCAAACAACTCAGTGTAGCATTGTTAATATAGAGAGATATCCAATTGAGACCAGGGGAATTCAAACAGGTATTGTTGTAGAATGGAAATTGTGGCAATACTATAGGTAGGAGTGGGCATAAATATCGAAAAATTGAAAAATCGAACTGAATTGAACTAATTCGTTTTTTGAATTCGGTTTCGATTTAATTTTTTTTAAAATTTTGGTATTCGGTTCGATTTTCGATTTTAGGATTTCAGTTTTTCCGTTTAACCAAAAACTTTTATAAAAAATAAAATTATACCTTAATTTCAAAAAAACAAAAATATTACACCCAACCCAATCTCAAAGCCCATTTAGAGAATTATTTATATAATTGACATAATTGCTTATGTTTCTCACAAATAATAAGTTTAATAATAGTTTTAGTATGTTAAAAGAAAATTCTTAAGATTACTAATATGTTTTGAAAGATGATGAAATATATAATATTTATTTAAAACAAGAAATTAGGGACCATAAATTATTGAAATTTTTAAAGACCCTTAATTTTTTGTTGGATCAATTATAAGGATATTAAGCAGATGAGAAAATTTATTATGAAATGCTATATACGTGCTACTAAATGTAAATTAACTAATCCCGCTAAGAATCTGTAAATAAAAATTTAAAATATTGCCTAGTTATATTTTTTTACTTAAAATTAAGCTTAATTTGAATTGAACTTTAGTACTCAAAACTTAAAATAATTTATTTTAAATTTTAAAAAAAATTAAATAACTCATTTTTTTAATTTAAAAGTAGCTCATTTTGTAAGCAGAAAAATAGCCCATTGATTAGGCCCATAACCGAGAAAAACGAATCAGAAGAATCGAATCGAACCGAACTGATTTTGAAAAAAATTGAACCGAACTAAATTGGTTCGGTTCAGTGTTCGATACACACAAATAAAATACGAAAAATCAAAAAACCAAATCGAAAATTTTAAAAATCGAACCGAAAAACCAAATGTAAATCCCTAACTATAGGGGGCTGCTATATACCATACCTGAAGGGTATGAAACTGGAGATTATTCAAAGGAACAACTATACATATAGATACTATCATAGCTCAGGTCAAGCAAGAAATTAAAGAAAGAATAGGACTCTTTAGGATGTGTACCAAAGTTCATAGTTGCAATACTTTCATTCAAAGACTACTTTGTAATTAGTTTCTTTGTTGGAGGCTTATTATTTCTATCTCAACCTTCCTAGAAGGGAATGTGGAGATATAGGTGTTCTTTAGGTGTTTAAAAAAAAAAATATATATATATATATATATATATATATATATATATATATATATATATAAGATTCACTTCTTTAAACTTATTAATAATTATGATTTTTAAATGATATTTTAGTCTACTCCAAAACATCTTGTATATAGAAATTGATAAAATTATTTTTTGTATGGTTTTTATAGAATTTCATTGAAGCATTATATTTCAATTGTGTGCAATACATTTGAAAAATGACTATAGATGAAATTAGAGTATCCAAATAGACTATCCCATGAAACTTTTACCAAAAAATGAAGTTAAGTCCTTGCAAGTCACAAATTTAGAATATCTTTTTTACTTCTTTGTTTCAAAAAAATTTTTCCTTTTAAAATTTATGATCTTAAATATGACATGACATTTATATAGCCATAATATCATATCACTAAGGGTTGAAAGAAGTTTAAATTTATATTATATACTATATGATAAACTTAAGAACTGGCCATATTCAGAATTTTTCTCTAGAATGTTAATTCTCCCAACCAAAAAAAAAAAAAAAAACTTTCATATTCTTGGCAATCATGGAATTATTTCATCCAACAAACAGTCTCTAAGTTTGATTTCTGTAACATTAATTTCTTCTTTGTAAATAACATCACAGCACTCTCTTCTACCACCAACCTGAAAAAACAAATGCTAGTCAAAATAAATATTAGTAGTACATGAAAATTGCTCAAATAATATATATATACACACATACATACATACATCGAATGATTAATTTTAATATTTTATTATCATGGAATTCCTCGTCATGATAGATCGCCCTTACGCGGTCAATGAATTTATACTAATGTTAGGACTTATTGTAAGTTAATTCGAAAATGAAAGAAGTCTGCCGAAGGTCCTTGGTACTGCTTCATCAATCACATTGATAGCATCAATAGTTTACTGAAATTTATGTTAATGATCATGACAACTCTTCATATGTATGTGTGTGTGTGAATTTATTAATTTACTATAAACATCAAAATTTAAAAGACATCATATCATTGTAAAGTAAAAACAATGAAACATGATGTAGGTGGCGCAGTACACAAAATATAATTTAATCCTATTATAACATGCTATTTACTATTTTTATCACGTTATCGATTAATAATCAAGAAATTACCTGGAAAATAATATATATATATATATATATATATATATATATATGAAAAGATACTTTAAAATATCAATATGTATGTATGTATGTATGTATGTATGTATGTATGTTGTATACCTTCGAAGTATACCATTCACATTTTGTATACGTACCTTAATAATATACAACAATATGATTCAACTATATGAATCCTATACAATTGTGTCAAAACCAGACATACAAAATTATGATGTATAACTATTTAATTGGAGAATTTTCTCCGTTTGAGTAATCCTGTTAAACTTCTTAATATTTATCATAGAGATTTATTTGTTATTATTACCTTACAAATAACATGATTGTGTAAATATTTTTTATGACGTCAATACTTATAGAGTTAAACACAATAAAACAAATTACAAGTAACTCACCCAATCAAACTTCTTCATGGGAGAGAGGACATGTATTTCTGATATGTGATTTGCAGAGTGATTGCCACTTGATGAACAAGGAGGCAATTTTCTTGTATATCTCCTTGTATAATTTGTAATATCATAATTTTCACTAGTCACTTTCTTCATGGATTCAAAGAAAAGCACATGTGGTGATTCACAAGGATTATTATTAGGCAACCTAGTGTTAAAAACAAAGAAAGGCTTAAACAATTTGCTCCACGGAATGAATGTCTGTAAAGGTATTTGTATGAAACTTGGTGGGAAACTGGACTCATAAATTTGAATAGAGTAACCCCATGATATTGAAAATGTCCAATTTTTGGGCTTGTGGTAACAAATGCTTTGTTGCAGGAGTCTTGATTGAGATATTGCATTTTTATTGGCAACTTTCATGAGATGGTTTAATGATTGAGAATGGTTCATTAAGGGGAATATTGGGTCTACAAAATCAAGGTGGTGAAGTGAAATTAAAGGAGATTGTGGATGTGCTGAGAGAAATCCAGATATGTCACCATGTAGGTCAATCTACAAAATAACAAAGATTATATAATATGCAATATATGAATTTACCAAAAAAGAAAAATATACATTTCACTGCTAAAAAATCACTATTTTCCCATTGAAGAGTTTTCACATGGAAAAATCATGAAGTTTCACACTACTTCAGTGAGAATTTGTTTCCCACCATGTGTTTTTCCAATGAACTGGTTCGGTGGGAAATGAGTGGGAAAATCATGTTTTATAACACAAATTTTCCACTAATTTACGGTGGAAAAAATCTCTATTTCTAATAGTATTTATATCACTTATAAACGTTATGTAGATATACAAGTGTCTAAAACCACTAAAGATTGAGGCAATGGGATGGTAAGTATTCCTCCATCCTCATTAGTGGCTATAGTGTTGCTCCCGATATGTCGTATCACTCTACCAGATGGGAGTAGTACTATAGCCACCAATGAGGATTCAACTAAACTCGAAAGGAAATTGGTTGTAAAAAATGTTGTTATTGTGTCCGAATTAATTAACGTTTAACTTGATTTCTGTGTTGCAATTGAGGGATCACTCAGATTTTTTTTTTGTCTTCTCGCTAAAATTTTGTGTTATATATAGGAACGCATCTCGAGAATATCGATTGGAGCAGGTGACGATGCGATAGACTCTATTATTTCTCAAACATGTTTATTAACAGTATAAAAAAATTACACTGACAACGTATATAACTTAAAGATCCATAAAAATACCTGATGGAAGCCCTTTTCTTGAGTGAGAGAGACACCTAAATCAGCCACACATGATTGCAAAATATGGTCACCTCCATAAAAAGTTTGATACCTTTTGATACAAACATCCAAATTCTCAACCATTGCCTCCACAAGTGCATAACTAAAAGCATATCCACCTCCACCAAAAGCCATATTAAATGAGTGTGCAACATTTGATGCATGAGTTTCTGAATTCATCCCAACATAAAAATACTTCCTATGGTCATACCTAGACAAAACCTCAACCAAATTGTCTAGGAAGAAAATTGTGTCATCATCAGCCATAATGTACCACCTAGCACTAGTGCTCTTGTAATTGTTCTCCATCTTGAATGTCTCCGCGACAACGCGAGCCATTCGTATGGTTTGTTGGATCGGATGCTTATCGTACATTTTGTATCTCGAGGTGTCTTCGGAGACCTTGAAAGGAGGACAAGTAGAGTAAGGCCACGGAAGCATTTGGTCTTTTTGGAAGTTATCGAGGAACACGAATCCTCGTGTTATGTTAGGTCTCCACCAGGACTCAATGTAAGGTATTCTATCCTTCCAGGTTCTAGACGAACTTGTTATTCCGAATATTAGATGACTAATATTGGTGGGAGAATCATCTTGAATAATATTTTCACCTAATTTGAAACTCATCAAGTTATTGAACATAGTGATTGAGGAGTAGCAACATGGATGATGATTAGAGAGCAAAATGTTGATAACATAGAGGATTAGTCCTGAAATTAACAAAGATTTGCATAATTTTCCGCTTAATGTATTAGATAATTGCATAATCTTACGTCCAATTAGAGAAATCAAGTTTGTGAAAATCATGAAAGACAAGAAACACAAAAATTTAAGGGAAAAAAATATATTGAAGGGATACCAATTTCTTGAAAATATAATGTGATGTCTTTCTAATTATATGTAATGAGTGGAAGCTTTGCAAAGTTAAAGTAGAATTTTATGGATTTTGGTGAGAATGATAACACAAGGTTCATGTTAATAACAAGACATGTTATTTTTCTCATGTACACTAAATAGTAAAGTAATTATAAGGTGTTGAATTAAATGTGAAAAAAGGTAATAAAAGTGATGTGGGGTAAAAGTTACTTCATTTTTTCTCGTGCCCCTTAAGCCAATGCACGAGTTATACACAATGTTTTTTTGGGGTGGGTGAGTGGTGGGTTTCACTCAGTATACAGTATTCGTTTTGGGGTTTGATTAATTTGAATTCGCATAACAGATCTTATTTTGAGGGGTTAAAAACTCCCTATCAAAGACTACTTCGTATTCGGGGATCGAACTCGAAAACTCTGAACTCTGGTTAAGGATGGGCAGGGGCTGCTAGAGGGTCAAGCCACTGAAGTGAAGGCTTTAGGCCACAAAATTTTGGAGGGCCTAATTTTTTTTCATTCGATATTTGCTATTTATATTGAATTTTTTGATTAATTCGATTTTGACATGCAAGACCGATTTAAAAGAAAAGCGCTTCCTAGCAAGATTTTTTCATTTTGAGGATCAAACCTAAGACCTCTGGTTAAAAAAGGATGAGGTCCAAATTTTGTCTATAATAAATTTATAGGTTAATTATTCTTTTAAAATATATTGAACAGAAAAAATAAAATCTCCCGTTAAAATTGACTTTACGCCATCGCTCTTGTTGAGCCACCCCTGAAAATGGGGAGTAGTTACCTGCCCCACCACAACCTTTAGAGATTGTTATACACACTGTTGGCATTGGGCAATGCTTATTAGTGAGTTTTTTGGAATTTGTGAAAGGTACTTTTTTTTAAAATAATACTCCCTCTATTTCAAAATAAGTGGTGTTTTAGTTTTTTAATTTTGTTTCAAAAGAAGTGGTGTTTTACATAATCAAGAAAACATTAATGATGTTCTTTCAATTTTACCCTTATTTAAACGGAGAGAGTTTTACATAATTAAGAAAATATTAAAGAGTTATCTCTTTTTCAAGATATTTATTAGAGGTAAGTGAGTAAAAATACATTTTCTGTCTAGAAATGAGTAATTTTCTTAATGAATGTGCTCGGGTTAAAAGCACCACTTATTTTGAAACGGAGGGAGTATTATCAGTTCTAGTTTCATGTATGCCAAATTTAACCAGCACAAAGATTAATATTGCCAACAGGAACATAGGGTAGGATCTATAAATTATATACACTACTGTATAAAATAATTTTTTACCGCTAGTGACAGTGGCGGATTCAGAATTTCAAAATCATATTTGTATGCTAAAAGGCAATGGGTGCTTGAGCACGACCAGTACACTCCATGTAGCTTCGGCATTGATTAGTATAATTTAACTTGTTATAGCAGGTTACTTAATCACTATTTGTTCTAAGTTATCAATCATTGTTTATTAAATAGAGTACTTACCTACAACGAGTTTAAGTTCTATGCATCGATTGATCGACAGATTAAATATTATTTTGGAAGAGAAAACAAAAATGAACAAGTGCCTTAATTGTTGTATTTCAGGCAAATATACAAATCTAAGATCCACAGAAAATGTGCAGGGATTTACATGCTTTTCTCACTCAAGCCTCAGTTAAACCATTGTTTTAACCTCATAATTAGGCTAAAATGAAATAACTAAAGAAAATTAAGATTTAGCCTTCTCTTATTCATTCATTCATTCAATCATTTCAGTCATCAACATAGATGGTTTCTTGCTGAAACAGCCCACCAAAAATCTTCCTCTTCTCTGTTGAAGCAGCAGTCTCTGTTTGTTTAGCTGGTTTCGGGGCCTCCTTCGTTTTCGAACCAAATGGTTTCCTTGGAGGTGTTTTGATCACTGCTTTCTGAGCAGGCAAATTTTTGGCCTTGGCTCGTCCCCTAACCGTAGCAACTTGCACGTCTAATTCATCACCGGCCTTTTCAACAGCTGATTTGAGTTGTGAGCTGAAGTTTTCGAATGAAAATCCTGTACTTAAGCCTTTTGCTTTGTCCAGTAGGCTTTCAACAGAAGGACCGGCAGCTGGTGATGCCTTCTCTTCAGCTTCTTTTGCAATGTTAGCAGCTTTTGCTTCTTTCTTTTCGAGCTTCTTTGCTTCTTGTTCCTGCCTCTTGACTGCTTCAGCAGCTCCTCGAGATTCTTCCTCAGCTTTCGATTTTTCAAGGGCTTCTGCGTAGGCCTTTCTCCGACCATCCTCAGGAATGACGCTGTATATATAATGGTTCACTCATTTAGATTATATGGCATTCAAAGCTTGTAGAAAGAGGATTTAACTTATATGTGCTAACAGACTGAAAAAAATAATAATCTTAATCTATCTTATTTTCCACGTTACTAATCACATTCTTTATGAACACTTACCTGTAGTTATCTTTTAGGTGGTCTGATGATTCTTTTACACTTTCGGTTTCAGTACATAGAAGTTAAACTCATAGAAAAAATAATTCTTACGAGCACTAGTATTACACAAATTTGGAAATGCAGAAATTGAGGAAAGAGGTATATTTACCTAAAAAGTTCATCCACAGTCTTCGATGGTGCTGATGGATCAGTATAGACTTCCACAACCTGTAAAATGAAATAATTCCAGTTGCTCAACCAAGTGGAGAATTGAACTAGCCATTTCATGCAAAATGGAAGACTATAATATTGGACCGAGATGGCCTTAGATGGAATGACAGACGTCGAGGATTCATATAGCCGACTATCTAACTTGCTTGAAATTGAGGTGTAGTTATTTTTCGTTGTTATAATGCGTTACTACAGGACCTAATGCTTTACAAGAAACTTTTCTTGCAGTAGAACAATAACTACCTTATTTTCTGCCACTGCCGTGTTAGAGAAAATATCCACCACCAGCTTAGCTATCTGAGAGTTCGCCACCTGATTCATAAAACAAGAGATTGTAACTGATGACCAGCTTATTAAATCTAATATAACATGCTAATTCATAAAGCAGGGTAGAGATTAAGAAACAGGAAACAATAACAGAAAGTGTATGTCAAGCAGCAAAATCCGGAATAAAATTTTTGAGTGTTTAAACATTAAAGAGTTATCTAGAATTTCCACGACAAAAAGAAACTGCATACATTACATTACTTTATAGGCGTCAGCACCAGCACTCCCTTCAGCTGACACGACAATTTTGTACGAGCTCTCAGGGGAGAAATCCTCTGTTAAACTGGTTTTTACGAGTGTGTAGCTTAGATCTGTCTCCACTATCTTCTGCAGAAACTCTGTTATCGTCAATGATTGAGATTTTGAGAACAGATTGTTGAAGAAAGACGTAATCCCATCGAGCACATTGTAGGTAGAGCCTACTGAAGAAGATTCATCATAGACTACAGCCACATGCCCAACACCAGCTAATTGTGCAGCTTGAATAACTTGTACAGCATCTGTTGTGGTGACTTCAGTTGTAGGACCATCCTCTCCCTTACCAATAGTAACCACAACTTTGCTAGCGTTTCCGATTGCTTTTGCAATCGATTCTGCATCTTGAAATGTGGATGCAACAGCATTAAGGCGTTTCGACTCATCGTTAGAGATTACCTGCAATGATGCAACATGTATATCGGAAAAATAAACCTTTGTAAAATACTTTTCTCTCAAAGAAATGATATACAAAATCATATTCCAATTCTTGGTTGAACTTTTGCAACCTTCAAGATTGTTGAGCAGTTTATAATGATGCACTTCTTTAATCCTACTACTGCTACTATTCAAAGATCGGTCCTCTCATGCAATTCCTTAAGCAACGAACAGTCAGTGCCTAAGCAGTTGCAAACTATTGATCTATGACTCTTTGAATAGAGCAGAAAATCATCAAGAGAATTGTCTTCTATTGCTAATTTCCAAGACGTTCATTAAAATCTAATACACCAAAGAGTTCAGCGTGAGTTCTATTAAGGAAAATGGGCGTTGGGCCTAACTTAATTGCAAAAGTTAAACTCATGAGGTGAGGAATGTTTGAAATCATATAAGCAACAACAATTCATTCCCTCAACCAATGTGAGACACTCTAACACTCTCTTTCCCCTCCCACACAAGGCTGTTGATCTAGATCGTGGACAATATAACATCCAGGCTTAATATTGTGAAACACAACAACAAAGATGGCTCTGATAGAGAAAAATGGACCTTGAACCTAATTCAACCAAGACGCTAGCTCATGAGTTAATATTGCCCAAAACCATATAAGACAATAGTTCATGCTGGATACTCTAACAAGTTCTGTATTTCCAAGGACAAAGAAGCTGACCTTGTAGCTAACGGCTAGACGAGCTAGGTCTTGTGCTGCACCAAGGTCAGAAACTCCAGCTCTGACACTATAACCTTCACGCAACAGCATCTGTGCAATGCGGATACCAGCTTGCCCAGTGGCACCAGCAACAAACACTGTTCCAGGATCCTTTGCCCTTTGCCTTCCAAAAGACAAACCAGAAGATGTGTTCGTGCTAACAGGTATCAAAGACTTCACATCAGGTAACTTACCTGTTGAAGATATAGGATAGTATAACTAAATCATTAAAAGCGCATCCTCTCTAACAACTTAATCTTCTAATCTTTCATATCACATGATCACACAATTCAGTATGGTATTACAGTAAGCACACATCTTGCAATCAAGTCTCAATATGACTCGAACAAAAATAAGTCTTGCATTCAAGTCCCGCTGTTACTCATTATCAAAAGGAATTTTTATAGACATAATTAATAAATTTAGATGAGACGGTCACAAATTCAATATGGTATTAAAGCAAGCAGAAGTCTAGTGTTCAAGTCTCAATATGACATTAGATCAAACATAAGTCATAGTCGTTCATTCAAGTCTCACTGTTACCCATTATAAAAAAAAAATTATAAATTTAGATGAAATGGTCAAACAATTCAATATGGTATTAGAGCAAGTAGAGTCTACTGTTCAAGTCTCAATATGGCATTAGAGCAAACATAAGCCGTGCGTTCAAGTCTCACTATCATCCATTATTTAAAAAAATAATTTTTAATTTAGACGAAATGATCACACAATCCAATATGATATTAGAGCAAACAGAGTCTAATGTTGTCTCAATATGGCATTAGACCAAACATAAGTCATGCCCTCAAGTCTCACCGTCACTCATTATTGAAAAAAAACAACTTGTACAGACATAATTAAGTAAATTCAGATGAAATGGTCACAGAGTTCAACATTACCAAAAATAAAAATAAAAACTGAAAAAGGGATCAAACATTAGATGATGAGATGATCACACAATTCCGAACATTACCGAAATCAAAGCTGAAGGGGTTGCCAGAATTGCTTGTAGTTTCTTGATTTTGTTCAGATTTCTTTGCAGAAACAGTGAATCTTGAATTCTTGAATGACAATCTTGGGTGTGGTGTGGTTGTAAGGAGAAATGAGTTTGAACTAAGAGTTGGAGCCATGAATGAATGAAATTTTTTTTAATTTTATTTTTTTTGGAAAGAGATAGCAGATGAATTGCTACTCTTCCTATTCAGTTACTATATTTTGTATGTATGCAATTTTTTTTTTTAATGAAATTCCATATCTGTGACATTTGATTCTGGTCTCAGAAGAGAGAGTTTTTGGATTGAACAAAGTTTGTCCATTTGGATGGGGAATAAGGTGGCTATCCAATGGGATAATGCCACGTCAAATTTTATCTACAAAAGAAAATTTTAAGCCAGTCATTTGTAATTGGTTCAAAAATAGTGGCAAATAAATTAATTTATCCCACCTGAGTTTGAGATACAAGTTTATTCCGAAATTATTTATATTTTTAATCAATTAAAACGTAAATTTAATTTCAAACTTAATTTTACCGTATCTCACTTTAACCCGTGAACCAAACTTGAATATTATTTTGGGTGAAAGTTAGTACTTTGGTTACTTCCTGCATTTCGTTTTATTTAAACCTGTTTGCGGGTAAACCTATTTGAGTCGGCACGGAATTTAAAAACGAAAAAATAACTTTTGAAATTTGCTGTCTTAAACGTGTTGTATAATATTTGTGTGATTATAAGACTTTTAAAACATGTATTCTTAAACATGTCATAATATTTGTGCGGATATAAGACTTTTGAAACTTATAATTTTAAATATGTTATAACATTTGTACGATTATAAATGCTTCACATTCAGGGTATGGACGTTTGAATTAAACTGCTTTTAAATTTAGGAAAAAGATCATTCTCTTTTAAACAAACTATAAAAAAAAAGAGTCACCTAAATTGAAACGTGGAGTAATGAATTATTCCCACCGTTCCATATTATATGGTGTTCCTAGTTTGAACTCGCCCCTTAAACATTTAATCATTTCTATAAAGTAATTGTTGTTTTCACTAAATTACCTTGCTTAAGTAGTAATACCTATTGAATTTGGCTTAATTATGTACAATTCTACTTATCTAAATAAGGGTAAATTAGAAAACAAAATTTTACCTTTTTGATTATGTGAAAAACTATATTTTGAAATAAATATAGAAGTTAAAACATCATATAATATGAATATAAGGGAGTAATACATTTAGAATAGGATAAATAGAAATACCATAATTTTAGCTCCTCCAAATTAGTACATAAGGGGTCATTTGATTGACGAACAAAGTTATTTCGGGATTATAATTTTGAAATTAATTCATCCCATCTGGAAGGTGCGATAAAATAATACCAAAATGGAGGGATAAATTTATACTCTGTTTAATCATAAATTTATATCTTCAACAAAATAAAATATAATTTTAATTCTAATCTTAATCCTAAAATATCTCACCTTATCATGCATACCAAACGAACCCCGAGGTTTTCTAGTGCCATTTATTATGGTAGTTGAACCTTATCCATTAACTAGCTTGATTGAGGTCGCTATATTCTATTGAATACACTGATGTTGAATCCTAGCCCACACCTAGGCAGTAACATGTGATCCAACTGTTTCTGGGAAAGATATATAATATCTATAACCAAATATCTGTTGGAAAAAATTATGCAGGAAGTGATGAAATAATGATATTGTTCTTGAAGATATCTCTCGGGATTTAACAAGATCTTCTAGTTATAAACTAGGAGCAGAAATAATAGGATTAGCGAATGGTAAACCCAAAGGAGCAGAGAAGTAGAAGTACAAGAGAGTGTGTCTCATGTTCATCTACAATTCGAGGGAAGGGTTGTAAGCACAACCAGTTAAAGCACAACGTACCTAGTGTAATTGCAAGTGGGGTCCGGAAATAAAAGAGTGTACGTGAGACTTACCCCTACTTCACGAACGTAGAGAAGCAAACCAATTAAAGCACCACGGTAGGAAAAAACATAAAATGATTAAAGAATCAATTGATAAAAAAGTGGATATAAGAAAATGAAAAACCCAACCTTTTCTCTCATTGTCAGCCTAATCAGCATGTACCTACAGGCTACAGGAATCAAATAAAAGTCTAGTATGTACAGGAAGGAGGTCACGGGCTCGAGCTGTGGAAATAGCCTCTTGCAGAAATGCAGAGCTTAATGTCGCATATAATAGACACTTGTGATCTGGCCCTTTTCTGAACCCCACAACATAGTGAGAGCTTAGTGCACCGGGTTGCCCTACAATTATTGAGACAAAGGACTTCACTTTTCATAGTATCATGTTATGCCAATGAGTAACCATAATCAAGAAATCTCTGAGAGTTGGCGGTGCATGAGTGGAAACTGGGTGAATAATGGATCTGACGTTTTACCTTTCTTCACTTAAATATCAGGATTTTGTCTATGGCAAAGTCCGAACCATGTCAAATAGTAATGTTGCCACCCTATTGTGAATTATAGCCAGCTATAACCAGGTTTCTTACTCAATCCTCTATCCAACATAAGCTTGCGCTGTCCCTCTGCATCATTCCAATTCCCTTCCGATGCTAGCACATTTGCTAGCAATACGTACGTTGCAGGATCATTAGGGCAAAGTTCAACAAGCTTCTTGGCAGAAATCACAGCAAGTCCCTTGTTACCGTGAAGTTGGCAAGCATTCAGTAGACTTTTAAAAACCGAAGGTCCAGGCTCTATTGGCATATTGTTAATGCAGGCCTCTGCTTCATGTAGATGACCAGCACGGCCATACAGGTCGACTATGCAAGCATAATGCTCTAGCTTTGGTGGTGGTAGAGAATTATCATTCTTCATCAGATCAAAAAATTTAAGCCCTTCATCAAGCAAGCCAGCATGTCTACATGCCGAAAGAACAGCAAGGAATGTGGTTAGATCTGGCTTAATACCACTTCTCCTCATTTCTTCAAACATTAAAATCACATCCCTGCCATGACCATGATGTGCACGCCCTGTAAGAAGTGAGTTCCATGATATGAGGTCCCGCTCCTCCATTGATGAGAATATTCTCTCAGCCTCTTCAAGTCTACCACATCTTGTATACATGGAAAGAAGCCCGTTTTGTATTATAACTTCAGAAGCATATCCTGTTTTCAGAGCTAGACAATGGATCAGCATTCCCTCCTCCAGGCCTGAAATGCTCCCAATTGCTTTCAAAATGCTTGCAAAAGTGTAGTGGTCAACAGTAAAACCAGCCCGCCTCATTCTTGAAAAGCAGGAGAAAGCTTCTCCACCAACTCCTAAATTAGAGAAACCGGAAATGACTGCATTCCAGGAGATTTCATCCCATTTCAATACATCAGAGCACAACTTATGGAAGTCCTCTAAGCTACAACTACACTCTGAGTAAGCAGACAACAGCGATACCACCAAGTGATGGCTAGAGTTAAAACATTGCTGTATTACATGACAGTGGACCTGCTCACAATGTACCAAGTAATCCGGGCAAGAAAACGAGCTCAACAAACTCGTATACGTAACACAATTGGCTCTAATTCCCAACTTCAACATTTCCTTGAACAAAATCATAGCTTTAATAGGGCAACGATTTTGTGCATAACCAGTAATCATGGATGTCCAAGTAATAACATTCCTTTCAGGCATTTGATCAAAAACTCTCCTCGAAGTCTCAAGATCAAGACATTTCACATACATATCAATCAAAACAGTCCCAACTACAATATGCAAAGCAAAACCAGCTTTCCAACACAAAGCATGCAACTGAGCCCCAAGTTCACATGCTTCTAACTGAGCACTACCAACCAACGCAGCCGAAACGCTAGAAGGGGTCGGACTAACACCCTCTCTTAACATTTCAAGAAACAACAAAATCGCATTTTCAGGGCAATGGGTATCCAAATAACCAGAAATCAAAGCATTCCATGTCACCACGTTTCTTTCAGGCATTTCATCGAACAGTTTCTCTGCTTCTGTTACAACACCACATTTTCCATACATGTCAACAAGAGCAGTGTTGATAAATACATTCGAATCGAACCCCATTTTGATAATCTGACAATGGGTTTGTGTTCCAGCTGAGAAAGAACCCATTTTTGCACAGATGGAGACGATTTGATTGAGGCAAAGTTGATCAAGTAGAAAACCATTTTGATGTAACTGAGGTAAGCAATCTAAATTAACGTTAATTGATTGGTAACAGATTTGGTTGGATAAAATTGCTCGCCTTCCTATGTTGTAGCATAGGTGAAATGAAGGTGATCTTAAAATCATTTTATGTCAAATCATTCCTCGTTTGAGAGGTCAGTCCACTTGGGCCTCTTGCATGGAGATAATCATCCCTAGCAATTTACGTGACACATTTTTTTTAATCGACAGTAATAATAATTTAATAAAATTTTATAAAGTGCGATTTGAAGAGGATACAATATAAGTAGATCATGTTCTGGTAGAGTTAGACTGGCGTTTCCAATAGACCTTTGGCATTTTTTTTTTAATGTTCCAAGAAAATAACATATTTTCTTTTTATATTGGATCTCACTGATTTAGCAAAAAATGCACAAATTCATTTGTTTAGAATTTCATTTATTTTAAGAATAATTTTATCACATTGCAAAGTATTTTTATATTTCTTAAATTTCATGCTTAGTCAAATTAGAGATTGAAATGGAGGGAGAGAATAGTTACCTAACATTTGGTCATAGATTTTGAAAGTTTATCTTCAAATATCTATTTGACCATAAAATCTGATCTTTAAATATTTTCAAAACCAATTTTTAAATTTTCAGACTTTCATTAATAAAACTTTAAATTTTTTTTCAAGTAAAATGCATGCCCAAATACAACCTTGAAAACTCAAATTTTCAAGATTCAATTTCAAAATCTATAACCAAACGGGAGGCTACTATATTTATTGTTGTATCATAAAAAACGGTAAAAATTTCACGGTGCACTCATATTCATATGAAACTTCAAAAACACTGTAATTTTGAACTTATCCTGAAGTGGTACACGTGCAGAATATTTTAAAAAGGGGTATAAGATAAGTGACGATGTCAAACTCGAATATCTATGCACTATATCCCTAAAATAAAATAAAAAACGTGATCGACACTCGATGATTTTAAAATTCCGTTATGCAAACCAACAACTTATTAGCTCCAATTGAAGCCCAATGCAATGTTTAAACCATAACAAAATAATCGAAATAGAATATTTGGCCCTCTTTTGCTTCAACATGAATATATATTTATTTTTTTTAAAAAAAATATGAGTTTCATTCACTAATCATATGAGCATCCATGTAAAATACAAATTCCATCAATTAATATATGTATGGAGCTTCAATTGAAACTTGAGTACAAAATGCACCTGTTAATTTCGAAATTTATATATATATATATATATACAAGTGTATAGTATATGTTGATTTTTAGATACCTTGAATTACAAATATTGTTTGGGGCACATTTTTATAGTTAGTAACAGATACCGTTATGTTAAAGATAATAATATCTCCTTCATTTTAAAATTCTGAATCCGCATATATAAGTAGTGATGATATGAGTGAGCACATGTAATATAAACATACATCAAAAATATATAATCTTTTTACAAACACTAATATGACGCCTTGTATTGTTGGACATCTCCTTGTAATCACCTTGAGAGAACTTTTTGAAATTTGTTTACTTTGATATTTTATTTCACTGTTTGAATTGAGAATTGATATAAATATTTTTTTTTATATCAATGTTTATATATATCACTTAATTTCTTTAAATCTTATCTCACTTTTTGAAAAAAACGATTGTATGATAGTACATATTAGATTTTCGGCCAACTCTCAAACGTTTAATGTACAACTCTCAAACCATGTTCCACATATCTCACCATCCTCGTGTGAGTCTATACACATTTCAAAATCACTTTAAGCACGCATAACTATATATTATGCTTAGAATTAATTGTAATTGAAGTTTAAATATTATCGAAGTTTACATTATATTAAGGTTGTCCAGTGGGACGAGATATCATGTCTTATACCTTACATTATATCAAATGACTAAATACATCATATCTATCTATTAGAATAGTTATCCCCTAGTGCAACCAACTATACTTCTTATACCTTAACGGGTGTTTTGGTCGCTGGTTAAGAATAGAGTTATTCATGTATTAGTTTGGCTATTCATGCATTATTTTTATACGTTGTTTGATTTATAGTTGGGATAGAAGTTATTCATGTATTAGTTATATACATAGTTTGGTTGTTGGGTATAAAAATTTTCATAATTATTATGGTGTTTGGTTGTACTTTAGCAATTCTACATATCCAATACTCACATAATTTATGAGAAAATTTATGTATAATTTTATGCGGGGTAGAAGGTAGAGTAAGTTATGAAGGGATTAGTTTACATGGATTAAAATAGAAAATTACAAATTTACATCTATTAATTCATTTTGATGGTGTTTAAAATTTGTTTCTTCCTATTAACTTTATTAAGTCAAGATAAATGCAATGGATTAAGACAAGTTAAAATGTAAATTAAGTAAAGAAGGTTAAAGTTATAATTATGAACAATATTTAATTTTTAGAAATTATACAATATATATTAATTCGCAATACAACAAATCAAACATTCAATAAAAAATAATATATGTATTGTAATCCCTGCATAACTAATTCATGCATAACTGATACCTAAATAACTAATACCAACATAATTAATTCATACATAACTAATAGCCACATAACTAATATCTATATACCTAATACTTGCATAACTCTAACCAACAATCAAACGACCTCTAAATACTAAATTGACTATTTTACTGTTAATAAAAATTCACCTTGATCCTCGCCTCAAAGCTCTTATACAATCTAACCACTAGTGTTCAAATTGAGTTAATTTATACATTTGTTTAAGTTGACTTGGATCACATAACCTACACGATACGTTTAAGACCACAATTTCAAAAAATAAATTTAAAAAAAAATTAATATATTTTACTTGTCATGTTTGCATTTTGTAAGATCTTTAAGAAAATATTAAGTAAAAGATTTATTTAACTAAATTACCTTTTATTTTATTATTTTTTGTCTCAATTTAATACTGCTCTTTCTTTCACCACAATCTCTCTTCACATTCTTTAGAGGTAAAAGTTAAAAAATAATTAACTATATGTTTATTTTTTAAAATGATAAGTATTCTAAATGATATATTTTTAACAATCATGACAGATAAAATGGATCCGAAGAAGTACGCGTCTCTAATGTAACACCATAACATTCAGAATTCTTACTTTTCTAAATTTCGTACCCAATTAAATTAAAACACATAAAATAAAAACCGAACAAATATTATATAGTAGGTTGTGACATAATCCCTTTAACGTCTGATATCATAAGTTTCAAAATTCTTTTTTCCTTTTTAAACTTTGTGTCGATCAAATATTATCATCTAAAATGGAACAGATAAAATATTTAAATAAAAGTATGTTCCGTTTATGAAATGAGAAATACTTTAAAAACCATTTACATTAAAATTTTATTAAGAGGTGTTTGGTTAAGCTTGTAAGATGGTCAAATTGACTAAAACAGATTCGATAAATATTCAATATACTTATAAATCAAAAACAATTATAAGTTGATCATCCCTCTTTTCCGTCCATAAGCACTTTTAATTTGATCAAAAATTATTTTTTACTATTTTATCCTAATATCTTTTTCTAATTCCCAAACTACCTTTCCCAAGACAAAATTCCCTACTTACTCTTCACCCCATATCCATCATTCCTCCTTTTTCCTGACAAATACTCTTAGATTTATAACTTTTGATAAAAACTCTAAAGGATATTTTAATCATTTTATGTTTTATTTAAATATATAATTACTTATTTATAAAATTAATTTCACGAGTTACAACTTATAAGTTATTTACAATCAGTTAATCCAAACGGCCTCAAAGTAATCTTTTTTTTTCCTCTCAAAATGCAGTTAGATTGACAGAAGAATTTCTAGTTATCCAAAGCTGATAGAAAATGGTCATTGGTGACATATACACAAAACTTCTTGAAGCCTATACTCAAAATGGCTCTTTGCAATTTGGCAAAGCATTACATGCACACTTGGTCATCAATGGATTGGCTCGAAGAACTCATTTTGCTTCAAAGCTTATTGCTTTTTATGCAGAATGTGAACAGTTATGCCATGCACGTAAACTGTTCGACAAAATTCCCAAATCAGATGTTCGCCGTTGGATTGTTCTCATCGGGGCCTATGCTCGTAGCGGGTTTTACGAGGAAGCAATGTGTGTTTTCTCTGAAATGCAAAAGGAAGGAAGGAAGCCAAATAAGTTTGTTCTTCCCAGTGTTCTTAAAGCCTGTGGACGTTTCAATGATTTTCGAACAGGGGAGATATTGCACGGTGTGATTCTGAAGAACATGTTTGAATTCGATTCGTATGTTGTTAGTGCATTGATAGATATGTATTCGAAGTGTGGTGAAGTTGAGAAGGCAAAAAGGGTGTTTTATGGTACGGCGGATAGAGATTTGGTTGCACTGAATGCTTTGGTTTCGGGTTGTGTTCAACAGGGGATTGTAAAAGAAGCATTGGATTTGGTTGTGGAAATGAAAGCTGATCAAGGTATGAAGCCTAATTTGGTGACATACAACACTCTGATTGCAGGGTTTTCGCAAGAAGATGATCGAGCTATGGTTTGTAAAGTTGTTGAGTTGATGCACGACGATGGCCTTGAGCTAGATGTAGTTTCTTGGACTAGTATTGTTTCTGGTCTTGTGCAGAATTTTCATAACAAGGAAGCTTTTGATACGTTTAAGCGAATGTTGGATGATGGGATGTGTCCAAGTTCAGCTACAATCAGTAGCATATTGCCTGCTTGTGCAAATGTGATTGATTTGATGCGGGGAAAGGAGATACATGGTTACGCGGTAGTGATGGGGATCGACAAGGATGTATATGTAAAAACTGCCCTTGTAGACATGTACGCGAAATGTGGATTTATAGCTGAAGCAGAACACTTATTTTCTAAGACATGTGAAAGGAATACAGTAACTTGGAACTCGATGATTTTTGGCTATGCGAATCATGGGTATTGCAGTGAAGCAATTGAATTATTCAATCAAATGTTGAGAGAAGAAGAAAGGAAACCAGATCACTTGACTTTCACAGCAGCTCTCACTGCATGTAGTCATGCTGGACTTGTGCAGTATGGTGAAAGTTTGTTCAAACTGATGCAGGAAAAATATGGGATTAAGCCAAGATTGGAGCATTTTGCGTGTATGGTGGATCTTTTAGGGAGAGCAGGGGAACTCGAGGAGGCCTACGATTTGATTCAGAGCATGTCAATTGAACCAGATTTATTTGTTTGGGGAGCATTATTAGGAGCATGTAGGCAGCACGGAGATATGGATTTAGCAGCGGTTGCAGCTGAACAATTGGCTAAACTTGAACCTGAGAGTGCTGGAAGTAGTGTGTTGCTGTCAAGTTTGTATGCTGATGCAAGTAAGTGGGTAAACGTCGCGAAGGTGAAAAGGGTGATCAAGAAGAAGAAGCTGAAAAAGGTTCCTGGCTGTAGTTGGGTAGAAGTTGCATAAGTTTTCCGATGGTTTAAATCTTAGTAAGATTCAGAAGCTCAACGAAATTGGTAAACAACTTAAAGAGGCAACATGTACATTCCTATGAAATTGAGGTGATCACATTCCAAATGAGATATCTGAATCTGAATTTTGACCAGATTTCTGTCCTATCACTGTTGGTAAAGCTTTGTCATACAGATTAATTAAAAAGCTTATGCAACCAGAAGTCTGCATGAGGCAATAGTTGAAGAGAAAAAAGTTGGATGCAGATTGTATTGTGGTATCAGCCACATTAAGAGTATGAACATACTAGGGGCATTTTGAACTAGCCCAGAAGTGAAACACAGTTTTTCTCTCAGAGTTGGTTGATAACTCCACTGTTTTTTATTTCAAATTCCGGAGGCATTTAGAACTAGCCCAGAAATGAAACAACGGTCAGACCGTGATCATTCAAATTTTGTTGCATGCTGATTCAAGATGCTAAGAGCACACTAGCTAGGTCGTATGCTCAGGAAGAAGCTAAGGCGCTCCTCGAGGGAGAGGTGTAGAGAAATCCAATGGTTTTTCAGCTGCCTAGTCTCAACTGATACACCAAATGGGGAAGAAAATGCACTGCTCGGCAAAGAGGAAGGCAGTTCCTGTTGATTCAGGTGATCACAACCTAGTGTCTGCAAGATTCTGGAGCTGAGTTGAGGCATTACCATCTTGGTACCAGCTCGGTTTCCAAGAACACTACAAAGTGCTGGAAATGAAACAGTTTGTCGATGAAATCAAAGAAGATACAGATAGGCAAAGCATTCAGAAAACCCTTGCACTTTGAGATCAATAAGCAGTAGTGCGAGCAAAAGAAATGGTTTATATGGAATACAGTGCAAGGGCAGAAAAATCCTGGAAGGCTTGTCCAGATAAAGAGCACGCCATAGGGCAATCACTTCCTATCAAAGGACAAAAGAACAAAAGTTTTTCATGAGAGACGTTTTTCTTGGTGTTTGATTACCAAAAAAAATATTTTCCAAGAGAAACATTTCCCAATTTAAAGTGAATAGGGAGAAGTAATTTTCTTTCCAACTACCAAATTACTTGCTTCAATTCATATTTGGACATTACTATTAGTCATTAATACTCAAAAATTTCATCAAAAAACAACCTCCCATACGCTCATATTATCAGTACTTGCAACATACTTCTCCCGTGAAAATATATTTTCCAGTCACCAACCTGGTCCTAACACGAAAATAAATTTCCAAGAAAATATTACTAAACATTTTACAGAAGAAACTTATCATTAGAAATGACTTCCATCATATCAAACACGCTTCACAACATGAATGAGTAGAAAATCTATCACACCAGTGATTCCAAGAAGTCACAAAAAAAACGGGGTGTTTGATCCTTGTGCAGGAGGCAAATCCAGCTAGAGATAATGAAATGAAATTGCAAAATCCCTCAGTCCAGGAAGAATGAATTAACCCACGTAAGATCTTTTGACTTCTCCGGATTACAGTTATCCATTGCTTGATAAACCGCACAGCACAGAGATGATTGCTTACCTACAATCAAGTTCAAAAGTACGGTTTCTATCCATCTGGAGTATAAGCACAAGGCAAATCAAAATCAATCAAGAAAACAAATGGACACAGGATTGTATTATACTGGCTGCATCCTTCACCACAATATATCTATGAAGAATGGCACATCTAGTAGAATAGCAGAGCAAGCACATATTGCAGATGTTCATTGTCCAAAGATACAACAACAAACAACAATAGACCCAATGCAATCCCACAAGTGGGGTCTGGGGAGTGTAGGATGTACGCAGACCTTACCCCTATCCTTTGTAGAGTAGAGAGGTTGTCTCCGATAGACGTACAAAGTATACATGGTAAGCAAATTTATATTTTGCGTGATAAAGAAACAAGAAACTAATCACATAGGATCTTCTACCAAATAAATAACCAGAATACGGAGAACACCTGAATGAGACAGTTACCATCTGACAAGAACAAGAAACATAGGGACAGTATATTTCGCAAAGAGAACCAGAAGTTTTTCTTTTCCACCACTCTTTGAGCATGCATTCGGAGCACTTATCTTTGATACCTATGAGTGACGTTTTCTGAAATTGCTATACCCTTGTGCTATACAAAGGTGGTGCTTTCAACACTTAAAAAGCATGAAATATCCTTGGTTCATCCACCTAAAAGAGTAGTTGCTAACATACGCAAGTCATAGTGAAAAACAGCAGAATAAGGAGAAAGATGATATGTAAGAAGAAAGAGCAACTACACAGCACCACAAAGACAATTAGGAAAGCCAACTAAGCTTAATCTGAAAGAATATTTGCTTGCGTTGTTTAATTAATAATCAGGAGCATTACACGTAATGTTCATCAAGAAACAAACAGAAACCTAACCATGATCCACTAATTAGATAGTAAAGGAACATCAAAATATCCAGGCAAAACAAACAGTGACAAGTAGTTAAAAGAACCAAGAAAATTAAAGAAAACCCATCTCCCTTGGAATCAGGGGGGTGAGATAGTGTGAACAGCATTGCCACCTGCATCAATCTAGAATGACCTACAAGATCAAGAAGAAAGGATGTCAACTCCCACTCATTTTCTAATCAGCCACCATCACAAGTGGTTAGTTTGCCAAAAAAGGTCCAAATTCCACAATTTATCAAAATCATTTCAAACTCCTCATTAATTCCATGAGCTGTGATTCATTGCATCCACATGTACATTTTAGACTAATGCACGAAGACAAATAACATCTATTTTAGCTGAACAGTATAGTATTCAGAGATTCTTCATAGTTGCACCATTTTTACTTCAGCCATCAACCCTCCTCCTTTATCCGGCCTTGGGACCGGCTTTGCAAAGCTCACATAGGCGGAGTTTCAAAGAGATAAAAGTTGCATAAAATATATTTCCACTTCAAAATTTTGAACATAAGAAAAGAATATTAAGAAGAGAGTACTGAAGAAGGTGCAATATAGCATCATATAATCAGCTGAATTTTACCTACTCACTGCTCTCATTGAACTAGCTTAAATAAAGGAAGAGAATGAGACAAAAACATTACATGGTCCATAGATAGATATGTACATATACATCACGTGGAGGAAAGGCCACGCATTCACAATATAAGGCTTCAAAGCTCAAGCAACATTACCAAAGAAGTTACTAGCGGTATCGTGATATTGTGAACTAAGTGATGCACAAAAGGTATTCATCAAAAGCTTCTCAAATTTTAATTCAACGTGATTTCAGTCACACCGTAGATGGTCAAAAAATATATATATATATATATATCCACAATACGAAGATGACAAACAATTGAATTCAGCTTGGGCAAATAAGATATCCAGTTAATGTCATCCCAAAGAATGTTCTATCATGCTCATTATATAAAGGGAAACAGGGCAGCATATTATCTAGGTGTACTAAAAACCTAAAGCTGCCTCAGAGAAAATGTAACCACCTGAAATGTATGAAATTATTACTTAACTTTAAGAAGGAACAAACAATTAGGAGCAACAAAATTGGCTGATGATGTATGGTACAATCAATTACTGTGTTATAGAAAGAAAATATGGCTGTAAAGTGCGCGAAGAAGGATGTTGCTTCATATACCCATGTTAGGGCAGCTACAAGTTCCTAACATGTTATTTTGTGTCTTTCATCATTACAGAAAACAATCATCTAATAATGACATTAAGCAAAATGTTAACACTTAACACGTATCATTAAAAGGATAAGTTGAGATTGAACAAACAATTTGCTGCTGTTGGGTGAAATTTATTTCAGGAAAATGTCCACATCAATGCGTTACAAGAACTGATAATACAAAGAGCCATTTTGCTGTCTTAACTCAAATTTGTCCCTAATGTTACTAGAGTATGCCTAGTGGTATCTATCGTGAGTTCTATAAGCTCAAGCATCTGGCTGGTCCACACTACAAATTAAGTTTCAGTGGAGCTGAGTTTCATTGGATAAACATTTCATGAACTTCTAATAATTACCAATGACCAATAAGACAAATGCATCTTTATTTTTTATCAAAACAAATACCTTTTATTTTAGGAGATCAATAAGACAAATACATATAATTTGGTACGCCATTTAACATTTTTAACCCAATCTTCGGAAGTAAAAGCATGATCCAGAAGATTATGCAACAACAACTTCATTTGTACATGTTGATCAGACATTCAGACTGAAACCTCTTTTTTCTCCCTAACGCCAACTCTTTCTGAATGTGAAGGGACAATGCACTTTATAATCACTGTAAAAAAAGGATATCTAGTTTCCCTTTTACAGCATATTTAACTACCTATGCATCAGCAAATAGCCCAGAAAGAAATCAAGCAATGGTGATGTGATTTTTTTCTTTTCATCAAGAAACAGTAAATGGTGAGGAGGGGAAACCAGCATTCGATCATGAATGAAACAAATGAAAGTCAAACCAACATCGAACTTTAATGTTCTCAAAATGCAGAATGTCATATGTAGTGTAGCACTTTAGATACAACAAACTCTCAATGCACATCTGGCAGAACAATGGATTCCGCAGAAGTATTTCTAGAATGCAGAAATAAATATAATCGCAAGGAAAACGATTTCAACCATGGTGTTACAGCAGTTACTGCTAAAATATGTTGGGAGGGTAAGGTTGTGAAATTTCTTTGCTTTACTAGCTCATTACAAAATTAGAACGGGTCGATTCCCTCCTTGAAGTGCTAGTTGTGGTGCAGAGAAGGAATTATATGTTCTTAGTTGACCATCCATCTTAGTTTGCATCAATTTCAAGAGATTGGCAAAAGAAATTGCTTTTAGTATCTTACTTTCTGCAGCTACAGAAATTAGAATAGGATTTTTTATCAGCAAAAATACAGTTCCAGGACAGTGAAGATCATTGTATGACCACCAAATATTCCTTACATGCCAATAATTTATTAAAAAGTTTGACTCATACCATATAGCCCACACTAGCCGCCAGATAAAATGTTTTATGCCTGAAAATTCTTACAACTAGTTTGCTTTTTGTCCTGGTAAAAAATTTGCAATCGACCACAAAGAGGAAGTAGTAAACAAGATGTAACAGTAAGCAGTCACTTCTATATCATCTACACCCACTTCTAGGAAAAACCTGGTTTTTCCGTCAATTTTGTATATTAGAAACACATCCACACACCAAAAGATATGCTAGAATACTTACCAATAGAAAAAGAAAAAGAGAATTTGATTATTATACTACTTTTCAAGAAAAGTGTCATTGAAACAACAATTTTATCCTGTATTATGTCCTAAGCTCCTTTCTTTTCTGAGTAAGAAGCTACAATCAGAAATAACCTGGCTCTAAGAAGTTTAGAGCAATTTATGAAACTTTTTCCCTATAAGCCTAAAAAATCTAACTGGAATTCCTAGTTTGCATTCCACCAAGTGAGATATCTGATGGACAAATCCAGTAACCAACCCTGTACAAACAATTAGCTATTAGCATACAAAAAGTTCACAAACAGTAGAGTTGCAGCTTGTATAGAATCAAGAACCAAACCTCTTTTACGTGTCTACAGCTATTTGTCACCAGGAGCAACATGATGATAAGAACCAAATTTATTTCCAGACCAGTCCCGTGGTTGCGCCATATTATACGGATGATGATGAAACCCATGTCCATGGCCGTGTCCTGACATTCCCATCATAGGCATTGGCACCATTTGTGGCGGATACATCATTGGCATAGGCATAGGCATAGGCATATGACCATTACTATTTTGTCCATTACCATTACTATTACCAACGGACTGCTGCAAACTCTGTGGAACGGGCGTGGAAGCAAATAAATGATCAGACGAAGAAGGCCCCTCATTTGACAACCCTTGCATTCTCTTCAAGTACAACCTATACTTCTGTAAATGACTTGCAACATTTTCCCGCGTTAGTCCTTCCACATTCATAAGCTGCATAATTGTCTTCGGCACAGCATTTTTGATGCCTAAATGCGCCACCACGTCCACAAATCGCTTGTGCAGCTGCGGTGTCCAGACTAGCCGCGGCCGCTTCAGTGTCTTAGCTGAATTTTCATCTCCACAATTCTCATTCCTCAAGGCCGAATCAGCCTCTTCAGTAACCATCTCCGGGTCAATCCTCCGGGTCTTCCTCGAATCGGATCCATCTCGTGTCAGATCCGCTTCCTCATTCTCATGATTTCTCTCTCCGTTCCTTCCTTCATTGAAATTAAACTTCTCCGACAACATATGTAACTGTTGCAACTGTCCTGCACGGAGAGAAGAAAATGTATTCTCCGAAGCACGATTGACATCGGCCATCGTCTTCACTGGCTCTGGCGTGATTCTAAACGCCGACGCGAGCTCCGGCGGGATTAACGACTGGGATAACGGCGTCAGATCATCAAAACTCGGTAGTCCGTCTTCCCACTCGGGAACACGGTTATCATCTCCGGCGAAACCATCACCGTTGACATCACAGCCGGTGATTTTCACTTCTTCGCCCATAGAACCTTCTCGAATCCTAAACTTCTTACAATTTATTTTTTTCTCTTGTTATTACACAATTTTTTCAAGTTAATTAAATCTTCCGTGATATCAGTACAGGATTGGATCAGAGTAAGAGGATTTCCCGGTAAGTTCACCGGCGAGAAGAAGTGGGTCGAGAGAAAGAGGGGGGGGAAGGGGCGGGGGGGGGTATGTGGCGGTGGAAAAATTGGGAATATAGTATATTAAATAAAGCAGAAAAAGTGCAATATCTGATTCTAAATTGGGCCAGTATTGCCAGCGTGGATGACTTACCTAGATATTTTTCTATCTCCTTACTAGAATCTTAATAAATATCTATATCTCTTTCCCACTTTACTTTCTTTTTTTTCTTTTATGGTTGAAAAGATGCTTATATTAGAGGTGTGTTCGGTACAAATCAAAATGTTCTTCACTAAAATGTTTTCCTAAAAATGTTTTTTTTTTTTAAAAATATTATTTGAGTATTTGATTAGTAAGAAGAAAATATTATTTTAAGAGTATTTAGGTATAATTTGAGCAAATACTAAAATATCAGGCACAAATCTCCACTCTTTAATATGGATCCGAACCCTTGTCCCCATACCGACAGAGACCCCACCTGACCCTAACATCAACCTGAGACACAATTCTGACTCAAAACTCGACCCTGCATCGGAACTTGATCCTTGATGTAACTCTGGTCTAACCCTAACCCGAGACCCAATAATCAATCCCCGTCACGATCCCGGATCCGATACTGACTCAAGACCTAACCCCGACTCTAATTTTGAATCGATATTAGAGACTCGACTCTGAGTCATAACCCCACCTTGACCCCTAGTCGGGGTCGAGGCCAGGTCAAACTCTGATTCGGGATCGAGGTCGGGTTCGAGTCTCGAATCAAGAGTTGGATAGTTGGATTTTGGATCGGGGTTGGATCCTGAATCGAGGTTGAGAGTCAAGTCCCTAGTCAAGGTTGGGAGTTAGGTTATGCGTTGAGGCAGGGATTGGAAGTCGGGTCCCGGTTTGGATGATAAAGTTGAAACAAAACTTTGGAAACAAAATTTTTTTAGTTTATGTAGGGAAGTCATTTTTTTTAAATTGGAAAAAAAAATAAGTTCATTTCAAAAAGTATTTTAAAATATTTATGCTAACCAAACACGTGAAAATTAAAAAATATTTTATAATTTTTTTCATACCAAACACACCCTAAACAGGTATCCGCGTTAAAAGATTTACTAAATATATATAAATATTAAATTTAATATTTAATTATTATCAACTAAAATCGTAATTAAAAAATACAAAAGTCAAAGTTAAAATTATAATTTTGCCTTTCTTCATTATAAGTATAAAAATGCATTATCTTTTTAAAAAAACTAATTAAAAAAATTACAAAAATAAAATTTTAAGAAATACCAAATTATTTGATAAAATGTTTTAGAGTTGTCCATACTCAAATAATAATCGATAACTCAAATAAAAAAAATATTATTAATTTAGCTACTTGTTTATGTCCTTGATAAATATCTATATCTTTTTTTTTCACTTTCTACTCATGAGCCAATCCAACTTGAATGTGTCAGATGTCCATTTACAGATTTTTGTCCTTTTCTTTTTGGTTCTTTTGGCAAGAATTAGTAATTGTCCTAAACACACAATGCTATTTATGAATTATCTTTATTAGTTTTCTCAAAGGATAGTACTAAGTAGGATATTGGTCAGAAAATTTAAAGTTTAAATTTAAAATTAATATTTATTAATTTATAATTGAATAGAATTTTAATTTTAAATTATAATTCTAAATTTTGTAAAAGGTGAATTTCAAATTTAAATTCTTTTTAGCATATAAAATTTGACTCATAAATTTATATTTATTAAAAAACACTCATTATTTTAAATTACGTAGAATAAGAAATGCTCGACGTGAAGTGATCATTCATATCATATAAAAAGATTATAATAAAATATAGCTAGTTACTATTATTGTTGATTTATTAAATTAGTGAATTTTTGTAAGATTATGTGTATTAAAAATTTTGTAATAACATGTAATTTCAAATATTTATTTATAAAAAGAACATGAAGATATTTGCTTTATTAATTTAAACGTCTTAAGATATTTCAGTCATTAATTATTTTTTATTTTTGTTTTGTTTTAATTAGTACAATGATAATATGTAACAATTGCAAGTTGCAAATCATTCAACTAATGAACGTGTGCTTACAACTTAATTATTTCTTCAGAATAATTATAAAGTAATATTTAAAATTACCTAATATTTTATAGTTAAAGTCAGATAATTCTCAATGAGTTCTTAACTTACATATAAATTTATGTTCCTTACCGAAAATATAGAATTCAAATAAATTTTATAGTACTATGTCGCATCCGCCCCCGCAACATACTCCACATAAGCATGGAAACGTATGCTATTTTGAAATCAGAAAATTAAAAACATCACAATAAACTGAAAATAGAAAAATAAAAAAATTCAAGGTTATAAAATTTATTATGTATTCTTAAAGAATTTAAATTCCTTATTTTACTCAAATTTTTGAATTACTTTTTTTCAGGATAAAATGGATATACGTGTTATTAGCATAAAAGTACCTCAAATTTCAATAACTTCGTTGAACGGCAAAGTCCAATAACGAATCACACAAAGACTCGTATTTATTTGTTAGAAAAGAAAAATATGCAGAAGTTCGAAAATGATTATCAAAAAGAGGGTAAATCAATCTCTATTTATAACTGAAACTTTGAGTTGAAGTTCGGAAGAAAATTTTTATTGGTATTTATCTTCGCGAAATTTAAATTTAATTTTGTGCGGAGAAAATATCAGAAAATGGAAAATCAATCAATCAGACCATCTGTCTAAGTCCAATCTAAAGTCGAGGCGACAATGATGGCACAAGCGGAGACTCTCTTCTCAACTCTTTATGAGTTAGAGATATGAATCACAAATGTTTTCCTCTTCCTTAACAATGAGGGACAAAATTCATTTATAAAAAATAACTTTTTACTTTCCTTTATTTTATTACCATCATATTCCAATTCACATCAACGAAGTTGTCTCGGTGTTTATAGTACCCTCAAATTCCCTTAATATCATGATTTTTTTTTATTCATCAAAATTTTGATTCTACAATCAGAGGTTGAGTTGGAGTTAAGAACTTATGAATTTTAGATTTTAATTTTTAAATTATTGAATTCTAAATTAATAATAAATACGCATTGAATGGATATATATACTATTTGTTTTTTTCCTCTATGTGAAGAATAAATGAAAATTCACATATTAGATTTTATTAAAAGTTTTGTCATAAAAATTAATGAGAATAAACACGTTCTTTTAAACTTCATATATCCATTTTATCCTAATTGATTAATTTTTAATCTGAAAATTCCTTTATATTCATTATAATACTTACATATAAGTGAATATATTGAAACTAAGAAATTTATGTTTCATAGATATTATTATTATAACAAACAACAAGTGTACGTGTGAAATAGTTAGGATCAGGTGGGATATAGTCTCTTTCCATCCTTTGCCTGTATTGATGGTACTGGATATTTCTCTATTGTTATCGGAATTGTTTGAAGGCATCACCACCAACCCAACCTACCCCAATACCCCACCACCAACCCCGACCCCCAAACCCTAACTCCCACTGCCGCCCAATCTCACCCTCACCCACTCTGCACACCCCATGCCCCCCCCCCCTCCCAAACCCACTCACTAGCCCCAATCCCTTTTAGATAAGGGTATCAAATAGACGGTTTGAGCTGAATTTGAGAATGTTAAAATAGGTTGGGTTAATAAATAGATGAGTCATTAATCCACTTAAATGTTACTTAGGTTGAAGTGGATTGGGCTGCAATGAGCTAAAAATCGGGTTATTACCCGACCTGTCTAATTCTTACTAAGCTTTAAATTCAAAGTTTGTTTCTTATAATTTGTTTGAGTATTTAATAAGACTTTTTTTCTTATATAATGACTATATAAAATACATCAAAAAAAAATTTAAAAAGATTTTTTGTGAAAATATTTAGATAAAATTTTTCATAGATTAATCTGAATTGATGTAATTTTAAAATGAGTTGAACTAGCAGATTTAAGCAGGCTCAATTAATAAATAGATAGGTTATTGACCTGCCTAAATCTAAACAGATTAAGCGAATCTTAATTTTATGCTGATTTTACCCCTCTAGTTTCAGAAATAAGCAAAAGCATAATTGTTTATAAGATATAGGAAATCTCACATGCTTTTTAACTAAAGCTTTGAATTGACATGCTTTTGGTCGCCTTTTTGTTTAGCCCAATAATCTGCTTCCTTGTACCCCATTTTGTTTTGCAATAGTGACACTGAATGGTGCTCACCGCCAAATTGACCTCGTCCACGAAAGTCACTTATGTCTCCTGTTTGTCAATAATAATAATAACATATCTAGCACCTTCGGGTGTGGTTGAGTTGGTTTGAGGGTAGGCCTTCCATGTCGGAAGTCGTGGGTTCGAACCCGCTCTAATGCCTTCTCAATCTAGTCTGCCGCACAGGGTTTGCCTAGTGTGGTTCACATCCCTTGTGTGGTTTGCAGGCGATTGCACAAGGGGGAGTTTACCCAGTGCGCACAAAGTGCTCACCACAGAGTGCTCACCCGAAGGGCAGTAGTCTCATAAGTAGAGTCTAAAGAGGCCGATAGAATGAACGTAAACCTCACTTTTATTTTTATAAGTTAGAAAGGTTATTTCTGATGAAATCTCGACACAATAATGCATTAACGAAACAGGTTTGAAAGCAAAGTAACGGTTACATAAAAGAAAGTCTAATTGCTTAGAGATAAAAAAAAGCAAAAATTAAGCAGTAGACAGGCCCCTAAAATAAAAATAGTTCACAACAATTGAGCTATGTATAGACAAAAGACTTGCAAACTAAGCTGACTTACAGGGGCATCCACTTCCATCTGTCTACGGCGGAAGAGTTTCACTTGCTAAAGTTTAATTAACACAAATATCATCAGAAATAGAAAGTGTTGGGCTTGTGGAGGCCTGATTAATTAGGCCCGTTAGAAACCCTAATAACCCTAATCTATTTCTATAAATAGATAGCTTGTACTTGTAATCTATACACCACAAGAGAGAGCAATAAAATTCCTCCTAGTTGCAGTTGTGGACTAGGTCGTGAGACCGAACCACGTAAATTCTTGTGTGTCGTTTGTGTTCCATTTTTCTCTATTTTCTCGCAGTTAATTTGTGTGTGTGTGTTTCTTGTTGTTATTCTGTTGTCCCAACAAGTGGTATCAGAGCGAGGTTATACACACGAAAAAAAATTAGCGAGAGTCACCAAAAAAAATTTTTTCGGAGAAAGAAAAAAAAGGGGCAGCAGATCTGCTACCGGAAGAAGAACAGTCGCTGTCGCTGTCGCTGCTGCCGTCGCGAGCAGCAGATCGAGCAGGAGATCGAGTCGCCGGAGAAAATTTTTTTTCACCGGCAGGTACTGTTTCGCCGGAAAAATTTTTTCAAGCAGAAAAGTTTTTCAATTGGTCTCTTATTGGTGTTGGTCCGAGTTGCTTTGTTGGTGCGTATTGGTTTTGTCATTGAATTTCTGACGAAGTTACCAAGATCTGAGATCAGTTGTACCGGGTACCTCATCTAGTCGTTTGAGATGGCAGAAGATGGGAAATATCAAATTGAAAAGTTTGATGGTGCAGATTTCAGTTGGTGGAAAATGCAAATTAAGGATTTGCTGGTTCAGAAGGAGTTAGACATGGTATTGGGTGACAAGCCAGAAAAGATGTCTGATGCAGAGTGGGCAGGTTTGGATCGGAAAGCCATGGTGGTTATCCGACTCTCGTTGACCAAGAATGTTGCGTTTAACATTCTGAAGGAGAAGACAGCGAAAGGTGTCATGGAAGCGCTGTCTAACATGTACGAGAAGCCATCTGCAGCAAACAAGGTCTTTCTGATTAGAGAATTGGTGAACACAAAAATGAAGGAAGGCAGTTTAGTTACCGAGCACATAAATACAATGAATTCAATCTTAGTCAGACTTACGTCAGTGGGCATTAAGTTCGATGATGAAGTTCAAGCCTTACTACTGCTATCGTCATTACCTGACAGTTGGTCCGGAACGGTTACAACAGTTACCAGTTCAGCGGGACCCGATGGATTCACTTTTGAGAAGATTCGTGATCTCATTCTAGGCGAGGATGTCAGAAGAAGGAGTTCTGGGGAATCATCGAGTGAATTGCTAAATGTCAGCAGAGGAAGGAGAAATAGCAGAGGTAGTGGGAGCAGGAACAGAAGAAGGAGTCAGTCGAAGACTCAGGATCGCTCAGATGTAACGTGTTGGACGTGCAAGGAGGTGGGGCATTTCAGGAATCAATGCCCGAATAATAAACAAGTTAACATTGCAGGAGACTATGCTCATAATGATCTCTTGATATATAGCATGGAGAGCACTGTGGATTCCTGGGTCATGGATTCTGGTGCTTCATTTCATGCTACCCACAGCAGTGAAGCATTGCAGAATCTGAAAGAAGGGGATTTTGGAAAGGTAAGACTAGCAAACAATAAAGTTCTTGATGTAACGGGCATGGGTGACATGATTCTGAAAACTTCAGTCGGTTCGTGGACTTTAAAGGATGTCCGAGTGATTCCAAGCTTGAAGAAACGGTTGATTTTTGTTGGGCAGTTGGATGATGAGGGACACGATGTTAAGTTCGGAAACGGGCAGTGGAAGGTGATGAAGGGGAACTTGGTCATAGCTCGAGGAAAGAAACGGAGTTCGCTGTATATGGTCTATTTAGCATCTGAGGGAGTGACTGTCCCAGATCAGAAGAGAAACAAAATCCGGTTCACAGAGTCTCGTGGGCAGAAGAAGGTTCGTTTTGCAGGAGATAAACCCAGAGCCACAGGTCAGATTCAGGTTGAACGTGCTTGGAAAGGTTCAGGTAAACCAGTCAGGGGTTCTCGTGGCAGTGGGAGCATCGGCAGTCAGCCAGTTAAAACTTCAGCCAGAGTTACCAGACAGTGGGTTAAGAGAACCAGTGTTCCAGCTGTCAAAGTCTCTCCGGATGATTACCTGCTAACTATGGAGAGTGTTGTTTGTTCTCAGAGTATCCCAGGATTCGACAGTTCGTGCAAGTGGGAGTCGGTAGGGACAGAGGACGAGTCAGGGGCAGTTTTAGCCGTGACTGATGTTGGAGCTTGGGGAAGCTTCAACGGGCCTTCAGGTTAACTGATGAAAAGGCCGCTGCAACCAGGAAGATGAGGAGGAGATTACTAGACGTACAAGTGCTCACAGTGGATGGCAGTTGAAGATTATCATGCCTCCAAGTGGGAGATTGTTGGGCTTGTGGAGGCCTGATTAATTAGGCCCGTTAGAAACCCTAATAACCCTAATCTATTTCTATAAATAGATAGCTTGTACTTGTAATCTATACACCACAAGAGAGAGCAATAAAATTCCTCCTAGTTGCAGTTGTGGACTAGGTCGTGAGACCGAACCACGTAAATTCTTGTGTGTCGTTTGTGTTCCGTTTTTCTCTATTTTCTCGCAGTTAATTTGTGTGTGTGTGTTTATTGTTGTTATTCCGTTGTCCCAACAGAAAGCACATCGACAATGAACAACACTTGAGACATTGGACATATGTTTTTTCTAATTCTATTAGTTAAGGAAAGTGGATGTCAAGAAGGCTGTTTATATGAAGGTGGAGAGCAGTGACGAAGAGGTAAAGAGGGCTAATAGGGGAGAGGTATAAGGCTGCTAAGAAGGAAGCAAAGTTAATTAGCGGTTATAGAGGCTAAAATGGCAGCGTTTGAACACTTGCATGAAGAGCTTTAGGATAGAGACGGGGATAAGAAGTTGTTATAGGTTCGCCAAAGCAAGAGAGGAGAGAGTTCGAGACTTGAACCAAGTGAAATGCATTAAAGATGAGGAAGGCAAGGTATTGATGGAAAAGGAACACACTAGACTCAAATGGCTTACTTTCATAAACTCTTAAATGAAAAGGGGAACAAAAATATTGCTTTGGTGATTTAGAGCACTCTGAGAACCGTCGAGATTTTGGATATTGTCGGGATCTCAAGTTTAAGAAGGTTATTCGTAAGATGAGAAGGGGAAGGGCGGCTTGGCCTGAAGAGATCTCGATAGATTTTTGGAAGAACAACAGACATAGTATGTATGGAGGGGCTAAATGGGTTCTTTAACGTCATTTTTAGGACGTCAAAAGTATACGAAGAAGGGGGCGAAGTACAATAATCCTGTTACATAAGAACAAGGGTGATATTTAGAATTGCAATAATTATAGAGGTATCAACTATAACATTGTTAAATCACATTACGAAAGTTTGGGAGAGGATGGGGGAGATAAGGATGAGGAGGAGTGTGCCTATCACCGAGAACCAACGTGGATTCATGCTGAGGCGTTCTATTACAGAAGCCAACAGCTCGTAAGGCGATTGATGGAGTAGTACAGGGAGAGGAAAAGGGACTTACATATGGTGTTTATTGACCAGAAAGAGTTTACGATAAAGTCCCTAGGAGGTTATATGGCGATGTCTGGAGGATAAAGGTGTACCTGAAGCTTACATTAGGGCAATAAGGACATGTATCTGGTGTCAAGACCTGAGTGAGGACAATGGAAGGAGACTCAAATTACTTCCCAGTCATGATGGGGTTGCACCAAGGATTAACTTTTAGCCCGTTTCTATTTGTCTTGGTGATGGATGAACTGACACGATATATTTAAAAAGAGAGGTGTCATGGTGTATGCTATTTGCAGATGACATAGTTTTTATTGAAGATACATGAAACACAGTTAATAATAAGTTAGAGGTTTGAGACAGACCTTAGAGTATAAAGGGTTCTAATTAAGTAGGACTAAGATAGAATATTAGGAGTGCAAGTTTAATGATGTAATCCGCGTGATAGATGTGGAAGCAAAGATTAATAAACGCCATTTCATTCCTAAGAAAGAAAATTTTAAGTATCTAGGATCATTAATCCAAGGAAATGGGGAGATTGGCGATGATGCTACACATGTATCGGAACGGAGTAAATGAAACGGAAGCTCGCATCCGATGTCTTATGTGATAAGAATGTATCGTCAAGCCTTAACTGAGAAGTAAGTTTTTTTTTATGGAGTTTTTGTCAAACCAACTATGTTATACGGGGTAGAGCGTTGGCCGGTCAAAAACTCACATCATCCAAAATGTGAGAGTAGCATAAATAAGAATGTTAAAATGGATGTGTGGGCATACTAAGAGAGATAGGCTCTTATTCAGGACAAAGTAGGAGTGACCTCCATGATAGACAAGACGAGGGAGGTACAAGAATTTAGAGTAGAAAATTCCTTCATACAATTTGTTGAGCATATGAAGACTTCAAAAAATGTATGTGTTTGTCATTATTTTCAAGGCCCGTTTAATTTAAACTCACTTTTAATATTTGAAATTTCTTTGAAGACTACATCTCAATTGCTAACAATTCAAAAAAAAAAAAAACTATTATACAACAATGATGAAGAATAAGAGGAAAACAATTACTTTTATATGAAGTCATCTAATAACGGGTGTTCGTGGAAGAAAAAAAAAACTAAGGCGCGCACTAGTTAAATGGGGTGATCAAAATAGGATGCTCGTGAAATTTTATCTTTTAGAGAAAATTGACTTAAATTAAATCATGAACACCCCTAAAATAAATGAGTACTTATTACCTACCATGAGTAAATACTTTGAAAGATGCATATAATAGAGTTAATTAGAAAAGATAGATACGTTTTGTCTCATAAATAACGAAATAATATAAGTTGTTCAATACATCTACCAGGGATTGACTATTTTATAATAGACTATTTTTTTCTTTTGAAGAAACATAAAGTTATCTTTGTGTGACCTACAAGTCATGAGGTCCAATCAAGGAAGCAACCACTGATACTTGCACTAAGATGACTGTCTACAGACCTAACCCAAAATCTTGCTAACATAAAATATTTTGTACACTTGACCGTCCAACGAATTTAACTTTGATTCCTCACTTATGCCAACGTGATTCAAATCCTTGGACCATAGGTTAAAAGTTAAACATTTCAACTAGAAATTTATTATTCTTTTAAGCATTGAAAAATTATTTTAAACATTTAAGAATTATGAAAAAGTACCAAAACTTTGATTTAGAGAAATGTCACTTCACCCCTAATCTTAGAACAAACTACTTCTGTTATGCTTTACTTCCTAGGAGGACTAATTATTCACATTTTATCTGACGCTCAGGTAAACGCTAGACAATAATTCATTAAAATTGTAAAGATTTCTTTGTGGAAAAATTGGTCTCCTACATTATTCAACAATAAGTAAAAGTATTGACGTAATTTAAAAGTATAATTTAGATTAAATGCTATTTGAATAACGTAAGTTAATAATATTAAAGAATAGCTAGTTATTAATATTGTTAATTAGTGAACTTCTATAAAATTATATATATTTAAAAATTTATAACATGTATACAAGTATATAATTATTTATTTATTTATAAAAGGAATATCAAAGTATATGATTTATTAACGCAACATCTTAAAATATTTTATAATCTTATTCATAAACTATTATTCGTTCATCTGAAGATTGTGCCAGAATTGAATTTCTTTTAATGGTTTTCACAAATTGTGAAACTTATATGTTTGGAAAAACAAATACAATCTATAAGGTTCAAATTATGTCCCAATAAATTCTCAGGACTCTTCAAAATGCCGATGGGTATATATCGAATTCTCCAAAAATAATTCATTTTTTGAGAAAAATAATTCATTTTTTAAGGAGAAAAATAACACAAGTTCAGCAACATTTTTGAAGAGTCCGAACAACGCAAGACAGTATCCAGACAACACCCATCCTAGATCACTAAATGGACAAACACAAAGCAGATCCAATTGCAGATAAAAAGAGTATTAAATCCACATAAAATGATAGTAAACTGAGGATCTGAGATCAAAGGAAAATATACTGGGCAATAAAAAGAAAAATTGTCAAATACCATACATGAAAATTCTGACCTCACCTAAACATCAACTCTCCACAAAGGCAACATTTGTACAGTCGCGTCGATATAAACTACCTCGCCTTTTTTTTACACCCTTTCGGAAACTCGACTTCCCTCTGCACAGCCATCTCGAATATTTGACATTTGAGCTTCAGCATACCTGATTCTTATGTTTTTAACTACACAATGTACAGTTCCTCTAGTACATGCAACAACTTTTATTTGCAAATAACAAAAACACTAAATGTGGAAGATAGGTAGCTCAAACTAGCCTCAGTTAGCTGTACAACTTTCTTTTCCTACAAGACTAAGCAGGACTTGGGGACTGAGCAGCAATCCTTCTTTCTGCAAAACAGCGTAACAAAACCATTTAGTGGACGGTTGGACAATATTCCGCTGATGCAGTAAAAAAAAAAAGAGCATTGAAGTTGAAAAAAGAAAAGTATTCGGAAGTTTGTTTGTGTTTGGACATGAATTACTTGGAAAAAAGTTGAAGGGTTACTAGTGAAAACACCATGAAATATATCATCAAACAAGTTTTTAAGTTTAGTATTCTGCAAATACTGAGAGCCAAACTTCAACTTGCAAATAATGACTTCAGTATTTGCAGGTGAAGTCATGGCCAAACACCTTAGTACCATAATCACAAATGTATTCAGTGCTCTAGAGAAGTACAAACAGAAAAAGAGCTCACCCCCAGCAGCAACTAGCTTTTCAACACGGGCAACAATATGCTTTCCGTAAGTGTATTTCTTCAGAGCATTCAAGTGAACTTTTATTCTCGACATAATCAGCTCACGTTGCTGATCGCTACAAGTTTCCAAAACTTTCTGTACTACGTAATTTGCAAACTGATCTTTCATCATAGCCTGGACAAAAGAAAGAAAAATGAGGAAGCACAATGCACAAGTCCACGAGATGATTTCAATAGAGAAAACAGAGGAGAATAACAAGATTATTAAAGTTTATATGTACCACTGCTATCAAAATAACAATCAGATGCATGCGGCTGTACTTCCTAGATGAGACTCTATTCCCAAAGATGCAAAACGTAAAGCATAGATATTTCTGAGGTCCAATAATTGTCATCGAAAACTCGGACTGAATATTTTGACACAGAAATCAAGGTTTGAAATCATAGAAAACTAATTCTTCATAACATTTGAGCAAATTCCTTTGGCATACATAGTTGCCCTTATCTAAAAAAAAAAAAAAAAAAAAAAAGTTCCTTTGTAATACATTCTAGACAACCCAAAAAAAAAGGTTCCTTTGGCATACATTCTAGACAACAACCCCTCTCCTCTTGCTCCACCTTTTTTGAGTAAAGTTCCAAGACAACAATCTTAGCATCTAAAGTCAAGTATCAATTGGTCACAAGGCACATGAACATTTCTTTAAGGATGAAGAAAAATGTCAGAGCGTCCAATAGCACGAGCACAATACAAAGGTCAGAAGAGCCAGTTGCGCTCCGTCGCCAATCCGCGACAAGCTTAGAATGGTGAATAAATTACCATCTCAAGAACTTATGCAACACTGCCATGCACCTAAGTTCTCATGTCTTTTAGGGACATGTCAAGGGGAAGTCCAGTGCCGCTCAACATCCAGCACGGGTTACAGAGAAGTTTAGAAGTTATAGCTGGCACCAATCATTTCTTGTGTTAAATTTGACCTAATTCAGCGATTCTTGTAAAGTAACAACATCATTCAATGATTTTATCTTCAGTTTGGCAACAGTTGGTTTTGAGATTTTTCTGGTTTAATTTCAGAGGTAGGAAAACTGCATTATAGAAGAATCAGGGTTGCCAAATGATCATTCAATGACTTTATCTTCAATCACTTCCTGCTTTTCGAAAATATGTGCCACACAATATTGGGTATAAGCTATGATCATACCGTCCATACCAACTATCTTCTCTTCCAAGTTCAACCTATTAAGAGACTGATCGGAGGTCATCCAAGCCAAGTCCTAAAAATAAAACAGCTGGCTGCCTTCGCGATTAATCTGAAACGTCTCCAGGTCTCATTACAAAGGGAAAGATGGAAGAGTGCACTGTCATGTGTCTTGACAGGAACAGGAAAACAATCAGAGGTCAGTTAATTTGGTAGGGTAAGTATCTCAATAGGGGCCCCAAAAGATAATAGCCGGTAGTTCAGCAATCTTAAAGTTAAAGCATCCTATCCAGAAGCTCCAAAATATCCTTAACCAAGCTTGCTAACTCAGGATTTGGAAATTTAGGCGGGTGCATATAAAGAGTTTAAGAGTTGAATTTTGACAAATGATCAACACTTGGGATGATTTATACTCCACCCTGGTCATGTTTAAAGGTGCCCCACACATGGTCTTATTATGCAAGTTGCGGAAATGAGAATGCTACGATGGATGTGTGGGCATACTAAGAGCGACAAAATTAGGAATTAGGATACCCGGGACAAGATGGGAGCGGCCTCCGTGGTAGACAAGATGAGGGAAGCGAGGCCGAGATGGTTTGGGCATGTAAAGAGGAGATGTGCAGATGCCTCAGTGAGGAGGAGTGAGAAGTTAGATATAATGGGGACGAGGAGAGGTAGACCGAAGAAGTACTGGGGAGGCGCAGCTTCAGCTTACCAAGGACACAACCTTAGATAGGAGGGTATGAAAGTCATGGATTAAGGTAAAAGTTAGTGGGTAGTGGAGCATTGTCTTTCTTTTCGTCGAGATTAGGCTTGGTGGTATTCTAGAGCAGCATTTATGTCACAGTATTAGCCTTATTCATGTTGTTTTCGCTTTTGCTAGCTGTTACCATATGTTGTTTATTGTGTTCGTATGATCACATTATTTTATTGTTGCCAAGTTGTGTTGACCGCTGTTTTTTTCTTTTCGTTACTACTTTGATTTGCTACACTTGAGCCGAAGGGGTCCTTCATAAACAGTCTCTCTACCACCATGAGGTAGAGGTAAAGTCTAGTACACTCTACCTCCCCAGACCCCACTTGTGGGATTTGACTAGTTATGTTGTTGTAGTAGCCATATGCAAATTAAATAAAATTATTCAAACCTGAAGAGGCTCATTTTCATCAGTTGTGCCAAGCATCTCATTCACTAGTAGCTGACGTTCGCTGGAATTACAAAAAGTTAAACACTTCTCAACAACATTAGAGGCAAACTTCTGCTGGCTCATTTGCACGATCTTCCCAGCTAGTTCCTGAATTATAGTAGAGCGCTCGTGCGGCTTCCCGTGCTCCAGTACATGCTGGAAGTATTGCATTTAAAAGAACAAATAGAAGAAAAGGATGAGGAAAAAAAAGGGTCGAATTATACCTCAGTACAGGGATGGCAAGACATGTTTGCTAATATAGCAGAGCATTTTTAGCACAAACAAATGTATAACTGACAAAAGAGCTTTTCCGTCCTACTAATACTTTAGCAAACAAAATGAAAGGCAGCAAACAAGAAAAGCTTCTGTGTTATGAAAGAGGGGAATACCATTGTTTAATAACCTTAGCAGGTGCTAGGTTCTCTATTTAGCATCCTGTTAAGGGCGGCAGCATACATTGGCAGTACTAGAGAACCAGGAGAATGTGAATGTGCATTTGGTTGGAAATTTGTTTCAAACTTTTTGTAACTAGTTTTTTCGCTTTTCAAACTTTTAGTTTTCAAGTTGAAATTTTGAAATAACTTTGCAAACAATTAAAGTTGTAAAACTAACTGAAGTTGCAAAAGATTCACTTCTCCAACCAAATGCCTTCATAGTAAAATTAATGACCTCATTTTTTGCACTAAAGCAATGACACAAAAGTATTTTCCTGTAAGTTATAAAGAGCACAGGACACCAATGGAATGAAATGTTCAATATTACATATTTAAAAAGAAGTATATGCCCATATCAAAATTTTCTTGTGTCCGCTGGGAGGGAACCGGTAGCTTGTGATTTGCGAGTTCTGTTTTTTTCCTGTAATGATTTTTTACCATCTTGGTACTCTATTAATAAACTTTTACCTTATCAAATAAAAATCTAGAATCGCCAACTCAACTACATTCTATGCATTGCTCCATACTAGTCAAGAAGTGAGGATATTGTGTAGACTATACCATGATACAATAAACAGCTAACTCAAGAAAAAGAATATAAAAATAATTACTTCTAAATACAATTTGTCTAGAAGTCAGTAGCAGCAACATGCTGAGTAGAGAGTATTCCATACCTGAACAACATAATTACCATATTGATCTTGTGCCAACATGCTTACAGATCCCAGGATTTCTTCCATCACTTTACTTTGAGTTTCTGGATCACTACAGTGTTCCAATACTCTCTGAAATGTCAAGTAATATTAGTAAGTATCAAACTAAAATTACTACAGCAAATGGGTAAGACACATCACTCATCTACCTGGATTACTCGACAGCCATATGGATGGGTAGAGAGAGTAATAACTTGTCCAAAAAAGGTCGAGACGATAAATTGAATGTGATCTTCTGGTACACATTCAATACATTTCTGAATGACATGATTCCCATTCTGATCCCTTACACAGCGCATGACATGACCATCAAGTTCCTCAACCATTTTAATCTTCTGGTCCACGTCGACTACTTCTATTGCCTGCACAGTAAGTCATACCACAACTTTCATCTCAATATAACTCAGTTATTGAGAAGAAGTGATAATCAGCCCAGAGAGCCCACTGGTCTGTGTTATGTAGGTATCAGAATAAGAACCAAAGCAAAAGATTAACGCCGACAGACAACACTTGAGCATGTATGAGCATTTGTGGATTCAATTTTGGTATACCTTCTGTATTACGCGACAACCATACATTTGAAGGCTCAGTGTTAGTACATGCCCAAAGAGTATGCTAGCCAATTCTCTCCTCTGAGGTGCCATTCCATGTTCAAAAAACTGCAAGAGAAATATCTACATTATAAACCATTTAAAGAGCAATAAGACAGACTTGAAGATCATGCACCTCAACGCCAATATATACACTCCCTAGAACAACCAAAGTTCGACATACCTTCTGGATTACATAATTCCCGAAGACATCAGTCATCAAAGTAAGAGCTTGGGGAAAAATTTCCTCGAAAACCATGTTTTTCTCCTCACTGGTGGCAGTTTCAAGTTTTTGTTGTATGAATCGGCTCCCATACTGGTCGGCACTGATCATAGATGATATATAGTTTTAGAAGTGAGGCTAGTTTAAGTAGGCAAAAACTCAGAAGAACAAAATTTATGATACATACCTAAACTCAACAACGTGGCCTGCAATTTCTGAAAGTTCAAAACACTTGGTCTTGTTGCTTTTGAACTCTTCCAGTAGGGAGGACGCTAAGCTGTTCTCCATGTTATCCAAGTGATATGATCCTATGACACCTCCAGCTATGTTTCTCATTCTACCAGGAAGTCTCATATTATAATCGTTATGCCTCATAGGACTACCAGGTCCTACTGGAGAGCCTGGGATGACTGGACTTGCTAAAGGACTTCCAGGATATGATAAACCAACTCCAAATGCAGGATTTCCATAATAGCCATGATGACCTGAACCACTGGTTTTGCTACTTAATGGGACCCCATATTGAGATTTCTGAGGTAGCACATTACCAAGATAAGCTTTCTGAAGCAAGTCCACATATGAATTACCCATATAGTTCCTGTCCAAGGAAGGATCATTAAGAGCAGCAACCTGCGCAGCATATTCAGCTAAGTACTGAAGATACATAGGATCCACGAAAGATGCCTGCAGAGCACTCTCTCCCATTTGATTTCCCATTCTGCTGAGTGTCTGCTCTGAGGTTGCAGAGCTTAAATTAGATACCCCCAACATTCGAGAGTCCAATCCAGGTACAGCCATCGCTGATGCTGCAGCAGCATTTCCAAATAAAGGTGGCAAATTATAGTTGCCAAGATGGCTTGACATTGGACTGACCGACTGACCACTTAAACCATAATTAGAAAAGGATGAATTTGGACTATCCAAATGCGGATATTGAGACAGTACGCCACCTCCACCATTCAATCCCGATGTCGGGGATCCTTTGAGGTATGAACTATTGGAGAGAGCAGATTTGTGCAGATCAGCTTGGGGGTCTGAGCCTCCACTGTGGCCAGTAACAGCGACAGAATATGGTACTTTTGCATATTGAGCAGTAGAAGCCATATTAAACTGAGGGGATTCGGATTGCTTCAAAAAATCATGCTGCTTCGTGTTATTCTGTCCACCTGCAAAATTGTGAGGATAGCATTAAAACTGATATCCTGTTTCAATCAGAGAAATGATCTCATTGAACATACCATTAGATATATTCATGCCAGATAAAGCGGCAACAAGTTCTGCAGACTCAGTTCTGTGAGACGACACACCATTAAATGGATTTGGACTACTAACACTTCTCTTCTCTGAAGTGACTACCCTCCCTCCACCAATAGGAGTGAGGGATGGGCTAGGAGCCCTCGCAATGTGTTGGGTATCAGGAGTGGTACTTCTTGATAAGGAAGCCCCCAAAGCAGCAGCATATGAATAGGAAGTAGGCACCTCATCATGTTGAGAAGCAGATGGGATTTGTGTGCTTGATGTAGACCTTAAAGACTTTGAAGAAGAAAGCTCGTGACGAAGATGAGAAAGCTCAGCTTCTGCTGAACCTATTGTATCACCACTTCCGTCAAAAGCATTTCGGCTAGCTGGCCGTGAAGGGTGACCAGGAGCATGAGACACACGGCTGAAGTCATCCTGAACATGGTTTAAAACCCATCAGATGATCATGTTAAATTCTCTTTCTCGAGCTTAAACATAAAGGAAATTTCTCCTTAGTCAAAATAATAACAAATATCGTCACTCATTTTTCCAATGGAAAGAATAAAATTAACACTACAAAAACAAATATATATTGATTGAATCTCAAAAATTTCGAAATCCAAGAACAGATGGTAAAAAGAAATGCCATTAGCAACATAACAACAGCTATAATGAATTAGATGCCAGGGAGCAGACACATGTCTTGATCCATTTCACTTAAGAAGATTATACTGGGCAAGGTTCGGAAAATTATCCAAAACAACCCTTTAGAGTACAGAAACTCCACTCAGCTGGAAAGCCATATAACATGAAAAGAGAAACTGTAGAACACACAGTAGGGGACGGGAGAAGGATGGAGCACATCCACCAACCAGAAAAGCAGATCTGAAGTGGAGGTAGGACCGGAGATCAGACATGACTGAATGTACTTAAAAGGGCAAGAAACATTTGAATCCTCAGCCAGTGATGTTAAGAAAAACACAACCATAGAGCTGTTTATGACTTTCTTTAAGGGAACACTTGGGGAAGCAGAGAGGTATTAAAATCGATATATACTGTCCAATGAAACAAGCAGACAATGTAAAAGGAATATCATCATAATTGCACCACGTGCTGCCAAAAGAAAAACCACTGATCCATTCTACTTGCTCCTGGGAAAATTTCTAAGTGATACCGCATACTTGTAGCCTTGTATACACACACACACACACACACATAGATATTAGCAGTAGGACATTTTCATTTTTTTTCTTAATATACAAATATCAGTATCTTGTTTTTTCTGAAAATGAACAAAAGGCATTTTCATACCAAGTAAACAAAGAAATGCAACAACATTTCTAGACTATTATAAATTGTTCAATAATTTTGCTCATATCATGTGAATGCTAAAAACCGTATAGGAACCATATATACATATATACACACACACAAACATACCAATGTCAGGATCTTGTATTGCTTATGAACTAAAGTGCGCTTTCAAACCCAGTAAACAAGAAATACAACATTCTTCCAGTTAACAAGAGATGCTTGCATCTATTGGAGAACACCCGCACCATTGTTAGACACCCGCACCATTGTCAGGATGTCAAATGATTATGCACTGAAGGGTGTTTTCGAACCCAGTAAACAAGAAACGCAACATGGCAAGAGATGTTTGCTCTTATTGGATTATGCACTGGGCCCATGTTTACTCAAAGCCAAATCCGCACTTGATATGATTAATTGTTACACTATATTGCTCTTATCAGGCGAATGCAAAACCATTCACGTATATGGAACAGAAAGTACTGATTTATGTTATAAGATAGATTGTCAGTTAATCGAAACTTTGGAGGTGCCTACGTCAATCATAATGTTAAAATGTTGGCCTTGAAGATGTAGAACTGCCTCACATCTAATCAGCTTAATAGAGATGATTGTGGGAAACGGAGTTTCATGTCTACCAAACCATCTTGTAATCAAAGTGGTTTAACGGAGAGTATCAAATTCAAAAAGAATGATTTCCAACACACAAAGTTTTAAGCAACTTTCAAGATAGGAGAGCTTTCACGAATGAACCAACAATATTGTCATGAAAGATTTGTGCGGCAAACTGTTACCAATTAATAGAACCAGTTTGGATGAACATGAATAAACTATCATCTAGAATTCATACCACAACAATAAAAGTTTTCACAAACCGAAAATGCCAAGTCCAGCCAAAACAGCTCAAGGAAACTTGAACAGTTGTAACTGTTTTGGAAATATATACACAGTTACCATTTTCAAAAAAGAAATTGTAAACAGTTGTTTCCTTCAGATTTGAAACATACTGTTTGTACAGTAACATACAACAAGATACACAGTGTAGTCCCGCAAAGTGGGGGCAGGGGAGGGTAGAGGGTATGCAGACCTTACCCCTACCTCAAGAGAGGTTGTTTCCCATAGACCACGGCTCAAGGAATTGTGCAGTAACATAAATGAGATAAATTCATGAAGCATTAAATACCAAAATGTTAATTGCTGCACTTTCAAAGCTAGCTGAACCTTGGAATCTAGCATCCATAAGTCAAAGTTGAAATTGTAAAAGATACACTAATTAAAGTTTCAAGTATGCACCTGGAACATTTCAGCAATGCTCTTCTTTTACTACAAAGTGAAATTGTAAAAGATGCACTAATTAAAGTTTCAAGAATGCACCTGGAACATTTCAGCAATGCTCTTCTTCTTACTACCAAGTCCTAGTCCTGGCAAACCAATCAGCCCATCACCACCCCATTCCACTGAACCCTGCAATTTATCGTTCTCGTTCTCGCTCTCAGCTTTTTTCGAGTTAAATCCCGGAGGCATCGAAAAAGGTGACCTCCCACCATTACCATTGTCATTCTTGTTCACCTTCCTCCTATCACCAATAGCGGAGCTCCCTCCTTGCAACCTCTGCGAAAACCGCCAATCTTCTTTGGATAACAGTGGTGGAGGCAACCTAGGATTAAGGTTCACATTCGAGTAATAGTAAGATAAGTAAGCAGGATCAGACCTGAGCTCCTCCTCAGACATGAAACCATTATTGTTAAACAACCCACCCACCGCACTCAATGAACCCTCAACAGTAGGTGGAGCAGACCCACTTCTATACATATTCAGCTCCTTTTCACGTTCATCGGCTTCTTGTCGTCGCTGGTCGTGAAGTAACATCCCAATCTCTGTCTCAAACTCATCTCCAAACGAATTTTCATTGTTTCCCATCATTGATCTCCTACCCAATTCAGATACCATATTCACAAACTTAACACAACCAACAGCACACTCATCCCACAACGAAATTGAGACCTAATAATATATAAACCTTAAAAGCTACAAACCTCACGTGGATAACCTCAAAATCAAACCTTTCAGCTCATAAATATCCAATCTTTGATCAACTAAAATTCCAAGAAAGCTCTTTTCTCAACATACATGATCAAACACCTATTACACAGTCAGTCCACAACAAATATAATCACTACCCACAATCCTTCACAACCCACGAAAGCTATCAAAATCAAAACTTTGTCATATAAACCTTTAAAAGCTACAAACCCCACGTGGACAACCTCAAAATAAAAGCTTTCAGCTCATAAAAACCCAACCTTTGATCAAATAAAATTACAAGAAAGCTCTTTCCTCAACATCCAGCGTCCAAGACCTCCATGATCAAACACCAATTACACAGTCAGTCCACAACAAAATATAATCAATACCCACAAAACCTACCGACCCAAGAAAAAGAAAACCAAAACTTTACATATAAACCTCAAAACTACAAAACCCACATGTACAAGCTGTAAACTAAAGATTTATGCTAATAAAAATCCAATCTTTGATTAACTGAACTTCAAGAAAGTATCTTTTCCCCAACATACAGCAGGTAAATAAAGAAAACTGTAAGCAAACGAAAGAGGTGATGAAGGTGAACAAGAAGAAAAGGGGAGAGTGGAGAGGGGGAAAAAAATCTGGCGGCGAATCAATCCGTTTTAGGGTTTTGTTTTTGAAGTACTATTAGGCAAGAGCTGATTAAATGCAAAAACAGAAACTTTATTCAATAGGTGTTATAGGAGAGCATAAAAGAAAATATTCTTTTGCCCTTGTTTTTAGAAAGGTGAGTAAAAACCAAACCTAATCATTAATAATTATATTATAATAAAATAACAAAATGATTTTCCCTTTCATAAATCATATAATTAAGGGTTTAATCCTTTTTTTTTTAATCTTGTTAGAAGGAAAGGAGAAGTTTGAACATAACAAGTCAACAGACTATTTTAATCCAAAACTTTGATATATTAATCTCAGAATTATTAAATTATTTGTTTTTCACTATTATATATTTATATTTGTAATTTTTATATAAAATTGCTTACATATCCCTCCATATAAATTTCATTTGTGAGAATATACGAATTATATTATTATTATTATTGTGATCATTAAATTATTTTTTAATGAATAGATATTTGTTTAGTAATAATTATTTTTTAAAAAAAAGAAAAAGGAAAAAGGAAAAAATTATAGATATATGTTGAGAAATAAAGTGACGTTTTTATGCCTAGTCTTCATAAAAGAAGAATCTGAAAATTGCCACGTCTCCCTCTCAATTAGATTGGGGACTGCCCTTCTTTAAATTCTCTGTCCTTCTTGAAAGAATTTTCATATTTTTGGTAAATATCTCATCTTTATTCTCTTTTATTTGGAAAAATAATTTGACAAATGAGGATTTTTTTTTGGGTAGGGGGGCATTTTTATCCTTTTTAGTTTTCCATTTCAATACATGTGAAATTATTTGATTTATTATAAAATTTTAAAAAACTAAAATGTTATCTAATATAAAGTTTAGATATTAGTGGGTTAGTGGAATTTGTGTATTTTTTTTTAGTTTGATTTAAATTTTATAACAATAGTTTGAGGCATCTTGCGAGGTTAATAAGGAAATATCACATTCTCACTCTCTTTCCTTGCTTTCTGCTTTTCATTTTTTGCTCGTCGGCGACTGTCGTCCCAAAATTCCACCTACAATCACCTCGGAGAGTCTCTCTCTTTATTTCTCTTTCTTGGACCTGACTCTCCGTGTTGACACCACCGTTTCCCCTTTGTGTTGACATCATCGGGGTTTTCAATGCTACTGCTACTCACTAATCTCTATCACTGCTCTGGCAAAGTATTCTTTCTCTATCTACCCCTTCTTCTAGGTTTTGTTTCAAGTTTCAAGGGCAACAGCCGATCACAAACACTGACCGTCGATTTCACCACTGCTCCGGCGACTTCCAGTTTCAGGTTCAATCTTCCCGAACAGTTTCAGGTTCAATCTTCCGACTCCAAGTTATTTTAACCTAAACGGGATCACCCCATGCAACTAAAATAATACTTTACAACAATTTAGGTTTGCTCATATTATTCAGCGAGCACAGACTATCATATCCCAACTACCCACCTAATTAATTAATTATTAATCCTAAAGCGCTGTTAAGTGAAGAAAAACTAACGCCCTATCATGTGCCTACCCTTCCCAATCTTAATACCCAAGAAACGTTTGGACTACTATTTTGGAGTTCAGGCCTAAAATTACTAGGGCTTTTAAAGATAAATATCGTCAAACAAAACAAATAATAACTTAAAAAGCAATTAGCACGAAAGGTTTCACATAGCCTCGAGTCCTATGAATATGATTTCTAGTGTTTGAACATGACGTTCTTCAAAGACATTATTTCTAAAAGAACAAACAGATTAGTATACTATAGATATAATTTCTATAATTGAAAAAAGTAGGTCATATAAATAAGATTTTCAAATAAATTAATGTCACAAATATGTAGCACAAATTAAAACGAAGTTCTATTATCACCAGAATTTAAAGGGCTTTTTAATGAATTTCAAACAGCCAATATAACCTAAAAATTTAAACACGCAACCCTTAAGCCATTTTGTGCGTCTAGACATGAATGGAAATATTATAAACCTAAAAATTAATTAATGACAAGTCGTTTAATAATGCAAATCTGTCACACCCCACCTTGGGAGGCATGACTGGCACCTGGTACCCTACTAGGACCTGAACTGCTGAGTTGACTGAGCCTAAGCACCTCTGGTGCAGGGCTGACTCTAACTCTGGAATCAAGGAAACAACGGGCTATATAGCGGCTGTAAATACAACCCCCGGCCGACAAGGCCTATAGCCCCTGTGAAAGTAAACAGCTAACCAAAGACAAAAACATCATAGGGAGTTCTATGCGGGCTGACAAGGCCACCAATCAACAGGTAAACAGGGCCCCACATAGCCAACACACATCATCTAAAGCACATATGGGCCCCACACGACCGATATCATCTAACCACATGGAAGTAACACAATCTGCAAGCCTCTAGGAGTAATAAGATGGTCGGTACAGGGCCCCGACCTACCCATACTGTACAAACAAAAGGAATAAACCTCTATCACACCAGCCGTGGAAGAAGGGAGCTGACGATTCTGTATGGCTGACTGGAACTACGAGGGACCTGCTCCTCGTCTATCTGTACCTGCAGGCAAGTAATGCAGCGCCCCGGGAATGGCGTTAGTACAATATGTACCGAGTATGTAAGGCAATAGATAAGCTGAATAGAACTAGAAGTAAATAAAAAGAAGAGCCGAAAGATTAACATGTACGCCTGCTGATTCGTAATCTGCATCTAATTGACACTACATGTACATAAGCTAAGACTGCATACTTATACATTTATACCCTACAGCTAGCAGACAAGAATTTATACAAGAACCCCACCTGGCCCCCATAAGCCGGGAGGTACAATCAGCACAAAATAACTCGTTCATGCTGCCATAAGTCCTGGCGAGCACATTTCAATCTATATACCCCTACTCAGGTGTCTACAACTCTACTGGTACTGTAGCCAACCTACCGGTCCCCTGGGTCTATAACTGGGCCCGCTTGGCCCCTGAACTGTAGTTGTGTCTGAGTACGGAGGACTCCTGATCTCTATCTCCCGAGCATAAACGCTCGGCGGGGGTGTGTATAAGGCCAACCACGGCAATATGAGGATCTGGATCCCCATCTTCGTCCCTTGCGGACGGCATGCCGCTCCGTAGAGCGATATATCCTCGCCCCTGTGATCATATTGACACTAGTTTGAAGCAATTCCACCAACTCTAGCTCGACGGGACGATGATTTGTCGGGTGTATTTTACGAAAATAACTCCGCAGCGATGCTCTCTATAGCCTTATACTTCACTACCCGAAGTTAATTTAGATCTGGACGGCGTTTAGCAGCGTAATCGGATGATTTCCCAATGTTCTCCTTCGTTCTTACCTCTGCTGGCCGAGGATAAATGAAAAATAATCTAACTTCTAAGTGTGAGGCCTTTATATACTTGAGGCAGCAGACAAGGCAATGTGGCACGCTGCCCAATGCGCTTATTTTGCTCCGTGCCACGTTGGCTAACGCGGAGGAGCACTCCGTGCCACTTTGCCCCTCTGGGTAGCTTGGTTCGGCCTCCTCTCGCGAAATCCCGACTTGGCACTCATTCGGCCTTTCCCCGGGCCCTTTCCTCGTACGTATGACACTCTAAAACTCTCAACCAATATATAAATAGGCCGACAAAATGTTAGAAACTTACGGGATGTAACAAAATCCTTGTTATACCCCGTAGGATTCCCGGCACCTAGATGACCTATTCGCACGTTGGTTAAGTATATTTGAAGGTCATACGTGCTAGAGAAAGGCCCGAGAAAAGATCGGACGAGAAAACCTGTCGAACCATCGCGGAAGGAGCCGAGGCAGAGCCCCTCCGCGATGGCAGCGTGTCACGGAGGTGAAGCCTCCGCGTTGGCTCCGTGACACGTTGGCCTTGTCCAGGCCCAAGTATATAAAGCCCCACTTCGGTTTATTTCAGTATAATCCTTAGAAAATTCCAGGAAAACAGAGAGAGAAAAAGTAAAGAAAGAGGGAACGAAGGAAATAATATAATTTCCGTCCGATTACGCTGCTAAACGCAGTCCAAATCCAAATTAACCTCAGATACGGAGGTATTTAGCAACAGAGAGCATTTCTACGGATTTAGTTTCGTGAAATACAGTCGACGAATCGTCGAGCTGCCGAGACAAGATAAGTGGAATTGCTCTAAACTAATGTCTATGTGTTCCTAGCTGTGAAGTGAATATTTCTCCCTTCTGGACCTCTGAAAAATAGCGAGTTTTCGACCGTCTTTCGATAAGCCTAAGTATAGGCTATAAATTATATCGAAAGTAACATTGCTCTTTAAAATAAAGCTGTATTTAGTATTAATTGACATATTTATGAATGCAGTTGGGAGGAAATAGTGGAAATACCGGCCGAGCCTCGTTCGACAGACGAATAGTTCGAGGATAAGGTATGTAAAGCTAGTTTCCTCGGCAAGTTAAGTAATATCGGTACAGTACAGTAATTTAATGGCCAATAGAATATTCAGAAGTCATGGGTTACATTTATTACGAATGTTGGTACGATATTAGAAGCACCGAGTTATAACTTGCGCGAAACTTACTAGTACGACATAGATTTTAATATAAGTGTTAGAAACTGCACAACATACTCAGTATGTGATGTAATACGAAATGTTAGGATATTATTGTACTCAGTTGAACCCTGCAAAGCGATGTAATATCTGTAAGACATCCCAGAAATAGAATGATAAGTTATAATGAAGTTAGAAAGCATGTTAGGAATAGTAAATCATGTTACTATAGACACTCAGTATACATCACAGTTTCAGTAGGAAGACTATCTCTTGTTCAGCATTAGCTCCAGTATAGCCTGGCAGAAGACTACATTTTCACATATATACGATTACCAGCTTCAGCATGTATCAAGTACGTACATATTACTATCATTAGCTCAGCATGTAATATATATACATACTTTACCATTATTAGCCTCAGTATGTGAGACATGCAGATAGTTTTACTAGTTGAGACCGTTGTATTGTTTGGGGTTGGACTACCTAGCATCCATGACCGCCCCAGGGTTGATAGCTGTATCGACTCGTCCGCCAGAGGACGAGGATACGTCACTCTACGGAGTGGCATGCCGTCCCACAGGGGACGAAGATGGGATGCCAGTTTTCCCCATATTTGTGCCTTGGTCGGCCCTTATACACCCCCGCCGAGCGGGTACGCCCGGGGTGTTGATTCAGGAGTCCTCCGGACTCAGATACGGTTATAGTCAGGGGCTCAGCGAGCCCAAGTGCATACCCAGGGGACCGGCAGGATGCTTACAGGGTTCATAGGAGATGGGTGACCGGGGTAGGGGCATAGATTTTGTGCTGGTCGTACCCCCCGGCTTATGGGGGCCGGGTAAGGTTATGTATGTCATGTGTGTTATATAAATTATGTTATGTTATGCCATGTTACGTTAGGTACGAGTAGATAAGCAGTAGAACAACCCGCCTCCGGGTACGACTCCTGTTCCTTCCAATATAATTAAGAAAAGGTATGGGTTACATTATTAGACAGTTAATCTATGTCCTCCTATTTCAACTTCATCAGCTACATTGTTGTTTCCAGATTTTGCTTTCAGTTATTGCTTTACATACTCAGTACCAGCGGTACTGACGCCCGGTGGGGCGCTGCATTACTTGCCTGCAGGTACTCATAGACGAGCAAGCGATACCACGTGATTCCTGTCAGCGATCGAGTATTCAGCTCCTGTCATCCGGAGACTGAATTCCAGAGGTGTATTTCATTTTCTTTTGTTGTATAGTACGGGTAGGTCGGGGCCCTGTCCCGATCATTTCTACTATTATTCCTAGAGGCTTGCATTCTATATATATATATTTCCCTGTGGTCAGATGAGCCGGTCGTGTGAGGTCGAGCAGTTGTTTAGCTGTTAGTACTTCTGTTACCTTTATGTTGGCCGTGTGGGGCCATAGCTTGACAGTAGTGGTGACCTTGCCGGTCACGTAGCCTTTTAGTGTTTTATGGTTAAGTTATAGATAACTAGACAGCATGGTGGCCTTGTCGGCCCGCATAGGTTTCCCTATATTGGTATGTTCTGGTCAGCTGTCAGTGCAGGTACATGAGGCTATAGGCCAATGGGCCGGGGGCTGTGTGTACAGCCGTTATATAGCCCTTTGTTTCCAGAAATGTAAGTTAGAGGCAGCCAGGCGCCAGATGTGCCAGGCTCAGCAGCCCAGTAGTTCAGGTTCAAGTAGGGCACCAGGTGCCAGTCATACCCCCCAAGGCGGGGTGTGACAATCCTATAGGCATGATATCTAAATATTACACATATAATTTTACATGAATTAAAATCCTATGGACATGGTTTCTAATATATTTCAAATTAAGTCATGTTAATTCCTATAGATATGGTTTCTTGCAAAAATGACTTATGTACGTATTAGTCCTATAGCCATGCTTTCTATATGAAGTTTCACAATTATGTATCAAGGAAAAGAAAAGACAATAAGGCATACCAAACCCAGCCCTCCATTAACCCCTTTTCACTATCATTAGCGTTTATTACAATTTACAACCGATAGAAAGGGAATAAATAAATAAATTATAATAAAACACGAAAAAAATTAAAATCTTATGCCCCATCTCGTCCCGGCAACTCTTCATTTCTATTCAAGAACCTGTTAAGAATTGATACAAGTGTACCCATACAATGCAAGTATATCCATTTCGACCTCAAGGAATTTTAAAATTTGGAAGGCACTTGGTCAAGCATATGAAAATATTAGATGACAAACTCTAGATACTTACTGGTATGCACGGAATTCCAAACATATAAAGAAACATATTGGGATGCTAAAAGAATTTTTATTTAATAGAGCATGATGCAAATAGTAAGTTCAAACATTGTTATACGAAGGCAACAGAAAGAAGTAAACTAACCGGTGAAACGACGATAACCGTAATTCAGCAAAACAAATGACAAGTATCAACAATTTTCGTGTAGTATTTTTTACCACAGATTGACACCCAAAATATCAATACATCAAGATCACAAGTATCTCAAGGATTTCGAGCAGTGCTTGTATTGAGGTGGGATTAGAGAAAAACAGAAATAGTAGAAGATTGCTTAGTGTAGTAGTAGAAAATAAAAGACAAGTAGTGGCTAAATTGATACTATTAGAAAGTAAAATCATGTTAGATTATTAAAAGAAGATCAATTTGTATTATTCAAGAGCCAGTCATGTTCTTCGTTAGAGAAAAGAAAGAAATAGAATCTTATATAGTTAATAAGTAAGAGGGTTAAAGGAAGTGGAGATATTTAGCACAATCAAAAGACACACATTAAAAATCAAAAATCAAATCAGTCCACAACTAACAAAGCTTGCCAAAAATAAATTAATATAAGTAATCAATTACTAGAAAGGAAGCAATCGAGTATAAGATTTAAATAAAATTTACCACAAGTAATCACGTATTAGAGCTGTCACATAGAACGTTAAGGTAAGAATATCAAATTAACATAAATAGACAAAAACTAATCTTTCTGTATTAATTCAGGAAAAGAAAAAAAGATGAAATCACAATTTTCTTTATAAAGATTTTCTTCCATAATGGAATAAATTAAGTAAACAAATTATCACAAATTCCTTAAACAGAATTAACTAGGTTCCCTATAAGTCAAGTTGTACCAAGAATGAGCACGAGAAAAGGAGGCAATCAAGTGTAACATTAATTTTTTAAAATTTAAATAGCATGTAGTGTGCTAATATGGCTCCAATTAGTGAGAGAAGGGAAGAAATATCTTTAATTAAATCAAATTGTACTATAATTATTCACATACTAAATCAGTCAAGAAAGAAGAATAATTAATCAAAATGTGTTTTCCTTAATTAGTCACTACATCAGTTTTTTAAGAGGGGAAAGGAAATCAGTTCCACAAGTTTACCTAAACAGAATCAAACCTTACCATAGTAATAATCTATCGAGCTGTATCAATAACTACCAAAGAAATAATTTTTCTTATTTAACACGAGTAAATCAATTAATCAATATTTTACCATAACTGTTCAAGTAAGATATAGTCCCAAGCCAATTAAAGAAGAAGAAACCAATGACAGTTTCAAAACAAGTACCAAAAACAAATAATAGGGTATGTTTAAATATAACAGGTTAACTCGAGTTCAAAACAAAGTACGTAACACAAAGGAAGAGAAGGTTGGATATACATTCCAATACACAGAAAATAGCTTTGACAATACCTAAATTGTTAATTCTCATAATGCAACTTAAGTGAGGGGAGGGGAAAAAGTAAATTAAACCTTATTATGACAACTTGAAGGAGTTGTTAATAACAAAATCTAAAGGAGGCTGACTACCATGAAACAGTAACCAAGATGAAATCCAACAAGTATTTACTTAGGCATTACACCAAGTATGTAAACACACTAAGCATAGATCTGTATTTAGAGAAGTCGATCTATTATATGAAAACAGATATAAAAAGAATATCCAATATTAATTTTGGACATGATAAATAGAGATAAGAATGTAACAATGAGCAACGGATCATGATTCTTAAATCACAAGAAAACCAAATTTATAAAACTAACACCACAAATTCACACAAGGAGAGAGCAAAGAAAGAAAGAAGAATGGTGTCATGTTCTGGTTTGGCAGTGGAGCAAAGAGGAAGAGAGGATGATGACGAGGGAAGATGGAGGGGAAGGACTGCCGGCTTCTCGTTGGTCGTTGGTCAGAGAAATAGAGGCGAGAAAGCACTGGTTTTGAGAGAGGAGGGGAAAGGAGAAGGGGATGCGCGACTGGTGGTTGGTGGTTTGCGGGTGAGAGGGGAGAATGGTGGTGTGCGACGCAGTGGTGTTTCGGGTGAATGGAGGAGGAGAACAAGAGCGAGAGCAGTCCGACAACTTCTAGTCCACCGGAGAAGATGAGGAGAAGAAGGAATGGCGACGTTGTGGCCAGCCGGTCGAGGCGGCTGGTGGTTATCGATAACGGGAAGAAAAAGAAGGAGAAGGTGAAGGTGGAAGGGAAAGAGGGGGGAAACGACGAGAAACAGAGGGAGGTGCGACGACGCTTTCGCGGCCGCTATTGGTGGTTGTGTGGAGAAGTGGCCGGCGTTAATGGTTTCGACCGAAGTAGGGAGAGAGTGGACGGAGGGCTGGTGTGGTGCTAGTGTGCGACGGGGGGAAGAAGGAAAAAATGGGAGTGAATGTGGTTAGGGTTAGGGGTATGGGTAGTCTTGAAAAAGTTTAGGGTTTGATTTTCAACCGTTGGATTAAATAAAATAAAAGGCTAAGATTAATTGGAGTTGTTAGGGTCGGGTCATGGGTTATAGAGTGGGTCATAGGTTGGAATGTAATTGAAATTGAATCAACATTTAAAATGTGGCCAAAATTGGATTAAAATGGCTAAAATTGGCATTAATTGAGTAAATTATGGCTAGATTTTAAATAAATTGGATGAAATTGAATTAACTGCTATTAAATTAATAAAAAAATTACACTTGTATAATAAGCAATATAATAATTCAATTTACGATTAAATTATTTAAGTATTATTATTACTAAATTAATCATAAATAAATTATAAAATTAAGTAAGTTATATTTTGCAAATAAGAGCTTGATTAATTGAAAATATGTACGTATATATTATTATGGAACTAAATAAAATATTTTAAGAATATCTTGAAAGATGTATAAATAAATAAGTATATAAAAACTAATTATATATGATAATTAAGACTAAAATATTACAAATGCGAAAAAAACAATTACGATAAAAGGGTAATTTTAAAATATGTCTATATATATTAATAAGCAGCGTAGACGAGGCATACGGAGGTCAAAATTGGGTGTCAACAGTAGTGTTTGCCTTGAAGATTCGAAAACACTATTTGTACGGGGTGCATGTTGATGTATTAACGAATCACAAGAGTCTTCAGCGTGTATTTAGTCAAAAGGACTTGAAATTACGACGGATAAAATGGCTTGAACTTCTCAAGGATTACGACATAAGTGTTTTTTATCATCCTGGTAAGGCCAATATAATGGCTGATGCCCTTAGCAGGTTGTCCATGGGGAGTGTGGCTCATGTGGAAGACTGAAGCAAGGAGTTGGTTAGAGATGTTCACGGGCATGCTTGCTTAGGGGTTCACTTTACGAATTCAGCAAAAGGTAGGACTGGCTGGCGGGACGGGACGTCCCAGTTCCGGGTCCCGGTAGTCCCAACTCGGCTATATAAATGGGATGGGGGGATCGGGATTATGGACTGTACAGGACGGGTATAATTACCGGTAGTCCTGGCTCGGTTCGTCTCGGTCTCATCCCGGTTTCGGCCGATTTTTTAAAATTTTTTTTATAGTAAGTAGCCGTTTCCAACGGTTGGGGTGGGGCCCCCCAACGACTATATTCCCTTTTCAGCCCCCCAGCCCCCCAATCCCGTTTATTTTAATTTTTTTTTACACCCCTTAGTTTTAAAAATTACACTTTGGTCCTTTTCTTAAAAACTATAAATACCCCCACATTTTTATAATTTACTCACAATTCATCTCTTTTGTTCTCTAATCTCTATTACACACTCATTCTCTCAAATATTATCAATTATCAATTTCTCTCAAATCTCCCTACAATCTACATTCTCTAATTCTTCAAATTTCAAAATTTATAATTTTCAAATTTAAATTGTATTAGTTAGTTTAATTTCAAGCTTCAAGTCTCAACTCTCAAGTTGCTAAGTGCTACTTGCTAGTTTTGCTACATCAATTTTTGAATTTCGAGTTTTCAGCAATTGGTTATAATCGTCTGTTTTTTACACAGACGTTTGGTACATTCGTTCCATAATCCATATTTACTTCTGTTATTTATTTATTTTACGGCTTTATGCATTTAATTTTCTATCTTATTTATTTAAATACACTTGTATTATATTTATTTAGTCATAATTTTAGTTGTATTTTATTTATTTATTCATAAATTATAATATGGATTCTGAAAGAAAAATCTGGAAAAGAAAAGGGTGTTATGGCCAAGGTTGCAAGTGCATTGGGTATTAGTACTGGTAAAAAAAGTACAGATTCTAGTTCAACTGCTAAAAAAATTAGTGGTTCTTCTTCAGTCCCTAGAGTTAGAATTAATAACGAAGATTTTACGCAATTTGGTAGTACTCCTATTAATATTAATTCGGATACTCCATTAGGTAATGAAGTTCTGAAAAGGGTTTATGGTAATTTATTAGAGGAAGAATTAGATGAAGAAGTAGAGTAGAAGTAGAAGAAGAAGAATTAGATGATACACCTACTAGTCCCGTTACCGAAACTCCAACTCAGGATACTCCTCAGTGTGAACTCAACTTCCCCCTTTGCATCCTACTAGGGGTAAGACTAGGGTTCAACAGGTTAAAACTTCAGTTGTTTGGCAATTTATGCATCAAAATGAGGAGCGAACGAAAGTTATTTGTAATAAGTGTGAAAAGGTATTTTAAGCATGAATGCGGCGGAAACAAAGGTGGAACTGGGGGGTTACATAGACATTTATTACAATGTTCTAAACTTAAATATTTGGCGGCTAACGAAGCCTCTACAGCTGTCGATTGTGATGTCCCTATTGGATCGGAAGGGGGTTCCAATATGGTTCAGGGCTAGTTAAATTCTCCAAACCCCAAGTGGCCCTGTTACACAATGAAAATATGATAGGGATAGAGACCGTGAAAACATCGCAAAAATGGTTGCGGTCTGTGGTTTGCCTTTTAGTTTTTCTTCCTATCCCGAATTTATTATGTATATTTAACAAACATATAATCCTTCTTTTGAAGGTTTTTCGCGAAATATGGTTAAACGTGACATTTTTGAATTTCAAGCAAATCATGCTCATTATCTTCGTTGTTTATTTAGTTATTTTGATGGTAGATTTTCTATTACTTCTGATATGGGTCTTAGTGTCAGTTCCGTTGATTATTTAACTGTTACTGCACATTGGATTGATCATAATTGAAATTTATAAAAAACAATATTAGGTTATAAAATTTGTGAGTAGAGAAAAATTGCTACATATATAGCTGCTACTATACTTGAAGTTTTACAATCTTTTGGCATTTGTGATAAAATATTGAGTGTTACACTAGATAATGCTTCTTCTAATACTAGTGTTGTTAGTATGTTAAGAACTCGATTATGTCCAATTAATAATGCTGCTTTCCATGTTAGATATGTTGCTTATATATTTAATTTGGATGTACAGGATGACATTAAATTATTTGATACTGGGTGCTCCAAAGTTGAATTAGCATGTTTTTTGATTTTTCGAATGAATAAAAGTTCTAGAATTCGTGAATTTAAAGAACTTTGTAGAATATGTGAACTTCCATATAGAAAAGTTTCAAAACATGTAAAAACTAGATAGAATTCATTATACGAAATGCTAGAAGTTGCATATATTTATAGAAGGCCTATCACTATGTTGTATAATGCTCATAATTCCGAACCTGATTTAAAACTTGATGATAATGGTCTGGGAGGAAATAAATGAACTTAATCAATTTTTAAAATTATTTTATCAAGCAACAAAAAAATTTTCTGGCGTGTATTTTCCAACTATTTGTGAAGTTTTAATAAATGTATGTGTTGTTACTACTAAATTTGCTGAATATAAAAATAATGAAGAGTTTGCACCGGCTACTGAGGTCATGATTCAGAAGTTTAAAAAATATTTTTTTCCTATCCCTCAAATTTATTTAACTTCTATGCTTTTTAACCCAAAATATAAAGAACGAGGTACAAGAGGAATCGTTCAAAAAATTTATGAAAATTTGAAAATAGAAGATAATGAAACTCCAAAGTTAGAAAGTTGTAAAAGTAGTATTAGAGTGCAGGCTAAAATGATGTATGAGACTTATTGCTAGTTGCATAGTGGTAATTCCATTAATGCTCCTGGAACTTCTAATGTCCAAGTAGATAGTACCCATGGATATGTGCAAAGTACTATTGGTCTTTATTTTTTTGACAATTGTTAATTTGATGACTATCTTTCTTCAGCTAGGGAAAATGTTACAATTTCCGCTGACGGCACGCCGGACATTTTGAGTTGGTGGAGGGCTCGTGGCAGCATATTTCCAATGCTTAGCAAGATGGTTTAGGGCGTGCTAGCTATTCAAGCATCATCTGTTGCTTCAGAGGTTGTTTTCAATGCGGCAAGATTTCAACTTGGAGATCATCGATATTCACTAGTAGAAGACAGCTTGGAGGTATCTATAACTTTCAGAGATTGGATCAATGCGGAACGGAGAAATCACGGGCTACCGAAGTTAACTTCCCAACTAGAAGCTTTTTGGATTCAGCAATTAATAGTGATGATGACATGGAAGCGCAAGACCGACAACAATCTATGCCAGTGTCGGAAACTATTTCGGCTCAACAAATAGAAGAATTAGAAAGAGATTTCATAAAGATGTACATATATTAGTATTATATTCGCCTAATCCAAACAGAACCCTTCCTAGAAGGTGGCTGCGTAGATTAGGCGCTCTACTAATATTTGTAAATTGTAATATAAGTATTTTATGATATTATTTTAATTTTTATATGAATAAATTTAAAAGCTTTTAGCCTTAATTTTTAATTTCATTATCTGTTGTATTATATCTTAATTATTTATAAACATATCTATAAGTTATAGATACAAATAAATATTCAATAATTACTTCATATTTCAAAAATCAAAATTAAAATTTTAAATTTCAAAAATTAAAATTTCAAACTTTAAGTCTTTAAGTCTTTAATAAACTTTATAAATTATTTTAGCCTTAAAATATTAAATTCTTAATTTTAATTTGTAATTTGTAATTTTTAAATTAATAACTAAATGTTTACTTCATATTTCAAATTTCAAACTTTATGTTTTTTGACTTTAATTTTAAAACTTTAAGTCTTTAATAAACTTTAGAGTTTGGAGTTTAGACTTTAATTGAATTTTTAGCCTTAAATTTGTATTTCAATTTTAAAATTTTAAATTTCAAGTTCAACTTTGAACTTTGAAGTTCTTTCTTATTTATAAATTTTAACTTCTACGTTCTAAGTTCTAAGTTCTAAGTTCTAAGTTCTAACTTCTAACTATTAGTCTTAAAATTGAAAATCTTATTTTTACATATAAGACTTTAAGACTATAAAATTTTTAAAAATATTTAAATTTTAATATTAAAAAAAAAAATTAAAAAATTATTTTTGTCTTGTTTGTCCCATTTATCCCGTCCCATTCCGATCCGTTAATATAGCGGGATGGGACGGGACTATTGGTCTGGCCCGACCCGGTTCGTCCCGGCCCGACTTTCCATCCCGCTTCCCCTCGTCCTGTCCCATTCCGGCGAAATGACCAGCCCTAGCAAAGGGTGGTGCCACTATTCATAATGGTTTAGAATTTTTGTTAGTGGTGGAAGTTAAGGCGAAACAAGATAAGGATCCTATTTTTGTTAAGTTGAAGGAAGTAGTTTGCAATCATAAAATAGAGGTTTTCTCTCAAGAGGAGATGGTGTGCTTCACTATTGAGGCCGATTGTGTGTTCTGAATATGGAGGACTTGAGACAGCGAATATTTAGCAAGGATCATAGCTCTCAGTATTCTATCCACTCAAGTGACACTAAGATATATCGTGATCTACGGAACGTCTATGGTGGAATGACATGAAGAGAGATATCATAGAACTTGTGGCTAAGTGTCCAAATTGCTAGCAGGTTAAGGTTGAGCACCAGAAACTGGGAGGTATGACTTAGGATATCAGTATTTCTACTTGAAAGTGTGAAGAGATAGACATGGACTTTATTACAGGTCTACCTCGTCCTCGCGTACAGTATGATTCGATATGGGTGATTGTAGATCGGATGACTAAGTCACTATATTTTTTGCTAGTTAAGACTACAGATTCAGTCAAGGATTATGCTAAACTATACATTCTGAGTTATTTAGGTTTCATGGAGTCCCTTTGTCCATCATTTCTAATAAGGATACTCAATTCACCTAATAATTTTGGAGATTGTTTCATAAAGGTCTTGGTACTCAAGTTAAACTTAGCACAACCTTTTACCCGCAGACAAATGGTCAGGTCGAGCGGACTATTCAGAATTTAAGGGACATGTTAAGGGCTTACGTGATCAACTTCAAGAGTATTTGGGATGATCACTTGCCTTTTATTGATTTTGCCTATCTTTATGGGCGGAGATGTAGATCACCGATTGGATGGTTTGAGGTAGGAAAGACTATGTTGATATGGCTAGAGTCAGTTCATAAGGTTGTGGACAAAGTTCTACTTATTAGAGAAAGTCTGCAAATAGCTCATCATGGTTAGAAATTCTATACGGATGTAAGAAGAAGAGAACTTGAGTTCGCAGATAATGATTAAGTATTTCTGAAGGTGTTACCCATGAAAAAGGGTGATGAGGTTTGGCAAGAAGGGGAAACTCAGTCCCCGGTATGTTGGTCCTTACAGGATTCTGAGGCGTATTGGCAACGTGACTTATGAGTTAGAGTTGCCGGAAGAATTAACATCAGTGCTTCCAGTTTTTCATGTTTCCTTATTGAAAAAGTGCATTGGCACTGACTCTAGTTGTACCTGTAGAGAGTGTTGGTGTGAAGGATAGTATAACTTGTGAAGATGTTCCAGTTGAGATTATTGACCGTTAGGTTAATAAGTTGAGAAACAAGGAAGTTGCTTTAGTGAAAGTCCTTTGGAGGAATCATCTTGTAGAGGGAGCGACATGATAAGACGAAGCAGATATAATGGCCAAGTACCCTCACCTTTTTCCTTCCCGCTTAGCTCTAGCACGAGGTACTAGTTTTCTCATTAGTACTCTACTCAGTTTCATGTCCCTCAATTCCTCTCATGTCTTAGTATGCATGCATGTTTCATGAATTCAGTTCGGCGTATGTATCCCAGTCTGGAGTTAGTTACTTCATCAGTATTCAGTTTATAGCATTATTAGGCTTGCTGTTTTTTTCCCTATGTTTTTAGCTCTATTAGTCTTCATTCGAGGACGAATGTTCCCGAGGAGGAGATATTGTAACACCCCAAAAGTTTATAAGATCAGATCCTAGACTTAAAACAGAAAACCAGCAGGAAAACTGACTTTTGGCATAGAATGGACCAAAATCACGAGCCGTGATGAGATACCACGACTCATGACATGGCTCGTGGTGAGCAACCAATGTTTTGTGTTAGCAAATACCACGAGTCAAGGAGCGACACATGGTAGTGTGAGATTTAGAGAATTTTTCAGGTTGTTTCAGTGACCACAAGTCACTGTATGACTCGTGGTGAAGTTGTACGGACCATACTATCCAGTCACAGGATGAAGTTCGGAGATGACTCAAAATCAGCCCAGTAACTATGGATGGACATCACGACTCGTGATGAAAAAGGACGAGTCGTCCTGTCCATCCGTTAGATGAACATCAGAGAGTGAGAAAAATGTTCCAGCGGTAACGAATGGTCACCACAAGTCGTGGTGAGAACCAACGACTCGTGGTATGACCCATGATAACTGTTCGACAATTTTTAAATACGAGTTTTTAGGGATATTTTCATAATTTTCTATGATTTTCACTTCTAAACCAGGTAGTTTTGAATTTCTTAAGGCAGATATTAAAGTATTTTACTTAGCCTAAACTCTCATTACCCTCACTAAACACCGTAGATTCAAAATCAAAACTCTCAAGGCTCTCAAGGAAGTTAGGGTTCATCTTCTTCAATTCTCTTGGGTCTCAACCTTCAGCCAAGAAATCATCAAGCCAAGTATGTGGGATAATCAATCAGGGATTTGTTTCACCCTTATGCTCAAATCCCAAGCTTAAACTTATGGTTTCAGATTCTTCCATGTCTAAATTCCGAATTTCATGATTTTCAAGGGTTAGAACCCTTTTATGCAAAAACTCTAAATTCTTGTATGAATTATTTCTCTCATGATTCTATATATATTTTATGATTATGATTGAGTTGAAATCTTTGAGAAAAAAAAAACTCCTATGCTTCTCTATATTCAAATTAGCGTGTTTTACCCAATTATATATGAATCTCATGAATTTCAAAGTTAAGTATCATGGCTATAAATTAACATAGTTTTTATGGCTAGTTCACGTATTACAAGAAATTAAGTAATTTACAATAAAATTTAAATAACAAAAAATTTAAAAATATAATACAATAAAATTTAAATAACGATTAAAGCAATGTTGTATTTAAACTTACAACCTAGTATATACAAAACAACCATCCAAAAAAGCTATTAGCCTTGATGTAAATTTTATTAGCATGCATCTGATTCTTTATAAGCACTGATCACCTTCTAGCTACTCCTTTATCCATTTTTTAATCAAAATTTATTGTTTCGATTAATTAAGGTTTGATTATACCCTACTATCATATAATAAAATAGCATAAGCGATCACTATAAATATAATTACATTAGTGAGTTTTTGGTTGATCTCATAGAAAACTTACACTTTGATTCAAATATTGAGTAGATATAAAAAGTCAACTAAGTAGATAAGGGTGTGTTCAATAAGTAAAAAAAATCCTCGATGATGATTTTGTCGACTATCGAAATTAATTAATGACGTGATTTCTACAATCGCTGAATTAATTTTTATTGATAATAATTTCTCCATTTGTCACAGGTATCTCCTAATAAAAAGCAATAAATTTTTAGAATTACCCTTCCGAATTAACCCTAGATAGCCATTCAATCGACTCACAAAGACTGTGTTAAAGCTACATTAATTCCACTTCTAAATTCTCGCAATTAATTTCTTAATTTTTCAAATGGAACAAGATATTATGACACATTAATTTATTATACGATTTTATTATATCATATTTTATTGATAAAAAATATCAATAATTTTATCTTTATATTTTGCGATATTGATATATAATTAAAGGACTTAGGTCGTTATGTTTAACAAAACAAAATTTCAATTATATTAAATGTCATTTCAAATTATATAGATGTGAATTCATGTGACAAATCTATTTAAAGTCAAAATTATAAGTATATTAAGATATTTTCCTTTTCAAGTTAAACTGTAGATTTATTTTTATTTGAATAAGTGAAAATTTTGATTTAGTTACTATAATATAACTAAAAGTTTTTGGTAAGTATTTAGTATTTATCAAATTATATTCACAATGGTTGATTACTAATTGATAAAATTCATTTAGTATATTAAACAATATTCATTTATATTACCATAAAATTCAAATTTTGTGTATCAATTCAATATAAATTTGTTACTATAATTTTCAAAAAGAAAAAATTACTTTCCATTGCAATATTTGGCTAGAAATTCAATTATCACTGTGAATAGATTTTTAATTTGCGTATAAATACTCATGATATTTCATTTTCTTTGTAAGTCACATTTCTCGAAAGTAATTGATCAATATATTTTATTATATTCTACATGGAGGGTAAGAAAATAATAGGACGTCGAAAAATTCCATTGGTGAAAATAGAAAATGAAGCTAATCGAGGCATTACATTCTCTAAACGTTGTTCTGGCTTATACAAAAAAGGCAGTAAACTTGTAAGAGAATGTGACGTAAATCTTGGAATAGTTCTTGCTTCGCCAACTGGTAAGCCACATTCTTTTGTTCATCCAACTACTAATGTTGTCATTGATCGTTTTATCAATCCCACAAATGAATTAAGTTTAGGTGCACAACTTGTTGCAACACAAGCACATGTCAATGTAGACCAATACAATTTAAAGCTTAATGAACTTGATGCAAGAGAAAAAGCTGCAAAACAAAAACTACACTTCCTTGACCAAATGAACAAAACGAGAGATAAAGGTTGGTGGGAGTCCATCGACCAGTTCAGTGTAGATGATATAACCAAGTTTGAAGCTTGGTTAAATTTCGGTGAATTTCAACTGAACAATCGATTGAAGCAGCTAAAAGATGGAGCTTCCTCCTCCTCACAGTTCCCACCAGATGATGCAGAGAACTAGTTTAGTGCTTCGTAATTGAATCAACTTCTGATCATATCTTTTATCGAAACCCTATATATGCAATAGAATAAAACTTTAAATTCGTACTATTTTATGTATGCTTTTAATTTTTTTCGATTTTGTTATTTTGTTTCAATGATTGTATCGTACTACATGTACTTTGCAATGATTTCTATTAATAATATTTTTATCTATTAGTATTTATTGTCTTCTACATGTAAGGTCTCTTAATAATGTATTATGAATTTAAAACAGTTCATCATTAGAATATCTTTATACAATCATATAATCAATTTATTATAAATTTGCAATGCTTATCAAGAGAAAATTGTACAATCATAGCTGAATTTTTCCTATATTAAAAGTTAAACAATTTTTTCAATTAGATCTTGTTTTACTTTGAATATTTTCTCCAGTAACTTGTTAAATCAATCCAAATTATTTCTTTCGACCTCCAAACATAAAATTTAAGTATCACACATCTTTTTAACAAGTTAAATACATATTTGTATTGCTTAGAAAATGAAAGTAAATGTAAATCTTATAAAAATTTATGGGGCATGACATACTTTTTAAAAAAAATTAAAATATCATTTTCTATATATGAAAATAAAGGAAAACAAACAATAGTTCTAAAAGGAAATGCAAATGGGTGGGGTATAACATACATGTATAAGTACCTAACTTTTATTTATTTATTTTTTTTAAAGAAAAATTTGATGGTATGAAAAGTGGGAGAGGGATTATAAGGTGAAAAATTGAACTATCGTCAATAAGGTGAACATGTTTGTAACCAATTCATTGAATTATTAAAAATTTTCAATATCTTGATTTTTACGTAACAAAAGGCAATTTTTTAATTTTACTAAGCATATGCTTATACAAATCATATTTTTTCTTGTATTTTTTTTAAATTAATATGATTCAAAAGTAAAAACTAACGCTTGGTTCTAATATTGAATAAAAATAACTAGTCAATGAAGTAGATAAGGGTGTGTTCAATGAGTTAAAAAGTCTCGGATGATGATTTTATCAACTATCAAAATTAATTAATGACGTGATTTCTATAATATCATGGAATTAATTTTTAGTGACAATGATTTCTCCATTTTTCATAAGTATCTCCCGATTAAAAGCACTAATTTCTTAGAATTATCCTTTTAAATTAACCCTAAATACTCATTCAATCGACTCACTAAGACTGCGTCAAAGCTACATTATTAATTTCATTTCTTCTCACAATTAATCCTTTAATTATTCCAATAGAACAAAATATTGTGACAAATTAATTTGATATATGATTTTATTCTAACATATTTTATTGATGAAAAATATCTATAATTTTATATTCATATTTTGTGTTATAGATAGATAATTAAAGGACTTAGGTTTTTATATTTAACAATTTCAATTTTTTAAACTTGAAAATTACAATTTGATATATTTATCAAATTATATTCACAATGGTCGATTATTAATTGATAAAATTCATTTAGTATATTAAACAACTTACATATTTTTACTTCATACTCATTTATATTACCATAAATTCAAGTTTGGTGTATCAATTTAATATAATTTTTTTACTATAATTTTCAATATGAAAAAATGATTACTTTCCATTGCAATATTTGATAGAAATTCAATTGTCATTGTGAATAAATTTTTAATTTATGTGTATAAATCCTCATGATATTTTATTTTCTTTGCAAGTCATATTTTTTGAAAATAATTGGTAAATATATGTTATTGTATTCTAGCATGAAGGATATAAAAACAACAAGACACCGAAAAAACTTTATTGGTGAAAATAGAAAATAAAACTGATCGACTTGTCATTGATACGCTCAAATTACACCTCTGTAAAGATATAACGGTCATTGGTCAAATATAGAATCCAACGAGGTTGAGGTAAAACCCCATAGGGAAAATTTGTGATACACGTCCAAAGTGGTTATTCAAACCTATAGTCGATATTTCTAAAGGGGGGTTGATATAAAAAACACGATTCAAATGATTAAGACTTATTTTCAAAAGCCACTTTATGCTTAAAAATTGTTGTATTCTATACTGAGAAATGATTAGGATTGTGTTCCGCATGATTTCGTAAAATTAACTGGTATATTTTTATTCGAGACTTATTCCAGCATTACCTATGCAAAATTGATGAGACGAATAACATTCGTCTCATCTAAAGTCTTTTGACCCAGTTAGATGATTATCACTCCAAATTCTTTCGACTTTTGAGTATTTCATTCTCTCCATTCATCATAGGTATCGGGTTGACTATTCTTGTGATAACTCTAGGATCATTGGATGAGAGTTGATAATTTCAGATACATCATGTTGTTAATTTCTTTCTAATTTCTTTCTTAAGTCTATACTTATTTTATCAAGCAAGTAAAACTACAGGCAACTTCTAATGTTTGCAACCGCTAAATTAAAAGACGTTCAAAGCGAAGGAATTCACAATATATATGCAAAGTCATTTAAAATCACTAAGTTTTTAGACTTATTCACGCTACTCCATCATGGTTTCCACAATTTTAATTATGAAATTTAGCTGCTCATGCTTAAAAATATGATAATAAGAAATAAGTAAAAAGTATTCAACATTAACTTACAAAAATCATAGAATAAACTTGAGAATTGTATTTAATTTTTTGAAATAATGGAGGTTTTACCCTTCATAGTCGTAATTTTTTGAAATAATGGAGTTATCACCCATAAAAATAGAGAAAATAATGGTTGTACGTGGTAAACAACAAAATTTGTTTATTACTATGAGTGATAACACCATGCATAAAAAGTAAATTTTGTTACTATGAGTGATAATACCATGCATAACAAGTATATGTTAAAGCTATTTTAGGTTTAAATAGTTAAAATCGTAAATTATAACGATATATGTAATTAAAACTCTTGTGATAAAGATGAAAATCATATTTGCAGTATATTTTGTGAAATAATCATCAACGTATTTGCATCATTATGGAAATTTGCACCTTTTTATACTCTAATCATTTACCAAATAAATATCTTAATGACGCTTTACTAAAATAGAGAATCTAAGCTTGTAAGTGAAAATAATAAATGTAATATCACTTAAACCCTAATTTTTTTATGTAGGGCACCCGTCTAAAATAGTTTATTAAAATAAATCAAATAAAAAATACAATTATCATAAACGTTCATGTCCTATTTAATCACCTCCCCTAAATACTTCTTTGGGCTACCTCTACCTTTCCTGATGCCTGTTATTGCCAACCTCTCACACCTCCTCACTAGGCATCTCCACTTCTCCTCTTCACACGCCCAAATCATTTTAGTCTCGCTTCGCTCATCTTGTCCACCACGGAGAACATTCTTACCTTGTTCCGAATATCTTCATTCCTAATCTCATCTCTCCTAGTATGCCCACGTATCCACCTCAACATTCTCATCTTCGCAACTTTCATCTTCTGAACATATGAGTTGTTGACTGGCCAACACTCTATGCCATACAACATAGCCGGTCAAACCACCACCCTGTAAAACTTACCTTCAAATTTTGGCGGTACCTTCTTATCACACGAGACTCCTAAGGCGAGCCTCCATTTCATCCATCCTATAGAAAATACAATGTGTGACTTCATCATCGATCTCTACATTACCTTGAATTAAAGAACTCAAATACTTGAAACATCAAGTCTCACTTCCATGCTGGTCTCATGCGCAACACACTGAGCTAATTACACTTCAAGTATTATGTCTTGGTCCTGGTCAGCCCGAACTCTATAGACTCCAGAGTTTGTCTCTAAACTCTAGCCTAGCATTAACTCCTCCGTGAATTTCGTCAATCAGCAATATGTCATCCGCGAATAACATATACCATGACACCTCATCGTAGATATGCTACATCAATTCATTCATAATCAGTACGAAAAGGAATAGGCTAAAAGCCAATCCCTGATACAATTCAATCATTACTAAAAAGTGTTATAATTAGATGTGGATGTTCTAAAACCCTATTGATAACACTTCTGAAAAGCTCATACTAAATTTTGAGCTCATTTTGGGTTGATTTAAGGAGTTGTAAAAAAATAATAAAACCTAGTCTAACGCTATCTCCTTTGTACAGTTGGTGATTTGGACTTTGTACATTTGGGCCAAACCTGGTGTCAACCCACATATGTCCACATAGTAAAAAGAATCTCTTTGCTGTAAATAGGAAATTATCCTAGGGGCTTTTTTGAGTTTTCTCTTCATGTAAATAAATTATTTTGTATTTATTTTTCCGAGTTTGTCAGAATAGAATACTCTAGAAGGTCCATAAAATCTAAGAAAAATAATTGATGAGTTTTCAAAACTTTTTGGAGAGGATAGAAGAGCAAGACAAGATTATCATTATCATTATCTTAGTATTATCATTTGTAATATCATCACAGAGGGTGTTACAAATTCCGTGATAATTATAATATATTTAATTTTTTCTTCTTATTTTTTACATGTTTGCTATAGTTGCTAGTAGTCGAGGTCTTTTTTATGCCTCAACAGAATTAATAAGGTAAAAAAGACATCGTTCCCGTTGCTTGTACTTTTTTCTTTGAGTTTCGCTTTCAGAAAATCAATAAGCTAAACTAAGCACCCCCACCTAGTGGATTTGCTTAAGAAAAAAAGATTTAAAGAGTTGTCGGAATTTTGAGTTGGCGCATAGAAGAAGACAAGCTGAAACGTGGTGTATATCTATGTATATCCGCTAGTATATCGATATATCTCGTATGTGTATATATATGTATATACTAATATATAAAAATGCACACGTCATATTACATTCTCAAAATGATTTTTTTAGGTCGATTTCAAATCAGTTCAAACCACACCAAATAAATTGTATTTCTTTTTTCGCGTTGTTGTTCTTTGAAAATATTTTATTATTATTTTATTTCTAAAATATATTTCTGTTTAGTGAAACAAACAAGATTTCAAATGCAACCTAAAAAGCGTGTAAAGAACACATTTCAAAATGATATATGTGAACCGTGCAAGACTATACATATCTTTATTTTTAATGAAAAGTTGTGTGTTTAAGTTTTGTTAAGTACGAAATTACTCTCGAAGTGAAATTTTTTGGCTTGAATTCAAATTTAATTTCACCTCTGGATATTGAACTCTAATTTATATGAGTATTATTTTATTTTTCTTTGACATTTCAATTATGCTAAACAATTGGATTGGTATTTGATGTCATTGTAAAATTTAATACTCCATGCAAACAAAATTAATCATTGGCCTTTCTTTTTTCAAAAAAAATTATAAATTAAAGTTCACGGGGGAGATATAATATTAGGTGCGAATCGGAACAAATTTTTTAGATTTTATGTTTAAGGGCTTAAATTTATTAAATAAATAAAGAAAAATCTAATAATTAAAATAAGCTGTAAGATCAATTAAAAATTTATAACTCATAAATTTTAAATTTTGATAATACGCAGATATCCTGACATATTCAACAATTAGATTAGATGTCACTTTCTTTAGTTTAGCAACTCTAGTATTTTATATTGTAGCAGTCTAAGCCTTTAATCAAACACTACTCAAAGTCAGTTTGTAATGCTCATTTTGACAAATTATTTTTTTATTTTTTTATTTAATATTCAATATTTTTATTGGAGTTAAATTAATGCAGATTCGTACAACGTAGAACTCACTTGGGGGAAAACACTTCTTACCAAAGATTTTCCTATACTTATGGCTCAACACAGAGACCTCTGATTAAGAAAGAAGCAGTTTTATCATTGTACGATAATTTTTGGTGATTGACAAATAACAACACTAAAGCTGATTTTTTTTAAAAAAAAAAAAGTTAAGAAAATTTTGAATTTTAAAAAACTAGGAGGTTGCTATGATCAAGGAAACGTTGGTTTAATGCAAATTCATTTTAAATGGAAAGTAATCAACTGCAAATCATATGATTTAATTAATTGATTCTACTTTTATATATTGGAATCAGTTACAAATTCTAATCTCCCATTTCTTCAAACTTCAAATTTCCCCCTTTTTCTTCTCATAAGATGTTAAGTATCCGTATTAACATGGCCTAATTGCGCTTTTTTTTTTCATTCACATGTTCAAACTCGAGATCTCTGGCTAAGTGTTGAGCGATCCTATCCATTGTGTGTATTATAAATGTACCCATTGTGTTTAAATTTTGCCTTTTTCACTTCTACTACTTGGATTCTAGGAAATTGATGGAAATGGAAGGGTATGGAGAAAAGAAAAAGAGAAGTTTTAGTTATGATATTGGAGATGAAAAGCTTAAGCTCATTGATATTTCCTCTGAGGATGATTTTCTCATTGATTCGCCTTTGTTTGATTCTCTTGAGGACCTTCGCCTTTCAGGTCGGTATTTGATTGGATACGGAGTTTAACAAGTCAATTTGACTTATATGTTACTATTATTAGTACAGTGAACTGAAAATATCAAAGTGTTTTGAATGGTCTAATGAATTTGAAATGAAAAGAATGTCATGTAAACTGGAGAGATGGAAGTCAAATTTTTCTGAAAGTAGTTATAAGTTGTAGAAGTCTTAGATCAATTTGTACTTAGGATACAACAATAACTACAACTATGCCTCAATACCGAGCATGTTTGGGTCGATTATATGAATCATCACTGTCTATGTCGCGTCAGTTAAGGGCATCTCACTCCATATGTACTTAAAAGTAGTACACTTTTCATTTTTGGATTGAAAAACTAATCCTGTTATGTCCTTTAACAATTGTTTTAAATGGAATTCATTTTGTGGAGAGTTGAGCTGAGGGTATATCGGGAACAGTCTCTCTACCTTTAAGAGGTATAGGTAAGATGTGTGTATGCTGTCATCCCCAAACCCCACTTGGTGGGACTACACTACGTATGTTGCTGTTGTTGTTGTCATTTTGTGGAGAGTTTATGTGTAACAATTCCAAGCATAAACGTTGTTGCCTGTGAGTTGTGGTGGTTTACTGCCAGTATGCACATCAGCATAGCAACAGATTTGCTTGGGACTGAGGTGTAATTGTTGTTGTTCGACTGTATAGAAGCAATTGTATGCAACTTCACTTGATGCCATTTCTGCAGTAACATTTGACAATATAAATGAGAATGGTGAGAGTTCAAAGTTATCAAGAACTTCCTCGAAAAGAGAAAAATCAATACAAGTTAACCAGCAGAAGGAGGTAAAGCATTTGTCTGATGCACCTATTCAGCCAGGAAGACCGAGTTACTTGCGCAAAAGTTCAGCTTGGGATAACGCCTTCTTCACTAGCGTGGGTACTGTTTTATTAGAAATTTTTTATCATATATTTCATCTGTAATTGTTCAATGCAGGTACTTTAGGTCTAGTGTTTTCTAGGAGTCTTTACTCTTGTTAGAGATTTGTCTGTCAGTAGAAAGTATAGAGAACTTTCTGATGCTTAATTTTTATTTCAATACGATATTGGACTGAGATGAGCTTAAATGGAGCGACATGGATAGTGAGGATTCAAATAGCCGACCCTGACTTACTTGGGATTGAGGTGGTGTTGTTGTTGTATCCATTGACAGGTCTTCTGGATCCGCATGAACTATCATCGATAAACAAAGAGTTTGACACATTCGAGGAGCATTTCCTAGAAGATGTACGCGCTCGGAGGCCAGTCCTACAGTCTATTTCAGATAGTGGAACTGGCTCCAGAGACATGGTTAGTCACATAAGTGACAATGTTAAAATTGATGGTTCCCTTTCTCTACAAGTATTATGTGGTTCATTTAATCGATTAACGCTCTCATTTTTAACTGTCAGATCGATCGCGGGCCAGTTTCTAAGAGGAAAAACATGAAGAATTCAAGAGCAGAGAGAAGTAAAAGAGAGGTTAGTGTTATCCAGCATTAGCATTTGCTGCCTTTTGTCTGTTTTCTGTTTTATTTTCAATGCAGATGGTCAGTTTGTGTCTGTCAGAAACAGCCTCTCTATCCCACAAAGGTAGAGTTAGTCTAAAGTACATCCTACTCTCCCCAGACCCCACTCATGGGATTACACTGGGTTTTCTTCTTGTTGTTGTTGCAGCAGCAGATGGTTAGTTGCTTTGAGTTTAACTATTACTAGTGAATGTATAACTAGTTGAGTTATGGATAGGATAGGCAGAATGTTATTATCAATGGGCGCATAATAGAAGGGTTTAACTTTTGTATACTGACAATGTAAAAGAATTTTATACTATCAGGCCGCGCCTTAAAAGTAAATAGAGTTAATTCCCCGTAATGAGTGGAATCATGCTATAAGTAGCCCGGAAAATAAGCAAATAACCTTCTATAGTATGTTAAAGTACAACAATTTGTGTAAAAATTCATTTAAACTGTCAGTGCATATGATAAGTGGTTCTTACTAACATTAACTTTGTTGTTGTTGTTGTTGTTAACTAGCAACCTTGTAAAAGAAGAGAGTACAATTCACTAGACCTCAAACTTCCGAAGAGAAATGGAGCTGGTACGCGATATACTTGTAGAAACTCCTCTTTACGAATGAGGTTGTTTTTCTCATTCTCGATCGTTTATGAATAGAATAAATAACATGTGACATTTGTAGGACGTTATTTGATGGTGTCGAATTCTACTACTCACTCTTCAATCACCTCGTGTCCTTTGTATGAGACATCTGCTTATGCTCGGAAACGAGGAGAAATAACCGGAAAGACTAAACTCTCTGCCTCTGTCTCGAGAACGAAGACTCCAATAACATCATCTACAAAGAGTAAAATGTTTGAAAATCTTAGTTCCTCAATGCAAATTCATCATTCCTCTCATAAAGCACCTCCTTGTACTACAAATGCCTGGTCCTTGGAATCATCATCGTCAACTTCTAGCACGAATCGAGCTCATAGTGAATCAAATCATCTTCTTAATATGACATTTGGACCAACTCGGAACTTATGGTCTCCGAGTCAACTTACAGGAGTTGTTGCTTCCCAACCATCCGGTCTTTGTATGCCATCGCCAAAATTTGGCTTCTTTGATGAGGTTGGTTTTGCATTTGCTTTATAATTCGCTTATCGCTATAAAGAAAACAATCTTATAAGTACATACATGTGTTATTGTTGTTGTTGCAGATGGTTAGTTGCTTTGGTTTTGCATTGTTTTCTTCTATTGTATGCTAACTGCTTTGTGTCACAGCTAATATCTGTGCACGTTTGATATAAACTAGGCGATTTGTGATTTTTGTTAACAGGATATGTCAGTGGTGAGAACTTTCGATGGAAATTCGAATCAACCACAGAAGCAGGGAATGTCAGCAAGTATAGATAAGGGAAAAAGTGCTGAAGCATCAGGTACTAAAGTTAAACGAGCTAGAAGTCCGCTATGCACTGACAGTGTAAGCAGAGATTCGACGAAAACAAGACTAATTCCAAGTCCAAGAATCAATCCCCGATATGCTGCATCGATACACAACGCAAAAACTGCTTCTTATAAAGCATCTGATGCACGAAAAGATGGCTTCGACGTACTGTCGAAGTTTCAAACTGATAAATCTATTGAGATTGACAGAAAAGTTTGCTCAAAGTTGAGGAAAGTTGGTGTTGGAGAACATGACAGAAAAAAAGTGGGACAAAACTCTAGTTTGAAGGGAGACGAGAGACTAGTAAATATGATATTAAAGACTAAGATGGCTACGACAACAGATATGCCTCAATCCCAAACAAGTCGGGGTCAACTGTATGAATCCTCACCATCCATGTCGCTCCATTTAACCCCGTCTCGGGACAAGGGGATTACTAGCACTTCAAAATCAAGAAATCAAGAAAATGAAGTTCATGATTTGAGTAGATACTTGGAGCTCATTGATTTGAATGATGGAACAGAAACACAGCTTAAACAGAGAAAGGGTTTTTATCATATGAGAACTCCATTGGTTGAGAAAAAATCTGTTTGCAACACAAGTGTAATAGCTCACGTGAGATCAGATATGGTTAAGGACAAGGAGTCATCTTTGATTTCTTCAAAAGGAACAGACAAAGAGAACAAATTGAGCACAATGTATGCAAATTATTGATGGATACTTATGTTGTCTGCCAGATTGTTAGTTAGACCTTTTAAGTTCTTGATAGACATCATTTTGTTCTAATGCATAATTCTTGAACTCTTTGCAAATGTTTGAAAGCAGACACATTGTTTTTTTGTCAATAGCATGAGTTGGCCATTGATCAACCAAATGGGGCAATTGGCATTTCATTTCTACTGTTAATTGTAAGTGTCAAACACTACTAAAAAAGTCCTTGTTTTCCATTGAAATTTCCCGAAAAATGTTATGTGGCTATTCCCACTGATTATCAGTAGCAAAAGAAAAAATAATAGTGTTTTCACATGAAAAAATCACGAAGCTTCCCACTATTTCAGTGAGAATCTGTTTCTCACCATGCATTTTTCCAATAAATTAGTTCGGTGAAAAATGAGTGGGAAATCATGTTTTATAATACCAATTTTCCATTAATTTGCGGTAGAAAGAATCTCTATTAGAAGAAAAGCCACATACCAAGTACTTTTACAAAATCATAATTAAAAGAAAGTAGTTTGATATTTCAAATAATAGTGGAGTTTAATTTCTATGAATAATCACCATCCATGTCGCTCCATTTAACCTTGTCTTGGGACAAGGGGATTGAGACCGAGAGTCGGGGCATCAGGAGGGACTAGAGCGAGTCTAGGATCTTGCTGGATCTAGCAAGTAGCCATCTTTTAGGTGCATTTGCTTTATAACTTAGAGGGTTTTCATGTCCGTTATCTAAAACAGAACTCTATTAGGTAAATCGATTTAATAAATTACGTAGAGTGATCGCAGAAATTATTGAGGAAATGAAATCTCTTGCATTTTTACAAATTGAATAGAAGAAAATGACTTTTTTAAATCTCTTATGTGTAAAAAAATGAATATCTCTTGTATATAAAAATGAAAATATCTTATAAAAACTCATAAAACTAAAAAAAAATTGTAAAAGGCTTGCGCACATGTGGAAAAGTTAAAGCTTTCTGAGAATGGAGAACCCCAGATGGCCGTGGAGGCCTTGAAAACAAGACAACTCGGAAAAAAAGCCTTCTGTCTACACGCTTTCGAGAATAGAATAAACGAGACGGTTGTGATCGCCTAAAAGATAAGTATAAGTATTGATAGTGATAAAATTTATTTACAAAGTTAAATCCATGATAATGTTGCTAGTCCTTTTTTTTTTTAAAATATGGAGAGAATAATTTCTAGGCTCTCCATCATCTACCTTACTCTCTAAAGGTTCAATATTGATTGTCAACATCCAATAATGAGTATTTGGTATACGCAAAATATGGGATTCCCCTTTTCACGCATGTAGCTAAATAGGAAGTAAAAAAGTTGCTTTATTTTTTTTTGCATCAAAAGTAATGGTCCTTTAATTTGAGAGTGGGCATAAAATGAGTAGCCTTTTTTTCCTTTTGTGTCATCCATTTCAAGGGGGGGCAAAAAAACAGCATAGGTCTTTGAGCATTATTCTCTCTAGGATATCAAAGGTAAAAAGGCAAGGGCAAATGTAGGATGAAATATATACTGCGGGTTCGATCGAACTCAATAACTTTGATTCATATTCTATATATATATATGTGAGTTCAACCGAACTCAATAAGTTTGATTCGGACTTTTTATATATATGTGGGTTCGGCCGAATTCAATAACTTTGACTCATACTTTTTATATATATGTGGGTTCGGTCGAACTCAATAACTTTGATTCAGACTTTATATATATGTTAAGAAATTCACAGAATATGAATTAATACTAAAGGGATCTTTACGCAAATAGCAGGTCAGATTCACTGTTACTTTTCCTAGTCAGTAGACATAGATTATATATTATATATACACATATTATACATCTGGCAGCTATTTAAAATTTCTGCGGGTAAATGGGCAGCTATATTTTGAGTTAATTCTTTAATATTTATTTATATTACGAACCCATTTAGTAATTGAAGAAGTTGTCTTAGTCTCAAATGCATAAAGTTTAAATTCTAAATTTGCCTCTAGATCAACTCGAATGTTATGATACCGGATTTATCTTAACTCAGTACTTTTAATGTGGAGCATAAATTTATGTGAAAAAATCACTAAAATTACAATAAATGGTAGATATGAATTCCTAACTTTAAAAATATAATAAATTCAGTGCTAAAACCTTAAAAATTGAACCAATAAAATTTATATCCTGAATACGCATTTGAATGGGTGGGCATATTTTCCAACAATGGAGGTCCCCAAGGGTATTCTTTGTTTAGATAGCTTAAGCATATTTTTCATTACATGTTTGAGAAAGAAAGAATCAAAGTGAATAGCTTGTCGGCTTGATTTTTGGTCATCTTTTATTAGTGTCAAGTGTAAACAAATAGAATGATTGGCATCACTAGATTCCTCAATGATTTTCTTTGGCACTATTTATTTGTATGGACTAGTGTTTATATCAAGTTATTTATATTATATTAAAAAAATAGCAGTCGTTTGATATTATTAGAGAATTTATTTGTTGAATTTTATTGTATTAATTGCAGTTCAAATATTATCGTAAGGAATTAATAATGTTATATGATAATATTTTTCATGTATTATTACTTTTTATATGAAAATTAGAATATTCGCCGTGCAAATATTATCATATAAGGAGTATTATTATATGACACAGAATATTTATAGAATATTATTCCTTATATGAAATTAGAATATATGCAGTAAATCAAAAAAGCATTACATGTCTGGTCGAGAAATAGCATTAAAAAGTGAATAATCAATTAGCAATCAACAAATATATTTGATTTTTTTTTTCCCGTAATTCTAACCAAGAGTCATCTTAAAATAAAAAAAAAAATCAATCTTTGAGGATATTTAAAAGTTTTCCGCCAAATTCAAAATTCTAAAAATTTCTAAGTAAAATAAAATTTAAAACAAAAGATAAAGATTCTTGAATTGAGGTAAAATATTTGAATTTAACTCAGTTTAGGAAGATTCTGAGTTAAAAGAAGCATCAAACAACATCTCTGGAACTTGGCCGAAGGATATAACTCAGTTCAGCAAGATTCTGAAGTCAATACTACTGAGACCGGAGCCTTGTCAACATGGCTTGCCTGGCTTCAAAAATCCATGACCGGATATAATATTGGAGCCAGACAACATGAGGATGAGATAAGTTGGTTAGTCCACGAATCACGAAAGATATCAAAATCCTCACCGGATGATATGCAACTGTAAAATTCGTGATCTAATAGAAATCTACAAAAAGTAGTGAACCCTACAGTAGTTGTTCCTTAGAGCCTCTTTACAAATAGCCTACTTGTTCTCTTTGTATTAAGAGTTTGAGAACTTTGATTAACACATTGCATACACACGATTTACTAAGCTTAAAGCTCCTTGTTCTTAAGTTCTCCAAGCATTTTGGCCACTCAATTCTCAGGCCACCAAGGCCAAATTTCCGAGATTCAATACATTGCTCACTTACTTTTTTATTATTATATCCCTTCTTAATTATTTCGTTTGTCGTGATTTATTTTCATCACTATTATATTACAAGATTAGTTTAACTCACGTTCTCTTAAATTACACTAACAAATTCAACTACACTGTTTTACGGGTAAATACTTTTCTCACTTAATCATAAACAGTTAATAATAATATATTATATCATCTCATTAAATTTATAGCAAATTAATATAATTGATAAGATAATATGTTTGGTCAAACTTTTAAAATTTATTTATTTTAAAAAATAGATTTATAAAAATCTCCTTAAAAACCACGAGCCAGTCTAATTATTTGGCACAAACGGCTCACCTAATATTTATTTTATATTATAAAATGAGATTTGAAGGACCTCCAAACCAGACTTTTAATAGAAAATATATTGATAAAGATGTAAGGATTGCCTGTCATAGTCAACTTGCACAATTTAATTGGGAAGAGAAACTCGTGAAATACCTAATATATATATATATATATATGTATATAGTCTGTTAAATTTGTTGGGATATTTTATTTGAACACTCAAATTATGTTATATTTTAATTAAATATCTTAACTCTTAAAAAGATGTTTCAATTAGATGTTTTCAGTTCAAACTTTGGAAGAACTTTTGGATGTATTTTTATTCGTCTATTAGATAATTATAAGTTAATCAAATAAAATATATTATCTCCTTTAATTATACGCATTAACCTTAAGTAGAAAATGTCTAAAATCTTACGATTTATTGAAGTGAATATGTATAAATAAAGAAAATGACATATTTTATGTGATTAACGTAACTACCTAATAAACGAATAAGAACACACATTAAAAAAATTCAAATTTTAATTGAAAAATATCTAATTAAAACACTTTATTAGAATTTAAAATATTTAATTAAAATAAAAATGTCCTAATAAATTTAAGAAAACCAATTATATATGAAGCCTTAAAAAAAACACTATTATAAATTGTGACATGTGGATACAGGTCGATGAGAAATTTGAAATATTATCTGTCTTTTAACATTCATATGTATTTCTAAAAAAAAATTATTTAGTATCCTGAATTTGAAAATTATTTATTTCTCCTTAAAACGTTTTAAATAATTAACATTCCTTCTATTGGAATAGTGAGACTAGATTTTGAGAAAAAGTACTAAATAAATTTTTTGTTCTTCTATTATTATTTGTTGTATTTATTTCCAAAACCTACCAATGTTTTTAAGAAAAGAATTTAATCACATCAAAATTTATAATATTAGTAATTTACATAGGTTTAAAATTTCATTTAAGTGTTTTGATGTTTTTTATGCATAAGTAACAAAGAAGAGGAGAAGAAATAATTTGAGATTAGAGTGATATTGATAGAAGAAAAAGTTAGTGCAGTATAAGATATATTCTTGTTAGGTTTATAATATATCATATAACATAACATCGTTAAAGAATATTGATACTGATACAACATATGAGACTGTTTTTTCCTTTAGAAATTTCAATTTTGAATTTTGGGTATGACCTTTTTTATTTTTGGTAGGGAGCGTTTTTCTTGAATGAACTTTTATGCAGCACGAATTTAAATTAGTCGGACTCTAATACGAATATCGGACATCAAAAAAAAAACAAAAAAAAGTATCTAAAGATTATGAATAAATCCCATACATATCGAGAGTGATGGTGAAATAGTCAAAGACTTTTGAGGAATTTAAGCAAAACTACGGAAATGGAACGCGTCCATTATAAGGAATCTAAATTGACACTAATTTTTGGTTTTATATATATATAATTCTCTTTACGATAAAATTATTTGTTTTTATATTTTCTTGACTACTGTAACAAAATGTTGTTATAGAAACATATAATATAATATAAGATGAAAGATCGATCTTATTTATCGAAAAAATCGTTATTTTGATTGACGGTAAAATTTGTAAAAAGAGATTAAAGACGGGCTGTTTAAAGTCAATCGAGTTCATTTCATTTAAACCAAACCTTCAAGGAAGGGGCGAATACAAGGTAGGAGAAGGTCGATAGCCTTCTCCCATGAAAATTTTAAGAAAAAGAAGATAAAGAGGTTTTCGAAGAAGGTTGTATGCTTCCTGATAGCTTCTCTTCTCCTGAGATGACTCTTTTACAGGCTTAATCAATTGATTTGTCACCCCAATGTGAAAGGCTACACATTAGTACTGAAAAGGCTACCAAGTAGTATGTTGCTTGGACTGTGATGCACGATTTGAGACTAATTGGGGTCAGATTGGCGTAAGGCTCGAGACTGATTGTTGATCTCCCGAAAGTCATTATGAGGGTATGCAACTGTCAAAAGACTCATTTTCGGAAAGAGGTCCAACAGGCTACCCGGTTACTGAGCAGCCTTGGTCATGCCAATGCATCATCGCTTTGGGCCACACCGAAAATAATCTCTCCAAATTTTTCCGAGCCATAGTAAGAATCTCACATGTAATCGTCAGTTCGTTCTTTTGCTAGACACGACTTTTCCTTCGTGTAGGTCCCATGTTATAAAAAAGATTTGATTATATATTAATTTTTTATTTTTATGACATTAAATCATTTGAATAAATTTATTGCCAAAGCAAATAATGTTTGGGAGCAGAATTCGAAGTAGTTTTATTTGTTGTATTTATTTCCAAAATTAGCCAATTTAAACAAATTTTAGATATTGGTCATTGTATCAAGCATGTATCCTTATACGATGGAAAAGTTGGTAAATAACCATTTTAAATATCTTCTATCAAATATTAATTATTATTTTAAAACTTATTAATATTTAACCACTCTTTTGACACAATTTTTTTTGAATAAAAATATTTTTAATTCATACGGTTCAAACTTTATAAATTCAAATCCGAAAAATAATTAATGAGGTTTAAATTTCAAATCTCATACACAAGTCATAAAATTTAAATTTTTTTAAGTTCAAACACAAAAAGCGGTTAATGGGATTCAATTGAAATTAGAGTGACATTATTTGAAGAAGAAATTATACCGTACTCTTTCTTTATTTTATTTTACTCGACTCTTATACTAAAAATATATTTTTTTTAGTTGCTTATAAAAAATCAAGAAGTTTTTATTTTATTTCAATATCACCATTATCATCAAGTAACTATACAAAGTATAATAGTAGTCAAACTTAAATTTCTAAAGCATAATTAATAAAGATTATTTGGTCAAATAAATACTTCCTTCGTTTATTTTTACTTGTATAATATTAACTTGACAAACCTCTTAAAGAGCAATGACAATTTTACTAGATCACTATTTCAATATAATAAATTCAATGTTTTAAAAAATGTACTGATAAATAACTATAGTTAATAATAAAGATAAATTATAAACTAAGTGATAAATTATCTCATAATTTTTTAAATTAAATGAATAAATTATTTTTTTAATATAACAAATAAATAAAATAAATTTGAGAGAGTAATAAATATGTTGGGTTAGTTGTAAACATATTTTAAATGTCATACAGATTGGGACCTGTTGTCGAAGATTTTGGGGGAAATTTCTGCAAAATTACACAAATGGAACGCGTTCTTTATAAGGAATCTAGAATTGACCCTTCTTATATTGGAGTGAAAAATAATATGTATTTAGATTTTTTATTTAAATTATCATTAAATACAATAATATTATACTCAGTATAATCCAACAAAATGAAGTTTAAGTAAGGTAGAATGCATACAGATCTTACCTCTACCTCAGAAGCAGAGAGATTATTTTCGATTGACCCTCGGTACAAAAATACACAAATCAAAGCAGTCCAGAAAAGGAAATAATGGATGAAACAAGGCATGTCAAACATCATCTGAAGTAGAAATATTACCACACACAAGGTTCAAGAAACAATAGATAATAATAAAAAATCTACGTGCAGGATAATATTACTACAATTACTAGTACGAGGTGATTTACTAAACAATGCTCTATTCCCTGCTATCCTACTAACAGGATACATGTCCTCCACGACCTCCTATCTAAAGTCATGTCCTCGGTAAGTTGTAACTGTGTCATGTCTTGTCTAATCACCTCTCCCCCAATGCTTCTTCGACCTACCTCTACCTCTCTTGAAACCATCTGTCGATAATTTCTCATACCTCCACAGTGAACCTCCACACTGAGGCCTCCAGGCATCTCCGCTGTACATGTCTGAACCATCACATCCTTGCTTCCCGTATCAAAATACCCTTTAACTATCAGTTGCTCACTTTTTTTTACATGAAATGTCACTATTTTTCAGATAGAAAAGGGAACAACAGATAGCTTAGATATATTTCGATATATATTTGGTGATAGTTCAGGTAGAAGACTTATGCACCTAATAATTTAGATATAAAAATTAAAAAAATTATAATATTTTAAGCGTGTTTTTTAATCTTTGCTTCTGAAAAATAAATCAAATTTAAAAAATAAAAAAATGGGCGACCAAAAATTATTTCAAATTCGGCGTTCGGGAATTCAATGAATTTCTTATCCGGTCAACGTTCTTCTCAAACGTCTTTAAGCCGTCTTTCAGAATTTGCATAATGCCCCTCCTCCTCCCTTTGTTTTCTTTTTTTTTTCTTCTTACATTGCCCCTCATCTTTCTTAAAATTATGTGTACGTTTTACCATTAAAAAAACATGATATTCTTAAAAAAAAATTAAAAAGTATTTGAAAATTAAAATTCTATTCAAATATATTAAATTTTTTTTAAAAAATAATAGAAATTTCAATAATATTAACAACAACAATAATACGTTTGATATAATCTCACAAAGTGGATTTGGGGAGGATAAAGTGTATGCAGACTTTACCTTTATCTCAGAGGTAGAAAGACTGTTTCTGATAGGCCCTCAACTCAAGAAAAATCGTCCAAAGCATTTCAAACAAAAGTAACAAACGCATAAGAAACATCAAATAGTAACAAAAACAACAGATAGTAACAAGACAATAACTACAACAAAATAATATGATAGTCGTAGTACAAACAACAATAAATAATAATAGAAATCGAAGGACAAGAATTAAAAAAATTTTGTGTTACCTTTTTATCATACAAGACTCCGAATGTAAGCCTTCGTTTCATCCACCCTGCACCAATACGTGAGTGACATCCTCGTTAATCTCCCCATTTTCTTGGATAATAGCCCCAAGATACTTGAAACTTCCTCTCTTTTGAATAACCTGTGTATCAATTCTAACTTCAACATCCACCTCATGCCTTATGACATTGAACTTGTATTCCAAGTATTTTGCCTTTAGTTCTGCTCAACCTAAACTCTTTAGGCTTCAAGATCTGTCTCCATACCCTAGTTTAGCATTGACTCTATCACGAATCTTATCACTCAGAACTTGATCATTAACAAATAACATACACTATCACACCTCCCCTTGAGTATGACGCGTCAATGCATTCATCATCAAGACAAATAAAAATGAGCTAAGGGTTGATTGTTGGTATAACCCCATTAAAACTGAAAATTGCTCTAAGTCTCCACTCATTATCCTTACCCGGGGCTAGGTTCCATTGTACATGACCTTTATCACCCCAGTATACTCCATAGGTACACCTCTATCCTCCAAGCATCTTTATAAAATCTTCTTTGAGATTTTATCAAAAATCTTTTCTAGGTTGATAAACACCAATTGTAAATTCTTCTTTCTCTCTTTATATTGCTCCGTCAGCTTCATTATCAAATGGCTGTTTAACGTGCATCGAGACAGGCTAGAATATATATCTATATATATCTATATGTAAAATAAAATTGTTTGTCAAATGACGATAATTTATTTATTTATTTACTTCTTTAAATATTAATACTAATCACAATTTCTTTTTAATATGCCACTAACTATTAGTAACACTTCACTAACACACCTCCATTAATAACATACCTAAAATTTTGACAAGCAATGTTTGTCGTACAATTCAACTTGAAAATTAATTTGACACATAATATATATAAGAATTTTTCTTGCGAATTGAAATTATTCGAGTTAATAAATTTCAAGTTTATTGTATTTGAAATAAAAGTCAGAAGAGATTATATATATAAAATATGGGACACGTGAATTATGATTTTTTTGTTTTGTAAATTAAGTATTTGTTTCATTTTACTATTTTCTCTAATGACGTTTAGTTGAAAAATAAAACTCTTACACCAAATTTATTTATTTATTTATTGGGGTCAGATTTTGTAAACGTGGGCCTTTGAAGAAAAATGAAAAATAAAAATAAAAAATTTAATGCTCCCAAAAATGATGACCAGTCAACTAACGCCGTTAAATATATTGCCGTTTCTCTCTCTTTTGCCAGTTGCCATAGACAACTCCTTACTCTACTAATTATGCTCCCACTTCCGTTAACCAAAGCCGCGCTCCATTCAACGCGTGGACCACACTTAACAGTAAAAATACAGAGAACCTATCTATCCGTTCGGTGTTCGATATTCATTTTAGAATTTAAAGAGTTCAAATTTGCGTCATGAAATTTCACTTTAAAAAATAAAACGCTTCTTGTTAAAAAAGATAACTTTATATCCCAAAACACGAAAGCAAAATTTTTACTCGTTTCGTTTATTTTATTTGTTTAATTTGAACTTTACACATCTCTTAAGAAATAATAACTGATATGAGTATTTTTTTATAATATCATATCTATTGATATTCAGGTTTTAAAAAAGTAATTTAAGCAATAAGTAATTAACGCTCAATAAAAAATATTAAAAAAGTAAAACTTTATCCTGATTGATGTAATACACTTTTTTTTATTTATTCTAAAAAAAAATGACACATTTCTATATTTAGTAATAATTTAAATTTAAAACATTTCATTTTCACAGGATGATTTATAACACGCAAATATCTATGACTATTTTAAACCACAAGTTTCAAAAGTCTTCTCATATTTTTTAAATTTTATGTCCAGTCAAAAACATCACATAATTTGAGACAGAGGGAGTATGTTTTTTTCTCTTGATTTTGTCATAGTTACTACTCTCTCAGTTTCATTTTTAGGAGAAGATTTGCATACCTATTAAGAAAAAATTAATATGAACAGTAATTTGACTAATATAATCCTATTAATTTTTTGAAAACATACAATAATAATTGTTTTCATATTTTAAAATAATTTTAAGTACTAAGGGTAGAACTAAAAATACATGATCAATTTTCTCTTAAATTTTGAAATAACTATTTTTAATATACCTAACAATTAAAATGAAACACATGGAGTATTCAGAATGCTCTATTATGCTTTCAATTTCGTTTATTCTTTTTCAGAACTATTTTTTTTTAATCGATAATTTATCAAAACTAATTTCACTATAATATTTCATTTTTCTTTAACTCTCACTCTGTGAGACTATAATTCAATAATATTATTATCTAATATTTTAAAAATAAAAAATATTTTTAATATAATGAACCAATAAAAATAATCGGGCCGAGTACTTAACGTGTGAATTGTGAAACAATACTTGCCATTTTGTCACGACCAAACGGCAGTAACAACGCTCCTTATTTTCCCCCCCACGCGTCTTCGTGTTTATAAACTCTCTCCTTTTTCTCCTTTCTTCTTTACCTTTCACATTCTTCAACGCTCCCCCATTTTGCTCTCTTCACTTTTTTTTTTTGTTCCTTCGTTCTCATACGAAAGCTTTTTCATTTTCCGGCGATCCAAATCGGAGCATAATTTTGAGTTCCGAGTTGTCGGATCTATAACAGGGTTTTATCAGGTCAAGTTCGGATCTCCGTCAGCAGATGTCGTCGTACTGGTGTTACCGGTGTACGAGGTTTGTTAGAGTTTCAGCTGGGAACGACGTCGTTTGTCCTCACTGTGATAGTGGATTTATTGAAGTTGCTGAGGGTAATATTGGGTCTCCGGTATCTCGCCGGAGGTTTCCCATGTGGAACGATCGGACAGAGTCAGATCGTAGTGTGAACATGGGTTCTCGACGGAGCCGGCGTAATCGAGGAGACAGATCTCCGTTCAATCCAGTTATTGTTCTTCGTAGTCCATCTGAAGCTCCCGGAGACGATGAAGCTGCAGCAGAGGAGCGTAGTTATGAGCTTTACTATGATGATGGTGAAGGTTCCGGTCTCCGGCCGTTGCCGCCGACGATGTCGGAGTTTTTGATGGGATCTGGGTTTGACAGGTTGCTTGATCAGTTAGCACAGATCGAGGTAAATGGTTTTGGACGGACGGAAAATCCACCGGCGTCGAAATCGGCTATCGAATCAATGCCAATTATTCAAATAGCTTCTAATCACGTAAATTCCGAGACCCATTGCGCTGTTTGTAAAGAAGCTTTCGATTTAGGATCTGAAGCTCGGGAAATGCCCTGTAAACACATCTACCATTCCGATTGTATTCTTCCGTGGCTGTCTCTTCGAAATTCCTGCCCTGTTTGCCGACATGAATTACCGGCGGAATCAACGGAAGCTGCGAATTCAGACAACTTCACTCGGTCTAGAAACGATGAAGAAGCAATGGGATTGACAATATGGAGACTTCCGGGAGGTGGGTTCGCCGTGGGAAGATTTTCCGGTGGTAGAAGGGGAGCGGAGAGAGAACTTCCGGTAGTGTATACAGAAATGGACGGTGGGTTTAACAATGGAGTACCTAGAAGAATAGCTTGGAGATCAAGAAGGAGCAATACAGGCCGAAATGGTGGTGGAATAAGCAGAATTTTCAGCAATTTCGCATCGTTTTTCCGGCGATTAACACCATCCACTCAACGCCGATCTCTCTCCATACATTCTAGTAGTTCAGATTCATCCGGGTCCGGTTCTGGATCTGCTGTTTTCAGGAGTCGGAGTGTGTCCAGTACTTCAATGTTCAGTAGGTATTTGAGGAGAAGCAGAAGAAATTGGGTACCAGAAGAGCGTAATGGTGTAACCAGATGGTAAAGAAAAATGCCAATTTTCAATTATTACTTGCTAAGTCGAAGCAGTAAACGATTGTTTCGTAGAAGCAGAAGATGAATAGCCAAAGAGAAGGCAAATGTGTCATTTTCAATTATTAGTTGTTTGAGTCAAAAATTCATTCGTAGAGCAGTCGACCAAAGAAAGAAGACACAATAGCTTCTCGAGAGAAGACAATATGTCTGTTTTTCAATTATTACTTGTTGAGTTGGAAGAGCATTCGACTAGAAGTAGAAGATTGATATGGCATAATTTCTCTTATTTATTATCTTGGTTTGATAGAAAAAAAGGCCATTTAGGAGGGGAATCTGTAAATAGAGAAGGCTTTAATATGGAATTCAATACTTTCTAGTGTCATTTTCTTGAATTTTAGCAGTATATCAAGTAATAGAAAGACAATTGTAGCTTCTTTAAAATGTGTTTATTTTTGATTATTTTTGGCAGCAAAGCAATTGAAACCAAGTTAAAAGCTGTTAGTAGTTTTGGATCTTGTTGTATCAATTTTGTGAACTCTTTTTTTCTGTATTTCTTGATCATATTTAACAATGCAGATTCTTTTTCTGTACACCTCTATAAAGATTGCAGCTTTGCATTGGGACTGAGTTATTGTGCTTTATCAAAGCAATATACTACTTTCAAATTTCTTTTTGTAACTCAAGACTGATTTTTTTTAGTTAGATTCATCTTTTAAATTCTTAATTCTTCAGTCTTCAGTTCAGATTTTTGACTTAGTTTGGATATAGAGAATCCCATTTCAGACCCACAAAAAAGAAAAAAGAAAAGAGAGATAACATTTGGCATGTGTGATGGAATTGGAAACAATGGTCCTTTCAACTGCCTAACCTTTTAGGCAAAATTACTCACATATCTGATGAATGATAGCAACAAGTTAGCTTATGAAGTAATGGTTTTGATGAATAGTATTACATCATTTGATGTAATATTTAAGGTTGGAGATGATGTTACCCAAAATTACTCAGATATCTGATGAATGATAGTAACAAGTTTGGCTTATGAATAGTAATGGTAATGATGAATAGTGTTACATCATTTGATACAATATTTAGTGTAAGGTTGGAGTTGATGTTAGGCAAAATTACTCAGATATCTGTTGAATGATTGCAACAAGTTAGCTCAAAGGTTAGTACTGGTGTTGATGAATAGTGTTACAGCAGTTGGCGTAATATTTAGTGTAAGGTTGGAAATAATGTTTGGCAAAATTACTCAGTTATCTGATGAATGATAGCAACAAGTTAGCTTCTGAATAGTAATGGTGTTGATAAATGGTGTTACATCAAAGGGATATAATATTTAAGAGAAAATGCATAAAATTTCTCTTAAACTTGTCCACATAACTTAGTTTAGTACTTTAACTTTGCGAGCGTTTATTTACCTTCCTAATTTAATCGAAAGTGAATTAATACCACCATCTTAAGATAATCCCAGATTCATGCATAGAAGTGTTATACACGCACCTGACACGTGTATAACACCATTATTTTTAATTTTTTTCATTTTTATCATATTTTTCAGTTTTTTCTTTCTTCCCACTTTTTTTCTTTCCATATTCATGGCCACATTTCAGATTTACAACACACACTCATACCTTGCTTATAATTCAAAGACTTCTCAATAAGATAATTTGTAGATGAGATAAACAATCTAATTGAAGAAAGAAAAGTTGCCGGAATTCAATTTTTCCTGGACGAGTGCGACGATTGCAATTTCAATTTTGAATCTTGAATTTTGATTAAGAAAAGGGAAAGATCTGAGAAAAATGTTTTAATTAGTATTTTAAAAAGAAAACATATATGGGTCAGCTTCATCAGAAAAATGGTATCAAAAAATAACTTTTTCGATCAACTAAACCCATGTATAATCTACCTATAAAATAATTTTTTTAATTATTATGTTGCAATATTAAACTCATCAAGTAATTTAATCTTTAAAGAAATTAAAAAAAAAAGAAGAAGAAAATGACATGGAAGATGAGAAAAGATAGTGAGAAATTTGATTGGTGTTGAAGAGAAGAAGCTAGAAAGAAGAAGAATAAGAGGGATAGAAAAGAAGAAGAAAGAGAAAGGGTAAAAAGGAAAAAAAAAAATCTAAAATGAAAATAAAAAATAAAAAAAACATAATTAAATATAACTAATTGCATCATCCAATTAGAAGATGACATATGAATAGTTTTAGATCATATTTAATATTTTTTTTACTCTAACGCGCTTTTCAAAAATTAATTTTTTTTTGCCACATCACTTATTAAGGTGATATTAATTCACTTTCAATTAAATTAGGGGGTAAATAAACGCTCTTAAAGTTAAAGTACTAAACTAAGTTATGTGGACAAGTTTGAGATGCGTTTTATGCATTTTCCCTAATATTTAATGTAAGATCGGAGACGATGTTAGGCAAATTACTCAGATATCTAACGAATGATAGCTACAAGTTAGCTTATGAATAGTAATGGTGTTGATGAATAGTGTTACATCATTTAATGTAATATTTAGTTTAAAGTTGGAGATAATGTTAGGCAAAATTAAATTATTAGTACTAAATATAAGTGTGTATTTTTTTTTAAAAAAAATTGATTAAAAAAGAAAAATGTTACATAAATTGGGATAGAAAGAGTAATAACTACTTATTCACTAAAATATTTACAATATGCATAGATATAAGTATTTCGTAAAATAATAAAAACACGTGGAAACTAATTTGGATAATGTGATTACGTAAAGCAAGTTTTTTCAAAGAAAATGCAGTTACTATCAAAGGTTGTGATAGAATGATACGTAACCCTTCATCTTTAATCAGAAGTCTTTAATTTGAACTCTATGAATATAGTCGCTTTTGCTAAGATTAACTTAATTCATAAAATGAAACTTTTCGATAGAAATCTGAATTAGTTGAATCTCAAAATATATTAGCTTGAAATTTCTTGCAGTTAACTTTTGAAAAGATGTAACATTTCCTTTGTTGTCTTTATTAATAAAATCAGTCTTGGAATGGAAAAAAGAAAAAGAAAAAGAAAAGAAAAAGAGAAATTGATGTTGAAGTTTCAATGAAACAACCTTATTGGACAAATAAATTCTTGAAAATAGGAGGTTGTTTCAAGAAAATTACTGACTGTGCTTTTGAGAGTTGTTGCGCGATCTCTAGCGGTCTCTGACTTAGTCCTCGAATTTTAAGTTTCACTCGTTTTTCAATTTGCTTTGCTTTCATATTGACTTTTATACTTGATTAAGTAGTATTCCACTCGTGAAGTGGTGTATGGGCTAAACCATGATGTATATTGAATTTTCTATCTTATTTGTATTTTATATTTTTTTATAAAGTTTATAGAAAAAATTTTCTTCACAAAAAAGAATTCTTCTATATCTATCCTTTTTGTAGAGAAGAAATTTGCAATTTTATAAATAAAAGATCTTTGCTTCTCATATATAATACAATAACATCAACAATGTAATTATAACATATTTATATTTATGTTAGTATACTATTTTTATATTAGTATACTCAGTCAATTGATCAAATTCGTATCATATTATAACATTTTTATGTAGTTTTTCTTAACATCTGATTTATCGTAGTTCAAAGTTCTGCAATTAGCTTCCGCATGCCGGCTTATTATTTCAGTCCCAATAATTATTTTTTCTGTTTATCTTTACTTGTCATGTTCCCTTTCTCGAAAATCAAACTATATGAACGTTAATCAATATTTTAAGATTTATATATATATATAATATTAATATGAGAAGAATTATAATTTATAATATTTTTTTTGTATAGTTTTCGAGTATTAAAATTTTAATTTTAAAATATTAAATTAATTTAATTTAATTTATCTTCAAATATTAATTAAATAAGTTTTTGAAAAGCAAAAATAAAATATTAACAAATAAAAATAAACGGAAGAAATATAATATAGAAAAGTCTCACCACATATTCAGGCTATGCAATTCGAGGATTTTGTTTACATGTTTGGGCCACCATTTCTATTATACAACCCTAGTCGGTTATGAATTTAAATATGTTTTCGTTTCTAAATAAGTGTTGTTGTAGTAAAAAGAAAAATATTTTAAAATAAGTATTATTTTAAAAATTTTAAGTGAAGAAAATATTCTTTTCATTTATTTTTACTTATTCTCTCTATAGTACTAAAAATATATTTTTATTTTTATTTGTCACTTTTAGTATATCAAGATAAAAATATTTTTTTAATTTATTTTTCAAGATTTAAGACTGAACATCAATTAATATAGATAGTGTGGTAAAATACTCGTGACAATCGTTATTTGTTAAGGATCGTACAAAGTCCAAATTAAACAAGTAAAAGTGAACGAAAGGAGTAATTGTTTCCAACAATACCCTTATATTAAAGAACTACTTCTTAATAGTGCATCAATTTTTTTTAGAAAAATTCAATAAATAGGGATAACTTAATTATATATATATATATATATATATATATATATATATATATATATATGAACGTAAAATGAGCTAAACCAATATTTATTTTAAATCGAGTAAGTATTATTTTTTTCCTTGTCTTTTAAAAATCTATTGAAGATCAACAAGTGCTTTTTTATTTCATTAAATACTGAAAAATATAACTGTAAGAAGTTATATTGGATAAATAAGTGTTAAATATAAGTAATTAAGTAATTACTTCTCCGATTCATTTTATTTGTCATGTATTTGTTTCTTAAAAAAATATTAATGAAAAAAATAATTTAACTAAATTATCCCTATTTATGCTTCAATCTCTGTTTAATATTCTCTCTATATTCATTGAGTAAAGATAAAAAAGAAAATATGACAATAAAAATGGATCAGAAAGAGTAATTACTTCTTGAAATATGAAATGATAACTGGTTTGGACCAATTATTTTTAGCAAGCGCGACAACTAAAATGAATCAGTGGAAGTACATGTTGTGTCTTATTTTTCTTTTTAAACTATCTAAAAAGATAGTCTTTTTTTTTGTATTTTGCAATTTTTTTTATATTTTGCAATTTACTTATTTCAATATTCTTATTTTACCCTTATTAATATTTTCTTATATGAATGACACGACATATCATGAGATTCAAAGGGTATTTTTTAGATGTGTTGCATACACTACGACCACAAGCTTCATAACTTTTTGCTATATTATTAAATTTTGTGTTCAATCAAAATAAAACAAATAAAATAAAATAAATAGAAGTATCAAAATTTTACGGAGCACCACCAATGGATATGATGGAATAATCATCGAAGAGTAAATCTTTTTAAACTCTATCTGTGACTGATATAGTTTGAAACCATTCATCCTTAACTAAACGTCTCAAACCCAAATCATGAAAATTGAAGAACCTTAAGATAAATAATGAGTGATGAATGTTTTGTGTTGGTTAAGATTCGAATTAATCGAACCAATAAATTTTATCGAATGCCTAAAAGAAACTAAAAAGATAATATAAGAACATGTTATTCAAGATAAAATAAAAAATTTAATACTACAAAAACTTAACAAATACAGAAAATAAGACATAATTTCTTAGGAATGATATACATTGGGATGAAGTTGTTTTTGATAAAAGATAGTCTTACCTTCTAAATTGAAATTTTATGTGTCAATCAAATTAATCAAGCTTTAAAATAGATAATAAATACTAATTGAAAAACTAAACAATTAGATATATCAGAAAAGAGTTATATTTGCCCTTATACTCTCACTAACAAGTTATATTTATCATTTGTTAGACTTTTTAAATATATTTGTGTTTTTCATTCACTTTTAGGATTATATTTGTCCTTGTACTCTAGAAAAAGTCATATTTACCCTTATTGTGTTAAAAATCTCTGTGTCTCATCTTAATTTTTCTATGTGACGCCTACGTGACGTCTACATGACACTTTTTCTTCAATTAAATTTACTAACCTGTTTAAACTCTTTTAATCCGCCCGCCGATCAACAAAACAATTAAAACTCAAAAGCTTTATTATTCATTCATAGTTGATACGATTTCACCACTCAAATCTCGTCCAAATTAAAACTCAATACCTATTAATACGATAGAGTAATACTTGTTCTAAAATTTTTTATTTATTGCACAAAAAAAAATGGTTAGAAAATCCAAAAGAATTGTTGGAACAACTCTTACCATATTGCAATAACAAAAGGTGGGTTTAGTTTGAACAAGTTTTGATTAATGGTGAAATCCTATCTAAGATGGATGGACAATAAAATTTTTGAGTTTTAATTTTCTAGTGGTTCGAGTGAGTGGGTTAAAGAGTTCAATTGGGTTACTAGATTTAATTGGAAAAAAAAGAAGAAGAAGAAGCCACTTAGACATCACGTAGGTGTCATGTAGAAAAATTAAGATGTCCCAACATAAAAATTTAACACAATAAGGGCAAATATGATTAATTATTTTTTAATAATAAAAGAGCAAATATGACTCTATAGTTGAATGAAAAGAACAGATAGATTTAAAACGTAGAACGAAAGACAAATATAACTTATTTATTAAAGTAGAAGGATAAATATAATCCTTTTCTGTTAATATAACCCGGAATGGAGGGGGTAACGTGTATAAGAAGTTGCGAAGCTAAAAATTTTACTAAAAATATTGAGAACTTTAATATATATCTCTAAAACGTTATTTTTAATCTATATAAATGATATCATTTTTTTTACATATATATATATATAATTTTTTAATAAAAAATATTCGAGTGATCATCATCCTCGCATATTTATGTTGGGCCTAAATTCCTAATAAGCCCATGAAAGTCGAAATGTGAAATGGGATATTATTCTTTTTCTTTGAATAGAAAAGAGTAGATAGTAGTTTTCATAACACATGACAAAATTGGCTTTGGATCCCTTCAAATCTAATTGGACTTTTTTGCGTGTGAAATTTGACTCTACTTTTGTTCTCTACTCAGTCAATTCTCCAACACACAACTACACACAAAGAATGTGCTCGGTCGGAAGAAAAATATTTTTAAAAAAATATTTTTAAAGAAATAAATAGATATTTTATTTATTTAATTTTTTTGAGTTTATAGAATAATAATAACATATTCAGTGTAATTTTTTTAAAAAAGAAGAGATTTAACAGGTACAAGAAACAACAGGTACGAAAGTAAAAAAAGAAATTATTAAAAATATTTATATATAATCTAGACAAATATTATAGAAGGCGTGGGGGTGAGGGTAAGGGTAGGGGTAGGGGTGATGATGATGAGAGCTGTGAGGATGGATTGAAGATGAGGTGTGTTGGAGGGTGAAAACCACACAATCAATGTGGAATACCGTTTGTGGAATTTATTTTCTCTACTTTCGTAGTTTCATTAGAAAAGTAATTTTCTTCATTTTTTTTTAAAAAAATTTAACCAATAAAATGTAAAAAAATTAGAATTCTCCGCACCAAACACACCTAAAGCTTTTTCAATGTTGAATAATGGAATGAAATTCACATAATATCAGAAAAGAAAATGTTTTTGTATGAATCTAAAACTCAAAATAATTTTCATAAATCTTGTGATATATATATATATATCGATCTTGTAGTAATGATGTTAATTTCCTTAAAATTGTCGAGCTGACTTTCTAACATATATGCATGTGAAAGTAGGGATAACTAATTAAATTAATAGCCTAAAGTCAATTTTTAATATAAAATATCTTAAATATATTTAATAAGATTCATATATACTTTGATGCAACATGTAAGTCTAACAAAAACGTGAAAAAAATTAATATTTCTCCGGTTCTACTCGCATAAATTATTGAAAGTGAAAGTTCAAGTTTTAAAATTGATCGAACAAAATCCTTCATAATTTATGTACTTCCATCTTTTTCAATATTAAATGGAGTAAGATTCACAAAATATAAAGAAAAATAATTTCTTTTTGTATAAATCAAAAACTCATAGTAATAATTGTCACATATGTTGATTATAATCCACCTTGTTGTTACTTGTCAATATATTGAATATAGTGACGATCGATCTCTATATACTTAATGCGCTCGTGAAATATTGGATTACAATGAGAGAGAGTAAATATTTAAAATTTACACTCAATTATTTTATTTTATTTTGATAAAAATTAATAAAAGTCTGTTGATTTTTAAAATGTAAAATTAACATAAAAATTAATTTTTGTGTTTAAATGAAATATGAAAAATAAAGCTGAAGGATTAAAATGGTAGATCGAGTTAAAGTATCAAAATGAAAAATGAAGTGTATATGTGTTTGGCCTTAATAATATTAGTATTATTTATTTTTAATACATTGTATTAAACAACAAACTAAAGCCGCGAAGAAAAACAATATTTTTTTGTGCAATTATATTTGCACAAAAAGAAAATAAAAAAATCCAATCTTTTATTTCCCCCTTATGAATTTGTGGATTATTTGTTGATTAAGCTAATGGAAGACCAATTTCAGAATCCCACCAGGTAATTTCGTTTTTCCATTTTGGGTTTTTAATAGACTGAATACTTTATTCAACAGTATATGTTATTGTTTATCCAATTTCATCTCTAAAAGTTCTGGCTATTATTTAGGGAAAATTTTCTTTGCTCCTCTATGTTTTCTTCTCATGAGTAGCAGTAGCAGGGGTGGAGCCAGGGTATCCCAAGAAACCCCTTCCTCGAAAAATTATACTGTATATATAAGGTCACAAGAGTATTTTTTATGTATGTGTAGAGTAGATGTTGAATCCTATTGAGTTCTTGTTGTGTGTGTTTACCTTTTTATATTCCGAAAACTCCTTAGTGAAAATTTTGATTTCGCCGCTGAGAGTGACTATGAGATGTTAGAAGGGGATGAAATGTAGTGGATGCACCACTTTGATATATACTCCCGCAGTTTCAATGTACCTACATTATTTCCCTATTTGGAATGATATTTATATATTGCGAAACAATTGAACTTTAAACTTGTCATTTTAAGTGTCGGAGTCAGGAATTCAAAAAGAAATCTTTTTTATGTCAAGGGGATTCAACAATTTATATATATGCAAAAAAAGATAATTATTTTTATCCTATTTTCATAGTATAATATTTCAACAGAGGGGGTTCCGTTGGACTCACCTTGCAGCCCTCTGCCTCCGCACAGTGGCGAAGTCAGAAATTTTGACAAGGGTGTTCAAGGATATTTTCAAGGTTTGGTATGTAGGTATGAAAAGTAATATTTAACTTATATATATAATATAATTTTCCGCTGGAAGGTATGTATGCCCCTGCCTCCGTCCCTACTCATTTTATCCTTAAATAAGAAGTTTGTGTAAATGCTATGGCATGTTTAAACTATAGGTTTCAAAAGTCTTTTCTTTCTTAAACAGTTAAACTTCACGTTGAGTCAAACAATGTCGCATAAATTGGTATGGAGAGAGTATATGTTTTATAAAAGTTGTCTTTAAATTATCTATATTTCTTGAGCTTGAGGTACTGGTGCACGCAAGCACTCATGGCTTATATGCTGGTTCGACTACCTTGACGTTTGTTTTTTAATGTTAAATATGGTGGAGGAGCTTAGGAATTTTCCAATTCGGAACTTTAAACGCACTAGTTACTGATATTCTATCCTTTAACCTTTAGATTTTAGATAAGCAACTCATGGAGTAATGAGATGTTAATGTCTTGTCTTATAGTTGATCTGCTATTGGTTACAGTTGGATGAGATGGTTTTATGAATTACAATCTAAATTTGCTAGATTCATATCATTCTTTCTATGGAGTTCATTTAAAAAATTACACTTACTGTTAACTTAGACACGACATTTACTTTTTGGAAAGATACGTAATGAATGTGATAGCTGGCCTTTCTCCTCGGTCCACAGGGACAAGGCATAAGACCGGTGCTAAGAGTTATGCTATGTGGAAATATACGCACTTGGTAATAGCTTATCAGCTATTCAACTTTGTAAGGAATTGACTAATAATATCTATCTCCGAGTGTTCTTTACTATGGAACCTCATTCACAAAAGAGTGTCTTGGAAATGCAGAAGATTAAACAGCACATCAACTTGGGATAAATGAACTAATTTATCAATTCATAGCTAATGAGTTATAGCTCGATTAGTTTGATTGAGTTTGATTCCCACCTCTGCTAAACTGGCAATATGAAAAACAATTGAATGTTGATAGCTCATTGTGCTCTCTTTCTGAATGTTTAGTAACCACACTATCTCTTTCTCTCTTGTTTATCTTTATATAACAATTTTTTTGGAGGAAAAAAAAAAGGGGACATGGAGAGCATAACGGAGATAACCTTTTTATTTATCCATTGTTTTTTATCTTATTCGAATGAGCATATTCCGAACATTTCTCATGTGCTAGAATTTCATCATGTTCTTGTATCCTTTTCATTGAAGAGATTACAAGTTTGTCAAATGTCTGATTAGATTGTCAAGTTAACTTATAGCTATGTAGTATTGGAGTGAAATAGACCTAGATAGAGTTGAATGGATATAAAATATTCAAACTTCTAAAATATAAAAAGATGTAAAGTATTCATATATTTTTCCCCAACTAAATTGGGATTGAGGCAGTGGAGATAACTGTTGCAATATATTTGTTGACTTTTATCTTATTTGTGTGAAGCACATTCATGATTGTGAATTATTGCAGGAAGTTTGTTCTCTGTTACAGAAGCTGTCTAGTTCATAGGTTATCACCACTCACGAGCCTGATATGTCATCATGGAAAGGAACTGCAGATGGCCAGTTTATTGCTAAGTCAAGCTATCAATGTATTGCCAGAAACGTTTCTCCTAATTCAGTCTGGCAATAGAAAAGAATCGGGAAAACTGCTGCACCAAAAAAGGTAGCTCGCTTCACTTGGCTTATTGCAAAATATACAGTCCCAACGCAGAACAACCTGTAAAAATGAGGTCTTAAACTCTGGAACATGCGTGTACTTTGTGAATGCTGGGAAGAGGATACCAACCGTCTTTTCCTTCACTGTTTTGTTATCACTCAGCTGTGGAACCTCTTCTTCAACAATTTGGGGATTAATTGGACCATGCCTAAATCCACTGTTGACTTCCTATGATGTTGGCTCAAAAATGAACTAGGAAAAGCGTCGGTTAAGGTCTGGAATTCCATCCCAGAAGCCATTTGGTTGTCCACCTGGAAGGAAAGGAACGCAAGATATTTTGAGAGCAAACGAAAATCTGTTAGTATAGTCAAATACAAATGTATTTCGACACTTTCTTTCTGGTGCAATATGGCTTCATTTAGTGATGTCGAAGCCAGGATTGAAATTTTCAAGCACTTTACTCAACTTGTAGTGATGTTAATTGTGCATATTCTCCAGCACTCACTTGACGCTGGTTATCAATAAACTTATCCTTTGCCGATCAAAAAATGAAGGAGCTAAAATAGCTTTTCCTATACATGCGAGTATTTCCTCATGTTCTTGTATCTCTATTAAGACAAATATCAACTTAGATTAATTAGTTAATTTGTGATTACTTAGTATTTGGATGAAATAGATCTGAATAGAATGGGGATATGGAGTGTATGTATTGCTGACCCCAACTAATTTGGGATTGAAGCGTGGTTGATTTCTTGGTTGATGCCTTGATAAAATATTTGTATACACGGAAGCACAAGTTTTTACCAATACAGGCATTTCTGGATTACCCAAGGTTTACCCAAGGTTTTTGCCAATCGGATTCCTCTTCCTAAAAGAATATTATTAGTTTTTTACTTTAAAAAGAGGGTTCTATTAGTTTTGTCGTGTTCAAGAGAGTAGTGTTGAGTAGCTAGTGTATTTTTCTAAAGCCTGTATTCGATATTCCTGTTGCGTAAGGAACTTTTCATGGCAGTTTTATTTGTAAGGCAATGCCGACATGTGGTGATCTTGAAGATAAGGTTCATGCAAAAGAAGCCTTACCGCTGAGGAATCAGACAAAGAGAACACTGTATCAGCACCGACAACTTTGATATATAAAGTTCGGATTCCTCGATGCTGCATTTCATTGTGGCTTCTGGCATTGAAGGTATTCTCTTCCTCTTTTCAGGTTCATCAGATCTCTATTTCCCTTTGTTGCTACCTCTTTTAAGTTTGCCTTACAATTTGGTAAATCATCCTATGTTATGCTTGAATGGTCTTGTGATTTCTGGTTCTTCTATTTGATTATGTTTGTACTTCATTAGCAAATCACCAGTCTACTTGAAATTGTTAGTTTTCCTACCCTATGATTTGGCAGTTTGAGTAGTTTACTAGTGGCATGAGTGTTTTTGAACAATGATTGTCACTCGGCATGCTAATCCCTCATGCAAGGATCTTTTCTAGAAAGCATCCTGCATAAGCACGACGTTAACCTGTTTCAGATTTGTTGAGTGTCACCATGCACTAGGCTAAGATGGTGATTGTGGTAGAGGAAGAAGAGATCAGAGATCCATGATACTCAATTTGACTCTTCTGCTGAGTTATGTTTGTGCTATTGGGATCTCAAACAAGGGCTCAATTTGTTAAGTTTGAGGAAATCAGAAGTCATTTGGTAATGAATTTATTGCACGATGCTAGAAGTACAATTCCTACTACACTCTAGCCATCAAGTGGATTCTCTTTTTGTCCAAACTTCCATATCAAATAGTGAAACTTCTTTTAATTGTACTTTCTTTTCTCTTTACCGAATTTTTATGTACCACTTCCAAAGCAGGCCAAGCTGCATTATTTATGAGCTAGTCCTTTCTTTTTGTGTAGAAAACCTATCAATTAACATTTATTTGGCTTTTCCTTCTCATAATGGTTTGCCAACTATATCCTTAAAGTTAGTGGAACCGTCAACTGTTTCCTTGGCCTGCCCGTCCATCCATATTTAGTTGCTATTAGAACTTCATAGTGGATAATTCAAATACTCTAAAGCAGAAGTTTTATATGTAATCAGTTGCTTGAAGTCACATCTATAAAAAGGACTTCAACTTTCTGACCAATAAAAAGAAGGCCTTGAACCTCCTGATTTTCTCAAAATGAGTTGGTCAATTAGATGTGGCAGCGTTGGGAAGAAGAAGGCCTCAAATTGAACTAATTAGCTGTTTTTACTGAATGGTCCTCCTTACTTCTCCTTTATTTTTATCTTTACTCGTGCAACTACTTATCTCAATGTTTAAAGATCTGATTTACTTCTTTGGAAAATACTGACTGAGGCCGGGACTGATCATGCTTGCTTTTGAAAAAAGGGTGTAGGGGGAGGGAGCTTTATAAGGGCTAACAATCTGATAATTTGAATTTTGCAGACATCTTCACTCCAAGTGAACGTGAGGAGTGCTTTTCTGAGGCCTCGACAGATCTTGGCCGTTTTGGCCAGTCGTATGCAACAAAATGTGGACCCTGGTAATCATAGTTTTCAAAATTAATAAAACTACTCACTTAACATTCTTCTCTTCTAGAAGTTATGATGGTGAATATTTAGTATATTTTGTTTTGACTTATGGTCGTTTTTCAAGTGCTTCCTTTTAGCACCACAGGATTGTTGAATCTTAAATTAAGCACTCGTATATTTCGGTGCATTTGTCTTTGTTTCCTTTGAATCAAGCAGTGAAAGTCATGCAGCCAAAGAGCAAAAGATGTTGTCGATATGTCCTTAATGGCTTGGCTACTATTTGTATTACTCTTATCTTGCATGTTTTCCAAAATGGTGATCCTTTTCCTGTAAACCAGAGTATTTGTTCTGTATACTTGTATAGAGGTCAAGAAAGACTTGCCAGTATGTAGTCTAGTCTTGTTTTGATACTGCATTTTCTTTACCTACCAGCGCAGATTTTTCTCAAGCCCAACAAGACTGTCCTCCGTCGTTATGCCTACCATAGGTAAAGTTTCTGCCTCATCTTTTTGATTCTTTTCTTGCAAATTCTTTATGTGGTTCCTTTCTATTAGTTATCCATTCATTAAACTGTTTGGCAGGTCTTTTCCTCTATGCTATATTCCCTCATGAAGACGAAGCATTGTTTTGTGCGGTAACTCCTGTCCTAGTATTAAGCTGAATATTAGTGAGAATTTTTCTTGATTGATTTTAAGTATTCTTTGTGGCATAGTATTTTGAGATAATGCTGTCATATTTTCACATGCAGGCCTCCATTGCTCTACATGTTGTTCCGGTGATAGTAGTCGTTATGATATATGAAATTTGTTGTATCTATCAAGCTCGAGGCAGAACAAGGAATATATCATTTAGCTGCGTGATTAACTGTGATGCATTGAATGTCTGTATGCCTTTATCAGAATCATTTTACACCAGAAGACGATTGCAAGAGCTGAGGCTCCAAATTGCTCTTCTAGACCGTGAAATTTATGAGTTTCGTATGTTTGCTATCCCTATCTGCTAAAACTTTTTGTAGCAATAGTTTTGCTGTGTATATGTCCTTGGGATCAGTATCATAGACTCACCTTTGAAGATTCTGTCAGGAAAATAAAAATGATCCTTTTCTTATATTATATGGTTGTTTCCATGTGCAGGAAACATGACCAACGGATTTGTGCCTTTTCCTAGAGTCATCGGAGTTCCTGCCATGCTTGTCGAAGAGTTAAATGCCTTACCTGTTTACAATTACGAAGGCACTGGTCTAGAGCGGTAAGTCACAAGCATTTTAAGTCATGCTTTTTTCTCTCAAGCCTTGGATTCACTGGAATTCTTGTGTACATGGAGTATGGCTATTGAACAACTGAACATAAACCTGCGGTTTTCAAGTCTATAGTACTAGTTGTTCACATTCTGTTCAGCTATCTACTAAAAGCTTTTGCATATATTTTTAACCAAAAATAAAGAAAAAAAGCTTTTGAATATATTTTTCAGAGATTGGGGAAAACAATAAAGTTTGAAATTTGAAAATGTGCAACAAAGAGAGTAATGACTTGTGCATTCATCTAGTTTGATTTGAAGGATCAAATGTTTAGTTGAAAGATGAGTACTTCTCGATGAGCTTATTTTTTTTGTATTGACATTTTTATATACAACGGTGAGTTTATGGAAACACAAACTTTTTCTTCTCCTCGACTCTTTAGTTATTGAACAGCTTGTTATTTCATTCTTTATTGATCTTTCATGCAGTGAGGATGCACCAATGCAACAAGCCTCGTCTTCTTCAGCTTCACCAGAGGTATTTTCTTTCAGATGCTCTTGACAACCTCTTCACGTCTATTTTAGCTAGCCCTGGTTTTCCTTTAGTTGCTTGTCCGTCTTCTCTTTATTGGATAAATCTTTGCCCTGAGCAAAATAATTGTCAAATCCAGAAGCAGTAGTATAAAAATAAATTCTCTCAGAGCTACTTGCCTTGAGTTTCAAGAGAAGGAGAGGGCAAAAGACCTAAAACTCTCATGAATTCTGTATTTTGCAGCCCGTTGATGAGAATTCTAACAGTATATTTCTAGCTCCACGATATACTCGTGTCCTATCTGGTCATATGAGAAGAACCTTTCTGTGCTTGTTTTTTACGAAATCCTTCATTCAACTTGCTTAAAACATATGGTTTTGTTCTCAGTATTTGTAATGTACTCCTTTCCGATGAAAAGATCATTTAAATACTCTTCCCCCCTTCAAACGAAGCAGGAACCTCAGACGATAGAAATAACAGAAGACGATGGTTCATCTGCTGATTTGATATGTAGTATTTGCATGGATGAAGTTAAGAAGGGAGAGCTCATTCGTAACTTGCCATGTTCACATCAGGTTTTCCGCCTATTCTATCTGATACTTTCCTTCCTTTCCTCTTATGCTAATCCACAAAATTATCATTCTTTTTTTTTTCTTTACCTGCAGTTTCATATCGGATGCATTGATAAATGGCTCAGGATGAACGCTTCATGTCCAATCTGTAAACTCATACTGGGGTCACGAAGGAGGATGCAACTCGTAGAAGGATGAAATATTCTGCGGACTTGCAAAGCTTAAAACTTATGTTTGAATGTTTCTGTAGCAACTTGACAAGGCTAGAGACCTTGTCTACTATGTTATGAAGAATAAAAGAATTCTTATAAGAATTCTCTACTGAAGTTTACAAACTTTGTTGAAGCAGTATGTAAATTAATAGGCATAAAAGCCTCTACTGTTTCCCTGTTGAAGTTTGTATGAATCTGAAGTTTGTGTTACTATGAAAGTCATGTTAAAACTTTTGTGTGTTGGTAGTAGTAGCAAATGATGCTTTTTTTGCTGATGTTTCTGGTAAAATCACACAGAAAAGAGTTGCAATTTCAGTGGAAATACATTTTGGTTGTTTGGGATGAGGAGTAATGCTTCCGAGCATGGGATAAAAGAAAAATGAGACCACTTAGATCAGAATAACATTCATCGAACATAGAGTAGAACCGGTCGTGGAAGAGATTCATGGACTAAGTACAGTAAAAAGATGGGTGCTTGATTCCAATACAAGAGGTGTTTATCAATGCGAGTTTGTGCAAGTATCAGCTGAATATCGTGATTGATGAATGAATGTGTGGGTTGATTGTACCTCTCACCTAGTGAGAAGTAATGAGGCTAGTCTCTCCCTTTCCTCTTGAAAATATAGTAGTGGGAATGCGTTCTCAAAAGAATTTAAGAGATTAAGAATTTTTTTTTAATAATATTAATTATCAGAAAATAACTTATTCTGCCATATAATATACTAAAATAGTTTATCAGTAACAATTGAAGTATATTATGATACTCACATGGTATTTATCATATAGTGATAGGGTCTCGTAGAGGACTGATTCATCTTTCAAGAAAAACACTCTCCAATACTTTAAGATACTGCATGATACATTCGGTCCTTTATGATACCAATTTGATATATATTACATACTGACAGAGTATCATAGATGACATATCCATTCCTTAAACACAAAGTGCTCTGTCCTCTACGATACTCACATGTTATATATCATATACTGACATGGTATCATAAAAACAAGTTCATTCCTTCAGAATAATTTTAATAAAAATAGAATTTAAGCTTAATTTTGATATTTTATTTTTATATCATTTTTTTTGCAAGTTTTACTTGTTAAAAAAACAGAGTCGTACTTTAGATATAAATTTTAGTTTCATAATCAAAAGATTTTCTTTAAATAAAAATATATTTTATATTAATTTTAAATTTAATAAATATGTTAGTGACTTTAATATTTTTCTTTATTACTTTTTTGTTGTAGCCCAATTATTTAATTTTTTAATACTTTATTAGTCTAAAATAATTAATAATATTTATATTTTATTTTATTTTATCTTGAAAAAACACAAAGAAAAAAAGAGAGGAGAAAAGGCCAAAAAAATAATAAAAAAGATAAACCAACCGAAAAAACAATTAAGATAAAAAAAGCACAAAAATAAAAAAGAAAACAAAACAAAAATAAAAAGGACTAAAAAGGTGGAGAAACAACCTGTCTTTTGGAAGCTATAGACAAAAAATAAAATAAAATAAAGAGTTATCTTTTTTCCATAATTTCCTATATAAAGTAACCTATAAAACACGAATAGCGGTAACCGTTACTAAACATTAGATCACACCTTTAAATGCATATAAAGACGAAAATAGCTAAGTTCTAAGAAGTCATTTAATAACTGGTTTGAATATGAGTTATTCAGATATTAAATTTTGCATAAATAATATAATATTTTGGTAGTTAATTAGGAGGTAAGTTATCCATATATAAAATTAATACGGTATTTTTTAAAGAAATCTACATAACTAAATACATGTATAAGTTATGAGAAAATTTATGTATTATTTTATGTAAAATAGAAAGTGAAATAAGTAGTACATGAATAACTTATACATGAATAAGATAAAAAACTAAAAAGAATAAAGAACATCTACTTTTCCATAATTTCCTCAATAAATTAACTTATATAACATGAATAGCGGTAACCGTTACTAAACATTAGATCACACTCTTAAATGCATATAAAGACGAAAAGTAGGTAAGTTCTAAGAAGTCATTTGATAACTGATTTGCATATGAGTTATCCAGATATTAAATTTTGCATAAATAATATCATATTTTAGTAGTTAATTAGGAGGTAAGTTATTCATATATAAAATTAATACGGTGTTTTTTTTAAAAAATCTACATAACTAAATACATGTATAAGTTATGAGAAAATTTATGTATTATTTTATATAAAATAGAAAATAAAATAAGTAGTACATGAATAACTTATACAAGAATAAGATAAAAAACTAAAAAGAATAAAGAACATCTACTTTTCCGTAATTTCCTCAATAAAGTAACCTATATAACACGAATAGCGGTAACCGTTACTAAACATTAGATCACACCTTTAAATGCATATAAAGACGAAAAATAGTTAAGTTCTAAGAAGTCATTTGATAACTGGTTTGAATATGAGTTATCCAGATATTAAATTTTGCATAAATAATATCATATTTTGGTAGTTAATTAGGAGGTAAGTTATCCATATATAAAATTAATACGGTATTTTTTTAAAGAAATCTACATAACAAAATACATGTATAAGTTATGAGAAAATTTATGTATTATTTTATATAAAATAGAAAGTGAAATAAGTAGTACATGAATAACTTATACATGAATAAAACAAAAAACCAATTAAAAAGAATAAAGAACATCTACTTTTCCCTAATTTCCTCAATAAATTAACCTATATAACAAAAATAGCGGTAACCGTTACTAATCATCGGATCACACCCTTAAATGCATATAAAGACGAAAAATAGCTAAGCCCATAAGGGTCATTTGAATAGGAGTTATCTAGGTACTAAATTCTGCGTAAATAATATCACATTTGATAGTTGATTAGGAGGTAAGTTATTCATGTATAAAATTAATATGGTATTTTAGTTTGCAATTTAGAAATCTATATAACTGATATATGTATAACTTATGAGGGACACTATATATTATTTTATGCAGAATAAAAAATAAAATAAGTAATACAAAAATAACTAAATCTTATATAACTAATTATTTTTATAAAATAATATAAATATTTTTTTATAACTAATTTATATATTATTAATACATGCGTGTGACTCTTTATTGAAGTTTGACATAGTGGGAAGATGAGATGGGTAAGTCAGGTAATTATTTATAGTTGTATGGGTAGTTTAGGTAATTTATGGGTACATAGATTAAAAAAAGGATAATTAAATAGGTTCATACAAATAATTTGTGAACTTTTTCCTTGTAACAATTAGGTGGGAAAAGTATTAGTGAAATAATCATGGTTTAACATAAAAATAAAATTTAGATAAAATTCTCATACTTAAAATATGAAAAAATTTATAAAAGTTTGAACCTTGTTAATTGTTTCTTGATTTTGAATTTATAAATATCTGAACTTCATGAATCGTTTCTTGATTTTGAACTTATAAATATTTTTATTCCCATGAATTGTTCATGTGATTAAAAATTCCAACAAATTTTTGAATTTCATGAATCGTTTCTTGAGTTTCACTTGTCAATATTTTGAATTCCATTAACATTTGCTGGAGTTATTTCGTGTTTTAAATGAGAGTATTTTTGTCCAACTTTTTTTTTCTTTTTTGTAAATAGAGAAAGGTATAAAATAGAGCTTTGATTATGTTGTAACCATTTGCAATTCCTTGTAGCACTTTCTACGCATGAAAGATATCTAAATGTTCAAGAAAATAATATCATAAGTTTGACTAGATTCTGTTTTAATTAATTCTTAAAGGTACACAAATAAATAAAAATTCCCTCTCCCACATCGTTTTTGAACAATGATTTTTGCATCATATATGTGAATGATTAATTATTATATAACTTCGAGCCTTATAACTTTAGTGGGGGGCGAACAATGTGGTGGGATGTTGGGCTGTTCCAGATGGTTGGGCTTTGGTTGGCATTAGTCTGACCTGTCCTATCCAAGCATGGAGTTGAGTCACATGGTCCAAACGAAAGTATGGACTGCTTGGCGCTTAGAGTGAGGCGGATTGCGTGAGACTGGTTTCACAGAGCAATGAGTAGCCTTCGCTTCGTGCAGTGGAAGGATAACGGGCCAGTGCTTTCTAAGTCCAATAAAAACCTGATGGGCTGCTTAATTAGATCACCACTTTTTTGTGTCTATAATTGGGTTGGCCCAAGTAGACCCAATTCAGCTCCGTTTTAATTTTTTTTATGTACAATTGTTTTGAATGTTGACCCTAAGAAAATTGAGGTTTGATATCCCAAGACTTTGGTGAATAGATCAGCTAGTTGTAAACGTGTACCCTCATAAGTTGTAGCAATATTTCTCGCGATAAGCTGCTCGAAAACATGAGATAAGTGATGATAAAATGGTCTTAGGACTAGGAAAGCTTATTATTGTATCATATTTGAATTTTTGTTGACAATGACAATATGTAAATGAATAGCAGAAGAGACTCAATATTTTCCTTTTGAAATTCTGTATATTTAAAGTTTTTTCTCACTATGAAGTCATGTTAAAACTTGTGTTAGTAGTAGTAACCATGTTTTTTTGCTAATATTTCATGCTAAATCACGTAGATAAAAGAGTTGCATCAATTGCTTTTCAAGCAATTTAAGAGAAAATACATTTTAATTGTACTCTAGGTTGTTTGAGAATATTGTAATCGAGAACAAGATTAAACCTATAAGCATATATGAATATTACCTACATATTAACACTGATGCATACCTCTGTGCCATTGAATGTATGTTGGTGCAATAAGGGTCTCTTGATCACTTCAACTATTTTTAAGGTGTTTTTGATATGGAGGAAAATATTTTATTGTAAATGGTTTCAATTTTACAGATATGTTTGGTTGGTTAAAATTTTGAAAAATGTTTCTCAAGGAAAATAAGTTTCTTAAAAATGAGAAAAACGACGTCCTCACTAAATGTAGGAAAAACAAGTTCCACAAGTGACATCCTACATCATTTGTCTCCTCCCGACCCTTCAACACACTCAACCCCACACCCTGCTCCCACCTCCAACTCCCATAATATTTGTCTAGATTAAACACAATTTTTTAGGATACTATTTCATTCTTACGTACCAAACATAGTAAAATAAGTACAAAAGCTACTTATTTTTCAAAAAAATATTTTTCCAATGAATACATATCTTAGTTATATATCATATTCGGTACCATTCTTATACATAGTAAATCATGGTATTAATTGTACATGGGTACTATTCCTATTCTAATAAACACCCTATTCAGTATTATTCCTATTCTAATACATCCTATCATTAAATACAACAAATCAAACAGTGGATAAAAAATAATATTAGCATAATCAATCCCAAGTTTTCAATATTACTAATACACCTTATTCAATATTATTTTTATAGACTACACCAAATGACACCTTAATGGAAAACCATAAAATAATTCAACATACTAAATTAGGCTTCCATGTAGTGATACTAAATTAGCGTTAATTAAGCCAAAGTTCTATCGAAAAAGAAAATAGGCAGAATTAAAGAGAAAATTTATAAAATAGATTTTTATTTCAGTTACAAAATAATATCATAGATCTGACTGAACTCTATTTTAATTAATTTCTAAAGGTACACAAATAAATAAAGGTAGAGTTACTCATAAGAGGTTTTGTTCCCACATCGTTTTTGAAAAAAGACTTTTATATGTACATATGTGGATAATTAATGACTTTTCAATGCCGAGCCTTGTAGCGTGGGCTTGTAACCTAAGTGGGGGCAAACAATGTGGTGGGATGTTGGGCCGTTTCTGATGGCTGGGCTTAGGTTGGCATTAGTCTGGCCTGCCCTATCCAAGCACGGAGTTGAGTCACGTGGTCCAGACGAAAGTATTGGCTGCTTGGCTCTTAGAGTGAGGCGGACTGCGTGAGGCTGGTTTCACAGAGCAACGAGTAGCCTCCGCCTCGTGCAGTGGAAGGATAACGGGCCAGTGCTTTTCAAGTCCAATAAAAACCTGATGGGCTGCTTAATTAGACCACCACTTTTTTGTGTCTATAATTGGGTTGGTCCAACTCGGCCCAATTCAACTCCATTTTAATTTTTCTTATGTACAATTGTTTCGAATGCTGACCCTAAGAAAATTGAGGATTGATATCCCAAGGCTTTGGTGAATAGATCAGCTAATTGTAAACGTGTACCCTCATAAGTTGTAGCAATATTTCTTGCGATAAGCTGCTCGGAAACATGAGATAAGTGATGATGAAATGGTCTCAGGACTAGCAAAGCTTATTATTATCTCATATTTGAATTTTTGTTGCAAATGACAATATGTAAATGAATAGGAAGAAAAGACTTAATACTTTCCGTTTGAAATTCTGTATATTTGAAGTTTTTTCTCACTATGAAGTCATGTTAAAACTTGTGTTAGTAGTAGTAAACCATTTTTTTTGCTAATATTTCATGCTAAATCACATAGATAAAAGAGTTGCATCAATTGGTTTTCAAGCAATTTAAGAGAAAATACATTTTAATTGTACTCTAGGTTGTTTGAGAATATTGTAATCGAGAACAAGATCAAGCCGATAAGCATGTATGAATATTACTTACATATTCATACTGATGCATACCTTTGTGCCATTGAATGTATGTTGGTGCAATAAGGGTCTCTTGATCCTTTAACTACTTTTAAGGTGTTTTTGATACGGAGGAAAATATGTTTTTGTAAATGTCTTTCAATTTTACAAATATGTTTGGTTGGTTAAAATTTTGAAAAACATTTCTCTAGGAAAATAAGTTTCTTAAAAATGAGAAAAACGACGTCCTCAATAAATGTAGGAAAAACAAGTTTCACAAGTAACATCCTACATCATTTGTCTCCTCCCGACCCTTCAACACACTCCACCCCACACCCTGCTCCCACCTCCAGCTCCCATAATATTTTTCTAGATTAAACACAATCTTTTAGGTTACTATTTCCTGCTTACGTACCAAACATAGTAAAATAAGTACAAAAGCTGCTTATTTTTCAAAAAAATATTTTTCCAATGAATACATATCTTAGTTATATATCATATTCGGTACCATTCTTATACATAGTAAATCATGGTATTAATTGTACATGGGTACTATTCCTATTCTACTAAACACCCTAATCAGTATTATTCCTATTCTAATACATCCTATCATTAAATACAACAAATCAAACAGTGGATAAAAAATAATATTAGCATAATCAATCCCAAGTTTTCAATATTACTAATACACCTTATTCAATATTATTTTTATAGACTACACCAAATGACACCTTAATGGAAAACCATAAAATAATTCAACATACTAAATTAGGCTTCCATGTAGTGATACTAAATTAGCGTTAATTAAGCCAAAGTTCTATCGAAAAAGAAAATAGGCAGAATTAAAGAGAAAATTTATAAAATAGATTTTGATTTCAATTACAAAATAATATCATAGATCTGACTGAACTCTATTTTAATTAATTTCTAAAGGTACACAAATAAATAAAGGTAGAGCTACTCATAAGAGGTTTTGTTCCCACATCGTTTTTGTAAAAAGACTTTTATATGTACATATATGGACAATTAATGACTTTTCAATGCCGAGCCTTGTAGCGTGGGCTTGTAACCTAAGTGGGGGCAAACAATGTGGTGGGATGTTGGGCCGTTTCTGATGGCTGGGCTTAGGTTGGCATTAGTCTGGCCTGCCCTATCCAAGCACGGAGTTGAGTCACGTGGTCCAGACGAAAGTATGGGCTGCTTGGCTCTTAGAGTGAGGGGGACTGCGTGAGGCTGGTTTCACAGAGCAACGAGTAGCCTCCGCCTCGTGCAGTGGAAGGATAACGGGCCAGTGCTTTTCAAGTCCAATAAAAACCTGATGGGCTGCTTAATTAGACCACCACTTTTTTGTGTCTATAATTGGGTTGGTCCAACTCAACCCAATTCAACTCCATTTTAATTTTTCTTATGTACAATTGTTTCGAATGCTGACCCTAAGAAAATTGAGGATTGATATCCCAAGGCTTTGGTGAATAGATCAGTTAATTGTAAACGTGTACCCTCATAAGTTGTAGCAATATTTCTTGCGATAAGCTGCTCGGAAACATGAGATAAGTGATGATGAAATGGTCTCAGGACTAGCAAAGCTTATTATTATCTCATATTTGAATTTTTGTTGCAAAAGACAATATGTAAATGAATAGGAAGAAAAGACTTAATACTTTCCGTTTGAAATTCTGTATATTTGAAGTTTTTTCTCACTATGAAGTCATGTTAAAACTTGTGTTAGTAGTAGTAAACCATTTTTTTTGCTAATATTTCATGCTAAATCACATAGATAAAAGAGTTGCATCAATTGGCTTTCAAGCAATTTAAGAGAAAATACATTTTAATTGTACTCTAGGTTGTTTGAGAATATTGTAATCGAGAACAAGATCAAGCCTATAAGCATGTATGAATATTACTTACATATTCATACTGATGCATACCTTTGTGCCATTGACTGTATGTTGGTGCAATAAGGGTCTCTTGATCCTTTAACTACTTTTAAGGTGTTTTTGATACGGAGGAAAATATGTTTTTGTAAATGTCTTTCAATTTTACAAATATGTCTGGTTGGTTAAAATTTTGAAAAACATTTCTCTAGGAAAATAAGTTTCTTAAAAATGAGAAAAACGACGTACTCAATAAATGTAGGAAAAAATAGTTTCACAAGTAACATCCTACATCATTTGTCTCCTCCCGACCCTTCAACACACTCCACCTCACACCCTGCTCCCACCTCCAGCTCCCATAATATTTTTCTAGATTAAACACAATTTTTTAGGTTACTATTTCCTGCTTACGTACCAAACATAGTAAAATAAGTACAAAAACTGCTTATTTTTCAAAAAAATATTTTTCCAATGAATACATATCATAGCTATATATCATATTCGGTACCATTCTTATACGTAGCAAATCATGGTATTAATTGTACATGGGTACTATTCCTATTCTTATAAACACCCTATTCAGTATTATTCTTATTCTAATACATCCTATCATTAAATACAACAAATCAAATAGTGGATAAAAAATAATACTAGCATAATCAATCCCAAGTTTTCAATATTACTAATACACCTTATTCGATATTATTCTTATAGACTAAACCAAATGACACCTTAATGGAAAACCATAAAATAATTCAACATACTAAATTAGGCTTCCATGTAGTGATACTAAATTAGCGTTAATTAAGCCAAAGTTCTATCGAAAAAGAAAATAGGCAGAATTAAAGAGAAAATTTATAAAATAGATTTTGATTTCAATTACAAAATAATATCATAGATCTGACTGAACTCTATTTTAATTAATTTCTAAAGGTACACAAATAAATAAAGGTAGAGCTACTCATAAGAGGTTTTGTTCCCACATCGTTTTTGTAAAAAGACTTTTATATGTACATATATGGACAATTAATGACTTTTCAATGCCGAGCCTTGTAGCGTGGGCTTGTAACCTAAGTGGGGGCAAACAATGTGGTGGGATGTTGGGCCGTTTCTGATGGCTGGGCTTAGGTTGGCATTAGTCTGGCCTGCCCTATCCAAGCACGGAGTTGAGTCACGTGGTCCAGACGAAAGTATGGGCTGCTAGGCTCTTAGAGTGAGGCGGACTGCGTGAGGCTGGTTTCACAGAGCAACGAGTAGCCTCCGCCTCGTGCAGTGGAAGGATAACGGGCCAGTGCTTTTCAAGTCCAATAAAAACCTGATGGGCTGCTTAATTAGACCACCACTTTTTTGTGTCTATAATTGGGTTGGTCCAACTCGACCCAATTCAACTCCATTTTAATTTTTCTTATGTACAACTGTTTCGAATGCTGACCCTAAGAAAATTGAGGATTGATATCCCAAGGCTTTGGTGAATAGATCAGCTAATTGTAAACGTGTACCCTCATAAGTTGTAGCAATATTTCTTGCGATAAGCTGCTCGGAAACATGAGATAAGTGATGATGAAATGGTCTCAGGACTAGCAAAGCTTATTATTATCTCATATTTGAATTTTTGTTGCAAATGACAATATGTAAATGAATAGGAAGAAAAGACTTAATACTTTCCGTTTGAAATTCTGTATATTTGAAGTTTTTTCTCACTATGAAGTCATGTTAAAACTTGTGTTAGTAGTAGTAAACCATTTCTTTTGCTAATATTTCATGCTAAATCGCATAGATAAAAGAGTTGCATCAATTGGTTTTCAAGCAATTTAAGAGAAAATACATTTTAATTGTACTCTAGGTTGTTTGAGAATATTGTAATCGAGAACAAGATCAAGCCTATAAGCATGTATGAATATTACTTACATATTCATACTGATGCATACCTTTGTGCCATTGAATGTATGTTGGTGCAATAAGGGTCTCTTGATCCTTTAACTACTTTTAAGGTGTTTTTGATACGGAGGAAAATATGTTTTTGTAAATGTCTTTCAATTTTACAAATATGTTTGGTTGGTTAAAATTTTGAAAAATATTTCTCTAGGAAAATAAGTTTCTTAAAAATGAGAAAAACGACGTCCTCGATAAATGTAGGAAAAACAAGTTCCACAAGTAACATCCTACATCATTTATCTCCTCCCGACCCTTCAACACACTCCACCCCACACCCTGCTCCCACCTCCAGCTCCCATAATATTTTTCTAGATTAAACACAATTTTTTAGGTTACTATTTCCTGCTTACGTACCAAACATAGTAAAATAAGTACAAAAGCTGCTTATTTTTCAAAAAAATATTTTTCCAATGAATACATATCATAGCTATATATCATATTCGGTACCATTCTTATACGTAGCAAATCATGGTATTAATTGTACAAGGGTACTATTCCTATTCTTATAAACACCCTATTCAGTATTATTCCTATTCTAATACATCCTATCATTAAATACAACAAATCAAATAGTGGATAAAAAATAATACTAGCATAATCAATCCCAAGTTTTCAATATTACTAATACACCTTATTCGATATTATTCTTATAGACTAAACCAAATGACACCTTAACGGAAAACCATAAAATAATTCAACATACTAAATTAGGCTTCCATGTAGTGATACTAAATTAGCGTTAATTAAGCCAAAGTTCTATCGAAAAAGAAAATAGGCAGAATTAAAGAGAAAATTTATAAAATAGATTTTGATTTCAATTACAAAATAATATCATAGATCTGACTGAACTCTATTTTAATTAATTTCTAAAAGTACACAAATAAATAAAGGTAGAGCTACTCATAAGAGGTTTTGTTCCCACATCGTTTTTGTAAAAAGACTTTTATATGTACATATATGGACAATTAATGACTTTTCAATGCCGAGCCTTGTAGCGTGGGCTTGTAACCTAAGTGGGGGCAAACAATGTGGTGGGATGTTGGGCCGTTTCTGATGGCTGGGCTTAGGTTGGCATTAGTCTGGCCTGCCCTATCCAAGCACGGAGTTGAGTCACGTGGTCCAGACGAAAGTATGGGCTGCTTGGCTCTTAGAGTGAGGCGGACTGCGTGAGGCTGGTTTCACAGAGCAACGAGTAGCCTCCGCCTCGTGCAGTGGAAGGATAACGGGCCAGTGCTTTTCAAGTCCAATAAAAACCTGATGGGCTGCTTAATTAGACCACCACTTTTTTGTGTCTATAATTGGGTTGGTCCAACTCGACCCAATTCAACTCCATTTTAATTTTTCTTATGTGCAATTGTTTCGAATGCTGACCCTAAGAAAATTGAGGATTGATATCCCAAGGCTTTGGTGAATAGATCAACTAGTTGTAAACGTGTACCCTCATAAGTTGTAGCAATATTTCTCGCGATAAGCTGCTCGGAAACATGAGATAAGTGATGATGAAATGGTCTCAGAACAAGCAAAGCTTATTATTATCTCATATTTGAATTTTTGTTGCAAATGACAATATGTAAATGAATAGGCAGAAGAGACTCAATATTTTCCTTTTGAAATTCTGTATATTTGAAGTTTTTTCTCACTATGAAGTCATGTTAAAACTTGTGTTAGTAGTAGTAAACCATGTTCTTTTACTAATATTTCATGCTAAATAACATGGATAAAAGAGTTGCATCAATTGTTTTACAAGCAATTTAAGAGAAAATACATTTTAATTGTACTCTAGGTTGTTTGAGAATATTGTAATTGAGAACAAGATTAAACCTATAAGCATATATGAATATTACCTACATATTAACACTGATGCATACCTCTGTGCCATAGAATGTATGTTGGTGCAATAAGGGTCTCTTGATCACTTCAACTATTTTTAAGGTGTTTTTGATATAGAGAGAAATATTTTATTGTAAATGGTTTCAATGTTACAGATATGTTTGGTTGGTTAGAATTTTGAAAAACGTTTCTCTAGGAAAATAAGTTTCTTAAAAATGAGAAAAACGACAACCTCAATAAATGTAGGAAAAACAAGTTCCACAAGTGACAACCTACACCATTTCTCTCCTCTCGACCCTTCAACACACTCAACCCCACACCCTGCTCCCACCTCCAACTCCCATAATATTTGTCTAGATTAAACACAATTTTTTAGGATACTATTTCATTCTTACGTACCAAACATAGTAAAATAAGTACAAAAGCTACTTATTTTTCAAAAAAATATTTTTCCAATGAATACATATCTTAGTTATATATCATATTCGGTACCATTCTTATACATAGTAAATCATGGTATTAATTGTACATGGGTACTATTCCTATTCTAATAAACACCCTATTCAGTATTATTCCTATTCTAATACATCCTATCATTAATTACAACAAATCAAACAGTGGATAAAAAATAATATTAGCATAATCAATCCCAAGTTTTCAATATTACTAATACACCTTATTCAATATTATTTTTATAGACTACACCAAATGACACCTTAATGGAAAACCATAAAATAATTCAACATACTAAATTAGGCTTCCATGTAGTGATACTAAATTAGCGTTAATTAAGCCAAAGTTCTATCGAAAAAGAAAATAGGCAGAATTAAAGAGAAAATTTATAAAATAGATTTTGATTTCAATTACAAAATAATATCATAGATCTGACTGAACTCTATTTTAATTAATTTCTAAAGGTACACAAATAAATAAAGGTAGAGCTACTCATAAGAGGTTTTGTTCCCACATCGTTTTTGAAAAAAGACTTTTATATGTACATATGTGGATAATTAATGACTTTTCAATGCCGAGCCTTGTAGCGTGGGCTTGTAACCTAAGTGGGGGCAAACAATGTGGTGGGATGTTGGGCCGTTTCTGATGGCTGGGCTTAGGTTGGCATTAGTCTGGCCTGCCCTATCCAAGCACGGAGTTGAGTCACGTGGTCCAGACGAAAGTATGGGCTGCTTGGCTCTTAGAGTGAGGCGGACTGCGTGAGGCTGGTTTCACAGAGCAACGAGTAGCCTCCGCCTCGTGCAGTGGAAGGATAACGGGCCAGTGCTTTTCAAGTCCAATAAAAACCTGATGGGCTGCTTAATTAGACCACCACTTTTTTGTGTCTATAATTGGGTTGGTCCAACTCGACCCAATTCAACTCCATTTTAATTTTTCTTATGTGCAATTGTTTCGAATGCTGACCCTAAGAAAATTGAGGATTGATATCCCAAGGCTTTGGTGAATAGATCAACTAGTTGTAAACGTGTACCCTCATAAGTTGTAGCAATATTTCTAGCGATAAGCTGCTCGGAAACATGAGATAAGTGATGATGAAATGGTCTCAGAACAAGCAAAGCTTATTATTATCTCATATTTGAATTTTTGTTGCAAATGACAATATGTAAATGAATAGGCAGAAGAGACTCAATATTTTCCTTTTGAAATTCTGTATATTTGAAGTTTTTTCTCACTATGAAGTCATGTTAAAACTTGTGTTAGTAGTAGTAAACCATGTTCTTTTACTAATATTTCATGCTAAATAACATGGATAAAAGAGTTGCATCAATTGTTTTACAAGCAATTTAAGAGAAAATACATTTTAATTGTACTCTAGGTTGTTTGAGAATATTGTAATTGAGAACAAGATTAAACCTATAAGCATATATGAATATTACCTACATATTAACACTGATGCATACCTCTGTGCCATAGAATGTATGTTGGTGCAATAAGGGTCTCTTGATCACTTCAACTATTTTTAAGGTGTTTTTGATATAGAGAGAAATATTTTATTGTAAATGGTTTCAATGTTACAGATATGTTTGGTTGGTTAGAATTTCGAAAAACGTTTCTCTAGGAAAATAAGTTTCTTAAAAATGAGAAAAACGACAACCTCAATAAATGTAGGAAAAACAAGTTCCACAAGTGACAACCTACACCATTTCTCTCCTCTCGACCCTTCAACACACTCAACCCCACACCCTGCTCCCACCTCCAACTCCCATAATATTTGTCTAGATTAAACACAATTTTTTAAGATACTATTTCATTCTTACGTACCAAACATAGTAAAATAAGTACAAAAGCTACTTATTTTTCAAAAAAATATTTTTCCAATGAATACATATCTTAGTTATATATCATATTCGGTACCATTCTTATACATAGTAAATCATGGTATTAATTGTACATGGGTACTATTCCTATTCTAATAAACACCCTATTCAGTATTATTCCTATTCTAATACATCCTATCATTAAATACAACAAATCAAACAGTGGATAAAAAATAATATTAGCATAATCAATCCCAAGTTTTCAATATTACTAATACACCTTATTCAATATTATTTTTATAGACTACACCAAATGACACCTTAATGGAAAACCATAAAATAATTCAACACACTAAATTAGGCTTCCATGTAGTGATACTAAATTAGCGTTAATTAAGCCAAAGTTCTATCGAAAAAGAAAATAGGCAGAATTAAAGAGAAAATTTATAAAATAGATTTTGATTTCAATTACAAAATAATATCATAGATCTGACTGAACTCTATTTTAATTAATTTCTAAAGGTACACAAATAAATAAAGGTAGAGTTACTCATAAGAGGTTTTGTTCCCACATCGTTTTTGAAAAAAGACTTTTATATGTACATATGTGGATAATTAATGACTTTTCAATGCCGAGCCTTGTAGCGTGGGCTTGTAACCTAAGTGGGGGCAAACAATGTGGTGGGATGTTGGGCCGTTTCTGATGGCTGGGCTTAGGTTGGCATTAGTCTGGCCTGCCCTATCCAAGCACGGAGTTGAGTCACGTGGTCCAGACGAAAGTATGGGCTGCTTGGCTCTTAGAGTGAGGCGGACTGCGTGAGGCTGGTTTCACAGAGCAACGAGTAGCCTCCGCCTCGTGCAGTGGAAGGATAACGGGCCAGTGCTTTTCAAGTCCAATAAAAACCTGATGGGCTGCTTAATTAGACCACCACTTTTTTGTGTCTATAATTGGGTTGGTCCAACTCGACCCAATTCAATTCCATTTTAATTTTTCTTATGTACAATTGTTTCGAATGCTGACCCTAAGAAAATTGAGGATTGATATCCCAAGGCTTTGGTGAATAGATCAGCTAATTGTAAACGTGTACCCTCATAAGTTGTAGCAATATTTCTTGCGATAAGCTGCTCGGAAACATGAGATAAGTGATGATGAAATGGTCTCAGGACAAGCAAAGCTTATTATTATCTCATATTTGAATTTTTGTTGCAAATGACAATATGTAAATGAATAGGCAGAAGAGACTCAATATTTTCCTTTTGAAATTCTGTATATTTGAAGTTTTTTCTCACTATGAAGTCATGTTAAAACTTGTGTTAGTAGTAGTAAACCATGTTCTTTTACTAATATTTCATGCTAAATAACATGGATAAAAGAGTTGCATCAATTATTTTTCAAGCAATTTAAGAGAAAATACATTTTAATTGTACTCTAGGTTGTTTGAGAATATTGTAATTGAGAACAAGATTAAACCTATAAGCATATATGAATATTACCAACATATTAACACTGATGCATACCTCTATGCCATAGAATGTATGTTGGTGCAATAAGGGTCTCTTGATAACTTCAACTATTTTTAAGGTGTTTTTGATATAGAGGGAAATATTTTATTGTAAATGGTTTCAATTTTACAGATATGTTTGGTTGGTTAGAATTTTGAAAAACGTTTCTCTAGGAAATTAAGTTTCTTAAAAATGAGAAAAACGACGTCCTCAATAAATGTAGGAAAAACAAGTTCCACAAGTGACATCCTACATCATTTCTCTCCTCTCGACCCTTCAACACACTCCACCCCACACCCTGCTCCCACCTCCAACTCCCATAATATTTGTCTAGATTAAACACAATTTTATAGGATACTATTTCATTCTTACGTACCAAACATAGTAAAATAAGTACAAAAGCTACTTATTTTTCAAAAAAATATTTTTCCAATGAATACATATCTTAGTTATATATCATATTCGGTACCATTCTTATACATAGTAAATCATGGTATTAATTGTACATGGGTACTATTCCTATTCTAATAAACACCCTATTTAGTATTATTTCTATTCTAATACATCCTATCATTAAATACAACAAATCAAACAGTGGATAAAAATAATATTAGCATAATCAATCCCAAGTTTTCAATATTACTAATACACCTTATTCAATATTATTTTTATAGACTAAACCAAATGACACCTTAATGGAAAACCATAAAATAATTCAACATACTAAATTAGGCTTCCATGTAGTGATACTAAATTAGCATTAATTAAGCCAAAGTTCTATCGAAAAAGAAAATAGGCAGAATTAAAGAGAAAATTTATAAAATAGATTTTGATTTCAATTACAAAATAATATCATAGACTGACTGAACTCTATTTTAATTAATTTCTAAAGGTACACAAATAAATAAAGGTAAAGCTACTCATAAGAGGTTTTGTTCCCACATCGTTTTTGAAAAAGACTTTTATATGTACATATGTGGATAATTAATGACTTTTCAATGCCGAGCCTTGTAGCGTGGGCTTGTAACCTAAGTGGGGGCAAACAATGTGGTGGGATGTTGGGCCGTTTCTGATGGCTGGGCTTAGGTTGGCATTAGTCTGGCCTGCCCTATCCAGGCACGGAGTTGAGTCACGTGGTCCAGACGAAAGTATGGGCTGCTAGGCTCTTAGAGTGAGGCGGACTGCGTAAGGCTGGTTTCACAGAGCAACGAGTAGCCTCCGCCTCGTGCAGTGGAAGGATAACGGGCCAGTGCTTTTCAAGTCCAATAAAAACCTGATGGGCTGCTTAATTAGACCACCACTTTTTTGTGTCTAAAATTGGGTTGGTCCAACTCGACCCAATTCAACTCCATTTTAATTTTTCTTATGTACAATTGTTTCGAATGTTGACCCTAAAAATTGAGGATTGATATCCCAAGGCTTTGGTGAATAGATCAGCTAGTTGTAAACGTGTACCCTCATAAGTTGTAGCAATATTTCTTGCGATAAGCTGCTCGGAAACATGAGATAAGTGATGATGAAATGGTCTTAGGACTAGCAAAGCTTATTATTATCTCATATTTGAATTTTTGTTGCAAATGAAAATATGTAAATGAATAGGCAGAAAAGACTTAATACTTTCCGTTTGAAATTCTGTATATTTGAAGTTTTTTCTCACTATGAAGTCATGTTAAAACTTGTGTTAGTAGTAATAAACCATTTTTTTTGCTAATATTTCATACTAAATCACATAGATAAAAGAGTTGCATCAATTGGTTTTCAAGCAATTTAAGAGAAAATACATTTTAATTGTACTCTAGGTTGTTTGAGAATATTGTAATCGAGAACAAGATCAAGCCTATAAGCATGTATGAATATTACTTACATATTCATACTGATGCATACCTCTATTCCATTGAATGTATGTTGGTGCAATAAGGGTCTCTTGATCATTTCAACTACTTTTAAGGTGTTTTTGATAGGGAGGAAAATATGTTTTTGTAAATGTCTTTCAATTTTACAAATATGTTTGGTTGGTTAAAATTTTGAAAAATGTTTCTCTTGGAAAATAAGTTTCTTAAAAATGAGAAAAACGACGTCCTCAATAAATGTAGGAAAAATAAGTTCCACAAGTAACATCCTACATCATTTGTCTCCTCCAGACCCTTCAACACACTCCACCCCACACCCTGCTCCCACCTCCAACTCCCATAATATTTTTCTAGATTAAACACAATTTTTTAGGATACTATTTCTTGCTTACGTTCCAAACATAGTAAAATAAGTACAAAAGCTACTTATTTTTTTAAAAAATATTTTTCCAATGAATACATATCTTAGTTATATATCATATCCGGTACCATTCTTATACATAGTAAATCATGGTATTACATGTACAGGGTACTATTCCTATTCTTATAAACACCCTATTCAGTATTATTCCTATTCTAATACATCCTATCATTAAATACAACAAATCAAATAGTGGATAAAAAATAATACTAGCACAATCAATCCCAAGTTTTCAATATTACTAATACACCTTATTCAATATTATTTTTATAGACTAAACCAAATGACACCTTAATGGAAAACCATAAAATAATTCAACATACTAAATTAGGCTTCCATGTAGTGATACTAAATTAGCATTAATTAAGCCAAAGTTCTATCGAAAAAGTAAATAGACAGAATTAAAGATAAAATTTATAAAATAGATTTTGATTTCAATTACAAAATAATATCATAGATCTGACTGAATTCTATTTTAATTAATTTCTAAAGGAACACAAATAAATAAAGGTAGAGCTACTCATAAGAGGTTTTGTTCCCACATCGTTTTTGAACAATGACTTTTATATGTACATATGCGGACAATTAATGACTTTTCAATGCCGAACCTTGTAGCGTGGGCTTGTAACCTAAGTGGGGGCAAACAATGTGGTGGGATGTTGGGCCGTTTCTGATGGCTGGGCTTAGGTTCGCATTAGTCTCGCCTGCCCTATTCAAGCACAGAGTTGCGTCACGTGGTCCAGACGAAAGTATGGGCTGCTTGGCTCTTAGAGTGAGGCGGACTGCGTGAGGCTGGTTTCACAGAGCAACGAGTAGCCTCCGCTTCGTGCACTGGAAGGATAACGGGCCAGTACTTTCCAAGTCCAATAAAAACCTGATGGGCTGCTTAATTAGACCACCACTTTTTTGTATCTATAATTGTGTTGGTCCAACTCGACCCAATTTAGCTCCGTTTTAATTTTTCTTATGTACAATTATTTCGAATGCTGACCCTAAGAAAATTGAGGATTGATATCCCAAGGCTTTGGTTAATAGATCAGCTAGTTGTAAACGTGTACCCTCATAAGTTGTAGCAATATTTCTCGCGATAAGCTGCTCGAAAACATGAGATTAGTGATGATGAAATGGTCTTTGGACTAGCAAAGGTTATTATTATCTCATATTTGAATTTTTGTTGCAAATGACAATATGTAAATGAATAGGAAGAAGAGACTCAATACTTTCCTTTTGAAATTCTGTATATTTGAAGTTTTTTCTCACTATGAAGTCATGTTAAAACTTGTGTTAGTAGTAGTAAACCATGTTTTTTTTCTAATATTTCATGCTAAATTAGATAGATAAAAAGTTGCATCAATTGCTTTTCAAGCAATTTAACAGAAAATACATTTTAATTGTACTCTATGTTGTTTGAGAATATTGTAATCGAGAACAAGATTAAGCCTATAAGCATGTATGAATATTACTTACACATTCATAATCATGCATACTCTAGGTTGTTTGAGAATATTGTAATCGAGAACAAGATTAATCCTATAAGCATGTATGAAAAATTACTTACACATTCATACTAATTCATACTTCTGTGCCATTGAATGTATGTTGGTGCAATAAGGGTCTCTTGATCACTTCAACTACTTTTAAGGTGATTTTTATATGGAGAAAAATATTTTTATGTAAATGTCTTTCAATTTTACAAATATGTTTGGTTGGTTAAAATTTTGAAAAATGTTTCTCTAGGAAAATAAGTTTCTTAAAAATGAGAAAAACGACGTCCTCAATAAATGTAGGAAAAACAAGTTTCACAAGTGACATCCTACATCATTTGTCTCCTCCCGACCCTTCAACACACTCCACCCCACACTCTGCTCCCACCTCCTACTCCCATAATATTTGTCTAGATTAAACACAATTTTTTAGGATACTATTTTCTGCTTACGTACCAAACATAGTAAAATAAGTACAAAAGCTACTTATTTTTCAAAAAAATATTTTTTCCAATGAATACATATCTTAGTTATATATCATATCCAGTACCGTTCTTATACATAGTAAATCATGGTATTAATTGTACAGGGGTACTATTCCTATTCTAATAAACACCCTATTCAGTATTATTCCTATTATAATACATCCTATCATTTAATACAAAAAATCAAATAGTGGATAAAAAATAATACTAGCATAATCAATCCCAGTGTCACGCCCCGCCTTGGGAGGCATGACTGGCACTTGGTGTTCTACTAGAACCTGGACTACTGAGCTGACTGAGCCTAAGAACCTCTTGTGCAAGGCTGACTCTAACTCTAGAAATCAAGAAAACAACGGGCAATATATTGGCTGTAAATAAAACCCCCGGCCGACAAGGCCTATAGCCACCTGTGAAAATAAATAGCTAAATAAGGCCCCACACGACCAACACACATAATCTAAATCACATACAGCCCCACACGACCGATACATCTAACCACAGGAAAATAATACAATCTGCAAGCCTCTAGGAGTAATAAGATGGTCGGGAAGGGCCCCGGCCTATCCATACTGTACCAACAAAAGAAGTAAACCTCTATCGCACGAGCTCCGGAAGAAAGGATCTGATGGCTCTGTGCGGCTTACTAGAACTACGAGGGATCTGCTCCTCGTCTAGGCGTACCTGTAGGCAAGTAATGCAGCGCCCCCAAAGAGGGTGTCAGTACCACAGGTACTGAGTATGTAAAGCAATAATTGTAAATGACTGAAAGTAGGAAATAAATATGACAATAACTGAAGTAACGGAAACGGACTAAAACTGACTGAAGTAGTTAAATCAGGACTAAACATAACTGTAATAAGGAGGGTAGGGGTCATACCTGGCAAATGAGGCGTCCTACTGTCTAACTATTAGTAACTAAAGCAACATAAACATAAACCTTGCCTGGCCCCCATAAGCCGGAAGGTACAATCAACACAAAACAACCACACGGGCCCCCATTAGCCCTAGTGAGTACACCTCAAATCTATTTACCCCTATCCAGGTCATACTGAGTCAACTACCAGCTAAAAGCATCCTGCCGATCCCCTGGGTCTGCAACTGGGCCCACTGGGCCCCTGACTATATCTGTGTCTGAGTTCGGAGGACTCCTAATATCTACACCCCGAGCATAAGCGCTCGGCGGGGGTGTGTATAGGCCAACCACGGCAAATATGAGGATCTGGCTCCCCATCTTCGTCCCTTGCGTACGGCATGCCGCTCCGTAGAGCGACGTATCCTCGCCCCTGGCGGACGAGACAACACAACTATTAACCCTGGGGCGGTCACAGAATCTATACAGGTAATCCATCCCAAAACAAAACAATTACACGTCTCAACTGATAACAATAACTGCACATGATAACATACTCCTGACATGCTTTACTAGGATTCATACTGGAGCAACCCCAACCCAGATGCTATACTGACTCATCAATCTATCTGTAGAACGAGAGCGTATCTGGCCTTTTGAGCCTCGTGCTAATGCTACTCGCTTCTAGGATAATCTGTACGGCTGTCTGCAGGCATGCCATGTGCACGTATTTGATCAGAGGATCCTGATAGTGATCATGATCTCTAATAATCTAGACTGAATAGAGCAAGGTCTAAAGTGGCCTAATAATACTCTGAATGTCCTACTCGGACATCTATAACTCATGAATAACTGTGGGATTACAGATAGCTAACTACTTTATTCTTCTAATTAAACAACTATAGGGCTGGGCTTCTCCTGGCACTCTGTACCTGAATACCTTACAAGAACTGGCGTCACTGACTACTGATGTGGACCCCTCTATGGGGTACCCACGAGTTTATTTGACTCGGACGACTGGGCTGGCTTGCTGGCGTCCTACATGATAACTGTCAGGTCGACTAAGACTGACAATCACTGATAAAGCTTAAGGGATGGCGGGCGATCACTCAATAAACTAGAGAACCCTGGTGTCGCTAACTCTAGAATACACCTATTCTGTCTTTATTTCTAGTTCTGGAACGTGCGATAATGTCAATGACCTCTAGGGATGCTTTCCTGCCAATACGGGTGCCAACTGGTCGTTAGACCGCCTAACTGCGTCCATACCATTTATCCAACAGATTCAAGCCAATAACGCTTGCGAGCTTCTGATGTTTAGGCCTGACAACAAACATATAAGTCTATCATCGCAATAAACTAAGAACTAGAAGAGTTTCTATAGTGTCATACGTAAATCACATTTAACCTGCTCCCTTTTAGCGAGGGGTCCTACAGTATGATCTGTATATACTTTCTAGCAACTAACCAGAATTTATGTAATTGTAATCCCTATTAGCAGTTACTCGCAACATATCTGATATTTATATATGTATGTCAATAACAGCTAATTACAACACATCGAGTTACAATCTAATGGTAACAACTATCTACAACATCTAAGATCGTTATTTCTATTTGAGAGCATAAGTCATAACACTGTACGATTAGGATACTTGCCGAGAGTTAAGCTTTACATACCTCGATCGCTATTTACCAATTAACTAGCGAGTTTCGGCTCATGTTCAGCTGCCCTTCTCAACTGAAATCGTGTTACTGGAAAGACAGGACTAGTTTATCACTAAATTCGGCAAAAAGGAAAACTTTATATAAAAATATTAACTATATTCCTATTTTAAAAGAACATGGTCGAAACCTCGTTATTTCTCGAAGGTCTAGAAGGAAGAAATGCTTACTTTAAGCTTGAGATCGTATTGACACTAGTTTGGAGTAATTCCAATAGCTTTGGCTCGGCGGGATGACGATTCGCCTGGCGAATTTCACAAAACTAACTCTGTAGAAATGCTCCCTGCAGCCTTATACTTCGATGCCCGAAGTTAATTTGAATTTGGATGGAGTTTAGCGGCGTAATCGGACGAAAATTATAATTCTTCTTCGTCTCTATCTTCTACTGGTCGAGTCGTACTGAGAAATACCATAAATTTTAAAGGTAAGACCTATATATACTTGAAGCGGAATACAAGGCAATGTGGCACGTTGAACAACGCGCTGCTTTGGCTCCGTGCCACGTTGGCTAACACGGAGGACCAGGCGCCGTACAACTTTGCCCCTTTGGGCAGCTCAGTTCGGCCTCCTCTCGCGAAATACCAATTTGGCACTCGTTCGGCCATTCCCCGACCCCTTTCCTCATACGTATGAAACTCTAAAACTCTCAACCAACATTTGAATAGGCCGACTAAATGCTGGACACTCACGGGGTGTAACACCCAAGTTTTCAATATTACTAATACACCTGATTCAATATTATTCTTATAGACTAAACCAAATGACACCTTAATGGAAAACATGAGATAAGTGATGATGAAATGGTCTTAGGACTAACAAAGCTTATTATTATCTCATATTTGAATTTTTGTTGCAAATGACAATATGTAAATGAATAGGCAGAAGAGACTCAATATTTTCCTTTTGAAATTCTGTATATTTGAAGTTTTTTCTCACTATGAAGTCATGTTAAAACTTGTGTTAATAGTAGTAAACCATGTTTTTTTGCTAATATTTCATGCTAAATCACATAGATAAAAGAGTTGCATCAATTGTTTTTCAAGCAATTAAAGAAAAAATATATTTTAATTGCACTCTAGGTTTTTTGAGAATATTGTAATCGAGAACAAGATTAAGCCTATAAGAATGTATGAATATTACTTACATATTCATACTGATGCATACCTCTGTGCCATTGAATGTATTTCTGTGAATTAAGGATCTCTTGATCACTTCAACTACTTTTAAGGTATTTTTGATATGGAGAAAAATATTTTTTTGTAAATGTCTTTCAATTTTACAAATATGTTTGGTTGGTTAAAATTTTGAAAAACGTTCCTCTAGGAAAATAAGTTCCTTAAAAATGAGAAAAACGACGTCCTCAACAAATGTAGGAAAAATAAGTTCCACAAGTGACATCCTACATCATTTGTCTCCTCCCGACCCTTCAACACACTCCATCCCACACCTTGCTCCCACCTCCAACTCCCATAATATTTGTCTAGATTAGACAAAATTTTTTAGGATACTATTTCTTGCTTACGTACCAAACATAGTAAAATAAGTACAAAAGCTATTTATTTTTCAAGAAAATATTTTTTCAATGAATACATATCTTAGTTATATATCATATCCGGTACCATTCTTATACATAGTAAATCATGGTATTAATTGTACATGGGTACTATTCCTATTCTAATAAACACCCTATTCAGTATTATTTCTATTCTAATAAATCCTATCATTTAATACAACAAATTAAACAGTGGATAAAAAATAATACTAGCATAATCAATCCCAAGTTTTCAATATTACTAATACACCTTATTCAATATTATTTTTATAGACTAAACCAAATGACACCTTAATGGAAAATCATAAAATAATTCAAGATACTAAATTAGGCTTCCATGTATTGATACTAAATTAGCCTTAATTAAGCCAAAGTTCTATCGAAAAAGAAAATAGGCAGAATTAAAGAGAGAATTTATAAAATAGATTTTGATTTCAATTACAAAATAATATTATAGATTTGACTGATTTCTATTTTAATTAATTTCTAAAGGTACAAAAATAAATAAAGGTAGAGCTACTCATAAGAGGTTTTGTTCCCACATCGTTTTTGAACAATGACTTTTATGTGTACATATGTGGACAATTAACGACTTTTCAATGCCGAGCCTTGTAGCGTGGGCTTGTAACCTAAGTGGGGGCAAACAATGTGGTGGGATGTTGGGCCGTTTCTGATGGCTGGGCTTAGGTTAGCATTAGTCTGGCCAGCCCTATCCAAGCACGGAGTTGAGTCACGTGGTCCAGACGAAAGTATAGGCTGCTTGGCTCTTAGAGTGAGGCGGGCTGCGTGAGGCTGGTTTCACAGAGCAACGAGTAGCCTCCGCTTCGTGCAGTGGAAGGATAACGGGTCAGTGCTTTTCAAGTCCAATAAAAACCTGATGGGCTGCTAATTAGACCACCACGTTTTTGTGTCTATAATTGGGTTGGTCCTACTCGACCTAATTCAGCTCCGTTTTAATTTTTCTTATGTACAATTATTTCGAATGCTGACCCTAAGAAAATTGAGGATTGATATCCCAAGGCTTTGATGAATAGATCAGCTTGTTGTAAACGTGTACCCTCAAAAGTTGTAGCAATATTTCTCGCGATAAGCTGCTTGGAAACATGAGATAAGTGATGATGAAATGGTCTTAGCACTAGCAAAGCTTATTATTATCAAATATTTGAATTTTTGTTGCAAATGACTATATGTAAATGAATAGGCAGAAGAGACTCAATACGTTTCTTTTGAAATTCTGTATATTTGAAGTTTTTTATCACTATGAAGTCATGTTAAAACTTGTGTTAGTAGTAGTAAACCATGTTTTTTCGCTAATATTTCAAGCTAAATCACATAGATAAAAGAGTTGCATCAATTGCTTTTCAAGCAATTTAACAGAAAATACATTTTAATTATACTCTAGGTTGTTTGAGAATATTGTAATCGAGAACAAGATTAATCCTATAAGCATGTATGAAAAATTACTTACACATTCATACTAATTCATACTTCTGTGCCATTGAATGTATGTTGGTGCAATAAGGGTCTCTTGATCACTTCAACTACTTTTAAGGTGATTTTTATATGGAGAAAAATATTTTTATGTAAATGTCTTTCAATTTTACAAATATGTTTGGTTGGTTAAAATTTTGAAAAATGTTTCTCTAGGAAAATAAGTTTCTTAAAAATGAGAAAAACGACGTCCTCAATAAATGTAGGAAAAACAAGTTTCACAAGTGACATCCTACATCATTTGTCTCCTCCCGACCCCTCAACACACTTCACCCCACACCCTGCTCCCACCTCCAACTCCCATAATATTTGTCTAGATTAAACACAATTTTTTAGGATACTATTTCTTGCTTACGTACCAAACATAGTAAAATAAGTACAAAAGCTACTTATTTTTCAAAAAATATTTTTTTAAATGAATACATATCTTAGTTAAATATCATATCCGGTACCATTCTTATACATAGTAAATCATGGTATTAATTGTACATGGGTACTATTCCTATTCTAATAAACACCCTATTCAGTATTATTCCTATTCTAATGCATCCTGTCATTTAATACAACAAATCAAATAGTGGATAAAAATAATACTAGCATAATCAATCCCAAGTTTTCAATATTACTAATACACCTTATTCAATATTATTCTTATAGACTAAACCAAATGACACCTTAATGGAAAACCAGAAAATAATTCAAGATACTAAATTAGGCTTCCATGTATTGATACTAAATTAGCCTTAATTAAGCAAAAATTCTGTCGGAAAAGAAAATAGGCAGAATTGAAGAGAGAATTTATAAAATAAATTTTGTTTTCGATTATAAAATAATATCATAGATCTGACTGAATTCTATTTTAATTAATTTCTAAAGGTACACAAATAAATAAAGGTAGAGCTACTCATAAGAAGTTTTGTTCCCACATCGTTTTTGAACAATGACTTTTATGTGTACATATGTGGACAATTAACGACTTTTCAATGCCGAGCCTTGTAGCGTGGGCTTGTAACCTAAGTGGGGGCAAACAATGTGGTGGGATGTTGGGCCGTTTCTGATGGCTGGGCTTAGGTTAGCATTAGTCTGGCCAGCCCTATCCAAGCACGGAGTTGAGTCACGTGGTCCAGACGAAAGTATGGGATGCTTGGCTCTTAGAGTGAGGGGGACTGCGTGAGGCTGGTTTCACAGAGCAACGAGTAGCCTCCGCTTCGTGCAGTGGAAGGATAACGGGCCAGTGCTTTTCAAGTCCAATAAAAACCTGATGGGCTGCTTAATTAGACCACCACTTTTTTGTGTCTATAATTGGGTTGGTCCTACTCGACCTAATTCAGCTCCGTTTTAATTTTTCTTATGTACAATTATTTCGAATGCTGACCCTAAGAAAATTGAGGATTGATATCCCAAGGCTTTGATGAATAGATCAGCTTGTTGTAAACGTGTACCCTTAAAAGTTGTAGCAATATTTCTCGCGATAAGCTGCTCGGAAACATGAGATAAGTGATGATGAAATGGTCTTAAGACTAGCAAAGCTTATTATTATCTCATATTTGAATTTTTGTTGCAAATGACTATATGTAAATGAATAGGCAGAAGAGACTCAATACGTTCCTTTTGAAATTCTGTATATTTGATGTTTTTTATCACTATGAAGTCATGTTAAAACTTGTGTTAGTAGTAGTAAACCATGTTTTTTTGCTAATATTTCAAGCTAAATCACATAGATAAAAGAGTTGCATCAATTGCTTTTCAAGCAATTTAAGAGAAAATATATTTTAATTGTACTCTAGGTTGTTTGAGAATATTGTAATCGAGAACAAGATCAAGCCTATAAGCATGTATGAATATTACTTACATATTCATACGGATGCACACCTATGTGCCATTGAATGTATGTTGGTGCAATAAGGCTCTCTTGATCACTTCAACTACTTTTAAGGTGTTTTTTATATGGAGGAAAATATGTTTTTGTAAATGTCTTTCAATTTTACAAATATGTTTGGTAGGTTCAAATTTTGAATAACGTTTCTAGGAAAATAAGTTTCTTAAAAATGAGAAAAACAACGTCCTCAATAAATGTAGGAAAAACAAGTTCCACAAGTGACATCCTACATCATTTGTCTCCTCCCGACCCTTCAACACACTTCACCGCACACCCTACTCCCACCTCCAACTCCCATAATATTTGTCTACATTAAACACAATTTTTTAGGATACTATTTCTTGCTTACGTACCAAACATAGTAAAATAAGTACAAAAGCTACTTATTTTTCAAAAAAATATTTTTTCAATGAATACATATCTTAGTTATATATCATATCCGGTACCATTCTTATACATAGTAAATCATGGTATTAATTGTGCATGGGTACTATTCCTATTCTAATAAACACCCTATTCAGTATTATTTCTATTCTAATACATCCTATCATTTAATTCAACAAATTAAACAGTGGATAAAAAATAATACTAGCATAATCAATCCCAAGTTTTCAATATTACTAATACACCTTATTCAATATTATTTTTATAGACTAAACCAAATTACACCTTAATGGAAAATCATAAAATAATTCAAGATACTAAATTAGGCTTCCATGTATTGATACTAAATTAGCCTTAATTAAGCCAAAGTTCTATCGAAAAAGAAAATAGGCAGAATTAAAGAGAGAATTTATAAAATAGATTTTGATTTCAATTACAAAATAATATCATAGATCTGACTGAATTCTATTTTAATTAATTTCTAAAGGTACAAAAAGAAATAAAGGTAGAGCTACTCATAAGAGGTTTTGTTCCCACATCATTTTTGAACAATGACTTTTATGTGTACATATGTGGACAATTAATGACTTTTCAATGCCGAGCCTTGTAGCGTGGGCTTGTAACCTAAGTGGGGGCAAATAATGTGGTGGGATGTTGGGCCGTTTCTGATGGCTGAGCTTAGGTTGGGATTAGTCTGGCCTGCCCTATCCAAGCACGGAGTTGAGTCATGTGGTCCAGACGAAAATATGGGCTGCTTGGCTCTTAGAGTGAGGCGGGTTGCGTGAGGCTGGTTTCACAGAGCAACGAGTAGCCTCCGCTTCGTGTAGTGGAAGGATAACGGGCCAGTGCTTTTCAAGTCCAATAAAAACCTGATAGGCTGCTTAATTAGACCACCACTTTTTTGTGTCTATAATTGGGTTGGTCCTACTCGACCCAATTCAGCTCCCTTTTAATTTTTCCTATGAACAATTGTTTCGAATGCTGACCCTAAGAAAATTGAGGATTGATATCCCAAGGCTTTGGTGAATAGATCAGCTTGTTGTAAACGTGTACCCTCATAAGTTGTAGCAATATTTCTCGCGATAAGCTGCTCAGAAACATGAGATAAGTGATGATGAAATGGTCTTAGGACTAGCAAAGCTTATTATTATCTCATATTTGAATTTTTGTTGCAAATGACTATATGTAAATGAATAGGCAGAAGAGACTCAATACTTTCCTTTTGAAATTCTGTATATTTGAAGTTTTTTCTCTCTATGAAGTCATGTTAAAACTTGTGTTAGTAGTAGTAAACCATGTTTTTTTGCTAATATTTCATGCTAAATCACATAGATAAAAGAGTTGCATCAATTGCTTTTCAAGCAATTTAAGAGAAAATACATTTTAATTGTACTCTAGGTTGTTTGAGAATATTGTAATCGAGAACAAGATTAAGCCTATAAGCATGTATGAATATTACTTACATATTCATACTGATGCATACTTCTGTGCCATTGAATGTATGTTGGTGCAATAAGGGTCTCTTGATCACTTAAACTACTTTTAAGGTGTTTTTTATGGAGGAAAATATTTTTTTGTAAATGTCTTTCAATTTTACAAATATGTTTGGTTGGTTAAAATTTTGAAAAACGTTTCTCTAGGAAAATAAGTTTCTTAAAAATGAGAAAAACGACGTCCTCAATAAATGTAGGAAAAACAAGTTCCACAAGTGACATCCTACGTCATTTGTCTCCTCCCGACCCTTCAACACACTCCACCCCACACTCTGCTCCCACCTCCAACTCCCATAATATTTGTCTAGATTAAACACAATTTTTTAGGATACTATTTCCTGCTTACGTACCAAACATAGTAAAATAAGTACAAAAGCTACTTATTTTTCAAAAATATATTTTTTCAATGAAGACATATATCATATCCGGTACCATTCTTATACATAGTAAATCATGGTATTATTTGTACAGGGATACTATTCATATTCTAATAAACACCCTATTCAGTATTATTCCTATTCTAATGCATCCTATCATTTAATACAACAAATCAAATAGTGGATAAAAATTATACTAGCATAATCAATCCCAAGTTTTCAATATTACTAATACACTTTATTCAATATTATTCTTATAGGCTAAACCAAATGACACCTTAATGGAAAACCAGAAAATAATTCAAGATACTAAATTAGGCTTCCATGTATTGATACTAAATTAGCCTTAATTAAGCAAAAATTCTATCGGAAAAGAAAGTAGGCTGAATTGAACAGAGAATTTATAAAATAGATTTTGATTTCAATTACAAAATAATATCATCTGACTGAATTCTATTTTAATTAATTTCTAAAGTTACACAAATAAATAAAGGTAGAGCTACTCATAAGAGGTTTTGTTTCCACATCGTTTTTGAACAATGACTTTTATGTGTACATATGTGGACAATTAATGACTTTTCAATGTCGAGCCTTGTAGCGTGGGCTTGTAACCTAAGTGGGGGCAAACAATGTGGTGGAATGTTGGGCCGTTTCTGATGGCTGGGCTTAGGTTGGCATTAGTCTGGCCTGCCCTATCCAAGCACGGAGTTGAGTCACGTGGTCCAGACGAAAGTATGGGCTGCTTGGCTCTTAGAGTGAGGCGGACTGCGTGAGGCTGGTTTCACAGAGCAACGAGTAGCCTCCGCTTCGTGCAGTGGAAGAATAACAGGCCAGTGGCCTTTCAAGTCCAATAAAAACCTGATGGGCTGCTTAATTAGACCACCACTTTTTGTGTCTATATGGGCTTGGCCCAAGTCCTATTCAGCTCCTCTCTTTATTTTCTATTTTGTAGTTTACGCAAATAATTTTCTTGCCTGTCTTTTTTTTTCTAATCCAGAAAGAATCTTCACTTGTGTAATTATGTCTCTTAGTTTTTTATATATTGAGGAATTTTTTTATATAATTATAGTTCCGCTCTTTATTATGAAATTAAATATAGCGATAATTTGCGTATTTATAAAAAATAATAATTATTTATTTCAAAATATAACGGAATACATTATATCGGCGCCAAAGCAAAATACACTATATCATGTCATTGTATTTTCACTACATGACACTTATATTTTATGAAGTACACTTGCATCATCACCAAATATCACCCTATCCCCACCCCTTCACCAAAAATCACTTATATGTTGTATTTATGAGATTTACTTGTAACTCAGGTTTGAAATAAGAAGATATACATATTGGATGTATTTTCTATTAAACTCAAACTCTTACTATGGATCGTAATTTTTTAAAGTTTCGCTATTTTAAATAAATATAATGATTATGTTTATTGGGTCGTGTAATTTTTTTAATCATGAAACTACAAAAGGTTTCTAAATTTAGGGACTGTTTGATTTGGATTGTAATTGATATAATCTTCACATAAAAATCTACATAAGTTTATATCATATTTGATTGAATTTAAAGAAATTCAATTTCGTCGAAATCAACTTTAAGTAATACAATGTTTAATTGATTCTTTTTAGTTTCCTCAGACATAATATCTTACATAAATCATGTACGAATTTATATATTATTTTATGTGAGATAAAATGTGAATATTAAGTAATACATATATGAAATATTAAAATTATCAAACTAACCCTCGTAATAATGAGTTATTTCTCCTTTACAAAAAATATTTTTATAATGATCAATAAAAATAAGCTGTCAAGCATTCATAAAATTAACTCTGACTTAAGCACTTACTTGAAACTTTATTATATATCATCTAATTTTATTTCTTCGATTTATGAACGAGATGGAATGGATATTATATTATCTAAACTAATCTCTTTGTGTAACGACTCTTAACGTCTTTATTTTATTTAAATAAATGTCTTCCATAACCCCCCCCCCCCCCCCTCTCCCCAATAAAAAGCCCCTCCCAATTAAGTATTGGCCAGGCTTGCATGGTTGACATATGCAAATATCGACTAAGTGAGTTGCCATTTATGCTGCTGAAATTCAAATATTGAGACAACCAACTAATAATTTCTTCTAATCTTATTGGTTAATATGTTATGTTATCCTGTTTCCATTTTAAAACAATTTTTCCCAATTTAGAAGCATTTGAATTTATTTTTTAGCAAAGTAAAGAATGTATCATCAAATATTCAATATAATTCCACAAGATCTAGTTTCGTTCAAGTAACGGATTCTAGCCAATTGAAAGGATCTTCTGATCAATTCAGAGATTCACCACACTGCTATATTGGAATTTATTTGAGTCGAGGGTCTGTTTATTCAACGGTATAATTGAATTTATATGAGATTAAGGATATACGTATTAATATAACTCGTTAAGTTCGATTATTAGCATTTAAAATATAGTTTGTGTAAAGTATTGAAAACGAGAACAATGCAAACAATAAAAAAAAACTTAGTGAGATCGATAATCTCTGATAATTTCGGTGTATGGTGGATCCGGTGACATAGAAGCGTGATTTGCCCCGGATCCAGAATTGTTTCCGGGAATAAGGGTGAATAAAATAAAGACATGATGAAATCTAGAAAGTTTCGAGTATATATTGCTTTTTTTTTATTGTTTAGAATCTCGCCTTTTTTTTCATTGTGCTAAAACTACTATTTATATATAGAAAGCTAATATATTAACCAATAAAAAGGCTCCACACAAGCCCTAAAATATCATGTCCAATGGCCGCCTTCCACATGAACATACCGTTAGGAGTGCCAACTTATATTCCTTTATATTTTGCAGGAGGTCATACAAGTAATTATGGTATATCCGTCCTTTTTTTTCCTATGTTCCATGTCATTGGGACACGAGTCCTTTACTATCTTCAGGCCAAAGTTCTCGCTTTATTACCGTGATGATCACCTCGTGCCGCGGAAATATACCGGGATCGAGCTCTCTCGAACATGTCTTCGAAGAATGGTCATTTCACTAGGCTGGTTTCTTTTGAACATTCTTTGCCAACTCCACGTGTCTTAACTTCTGTCATGCCACGTGTACATGCCATTTCTTTACCCCATACAACGTCGGCCTAAAACAACCTCTCTACCTTCGTAAGTTAGGGATAAAGCTATATACACACCATTCTTCCCAGACTCTATTTATGAAATTATGTTGGGTATGTTGTTGTTGTTGTACATTGCTATATTATATATTATAGTTTTTATGCCAGAAAGATACTTTATAATTAAATGTAATTTACAACATCCATGAAGTTGTCAAACTTCCTAAGAAGCCGGCCAATAAGCAACTTTGTACAAACCTTCTTTTTGTAGTACAATCTCATCCAAAAGTCAATTTTGTACTGCAAAACTCAAAATTCTCAGTCTAATCAATACCTTCTTCTTCTTATACATCAACTAATTTTTAACTAATTTTCATAGCACAACACAAATAACAAGAGAAATGATCATGGCTTCTTCCATCAACAAGTCAACTACTCTGTTAACACTAGCCCTGTTCTTGTTCTTGCAATTTTTCACTATCAATGGTCATGGTGGTGCTGCTGCTGATGAACATGATGATCATGATTCAAGTACCAATTTGCGCGCGAGGGGATTGATTCTTGTTAAAATTTATTGCTTGATCATACTGTTTGTGACCACATTTGCTGGTGGCGTATCGCCTTATTTCTATCGATGGAATGAGGGGTTTCTCCTGTTAGGGACTCAATTTGCTGGTGGTGTTTTCTTAGGGACTTCTTTGATGCATTTCTTGAGTGATTCTGCTTCATATTTTGGTGTACTTACAGAGAAAGAATACCCCTTTGCCTTCATGTTGGCTTCTGCAGGTAATCTGTCTTATTTTCAAGATTATAAATGTCATATTTTAAGACGGTTTACATGTAGATAACCTTTAGGTGCCTTGATAGTGTAAAAACTTTTTTAGACTGATGATGTATATAACTTAAACTCTTACTTATGTTAGTGCATCATATTAAAACTCGGGACCTTTCTAGTGAAATTGGTTCTTTTGAAGTCTAGTATAAAGTATGGTGTCGTTAGAAGAAAAAATTCTTATTGAATTGAACGTGTTCATACATTATGACTACTTTAGCATGTTCACTCTCCGGGGAACTTCATTTAAATTCTAGTGGATTCTTTCCAATTTACTTCGTTTATGATTTCGTTTGATAGTGAAATGTGGTAGATATAGGAGTACATGAGTAATGGGAAAACATTCATTTCATTATTATGACATTTTGATATATAAAGGAAACTTCTTTTTGGTTCTCCTTTAACTCACTTTTGCTACATCATCAACAATCTGTGTTGCTCGAACTCTTAAAAAAATGTTGGCGCACTCACGTCAGGCCTTCAAAAATGCACTACTTTTGGAGTGTTTGTCAAGCATCCAACGATATTTTTCAAAAGTCTGGGTACATAATCCGCAACATGATTCCCCTCCCTATATATATCTTCTCAATGCAATCATATAAATATGTGAATTTTTAATTTTTTATTATGTGATTCTAACAAATTAATTTATCATTTGCATTTTTTTGAAGGTTACCTTCTCACTATGTTTAGTGATTGCATTATTATGTTTGTGACAAAGGGGATGAATGAATCAAGTGAGGCCAAAGTTGAAGTGGAAGAAGAAGGAAGGTCAACTAATATTGAGGAGGGACATGAGGAAATTGCAAATCCTTTTCTAAAGACAACCTCACTTGGTGATACAATACTTCTCATTCTTGCATTGTGTTTCCACTCTATTTTTGAAGGCATTGCTGTTGGAGTGTCAGGTAAAAGATTACTACATTTTAATTTGTCCATATTATTTATCTTTTATATCAACAATAACATATTCAGTGTTATTCCACAAATGAAATCTGAGTAGGATGACGTGTACGCAGACCTTATTTATACCTTTTGAGGGGTAGAGAGATTGTTTCCGATAGATTTGACTTTCTTGCTTTATTTGGTTAGTATGAACTTTGCTTTCATGCACTATATGGTCGAGTTAGGAATTTTCCAAACAAGGGGATTCATAAAATTCAAGAATGTAATTTGTTGTTGCATTAGAAGCTTTTCTTATATCAAGGAGTTTTAATAATTTATATATATTTAAAAGAAATATTTTTGATCTATTTATTCAGTATAGTTATTTTTCAACAAATTAAAAAGGGCCAACATTTATTTGTTTTCCTATCCAAACATGTTTTGTCATTAACTTCATAGACCTTTCAGGTTAGATAAATTAACTAGTGATGGTCATTGTGGTTTTAACTGTGACAATGATAGTGAAGATGAAGAAAATGCTAGCGGCGGAAGAACAACTGAAGGGCGGGGTAAAATGGGCTGAGGTGCTGAGGTGATATGTCATGTGGTATTCATCTCATCAAAATGTTAGTTACACGTGAGATTGAGTGTCCACCTTGAATAGCCTTAACAAAGGAGGGGGTATATTTGAACAATATAGGCAACGACAAGTGTATTTTTGTAATAATAATTAATAATGAGGGTAAAATCGATCCTTTTCGCATAATAAAGAGGAGCAAATTTGGCCCTTTTTCCATTTTTAAAATCTATTTACTCATCGTGATCATCTTAGTACAACAATACCATCTAGGGATACGATGGGTTGCTTGCATGCGTCCACCATCCTTAACCAAAAGTCTTGAGCTCAAGTTCTGAACATAGAGAATCTTTTCATGTGGAACACTTTACTCTTCTTAGTGGGCCTATATGACACGAATTTAAATAATTAGTCGGAATCCCCTAATTTGCATTCCTTAATGAATTGATCATTTTCAGCTACAAAGGGAGAGGCATGGAGAAACCTATGGACAATTTCATTGCACAAGATATTTGCAGCCATAGCAATGGGAATAGCACTTCTAAGGATGATACCAAAGAGGCCATTTCTACTCACTTGTGCATACTCTTTTGCCTTTGCTATTTCTAGCCCAATAGGTGTAGGAACTGGAATAGCAATTGATGCTACAAGTGAAGGCGCCACAGCTGATTGGACTTATGCTATTTCAATGGCACTTGCTTGTGGGGTTTTCATTTATGTGGCAATCAATCACCTTATTGCAAAAGGTTTTAAACCACATAACAAATGTTATTTTGACACACCATTCTTCAAGTTTCTTGCTGTCCTTCTAGGTGTTGGGGTTATTGCTGTTGTCATGATATGGGACTAACTGAATATTTCATAATTTTCTTGAATTTTCATGCTTTTAATTTGTTAATTTCATTGCTTTGTTTCTCTTGAAATTCAATTTTGTGTGGATGTAGTTATTTATTTATTTGGATCTGCTTTGATTTTTTTTTTTTGAGTCGAGAGTCTATCGAAAACAGCCTCTCTACCTCTCAAGGTAGGGATAAAGTCTACGTACACTCCACCCTTCCTATACTTCACTTGTGAAATTACACTGGATATATTATTATTGTTGTTGTTATAATTTTTTCAGTAAACAATTGATTATTGTATTTTTATGAATACATTTCTTGAGCTGAGATCTTCTAATTTATTGTGCTATCACAAACCATATTCATCTGGAATTGTTAAGAAAATGGAAATTTAAGATTAATTCAAAGTTAACTTAAGAGGTAAGGATTAATCAAAATTATATGCTCCAACTAACATGGGATAATAATACCTCATTCATGAGCATCTGAAAATATGAACAATATAACATGAGAACCAATATATTTTTTAACTAGAATTCAAACTATAACAACCCAATCAGTCGTTTTGAACTCTAGAACCTCTTTTTTGTTTTATTTGAGATTCTTTCCATATGTTCCATTGGTGTTTTATGAATTGCCAGTATGAGTGATAGGGGCCTCAAGGAAACGAGAGCGTTTTGGGGCACTTGAATCTAAACTAGCTAGTACTTAAAGTTTATAAAATTGATTAAAGTAAATATTTGAGTAAACGAGTTTGGATTCATGAGCTGAAGGTTCAAATAAATTCGTTTGAAACTCCAAGAGATTTTGATGTGCTGGAGTTCTATGTACTTTTAAAAGTTTCAAATTCCAGCATCATGTGCTGAGGTTATTTCGTGTTTTTGTTCAGAATATTTTTGTGCAAATACTATTTTTGTATTATTAAATAACTATCTCTAATTATATTTGAAATGGTGACTAAATATTAATTGCAGGTTCAAAAATTAGTCATTCCACCTAATCTTTATTTTTTATAGTAACAACATATTCAATGTCATTCTACACTTGACTAGGTCGAGTTAGAAAATTTTCAAACAAGGGAATTCATAAGATGCAAAATGTAATTTGTTGTGCATTAGAATTTTCTTTATATCAAGGAGTTTTAATAATTTATGTATGTTTCAGAAATAATATTTTTACTTTATTTACGCAGTATAGTTATTTTTCAACAAATTAAAAAGTACCAAGAGTAACTTGTTTTCTTATTCAAACATGTTTTGTCATTAACTTCATAGACCTTTCAAGTTAGATAAAGTAAATAGTGATGGTAATGGTGGTGTTAACAATGGCAATGGTAGTGAAGGGGAAGGAAATACTAGCGGTGGAAGAACAAGTGGAGGATAGAGGTAAAATGGGTTGAGGCACTGAGGTGATATATCATATGATATCCACCTCATCAAAATGTTATTGTCACGTGAAATTGAATGTCTATCTTGAATAATCTTAACGGAAAAGGGGTATATTTAAGCAATATAAGTATCGATCGGGATATTTTTGTTCTAATAATATGCCCTGACTAACATGGGACAATAATACCTCATTGATGAGCATGTGCAACGTGAACAATATAACATTAGGCCCAATATATTTACCAAGAATTAATATAGATGAGTTAGGCTTCTGATATTATGATACAAAAAATAAACAATAACGATCCAATCAGTCATTCTAAATTCTAGATCTCTTTTTTATTTGAGACTTTGTGTATGTTCATTTGGTGATTTATGACTTTTGGGTATAGGTGATATGGGTCTCGAGGGGCTCCGGAACATTTTGGAGCACTTGAACCTAAATTAGTGACTTAAAATTGGATTAACTAAAGTAAATATTTTGAGTAAACAGATTTGAATTTGTGAATTAAAGGTTCCAATTGATTTATATGAAGATTTTGAATGTTTAAATTGCTGAAATCTTTCTTGGAGTTTGAAATTTTAGAAGCTTTTCAAACTCCAACATATTTTACTTGGAAATTTTAAAAGTTTTTCAAACTCCATCATATTTCTATAATAAACCCGTAACTTATATAAATAATATAACATGAATTAATTAAGTCGGTGTTATCTCAACAATTTAAGAAGCACCCATGATTTAAGATTCATAGCGAATTCATAATTTCAAAAGTACAATAAATTTAATATTAAAATTTTTAAATCTCCAATCCATAAAAATTGAATTATGAAGTTGCATGTGTCTTTACTATAAGTAGATAACAAAAACATGTGCATTTAGCTCCCCCCCCCCCCCCAAAACCCCCAAACCCCACTAAGAAAGTACTCTTAATATTATCAACATATATATGCAGAATAGTGATATGAGTCAAAAAGACAAACATGTAAAGCATGAAAATAAAGATAGTTTGACTAAAATGACTCAATAATTATCTCTTATATGCATGAACTTAATTGCTTATAGTCAAAGTTCTTCTAGAATGCACCTAACTCCTAAATCATAATTTCATAACATTGAATATCAATTGCAGTAATTCGATAGACGGCTATTGAGATAAATGTAGATGAACAACACTTTTCTCATCCTTCCTAAAAAATTATTCATTTCATTTTATTTTATGTGAATTTATATAATTAGACATAAAATTAATAGTTTTTTTAAAATTAAAAGTCTTAAATATATTATGATAGTTGTATGATTATGAAATAATATTATTAAAAAAAATTAAAATTAAATTATTTTTAATTATAAAAAGAAACTCCTTCTTAGGAAAAAGTAAAAAAAAATCATGTCATATAAAATATTAAAAGCAATTATTTTTGGAATTATTGATATCTTGGATAGTCGGTTAACTAATTTTGCCTTCCACAGATATATATATATATATATATATCACTTATATGATGTTCACTCCTTTAATATGTTAAAATTAAAGCTCTTTTCCTTCAATGAGGAAAATATACAATGTGTACTGGTAACAACACAATAATAATAATAATAATATATTCAATATAATCTTATAGTCGGGGTCTGAAGAGAACGACATATGTATGCAGATCTTATATATGTATCCCTAGTTTATAAAGATTGAGAGATTATTTTTTGTAGACCCCCAACTTAAAAAAATCATTTCAAAACAGCTTAGAAAAAAGAAAATAAAAAAGTGAAAAAGAAATTAACAGAAACAACAGTAAAATAAATACATGCATTGTGGCATTTTGTTTAAACAAAATAATATACAACAGTAAAATAAATACATGCATTGTGGCATTTTGTTTAAACAAAATAATATTTTCCATTTACAACGGTTGAACCCAATAGCGTTAGTTAAAAAAATATAAGGGAATCCAATGCCTTGTGTGTGTATACTTTTACCCCTTTGGTACAATATAATTTTCTAGGTAGACAATATATTATATGTGTCTAAACTATGGTTTAGAATAGAGTAACTTCCGAGAAATTTTTATTAAATTTTGTAGGTTGAAGATCATGAATTAAATTATCTTATAGAAACCTGTTTTAAATGGGATAAATTTTTAATGTCTATGCTGATAAATTAGTGCCCTTGTTTCCTTTAAGAATGTATAGAATGAGATTTTACATATCTTAGATGTAATATACGATTAGTGGGAATTTTTAAGTAAAGCTAATTAGGGTCTGCATAACCAATAATTCATCGTTCTTATGATAAAGTCAGAAATTTCGATAAACATATATAAAAATATTTGTAAAATTTAATATATATATATATATATATATATATATATATATATAAAATAATATTATATATATATTATATAAATTTTCATTGAAAAATATTTGATTGATCACCCTTCGATATATATAGTTACGTCCCTACTCCCCCGCACAACGTCACGGTTGAACTATAGGTGATGGATGAACTACTTAATCAAAAATATCACATTATATATATAAAATTAAAAAATCTTGATTCTACCTATATATAATATAATATAAATTTTCATTGAGCTTTTTGATTGATCATCCTTCAATATAAATAAGCTATGCCCCTACTCTCCTACACAACATCACGGTTGAACTACTTGATCAAAAATATCACATTGTATGTATAAAAGTAAAAATCTTAATTTCACCTCTGTCCAACACAAGCATCTTATGATTTTTAAAAATAGTTATTTCAAATTATTTGTTATTTTAGAAGTTCAAGAGAAAGTTAATTTTTTTTTTATTTTATCGTTAATACATAGTAATTGATTTTGAATACTACAAACACTTCAATTATAGAATGACGATAATAAATAAAATAAATATTCAATTAAAAAAGATTATATTTTTAAATATAAGTAAAGATAAAATAATTAAAATTCTCTCCTAGTTAATATTTTTATAATAAATATCTAAAAGAGAAATACGATAGATAATTTAATACGGTGGGAGTTGTAATGTCAAGTGTGATATCCAATTTCCAATTCAATAATTTGGAGATGAGGTGTGATTTTGTTATCATGCATATACTGTATATGCTGCCCACCTTTTACTGATTCTAAGGGGACAAATGATGACCATTTCAAGGCAGATATAGTTTTGTCATGTCTCTTATAATTGGTAGTTCCAATTGCAATTATTAAAATAAAATTTAAAAAAAAAAAAAAGAAGAAGAATCTTTCTTGTAGAGGGGCCAGACAATAACAACTTATTTTTCAGTTACACCATGTGACATGGTTTTTAGCAAAATTCAATAATGCAAATAATTTAATCCAAAAAAAGGAAAAACTTAATACTATCATATATTACAATTTTTTTTAATTAATTTGCAATGTGGTAGTACTCCCTTGTTGAAGTTACAATCTAATCCAAATACAAGTAGAAGGGGGGGGGGGGGGGAAATTAGGAGAAATTAAAGACTCTTTCTCAGTACAAACTATCAAGAAATTAGACTTTTTGTGGCGATTAAAATCGACTGCAAATAGAGCTAGCTATTTGTGGTGATATCGTAGAAAAGTTCAATCGCGTGCTCAGGAATCTCCGTGCTTGTCATGCTTGTTCCATCGTACAAGCATCGCGATGCACCTCTTTACGATATAGAACTTTGCCTTTTGTTCCTTAGCCATGGTACTACACTTGCTTTTGAAATTTGTAGACCTTTGGGATGAACTCTTTGAAAGCCTAGACTTGGAAGAAGAACTTGTCTTTTGTGAGAAACTCCTTGGGAGAGGGGGATCTGAACTTATAGGACAATGTTGTGAATAGCTCCTCCTTAGAGATGACTTGGATGAAGAACTATAAGAATGATTGTTAGGATCTTCCTTTGATAGTTTCCATTTCTCATCCATGTAATACTCCATGCCTTCAATGAAATCAAATCGCGCCCCTTCACTTCACGTGTCTTCTGACTGGAGTTAGAAACGACAATGACTCTATCTTTCTCTTCTCATTCCTATCGATCGAGTGGCTTTATGATGTTGATCCACTTTCATGACATAAGAAGAGAGGGTTAATTCTCAAGATTAATTTTCCTAAGAATTAAGCTAAATGAGTGTAGATCAAGTTGTGTATGAATGAATGGTAGAAGAGAAAGAGTGTGAAAAATGTGTTCAAGAGGCTAGACAAATGAAAGGCTAAAAGAGTTGGCATATATTTATAGTGGTCAAGAGAATGGTGATTCATTGCCAAAATAATCTCATATATTCTTTCTTCTTTATGCATTTACTTTTTAACTAAAAGGGTGAATTATTATCTTTTTATTATATTAATGTATAAACGATTTTAAAGGTGCATTATTTACCATCTAGCTAGAAAAAACATTAGAAAAAAAAAATCTTATATGTAGACGGAAAAAAAATTGACTTAGTTGTGTGTTTCCACATTTCAAGATTTAGAGATATAATTAAACATGTACATCTTCAAAGGAACTCATTAGCTTCCAAATATATTTGTAAGTAGTCTCTATATCTCGTGAGACCATGTACAATATCCATTTTCCTTATCATATCGACTACATTTTTTTTTTTGCAAATTTATATTTTTGACTATCCATGTTTAATAGCGTTTCTCAACATTTAACGAACTGCTGATGCTTCATCAGTAAAGACCTTCCCTACAGACTGACTCGGAATGCTAAAGGCTTGAAGAATATGACCGCAACTATCCCTACCGATCAATTCAATACTTGTCATCTTCTTCTTTATTTATAAGCTAGCATCCGTGAATATAACAATATCATCTTGCGCTCTAATAATGTTATTAATCATCATTAGTCTACTCTTTATGTTTAATTGGTGGGATCCATGTCTAACCTCTTGTCATGGAGAGTGGATTTAAATTATTTTATTTTTATAAATTTTAAATTTTTGGAAAAAAGGGACAATGGTGACACTCTTTATGGGCTTTTTCTCTTTGAATTTGACGACTGTTTCTTTAGGGTGTGTTCGGTAAAAAAATAATTATTTTTAAAAAAGTAAGTAGATTTTTATTTATATTTTATATTTGATACGTAAATAAAAAATATTATTTTAAAAATATTTATATATAATTTAGATAAATATTACGAGAGACTAAAATAAAGGTGGCTTAAACACATTAATCGTCTAAAGCCAAATCGAATACAGGCATTAAACTATTTTAAAAAAAAAGTTATTATTTTTTTATAAAGTATATTTTTGATATACAAAATTAGTTGTAATAATTTTACTAAAATCAATTTCTTCTAATAATTTTTATTCAATTAATGACATAATCAATCTGATTAATCTTTCTTGACACAATCTGATTTACAAATATATAATCCTCAATAATTATTTTTTTTTAAAAAAAACCCATAACCTATTATTGCTTTTAAAAAAATGGGGCCCCTCAAATTTGGGGCCTAAGACACCTGTCTTTTTTCTAACTCTTTTAGAGTCGATATTGAATAGGTGTGTAGGGTGGTGGCATGAGAGTAAAGATGAGAAATGTTGAAGGATAAATAGGATATAAAATATTATTGATAAAATTTAATTTTTTTTATTTTTATTAAAAATTTAAAAAATATTTTTTTCTTACGAAATACGTTGTTATATTAAAATATGATAGCGTCATATATGTCAATGCTTACGTCTAACTCTTTATTAATATAGATATATTATAATATGCACAAAAAAAAAAATAGAACTACTCTATATATGATATGTATGCTCCACCAATGCTGTCGTGGCACTATGCCATTGGCTATTTTCTTGAATCGATGTGATTCTTCCATCTCTTTCTTTGTTTGGTGATTGCATGCAATACTTTTCTGTCTATTAAAAAAGAAAAAAGGAAAAAAAAAAAGAAAAAGAATTGGTGTTTACATTTAATTCCTTATTAATTGAGTTTATATATTAAGAAAAATAAAAAAATAAAAATCGATTTGATTTTTATTGATTTAATTTAATTTTAAGAAGGTTAATGGTATTTCTCTCTTTCATTGCCCTCCCTCCCTCCTCACCTACAATTAGAAATAAAAAATTGTATTTTTTTTAATTTATAATCTGTTATTATTCTTTTATTACGATGGTCATAACTTTTTTAGATTATATGTCTTAAGATGTATAAGTTTTAATCAAGTGAATAAAGGTTATAAAAAATAAAAAATAAATCTAGGTAAATTTTATAATTGGTTTTTTGAATAAATGAGTTTGGATTCATGATTTTGTTTTAAGAAATAGACTTAAAGTGTAAAGTTTATTAGCCTATCAGAGATAAATAAATCTTTTATGGAAAAGTATAGAAAGTATTTAAAATTACTTATAAAATTTTAAATATATATATATAAAAGTTCGAACCAAATATTATAAAATTTTCTTCAGTTTGATTTTAATAAAATCAAATCAAATATTATTAATTTTTTAAAATTTAAAATCAAACTCAAAAAACATTGATTTATTTGATTGATTTGGTTCGATTTTTAGTTTCTATCAATGTTTAACCAAATCGCGAGCACTCCTAATTTCAGGTTTGAACAAAGGTATGGAGTTACCTTCAAGAAAGATATTTTACCCCTCAAAGCAAGACTTTAATTTTCAGTATAAACCTTATTTAATTAAATCTCAAAATAAATATCAGATAATGAATAAGTAAAAAATATGAAGTGTTGGAAGGTAAAGATGGGAAATGTGAAAAAGGATTGATTTGAAAATTGGACGTAGTTGCGTCAAATGTTGTTGAAATTTCCATGTCATTTTCTCAAATTGGTCGGTGGCTCATTAAAATTATTGAAGATTAAATGCATGTATATACTTTCTCCGTTTAAATTTGACACGATGTTTTAAAAAAATAAAAAAGATTTTTAAATTTTATGATTCTAAATTAAAAATATATAGAATATATCAAAATATCTTTCAATTTTATGATGTTAAACATATTAAGTGAAAAATTAAAATTAAAAAGTTATTAGAAAAAAGCAGGACAGACAAATTAAAACAAACTGAATACATTAATTTCATTTCTTTGATGGACAATGACTATGGTGATTTCTATGTTCCTGCCTTTCTGTGAGATGCTTTTTTCCTCAGTGTTGTCTTGTCCTGGGATTTTATGAATTAATTAATTCAACAAACATTTTACAAGTAAAGTATCCAATGTTTATTATTAGCCTAGTTTCTATCAAAATTTGAACTAATTTTTATTTTTTCCCTAACTCAAAAGTTTTCATTGCTTATTTAGTGGTGTGAATTGATGAAGTCCATGTTATTATTTAAAGAACAGTCAAAGTAAAAATATGGTACAATCAATGATTAATATTTGAGAATTATGAGCTGTAAACTTGTGTTTCTTCTCTTGGATTATACCCTAGTGCAGGGTATCCTAGGGTTGTGTTTGCTTTTTCCAACATGTGGTAAGAGTCTTTGAATATTCATTTTTACTGTTTATTCGAGAGTCTATCGTAAATAATCTTTTCAGTTTTAAGATAAGGGTGAGGTCTGATATAGTCTATCCTCCTCAAACTCCCACTTTATGGGACTATATTCAATATGTTGTTACAGTTGTTGTTGTGATTTTCTTTTTCTTGAAAAATTAGTATTCCAATAGTACTAATCAATTCTTTGTGTACTAAGGAATGACCAAGATTCATAATGTGAGGATCTACATTTATTTATTTTCTTAAAAATAAAACTTAACTATGAAATTTATTGCTAATTTGTTGCTAAATAATATCTTTTGTTTCAGTTATAAATCATGTTGGAGTATCATAGAGTTCATCGTGTCAAGATTTTTAAAGCAATCAGTATGATTTCATAGAAGAAATAACTCAGATGAAGGGTAGATTTGGTCTCCTGGGTATGTCAATTTATTTGCAATAAATTTTAAATTGATGAAAAATAAATTGCAATCACAAATAAAATATGATGAAACGGAGATTTTATTGATGAATATTTGTAAGTACAATTCTGTTCCTCCTTTTGATTCTTCTCTCTGAATTTTCTTAGTGCTTTAAAAGCTGTTAGTAGCGTACTTCTCGAATATAATGATCTTTGTGATGTACTTGATCGCCATAAAAGGATTTTGTGGATCTTCTTAAACTATTTGATTATCAAGAAGAGTTCAGGCACATTTCGATCTCCTTGTGAATATTCCATGAATTTGTGAAATTTTTGAGATCTCTCTTTAAGGGAATATGCGCCTTTTTTATTGGCACGAGCAAGGATTTAGGATAAAGTAGTCTCCAAGAAACCCTAACAGACCTTAGAGTTTGAAGATAAATTGAACTCATTTTGCAGAGTCCATATTTTAAATTCAATAAAATTTTGATGTCTATCACAATATTAGACCAAAATAGTATATATGTGCTCGCACCACAACACACTACTTTAAAAGTTAAATAATACAAGCTCCAAATATTAACGCCAGAAAAACAAGTATTCAAGAGGTTAAAGTCATTTGAGACATTTTCTTTTAATTAATTGAATTCTACTTCAATTGATTTGAAAAAAAAAAAAAAAATTATTACTACTCACTAAACTAATGGGAATAATTATAACGTTCTTGCAAGTGCTTATGTACGGTGTTTGAGTCAGCAAAGACCAATTTTCAAAGTGTACAATAATTAATTATTAATGATGCTTAATTAGACTCAATTTTGAAACTTAATTAAGATGCTGCAGTTGAACCACCACATGCATGAAAAATAAATCTCCCATTTGGGATTTTTGTTTTCATTCTAATCCACCAATATTTATGACTTCTTCAGTCAAATATCCCAATTAATTATCTAGTAGAATTTTGAAAAAAAAAATATTTTTTCATCTGTTTTAATTTTTTATCTGATTTTAAATTTGATATGGAGTTTAAGAAAGTAAAGAAGATTTTTAAATTTTATCGTTTTAAATTAAAAATATGTGTAATGTACCAAAATGTATTTTAATCTTCTGGCTTTAAACATGTTATGAGAAAAATTGATAAAGAGTTGCCTAAAAAGAAAAGAGACATTTTTTTCTAAACGTACCTAAAAAAAGAAATTAAACAAGCAAATTGAAATGAAAGGAATAATATCTTTATGATCTTTTAGTTTTTTCTTTTTTCGAGGTTTTTTTTACGTGAATCTTGACTCAATGATACGAGTTGTCAGTTGCGTTATCATGAGATCACATTTCCAAGTCGATCATCAGGTTTCTTGCAAAAATACAAAGTAAAATTGTCTACAAACGACTCAATATGGTTCGAACTTTCCACGTACATAGCAAAAACTTAGTGTTATCGGACTGCTCTCTTTTTTTTCCCTTCCATTTTTATTGTAAGTGAGTATTGACGCAAAGATAAGAGTTGTCATTGTGTGATAAAGATATCATAAATTCATGTCACAAAAACTGTTTCTCGCAGAAAATGCAAAGTAAAACTATATATAAATGATGTATCATGTGGTTCAACGCCTTTTTTCGTCGGACCATGCGTATAGCAGGAGCTTAGGAATTTTTGTTATCCCTTTTTTATAGTACATCATCAATGCATTTATAGTCAAGAATAGGATCCACCTTGGTTTATACATAACTCAGATTTTTCATACTTATAGTACCATTAAATTATAGTTGAATAATGACTATATTCATTGTATAATATTGGACTTTTTGAACCTTTCGGTGGGGGACCTCACAAATTGTGTACTGATAATTAAGGATCGTTATTTCAGTTATAATTGTTGTATTTGTTGCTTAGTTTTTAATTTTATTTTTAAATAACGATGATATTTGGATCATTTTATACTTACGTCGATTAATTCATGAGTATTCTGATAAAAGCCACAACCACATATATTGATTAAACTTGCTCATTATGAATAGCAAACGAGTTTATGTTACATTACGGTTGAAATTCTAGCATGAGATTTCGACAATATTACTCTAACAATCACGGAGAATGGAAAATTAAAAAACATTAGTATTTACTATCTTCGATCCATATTATCCGTCATTTAAGTGTCTTGCATGCACTCTCCCCTTAACTATAAAAATATTTGTATAAACCGTCATCTATTTTCTACTTAAACATCTCGCTTAATTAACAAAATACTAATTTTTCTTTTAAAGTATATATTACTTGTTTTACTAAAACAAATAATTGATTTTAGTAAAATGATCACTAATATTACGTCAAATATCTATGACTGAGTTGTGAAAACTTCGGAATAGTTATCCTAGCTCCATCTAAACTCTATTATTTTCGGTTAAAGAATTCATTTTTAGTAACTCTTGAACAATTATAAAATTTTATACTGAGTTTTGCTTCTGGCAGCAATATACTCATCAACCCCTGTTCATTAATAAAGTACTCCTGGCGTGTACAATGAAGTGCGGTTCATTTGAGAAACTCCTATGTCTCTATCTATTTCTGAAATATTTGAATTTTATCAATAATTATGACTGAAACTATTATGTTCGTAGGACTACTAAAGCGAAAAGACGAGATATATTTAAAATCGAACCAAATAATTCAACTAGGTATTGAAAATTCAAACCCTTATAATATTAGGGTTATCACTCAACTTCCTAACTGTATCCGTGAAACATGCAATCTGATCGTGATTGGTCAAACAAAGTAGAAAGTTTGGTCAGAGTCTAATTTCATCAATATTTTTGTAGAGTCACATGGTTTTGTACTAAAAGAATATATTATATACAAAAAAGAAATTAAATAAATTTTAAAAAATGCACTATTCCACACTCTTCTTATATTTTTGTATCACAAAGTAAATATAAAATTTAATCGGAGTCTAATTTCATTAATATTTTTGTAGAGTCACATGGTTTTTGTACTAAAAGAATATAAAATAACAAAGGCTATATATATATATAAAAAAAAAAATATTGCATCATTCCACACTCTACTTTCATTTGTTTGGGGAGAGGGGGGAGGGGGTCATTTATGCTTTTGCTTTAATTTTATGTTGGTCTATAATTTTTATATTTCAAAATAAATAATTTTTTTATGAAATATAAATTTATTTTTTCACGTTATAATATCTCATAAATAATATTTTGCGCCGTTACAAAATTTATATTCAACTTAACATAAATTTAATTATAAAAAATAAAAATTAAAAATCAGATCATTTGAAGAATAAATGGTGTATTAATTGGGGTGGGGGTAGGGTGTGTCATTAGGACATGTGATTTCAAGAATCATAACATTTGGAGGCCCACATGGAGACATGTGGGCTATGCAACCATCGAAAACACAAGCACACTTGTCTAAGATAGCAACATGATGAGAATTATAGTACATCAATTAATAATGCATGAAAATTTATAATAAAATAATTATTATTATAATACAGAAAATAGTAAGGTAAAATATTCATTTTGAAAATAAAATTGATGAGAGGATACCATTTATTTATACTTTTTAAAAAAAAACAGTAAAATATCACTTTGGAAAATAAAAATGACTTTAAAAGAAATAAATTTATTTTTTATTTTATTAGGAAATTTTTTTTATCACTATCTAAATAAAAATTAATGATAGGATTACTATAATCTTATATATATGACATGTATTATCAGTTTAAAAAATACATAAAATTATCTATTTTAATTGATAAAATGAGATTAAGAAGATGAAAAAAAATTACTTTTCAACTTTTTTTTAATATTAAAGAGATTTTTAAAATAAAAAAAAACAAGAAATTGAGATAAAACCTTTTAAAAAAAAAAAAAAAAAAAAGAGAGAGAGAGGGAAGGGATGGAGAAGATTGGGTCTCATAAATCATAGACCCAAATCCCTTTTATTAGTGCCTTTTTGACGGCCCACATAATTGAGATAGCCCATTTGTATAGGTTGTTAAATAATTTAGGGCAAATTTCTCTCACACACACACATAGAGCACTCAATATTATAAAATATATTAATATTTTTTAGTTTATAAAATATAATATTAATTTTTTTACAATGAGTTCGCTTAAATTTTCGCTTAAAGGTATCGTGTGTAAAAATGATATGAAATATGTATATCTTGCTCAAAATTCTGTATATGAAATCAGTATGAAATGTGTATGTCTCGCTCAAGGCTTAATAAATTCGCTCAAATTTGATATGAAATGTGTATACAGTAATATAAAATTTGAAAAAAAAAATTATTATTATATTTTTAAAAATTTAATACATCTACAACAAATATTGTGTACAACTTTCATACAAACTTAATACGACCACAACAACAAAAACTTAAATTCATACAACTTTAATATAATTTTATTCAAAATCATATCAAATCTACATTAAATTATCTTAAATTTGAGAAACAGGCTCTTCAAGGTGTTCTCTAACTTTTGAAACCACGCCCAACTCAAAATTAATTTAATATTTCCAAATCTAAGTTTCTACTTTGAAGCTTCAAACTTCATCCACGATGAAATTTGACATTGAATCTGAAATTTAATTGAAATCACATCAAATCTACATCAAATCATCCTAAATTTGACATATAAATTCCACAAGATATTCTCAAGCTTTTGAAATCACACGGAATCTAAAATTATTTTAATTTTTTCAAAATCAAATTTCAACTTTACAACTTCAAAACTTCATCAATGGTGAAATTTAAAATTTTAATTTATAAAGAATAATTTGATAAGTTGGAGAAATAAACAAAAAGAAAGGGGCTGGGAAGAGGATTGTCGGTGAAAGAGAAAAAGAAGGGACTGACAATAAAAAAAATCAGTTATTGTTATGAAATAATAAAGAAAGAACAAGAATATTATAGAGAAAGAGGGAAGGGGAGAAGTTCTTATTTCTCTTGATGGGATTCAATACAATGAAGGAGAACCCCTCTATTTATAGGGATAATTTCTCCTAACTTTTCTCCAAAAGATAGACTTTCACAATGATATAAACACATATATCTAGTACAATACAAATACCTTTATAGACATTCACTACAACACAAATATGTTTATAACACTCCCCCTTGAATGTCTATTTGATAGATAATGTGCCTCGTTAAAACCTTACTAGAAAAAACCCAGTGGAAAAAAATCTAGTGAAGGAAAAAGAGTACACATATCTAATAATACGCATTTTGGTTGCCTCGTTAAAAACCTTACAAGGAAAACCCAGTGGGACAAAACCTCGCAAGGGAAAAAGAGTACAGCGCGTATTAACTCCCCCTAATGAGAACATCCTTGAATCTTTGCATCCTGATCTTGTGCACCATCTTCTTGAAAGTTGCAGTTGGTAGAGATTTGGTGAATAAATCAGCCACATTATCACTTGAACGAATTTGTTGCACATTGATATCACCATTCTTTTGGAGCTCATGTGTGTAGAAAAACTTTGGCGAGATGTGCTTCGTTCTATCTCCTTTTATGAATCCTCCCTTTAGTTGTGCTATGCATGCAGCATTATCTTCATACAAAATTGTGGGTACTTTGTCACAGTTCAAACCACATTTTTCTCTAATGAGATGTATCATGGACCTCAACCACACACATTCTCGGCTTGCTTCATGAATATCTATTATATCAGCATGATTTGATGAAGCAGCTACCAGAGACTGCTTTATAGATCTCCAAGATATGGCAGTACCTCCACATATGAACACGTAGCCAGTTTGAGATAGAGCTTTGTGTAGGTCAGATAGATACCCTGCATTAGCATAATCAACAAGATCCAGACTTGCTAACAAATTAACCGAATGTTATGCCTTATAGTATTAGCAAGATATATTAGTGCAACAATCACAGTAAGATATGGTACTTCAGGACCAAGGATTTCCTCATATAAGAATTATGAACAAGTTTAAAGAAACTTGTAAATGCTTCAGGCATTTTGAATCCTTCATGATTTTCATATAAATTTTATCAAGTGATAGCATTCATTAGTATTTAAATGCGTGACATCTTCTAGTGTCTGGACTACAGGTCCAATAAGCTTTATGCTTACCAATACGCATCATTTCACTTGATAATTATTCCTACATCAGCATGCTTTAATAGATGTAGTATTCAGATCCTCACAATCTTTTACAATATTGCGCACTATATTGTATCAAAAATATCGTAGACGATCAGTTCCAATGCGACATAACTTATTGAGATCTCTTCATTTTTCATCATTTTCAGGTACCTGAACCTTTGCCAAGGTTTTATGAAGTGTTATGTCGTGGTGCTTTCTCAAAGCACTTGCCTCATCATTATGACCATCTTAATCACTTGCTCCTTTACTTCTTCAAGAAGTTCTATATTTGGAACCGTTTGGTCTATCACGCTTCAGGCGTCTCATAGACTCTATCCTTCAAGGACTTTCCATTGGAGCATTTGCAACTGAATTATAAAACAGAGTCAGCAAATACATCTGACAATTGATGTGCAATATTTTGCAAGTGAATTATCTCTTGAACTTTAAGTTCACTTTTTCTTTTTTCCGAGGATCTAGATAATTCATTCCACACTCAATTTTCAGTTGCTAATCACTTCTCCCCCTAATGTTAGAAAAACTAACATTTACTCCCCAGGTTCATTTGGGTACCCATCTTTGTGCGTTATGGTGGGGCAATTGAATCATATATCGCACATTCAAATTTTAGATGGAATTATTTGGTCCCTGACCCTGAACCAATTATGATAGGGGAACCTTGTTGGCTTGATGCATTCAAGTGTTGCTATATGTTAAATAAACATATCTCATACCAAATTTTATTTGGGAGTTTTATTCTCATAACCAATGATTTAGCTTTAATTGGAGGCATACAATTTTCGCTAAACCAACATAGATATGAATCAGCATTATCAACATGATTTTATAATTTGGAACTATGCTCTTAATTTAATAATTCGAGCAACAACCTTACAAAAATCAATTGTAAGTTGATATCAAAACACATGTGACCATACCATGGATGCATCTATTAGCAAACGGTTCACATGGTAGGTGAATGGGCCCATATTCACCCTTTTATAAGTTCCAAAATTTCAGGGAATATAATTCCAATCTTAGCTGATCAAGATCATTCTATGATGAGAACAAGCAACACAAGAGAATTCTTGAAGAATCTTTTATTTCTTCAACATATAGCCACGTGAATTCTCAATTATTTTTGTATCACATTTGAACCGGGATGGCCAACCGGTATGCCAACTTATTTCAGTAAACTTCTGATTTACTTTCGTATGTGATTTCATCATCATACCCATATTTATGTACTACAAATTAAAAAAACCGTCGGGTAATCTTTTACATAAATATTTATAACCCGCTTCAATTGTAGTAGCATGAAGATATTAGATCTTCCCATAATTTATAGTCTCATTTTTTTTTCAATGTCATTGAAACTTATAAGTTTCCTTTTGAGACTTAATACAACAATTTCATTCCTTCAGGTAGTAATACATTAGCTCTTCCGGAGCTCTCAATTAATTTTGTATACTACCACATATTCAATCATATCAAAATAGTTTCTCCATATAGTTTCAATTTTGAAACAATTTTGAATGTTGATGAGCTATACTCATGAACAGACGTATAGTCTTGATGAATCCAATCATATCGTGCCTTTGGGTGGATGACCATCTTCAGGTGGTCATACATTTCTTTTAGGCTATTCCACAAAACAAGTGGATCCTTGATCATGAGATATTCAATTTTAAGAATTTCATCAAGATGATGACGCAAGAATATCATAGCCTTAGCACGATCTTGATTTGATGCTTTGTTTTCACTTTTAATGGTGTCTCCAAGACCCATTGCATCCATATGCATTTTTGATGCTTTGTTTTCACTTTTAATGGTGTCTCCAAGACCCATTGCATCCATATGGATTTTTGATGTTTTGATTTCCCTTCAGGGACTAGATCTGTATTAGATCTATATTTGTAATATTTATCAAAGTTCTCAATTTCTCATTCTTCAGGAATGGAACATGATCATCTAAATATGCCTTAACCACATAAGGTATGATAGCTTAAAACCTCTTTTAAGATATTGCTACTTCGGGAGCAAATCGAGGTATGCATAGATGATTTCTCTTACATATTTTCACAATATTGTTCTGCTGGAACAAATATATTTTCACAATATTGTTCTTCTGGAACAAATATATTTTTCACAATATTGTTCTTCTGGAACAAATATATTTTTCACAATATTGTTCTTCTGGAACAATTATATTTTTCACTATATTGTTCTTCTGGAACAAATATATTTTTCACAATATTGTTCTTCTGGAACAATTATGAGGCATGAATTGCCAAGTGAATCAATAAGTCGTCCTCAAGTTCATATACAAAATCGATATTGTTATTAGTAAATACATAAATATCAAGAAATACTAACCTTCATCTTTCTAAGAAAACTTTGATTTTTCTTACTTCAAATCTTTCAAAGTGAGTGCTCAAGGCAGAGACTCGTGCTGATAACGTGTTATGAAATAATAAAGAAAGAACAAGAATATTGTAGAGAAAGAGGGAAGGGGAGAAGTTCTTATTTCTCTTGATGGGATTCAATACAATGAAGGAGAACCCCTCTATTTATAGGGATAATTTCTCCTAACTTTTCTCCAAAAGATAGACTTTCACAATGATATAAACACATATATCTAGTACAATACAAATACCTTTATAGACATTCACTACAACACAAATATGTTTATAACAGTTATATTATATTTTGTAATATACTTACTATATTTTATAAATAAAATAATATTATTATATTTAGTAATTTAAAATTTTAAGTGAGCGTGGGAAGTAAATTTCTCAATAATTTATAATGAACATAATTTTAATAAATGTTTACACTTAAATTAGCCAACATACACTTGCATTGAATTTCATTAAGTAGAATTTCTTTCGATTGTTATTTTTTTTTGCCTTTGTTCCTCGACATACCATAGAATCCTCTTCATTTTCTCATTTTTCAAATCTGTATAATATGATAAATAAAAGTGTATATAATCATATATAAATATTACATCTAGGTCGTTATATATAGTAATATAATATGAATATGTTTATTTAAACTCTTTTAGCTCGTCCGTCCGACCAATTTAAAAATTAAAACTCAAAAATTTCATTTGTTCATATATGATGGATACGATTTTATCCCCCAAATCTTGTTAAACTAAAATTCAACTTCTGCTATATATATTACGATAAAATAATAGTTATTTCACCAATTTTTATTTATTGTATCGATTTTCTAAATCAGAAAATTACAACAACAACAACAAGAAAACCAAAAAAAATGGAAACTTTCTAAATTAGAAAATTATATGCATAAATTTTCTTTTTATTTCTTTTACATTGAAGCTAAATTTTTAATGTGAAAATAAAGAATGAGTTGTCTAATTTTTTTACTCAAGTTATCTCACATATGGAGTAAAACTATTCAAAGTTATTTAAAAAATGAAGTTGAAAAAATCAAAAGCTCTGCCCTCCCTCTTTGTCTATTCAAGGGATGGAAGGGCAGAGGCTGTCCCCTTCGGTTAAGAATTGGGGCCTCACAATTAATAACCAATATGCTTTAATTTTCTCTCATGCCTTTTTTGGTTTCCCGCTCTCCTCTTAGCAATGATCTGTCTAGAGCTACTTTCAAAATAATAGATTCTGTAATAAGACCCTATTTATGGATATTCTCCGACGTAGAATCGAATTCATACCCTGCATTAACTTTAACAATTAAAAAATGTATGGATAAGTTTTCAATTTTTTGTTTTGTTTTTTCATTGTTATTTTCTGATTTAGAAAATAAATACAATAAATAAAAATTAGTGGATTACCTTTTTGCAATAGTAAAAGTTTGAATTTTAATTTAGAGATTTGAGTGGTGAAATCGTATTCACAATGGATGAACAATGAAGTTTTTCAGTTTTAATTTTTTAGTGGGCTGGGCAAGCATGCTAGTTAAAAGAATTTAAATAGATTAATAAATTTAATTAAAAAAGAATGTGTCACATAGGTGTCACATAGGAAATTTAAAATGAGATATGAGAATTTAATGTTATGAATATAAATATGACTTTTTTTAAAAAAAATACAAGAACAAATATAATCTTAAAATTAAATGAAAAGAATAAATATATTTAAAAAGCATAATAAAGGAGAAATGTGACTAAAGAGTACCCTTATTGGTTCTTATAATTTAAGAGCTATTTTATGCATTTTATTTTTCTCTATATTGGTATTTCAAGGGATATAAGAGAGAGGCAATTGACACTAGCTTCATAAAAGATCATCTAAATTAAAGGTGATAAAATTAATTCATAAGAATATAACATGTTAAATCTGTTTCATTTATTTATTAGTTCAGTTTATTAGAAATTAAATTGATATGTAATTTGAATTAATTTATGAAAAAATTTATCAAAATACTTTTAGTAAGATTTTTGTTTTAATTTGATATGTTATATATAATCACAGTAAAAGAAATAATTTTATTTGGTACTAAAAACTTATAAAGAATATATGAAACAATTAAACCGCATTTTATCTCATTTAACCCAACTCATTCAGCTCAATTAACTTTTGGATGAGTTAATAACTCATTTATTTATTAACTCAATCTATTTTGACATGTTCAAATTCAATCCAACGCCAAAAACCGTGATGAACTAGAAAGTTTAATTTATTATGGGGTTGGAAAAACTATAAATTTTTTCAAAAATCAAACCACCCGAAAAATGCCAAAAAAAACTTAGCTTGTTCTAGACCTCTAAAAGCTTCAAAAGCAGTGGTGGTAGTACTTATCATTATGGCAAGTTGATTGATAAATATTTACATTGCATTATATTATCCGGATTGTTTTGAATGATTGAATGAGTCGAGGATTTATCAAAAAAAGCCTTTTTATTTCTGAAATAGAAATAAGAACTGCGTATATACTATTTTTCTCAGACTCTATTTTACGAGATTATACTAAATATATTATTGTTGTCGTAGAATAATTAATAATAAATCTACTATATATGTATGATGTATCTTTGGCAAGTTGTACATATTGAAATGGCAAGTTGAAGGTGGTTATATATATATATATATATATATATATATATATATATATATATATATCAAACGATTATAAAATTCAAACACCCCACAAGTGAGAAATTCTTAGTGATTATAGTTAACAAAATATATGGAATAAAGAACAGTAGGGATCAGGGATGGCAAAATCAGCCTATAAAATGATGACTCGAGCTCGACTAATTCGTTTAGAATTTGGCCAAGTTAATAATATATTTATTTTATTAACTCAGTTAATTTTGATTCGCTTAATTTAATCGATTTTAAAATTTGGTTGATATGTAATCTAGATTAATCCATGAAAAATTTTGTCTAAATATTTTTAAAAAGACATTTCTTTTATTTTACATATACTCAAACAAATTACAGTATAAGTAAATAAATGAAGAATTTAAAACTTAGTAAAAATTGAGCGAGTTGGATACCAGATTTTTAACCATTTCAATCCAATCCGTTTCGGTCCAAATAACTTATGCTCACATTTAATTCAACTCGCTCATTTGACAACCCTAATGGAAAGTGTTTCTTGTACAATCTCTTTTATTTTTTTCACTTGTATATAAGCTAGATTGCTAAGATTTACATTTTCTATGATGAACTCATCAACATCTGATCTTAATGAAAGAGTTTTAACTTTTATAAACTGATAATATAATTTAATTTTATTACAGTATTAGGTGACCTAAAATATAATTATAAGTAGCAAATTCATAACTGAGTGAAATTAATAACCAGGGAAACAAGACAATAGAGCAACCTATTACAATTAATTTAAATAATACACTGATAATATAAAATGTTCTAACATGATTTTGGCCTATAAAGAGAGTGATTGATTGATTAAAAAATATAAACCCTATCTAGAATTTGCAATATGATAAAGAGTCAGTAGGCTTTGTTTCTACGATAGCCTTGTCGTTAAGAGACTAAGGGAAAATAATAAGAGGTGCACAAACAAAGAATATCATTGTACGAAAATATAATTTGTCAAGTTGGGATAAAGAAAATCGTCCGACTCTATCGGATTAAAAATATGAAGGCTTCTCCTTCGAAAGGAGACAAAAATTCACATGTATGTTATTAGAGTAATATCTCCCTTTAGAGTAAAACCACAAATGATTTTTATACCATCAACTTATTTAAATGGTAATTAAGTACAAGAAATTAATTGTGTGAATTAGTAACACGAAAAATATAGTAACCTACTATATATAACAGGTTAAATTATCTTGATAACGTTACTTACTTGATGAGAAATTCATTTTCGCGAACAACACAACTCCTACACACATGCACCTAGGAACACCCCATTCCTGCATAATCATACAAAGATTGGAGTAGGTGGATCGAAATCGTATAAAGTATCATCTAAATAGTGTTTTTTTTTTTGTTAAACTCAAATAAAAGTATCTTCTCTTTCAGTATCTCTTTTCGCTTTGTGTAGCAATATCTTCTTTCTCAAAAAAAGAAATCGGAATCCAGTCTAGACGCCCCTAAACAAATATAGCAGAAAATCTCTAGTTGAATAATTTCCAATCAATATCATTATTCGTACTGAAACTATTAATTATTATTATATATGTGCGTGTGTGTTAAAATCCTCTTGCAAATATGAGAATTCCAAATTAAAAAGCAGAAATTAAAGCAGTACCTTCATATATACCACACAACAACTCTCTATGATATATCCTCCATAACTTCTTGTTGCTTAGAGGAAAGCCATATGTTTGATGATGCAGCATCATCAAGATTCCCAAAGAGAAGATTTGAACTATATTCTCCCTTCAAGTTTTGTGAATCTTGATGATGTTGCATCCTCAAATACTGACTAGTTGAAGACAATCAACACTTGTGAATTTGATCCATCCTTTGGTAGGCAAGAACAAGAGAAACCCTATTCTTGAGAGTGGCTAAAAATGCACATGAAAAAGTGTTTAAGAGGAATATTGGCTAATTAATCAAAGTCAAAGAAGTCAACTTTTCAAAATTATATTGTACAAGTAGGGTAAGTATTTTAATTTAATTTTCCTTTTGCATATATATAAAAAATATTGAATCATCCTAACATAAAAAATTATTCAACGTTTTTACATTTTAACTTTTTGAATCCCTCTATCAAAATTTCTGACTCCGCTATTTTGGGCATGGGAAATGGTCATAGAAAGGGTAGAAAAGAAGTTTAAGGAGATTGAATTTATTGGAGATTGGGATAATGGGGTAAGACTTTATGACACTTAAAACTATATATATATATATATATATTGAACGATTCTATATTGGGAAGTGATTATGTAGGGAAGGCCAAAGAAGGGGAGGGGGGGTGGAGTGGGGTGGGTAGAAACTTATATTTATATTTATATTTATATTTTTAGGTAATTTCACATATGATCATTCGATTTTTATTTTACTATATAAAAATTATTAAATTATTTTTTGTAACAAGAAATTACTCAACTTTGATTAAGTATGAAAAATCATTGAGTTTTGCATAAATATTGCATAAAGTCACTAAATTTCTTGTAACTAAAAAGTCATTCAATTTTGCCGCTTTAATTTTCCTCCTAATAATTTTACTTGATATTCAAGTAAAATTGAGTGGATATTTTTTATTTAAAAAATAATTTTGTAACTTTTATAACACTTAAATATAATTGAATAATTTTTTCGTTATACCATTATAGAGCAATTAGAACTCTGAATATAATAGATGAGATAAATAAGATATTTTTAAATGGTATGTACGAGAATAAAGTAATAAATACTTACTCGCATTAAATGGTTATATCAAATTAAATAATTTAATTTTAATAATTAAAAAAGTAAATATAAAAAATATATCAATAATTAAGTAATAAATATAAATAACAGACTCAATAATATATTTAATATGACAAAAGAATATAAGAATATTGTTAGGGAATATACAATTTACACATGATAGATACTAGAAATTGTCTGAATTTTTTTTAAAAATTATTTTTTATAAAAAGAAGATAAAAATAGAAATAAAAATGAAATAAAATCTGATGTGGGCTAAAAAAGTGTTTAATGTGAGCCAAGCCCATATGGCTTCACGTGGGCAGCAACTAAACAACTGATTTAAGCCATTGAAAAAATATTTAAAATTGAGGAAAATCTTTCTTTATTCTTCTTTAGTTTACCTTGGGCGACGTGCGCAAATATCCGTTTTTGAAGTCGTTATTTAATTAATATTCATTTTATTTATATAAGTTTCTTCATTTTTGGAAATAATTCAGACATATGCGATCGAGGTTTAAAATTCGAATTTGAAGTATATATAAAAATTGTCTTAAATTTTAATCACGCGTGTCTGAATTTGTTTTGTCAAAAAAATTCTCTTGTTTTGTGAATTTAACCAATTCAACACCCAAATCTATTTCATATAAGCTCAAGTTTAATATCTAAGCTTCATATATCGTAAAGAACAAACTCCAATAATCAATTTATCAAAACAACAAATCTAACAAATTCATTTAACACTCTTTTAATTGTTTTTTTTTTGTGAGTATGCTTGAGTTCAGTCATACATGACAGATGACTGAAACACATGTTAAAATTGACTAAAATTTTAGTCGCGTGCATCTGAATGCAAAAGAAGTGAAAAAGAAGCATATGATTTTATTTGAAAGTGATCTAATATTGGGTATTCATGCAATATATGTATATTTTATTCTTCGACACCCCACCTTACGTCCAGGCTTGGACATCGTAATATCAGTTGAGATGAGTCCTGCTCTGATACCACGTAAAAAAATGAATCTTGGGTCTAACTTAACCCCCAAAGCTAGTTTATGAGGGGAAGATTGTCAAGTCCATATAAAGAGACCACCCATCTCATTAACTACCGCTGTGAAACTTTTATTTCATTCTTCCACATCTCCTTTTCTCTCCGTCGGAGTTTCAAAATTATTATTTAGTTATATTATTTTGATATTCATGGTATACTCCAAGGACATATGTTTTATAATATTCATTATCAAAACTCTTTTTAGAATATATTTCAGTTTTTAGATAATAAATACATCATATTGGTATTTGCTTTCACTCAAAAAAATTAGGCTAAGGTACATTCCACTTTCAGTCCATAAATACATCAAATATATTTAGCTTACAAAGAAATTGGTCATAAATACATCAACTAAGGTTTTAATTGTTCCAAATTAGTGGTTGAGATGGGTATTCATCAAATCTAAGAGGATAAATAGGTTATTTATACTGAGCGAAGGTTGAAAAACACATCAGAAGTATTATATATATTTTTAGTTTTATATCTGAATTATTAGGAGTGCGAGTTTTCTACTTGAACTATCACCAAATATTTATCGAAAAATATCTCAACGTACTATCAGTTGCTTACTTTTCTTACCTGAATGATGGTGATATTTCATTGAATATATTATTATTAACTTATGGTTATATCGAATTCTAAATATATTATTTATACATAGCATATAAATTTTTTAATCAAAAATATAAAATTTACGTTAAAGCTATTGAATTCCGCCACATTCGTAGCCAAAAGGTGGCTCCGGCCGTGAGCGGATATAAAGCAAATTGGTCTATGATATTCATCATTTCTTGTGGATCCTAAAGTCGCAATATCAATGGCCACAATCACGTGTGCTTGTTTCATTTGAATAGAAGTGATTAATATCTATGCCTAGATAGGTTTATATATAGAGTAACATATAATAACAAAGTAAGAAATTTTAATTAAAAAATTCAAAAAATATATACAAGAATATCATATTTGGATGGTTGTTACATGCGTATGATTTTATAATGTATTATATCGTATTATGTTTGTACTTATACTATATTTTCTTGATGAATATAATGATTGAATAACTTGTATTATTTTTTATGGTTATATAATGTAATCTGTGCATGAGTAATTTGAAAGACAAAGCTATAAGAAAAGTTGGATACGGGATAGAACTATTATAAAAATGTAGGGTAAACGATGAAATATGATTATTAAATAATAAGCAAAAGAAAATGAGACTTTTCATCATTACAGAATGATGAATTTAATGATACGATACAATATAATAAAATTAAAGTAGCAATCAAAACAAATATTGTATTTAAACTAACAATACTATATAATATGTAATAACCATCCAAACAAGATGTAAGGAAATATTTAAACCACTTTTGCTACTATATTAATATTTTTTTTATGTTAAGAGGATTCAACAATTTATATAATAACAGAAATTATTTTTACCTTATTTATAATTTTATATTGTATATGAAAGGGGATTTACTGAATCCACTTCATTATATGGAGCTCCATCACTAGCAATATAGATGTTAACGATTCATATATCTGATCCTATAACTTATTTGAAATTATATGAAATTCCGCCACTAGCAATATAAATATTTTAGATATTCGTTTATCTGATCTCAACTTATCTGAAATCAAAACACAATTATTAATAACAAACAAAAGCTTGATCTAATACACTTCCAATTGCAATAACCTATGTTATTATCATGAAGAAAAATTCTAATAGCCACCTATAAGCTAATATGGTCAAAGAGGCATCAAACTCAAAGAGCAAGTGACACTAATATAAGCTTAATTGATGCTAACCTTCCCTAATTATAATCATTGATTTAGAGTTAAGCCATTGATGGTCCAAAATGTGTACTTTTTACGTGTAAAGTTAGTTTATGAGTCAGAAAGTGACCATTTTCATGGATTATTAATTTTGATTTGAAGAGAATTATATATCTCTTTTCTACCTAATGTCTAATGGGAATAATTTTATGAAAGCTAAAAGCATATCTATCCCTATGATAATAGACCAAAGAGGATTGGACAACATATTTAGTGGGAATCCAATTAGAAATCTTTAATTGACTAGAGGGGTTGCTCAGGTGATAAGTGGCTTTTGTCTTTCAATTTTAAGATCGTGGGCTCGAGTTTGTATCAAGAAAGCAAAAAGTGCATGCGAGTTTCTAGGAAGGGGTTTCAAGAAAATACTATTTTTTCTCTTGATTGCGCACAAAATTTAAAAAAGAAAGAGAACTTTTGAATTTTATGACCTAAAAAACATTATAAACACATTTATGCGATAGTAGAATCACATCACTAAAGATAAAATGAGAAATTTAAAGTTAAATTATTTCTTAATATATGAGACAAATAAAAAGAAAAGAAAAGAGAATTTTACGTCATATGACGACGAAATAGGACCCCTAATTACCATTTTTATTAACACTTTCAAATAATTATCAAACATAATAACATTTTCAAACCATGTCAGACTATTATATCGTGCAAACATAGTTTGAGTACCCGTGATAATGGAAACGGGGGAAATGTTGTTGCTAATAAATCTTTTCTTCTTTCTTTCTTTTCTGTATAGAAGTGATTTTTATATCTTTATGAATGAATGAATGAGTGATGGTTATGGTGGCTCGTTGGTGGTTGTTTGAAGGTTGAAGGAATGAATATACGAAGTATATCGATTTATGTCGGGTTATATGTTACTGTACATCTTATGTATCACATTGTACATATAGTGGAATACACACGATATACAACGATTTATAAGTATGTATATCACTTTATATTATGTGTATGTCACGTGTATGTCTCGTGTATTTTAAAAATGTTGCACCATGGAAGATACAAGTGCCTTGAGTATGTAAACCACAAGTTTAATGAATAAGAAATTAATCATCAAGACATATAAAGAACAACAAAAGAAAATTACATGCATTTGAATCAAATTTTTATCTAATTTTTCTTGCATACTCCATATATCTCTCACCAAAGTTCTCTACCATCAAACTTTTATTGAACTTAGCTTTGTTCCTATAGTACACAGACAACAATGAAGAGAGGTGCAACACAACAAGGAACAAACATGAGCATTATATGGGATGACAAACAAATCGATACGGACCAAATTATACGATAACTCACTAGGCACTATTCGAATTTGTCCTGAGTTTCCTATCTTACTCGGATTCTATGTTATAATTGTACTGTTTTATAAGGTTTTTTGGGGGGGAAAGAACTCTACCATAGCTATTTTTTTTTCTTGGAGGAAGAAGATTTAGATTTTAAAAATAGAAAGATTTTTTCTTTTCATACACAACACAATAGCATCCACAATATAGTCATTATAGAGTTTTGTTTATGGGAAGATTTATTCTCTCAATAGTTATAAAATATTTTTATAGCAGTAATTTTTAATATGTAGGTCAATTGATCAAACACATATTATAAAGTCTTTTTTATAGTTTTTTTTATCATCTGATTTATCACTATAAAAATTTTATAATTAATAACTTTTGCATGAAGCCATAATTATTTCGATCCCAACAGACATAACCACCTTCTCCGAGTTCTTAGCTAAATATAATGTGGAATGATACTTCATAAATAATGTCATCACAATCAAAATTCAAATACCCAAATTGTTACATTCGCCAGGGATAAGATGCATCTCTAGCTCTTCAAAAGCTGCAAGGCAATGACAATCATAACTGCAACACAAAACTATAGGTGGTAAATGGAGGAGTTGGACTGAATTTGAACAGGTTAAAATAGGCTGAGTTAATAAATGAGCGGATTATTGACCCGTGGACTGAAAGGGTCTGGCGGAGATGGGCTAAAATGCGGGTCATAATCCAACCCGCCCAACTCTAATTAATTTTTTTTTTGTTCTTTTATAATATTTTGATAACTTATAAAATTAGTATTTTTTCCTTTATTATGACTAAATATAACATATTAAATAAAATAAAATATCTTTTGAAAAATATTTTAATAAAATTTCTCATGAATCAATTTGGACAGATATTAGCCCATACTTTTGATGAACTAAAATGAGTTGGGTTGAAACGGACTGAGCTAATAAATGAGCGGGTCAATTATCAGTTCAAACTTGAGCAAGTTAAGCAGCTTATGATCTCATGGACTAATATTGCCGCCTCTACACAAAACAACAACTTCTGTCGGTTGGGTAGGCTAATATCCTGTCTGGGGTCATACTCTCTTGGATTGTAATCACCATACAATCATTTTCAAATATTCGCATTCAAGAAATAGAAATAATGATACACAAGAAGGAAATAATCATTTTATCTATGCCTGCTCTTTGATCATTTATCACTGAAATGGATGTAAAAATTGGCTAAAAGAATTTTTTTGAATTTCAACGATTTTAATACGATACAACAGTTAAATCTACTCCAAATAATCTCAAATTCAAAACATGTTTCATATTTCACAACGAACATACCTCAGTCATAAATTTATCAAAACAACAACAAATCTAAAAAAACTCATTTAGCATTGTGTTTAATCCTTTTTATGACTAAAGTAAATGTAAAAAATTGACTAAAATTTCAGTAATGTATGTTTTAATTTTCTTTGTTAAAAAAAAATTATTCTTCGAATTTAAACAATCCAACACACGGTTCAAATTGAAAACATAAATTTAATATATCGAAAAGAACAAATTTCAATCATCAATTTGTCGTCAAAAAAATAATAAATCTAACAAATCCATTTTATAGTGATGGTGATTTGCCATTATTTCAAGACATTTATTTTAAACTCACTTTTTATATTTAAAACTTCTTCAAATCATTATATTTCAATTAATATAAATTCGAAAAACATCATTATACAACAACTAAGAATAAAATTTAAAAAAAAAAAAAACGAAGCAAACAATTTTGTCTCAATATACTTAATATGAGTAAACTTGTCAATATGTTAATCTTTTGATCTAATAAATCCTTACCATAGGCAAGAAATTTTATTTATGCCCTTAATTCATAATAGAGATTCAACTTGTGAGTAATTTTAAAAGTAAACACGAAGCTAAATTTTTTAGACTCCGATTTTAATTATTTTGCGTTAAAATTATCGAACTTAAGACATATGAGTTTGAAGATAGAAACTACCAAGTCTAAATTCAAGTCCAAATATCTCAAATTTGGCATCGGTGACTTTAGCAATGTGAGTTTGAAGTTAGGTTTGACAATCTCCTACCTCAGACGCATATATCTGAAGTTTCAAATCTCAAACCGAGATTTTTCAACTCCAATCCTATAAGTTTGAAATTAATTTTAAAATGGCGAAATCTTAAATACAGTATAATTTCAAGAGGCTACATGTGCACTATGCCAAGTTGATATTACTTTAATATTTTTGTATTAAAATTATCAAACTTTAAAACATATAATTTTAAAGATGAGAACTCTCAAGCCTAAATTCAAATCCAAATATCTCAAATTTGACATTGTAGACTTCAGGCATATGAGTTTGAAGTTAGGTTTGATAATCCCCTAACTCAGACTCATATAACTAAAATTTCAAATCAAAACTTTTAACTTCAAATCCATAAATTTGAAATTGATTTAAATCGGCTAAATATGAAATATTGGTATAATTTCAAGAGGGCTATTTTTGTGCACTTGCCCCAAGTTGGTAATTATGTTGGGCCATTATTGAACATGGGCAGGCCCAATAATGAACCCTACTCCCATTGGAATTAGGGGCAAATCTTCTGTTTATTTTCAACTGAAGAAAAATCCCTTCACGCCCATTCGGTTCGGGCAAGCTCTTTTCAGCCCTCGAGTTTGCTTGACAACCAGCGCCGGCGCCGTCACCGTCACCGTCACCGTCACCGTCACCGTCGCCCGGACGGAAAAATAAAGTATAGCAAGTGATAAAATTAAGTTCAGTTTTAGCGTGCCCCAAGTAGTTGTTCTAAAAAATCAGAATGGCCAAGCGTGAACTATCCGGTACCTTGAGGAACTTGAAGGTAAGAAACAAAAGAAAGAACGTTCAATTTTGTGCCTTTACTCTGTTTGTAAATTGAATAAAAGATAAATTTTTATCTGGGTTTTGAGGATTTTTGGTTCTTACATAATTTTTTCAACATGTTATCTAGCCCTTTCGTAAATTATTGGCTTTAGTTGAAGGTTTTTGCTAACTCCGTATATGGGAGTTTTGCTAAGCAACGCTGGTCCCAACCCCAAATTAAGGAAGAGGGTTGTTGTAATTTATTATCAGCTTTAAGATCTAGCTTTTATGAATTCTCTAAATAGAGTAGAATGGGTACAATGCATTCATATAGCTGACACCAAGTATATGGGATTGAGGCGAAATTATTGTTGTGTTTAAAGGTTTTTGATGTTTTTGTAATTGCAGTTTATGCAAAGGGCAGCTCTCAGAGAGGAAAAGCCTAAAAAAGAAGAAGAAGAAGAAGAAGTGATACCTGATGGAAACTTCCCCTCCTCTAGTGCTCCCAAAAGATGGTAACTTTTATCTTCAAAATTTTCTTGTTTGTTTTTTTTTAATTGATGAGGCTTGGTTTAAGATATTCAAAAGTGTTGAGATTTTGAGTTGTACTTTCAGTTGGATTAGTATTAAAGTTTGTATACATTGGACTATGGAAATATGATCTCAATTATACTTTTAAAAGGCACTATAGGAATCATTTTGTGCTGAAAATTGCCGTGGATGCCGACTTTAAGATATGAGGAATTTGATACGTGTATTAAGAATATAGAGAGAGAAATAAGAGGGCTGGCGAAGATAGAAGAATGTACCAAGCTGATGTTATCGTTCACACTTTGCTCCTTGAATGGGAGACCTTGCTCCTTAATTCATTCTGCCTTAGAATTCTTGTTGTATCTTCATCTTGTTCACTTTATGATGTGACACCACACTACCTTTGTACATATTCTGGGTCTGTCCTAAATGTAGTGAAAGGAATTAACTAGTGAAATGGCATCTTCAACACATTGGGATGGAAGGCGTGAGTTACTATGAATAACATTGTGGTGTGAAATAAGAGCATATACCACTTTTTGTTATGCACCTTCTATTTTGAGACCGAGGTTCGCCCAGGATTACAATTTACCATCTCCTTGGACTGAGTCTAATTTGGATTTAGTTTAGAGCTGAATCAAGTTTAAGACCACTACAACAATAACATACCCAGTGTAGTCCCACCAAGTGATGTCTAGGAAGGTTAGAGTGTAGCCATATATTACCCCGAGAGACTGTTTTTAATAGACCCTCGGCTCAAGAAAAAAACAGTGTAAAGCAGATAGTAACATCAAGTTTACTACCACTGAAACTAAAATTCTCCTTTCTAGCTAGCATCAAGTTTGCTGCCGAGATTTAGGCTGTTCCTGAGTGATATCTTTGTAAGGGCACTTAAAGAAGTAACACAGTAAATTTAAATGGTAACTATAATACGAAGAATGTATTTCTTTCTTTGCAGTGCTCGAATATCACTAGAATGGAAGATGTATCATGTTTAGGCTGCTCACATACTATCTTTGAAGTGTTGAGAAAAACTGACTTCATATATCTTTTTTCCTGTAGATGGTTGTCAGCATTTAGAACTGATAAAATTTCACTTTGTTCGAGCTGAATTACATCCACATCCTCCTTTTCGGTGAATGGTTGCAATCACAATCAAGTGATTTTTTGAATTGGCCCCCCAAAAGCTATCTCAAACTAATCTTTTTTTTCCACTAGAGTTTAGATGTTTTATAAGGGTATATTGGATGTTATTAACATAAAATTACGTCAGCTTTGTGAGTCTACTGCAAAAAAGTGAGTAATATTTTGGGAAATCTGCTTTATGATAATCTTTTTTACAAATTTGAAGCTTAATGGAATCTGTTTCACATACTGCGTGACTATGCTGTGATTCAAATTAAATATCGACTACTGAATTACGGAAAATTAGTTTATCATGTCATTTATACGTTTTGGGGAGGGGGGAGGGGGAGTTCTTATTATAATGGAAGGAATGGAAGGACTACTTAACATTTCTGTTCAGCTGTCTAGAAGTAATGGGTTGTTGCCGCTTGAAGATGTGTGTTTCTTGCATTATTTCCATATTTGCTGTTGTTTTATACAAATATGTTTTCCTCAGATTTTTTTATTTCCTTTTCACATGAAGTGTTATCATTATGGAAGGGGATCCCCACCCCGGGGCTATAAAGGGTCGGATGTCTTTTCAAGGTTTTAATCCTTCTATTGATGTGAGTATATAGTTTGCACGACCTGAAATACTTTTTGAAGACTGTGCAGTTCCTATTCTGCTGTGATTTGTTATCCTGTCTCACGAAAAACTTGTCTTGGTAGAAATTGAGTGAAGAAGCTTCAAAACCACGGCCTGAAGGTTCTGCTGCTTGTTCTGCGGAGACAAGTGAAGTAGTTTCTAAAAGGTCAGTTTGATGCTTAAAGTTATCATTGTATCTTTTTCTATTTTGTGCCTTATTGTTATGCGGTAAACTTATGGCCCAATACTCCTAGTATACACCATCTTCACTTTATCGTTTCACATCTGTTTTAATGATAAGTGCTTTACTTCCTCCTAGTGTATTGTTGAGCTGAATATGTTGAAAAGTCCTCCTTACTGATGGCTTCAGTTCCATAGAGATGATGATTGGTGTATATTGTATAAGATCTATATGATAAATTATTAGAGATCACATAAAGAAATCCGATTATGTGTAAAAGGATTCATACAATTATAAATCAAATGGTCAATAAAAATTGGGAAATTGTCTTAAGAGATGTAAGTTATGATGACATTGTTTCTCCCCATGATTGGATTGGACTTTCTTGATTGCTATATTGCTATATATTTCACTCCCTCTATCCCCTTTTATGTGACAACATTTTCCTTTTCAGTCTGTCCCAAATACGACGACACATTTCTATATTTAGAAAAATAATGAGATAGTTATAGCCACACATATCTATGACTTGTTTTGACCACAAGTTTCAGAAGTCTTTATTTCTTTCTAAACTCCATGCCAATTCAAACATTGTCACATAAAATGGGATGGATGGAGTGTTAGATTGGGGTACATTTAACTAATTTGTGAGTCCTACACACGTTGAATATCTTGTTTAGGCATTTCACTTGTCTTTCGAGTCGAATCATGGAGTTCAATTGTTATTTTATACCAAAGATCTTCGAGTGCTAACCGATTTGCTAAAGCCACGGGGCGACTGAATCTCTCTTAGCTCTATAACTACTTACTGTTCATTGCCACAGAGAAAATGGAACATCACAATGTGGGTTGGAGAACTCTGATCTGGATGAATCGTATGATGATCCTAATGAAGATCTTAAACGGAAGCAAGACGAAACATCCTCTGAGGCACAGTATCCAAACAAATCTCATAAGAGAGTTCTGAATGATCCAGCCACGTCACCTAGTACTAGCTGGAGATCCAAAATGCCACAGAGACCGGATTGGAGTGTTCTCAAACCTCCAAAGTCACAAAAGAGAAGGCGGTAAGTGTAACTTAAATGTGGTTTTGTGTACTGATTGAGAAAATTTCTGTAATTTCAATTTATGTTGGGGAATGGTAACACTAGTCTTGCGGATCTATGGTGATCCTAAATTAGTTTTCTCATTTGGAGTTATTTTGTATCAATTATATTAGCCTTTTTACTTTTGGATCGTCATCATCCTCTATGCATATGAATTTTTTTTTTCTGCCAGGTTTGTTCTTAAGAAATATGCACAAGTCATTTGGTACGCAGGATAAGCGTGGATATCCCAGAATTAAGATTGGGGTTAAAACTATATTCTGTTTGATTGAAGGTATAAGTTTAGTTTGGGATAAATTAGTCCCAATACTATAATCCTGGGATAACTTTTTTCGAGGACCAAATGACCCAGACGTAAGGAGAGAAAAATCACGAGTAAATTTGTAGAGACTCCCCCCTACCCCCAACCCTGGGCTTCCTTTTGTCTAGTATTTAGATAAATTTCACTTTCTTTCGAATTAGAATAGAAAACTATTGATATGTTTTATGACATTAAAATCTGTAAATAGTAACATAGTTGTACTACTGCAATTTAAAAACTTGAAGTAAAATACTTTCTTCAAATTCTACATTACATATTCTATGTAGATTTTGAAGAAGAGTATATATAAGATCGAGTTTTAAAAACATGAATAATCGCCAACAAGAATGTGTTTTTTCTTTCACAAATTTGATGTTTATAAATCAGCGAATCTAGAAATTTATTTTGGCTCATTGAACATTTTCGAAAGATTTGTGTCAATAGTGGCACAAAATTTTTGAAACTCGGTTGATACTGAGATCGTCCCTCTATCCTCACTTAAATATTAGACTCATATATACGAAATAATTTAAATTCGAGATGTGTGTATAATTCATAAGTTAGTCGATTAAAAATAGTTGGTAGATATCAAATGTTAAAAAGTACGTTTAGGTGCAGAAACTAATTTTATATATAAATATATAAATATTTGAATGGAAGTGTTGAAACTGAAATATATAAATATAAAAGTAATTTTACATTAAAAAAAGAAATGTACGAAATAGTGTAGAGGTAAGTAAGAGTTACGTTTTAGGACTATTTAGAAGGTTATAAAAAATATTAAGGATAAAATCAAACAAAAAATATTTATATGTCGCAAAATCATGAATCGAAAGTGATCAACTTATGACTTTTGGCTTATAAACACTCTTGTTTGCCAAATGCCTATATAAGCCAAAAAGTAGCTTATAAAGTTTAGTCAAACACTCTTTTATTCTTGTATGTTTGAAATCTATCATCTAAACTAGATTTGTGTGTCACATTTGGGTACAAAACAACAGAGTTGAGATTCAGGAATTGAAGTTCATGAGTTTCTATAACAACCTCAAGTTACTTCTACAATAAAAATTAAGATTATAATAAAATATTTATAGATATTTAATATATATATATATATATATATATATATATATATAGGATCTAGACAAAAGTTACTGAGTGCACGTGAATCCGTAATTAACCCTCAATAACAACATCCCTATGAAGCAAGCAAACACTCTTTGACTTTTCCAAAGATCCAAAGCAGCTAACTGTAGAGAAGGGAAACACCTAATGAGCATGCCTGTCCCAAAACCTATGTTGCTCGAAATCTCCTAAAATGTCATCGGGTGCATGTCGGATCTTTCAAAAATAGTGTATTTTTTGGAAGATTCCACACCGGTGCGGCTTCACTTTTGAAAGGTCCGAGCAACATAGCCCAAAACATTGACAAAGAACATGTTAAGCAACTTATATGCAGGAATCCAGCAAGAGCTAGCACAAATGATCCTGTCTTTCCATCCCTGCAACATCCAATTACCATCCTCAGACAACACAAAATCTCTGTGGTACCCTGCCTCTACCTTGTCCTTCAACTTTTTCATGACTTGTTGGTTCAGTGGAAGAATCTTGAATCCAGCCCTCACAATGCGGACTTGCCATTGTTCGTATGTCTCAGGCCTCTCTACCCTCTCAGCACCCTCACAGGCGATGACATTCATCGCCTCACGCCTATAATGTTCTTGTTCAAAATGCAGTCTTTGTTGATTGTCTTGGGGTAATGTAGCATCAAACATGTCAAACAGGGCTCAATAGTGCAAGAGGGCTTCCTGGAAAAGAGTAACGAAGAAGGGAGAACTGTAAGATCCGTTGGTAACAGCTTGCACGAAGATATCCGGATTCATTTCTCTAATTAAGCTCAGAACTGCATCCCTAGGACAGTCCACATCCACTGTCTCATCCGATAAATTCTCAAAACGAAAAAGACAGTTCACAGCAACAACCTCACCACTTGCTAGTTGCAGCTCCTCAATTCTAATTGTCTCCCAATTCTGTGTTGCTATGGCATTATACTCGAATGGAACATTAAAACGCTCACAGTATCTTGCCAAGCGACGCCCTGTCTCTTCTAAGCCTTCTGCTGGCCTGAAGCCAGGTTGAGGAAGGTCTATTCCAGTAATACGAAGCTTTGGAGGTCCGCCAGGCATCGCTGAGAGATGCTGGATGAGTATCGGCCACTAGAAACCATAAAGGATTCCAAAATCTATAATATGCAGCGTTGTAGCGTTGCATGCTGTGTGGAAAATCATCTTATTTGCAAAGGAAATTGATACTCTCGTGAAAGGGCATGACGAAAGATGAACATGGTATGCTTTTAACTTGTCAGCAGCATCTGTCATCATCCTCGGAGGACGAGGAAGGGCAGCATATGGCTGCATGCCAGTGCCAGCCACACGAGCCTCGAGACCATCTGCAAATATACTGGCCAGCCTTTGATATGCATCGCCGGGTGGTGAACTTTCCTGCCTTATCTGCTTCAGCTGTTCACTAACTGAATCTTGATCACCAGCAGCAACAGATTGTGCACACCTTGTTAACAGAGTCCTTAGATCCACAGATGCACTTTTAGTTTCTTGCCCCTTAGGACTCTTCTCTACATCAGAGTCTTTCTTGCCCTTAGCTTATGTATACAGCAGAACCATATCAAATATTTCTGATAACTCAACCTTCTCTGCATACACTTCTGACTGCTCGTTGCTCCGTTCATCTTTATCACAATTTGATGGATTTAGAGGTTGCTAGAAGCTAGATAGGACGAGCTGTTCCTCAAATTTTGAAGTGTTTGCAGAATCAGGAGTCTCGGTGGATCGAGGATCCATAACATTAAAGATCTTCATTCAAGAAGGAAAGGAAAGAAAAGAATCAAAAGGGGGGAAAAGAATATGAATCAAAGATGATAATTTACTCAAAAATCGTATAAGATGACAACAACTCATTCCATCAACCAATGTGAGACACCTCTTAACACTCCATACGCAAGTTCAGAACCGAACATCTAGAGTATAGACAACATAACATAACGCGGGATCAACATTAAATCTCAAATAGGGACGAGTCTATCTCTTATACCGTATTAATAGAATGGATTTGAGTCTAACTTAACCCTAAAAATTAGCTCCGCCAATGTTAGATACTTAACAATCAGCGGAGAATGTAGTGTATTGGCTACACGTTCAATCAAACCCAATACTTAAACTTCAACAAATATTAAATTCCTAATCATTAAGCTTTCAACGAGTACAGTACCAAGAACCTTAAAGTTGAACCCAGCAAGTTTAAATCTTGGATCCGCCTATGTTAACAATTAACCTAGAGTTCTGATGTCCTAAAGACCGGTATGTATGTTATTCCTGTAATAGGATCACTTTTGATCGAATTATTGTGAAGCGTTAGTGTGGAATAATCTACTTTAACTCGTCTTATAGCTACACACTTTTGTAATGAAAAATCGATATTAACTCGTTTTTATGAAGGACGGACTCAAAAAAGAACGAAAACATGGCATGGTTAGAAAAGGAAAAAACCTTGAACTAACATTTCTTCCCATATGTTCTAGTCTTGGTGATAAAATTACCTGATATCTGTTGCTGGTGAGATGTGATAGATATTCAATGAAATTAATCGAGCTGCATGCAAACTGACCCTGACTCCATGGTTATATAAAAAAAATAGTAAGAGGTTCACTTCTTTTACTGTTAGTGCATACCTTAGACTACGAGGATGTAAAACCAAATGGAAAAGGGAGGATGAAAGGCAAAGAGAAATACATGTAATTATAGTACTTAATAGACTAATAGAAAAAGACTTTGCTTTTGTTTAAGTGGACTTAAACCTAACAATAGGTTGCGGTGAAATGGTTAAGATATTTCCACGCTTAATTAGAAGTCTCCGGTCAAAATCTTTGAAACTGAGAAAAATTTATTGGGAGTGACCATTGCAATGAGCGAATCAAAATTAATCGACCATCAATATACATATTAAACATCCGATGATTTTTTTTTTAAAAAAAACAAACTTAAACATATGGAAGACGAAACTCGCAAGTTCTTGGATCATTGATATTTTGAGATATAATTTTTTCACCATATTGATATGAGAAAAAATGTAACTCACATTACTTTCCATATAGTTTTCATATATTTAAATTTTAATTTAGTATATCTAATTTAACTTTGAAATTTAGTCAAATTAACTCTCGAAAATCAAAACGTGATAAGTATTTTGGGACAGAAAGTGTAATATTTTTTTTGTGGTTATAAAATATTCTCATTAAAGGTACAATTTTTAAAGTATAAATTCAAATTATTTTCAAATCAAAAAGTGTATCATACTTTTCGGAATAGAATAAACATAAAAAAATCGATAACTTAAAATATGAAGTAAATAATATGTTATAACTGATTAATTACATTGATACAATAACAATTATTGTTACGCCTCATTTTCAAATAAATTGGTATCGATTATATAAATCTTCGTGGTTCGAGCCAAATTCTATTACGAAACCTGTTTTTGTTTCTATATTAGTTTTTATTAGGAAACTTTTTTTTTTCTTGAACATTGAACATTACATTTTTAAATTTTTAAAATTCCAAAAGTGACATAAGCAATGACGTGATATTGAAAGAGACAGGAAATGCTTTTGGTTTAGACCAATTTAGGCTTAAACATTATTGTTAATTTTAAATTAGTGAAGGTAGGTAGTCCACTTTAGTTTCAATAATTTTAAAATTGTTTGATTCATTGGGTAATGGTGTTAGGGAAAGTAACCAATTTAGGCTTTCACATATATATATATATATATATATCAAACTCTATATAATTTTTTGGTTTCTCATCCGGTTTTCGGCACCCGTATTAAAGTCTGACTAATTTAAATCGAGCGTTGCAGGGTTTATTTCAACGACATTGCTCTTAATAGGATCTTCTCTATTTTCAAAGCTCGAATCCCGAATCTCTGGTTAAGGTTGAAGAAACCCAATCATCCCACCACAACTCATACTGATACTACTAGAAATTAACAAAGGTTTTTCCAATCACTAATCAATGATAAATTTGTGTTATAAAATATGATTTTCCCTCCCATTTTTCACCGAATCAGCTCATTGGGAAAACACATGGTGGGAAACAGATTCTCACTGAAACATTAGGAAGCTCCCTGATTTTTTCTTGTGAAAATATTATTATTATTTTTTCCATCGATTCAATCAAAATATCTGTGAAAATAAGCACTTAATATTTTTTAATGAAAATTTTAATTAAAAAAATAGTAATTTAAGTAGTGTGATAAACTATATATGCTATGTATATATAATTTGGAGAGGTTTGTAAAACATGACTATGATGTTACTTATTTTATTTTGAAATTAATAATGTCTCTTTGTACTTTATCTCTTAACTTTTTAGTGTTACGTTCCAAAACTGACGAAGCGGATCGACAGTCGATGCCTTAAAACTTGTGATCGAGTGAATCAATATTCGATTTCTGTTTAGACATAAACAATGCATGTTGGACGGTAACTAAAATTTTATAATTTGAAATCGTAAATATTTGAGTCAATAGCTTAAATCATGTAAAGCTTTTATACATAATTTTTGAAGCACGATAAAATATGTTGTAAACATAATAATATATGACTCACAGTGTACATGGAATTTCTATGAAAAGAATTTATTAAATGTGAAATTAGTCATGAAATTTATCGAATATTTGTGTTCTTCAACTAAAATTAATCCAAAATAATCACAAATAAGTAATATATTGGATTTATTGGAAGAAGAATGAAGAAAAATAAAGATGATGAAGATAGAGAAGGAGGAGAAGATATAGCGCGAATCTAAAATTATTAAAATTTTGGTATAACGTGACAAAAAATTAAATGAGTATCTTTCTTGAGGACCCAACGTGACATATATTCATGTCAGATTTCTTTACCAGCTCGCTTCTAAGTCCTAACTTGAAAGCCCTAATTTGACATCAATATACAGCCCCCGACAATATTAATAAAATTTTAGCCAAAAATTAAGCTTAATTAGAAACTAAACGTTAAAAACTTGGTAATGAATAGCCAAATTCTACCAAACGGACTTAGAAAAAAAAAATCCAACAATTCACCAAATACTCAATCTCACGAGTTCAGATGATTTCATGACAATAACATGTATATCTCCATGTATAAAAGTGTATATCACTTTTAATAAACAGCAACCTACGATATTGTATATCATATATATATCAGTGTACATCACACATAAGTTTTCATAAATATGCAAAAAATATACATGGATAAGAAGAAAATATATATGAATATACATAGGAGATATACACAAATATAGAACCACCATATATAACCATCAAACTCCCACTCAAACCACACCAAATATTCTCCAAATGACATCCCAAAGATTCTTCGAAGCTATATTCCAACAACACCCAATCGATTTAACAACGTTGTTCAGATTTTAAATTTTATATTCAAATTCATATAAAAAGAATTAGTTAATTTGATCCTCGTAGTCTGAATCATGACTGATAAATTAAAAGAATAAATAATAAGAAAATATTAAAGAAAAAAATTATAGAAGAAAAAAGATAAAGAAGAGGTGGAGTACAAAATTTACATATACAAGAATAAATAATGTGTATACTAATTAAATTGAAGGGAATTATTTTTATTGTGGAGGAAACTTAAAGGGTTGAAGATTAGATGTTTCTTTCATTCCAAATTTATGATAGAAAATGACATCCCATCTCCATCCCTTCCTGTCTTGGGAATATCCATTAATATTATATTTTCCAATTTAATTATTTAGGGGGTGTTTTGTATCAAAGAAATTGTTTCTACATAAAATGTTTTCTTAGAAAATATATGTATAGGAAACACTACGGAGGTGGGGTGAGGAGTTGGTTGGAGGGGGAGCTAGAAGCGAATTCAGAATTTAGATTTTATAGATTGTTATAACGACGTTAACTTTTTATAAAATAATAACTAGGTTCATTATTAATATTTTATAGATGTTCAGTAAAAATTTTAATACATATATATATGATATATGCAAAAACTGCGTATTGAATTCACGTGAATCTGCATATTGCAATATGGATCCACTATCACACCCCGAGTCTACATCCTGAACGTAACACGGTACTTAAAGCCACAAGTGACCCTAAGTCAACCCCATAATATATCATTCACTAGCATTCTGAGTAAACATGCACAACGGAACTTAAAATAATAGCATAAATTATTTAAGAAAAACAAATCTAAAAGTAAAGGTTCCAATCCTTAAATACACTGAATAAACTGAAAGTCATATTTGTCTGAAAGTCATCTAACTGAGGAGTTGCTGGGACAAACCCCCAGCTAACTCTAACTCTAAACAAAATCATATCCAAATGGAATAAATAAACAAAGCCCTCGAATGAGGAAGACTCACACTCTGATCTGCTGAAATGGAATGCTCTGTAACTAAAGTAACTATCAGTGCTGGACCTGAGAACCTACAGCTGTATCATGAAATGATACAACATGGAAAGCATGCGTCAGTACTTTGAATGTACCGAGTAAGTGGGAGAAACATACATAATATAAAGTCTGAACTGAAAATGACACGCCATAACCAACAGGTAAACTAAATTGAACTACTGATGTAATCTGAAATGGTCAAGACGACCCTGTCTGATGGTCAAGGACATGCCCTAAATGTGAAACACTGAATCTAAGATACTGGACTGAACTGAGCTACTTATTCTGATACTGGACTGAACTGACTAGTGGGAGAGTCTATAACCGACATTTAACCACATGAGCTAGACGCGGAGTCCGATGTATACACCCACCGGTAGGACCCAATATACCTTGCCAGAGTATAAAGGCATGAACTGAGTGATCACAAAAATATATCTGGGGCCAATCAGGCCAAGTAATACTGAAACCTACGCTGACAACATAGTTCTGGGAACCTGGGTGCGCTGGAACCCCCGCCTGCTCGGCGCTAAGTTCTACTCCCACTGAAACACCTAAACTGAACTACGAAGCTGATAGCTCAAAACTGGGGCCCAAGACTAGTCAGGGAAGAATAACTGCATGTAACTTGAGAGCCTTATCGGATCAAATTCTGAAACTGGATTCTGAGACTAGTCAGAGCGGCTTATCTAGAAGCATCGTAACCGTCTACAGAACAACTAATAACTGAACTGGGGTCCTGGGGCTGGTCAGAGTATAACTGAATGTCATGACCGCCTAATGAACCAATTAACTAAAATCTGAATCTGGGTCTGAAAACCGAGAGGCACCACTGACACCTCGAAAATAAACTGAAGTCAAACTGATCAGTTGACATTTTCTGGACAACACTGAGGTTGCTAAAATCTGACTGAAGCTAGATTGATATGATTCTGATTGAGACTAGACTGATAGAGTTCTGTGTTCTAACTAACTAAATTACTAAGCAGCTAATAGAGAATTTCATTCAACGTAAGAAAGTCATTATGATTCTTGGGATATTTACCCAACATATACGAATAGCAAGAAAATTCTAGGAATTCAACCCAAAGCATCCTTCATTCATTAGAGGAAATTTAACAAGTAAAATCATTACTAAAAATATTAGGGCTCAAATTCACTTTTGTACTAATACTGACAATTTGATGAGGAACTGATAAAGATTATGTTAACAATAAGTATAAACATCGCTCTGAGGGAAATCAATAAAAATAAACATGAATACTTCTCATACTCGAAAGCTCACGGCTTAAAACTTATAGAAGAAATTGAGGAGGACTTTAGGGACGCTAGGGAAGGACAATCCTCTTGCTAAAGAATACCTGGTGAAGAATTCCCTGAAGAAGAGGACCTGGACTGCTGCGATGAATGAATAACCCTAAGTCTTGCTAGAGAGTTGCTTGGGAGAACCGTCGATGAAATTCTGAGTGTAGACATGAGAATGAGAGAAGGAACCGTCCCAACCCTCGAATAAGTCTGATTTTTCATTCAAAACGACGTGGTTTAATGCCTGGGAGGATTGAAAATTACTAAATAGCCCTTAAAAATTCTCTGAGAAAAACTGTCAGGTGTTTCTAATGAGTGACCTAACGACTTGTTACCAGGTCCATGAGTCGTTGGATCCTCTCGTCGAGTTCACTGGAAAATTTTTACTGACTCCTGATGGGCACATGACGAGTCGTCATGACTGGAAACTATTCCTCGTGTAGTCCGTCAGGTGCACTGGTAAGAAGGTTAGAAAGGACTGGAAACGAAGGACCTAACGAGTTGTTACTGCTGATGATGACTCGTGGTGATCTTCCGTCAAGTACACTGTAAATTTCTCAAATTTCTAAACTCCGGCTTGGCAACGGTCGACTTAACGAGTCGTAGGGCCTGATAACGACTCGTGGGGTCGTCCGTTAGGAACACTGAAATATATTCTTGGCATCCTTCACACAGTTGACCTGACGAGTCGTTGGGTCCCTTAACGATCCGTCAGGTTGGTCGTTCTGCAGCTTTTCTACAGTTTTTCAGATTTTTTGAATTAAGTCCCGGATATTGATTTTGAACTTCTGGGGCGTTACATCCACCCCTGATTTGGGGCGAAGAGTGGGGAAGAGAAAATGTGAAATATTTCTCTTATGAAAAATTATTTCTCTACTATCATGAGGGATTTATTATATTTTTCTCGATTTTTAAGAAACATACTTTTTTAAAAGAAAAATAAATAAATTTTGATCACTCGAACATAAATTTAAAAAAAAATATTATTTTCATACCCTTTACTTCCTACTTGTTTTCTCCCAATTTAACTATTACTATGGTCCTTGTTATCCATTTTTGAAGAATTAAGTTGATCACTTTTACAAGACAAATAAATATGTTATATCAAACTATAGGAAAATATAATAACATAAAATATTTCACCTTTTAATAATGACACTTTAGTCAACCACTATAAAAACGAAGATAAAAGGGGAAAAATATGTTTTTCTCTTTATATGATAAAGTGATAAATAAAAATAAAATATATCTTTAATATAGTGGATAAACATTATTAGAGATAGAGATTTTTTCAGCATAATCAATGAAAATTTTGTGTTATAAAATATGATTTTTTCCATTCATTTTTTATCGAACCAATTTACTGAAAAAACGCATGATGGGAAACAAATTCTCACTGAACTACTGGATAACTTCATGATTTTTTCAGACGAAAACATCATTATTTTTTCTTTTCTCATCCATTCGATCAAAATATCGGTGGGAATAGCTACTTAATATATTTCAGTGAATAATTTTAATAAAAAATAATATTTTTTTTAATAATAAAATATAGTGAACAAATAAAAATAAACTGATGGAGTGCTATAAAAGTGAAGATAATAAGAAAAAAAAAACTTTTAAGAAAGTTATGTTTAAGGCTTTTGGTTTTTTGGTCATCTCCAAAAGGCACTTTATATGATGAAACATTTTTCCATTCATAAAAGAAAAGAAAAGGACAATTCTTGGACATGATAATTAATATTCCTCCATAGAGTAGTCATTTTCATTGAAAAGGAAAAAAGAAAAAGTGAAAATAGGATATGTCAAAAAGAAAAGATTTCAAGAAATGTTGATTAATAGCTATGTTTTTTGGATTATAATTATCATTAACAGTTAGTAGTTTGGGTATATATCATTTGTACCAATTATTTAAGGCGTCAGTCAAAAAAAAAATTTAGATTTTTTTTTGAGGTGTCAGGTGATTCTATTAATTGTATTAATACGTTCATTTGGATTGTATCGAGAAATACATGTTGTATATACCAATGAATATAGTCTGTATCAACGAATACAAGTTGTATCAACGAACGTAGTGGGTGTATACAAAGATACAAATAATATGAAATACAGGAAACTGTATTCATTCGCTCTAATTTCACTTGTATTCATTTGCTCTTGAATCACTTGTATTCATGATTCGCTCTTGTATCACTTGTATTCATTCGCTTTAATTTCACTTATATTCATCCACTCTAATTTCATTTGTATTCATGCGCGCATTTAAGCTGTATCAACTAATACAGTTTGGATGTATACAAAGATATAGAACAACAAAAAAATACGGAGGATTGTAATTATTCGCTCTAATTTTACTTCACTTATATCCATTCGCTCTAATTTTACTTCACTTATATTCATACCCTTTAATTTCAATTATATTTATGCGTGCATTTAGGCTGTGTCGATGAATACAATTGAAGTTTATACAAAGATACAAAAACATTAAAAAAAATACAAAGGACTATATTTGTTCGCTCTAATTTCACTTGTATTCATTCACTCTAATACACAAAAACGACAAAGAGAGAGGTGAAAATACAAAAGAGAGAGAGAGAGAGAGAGAGAGAGAGAGAGAGAGAGAGAGAGAAAGAGAGAGAAAAATATAGAGGGAGAGAGGTGAGAAGGAGAGAAAGGCGAGGGAAGGGAGCGAGAGAGGAGAGTGGCAAGCAAGAGAGATTCGAGAGAGTGAAGTATAGTTATAAATTATATATGTTTTTAAAATTATAGCTATGAATAGTAAATACATAGCACATGTTTGTTTTATGACGTAAAATTTTTTCTTTTTTTTTTCTTTTCACCCAACGTCCGCTACCCGCGTTGGGATCCAATCAAATCCGGATTCGCGCCAGAAGCGGAGCTAGGTAGGGCTAAGGAAGCTTTGCAGAAAATTATATTATATATACAAGATTAAAATTATTTTTTATATATATAGTAGATGTTGAATTCATTGGGTTCTTTGTGTATTACTTCTTCATATGTTTGAATTGTTCTTAGTGAAAATCCTGACTTCACCACTGATTCGCATATTACAGGACCCATTTCAAAAGAAAACGCTTCAATAGAATTTTTTCATTTTCGAGAACTCAAATTTAAAATCTCTAATTAAAAATAAAAAAATTTCAACCATCTCACCACGATTTGATCAAGCATCTTACTTTGTTGAATGGACTTTCTTAATTAATATAATTTTCTTTTGGAAAAATGTAAAATTTGTGTTTCGTGTTTTGTTAAGATACGAACTTATAAAAAAATTTATAAACTAACATAATGATCTCTATCATACTTATATTATAAATATGTAAACATAGGTTATATACATAAACTCACTTGATCAAAAAAAAAATCACTTTTGATTTGCTTATATCAATTTGTATTATTCAAATTAAAATTTCAAAACAATAACATAACATATTAAATAAAATTTTACAAGTAAAATTTAAAAAAATAAAAATTAACATATACGCACACTTTAATCCTAACTTTATGCAGTAGAAATATTATTTTCAATAGATGCTTGATATAAATTAAAATCTCGAAGTGATTTTAATATTTTATTGGAAAACAACATTTCAAAAGTATGTTAAAAGTACAAGTTGTAAATTCATTCATATGATAATATATCTAAAAGTTTGAAACGTATATTCTCTGAAGTATAAGGGCCTACTTTGCAAATATTGGCATCTATTTGATGCTATTCAAATATCTATTATCAATAAAGCATATTCCAAAAGAACCTAATCAATATTTCTCCAAACTCCAAAATTGATTCAACAATAATAACAATAATATATTAGTATAATCTTACGCAAAGGATAATATATTAGTATAATCTCACGCAAAGGATAGAGTGTATATAAAATTTATCTCTACTTTTTACATGTAAAGAGAGAGTTTTCAAAAGAATTTCGACCCAAGTTTTGATGAGAGATCAGATTTTTTATATAAGAGTGATATTCGTGTTAGTTAGTATGTATTCTAACGCAAGGACGGATCTAGAGAAGTGCGAAGGTGTTCATCCAAACCCTCCCTTAGCAAAATATTACATTTTATATATAAGTTGAATCCCCTAAATGCACGAGTAGAGACCGATTCAGTGATTTAGGTGTTCAAAATTCACATCGAAGTTTTCAAATTCAAATCTCAAACATTATATTTTATTTTTTTCAAACCCCCTTAATAAAAATCTTGAATCCGTCACTATCCAAACGACTCAATTATTTTATGAAATATTAGTTATCTTTTCATTTAAATATTTAACTAAAATTAATAAAATTCCCATTTTATTTACAATCTACAAATTGATTATATAATGTCCAACCACATTGCCCCACCCTATTCCCCTGCATCCTATCAATCAAAGTTGCAATGAGTTCTAAACACTTTTTCTTTCCTTTAATAATGTAAAACATATTTACATTGTGAAACGTCGTCAGCGTATATAAGTTAAATTCTTCCGTTTTTCCCCGAGGCGGGGAAAGGGGACAAAAACAACCTACCAAGTGTATAACAATTGGACATCATTGGCAACCACATCTCAGAAACAGTAGTATTATAAGTACACAAAATGAAACAAAAGAATTGGAGAATCACTACAAGACATTGAACAAACTTTCTACAATCCATATAGGCCTCTCTACATAACAGCTACACCAAAATGTTTCCCTTTCTCTACTGCACAAAGTGACCAATTAACTACAATACCCCACCCACCCCCCCCAAAAAAATATCTTGTCAACAAAGCCAAATTTAAGCAGATTACAAAGGCTTGATACAAAAAATGTGTGTTAGTTAGGCACTTTATTTGTCAAACATGTACAAGTGCCAACCCCAACTCCTCTTCCATCCATGCAGGAAACAAGATTCCCACTGCAGGAAGATCAAATGTAATTCAACTAAGTTTACTTCCCTTGTGTTATAGTAATCTTTACACTTAACAAGATTATTTGTTATTAACAAAACAAAAAAGAAAATTCTCCAAAACCCCATCTACTTACTTCTTATCTTCCTTCTCCAGTTACTTCTGCCAGTGTATCCTTTTACAACCTTCTTAAAGCAAAAGACGCGTCTCGGATTGATGTTTTATCTGTTGCCTAGCTTGTTGTTGGGACCAGTAACCATGAGCAATGAGGACCCTGTCAAGGAGTTCCTGAGGCACAGGCTCACCTCTCCTTTGCTGCGGGGAGATTCTTGCTGTGTGCACTAGTGTTTTCCATTTGTCCTAAAGAAACGTGAACGTGAGAACAGTCACACGATCATTGAACATACAAGGAACGAACTTAATTTTCCAAACAAAAATTACACATTTAATCAAGCCCTAGCTTTGATCGAGCAGAGCTGAGTCGTGCTGAGCTGATCAACAACCAAACTGAATTGAGCCGGGACTCTTTCTTGAACGAGTCGGCTCAGCTATTTGCCCAGGCCTAATCCAGAGGATAACTTATAACTTCATTTTCCTTCTACTTGGAGCTTATGCATAGAATATTTTTTCAATTATTGTTGGAGATAGATCAAATACAACACAAAATTGAGATACAATAGCATATATGGTAATAACTTCATATATAGCTATAGAGATCGTCTTATCGTTATCTGTTTAAGGAAGCAACAAATGGAAACTTCATAGCAAGACTCCTCCGGAATTCACATTTACATGTGGAAAAGAATAACTAGCTAATTGAGAAAAGAAGAATAAAGTTGAAAGCGGAGGGAAAAGTAGCATATTAAGAGTCTATTGACCTTAATCAAAATAGGCAAAGCAACGATAGGAGGAGGGTGAGTTGCGAAATGCAAGAGATTTAACCCAGTTTTTACCTTTAAATCGACATAAGTTCTGTGTTTCGCATTATCAAAAGCTCGCATTTTGACATCACGCCACCTGTATAATAGCAAAGCCATTATATAAAGGGGAAAAGGAACTTTGAGGTCAACATTTGCATATAACTATTAAGAAGATACAAATTCTTAGTGAGTGCAGCTCATTTACGCTGCTATATACTACACGGCTCAGATATATGGTTTTGTTAAATATACCTTCCAGTTCCAAGCTTCTCAACAGCTTGAACAAGTGCTTCCACTTCAGAAACAGAAAAAGGTCTGCGGATTCGACGCTGCGCGGTTTCAGATCGCTTGGGCTTTCGCATTGGAACTACAGCCAAGGCTTCTGCATCTATTGCAGCAACTGGAACCAATGCTCTTGAATCAGCAGCATTTTTCTCCAGAGAGGCATCAGTAGGAGATGGAGCTGAATCATGATCGCTTTCAATGAAGTTACTCAAATTTGTTCCTGGATGATCCGGGAATGCATTATACGTCCTCTGTTGTATACCATTACAAATAACAGTAGGAGCAGGTGAGCACCTGCCAAGAAATATATGGCAAGCTCATCAAGACTTTTTTAGAAGGTTTTAGGAAGACCAGAATAAGGACCAGCCACCTTCCACAAAAAGCAACTGCAGATATAAAAGAAAGGGGACGAGAGACTAACAGGGTTAAAGAGAGTAGCAATATCTCAAGTGTCTGAGTTGAAAGCAAATGGAGACTTTAACTACACAATAACGACATGCATACATTTACAAGAATTAATTCATGAAGAAACTGAAGCAGCACCAGCTCCATTGACTAACTACAGCTAGTCGAATGCCAAAATTAAGCAAGTGAAACTTAAGACTGTACCATAACAAATTCCAATCAGAGATCGGCGAACATATGATATACCTTGTTAGTGGTTGCGGTGTCTCACTAGGAAGTGCACGAGAACGACCTTCTGGACCTAGTGGCGGGGAAGCTCGAGAGGAGTTAGGCTCCAGGGTAAAACCAACAGCATCAAGTTTGCCCTCATGTGAAATTCCAGCCTGAAATAAGGTCTTGTTGTCATCTCTAACCTTTTTACCCTGAAAAACTACACCAATGCGCAGCCCACCACCAAGTATTGTCGTCACTGCTTCCATTACGGTCCTCTGCAGCGTATGAGAAGCATAAAGAGTGAATTTTTAAGTATGAATCCAGAAATGATAATCAAGATTGCTGCAGCAGTACTACTGAAACTAGAACCTTAATTAGATGAACAAATTATTGTATTTAAAAATGAATACTTTTACATGCCTTTAAAGAGCCAACAGTTGCATTTTCCGGAATCTCAACAAAAAGCTCAGGGACTCTGAAAGACTTGATCTTGAGCTTCACTGAGGATAAACATCTTTGTATCATCAGAAACTCTTCAAATGACAAATTACCAGGAATACAAAGGAATCATTGATTAGTCCAAAAGAAGGCCTTCTCACCATGGGAGTCATTAGACCTGAAGGATGCACGAGCTCCTTTGGAGATTGATGTCCCAGCTGCTGCACGGGCTGTCAGAGTCCATATGCAGAGAGGGAATACTTACCAATTAGAATTGGGAGTGCACACACGGCCATGTGCAAGAAATGACAGATTATTAATGTGCATGTTCTATCATGTAGGCAACATTTCAGAAGAGAACAACAAACCTCCTGAAGATGCTCTACTATAATCGGATGCATCTCTATTTATGTTTTTTTTTGGAGAACTACATATTCCATCACTACTCCCTCCATTAGAATTGGAAAACGAATTACAATAATACAGCTTTCTTTTCTTGAAAGGAAAATCCCTCTGAGACCTTCCGCTCATGTAGCCATTTTTCCTGTTCTGGTACACATGGCTTGTTTCACCATCTGGAGACACGCTTGTTATGTCAAAATTCCAGCAAGTTAAAACCGAAGGTCAGAACTAAAATAAACAATAAGACTCACCAACATTGACAAGTCCCTCATCACCAGATTGTGGATGTACTTCCCAGTATTTGGATGCCTGTAACTTCCTCATCCTCCAATCTTCTAAACGTGGTGCTTGCCTGAAGGCCTTATTTCTGGTGCTAGGTTGAGTGCACCCGCAAGATTTTTCGTCATCATCTTTGTTAGCTAACTGTACATCATTCCGGATCACCGGAAAGGACCCAAAAGGATCAGGGTCCGTAGAAAGAGATAATTTTACAGTATTGTCTGGACCAACAAGCATAGAATATTTCCTATCCCAAAGATCAGGAAACTCTGAACTGCAAATTGCAGCTGTCTTATTAGTTGAAAGCTTTGCATCAATTGGCAGGTCGATGTTCATTGTTTTTTTACTTTCAGAGCCTAATGTACAACTAGAAAAATCTCCAGAACCAGATGCCTCCTGCTCTGCCTTAGTAGAACAGTTTCCACTTTCAAATTTGCTTTCACCATGTATGAATTGTTCAGCAGAACCCAACTTCTCCGAGCAATCAGAACTTGTAATTACAGATGCTGGTCCAGATAACGTATCTGTCGATTTGCTTAAACAATGATTTACCACAGGAGCTTCTGAGACAATCTGAGAAATGAAGAACCTCCGCTCCGGGCAACCTTCATTATAAGGATTTTCTTTTAAAGATGTATCTTCATTCTCTTTAACCGTCTCAGTAGGATCTTTCACAACTGCAGACCGATCTTTCCCACTAGAATTTGAAGTGCTTTCTCCTTCCAGCAGTAACTTCCCAGCTACAGTAGTCAACAAGTCAAAATCACACATTTCATTGCCATCAGATTTCTTCCTAATGTTTCCCCTTCCCTAAACAGATTGACAATGAAATACGATTGGAATGAGTACCTCAAGCCAAAAACTTGAAGGCAAAATAATTTGCAATGAAAAGTAAAGTTACCCTAGCTGATCTGGTAGCTCGAGGAATAGGAGGCACCTGATAGCCATTGAATCCATAATCTAACCTCTTATGTAACACCATATTTCATGAACCATAGGACTAAACATTCAAAAAACACAAAACGCCAGCCATCTTTGATCAACTTTACAATATAAAATCCTCATATCTATACATCCCTCTGGTCAAGAGGGCCAAGTAAGCCAAATAATCTAAAGAAGAAACCTGCCAGATCACGAATCACGGATCAAGATATTGAGGTAAAAGTATTGGAAGTTAAGCACAAAGATAAGAAAATCAGGGAACATAAAAGGCAACACAACAGAATGCCAGCACTTCCATTAATGCCAGATTAACAAAAAAAATCCTATGAGACTAGCACTTTGAATTAACTTTGAGCCGAATCAATAGTAGACCGAATAATCTGAAATTAATCATAACTACAACTATCGCAGTATCCTACAAACTATCCAGTACAAGACCATGCAAGGAATAACTAAAAGAAGCTATTCCCTCCAACTAATATTTTACAATTAAATGGCAAGATCTCAATCATTTAAAAGCATTTCCTCGCAATAAATACACAAAGGTAAAGCAACGCATTGCAGTTGCTTGCTTAATGTATCACACTTTCAGAAACCATAAGAATCAACAATCATTGGGTTAGACCGTAAGAATGACAAAAAAGATTTTCACCAACATTACCACAGAAAGGAAAATGTTTTGATTAAAAGAAAAAAAAGGTGCCAGCATACTTCCAACATGACATGTTTACCATTTACCAAATCTGGTGTATATCTCTTAGAAAACTAATTCTTTTAGTAGAGGATGAAAGAAGCCTGTTGGTTCTTATCCTTACAAAAAAGAATAGAAGAGGAAAGAAGCCATTTTCTCATGAGCGCAAAGTAATTATGCAAACCTCAATAAAATAGATAAACTGGAAAGAAAAAAGAAAAGGTCCAAAACCCTTCATATTCTAGGATCCATATAGAATAGCACCTCAAAGGAAAAAGAAAGCATTAGATCATCAACCAAATCAACCTACCAAATTCAGTATTCCCTTGAGAAAGATCAATTGATCTAATCTAAAGGACACCCTGAAACAAAGAAGCTTTGGGGGAACCAAATTCTGAAAAGAACTTAGAAGAAAGGAAAAATCTTTAAGGTGAATAATTCTTGAAATGTTTTGTTGGTAGCAGAGAAACCCCTGAAGGAAGAACATCAGACCAGAAAAAGGCTTTGAAATGAATCACATCACCTTAAAGCAACCAAATTTTCCCTCAAACTTCACCACAATTCTCCCATGAAATACTACTCGTTCTTTAAGAAAACTTACAAATAATAAATTCAACAATTTCTTCTAATTTCTCAAAATTTTCTCCCCAACCCAACAAGGCTGTGAACCAAAGATTGGAACTTTATGAAAATTTTGCAATCAAAGAAGAAAGAAATGGATCACTATCACCATCACATCACCTTAAAGCAACCAAATTTTCATCATGATTCCCTTCAAAAACCATGAAATCCCCACAAAAACTCTGAATTTATCTACTTTTTTCATGCATTTTTTTTTCCACCAAACCAAACAGGGGTGTTCAACTGTTGAACAAAGATTGCAACTTTATACAAACTTACAAGAAAGAAATATGTCACATCACCTTAAAACAACCAAATTTTCATCAAAAATCACCAAAATTTTCCCTTCAAAATCCCTCAATCTCCCATCTAATAACACATTCTCACAACATATAATTGCAAAAAAAAAAAAAAAAAAAACTGATACAAATGAAAATGGCAGAATAATTCAACAGCAATAACAGCAAACAAAAATCAAGAATTTCAACAATCACCCAAATTCTGTAAACGTACTTAGTAACCAAATATACATATATTGTGAAATGCAATTTTTTTTTTTCACCAATAACTTTCTTCCATTTCCCAAAAACCCTCTGAAAACCACCCAAACATTGCCTTAAACCCCAGTTTCTTTATACACTTGACATCCATGACCGGAACTGTCGGTAAATACCGGTGGGCTCACTGGCAATAGCAGGTCACTGGTGAAAAAACTACCAAGACCTGTTCTTTGCCAAATGATGGGCCCAAAACACCCTGATGTTGCCACGTGGAAGGTCAAACGGATCGGTTGGCTTTGGTTGGTTTATACACTATCAAGTAAAAACGTTGGGTGAGGGAATTTTCTTTTGATTTCTTTTTCTTTTTTTTGGTCTTCAAAAATTGTCCCTTCAATTACAGTCCGACAAAATTGGAGAGGAAAAAGAAAAAGAAAAAAAAAGTCTTCATTTTTTCTCGTATTAATTTTGGGGTCATTTTTTTTAATTGGAAAAAGAAAATTTTAAAAAAATGGAATTTAAATACAAAGAATGTTAAGTGATTTCTCCCGTTCATTTAAGTCTTGATTTGACTATCATATTATTTTTGTGTTACTCGTATTTTTTGTTATATTTTCTTTTTAATCTTATTTTGTTATGTTTTAATTACTTAAGCTGAAGGTCTTTTAGTGATTTCATATGTTTATTTAAGTCTTGATTCGATTATCATATTATTTGTGTGCTACTTATATTTTTTATTGTATTTTCTTTTTTATCTTATTTTGTTGTGTTTTACTTAAGCCGAAGGTCTATAGGAAACAACATCTCTATTCTCATAAGATAGAGATAAGACTGTGTGCAGATTTATTCGATGGTAATGTTAATTAAAAAAAAAAGGAGAAGTAAATATTCAATAATATAGTTGAAGCAGAGTATTAGTTATGATTCGAATGAATTCAATAATTTTTATTTAAAATTTTATAGTTATATTAAAAAATGTATTAAATATATATATAAATATTTAATTATGAGTTTAGTATAATTACAATAATTGTGAATTTAATGATAAGCTTATAACTCATAAACTTCAAATTGTGAGTTTCGGCAATATGTTTTGATGAGATTTGGACAAACAATTCAACAAATTATCTTAGGAGGGCAATAAAGTCATTTGAGCAAATAATTATTTCTATGAAATAATTTCCCCACGATAATATAGACTTTGACTGATTAGAAATAAGTGGTGATGGTTTGGATCAATTGCCACGTAGGATTTCAGCATAATCCAACGTGGCATCATTTTATTCCTTTATTGGGTACCTTTTTCCTCCAACCATTATCTGCCTATTTTTATTTATTTATTTTAAAAATAAGACATAATGCATGATATAAATATTTATATTTATCTTCCGCTGATAAGTACATACTTTAATTTTACTTTTGAGATTTAGACACCTTAATTTATTTTCACGATGTCAGTTGAAATTATTTTCACATCTCTAAAATTTATGTGTCACGTCAGTATTGGATGTCCAAAAGATACAGTGAGAACGAATTAAACTCTCTTTAGTTACAGTGACTTAACGGAGAATTGTAGATAAGTTCGGGAAAAGCGTTCTTAACCTTATAAGTTATAATACAGAACAAAATATTTGTAATAAAGCGACGGTTACAACGTTAAATTACATATATGTTCGTTATCGTGTAGTGAAATTGTTTAATTTGACATGTAGACAAAAAATTTTAAAAATAAAACAAGACAATTCAATTAGAAAAATATTTACACGTTTTAGATTATATTATAAACTAAAAATATATTTAAGTGACGTAATATTTTATATCAAACGATATATTTTTTAAAAATTTCTCATAATCCCTGTCCTAATTACTAAACAACATTTTCTCTTTCCCATTAAGCACCTTTGTCTGTAGTAAGAATTTTATTATAAATATTAGTGTAATAGCCTAGTAAAAAAGTTAAAAATAATAAGTAATATGCTATTACAAGTTAAATTATAGTCGTTATAGACTTATAATATTACGTTTTATATATTAAACGTTTGATTTGAATAATTAATTCAAATATAAAATTGTATACAAGATAACAGAGTGTTTGATTGGTCTTATAAGAAAAAGCCAATCACCACATAATTAACGCAATCTTTAATTGGTTGAATATATTAAAAAATATATATATCATTAAATTATGTAAAAATTGATTTAGTATCTTACGCGGGATAGAATATGATATAGAAATATATGGATAAGCAATTCAAGGGATTAATCGCTTTGCGTGCGGTTTGGTAGTGAAAGAAGGGTAGAAAGCACTCCTTCCGTCCACTATTAGAAATAGAGATTTTTTTCACCACAAATTAATGAAAAATTTGTGTTATAAGACATGATTTTCCCATTCATCTCCCACCGAACTTGTTCACTGGAAAAATGCATGGTGGAAAATAATTTTCCACTGAAATAGTGAAAAAATTCATGATTTTTTCATGTGAAGATACTATTATTTTTTTCTTTTCCACCGATTAGTCACTTAACATTTTTCAGTGGGAAATCAAAGAAAAAATAATAATTTTTTAGTAGCGATCTCAAATAATGTATCGTATTTTTTTTTTTTACACATCTCTTAAGAAAATACTCCCTCAGTTTCATTTTAATTGCTAGGATAACATATATACACCCATTAAGAAAAAATTAATAGGGATGATAATTTGACTAATATAACCCTCTTAATTTTTTGAAAACATACAATAATAATTCTTTTCACATTTAGAATGACTTTAAGTACTAAGGATATAATTGAAAAAATTATAGTCAATTTTCTCTTGAATTTTGTAACTAGCAAGTATTTTGAAACGACTATATTTAGTATACCTATCAATTAAAATGAAACGGGAGAGTATAAAATTAGGAGAGACTTTGATTATTTTATCCTTATTTGTATATTAAAATACATAGTAATCTCTTTTCATTTAATATTCACTTTATTTACGTGTCATCTCCTCATAATTGAGGTGTTTGTAGTTTTCAAGAATAATTACCACTACATATATATAAAATGAGAAAAATAATACAAAAAGAACTTAACAATTATCGGTAAATAAAGAATAACCCTTATTTATTGCTTTTCAAAAAGTATGGTAAGTCAATACAAGATAAGTAAAGATCGACGGATGAAGTAATTTAATTTAAACTCTTTCTTATCCATCCATTTGGTTTAATTATATGATAATTTTTTAAATTCATTTTAGAAAGAATGATTTTAATTTGGTATATATGAAAACTTTTTAATTTTAATATTTCTATTATATCATTGATAATTTTAACATTTAAATTATATGTCACTAATCACATGCACATTCATTTAAAAGAAACTGATATTTTCATATATTTGAATTTTTTTAATATTCAAGTCACTTTATACGCATTTCGGTTATTTTATTAAATATCAAATACCTTCCATTAATGCAAGTACCGAAGTTGCAAAAGTACTTAAGCACGCAAGTGGGAAAAATGATCACCCACTAATTAATATTTTTTTATTTTTGTTAAAATTTAAACTCTAATCTTTTTTAACTTTTACTTACTTTATTGATCGTTAGATCGCATTCTTGAACGCAGTTGGCCAACATATTTCCTAGAACCTAAAACACACAAAATGTAGGTTTTGATGGCAAAAACTATAACATAAGTGGTTTTCAAAAGTATTTTCTCATAAACTATGGGAACATGCATTGTTTACATCTTTTTACATATCAAATTAATCGGAATCGTAGTGAAGTGATAAATATTATTTTATTTTTAATTAAAAATTTTGAATTTATGTCCTGTTAGGTATAACTCATCTTTATTAAAGATCATTTTACCCCAATACAAAAATTTTCAACATAAATTCAAATTTAATTTTATTTTAATATATATATATATGAATATCGAACGTCGGGTAAAAACAAAATAAACCTTTTCCTTTAAAGAACTAAGAAGCATCCAAAAACTAAACCATCTCTAGAAGTCAGCATCAAATATTAAAAGGGCCATATGCTTAATTGAGACATGCACATGCAATAATCTATTATCTATTACTATTTTCAACCTCCTTTTTTTTTGGTTCTATAATAGATTAATATGTTTTCCAACATTTGCTGAAAAAATAGGTGAGACCTACCCTATGTTTTTCTTTTACTAATAATTAAAGAAAATTAGGGGTACTTGTAACTCTCAGGTGTCAAATAGGTAAATTGGATTGAATCTAGACGGATTAAAATAGGTTAAGTTAATAAATAAATAAATTATCAATCCGTCCAAAGTTATTTAGGACGAAATGAATTTAAAAGTGGGTCATAACTTAATCTGTTCAATTCTTACTAAGTTTTAATTATTTTATTTTTTAAAATAATTTTTTAGTACCTAATGAAATTATTTTTCTTTATTATGACAAAGTAGTACTTTCTCCGTTTCAATTTGTGTGTCTTATTTTTCTTTTTTAGTCTTTTTCAAAAAGAATATTTTTTTTCTTTTTCGGCAACTCTTTAATTCCAGCTTTACATATGACATGTTTAAGACCACAATATTTAAAAAATATTTTGGTACATTCTACATACCTTTAATTTAAAATTACAAGATTTAAAAGTCTTCTTTACTTTCTTAAACTCCATTTCAAGTCAAAACCAGACAAACAAATTTAAACAGAGGGAGTAAAATATATCAAATAAAAAAAATTATCTTTTTAAAAATATTTTGATATGAATCAATATAGCAATGCTAACAAAGTTGCTAAATGTTAACAAAGTTGGGGTTGATTTAACAGTTTTCTAGCGGTAAAAATTTACTCAGCATTAAATATTTATTACAAAATTAATGAAGATAATATATATTTCTCTTTCATAAAAATATCATAATTAAATTATATATATATATTTATATATATTACCTTTAATTTTGAATAATTAAGGTTCACTTGCTTGATTTAATGTAAATATATTGGATATGAATAAATATCTAATTTATGATGATCTGTGGTGTATGAACCAACCTAATTGGCAACTAATTAATGAGTTAACAGCTAACTAACAGGAAACTAATTTCATGAGGCATTATATATTATTGAACCAAACTCAGTTTCTCTTTCTTGTTATATAAGTTCAACAAATCATATTGGCATCAATTAAATGAGTTGTATATTATTAAAGAACTGATCAATTAAGTTTAAATATAAGTTATTTCTAAGAAGATTATCCTGACTGAAAGAGGTTTTCTTAATTTATATGAAAAAGGGACCTAATAATGTGGAGGTATTTAGTGATGGAATGAGAGTCATTAATAACACGGGCAAGTTGATCACGGAGGTTGAAAATTTGGGTTCAGGACTTGTATGCATAAGTGGTATGCAAAGCGTCTCAAGATAAGTCGATTGCAACAGCATTGGAGGCAATGATGGGGTCAAGGTCATGAACAAAGGCTATAAGGACGTTCTGAATGAGTTGATCTTGATGAAACCGTGCTTAAAAAAAAAGCAGGCTTAGGACTTATGCTTGTGCCAAGGGTGATAGTGCAGCTAGGGGGGCGAGAGTGGTCCCATCAAGATGGCCAAAAATGTTGTAGCCATACATAAACATGAAAAATTGAGCTTTTCAAGTGGTGGCGAAGTTATGACCACCACTGAGTTTGATAGGTAGTTGGGAAGCAAGATTGAACTGAATAATGATGTTAGTACCGATTGTGTAGTCGGCATTGACAACTCTAAGATTGTTGTTGTTGGTGCTATTGATGGTTTTGATGCGAAAAAAATGGATATTAATGAGTCATTAAGTCCTCTTTAATGAGCATATTAATGGCTCATTAATTTCTCTTTTATGGACGGATTTAATGTCTCATTAAATTCTCTTTGACTCTTTAGATTTTCGGCCTATATAAGCTACACCACCTCTAAGCTTTAAACGTAACAAAAATCCTCTCTTTTCTTCTTACAAAGTTCTTCTTCTCCTTCTATTATCGCGACTACTAATATTGAGAAGCGGAGAGGAGGAGGGTAGTTTCCTCCTTCTCCCACATAAGGTGCTACATTATTCGGCTACCTACTACCCTTCTACCATAATCCTCGACCTCCACACTCTCCTATCTAGGATTATATCCTTAATAAACTAAAGTTATGACGTATTATGTCTAATCACCTCCCCTAATTTTTTTAAGCCTACCTCTACCTCTCCTGACGTTATATTGAAATAAAAAATTTAGAAACTATAGCAAAGTGACATTTTCTTAAACACACTAAATAGGAAAGTAAAACACAAAAATAAATTGAGGGAGTAACTGTTATTTTTCTGTGTTCAAATATGCGAAGCAAAAAAAATGAATAATATCCGAGTCCACAGAATTCACTGTGTGCCTTAAGGAATTTAATCCCCTTACTGTACTCGAGGTTTTTGGATTACTTCCTCCCAGGATAAAACGGATTAATCTGTTAATGGTGTCGCAGTACCTCAAACACCAATAACTTCGTCGAACTCGAAGAACGGTAACGAATCACACAATAGACTCGAATTTTTGATTTTTCAAATGCAGAATGATCTTTAAATTTGCTAGCAAAAGTCTCGAAAAAGTACTCCTAAAATGAAGGCAAAAGACCTTTATTTATAGCCAAAGAACTGAAGTTAACTGGTGTGAAAACACCTGTTCAGAAGGTGTCTGTTAGGAAATATTACTGTTTGGAAAAAAAATATTTCGGCTTGACTTGCGCAGGCACCGACATTTCGCCGGTGAGGATTCACAGCCCGCCTGTCTATCACAGAATCCCTCAGGAAATTCTGCGCTGGACCGGCATTTCGCAGGTGAAGACCCGTGGCCCGCCGGTCCAAGATAGACACTTCTAGTTGCGCGAAACAGTTAATGGTCCAAATCAATCAATCAATCAATTAATTAGATCCAAAGCTGAAGCCGAGCTGAGCAATGATGATGGCGGAGGGGAGACCTTCTTCTCAACTCTTTAACAGTTAGAAGATATGTTTCTCAATATAAGAATTCACCTTTCCCCTTTCCCTGCCAATATGGGACAAAGTTCCTTCTTAAAGGAAATTTCAAATTTCTCTTCCCTCCATTTCCTAATTTACACCCATCACTTAACTCCAACAATAACTTATTAGCTAACAACAGAGTCCTAAAAAACAACAGTAGACTAAGATATATTAACATAGTATGAAACATGAGAACTTTGAGGTATCCACAACACTGAAGAGCTGATAGGAGCTATTTCTACATTTTTCTACTAAAACAACTCTCTTAGGACCAACTCTCTTAGGACTCTATTTCAAAAATTCTCTTCCTTTACATTGTTGATTGTAATTCTATGATTCTTGCTACTCATATGATTGTGTCTATGATTATGAGTAGCTAAACTTTTATTTCCGGAGCTATGAATAAGTTATGAATATTTATGTTAGACGGTTAAATTGAACCCCTCAATTATCTTTCATTGGTTATTTGTTTTGCATCATATGTAATTACTCTACTACGTACGTAATTAACAGTAGTGTACTCACATCTACAATTGAGCATGATAGTGAGTATTATAGATTTGGCATATATATGCAAGTAGAGTGAGTTTTCTTAACCCTAACGAGGGGAGCGACTTTGTGGTTAGGCTCGATATCATTAATCACATCAGTTCGTTGTCATAAAAAATTGATTAACGCATTCTCGCTTGTCCTATTCTACTAGATATAGAGAGTTAGATTAACTTGAATAGACTGCAATTATTCGATGGAAAACTGTAATTGTATAAATGCTATTCACCAATAACCTAGGTATAATTAAAGAAATAGTTTAATCGAAAAACTTAACGGGATTGACATAGATTCCACAACACCGAAATATCCACATCATATTTAATCCATATTCAATTATTCGTATGTCGTCTGGACGTTTATTGTTGATTTTTTACACTTGTAATTTGTAGGTTTATCTCATGAGGATCAATAATGTCACATATAATTTGACATTATAATATTGCTCGAACCCAACATTTAGACGTTATTCTTAATTTTTAATATTAAAAAGCTTCGTAAAAACATTATTCAATTTGCTAATATGATTACAATCTTTAATATTAATATTTTTCACTCTCCAATTAAACACTGGAAAAAATTTTAATTGTCAGAAAAAAGTATTTTCCAAAAAAAAAAGTCATTTTAAAAAAAAATGATTTTCTAAAAATAATTATCATACCAAATACATTCCCAAGATTAAATATTTCAAACTAACATGATTTTTGGGTTGTTTTAGCATCCTTATATAGTCTATGTAATACTCCTAGTATATATACCTTGATGAGAAGTCTATATAATTTTTAAACTAAGGTATAATTAATCATGTTAAATTAATATCATGAAGAGCTCCCCGTGACTTGTTGGATATTTATGTACAAGAAATATCACCATCTTTTATCGTAAAATTTTTAGATGAAAAATATAATTCATGTAACCATTCTATTTATAGAGGTTGTATTTATTCTATCAATAGATATATTGAAACATGTAAAAAGATAATGATTAAAATGTATTCTTTAATATCTTTGTTCCTTATTAATTTGGATTAAATTATAAATTTTTTGATTGCGAGATGTGCAGAAAAATTAACTGATAAGTATAATAATTAAACTCAATCATCTCTCATTTCTCTTTCTAAGGCTTTTCTATTCTTTTCCTTTGGTTAACAACATGCAACCCATTGAAAATGTTCTGTCTCCCTCAATTAGTGCTTCATCAACCAATGAAGTTTTCACATAAAATTTTCATAACCTCTCGTTTCTGTTTTTTGCCTTCTCTTCCTTTCTCTCTTTGTTCTTCCGATCTAAGGAAGACAACATTATCATGGGAAGGAGGACTCCGTCGGTAAATTCTTCGCCGGAGTCTGACCTCGAGGCGATTAAAGTACAACCTCGAAATAGCAGCCCAAATCTGGAGGAACATGATCGACGCCTACATTCTCGTCCTCCAATCCCACCACCCAATTACCAGCCTTATACAAAATGGTTCCCATGGCTAGTCCCTATTATTATTATAGTCAATGTTGCACTTTTTATTTTTGTTATGCACGTTAATGATTGTCCTAGTAATAGTCAGAATTGTTTCGGAGTCGAGATCTTTGGTCATTATGCATTTCAAGATGTTCATGAGAACCCTTTACTTGGTCCCTCCACAACAACGTAAGTATCCGTTCTTCATTTTATATCCTTCATCTTCAAATCACAAAAACATATTAATCGCAATTTGTTTTGAGATTAATTAATCATTCATAAATCATATAATTATTTATTTTATATATAAAGCAACCTCAAGAATGCATGTAACACCTTTTAGAGAGAGGTGTCATCTGATATAGCTTTGCAAAAGAAGAATTTTATATAGAAAGCCATGCAAAAATATGCGTATAGTGGCGGTGACACCTTTTACAAAGAGTTATCATACAACACTTTTCTAAAAAAATATATATATTAAAGAATATTTTATATGTGTTTGCCTAAATAAATCTTTCTATAGAACATTATGTATATACAATATAAATTAATTAATTTGAGACATGAAGTAAAACCTTAGAACCAACATAGTCCCTAGACTCAAACTCACTTACAAGCTGAATTATAACAATAGGCCGATACCACCTGCATAAAGTCATGTGTACGTTACTGTATGCGCATGTATACAATATATTTTTCGGGTTGATGTGGGAATATACACCTTTTTCAACATAGATAACATGATTTTTTAAAATTTTTTTTTAAAAAAAATAAATTCTTTATAGGTTACAAAAATTGGGTGCTCTTGATGTGAACAAAGTGGTTGATGGGCATCAATTATGGAGGCTATTTACTTGCATGTGGTTGCATGCTGGTGTATTCCATGTTGCTGCCAATATGTTGAGCTTGTTATTTGTGGGCATTCGCCTTGAGCAAGAATTTGGATTTTGTAAGTAAAATGATTGCCATTAGTTTTATGTGGTGAATTTAATAAGTCACAAATATTACTCTCATCCGTCTCAGTTTATGTGAAGGTATAATTACTATTCGAGAATTTTAAATAATATTTTCTCCGACTATGAGTATAGTGGCGGTGACACCTTTTAAATATGTAAATTTTTACTTTAAAATATTTGAAGACTCTATACCCAAAATTCACTTTCAAAATTAGATGTTTTGATCCTCATGTTCCGAATACTTTCACATAAGACAGAGGGAGTAATAGTGTAAAAAAAAAATCGATTATAACAAATTATTACTCTATTTCAAGTTGCTAAATCAGGTTTGATATAAATAATTACTTGTTGTCGTAGGTCGACCTGACCTGATAACGTAACCATTATTTACATCGCGTCATTGCACATACATAAACTTGTATATTTATTGATTTAAATTATATACACTGATAGTATATAAAAGTTTTATAGTTATGTCTGATTTGACATGTTATAGTAAGTTTTTTTTACTCTGTTTTTCAAGTTAATCACTTGATTACGTGCATGCATATTTATACGATGGTACAATATATTATTATTCGATGTGAATGTAGATAACTTAAACTCATAGTATTAATAATTACAATATTTTCTTGTGAAACATTGTCATAATTTATTTCTAATAACTACTAAATTTTTGTTTTTGTAGTGAGAATTGGTCCACTTTATGTTTTGGCTGGGGTTGGAGGGAGTCTAGTATCAGCTCTATTTGTGAAGAAAAAAATATCAGTTGGTGCCTCAGGTGCATTGTTTGGTTTACTTGGAGCTATGCTTTCTGAACTCATCACAAATTGGACATTATATGAAAACAAGGTATGGTTTAAATAAACTCTTTGTCTAATGGATTCAATTTATATAAATTGAAATTGTAAAGAATTTTTTTCACAATGTTACCTCTTGTATAGTAGGTCGGGGTAAGGTTTGCATACGCTCTATCCTCCTCAGATCCTATTTTATGAGATTTTATTGCGTTTGTTGTTAACATCTTGCACTACTAGAAATAGAGATTTTTCCCACCAGGAATCAATGAGAAAAATTTATGCCATAAAACATGATTTTTCTTGTTTATTTCCCAGCGAACCAGCTTACTGGAAAAACACATGGTTGAACAGATTCTCACTAGAATAGCGATAAACTTCCTAATTTTCCATGTGAAAACACTATTATTTTGTATTTTCTCACCAATTCAATCAAAATATCTGTGGAAATAGTCACTTAACATTTTTCAGTGAAAAAATTGCAATGAAAAAAAAAATAATTTTTATTAGTGTCGTAGGGGGTAATCTGTGTTATTTTCTAGATAACTAATCTCACTTTAATCCAGTACCTTAATTACCATTTACATGACTTGATAATGTAAAGGACAAAAGGTTAAAAATACCTACTTACTATACAGAATATCTTGATTTAACATTTTGTTATACTTTGATGTCATTTATACCCTTGTAAAGGGGTATGTTTGGATGTTTTTCTCAAAATATTTTGATACGTGAAATCCACCCAATTCACGTCGGGACTTGATTAAATTCAAGAACAAACATGAGACTATTTGCAGACGATGAGGGTATAAATGGTCCCAATGTGTACATATATGCATGCCAAATTCGAATCTTTCTTATAATAGACAAGTGCATTTGAACCTTTTTTTTTCCGAATCTTTTTACCTTGTCAGTATATAGAATATAAACTCTTGAACAATTTGGCTAGCCAAACTTAACATTTGTTGTTTTTGTTTCTAATCAAACAGTTGGCAACATTGCTTACACTACTTCTCATAATAGCAATAAATCTTGCTGTTGGAATTCTTCCTCATGTGGACAATTTTGCACATCTTGGAGGATTTGTAACTGGATTTTTTCTTGGTTGTGTCCTTTTGCTTCGTCCACAATTTGGATGGATTAATCAAAAGAAAGCACCTCCTGGTTATTTTGTGGCATCAAAAAAGTCCAAGTACAAGATTTATCAGTACATACTATTGACGGTGTCATTAGCATTTTTGTTGACTGGGTAAGTATTGTTGTTAAATTTCTTTCTTCTTGAACAAAATGATCAAGTTTAACTTATATACATATTTCTCCTATCAAGTCTGATACTCGTATTGGGATCTCAATTAATTTGAATTCCCGTCTGTGTAAAGCCTATTTAAGGCGGAACACTTCCTAAAGATTTTTCGATATCCAGGTCTCGAACCTCGAGATCTAGGTTAAGCATGGAGGGATCTCATCATTCCCATCACAATCATTATTGGTATCAGGGGCAGAAATTACACTGTATATACAAGATTAAAATTATTTTTTTATGTATATATAGTAGATATTGAATCCCCTTGGCTTTTTTATATGTTTACTTCTTCATATTTTTGAACCCTATTAAAGTGGCGAAGTTAGAAATTTCGACAAGGATGTTCAAAGATACTCAAGGTTTAGTGTATATATATGAGAAGTAATATTTGGTTTATATACGTAGTGTAATTTTTCACCGAAGGGCGTCCAGATGACCATCCTTCAGCATACATAGCTAGGCTCTATATTTAATGAAAATTCTGACTCTGACAATAGTATCATGTCACTTTTATTGTAGCAGATAATCTGCCTCATTTTTAAAATTACAAATTTTATTTCCATGAAAAAGTATCTGTAGATATCTTTTGAATAACCTGAGAGTGTTAATTATTTTTTACACTATAAATGTATGCAAATTAGCTAGGAGAATATATTCTCTTGACTTTAAAAAATGTGGTGGTAATGGTTACTTTTTATTTGTAGGTTTATCCTTGGCCTAGCTCTATTAACAAATGGATGGGATGGTAATGAACATTGTTCATGGTGTCGTTACTTAAGTTGTGTCCCAACCCCTCTATGGAGTTGTACTGAAGCACGTTGTGCGGTAAAAATCTTTCTTCCACTTTGTTATCTTACTATTGCTTTCTAGTCTTGGCCCTTTTATTAATCTTTAAAATTTATTTTATTAAAAAATTAATAAATATAAAGTTCAATAAAATAATTTAAATATTTATATGCACAAGTTATTAGATTGTAAGATTGTGATTGGCTGGTGATATCTGAGAGAAGTAGTTGGAGTGATGGCTGACAATAATAGTGTTGGTAGTGGTGGCACGATGATGGTGATTGTGATGATCTAGATGGTCACTGACAGTGATGTTGGTTGTGCGATGATGGTGGCTGCAATTGTAGAGGTGATTGATTGTAGTAGCTGACGGTGATAGTTGACGATGATGGTGGTCACAATAGTTGTTGGCAATAATGATCCTTATGATGATGGAGACGGTTAGTGGGGTAGTAACTAGTAGTGGGTGGGGTATTGAATATTGATAGTGAAAGTTATAATGATTGTTGGTAGTGATTGATGTTAGTCAATTGTTATGGTGGCCGAAAATGTTAGTTGTGCAGTAAAATAGTTGTTAGTGGCTAAGGACATAGTGGTTGGGAATATCATCTTTGTGAAATTTAATATATGCATATTTTAGATCAACGAGAATATTCATCACATTATGAATTTTTTGAATTTCTGCTTTTGATGGAGACTTGCTATGCTTCGTCATGATATTATAAGTGTTTATTTTATTTCTTATATACTTTTGTACTTATACAATTTAATTTCTTATTACAGACCATCCAACTGGGAAGTCAATTGAACATGACGTGCACATCGAATCATAAAAATGGGAGTTATATTTTAGCAAATCCCGATAATACTTTAGAAATTCAAATGTTATGTTCCAAACTTTGCAAATGAGATATTCATAATTGTAAACCATTGTTTGTGGTGAAAAGTATGAAGCAATATATCTTTGGTTCATTACTCAAGAACACAAGCTTTAATTCAAGAAAGTCAAAAGGATTCTATCAACTAACCTTATTTAAACAAGTTTTTATTACTATATAGTTACTATTATCAATGAAATATTTCTTGTTTCTTCTTCTTTCTCTTCCTTTCTCTTTTTATTTTTGCTTTTTAGATATTTGAATCAATGTTGCTTTTACCATTGTACACTAGCATATGTAAATCCTTTTGTTGTCAAAATATTTTCTTTTTTAATAATGTGTATTGTACAATGAAGCTTCTCTTCTTTTTTAAATGTACATATGTCTTTAGTAGGGAGTATCGTCGTTTAGCAATTCTGTCGATACTAGTAGTCGTAATATTACTCTTATGGTATCTTACCCGTAAGTTTCTGATGTTATCTATTATTTCTTGAACCTTGTGTATCGTAACATTTTTTTTCCAGATAATATTTGACATGCTTTGTCTCATCCGTTATTTCCTCTCTTAGATTGCTTTGATTCATTTATCCTTGAGCCGAGGGTCTATCGAAAATAGTCTCTCTGTCTCTAAGGTGGAGATAAGGTATGCGTATGTTTTACCCTCCCCATATCCTACTTTGTGGGATTATACTGGGTATATTGTTATTGTATGTTTTTATTCATTACGGGTATATTATATGTCCAATTTATGAAATTATTTTATTTGTGTATTATAACTAATTTAATTTTGTGGGAATGTCAGAGATCCAAATCATCCCTAGTCGTGATGGCACCAGAAGCCAGTCAAATAAAGAATTTATTATTCAAAAATAAAACTACGCGGAAGCAAATAATTAAGTCTAATATGAAGCAATAACATAAATAGAAGACAAGTATGAAACAATGCGAAAGCCATAAATTCCAAGTTTTTGAGCAAACTATAAAGAAAATATAAATGTCTAAGATTAGGAGTATTCAAGGTAAATTAAAAAATCAAATCAATTACTTTTAAGGTCCAAAAATCAGGGATCACATGACTAGCACCTCATCAAATTCTCCAGCAATGATAGTGAAATATGGAGTAAAAGTAAGCTCAACAAAGTTGAGGAAAGAAAAAAACAAAGAGGAAAAGAATTAGGACTTGAGAGCCAAATAGAGGGAATTTCAAATCAAGGAGTTATCACAATCAAAATTATTATTTTTTTAAAAAATGAATAAAATCATTAAAAGTCCACATATTTTCTTATAAATAAAAGTAGGTGAAAGATAATACTATTTCATTCATGTATGTCACATGAGTAACTATAGTTTACAACCCCAAAAGAAAGATTATTGTTTGTGGAAACTGTAACACCCCATATATTTAAAATGAGTAATGCATACTTTCGAGGTAATACTAAGAGTGCTTAATTTGCTAAGAAGAATGTGTTAAGATGTATTTGAATCGCATAATAGTTGTATGTTAAGTTTTTTTTTGGTAGGCAAATTTATTGATACCAAGTAATTTTATTTCAAAGCAGAATAAAGGTGCAGACCACCTATTCTCTCATGTGTACAGACAAAGAAAGACAATAAAATAATCTAAGCTATCAACCTAATACAATCAATTTACTAAGTGTATTATCCAGAAAACAGTAAAACAACCTATCTATAAGAAAACATTTTCCAGGAAACTTGTTCATGGAAAACCATCTAGCTGCTACAATGCTGGTTGCCATTAAAATACCGATGATTAGATTTTTCTATACCAGAGCTACAGAATGCACAGTCCAAAGGAATAAAGATGCCAAATTTTTGAAATCTCTCAACAGTAGCTAGTCTCTTCCATGCCTCAAGCCACAAAATAAACTTATGTCTTTGATGGATATCTGGATGTAGGATGACTGTCTTCCAAAGCACCCTTTGAAATTGGGGTCACAGTTCATTATACTTAAGTTTTATGAAAAATTTGTCACCTCTAGTCACAGTATTCAATCCAGTTGTTAGGTTCCCTTACGAATTCTGTGCTAGTATGATATACTTTCTGGACTCAATAATCTTCTTCACCACCCATGTTGCATTTCCTGCAAGGGTGCTTACTTCAAGTGCCCTTCCTTTTATATAGTAGAATTGTATTTATTTTATTCACAAACAGTCCTTCTTTGCATTGACAGCCCATAACAGTTTGAGTATTGCAGCATGATTTCACTGTTAAAGGTTGAGAATATTTTTCCCTCCTCCAGTTTGTGGTTGTCCCATTTTCTCCTATGACATCAAAACCTTCCCTGAAGAAATAGTAGAGCCTGTCCAAAGAAAGGTTCTACAAGTAGTTTCAATCACCTTAAGTACCTTCTTAGGCAGGATAAATATTTGAGCCCAAAAAATTGCATTTCAAAGATCACTGATTTGATTAACTGAATTCTGCTAGCATATGACAACAGCTTTACTGTCCAATAATTGATTCTACTAGTGATCTTTTCCACCAAGGGCCTACATTGAGCAATAATAAGTTTTTTTGAGGAAAATGAAACTCCCAAATACTTGAAGGGGAGCTCACCTTCATTATAACCCAATGTTGTCAAGATCTCCTGTCTTAAGTCAGCAGTCACACCAACAAGGTAGATAGAACTCTTTTAGTGTTTGCCTGTAAATCATTCACTCTAGGAACACAACTTCAACCATTGATCCTCAAAACACCTTCTCAATCTAATTTACTTCCATAGCTTCACCTTTTAATACCTTGTCTCGAATTATGCATAATTTCTTATCTTCAAACCACGGAGCCTTAATCCGCTTCACCAAAACTGATTGTGCTTCAACACAAGCAAAAACTCTATCAGACTTTGAAATATCAAGTCTCACAAACCAACTAGCTAAAGTCTGAACATCTATTGTTAAAGGTCTCTTTTCCACTTATAATATAGCCAAGTTGCCCATGCTGACTACCTCCAATTCAAGCCATCCGCTATCACATTAGTCTTACCTGAATAATAAAGAACAGTCATATCATAATTTTCGAGTAACTCCAACCATCTCCTCTGCCTCAAATTAAGATCCCTATGCTTAAAAATTACTGAAGGTTGCGATGATTTGTGAAAATCTCACAACGCACACCATAGAGGTCATGCCTTCAAATCTTCAAAGTAAATACTATTGTTTGCCAACTCCAAGTCATAGTAGAGTAATTCTTCTCTTGAATCTTCAACTGACTCAAAGCATAAGCTATCACATTGTCTTTCTGCATCAATACACAACCAAGGCCAATCCATGAAGCATCATAACTGCATAGGCAAGTGATATGATTTTTCTTCTTTATACAATCTAGATATTAGATTTCAAATATACAATTTGCAGAAAATCTGCAAATTTTGTACACGATATAATATTTTTTTTTTACAAACTGCAATCACAAAGTTGATATTCTCAACTCACTAACTGCATCATGTGTACAAAGCAATCAATATGGTCTCCTTGTATGTTGCTTTAATAAAACTTCTGTCAACTATCATTATTGGCCTACAACATTCCCAGCCCTTAATAAAAGCATATCGAGAAACAAATGCTTAAAGAAAGCATTCATCTTCTGATTTGTGTAACCTTATAATTGTTCCTATATTTATGTGCTCCAAAATATATAAGTACCCCGACAACTCCGTAGAAGAATTAAATGATTTTGCTCTTAACGTTTTCAATATTTTTTCTTTAGCTTTCTGCGCTTTCATATAATTCAATTCAACTTCATAACCATAATATCATTTGCGGTATAAACTGTTTTTGGATCAATAAGTTTGTCCATGACTATACTAGCAACCACACTAAAAGTAGTTTGATGTTATATCAAGTATCTTTCAGCGAATGGACATGTGCGAACATTATTGAAAGTTCTCACCTTGAATATATTTGCTTTATATATAACAGAAAATTTGAAAAACCAAAGCACAATTTTCATCCACACAGAAAAGGTGATACTTATCATTATTCAACTACAAAAGACATATTTGTACAAAATAAAAATATAATATAATATACATATGCTGATATATAACTTTATACATAATAATACATATTTAGATATCCAGAAAATATAAAACATATTTAGATGTCCAGAAAATATTTATACACAGTAGATGAGTCATTTGATTAATGTTCGTATTTATACATATTTATACAAAAATATAATAGAGTCTACAATATTTTTCTTTACTTTATTTTACTTTATCTTTTTATCTTAAACCGAAAATTATTCCGCACAATATAATTCTGCATCACACTAATAACAATCTCGTTGTTCTTATAAATCCGACCCTCCTCAACTTCTTTACGTAATATGTCATCTATTGTACCAAAATTTATATTTTTAACATATTCACTATCACTTGTGTACCCATTCATATCTATTATATCAGTCTTTTATATTACTTCATCATGTATAACTTTGCCTCTTTCTAGAGCTGAATTTCTTAACAACTGAATAATTATTTATCTCCTTCAATGTAGCACAAAGTGCATTATCAGTAATTTCGATTTTTTCTTCTTCAATTAAATATAGACATAGACATTAATATTATTATGGATTAAAATAGTTGTCAAATCATTCTTTGAAAGAAATTTAATTTCTAAGACATTCAACTGACTATCAATTATGATCTGCTTTAAAATTACTTCAACCTAATTTTTGAAGTTGAATATATACCCAAAAGCAACACAATCAATATTAATAAAATTAACAAATTTATTGTCATTATCCCATTGGCCACTGTGAAAAAAGTATATAAGAAAAATCTCCATCATCAACAACAAAACAACAACAGTCCGGTGCAATTCCACCAAGTAGGGGTTTGGGGAAGATATAATGTATGCAGACCTTATCACTACCTCAGAGGTAGAGATGCTGTTGCCGATAGACCCCCCGCTTTAAGAAAGACAGACCTAATAACATAATAGTAGCACAGGAGACAACAAATAATATCTAAACAACTAGTACCCACGCCAAAAACACACCAACGATACACTAAACGGTAAACAAGTAGCAACAGGTAAGAATAGACAATAAAAGACACAACTCCCTACTACCCTGCTACCCTAATCCGTGTACTCATACCTTCCAATCTAAGGTCAAGTCCTCGGTAAGCTGCAAATATGCCATATCTTTTCTAATCACCTCTCCCCATTGCTTCTTCAGTCTACCCCTACCTCACCTAAAATCATCCAAAGACAACCGCTCATACTTCCGCATTGGGACACTCGGACACCTTCTCTTCGCATGCCCGAACCACCTCAGTCTTGCCTCACGTATCTTGTCCTTCACCCCAGCCACTCCCACCTTGGTCCGGATATGGGCGTTTCTAATCCTATCACTCCTAGTGTGCCCACACATCCACCATAACATTCCCATCTCTGCAACCTTTATCTTATACACATGGGAGTTCTTGACTGGCCAATACTCCGCCCAGTACAACATAGTTGGTCGAACCACTACTCTTTAAAACTTGCCTTTAAGTTTTGTCGGCACCTTTTTATCACACAAAACTCTAGAAGCGAGCTTCCATTTCATCCAATCTTCACCAATAAGGTGAGCAACACCCTCGTCGATCTCTCCGCTTTCTTGGATAATAGACCTAAGGTACTTGAAACTTTCTCTCTTTTGGATGACTTGCGCACCCAGCATCACTTTCTCATCCCCGTGTATCGCGTCACTAAATTTACACTCTAAATACTCTTATTTTACAGAAATAAGAATGCAGATAAAGTTTTAAAAAAGAGAATGGAAAGCACAGAGACCACAGGGAATAAGATTACAGAATCATAAATAACGACATAATTATTGTTTTTCAGCCAAAATTTGCAAGGTAAGTTATGAGCTATATTTTTGTAATATAAGTTACGGAAGTGTATATATATCTTAATTTTTAAGGGCAATAAATTTTTTTCTATAATATAAAAGTAATAATTTTCATCTACAAATTGAACAGTTCAGATTTAATCATCACATTCAATCACCGCCCTCGTTTTTAGTAACTGTCAATAAAATACAGAATAAAATCTATCCAGTCACAATGTGGGTTCACTTCAAACCCTAGCTGAGGATTTTTGCTTCTCCGTTCAATCGGCGGTATCTACAGGTGAGTTGTCGTTTGTTTTCCCCTAGATTTTGATTTTTGGTATTTAGGGTTTCTTATTTCGATTAGTTCGATGAGAATTTTGATGAATCGCATGCTTTTCATCCGCTTTTTTTCACCAATAATAGCTATATAGCCTCAAATTGTGCGAATCTCAGTTTATTAATAATCAATCGACATTTAAAAAGAGAGAAATTCGCCGAATTTTACATCTCGTAAATGTATGTGTGGATAAATCGAGCATTTGTTTCTGATCTCGCAGTTCTTTTCATTATTATCATTTTTATATTCTTTAAGGTGGTCTCAACTAGTTCTGGATTGAAATTACAGATGTTGGTGTATCTTGCAGCTGTTTGCTCTTTTTTTAGTTATTAGGGGTAGGGGTAGAGGCGAAAGTAGTCTTAGTTCATTGCTTGGGTGTCTCCTTTTTTTTTTTTCCCTCTATCTTTTCTTTCTGAACTTTGCTATGGAGGGTAACTTCTTGATAGACGAGGTGGTTCAGTCTTTAATGAGTTTAACAATTTAAAATGGGTGTTTCTAGCTGCTTCACTCATTCATTCCTACTGTATGATGGACAGGGTTTTGTGAGCTTTTCTTATGTTGATTTTGTGACCTCATTTCTGTTGTGTGCCGTGGCTCGTGGATTCGTACCAAGGCTTGTTTTCTCATTACATACTAGGGAGTTCTACTTACAATTTTTGACACCGTTTGATTCGAAGATACATAGGTTTGGATGGTGCGTGCAAAAGGCAAGGCCAATGCTTCAACTAAAAGATCAGTGTCTGCACGTGCTGCTGTTTCTTCTGAAGCTGCTTTGACAAATGACTCCAGTGAGATGGAAAACAACATAGAAACTGGAGGTTTGCTGGAAACAGCAGTAACTGAGCAAACAATGATCGCTGATGTAGCAGAAGAAGAAAATGATGGTTTGGAAGAAAATGATGGGGCAGAAGAAGAAATAGATGAAGCAGAAGAAGAAAATGATGGATTGGAAGAAAATGATGGAGCAGAAGAAGAAAATGACGGAGGAGAAGCTGAAACTTTGGGGGGAGAACTTGCTACGAATGAAGATGAAGCTTATAAAGAAAATGAAGTGGTGGGAGGAGATGAAACATCTATTGGTGATAAGAAAGCAGAAGATGCTATTGGTAATGATGAAGGCAATAAACCAGAAATTGCCATAGAACAAGAAGGTGGTAAACAGAACATAACTGATAAGAAGGTAGGACGTGCTGCTGGAATAGACAAAGATAACCAAGAAGATGTTATGGGAAAAAATGAAGATGAAACAAATGCAAAGAATAAAGAGGAAGTGGAAGGAAGTTCGAAACAAAAAACTAAAAGGTTGAGGAGAAGGAATAATAGAAAGAGAAAGGCAAATGGACCCCCCCAAGAGAAAGCTGAAAATAAGCAAGTTATGAAGAAAGTAGCCTCTGATGGGAAGGTTGGGAAGGACTCGGGAAAATTGGACTCAAAAGTTGTTGAGCAAAGCTCTAAGAAAGTTGTTCCCAAAGTTGTTGAAGGAAAAGACAAGCCCGAACCATCAAGAAAGAAGTCATCCGCAAAGAAGAAGGCTAATAGCATGGGTATGATCTTCATATGCAACTCTGAGACTAAGAAGGATTGCTATCGTTACAAGGTTCTAGGATTGCCATCAAACAAGAAAGAGACCGTGGAAAAAATTTATAAGGGGATGCGTCTTTTCCTTTATGATGTTGATTTGAAGTTGATGTATGGGATCTACAAAGCTGCAGGACGTGGTGGTTGTAACATTGAACCCAAGGCGTTCAAGTCTCAATTTCCATCACAGGTTAGCTAGTTGTGCTATCAATGCCCTCTAACCTTCAATTGCTTCTCTCCTTATAATTTTTTGGCTAGGGATGATATTTCTAATTAACGTATGAGAGAAGTACCCTTTTGCGGAGAATAGATAGTTTATAAATGCTTGATTGGGCACATTTAATCTTGAAATTTTAAGTAAAGTGTTCTTTGGCGATTTGTGTCAATTTGGTATTGAGTTCGACTTTTCGATTTTTGGTTATCTAAAGAACAATATCAAGTCGATTTGTTTTTTTTGGGTTCTCAGTTAAATTATAGCATGTTTGACCCAGCTTCTAGAATATGCTTATTTAGGGAAGTGTTTTTCGAAAAGGTACTTTTGGGGGCTAACAATTTGTCTTAGGCTAATCAATTTGAAAAACACTTGTGCGGATACTAAAGCATACTTTGTGCTTGGCCAATGTTCCAAAAGTGCTTCTAGGAAAGAGCTACTTTCTGCTATTACTCGAAAAGTTTGCTAAATCCTCTAACTTTCTAGAATAAGCACTTCAAAAAGCACTTTTGGCTTCCCAAAACGCCAACCATGCTATTATTTTAGTTTAGTTGGGGCTTGATTGGCCTTTGGAAAAAAATGTAATTTTATAATTGAATTATTACTATGTATGAATATATATATATATAAATTCAAAATTTTTTCTCGAATCAGGAGTTTATCGGAAACAACCTCTACCCCACCAAGGTAATCTCGCTCTCCCTAGACCTAGCTGTGGGATCACATCGAGTATGTTATTGTTGATTATATGTAAATTCAAAAAATTATAAAATCTATATAATATAGTTAATAATTTTTATTTGTATATAGATACAAGTAGTTTATGTGGCTCGGACTTTAGAAATGCCGACTTGTGTCGGATCCTCCAAAAGCTGCATACTCTTGGAGGATCCAACAGGGGTGTGCAGCACGTTTGGAGAGACCGAGCAACACAACAAGCAATTATATATATGATCATATCATTATATTATTTTATATAATATATAAACTTGGTATTTCGTTTTGTCTGGTAATTTCTTTTTATAGAATATCAAAATAAAATTGGAGTACCGAATTTTCAAAAGCTAAACAACTTGAATTCTCAGTTTGGTTCGGTATTTTCTTTCTTCAAAGGATTGGTGCTCCTTGTGTTAAGCTAAAAACTAGATGCAATGAAGTTTGATATATAAAGTTAAACAGGAGAGCACCTTGAGAATTGAAGTTTGTTTTCTTTGATATTAGTCTTTCTCAACATCAATTTTCATTGAAGAAGTATTACTTATAAATTAAATTTATTGTACCCAACATAAATATATTTAAAGACTGAAGTAGAAACACAAAAAGTAAATAGAGCTAGGTAACATATAAGAAACACAAAAACAAGAAGCCCGTTGCTGAACCAGCCTTCAACTTGCCTACTATAGTGGTTACTGGTTGTGGGCCTCTACCAGGGCCTCCTTTCTTAAATAATTAGCTGGTACTGACCCACTTGCATTGTATAATTCTGAGTGTGTAGGTGCTGTGACCACTACGTTATAGTAATTTTGTATGAGAAAGTATGTTGTGGTGGAAGTATGACCGTACTTTGGAGGGAAACAATATCAGCAAGGTGTTACTAATTGTGGACGTGACTCTTATTCAAGAAGAACAAAGTATGTCTTGGCCGTCATTACATAAGTCAACTAGCATATTCTTTTAACTAGATATTTTTTACACCTGTGAGGTGTGTAGAGAATCAGGAAAAAGGATAAAAGAGTTGAAAAGATGTTCAAAAATTAAAAGATAACCCTCGTTCCTTGAAGGTCAGTATTAGGTGCTAAATAGTGTTCTTGTTATGATATAAATGAATGTTTTTTGGATTACCTACAATCTGTCTTTTGAAGTGTTTTTGTGCTTTCAATGTCTTACAAGCAACTAAAATTCATTGGATTGGTTATAAAAAGGATAACTTAATTCGTTGGATTGACTACTGTAAGAATCATATAGGTAAAGTTTTTGTTATTTAATGTGGAGATACAAATAGGAAACAAATTTTCCCCATTAGGTGGAAGTCCTTTTCTAACAGTAAACATCGAGCATGTGAATATGGATGGACTCCAAACTCACTATGCCACAAAATTAGTTCTGACCATCAAATAGAAAAAAGACAAGATAATAGGAGATGAAATGTCCTGAAACCATTCCAAGTTTTGATCCTTGCAACTGGAAATGTTTTGTCAATGGTATACTTGGAGGTAAAGAGGATGACATACAGGACATATGCAAGAAAGAATAGGTCTGAAGTTGAATTTGATTGGCTGAAAGGTCTATAATTTGTCCATTTGGGGATCAACCCTAAATTGTCCATTTAGGGTGCATTTGCTGTTAATTTAAGATAAATTGATGGTCAATTTCTGTTGTGGATGGGTGTAGAAGTACTTGATATTTTGTAATCATACATGCTAGGGGATGTGAGAATTGTTTTGGTCATGGTTGAGTATTAAAAGTGAAAATTGTTGCGATGAAACTAGTGATATTAGAGTACGTTTGCTAGTTAAAAATGAACAAGGTCTCGCCATTTTCTCCTCATTTTGTGTATAATATGTTCAATGAGATAAGCTTTTGACAAATTGAGGCAACCTAACACTAGAAAACAATAAATAATTTGGTTAAGGAAAAACCCCTATTCCTTCGAACTATTAGGCAAGAGTTATTTGGTTCTATTGCCTATAATTTATACCTTAGTAGTACCTGAGGAGACCACCAATAAGCAAATAGATTGAGTGGTGATTTTCGATATGTGAATGTGCATGCATGTTGGTGTAACAGAATGGTAGAAAAGAAAAGATAAAGTAGAGAGATTGATTATCTTGTTTTCAAGTTATGTTCACGCATCAATTGGCAGGTATAATATAGCCAGAGGGATTATCAAGCATTTGCAGTTTAGTCCGATGACACCCAAAAAGTACTCCATCCTTCTATTTCTTGTGATAGATATATCTGTAGGTTGTAATTTTACAATCTTTTCTTTTATTGAGTGGCTTGATTTGTGACTTCAAATACTGTAGCCGAGTTTTATCCATCTTCATGTACAATGTCAAAGGCTCGTTTGAGCCACACTGGAAGCCCTTAAGCTACGTGCAACATTAAGTACAGATTCTTGCATAATTTTTATTGCTGTAGATTATTCTATGTGCGCCAGATGTATTCCTATCATAATTTTTTCCTTTGCGCCCAAGGGTGTAGTCTAGTGGTTGATGAAGTGGATTGAGAATCACAAAGTTTCATGCTCAAAGTCTAGTGGAGACTAAACCACTAATACTAGGTGATTTCTTTCCCCTGTCCAATCCTTGGTGGACAACATTGCTGGCACCTTGCTGGTGGGTGCTAGCAGTTACCCCATGGAATACTAATTTATTCCTATTTCTAATTGCTCCTTAAAGTCGCGCATTTCTTCCTTTTGTTTTGTTTATGCTAGATGGATATAGCAGAACTCTTTCTAATTATGTATGCATGTACATGTGATGCATACCAATAGTCCATTCGTGGGCAAATGATAGGATAACATTTCTGCGATTCTTCTTCCTATGTTTTATTAGTTTCTTGCAAGATCCTATTGCTGATAGCTACGTTGCTCATGAGAGTTCTCCTTGAATAATATTTTACCTTTAGGGTGCTTGTCTTTCAGCTGTGACTTCTGTGGTATCCTTGTGTGTGGTTGTCTGTCAGATGTCTGCTGCTGGCCCTCGGGTTTGGTGGGCCGTGCAACACTGATGGTATTGTAACTGACTACTCCTAAGTCTTAAGAGGAAGCTGTATAGATGTCTATCATTTCCTCTGTACGAAACCTAGGTTCTTGGTTTGTTTGAAAGACTTCCCCAACGAACGTAGGTTATAGAATTCTACTGGTTCTTCTCTTCATGTGATTTAACGGTTGGGAGAATTTTTTTGGATTTGGACATTTTGTGCTAAATTATTGAAAATTGATTTCAGGTTCGTTTTACTGTTCTTGAGGAATGCTTACCACTAGCAGAGGAGACTTTCAGGCAAGCGATTAAGAAAAATTATTACACAAGGGGAAAGTTTGATTGCCAGTTATCCTCTGAACAGGTACTTGAGCATTTTATTTGCATTAATGGATATCCCAAGCATTTGCAAGTTGTCTCTTCAGTTTTCTTGTGATTCTCAGTACCCACAATTTGTTTGTATTTGTTTCTAATTTGACAGGTGAAGGACCTGTGTAAGCTTTTCACTGCTGCGAGCAAAGGGTCCAGGTCTAAAGACACACGGCTCAGACCCGAGACCCGTGTGATATCTAAGCGAGACAGAGCTAACAGGCGCGGTCGGGATGAAAGAAGACGTCCTGATCGTGTTCAACGATTTGGGCAGGTTGAAGAGCGTGGATACCGTGAGCAGGTGGAAGATCGCCGTTACCATGAGCAGGTAGAAGATCGTCGTTACCGTGAGCAGGTTGAAGATCGGGTGTACCGTGAACATCCTCATTTGCATGAAAGGAGCTTAATTACCTCTCCTCCTTTGGCACCATTAGCCCCGCTTCGACCTTTACCACCAGCTGCTCCTGTTCAATCTTATGCGTATGATAGGACATTGGGAAGAGATCCTTATAGAGGGGACACAGTGATGCAGCATGATGATCCTTACAGGCAGAGCCGATTGGTGGAACTCCCTGATGCTTATAGGCGGGACACACTGATAAGCAATCCTGATGTTTACAGAAGACGGGCATTAGTAGAGCCACATGATTACTACAGACGTGAAGGGGTCCCAGAGCGCCGTGAATATCATCAGCCTCTGAACTTGGAAACTAGACTCCAGGATGTAGGTGGAATCAATGATCCCTATGTGTCATACCGTGAGCGTCTTCCATACCGGGATCCTGTTAATTCAGTGCGATCCCAGCCCGAGTATAATCCCCCTCCATCCGGTTTGCGATCAGAATACCGTCATGGTGGTATATCTACTGAGTACAGTTCTTCTAGAAGCATGCGTCCAGAGTACCCTTCATCTGCAGCAGGCTCTCTGTACGAATACCCTCGTCAACCTCGATATGGGTATTAGGTTAGAAAGAAGGTTACCACCACATGAGGCTCTGGTTATCATTCCCATCAGAGAATATGCAGCAGCCAGCTTGAAACTTCAGAATATCTAGATGTGCTCCAGAATCCACTGGGGTTCTATGTGTTGTAGTTTGAGCTGTGTAAAACAATGCTATTCCTCCATTCTTGCAGGTAAGCAAGAGATTTAGTATTTTGTGTTTTGGTAAAACTATCATTTCGTCGCGTAGGGAGACGTACCTTATGCCAGAGTTCTCTTTTCATTGATCGTGGTTATTTCGGTACATTAGCAATATAATGACTATCGTCAGGTATTTAGCCTTGCCTGAGGTTCTTGTTCAAAAATTCCAAGATAGAGTTGAGTGTTTTGCTAACAGTTTCTGGCAGTAATTGTTGACCTAACGTCAATTTCTGCTCTCTCTTAACTAATGCCTATAATTATTTTTAACCGACCAATCAAATATTATTTTTAGTCTTATACCTTCTATCAAACGACAATGAATATGATTCAGTAATATTGTATTTACTTTTGGGCCACTCGTAGCTGGGCTTGAGGTTGATGATCATTTGCATTTTTGAGTCTATTTTCTGCTGGACTTTAATTTGCCTCTTGGGATAAATAAGAACAAGAATATTATAGAGAAAGAGAGAAAGAGAGGATGAAATACAATGAAGGAGAACTTCACTATTTATAGGGATAATTTCTCCTAATTTTTCTCCAAAAGATAGACTTTCACTATAATATAAAAACATGTATCTACTTAATATAAATACCTTGATAGATATTCACTATAATAATATATTTATAACATTTTTTTTTTGTAGAACTACAGTTTTTTATTTTTTACATCATAATATTTCTTAAGTTATATCCTGTGTCTTTAAAAATTTATACTCCGTTAAACATAAGCTTGATTTCTAACGAAAAAAATATTAAAAATCAGTTCATTTGAAAGACAAATTAGTTTCTTATCGTATAATGTGGCTTTGTTTGTTACGTGTTTTGCACAATTTCTGTTACACAGTAGAATATGTTAGATTTATAGAAGTACGACAAGTTTAAAATTTTGAAAAGCCAAGTTAATTTACTGAGTTTTGATTAGGAAAATTTCATGCATATTTTTGAATTTTGTCTCTACCTATCGTTGGGGTAGTAAATAGCAGAGTCAGTATTAGGGGTTTCAAATGGGCGAGTTGGACTGAAATTGAACAAGTTAATATGGGTTGAGTTGATAAATAAGTTAAGATAAAATCTAACTCAAAAGGTACTTGGGCTAAAATGAATTGAGCTGAAATGGGCGAAAAATAAGTTAGGTCATGACCCGTTCAATTTGACCCAATTTTTTCAAAAGGTACACCTTCTCCAACCCCACCCTTTATTCAGGTCCATCCCTCCTCTTCCATTCATCGAGACTCGAGCTGGGTCTGACTCACAACCCTGACACCTACCCGATCCAATCTCGATCCGAGATTCAAGATTGACCTCGACCTGACCTGACTCAAAATCAGGATGCGAGCCTCAACTCTCGACTTTAACCCGACATCCAGAACACGAGATATAAGACTCGACCATGATTCAGGACCCGAGATGTGATCCATTGATTCAAAAGCCAAGACCCAAGACCCAACTTTGATCCAAAAGAATTGTTATTGTTGTTGTTTTATTAAAAGGGAATGATATTATTGAAAATCCTTTCTTGGTATGGTTGGTGAAGATTCGGATTTGGTTCCATAATTCCTCAAGACTTTTTAACATTTACTAAAGATCCTTTAAATTGAAGGTTGCTTTTTTCACATGCATGTGTGGGGTTATTAATAATATTTAAGTTAATTACCTTAGGACAACACACTTCATGATTATGAAATTTAACTCATATAACATTATTAGTGTAATGCTTTTTTACATTATTAGTAATATCAGGTAGTCTAATTTCTTTTCTATTTATGCACTATATATATATATATATTTCATATTTTATGGACGGCTACTGTAATTGTCATTAAGGTAGTTTGATCGGTAAAAATTTTCGTATATTATCAATATATAAAAGTTTAAATTTTATTATTATTTTTTATAGAAAATATGAAGTTTTATTTCTTTATCTTTGAGGTCCAAATTCATAATATGTACTTGAAGGTTAGTTAGGTTGGTAGTAGTAGTTGGGTCCCCAAGTAGACTTAGGTATAATATGGGTTTGCTTCAAGAAGAAGAGTTTCTAATAGTATGGTCCTAAAAAATTATTAAAATTAAGTAGAAAAGGCAGCATAGCAATTTCTGCTTATTTGAGAAATCCCATTGGTCCAAATTAATGAGACACTTTGATGGCCACACATGCTAGCACAAACAATTTCAGCCTCCCGTGAACGTGATGAAATGAATGAGATTTCTCTATTTTAAATTAAAATTTCAGGCTCAAGTTCTCAGGAATAGAGAAACTTCTTTTAAGAAGTGTTTCCCCTTTTAATGGAGCTCTATACAACGTAAATTTAAATTAATCAGGATAATTCCGTCTTTTGAAAAAGAGTGTAGATCATTGATTAATGAATATAATTTAAAATTTTAAGTATGTGTATATATCAACGCACCGAATTTCAGTCTCAAATATAATGGGATCAATTATTTAACGTCTCCTCAAGGGGACATGGCTGAGGTTCCTTCTGGGTTCTGATGGACTGACGCTGGGGTTGCTCGGTGATCAGCGGTGGTTGATTATCCTGACCTAAGGTTGGAGTCGACTAGGAACCCCCTTTGCTGGCCGTTGAGGCTTGGCCTTTGGCTCTGCTTGCCTCCACTTAATAGGAAGTGTTTTACTTTTAAAATGAAATTTTTATATACAAATTTATATTAATCGGGTCTCAAAGTAAGTATCGGACATCAAATTGAAAACCGAAGGAAAAAAAAAAAGAGGAGAGGTAGCATTAAAGTGGAAGTTTGTGTGTGGGGAGCATGCTCCATGCATGAACTAAAATGGTCCTCAATGAAACCAACTCCAAACCAAAAAGGGCTATTTGGTATGATTATGCCAATGACTTATTAGGCTAAGATAGGTTTATGATAATTTCATGCATGCTTACTTTTGTTTATCACACAAATTTTATTATTCCCAAAAAAAGCTTAAGTTACATGTATCGATAATATAAAATTTATTTATATAATTGTGCGATCTTTTTCAGATAATAATAATAAGTAAAGAAGGATTTTAGAAAATACACAAAAGTTGGAACAAGATGTACATAGTAGTAAACACATACTCTTATAAGGAGGGATTTGAATGCTATTAATCCTTGGTACAAGAATTGTATATATGTTTGTAATCCAACTAAAAATATGACGACAAAGTAAATAAAAGAGTAAAGCGTGAAAAACACACCTAATATGTCGACTTTTTCGAGTTTCATACATGACACCTTGAGTATCAACATTCCATTAGAAACTTCAAAAGAAGAAATTAGAGCTCTAACATCATCCACAATGTGTTCAAAAATTTAAAACAAAGGGTCTCACTCACACCTTAATTTTTACTATTTTTTGTTGTCATCATGTTACCTTTGCTGTAAGACCAACGACACTCAACCATTATAACCTACCTTTGATCATCACAATATTAATTGTTATATATAATTTAGAAGCAAAATGTTATATACCTAGGTTTGTTCTAGCATTAGAGGCTAGGTTGATATGGAGCTTTGACATCGCTATTCATAATTTGAGAAGGATTGGTGATGGAGTTGTGTTGTTTAAGTTTCCGACATAGGTGGAACTTTAATTTAGCGGTGCTTTTGTTCATTGTTTGATTTCTATTTGGGATGATTTGATATTTGAGGGTAGTTAATTTGAATTTGAGAGATAGAGACATTATCTTTGAAAGTTTTGAATATTGAAGAAGATGATATTGTTTTCACGGGAACGATGAGCCCATTATTCAAAGTTCAGAGGCAAATTTGGATTATTTTGTAAAGTTTAAGGGCAAATTTAAATTGTTTCCCTTGTAAAAGAAAGCCACGCGTAGGAAAGCGTCCAATATTAGTAAATAAAGCCATATTTGGATCAATCTTACAACGATAGCAATATATTATATATATGAAGGAATGTTTCAGATAGGGAGTCAGAATTTTAATTAAGAATTTTCAAAATATGAAAAAGTAAACATACAAATAAATTTAAAAAGTTCAACATCTACTACGTATATATAACAAAATTTTTAACTATATATAAACAATATTATTTTCCGCCGAAGAAGATTGAAATAAAGTACTCCCTGACCATACCTGACTCAATGTTATCAATTATATTTTGTCAAGTAATAGTTACTCTAAAGATGTCAGTCAAAGTTGGGTACAGTGTCACTTTCTATTTATTCCAATTTTGAAAAGTTTGCTCTTTAAAATCTGTCAGTCAATATGTTTTGTAACTAAAAAGATGAACATAACTAAGGTGTCCACCCTGACCTATCAATTCTACAAGCTAAAATCTAGAAGGGCTTTTCTTTTATTTATTATTATTCGATTTTAAATTTATTGATCTGATTAATTCACATTTATATTAAATAATGTAAGACAATCTAATTCCAATATAACTCTTAAGTCATATTGAAGTAGTATGGACTCTTTAGATTTGAATCATTCTCATGTGTATATATATGGAACATTGTATTTGCGGGAAAAAATATATATAAAATATAGTTACCTACGTATTCTAGTTTATATATTTCTTGTTGGGAGTTGGCTTTTCGGAATTATGACAGAAGAATCAATGTTCCTCATTATCCGTTGGACAGCTGCAAAACAAATATGAGATTGTCTGGAGGACACTTACCTACAAGCAAGCGAAGATAAGGAATTTCTATTTATACTTATTGTCAAATGGGGAAAAGTTGTAAGTTACCCTTTCAAGATTCAAATGAAAGAGAAGTTGAGCCATTAACAAAAAATCATAACAATTTGTGGGACCCTACTCTCCTTGCATCATCTCAAGAAATAAAATATTACGTCATATTTACCGATGATTGCATAAGATTTACCTGATTATATCCTCTAAAAAGAAAAGTATCTAATAAAAATGATACCTAAAGTTTTTCAGCTCAAATTCAAAATCTCTAATTAAAATAAGTTCTTGATATTATTATAATATAATGTCAAGCACAAATTAAACTTATTTCTTAGGGTTTTCAGAGGCCCTCTACATTTCAAATGAGATGACTTTAAAGTTGAATTTTTTGTTTTATGACAATCAACAATGTATTGTCCCTGATTTTTTTAATCTTATATAAGCTTACGTTATAAGGGATCGTTTGGTTACAGGTTAGAGTTATGTAGGTATCAGTAATACATGAATTAATTATGAGGGAATCTATGTATTATTTTATGCGGGAATTAGTTATGCAGGTTTAGTTATTCATATATTAGTTATGTAGGTATTTTAGTTATGCAAGTATTAGTTATGTAGGTATTAATTATGTAGGATTTAGTTATGTAGAGATTACAATACATGAATTATTGATTATTGAATATTTAATTTATTGTAACATAATTTACAAATAAATAAGTAAAAAAATATTATAAAATTATTGTATAATTGAATTTTTTGAAAAAAATGAAGGTGTAAATATACACCGAATAAAAAAAAATGATCAATAATGGTTTATATATATATATATATATATATATATATATATATATAACATTCATAGTATCCTAAAAATAAAAAATACATAAAATAAAAAAAAAGTAATAACTAATTCTATTTACATGGAATAAAGTACAATTTTTTTAAAAAAGTATCAAATTAAAAAAGATTTTAAAAGTAAATAGGGGTAAATGTGTAATTTTATTATTTTAATCATGCATAACTAATACCCACATAACTTATTCCGCCTTCTACCCTGCATAAAATTATACATAGATTTCCTCATAAGTTACGTAAGTTTTAATCATGTAGAATTACTAAAAACACAACAAAACATTGTATAACATTAATACATAAATAACTTTTATACAACATTTAAAACTTATCAACCAAACATTGTATAAAATTAATACATGAATAACTTTTATCCTATTTGGTAACCAAACATTGTATAAAATTAATACATGAATAACTAAGTTATTCATGTACTTAATTGAGTCTTATCCAGTAACCAAACGGCTCCTAAGTTTACATGCATTCTTGTATGCTTTAGCTAATAGGATGAGATTGAATGATACTTTCTCCGTTTTAATTTATTTATCTTTTTTTTAGTTTATTTAAAAAGAAATTTTTTGTTTGACAACTCTTTCATTTTAATGTTCTACGTGACATGTTTAAAATCACAAAATTTAAGAATATTTTGGTACATTCTACATACTTTTAAAATTTAAACTCACAAGATTCAAATGTTTTATTTACATTCTTAAACTTCATGTCAAATAAAAAATATCAGATAAATAAATTAAAATGGAGGGAGTACAATCTTTTAAACTCCATATCAGTCTGTCAATTCTCGTTGAGCTAATTAATTTGCAGAGGAAAGAGGAAATGATATCGCTTGCCTTTACATAATAATTTGATTAGAAGAAAATAACCTTTTCAAATTTTTGATGTATAAAAATGATGGTTTCTTATATGTAAAAATGAGAATTTCTTACAAAAAATTTTATAAAATTAAAAATCATTTATAAAGAGTTAGAAAATCATTTTTCTCGGAACGAAAGAAAGAGAATCGATTCATATAGGAAATTTAACAGTAAATGCAGCACATGGTGGGGGAAGTATCATTGGATAAGGAAAGAATAAATGTATTTTGGAATAAACAAAAAACTATTTATCAGTAAAAGCTACTACTAGTTGTCACAATTTCTAGGGTTCACATGGATTGCCATATAAAGTTATAGTCTTATCTTCTTTCTCAACCATTAATTTCCTTTCTCCAATCATTAAATTTCCTCCTTTTCTTTTTTTGAGAAATTTGATTTTTAATTAATTTAGATTCATATCGAATAAAAAGCAAAATATTTTCTTTTAAGAGGTTTTTCGATTCTATGATTTGAGTTTTAGTAGCGAAATCAAAAAATTTATTAAGAGTATTTAAGAATAATATTTGAATGATTTATATAGTATAATTTTGATGAGAGTGTTTAATTGATCAACTTAAGATGGTTATAGGTACATTCTTTTCGGAACCTTTAATTAAGAGTAAAGGTATCTAAACTATCCTACCGCACCTCTCGATGGACCTCCTCTTCTTTTACCATTTTCTGTCTCTTTTATTCCTAATATTCAGTAGCAGAGCCAGAAATTTGGTGAATGGCGAAGGGTATGTAAATTTTTCTTCTTCAGTTGTGTTATAAGTGATACTATGCAAAATTAAATATACAATTATAATAACTAACATTTAATGTCCATACACCATGTAATATTTCGACGAAGGGTGTGCACCGGACTTCACCCTTTGCCTAAGATAGCTCCACGCACGCTAATAATGATACATGTACGTAAATAAATAAGGGAAACTCACATTGATTACGGTACGGAATTCTAGTTCTTTTAAGTTATTAAGTTCTAAGTTAATAATGCATACATATTCAATGAAATTTCTTAAAATAAACACAAAGTTTGAACAAAAAAAAAATTTAATTTCGACTGAACCTATTAACTGAACTCTAGCTCCGCCCGTAACATTGATACGTGTGAAAATGAGACAACCACGTGGAAATGATGTTGTTAGGATTTTGATTACATCCTCCGATTGCACGTGAAATTTTAGTATTTCAGTTGATTCTATATCTTATAATTATCTCCCTTATTTCTCCTTTTCCGACCTCATATATAACAAAAATTAATTTTTTTTTAAAAAGTGACAATAAACACCAATTTTGGTCCAACCTAAATTCCAAGCAGTACACAATGAATTGAATTCATATACATATGAATGTACATTAATAAAATTATTTGTTGACCATGCTTTATATTTAATTTTCAAGTAGATGATTTATAGTGTGAAATTTATGTTGTAAGGTCTCGACTCTTATCACATGCAACTTTTTTTTTTTTATAATCATAATGTTCGGATTAAATTTATGTATATCTTAATTAATTTTATGAAATATCATCTACCTCGATAGATAATATTTTATATCCGTAAGTTAGAGATTAGTTCTTGAGTTATTATATCCTCGATTTAAAAATTATTTTTAAAAAAAAAATATTTTCAATAAAAATATTTTAAAAACAACTTTTTAAATTAAATATGTATATTAAAATAGGAAAAAGGGTTATATTTGTTCTTGTACTTGTACAAATAAGTTATATTTGTTCTTCATTATATTTTTTCAATGTAATTGTCCTTTTCATCCAACTTTAAGATCATATTTGTCCTTGCACTCTAAAAATAATAATCATATTTATCCCTAAAATGTTGAATCACTATGTCTTCGACATATTTACTCTTTTATCCAATTTTAAAGTCATATTTGTGTTTGTACTCTAACAATAGTCATAATTACCGCTATTGCATTAAACCTCCATGTCCGACCTTAATTTTTTTATGTGATACCTACGTGACATATTTTTTTTCCATTGAAATCTACTAACTCATTTAAACTCTTTTAAGCTGACCGATCCACTACAAGATTAAAACTAAAAAACTTTCATTATCCATCCATCTACCTACTTGGCCAAATGAAAGCAATTAGTTAGAATTTCTAAATTCTATTAGACCATTTATACAAAATGAGAAGAAGAAGAAGAAGACAGAGAAGCATACAGTAAAGTCAAAAGGTAGAATTATTAGGTAAAAAGGCCATAACTCATAAGGAGTGCTTTCATTCTACTCCAAATTCCAAGTGAACTTCACCTTCGATTTCCGATATTCGTGTTGATGTTTGACTTAAAAATAGCATTTATTTTTAATCAAAGATCTCAAATTTACTAATGCGAATATGAATTAATCGAGTCTAAATCGGATATTAGGTGAGAAACAAAAAAAAAAAAAAAGATTTAGAGGAAGAGTCTCTAGTAGTACAAATTGCATAGTCTTCTAGAAACTCAAGTGTGCAATCTTCTATGTTTAGGGAAGTATGAACAAATCTTGCTCCAAAGGCCTTGTGTTTTGGAGAGGGACAAAATGGTTTCAAATAATTCCAATATTAATTCTTTGGCACAAGTTTTTATTCTTCCAAAAATTGGATGTTTGCCTAATTCTTAATTCCATCAAAATTTGGTTGGATTTACTAGGCTAAACTAATTAAAGACAGACTAGCTTGGTCGATATAAAAAGAAATAAAAAAGAAAGAAAGAAAAGATTCAACGAAAATTTAAATTAATCGAGTTAGTAAATTTTGAATAAAAATATTAAAACAACCCCAAGTTCTAACAAATTTAATTAATACTCTGTGTAATCTTCTTTATTTGTCACTTTAGTTAAAAAAAAAAAATTAATGATCTAAAATATTTATCACTACAAAAGACCAAGAAGACACTAATTTTTTTTTCTCAATTTTACCTTTGCTATACCAAGAAGACATATAGTCATTTAAAAAATAAATGAGGATAATTCAATCAAATATTTTTTATATTTAATAGTTTAAAATAATTTTTTTATTGAGTATATATTAAACTCCAAATAAAAATGATAAGCAAATATAAATTTTGAACTAAGATGAAGACTCAAATGTTTTCGAAGTTGGTAAAATAAGATGGCTATAATGTATGATTTAATATTATCAATTTTCCTATAACAAAATGATGTTACAGAAAATACATGTACTCCGTCTGTTTTAATTTATTTGTCTTTTTTTTAAGTCGGCATAAAAAAAGGTTTTTTTTAGCAATTTTTTAACTCTAAATTTTCACATGATAGATTTAAGACCACAAGATTAAATGATATTTTTGTACATTCGACGTATATTAATTTAATACCACAAGATTAAATTTTTTTAAAACTTTCTTAAACTCAGTATTAAATTAAAACAAGACAAATAAATTGAGACGGAGAGAGTAATAATTAATATAATATAATATACAAAGTTAAATTTAATTAAAAAACTTAATTATTATAATAAAATATTTTTATAAAAAATAATTATTATAGGAAAATTTAACTGTATTTTGGATTAATTTATTTTTTACAATTATATCCTTTTCTAAGTGAAAAGAATAGGATCAAGAAACGAAATTACTTGACCATGATACTAAAATTTGAAAATTTAAATAAAGCCAAGCTTGGATGTTGCCTACTTGTTATTATTTTGGACTGACATAATCATTGGATTTTCTTGTAAATTCTCCAAGAAATTTCTAAGACAATTGTAATAAATCTCACCACCAAACATAAACTGTTAAAAGTGGATTACAGTATGTAAATTTTAAAATAAAATAAAAAAATAAAAAAGAGGACAGAAACAAAAAAGTGACAGCTATATATCATTGGTTGGGGAAAAGTAAAAATAATGTTCTCCTAAACTTTAATCTTAAAATGCGTTTGGCCAGAGGAATAAGAGATATCTAATTTCGAGATAAATTTTATTAAAAAAAGTGATAGTTATATATCAGGAAAAGTAAAAATTATTTGGTCTGAAACCAAAAGTCATTGTTCCTCTTATTATTGTTATCTCTTCGGAGTCGTTTGATTGAAAAATATGTTATTTCGAGATAAATTAATTCAGAATTAGTTATTGCGTAATTATTATTTCATCCTAAATGAGAATTAAAAATAACACTATAATTTTGAGATAAATTATTTTAAAATTTTATTTCAATCAAACGTGAGATAAACTAATTTTAAAAATAATTTATTCTTTATCTCTCGTAACAAATGAGCTTTTACTTTCTTTTGGATTAATGTTTTTATATTTCTTTAAAATTTTATTTTAATATCTATTGAATGGTATCTTTAATAAGACACCCTTTACATAAAATAACATGTTCATATTGATTATTATATCCTATTTGGATTCAAACTTATATATTTAAAATATAAATTTGTTTTACACAAGTATCTTATTTTACCTATCATAAGAGGGTTGTTGGATGGATAGAATAAGGAATAATAATTTTGAAATAATATATGAGATTATTTTATTTCATATTTAATTATAGAAATTTATTAATTTTTTAAAATTATTTTGTATTAAATTGGTGAGATTAGTTATCTTATATAAAAGGTAAATTTAAAGTGTGTATTCATATTAATTATTCTTTTCATTCATTTTTTATTTATTCAGTATTGATTTGTCACACTCCTTAAGAGAAACAAATATAGTAGCAATTTACTATGACCATTTGAATATAATAAATTCAATACTTTGAGAAATGTACTATAGTTAATAATAAGGACAAATAAAAAACTAAACGATAAGTTATGTCTCGATTTTCTATAGTGAACAAGTAAAACTTAATATTTATTTATAAAAGTGAATAAATAAAAATGAACGAAAAAATTATGTAATTAAATGAGGAGCATGTGTATGAATGAAATGCGTATTTTATATTTATAGGTTTGGTGTAAACACGAGATACTGTAATGTGCCTCACATGTTGTGGCTCCAGATACGCGGGTTACTAAACGGGCCCTACTCGAAAATTGAAGCCCACAATTGTCATTGCAAACTGGCCCGTTAATCACGGAAATTTCTTAAGAATTGGCCCACCAAGTGCGTTGGATGCTCTGTTTTAGTTTTACTGTTAATAGTGGTGTCACCCACTTTGCCTTTGCTCCCCCCACCCCACATGTGTTATTTTGAAGGCAAAAGCAAGTACAAATGCTTTCTACTAAATTGAAAAAAAATAAAAATTCTCCGTTTAAATTTATGTGATGTATTTAGATCAGACATTTAATATTTAGATATGTCATTAATGTAATATAAAATGAGTAGTTTAAAGTTGTATTCAAGTGTGTGGTTTAGTAACAAAGTTAGAAAAATAAAAATATAATGTTTGTGATTTGAATTTTGAACCCTCTAATCTCTTTTTGTTTAAATTTATGCGATATATTTTAATTCGACCTTAAATTTGATTAAAAAAATTACATTGAAACTCATTCACTTAAAATGAGTAGTTTAAAGTTACACTTAAATATGTGGCCTAATCATAAATGAAGTGATTGAAAACCATCTCAGATTTAATTCCTAAGAGAGGCAAAGAATATTAGGTGATTTCTTCTCACGTGTCAAAATTTTGATGATTGAACTATTGATATCTATGTTGGTGGAATGTAACAGGTGTTCCGTGAAATTAGTTTAAAGTGCATGCAAGCTATCCTAAACACCATGATTATAAAAAAGAAAGAAGAAGCTAATAATTAAATATTTTGAGAAATACACCATTCATTTTAGAACAGACTAATATAAAGATAATGTCATATAATTATTTTTTTTTGATAACCGTAATGTTCGGGCCAGCTTGCACGCACCTCAATCAATTTCACGGGATATCTACTACCTCAAACCCAATTACAGATTTAAGTAATTCTATCCACCAAAACTAGAACAAATGAAAAAAAATCATCTAATATTTTTATCTTCATTGAAATTTAAATTTGAAATCTCGTGATTATTAACCACTTCATTGAACCAAGGATACCGGCGTGACTAAGTAAATGTTGTTTTCGTTCTATTTTCTGTGTGACCAAAAATAAAATAAAGTGAAACTCTAATTATTTAGAGTCAAATTATTTTTCCTTAGACTATAATATATGTTTAAATATCTTCTAAAAAAGTTATAATTTATAATAATTTGATATAATTTGTAAATATATAATTTTATTATAGAAAATACATTAAAAGTCAAATTTATCAATTCTTGCACTCTAAATCTGATTATTCATTTTTAGATTAACAGTAATCCTCAATTAATAATCACTAATAATGCCTAAACTTTGGGTTACGCTATCGTCTTAGTTAAAGTAGATAAACAAACATCTTCTACCTTTGTCAAGATTAAACAATATGAAAAATTAATTTGAATAGTTGTTACTCAATCGGATAATTTTAAAATAGTTGGCAAATATATAATATTTATATATAATTTATATATAATATATGTATAATTATATATAATTAGTGTATAATCATATATAATATGTGTATCATCGTGTATAATTAGCGTATGATCTATATATGTCTGTTAGGAAAACTAAATAGTGAAGTGACCGATTATTTGTGTAAAGATCTCATATGTCCTTTAGCTTTATTTATTAAGTTTTATGTTATGTTGTATTAATTCGCTAATTAAATTATGACCTTTTTTTTTGTAAATAACGTTATTTTCATCTAAATTTATGAAAAATAGCGAGATCTCACCTAATTACGAAACATAACGTATTTTGATTTTGAAATATAATAAAAATACACCGCATTCAAGCTCATATTAATAATGAAACACAATGTATTCGCGTGTTCAACCAGTGTATCCGCACGTATCTACTATAAATCCTTAAATTATCACTATATTATGTAAAATTTTTAAACTACAATTATGAAAAGTAATTACATAGCTAAATTAGCTAAGCCACATAATTTTTCATTAACTTATTTTCTAAATTAATTGTTGAGAGTTGAGACGAATATAAGATTGCAATTGAAATTATAGAAAAAAAGTGTCAATTCAATTGCTACTTTAATGTAGAATGTAAGAACATTGTAGCTCTAAAGTTCTAAAAAATATATAATGAAATTCAAAGATTTGAAATTTTAGATGGATATGAAAAGACAAAAGAATTAGAAAAGAAAAGAAAAGAAGAAAATTATTGGGTTTTAATTTTTTTGGGTCGGTGGATATGAGGTCATAAAGAAAACTTTAAGTTGTAACATAGAATTTAACTGGATAATTATGACTTTTTTTAGAATACAGATATATATATATCCTAAAAGTTGGATGACAAGAACAATTAAGTTGAAAAAGTATAACGAATGACAGATAATAACTTATTTGTAAAAAGTACACGAGAAAATTTGACTCTCTTTTTTATTTTGGTAGATTGTGGATGTCCATACATAATTTTTTAGATAAGTTTGGAATCAAGCAGATAACTTGCAAGTAGTTCAAGCAAACAACTTATAAGTAGCTTCGGTGAAAAGTTTTGCAACAGTTTCCTCAGGCTTGCAATCAAGCAGACAACTTATAAGTAGCTCAAACAGATAATAAAAACATCACAACTTTTTTTTTTCCTATAAACAGAAAGTCAATTCAATTCTCTTAAATATCAATTTCAAAAGAAATAAAATCGCTCTCTTTCCTAACTTCTTTGATTATATCTCTTATTACCTTACGTGTTTACTATTATTTCATAACAATAATAAATATTAGGGAAGTTATTTTCCTCTCAGCAATAAAACGAAACCCCTTTCTCTTCTCTCTAAAATTAGAGTTTCCTTCTATATTTCTGCCATTATAGAAGGAAAATTGAACCTCAAACACACTACACTATGTTTGGATGGTTATTATATATTATTTTATAGTATATTGTATCGTATTGTAATTAAATTATACTGTATTATTTTAATAAATATAATGTTAGATAGATCATATTATTTTGAAGGATATAATATAATGTTAGATAGATCATATTATTAATATCATATATTAATAATTTGAAGGATAAATCTATTAAAAAAGTAAGCTATGAGATAGAGTTACTGTAAAAAAGTGGTAGGGTAAATAATAAAATAAGATTATTAAATAATAAGTAAAAATAAAATAACGGATCACATCAAATCAATCGTTACACAAAATGAGACTTTTCAACGTTAACTAACATCGAATTAATAATATAATACATCATAATATTATAAAAAAATAATTTTAACCTCATATATAATATAATATAATATTTCAATAAATAGCGTTCGAATAAACTCTTTTCTGATATCCTAACTTTGCTCATGAGAACAGTTGACCCCGTATAACATGTTGAAATAACATAATTACAAATTATGAACTATTTTTTTTTTAGTACAAAAAAGGAAAAAGTAGAAACCGACAATCTTTTTTTAATTTTTAAGTTTTATTTTTTATTATTGAATGGTTCCATTTTTCACGTAAATTGTTGACTTGTTGCCCTATGAAAGGACTTTGGATTAGACAAAAGTAACTGTAATTGAACAATTTAATGTCCTTTGTTTTTGAAAAAATAAAATTAAAATATTATTATTATTATTATTTTGGTTGAAAAATAAAATTAAAAATTATATATATATTTTTTAAATTGTGTAGAAGAAAAGGAAAAATTCTTTCGACAAAAGAGTGCAAGTTCATACTTGATTTTCTCCGGTGGACCCTATATTATCCTTTCAAAAGAAGCAATTCCATTGCAACGTAAATTACACGGAGATCGGTTGATGCATTAAACTCTAGTTATATGTAAAATTTGAAGAAGAGCGAAATTATAAGGGTAAAAGTTGAGTTTTTGTGATTTACTATGTTAATAGTATCAAAATATTTATAAGATCATATCACTTATTAAGTGACTAGAAACAATTCTCTCTTAATAACTGGGGCGAATCTAGGAGGACGGGAGGATGTTTGCTCGAACCCTCTCGACAAAAATTTACACCATATATATATGGTAAATTTTTAAATTTTTATGTACAAAATAAGATTTTGAACCCTTTGAATACAATATTAGAGGTTAACTTAGTACTTTAGGAGGTTCAAAATTTACTTTGAAATTCCAAGTTCAAATTCCAAACACTATATGTTTATTTTTCAAACCCTCTTAATAAAAATTTCAGATCCATAATAAACAACACGTAATTCTTACCGATCCTACAACACCTATCACCTTACCTACCACCACCCCATCATCATAATATTGTCTTATATATATGTAAATGATCTTAGGATAGTATATATTTTTTACTTGCATACCGAACACAAGAAAATAAGTAAGAAATAATTTTTTTATCTTCGTACCAAATACATCTTTAATATCAAGTCAAAATCAGATAAAAATAAATTAAAATAAAAATAACTATATTTTTAAATTCATAGAACTTACTCTTAAAAATTGTCAATTTCCATAATGAGTTCACTAATTGTACTCAAATTACTTCAAATGCCACTTATACCCCTCCTCTAAGGCTCTCTCCATAAGTAGTCCTCATTCCCTCCATACTTTCCTCCTCATCCCCATTTCTCTCTCTCTCTCTTCTCTTTCTCTCTCTCTAACCAACTTTCCCAACTTCTTTTCCATAACAAAAAAAATGGAGATTTTGAAGTTGTGTCTAATTATCTCACTAATATTAGTAGGAGTAGTAGAAGGTAGAATCCCAGGTGTTTATAGTGGTGGAACATGGCAAAATGCTCATGCTACTTTCTATGGTGGCAGTGATGCTTCTGGTACTATGGGTAATGTCTAAATTTCTAACTCACAATCTACGGGCCGGGCCTATTTAATTTATGTACACTGACAGTTTAGCTTTTTCTTGTTTTTGTTTTTCACCGTCGATATATTTTTATCTGTTATAGCAGGTAATCTATCTGAGGTGTATAATGCAGGAAGATATAGTGTGCTTAAAATGCTACATTATGATGACATTTATACTGCATTTATTGTTTTTTTAATTAGTAAGAGTACTTCTAAAAGTTAGCCCCGCCGATTTTAATAGCTCAGTTGGTTAATTATTTGAATTTTTACTATATCGATGTCAATTTAATTTTCCGAACATGTAATTTTGCTCCCCCATTTCCACTTCTCCTGCCGACGTAATTTTTTTTTAAAAAAAACAGTGGGGTTGCCCTGTTTTTGTGGAGTAACACTTTTTTTTTTGTGTTTTAGTATATAGTTCTTGTTCTGCTTCAAAATTCTCATAAAATGTGAAATAAGATGATTCTTGAACAAACACAACTCAAATGTAAATCTAAAGCTAGCTGTTATTCTAACATTTTACTAGAGTTTTAATATATATGTACTGACGATGTAAATAATTTTTACATTGTCAGATGTATTTTAACATGTTACAGCAGGTAATGTGACTTATTCATCCTTATGTAAATGATTATTTGTAGTTATCTCTAGGTGATTATATTGTTAAAGGTTTTCCTTTAGTTACTTTGTCATGATTATAAAATATACTCCCTCTGTTTTAATTTGTTCATCTTTGTTTGGGTGGAAATGGAGTTTAGAAAAGTAAATAAAACTATTGAATCTTGTAATGTACCAAAATGCTCTTTGAAACAGATTAAAAAGTAAAGACAGGCAAATTGAGACAAGAATGGTTTTTCCTTTAGTTTCTTTGTGACTATAAATTATACTTCCTTCGTTTTAATTTGTTTAGCTTAGTGTGACTGGTCACTTAGTTTAAGAAAGTAAAGAATAATTTTGAATCTTGTAATGTATCAAAATGCCCTTAGCTTTGAAACGGAACAAAAAGTAAAGTAAAAACAGACAAATCGAGACAAAGGAAGTACGTAAATAACAGTGTAGTAAGCGCTAACCGAGCAAGAAAAGAGGAGCGCTAACGCGACCTTCCGATTACGAATTTTTGAAGGAGGGGCATGTGGATATGTTAATCTATACAGCCAAGGGTATGGAGTGAACAATGCAGCATTGAGCACAGCACTATTCAACAGTGGGCTAAGTTGTGGAGCTTGCTTTGAGATCAAATGTGACAATGAGCCACAATGGTGCCATCCTGGGAGTCCTTCAATTTTAGTCACTGCTACTAATTTCTGCCCTCCGAATTACGCGTTGCCGAATGATAACGGTGGCTGGTGTAACCCTCCTCGCCCTCATTTCGACCTCGCTATGCCTATGTTCCTTAAGATCGCAGAGTATCGTGCTGGAATCGTCCCCGTTATTTACCGTCGGTAAGCACTTTTGAACTTTACATATCATAACATATTATGTATACAACATGTTTTTCCTAAAACTTGCTACTAATTCGATTAAATTAATTAAATTACGCTATCATAGAAAATTTTTATACTATCAATATATGTATAACTTTAATTTTGTAGAAATTTAGTATTCGAAATTTAGTGATTGAACTAATTCATATTCGTGACGAATAAGGCCATTAGTGGTAAAGAGCTCAACTAGTTTTTTTTTTCGGTGCCCTTTCGGTTTTTCTTGTTTTTTTTCTTCTTGCGGGGTCATGTTGAGTTGGTTTCCTTTATTAGTTTTTGTTTGATAGTTATTTAGTTATTTTATTTTGTGTCACTAGTCAAAAGTTGTGTGTGAACTACATTACTAGAGTAACATTTTAATGATAGTTATTTCCTTCGTTAGGTAATATTTACTAATCACCTTATGTTTTTCCAGCGTTAAACTATATAATTTTTAATTAATATTTTTTATCATATTGATATGAGAAATATTGTAACTTATAGTATATTTTTTTTATAGTTTTCGTGTATTTAAATTTTAATTTTAAAATATTAAATTAATCTAATTCAATTTAATTTTGAAAATTAATCAAATTAATTTTTGAAAAGTAAAACATATTAATTTAAAACGAACAGAGGGAGTAGTTATTTTAAAATCACAAAATTTAAGTTTTTTTTTTTTTTTACTTCTTTTAAACTCCACATGAGGCCAAATGAAGACATATAAAATAAAATGGAGAAAGTATATATATTACATTTTAATTTATAATTATTAAAGCGATGGATAATTCGAGACAGGTGAGAGTACTAAAAATTTGAAACATTTAGGTTGTGGAAAATTTGGAAACTCTTCTCCATAGTGAATTGTCAAACTCCGAAGTCCTAGGTGGTGTGAAAAGTCCCATCCCACATTGTTTTCTTTTCAACCTTAATTAACGGTCCATGTTTCATGCTAACATAGGATTTACAATCAACAAACAAAATGACCATTTACATATGTTCACATTTTAAGCACTGTCAGTATATAGAAGTTAAATCGATTTGTTTGTTTCCTGCAGGGTGCCATGTAGGAAGCAGGGTGGGATCAGGTTCACGATCAATGGTTTTAGTTACTTCAACTTGATTTTGGTCACCAATGTGGCGGGTGCAGGTGACATCACGAAGGTTATGGTGAAGGGTTCGAGGACTAACTGGATAACGTTGAGTCGGAACTGGGGTCAGAACTGGCAAACGAACTCCGTTTTGGTTGGTCAGTCATTGTCATTCAGGGTCACAGCTAGCGATAGGCGCAAATCCACCTCGTGGAACATTGCCCCTTCCCATTGGCAATTTGGTCAGACATTTGTTGGAAAGAACTTTAGAGTCTAATCGTAACACAGTATGTAACACTCGTGGTTCATGTACTTTTCCAGTTTTATTGTTTAGACCTTATTGAATCCGGGTTTTTTTTTTCTGGTGCATGTAGAAGAGCTGAAGTGGCTGCAAAAACATGCAGCCCGCAGCTGTTCAAAGAACAATGTAGTTGTATCAGTATAATGTTTTTGTAGTACATGATGCTTGGGCAGCGTATTTACTGTATTTTCAGTAATTTATAGTGGTTTAGTTTCATCGAAAAATGTAAGTTCTTTTGGTACGATAAAAGACTTTGGATTCCATTTCTAGTCCTACTATCATCCTTGAACTTTTCTAGGCAAGTCACACATCGATAGAAAAAACTTACTCACATCTGGTGTTTAAACGAAACCAACGAATACGAAACTTGTCACTTCGATGTATCATCGAGATGAGAAGGACCATTGAGGAGCCTACATTTACATGTTTCAATTTCAAAAAAGAAGTAAAAATAAACAGATGCTTCTTTGTGCTCAACAGAATCATTTCAAGAACAAATCATAAGTCATTCAATGTTTGAAGTTTGAGATTACTTTGATACTGCTAAAAGTGCACATTTTGCTTTTGTTATTCCTTAGACAACTTTGGATTCTCTAAAGCAAGAGCTTTGGATTCCTTTCTTCAAATGGTTCAATTTGTTTTGTCATAACATATACCATCACCATAGAGAAAAGGTAAAAGATTAGGAATCTGACCTTTTACAACCATTAACATATGCTTCTTCTTTGTCTCAATGAACTGGTTTTTCTAAAACAGATTCTAATTTCTTGGAAAGGTATAATATGCAATTCAAAAATGGTAAACAAAACCATGAAAAGTTAACGCTTCTTCGCCTTACTGGTCTGCAACTTCTGGAGAACATATGATATTCCTTCTTTGAGGGTAGCTTTCCTTCCTAGTTTATAGTTCCACAGCTCTGTTGTTATGCATCTACTACTGGGACCTTCATTCATCTCCATCAAAGCAGCAGTTACCAATTCATAAGCAGCTTCTCCATACTCGTGCTTCAATCTGTTCAGCCTTTCATCGTTATCATCAATGATGATTTCCTACCAGGACACAAGAAATAATTAGGTTATAAGTAATTTTATTCAAGGAGAAAAAGAGAGGGAACACAAGTAACAACTGAGTCTATAATGCATTACTACCTTGGAACCATTTTCATTGGTTACATCTTTAAAGGGATGCCAATTGGGGTCCCTAAGATGATGCTCCCAGATTGAGCACAACTGAGCAACTTTCAGGTCTGCATCTTTTCCAAGGAATTTCCTCTCGGTTATCTCCTGAAATCTTTTAATATCAAGTTCTCCCATTCTCTTGATACCGATTAAAGCTCGAGAAGAGTACTGCTTCATTCCCTAAATTCCACGAGAACATGTTGCATTTGTCAAATTTTGACCATGTAAGAATGATGTTATGGAATGACATTCCCAAGTAAACCTGACTTTAAAAGATGAAACCCTCAGGAGAAAAAAGTTCAATAGTGAGGTTCTTGAATTGACTGTCATGACTGCATAAATCTTCTTGGTTTGAAGCCTGTTTGGTAAGTCCTTAAACTTAAAGTTATGCATAAATATACAGACTTGAATGTTCAACAACATGGAATATGGTAGAAGCTCAGTTGATGGTGCAGATTTTAGGAAATTTGTAACAGATTTAGAACGAAAACTGAAAATGTACATACAACTCTCTCAGATCAAAACGAATTGAACGGCTTTACTCTGCACCTTATCTTTCATGATGTTCTTATTCCATTGTTAGGAAAGATAAACTTCAGTTTATTCACAAAATAGATCAGGCTATCGCGGAACTTTAAGGAGTTGTACTTACATCGATCAACTCCTTCATGGCATCTTTTAACTCAACATTTGCCCGTTGCTCTTTAACAACTAGAGCTTGATTCAAAGCTTCGAGGTCTTCTAGTTCTTCTTTTTTCTCATTTAGGCTCTCTTCGATCTCGTCTAATTTTTTCTTCACATCTTGGCCCTCTGCCATGTGTTTGGTTACTTGCATAGCCCCTGTGAGACGTTCTATCTCCAACTCTAGCGCTTGCTTTAAGTCGAGTTTCTTTTGCCACTCCATGTTCTTCTGACGGAGAGTTTCTTTCACCTTCTGCAGGCAAAACTCTCTAGATGTCAGAGACTAATTGCATAAGTCGAGTAAAAACACAGAATGAGCATACAACCTTCTGTTCTTCTGCCAAAATCAAGACACTTTCATCTAACCTCTTTTGCTCCTCTGCTGCTCTCTCATTCTTAAACACATAAAAGAGAAATTTTATAGTCAAACAATTCCCAAATAAGGAGCAGCCCAAGCCAATATCTGTTATATTCATAGACTACACAATGACAGACAGTATCAGCAAAGCTTGACTGAGAACAGAATTAAAGTAGGAAGTGAGTAAATACTAGATTCTTGTAGGTTCATTTTTTATTAGTATATCTGCAAGGAAGAAGATTCAGATGCATGTAACTTAAACATGGAAAATGAGAGTGATGGAGGAAGGAGGAAAAGGCAAACTAAAAGATGAATTAACAAGTCACATTCCAACTAGTACATGCTAATAATTTTGGATGCCTTAAGAGCATATGCTTTCTAACACAAACATAAACCCCACCGCCACCCCTTCCAGGATCAAGCTGCTCCCAACTTTGTCGATCCATTTCCTAGAAGTCATGGTCCTGCTGGCTATCTTTGTCTCTGAAGCCACCAGCACCATATCCTGACAATGAAAGGGTTCTCAACTGCATAAGACTAAGTCCATGATCAGGTCCTAAGAATATCTGAGGTATATACACCTTAACTTCATCTGCATTTAAGTGGCTATACTTCACCTTCTTCTATTAATACTATGTTCTAAGTGCAGTGACACACTTAGAACAGAGGGGACAAAGGCAAAGCTCTTTTCTTTCTTGGCATCCCCCATAAAATACATGAAGAAGCAAAATTCTGTTAATCAAGACTTCTTACCATTTGCTTCAACAAATGAAGCTCTCGTCTCTGATTATCATTGAGGGCCTCCCTTGCCGCCAACTCCTTTTCACGCAACTCAAGTTCTTTGCCTCGTGCTTCGAAATACAATTTACTTTTCAATTGATCCTTGAACACCTTTTCAAGTTGATCATGAGCATTCTTCGCCATCTTTTGTAGGTCTGTAGTAAATAGGAAGTATTTGTTATAATGTTAATAAGAAGAGATTTGGAAATTCAAAATGTGATAATAAACTAGCTAATATCTGTAGGAGAAAATATGTACCTTCATTATAATCTTGGATCATTGCATCTCTTTGCATCATCACATTGCTTAGGCACATGGAAGTTTCATTGCATTTGCTCTCTATCTCCTTGAGGCTCCTACATTTGGCCTCGATTGTATTAGCCAGATTAGAGACAAGCCAATCAGTTTTGCGCTTCTCTTCTGCCTCAACCTCGGAGATGGATTTCAGATCTCCATTTTTTTGCAGATAGTCCCCAATTATACCTGATGAGTTGAAATCATCAGCCTTTGCAACCCAACCATATAACTTATCTCCTTTATCTTGTGAAACTAAATAGTCCTTCTTCCCTTGATGTTGTGATTCAAAGCTCTTCTGAAACTTAATTGCATTAGCAAATCCATTCCAATCATTTCCAAATTCGACCACGGCTTTCCCTGAATGTCCCCTATAGTTCCACAATGGGTGTACCTTCAATGGATTAAACCCTTTGCTTGTCAATTCATCCCTGAGCCATGAGCCACTCTTTCCCACGTAACGCCCGCCCTTCAACTCAGTGGGAAGATTTGCTACAATTCCCATCCAAGGAAATGCATATTTCTCATCAACATCATTCCCATTATGTGTTGGCTGTAATTGATCAGTTCCCATTTCATGATCAGACATTGGAAGGGAATCTTTCCTTAGCAGATCATTGTTCAAGTACTTTGTTAGACCTAAATGCTTCCCTTTCTCACTCGCTTTCCTGTGTTGTGACCCATTGCTCACTCCTGAAGCATGTTGGACAAGGTCTTTGAAACTGTAGGCCTGTTTCTTCTTTCCAGGACAGAATGGACATTGGTAAACTTGACCAGAAATCTTTTCCCTCCCATAACCCTCCTTTAATCTCTGATACCATTTATCAGCATATTCTTCCATCTCTGACTCACTAATATCTGTTTCCTCTTCAGATGACATGGACATCTTTCAAAAAACCTAAGCCAGCAGAATTGGATACTAAAAGTTACTAACATGAAAACTGAAATCTCTAAAATAATGCTGCTCACACACAAAGATAACCAAGAATATGCATATGCATACAAGCAAAGAAATACATATGCATGGATGCAAGTAAAAGGGACTTTTGGAAAACTTATCACTCAAGAGTAACAAAAAACAACTATATACTGAAAAAACTGAGAGTAAATATAAGAACAAAGAGAAAGAAAGTAAAACCCAGTGTTCCTTTTGCCTAGAAAAGAACAGAATGAAGATGGAAAGAAAAACAGTGTTGACAATACACACAAACAACAACAAAAATCTGAATGTCATCCATTTACAGATTACAGATAAAGATCCATAAAGTGATATAAATCAAAATTTAGAGCACAAACACTCAATTCTTTTTTGCCTGGGATTGAGGAGTTGTTGATAAAAACTAACAAAAATGTGTTCAATATACGTAAATAAACTAGAACGAGAGTATGAATATCCATAGAAATTAAAATCTAGACCACAAAACACTGGGTTTTTTTTCCTGGAAAAGAGAAGAGATCAAATGCAAGAAAAGGGGAAGAGAGCATTTGTTGGTGAAAAGACAGTGTTTAAATATACGAAAATAAACAAAACTAAAAATGTGAATATGACCCATGTACACAGATTACAGATGCACTAACATAAACACAAAGCAAAACGGAGAAATTCAGTTTACCACTTTTCTCTTGAAAGAAGAAAAACAGAGTGTAACTAGCGAGTGTTGTGGGTAGAACACAGTATTGAAATCCACAGATAGTGAAAATAAACAAAAAGGATGGACTCTGAATGTGACCCATGTACAGATTACAGATAAAGAGTCATAAAAATGAAAGTTTATACCCTAAACACCCATTGTTTTGCCTGAAAAAACAGAGTTAATAGAAGAAACGAGCGACCCATAAACACTAAAAACGAATAAAAACTGAAATCTGAATACGACCCATGTACAGATTACAGATATTTAGTCGTAAAAATGAAAGTTTATACCCTAAACACCCATTGTTTTGTCTGAAAAACCAGAGTTAACAGAAGAAACGAGCGACCCATACACACTAAAAACCAATAAAAACTGAAATCTGAATTTGACCCAATGTACACATTACAGATACACAGCCATAAACACACAAAAAAAGAAATGGAGAAACACGTATGTATGCATGGGAGCTAATGATGATATTATGCCTTAACACCTGTGATAAAAGCAAAATGAAGAGAGTCTGCAATCCCAAACAATGGTCGTCAGCGGAGCAGAGAAAAAACCGAAGAAAAAACACAAAGTAAGTAAAGAAAGAAGAAGAAAATTGGAAGAAAAAGATGAAAAAGGGATTTGATATACGAGAGGGAATGCAAGAGCGCCTTGCTGCAGAAGGTACACAGAGAGCACAGCTGAGCTGAGTAGTGGAAGGCAAAAAGACTGCTCTGCCTATTTCTGGTATTTGCTTTGTTTTGGCCTTTTCTAGACAGGTGCGGTTATTTCTTCACCAAAATTAATGTCACAATGCTTACTCCCTCCCTTCCTCGGTTACTTTTTATTTGTCATATTTCGCGAATCCATTTAACTAAAAATTGAGTAAGTTTTTTAACGGGTGTGCCCAAGCTAAAAATATCACTTATTTTGAAACAGAGGAAGTATTAGAAGTTGCAGTTTTCATACTCCCTCTGTTTCAAAATAAGTGGTGCTTTCAGCTTGAACACACCCCTTGATAAAACTATTCATTCCTAGAAAGAAAAATATATTTTTACCCAATTACCCCAATAAATATCTTGAAAAAGATGTAACTCTTTAATATTTTCTTGATTATGTAAAACTCTCTCCATTTAAATAAGTGTAATTTGGAAGAACATCATTAATATTTTCTTGATTATGTAAAACACCACTTATGTTGAAACAAAATCAAAAGGCTAAAAACACCACTTATTTTGAAGTGGAGGGAGTACATCTTAAAATATTGATCAAAGTTCATATAGTTTGACTCTCGAAAAAAAACGAAATATGATAATTAAAAAGAACAGGACAGAGTACCTTTTATGCTCATTATTACTTCCTCTATTCTAATTTACGTGACACCCTTTGATTAAACACGTGATTCAATTTAATAACAAAATTTTTTGAAAAAATTTATGGTTTAAATTATTTCATTAAGGGTGTAAAGAGAATTTTAAAGTTAAATTATTTTTAATTGTAGAAATGTGATATTCTTTTTCATTTTCCAGTTTGTTGTACTTTTGTCACTTTTTGTTTGGACTTATTTTTTCTTAAGTTGAGAGTCTATTGAAAATAGTTTTTTTTTATAATAAAAATAAGGTTTACATACACTTTACTCTCCGCAAAACTCATTTTTATTAAATTATACTGAATATGTTATTATTGTAATCGTAGTCTTCACTTCATTCTCCATCCAAACCCTCCTCCACCACTACCTAACTAAACATTAAAGTTTTCTCCAACTCTTCTTCTCTCATATCTTCTTCCTTCAATCCCCTTCTAGGATATCACTATTGTAGCTATTAGTATTTAAAACGTGTATTGTACGTATATTTCATAAAAATAATATAGATGAAATGAACTATAGTAAAATTGAAGTGTAATAAGCAAAAGAATATTTGAGGGGAGAAGTACAAGCTCAATCTATTCACACACATTTTTTTGGTGGTTTGATTGTAAAAAAGGGCAAATTCAGTTGACACTTATGTATGAATATGTAAATAATTTATTAAAAGTAATTATAAAAGTGTATAGTTGTTACCAATTTTGTGTTGCAGTAATCCAATAACTTGTTAAAAAGAAATATAATACTGAATTTAATCTTTATAGCAAATGATGAATTTGATATCCATACAAAATATAAGTAATAAAGCATTACAAAGGACAAGTTTGGACTGAATCTTGTTATCCATACCAAAAAGAAGAAAAAAAAGAACTTTACAAATAAAAGATCATTTGAGCTCCATATTAATGAACAAAAGACTTGATATATACAAAGAATCTTGTTTAATTAAAAAGTATTGGATGTAAATATACGATTAAGCATTTAAGACTAATTTGAGTCTATACAAACTTTGTAAAATGGATCATAACCACCAAAAAAAGAAAAAATATCTAAACAAAAATTCTATAAAGTAGAGATGTAATTATTATTAAAAGTCTAAAACTATCTAATACAACAGCAACATACTCAGTATAGTTCCACAAAGTGGGATTTGGGGAGAGTGGAGTGTGTGTAGATTTTACCCCTACCTCAGAGGTAGAGAGATTGTTTCTGATAGACCCTCGGCTCAAGAAAAGACAAATTAAAACAATCCAGAAAGAAGTAACACATGTGAAAGCATAAGAAAGCATGAAAACTAAACCAAAGTAATACGATAATCAAAGTACAAGAAATAATAGATAGTAAAAAATCTAAGGACAAGGTACTACAACAGTAATACTATGACTACTAGCCTAATTCGTGTCCTCCACAACCTCCTATTAAAGGCCATATCCTCGGTAACCTGAAACTGCATCGTGTCCTTTCTAATCACCTCTTCCCAACACTTGTTCGGCCACCTCTACCTCTCCTAAAACTATCCATCGGCAACCTCTCACATGATCAATAGTACTGGGGCATTCGAGCATCTCCTCTTCACATGTCTGAACCATCTCAGCCTTACTTTTCGCATCTTATCCTCCACCGAAGCTACTCCCACCTTGTCCTTAATATCCTCATTTCTAATACTATTTCTCCTAGTTAGCCCACACATCCATCGCAACATCCTCATTTCCGCAACTTTCAACTTTTGAATGTGAGATTTCTTGACTGGCCAATACTATGCCACATACAACATAGATGGTCTAACCACCACTATGTAGAACTTACCTTTAAGTTTTGGTGGCACCTTCTTATCACACAAGACTCCAGATGCGAGCCTCCATTTATCCACACCGCACTAATATGACGAGTGACATCCTCATCAATCTCCCATTTTCTTGAATAATAGATCCAAAATACTTGAAATTTTTTCTCTTTTGAGTGACATGTGTATCAAGCCTCACTTTTGCATCAACCTCATGCCTCACATCATTGAACTTGCTCTCCAAGTATTCAGTCTTGGTTCGACTCAACTTGAATTCTTCAGACTCCAGGGTTCGTCTCCATACCTCCAACTTAGCGTTAACTCTATCGCAAGTCTCGTTAACCAAAACTATGTCAACATCAAACTGCATACACCATGGCACCTCCCCCTGAATTTGCCGCGTCAATTCATTCAACACCAAGACAAATAAAAATTGGGTAAGGGTTGATCCCTAATGCAATCCCATCAAACTGAAAAGTACTTCTAGTCTCCTCCCATTGTCCTTTCCCGATCTTGGTTCTATCATACATGTCCTTGATTGTCCTATTATATACCTCTAAAACTATCTAATATTTTTGTTTCATGAAAAAATTTCTACCATAATCTAATTTTTCGTTTCTTTAGATTGCTTCAGAAGAACTCACTAAATTCTTTATTAGCATCACTAAATACATCATGGTGGAATAAAATGTAAGTTCTAATAATTTAAATTCATTATTAAATTTTGCGCTCAATCAAATAGGGTAGAATAAGATGTAATGAAAGAGAATATACAAAATTGTTATATACTCCATATAAAAATCGAGATTTTGTTGTCAAGTAATTAGGCTTGACGCCAATTTATACAAAAATTGCTCTCTCAAAACTTTAATCAAGTGGGATTTAACATAAATTCATGGCTAAATAAGTAGTTCCAAATATAGTAAAATAATTTCATGTCAAACTGCATGAATTCTCATGATTTCTTCATAATTTCAGACAACTATTTTCTATTTTTAATATTTCAAATTTTCTTTCTGCTAATTTAGACACCTAATTCATTTATGCTAACATTACAACGAAAACCCCAATTCTTGACCTATAAAAAATCGGGTCAAAGAATCAATAAGATATTAATTCTGAACCTTCGAGGTCAAATATGAAATTTTCTTTCCAAAAAAATCGGGTTACTCATAACCCAAGGTCTTCTATTTTAATCCAAAATCGGCCCATAAACACCCCTCAAAATCCTCATTTTATCCCTTCTCTTGAATTTGAGATTAAAAGCCCTAATTTCCAATCCAATTCATGAATTGAATTGCGAAAAATCATATGGAAATCATGATTAATCTTTGAAAGAAAGGTTAGAATATCACCTCATGATAGAATTTTAAACATCTCACCCAAAATTTCCTTAATCCGAAGTCCAGAACTCAAACTGTGTTTGGAGGGAGAAATTTTTGTAGCACCTCATACCTTTAACCTAAGATTTGACGCGTTGAATATGGATAACCTAATTCAAACCCAAAGAGTGTGGTAATACTCATGAATTCAGGTCCGAGTTTGATATGTTAAGGGGTGTTGCACAAGTGTGGAAGTTGATATCTAAGCACGTAGTAGGTGTAAAAGGAAGTTGGAATTAGAAATAATGAGAGAGCCTCGAGAGTCAATATGTGGACTCATATGTGGCCGCAGAAGGCCCTATGAGGTCCACATATCCATCCAGGGGCGGACCCACGTGTTGTGGTCCGGGTGCTCAAGCACCAATTAACCCGACGCGACTTATATATTTTTATACAGAATTTTTTAAAAATTGGGATATAAGGACTGAACAGCACCCACTAATCAAAACTTGGGTTGGGTGCTTTGATTGAGAGCAAGAGTTAAGAGGCATGATTGGTGTAGTTGGCTGTGGGTTTGATTCTCTCTGTCTCTCACTTTATTTTTGCAGTTCATATACTCTCATTCTTCTTCTTCTTTTTTTTTTTTTTTTTGGTTTAAGAATTGTTTGTTCACTTTTTTCCTTTAGTTATTAACTTCTTTTTTTATGTTTTTATTTCGTTAACTTTTTCTATTATTGTTATTATATTCAAATGATTTTGCATTTATATTTTATTATCGATAACAACTTTAAAGAAAAAACAACATCCACGACTTTAAAATTTTGAATCCGTCAATGTATCTATCCATCGTACATCAGGCATAAAATCAGTTGAAAGTCCCAGATATACTTTTTTGGTTTGCTGACTAATATGCGATCGTAAAACGTGACATGCGGTCTAGTCCAATATGCATTTAGAAATGCAGCCGCAGAATGTGATATGTGGGCCGCATAATGGGCCGATGGCAATCTACCTACATCGCCCTTCTCTAGAAATTTCATTCTCACAAGCCCTATATAATTAGTTTTCTCTCCTCTCCTGAACCTCCCACGCCAAGGTAAGTTCCTCCCATGTATTTCTAGGTATGCTTCTTAACGAGAGTCTACACTACAATTCTAGGATTTTCAAAAAAAACTCTTCTCAAAGGTTCAAGGAAAGATTTTTGTTGGTCTTCTTGAAAGTTCAGATTTTTCTTAGGTGTTTGGAACAATCAAAAATATCTAAGCTATCTCTTCATGCGGGAGAGTTTGTTGTTCTTTCCCATACTACGTTCTTCAAAATTCAATAATTTTTGCTTTTTAATGATGAATTAGGGTCAAATATGAAAACATTAAGTATCGTTATGGTCATTACTTGTGAATTTCATGAATTACTTGAGATATTTTTATTCCATGCGTCTCATTGCTCTCACCTTGACAACATGACAAAAAATGAAAACTTTATATTTCTTCAAAAGCATAATTACTATGATCTTCTTCAAAGGCATGAACCTTCTGATATTGTGATACAATTCACATGGTGATGAACTATGATTTATGAGTTCTTGAGCTAAACTTTATCATATTATAACGAATTGGGAGTACTATTGATAATCAAGAAGGCGTGAGTTATATAACAATTGCCCGAAATCATGTATGTCAGTAAGATAAGGATCGTTCCAAACTTGTCAGTGATATCTCCACGATATCCCCTTGTGAATATAATATGGATCCAATGCTGGCATACGATATGTATATATCATGTCCTGAAAAGGTATGGAATGGCTAAAAGGATCGAACACCATGTGATCACATGGTAGATTATTTCAGTTAAGTTAAAAAACTCCCACAATAAATTTCATTTATGATGAAAGATGAAAATGTTAAGGTCAACTTATTGATCGAATCCTTTTGATTCCACTCTATGTCTACTTATATTTTTGTTTTCCTTTTGTTTCATATCCCTATTATGTTTTGTTCCTTTTCATCTTACATACAAGCACTGTTTCACATGCACTTACCTCTCGTTTACCGGAGGTTTTTGCATTTCATGATGCGACACGACATTGCTAATCATTAGGACTGTTGGGTTTGGGCTCCCAACTATGTGTTTTAAATGGCCCATTTTTGGAAGAAAAGTCTTCAGCCCTTTTGTCCACTTTGAGGGCTAAAAACTCAGCACCATCCTAGGGAGAACACACAATTATTTTCGCACAAAAAGAGAGAAGAAAGAGAGGACTGCCCCTGTGCAATTCTGTGAAACGCAGGTCCGGTTCTTGCGACGATAGGAGGTCCAAATCTTGTCCGATCGAGCTGAAATTTTAGGAGGAGTCAGGGGACTCGTGAAGCTTCAATCGTAACGGTGGAGATCGAATTCCAACGGTTAGATTTTGAGTTATAAGCTTCGGACCATACTACTGTTTTTGTTGATTTCTGCGATATTTGTTCCTCTATTTTGATTCTAGTGCCTTCGTAGTGTTGTTAAGGGCTAGATATCATTGTGGTGTTGTTGGATTATTGATTTGTACACTCTTTTGGTGCTAGTGGAGTTGGTTAGACAGAAGGGTCTCGTGGTTTTTTACTCTTTCACGTTGAAAGGGTTTTCCACGTTAAAATCGTGCGCCTCATATCTTTTGTTTTGTGTTTGGATCATCTTGTTGCTTGGTTTGTTGCTTGTTTGTGCTTCTCACAGATTTTTTTCAAGAGGGAAAAGTGTTGATCTTGGGCACAACCGTATTTGTGTTCTTTCTTTCCCAACAAGTGGTATCAGAGCTTGAGTTATTTTGTTATTTGTCTTGATTGAATGATGGAGCCGAACTATAGCAGGATGATCAGTTTGAATGGCACAAATTATCACAAATGGAAGGGCAAAATAAAAGATTTACTCTTTGTGAAAAAGCTACATCTTCCGGTTTTTGCGAGTCAGAAGCCGGAGTCCAAATCTGATGAAGAATGGGCTTTTGAACACGAAATGGTTTGTGGTTTTATTCGACAGTGGGTAGATGATAATGTTTTGAATCACATCTACAATGAATCTCATGCTAGAACTTTGTGGGAAAAGCTTGAATCCTTGTATGCATAAAAAACAGGGAATAATAAATTATTTTTGCTAAAGCAGGCGATGAATTTGAGATTCAAAGAAGGTTGTTCTATTTCTGACCATTTGAATGAATTTCAAGGGTGTTTTGATCAGTTGTCTGACATGGGTGTAAAATTTGAAGATGAGATTATGGGACTTTGGTTGCTTAATACTTACCTGATTCTTGGGAAAATCTTCGTATGTCCTTGATCGGTTCAGCTCCCGGTGGTACAGTAACTATGGAGTATGTGAAAGCTGTTGTTCTAAATGAAGAGGTGAGGCGTAGAACTCATGAGACATCTACTTCAAAATCTGATGTCTTGGTTACTGAAAACAGGGGGAGAAGTAAAGACAGAGATCAAGGAGAATACAAAAGAGGCAAGAACAGGAGCAAGTCCAAATCAAAATATAAAAATGTTGAGTGTCATTACTGTCACAAAAAGGGGCATTTGATGAAAAACTGCTTCAAGCTCAAGAACAAAGACAAGAACAAGCCAGAATGGAGAGATGGTGAAAATGATCGCCACGTTGCAACCACGACTCCAGGTGATTTGATAATTGTTTGTGATACCGACTTGATTAATGTTGCCTTTGATGAAACAAGTTGGGTTATTGACAGTGGTGCTTCTTTTTATGTGACGTCGAGGAAGGATTTCTTCACATCTTATACTCCAGGTGATTATGTGGTATTGAAGATGGGCAATGATGGTCGCTCAAATGTTGTTGGCATTGGAGATGTTGTCCTGGAAACTAAAACCGGAATGAAGTTAGTGTTGAAGAACGTCAGACATGCACCTGATATTCGCTTGAATCTGATATCTACCAGTGTTTTGGATGATGAAGGTTATGTCAGTACCTTTGGTGATGGGCAATGCAAACTCACTAAGGGTTCTCTTATTGTGGCTCGTGGGAAGAAGTGTTCAAGTCTATACTGGACCAATGCTTCCGTCTCTATTGATTCTGTCAATGCAGTCGAGAGTGATAGCTGTTCAGAATTATGGCACAGAAGACTTAGTCACATCAGTGAGAAGGGACTTGATTGCTTAGCCAAGAAAAATCTTCTTTCAGGAGTGAAAGCTGCAAATTTGAAAAGGTGCAGTCATTGCTTGGCTGGGAAACATAATAGAGTTTCCTTCAAGAGTCATCCATCTTTCAGAAAATCAGAGTTGCTTGAACTGGTACATTCAGATCTTTGTGGTCCTATGAAGACAAAGACACATGGTGGTGCACTTTATTTTGTGACATTTATTGATGATTGCTCGAGAAAACTATGGGTGTATGCATTGAAGCATAAAGACCAGGTACTTGGGGTCTTTAAGCAATTTCATGCTTCTGTTGAGAGAGAAACAGGAAAGAAATTGAAGTGCATTCGAACAGACAATGGTGGTGAATACCTTGGTCCATTTGATGAGTATTGCAGACAACAGGGTATTAGACACCAGAAGACGCCTCCCAAGACTCCACAGCTCAATGGTCTTGCAGAAAGGATGAACAGGACGTTGGTGGAGAGAGTCAGATGTCTGTTGTCAGAAGCTCATTTGCCTAAATCTTTTTGGGGTGAAGCTTTATACACTGCTGCACATGTGATTAACCTATCACCTGCTACTGCTTTACATGGAGATGTTCCTGATCGAGTATGATATGGTAAGGATGTTTCTTACGATCATTTGCGTGTATTTGGGTGTAAAGCTTTTGTACATGTGCCAAAGGACGAAAGGTCCAAATTAGATGTCAAGACGAGGCCTTGCATCTTTACTGGCTATGGTCATGATGAATTTGGCTACAGACTTTATGATCCTGTTGAGAAGAAGCTTGTCAGAAGCCGTGATGTTATTTTTATGGAGGATCAGAATATTGAAGATATCGAGAAGATGGAGAAGTCTGAGTCTCAAAGGTATGATGATCTTGTTGATTTGAATCCAACTCCCGTGTCTCATATGCCTGTTGTAACCAATGAAGACCAGGTTGATGATCAGAATCAAGTTCAACATGATTTTGTCGATGGCAATGGAGAAGAAGATCCACATGAGGTACACAATCAACCTCATGAGGATAATAATGAACCTGCAGTTGTTCTCCGGAGGTCTACCAGGGAGAGAACTCCTTCTACTCGTTATCCAGTTAATGAGTATGTGCTCCTCACTGACGGGGGAGAACCTGAGTGCTATGAAGAGGCTATGGAGAACGAGGACAAAGAAAAATGGGTTGAGGCAATGAATGAAGAAATGAAATCATTGCATGATAATCATACTTATGAGCTCGTCAAGTTGCCCAAAGACCGAAAAGCTTTGAAGAATCGGTGGATTTACAAGTTGAAGAATGAAGAGGGTACTTCATCTCCATGATACAAGGCTAGACTTGTGGTTAAAGGCTATAGTCAAAGAAAGGGTATCGACTATGAAGAAATATTCTCTCCAGTTGTGAGAATGTCTTCAATCCGAGTTGTTTTGGGTCTTGCAGCCAGCCTTGATTTAGAAGTGGAACAGATGGATGTGAAAACAGCATTCCTTCATGGTGATCTCGGGAAGGAAATCTATATGGAGCAACCAGAAGGCTTTGTGGTGAAGGGCAAAGAGAACTATGTTTGCAAGTTGAAAAAGAGCTTGTATGGCTTGAAACAAGCTCCAAGGCGATGGTACAAAAAGTTTGAGTCTGTGATGATCGAGCAGGGATATAAGAAGACTACTTCTGATTATTGTGTTTTTGTGCAGAAGTTTTCCGATGATGACTTCATTATTTTGTTGCTTTATGTTGATGACATGCTTATTGTTGGTCATAACTCTATCAGGATTGCTGAGTTGAAAGCAGAGCTTAGTAAGTCCTTTGCGATGAAGGACTTGGGACCAGCAAAACAAATTCTTGGCATGCAGATCACACGTGACAGAAAGGCAAGAAAGTTATGGCTATCTCAAGAGAAGTACATTGAGAAGGTACTTCAGCGATTCCACATGGAGAAAGCTAAAGTGGTAAGCACACCTCTTGCTACTCACTTTAAGCTTAGCTCTAGGCAGTCCCCGTCTAATGATGCTGAGAAGGCGGACATGCGACGTATTCCTTATGCATTTGCAGTAGGAAGTTTGATGTATGCAATGGTTTGTACGAGGCCAGATTTAGCTCATGAAGTTGGTACAGTTAGCCGTTTCCTTTCCAATCCTGGCAAGGAACATTGGAGTGCAGTGAAGTGGATTATGAGATATCTCCGTGGCACATCCAGTTTGAAACTTTGTTTTGGAACCGGAAAACCTGTTTTGAATGTTTACACTGACTCAGATATGGTAGGAGATATTGATACCAGGAAATCCACATCTGGTTATTTGGTTACCTTTGCAGGGGGAGCTGTTTCATGGCAATCTAAACTTCAAAAATGTGTTGCGCTGTCTACTACAGAGGCTGAGTTCATTGCAGCTACCGAAGCTTGTAAAGAGCTGCTTTGGATGAAGAAATATCTTCGTGAACTTGGTTTTGTGCAGAAGAGGTATGTCTTATATTGTGACAGTCAAAGTGCTATACATCTTAGCAAAAATCCTACTTTTCATGGCAAATCTAAACATATTGATGTACGTTATCATTGGATTCGAGATGTGCTTGATCTCAAGTTGTTAGAGTTTGAAAAGATTCACACAGATGATAATGGTTCTGATATGATGACAAAGGCTTTGCCGAAGGGGAAATTTGAAGTTTGTCGTTTGATTGCCGGTTTGGCAACTTCCTCCACATAGTCGGGAGGGGGAGATTTGTTGGGTTTGGGCTCCCAACTATGTGTTTTAAATGACCCATTTTTGGAAGAAAAGTCTTCAGCCCTTTTGTCCACTTTGAGGGCTAAAAACTCAGCACCATCCTAGGGAGAACACACAATTATTTTCGCACAAAAAGAGAGAAGAAAGAGAGGACTGCCCCTGTGCAATTCTGTGAAACGCAGGTCCGGTTCTTGCGACGATTGGAGGTCCAAATCTTGTCCGATCGAGCTGAAAATTTAGGAGGAGTCAGGGGACTCGTGAAGCTTCAATCGGAACGGTGGAGATCAAATTCCAACGGTGAGATTTTTAATTATAAGCTTCGGACCAGACTGCTGTTTTTGTTGATTTCTGCGATATTTGTTCCTCTATTTTGATTCTAGTGCCTTCGTAGTGTTGTTAAGGGCTAGATATCATTGTGGTGTTGTTGGATTATTGATTTGTACACTCTTTTGGTGCTAGTGGAGTTGGTTAGACAGAAGGGTCTCGTGGTTTTTACTCTTTCACGTTGAAAGGGTTTTCCACGTTAAAATCGTGCGCCTCATATCTTTTGTTTTGTGTTTGGATCATCTTGTTGCTTGGTTTGTTGCTTGTTTGTGCTTCTCACAGATTTTTTTCAAGAGAGGAAAGTGTTGATCTTGGGCACAACCGTATTTGTGTTCTTTCTTTCCCAACAAGGACTTCACATATTATCAATTATTGGTGAGCCCCACAGCACTCCCGAAGCCTAGTTATTCATTTCAGTTTTTTTGCTTAGTTTATAAATATGCCTAGGGCCTTGTCTTGATAAAATATTTATTTCATGCTATGTTAGGGACTTCATAAATAGACGAGTCTAGAGGTTCAGTAATGAAAACAGTGCCAGTCTTTTTCCTATTATTGGATTTTCTTACAATTTATGCTTTGAACTTAAAAACGATGTTTTACGATTGAAAATACTTTTCTTTTGAAAAGGATTTATTATATGAACTCAGCTCATCTTATTCTGCATAGAAAATGTTATGTATGTTAGTTCGCTCGGGTAAATTAGGACATCAGGTGTCAGTCTTGCTTAGACCCAAGGTTGGTGTGTGATAATTCCGATTTAGGAAATGTTATAAGTCTGGCCAGGTATGCTCTGTGCAAACGCTAGTGTGCCCTCGCGATTGCAATCGGTTTGGCCTTCGCAAACGAGGACAACACCCTGACACCCTTTTGTTGTGCAATCATGCATGCAACCTCGCGACCACGAATACCTGTCACGTTACCTTTCCCGATTGCGACACCCGAACTAGCGACCACAAATGGCAAAGGCTGGCACCAAAAATCAACAGCAATCAGGTGTCTCGCTTAGTTCATTTTAGTGCACGAAACTCACCCGCCCTCAGAAGGCAATCCAAATATGCAAATCACCCCTAAAATACCTCAAGAACTTGTAGAAATACTCAAAACACTGATTCAGAGTCGTCCAGGCAAATATTTGTTCAAGATGGCTAGTATGCAAATTAAGTGTCCTAATCACTCCCAAGCCCCGCGGGACTTGTCCAAACTGTCCATCTAAGTCCTAAATCATTATTCAGGCCTATAGGAACTTCAATCCTTGATTCCGAACTCGCTTACACCAAATGTTGATTTTGATAAACTCTTATTTTATCATTTTCTCAAAGTCTCTAGTATTTTTATTTTCTTCTCTGATATACATTTGATTATCTCAAAACCCCTGTCATCCATCCCCGCAAGTCATAATGCACATTTTATAGAAAATGTCATTTAAGAAAAAGAATTCTAATACTCGAAACGGCTGTACGGATCATTACATTTTGTAAAGCTTTATTCCTTGATAGTGATTATTTCCTACTACCTCGAATATTGAAAGTTCTCTCAAATCCTTGATTGATGTTGATTTCTTATATAAGCTCATACTTGAAATTCTTCTTTAAATCTTCAACTAATAGTGATATTTTCCTTTCATATTTCATACTTGAAGCTTTCTGTAGATTTGAATTTATGTGTATTGGTTTTTTCCAGATATATATATTTGCCTTCTGGATCCATTGATCATCAGATCATATATGAAAATTTTCATGAATTAAGGACTTTATTAGAAATTTACTTTCTCAATTGTTGTTATTATCAAACTAATAAATAACTTGTGAACCCCTTAGATTAACGATAAGAATTTTCTTAAACCTGATTGTTAGGATACAAGTTGATGTATAATCACAAACTTAACTAATTAAAGGTGAATGTGAATGGAACAAGATGCTCTGTGTTCAAATTATTCAGATGTCAGTCAATCAATTACATCTTAATCCTAACATATATACTACTTTAGTGATAAAATAAAAAGTGATGCGTTTAGTGATATAGATAATATTCTGATTATCAAAAATAACAAAATTTGACTGCTTAAAGCCAATATTTTTCATTAATTTCTTCATCCAAAATAATTCTTTAGCATTTTCAGTGATAGCAATATATTCGGATTCTGTGGTGGATAGAGTTATACACTTCTATAGTCTAGATTTTCGAGAAACATTTCACCCTACAAAAGCGATCAAATAACCGGGAGTGGATCTTGAACTATTAAGATTAGCTCCCAAATGAGAGTCTCTATGAGAGGCTACTTTAGGCTTGTCACTATCAAAGCACAAATTCATATCTTGCATGGCTTCATCATAACTTTCAGTTTCTCCCATGTTATTCAAAAGTACATACTCATTAGGAGATTAACGTGTTGATTTTTTTTCTCCTTAATTAGTAGATTTTCTACGAGAGGTTTCAGGAGCATCTGAAATAATTATCCGAGCAGGAGTTGGTTGCTGATCAACCATGACATCATTAACCGGAGAATCTATAAGATCTAAACTCTCATGATCAGTTTATTCTTGATCACTATCTATCTTGGGTTCCTTCATGTGCAATAGGTGCAGTAGTAATAGGAACTCTGAATCGTCTAAGCTGTCATTATTTGAAATTTTTTTTTAGTCTTGTTAATATCTTCAACAGTTTGGTCTTCAAAGAATAGTGCATCACGACTTCTAATAAGTTTCTTATCAACTGAATCGTAGAAACAATATTCTAATTCATCTTGACCATAACCAGTAAAGATACTTCTTAGTTTGGCATTTAGATGTGATCTCTCTTCTTTTAAAACATGCACACAAACTTTACATCCAAGGACTTTCATGTGATCAAAAGAAATACCCTTAGCAAACCAAACTCTATCTGGGATATTACCATCCAAAGCAAACGCACCAAACAAATTGATAACATAAGCAAAAGTATTAACTGCTTCATCCAAAAAGAATTTGAAATTTTATCCTCTGAAAGCACATATCATTCTCTCTCAATTAGATTTATGTTCATCCTTTGTGCCAAACCATTCAATTGAGGCATCTCAAGCGAAATTTTCTGATGAAGAATTCCTCACATTATGCAATAGTTATCAAAAGGATCACAATATTCATCATCATTATCTATGCGAATACATTTTAGTTTCTTTTCAATCTATCTCTCAGATAAGCTTACACTCCTTTAAAACATTAAATATTTAATCTTTGAATTTTAAAGGATATACTCAGAGCTTGCGAGAATGGTTATCACTGAAAGTCAAAAATAAAGTGCACCACCTTTCGACTTCACTTTAAAAGGACCACACAAGTTAGAGTGTACTAGCTCCAATAAATCAAGCTTTCTTGAAGGAGGATGACTATGAAAAGAAGTTTTTTTTCCTAGCTAAACAATGAACACACCTCTTCACCTTTGCATGTTTTACTCCAGCAAACAATTTATTCCTATCCAAACACGTAATTTCTCCCTCGCCCATGTGACTCAGTATCTTATGCCACAATTTTGATAAAGTGTCACTTTTCATTAAATTTACGGAGTCACTAAGGATAGATCCTTGTGTCACGTATAAATTAAAATACTTTCTTTCCTCGAGCTAGAACTAATGAGCCTTTGGTGAGCTTTCATTGGCCATTAAATAGGTTATTATGGTATCCTTCACTATCTAGTTGTCTTATAGAGATCAAATTTAAAGAAATATTTGAAGCATGCTTGACATTCTAAAGGATTAACTTTATACTAATATTAGTCTTCAAATAAACAATACCAACACCAAACACCTTAATCTCACCAGCATTGTTCATCCTTAACACTCCAAATTCAACAAGAGTATAGGATGAAAAGAAGTCTTTCCTCGGTGTGACATAAGATGTAGCTCCAGAATCTACTATCCAACTAGTCTCATAGAATATAAAATTAACAATGTTTTTATCACAGGCAAAGAGAAGATCATCTTGGACAATAGTAACAATATTATTGTTCCAATTATTTTTGTTTTTTTCTCTCTAAAATTTCTCTACTTATAAGTGATGAATGGTATTTTCTCTTAAAGCCAAAACCAACTCTAAATAGAAACAAAAGTTGAAAGTCAATTTCAAATAGAATTGAAAACCAAAAGAGAATAGGATTAGTTATTGGGCCTATAGCCGAAAAATATGGGCAACGGCCCAACAGTTGTTGTTGTTTTGACTTTTTTATTTGTGAATATTTAAGGGGTCTTTCATTTTTGCCTCTCAATATAATAAATTTTTTTATATAATATAAATTTATATTTTCACATCATAATATTTACAAATTATATTATGCATTTTTAAAAAACTTATGCCTCGTTAAACATAAGTTGGATAGTTAAAGAGACCAGCCCATTTTTAAGAGCAAACTATGCCATTAAATGAAGTTCAAGGTACTGCATACTACTGACAAAAAATTGGGTTAGTTTTGACTCTTCCATTTGTTAAATCATTCAGTATTATATTTCTACTCTTGTTAAATTTTGTTTAATTGGGAAAGATTTTGAAATCATGTTACTGTAGTGATCTCTTTACTCTAATCCGTCCAAATTTAAACGAATTAGACGAATTATATATTTATGAGTTAATTTTATCACCTCTGCTAATTCTTCATATAAATTAAACATTTATATGTAAAGTCATGAAAAATAGGAGTATCAAAAGAGACGGATTAGATCAAGTTCTTGAATAAATTGCCCCTATTTCGGGCTAGTATTTAATTCCTAAAATTGATAGTCTTTAAACTTTACCCCTAGTTCATATTTAATGAAACTTTGCGGGTCAAATTACTTTTAATTATGACTTAATTTCGCAGGACAAAACTTTAGGCATAAATTGTCGTATCTAATTCGCAAGACATAAGTTTAGAGAACTTTTGCCTTGTCTGACAAAAGTTCTCTAGGAATAAGTTATGCCTCTTAAGGCATAATTTTGTGATTCTGAAACCGAACTTACTCCGAATATGTGGGAACTAAGTTACTTGTTGGTTATGAACTTCTTAAGGCTTAACATTTTGAAATTAAGCTTATATCTTGTAAAACATAACTTGTGCCTTGCGAATTTTGCCTCGCAATTTTTATTTTATTTTTGCCTTGTATGGCATAACTTATGCCTTGAGTTTTTTTTTTTTTTTTGGTTTTGTTTTTCCAATGTCAAGAGTATATTCGTCTACATTTTTATTACTTTAAGTGCAAAAACAAAATTTAAAGACTACCAATTTAAGAAGTAAAAATTAAAAATTAATTGAAATAGAAAAATTCATGTGAATAACCCGAATTAAATTAAGAGTTGGTAAATTAAAATTGGTCGAATAAAAATAGATGTTACGATACAACTCATAAAAGTTTATCATGTTAAATATAGTAAAGGAAAAATTACATATCATAACACATTTAAAAAACCATTTACATATAATGGTCATAGTTTTAAAAAATTACACATAATAACTTTATTTCATTTAATGTCCCATTTTTTATTCTTTTACTTTGTATTTTTATTTTTTTACCATGTTCCTTAATTTAAGGCAGTAACTTCCCACCCAACCCATTTCTTATCCTCTCTCTCCATCGTCTTCATCACCAACCCCATATTTTCCTCCTGCCCACAAATCTCGCAAAATCCGTAGCAATTGTTACATAATCTTGTTAAATCAAGTAAGTTCCATTCCTGATTTCTATTTTTTTAATTTTAAATATATTTTTTTTCTTCTTTAATTCGCTAAAATATTTGTTTTTTTTAAATTGAAATCTTTATGATATTTTGAAATCTCAAGTTGATTTATATTTTGATTTTGAAAATTATATTTGTACATTTTACAATATATATATATTACATGTATTTAGATATTTATTTTTGTAGCCATGTATATTTTTAAATTTTAGGGTTTTGTATTTTGAGTATTCAAAGCTTCATCAATGGCGGAAAATACAACACCTAAACAATTAACAAGAGGTATATATTCATAAAACATATAAATGTATTTAATTATATTTATGGAATAAAACGAAATCATACATTACAACACGATAATGCTATTATGTTATGCATATACATTTAAATATTTCAGATATGTATTTGTTGGAATAGTTATGTATTTATCTTCACAAAATATTTATTTTAGCAGGAATATATATTAGTTCTATTTTTCATACATCCAAATACATATACATTTAAATATTTTAGATATGTATTTGTTGGAATGATTATGTATTTATCTTTACAAAATATTTATTTTAGCAAGAACATATATTAGTTCTATTTTCATACATTCAAATACATAATCCTGTATGCATTTTGTTTGTATTTTATGATACAAATTATTCATTTATTATTTACTTTTTCTTATTCTGCTATTTTGTAATAGGAAATAAACTATTTTGTTAATTTTTTTTAATTTCACAAGTTGTTATGTTAAATAAGAATTCTGTCCTTTATTAGAATCCTATTATTAATGGAACGAAATAATTATCACTTGAATGATTTAAGATAACTGAATTTTTATTTGAGACATAATCCCTAAAATCACTCAAATTTCAAATTTTGTATTTATATTTTGTTATGTTTTACCTATGTTAAATATAACGCATGACACATAAAATATTATCATTTTATATAAATAAATAAATATTGCTACTTAAACCTATTTTCTTCTAAATTATTGCCCATTTATAAAATTTCCTCTATAATAAACCTGTGGGTTACAATCTCCCCTTTGAGCCAAAATTTTTGACAGGCCATTTTGGTTCAGCCCATTGTGGCTCATTCTTAGTTCTTCAAGAAATTACACCCACCAATTTAGAAAATGGATGGTTTTGAACTTTCCATCCTTATTTGTCTCGTGAATAAGCCTTTAAGGATAAAATTCAAAATTTGTTAAATTTAAATTTTTTCATGAAAATAAGCGATTAAATCAAAAGTTCAGGATCACCCATCTTTAAACTTATGCTTATAAATCACTCTTAATTATGTCACTCAACTCTTCATTTATCTCGTCAAATGTTGGACAACATAGACGAGTTTCATAATTATTGACTAGTTTTGACATTACAACTAAAAGGAATGTGAAAGATAAAAGAATTTTACTATAAAATTAATTTATGTTCACTATCAGTGTATATTTTCACGTCGTTCAGCTTAAGATGACCTACAATAATATAAACAGGCTATACCAATTCTAATTTAATAACCTAAAAATGTATTTCAAATAACTTATGAGTTTAAGTTTTATGTACGGGTGATTATAAAAATGTATTTATATCATCAAATCATTTAAAAAGTAATTTAATATCAATCTATTTAATAGCATTGATTGATAATATATAATTAATGATAAATAACTTGTTATAATAGGTTAAATTACATATATAATATTAAAAAATTATTAACTATCAGTGTATATAATTTAAGTTACTAACCAAACATAATGAGAGTAAAATATACTCGCTCATTTCCGGTTTATGAATTATTATTTCATTATATTATTCAGTTAAAAAAGAGAATGACACTTTTATATTAGGAAACAATTAACCTTGTACTTTCCATTTTAACTTTAATTAGAAGCTTTTTAGTTACACAAATGTTATGAATTTCTATGCCACAAGTTTCTAAAGTTTTATATCCCACACAAATGAGTTAATATTTTAAAACTGCACGTTTCAAAAGTCTTCAATGACAGAGAGAATGTATAGAATCTAAATTTCACATCGTTTAGTATTTAAACATTGACATAGCTTAGAATTGTAAGAGATCAATACAAATCTAAATAGAGAAGACATGGCAATATGATGAAGTCACTGCCTCACGTGGAAAAGCAAGAAGAGAAAACATGAATAATTGAGTTTTTACACTCAATATTATTCTGTAATCTTTTTCACGGTATCAGAGCTTTGGTTTTAACTTCTAACCTAAGTTATTCTATATCCTAAATCTTGTTCCAAGTTCTTTAATAGTCAGTTCATCTCGTTCTCCACTATCTCTCTTTCACCAAGATCTCTCTGATCCATCAATTCATAGTTAGAACTTAGATATCCCATAAGATTGAAATACTCAACGTACCTTATTTGGAGAATCCAAATTAGCTGGTTGATGCAGACCCCGAAGATTGGTGACATTATTATGAAGAAACAGTCATTTAAGGTTGTGAAAAAAGAAAAGTATGAAGAAAAGGCAACTCTAAGTTTATAGATTGAGAATAAAAAGATGTCTTGATGAGAAGCCTAATTGGGAACAATGACTGAAGAGTCAATGTTCCTTATTATTGGTTGCACTTCCACCAAATAAATTTGGGAGAGTCTCGAGGACAATCACCTACAAGATAAAAAGGATAAGGAACTTTAATTGAAATAATAAATTTAGAGTATCAACATGAGATCAAAATCTGTAGATAAATAAATAAAAGAATGACCAAACACATATACAGCCCCTTAAACTTGTCAGAAAATTCCATTTAGACACTCGAACATAACCTCATCCTAATTGAACACAATACTATATATAATTTCGTTCCTATCAACACAATAAGTTGACTTGGCGTCAGGTGTGTTCTGCACAATATTTGAGCGCGTAGTGTTGGCTGGCGTGGATTATATCAATAATTTTTAAATCTAATTTTTTTTATTTAAATCCTAGTTAAAGATAAAATAAAAAATTTATTTTTACAATCCCCACCCCCTCCTTCGTTTCCATTTTCTTTCCAAATTATAGTCATTGCAAGACTTGGTTCGAAGCTCATTTTAGTCGGTTCTTACCCTCCTCCGCCGCTTTGCTTTAGATACTGATGGAAACTTATTTTTTAGTCGTTTCCATAACTATTTGCTTTAAATCCTTACACCAAAACCCTCCTCCGCCGCTTTGCTCCCTCTTCATCTTATTTTGTAGAAAAGAAAGCTCCTTAAAATGGAATTCATAACTATTTGCTTTAAATCCTTACACCAAAACCTCCTATGCCGCTTTGCTCCCTCTTCATCTTATTTTGCAGAAAAAAGCTCCTCACAAGGGAATCCAATGATATGTTTTTCTATTTTTTTCTATATAATTCTTTGAGGCTGCTCCCAAAATAGTTCTTCTAGATTAAAATATTAAAAGAAAATAAAAATAAGAGAAAATAAAAGTGAAAGGGAAAACAGAGGGAAGGAGAGGGGCAATATTAATGGAGGTAGAGGACCAGTGAAGAAGAAAGGATAAAAAATAAAAGAATTTACGTAAAAAATATTTTATTAACAATATAGTGGGTCCATTCTATATAAATTAAAGAATGACATTTTTCTTAATAGGTGGCGTTTTTTTTCCACGTCGGACAATACTTAACAACATGTGTTTGCTTAAATGTCATATCTGAATGAAATTTCAGCATGTTGTGTTTGATAGGAATGAAATTGTACATAGTATTGTGTTCAATTGGGACAAGGTCGCACTCAAGTATCTAAACAAAATTTTTTGACAAGTTTAAGGGGCCGTATATGTGTTTGGTCTAAAAGAATTCAAGAGAATTTGTGATACTATCATCACTATACACAAATCTTTAGACGGAGATAACAAGGTTATAGCCTTTGTTAAAGGTCTTCGAAACAAATATAGGATCTTAGGGATTATTATTCTAGGCAAGACTCCATATTCAAACTTCACTAATTTGTTACTACATTCAAAGAGCACGATATGAGAAAAGAAGATAGCGAGAAGGATCATATTGATCAAGCCATGGTTATCACAGGGGCAGATCTATGTATATGGGAGGGGGTGTCACAGCACCCGGACGTTTCGGTTGAAATTTTATGTATATATGTATATTTGTATAATATATGTTATAAATATTAAACTTGCCACCAATTGTACAAAGTTTGCACGTGGTGCTAGTGGTGAAGGGTCAGGAGATTCAAACCCTTAATCTTATCAATAAAAGTAAACATCTTATCCATTAGGTCATAGACACCACATAATCTTAATGCACATACTATATTACATTTAATTACAGCTATCTAATACCTAAGTTTCATTTTAACTTTTGCTAAAAAAACAATTTTCTTTTTATTTTAAGCATAAAATATTATTCTCCGTGACTCAATTTATGTAACACACTTTTCTTTTTAGTCTATCCCAAAAAGAATATTACTTTTCTATAATTAAAAACAACTAAACTTTAAAATTCTATTTTTATTCTTAATAAAAAATTTTATAACCACACAAATGTCTAAGGTTTATTTTAAACCACAAATTTTAAATATCTTCTTTCCTTTTTTAAATTTTGAGTCTAGTGAAACTTTATCACATAAATTAGGACAGGGGGAATAATATTTTTTTCTTCCAACAGATTCTTTCTCCTTTCTTTTCGTCAAAAATTCAAAAACTTGAAAGTTGTTATAAACATATTTGTGTTGTAGTGAATGTCTATAAAGGTATTTGTATTGTACTGGATACATGTGTTTATATCATTGTGAAAGTCTATCTTTTGGAGAAAAGTTAGGAGAAATTATCCCTATAAATAGAGGGGTTCTCCTTCATTGTATTTCATCCCATAAAGAGAAATAAGAACTTCTCTCCTTCTCTCTTTCTCTACAATATTCTTGTTCTTTCTTTATTATTTCATAACACGTTATCAGCACGAGTCTCTGTCTTGAGCACTCACTTTGAAAGATCTGAGGTAAGAAAAATTAAAGTTTTCTTAGAAAGATGAAGGTTAGTATTTCTTGATATTTATGTATTTACTAATAACAATATCGATTTTGTATATGAACTTGAGGAACGACTTATTGATTCACTTGGCAATTCATGCTTCATAATTGTTCCAGAAAAATAATATTGTGAAAAATATATTTGTTCTAGAAGAACAATATTGTCAAAATATATTTGTTCCAGCAGAACAATATTGTGAAAATATGTAAGAGAAATCATCTATGTTATATGCATACCTCGATTTGCTCCCGAAGTAGCAATATCTTAAAAGAGGTTTTAAGCTATCATACCTTATGTGGTTAAGGCATATTTAGATGATCATGTTCCATTCCTGAAGAATGAGAAATTGAGAACTTTTGATAAATGTTACAAATATAGATCTAATACAGATCTAATCCCTGAAGTGAAATCAAAGCATCAAAAATCCATATGGATGCAATGGGTCTTGGAGACACCATTAAAAGTGAAAACAAAGCATCAAATCATGATCGTGCTAAGGCTATGATATTCTTGCGTCATTATCTTGACAAAATTCTTAAAATTGAATATCTCACGATTAAGGATCCACTTATTTTGTGGAATAGCCTAAAAGAAAGGTATGACCACCTAAAGATGGTCATCCACCAAAAGGCATGATATGATTGGATCCATCAAGACTATAAGTCTGTTCATGAGTATAGCTCATCAACATTCAAAATTGTTTCAAAGTTGAAACTATGTGGAGAAACTATTTTGATATGATTGAATATGTGGTAGTATACAAAATTAATTGAGAGCTCCGGAAGAGCTAATGTATTACTACCTGAAGGAATGAAATTGTTGTAGTAAGTCTCAAAAGGAAACTTATAAGTTTCAAGGACATTGAAAAAAATTGAGACTATAAATTATGGGAAGATCTAATATCTTCATGCTACTACACTTGAAGCGGGTTATAAATATTTATGTAAAAGATTACCCGCCGATTTTTTTATTTGTAGTACATAAATATGGGTATGATGATGAAATCATATACGAAAGTAAACTAGAAGTTTACTGAAATAAGTTGGCATAACCGGTTGGCCATCCCGGTTCAAATGTGATGCAAAAATAATTGAGAATTCACGTGGCTATATGTTGAAGAAATAAAAGATTCTTCAAGAATTCTCTTGTGTTGCTTGTTCTCATGATAGAATGATCTTGATCAGCTAAGATTGAAATTATATTCCCTGAAATTTTGAAACTTATAAAAGGGTGAATATGGGCCCATTCACCTACCATGTGAACTGTTTGCTAATAGATGCATCTATGCAACGGTCACATGTGTTTTGATATTAACTTGCAATTGATTTTTGTAAGGTTGTTGCTCGAATTATTAAATTAAGAGCATAGTTCCAAATTATAAAATCATGTTGACAATGCTGATTCATATCTATGTTGGTTTAGCGAAAATTGTATGCCTCCAATTAAAGCTAAATCATTGGTTATGAGAATAAAACTCCCAAATAAAATTTGGTATGAGATATGTTTATTTAACATGTAGCAACACTTGAATGCATCAAGCCAACAAGGTTCCCCTATCACAATTGGTTCAGGGTCAGGAACCAAATAATTCCATCTAAAAATTTGAATGTGCGATATATGACTCAATTGCTCCACCGCAACACACAAAGATGGGTCCCCAAATGAGCTTGAGGGGTAAATGTTAGTTTTCTAACATTAGGGGGAGAAGTGATTAGCAACTGAAAATTGAGTGTGGAATGAATTATCTAAATCCTCGGAAAAAAAAAAGTGAACTTAAAGTTCAATAGATAATTCACTAAGCAAAATATTGCAAATCAATTGCCAGATATATTTGCTAACTCTATTTTATAAATCAGTTGCAAATACTCCAATGAAAGGTCCTTGAAGGACAGGGTCTTGAGACGCCTGAAGCGTGATAGACCAAACGGTTCCAAATATAGAACTCCTTGAAGAAGGAGAGGAGCAAATGATTAAGATGGTCATAATGATGAGGCAAGTGCTTTAGGAAAGCACCACGACATAACACTTCATAAAACCTTGGCAAAGGTTCAGGTACCTGAAAATGACGAAAAATGAAGAGATCTCAATAAGTTATGTCGCATTGGAACTGATCGTCGACGATATTTTTGAGACAATATAGTGCGCAATATTGTAAAAGATTGTGAGGATCTGAATTCTACGTCTATTAAAGCATGTTGATGTAGAAATAATTATCAAGTGAAATGATGCGTATTGATAAGCATAAAGCTTATTGGACCTGTAGTCCAGACACTAGAAGATGTCACGCATTTAAATACTAATTAATGTTATCACTTGACAAAATTTGTACGAAAATTATGAAGGATTCAAAATGCATGAAGCATTTACAAGTTTCTTTAAACTTGTTCATAATTCTTATATGAGAAAATCCTTGGTCCTGAAGTACCATATCTTAGTGTGATTGATGCACTAATATATCTTGCTAATACTACAAGGCATAACATTCGGTTAATTTATTTGCAAGTCCCGATCTTGTTGGTTATGCTGATGCTGGGTATTTATCTGACCCACACATAAAGTTAGATCTCAAACTGGCTACGTGTTCATATGTGGAGGTACTGCCATATCTTGGAGATCTATAAAGCAGTCTCTAGTAGCTGCTTCATCAAATCATGCTGATATAATAGATATTCATGAAGCAAGCCGAGAATGTGTGTGGTTGAGGTCCATGATACATCTCATTAGAGAAAAATGTGGTTTGAACTGTGACAAAGTACCCACAATTTTGTATGAAGATAATGCTGCATGCATAGCACAACTAAAGGGAGGATTCATAAAAGGAGATAGAACGAAGCACATCTCGCCAAAGTTTTTCTACACACATGAGCTCCAAAATAATGGTGATATCAATGTGCAACAGATTCGTTCAAGTGATAATGTGGCTGATTTATTCACCAAATCTCTACCAACTGCAACTTTCAAGAAGATGGTGCACAAGATCGGGATGCAAAGATTCAAGGATGTTCTCATTAGGGGGAGTTAATACGCGCTGTACTCTTTTTCCCTTGCGAGGTTTTGTCCCACTGGGTTTTTCTTGTAAGGTTTTTAATGAGGCAGCCAAAAATGCGTATTATTAGATATGTGTACTCTTTTTCCTTCACTAGATTTTTCCCACTGGGTTTTTTCTAGTAAAGGTTTTAACGAGGCACATTATCTATCAAATAGACATTCAAGGGGGAGTGTTATAAACATATTTGTGTTGTAGTGAATGTCTATAAAGGTATTTGTATTGTACTGGATACATGTGTTTATATCATTGTGAAAGTCTATCTTATGGAGAAAAGTTAGGAGAAATTATCCCTATAAATAGAGGGGTTCTCCTTCATTGTATTTCATCCCATAAAGAGAAATAAGAACTTCTCTCCTTCTCTCTTTCTCTACAATATTCTTGTTCTTTCTTTATTATTTCATAACAAAAGTGAGTTTCTTTTACTCTTTGTTCTATTATCTAAATCATTTAGATAAAATGCATATAAAAAATCGTTTAAGCTGTGACAATTTAAATCTTGCTAAAAATTATATTGAAATCTCATTTGATTTCTTTAGCCTTTTTAAATTTTCTATTGGTGTGAATCAATACTATAACATAAGACTTCGTCAGCCTCTTTGTTACTGAAATTATCTATGTAAAATTTTTCAGCCTATTTATATTTAATTTTGTTACATAGAGAGTGAACTATTCATAATAATACTAATTATGCACCATTGAGTGCTTCAAGAATATGAAAGCTTGTCGAGTGCATTTATAAATGAATGGCGTGTGTGTGTGTGTGTATATTGTTCAATTATTAGCATATTTATATATACTAATATTGTTAGAAAGTTTTTATTTTTATTTTTTAACTTTATTTTCGCCGGGTTATCATAACTTTTTTTTTCACTCGATCTATTTGTCTTTATAAATCAAAAAGACCAATAATCAAACCGAAGTTTTCCCAAATTACTATTTTACAAGATGGAAAATAGGTTAAATATTTGATCGATTTAATCAACACAGCTATGTTTAAAACGATATGGCACCCGTAACCTTCAAATTCTGAATCCGTCTCTAGTTATTCAAGTTCAGAAAACACAAGGTTCATTTGGTATAACTCTTTCAGAGGAAGAGGATAGGCAAATTCATGCCAAATTTGTGAAAGAAATAGCCACATTACTATCTCTCATTTTTATAAGTGGAATTACTTCTATCAATCTCAATAGGAAACTCCACAAGAACTCTCTGCATTAACAATCAATGAGACAATAATGTTTACATGGACTCTGGACCAAAATTGAAGTTGTATCATTGTCAATGTCCAAACTTTAGGGGGGATGATAGAGAGAACATGCAGTGTCATGTGTAGAGTCCAATTTCATATTATTTAGGATTTAAATATTGATATAGCTTTAAAATATTATTTGTACTACTAAGATTGGGATTGTTAGAGTCCAGTCCCAATCAAAATAGAGAAGGCATGGCTATATAATGAGGTCATTGTCTCACGTAGAAAAGCGAAAAGAGAAAATATAAAGAGTTATACTTTTATACTCAATATTATTTTATAATCTTTTTCATTATGTTCATGTAAATTATGTCACATAAATTAAAATGAAAAAAATATTAATATAAATTGAAATAAAGAAAGTATATATATAAATTAAAACGGAGAAAGTATTTGATGTATAAGCTAAATCCATCCATAAACATTACAGTGTGTGAAATAAATTTTACACCATCAATAAATTGAAGTTGTTAGCAAGTTACCATATTTTCCATGTTAATAATCCAAAGTTACTATATAGACATTATATCCAGTTGGCTTCTAAATAGTATATTTGAAAGCAAGCTAAAAGTTTTTGTGCTATTAGGGGTTGTTTGGTTACTGATTAAAGTTATGTATATATTAGTGACATAAAATTTAATTAGGTTAAAATTAATGATATAAAACTTAATTATTTATGTATTAATATTTAATGTTCTGAATTTTAATTTATAAATAACAACTAAAATACTATCAAATATAGTATTGATTATATTTATTTTAATATATGAACAGTTTACTTTCTAACCAATAATTAAATAATGCCTTAGAGGGTCTTTGATTCATGAAATAAGGTTGGATTATCTCAGGATTAAGTTGAGATAAAATTTATATTTTATTTGATTGAAGGTATAAATTTACCTTTAACCAAACAAAATATAAATTTAATTCCAAATTTACTTATCATGGATATCTCACCTTATCCCATTCAATTTGATAGAATATTATTTTATCCCGTCATAACTTAGTCTGTGAATCAAAAGACCCCTAGGATATAAAAATTTAGAACATGTATATGAGTAATTCGCTTTCAAATCAGGAACCAAACAACCCTTTAGGATATTAAAAAAAAACAAGAAGAAAAAGTTCACTTTATATTTATTGGGAGAAAATATTTAAGTCAAGTAATGTAATATAAACTATTACTTCCTCCGTCCTAATTTAGATGATGTAATTTGATTAGATACGATGTTTAAAAAATATGTGAAGATTTTGCAATGTTCCAAAATATATTATTCTTAAACTAGATGAATTTTTAAATAGAATAGTACACCTTTGGCCTTTGAGGACTTTTTACCAAATAATTAAGCGGGACCCAACATGGGTAAAATATTGATAGTGTTATTAAATATTTGTAAAATAAAAAAATGTATCATTCTTTGATTGACTAAAAAGGAAAACGTGTCACATAAATTGAGACAGAGAAAATATACAACATTTTACCTGAGATAACTCATATTTGTGTATAAGCAACTTTTATATATTACTATACACTTTTATACAAGAATGACATATTATATATAATATTTTTTTCTAAATATAATATTATATATTAAGATATGTGACGTAATATTTCATATAGAGACGTATATTTTTAAAAATTTTCCTATAAAAAATAAAGAAAAGAGGGTCAAATATACCCATCTACTTTAATAGTTAATTTTATACTTTGTCGTACTATAAGATTAAATATACCCCTGTTGTTATCAAAATATTAAAAAATACTCCTCATTTGGATGAAATTCCCAAATAAGGGATATTTTAAATGAGATTTGAAATATGACACTTAAAATCGAATTTGAAGGACTTATATTAATCGAATTATGTTAGATTGACCAATGTCATTTGACAAAGCAATGCATGATATATTTGTTAAAAATTTCACTTTTTGAAGTTGTGATTTTTTAATATTTAAAATTATATTTAAACATATTATAGAAAAAAATATGAAATTTTATGAGTGAAATTTTAAAAATTCAAAAATTGATTTGATATAATTTTTTAAAATTTAAAATATTTAAAATTAAATTTTTTTTATTAAATAAATATTTAAAATTTATCTTGGTAAATTGAACTTCAACTTTTGATTATAAAAATTCAATTTTATGAGGTCCATTTTTTAAAGATAAATTTTAAAAATTTACCTTTAAATATTTATTTAATAATAAAAATTTAACTTTTAAAAATTATATCAAATCAATTTTTAAAATTTCACTCATGAAATTTCATATTTTTTTTACAATATATTTAAATATAATTTTAAATATTAAAAAAAATCACAACTTTAAAAAGTCAAATTTTTAACAAATATATCATGAGTTACTTTGTCAAACCGCATTGGTCAATCTGCACACTTCTATTAATATAAGTCCTTCAAACTCGATTTTAAGTGTCATATTCCAAATCTCATTTAAAATACCTCTTATTTGTGATTCCATCTAAATGAGGGGTATTTTTGAATACTTTAGTAACAGCAAGGATATATTTAACCCTATTATATATCGAAGGATAAAATTAACTATTAAACTTAAATAAAAAAAAAATTGACCTTTTTCCAAAAAATAAAACATGTAGAAAGTAAATGAACTAGTATCCCCAAAAAAGGCTAGTAGTCTGATCTTCCAGAAGATAAGTGATCACATGATGTACTAGCAAAAAACCTACACATACACACACAGTGAGATATATCTACTGCTCCATAAGAAAGCTAAGCATTTCATCAACTTTTACACTTACCACCTCATTTCTCTAGCTAATGTTATGTATGTATTGAGTACTACTTTTTTTTTTTAACCTTTAAAATCAAATCAAATCAAATCAATTATGTCTGGCGTATGGATTTTCGACAAGAATGGTGTTGCCCATTTGATAAAAAATCCTACTCGAGAGTCCTTCGAGCTCAAACAACCAACATATCCAGGTACTCAGTATATATCTATATGTGAAATTTTTTTAAAAATTTCTAAATATTTTTTTATTTTATTTGAAATTTATGGAGTTGGAGTTGAAATTCACGTTGATGGTTTATCGAAAATAGTCTTTCTATTATTATGAGTTAGGGATAAGGTCCGCACACTCTCTACCTTCCTCGAACCCCGCTTGTGAGACTGCACTGAGTATGTGTTGATTATATATTTTCGAAAAGAATATTTTAAATAATGTTCATTATTGAATGTCTTAAATACAACTTTCAAAAGTGAAAATTGAGTTGACAAACTGGTCATCATAAGCTGTTTCCCAAATTTGAAGAACAAACTTCAAGTTGAATTTGAAGTTTTCATGGTCAAATGGTGATTTTCAAATAAAGTAAAAGATATATTATATAAAGAAGTGAACAATTTTTGTGGCCAAACGAATCTTTAATTGTATCATTCGTTTTTAAAGCCAACGATTTTAATCTTTTTTTATTTTAATTTAAGTTTTACTCATTAGATCCAGTAATATTATGCACTCTCCCTTCTTCCATTTCACAATGAAAGCGGGAGAAATATTAAAGATATTTACATGTGTTTGAGAGGATATGGAGACACCTCGCGAATTGAATCTCTATATTATGTGTTTTATGTTTTTATAATTTTTGTTAGGGTTAAGGGTTCTCACCGGGAGATTAGTGACAGAATCAGTATATTCATTGAGTAAATTCAAAATAAAAAGATAAATAAGTAAACACGGATGATTCAACATTTATTATACATAAATAAGAAAATAATTTTAATCTTATATATATAGTATAATATTTTAGTTGAGAAGAGTTCGAATGAACTCCCTTGCTGTAGCCTAGCTCCGTTCACGATTGCAACCTTTAAATTTGGATCGTGACAAATACGATATTAAAACACAATTTGTTGGTTTCAACAAGGATTTTGATAATATAAGCTTAATTCAAGGTAAATTGCTTAATTCCTTGGTCGTGTCATAATTTACATTTCTATCTTCTTCATTAGCTACGTTTCTACACGTATTCACTCTAAATTTTGAATTCATCTCTATAGATACCGGCACAGCCACTGCACCGGGAGCGCGTCCTCGGGTGCTGGTGTACCTACCGGAGAATGAGATGATAAGTTCGTATGAAGAACTAGAGAGGAGACTCATTGAGCTCGGGTGGACCCGATTCAACAACCCGATGAAGTCGGATCTCTTGCAGTTCCATAAATCAGATGATTCTGCACATCTCATTTCACTTCCTAAGAGCTTTGCAAACTTCAAATCTCTACATATGTATGACATTGTTGTCAAGAATCCATCTTTTTTTGAAGTTCGTGATATTGATGAAGTGTGCGATCGTCTCATTTAAAAATTTTATAAGCTCTCAGAGAGAGCATACTTTTATTTAGTTGACTAATTAATATATTATGTCTCAACACGCGCCCCTTTAATGTGTAGGTCGGGCTTGATTCTTTTTTCTTTGGACAAACACATGAAATTAATTTTCGTTTGCTCACTCGGTGATAGAGAGATTTGAACCCAGGATCTGTTGTCCATTTTGATAACATGTTGAAGTGTGTGATTATTTTATCTAAAAAGTTAAGTTATTCAAGAAAACACATTTTAAATTATCTTTTGTCTCAACACACGTTTCTTTTATTAGTGGATCAGGCTTGATTCTTTTCCTTATTGGACAAACACGTGAAATTAATTTCCGTTTGCTCTTGGGTGGTAAAGAGATTTGAACCCGAAATTTGTTTACCATTCTGATAACATGTTAAAGTGTATGGTCATTTTATCTAAAAACTTAAGTTATATATTTAAAAAAAACACATTTTTAATTATATTATGTCTCAACACACGCCCTTTTATATGTGGATCAGGCTTGATTCCTTTTCATTAGGTAAACACGTGGAATTGATTCTTGTTTGATTTCTGAGTGGCACAAATATTTGAATGCAGGATCTCTTGTCTGTTCTGATAAAATATTGACGTGTGTGATTATTTTTATCTAAAAACTTAAGTTAAAGAAAACATGTTTTAAATTATTTAATTATATTATATTTTAACACGTGACTCCATTTAGCTAGCCATTGGTAATTACCAGCACCATATTGAAATTCTTAATGAAATATCAACATTTTTGCTAACGTGGATACAAGTACATTGGAAGCCAGACCATCACCTCTCACATGTGTAAGTAACATGCATGCTTTGACCTAATTAGGTCTGAAATTAACCTAGCTAGACCTAGAATTTATTTATTTTTATATTATTTATTTTTTTTAAATTTACTAGTACTATGGTTTTTTTTCCTTCTATATCTGTCCAGGGTAGGTGGTTGATGGCATAGGATCGGAACAGTGTCGAATCCAAAATTTAGAGTTAGATGTGTATTCTGCATTATATGTGTCAATTTTTCTCACACGTATAGTTTGAGCTAGACGCAATGTATTTTGAGGATTCTATCGAATTTGATTGCGTCTACTCTATATCTTACTACGATCTAGACGCAAGGTTTTTAAGGTTATGTTAAAAGTTTCTCACATGTATAGAGAGGAGGAAAGTGAGTCATGAAAATCGAACTCACACCTATGTACCTATTGTGTGGGGAAGGAGTGGATTTATACGGCATTTTATAGTGTCCATGAACTCATGGTCTCTCTGTCAAATTAGATATTTTCTGTACGTATTTTTTAGAATTGATCTTATATTATATGTTGGCACTCATGCTCCAAAAAGGCTAATAGTGTACTTGATTGAAAGCTAAATTAAATCATTTCTTATCTATTGTAACAGATAATATATCTTATTGTTAAGATTTCAAATTTCATATTTTACGAATATTATCTGTAAATATCCTTTGAATGACCTGATAATATAAACTTGTGGCTTACATAATTTTTTAAAAAAAATTAAAAATTGCTAGCTAGGTAGTGTGCATGTGCAGCATGTAAGTTGACATGGTCCCCAAAAAAATGCATTTTTGTCTTTCAACTTTATATTTGATTCTTGGTGTTGTTTCATTTCAGTATAAATTGTGGTCTCATCTTACTATTGCAAAAATTGAACTCATGCATGTGTCTTTTCCAAATCCCAAAAATAAAAAGGGATTTTTATATATAAATAGTCGATTAAATTTATATTTTTTTTGTCAGTATATATAAATAATGTATTGATTATACATATATTATATAACGTCTAAAGTTTTATTATATATCCGTCGATTTTTTTTTAGTTTAAGCAGTTGGGGGAGCGATTATTTCGATTAATTTTTCACTTTGTCCATAAGAAAAGACTTTAAAATGAAAAAATAAGGCATTATTAATACTATAAAGGGTCATTTGGTATGCGGGATAAGATGGATATCTCAAGAATAAATTTGGGATAAATTAATATTGTGTTTGGTTGATGGTATAAATCTATCGCACGATCAATTTATATCATTAACCAAACACAGTATAAATTTATCTTAGGCTTAATCTTGCAGGAACGTACCATCTATCCCATCCAACTTGAGATTATTTTATTTTATTTCTCAGATGGAATAAATTAGTCCAAGAATTATAAGGATAATTTAGTCTGCATACTAGACGACCCCTAAGAAAATTATACATTATCAAATCATATTTAATTTTAGTTTTAAGATTATAAATTTTACATTTTAAAAAAAATGACACATAAATATCATTTTTAAGTAATATTTAATTTTATTTTCAACATTATAAATATAATTTTGATGACGTGATAACCTTTACACTAAAATGTATATATAACTTCTTCATGAGTAGTTTTAAGTTAATGAGTTTAAAGTTATATGTACTGTCATATAAATCAAAGGGGTATTTTAGTCTCTTACTATTTTGGTTTTGGAACTTTTCATTATATATGTAATATAGATATTGTTATCATATTGGATTCAATATAAATTAGGACTAGTTCTGTTTTAATTCATTTGTCTTTATCTTTCTTTTAAGTTTATTTAAAAAAGGAACTTCTCTTTCTTAATTTGATAACTTTTTAATTTTAATATCTCACGTGATATATTCAAGACTAGAAATCGAGAAGGGGTAGGGGCGGGATCTAGCTTATCGGGTGCGAGTTCATGGGAATCCAATAGCTTTTGCTCAAATCCGATATACTTATTAAAACATTCACTAAATATTTAATCATAAACTTTGTTATCATTCTATATTAAATAAAAATTAATAATTAATTTAAAATTATGATAAAAACTCATAAATTTTAAATCCTAAATCCGTCTTCGAAATTGCAAAAGTTTGACAGCAAAGAATCACAAAGATTGGATAAGATAAGGAAAAGGACTGAGGTTACAGAATCTTCCGTACTATATAGCTAGTAACTTTCACCTCTATAGACTATACATACTGGGAAAAAAAGGACCTTCAAAGTTCATGCAAAATCCTGGCAGTCTTGTCAATCATCTGTGACTGGACCAGATGATTTTCTCTGTAGAAGAAAAGTTAAAAGAGTCATTAAATTAATTAATTAATAGCACTTTTTATTTTAATTTATTTATTTGATTTTAATTTTCTATAAAGTTAATAATGTAAAGAACACTTTTAAATTTTGTGAAATGTATTAAAATATCTTTAAATTATGTGGTCTGTTTTATTCTGAAAATGGTGTCGTTGAATTTATAAGAGGTCAAGAATACGCGTATCAATGTAACTCGTCTAGGCTTAGTTTTTTTAGCAGTTCGAATATTGTTTGAATTAAGAAGATCGAGAACAAAAATTGTAATAGCAAATAATAAAATAAGATTTGAATAAGATATGCAAGTTCGGTAATAGTACGAGAATAGTTATATGATCAGGACAGGGTCCCAACCTACCCATTATTAAAATATGTACATAAAAAAAATAAAAGGGTAAATTTAGATGACATGGAACTTACAACCAAGCTAGAACTCCACTCAACTAACGAAGATCACAAGCTACCTACCGATCAACACTTATAGGCATGTATGTAACGTCCCCAGGCTCGGGGCGTCAGTACGTAAAATATACCAAGTATGTGAGGCAATAAAAAGAATAGAGAATATATCATAGAAATGAAACCGAAAGATTACCAACATATCAACCACAACCTACACAACAACCACGATACTATAAAACCATCTTCTCTGCCCTGCTCTGGGCCTCACAACAACACTCTTGGCCACACATCACCTCAAGGATCTAATTCTTAGCTGACCAGAATATACATATGATATGAATGCAATATGATGCACATACGATACACAAATTCAATCCTTCTGAAAAGCAATCATGGCCTTACGGGCTAATGCAAAACCACAGGTTCAACCTTATTGGAAACTCTCATGGCTTTACAGGTTCTCATCATGTACAAACTTAACCTTTTTGAAAACAGTCAAGACCTTACAGGTCTACATGTGTACATCTAACTCTATCAAAAATCGTCACGGCCTTACAGGTTCTCACAAAGCCCCAATGGCAAACACAGTAAATATGCAACAAACAAATATGAATAGCGATATGTACATATATGTATGCACAACCAATAGCTTACCACAACCCGTATACAATTATCTCTATCCAACCTAGATTTCACAACCGATCACAGAACCTTAATTTATCAAATCACAAAATCACATTATACCAAATCTACTCTCAACTTCATAACCAACTAAAGAGTCGTAACCTATCAAGTCTATCCCCAATTTCACAAAAAACCCAAGAGCCACAACTTTCGACACAATACATCAATAGGTAAAACAATTCCATCCTCAATTCCGCAACAATTAACACAAATTCGTCGACAAGATAATTACGACCATCGATACAAGTTTATCGACAAGACAGCCATAATAACCGATTCTAATCACCATTATGCCATCAATCATATATATATATATAGATACATACATACATATATATATATATATATATATATATATATATATACACACACACACACACACACATACATACATATATATCAATACTCATTCTCAGCTACACGACCAACCATAACTCACAATATACCAACACCATCCCATAAGCGCAAGCAAGAATACTATGAATGACCACAATAACACGACAATCACCAATACTAGCACGAGATCACCAACTCAGCACCAGCACGTACATCAATACTCAACTCTGAGCCATATAACCAGCCATAATCCTCGGCGGAACACAACATATCAACATAGCCAAGAAAAGGATAACAAAGATATTATGAACAATCACAATAACACAGTAACACAATGAATTAAAATTTAACCAAAAAATGTCAAAAATGAAATGGACAAGCCTTCACATATCTTACTCATGACAATATGGAGCTAAGCTAAAACCCTCTCTCCTAGCTATGAGGAAATTGCCTCGCAGCAGCTCACCATATCAGATAACTGAACCAATAATTATTCAAAAAAGAAAATAATGTACAAATATAATATCAATAAGAAGTCTATGAAATTAACTTTCGAAACTTAAAACAACAATCGAACAAGGATCTAAGAACACTTACCTCCAATAATCTGATGGAAATCAGAGGAGAAAGGAATACCCACAGAACAACATTTTCAAAATATCCACAAATGGAACAAAACAATAGAAACAACACGTGCTAGTCAAAAAATTTGATGTCCTAGACTCAGATTTCAACTTAAACGAATCAAATCCTCTTCAATCCACCAAGATCTAATGATCTATAAAGAGAATTTTTTAGGGTTTCATCACGGGGAAAAGTTGGTTGTCTAACACACATATATATACCTAGTTGCCCAGTAACACTGCCGCGACGCAGCCAGCGATGTGCCCAGCGTTGTGGCAGGCCTTCTGCCTAGGTTTATAAGATTATGATCTGTTGGGTTGATGCTTCAAATGCGTTTTTGACCCCCCGATCTTACCTCGATGTACAACATGTAGCAATAAAACTAGACTTGTATGTCTGAAACCTAATAATTAAATCGATCTAAACGAATGGGTATTACAGGACATGCCCAAATTTCCATCTCCGGTGATCAATTGGCCGACGGTTACATAAATACTAAATAAAAATTACTGCGGATGATTGGTCCATACTTCTTGCTTTTTCTAACCCTTGTGAGGAAGTCCCCGGTCATGCATTCGGTCTTGAAGTCAAAAATTTGGCTTTACCAGTGATGCATCTTCATCTCTAGTTCTCCTTTTTCCTATCATCCTATCATTTTGCTATTGCGATGCCTCAATCGCTGATATAGTTCGTTTTCTCAGACCGATGGAAGACATATCTTGGCTCCCTTAATATATTTATTGCTACCACATTAAAAATCTTGCAGAAAAATTCTAAAGGGACAAAGACTGATCTAAGGAAAAAAGAGTGCAAAACGCATTATTCAGGTTTCGAATATAAAGAGCAGGCCCTTGATCTGGTTGGAAACTTCTCTTGAAACTTTTTCTTCTTTCTCGGTTCTCTCTCGGTTGGCTTTCTTTCATCCACGAGCTTTTTCTACTTGCTTTTTCTTTTCTCTCTTCCTGCAAAGTAGGCCAAAAAAACTATGGCCCATAGTCTTGACTAGATTGCCAGGAATTCTTAATATTTTATCCATTTGATAGCTCGTGGTTCATCATCCTTGGTATCATTAATCAACTCGGGATGTGCAAAATTCTATCGTGAGTATCGGCCTACAGTTTGCAAAATTTTATTCCATGTTTGCACTATCATTTTAAACTTTTACGTGAGAAAATAAGAAAAATGCATGAAACATACCTTCATCTCTTTTTCTTTTTAAAGTCTCTAGGTAATTTCTAATCTATCTTTCAATAAGACAACCTAGTTAACGTGTCTTTATAGACCACTTCTTTGCATTTGATAAATCCTTATGCATGTGAGTTTGAACCGGCTTACCTGCACTATTAATCGTGCAGATTCCTTTTAAAAGAACTATTAGTCGAAAAAAGAAAATCTTACCATAGTATCATCGGTGTTCACCCCTTAAGTTAATCATCTATCGAGGGGGATAAGGTTTTACTCTATATTTATTTTCCTATGCTTCCCTTCCAAAATTGTTTTTGGCCCTGTCACTTGCAAACTCCTTCAGATGGATATTTCTTAAAAGTATGGCAACTTCCTCCTGAAGGTGCCTGCAATCCTCGGTTCTGTGCCATTGGTTTTCATGAAAGTCACGCCAGAGATTCTTAATCCTAGTGTTTGGATCTGACTTCTTGGGCTTTGGAGATTGGCAGAAATGATATTAAAGCAATAATCTGATAGTGGCGAATCTCCTTCTATTGCAAGTATGGAAGTTATGATTTTTACTGCTCCCCTATCTGCAATCCTTTATGCCCTCGATCCCTATCATTCTGTCTGTTGGGACATATTTTATCCGCATAACAAAATCTCTGAGTAGTTCAGAACTTCTTTGCTCGATTTTGAAGACATATGCTTTTAGCGACTGTACCTTCTGAGCCCCGGCATATGCTTTGATAAAATGATCTACCAGTATATTAAAATAGTCAATGGAATCCTCCAGTAATATAGAGTACCATACCAGAGATCCTCTAGAATTGTTATTTAAGGCATAGCCGAAATTATAATATATTTAACATTTAGCCTCTTTAGACGGGTTTAAAGTTGAAAATTCGAATTTGATATTACAGATTAAATTTAGACAGGGGCTGCCACATCTGAAGTTTGACATATTGCTCGTGCAAATCAAATGTATGAAGTTCTGTTTGATCAGTTTTCAACTTTAAACTTGTATCTCTGAAATTTGAATTACCAACCTTAACTTTGGACCTAAATATAATATGATAATAAAGTTACAAGTTAGATACTTCAAGAAAATTAATATAATTTAAATAACACTTGTAAAATCAGCTATCTCGTATGAGCTTATGCCTAAGGAGTAGAAGTTCAGTAGCATGAACTTTTACCTTGCGGCGGAAATTCAATAGGGAACTTGTGTCTAGGGGTAGAAGTGCAGTAGCATGAACATCTCCCTATTGAACTTGTGCCTTAGGGTAAAAGTTCAGTAGCATAAATTTCTCCTTACTAGGGCTAACCTATGCCTTGCGATTTTATTTGTCTTGCGAATTTTATTTGTCTTGTGATTTTTTAAAAAAAATATTAGGGGAATTTTTATCCCATTTTTATTACTTAAAATATGGAAGGATAAAAATTAAAGATCACCAATTTGAGGGGCAAAAATTAAAATCACCCCAAAATAGGAGAAGTCGGTGCAAAATCTTGTAGAGTTAATGGCTGAACGGTTCAGGCTTGTGATTGTCTCAATATAGGGAAAAAAAATATAAATATACAACTATAGAGTAATAATTACAAGAAATACCAATAGTTTCATGTTTTCAAATATAGCAAAAACACATTTACCTAAACTATCATATTTGATAAAAAAAGTTATGGTTATTTTAAAAGTCCCATGAATCAGACCTATACATTCCATATACTTTTCAGTTACTGCTAGAACCAAATAAAATTACTGCGCTACTGCGTGTTTTCAATTTTTTTCTGTACGGTCGCGCAAGTATTTCTTCATTCTTCATACTTACTGCCACTATTGCGCGTTTTCAAATCAAACTGTGCGGTCGCACAACTAATTTAAAACAAGCCAATTATTTTTTTGTCCTCTTTTTTAAATATTTAATTATAACTCTGTATTTCTTTGTTGGATTAATCGTTGATAACTTGTTTACATATTGGTATATCTTGTTTGTTAAAACTTGGTTTTAGAGCTATCTATTGCATATGTATTAACTTATTATAGTTTAGATTTATAATTTGTTTAGAATTAGGTATTAAATATTTTTATAAAATGGTATTTTTATTTTTTTAATCTTATTTTAATTTATTTTTTGAGTTTTTATATAATGTAATATCGTTATCAATTTTAGTGGTTCATTGTTTACAAAATGGTTACAAATTGGTAATACAATATATTTTTTTGGAAATAAATTCTGTTTTATGAATCTGTATTTTGTTTGTTGCTTTATTGGTTGATAAGTTGATTATATATTGGTATAGATTATGGTTAATATTTTGGTTTTCAAGTTATTTACTGTCATATTTGTTATTTGTATTATAGTTGAGATTTATAAATGTTTAGAAATTGGTATTGAATGTCTAGATACTTCAAACCAACTTATCAACATAAACTAACATTATATATGTCACGCCCCGCCTTGGGGGGTATGACTGGCACCTGGTGCCCTACTAGGACCTGAACTACTGGACTGCTAAGCCTAGGCACATCTGGTGCCTGGCTGGCTCTAATTCACATTTCTGGAAACAAAGGGCTATATAACGGCTGTAAACACAGCCCCCGGCCCATTGGCCTATAGCCTCCTGTACCTGTAACAACAGCTGACCAGAACAAGCAACTATAGGGAAGCCTATGCGGGCCGACGAGGCCACCATGCTGTCTAGTTATCTGCATTCAGTGATAAAATACTAGAAGGCTACGTGACCGGCAAGGTCACCATTATTGTCAAACTTATGGCCCCACACGGCCAACATAAAAGAAGCAAGAGTACTAACAGCTAACAACTGCACGGCCTCACACGACCGGCTCAACTGACCACAGGGAAATATACAGACTGCAAGCCTCTAGGAATAGCAATAGAAATGATCGGGACAGGGCCCCGACCTACCCATACTATATAACAACAGAAACTGAAGTACACCTCTGGAACTCAGTCTCCGGATAACAGGAGCTGAATGCTCAACGCTGACAAGAATCACGTGGTGTCACCTGCTCGTCTATGGGTACCTGCAGGCAAGTAATGCAGCACCCCACCGGGCGTCAGTACCGCTGGTACTGAGTATGTAAAGCAATAACTGAAAGAAACATCTGAACACAATAATAGAACTGAGGAAACTGAAATAGAAAGAATAGCTTAACTGTCTGATAATGTAAGTCATACCTTCTCGTTTACACTGGGAAGAAATAGAAGTCATACCTGGAGATATATCCCTCTACTGCTGATCTACTCGTATCTAACATAGCATGGCATAACATGAAATAACATAACACAGCACACACAAACCTTACCCGGCCCCCATAAGTCGGGAGGTACAACCAGCACAAAATCTATACCCCTACCCCGGTCATCCCATCTTCTACACTGGCTGTAAGCATCCTGCCGGTCCCCTGGGTATGCACTTGGGCTCGCTGAGCCCCTGACTATAACTGTACCTGAGTCCGAAGGACTCCTGAATCAACACCCCTGGGCGTACCCGCTCGACGGGGGTGTATAAGGGCCGACCAAGGCACAATATGGGGAAACTGGCATCCCATCTTCGTCCCCTTGCGGGACAGCATATCACTCCGTAGAGTGACGTATCCTCATCCTCTGGCGGACGAGTCGATACAGCTATTAACCCTGGGGCGGTCAGGGATGCTGGGTAATCCAACCCCAAACAATACAACGGTCTCAACTAGTAATGCTGTCTGTGTATCTCACATGCTGAGGCTAATAGGGGTAAAGTATCATATATATTACATGCTGAGCTAATGATAGTGATCTGTATGTATTTAATACGTGCTGAGTCAGGTAAAGATGTATAAATATGAATGTAGTCTCCTGCCGGACTGTACTGGGCAAATGCTATATAAGATAATGTTTCTGCTGAAAACTCTGTTGTTTACTAAGTTTCTGTATACACTATATGCTGGACTAGTGATAGAAATATGTACATACTTAATACATGTTGAGGCTGGAAGTACTATATATGTATGTACCAATATAGTCTTTCTGCTGAACTATGCGGTATACTGATTTTCTATAGTAACCTGATTTACTATTCCTGGCATGCTTTCTAAACGTCATTTTAGTCTGCTATTCTATTTCTGAAATGCTTTACAGATACTGTACTACTTCACGGGGTTTCGACTGAACACAACAATATCTAAACATAGTATATCACATCACACACTGAGTATACTGGGCACTCTCCAGCACTTGCGTTAGAATCTATATCATACTAATAGGTTTCGTACACATGACAACCCAATGCTTCTCACATTGTACCAATATTCATAATAACGCAATACTCGACTTCTGAACATTCTTACTGGTCTGAAAATTGCTATATTATCTCAATATTACTTAACTTGCCGAGGAAACTAACTTTACATACCTTATTCGTGAGCTATTCGTCTGTCGGACGAGGCTCGGCCGATACTTCCACTGTTTTCTCCCAACTGCATTCATAAATATGTCAATCAATACTAAATACAACTTTGTTTCAAAAGGCAACGTCACTTTCGATATAGTTTATAGCCTAAACTTAGGCTTATCGAAAGACGGCCAGAAACTCGCTATTTTTCAGAGGTCCAGAAGGGAGAAATATTCACTTCACAGCTAGGAACGCATAGACACTAATTTAGAGCAATTCCACTTACCTTAGCTCGGTGGCTCGACGATTCGTCGGCCGTATTTTACGAAACTGAATCTGTAGGAATGCTCTCTGCTGCTAAATACCTCGGTATCTGGGATTAATTTGAGTTTGGGCAGCGTTTGGCAGCGTAATCGGATGAAAATTATATAATTTCCTTCGTTCTTACCTTCTCACTGCCGCTTTGCTCTGTTCTCTGGAAATTTATATGTGATTAAATGATTTAACACCGAAGTGGCCTTTATATACTTGGGCCTGGACAAGGGCAACGTGTCACGGAGCCATCGCGGAGGCCTCACCTCCGTGACACGCTGTCATCGCGGAGGGGCTCTGCCTCGGCTCCTCCCGCGATGGTTCGACGGGTTTCTCGTCCGATCTTTTTCCCGGGCCTTTCTACAGCACGTATGGCCTTCAAATATGCTTAACCAACGTGTGAATAGGTCGTCTAGGTGCCGGGAATTCTACGGGGTATAACATTCTCCCCCCCTTAAGAACATTCGTCCTCGAATGTACAGTGTTATCTGGAGGATTACTTACTTACTTTCTGGAAAAAAATTTTGGCAGAGTTTCCCCTGTAATATGGACTATAGCAAAAACCTGAAATGCAGAAAAGTCCAACACAGGCACTGCACATAATATTCTAGGATCCACTGGATAATTAAATATCAATCTGTCTCACTTATACATACAGGACCATAAGATACTACATAGCAATAATACGGACATACCTGTCGCTTAAATGGGTGAGGATATCTGGTCCTCATATCTGCGAATCTGTTTGTCTAGGCTAGCTACTGGAACCTCTTTGCAGGCCAGCTTTTTCGTAACCTGAATATTCTGGACTGGGACTACTCTGGACGGGTCTCCTATGCATTTCCTCAGCATAGTTACATAGAAGACCGGATGAATGGATTCTAATTCTGGAGGCAAATTTGATTAATGGTAAATGCTCATTTTTGGCTATTACTGAAATCTAGCACACACCTCGCAATATGTCTTCGAGCGTCTGAATTGTGCGCTCAGCCTGCTCATCTGTCTGAGGATAGAACGCTGCGCTTAAATTAATCTGCGCTCCCAAACTCTTCTGAAATGACTGCCAGAATCTAGCTGTGAAGTGTGCTCCTCTGTCTGAAATAATGGATACTGGTATTTCATGTAATCTGACTATCTTTCTGATATACAACTCAGCATAATCTTCGGCCGAGAAAGTAGTTCTTACTGGCAAGAAATGAGCTGATTTTTGTCAATCTGTCACTTATCACTCATATAGAGCCATGTCTATGTTTAGTACGGGGAAATCTTGCTACAAAATTCATATTCACCACTTCTCATTTCCAAAGAGGCACAGCTATGTTCTAAATTAACCTGCCTGGTTTCTGATATTCTGCCTTCAACTGTTGGCAGTTAGGACACTGGGCTACCAGTAGTTCTTTTTAATGTCATGGTACTTCTTTGTCGTATCGGGATGAAGAGAATAGCGGGCGCAATGCGCCTTACTCATAAACTGCTGGCGATGCCCCAAAATATCTGGAGCGCAATGCGGCCTTTATATCGCCACACTTCATCCCCGGTTATCTGAAAATATGTCATCTCTCCTTACTGAATCTTATGTTTAAATTGAACCTGGCTAGAGTTTCTATACTGTCGTTCCTTTACTTCCACCACTAACAATAACGCTGCGGCATTTTGTATTATCGTTCTGTTATCCTTTATTTCTGCTATGTGACTGGCTAACTAGCTAACTGGTGTAATCCTCGAGTCTTTCCTCGTTGTTCAGGCAGTTCAGGCAAAGGGCATCTGCCACCACATTAACCCTTCCTAGGTGATACAAAATCTTCCCTTTCTAAAGCATAAACTACTGCCGCTAACTCCAGATCAGGGGGTAAGGCAATTCTTTTCATGTTTCTTCAACTGCCTGAAAGCATAAACTATTACTTCACCATGCTGCATCAACCCTCTGTATCTCCTGGGGATACTAACACTGGAGCTGATGTTAACCTGGCTTTTAACTCTTGGAAGTTCTACTCACACACCTCAGTCTACTGAAACTTTGCTGCCTTCTGTGTCGATCTAATCAAAGGTGCTGCTAAGGTGGAAAATCCTTCCACAAACCCTTTGCAGTACCCGGCTAACCGCAGGGACTGCGTACTTCGATCGGAGTGGTAGGTCTAGACTATGTCTTCACTACTTCAATTTTCTGCGTATCTATCTGTACACCAGCCTCCGACACAATGTGACCAAAAAGACTACTAAACTCAACCAAAATTCACATTTACAAAATTTGACATATAACTGACGGTCATACTGGTTTATCATGCCGGAGAATCTGACAAGTAGTCTACCGGTATAACTAGAGCTTATCTGGCCTTCTGGCCGCATGCTAAGGCCACTTGTTACTAAGGTAACCTTGAACGACTATCTGCACACCGTGTGCCCGTATCTGATCAGGGGGTCCTGATATTGTTCCTGACCTCTAATGATCTGGCTGCATAACCCTACATAACTGAATAGTCGGGTTGAATGACCCGAACGTGGCAGTAGTCTAATAATGCTCTAACTGTACTACTTGAGTGCTTATAGTTCGTGCATAACCGCAACCTCGTGGGCATCTAATTGCTCTGTTATTTTACTTGAACCACTGTAAGGCTGGACTTAATCAACTTACTCCCAGGCGATCAATCTCTGGATCATCGCGGGGAGTCTACTGATCCCCTAGTCTTAATAAACCCTGTGCTAGCAGGGTACTATCAATTTCTTATGCCTTGTGTGTATCCACTTGGATTTATACTGCTATTCTGGGGGATTCTCAGTCTTATGAGCTATTCTGTAAATACTGGCCTTCTGCTAGGGCTCTGTATCTAAATATCTTACGAACACCAGCTGAAATACTAATCTGTCGCTGACTACTGATGTGGACCCTTCCTTGGGGTACCCACGGGTATTTTGACTGGGACGGCCGGCTGACTTATGGGGTGTTCTACATAACAACTGCTAGGTTGACTAAGGCCGACTGTCGCCCACAAGGCTGGGAAAACGACGTACGACCACTTAACATGCTAGAACAATTCTGATATTGCTAATCTCTGAAATTTGCCTATTCGGCCTCTAATCCTGGTTCTGGCACACGCACTACTGTTACCAATCTTCAGGGATGCCTCCCTGCTAACGCAGGCGCCAGCTGGTCGGTAGACTGTCTAACTGCGCCCTTATCATCTAACCATCTGCTTTAGGCCATTAACTCTGGTAAACTCCTAGAGCCTGGATCTGACAACAACACATAACTCTTTTAATCTAATAACTGAGAACTGAGATAGTTTAAGTTTCTATGACTTCATACGTAACTCACACTTAATCCGCCCTTTCCCTCCTTCTTTTCTTTCTTTCTTCTCCCTCTTTCTTCTCTTTTTTTTTTTTGGTCCCCCAATGCAATTTGTATAGGCTTTCTATTACTAATCAGCATATGTGATTATAGCCCTTATAGGCAGCCACTCACAACCTATCTATTATCTGTATATTTATATATCGCTGGCTACGTACAATATGTACTGATTCCTGCGGTAATTCATAACCTCCGACATGTTCTGCTGAGTCTCACATCGTACATGATACATTTCTTCTACGGCCTAATAATATCTCCTGCCCTGACTTATCATTTCATTGTATTGTCACCCCATTCTGAAAGTAACAAACATAAACATTCTAGTTATTATCTGCTGTTTAAAATCCCGCCACTCTTGCGATGTGGGGGTCGACGTTCGAATCCTGTAGCCTTATTAGGCATATATTGAGAGCCCATAACTGTCTGCTGGGCCTCATCTCTAGGCTACACTGGATTAGAATTGCTGTATCGGTAACTTCTTAACTTTTCTATAATGGACACCCTGCGGTATTCTGAACCGCAATCTTACTGTCAGCCCGAGGCTTAATCCTTAACACGATACTTTATCAATCCGGGGTAGTTCTAATTTCCCCACAAGATCTGACATTCCTGCTTCTTCCTCTCATCTTACTTAAACTGAACTCTGGGGTTCAAGGTACCTGCCTTTTGTTGCTAATGAGATTACTGATCAAGCCTCGGCCTATACTTCTTTGGGCGTATACTCAAGCCCATCTGATTCACATAACCTCTATATCTCTCGATGTCACAACTAGATCATACTATAATCTTACAGGTATGTCTTGCTATCTGTTAGCATATATGGTGGGCTTGGCCTTTTTCTGGCTCAAACTTGACTATTATTAGGCATTCATCACTAACAGGTCTGTTACCCCTACTTCGGGTAAGCTAACAGTCTTACTTTCTTTACTGGCTGGTTATCATAAGGGTCTGCACAGCCTACGTAATCATAAGGGCCCTCTATATCTTCCACTACTTACTAGGATCAATCAACCCATCTTTACTTGCTGCATGATTCGGCAACCCCCTCTCAAGTCTTATGCTCCTTTTCTATACTGGTATCGAACTTAAGAGGTAGGAATAACCCTTTTCTTATTACAACAATAAAAGCATTCGACTGTACCATATCCAAAAAGATGTATTTGGGATTCCTGCATTTTTTTCTCTCTTTCTTGTACCTACCTGGTGGTCTGACCTTATCTGTAATCATAATCAGATCTTATATAACTAATAAGTAAATCAACTCATATGTACATTATACTGCTGACTTCCTATTCTGACGTTATCAACGTATACAAGGAATAATGCCAATAAAGGTATCACGCTGGGAGGTCTCTGATACCTCCTCCTGCTGCTGTAGTTATCATATAACTGACTGATGCTCTCTTCCGTTGCTATTTCTGATCTTCTGCCTGTGATAGGGTAATGCTGATCTGTCTTTGTATCTGTAATCAAAGAATACGGTAAGTTCTCAAGGACTCAACCCTATACTGTACCGCTCTAAAGCACGACTGACTGAGAAAGAAGGGTAACCATCATATCATGCCTTGCAGCCTCCTGCCTATAGTATGTGGTGCACAACACATCCATAGACAAGACTCTACTTAGCACGGCTTGCAGACTCCCTGGGACACGACCTGCTCTGATACCAAGTTTTTCACGCCCCGCCTTGGGGGGTATGACTGGCACCTGGTGCCCTACTAGGACCTGAACTACTGGACTGCTAAGCCTAGGCACATCTGGTGCCTGGCTGGCTATAATTCACATTTCTGGAAATAAAGGGCTATATAACGGCTGTAAACACAGCCCCCAGCCCATTGGCCTATAGCCTCCTGTACCTGTAATAACAGCTGACCAGAACAAGCAACTATAGGGAAGCCTATGCGGGCCGACGAGGCCACCATGCTGTCTAGTTATCTGCATTCAGCGATAAAATACTAGAAGGCTACGTGACCGGCAAGGTCACCATTACTGTCAAACTTATGGCCCCACACGGCCAACATAAAAGAAGCAAGAGTACTAACAGCTAACAACTGCACGGCCTCACACGACCGGCTCAACTGACCACAGGGAAATATACAGACTGCAAGCCTCTAGGAATAGCAATAGAAATGATCGGGACAGGGCCCCGACCTACCCATACTATATAACAACAGAAACTGAAGTACACCTCTGGAACTCAGTCTCCGGATAACAGGAGCTGAATGCTCAACGCTTACAGGAATCACGTGGTGTCACCTGCTCATCTATGGGTACCTGCAGGCAAGTAATGCAGCGCCCCACCGGGCGTCAGTACCGCTGGTACTGAGTATGTAAAGCAATAACTGAAAGAAACATCTGAACACAATAATAGAACTGAGGAAACTGAAATAGAAAGAATAGCTTAACTGTCTGATAATGTAAGTCATACCTTCTCGTTTACACTGGGAAGAAATAGAAGTCATACCTGGAGATATATCCCTCTACTGCTGATCTACTCGTATCTAACATAGCATGGCATAACATGAAATAACATAACACAGCACACACAAACCTTACCCGGCCCCCATAAGCCAGGAGGTACAACCAGCACAGAATCTATACCCTTACCCCGGTCATCCCATCTCCTACACTGGCTGTAAGCATCCTGCCGGTCCCCTGGGTATGCACTTGGGCTCGCTGAGCCCCTGACTATAACTGTACCTGAGTCCGAAGGACTCCTGAATCAACACCCCTGGGCGTACCCGCTCGACGGGGGTGTATAAGGGCCGACCAAGGCACAATATGGGGAAACTGGCATCCCATCTTCGTCCCCTTGCGGGACGGCATATCACTCCGTAGAGTGACGTATCCTCATCCTCTGGTGGACGAGTCGATACAGCTATTAACCCTGGGGCGGTCAGGGATGCTGGGTAATCCAACCCCAAACAATACAACGGTTTCAACTAGTAATGCTGTCTGTGTATCTCACATGCTGAGGCTAATAGGGGTAAAGTATCATATATATTACATGCTGAGCTAATGATAGTGATCTGTACGTATTTAATACGTGCTGAGGCAGGTAAAGATGTATAAATATGAATGTAGTCTCCTGCCGGACTGTACTGGGCAAATGCTATATAAGATAATGTTTCTGCTGAAAACTCTGTTGTTTACTAAGTTTCTGTATACACTATATGCTGGACTAGTGATAGAAATATGTACATACTTAATACATGCTGAGGCTGGAAGTACTATATATGTATGTACCAATATAGTCTTTCTGCTGAACTATGCGGTATACTGATTTTCTATAGTAACCTGATTTACTATTCCTGGCATGCTTTCTAAACGTCATTTTAGTCTGCTATTCTATTTCTGAAATGCTTTACGGATACTGTACTACTTCACGGGGTTTCGACTGAACACAACAATATCTTAACATAGTATATCACATCACACACTGAGTATACTGGGCACTCTCTAGCACTTGCGTTAGAATCTATATCATACTAATAGGTTTCGTACACATGACAACCCAATGCTTCTCACATTGTACCAATATTCATAATAACGCAATACTCGACTTCTGAACATTCTTACTGGTCTGAAAATTGCTATATTATCTCAATATTACTTAACTTGCCGAGGAAACTAACTTTACATACCTTATTCGTGAGCTATTCGTCTGTCGGACGAGGCTCGGCCGATACTTCCACTGTTTTCTCCCAACTGCATTCATAAATATGTCAATCAATACTAAATACAACTTTGTTTCAAAAGGCAACGTCACTTTCGATATAGTTTATAGCCTAAACTTAGGCTTATCGAAAGACGGTCAGAAACTCGCTATTTTTCAGAGGTCCAGAAGGGAGAAATATTCACTTCACAGCTAGGAACGCATAGACACTAATTTAGAGCAATTCCACTTACCTTAGCTCGGTGGCTCGACGATTCGTCGGCCGTATTTTACGAAACTGAATCTGTAGGAATGCTCTCTGCTGCTAAATACCTCGGTATCTGGGATTAATTTGAGTTTGGGCAGCGTTTGGCAGCGTAATCGGATGAAAATTATATAATTTCCTTCGTTCTTACCTTCTCACTGCCGCTTTGCTCTGTTCTCTGGAAATTTATATGTGATTAAATGATTTAACACCGAAGTGGCCTTTATATACTTGGGCCTGGACAAGGGCAACGTGTCACGGAGCCATCGCGGAGGCCTCACCTCCGTGACACGCTGTCATCGCGGAGGGGCTCTGCCTCGGCTCCTCCCGCGATGGTTCGACGGGTTTCTCGTCCGATCTTTTTCCCGGGCCTTTCTACAGCACGTATGGCCTTCAAATGTGCTTAACCAATGTGCGAATAGGTCGTCTAGGTGCCGGAAATTCTACGGGGTATTACAATATAAACTCCAAAAATATACCAACATACCAACATAAGACAAAAAAAATTAAAAGAGCATGCATAAAAAATATTAAAATCAATTTCTAAGCATTTATAAATCCCAACTATAATACAATAATAAATATGACAGTAAACAACTTGAAAACCAAACTTTTAACCTTAATCTATATCAATATGTAATCAACTTGTCAACCAATAAAGCAACAAACAAAATCAAATTCATAAAATAAAATTTATTTCTAAAAAGAATAATGTATTACCGATTTATAACCATTTTACAAATTTTTGAATCACTAATCTTGATAACAATATTACATTATATAAAAACTCAAAGAAAAACAAAAAACAAATCAACATAAGACCAAAAAAATGAAAAGAATTGAATTTAATTGAATATGAAGTTTAGGAAAAGACGGTCTCTTTGTTAAATGAAGGTTTAGAAGTTGATGATTTGGAGAAGACAGACTCTTTGTTAGATAAAGATTTAGAAGTTAATGAAGAAGAATAGTTACGGTTTGATTGAAATGAATATTGTAGAAGGAAACAAATTAGTCTCGGAGAGAGAAAAATCACATTCCTAATTTGATTTGATGTGCGATAAATGTTTTTCATAAATATCTATGCTATACAAAAAGAAAAAATATTTTTTTAACTGTATTAAGAGAGAGAAAAATCACATTTCTAATTTAATTTGATATGCAGTAAATATTTTTCATAAATATCTATGCTATAAAAAAGAAAAAATATTTTTTTAACCGTATTAAGATAGAGAAAAATCACACTCCTAATTTGATTTGATGTGCAGTAAATATTTTTCATAAATATCTATACTATAAAAAAAATATTTTTTAACCTTATTATAATAGTAAAAGTAACTATCATATACCTACAATATTAACATATTTATAAATTAATTATTACTTTAATAAATAAATTAAAATATTAATATAACTTGTAATTAAAAATCTTATAATAATACTCTCTGTAATTTTTTCCTCAATATATATGCACTTCCCTTAGATTTAGGCCCAATCATGTGCAAGTGCACTTGGGTTCTGTGCATGGGCTGAGGCCTTTTTCCAAGCATAAAAGTCTTGGGGTTCACTTTTCTAAGTTGGATTTAAGATCATGTTTTCTATTCAATTATGAAAATAAATTGAAGAAAGTGACTCACAATGTATACACTTGTGTCTGCGTGTAATTTCAAGATTGAAGTTAGATGAAAAAGAATTAACAAAAATATCATAGTTATTTTCTAATAAAAGAAAGGCAGATTTGATATTGAGGTATTCAAGGGGATGGCTAAATTGTTGAGTAACAAATAGTGGGATTGGTACGGAGAAGAATATTTTTAATGCCTGAGAGTAACAAAGAGTGGGATTGATACGGAGAAAAATATTTTTAATTTTTCATATTTGGTTCATTGGTTGATTTAAAAACTATTTTATTTAATAAAATAAATTTTTTTTAAAAAAGAAAAATGATATTCCTAATGAAAGTAGAAAAAAATAAGTTCGTTAAGTGGCCTTCCAAACTGTATTTCCTCCCCAACCCCATTTCTTGACCATACCCCCACACGCGGTGCCCCATCTCATTTCCATAATATTTTTTAAAAATTACATATAAATATTTGTGAGATGATATTGATAAACAAAGAGGGGGAGAGGGAGGGGGGGAGGGGGAGTTAGATTTAAAAATTATTTGACGAATGTTTGTTCAGTCGATTAAGTGGAGAGATAAGTTGACTAAGTTCTTGCAGAAAGCGTTAGTAGTAGATAAAGTAAATTAAAGAGCAGTATAAAAATAAAAGACGGAGAGTTTTATACTGGTTCGGATCACCAGAGTGGTGGCTAGTCCAGTCTCCTCAGGTTGCAAGGGTTCCATTAGAGCTTTGATGGAATTTATAAGAGGGGCTTCACCAATAGATCTGGTGAGTGTGATTTTGAGAGATTGATACAGCTTCTACTTGTATATCTACCTAACTTTTTTCTTTCTTTTGATCTCAAATATAACTATATCGCGTTACAATGATTAAGACTAGAATTTGTCAGGTTGATCACGTGAAGTTGCACACTCTTTCTGAGTCTTCTGATTCCTTTTTGTAGGCCTCGTGGGATGCTCTTGAGAATGTAACACACACAAGTCCTCGGAGATTCCAAACTCAAATCTCAACTACTATACTAAGAGATTGTTTGGTAGGGTGTATAAGAATAGTATTGAATATGATGTATTAATAATATTGGGATTAATAATGTATTGATTAACTATGCAGACATTAATTATGCTGATATTATTTCTTATCCACTGTTTGATTTGATGTATTAAAAAAAATTTGCATTACATACTTTTTTTGAAAAAAATTATTTATTTACAAAAATACCCTCCACATCTTTTAGCTTTGTACACTTTCAGGGACAACTGTGTCTTTAACCATGCTAATGTATGCATTAATAACTTTGATATTACTAATATCATATTTTACTATGTATTAGTTATATATAAAATAATACCAAACAAGATATACAATTAATACTTATATTAATTATACATAAATAAAACAATATATCAAATAAAAAGTTAATAATATCAAAATTAATACGTACATTATTTTCTTTAATAGCCTCGGTGAAACAAGGCTGAAGCCTCATTTGTTTGCACTTAATGGAGGTCTGAATCTGAATGGTTCAGACCATAGACCACTAAGTGCATTTGTTTTCACTAAGATTTCAGCACTTATTTGATCTGAATAGGTCTTAATCATTAAAATCTGGAATGAAGGTCTTAATATCATTAAGAGGTATATTTGTGTGGATAATTTTCACTACCACTATGTTCAAAACCACCAATCATCACCACTAATCACCTACGTCATCACAACCACGACCACCATTACGTCGTCAACCACCACCCACCACCACCAACCGCCTCTACCATCATTGTCAACCACCATTATTGTCGTCAACCGTCAACTACCACTGCAGCCAACCACTATTGTAAGTCGTTATCGCACATATCACCTCCATCATTATAGCTATATTCACTGCCGTCGCCACCACCGCCTCTACCACACCTATTAGTCACTACTACCACTGCAATCAATCCCTACTACCAACCACCTCCACCGGCATGATTATCACAGCCACCAACTATACCACTACACATTCTTCAGCCACCACCATCAACATCACCAACTACTAAGATCAACCAACTTCACTATCACAGCCGCCACTGCCAACTGCCATATCATGCCAGCCACTACAACACCAACTACCTCTATCAACACAACTATCACCAATGTCATTACTAGCAACTATCACCACCACTATTATTAGCCACTAACACCAACTATTACCACCATCATCACTAGTAAACATAAATATTTTATTTTTTATCAAATAATAAATTTATTTTATGATATTGATATTTTTTTAGTATTTAATTTTATAGATTTTAATTATTTATTATTTGAATTGTATTTAATTTGTTTACAAATAAATAAAGTATACATATTTAGATGTTAAAAAACAAACGATCTTAATCATTCAGTGTTCTGATCTAGAGACAACATGTTAATCATTCAGATCCAGATGTCTTAATTTTAATGAAAATAAATGAGGCCTAAGTGAGAATCCATTTGTTTGATGATTATGTTTCAATTTATTTAGAGCGGATGTAGTGTATTAATTAATTATCAATCCAGCTGAATTTATTTTTTTAAATGCAGAAATATAGATATATACATGAAAATTTAATAAAATGGAGAAATAGTTTAAATGCATTCAAACCATTAAAACTCTAAGCGGCCAGGTGGCTTATCCAACACACCATTGAAATTTACTGGACCATTAAGTACTGGACTGGATCCCTTTCCCTGGCAATGGGTTCAGCAAAACACAATAATTAGCTCAAATCTTATATTTATATTTAAAAATTCACTATATATATATAAATAATTTTTTCAAAACTCATTAAATTATCTTTTCTAAAAACAAAAATTTCATAAACTCAAAATCATAATTTCGTTACCATCATGATAAAATAGAATAAATTAGTGGTCATTTGGTAGAGTGCATTAGAAAAAATAATACAAGTATTAGCTTTCTGTATTATTAATACCTTATTTGGTACACTTTTTCAACCTATGCATTAGTTATACACTCTCTTTGGTATTAAGTTATGTATAACTAATGCATAAAATAATATGGAAGTAGTAATGCAATGGTTGCTAATGTATGCATTAGCATATGGTTAAAAACATAATTATCTCTCAAAACCTTTTTCACATTCTTTCTATCTTATTTGTGGAGAATATTTTTATAAATAAATATTTTTTTAAATAAACTATTCAATAAATATTATTTTTAACACACTGAACCAAATAATGCATAGCTAATACAAATATAACTAATACCAACACTATCAATGTAAATTTGCTAATACACCGTATTCAATATTAATTTTATACACTCTGCGAATCTTATGGCTAACTCTTTCAACTCATGGAAGGCCAAATCCCATTTGAAAATTCACCTATTATTTGCTAACGTTAAATAGCTAGCTAAGCTTGGAGACTAAAGACCAATTCTCTTTTCACTTAGTCAAATAAGTACTACACGCATACGACTCCGGCGGCGAATTGGCTGCTGCCTGCTGACAAGTGTGTGCTACAAATACAAGGCAATGTTGTTGTCACCACTTGTATATTTTAGCCTAAAAACAAGAAGTGGAGAAGACAATATTTTGATAATGATACAAAAAGAAAGTGAAATTTTTATGAATCTTAACATTTTTAACCGGTCGACTAAAAAAAATTTCACTTATTGCATAAATAAGATTTTTAGTTGCTACTATTTTAGTTTTAACTTGATCTCAATTTATTTTCTTGAGTCAATGGTCAATAAAAAATAGTTTTTTAATCTTTTAAATTAGGAATAAGGTTTGCATATGCTATATCTAATAGCGGAGTTAGAATTTTTATTAAGAGGTGTCGAAATCTAAAGAAGTAAATTCATGAAGAAGTCAAGGGGTGCCAATGTGTAATATATATACATAAAGAAAATATTTTTACCTAACCACACAGTATAATTTTCTCAAGTACATGTGGCTCCGCCACTGGCTCATACCCTTTTCGTATCCCACTTATAAGATTACATTGCATGTATGTTATTGTAATTTGACTCTGGTAAAAAGAGTTTGACAAGAATAAATTCAAAATCAATATAAAAAAAAATTTAATCCTGAAGAATCGTCAGAATTTTAAATTAATGGGCAAAACTTATCTTGTCCTAATAATCAACAAAATATTTAGCTATTAATTTTGATGAATCACCAAAATTTCATTCCAGAGTATCTAAAATTAACAAACATCACCATATCTTGAATGTGGTCTAAAAAGAAAAGAATCAACTTTGTCCTTTGTTGGTTAAAAATGATTAGGTAAATGTCACAACTCTTAAATGAGAACATCAAAATTAGTCCATTCAAAGGATTGATGAAATCATCTTTTTCTTTGGGCTGCACAGCAGCCAGCCCGCGTGCAAAAACTCCCATTGACTTCATAATTTTGGTGGCTAGAAAATTAGACTCTAGAACTTTCATGTGAGATACTTAGAGTTGATTTATCGTATCGTCACTTATAACGATATACTCAGTATAGTTTCATAAATTAGAGTTTGAGGAGATTAAAATATATGCAGGTTCTATCCTAACTCAGAGATAAATAGGTTGTTTCTGATAAACCCTCAGGTCAAGAAAATATAAGTCAAAGCAATTCAGAACAAAAAAGTCGCAGATGTGAAAGCATAACAAAGTATGATGAATAGTAACTAAAGTAAAATAATACATAATCAATATATAATAAACAATAAATTATTAGATCGTCACTTAATTAATGATAATTGTCTTTAAAAAAAATTTTTGCTTTATAATTAATAAAGTCATTCTATTATTGTCATTTTACGTATAAAGTCACTCAATCAATTTGAGTAATATTTTTCGGTTGATTTTATTGATGTCGAATTTTTTTAAAGCCAATAAAAAAAAATTATCCATTTTAATTATTTCATTGACCTACTCCACTTGTTCTAGTTCGCTAAAATTATATGGATTGAAATTCTTTTTTTTTAATAAAAAACCTCTTTATTTTACATATATCGATCCTCTCCCAAAAATGCAGAGGAAGAAGATCCGAAAAGAGTCCTACACAGAGAGAGAGAGAGAGAGATGGGGAGAGAGGGGATCAATTTATGTAAAATAAGAGGCACTATAAGAAAATGCATATATAGCTACAGAATACGTTATAGCTAAATGTGAAAATTTTTATCGATAAATGCTTTAGCCGCACAAAAAAAAAATTCATAGCATTCATAGCAAGATGTAGCGTAACTAAAAGTCAACTACATACTTTACATGGTCCGTGGTTAAGGACTAATAGTCTATTTGGCCAAGCTTCTCAAATCAGCTTATTTTGAGAAGTGCTTCTTTTTAAAGTGCTTATCAAAAAAAATACTTTTCGTGAGAAGTAATTTGTGTTTGGCCAATAAATTCAAAAAACACCTTTGAGCAGCAATTAGTGTTTGGCCAAACTTTTGAAAAGTGCTTTTAAGTGTATTTTTTACAAAAGTGCTTTTTAAATAAGTGTTTTTAGGGAGAAACTACTTTTTTTAGCTTCTGAAAAACAGTTTCTGCTGCTCCCTATAAGCACTTATTTTCTCAAAAGCTTGGTCAAACACCTCATTTTTTTTAAATAAGTGCTTTTTAGGAAAAATAAGCACTTTTGGCCTTTTAGAAGCTTAGCCAAACAAGATATAATACTTATAGCTGCGAGATATTTTTGTTGTAGCTATGATGGTAAAATATTCTTGCCACAAAAAATATACTCATAGCAAGTGATTTTTTTTTCACGACAAATAATAGTGATAGCTATCTTCATATTGTAGCTACAAGGTATTGTATTGTAGCAAAAAAATTATATTTATTTGCCACGTAAATTTAAATTTTTTAGCTAATTCTATAGCTTAATCTTGTGGCAATAATGCCCGTATTCAATTACAGATAGAAAAATTCGTAGCTATCAATTAAATTATTTGCCACAAACATACTCATATTGTAGCTAAATATTCATACTTTTAGCCATGAAATACATAGTGCAATAAAAAAAAATATTTGCTATGAAAAGTGAAATTTATAGTTATGTTCTAGATACATGACAATTAAAGGGTTTATGTTTAGTTATAAATTTAAAAATTCATAGCTAAAATCTCATTCTTTTTTATCACAAAAAATAAAATTGTAACAATTAATTTTTCACTTACCATGAAAATAAAAATGTGTAGTCATATTCATACTATGTAGTAACTATATGTGTGTGTATTTAACTACGGATTCAAAAGTTTTATAGTTATTAATTGAAATTTTTTTCATAAATATAGTATAACCATTTTAATTCATATAATGTGGATGAAGTTTATTTTAGGCATGAAATTTATAGATAATTATAGCTAAATATATATTCTTCAATTGAATAATAAACGGAAAAAAAAAGTTTAAAGAAAAGACTTATAAATGTTCAATATTATCATTCAAAATAACAAATTACTATTTTATTCAAACATATCAGTGTACTTTTACAAAAAAAAAAAAAATTATTTATGTTCTCTTCGATTTTGATGCCTTCGTCACTCCTCCACAAGTTGTAATGACCGTCAATCTTGAGTTGCAAACATCATTCAAAACTTTTCTTCCCATCTAACTATAATTTTTAATATATAAAAATAAATATGAGTAAGGCAATTCAATTAGAAGAATGATATATAAGAGTATTTTTTTTAAAAAAAAAAGATAAACTATAACAATTAAAATCAGTACAATCAACTAAAAAAATGATCAATAGCAAACATAATGTATAATATTATATGAACTTAACGTAGAAAAAAGGTATATTTTTATCCTTCAAACATATCAATAATGTGTAGGTATTTAGACAATTATTGCCACGATAGTTAGCAATTATAGCAAAAACGAGAAACTAGTTTTGTCAATTTGATTTCCGTAGCTAAGAGATTTTATAAATTTATATACAACTATGAAATTCAGATATTTGTGGGTATTATTAGATAATACCTGCAAATTTTAAATTCATAACTTAGATTTCGTAGCTATAAATACATTGTGTTGTAGTTAGGGTTTCATGCACTATATATTTGACCCACATAATTTCAGCAGATCAGCTCAAGTGAAATGAGATAATACGGGTTAGTTATCAATATATATTATTTGGCCATCTAGTTTACCAACATGATCAAAATATACACGATATACATATACTATCAGTGTATATGTTGTGTATAGATATGTATATTATATGTATAGAATACATATATATAAGTACACACTGCCTATAAACTTTGTGCATAATATGTAAATTAGATGATCGAATAGTTCAAACCCATAACTATTATTACGATAAAATAATTAAAATGAATAGCTTTTCTAAATGATTGAATGGTTCATGTAATTGTCCCAACAATAAAATGGTTGAAATTAGTAGCTTTTCTAGATAACGGTCCATTCCTATAATTATCCCAACAATAAAATGGTTGAAAAGGGTTGCTTCTTTTTTCTTTCAAAAAGTCTAGCTTAAAAAATTTCATTTTAGCAAAATCAATCGAAAATATCACATAAATTGATTGAGTGACCTTATAAGTGAAATGACAATAACAAAGTAATTTTCCGATTACAAAATTTTTGAAAAATGACTTTTTAAGACAATTATGGTTAGTTGAGCGTATATATTCAGAAAATAAAGGTAGGGGAGATAAGGATGCTCAGACGGATGGGTCGGCATACTGAGAGAGATGTGATCAGGAATAAAGCTATATGGGGCATGATGGGTGTGGACTCCACGGCAGATAAATTGAAGGAAGCGACACTGAGATGATTTGGGAGTGTGAAGAGGAGATTTATAGATGCACCAGTTAGGAGGTGTAAGACGGTAGGTTGTAGTAGATTTTAGGAGAGATAGAGATTGGTCGAAGAAGAATTGGGGAAGGTGAATAGACAAAACATAACACATCTTCATCTTACTGAGGGCATGACCCTAGATAGAAAAATATGAAGGTCGAGAATCAGTATAGAAAGTTAGTAGATAGTTGAGTGTTGTCACACTCTTTTATGGGAGAGGTTGGGAGAAAATCTCCTCTTCTCCTTATTAGTAGTGTTATTAACTAGTGCTCTCGTAATAATTTACTCTTTAATTTTTATTCATATTGTTTTTTGTTTTGTTTATTTTATTATTTTGTTGAAATATTTTCTTGAACCGAAAATTTATCGAAAACATTATTTTTACCTAATAAATATATATATATATATATATATATATATAAGAATTTTGTATATTTTATATTATTATTATTAATTGAATGACTGTCTGAAAAATTAGCTCGGATTATTTATGAAGTGTAGGTTTTATTTGGGTAATCTTTTGTGATTATACCAATGCATAATTGGAAATTTGGGACCTAAGTTTACAATTCACAATGCATGCTTCTTTAATTTTTGTCTTTAATTAGAGAAATAAGGAAAATATGACTATCCTAAGCCTACAACTTAAATGAGAAATTAGGCATTGATTAGATTATTAAAAACTCTATATGAGTCTAAATGCAAATAAATTTAAACAACAAATACCTAACACAAGTTTTCTTTCTCTATTTTCTAGTAGTATTTATTTTTGGTGGCTGAAAAATTGGATGGGTGACTTCTATGAAGCATCATTTAATTTAGGGTATCTTTGGTGGATATCCCAATGCAAAATAGTGGGAATTATCTATAGTCTTCAATTATTTATCGTGTTTTAGATAATTAGTTTTAAAAATCATAATATATATATAACTTGAGACAGAGAAAGTATTGATTACCCCTATATTTTTCAAATTAGCTTACTAGCTCGTGTAATTATTTGTAAATCAATATTACTTTTAAATTTCAACATGAAATAAAAAAAAAACTAAATTTGAAAAAATTGATTTGAGAAGTATTTTAAATAAAATAATGATTGCACTCATAAACTTCACGTTGAAGAGTGAACCTATTGTTTAATTATAGGTCAATTTTAATTTTAATTTGTTACTGTTAAATTATTTACACTATTGATGCACAAAATATAAATAAACTCTAAAAAGTACATAAACAAGAAATAAGTTAAACCTAAATCGTGCATGATTGCTATGTAATCACCACAAAAAAATGTGGGAGGATGAACAAAATTCATTTATTTTTTATCAGAAGTCTAAGGTTTGAATTTTGGAAAATAAAAAAACTCTGATGTGAAGAGTTTCGATCAAACATTCTACTTTTGTTGCATCAATTGGAACCAATATCACTGCGTTACCTCGAGGCTTGTAACGAACTTATAAACTATGGTGGTGATTCGTATAATGAGGATCGAAAAAATGGCGCATGATATTATTTATTACGATTTTTTTGAGATTTAATACTAAAAATCCTAATAGTTTCCAGTTTTTCTAATTTAATGGATCTTATACGATACAATCTCAAATTGAATATCAAGCACCAAGAGAAAAAAAAGATACCCCCTCCGTTTCAAAATAAGTGATGTTTTTAGCTTGGGCACACCTCTTAAGAAAATTACTCATTCTTAGAAAGTAAAATGTATTTTTACCCACTTACCCTTAATAAATATCTTGAAAAAAATAATTCTTTAGTATTTTAATAATTATGTAAAACTCTCTCCATTTAAATAAGAGTAAAATTGGAAGAACATCATTAATGTCTTCTTGATTATATAAAACACCACTTATTTCGAAACAAAATCGAAAAACTAAAACATCACTTATTTTGAAACGGAGAAAATACTACTCATGTGTAGACTAGGGGTGGAGTGGGGGGTGGGGGGTGAAGCTACTTAAAAGAAATAGAAAAAAGACAAAAGCAAAGATTTCATAATGTTTAGACAAAATTGGCTTATTGGTTAAGCCAATTAAATAAGGTCTCCTCTAATAATAATGCCAAAGAGTTTGCTTGTAATATGCTCCACCTTCTAATCAATACATTTTTCCTTAAAAACAAAACTTGTCCTCCTTTTCACCAAGCTACTAATGTTGTTTTTTTAGCATGCTTGAGAGAACCATGTCCTTATATTCATTTATATAAAAAGAAAAAATTGCATATGTCCATTAAACAATATCGAGTAGTAATGAGAATGAATTATTTTATTTTGGTAGATAACGCTTTCTCCGTATGAGTCCTACGCTATATAAAAATAAATAAATTTTAAGTTTAATTTAATTTCAAAAGCGAATTCATGATACGAGAATTATTCAAATTCTCCTTATCCTACCGATGTGATACTTAACACCCCGTTTCACGCTTAAGATTAGAAATTTAGAGTGTGTACAATTTAATATGGGAGCTCAATATTAATTAATAATCTAGCTCTGATACCATGTAAAGAAATGAATCTTGAGTCTAACGGCTAACTCAATCCCAAAAACTAGCTAATAAGAGAGAATGCCCAAATTCATATAAGAAGTTGAAATTTTTTTCATCCCATCGATGTAAAACTTAACACACAGTACGAACTTAAATTAGTTGGATTTCAATATAGATATTATACATCGAATAAAAATTAAAAAAAATAATCACTATGAATAATTGTGAGGGGATATGATTGGTGCAGAAACAAAAAGTTGTCATTTACGTTTCGAAAGTAAATACATATATACTTACTCGATCGCTCTCGGACAATTATACAAAATTAAATAAATTTAATTTTTACAGTTAACAATTAAATTAAAGTAAGATTTATATAATTATAATTAAATAACAAATTGTGTATATATAAAAACTAGATATTTCGCATTTATCGTATGATATACACACTTTATACGAGTAATTTTTACTTATATACGTGTAAACATATTACTAATAATTTATTTGGTCAAACACATATTAATAAACATAGTCTATCATTAACTTCCCCTATGTGTCTCGACAATCAATACTATGTCATATGCGGATAACATACACTATGGCACCTCCCCTTGGATATGTGTGTCAACTCACTCATCACTAAGGAAAATAGATACGGGCTAAAGGTTGATTCCTAGTGCAACCCCATCACGATCGAAAAGTCTTCTGAGTCTCCTCCCACTGTTCTTACCCAAATCTTCGCATCATTGGACATGCCTTTGATTTCCCTAATATAAGCCACAAGAACACCTCTAGACTCTAAACACTTCCGTAGAACATCCCTGTGGACTTTGTCGCATGCTTTTTTTAGATTGATAAATACCATATCTACACTCTCTCAAGTATGACTTAATAACTTAATGCCCCTATAGTTATTGCAATTTTGGATATCACCCACATTCTTGTACAACGGAATGATTGAACTCTACCTTCATTCTTCCAACATTTTAGATGTCCTAAAAGGTACATTAAACAACCTAGCCAATCACTTCAAGCCCGCTCTGCCTCCGTTCTTTCAAAAGCCCATCGGGATCTTGTCTGGCCCGATCGCTCTCCCCATTCCCCCTTGTCTTATGGACTTCCCCCCTCAAATTGCATAAATTGCACATGACATCTAAATTAATTCACCATGAACTACATAAACCATGTTAATCAATAGTTGTTAACTTGTTATTTTTTCTATCCAGTGTTTAGTACTCACTCACATAGGGATTCAATTAAATTTAAGTTCACATCAGAAAGTTTCACTTGGAAAATAAAGCATTATCTAATAAAACAATTTCATACTTAATAGAAATCGAACTCAAAAATTCTAATAAAAAAAATAATAATAATTGACATCCCATCGTAACCCTCATTGATTTAACCAAATAATTTACAACATCGACCTTTGTTAAGGTTTTTTTTTCATAATATTTATCTTCCATGTGATTTAAAATAAATGGAGTAACCAAGTTAAGTTTTTCTATGAATTAGTCAACTCATACTTATATCTAAATACATTTTAATTGTTTTCTACATTCACGTGGGAATACTTTTCATAGATGTGTTTGTTATTTTTTTTTCTTGAGATAGAATACTTTTTATTAAATGGGAACATAGATAATTCCTTTCACGTTGTGTGAACTTGTTTGGTGAGTCAAATAATATTTTTTTTTTAAAATGTGATTTTTTAAATTTTTTAAAAATATTTTAAATCATTAAATTATATTGAGTTATAATATTTTCTTTAATTTTAATTTATTTATATTTATATTCATAATAAAAATTAAAATTATGTGTTTTGATCCTGAAATCATATTGAAAATTATGTATCTATATTGTTTTGATTTGTTTATTCTTGAGCCAAAAAGGTCTATCGGAAACAACCTCTCTACCCCTGAGGTGGAGGTAAGGTCTGCGTATACCCTACCATTTTCAGACCCCATTTTATGAGATTATACTGAGTAAGTTGTTATTGTTGTTGTTGTTTATCCTGAAATCATCGAGATAAATTAGAACAAGAATATTGTCCTAATAAAACTATGGCGATTTTTTTCTGACTTTTAGGTCAGATTAATTGAATTTTTCATGAGAAAATCTTGCTTCAAAAATAAAACGCTGTCTATAAAAACGATTCATATTCAAAAATCGAACCCCAAATTTTTCATTAAGGAGTATGTAACACTCCTTCACGAAGTCACGATCTTTGAAAGTGACGCTGTGGGAACTTCAGTTGTGTTTTTGAAATATCAAAACTTTCATTTTCTTAAAATTTTAAATTGGACCCACTAAAATGCCAAAATATTCATCTAATAGTACAAACTTTTATTTCCCTTCAAAAAACGTACACAATTATTTTTCAACTTTTAGTGTTCTGAGTTTGAAATTATCGAGATAAATATTTTTAAAATAAACACGGGTCGTTTTATCGAGAAATAAATTATTTAGGATAATTAATTTTGAATTTAGTTATTTTGGGATTGTAATTCCACTCTTAATGAGTAATAAGAAATAATTAAATAGTCTCTGAATTAATTTTTGGATGAGTTTATCTCATGTTTGATTGGGATAAAATCTAAAAATAATTTATCCCAGAATTATAGTGTTATTTTTATCTCACCATCAATGTGGGATAAGTTATTTCGAGATTTTATTCTAAATAAACATGGGATAAACCCATATTTCTTATTCCTCATTAATGGTGAGATAACATTCTCGGAATAATTAAATCGGGGATTAATTATCTCGAATAACTTATTTTCCAACTAAACGACCCGTAAGTTCTTGACTCCGCGGAGAGCCATTGATTTTTCAATTTTTTTTAAAATATCTTAAATCATTAAATTATATTAATGTATAATATTTTTTTAATAATTTATATATATATATATATATATATATAAATTTTATTTAAATAATTTAATTTATTTATGTTTAAATTCATACTGAAAATTAAGTGTTTCAATCCTGAAATTGTCTAGATAAATTGGGATGAGGGAGTTTTGTCGTAATTAAGATGTGCACTTTTTCTTTTTTTTTTTTTGATTTTTCCTCTAATGTCCGATATTCGTTTCGAGGATCAAGACTAATTTGATTCCCACCAAAAAGTCTCACTTAAAAGTAAAATGCATCTTATCCAAAGTGACTTCAATTTAGAGCTTGAACTCGAAATTTTTAATTAAGAATAAAAAAAAATATTTTTTTTTTTACCCTATCTAAAAATTTCCCACTTTGTTTTTTCTTTAACTCTTTTAATAACTTAAATCCATAAATTCAGAGTTGAAAATAGAGAATGCTTGTCATTCAAATAACAATAACAATAATAAAAATCTATCCAGTACAGTCTCAAAAGAAATGAGGTCTAGGGAGGGTAAAGTATACGCAGATCTTAACCCTATTTAGAGACAGAAACTGTTTTTAATAGATCCTCGACTCAAGAATAAATAAATCAAAGTAATCTAAAAAAGAAAAAAGCGGACGAAACAAAACATGTTACTATGACTACTAATCCGACAGATAAGATAAACACCGCCATCCGAGTAAACCCTCTTGAAATATCAAAACTTTCATTTTGTTACTCCCTCTGTTCCACTTTAATTGTCAGGATAAGATTTACACACTCATTAAGAAACAATTAATAGGGATGATAATTTAACTAATATAGCCCAATTAATTTAGAGTGAAGAGTGAAAAACACACCTAAAGTATCATGTTTTTTTGAGTTTTATACCCGAAATGTGTGAGTTTCCTACCTGGACTACCACTAAATATTTATCGAAACACACCTAAACTATCAACTGATCACTTTTCCTACCTGATATTTCAGGTGAGAAAAGTGAGTAATTGATAGTTGATGTGTGTTTTAATAAACTTTTGGTGATAGTTCAGGTAGGAAAATTAAACACCTGATAGTTCGAGTAGGAAACTCAAAAAACCTGAATACTTTAGGTGTGTTTTTGACCCTTCACTCATTAATTTTTTGAAAACATGCAATAATAATTCTTTTCACATTTTAGAATGACTTTAAATATTAAGGGTAAAATCAAAAAAATATGATCAATTATCTCTTGAATTTTAAAATTAGCAATTAGTTTGAAACAACTATTTTAAATATACCAATCAATTAAAACGCACTAAAATGCCACCCCCATCCCACTGCCCCCCCCCCCCCCCCTCTCCCTCTCTCTCTCTATCTCTCCCTCTCTGCAACACGACAGTAGCCGGATCAAGAAAACCTGCTCATCCATTTTTCGATAATCTATACATACGATTATCAGTTACGCATCTGTATATGTGTATATATATATAATACCCACAAACAAAATACTATAATAATATACTATTGTACTATATATCATCTCCATAGTAGTAGAGGAAGTAGGAGAACGAATAATTTTTTCCAACACTTATAAATCCAAGGTGATGTTTGTTGTTCACCGCTCCTCACCTCGACTCAATTATTTCCTACCCAGAAACCCCATTTTTCAATTCTTCAATTCCATCATGTTTTCTTGAATTGCTGATGTTTATGTTTATGTTACCTTCTCATGTAAAGAGAACTTGCAGAAGCCCTCTGGATCCGCTATTGTCATTGTTTCCTTTTCCTGCAAAGAAGAGCTGTTAAACGCTTCGAATCTTAACCTACAAGTTGCGAAATTTGTTTTTTCAGAATACCCAGAAGAAGAAAAGGTGGGGAAACAGAGATGAAATGCTTCTATTTCACCAAGGATGAAGAAGGGGGAACGTTGAGTTCGAGGGAATCAAAGGTTTCATGGGTTCGTTCGTTGAGTGTGGCGTCGAGCAGCGTTGATACTCGGAAGTCTAGGTCCGATTTGGACTCGGAATCGAAGGATTTCACTGAGTCCTTCGAATTTTACGAGTTCTTGACTCAGCGGAGAGCTAATGATCTGCGAGTATTCAGCTTCTCGGAGCTGAAAATGGCGACCAAGGGTTTCAGCAGAGGCCTGATGATCGGTGAAGGAGGATTTGGGTGCGTTTACAGAGGGGTTGTTGGTGCTCCATGTGCGGATTCGAATATGGAAGTTGCTATTAAACGATTGAATCGCCATGGTTTCCAGGCATGCTTTTCTCCTTAATATTTCAATGCTTTACAGTATCAGTTTAAATAATCAAGTCTGTTATAAGGTAATTAGTGGCCATTTTTTACAGGTTTTTTACAGGTTAAAGTTCACTTAGTCTCTACATTATAGGTGCATATGACTTCAATCCTTGTTACCAATTTATCAAATACTGTTTATCACAGAGATAGAAATTTACTTGTAATTTCTAATATTCAAAATCTATTTTATAAAGTATATTAATGTAGTGTGATTTAATCCTGAAAATAGATCAAATTAATCATCAATCTGCGAAAAGTGTTAAATGAATTGAAATGAAATGATTATTACGAAAACTAGGACTCAAGATCATCCACCAGGATATGGATATTTCTTAGTTAAGTGTTGCTTTAATAACATCCATGGCTTTTATCAGCAAGAGCCTGATAAAGAATGGACCTTTTGTTCTCAGACTTGTAATGTCACAAGATGCACCTTTCTTCTAGTTGTTTGAGCATTAAATCTTCTTTTTATATTATTTTCTTTTAGGTTTTTGCATATTATAACTTCTACTTTTGCACTTTTAACTTAATTTTCTCACCTATCACCTCCCAGCTCATTTATCTTATGTGTTTCATAAGATAAAGCTGACTTTTCCTACAATCATCTTATGTGTTTCATTTTTCTGTGGTCTAGTATTCAGGGGCATAAGGAGTGGATTAATGAAGTAAACTTTTTAGGTGTAGTGAAGCACCCAAACTTAGTGAAGCTAATCGGTTATTGTGCGGAGGATGATGAAAGAGGGATGCAACGTCTTTTGGTCTATGAACTGATGCGTAACAAAAGCTTGGAGGACCATCTGTTGGCACGATCAGCAGCTCCTCTCTCCTGGACTTTGAGATTAAAAATTGCACAAGATGCAGCTCGGGGATTAGCCTATCTGCATGAAGAAATGGATTTTCAGGTGATTTAGAGTTCTTATTTTAGAATCGATTACGTATCTTCACATCTGGTAGTTCATGTGTTTTATTTACTGCCTCAGCCCGTTTCTTTCTACAATGTTTCCTTATTAAAGAAAAAGTTGTAGCTAGTTTGTTTACATGATCAGTTGAAGAAGTCTTCTTCTGACAGAGGAATAAACTTTCTTGCAACTTGCGAGTCTACCTTAAATATCATGTCTACAAATACTTGAGTCAGGCATGTTTATTTGGGTATTGCATTTATGCGTTAGTAGAGGTGGAATACATGGCTGTTGAAATCCCTTTAATATTTTTCGTTTTCAAGGAAGAAAACTTCCCTTTCTTGTCTCTCAGTCCACGGATGATGAGTAAATCAAATGACTACATCCCTTTAATCCAGTTGGACAGGTATCTGGATTACAAATAGTTGCCTGATTTACCTTATCTAATTGAAAAGGGAAATAAGAATAAGAATGCCCTTGGCTAAATTCGTAAAGATGTAAAGACAGATGTAGATGAAATTCTTTATTGATTATCAACTGGAGGATAGTAAAATACATTAGGTGAATATAAGTAAAATATGACAAAAGGAACAAGGAAGACTAGCTGAGAGAAGGAAGACTAGCTGAGAGATGGGCTTGGATGATAGGTAAGATGCCAAAGAGAATCATTTGACTGGATTAGTGTGACCAAGATAAATCTGACGTTTAACCAAGCTTAAAGCAGTCTGTCTCTTCAAATTGCTTCGTATACCTAATTCACCATTTATTTGCTTGGTTTTTGGACAAGTTACCAAAAGAATAAAAAGGCCCATTCAGAACATTGGGCTTAAAGCATATGGAGCATTACACGTTCATTCTTTTCCTCACACAGTCTTGAAATCTGGATGGCAATTGCTTTTGCAATTCTGCATTTTGTCCAAATTGTGCGTTCTAGAATTAAATCAATAGTTTTCAATTTGAGTTTGTTAATTAGAGAGCAAACCCACTAAAACCTTTTTATTTATGTTTGTAAATCCCTAAGAGAAAACATGAATTTGTTGGTGCAATAGAAGCCCAGCACAAACTTTCTATTGTTAACAGTACCTTGATATATTCAGGATTGTAGGTCTCTCGTCAGCACTACCAATTTCTAATCTTTGACATTTCTAGTTCTAAACTTTTTCGTTGTGTTATTTTTTCTTTGCTGTCTTTGTTTCAGTTGATATTTCGAGACTTCAAGCCATCAAATATTCTTCTGGATGAAGACTTTAACGCAAAACTCTCAGACTTTGGACTGGCTAGGCAAGGTCCAGCTGCAGGACTAACCCATGTGTCAACATCAGTAAGTATCTTTTTTCTTCCCTATTTCTATTTTCTGATGATCTTTCCCTTCTATCAAGGGGGATGGTGTTCCTTGGTGTCAATTGGTCTCAATCTGGAACTAGTAATTTTTTTCCCTCACACCATCAGTCCCAAAGAAGAACGACTTTTTCTAAATTTAGAAACCAGTGGAGCTTAAAATTCTCATTTTACCCTTAATGAAATAATCTATAGCCACCGAAATGTCTATGACATGTTTTAGACCAAAAGTTTCAAATGTCTCTTGTGCATTTCCTGACTTAGCAATTCCTCAGGTTGTAGGTACAGTAGGCTATGCAGCTCCAGAATATGTCCAGACTGGAAGACTCACTGCTAAAAGTGATGTTTGGAGCTTTGGAGTTGTTCTCTATGAGCTCATCACAGGAAGGAGAGTGTTGGAACGAAATCTTCCTCGAGCTGAGCAAAAACTGTTGGAATGGGTAAGACCCTACGTTTCAGATACAAAGAAATTTCATTTTATTCTTGACCCTCGACTTGAAGGGCATGATTGTATCAAGTCAGCTAAGCGACTTGCATCACTGGCCAACAAATGCCTCTCAAAGAATGCAAGATCTCGCCCTAGAATGAGTGAGGTCGTTGATACGCTGGAGAATATTATAACTGATGCAGCAGCTCAAGCTGAAGCAGTGTCTGGAACACTGAAAGAAGCAGAACATGTGAATGAAGAAGCTGCAAATGAAGAAGTCGATGCAAAGGAAGAAGGAAAAGAGGTAGTTGAATCAGGAAAACCAGAAAGCAACAACCAAAAGTGGGGTTTCGACTTCAAAGAAATGGTCAGCTTTAGGAACAAATCCATCGGTAAGATAGATTGGAGGAATTGGACAGCAGGTTTAGTCAAAACATCGTAACATACTGTCCCTCGTGTTCTGCAGACTGGCTAAAGGATCATTTTTGTATTTTAGAATCGAGATATCCGGCAGCTTTGCGGATATATGTTCTGCAAAGAGGTGTAAATTTAGTAGGAACATCATCTTCTCTTCTATAACACATAATGCAGGTTCATTTTCCAAATCTTGTATTTGGCCTAGGAAGTGGTTAGTTCACAATTGGAATGCATTTCCACTTGTAGTTTGTATAGGGAACAATCCTTTTTCTCTCTTAAGAGTCCTCTAATCCTCCACAGAGGCAACTTTTTACATCAGCACATCCAATCTCACCAGGTCACTGCAATGGCCGAGAACTAATTAGAGGGCAATATGTTCTATGATCTTGGTTTTGAAGCAACTCGGAATCGACAAGAGTCTCAAGTCTATACAAATCAAATACAATGTATAAGATAGTTATATACCTAAGAAAATACACAATGACATGGATGTTAGGGTATATGTGGAACTTAACAAGGACCACAGAGAAGCTAATTGGAAGTTTTGTATCATTTTCAATGTCATTATACACTATTTAAGAAGCTAAAGTTAGAAACTAGTTCAACTTTCAATGGAGTGTTACACCAGTACTTCCTTTTAAAAGTATTATTTATATGATTATGAAATTATTTTATAAACAAAACCTTAAAGATTTAAAAAAGAAATATTTAAAAAATGAATGGTTAGCCTGCTCATGACCTTTTCAGGACTAAGTTGGGTTGGCCATATTAAGACTATCAAACGAACGATGGATCCGTTCTAACTCATCAAATTCTTTTAACTCAATGGAAATGACCATATGAGCCCCTCTTGAACTTGATATGTTGGAGGCTTCAAAAGTAGTTGAGGATAACCAAGAATATTCAAAGGAAAAAGCAAAATATTATTGTGAATAAGGATATGGGTGGACCAAATTCAGGCCCATAAGAGTGGACCACGGTCTCATCCACTGGTGGCCCTTTTACCAAATTCAGTTCCAGATAAAACACACCTTCTCTGACCAACCAACAAGTGTCATTTGCACTTTTGCTACTATTTTGTCCGGATCTTTAATTTTTGTTCTCAGAATAAATATTTTTTTCGCAAGATATAAATTTATATTTTAATATCATAATATTTTATAAATTATGTCTCGCGCCTTTAAAGAACTTATGTCTTATTGACAAGAGAGGGTTGTTCAAATAATAAGCACTCTTCACCTCCAATTCTAATGTTGCAGGTTCAAGTCACCATGGGAGCAAAGAGGTAAGAACTTCTAGAGAGGACTAAAAAAAAAAAACTTATGACCTGTTAAGCATAATTTCGATATTGAAAAATGAAAATTAAAAATTCTTTTATTTAAAAGGCAAAAATTAAATCGTGCAGTTAAATGAAACAACATTCATGATTTTAAGTTAACAGTGTAAAAAATATTTATAATAAAATTACAAATAAACTTTTATGATGTACATTAATTAATAACCTAGTAAACATAATAAATAAATTGCCATCATAAATTAAACTTTGATAGTGTAAAATTTTTATATATTTTATTTATATATACCTTAAAATCCTTTCATTAAATGTCCATCCCTCTTTATCTTTCCCTTTCCTACTGCCCACCCTAAGAAAAAGTACAAAATAAACTTTGACATTTTTTAATTTTCTTTTTTTGTGAGTTTAGATCCTTACTAAATAGAATTTGAAACCTATGCAAACATAATTTGTATACTTTTGAATTTGAAGAAAAATATTAATTTATAAACTCAAATAATTTTTCACGATTTCTTACTCTGCGGTATGTTCTTATTAAAATAGCTAGCAACATCTTTATTTATAATGATATAAAATTTATTTTAATTTAAAATAGAAAAATCAATTATTATATAATTTTGATTATAAATTTTATCTAGATATGAATTAAATTATTAAATTCTAGCTAATTTTGATGTACTATAAATTTGAATTAATTTTTCTAATATTTTTCCCTAATTCAAAATTTTATATCCAATTTTTAATGCACTTATTACCCTTTTTTAATTTATTGAAGTATTTTCTCTTCAATCTTTAATTGTTGGAACACTTTTTCTTTAACCTTTAATTGTTGGAGCACGTTCCCTCCAACATTTCAATTGCCGATGCACTTTCACTCGAATATTTTAATTTTGTTGATGCATTTTCTTATTCACCTTTAATTGTTGAAGCATTTTCTCTTCAACATTTCAATTGTTGATGCACTTTCTCATCAACCTTCATTTGCTGATTCATTTGTAATCAACTTTCAATTTCTTTTGCCCACTTTTATCTAAATTTTAGAAAAAAAATTTCCCTCTTGTTCCATTTTTGCTTACGCCTATTTAAGTCAACAATATTTTTTGTATCATCCTCTTAGCATGATTGGTTTTCATGCATATATTATTGGCCCGATGTTTGCCAACATAATTATTGGCCAGCCAACACATATTGGCTAGTGTCGCCCATCGACAGCAGAAGTTATTTGATTCTCTACCAAGATCATCGAAAATCTGATACTAATTTGAAAGAAAATTTTTATTCGTAAACTCAAATAATTATTCACAATTTCCCATTTTGTAATCTGCACTCCTATAAAAAATAGTTAGCAGCACTCCCATTTATAATAATACAAAATCTATTTTAACTCAAAATAGAAAAATCTATTCCAACATAATTCTGACTATAAATCTTATTTAAACATGAATTAGAATACCAATTTCCAATTCTAATTTTCTACAACTTCAAATTATTTTTTTCCAATAAATAAGCTATGACCCTCTTTAAATCATTCTATAATATTTCAGTGGGTTGCCGCAAGAAATGTCGTCATAGCTCTTGTAACATTAGATCAATTTTATGATCAGTTATAAATGTTATTTTAATTATATTATTGTTATTATTATTTATAGAAAAATCATATAATATACTGCAAAAAAATATATAAATAAAACGCAAAAGATATTTGTAAAATTATATTCTTCAATTTAAATAGTAAAAATATAATGTGCATACATCATATTATTTTTAGACCCTATTTATAAAATTACATGAAATTATTGTAAATTGTAACTGATTATTGAAGATCATTTCTTCTTATAATGTGAGATGTCATATGGCCCATGGGTTTTGTGTGGTTCAAACAAAATGCAAATTTAAGATCAAACTTACCTTGGTGTATGCAGAAAGTGATGCATTTGGTCCAAAAAAAAAAAAAAGGACCCAAATTGTGTTCACTTCAATGTCCACTTCCATCTTAGTCCAAGTTTGTGTTAGAAATCTCAAAACGACATTGCGGTCGAAATAGAATCTACTTGAATTTAGGATTGCTATTCGAAAATTTGTAGAACACTGAAATTCGTATCTCATATCTACTTTTTATGAGAAAGGATTTCTTCAAAGGGCTGGGTCAACTATTCAATCAAATGCTGTTTTGAGCATGTTTTCGTCTCTTCTTGATAAATAAGTCGACTATTTCTTTGCAAAACTATATTCAGTTTCGTATGTGACAATTCCGTCAAGATTGCGGAATAATGATAGGATCATAAGGGGTGATCTTGAAATTTTGAACCCCCTTTTATAATTTATTTTAGAAAACGACCTTAGTTTATTTTTTTTCATATGAAAAAAGATGTTTTTTCCCTTGCTATACATAATGCAGTTTTAGTGAACAACAAATTTTAGTAAATTGTAAGGATCGCCATGAGCTTATTGAATCCGGAAAGATACTATCAGTGTTTGACAAAATTTCCTTGAGAACATTATCTTCAATATATTGTCTCAAAAGCTTCACCACTTTATGTAACTCTTCACCAATTTGATACTCAAAAGATTATACTAAAATATGACCACTTTTAGAATAGAGCACCAATGGTTTCTTTGGAGGGGGACCCCAAAATGGCCTCTGATGTTGGAAAGAACAAATTGAGTTACAACTTTCTGCATTCTCCTGTGACTACTTCTCTTTACATCTTTGATGAATAACATCAAAATTCCCACTACCATTTCCCTTTTTAACTTTTTTTGAACCTACCCCTCTTTCTATTATGAAAGGATAAAAAGCCCCCATGTATCCCCCACATACTAAAAAGGGGGATGTAACATATAGAGAAAGCTGAAATAGACATAAAACAAGAACTTGACTTTGAAAGGTAAGAAACTTTTCATGAGGGTGGAAAAGGTTTCCAATATCAATGATGCAAAATAGCACTTTGCATTCCCTTACTGTGTTAAAAGAAAAACATTTAGATATCGTGCATAACTCATATCTAAACCAGCTACAAAACGGCACCTTAGTGACTTGTGAGCAATCTATAGGAAGTATTGGATATTTGGATTCAATACATTAGCCAAAATAACTGTACAATCAGTCAGCTGATTCTGCAAATGTGCAGGTTCTTCAGCAGCCTCATCAACTACTTATCAAGCATGAGAAAACATGAAAGGCAAAAAAAAGGAACAAGAAAGGCATCTTTCAATCATTAGTTTTAAATTACTTAGCATAAAGGGGAGAAGCAGAAGGTCTTGGATAAGCAACTGAAGCATTTCTACTAGGGACATCACCAGCACTCCGTCTGCGTGGTCTAGGCCGGTTGTTACCGTGGCTGCGAGTATTTCCTGCATCTTTACATTGCTGATAAAGTTGCTCCAGTTCTTTAACAATGTCACTCATGCTTGGTCTAAACCGAGGATCTTTGGATAGGCACCGCAAGGCAAGGTTAGCTACTTTAGTCGCCACGTCCATTGAATACTGACCTTCAAGACGGGTATCCAGAACGCGGAAGACCTTACGTTTGTTACCCAGGTAAGGTTTAGCCCACTCCACTAGGTTGTGTTCTCCGGATGGTCTATTCTTGTCGATTGCCCTACGACCAGACAGCATTTCAAGGAGGACGACTCCAAAACTATACACATCACTCTTGCTAGTTAAATGACCTGTATCAAACAGATGAATCAAAAGGGAGATGAGTAAATAGATAATTCAGGGTACAAGTGATTTGTGAAACGGTTTAACACAACATGGAAAGTCAATCAAGAGTACAAGAATGCATCAGCTGAATAAAGACTCGACATCAAGAAACAAAAGTCAGTCCAGCACCCAAAAGGAACACTGACGAATCGTGGACTAGGAGATGGAGCACAGTGCAAAAGCATCATACATGAATGAGGTTCTTGAGAATAAGAATGTGAATTAAAAAGTAAAAGAGAAAACTGCATGTTAAATGGATCTTGGATAAGAGGAGATGTCCCATCTTAGATGCAAAGATGTCCTGATCAGTATCTAATATCCTAAATTTCGATACTCTATGGAAGCTGGGCCACATGGGAACAACAGAGGAAACTAACACACTAGTCGGGGGGAAAAGAAACCGTACCAGTGGCCATGTATTCTGGAGCTGCATATCCATAGGTGCCCATAACCCTTGTGGAGACGTGGCTTTTATCACCCGTTGGCCCATCCTTGGCTAATCCAAAGTCTGAGAGTTTGGCGGTGTAGTTCTACAATGTTATAACAGAAACAGCACCAAGTAAGCACAGGTTTGGTGGTTCATAATAAGCAAGAAAATGCACAAAGATCTAATTCACAGTGGACACATACTGAATCGAGCAAAATATTCGAGGTTTTGAAGTCTCGATATATCACTTTTGTCTCAGCACTGTGGAGAAAAGCAAGTCCCTTTGCAGCTCCTAGAGCAACCTTCAAGCGCAGTTTCCAAGATAGAGGCTGGAAATAAGAACCTCCTGTTACAGAACATACACTTTTACTCCAAAGGCGTCGATGATCATAGTTTGAAGTCGAAACTACGAAATAGCAGGGACAAAGAACTCACTCCTAAACAAATGGTTTTCCAAGCTGCCCCGAGGCATGAATTCATAAACCAAAAGCCGGTGTTCATCCTCCAAGCAATAGCCAATCAACTTTACAAGATGAGGATGAGAAAACTGTCCCAAATAGTTTACTTCTGCCTAAACACATAGAAGCACAATACAAATGAGAACACGGGCAACCTTGTGACATTCAAAATAAGAAAGTGTTATCATTTTAACAAACGCAGCAATAGGTAAGGCCAACAGTTCATCAGCAGAAATGGAGTCAAGATTTGAAGTATATGGATTCTAAACTTGCCTCGAAACCCGTAATTCGTCTTTGTTACTAGGTTCACACCCAAATGTTTATACATATTTAATGAATTTCTTAATAAAAATACAGGGACTAAGCAAAAAGCTACTGAATTCATCGAACCCGTAGAAAATGATCTAGCCCTGCCTCTGAGTTCATGGGATAATCAGTGGACTTAAGTTTAAAGGGAGTCGTACATGTTAGAACATAAGAAACTCACCAGCCATTCCCTGTGACCTTGAAAACCTTCTTGATTTAGCCTTTTCACAGCAATGATCACACCTGTCCCAGGCTTGGTAGCTGCGAACGTGTTCTCATCGATCCACCCTTTGAAAACCGAGCCAAATCCACCTTCTCCGAGCACACTATCGGGGCGAAAGTTCCTAGTGGCTGTTTTGAGATCAGAAAAACTGAAGCTCTTCAAATTGGGAGACTGCAATATCTCTCCTTCACTTCTGGTAGCTGGTGGAACCCTGGAGCTTGAATTGCTATCATAACCATCTGTGCTAACAGATCTTGAATTTAGCCCTGTAACAATTCTCTTAATATATTAGATAACTTGCTTTGGATGCCACTATCCATCAAAAATTAGCAAACAATTAACCTCATTAGACCACAAAAATTTACTTAAACCAGAAACACAACAAGCTAATGTTAATCGAGACAACTATTATTACCAAATAGAGAGTCCTAAAGATTAAGTCCAACTAGCCACTTGCTGAAACCCAAACTTATATGACTATTATGAATAAATTGATGGTATTTAAGTTACATGAACAAAGACATGAACTATTTTGCAGAAACCCTCCTATAAAAGATTTTGAATTTGCAAATTTTGCAGTTCTCATAAATTCAGTTCAGCTAAAGAAGAAACCTTTAAAATATGAATTACCTGTATGAAATGGGCTTTCAGCTTTAATTCTAGCACTCAAACATATCCCCATTAGAAGAAAAAAATCACTCCTTTAGCTTCTCCTCCTTCTTCACAAAACTTCTCTTGCTTCTGTAGATCACAGAACACACAACCACTTGTGAAAGGAAAAAAAAGACAGCAGATCCAAGTTGCTCAAAGCTGAAATATGAAGAAACCAGAGAAAAAGTCTTTGTTATTTCTTCTCAAAGACAAAAAAGAAAGAGCAAAAACAGCTGCCACCAAATGACTCTTTGTTTTTCAAGAACCAAGATTATAAATTTAGTTAAACAGAAACAAAATCAAAGGTAAAGTAAAAAAAAGACAGGCTTTTCAAGAAATGAAGCACCCCACCTTTTTTTCTTTTCTTTTTTTTTTCAAGAAAAGTCAGCAGGTCTGGAAAGATAAGAGGATGATGGCTGCTTGTAGGTGTATTTGCAGAGCTTTCTATGAAACCAGAGGAGGAAGGAAAAGCAAACAAAGAGCTAAATTTGACTTATCTTATTCTCTGGTTATAATCAATATAGAAATATGTAAGCTAGTGAGAGAGAGAAGGGGGGGAGAGGAAGGTTGGTAGAAGGGGATATTAATGGCGGGCTGGTCCTACTACATATCTCTAAGCTGTCTCTCTCTCTCTCTCTCTCTCTCTCTCTCTCTTTGGACTGCTGGTCTTTAATTCACACACAGTATATACACCTACAAGGGGATTTGCTTTGAATTTGTGGCAGGGATATTGGTGCATTTGTACTCTACATGGGCAACATTTGTATTCTCTTTTTATACATAGAAAAAATGCTAAACAAACTTTAAGGCCTCATTAGTTTCATTATAAAATTAATAAATCTCAATTTAAATATATATCTGAATATTTTAAATATGCATTAAAATTTTAATATTAATAACAATAATAATAACATACTTAATGTAATTTTATATGTGAATATGGAAAGAATAAAGTGTACCTACATCTTACCCCCACCTCATGAAAGTAGAGAGGTTGTTTTCAAAAGACTTTCAACTCAAGTAACACATATCAAAGCCAGTCGAAAAGAAAAATACAGAATCAAAGAAGACATAACAAATAATAAGAAAAGCATAACATAATACTGAGAGAAAAGAAAGAGTAACAATAATCAAATAACACGACAATTGAAGTACAAGAAATAACAAGTAATAACATGAATTGAGCTACAATAAGGACCAGGAATTACGAGAATAATGTTATTACTACTAGTAAGGAAGGAGAAATAGGTGTAGTGTACCAAACTACCACCAATCCTAACCCACGGGAAAGAGAGACAACGTGCAATTACATATTAATATTCTACCCTAATCTGATATCTCCACGTCTTTCTATCAAAGGTCATGTCTTTAGTAAGATGAAGATCATCATATCCTGTCTAATCACCTCTCCTCAATTCTTTTTTAGTCTACCTCTACCTCTCCTTAGACTTCCCCCCCCCCCCCCCTCCTCTCATAGCCAATCTCTCACACCTCCTTACTAGGACATTTGCGCATCTCCTTTTCACATGTCCGAGCCATCTCAGTCTTTCTTCCCTCATCCTGTCCACCGCGGAGGTCACTCCTACTTTGTCCAGGATATATTCATTCTTAATCTTATCTCTCCTAGTATGCTCAAACATCCACCTTAACATTCAGATTTAGATGTTGAAATCTAAATATACATCTAAATATTAGGATGTTGTATTAACTTATGAATACTAAATAATTGAGACATCTATTTTTTGAACATCTGAATATATAAAATGTGACTATTTAAAAATTAATGAATACAAAATTTAATAAACTACTAAATTAATCTACTATTATACTAATAAAATATTTTAAGAAACTATATGGTGGTTGATAGTGATGGTCATGAGTGTCGATAAAGGATGGTGTTGGCTAAAGGTGATTGATGGTGGTAGTTGGTAGTGATGGTGGCTAGCAGTAGTGGTTGACGGTGGTAGTTGGTGGTAGCAGCTAATAGTTACGGTGGATGACAGTAATAGCTAATAGTGGTGGTGAATGATCAATGGTTGACGATATATAGTAGTGATTAATGGTGATAATTGTCGGTCGTGATTGGTGGTTGTTGTTATAATGGTAGTTGGTGATGATTATTGTAAATGGTTGCTAGCTAGTGGTGGTGCGGGGACGGTGATGATTGTGGCTAAGGATGATAGTTGTGAGTGGTGAGCGGTGGCGACAATAGTTGGTACTAGTGATGATGACGATAGCGGTGAATGAATGAAATTAGTGAACTGATATCTTTGAAGAAATCTTTAACTAAACATCTTAATGATATTAAAACTTTATTACATATTTTAATCATTTAAATTTATTCAAACTCATTAATTAATTAAAATATTTTTAAAAAAATGCACCTGATGCTAAGATCTTAATAATTAAAATTTAGACCTAAAAAAAACAAACTTAATAACTTAAATTTGAATGAACAAGATTAAGAGTTTTATTAGATGCATTTAAACAAATGAGGCCCAAAGTCTTTAAATTAGCCATGAAAATAAACGCTATTCCATGAATGCAACCTCACATATTAACAAATTTTCTATATATTATGATCTTTGTTCGTTAGAAAATCAACAATATTATATGTTCAAATAAGCAATTTTGAGGTGAGACGCAATTTTGACTCTAAAGAGAAAAGAAGATAGTAAAAGAGATCTCAATTTCGATAATTGATTTAACGATTATAAAAAATTATGATAAAATGAATATGATTTCTTTACTCTTAATCATAAATCACATGCTTGATCTTTGAAAAAAAAATTAGTTCCCTTTTGATAAAATTTTCATACCACAAATTTGAAATAATTTGAAACTAAAATAAACACCAATGCCCCAAATAAACACTAGTAAAAAGAGAGAATTTACTTGATGTAAATTCAAATTAATCTAGCCAATAAGTTGTTCATGTCCAATGATTTTTTCTTTAAGAAAAAAAAAAAGAATTGTTGATCCTATTCATAAATATGAACACAAGAAAAATAGTCAAAGGGTCATTGAAGTTCACGGCAAAACACATGGAGAAGTGTCACCTTTTTATGGATGCCACCCATTCTATCACTTTTTTTTTGTTGGGTGGTTCACCTCATGTTAACACCCCTACTATATACCAAAAAAAAAAAAGAAAAAAATAGTACCATTCATCATCAATTAAAAATAAATTCGCCGAATAAAAAATATTTTGGTATATTCTATCTGTCTTTAATTTAAGATCAACATAATAACAATAACAATTCAGTGTAATTTCACTAAGTGTAATTTAGGGAGGATAGAATATATGCAGAACTTACCACTATTTTAGAGGTAGAGAGTCTATTTCCGGTAGACCCTTGACTTTTAAGAAAGACAAACCCAAAGACATAATAGCAGCACAGGAGACATATAATATCGAAATAAGAACTAGTACCCACATAAAAAATACACAACAATAATACACTAAACAATAAACAAGTAACAACAGCTCGAAACAGACATCTAAGGGCAAGGAACTATAAGAGCAATACTAGACCTATCACTGAGAACGAGAAAACAGTGTCATACACAACTCCCAACTATCCTGCTACACTAATCCGTGTACTCCATAAAAATTAAATTTTTTTAAAAATTTTATATTAAATCAAAATCAGATAAATAAATTAAATCGGAGCGACATTTATTTATTAAAAACAACAAATCCACCGACTAATGGATAGGAACTACCCAAATTGTTATTGAAAAAAAAAAAAAAGAATGCTTAGTAACTTAGCAAAGAGTTTTAAGGAAACAATAATCTCCATTTTTCTTGGATTATAATCATATTTGGAAACAAACAACATTTTCCCATTTTCACACATATGGCTACTTATGTTAATCCAATAATTAACTTTCGATCTTAAATTTTATGCATTAATGGTGTGTTTGGTAAGAACAAAAATATATTTAATATAAAGAAATAATTAGTTTAAAATTTTAATGACTCACAAATACTAAAATCTGTAAATTTTCTATCCTAAATCCTTCTTTAAATTTCACATACGGTTACTAAATTTGTATCTATTTATATTATTCCATAAATAATTATTCATGTGTGAATTGATTAAAACATTTAAATTCGTGAATTACTTTAATATCATAAATAAATTTTGATAAGTTTAATTTAATGACTATACATTAAATTTATTTCAATATGTTTTCAAGTGATTTTTAGCTCGTATATATATGTGAACAAATTAAATACGAGCCACAAGAGTGTTAAGTATGACAAACATGTATATCAAAAATTTAATATTTATTAAGTTAGTAAAATATTTAATAGCTCAAATAACTATTGCTGAAGTATAGAATAATGTTATTTAGTGGACTACTATCAAATTAGTGGTTGATGCAGTTTACGCCGGGTCATTCGCATAAATATTTTTAATTTGACATGAATTAAATTTTACAAGATATAAATCTTTTATTTAATTTATGTTTCAAGACATAAATTCATAAGTTAAATAACATAAATTTATGCCTTGTACCACAAGATATAAATTCAATGACACCTTGTGCCTAGAGGCGGAAGTTCGGTAACATAAATTTCTGTCTATTGAACTTGTGCCTGTTACTGAAATTCTGTCTACCGAACTTGTGCCACAAGACATAAATTCAATGGATAACTTGTGCCTAGAGAAAAAACTTCTGCTCGTAGGCATAAGTTTAATTACATGATGAATTTATGCTTTTAGGCACTAGTTAAGTAGAGAACTTGTGCCTAGAGGCAACTTCTGCTCATAGACACAAGTTCAATGTTACTTAATTGATGTCCTGTAGGCAGAAGTTTAAGCAGATGTTCAATTGCATAAACTTCTGCCCATAAGCACAAGTATAAATAACATTAATTTATGCTTTGGGGCACAAGTTTAGCAGAAAACTTGTGCCTATAGGCAATTGAACTTCTGTCTACTAGTCTTTACAGCTAACCTATGTGTTGCAATTTTTTTTTGCCTAACAAAATTATTTTCTTTGTGATTTTTCTATAATATATTAGAGGTATTTGTGTTCTCTTTTTATTACTTAATATATTAAAGAGGAGAAATTAAAGACCACCAAATTTGAGGGGGCAAAATTAAAGACCACCCCAAAATAAGAGCAGTCGGTGCAAAAAGCTGGTTTATATACTAGATGCCATTAACACGGGCCCAACAATTTTTTTCTTTTGTCTATTAATGTGTTTTTTTTTTTAAATTTATTTGATAAGTTTTTTTATAAAAATAATACATTTTTATTTATTTAAATTTTTATTTGATATATTTTAATTATATTTAATATTATTTAATTTTACATTTTTTATTTATCCTGAGTAAAGAATTTTTGTAGTCATATAAGTATTATGACATATTTTAAAATGTAAGTTTTAAAAGTCTTATAGTCACGGATAAATATTAGAGTTAATTATTAAAAACACACTTAAAGAATCATATTTTTGCAATTTTTCTACTTCAATTATTATCAACTATTTATTAAAACATACCTTAACTATCCTTTTTTTTTTTCTATAGAATATCATTATCGTTTAGATAAGAAAAAGAAATTACTAATATTTGAGGTGTTTTCAATAAACATTCAGTAATAGTTCAAGTAAAATTACAAAATTAAAAGATATTTTGATATATTATATATAATTTTTAATTTAAAATATAAAAATTTAATCTGTTTTACTGTTAAAATTTTTATATTAAATTAAAATCAAAAAAATTAATCAAATGAAAGAGAGTAATTTTGTTTTCACTGATGTCAGCACATTCAATACCTTTTCAGGCCTAAAAAATGACTTAAATTTTACAAAAATGCAAGAACTACTCTTAAGACATAAGAAAAGGGGGCAAGAAATTCAAGAAAATAAATAAAATCTATCTTAACCTTTTTGTCAATCCATAAAAAATATATTTATATAACAGCATTAAATATCATAACTTTAAAACATAAAAATTGCGAAATATCGATAAAATTCTTAATCGATAAGCTGGCAAGACGCAAATTATTATAATATTTAAATTATAAATTTAATGGTGCAACCTTCAAAATAAAAAGAGCCCTATAAATTAAAATACATAAAATAATATATAATTAAATTGCTTAAAAAGTGGAATATCTCATAAAACATCTTTGCACCTGTAAATTCTATTTTACTTAATTCTTCTTTCATGGTCATGGTTATAATTTTTCTTTATTATATGAATTTAATTTTTATTTCGTTTGATAAAAAATTATTTTTTTTCTCAAACATATTTTTATTATTTGATCCAATAATGCTTCGTTAAATAGAAATAAATTATCCACTAATGAAATAACAAGTCAATTAATAATAAGATAAATATATTTTTGGGTCCGGATATACGTAAGCATTAGAAGACTCTAGATTTTAGTTTGATTAAGATTTAAGTTATAATAAGAAATATAAATAAGGATTAAGTAATAAAATAAATATATAATTAATGGCAAAAGTACGTACGACAAATCGAGGAAGCAATAATAGTCAAAGGGTTGGCACTATTTGTCAGCTTTTCAACGAGATTGACGGCTCACCATTTTCAATTTTTTCATTATTAATAATTATTATTTCATAATATTTATTTATTTATTTATTTATTCTTATAGAACAAAAAAAAAAGATATATATATATTTTTTAATTTTGGTTTGAGAAGGGATCGTAAATCACACTAGATAAATTATTGCGACGATTTCGATTTAGAAAATATTAATATATATTTTTTCTGTTTCATTTTAATTACTAACATAAGATTTATGTATCAATTAAGAAAAAATTAATAGGAATAGTAATTTGATTAATATAACCCTATTAATATTTTTAAAAACATACAATAATAATTCTTTTAATATTTTAGAATGACTCTAAGTATTAAGGATTGAATTTTGAAAAAATATGGTTAATTATCTCTTGAATTTTGAAATTAGCAAGTATTTTGAAACAATTATTTTTAATATACTTAACAATTGAAATGAAACGGAGAGAGTACAAAATTAGTTTGCCTCTTAATTTAATGATACTTTTAGAGTTGAGTATAACTATAATTTTTTAAATTTGTTATTTTCTTCGTCTCAATTTATGTGATATATTTTGATTGACATGAAATTTAAGAAATATGAAAAGACTTCTGAATCTTGTAATCTAAAATAAGTCATAAATGTTTGTATGGTTATAACTCAACTCATTAAAGGTAAAATGAGTATTTTATAATTAAATTATTATTAAATATAAAAATGTGTCATTTTTTTAAACCGATTAAAAAGAGAAGTATATCACATAAAAAATAATAAATAAATTTTATTTAAACAGCTCTAATTACGTCATGCTCAAATTAAATATCTAAATATATAATAAAATATTTATATAGAACACTTCCGACTTAAATTTTAAAAATATTTCTTAACGTATTTTCGAACATTCATCAGATCAACAAATTAACTATGTAAAATATATAAGATAATTTTATTACTAATTAGTTAGTGAAACAAATGAGACGAAGCAAAGTACAAGATAATTTTAAACTTGGATTAACTAATTAATGACATATTTTTTTCCCGTAATGACGTTAATAAAAGTATAATACTTTTCTTGTTATGTCATTTATCTTTGTTTTTATTAAATAATAAAATGGAAAAAAAATTATATATACACGTGTACATCAAAGACTTTTAATATACAATTAAGTACCTTGGAGAAAAAAAATGTAGTACTATTTGGTACCTATCAAGTTTGAATACTTTAATTTATAATAAACTTTTAGATTGGGATATGATGGAGACTATATATGTCTTTTTCTTTTATTAGGTTCATAATCTTGTCTTTTTGAAGAAGAAAACATTAGGGAAATTTCTTGTTAATTTACAAAAGGGGTTCACGTGGGGAATTTTGCATTTTGCTATTTGAGATATATTATCCTTCTCAAATTAGTTATTATATTTTATTTTTGAGATATATTATTCGTCTCAAATTTCTTTATTTTAAAAACGATAAAGTCTGATTTGATAAATATTTAATTTCTATTTTGTTTGTTTCAATATTTTTGAAGGAGAAATAGCTGTATGATCAAACTCATTTTATTTCTTAATACTTCTTCTTTGGATAATTTGAGAACTTGTTTTGTTTTGAATAATTAAATCCCAATGAGTTTATTTAGTTTAGTGGGTCGGGTTTGAATTTGAAGGAAAAATAGGTAATTTAATTGAAATTGGGTATTTTAAGTCAATTTGGGAGATTCCATCCAATTGAGGGGTAATTTTGTTTACTTTGTTAACGGTGGGGGTATATTTGGCCCTATAGTGCTACCAAGGACAAAGTTAGCTAATATACTAAAGTAAAAGGGTATTTTTGACTCTTTTCCCTTTATTTTTCAAGAGTTAATTTAATTAATTTTTAAATTAAATTAACTCAATCATTACTAGAAAATATAGAATTAGCTATGAAATTTATTGGTAATTCTCGAGAAATCCGTCGTCAAAAAGCTTCTAGGCCCAAGCTAATTGAATTTTCTTATAATCTGTAGCTAATCTGTAACTAAATAGGATTAGCATGAAATTTTTATTGCTTAGCTATATAATTTTGTCTGGTCGCTGATTCCCCTTATTTAATAACTTCCACTATCTCAATTTATGTGATGTACTTTGACTGACACGAAATTTAAGAAATATGAAAAAATGTTTGAAACTTGTGGTCTAAAACAAGTCACAGATGCTTGTGTAGTTATAAATAATCTTACAGTTAATTGAGAAAGTGATTATTTAAAGTTAAATTCTTACTAATTATAGAAATATATCGTTCTTTTTGAAACCAACTAAAAAGAATATGTCACATAAATTAGAACAGAGAGAATAACAGTAAATATTTAGTACAAGTTACAACACTTCTCATGTAAGTTTGACTAAAAAAAAAATAATTTTTAAAATATTTATAAACGTTCATAAAATTTAACTCTTAAAAATAAAATATGACAACTAATTAGACACCGAGGAGTAATAAATTTAACCAAAATTTGAACCTCAAGAGTTTTCAAAGGAATATTGCCGCCTTAGAATGTTACAAAAAACAGATCGGACGATTCTGCTCGTCAATTTTGATGGATGAATGGATGCCTAATTCTTATTCAACACCAAGAATTAGAAATATTAAATGTTTAATAATTGATTAAAATCATATAAAGAGGGCTATATTTAACGTAAGCAAAGTAAGGTTATGATGTGTATTTAATTTAAATATTTATTATTTTTAATAAATCGTAAAATTTTAGATTTTCTTTAAATTGAGATTGATGTGTATAATTGAAGGAGAATAGTCGAATTCAGGATTTTGAAAACGACGATTACATTACCAAGGGCTAACGCACGTTAGTTAAAGCATGACATATATATTATACCACTTCGTGCAATAATTTTATTAAACATAGGACTATAAAACTAATGTACTATTGTTTGTATATGAATTAAATGACTCTTATTGATAAAAATGCGATTCGAAACCATTTCCTTCACGTTAATAAGGGGAATTAGTGCACCCGATTGTTGCTTTGTGTCTTAGGGTGTCTAATAGAATATATATTTATATCTCAAATTATATATACATATAATAACTTTTTTTTTTTTTGAAAATAATGGATCGCGTGCATCCCCGCTCTTCCATGATTAACTTATTTTAAAATAAGGTGATATATTTTATGTGATTAACTTATTTTTGTAATAAGCATATGAGAATACGTGCAAAAGTTATTTAAAATTTGAGCTGGAAATGCCTAATGAAATATATTACTTAGTTAGAATGTATCAAAATTCAAATATCTAACTAAAAATTTACTGATAAATTTAAAGAGACATTGATATATTTCGACTATTAATTAATTTGGATTCTCTCTGTCTTGAACTCTAAATGAAATAGACCAAAAAAATAAAAATAAATAAATTATAGATCAATATTTAACCATAATTAATTAAGTGATAGAAGTGCATGCGGAGAACGCACGTCATGCGAGCGTTTGGCCATACGAGATGAAATTATGATTTGAAATTATGATATGAAATTATACGAAATGAAGTTTGAAGTTTTATTTGGACATGTAATTTGAAATTTTTAAGTTGTAGTTTTTCCTCATGAACATACAAACCCCATAAGTTGTAAAAACTATTCAAATTGCCCAAATTCTTATACAATCTTACCAAATAAGTAAAAGTTCATAATAAAATATAATACATTATCACAAAGTCATTTTAAAAAAAAATACAACTTAATAATCGAACTTTACTTCAATAAAAAGTAAAATTAAACATGAGTTATAGTGTTGTACTACCCTTTAATATAATTCTCCCACATAGTACGCACAATCTCCTCACGGACAATATAATAGTTGGCAAATGTTGTTTACATTTATTAAATAAATGGTTGGTAAATATAGTTGGTATATATAAAATGAATTTTTTTAACAAAATATAAACTTGTGGGTTAAATTTTGCATTTGAAAAATCTCATTTCATGATTTGAAATCTCAAATCATGCTTTTTGGAGAATTTGAGATTTCATCCCATGATTTGAAATTATGAGATGAAATCGCATGTCCAAATGCTGATTTCATCTCAAAATTTTAAATCGCGATATAAAATCGCATGTCCAAACGCCTACTTAATATTGATTTGGTATAAATAGAGAGATGAATTTAGAATTTAAAGTGTGTAAATTTTTCAATAATTTCAAATTAATTTATAATGATAATTAAGTTTACACTCAAATATTTATAAAATTTTGAATGAAATTTTAGTACATGAGCAGAATATGAGCAAATATTACTGAATTCCCGAAAATTCATACCTAAAGCTTTGAATTTGCCCCTCTATAAACATTAAACACCAAGGATGTCTTCGTGACATAGGAAAACAACTTCTGAAAAATATTTTTTCAATTTCTTCATGTTCGGTTAATTAAAATTTTGAAAAATATTTTCTTTAGGAAAATTAGTTTCTTAAAAATGAGGAGATTGACTCTCCTAATGTAAATAGAAAAAACAAGTTCTGCAAGTGACATTCTACATTGCTATTGCGTCCTCCCCAACCTCCAGCACACCTCATCTTCACCACAGTACCCCCGTAGCCCTCATTCGCACCACCCCTCCCCCCTCCCGCATAGCTCATAATATTTGTTTCATTTATATATGAAATAATTTTAGGATGATATTTTTTATTTATATACCAAATTTAAAAAAATAAATAAGAAATTTACTTATTTTCTTAAAAAATTATTTTCCGCCGTACCAAACACACGCGACGTGCATGTAAATTTTTGGTCTATTTGACTAAGAACTAAAACAAGATTAAGCATGTTAAACATGTATTATTAAAAGGGAAAATTGCCCATTCTTGCCTTTTTACACAAGTAAACCTCTTAGCTGTCTACTCTAATGACTTCATGTGCACCACACATCATTGGCTCTTAAGGCCTGAATTTCATACCAAAACACAATTGTTAATTACACTTGAGAATTTTAAAAGATAAATTATATGAATTGCAAGGTTCGGTAGGGGTGGGCTTAGGGTAACGTAAAGAGGTTTATCTGAATTTCTTTCGTCAAAAAATTATATTTTATATATAAGATCAAATCTATATATATAGCGGATGTTGAATCTTGCTAAATTCTTCTGTATATTTACCTTTTTATATTTTGAACTTCGTTAACGAAAATTTTGATTTCACCACTCATCGATTACAAGTTGGATATGTTAAGTCTAAATTCAAAAAGTCCAAAAGTGGATCACGTTTTTTATTTGATATTTGTCAAGTTGTTGGATACTTTTATATGATTTTACTCAACTTGCTACTCTTGCTTGTCCATTTAAGCCAATGTATAGTACAAAATAGCATGGATCATTGTCCCTTTTTACAACTAATAAATATAATAGTTGATTGGTTGGTTGTCATGGTAATACAATTTTCTGATCAGATGATAAAATATTTTTATTAGATATTTTTAATTTTAATTTTAATTTTTTATGTTTGTTTTCAAATATTTATTATTTAAATAAATTAATCGCATAAAATATGTTATATTATTTAATTATACACATCAATCTCAGTTGAAAAAAAATTAAATTTTACGACTTATTGAAATTAACCTGTATAACTAAAATTAAAGTAATATATTTAAAATGGTTAATTTGTTTATGTAAAAAATTATTGAAAACACATGCAATTTTTTTTCTTTAAAAATTGTGTTGAAAGTATTAATAGAAAATATTTACTAAAGGAAAAACATTTGGCTTTGTAAATCCTAAAGAAATTTTATATAGAGGTGACAACAATGTTTTTTGGGGCATAAAAAGGAGTGTGACAATGATCAAAATCCACCAAATTTTATTTTATTTTATTTTTTTGGCAAATTCTACCAACAGTTATTCCAGCTATTTTTCTATCAATTTGACCTTTTTCTTTTTTCTTTTTTCTTTTTTATAAAAAAATTTAACTAATAGCAACATAACATATAAGTCAATAATGTACCCAAAAAAGGACCATTGTTCCATCTAGAAGTAGTATTATTTTAAAGAGAAAAAAAAAAACAGAAGAAAAATAATTTCTTTACAGGCTTGCTTTCATGCATTTGTTCTGCCAAGTTGACCTGTGAGTTGAAATACTTTTATTAAATTTAATGAATTTTCAATTCTTCCATTTTCCTTTTCTTAATTAATTAATTAATTAATAACAATGCAACCAAAAGCACAAAAATTTTAATTGTACCAATAATAACTAACATTAGGGTCGATTCAAATAATTGAAACTTAAGAGTGTTCGGTATGAAAAAAAATATTTTTAATTTGATTGGTAAAAAAATTTAAAAGATATTTTTTTTAGGAAAATAATTTTTTTTTAAAAATAAGAAAAATAACTTTTTTAATAAAAATAGAAAAAACAAATCACATTGTCTCCTTCCCATCCTCACAATCATCCATCCACCCTCCACCCCTACCCTGACCCCCCACCCCCACCCACCTTACCTCCGCCCCCATTCTATCCTCAACCTCATAATTTTATCTTAAATATACACATATTCTTAGGATAATATTTTTTTTTACTTACATACTAAAATAACTTATTTTACTAAAAAATACTCTCTTGAAAAATATTTTTCCTTATACCGTACACACCATTTATGTATTCCCATTTGTTAATTATTTGTCTTTAGGAACTTCTAATCTTTACGCCTAATATTATTTTTGGGAAGTTAAAATGGAAAATATACATTGCAAATTTATATATGTGACAAACTTTATATTTAAGATTACAAAATCAATATTTATGTTTTACGTACCATAAACTTGATTAGTAAAGTCTTTTTTAGAGGTATGAAATAGGAGATTGAATTTGGGCGGATCAAAATGAGTTGAGTCAATAATATACATGTTATTAATCAGGTTCTTGCGTTGATTGTTCCTATTTTGGGGTGATCTTTAATTTTTGTCCTTTAATATTTTAAGTAATAAAAAAGGGAACAAAAATACCCGTAATATTTTTTTAAAAAAACTCACAAGATAAACAAAATTCGCTAGGCAAAAAACGTTCGCACATAAGTTGCCCTAGTAGGCAGAAATTTATGCTACTGAATTTCTGCCCCAAAGCACAGTTTAACAGCCAGAAGTTCAATTGTATGAACTTTTGCCCCTAGGCACAAGTTCCCGACTGAACTTGTGCCCCAAGACACAAATACATGTTGAACTTGTGACTAGAGGCAAAAATTCAATTGAATTTTTGTCTTATGAATTTCTCCCCAAGACAGAAGTTCATGCAATTAAATTTCTACTCCAAGAAAAAAAATCATGCAATTGAATTTCTGTTCCAAGGCAAAAGTTCACGCATACTAAATTTCTGTCTCTTAGACACAAGTTCATACTACTTAATGTATGCCTTAAGGTATAATTTGTGTGAATTTATGCCTTAAGACATAAATTGGATTTACGCCTTTAGACATAACCTGTGTGAGTTTATGTCTTGAGGCATAAATCGAGCAAAAACTCACGCCTTGCGAGTTTTTGTAAGGGCATTTTTTACCACATTTTTGTCACATAAAGTGTCAAAAGACAAAAATTAAAGACCACCCAAAATAAGTGCATTTGCGCGAATGACCCATTATTGATTCATCCAAAAGTCATTTGGGTTGAAATGAGTAAGATTGAAATTGGCTAAAATGCGAGTCTAAATCCAACCCGCTCAATTCTTATTAACTTTTAATTATTTTTTTTATAATTTTAAAGTATTTAATATATCAAATAAAATTGAAAAAATTTCCCATGAGTCAATTTAAACTACATATTAATTCAAATTTTCATAAACTGAAGCAAAATAAACTAAACTAATAAATAAATAGATCAATAATTTATTCAAATTAATTAAAATAAATTAAACAAATTATATTTTTATAAATTAATTTTATCATCTCTAACTTTTTCCCTCTAGATTTTCGAGTAAGAGAAAATTTGTCAAAAGTTGTGATGCCACTTAAAAGGTAGCCGATATAGATGGATGTTGGGGAGACCAAGAAATAAATTCTAAGTTTTAATCATGATATAAATATTAATGGACAATTTAATGTTCTTTTTAGGAAATGAAAAAGCACCTTAAATAAAGATAAGGGTGATGAGTTGGGAACCTTTAAATAACACACCAGATAAGATTTTTGTTTTTCATGTATCAGAGTTGTTGACATAAAATTTATTACTTTAAGTTCAATTAGCATCAAAGGGTCGTTCATTTAGGAAACAAGTTATCTCAAGATAATTAATTTTGAATTTAGTTATTTTGAGATTATTATTTTATTTTCAGTGAAGAATAAAAAATGAATATGAGTTTATCTCATATTTAGTTGAGATAAAATCTCGAAATAACTAGTGTTATATTTATCCCACCCTTAATGTGGGATAACTAATCTTCAGATAACTAATCCTGAGATAAGTTATTTCAACATTTTATCTCAATCAAACATGGGGTAAACTCATATTTATTTTTTGTTCTTCATTGAAGGCGAGATAATAATCCTGAAATAACTAAATCGGGGATTAGTTATCCCGAGATAACTTGTTTTCCAACCAAACAATCCCTAAAAGTGTTATTGCTAGTGAAAATTTTCAAGTATTTCAGTTGAAACATCTATACATATTTTATATTTTTTGTTCAACAAAATTTTAAAGGCAAATTTTCTGAAGTGGTGGTTAGATCAATTATGTTGTATGAGGTGAAGTGTTAGTCGGTCAAAAACTCTCATATTTAGAAGATAAAAGTTGAAATAAATAAGGATGTTGCATGGATATGTGGGTATATTAAGAGATATAAAATTAGAAATGAGGATATCCAAGACACGGTGGGAGTAACTTCGATGGAAGACAAGATGCAGGAAGAGAAGTTGAGATGGTTTAAACATGTGAAGAGGAGATGCCCGAATGCCTCAATTCAGAGGTGTGAGAGGTTGACAGTGGATGGTTTTAGGAGAGGTAGAGGTAGGCCGAAGAAGTATTGGGAAAAGTTGATTAGACTAGACATGACAAAGTTTCAGCTTACCGAAGACATGACCCTAGATAGGAGGTCATAGATGACACAAATTAGGATAGTAAGTTAGCAGGTAGTAGAGTGTTATCTAGCTAATCCTTCCATACTAGGTCATCGTATTACTCTTATAGTGTCTTGTCCTTATATTTTTATTATTATTATTATCTATTATTCCTTGTATTTTGATTATCACATAATTTTACTTTAGTCATTGTTCAACATGTTTTGTTATGCTTTACATTCGTTACTTCTTTTTCTGGATTGTTTTGATTTGTTTTTCCTTGAACCGAGGGTCTATCAGTGCCAACCTCTCTACTTTGAGGTAGGGATAAGATCTGCGTACAGTACTCTACCCTCTCTAAATCCTATTTTGTTGGACTATACTAAATATGTTATTATTATTATACTCTAATTTGATTAATCCAATTATGATATTGAAAGAAAGAAAGATTTATTTCCTAAGAAAACTCTAACTCCCAATAAAATTTCTCATGTGTTCTCTTAGTAAATAATATTCATTTGAATAGGGGGAAAGAAAGACAAGAATTAATTTAGCATAAAAAAAAGAAGAGATTATTTCTGCCTTCTGCTACCAAATTCTAATTCTAGCTAGAGTATTTTCACTCCTTAGCACCTCTAGAGCCAAAGTTTTAAAATTTAAAATCTATATTCTTAAAAGAAATACGTTTATTAAGGAAAATTTTTTTTTGACTAAAAAATAATAATAGAGGTATTTTTAGATCAAATTATTAATAACAGGAGTATTTTTAGATTAAAATATTGATGACGAAAGTATTTTTGGACTAAACTATTAACGAAGGACATTTTTATTTAATTTCTTATAGTTTAAGGACAATTCTGACTTTTTCCCCCATTTAATATATTTTTTAACACAATTATAAAATTTGAACTAAAATTATTAAGTTCAATTGAATTCGTATCCGACACTCTACCTCCGTCCCGAGTACCCGCTAGAAACTGTTAATATTCACGCAGCGGGCGTTTTTTGCAGACACATGGTCACGGATATGATGCAATATTTTGACAGAATACTGCATTTGTCAATTAGTGGATATGCTTTTTTACTTTTGGCTTTTAATCTCTCGAAGACTTTCTCTCAAGTCGTCTCATGAGTCATGTCATCATGTGGGTGGCATGATCATTCCGGGGCGGAGTTTGCGGTATCGAAATATTAAGAACGTGAATATGATGAGTCAACTAAAAGAAAAGTAAATGAGGTCTCAATGGATAAATCCGGAATCATCCTTTGGGCATTGAGGAGAAGGCGAGTGAGAATAATTGTGGAGGAATTGCAAGAAGAGGACGGTAATTCTGCACCCGAAATCAGTATCTCAGACTTGAAGGTATGATGAAAAGAACAACACACATAGGTAAAACTGTACAAGGAATCTATCAATAACGGCAAATTGATAGTTGACATTTGTAATGGACTAGTACAAATGTCATCATTACCATTATGTACTATACGGTCAAACTGGAGCCATTTTGATTGGTTATAGTACTATAGAAAATAAAATTATAATTAGGCGTTCCTTTTACTTGTAAAAGATACTTTTTTGATGCACAACTGAGTACTACTCTACTATCTTTGGCTCTCCATTACTTTCTACTACTCTTTGCCCACCGGTAGCTCATTGGTAATATACACTTCAGATAGTCGAGGTCTTGGAGAGTATGAACACTTAATCGAGATTTAATCAACTAAATCTCTATTTTATTTTATATCGAGTCTGCTATATATATTTCTCTCCTATTAATCATCGTAATCGTTATTTTCATCTTATTAACTTCGAATCTGTGTTTTAATTCATATTACATGTCCTCGACCTCACCATAAATTTAATTGTACCAATTTTGTTAGTAAATAGTTTGGTGCCCACAGTGGGGTCTGGACAATTGCAATATTGTGTTAACTCACTGATTTCATTTTCGCTAACTTTCTCAAGTTTTTCTCTGTTTGCTTTTCTTGCAAGAACTGGCAAACGCACATGAAAATAACGAGAAAGTGTTGGAAAATTAGCACTTCAACATCGTTCGAGAGCAAGTAGCTGACATCAGAAACCATCCTATCATTGATGATGATGAGGAAGTAGATCTATAGGCCGTGGATCTAATAAACATGAACACGCAAAAGGCTTGGGGAACAAAGCTCACAAGTGAGCAATCCACCGGACTGACTTCGATGAGGAAGCCCTTGAGATCCTGACTGCTCAACAAAGGTCAATGATGGAGCATGTAGCAGCATAAGATGATAAAGTCATGGAGCTGCAGAAAACCTTACCTACAATGGCATCCAACAATGTCGAAATAGGTGGACAGGTTCCAATGGCGATGCCCCCAGAGAGGAGATTCAGATATAAAGGAGCAACTTCAAAATAGGCTTGTCAATGATAGACTCCTTCAGAGAAGAAACCAAAATGAGCTTGAAAGTGGATTTGAAGGAACTATACGCCCGCATAGATTAGATACCAGGGGCACCCGCACTTCACAAAAGATATGCTCAACAACCATACAAGCCAAGTGTGATGCCTAATCCCATACCAAAGAAGTTTTGTATGACAAATATCCCGAAATATGATAGGAACAAGGATCCTAATGAACACATCCTAGATTTCACCATTGTAGTAAAAGGGAATGACTTAATCAAGGATGAGATCTAATCTCTCCCAATCAAGAATTTTGGGGAAACTTTATCTAGAGGAGCTCTCACTTGGTATTCTTTATTGCTCGGAAATTCGACTAATTCGTTTATTGTGCTTGTAGATAGGTTCATTAGAGAACACACTAGAGCGAGGAAGGTACAAGCTCGATAAGCTTACATCTTCAAAATCGAGCAACGAGACTCCGAGCTGCTCTAAGACATCATAATCTGATTCTAAAAGGTAAGAATGCAACTACCTTCGGTATAGGATGATTGACAGCCGAAGCCTTCACAAAGGTTCTGAATACAGATAGTTCGGTTGTATCAAGTTGAGGGAAAGTTTGACACAGTTTGAGGACACAACTTGGGAAGATGTTCACAACCGATATGAGTCAAAGATTAGGGTGGAGGACGACTATGATTGGTCCCATAATGTGATAAGCGTAGGTGGGAGCTGGATCCAAGGTCCACTAGCAGTTGCTTCTTACCTTACCTATCTAGCACTAAGGCAAGCTCAAGCCAGCGTGAGAGAACTTTTGATACATGGAAAAATCCAGATTGTAGACGTAGCAGGAAAGAGTAGAGTCGCAAGGGCTTGCAAAGAAAGGAAGTAGTTAGGTCCCCTAATTTGGTCTATACATGGACGAGTTCCCAAAATTATTGGAATATGATTTCACTACCAGTCTGATACAACTGGTCTTAGCCATCAGAAATCTAAAAGAGGCCTATTTTTCAAAACCTGTATGATTAGATACTGGGTTCAAACATCAAGGCTTATGGTGTGAGTTTCACGGGATCATGGGCACAACATCGGGGACTGCAGACATCTCGGAGAAAAGATGGCCATACTCCTCAAGAATGGTCACTTAAGAGAATTCAGGGTAAGGAGAAAGAGAACAATAATGCCAAGCCCACTTCCTCTGACATGTGATCAACATGATAATCGGATGAGATGAAGTCAGTGGAATAGCCCAGTCGATATCTAAAAATCCTAAAAATTGATGGATAGCAGAAAGAGGGGGCAGGAGATTATGGACCCAAAGCCAATACCGTTCAACAGTAAAGACTTGAACGAATTAGAATTTTAGCACAATAGTACATTGGTATTCTTTAAATATTAATGATTTTTTTGGTTAAATGTGTGCTCATTGATCCAGATAGCTCAACCAATATTGTCCTCATACGGGACCTCGAACAAATAAAGTTGGTCAATACGATAATCCTAATAATGAAGCTCTTAACTGGTTTTAATATATCCAGCGAAATGACCAGATGAGAGATAATATTACCCACAAACGCAGAAGAAATGATCAAACAAACTCGATTTGATATAATGGATGAAGAGATAGAGTATAATATCATCCTTGCATGGATCTGTATTATGGGAACAATGCCCTCCACTTTCCATCAGATGATAAAGTTTCTGATGTTGGGGGAAAAAACATTTATATTTAGCAACCAATTACTTCACATTTTAGCTTTGTTAGTTACATTTTCTTATTGATTTAGTCATATTTCACTTAATTATGTGATTTACGTGTGTGCAGATAATATGTTGTGAGAAAGAAGCATTTTGAGGCATTTTTGCCAAGGCTTGAAGAAAGATCAATGATGACACAAAATTTGCCTAAGACTATAAAGCAGTTGCGCCATTCCTTGTGTCCCAAAATTTGGCACAAAAATAGGAACACTTGCCACACAAGGCCATAGCAAAGATGGTGCGTAGAATCCAGTTGATAGAATTAAAAAAAGCACTATTTCGCCACCCTTTCTAAGCAGGTTTGCCACACAAATGCCATGGAACGGGCGGCGCGAGATTTCTGATCTTGAAATTTAATTTTCACTATCGCACCACCCCTTGCGTGCGAAGCCATAAGGATTTACCACGAAGGGTCACAACAAAAGTGGCACGAGCAGACTCTGTTGTCTGAAGCTAAAACATACAGTTGCGCCACCCTTGCAGGCTGTAGTCTCCTAATCTATTTAGGATTTGATACATTGACTTCTTGCACGACCCAAGACTCTATAAATAAATCTTTTGATGAGAAAAAGGGGTTGGCCGAGTTTTTAGAGAAATACCTAGGGAAAAGGATAAATTTCTTCTGGTTTATTATTTTTATTTTAATTCTTTCATCTAAATCTTGTAATCTCATGAATCCTTACATGCTTATATGAATTATGAGTAGCTAAACTACTTGATTCTAGGGTTTTGGAATAAACATGAAGGTTGATATTTGAGAATTCATTTATACTTAATTAACTCTTTTATGATTGGGTTATTTATTTCTCCTTGATTTTAATTATTTGCTATTTTGATCACCTTGAGAATACTACTTGTGGCTCGTTGATTAAACTCGAAAGAGAGATTCATGAGGGTAATAAGAAGAATTAGAGCAGATTCGTGAACCTTATAAGAAGGGGATCAATTAGCTATTGAGGATAGAAATACACCTGTAGCCTCGCTTAGTTGATGCCGATGAAACCTCACATACCTTTACTATTATCCGACGATCATAGAAATATAGGCGTAGGGGATAGTCAAGTAGTCTTTGAATTATTGAGAAAATATTCAGCAAAGTAACATTAATTTACAACCAATAACCAGAAGAGTATTTAAGTATAACAAATTTGATAACTCAACCTAATTGTAAAAACAGCCATGACTCTAGAATTTGACCTGCATTATACAAAACCAATAAAATCTTATGCTTGTTACATTTAGTTTGTAACTTTAAATTATCTAGAATAACAACAATCCTAAAATATAAAATGTTCGTTTAAAACAGCGAAATAAGAATTTAAAGTGAAATAATTAATCCAACAAATCTCTGTGGGTACGGTATCTAAACTTAACCATTTAATATTATTTGACGACCGTATGCACTTGTGCATGCATTTGGACGCATCAATTTACAACTCCAAAAAGGGTCAAACAGATCAATAGGGATCTACATGCAACAGAAAAGATGTTTTCAATTGCCTTAGCCAAAGCACGATTGGGTCTGATCAGGTGAAGATCAAATAGAAGCCACAGAAGTCGAATTCAGGCCCAAGCAATGACAAAGAATACGAGATCCAAGATCTGAATAGCACAGACAGGGATAGTAATCAAGTGTCGAGATATTTTTAGGTTCCATACGATAGGGACGTGCGAAATCCATAGGTGAGGAACTCGAGCATGTGATCTTGTTCATTGATTTGCTGAAAAGGAAGATATGTCTAAGCACGGGGTTAGTCCTGAAGCTCAAACCAGAACTCATTAAATTCTTAAAAGCTAATTCAGACTATGTTGCTTGGTCCCATCTAGATATTACAAGTATTTCATCGGATGTAGCAAATTACCGGTTGTAGGTGGATCATAATTTTCCTCCTATAATGTAAAAGAAATGAACTATGTCCGAGCAGAAGAACATGTTTGTTAAAGAGGAGGTAAGCAAATTATTTAATATTGGTTCCATTTGGGAGGGAAGTACCCCAAATGGCTGGCCAACATCGTAGTAGTGCCAAAACAAATTCAGAATGTGTGTTGACTTTAAAGACTTGACAAAGCTTTCCCAAAGAATTCGTTCCCAGTGCCAAACATTGATCAAATGATCGATGCTATGACAAGGCACAAGATAATGAGTTTTCTTGATGTGTATTTTGGATACAATCAAACACAAATAGATCTGGAGGATCAAGAGAAGACTTCTTTCGTTACTGGTTTGGAACATATTGTTATAATGTAATGACTTTTGGATGAAAAAATGCAGGTGTCACATATCAAAGACTCATGAACAAAATGTTTAAGGAGCAAATTAGTAAAATAATAGAAGTTTATATTGATGATATTGTTGGTAAATTCGTTAATGCAGGGGATCGCTTGAGCCTTTTGCAAGAGACCTTCAACTTCCTGAGGAAGTACAATATGAAGCTCACCCGAAAAAATATGCCTTTAGCATCGGATCCGACAAGTTCCTCAATTTTTGAGTGTCAAATAATAGAGGCATCAAGATAAACTTGAAAAAGATTAAGGCCATCGGAGAAATTCCGGACATGCTTGATGGAGTGAAGGCGGTATAAAGGCTCATTGATCACATAACGACTCTCATTAGGCTCAACTCGAGATCATCCGAGAAATATCACTGTTTCTTCTCCTTATTAACGAATAAAAATCAATTCGAGTGGGCAACGGAGTGCAACCAGGCGCTATAAGATTTAAAGACATATTTGACCAGTCTCCTTTGTTGATAAAGCCACCCGAGGCTGAATAATTGCTCCTTTACCTAGTAGTGGCAGAAGTCGCGGTAAGTGTTGTTCTAGTCAGAGACAAGAAAGATACGGAATGTCCAATTTATTATGTTAGCAAAATATTGGCAAGTGCAGAGTCTTGGTACTCGCATTTGAAAAAGTTGGTCTTAGCCCTTGTAATGGCTACTCAGAAGCTAAGACCTTATTTCCAAATACATCCAATAGTTGTCGTGATGACATATCCTTTGTGAAACGTCTTTCACAAGTCAGAACTATCAAGAAGGATGACAAAGTAAGCGGCGGAATTGAGTGAGTTTGATATGAGTATCAACCTCGAACCGCCATAAAGTCCCAAGTTCTAGGCTCCTAGCCAACTTTGTGGATGATTTCAGTCCTAAAATAGGTATATATGAGATATATTTTGTTTAACTGTATTCTTATGGATGTATTCTTGTTTGGCTGTATTTTTTGTGGTTATGAATCCACTAATATGCCCCTATATTTTTTTTATTTGTATCTTAATATACACTCCTGTATTTTCTGTATTTTGCCTTAATTGTATTTGTTGTGCGGATGAATAAAATTAATACAAATTATATTTATTGCGTGAAATAAATACAATTGACACAAACTATATTCATTGAGCGAACGAGTACGTAGAATCCAGCCGCCTGACAACAAAAATTTTGCCACAAATGATAATTACTGAAAATATAATTGTGATTTGTAATTAGCAACTAAACTGTAGTGATTTTTGAAAATTCCCCTTTTCCAATTACAAGTTCGAAAAATGACCACCCCACCTATTTCTAGGAATATTCATGCAATGGGTTTTTTGGGAGACACAAAGTCACGGACATGATGCAAATCTTTGATGAGACAAAAGTCATTAATTTCCTACTTGCCAAGTGGAGTAATACTACATTATCAACTGCTCCCTCCGTTCATTTTTATTTATTCAGTATTTTTAATATGTCTCTCAAGAATTAATGAATAAAATAATAATTTTATTATATTATTTTTAAAATATAATAAATTTAATATTTTAAAAATTGACTATAACGGTAAATTAGAAACTAAGAGTCCGTTTGGTCATGCAAGATGAAATCATGTATGAAATCATATGAGATGAAGTTGAAATTTGTTTGGACATGTAATTTGAAATTCTTAAGTTGCATTTTTTTTTCGTGAACATAAAAATCTCATAAGTTGTGAAAACTATTAAAATGTCCACAGTCTTATACAATCTTACCAAATAAGTAAAAGTTTATCACAAAGTATAATACACTATCACAAAATCATTCTAAAAAAAGTAAAATATTTATTGATCTAATCTTAGTTCAATAAAAAATAAAATTGAACATGAATTGTAGTGTACTACTCTTTAATATAATTTTCCCACAAAATATAGACAATCTCCTCCATCAAGCATGCATTTCTCAATTAGATGACCAAGCAGACGAATTAACATTATTACTTTGAGCCATTTGTTAGTATAGTATAAAATGACGGATCTTTTTTTAATATTATAAAATATAAAATTGTGGGTGAAAATTTTATATTTAAAAAACTCTATCTCATAATTTGAAATTTCAAATCAAGATTTTTTAAGAATTTAAAATTTTAATATCACGAGATGAAATCGCATATTCAAACACCTAATATGTAATAAATTATATCTTAAATGTTCAAATTGAATAAATAAAAATAAATATTTTTTTAATATAATGAATAAATAAAAATAAACGGATAAAATAAGAAATAAGAGGGATGGTTTCTTTTTTGTTTTGTCTTGCTATCCCTCTAGGACTTTCTCAAGTCACCTCAATGAGTCATATGTCATGTGGAGTGACATTATTATTTTTGTACTCAACCCTACGAATTTTCGTGACATCGTCTCTTTTTTAATTTTTGGAGACATATCTTTCATTCAAATTTACGATTTGAAGTTTATAATTTTAGATATAATTTTTAAATTTTTAAATTTGATATATATATATATATATATATATATAAAATAAATTTGTTTATTACGTATATATAATTTGGGTAAAATTATTGACTTCCGCCACTTATATAGTAACCTTGCATCTGTTTAGAATTTTATATAAACAGTATCAGCTTATAATTACAATTAATATGTTGAATCTAAATTTAGTTTTGTGTAGGTTTTAAAACTTTAATTCTTATTTCAAAGTGATATGTAATTTTATATTATTTTTAAGCGGTATCAATGATAATATATTTTATAAGTGACGTTTGAGAGTTAGGGTTATGTGTATGAGGCTTTAATTCTATTTAGGCTACGTATATTGTTTTTAATAGATTCTTTGCTCATGTATATCATATAAAAGAATCAAGTAAATATCGTAGTGAAAAAGTCATATTGAAAATAAAAAATAATAATATATTATAATAATAAATAATATGATAATCGGAGTGTAGATGAAAATAATTGACGGATATTTTGCTAACTTTACCAGCATAATGGAATGCATGATGTTTAAAATATTCAAGGCAATATATAGCACGTTCTTCTGACAGTGATCTTAATGGATTCAACATCCATATAAACAATTAATATTCGAGTAAAAATCATGCAGTATATACATGAAATTATTTTTTATATATAAAATTTATACTTTACGTTAAAAGTATTGAGTTTGAATAAATTTCGCGCTGATACGACTGCATCCGTGCTGGTTCATACCATTATCACTAACAAAACGTCTCATATTTGATCTTGACGCTGATGAAGCTTCAACTTAAAATATATCGAAATGTAATTTTAAATAAAAAAAGATAAGTTAAATATTTTTTTGTAAAATATTTTGATACGTAGAATCCACTTAACAATCACCGAAGATCCACTAAAGTCAGAAACATATACGAGACAATATTTTTTTAATGAAAAAAGATATATGAATAGCCGTAAAATATGTAGTAAATATTAATAATGATAAAAATAAAATATTTTGTATATGAAATAAGTGAAATTAAATATTCTTTTATGGAAGCATATCTGATCTTTGTAGTTGGCGCATTTTAAGATTGTTAAAGACTGAAAAGTCTTCATAGAAGCAAAAGTGAAGTCAAATGGTGGTTAGAATGTACGGCCATGTGCAAATATTCCCTTTTTTCTTTTTTCTTTTTTTTATTCGGTGTCCGATATTAATATTGGTTAAATAAACTCTTTATGTATGAATTTTTGAGAATTTAATAATTTTTGCTCATACCTTATATATATTAAAATTTTATAAATATTTAATTGTAAACTCAATTATCATTGTAGATTAAGTTGAAAAATTAATATCGTAATTTATAAACTTCAAATTCTGAATCCATTTCTGCATGTATTAGATTCTGATAAAATTCAAATTCGCACGTGACAAAACTCATCAGGCAAACTCAATGAAAAAAAATTTCGCTCTTAAAAGCTCAAATTCAAAACTTCTAATTAAAAACGGAAGGATCTCGATTCTTAACAATCTCATTACAATCCATGATGCCCAGTTGTTGTGCAAATATTCCCAAATTAATAATTTAGTTTGCCAGCTTTGTAGGAGTAGTAGTAGTCATGCTTCTATGAATTAATTTTTTTTTAAGAAGGAATATATTGTAGACTTGGTGATCATATATATTGACAAATCTTGGTTCAAATTTCAATTATGCAGCTCAATAGTTTGACTAATCTTTTGTTTGGATTTCAATATAATTAAAGGGGTACAATTATGTATAATACTGCCTAACTTTTAGGTCTACCACTATTAGATGTGCAAAATAGGTGATAGCCAAGACATGATAGATTAGAGGACTTGTATAAAATTACAATGTGTCAACTAACCCCAAAGGAATGAAATTAAAGCTCTAGATGGATTATTTGAACTAAAAATCTAATATCAATAATATATATTTTCTTTTATCTCAATTTATGTGATTTTTTTAATTTAAAGTCCTTTTTTTGTTTCTTCGTAAACTTCATATTTAATCAAACATCATTAACGTTAGGAGTAAAATAGTTTATTGGTTCTGAAGGCCTGCAATTTTGATTTTAGTTCCGGTGGTTCGCCGCCAATTAATTGCTTGTTCGCAATTACTATCACAAGAAAGTCGTCTCTATCTCTAAAGGGGCTTATGCATTCCACGAATATCTATGGAGACTCGAAGACTGAATTTAGTTGTCAATCCTAGTCAGCAAAGCTGGAAAACTTTCTCCTTTCTCTAATAATAGGGTAACTTCAATCTATACAATAGAGTCGTTAGACTGCCTCTCCTTTATCTAATAATAAAGTAAATTCAATCTATACAATAGGGTCGTTCAAATGCCTCCCCTTTCTCTAATCATAAGGTAGCTCCAATCTTACAACAGGGTCGATTAGAATGCCTCTTCTTTCTCTAATAAAAAGTAGCTTCAATCTATACAATAGAGTCATCACACTGCCTCTCCTTCTTTAATAATAAGGTAGCTCCAATCTATACAACAGAGTCGTTAAATTGCCTCTACTTTCTTTAATAATAAGATAACTCCAATCTATACAATATTAAGATCGTGAGAATATCTCTCCTTTCTATAATAATAAGATAACTCCCATCTATACAACAGGGTCGTTAAACAGTCTCTCCTTTCTCTAATCATAAGGTAGCTCCAATCTATATAATAGGTGGGTCGTCAGACTGCCTCCCCTTTCTCTAATCATAAGGTAGCTCTAATCTACACAACAGAGTCACTAAACCGTCTCTTCTTTTTCTAATAATAAGATAACTCCAATTTATACAATACGATCGTTACATGACAAAAACATTACAAGTGACGTATAAAACAAGCAGTGTGAGACAGGAGAGTAGTGAAACATCATTAAGATGACGACAAGCCATGGTTTCTGAATAAGGCTACGATGGACGACGCACCAACCACCTGCATGACTTTCTCTTGATTTGACTAAAATACTTTCCGTATTTATATCAAATCATATTAATTACTTATACTGAAATAATAAAGTGAAATAAAAATATATGGCATTTTAATTCTTTTATTTGTTAAAATACTTTTTATTTTCCTATATTTAGTGCAGATTGTTAAGACTGAAAAGTCTTCATAGAAGCAAAAGTGAAGTCAAATGGTGGTTAGATTGTACGGCCATGTGCAAATATTCTCTTTTTTTTTTATTTTTTATTCGGCGTTCGATATTAATATTGACACAAATTCAATTTTTCATGTACGAATTTTTGACAATTCAATAATTTTTGCTCTTACCTTATATATATATATCAAAATTTTCATTAAGATGTTATAAATATTTAATTGTGAACTCAATTATCATTATAGATTAATTTAAAATTAATGTCAGAACCCATAAACTTCACATTTTGAATTTATTTCTGCATATTAGATTCCGATAAAATTTGAATTTGCACATGGCAAGACTCGTTTTAGGCACCCTCAACAAGATTTTTTTTCATTCTCACAAATTCAAATCTAAAATTTTTAATTAAAAATGAAGAAATTTCAATTCTTAACCATCTCATCACAATCCATGTTATATACTTGTTTTTCAAATATTCCCAAATTAGTAATTTATTTTTGCCAGCTTTGTAGTAGTAGTAGTAGTCATGCTTCATGAATTGAAAAAAAAAAAAGAACATATAGTAGACTTGGGGTGATCATATGTATTGACAAATCTTGGTTCAAATTTCAATTATGCAGCTCAATAGTTTGACTAATCTTTTGTTTGGATTACAACTAAAGGGGTATAATTATGTATAATACTGCCTAACTTTTAGGTCTACCACTATTAGATGAGCAAAATAGGTGATAGCCAAGACATGATGGATAGAGGACTTCTACAAGTATTATTTAACAACTACAATGTGTCAACTAACCCCAAAGGAATGAAAATAAAGTTCTAGATGGATTATTTGAACTAAAAATCTAATTAGTTTTAAATTTTTTAATTAATTCTTAATAAAATAATTTATATCGCCAAATAAAATTTTAAAGCTTGCTTTAAAATCTCTTTTTTGTTCTTCTTAAACTCTTTATTTAATCAAACATCATTAATGTTAGGAGTAAAACAGTATTCATCGGCTCTAAAGGCCTGCAATCGTGATTTTAGTTCTGGTTGTTCGCTGCCCCTATTTGCTATCACAAAAAAGTCGTCCCTATCTCTAAAATGGCTTATGCACGTCACGAATTTTTTTATGTACTTATGGAGTCTAGAAAACTAAATTTAGTTGTCAATCCGAATCAGTAAAGTTGAAAAACTTTCTTCTTTCTCTAATATTAAGGTAGGTACCTCCAATCTATATAATAGGGTCGCTAGATTGCTTCTGCTTTATCTTATAATAAGCTAGCTCCAATCTATACAATAGAATTATTAGACCATCTCTCCTTTCCCTAATAATAAGGTAGCTCCAATCTGTACAAAAAGGATCGTTGGACTGCCTCTCCTTTATCTAATTATAAGATAGCTCCAATATGTATAATAGGATCATCAGACTGCCTTGCCTCTCCTTTCTCTAATAATAAGATAGCTTCACTCTACTCAGCAAGGTCGTTAAACTGCCTATTTTTTCTCTAATAATAAAGTAGCTCCAATCTATACAATAGAATCGTTAAACTATTATCTCCTTTATTTAATAATAAGATAACTCCAATGTATATAATAGGACCGTTAGACAACGAAAACATTACTAAAATGACGACAAGGCATGGTTTCTGAATAGGGCTACGATGGACGCACCAACGACCGGCACATCTTGACTTGACCGACTTCCTCTATTGATTTGACTAAAACACTATTTGATTCCGATATTTATATCGAATCATATTAATTTTTCGTATGCAAGTAATAAAGTGAAATCAAAATGAATGCTAATTAATTAGGAATTAAGCTATACTTCCTTCGTTTTATTGATTGTTAAGGTTACTAAAAAATAAGATAATAATAATAATATTTTCTTCTATGGTAGAAGATCTAATTGTAGAAAGAATCAGAGTAACAAATATTTGTTTCATATATGGGTTGGGTTATTACTCCCATTTGATGGAGTGTGCCTCATTTTACCTATCTGGTTTTTGAGCTTACAAAAACTAACCAACATTTGCTTACAAGAAGAAAATCGAAGATAAATTTTAATGGGCACTATGGTTAGGGATGGATATGTCAGGTCATAAGAGGTCCGCTTTAATTCAGTAATAAGAGCGCAGTGCATGATGTGCGTTGAGCTCACTTTCGGAGTCAAACCATGTGATGGACTAAACTTCTGACATTTAAGTGAAGAAAGACCCACCATCTATCGACTTTCAAATCTTGCACTTTTCGACTAAAACGAAAAAAAAAAAAGACATGTTAAGTCAATAACTTATAATTGGGACCAGACATTCACTCTTATTTTCTAGTACTGCTTGTTCATTGACAATGATTTAGGATCCTTGCATCTTCAGTGTTATTTTAAGTGAAATTTTTGTGCCTGATTTACCATGAATATACAAAGCATTCTGAGAAAAGATGGCCTCCTTGTAGCAAACAACTTATTCCAACTAAGCAGTTGTTTTCACTGTCGCAGACTTGATGATGTCAATAAATTCAGGCTGTGATGTCACAGAGATTTCAAGGTCAGACACCACACAAGACTTCTACACTCAAATCAATGACACGAGAATGATGAAACAAACCTTTAGTGACGCTCCACCAACCAAAAAACCATCAACATCAGGTTGTGCTGCCAACTCTTTGCAGTTAGCTCCATTTACAGAACCTGCAGATTATTTTAGTAAAAAGCATTGGTATGATTCAACGTACCTCCATAGATGATTCTGCATTTATATTGAGGCAACAGTATGATTTTACGTACCTCCATAGATGATTCTAGTTGAAGCAGCAACTTCTGCACCAGCATTAACATGAAGCCATTTCCTTAATTCAAAATGAACCTGGCAGAGATGTACAAATTTCCGTGGTTAAATATGTTTCCATTGAATTGCAGACCAATTAACATAAGAACCCATCAAAGTTTTTAACATAGATTGCCAAACCTATTGTAAAGTGGGAAGCAACTTGGAGGAGGCAAACATCGAATATGTTGTGAGTTCATGTCACGTAGACATAACATACTGAGAAATAAGGTCCCTAACTCCCTATACATAAACCTCGAGATGGCCTCTAGTCACCCGGATGTACTAAATGATGTGGGCAGGAATAGGGCAGGCAGAGGCTTGCCAACACTACAACTATGGGATATCCAGCAAAATACCGTGTGTGCAGCTTCCTATATAATCTGAGCATGACATAAGGAATAATAAAGGTCCAATTTGAAGTAGTACTTTCTTTCTTTAAAATTTGAAAATATGAAAACATCTATACTGTAAATGCGGAGAAGTTCCACCGAACACATGTCATCTTTACTTTAGCCACATTGACAAATACATAAAAACATACATCATCAGTTATTGAATAGCTAAGAGAGATTCAACATACTTCCTGAGCTTGAGCTGGAGTGGCAACCTTTCCTGTTCCAATGGCCCATACTGGCTCATAAGCCAAAACAATATTGGACCAGTGTGTGACTTGTTCTGCAAAAAGAAGGTCATCATCACCATTCATATAGATGCAATAAAGATAAAAGCCAGAGATACCCCCCACCCCCCATATTGTCTAAACTCGCCTCCTCCTTGGAAGGACATAGGTTAATAGCCCTCTTGCTTTCTTGGAAACTACACAAATTACCCGACAAGAAATATCACCATTGAATTAAATTGTCAGGATAAACCATGAGGTTTCTGTTATATTGACATTAAGAAAAAATTAACTATCTTTATATACTCTTGATTCATGCAATATCATCAAACTTTCACACTACTTAACATCACGGGGATTTTGCTGGTTTTCAATATCAGAGAAGGGACATTAACCAATTCCCTGAGCAAATATTATATGCAAGTTTAAAAACTTCATATGGAGGTCTGTATTTTGAACTTTTCCCACATGAAAAATTAAAAGAAGGTTATGTAATAACACATAACAAAGAGAAATGACTGGAAACTCTGCGTACAAATTGACGGGGGACCCAAATGCGTTCATCCAGGGAAGGCAACTCATTGATGCATCACTAGTGTGGCCATGTCAATTGGTTGTTCTATTAAACACATTACAAAAGATGGGCTTCAGTGATAAACAGCAGAAGTAGATCTATTTTTGTATTTCAATAGAGGTACCCAATTGCGTCTTTCCTTTAAACACCAGGAGAATGCTGATGTTCTAGGGTGCAAGGTAATCCGAAGTCCAAATCATACTTATATATGAGTCTCATTCAGACAGTAAAGTGGTTTGGGTAAGACTCAGATCAGGGTGGCTATGGCATCCAATTCCAAACAAGCAACATTTCTTGGACAATACATAGGTAAAAGCTTTTTAGTTCACATTTCACAGGGACTATTCAACATACCTGCAATTGCTTTTGTTTGTGCTGCAACTACAGCCATTGTAGCTCCAGATTCTCGCTGCTCAAGAGTCTCGCCAACACAGGCTATCACTTTTAGGCCTTGCGAAAGTGCATATGCTACTTTATCGGCCACAAACTGCAGCAAACAGGAAAAAAGGCTATACTCTGGGCAAGAACACAAAGAAGCTAGTGCATGTCCATCAATTACAAGGAAGCTATCACATATTTTCCATATCACAGCTTACATCATTTGATTCATTCAATAAAAGCCTTCTCTCAGAGTGACCAAGGATGACCCAGGGAATGCCCAAATTGACCAGCATCTCAGCACTATGGATGCAGAGAATAGAATTAGTAAAATGCTATATTAATTAAAATAACAACTATATTAACTAAGTAAATAAAATGAACTTTAAAGTTGACCAGATCGAGTATGCTGAATAATAAAGCATTCAGTAAATCAACAGGAAAGATATACTTGTAAAGAAACCAAGAACAAAAATCTTCTGATATGTGTGTGACTGTGTGCCCTATTTTTTGAGCAAACGGTTCTAGTATATGTTTTGCTATGGGCATAACAAGAAAGAGATGTTACTTTTTTCTACAAAGAAAGAAGCCTGAAAAGAGACCAAACACAGATCACAGATGACTAAAAGGGTATATTACTAGCAGAAAGATCAAGTGCCACTGGCGTTCAGGAATATTTGATCAAGTAGTATACCCAAAAATTGGTTACAATCTCGGCATGCTTGCGTAAATTCCAAGTTGCAACTTTATCAGAGATAGCAAAAGAAAATCTAAAGCAAATACGTCTTGCCAGTGAGCATACCTAACCTCGCCAGTAAATGCACCTCCTTTCCTTACCCAACAGTTCTGTGCAGCAATGGAGAAATCACGACGCAATAAGGTTTTGACCAACGGAAGAAATACAAATGGAGGACTAATCACAACCTCTGTGACAAAAGCAATCCAAATAAAGAAATAGCATAAGACTTAGAAAAAACCAAAAGAAAAAGAAAAGACTAGAGGGTAGACTTTCAACCAAGATAAGCAATAAAAGATATAAAAGAAAATCACTTTTCATAATTCAGATAGGTGTAAATCACTTCACTGAAAATGATAAGACATAAATTTCAAAAGCCAAAGCAAATGCAAACATAGAGAGAGAAAAATTTGAATACAAGAAGACGTCCCTACATAATGAAGGAAAATAGTAGATTGGTCCAAAGTTAAATCATACATGGTAACCTGATCTGAACATTCTAAGTGTGCAGGAATGAGTTGCGAGGGAACTTCAATGTCAATTTAGAATTACAACTTCATAAGCAATAAAAATGTCTCCATAACCAAACTCTTCTTTTCCCTTCTCTAATTTTTTGGCAGCTTAGGGGTCAGAAACTTACCAACAACATCCTCAGGTGGAACTTCCGCTTCACTCAATGTAGTCACGATTTTTTTCACTTCCTCCACGGTTCCATTCTGCACATGTATTTCAATTTAAATAAAAGGGAAAGATTCACAAATAAAGAAGTAAAGAAGAGGTCATATCCTCAATCACTAAGTAACAACTTGAATTAACTAATCATAGATTGTCTTTGTGAATCAGCACACCAGCACTCCTTGGAAAAAGCCATGGGCATCGCACATACAGAAGTCAAAGAACTCTAATCCATCTCATACGTACTCAACTCAGCTAAGCATGCATTGATTCTACATGGTACATAATAATCTGGATATTCATTTAGAATTTCATTAATTCACAGTAACTCACACATATATTATATCAAGTGATCTATTAAATTCAACATCTACAATTTTATGTGAATAGATAGACATGGAACAAAAACACCAACTTGAAGTTTTGTATCGAATCACTCGAATCCAACACCAATTAAAGCATACTTGAAATAGTGTCGTATACATATCCTACTTCTTTATTTCAACTTTTTTCTTTTAAGTTAGACAATTGCTTCACCAATTTGGATATTCTCCAGACACCAATTCCTAACTTTTCTTCCTTTGAGGCGAATACATAATTTTTTAAAGATATATTGGTTGTCTAAAATTTATTCTATTAAGTCCTAAAATGATATGAAGAGTAACAGTGCACTAAATTTTAAGTTAGGCGCTTCATGCACTTTTAGTAGTAGACCTAATTTTGATACTCTCTCGATTATTGCCTGTAACATTGAAAATACTGATCACCTTTTTTTAGGTAGACTAAGGTTATAGCACTTACTGCCACGATTTTAGTGTTATAATCTGTCTTGATGATTGTGCATGCATCAAGCTACTTAGATAGAAATATGTTTGACATATATGAAGATTTAACTAAGACATTTCTAGTGGATTATAACTAAATGTTAGAAACATAATCATGTTTAATTCAGCCTTTTTACTTATGACTTTTTTGCTATTATTCCATAGATTTACCATTTACCAAGCATTACCATTACATATTGCAACGAATCTTACCATTTAACAAAATAGATTTATTTTTCCTTTTTTAAGATATGGTGAACCCCAACCACTCCTTACCAAGTAGCCTAACAGTTTTTTCCTTTGTGCTCTCCTATCGGCTCCAATGCCTATCCTCATGTTTGGAGGTGGAGAGACCTTTCCACTAGGCTATCCCTCCCTTGTCAAATAAATGGATTTAACTATGAGTAACTGTAGATGAAGATTATAAAAGAATCTATATCTTAGAATGTTATCAGAAAAAGAATCTATATCTTAGAATGTTATCAGAAAAAGAATCTATATCTTAGAAAATTCAAAAAAATAAAAAGTATATATTCAGTCTTTGACCAATATAAAACGGAAATCACTTAGATCCGAATCCTGCCATAGACAAAAGCTAGTATTTAAATGGAAAAGGGTAGAGGGGCAGGTCCATTATCCCTGAGTTTGGAACCTTGCACCACTGGAAATTTGGGATTTGTCTATCATTCGCCGAACATCGGAAAAAAAAGGAAATTTACTCAATTATGTGTTGATGATAACATCCAGACTACACAAGCTTAGTCTTTCAATATTTAATACTCCCTCAATTTCAATTTGTTTGTTTGATTTTGATTTGGCACGGAATTTAACAAAGTAAAGAAAACTTTTGAATCTTGTGGTTGTAAATTAAAGATATTTAGAATGTATCAAAATGACATTTAATGTTGTGGTCTTAAACATTTCATGTGGAAAGTTAGAATTAAAGAGTTCCCGAAAGAGGAAGAAGACATTCTTTTTGAAATGGACTAAAAGGGAAAGTAAGACAAACAAATTAAAATGGAGGAAGTAGTTAACATTCAACACCTTAACACTCCAAGAATAAAAGCATTGCTAGTTAGATTTTTGCTTCAACTCTCAATTTTATCAACAAATAATCTTAGCACATAAAAGTTTAGAAAGCCGCCTACACTGATCTAATCTAAACCACAGTAAATTTAGTTATCACTTGAATTGTTTTAATTAAACCTTAGCATATAAGAGTTTCAAAAGCCACCTTCACGGATCAAAATTCACTAATTTTAGAGAAATTTATTATACAACACACGAAATCCATTTATCTCACACTTAGTCAAATAAGTTTCTTATAAATTGGATTTGAAAGCCCCCTCCACGGATCAAAATCCACAAACTCTAGAGAAATTTATTATACAACAATACAAAATTCATTGATCTCACACTTAGTCAAATAAGTTTCCTATAAATTGGATTTGAAAGCTAGAAAAACTTTTCTCTAATGTAAAGGCCAAGCCTTGCGCAACAGTAGAGTTACTGCTTAGTAACCTGTAGAGCCCAATCTCCCCTGTGGATTATTTCATAAGTCTCTGCGCCCATCAATGTACACACACACACACATACACACACGCACACAGAGCATTCTACCAACAAGATTTTCCAGACTAAATACACTTGAAATCATAATACTACCAACTTCTGCGGTTCTTCCACCATGATACAATAATTTTAGTGTCATTGCATCCTAAAATTAGGATAATTTAGAACAGCACCTTTGGTATTAACAGCAAATGAAAACTACAAGAAGTAATTTTTTTTTTCATTCATGCAAGAATCCAATTCCGAACGGCAAATTCAGTTCTAGGTTTACGCACCCCCATCAAGCGAGCAATTGAAAACCCAACGTGTTAAATCAAATATATAATTTAGTCACTGGGTTTTAATCAGCTCCAATATAGGTCTAAAATTCCGGTGATAAGTGATCGGGATTGAATCTCTAGCATAGTCAATAAGCATGATTTGATAATCGTGCTGGCGGCAATTGATTATTAAAACAAAAAAAGGAACAAAGGACGAAGAGAGGATGAAGGAAGAAAAAGAAAAGTAAAGAAAAAAGACATACGCATTTCCAGTTGCCGCCGACGAAGAACTTTCTCCCCATTGTTTTCTTTGAGAAGAAGGTAGAAGGGTGTGTTGCTTCTGCAAGAATGCACAAGGAGGACAGGAAAAATTTAGAGCTAAAAAGCTGGAATCCAACTAAATTTTAACTATCTTTAAATTATAACTATTTTCAATAATATATCATAATTTTAATAATACATTATAAAAATAATATTTATGAATTAATTGTGGGTAAATAACATAACAAAAAAATATTATTATATGGTCTGATTTTAAAATCATTGATAACAGAAAAGAAGACTGCTAGAACAATTGTCTCCTTGACTATCAGGTTAGCTGTGGAAAAATGAGTCAGACCTATCAAATGTTATGCAGGCTGTGCACGAGGCTAGTAACAGTTGTGTCATGCATATGGGGCTATGCTTCATTCACAAGACGATATGATGTCTAAATGACTATATTAAAGCCCGCAAAGTCATATTGAGGTCTGATGCCCTTACGAACTTTTAGATGCCTGGAATGGCATTGTTGATCTCTAGAGGAGCTTTGTGAGCTCGCAGTGCATTCCTAGGAGCCTCGTGAGCTCAAGAAATAGATACAGGAGCCTGGTGACCTCGAGATACGGATATAGAAGCCTTGTGTGCTCATATCCAGTTTGCCTAAGGGGCTACACACAGATACACGTGATTGCTTACGAAGGGCTAGTTATATGTAACACACCAAAAATCCCTAAAATCCTATCCTAGACATAAAATAGAAAACCAGCAGAAAGCTTACCTTTTTCCTTAATACGACTTACACCACGAGTCTTGATGTGAGACCGCAAGTCGTGGGAAGACCCGTATTGAGCAGCCTAGAAAGATTCTGCAACTATGCAATTTTCTCCCAGGGACCACGAGTCCAAACCACGACTTATAAGTTGGGATCACGAGTGCATTACCCCATTAGTAAATGTCCAGAAAATCATGACTCAGACTACGAGTTGTGGTATATGAGTATGACTGGTAGAAACGATTCATGATACCAAATTCAGTGAAGTGTTCAGGGTAAACCCAGACACCACGAGTCAAGCTATGCCTCATGGTATCAAAGAATGACCCGTCCTAACAGTCCGTGGTATGACTTCCCACAAGTGTTCAAGTTGCCCCAATGGCCATGAGTTCAATCCACGAGTCGTGGGTTGATAGTACGACTCGTGGTATGATCCATGGGAGCTAAAATTTCAAAAGTTCGAACAGTTTCTTCAGACCTATTTTCGTAACTTTCTATGTTTTTAACTCCTATACTACGTCGTTTTGGGTCTTCTTAGAGGAGAATTAAGGGTTCTTAGTTGACTAATCTCCAATTCCTTCACATAACATCGTAATATTCAGGAAAACAGTAGCCCTCAAGCTCCCAAGAAAAACTAGGGTTCCTCTTCTCCAAACTTTTGGATTCTCAAGCCAATGAGCAAGAGTTCGTCAGTCCAGGTAAGTGGGATCATCAGTAAGACCTTTCACCATTATGCCCAAATCTCAAGCTTTAAACTATGTTTTTAGTATGATTATCTGAACTCATGATTTTTAGGGCTAAAATCTCTTTATGCAAAAGCTATAAATTTTCTCAAGATTTCCGCAGGCATTTTATAGTTATGTATGGATAAAATTATTTGAAAACCCTATATTTATCTCTATACTCAGAACTTAGCATGATTTACCTAAATTAAGCATATTTTTAGAATGATTTATAGTATTTTGAAATCATGACTTAGAATCAATATAGCTTGCATGACTAGTTCAGTATTTCAGATACTTCTAGTAAACTGTATGAATTTAACTAGTCTATGCAAAACCTTTCAGACCTTAGTTATAATTATGACCATGTATATAGTTTTGGGAGTAGTACTTAACACCAAGCAAATGCAGATTCAGATAACCCAAGTCTCAAATTACGTGTCACCGTAGGTTAAGGGGTCCTCACCAGTTGAGAGTGTTTCCCTTGCCGAATAGACTCACGAGTGAATTCATGCTAGCCATGGTTCATACCCTTGGTAAGGTATGAACACTCTTCCAACTAGGGTTACAACTTGGGCTTTTGGTTCATACCCTTGGTAAGATATGAACACTCTTCCAACCAGGGTTACAGCTTGGGCTTTATGTTGCTCACATGGCGTATGTCGATTATGAGAATCTTCCATATATATATATATATATTTACAATATTTGTACATGAAACATAGTTTTATTATATGAACTTATTTTATGATTTACAGATATGTTCAACACTATATGTATGTTTTAATTTTGGGTCATTGTGCATCAGCTTACGTTATTCTCAGATGTTATACTTATGCAGCATGATTTCAGTTTCCAATATAGTTTCCCTATTTCACTCATGTTTTACTTATTTTTCATACTCAGTACATTCAAGGTACTAACTGCATACTTCTTATGCTATATCATCTCATGATATAGGTTCAGGTACTCAGACTTAGCCCCGTAGTTAGACACACTTAAGTAGAGTGGTGAGTCCTCATCATTGGAGGACTAAAGTTTAGTTACTTCTTCTTCTTAATTATTTTAGTTTCAATATTTAGAGCTAGTTGGGGACCTATCCTTTTAGCTCGTCAAACTTAGACGCTTTTCAAACGTAGATAGATATTCAGCTTGGTCAGTTCTTATATATGTTTTCAGATTTAACCATTTACTTTTAAATTCAAACTTATTCAATGATGTAATTATGAATCATTCTAGCTTTCGCTCAATTTATTCAGTATATGTTTATTGTCATGCTAGTACCATGGGTTAGTTTGGGGCTACTTGTAGTTCTAAGTATCGTGACACTTTCAGGGTGTAGACTCGGCTCGTGACAAACTTGATATTAAAGCATTAGGTTTAAAGTTTCCTAGGGTGTCTGAAAGCCGCGTTAAGTAGAGTCTTTTTCATGGGTGTGAAGCGCGCCACACTTATGAGGAAGAGGTTGCCGAGTGTTGTTAGGAAAACTTTCCTTCTTTCATGTTCAATATCGTGCTATAGAGTCCAACTCTATCTACCCTTTTAAGTCGTGCTCTACGCGCTTATAGAAAATGCTTCCCAGAAGAGCTAACGGACGGAGAAATGGGAACCAGCCAGCACCACCAGTGCCCCTAGAGTCCGTGAATGATCAGGTCTCTAATGCGGAATTCAGGGTTGCCTTTCAAATGTCAGCACATGCCATGACCGCTCAGGTTAACCAATAGGCCGTCACACTTATGAATCCTAATGAAAATACGGTAGTTTCTAGGGTTCGAGACTTCACCAGAATGAACTCGCCTAAATTTCATGGTTCGAAAGTGGATGAGGATTCATAAGATTTCATAGATGAGGTTCAGAAGATTACTCAGATTATGGGTATCACTAGGACTAAAAGTGCAGACATGGCCTCCTATCTATACTCAAAACTTAGCATGATTTACCCAAATTAAGAATGTTTCGGAATGATTTATGGTATTACAATGTCATGACTTAGAAATCAGTATAACTTGTATGACTAGTTCAGACCTAGTCTATGCAAAATCTTTCAGACCTCAGTTATAATTATGAGCATGTATATAATTTTGAGAGTAGTATTTAACACCGAGCGGATATGGGTTCAGATAATTCAAGTCTCAAATTACATGCCGCCGTAGGTTAAGGGTCCTTGTCAGTTGAGAGTATCTCCCTCTCTCGAATGAGCTCATGAGTGGATTCACGCCAGCCATGGTTCATACCCTTGGCAAGGTATGAATACCCTTCTAACCAAGATTACAAGTTGGACTCTATGTTGCTCACATTGCGTATCTCGATTATGAGAATCTCCCACAAATATATATATATATTTACAATATTTGTACATGACCAATAGTTTCAGTATATGAACTTACTTTATGACTTACAGATATGTTCAGCTCCATATGTATATTTTACCTTTAGGTCATTGTGCATCAGGTTATGTTATTCTCAGATGTTATACTTATGTAGCATGATTTCAGTTTTCACTATAATTTCCCTATTTCACTCATGTTTTACTTATCTTACATACTCAGTACATTTAATTTATTGACCACATACTTATGCTATATTATCTCATGATATAGATTCAGGTACTCAGACTCAACCCCGTAGTTAGACATGCTTCAGTACCAGTCCAGCTTACGCATGGTGAGTCCTCATCATTCGAGGACTAGAGTTTAGTTACCTTTTCTGTTTAATTATTTCAGTTTCAGTATTTAGAGCTAGTTGGGGACTTGTCCTTTCAGCCCGTCAGTCTTAGAGGCTTTTTAGACATAGATAGATATTCAGCTTGGTCAGTTCTTATATATGTTTTCAGATTTAAACATTTTCTTTAAAATTCAGACTTGTTTAGTGATGTGATTATGAATCATTCTAGCTTCCACTCAATTTATTCAGTATATGTTTAGTGTCATGCTAGTACCATGAGTTATCTTGGGCCACTTATGGTTCCAAGTACCGTGTCACTTGCGAGGTGTAGACCCGTGTCATGACATTACAGTGGAACTACAAAACACCTACCGGGCTACAGTGTTACGAATAGGGGAATATAGGTTGAGATGTACCCGCCAGTGATTATAGGGGCTCAGGTAGGTTATTATTTGTTGTTTGTACCTACCAGACTTATGGGGGTCAAGTTAGGTTCTTGTTTGACTATTGTTTGTTAGTATACATTATATACATATGAGATTATTCAGGTTATCCTCTGACTCTTATAGCTGATTACTTTCAGTATTCATTATCAGCTTTAGTTTAAGCTTATTACTGCCTTACATACTCGGTGCAATGTTGTACGGATGTATTGAGCTTGGGGGCGTTGTACTCTTGCTTTTAGGTCCTGACATATTGGTACAGGGACCTTCTTAGTAAAGCAGATCGAGTTTCAGTAGATTGGCTAGCTCCCTCCTTTCGGAGTTGCCATATTTAGAGGTTTGCTTGTTGGTTTGCTATATAATTTACGGGTAGGTCGAGGCCCTGACCCGGCCAAGTGTCTACTTCTCAAAGGCTTGCAGACTATTGGGTCATGTAGTAGAACATGGTTGGCCTATGTTTTGTATTGGCAGCCTTGATGGCTTGTGTATTTATGTTGTTACTTTCAGCTTACTTGAGCTTAGACCATGGTGGTCTCATAGGCCCGCATAAGAATTTGTGATATTAGACAATATGATGGTCTTATTAGCCAAGATAGGATTCTATTGTTGCTATGAATTGCTGGGTAGACGGATTTTCCGCGCAGGTAATTTTATTGCGTCCTTTTCGAGCAAAGGCTTCTTTAAGCCAAGATATACTTATTTGACTACTTCTTTTGTGTGCTCTTGGTATGCACCAGATGTGTATATGTCCATCTAGATCGACTCAGAGTTCAGTGTGGTATTATATGTCAGTTACGCCTCTCAGGATGGGATGTGACAACATTATACTGTGTTTTGACTGTTTCAATACAAATTTCCCCCATGTTTTCATTTTCGTTCTGCATTTTGACATATTTTGAAAGGTTTGCTTTGAGATCCACTTGAACTTTGACCCTGGCACAACTAAATCTCGTTTTGTTTATTGTGGTCATGTCAAGGTGGAGAGGTTTAACCACTGCATATGCTAGGGTAAATAATGATTCTTTGACAAAGTATGCAGGCAGTAGATTAGAAAAAGAAATCCATGTCATGACTTGCGTAGTTTCTTCTTTATGCCTCATTTGATATAATAATGCATCAACACCTTTGATTAATATAATATAAATACTTGAAAATTATGTTAACAAAAACAAGCTATACAAATCTCATTTTTGTTCCTAAAGAAACCAATACCATGTTTTGGGATTTTCTTTCTGAGATCTTTAAGTTATGTGAGAATTTATCAATCACAACATATTGTAAATTCTCGATGATGATATTCATTCGATCCACTTCATTCTCAGTCCACTTCACCACATGATCGCCATTTACAATACTCGCTTTCTTTACTAGAATGAGTTCAATATTTGTTCTCGTTTGCACAGTACTATTGAGAATGCTAGGGTTAACCACACACATTATACATATGAAATGGAGTAGGATTAATGGAGAGAGATGGGGGTATTGATGTTGTTAGGCAAAGAAGGATTAGGTTGAATAAAGAATTGAGATATATAGGCTGATCAGCCGCCGAAACAGGCTGGCCAATGGTCGAATTGATCATGAAAATTTGGTCATAGGCTGGCTGGTAGGGTTGGCCATGATGAATAGGAGAGAAAATAAAGTTAGTAATATAATAGACATTAAATTATTCAATCAAGGTATTGTGGCAATGTCTTATTTTTCACATACAAACTTCTATGAGTATAATAAAGTATTAGTCTGACACATAAGTAAATATTCTAGAATATTAAATGAGTTGTAAAGGGAAGACGCAGGTAGGTTCTTGTGAATCACACGAGAAACGCGTCAGTTTTTTCTACACGCCAAGAATGACCTAAGTCCTTCTAGAGACGTCAATACAAAGATTGTATCAATTTATAAAAATATTTATATAATTTAGATAAATACTATGAAATATGAGTGCGGAGGACATGTAGGTGGGATGCAGATAAGGGTTCCGGACTTAAGAATGAAGATGAAATGTGTTAGAAATGGAAAGCACGCGATCAATATCAAACACTACTCGAAAATCTTATTTTCTCTACTTTCATTGAAAAACTCATTTTCTTCATCTTTTTATAACATGATTTTCAAAAACTTTAACCAACTAAATATATGAGAAAATTAAAAAACATTTTTCGAACGCACCCTATAACTTAAATTCCAACATATGCTGCTGCATTAGTTATATGTGGCGATTAATTCTTGTTGATCGGCGATCAAACATTGTATAATCTTATGCGACGTTTATATTGAGATTATTATTCCACTATTATCAATCAAATGACCTCCTAAAAGCGATATTGTTAATTCGAACAATATATATTTCTCTATTTCAATTTATATGACATAGTTTAAATTTTGAGAGTCAAATAAAAAAAATATTTAATCGTGGTTTATTCATATATATATATATATTTAAATATTTTAGATATTAATTTTTGTAATTTATAGTACTTTAATGTTGTTTTTTAAATATATAAATTATTTTTAAAAAAAATTTAAAATTTTTATATTTAAATATATAATTAAAATAAAAAAATTTAACTTTCAAAATTTAAATTATATCATATAAATTGCGACCGACGAAATACCAATTATGAACAACTTTTTAAACGATAAATGTTGATGATATCCAAACGTGTGATAGTAGGATTGTAACAATCTCTTCCTTTAATGAGAGTTTTTAAATTTGAATTTTGAAAATAAAATTCTCTTGGCATGAAGTGATATGTTTTCTGATATTAAACAACTCTATAAGTAATACAAACTCGTACATAAAAATTAATTAAAAAAGTTTACAAGACAAAATTTATCACTAACACCTAATTCATTCTCATTTTTTTTTTTTGCCATGAGATGCTAATTTCTCATTAAAATAATCTTATGAAATTTTTTAATGATTATTGGTGAGCTTGTCCAATTATTGATGTGTTATTATTAAATAAATTTTTTATTTATTTATAATTGTAAATATATAACAATAATGCAATTACTATTAAAATATTTTTTCTATGCCGGAAAGAATGATCAAGAAGCTGCGGGAAATTGTTTAATAAAAATAGGAAAAAAATAAATTTTATGTGACATTTCAATTTTATTGCCCAACCCCGATTGATCATCCACCCTGGAACTATCACTCCCCATCCATTTCCTCGTCACGGGTCGTTTGGTAGCTGGTTAAAGTTATGCAAATATTAATAATATTGAGATTATTTATGAGAGAATTAATATATTATTTTATATAATATTAAATAATACATAAATTTTCTTATAACTTATACATATATTAGTTATGCAGGTTTCTAAATTACAAATTAAATATTATACTAATGTCATACATAAATAACATATCTTCTAATCAACTACTAAATTTAATATTACTTATACAAAATTTAATACCTACATAAATTCATATCTAAATTAATTATCAAACGATCAATAATATTTTACTAAATTAGATATAAATACTATTGATATTATTATTTTATAATTAAAAATTTAAAAGTATCTAAAGACTTGTTAATTTTTTTTTTTGACTGTTCTAACATGAGAAAAAAAAAGGAAAAACTATTTCAGTTTTCAAATAATAATAGTAACGTTCTTTTCGGAAACCGCCAGAATATTATTTGTAACTTGTTGGATACTCAATTGATATAATAGTAATATCTTTCTATGTTCAACGGTTTATTTACTATTAATATTAATATTCGTTGTACCAAAAAAAAAATTTATTTATTTTTTCTCTCTCTAAGAACAATCGAGATCATAATATAAAAAGCTGAGCGGACAAAAGAATAAAAAAGAAAAAGAAAAGGAAGGAAAGAGCGTCTCAATTCCCGCTCGCCTTTATTGACAATTGACGCGTTCTCTTTACAAATTACATTTTCGACGGCGATGAGGAGTCACGAAAGTCGAGCTCCGGTGGCCGTTGAGAGAGGCGGCGGCGGAAATTGGCTCAACAGAGGTGACGGTGTAGGCAGCGGCGGCTGTTATAGTCATGAGAGCGAACCTGACTTGGCTGCTATGGTGAGTGACTTTCTGGAGACTAGTAGTACCGGTGCGGAGTCTCGGTGTAGCAGTGATAGTGATTCCGGTTACTCCGATCTCGCTCTTCTTGCTGATAGGATTTCGGTGAGTATTCTATACATGTTGTGCTTATCGGCTTTTATTTTTCTTTTTATGTAGAATTTGGAGGTTTTGGCTATGAAATTGTTAAGTTCTTTGGTCTAGGTGTGTACACAGTAAGCTTGAACAGCACAAACAAATTTTAATCCGGAGCAATTAATGTTTGAATTGGAGTAATCCTCATTTCTGTGGATAGATATGTTTATGCTGGTTGGTCTGGGTGCATATGAGCGAAGCTTGAAAAGAACAGATAACAGCTTTCTGCAGAGCGATTAATGTTTGAAATTGAATTATCCTCGTCTCTGTGAATACACATGTTCATCCTCATCGGATTTTAGTTTTGCAGGTTGTACAGAGGTGTTAGGTTGTGGAATTTGTTCTAGTGTTTTCGTCTAGGTGTATATGTAGCGAGCTTGAATTGCACAGATAAGGATTCTAACAAGGAGCATTTAAAGCTTGAAATGGAGTAATCCTTGTTACGTTCAGGGATAGTTACAGCCCTATTCCTTTGGGTGATCTAGTTTACAAATAGCCAGCAAATTATAGGTTTGTATATTTTAAATAAAATATACATATAATATACATACATATACATAATGAGTGTGTAGGTTTTGTATATTTTGGCTAGTGCCGGTAATTAAGTTCGGCTGAAGGAATTAATCGAAAGAATCCTTTATTTTTATGCACGTTTATGCTCATTGGATTTTACTTTTGCATGCTTTGTATGCCATGAAGCTGTTAAAAGTATTATTTGGTAGGTGTATGCAAAGCTAACTTGTATAATAGTGGAAGTGTACACAAGTTGGCCTAGACACTTTCGGTATCAACAAATAAAAGAAACTATAGTGTAGCACAAATGATGATTTCTCCGGAGATTAAAATTTGTGATGGAATAATTAGAGTCTCTTCATTCACCTGTGTGTAATACGAGTTACTGTTGAATCCGTGAAACATTTTGAAAATGATATTGATGTCTTTGATAGATAGGAAATAGGAGGCGTAAGTGCTTTGAGCAAACTTCTCAATCGATGCATAATTATAAATTTTGAATAACAGCTTTTAAGAGCTTGTGGTGAGTTTGTTGGAGTAAAAATTGGAGATAATGAGGAGAAAGCTAATGGATTGAGAATAGGATTCCATAGAGTAGAGAAAAGCCAAACCAGCTCAGGAGCTTAGTAGGTTAAAATCTTGTATTAACTATAAGTACATAAACAGACAGCGTAATAATGCAATTACGCAAGATTGTGAAAGGAAACTATTGCAATTGTGCTTCATAAAGAGATTAATTTTGATAATAGCGTGTTACAAAGGGTCCTGAACATAGAAGCATGATTGGGGTGTTCTTGCTCAGTTACCTGATTTACTTCAACTCATTTTTGGTGATTGTTCTAATTAGACAATGCCTTTTGTTTGATAAGAGTCTGAAATTGCACTCTGTATGTAGATGGAGAATTTAATTATTTTATATTAGTACAAGCTTCTGGAAGCGCAAAAATGGGCAACCCACTGCTATAAGCAAAATTACTATCCTGAACCAAATTCAGGGATGAGCAATAATACTCCCCTTTCTTTTGGATACATGGACTTATCCTGCTGACTCCTTTCTGGGTATACAAGACATGACTGTCAGTAGTAGGCTCCAGTGGAGATTGCTTCCCTTTTCTAGTAATAACCGGAATGAATAATTTCAGCTGTTGGAATAGATTTCTATAGCAACTGATTTACAAAGTAGGACCTGTAGCTATCTCTTCCCTCCTCTCTGCTTGCCACAGTGAAACAGACAATTTTTCTTTTATTACCATGTGATGTGTTTTAAGTAACTTCCTCAATGATCAAACTTGTCTAGGACCTCAGGTGTGTACACACTAAGTTTGAACAGCACCGATAATGTTTGAGTTGGAGCAATCCTCATTTCAGTGAATAGACATGTTTATGCTCATAGGTCTAGGTGCATACGAACAAGTTTGAATAGAACAGATAACGATTCATCGGATTTTAGTTTCACATGTTGTATAAAGGTGTTAGGTGTGAAACATATTCTAGTGTTTCAGTCTAGCTGTATACGTAGCGAGCTTGAATCGCACAGATAAGGATAGCTTGAATAGCACAGATAAGGATTTTATCCAGGAACTATTAAAGCTTGAACTTGGTTTTACATATGCATGTTTGTGTGCATTTTTAACATGTTTGTGCTCAATGAATTTTAGTTTTGCATGGGGTTAGTAATGAAAATTTTCAAGTATTTTTGTATAGGTGTATGCAAAGTGAGCTTGTGTAGTAGTGAAGGCGTATATAAACTAGCCTGGAGCCCTGGACAATACCCATATCAATAAATTAAAAAAATAATCGTATAGTAAATGTGATGTGTTTCTCCAGAGGATTAAAATTTGAAATGGAATAATTAGAGTATTTTCAATTACCTGTGCATAATTCGCGTCAGTCTGATGTATCAATGAAACTCATCTGAGATGAGAATGATGTCTTCAGTATATAGGAAATAGGAGTCATAAGTGCTTTGAGCCTTTACAGGCTAGGAAACAATGATTTGTCTGAATATCCAGTATTTGATTGCCTATCAACAAGCTATGTATTGTTGGATTTAGATGTATTATGGTGGCTATGTGATGGTGAAATTCTCTCTCGATCCATGCATAATTGTAGATTTTCAATGACAAACATCCAGAGCTTGTGGTGAGCTTTTTGGAGTAAAAAATGGAGATAGTGAGGAGAAAGCTAACGGATTGAGTATAGGAATACATAGAGTAGGAAAGAGCGTAGCAGCACAGGAGTTTAAGAGGTTGAAAACATGCACTAACACCATGTACAGAAAGGGACACAGTAAATAATAAAATTGTGCAAGAGATTTGAAAATAAATGCAATTGTGGTTCATAGCAGCAACTAATTTTGATAATAGTTGTTTCAAAAGGGTAGTCAATATAGAAGCATGAGTATGGTGTGCTGTGCTTAAATCTCAATACCTGCATTTACTTCAATTCAGTTTTAATACGCAAGGTTCTTTTGATTGATAAAGAGTTTGAAATTCAGTCTATAGGTAAATACACAATTTAATGATTCTACAAGTATCTAAAAGTGCAAAAATGGGATAACCCACTGCCATAAGCAAACTACAATCCTCCACCAAATTCAGGCTCACTTCCCTTTCTCTTTTGGCCATTTGGGCTTATCCTGCTGCCGCGTTCCTGAGTATATTAGGCATCACTTTCAGTAATATGCTCCAGTAGGAATTGTTTTCCGTTTCCCGTAACCAGGGATTATATTGACAGGGAATTAATACTTTTAGCTGTTGGAATAGCTACTGACAGCAACTGATCAAAGAAAAACAATGATCGAAGAAATAGGTGCCCTAGAAATTTTCTGAAAAAGTAAGGCTATTTCTTCGCTCCTTTCTGCTTACCACACTGAAGCAGACACTCAGAGCAAACCATCTCTTGATGGCAAAGTGGAAAGTAGAATTGATCTGCACATCCCTCTATTTCAATAGAAAATGTTAGCTCTCGTCCATGAGATCAGGGTATCACTACCAATTGTGGGGGGGGGGGGGGGGTTGTTTTAGCTTGTGCAATGTGTTTTACGGAACTTCCTCAATTTTTCCACTTTTTCCATCTCATCTCTGAATTACTGTTGCTTCTCGTGAAAGAGAGGATTAGTCAATGAAACGAATTTCTAAATGACCGAGTGTTCCGAGCACAAGACAACTGAAGTTTTAGCTTTCACATCTTGGTCTGTTGTTTCTCGCTAAATCTTAAATAGTGCAACTTCACTTGTCAACAAGAGGAAAAAAATCTTAATAATGGAACTTCATGGCAAATTATATCATTTTGCAGCTGTACAGGAACTCAGTGGATCAGTATGAAAGTGACTTAACAATGGTGGTTCATTCCCTTATTCTTTCAATGACCAAATCTTGCCAATTTGGCAAGCCTGAAACTTGCAATGCAAGCTGCATCAGATCTTATCTAGTGAAGCTCCTCCAGTCTTGTGGTTATAGTGCAGATTTGTGTGCGACCAAGTGGCAGGGTTGTGGAAAAATTCCCGGAGGTACGCTTTCTCTGAATTCAATTCTTGCCGGTTTTCTATCTTAAGAGGTCTAACTATGAACATTTTAGCTGAAGTAGGAAAGCATTTGATGTACAATATTACAGTCTGAACCTCTGAATGTATCCACAGCCTGGGTTTCAGCCTAGTTCTGCTAACAATGTTGCAGAACATGTGGCATTGTGCGCCACATGTATTATTAGTAGTAGATTCAACTAGATAATATGTTCATGGTGCTGTATCTTGTGATTAAAATATTTAAATTTGCATTCTCAAGCATCCACCATGTAAAATTTAAGAGCTAGAGTTTTTGTTGACATTGTGCTGCTTTTCCTATCTGCTATGTAGGTGAACACGAGTACATTGAGGTGATCTCCCATGGAAATGATGGATGCTCCGAAAGGTATATCATTGATCTTGACTTCCGGAGCCACTTTGAAATTGCAAGAGCTGTCAAATCCTACAATGTGGTCTTGAGTTGTCTTCCACCAGTTTATGTTGGCACAGTAACAAAACTTAAGCTGTATCTTCAGGCTATGGTAGAAGCAGCGAAATGTTCGCTCAAACAGAATTCAATGCCACTTCCCCCATGGCGATCCCTTGCCTATCTAGAAGCCAAGTGGGACTCATCCAGTCAAAGAGTAGTCAATGTTCAGGTCCAGAGTAGCATCAGAACCTCTAATTCCTCTCATCCGCATTGTACTGAGCTGTTGTGGAGGATAAAATCCTGTATTGGCTCTGAAATCAAAGCCAAAGGATTCTTGGTACCTAAGAACTGTAGAAAGAGGTAGGAGCTAAAGATCGAAGCGAGTCATTCTTCCCCAATGACTCCATGATCATCTTGCATTGAACAGAAAACACAATTTTGTTCGACATCAACTTTCTGGAGGTTTTGTTTATCTCTTCATTTCCACTTCCATTTTTTCAACATCCAACAAATTACAGAAGCTTGAAGATGAGGTAAAAATACTACTGCGGATTTAGTTTTTCTTTTTGTATCATAATAACACGACTCGGGAGGATCTTGTTCATGTGCTACCAAGATCAAGGTTTTGCAGCTTTGGTCGTCTACAAGTAGTGTTGCATCCGGTTTTGTTTTAGCATATCGCTACCATAATATAGAATATACCAAATGTTGCCACTGAACCGGGTTTCCAAAGTTTGTACCTTCTCGGTCTAATACAATTCGATTTATACTTTATTCTTTAACAAATATATAATGTACCTTTTATTTCCGTTGAATATTTAACAAATTATGTTATATTTGATGGGAATTGTGGAAAAAAAAAAAGTTTAGCCGGTACTCACATTTGAAAGTGAAGTTTTTACTAATTTTTGGTCTATTTTCTAAAGTCTCGTGAAACCTTTTAAGGTGTTGTGTAACTTTTGCTATTCATTATTTATGTTTGGTGTCTAGTGTAACTTGTAGTTTGTTTCGCAAAAAATTTAAAATCAACTTATTTTGAGATTTGTAAAAATATTTATTAAAAAAGTATCTACGATGAAAAATAGTTTACGTTTGATCAATAAATTAAAAAAATATTTTTGAACAACAATTAGTATTTGGTTGAACTTCTAAAAAGTGTTTTCAAGTGTATTTTTTTCGAAAGTATTTTTCAAATAAGTGCTTTTGCGGAAAAATTATTTTTTTTAGCTTTTGAAAAATTATTTTTGTTGCTTTTTAGAAACACTTATTTTTAGGGATGGCAATGGTGCGGTGCGATGCGGTTGCGGGGCATATCCGCATAAACCCACAATCATTTTAACCCACATCGAATAACATAATTTGATGTTTTCAACTTGTTTCGTTTCACCTCACATAAACCCGCTCCGCATAAACTGTCATCACATAATTTGCTTCATCACGGTCATTCTTCATTACAAAGTGTTTCTTGATTTTGTAGCTCAGTTCTTCAAAATTTTTCAATTGAATGTAATAGTAATTATAATTCTTTTAAAAATTTGAAATCTTTTTAACTTTTGTATATTAATTCATGAGTCAATTTGAATTTTCTTAAACAGACCTTTGTATTTTTCAACGCTGTACTTTTCTTAATTTGCAAAACGATATTATTCTCTGTAGCAATTTCTTTATGTTATTTGTTCTGTGTTCTAAGCATCTTTATTGACAACTCTTAAATCATTTACATTGCATAAATATTGGTGTGAACATTAGTTATGAAAATTCAATTTTGTTAGTACTTAATAAGTAATTATTAAAAAATATATTTTTTTATTAAAAATTACTATTAGATCTATATAGCCCCGCATAAATTTACAATCTACCTCGCCCCACATTAATTATTTTAAAAAATATTTCAATCCGTTCCACATCTGTTTAGTCTAAAATTCTTTTCGCCCCCCATAGTATAAAACCCGACCCGCTTTGCATTCGCCTCGTCTCATTGTCATCCTTAACAACAATATACACAGGTTAAAATACATTTTTCAGAAAACTCATCATATAATTATAATATAATTTTAATATAATTTTGATACATTTATAACTGTAACTACAAACTTCAACGAACTAAAATTGAAATTCAATCCAAAACTAACTCAAATCTTACTCAAATTAGCTCCAAATTTTAGATTCAAACTCTGCTCGATTTTCTAACTCTTTCTTGATAACACCCACTCGAAATTAAGTATGTTTGAGATATAATAGAATATTATTTAGGTCAAATCTTGGAAATGAAATTTGTTTGAATCACCTACCCGATTTCAATGTATACTGAGATGTAACATGGTTAAACTTTCTAATAACTTAAGTTTACAACTTCAGACAATTCAATTTATTCTATCCCCAATGGAAAATCCTTATAACTGAAGCAAATTAGTTTCATTTTTTTATTTAGTATTCACGCATCAAATGTGCATAGACCAGTTTATTTTATAAAATTGACATGCTCTAAATTTGTAAAAGAAATATGACTTTGACCCGTTGCTAAGATGATGCCTTAATTATATTCCATAAGATTTTTATTATGATTAATATAATTCAGTCAATTGTGCGCTCCTTCTTAGATGGTAAGTCAATTTTATATTTTTGTACTTTTTTGACTTATCAATAAAAATAAAATAAATTATTATCATAACTTATAAGTAATAATGAAAAGATAACTAATAGAAATTAATATTATAATGCCAAAACATGTTCTACTACTCTTTAAAGGTGTATTTAATCTGACACATAGTTTAAGTGTTCACTAAATTATAAGTTATAACTATAGGGGGGTTTCAAGCATTTCTATCTTAAGAAAAATATTGAATGCGTAATTATTATCTTTACAAATTAACAACAATATAAAGAAACAAAGAGAATCCAATTAACATTATGACTTTTTTTCATATGCTTCTGGAAAAAGTAATAACATAATTTTTTAAATTTTTTTGTTATTTGAGTTCATTTTCATCAAATAGTGTGATGATATTATTGCTATAAACATAATTGGTCTTGAGACCCAACATAACATTTTTTCTTATTTCTCAAATTAAAGATTTAGAATGGCTGGAGTAAATCCTCCGTCCAATACTGATGTTCCTAACTATGAAAAAAAGCTTTGAGAAATATGAATGATAGATCAACTTGAAGAACTTAGCTCTCATTAACTTCAACAACTGCTCGAAAACTCGAAGCCAATTTGAAAAAAACTAAAAAATTGCTACTCCAACTAAAGGAGAGTGGCGTTGTATTTCCCTATAGCATTACTGGATCTGCCTGGGCTCCTGTGAAGGCTAGGGAAAACCTCTTCGTCCAGTTTCAATGTTAGGCTATCTGGATACAATAACTTAATGGGATCCAGATGGACCAACATTAAAACCAGACGAAGGGTTTTCGCTAACCTCCAAAGGATCCCAGGAAGATCCAACTGTAGGATCTATAGGGGAATACGATACCACACTCAGTTAGTTGGAGCACCAATTTTTTTAGCTATCTCCAGATTGACTTCGAGGTTCTCGAGCAGTTGCTGAAGTTGAGGAGAGCTAAACTCTTCGAGTTGATCTATCATCAATATTTCTTGAAGTTTTTTTTTCATAGTTAGGAACATCAGTGTTGGGTGGAAAATTCAATCCATCCATTTCTTATTCTTTAATTTAAGAAAATAAGAAAATATTATGTTGGGTCTCAAGACCAACAATGTATTTATAGCAATAAAATCATTACACTATTTGATGAAAATGAACTCAAATAACAAAAAAGTAAGAAAATTTATGTTACTTCCTTTTTCAGAAGGATTTAAGAAAAAGTTATAATATTAATTGAATTCTCTTTTTTGTTTCTTAGTTGTCAATCTGTAAAGATAATAATTACAGATTCAATATTTTTCATAAGACAGAAATGCTTGAAAACCCGCTACAGTAGTAACTTTTTAATACAGTGAACACCTAAACTATGTATCAGATTAAATACCCCCTTGAAGTTTTTTTTTTTAATTGTTGCCGATATCTTTAACATCCACGTGGCTTAGAAGCTAACTACAAGCTCAGGTAGGCACGTGAGGGAGTAAAATTATTGCCATATCAGATTACTCTAATGGTAAAAAAACGTAAAAAATACTCATTTTTCTTATTCTTTCCCTTATTTTCACAATGTCTCTCTCGTCTCTTCCTATTTATTAACCTTAAATCCTTCCCCTCCATCAATTTAAAATTTCTGAAATTACAACTATTGGTATTTCATGATAGTTAAATTGCTGGTAACTGATAATGGGCATGTGTAATTACGATGGTGTTAGGTATTTAGTAATTGTGTTGGCGATCCTTGAAATTATCCAAAGTGAAAATAAATTCATAGTGCTTATAACTAGGGACTCTTTTAAAATGGTAAAGATACTTCTAATCTTCTATGAACTCGTTGATGTGGTACTGTAGAATATGATTAAGTGGCATAAGGTTATTGCATGAAATTATCTGTTGATGTTGTTGATTTTATACTGCATTGAGTGAACAAATCTTAGTCAATCGATGATACTTATCAGTATATGTGGTATACTGATACTACTCTTACTATACCTTGTAGGATATAAGTTTGTTACAGGTTGTTGACGTTTAATTGTTTAAGAGGCAAATACTCATCATCAACTTCTGCATCTTATTTTTCTTAGGCGAAGCTGTGCCTTATATTTGTCATTAATGTGATTAGAATCTCTTGTACATGTCTTGACTAGGTCCTCAGAAAATACTGTTTGAGATTATAAATGTAAGATGATTTTGCATTTTCAATTGATAAATTTTATTCATAAATATGTTTCTCTTTAGAAATTGTACTTTAAAGGGGATGGAAGGTAAGAGGTTCTTCTATCGGACTAGAATCGAGTAGGTGCCTGCACACGGCTAATTGGATCATAACAATATGTATATAACTATATAAATCCATATACATATTAAAGCTAGGTGTAGACAAGGTGATATGACACCTCTATATGACCTCCAATTGCATTTTTTCCCTTCTTTTTTGATATTTTTCTCTCCATTTCACTATATAATAATAACAACAATGTCTAATGCTTGGTGCATTGTTTAAACTTTAGAGCCAAGGTTGTTGATTGATTCTGAGTTACGATATCTTACAGGGGTTGATTCTAAGAAAATGGAGATAAAAAAAGAGGTTTCTAAGGAAAGACAGATAACCTAATGATGAGAAATTTGAAAATATTAATAAAACATAATCTATAAGTTCCAAACCTGTTAAATCAATTACAAGAAGTTTTCTTCTTTCCAAATCAATTCTCAAATCGCCGCAACTTTAATATAGTATGATCATGAAGGTGGTGAAAGTGATGGCGACAGAGGCAAAATAGTAAACATGTCACGCTATTGGATTCTCCCATACAAAAAATTGTATATGTTCATGGATTGATTATATGTATGTCATAATACGATTTATTACATGAATAAAATAAAAATATCTATTCCCTTTATTTTTTATATCACATGAAAATTAGAGAAGGATGAGAAAGTATGTGTCTTTTATTTTTGTTGCATTTTTGCCAAATAACTAAAAATTTAAACAGTGAAATACCTTATGCGGGAAAAAATAATAAAAAAATTCTATTATTTATCTTTCTCTTTTTATTTGAAAAATTCAATATGATATAAAAGAATGAAAAAAATTTAGTTAAATGTATATAACTTATTTTACCTTAGCAATATTTTATAACCGCGCGAAGCACGATAAAGTTTACTAGTCTATATATATAACAAAGCTAGGCATAGACAAGGTAACGTGACACCTTTCAGTGGTCTAAAAATAATTCATCTTTTATATCTTTTTCCTGAATTGTTTCCTTGATTTTTTTTGTTATCAATTTATTTAATAATTAAAAAATAATTTATTATATTTATTGTATCTAATTATACTTTATTGAAGAAGTCTAAAAGTTTCTAACATTCAAAAATTCTACTACTAACATTTATTATCATAAACAAATATATTGAATATACTTTTGTAACTCTAGCTTTTATAGTAGACATTAACTCAATAATGAATGACAATTAGGAACATAACAACATGCTTCGTAAATAATTTCACATAATTATATATTTTTTTAAAAGAAAAAGTTGCCTCATAATCCAGATAACAATATCTAGAGGAAAGTCTGACATTTGTGAGATATCAAAATAATTAAAATGGTAATCACTTCGATGGAAAAAAAAAATCTGACACTGTGGCTATTTAGTTAGCAAGGATAGATTTTTCTGCACGACATTTGGGTAAGTTCTTAGTATCAGTATTATTACGTGTAATAAATAATATAAGTAATAGCAAGGATAAGTTTTCTCTCTATTCTCATATTTTGCTCAGTTTTTCAGTTAAAATTTTGGACTATGATAACGCTAATTTTCTTTCTTTTTAGATGGAAAAAGGTACATAGTGAAAATTATAATTGACAAAGATGTATTTTTTTAGCTGGAGTACTTTGAAGATATTTATCATGCAGAGAAAAAAAAATTTTATATTTATAATTGTGATCTCAATTTTTGTGAATAAGTGGAGGGTCATAACGAGGAAAAGAAAGGAAATAAGAAAGAATAAAAATATAATAGAAAAAAGAAAAAGAAAGAGAAAAATGGATATGAGTGAAATCTAAAGAATATCTCTAATTTATGCATTTGCAGTATCTTACCTGTGAATAAATTTAGAATTGACAAATTCTTATTTTATATTCTCCATTTATACATTAAAGTAAAAAGAATCTATAAAAATGTATCTTTGAAATAGACTTTGTATATTTCACTTTAAATTGTTATAATTTTAATCAATGTAAATATTTTTTATGATTATAATGAGATTAGAATCGTATATATGAAATGTAGTAGTTCAAATCAATTACTTTCTAGATTGTTTATTCATGTAAACAAAAAGTGTATGACTTTTTAATATTTTATGTAGATTATTCTTTTTCTTGTGAGTAATTTATAAAAATAAAATTAAAATTTCAATAGAATTTGTTAGGTGACTTAAAACACTTAATTAATAAATTATTTTTTAAAAATGATATTTTCAAATTATTCTATAAAACTATCATCCAGATGCATATCTTTTTATTTATATTATATAAAATTAAAAATAATTACTTGCATAGTTTGAAGGTCAAAATTGGCTTTTAAAAATATGAGAATGTTATATAAGTATAAAATTTTAACTTTTCAAGAAAAGATATACCATGAATACACAATATATATAAGAACATATTATGTACGTAAATATAAAATACGTAATTACACTCGAGATTAAATTTTAAAGAGTTAAATGTCTAAGTGGATAAAATATTTGCAATATAAAATTGGAGATTCAAGAATCATGTCAACTATTTAGAAATTAATGAATTTTCTTTTGAGAAAAAAATAACTGTCAATATTATTGACAATTGAAGGACTCAAAATGATCTTTAAAAATATATTGAATACCTTAAAATATTTATTTAATAAATATGAGTTCTGTTATAACATCATGAAGTGCGGAAAGGTTCCCTAGCTTTGTATAAAGTTCATGTTGGTTTCAAAATACCTACAACAACATTGTATACAATCTTTGAACCATATTTAAACAAATTTAACATAACTACAACATATAAAAGTTAAAAAACATTTTCCAGAAAACTCATCATACGACTATAATATAACTTTAATACAATTTTAACTGTAACTTCAAACTTCAAACTTCAACGAATTAAGACCAAATTCAGTCCAAAACTAACTCAAATCTTACCCAATAGTCTCAAATTTTATATTCAAACTCGACTTGATATTTCATCTCCTTTTTTATAACACCCACTTGAAATGAAGTACGTTTGAGATACAATAGTATATTATTTTAGGTCAGCTCTTGAAAATAAAATTTGTTTGGCTCTCCTGCCCGATTTCAATGTTCACTGAGATATAACATGGTTAAATTTTCTCATAACTTATGTTTACAATTTCAGCCAATTTGATTTATTCTATTCCCAATGAAAAATTCTTATAATTGGAGAAAATTAATTTTATTTTTATAATTTTAGTATTCGCGTATCAAATGTGCATAGACCGATTTACTTTATGAGATTGACATGCTCTAAATTTGTAAAAGAAATATGATTTTGACCAGTTGCTAAAATTATGATTCAATTATATTCAATAAGATTTTTATTATGATTGATATAATTCAGTCAATTGTGTGTTCCTTCTTAGATGATAAGTCAATTTTGTATTCTTGTACTTTTTTGACTTATCAATAAAAATAAAATGAAAAATTATCATCACATATAAGTAACAATAAAAAGATAATTAGTAGAAATTAATATTGTAATGCTAAAGCATGTTCTATTACTCTTTAAGGGCGTATTTAATCTGACGCATAGTTTAGGTGTCATTAAATAATAAGTTATAACTGTATGGCGGGGGGGGGGGGGGGGAGGGAGGGGGGGTCAGACATTTCATCCAAAGAAAAATATTGAATTTGTAATTATTATCTTTACAAATTGACAATAATATAAAAAAACAAAGAAGAGAATTCAATTAAAAATATGATTTTTTTTTTCAAATGCTTTTGAAAAAGGTAGTAACATGAACTTTTTTACCTTTTTGTTATTTGAGTTCATTATAGACCTACAGTGTGATGATTTTATTACTATAAATACTCATTTGTTTTGAGATTCAATATTACATTTTTTCTTATTTTCTCAAATTAAAGATTTAGAAATAGTTGGAGCAAAACCTCCACGCTACACTGATGCTCCTAACCATGAAAAAAAGTTTCAAGAAATATAGACGATAGATCAACTTGAAGAACTTAGCTCTCTTCAACTTCAACAACTACTTGAGAACTTCGAAGCCAATTTAGAGAAAACTAAAAAATTGGCACTCCAACTAAAAGAGAGCGGTGTTGTATTCCCTTATAGCATCATTGGATCTGCTAAGGATCCTGTGGAGGCTAGGAAAAACCCTTCATCAAGTTTCAATGTTGGGCAATCTAGATACGATAACTTAATGGGATCTAGATGGCTCAACATCGAAACCACGAAGGATTTTCCCTAGCCTCTACAAGAGCCCAAGTAGATCCAACGATGCTATGGAGAAATACAACACCATGCTCCTTTGGTTGAAGGGCCAATTTGTTTTTGCTTTCTCCAAATTGACTTCGAGGTTCTCGAGCAGTTGCTCAAGTTGAAGAGAACTGAGTTCTTCAAGTTGATCTACATCCATCTTTCTTGAAGCTTTTTTTTCATGGTTAGAAAAATCAGTGTTGAGTGGAGGATTCACTCCAGTCATTTCTAAATCTTTAATTTAAAAAAATAATAAAATGTTATGTTAGGTTTCAAAACCAACGATGTATTTATAGCAATAAAATCATCACACTATTTGGTGAAAATGTACTCAAGTAATAAAAAAGTAAAAATATTTATGTTACTTCCTTTTTCAGAAAGATATTAAAAAAAGTCATAATTTTAATTGAATTTCCTTCTTTGTTTCTTTATATTGTTGCCAATATGTAGAGATAATAGTTACACATTCAATATTTTCATAAGACAGAAATGCTTGGAACCCCCTTACAGTTGAAAATTTTTATTTAGCGAACAACTATACTATGTCGCGAATACATTCTACGTCCACATGACTTAGAAACTAACTACAAGTTCAGTTAGGTACGTGAGGGAGTAAAAGTTTTGCCACATCAGATTACTACAATGGTAAAAAAGGTAAAATACTCATTTTTCTTAATTCTTTTTTGTTATGAAATAATAAAGAAAGAACAAGAATATTGTAGAGAAAGAGAGAAGGAGAGAAGTTCTATTTCTCTTTGATTGGATTAAATACAATGAAGGAGAACCCCTCTATTTATAGGGATAATTTCTCCTAACTTTTCTCCAAAAGATAGACTTTCACAATGATATAAACACATATATCTAGTACAATACAAATACCTTTATAGACATTCACTACAACACAAATATGTTTATAACACTCCCCCTTGAATGTCTATTTGATAGATAATGTGCCTCGTTAAAACCTTACTAGAAAAAACCCAGTGGGAAAAAATCTAGTGAAGGAAAAAGAGTACACATATCTAATAATACGCATTTTGGCTGCCTCGTTAAAAACCTTACAAGGAAAACCCAGTGGGACAAAACCTCGCAAGGGAAAAAGAGTACAACGCGTATTAACTCCCCCTAATGAGAACATCCTTGAATCTTTGCATCCTGATCTTGTGCACCATCTTCTTGAAAGTTGCAGTTGGTAGAGATTTGGTGAATAAATCAGCCACATTATCACTTGAACGAATCTGGTGCACATTGATATCACCATTCTTTTGGAGCTCATGTGTGTAGAAAAACTTTGGCGAGATGTGCTTCGTTCTATCTCCTTTTATGAATCCTCCCTTTAGTTGTGCTATGCATGCAGCATTATCTTCATACAAAATTGTGGGTACTTTGTCACAATTCAAACCACATTTTTCTCTAATGAGATGTATCATGGACCTCAACCACACACATTCTCGGCTTGCTTCATGAATATCTATTATATCAGCATGATTTGATGAAGCAGCTACCAGAGACTGCTTTATAGATCTCCAAGATATGGCAGTACCTCCACATATGAACACGTAGCCAGTTTGAGATCGAGCTTTGTGTAGGTCAGATAGATACCCTGCATTAGCATAATCAACAAGATCCAGACTTGCTAACAAATTAACCGAATGTTATGCCTTATAGTATTAGCAAGATATATTAGTGCAACAATCACAGTAAGATATGGTACTTCAGGACCAAGGATTTCCTCATATAAGAATTATGAACAAGTTTAAAGAAACTTGTAAATGCTTCAGGCATTTTGAATCCTTCATGATTTTCATATAAATTTTATCAAGTGATAGCATTCATTAGTATTTAAATGCGTGACATCTTCTAGTGTCTGGACTACAGGTCCAATAAGCTTTATGCTTATCAATACGCATCATTTCACTTGATAATTATTTCTACATCAGCATGCTTTAATAGATGTAGAATTCAGATCCTCACAATCTTTTACAATATTGCGCACTATATTGTATCAAAAATATCGTCGACGATCAGTTCCAATGCGACATAACTTATTGAGATCTCTTCATTTTTCGTCACTTTCAGGTACCTGAACCTTTGCCAAGGTTTTATGAAGTGTTATGTCGTGGTGCTTTCTTAAAGCACTTGCCTCATCATTATGACCATCTTAATCACTTGCTCCTCTTCTTTTTCAAGAAGTTCTATATTTGGAACCGTTTGGTCTATCACGCTTCAGGCGTCTCATAGACTCTATCCTTCAAGGACTTTCCATTGGAGCATTTGCAACTTTTCTTTTTCCCGAGGATCTAGATAATTCATCCACACTCAATTTTCAGTTGCTAATCATTTCTCCCCCTAATGTTAGAAAAACTAACATTTACTCCCCAAGCTCATTTGGGGACCCATCTTTGTGCGTTGTGGTGGGGCAATTCAATCATATATCGCACATTCAAATTTTAGATGGAATTATTTGGTTCCTGACCCTGGACCAATTGTGATAGGGGAACCTTGTTGGCTTGATGCATTCAAGTGTTGCTATATGTTAAATAAACATATCTCATACCAAATTTTATTTGGGAGTTTTATTCTCATAATCAATGATTTAGCTATAACTGGAGGCATACAATTCTCGCTAAACCAACATAGATATGAATCAGCATTATCAACATGATTTTATAATTTGGAACTATGCTCTTAGTATAATGATTCGAGCAACAACCTTACAAAAATCAATTGCAAGTGATATCAAAACACATGTGACCATTCCATAGATGCATCTGTTAGCAAACGGTTCACATGGTAGGTGAATGAGCCCATATTCACCCATTTATAAGTTCCAAAATTTCAGGGAATATAATTCCAATCTTAGCTGATCAAGATCATTCTATGATGAGAACAAGCAACACAAGAGAATTCTTGAAGAATCTTTTATTTCTTCAACATATAGCCACGTGAATTCTCAATTATTTTTGTATCACATTTGAACCGGGATGGCCAACCGGTATGCCAACTTATTTCAGTAAACTTCTGATTTACTTTCGTATGTGATTTCATCATCATACCCATATTTATGTACTACAAATAAAAAAACCGTCGGGTAATCTTTTACATAAATATTTATAACCCGCTTCAATTGTAGTAGCATGAAGATATTAGATCTTCCCATAATTTATAGTCTCATTTTTTTTTCAATGTCATTGAAACTTATAAGTTTCCTTTTGAGACTTAATACAACAATTTCATTCCTTCATGTAGTAATACATTAGCTCTTCCGGAGCTCTCAATTAATTTTGTATACTACCACATATTCAATCATATCAAAATAGTTTCTCCATATAGTTTCAATTTTGAAACAATTTTGAATGTTGATGAGCTATACTCATGAACAGACGTATAGTCTTGATGAATCCAATCATATCGTGCCTTTGGGTGGATGACCATCTTCAGGTGGTCATACCTTTCTTTTAGGCTATTCCACAAAACAAGTGGATCCTTGATCATGAGATATTCAATTTTAAGAATTTCATCAAGATGATGACGCAAGAATATCATAGCCTTAGCACGATCTTGATTTGATGCTTTGTTTTCACTTTTAATGGTGTCTCCAAGACCCATTGCATCCATATGCATTTTTGATGCTTTGTTTTCACTTTTAATGGTGTCTCCAAGACCCATTGCATCCATATGGATTTTTGATGCTTTGATTTCCCTTCAGGGACTAGATCTGTATTAGATCTATATTTGTAACATTTATCAAAGTTCTCAATTTCTCATTCTTCAGGAATGGAACATGATCATCTAAATATGCCTTAACCACATAAGGTATGATAGCTTAAAACCTCTTATAAGATATTGCTACTTCGGGAGCAAATCGAAGTATGCATAGATGATTTCTCTTACATATTTTCACAATATTGTTCTGCTGGAACAAATATATTTTCACAATATTGTTCTTCTGGAACAAATATATTTTTCACAATATTGTTCTTCTGGAATAAATATATTTTTCACAATATTGTTCTTCTGGAACAATTATATTTTTCACTATATTGTTCTTCTGGAACAAATATATTTTTCACAATATTGTTCTTCTGGAACAATTATATTTTTCACTATATTGTTCTTCTGGAACAAATATATTTTTCACAATATTGTTCTTCTGGAACAATTATGAGGCATGAATTGCCAAGTGAATCAATAAGTCGTCCTCAAGTTCATATACAAAATCGATATTGTTATTAGTAAATACATAAATATCAAGAAATACTAACCTTCATCTTTCTAAGAAAACTTTGATTTTTCATACCTCAAATCTTTCAAAGTGAGTGCTCAAGGCAGAGACTCGTGCTGATAACGTGTTATGAAATAATAAAGAAAGAACAAGAATATTGTAGAGAAAGAGAGAAGGAGAGAAGTTCTTATTTCTCTTTGATTGGACTAAATACAATGAAGGAGAACCCCTCTATTTATAGGGATAATTTCTCCTAATTTTTCTCCAAAAGATAGACTTTCACAATGATATAAACACATATATCTAGTACAATACAAATACCTTTATAGACATTCACTACAACACAAATATGTTTATAACATTTTTCTTATTTTCACAACATTTCTTGTCTCTTTCTATTTATTATCCCTAAATCATTCCCCTCCATCAATTTGAAATTTTAAAAATTGCAACTGTTGGTATTCCATGATAGTTAAATTATTGGATAACTGGTAATAGACATATGTAATTACGATGGCGCTAGGTATTTAGTAATTGTGTTGGCGATCCTTGAAATTATCCAAAGTGAAAATGAATGTCTAGGGCTTATAGCTAGGGACTCTTTTAAAATGGTAAAGAAACTTCTATTCTTCTATCGACTCGTTGATGTGATACGGTAGGGTATGACTAAGTGGCATAAAGTTATTGTTAGAAATTATCTCTTGATGCTGTTGATTTTATACCGTGTTACGTACATGAATTAATCTTAGTCAGTCGATCATGCTTACCAGTATACGTAATATACGGATACTACTCTTGCTACACCCTTTTTTGGGATGTGGGTTTGTTACAAACTGTTGTAGTTTTATTATTTAAATGGCAGGTATTCATCATCAGCTTCTACATCTTGTTTTCCTCAGGCAAAGCTATGCCTTTTATTTTATCATTACTTTGATTAAAATCTCTTTTACATGTCTAGACTAGATCCTTGAAAAATACTATTTGGATTATATATATAAGAGATAGTTTTGCATTTTCAATTGATAACTTTTATTCATGAATATGTTTCTCTTGAGAAATTATGTTCTAAAGGGGATGGAAGGTAAGGAGTTTTCCTATCGAACTAGAGTAGATTAGATGCCCTCACAATCCGGCAAATTGAATTGTAACAATATGTATATAAATTTTCAACAAAGTTCATGTTGATTTTAAAAACAACTACAACAACATTATATACAATCTTCATACAATATTCAAATAAATTTAACATATATAACAACAACATACGAAAGCTAAAATACATTTTCTAGAAAATTCATCATACAATTATAATACAACTTAAATATAATTTGGATATAATTTTAATTGTAACTTCAAACTTCAATGAACTAAGACTGAAATTTAGTCAAAAACTAACTCAAATCTTACCTAAACGCCTGAAAATTTTAGATTCAAAATCGGCTCAAGTTTTCATCTCTTTTTTTATAACACCCACTCAAAATGAAGTATGTTTGAGATACAATAATATATTATTTAGGTCAAATCTTGGAAATAAAATTTGTTTGGCTCTCCTATCCGATTTCAATGTTCCATGAGATATAACATGATTAAATTTTTTAATAACTTATGTTTACTACTTCAGTCAATTTGATTTATTCTATTCTCAATGAAAAATCCTTATAACTGCAGCCAATTAGTTTCATTTTTCTTTTAGTATTTATGCATCAAATGTGTATAGACTGATTTACTTTATGAGATTGATATGCTCTGTAAAAGAAATATAAGTTTGACCAATTGTTAGGATGATGGTTTAATTATATTCAATAAAATTTTTATTATGGCTAATATAATTTAGTTAATTGTGTGCTCCTTTTTAAATGGCAAGTCAATTTTGTATTCTTGTAATTTTTTTATTTATCAATAAAAAAAAAATTATCATCACTTATAAGTAACAATGAAAACATAACTAATAGAAATAAATATTGTAATGCTAAAGCATGTTCTATTATTTTTTACGGGGTATTTAATCTAACACATAATTTAGATATTCAATTAATAATAAGTTACAACTTTAGAGGGGTTTCAAGCATTTTTGTCTTAAGAAAAATATTGAATATGTAATTATTATCTTTACGGGTTGGCAATAACATAAGGAAACAAAGAAGAGAATCCAATTAACATTATGACTTTTTTTCATACGCTTATGAAAAAGGTAGTAACATAATTTTTTTTTTATTTTTTTACTTCTTTTGTTATTTGAGTTCATTTTCATCAAAGAGTGTGATGATCTTATTGCTATAAATACATTATTTAACTTAAGACCCAACATAACATTTTTTTTTATTTTTCTCAAATTAAGAAAAATCATAATGTTACTTCCTTTTTCAGAAGGATTTAAAAAAAAAGTCATAGTGTTAATTGGATTCTCTTTTTTTATTTCTTTATATTGTTGCGAATCTGTAAAGATAAAAAATACACATTCATTTTTCATAAGACAAAAATTCTTGGAACCCCCCTATAGTTGTAACTTTTTGACATAGTGAACACCAAAACTATGTGTCAGATTAAATACCTCCTTGAAGTTATTTTTTTAATTGTCGCGAATACCTTAAATACCCCTTTATTTTTCTTAATTCTTTCCCTTATTTTTACAATGTCTCTCTCTCTCTCTTATCTTCCTATTTTTAACCTTAAATCCTCCCCCTCCATCAATTTGAAATTTCTGAAATTGCAACTATTGGTATTTCATGATAGTTAAATTATTGGGTAAGTGGTAACAGACATGTGTAATTACGATGGTGCTAGGTATTTAATAATGGTGTTGGCAAAGCTTTGAATTATCCAATGTGAAAATAAATTTCTAGTGCCTATAGATAGGGACTCATTTAAAATGGTAAAGATACTTCTAATCTTCTGTGGACTCGTTGATGTGATACGGTAGGGTATGATTAAGTGGCATAAGGTTATTGCATGAAATTATTTGTTGATGTTGTTGATTTTATACCGTGTTGCATGAACAAATCTTAGTCAGCCAATGATGCTTATCAGTATATGTAGTATACTGATACTACTCTTGATATACCCTTTGTGGGATGTAAGTTTGTTACAGGTTGTTAACGGTTTATTATTTAAGTGGCAGATATTCATCATTAGCTTCCGCATCTTGTTTTCCTCAGGTGAAGCTGTGCCTTTTATTTATCTTTAATGTGATTAGAATCTCTTGTACATGTTTAGATTAGGTTCTCAAAATACTGTTTGAGATTATAAATGTAAGATGATTTTGCATCTTCAATTTATAACTTTTATTCTTGAATACGTTTCTCTTGAGAAAATGTGCTTTAAAGGGGATGGAAAGTAAGAGGTTCTCCTATCGGACTAGAGTCGAGTAGGTGCCCGCATGATCCGACTAATTGGATCATAACATTATGCATATAACTATATAAATTTTGTACAAAGTTCATGCTGGTTTTGAAAATATCTACTACAATATTGTATACAATCTTCGAACAATATTCAAACAAATTTAACATAACTATAAAAACATACAAAAGTTAAAATGCATTTTTCCAAACAACTCATCATACAACTATAATACAATTTTGATACAATTTTAACTATAACTTCAAACTTCAAACTTCAACGAACTAAGACTAAAATTCAGTCCAAAACTAACTCAAATCTTACCCAAATAGTCCCTAATTTTAGATTCAAACTCGACTTGATTTTTCATCTCATTTTTCATAACACCAACTAGAAATGAAGTACGTTTGAGATACAATAGTATATTATTTAGGTCAGCTCTTGAAAATAAAATTTTGTTTGGCTATCCTATCCGATTTTAATGTTTACTGAGATATAACATGATTAAATTTTCTAAAAACTTATGCTTACAATTTCATTTGATTCTATTTATTCTATTCCCTATAGAGAATCCTTATAACTGAAGAAAATTAGTTTCATTTTCTATTTAGTATTTGCGCATCAAATGTGCATAGACCGGTTTACTTTATGAGATTGAAATTGCTCTAAATTTGTAAAAGAAATATGATTTTGACCAGTAGCTAAGATTATTGACCTAATTATATTCAACAAGATTTTTATTATGGTTGATATAATTCAATCAATTGTGTGCTCCTTCTCAGATGATAAGTCCATTATGTATTCTTGTACTTTTTTAACTTATCAATAAAAATAAAATAAAAATTATCATTACTTATAAGTAACAAAAAAGATAACTAATAGGAATAAATATTGTAATACTAAAGCATGTTCTACTATTCTTTAAGGGTAATCTGACGCATAGTTTAGGTGGTCACTAAATAATAACCTACAACTGTAGGGGTTTTCAAGCATTTCTATCTATAGAAAAATATTAAATGTGTAATTATTTTTTTTATAGCTTGGCAGCAACATAAAGAAACAAAGAAGAGAATCTAATTAACATTATGATTTTTTGTCAAATGCTTCTGAAAAAAGTAGTGACATAAACTTTTTTATTTTATTGTTATTTGAGTTCATTTTCATCATACAGTGTGATGATTTTATTGCTATAAATACATCATCGGTCTTGAGATCCAACATACCATTTTTTTTTATTTTTTTAAATTAAAGATTTAGAAATGGCTGGAGTGAATCCTCCACCCAACACTAATGTTTCTAGCCATTAAAAAAAGCTTCAAGAAAGATGGAAGATAGATCAACTTGAAGAACTTAGCTCCCTTCAACTTCAACAACTACTCGAAAACCTCGAATTTAATTTGGAGAAAACAAAAAAATTGGTGTTCCAATTAAAAGAGATTGGTGTTGTATTCCCCTGTAGCATCACTGGATTTGCTTGGCCTCCTTTGGAGGCTAGGGATAATCCTTTGTCTAGTTTCGAAGTTGGGCAATCTAGATACAATAAATTAATGGGATCCAGATGGCCCAACATTGAAACCAGACGAGGGGTTTTCCCTAGCCTCTAGAGGAGCCCAAGCAGATCCAATGATGCTATAGGGGAATACAACACTATGCTTCTTTAGTTGGAGCGCCAATTTTTTTAACTTTCTCCAGATTGACTTTGAGGTTCTTGAGCAGTTGCTCAAGTTGAATAGAGTTAAGTTCTTCAAGTTAATGTATCATCCATATTTCTTGAAGCTTTTTTTTCATGGTTAGGATCTATCATCCATATTTCTTAAACATGCGCATTGCCCCCTCTTTTGTTTTTTTGGTTAAAATTATAAATTAACCCTTGATTAAATCAGGGTCATTACATTCATTCCCTTCCTCTCTTCCACCACGCAAAGCCCCGTCATGTCCTTAATAGGCTCTTTCTCCCCTATAATGAAGTAATTATGGTAAAATCTTTGTTGTTTTTTAATTGTTTAAAACAACCAGATAAGCAGTATATATTTGCATACGTATGGAGAGCTGAATACCAATTCAGTTTCCTTCGTAACAGTGGCATACACAAGATTTCTCGTCAGCAGTATCATTTTTATTTAAAAAAAAATAAAAAAAGAAGCTATGGAGATTAAAACACACAACTTTAGCTAAGAATTTGAAACACCTAACTAACTGAGCTAAACTACCATTTATATCTAAGAATGTCACTTTATACAATATATTATCTATATTTGCTTTTGCCTTTTAATTATACATACATATTTAGTAAAAAATATCGGCGAATCAGTGTCACATGACACCTCTCGGACCTTACTAAATCCATTCTTACTTCATAAGGAACAAATTCTATAATTCTTGGAAGCATACATGAATAACAGTTCTACTACAAATACCCTTTTTAACTCTCCATGAATGACAAGTAGGCTTTATCAGCTCAACAATTAGGAGTTTCTCTGCTAGTATCTCCAAAATATCCCCCTGGTTTACATAATTTTCTTTGTTTCCTAGGTGCAAGTAAACTAGTTCCTTTTTTGTATTTCTAGTTTTTTACTAAGGTTTTGAGAGTAGAGAAAACTGAGTTGTTTCAAATACATTTAGTAAAATTACAAAATAAAGTTGGAGGTCAATATGATCTTAGTCTAGGTTGTTTTTTCTAGAAATATTTTAGTAGAGGGGGTGTAACCATGACAGAGTAGAAACCGTTATCTGCTAGGATAGGTGTTGGAATTCAAAAATCAATTTATCCCTTCGAGCTTCAAGTAGAAATACCACTAGCATCTTATGATAATTAGTCATCTCTTTTTTATTAGATATTAACTAGGATTACATTATAATTTCATTAATGTAATTGTCTATTTGTCCCCTGATATGCTAGGTTGAAATTATGCAGTCAGAAATTCTTTGACATGACATCAAGGATCATAAGATTAGAAAGTGTCCTGACTCGGGTAGTGAGTGGAATGGCACGATCGACAGGGTCGATAGCAGGGTCATATGCTCCGATGGGACTGATTGAATCGGGGTCACAGTCTGTCATGAGTTGAGGTCAGGGCCGAGACAAAGTTGCAGTTACAGATAGAGCTCTACCCCGTATCTTGGGGGATCATCATACTGCAGAGCCTTCAGTTGGCAATGCATCAGGTATACATTTTACTTATTTTGTTGCGTCAAGTTGGTGTCTGTTTGTACCTTGGTAGGTCCAGGGTTGTGTCGTGTCGTTTAGATATCGTTTTGTGATAGACCCGTGAATTCTGATTGTTGTGCGAGCTTAGTGGTGCTGCAGTGATTCTTGAGGACAAATGTTTCTAAAGAGGGGATGTACCACCTTGTATGTTTAGATCGATTTTGTCAATAGGTTTTGGACATACGAGTCTAGTTTTGTGACTACACATTATACATAGATGGAAGGTCAGGGGTCGAGATCGATACTAGGAATTGAACGATGGACGAAAAATCTAGAAGGTTAGGAGATTGTCCTGCCGCAATGCGGCCTGCGTAAAGGTAGGCTATGGTGGCAGATTATAAATATAAGGTTCCTAGGTCGGTTGTACCATATCTAAACGTATTTTGCTGAGCTTGAGAGCGGTGGGAACTCTTTCATTTAGTTCTCCTTGAGTTCTTGAAAGTCCTTAAAGGTTAATCCATGATCCAAATCCATTTACAAGCTTAGATAATTGATTACACCATGTGGCTCATGTTCTTGTGGAATTTCGTTGGGTTTGGTGGTTATTCCGTGGGAGTTGATTGGATAAGCACTCTTCTACCTTGATTCTTGTCTTGTTATCATAATCATAAAATCCATAAGTATTACTAGATTCTTGTTTCGGAGTTTCTAGACTTGAATTCGTAGAAATCTTACTGTATACATTTTTGTACATTGTTTTCTTGTCGGAGTTGGGATATCATGCTTGTGTTTCTGTTGCTCTTTCATGGTAGTATCCTTATGCCTCGGGAGGTGAACTTTCGGCTTAAATCTTGGTTGTCAAAGTCAACGCATGTCAAAGCTTTCTCGTTCTTTTTGGCATGTTTCCGTTAAATTTTGATTTGTCGTTATCATTATGTGAGCTGGCTATTTTGTAGCCCTTGAATTGTGCCCTTGTACTTGTGTTTAGATGTTGTATTATGTTGGGAATTGGAGTCGGGAGTATAGTCGGTTTGGTGGTCATTGTGATTAATTTGGTGTCATCGGTGGGACGGTTGAGTAGGTGAAATTGGAGTTTTGTAGTGAATACCGTTGATGGCGTTATTTGATCAATTTGTGGGCTATTTTATATGTATTTGTATGGTGCATTGATATTGTGTATACTTATTGATAGTATTTCCTTCAGAGCTAAGTTAAAACTCCCAAGTCTGTGATAACTTTCAGTAAGATCGAGCTTGTGTCCTTATGAGGACCCCAAGTCCGTGATGATTTTCCGATAGAGCTAGATTTGAGTGTTGTTATGTATGTCGTATTGTTTATATTGTTGCTTGTTCTAGTTAGCTGATGGCTGACTTCGTGAAATGGTTCTGGTTGGGCTTACTGTTGTTGTTAGGAAGCTTGGAGTGAGGGAAGGTAAGGCATTGATGGTTGTTATTGTTATTAGTACCAGGTTGGGTGGGTCTATTGATAGTTTATTGGTATCCTTTATTTCTTTTTTGTTATCATGTATCTTTTTTTTTCTGTCGCCTTACATATTCGGTACATCTTTGTACTGACACCCCAAGCCTAGAGGCGTTGTATTCGTACCTGCAGGTGTTGATCGACAGGCAAATCATTACCCGTGTAGCTCAGAGGAGATCCTAGTTGTTAGTAAGCTCCGGCTTGTTCATAGTTACGTTTGCTTTGCTTGTGGAGTTTTTTTCTATATATTTTGGATAGGTCGGGGCCCTATCCAGATCGTATATTACTTTGTTGAACTCGTAGAGGCTCGTAAACTTTGTTTTGGATTGTAGAACTATTGTAGGCCTTATTAGCTATATCGCATAGAACTTGTTGTCCAGGTGTGGCCTTGTCGACCTTGTATATATTGTGTTTGTCTTGAGGCCTTATTTCTGCTTTACTCTTATGTTAGGTTGCACGACCTAAGAACTTGTCTTTACTTTTTGCCTATCAATGAACCAAGTCGCCAAACGTGTTCCACTTATGTGAATAAACCAGTAAGTAAAAGAAACAGTGATTTAGTGTGAAAAACACCCAGCTCTAAAGGTGAAAAACCACGACCTGTACTCCACAGGATTTTTCTCCAACTTCACTAACTTCAAAGAGCCTCTTCAAACAGTTGATTACAATTTCTTTGTAAGCTATATAATTATAAACTCTAACTCCTCACCGTTAATTCAACAACCACAATATCTTCCTAGCAACACTTACTAGAAGACAAATTGTTCTTGCTTCAGTTTATAACTTACTGAAACAAGAGTACAATGATCACGACCCTAATCACAAACTTATAGTACAAGAATGGCTAACTCTAGCTTAACTCTTTACTAGACAAGTTTGTTGACAATAACCTCACCAAAGCAAATTGCTATTTTCTCTCCTTTTCAACTGCACAACCTGCTTTCAGAATTCACACTTCTATATATACACAACTCTTTTACATCTTTGCAGCTCCATTAGAAGTCTACTTCAAGTAGGAATCCTTCTTCAAGTCTATCTCTTGGCTTCCTTTGTGTTTTAATCAAACTCCAACTCTTACAAATCAACACATGTAGATATGAATGATTTATTGCTTATCAACTCCAAGATTTTCGCATCCTTGCTTCCGGATATTTTATCTTATCACACAGTTGTTTAAGCACTTCATTGGACCAGCTTTGTTCACCTGTTTCATCATCTTGTCAATCATCAAAACTTCAAAGTCCCACCATGTTATTTACTCTGGTTGCATTTATATTTTGTCGTGGTATCGAGCCTCATCAGCTTTGGCTTATTGGTAGTTGTTGGTTAGCTGCAGGTTTGCTCGGTTAGGTGTAGCATAGGTGTCGCTGGCACCTCTCTGAGTTTGGGGAGTGATACCTTACCTTTACCTTGTGCAGATAGAAAAATTGTTTTCAATAAACTCACAATTGGACTTCTTCCGGTAGATATAAAAAGATCAACTAGTTATTTTTCACTATTGAACTTCTTTTTGTAATTGCTTCTATGTTGTTTTAATTATATCCAATTTTGTTTTTGGTTCATTATCATTTGTACTGTCTGAAGTTTTTTGCTTGCATGAATGTACTAGAAGTTAGGCTGAAATTGTGAAAAAAATAGAACAATGTGCTCCTAATTATAAAATTGTAGTTTAGTGAATTTGAATGTGAAATCTCATAGGTTTTCGATCAAACATTTGAGTTTATTGCTCATCTTTTTTAGGTTGGAGGGTATTATAGTCCAATATCATTTTATCAAACTATAAAAATGCTACTTTCACACAAATTTCTCAAACTAGTACAATAGATAGATAGGTAGCTCAAATGATACCATATATCCAGAATTTTCATTACTGAATATTCATACCCCACAAAACCAAGACCTAGCACAAATAAGAGAAATTAGAGAATACTAGCATGTTAGGCTAAAGACCAAAGGGTTAAAAGCACTTCAGTATGAACTCATATATAATAAAATCCAAGAACCACAAATAGTAGGGATATGAGTATCACTCTAGAAAGTTTGTTCCTATCCTTAATTATTCTTTAATCTTGAATTGTTGTAATATCTTTATTTTAAATTTATTTCTATCCTTAATTTTTCAATCTTGATTGTTGTAATACCTTGTTTTAAGTGTTTTATTATCCTCAGTTCTTGAATTTTGATTGCTATAGTCTCTTATTTTAATGTTGTTCTCATCCTCAATTCATGAATGGTGATTACTATAATCTCAAAGTTTTATTCAATAGTCCCCACCTTCCTCTTTTCTCCTCTGCCATTCACTTTTATTTCATCCACAGCCTTTAACCTTGTTTCACATTCGAGTGAGTGTTAATATCTTCTTTTATGGGCTAGTTTTTGTTGTATAAATCTCCATACACTATTTTCTTGATTTATCACAGTTTAATACACAGTGTACGTTAATAAGTTGGATCGAAAAAGTGTTGCTTTTTTATTGTATAATAATCTAATTAGTGTATTTTGAATATACCACTGAAAATTGAAACTATATATAACATGGATGGTCATACATGTATCCATGACAGTTCATATTTTGTTTTGAAAAATCATATTTTTCTTTCCTATATTTTATTTTTTCACATCAGATTTTGATTTCGATGAGATATTATCATAATCTGTCATAAATTATGTCTTCATATTAAGTTGGTGCTATTCTATTACATACCTTGATTTCAGATTCCGCAAACGTATAACAGACTGATCCTTACTTACGGTATAAAATCTACACAAAAATCAAGTGGTACAGTCATTACTAACATCCCATTAACACACTTGAGCTGTATCGGCAACATGTCAGCTATTAGGCGAGCGACTTGCTCGTCAGACCCTTTTTATACATATGCTTCTTTGTACTTTCTTCCGCTTATAACAACCACATTTTCAATATATAACAAATATATTTCTAGAAGCAAATAACAATGTGGGGCTGCAAAACAATCCTCCACAACCAAACGGGACAGCATGCCTGTACAACAGTCAAAACTTGGTGAATAGCGGCACCCTACAATTCTAAGCCCAAAACAACCACGTAGAATAAAAATAACTCAAACTTACATCTTCCCATCACCGTTTTATGAGTTCGTATAACAATTACGTCTAAAATACTTCTCTATCTTTTTATAAACAATCACGAATGGAGGGGGAATAAATTTACCTTGAACTTCAAGGAAATTTTTAAGAATATAACACCTCTTCAACACCACATTTTTCTCTTCACAACAACACCTTAAAACAAGATTAAATGAAGTCATGAACACAATTATGCCAAAAGTGGCGGCTAAGGAGCTTCTTTCTCCAAGACTGCCAAACTCCCCCAAACATGTGGAGTATCCTTCCACCACCTTTTTCATGTCAAAACTATAAGAAAATACATCCAACCAAGATACAACTATAAATACAAATTATACTGTCACTTTAACTACAAGTGGTACAAATTACACTTGTAGTTGTAAAATAATTAATAATGCATCCATCCAACTTGACAAAGTAGTTTATAACTATATATAAATTGCCATGGATACATGCATAAACATCGAGGTGATATATAGCTTCAACTATCAGCGATAAAATCAAAATAAATCAATTGAAAGTAAATTGTAGAGGAGAAAAGGGGAAGGTAGGGACTATTTAATAAAATATTGAGATTAGAGTAATCAAGATTCATGAATTGAAGATGAGAACAACCTTAAAAGAAGGAACTATAGCAATCAAAATTCAAGAATTGAGGATAGCAACAAATTTAAAATAAGATATTACAACAAACCAATATTCCAGAATTGAGGATAGGAATAAAACTTAACTATCATTAGTCATAGAGACAAAGAAAAGCACGGCTATAGTGATATGAGGTGTGGCCTGCTAACATTTCAATCCAATATTTAGTTTGCAACAGACAATGGAAAAAATGTATCTTTCTTGAGAATCTTGATACTCGTGTCACTACTATTGTGGTTCTAGGACATTATTATTGATGAATTCATACTGAAATATACTTAACTCTTTTGTCTTTAGCCTCACAGACTAGTCTTCTCTAATTTCTCTTGTTTGTGCAAGCTCTGTGTTTTGCATGGTACAGGTGTCTAGTAATCATAATTTTGGGATGAGTTGCACATATAGTCTCATTTCGACCTACTATTTATCTATTGTATGTGTTTGAGTAATTCGTGTGAAATCAACTTGTGCAAGTTTATCTACAACTTGAATACAACGTAGATACAACCATCAAATAAGAATTATATTGTCACTTAAACTATAACTGGTACAAATTATACTTCTAGTTGTCTAATAATTAAGGGAAAAAGGGCAAATATACCCCTCAACTTTATGATTTAGAGCGGAAATATCCCTTGTTAAAAAAGTGGTGTACATATATCCTCGCCGGTTAACAAATGATGCATATATATTCTCGTCGTCTAACAAATGATGCATATTTACTATTTTTCATTAACGGACTAAAAAAAAATTAAAAATGTTGGAATTCTGCATGACCTAATAACATAGGAGGGGACTGAATTCTAGTTATACCAGATTTTTCATATGTGATGTACCATGTTACTTTATCTTTTACTATGAGTAGTTTGCATAATTTTAAAAAAAAAAGAAGCAGAACAATAACAATACTAATATTTTTACGTGGAAAGCACCCAACTCACAAGGGTGAAAAATCACGACCTATACATACCACACTCTACTAAAATTATGAGCCTTAACAAAATTTAGATTATAAATACTTGCAGCCTAAGAGACTAACTCTAATCTCTTGCCCCTACAATCACTAGATTGTAGCTAGATTCAGATTACATAACAATTGCAACCTAGGAACTAATTCTAATATCTCTTACAATAATCAAGAAGAAAGTTACGGCACCTCCAAGTTACCCCTAATTTGAAGCTAACTTTTCCTCAGTAAAATACCTAAATAATGCTTCTAAGAAAGCTGAAAATAGGTACAACTCAATAACAATCTTAATATAAAAAGCTAGAATTGAGGACACTATAAAACATATTTATGAAACAGCTTCTTCAATATGGTCCTTTGTATCAGCCTCCGCACTTGAATGGTTAGACAGAAACTTAAGAATTATCTTCGTTATATGCTTTCATTTATGTTTTTTTTTCTCTCAGTATAGGTGTGTAAGTCTCTTCAAGAAAAGGCCTGCATATTTATAATAACAAGTGAAAGAAAGTTGGTTAAATAAAAACACTTTTATAATAAAGACTCCTTGATGTGAGAGTGTTTTAGATGGAGACAAACTCCTTGCTTCACACAACTGAACTTATGTAGCAATTATGAATTCTATTTCGTGCAAAGATCATCCAAGAAGACTCCTATATTTATTTGATCTTTTATTCTTATCAGAGGCTCCTTTTATTCAAATAGAGTAAAACTCTTGAATGAAACACGTAATTGTTATATCTGGTTCATTTAGTTTAGCATTTGTTCCATATTATTTATTTAATCTAATCCAACTCCTCTTTGACTTAAATAATTTTGTCAATCATCAAAACATACTAAATCCCAAACATATTTTATGTCACATTATATAAAATGATAAATATGTACCATTTGTTAGACGATGAGAGTGTATATACACCATTTATTAAACAACATGCATAACTTTTTTAACGAGAGATATATCCGCTCTAAATCGCAAAGTTGAAGAGTATATTTGTCCCTTCACTGTGCAATCCATAATTATAAAAATTGATTTCATGCTCTCCCACATTCACAAAACTAGTTAAAAACTATCCAGAAAACCTCAATTCTTTCGCTAAACATGCACTCCCATTATTTTCCACTACTTCACGAAAAACTCAATATATCATAATTGAAGAGCAAAGCAAGTTTCATTTGATTTCTCAAATAAATATTGAATGACCTATAACTTAATTACTACTGGATTTAATTACATCATATCAGAGATTACCTAAAGGGAAATCTATCCTTAAAAGTATTTAACCACTTTTAATCCACACACACCAGAGAAAAGAAAAAAAAAATGAAGCCTTTTCTATATTTTGCAAGTATCATTTATCACATTAATTAATCCAACTTTTAGAAAATATAAAATTGCAAGTGGAAAAAAATTTCATGAAAAGGCTTACAAGAAAACATAAGTACAAGAGATTGTTACACATGTAACTTGTCAGTTAATCACTCAACTTTGCCTCAATATTCAAATGATAAACTTCAAAAGACAAATGAAGAATAGTAAAAAGTGGCTATGCAAAATTAACCAAATATTGTTAGAGAATATATGTTAACATATAACAATTTTATAAGGCTATTTTACCAAATAACAAATGACATAGAATCTATAATTTGTACATTCCAAAATACACATCTAATTGTAAGGAATGACAAGACTCTATAAAGACACAATATATGACAGATTATTCTCTTATCTCATCAAAATCACACTCTAATGCTAAAAAAAATATAACAAAGGAAAAAATATATATATGACTAATCAAAAAAAAAAAAGATATATGAACTACCATGTATACATAAGTGTTCATCAAGGTAATAGATTTAATGGTAAAATCAAAATAAACCAACTAGATTATTCTACAATAAAGAGGCATCAAATTCTTTGCATCCAACTTATTAATATACGCCAACATGAAACAATTATAAATCAACCACAATAACAATATATCCGGTATAATTCCACAAAAGGGGTGTAGGGAACGGGGATTAAGCAACTAATCAAAATCATTCAATAAATAAATACACAGCCTCAAGTAATGAAGGAAAGTGCAAGGTAGGAAAGGCAATAATATGTAATGGTCAATGATTCTACCATTGTTGCTCTCTCCATAATGGCTGTTATGAGATGGACCATGGAAAACTCGCAAGGTCTATATACTCGCTCCCTGAAATAACTTTTCTCAGGCACACAAAATGAAATTTTATCTTGATATTATATAGTACGAAGCATGATTTAAAATCCTCTAATATTATTTTCCTAAAGCATGCATAAGTTTCAAAAGACCTTGCAATGCATACAAATTTCAATTAATTAAATCAATAGTCCTATTTGACCGATAGAATATCATGCATCATTGAGAATGGTTTAATGAATATGAAAAACTAGTACCCTGTGCCAAAGATAATATGTATCTGTCTAAATCATCATCACATACCCGGGATCAATTCTCTATGGGTTTCATCACTCTATCGGAACCATAGTGTCATATCTGTTATTCATAAGAATGAATATGTATGAATCATCACAACATATATGTTATCCATAATAAATGAATATGTATGAATGATTACAACAATAAATGATATTCTTATGCAACAGAAAGTAAGTGTTTTCCTTTCAACAACAGTGCCCTTTGGCCACTAACTCCTCAAATATAAGCAGATTGCTTTCAATATGATGCCCTAAGATTAATATCTCATCAAGATACAATCTAACACGTGAGACAGAGTGATACATCAATGAAGAAGCAATAATTCATATAATGTCTATCCGCTAGGCCCACAAATCAAGATTACCCAAGGATAAGTCCTTCTCAATTCATTAAATTTCAATGAATTAAATTAACGAATCCATTTGACCGACATATTATCATGCTTCAATGAGAATGGTGTAATAAATATGAAAACAGTACCTTTGTGCCAAATATACATATGTATCTGTCTCAATCATCATCACATAACCAGATCAATTCTCTACGGGTTTCATCATCCTATCATAACCATAGTGTCATATTTGTTATCTATAATAAAAAAATATGAATGCATGATCACAACAATAAAGGAAATTCATATGCAACAGAAAGTAAGTGTTTCCCTTTCAATAACAAAGCCCTTAGACCACTAATTCCTCAAAATAAGTAGATTTCTTTCAATATGATGCCCTTGGGTCAATATCTCATCAAGATTCAATCTAACACGTGAGACAGAGAGATGTATCAACGAATAAGCAATAAGTCATATAATGTCTATTAGCTAGCCCCAATCAAGGTAACACAAGGATAAGTCCTTGCCCATTCATAGAATTCACTAATACGTGCAACCCATAACACACTTAGTACAATAAACTATCACTCAAATATGGTCTAAGAGAGTAAGCCATAACCTTCCTCAAAAGTCGAGCAAACGTATCATGAACCTTCACGTAATTTTCTTTCCTTTCGAAATGGCCTTAGAATTTTACCAATTTATTATTCTCATACTCTACGTTAGTATATGAGTCTATGAAACCCATATTTTTATATAAAAGTTTGAGTTAAAAATTAAATGAAAAATTCAACCGGATCCTTGAGGTCAAAACTTGACATTGGCTTCAAAATTGATTTATCCATTAAATAAAAGCTTATGCGTTAAAAATCAGCTAAATTCGAGCACGAATTGAGCCTCAAACCGAGAAAATACCAATTTTAAAGCTAAGGGATAAATCTCCAATTTTCAATACCCAAACACAAATTAAATCATCGAGTTAGTGATAGATTAGCGAGAAAATACCAAATATGGAGTTAGATCTCATCCCAGCGATGAAATCTCGAAGTCTCCAAAAACATCCTTCAAAAATGATCTCTCTAACTCCAAAATTGAGTTATGAATAATAAAATCGAAATTGAAAAATATTTCACTAACTGTCAAGGGTCTTTGTAGTTGAGAACAATCCATCACAATTGCAAATTACTCATACCAGACCCAACATCACAATTGCGAACAGGACATTGCAATTGCGAACCCTTACAAGTGCGAACCCCGTAATCAACCCTTAGATGTCGCAATTGTGAATATGACATCGCTATTGTAAACACACAAACATCCTCTCAGATGTAACAATTACGAACAAGGACCTCACAATTGTGAACTCACAGATAAACAAATATCGCAATTGCGATCAAAAACCTTGCAATTGCAATATTCCTCGAAAATCTCAAACTTCTCAACTGTGACCAGAACTTCGCATTTACGAGCCGCACAAGTTAATAATAGTTCAACAAGGACACGAATTCACCAAGTCTCTGATCCACCCCTTGGAACAACCTCTCGGGCATAAACCAATAGTATAGATTGATCATAAAACACAATCAAGACCAAATGTTGATTATGGTAAACTCTAATCTTTTAAAATGTTATAATTCAAACCAATGACACAAATCATGTTGGGTGTCTTGGGATTCATGCAAACCATCCAACTAAGTCATAAATCACTCTCCAAACCTAACAGAGCTGTGAAAACTCAAATCCGACACGTTAGCTCAATATGTTGACTTTGGTCAAATTTCCCAAAAGTCAACCTTCTAAAACAGAAAATCTTCCTCAAAATGCATCTGATCACCTTAGAAATCATGTCACCCATCCCAGCTAATCATAAAAATCAAAAGAAAGCAAGAGGGAGGGTCAAACAGGGGAAAGAAGCATAATTGACAAAATAAATATGAGGGTCATTACATCATCCACTACTACAACACACATTCTTCCTCGAACGTAAATAGAAAAAAAGTACTTGAATGGTCAAAAAGTTGGGGATATTTGCTCGCCATGTCTAACTCAATATTCCAAGTGGCTTCCTTCACGGGATGATGCCTTCATTGGACCTTCACAAATGCAATCTCCTTGGATCTCAATTTCCGAATCCACCTGTCCAAAATAGTTATATAGGCTCTTCCTCAAAGGACAAATTCTAATCTAATTGCACCAAGTCCCATTGAACCATATGAAAATCATCCAAATGGTATTTCTTCAGCATCTACACATGAAGCACCGGATGAACACCCAATAAGCCTAAAAGTAAACCCAACTCATAAGCCACATCGCCGATACGTTGTAGCACCTCAAATAAGCCAATGAACTTAGGACTGAACTTTCCCTTCTTCCCAAACCTCATAACACGCTTCATGGGTGATACATTCAACAATAACTTCTCTCTAACCATGAACTTCAAATCTCGAGGGAGTGTTGTAAATATACTGTATTATGGATGTCCATTTATATACACAGTCAATCAGATAAACATGCAGTTGGATAAGCTTGCAATCAATAAACTTTGATAAATTTGCCGTCAGATAAGCTTGCAAACAACTTTTGCTCTTCTATAAATAGGAAGTTAATTCAATTCATTTGTACATCAACCAAATTCTTTAGTTATTTATACTATTGTCTCGGCATTTATTATAATTTATAACAAATAAATATCTATTATAGATTTTTACTTATAATTTTCTTATTAGTAGATTGATTATTTATATATTATTTTTATATTTTTAGTGCATAGAGTTAAAAATAAAACTCTAAAAGTAAGTAAAAGAAAAAGTTCAAAAACAAAAAAGAAAAAAAGAAAAGAAAAGGAAACAGCTGGTTGCCGGGCATCATTGGTATTTGCATGCATCGGGAAAAGGCCAAGGAAACGAAAAACGATAAAAAGAGAAAATTGGACCCTTTACCCCGAGAGAGTGAGTGGACTACCTGCAGTGTAAAAGGTAGAAGAACAAACAACAAAGAACAAAGAAGAAGAAGAAAAGATGCCGAGGAGCCGATTTTCAGGATCATTGATTTCTCCGAAGGTGGATTTCGCCATTGATATGGGAAACCCTTTTCTCAATCATACTGTTGATGCTTTCTTGAAGATCGGCACTGTAAATAATCTCTTCTCTCTGTGATTATTACCTCAAAATCAATTTTTTTTTGCTCGATTTCTTTGATGTTTGAGAACATGGGTTTGCTTAATTTTACCATAATTTAACTTGTTTTAGGTTGCTGCCACCAAAACTGTTGCAGAAGAAACTTATGAAATCGTCAAAAGAGGTTTGCTTTAGTTCTCTGTTTTCATTTCTTGAATACCCAATTTCAAATTATTGGCTTTATTGTGCAAAGTTAACTTCAATAGCAAGGATATTAATGGATTCATATTTAGTCAGTATTATGTGATTGAAGTGACTAGACTTCCCAATACCCAGTAATGACCTATGTTACATGGACTTGTTAGGGATGTATATACACAGCTATAACTATCCCATACTGTTTTCCCTGTTTATTTGGGTATTTTTTTTGCTTATTTTGGCTAATGTAGACGAAGTTCTCACACCCATATCGTATTAGTTACAACAGTACGTCAAGATTAGGTGACAACCCAACCCGCCCACATTTTGTGCCGGTAAGAAAATGGGCCAAGCAAATATAGGTGACAACCCAACCCGCTCACATTTCGTGCCTGTAAGAAAAGGGTGGGTGAAAAATGGGTTAACCCCACGACATAGTTGATGCTTGATGTCATTTCTCGAGAAGTAATAGTGGCTGATTTTGTTGGCAACCCTGAATCCTTTTACTGTTTCGGTCCAATGACCACACTAAGGATTATTACCATTAGTAGTTATAGGTAAAAATCCAAACTGTTTCTCATCGAAATTACTTTTTTGAAAAACACTTTTGGAAAAAAACATTTTTCAAAATAATTTAGATTTTAGATGTTTGGCTAAACTGGCTATAAGTACTCAAAAAGCAATGCTCAAAGTATCCAAATGAAGAATGTTTGATTATTTGAACCTCAACTTTGACTGATTAATATTGGCATTATTGTAAATCGAATGTCAAAATTTGTTTAGTATAGTACTACTTTCGTATATGTGTGGCAGTTTTCAATTTCCGTAAAGAGTGCACTTCACCATAAAGAAGCGTACACTTCATTTCTCTCTTTCTTCTTTAAGCCTCATTGACCATATCACTTCTTTTGCGCTTTTAAAAATTCTGCAATGCATGAAATGACTGCTTATATTGTACTGGTGCAAGACTTTTTCTTCCATAACAAAAATCTTGCAACTTCATCTATCACCAGCAAATTCCAATACCAATTAGCAATTAAAAAGATGAAAAAAAAAAGTCTAGCAGGTGTAAATAGATTCAATTCTTGGTCATGAAGCTGTGTGCAATACAGTGGCAGAAGTACAGATGCTTTTTTTTTTTTTTGGTTATTTCAGCCTCTTATGTGAGTTAATGTTTTCCTTTAACTTCCTCCTATTTATTTTCATCTCTCTATCTTGATAACTAGATAAATTGATGCTCAACTCACCGGTTGAGGAGCAGTCCAATCAAACAGAAACAGTGTAAGACCATCTAAAAGCTAAAGAACCATTGATCAATTTTAGAATATCACTCTGTTATATAGAACACCAGCAAACTCTAAAACAATATTACTAGACAGCAAAAAAGATTGACATTCCATTCAAATAACTGCTAGAATGATGCTTGATAAGCAACATATAGATTTACATTGCTTACTAGGCAACACTAGCAAGCACATTAAAGTTTATACAAAATATATATGATTTTAGCAAAAGATACATGCACAAGTATTTTATGACTATAACCAGTGGGATCCGGGTTATGGGTGGGTTTATTTTGGGTTTTTGTGTCAGGTTCTTATGACCCTAAAAATATGGGTCTTGAGATGTTGTTATGACTTGGTTTACTCTATAAGGAGAATTGGGATTACTAGGTGACCTTTTTACGTAAGTAATTTTAGTGAGAAATTCCTAAAACTTGAATGACCTTCTAGGGGATTAACTCTAAAATTTAAATTGCATTTTAAGCTATAAAATTAGATTCCAACATTGTTTGGGATTATGGAGAAGTTCTTGTTGTGTGTTATGAAAACGATTAAAAAGCTTTCAAGACAAACTGAATTCCCTGTTAACCAACAGTCAATATAGCAAAACAGTTATACTTTAGTTAAAATCTTAGAGGAGAAAACAAATGACATACAGTGGCAGCATTTCGAAGTACTAGCTTAAAAAGCTAACACCACCATCAGCATACTCCAAAATCAAGAAATATCACTCCTTTTCGTGAATCCACCTATAATTCTTCTGATTTAAAAAATTAAGGAAACTATATCCTCTCAATAAGTGAGTACCTGAGAATCTTCGGAAAACTTTGTTGGAATAATATTGCGATATAGAAATACCCATATAAAAAATGGTGTGAAGCTTGGAGAATGGAGAGATTATTGGTGCTTGTTGGCATTGAAAGGCCCACCGGATGGGGAAAAAGGACTGGCATTGGAAGGCACAGCTGGGTGGGGCCAATGATTAGGCATGTATGGCACAGCTGGTTGGTGCCAAAATGGATTGCTCATGGGAGGCCCAGCTGATTGCGAATTATGATTGGGCATGGAAGGCGCAATTCCTTGCCACCCTGACATATGATGGAGCGAAGAAGGATTTGTGCTTGGATGCCAAGCTGCTTCTTTCCAGTTGGTAAGAGAAATTGATTAAACAAAGATTTGGTCTCGGAAGTCCCACCTGCTTCTCATCGCACCAGCATAAAGTGATGATGCCTAGGATTGACCCTCATACCTGCTTCTTCCCTTCCTCCCATAGATTGAGGCTTCCTACAATTGGATTTTGCAATCGTCTATGAAATCAACTCTTCATATTGTCGGGGAATTCGTTCTCTTAAATCATTAAGAATAACTTTGGCCTGTGAAAGAAAACACATCGAGGAAAATTTGTCCATCCATGAAAAACTCGTGGTGTTACTAAACTCTATTCAATTTTCTTACAAATAACTTTCTCTATATATGTCATTAGTTAATGTTCATAACTGTATAAAGTACATCTTTATATACATCTTTTTATTTCTTTCTTCATTTTCTTTTCGACATGTAAATGTAACATAGAAAAGGAGCCATTGTACTTTCACCTTTTTTTTCCTTGTAAATGAAAATGACTCTTCATCGTTTTGTTTTCTTTGTTTTTTTCAAATGTTTTTGTCTACTTCTAATTAATAAGAGCTCATTCTCTCTCTAGCGTCTACGGAGGATGATTTTATTGGTAACTGTTAATGCTTATTCTCCCTCCAGCATCTTCCTTTTGCCCCATATGCTGAATCTGACGTTGAAGTTTGTGTCCTACCATCTCAAATCACACCGTCTTTATGAACAATCTCAAGGGATGAAGCCACTAAGCCAATTTTGGAGGGAGCAGTCAGAAATGAGAATCCACCCCTTGGTGTTGGATGATGAATTTTCCCTGGATTACCATGGTAAACATATTTCTAGCAGCAGATCCTGATAATTCTGAGTGGAAACTTCAAATGTAATTGATCCAAAAATCATAGACATGGACACATGTGGGATATAACATCAGAAACCAATACATAATCGTCACCTGTGTGAAATTTATAGTAATTGACACATTACTTCTTGCTAAATAAAAAAGTCAATCAGTTCTCATAATTCTTCCCCAATTGCTCCCATGTAGTACCAGTTTATGTATAACGAACAATGCAGTAATTAGCAGGAAGTTGTTTAAATATATAATCAGCACTAGGAGTGGAGGGAGAAACAATTACTCCCTCCGTCCCATATTATGTTTCACCATTTGATCGGGCACAAAGTTTAAGAAAAAAGGGAAGACTTCATTATGTTTACCAAATTGCCCTTATTAAAATACTGTAAATTTGAAAAAGCTAAATCTTGACAGAAGAAAGAGAAAATGCAGGCACTTTAGTGCTTACTTTTAGTTGACTTTTCCCCACAATCAAGAGCTAAGTGGTACCCAACAAGGGTAAAATGGGAATGGTTCCATTAGATAGTTGCCAAATAAGGAATGGTGATATTCTTTTTGGGACGGACTACAAAGGAAAGAGTGCCACATAAGTAGGGACAGAGGGAGAAGAAGAAGGGTGGTGGCATCTGGTTTTGAGAGCTAAACGGTCAGCTTAAACGGATGATAGTTTTGGATTTAAAAGTGATGAATTTAATTTTTAAATTAAATAATATGTGACCAATCATAATAAGCCGCGTGAGTTTTTAAATTGGAAAAGGACATCAGATTTAGGAGGTTAATTTGAGTGGTATTCTTGAGCCAAAAAATAGCTTGGGGGTATTTTTTAGACCGCTAGGTGAATGAAGGATATTTATGAGCCATTTTTCATACTTTAGGGGTATTTTTGTCCCTTCTTCGTAAAAAAAAAAAAAGGCAATAGGACCTGTACCCTGAGAAGTGAATGGACTACCTGCGAGTGTATTGAGTAAAAGTATAGGTGGCAAGTGGGCGGGTCAAAACGGGATGAGTTAATAAATGGGTGGGTTATTAACTCCCCCAAATGTTACTTGGGCTAAAACGGGTTGGGCTGAATGGGCTAAAATGTGGGTCATAACCCAACCCGCCCAACTCTAATTAAGTTTTAGTTGCTTTATTTTGTTCTTTTATAATTATTTTATAACTTATAAAATTAATATTTTTCATTTATTATGACTAAATATAATACATAAAATAAAATAAAATATTTTTTTAAAAATATTTTGACAAGATTTCTCATAAATCAATTTGGACTAAATATTAGCCCAAATTTTGATGAACTGAAATGAGTTGGGCTGAAACGGGTTGAGCTAATAAATGAGCGGGTCAATTATCACCCCAAACTTGAGCAAGTTGGGCAGATTATGAGCCCATGAGTTGATTTGCCACCTCTAAGTAAAAGGTAGAAGAACAAAGAAGAAGAAGAAGAAGAAGAAGAAGAAGACGACCTGTATAATGTTAGATGGACTTGTTAGGTGCATATACAGCTATAACTATCCATACTGTTTTCCCTCTTTATTTAGGGTATTTGTTAGCATATTTCGGCTAATGTAGACGAAGTTCTCACACCCATATCATACTAGTGACTAGGTTACGTCAAGACTAGTGGTGACAAATGGGTGAGTTAGATCAGATTTGTGTGGGTTGAAAATGGGCCAAGCAAATATGGGTGACAACCTAACCTGCCCACATTTCATGCCAGTAAAAAACGGGTTAACCGATGACATAGGTGATGCTTCACGTCATTTCTCGAGAAGTAATAGTGGCTGATTTTGGTGGTAATCCTGAATTCTTTTACTGTTTAGGTCCAATGACCACAGTAAGCATCATCACTATTTAATAGTTGAGGTAGAAGTCCAATATTCTATTTTTGTTCTTTTTCTTCTTTGATTCTTTTCCATGCGATATGTAGTGTGAGGATTTCCAATTTTCTTCTTTCTCATGATATGGTTAAGCGTAAATTCCTAAGTTCTTTACTTTAAAAGCTTTGTTATATGAAAATATCGAGACTATTCAGCTCACTATTCGCAATCAACATGGTTTTGCAGGCAGCGTTTCAAGTCACAACTTTGAGAAATCGGTGAGCATGCCTTAAACATGGACATCATTTTTGTAAATTTGTGCAAAATTCTAGTTGATTGTTTTAGGTGTTTATTCAAGTTTGCATGAGGGAACTGTTCTAGAATAAAATTTGGTTTAATGATGTGATCCTCCTGCTGCTGATTTGTTTGGAACCTACTAGGTGTGATTTGTGAAGAAGGCTTTCATTGCCATTGTTGAAGCTGAAAAAGCTCATATGGATAAAATATGGCTCTAAGTCTTCTTTGCATTTTGCGTTTTTTTAACCATGAAAGTCTTCTTTGCATTGTGTGTTTTTTTAACCATGATTTTGCAATTTGGAAATTGAAGTCCCAAGCATCTATCATTCTTTTCATCCTACTTAAAAACAGAAATAAAGAAGCACTATTTTCTTCTCTTTACAGTGTTTTGACTGCTTCTATAAATAGGGAGTACATTTTTCTAATGTTTTTATCATATGCTGCTCCATTGACTAGTTTAGGCTTCTTAACCTTTCAATATGTCTGCTGATAAGTACAGGACTGATAAGGGAGGTAAACAAGATATTTCAGCCACGCAAATCATACCCTTACACCTGTTGATTATTTCACCGATCACAGTCTCCTGCGTCCATCCTCCATATCCAACTGCATCTTGGCTAGTGTACCTCTATCAGAGTGTAAAGTGTTTAACCTGTTGTATGTGAGGCCCATGAAAAGTTGCTTTATCGCTTAATGCTCAAATATGAATCTATGCTGAGTAATAAAAAGTGGTAGCCAATACTTTTACTAACTAGCATGTAGCAAAGTATAGGAGCTTGGTAAAACCAAATTATTCTGTTTATCTCAAAGACAGCTTCCGAACCTGAAAATGTGCTTTAGTAAAATTTCATGGTTAGAGAAGCATTTCTCTTATGCTCTGCTCGAAAACTGTTTCACGTATCCACCATAGAACTTGAGTTGCTCTTCTAGGGGGTTTAATTATGTGGACAGACAAAAAATAGATTGATCAACATACCTGCTGCGTTTTAACTGAATTTATCTTTGATTGCAGTTGAAGAAAATGTGTAAAGAAGGTGCTTATTGGGGTGAGTAATCTGCACGAGTTCTGCCTGTGTATAAATTCTCAAATGGACGGTTAGAAAAGAATTCTTAGTTTCCCAATTTCTTGAATCTTCGAGTGGATTATATAACTACTATTGTCTCTTTAACCAGGGACTGTTGCTGGGGTATATGCTGGCATGGAGTATGGAACAGAGAGAATTCGTGGAACCAGAGATTGGGTAATTTGTATTGCATTTTATGTGAATTTCTTAAGCGACTGGAATGATTGCCTAACCGTGTTTACAACCTGTTGTCTCAACCATTTGTTCTGTTTCCTACTTGCTCAACCCCAACTATTGCTTCCTCTCTACATGTCTTTGCCTTTAACCATGCTTTTGCATTCAGATTTTGTTCTTCAACCCCATATGTAGTATCAACATGCCTCGTGGCGGCCACTACTTTGGTTATCAGTGAAGTATTTCAGCATCTTTAATATGATAATGTTGATTCAGTGTCTAATTAACAATGATGCAGAAAAATTGCAATTCTGAAAATAGAACTTGTAGTGGTAACTGGTAACCAATTTAAAGGCCTAAATATAAATTTATTGTTGGTTATCCAGCCATTTTGTCCTATCTGTGATAATAGTGCATACTTTGGTGTTGAACTGATATAATATATATGGAAGAACAAGTAGAAGAAAAAAAATATAAGCTTCTTTGTGGTATGCAAGCTGTTCAACCTTCCAGACAATGTAATTATGCATTCCTCAATGTTGCAGCAATGTTGATGAAAATAGTAATCCGTCTATCCCAATTTATATGAATGGTTTCAGAGTATGAGGGTCAAAGCATGTAATTTTTGTGTGAATTCGGGCATAGATTCTTCAAGTCATTATTGAAATAAAATTTACATATTTGGAAATTATATGAGAAGTAGTATAAGTCAACATAGTTAATAATTTAAAATATTTAAAAATGTTTGAGAAAATCGTAATCAAAGAAAAAAATATATCCCTCCAAATACTAACACGAACAATAAAATGGGATGGAGGGAGTGTTGAATTTATAATGATGTTAAAAGGATGATACTACTGACTGACTAGTATTATTACAGGAACAACGCGGAAGAGAGGGAGTACTGAATTTATAATGATGGGTAAAAGATGAGTTTCCTACCTGAACTATTACCAAATATTTATTAAAATCCATTTCAACTATCAGTTGTTCACTTTTTCTACCTGAATGTTTTAGGTAGGAAAGGGGACAACGGATAGTTGAGGTGTTTGTAGATAAACATTTGATGATAGTTCAGTGAGGAACACTTTTCCTACTTGAATCGTTCAGGTAGGAAAGTGAACAACTGATAATTAAGGTGTGTTTCAATAAACATTTGGTGATAGTTTAGGTAGGAAACGGGCACACCTGATAGTTTGGGTATGAAACTCGAAAAACCGTGATACTTCAAATGTGTTTTTCACCCTTCATTCTTTTCTTTTCTAAAACACAAGTCAATATCTTTTTTGATTCATTTCCTTGACTCTGTTTGTTTGCAGAAGAATGCAATGATTGGGGGTGTATTGACAGGGGCTCTCATATCTGCTGCAAGCAACAATAACAGAGACAAGATTGTAATGGATGCCATTACAGGAGGTGCTGTTGCTACTGCTGCAGAGTTTCTCAACTATCTCACATGAGTTGAGCAAAGAGAACTAAGAATTTACTCACCAGCTGCTACAAACATTGCTTTTAGTATTTGCTCTATTTCTCTCTAATTGTATCCATTCAGAAGTACATGTTTGTGACAAATGAATCTGTAGACTCTTTGACTACAATTTTAAGTCAATCTACAATTTAGCCAATCATATTTCTTTAAATATTGGAGCGACGTGGACAGTGAGGATTTATTCATAGCAGTCATGAAAAGAGTTGTCCTTTCAAGGAATTAGTGAGGTTGAGAACCATATTTTTTTAACCATTTAGTATTCCGTATTCACTAGCTTGACTAACCTAGTTTTGCGCAGCGTAGGATCATTCGTCGGAGAAGTGCTTATTATTAGGCACTTTATCTTTCCCAAGGCTTGGACACTCAAAATCTGATTATGCAAGAACCCAATATTACTATCAAACAGTAATTTAGAATGGGTCATTCGCAGGAATATTCTTATTTCATTGTGGTCTTTAGTTTTTGCCTTTTAAATTTGTGATTTTTAGTATTTGTCTTTCAACGCTTTGAGTAATAAAGACGCAGACAAAAGTACTTCAAACATTAAATTAAAAAAATTAGCAAATTAAAATCGCTTGGCACAAGTTAGCTCTATAAGGCATAACTTGTGCCTTGTGGTGTTTTTTTTTTTTTTTTGCCTTAGGCGTAACTTGTTTCTTGGGGGCATAAGTTCGGTAGTATCAACTTCTTAAAGTATAAAGTTTTAAAATTGAACTTATGCCTTGTAAGATATAACTTGTGTCTTGAGATATAAATTTAATTTTAGAACATTATGTTTTAAGAAGATCCTACACTAAACTTATGCCTTAGACATAACTCTTGCCTTGGGGCATAAGTTCAGCAGCAAGGGTAAATTTATACACAAAATTTATGCTTTAGTGCCTTGGGACATAAGTTCAATAGCATAAAGTAGTGCCTTACATGGCATAACATGTGCCTAATGATGTTATTTTTTCTAAATATTAAGGGTTAAGATTTGTCTTGCGAATTAGATAACACTGAACTTATGCCCCAAGACAAATATTCTCTAAAAAAAACTTGTCTAGCTAAATTAAATCACGCTTAAAGATACTTTGAACAATAAATTTTTATTAAATGACAAAAATTAAAAATCACAAAATTTAAAAAGCAAAAATTAAAAATCACATAAAATAAGAAACAATCCGTGCAAAGACTTTATCTTATGTCTATCGAATCTGGCTGTCGTATTCAGCTTTTTATATTTAAACTTGTAGTGAAAGTTTAGCATAGATTTTAAAATCCCCTATACAGACTTATATTTAAAAAAATTAATGGTCAATTATCACAAGGAAACTAGTAAGATTGTCATGTCATTCCGTCCAGAGCATGTATTTGGAAACCAAAAAATCAACTCTTATATATTGTTTTTAATTTAAATATATATATATATATATATATATATATTAAGAAAAAGATATCATCAAAACATTATTGTCATATAATATTTTACACGTCGTACAATTACAATATGTCACTTTATACCTTGTCATATATCGGAAAATGATGTACGTAGAAAAATATTTTCCTTCGAGGCGAAGAAGTTGGTGATAACGATTACGATGTTTGACTTTGTCCCTTATTGCTTAGGAAAAAATTGAACGAATTTAGGAATTAAATTCGTATGTTGCTTTAAAATTTTAAATTTATATGTTATCATTTTTGTTGTTATGTGTTGTTGCATGCACTACGACTATCATATTATTTTGTTGTAGTTACTGTTTTGTTACTATTTGCTACTTTTGTTACCATCTGCTTATTTCTTATACGTCTGTTGCTTTTATTTGGACTACTTTAAATAATCGATTGAGCCGAGAATCTATCGGAAACAGTTTCTTTGCGTTGAAAATTTATTTTTTACAATATTGTTGTAGTTTTACTTGTTGCAATGGATCACACTTAGCATATTTTGTATGTTACAAATTCATGTTTTCTATAAAACGTTACTTTTAATTAAGTTTTAGGTTATCCAATAAAATTTGACTTAAACATCAACTGAGATAGATTTAGGACAAATTGCGTTCAACCGAACCTATTGCTTTTCGGCTCAAACTATAGTAAGGTAAATGAAAATACATACGTACGTACAATAAATCATACTTATTATGAACCAATAAATTTTAAATTTTAGATTTGCCGACATCTATAATTCTTTTAGAAGGAAATAACAAGGGATTTAAAACAAAGAAGGGACTTATATATTGCACATTAATAAGGTTTGTGTTACAACTCAGATAAGCCTCCTTCAAACAAACATCAAATTAAACAACCAAACACAAAAGCCATGAGAGAATAAAGTGACATCCCACACTATTAATCACATGACTCTAGTCTTATTCAAATTATTATACAAAGCTTTTAGAACACAAGATATTACATAACACAATTTATTGTTTTCATGTTCATAGTAGAACTTCAACAGTTGCAAGGGTCACAGTTGCAGCTTGATCCACACTTGCACCCATGCCCTCCTTCTGTTGCCTTCTCAACTGATCCTTCAACCATTGCTTTGCTGCAAATTTAGTCATACAGAATCAATAATTGTGTTTGGATCAAACGCTTATCATCATGCCAAAAGTTATAGCTCATAGCAAGGACACAACTTTATTTCTTAACTAAGTCCACCAAACAAGCGTCATATTCGATCATGAATTCGACTAGGGCCACTCAGTCCCCTTGTGGGTCTTGCCATAAACAGGATGATGGCGTTATCCAACAGTCCCTCTTCCAACACCTGCCTCATGACTCCAACCTGAGGCACTTAGCCATCTCGTGAGCTTTGCATAGGCAGGATGTTGGCGTTACCCAATAATTTCCCTCCCAACACCTGCCTCATGCAGCATGTTGCTCTTGAGAATTGAAGTCATGACTTTGACTCTGATTTCATTTGTTAGAGTAGAATACATACAAGCTCTGATACCACTTGTTAGGATCAAACGCTTACTATCATGTCAAAAGCTATAACTAATATTAAGGAAGCAACTTTATTTCTTAACTAAGTCTACCAAGCAAGCGTCATGTTCGATCTTGACTCCTATTCAGGACACTTAGCCCCCTCGTAGGCAGTGGCGGATGTAACATGTATAACGGGGGTTCAATTGAATCCATAACTTTTAAAGTGGAGTATAAATTTATATGTAAAATTTATTAAAATTATAATAAATAATTGACATGAACCTATAACTTTAAAAATATAATGGGTTCAATATTAAAATCTTAAAAATTTGAACCCATAGATTTCAAATTCTAGATCCGCCTCTAACCGTAGATCTTGCCATAGCTAGAATATTGGTATTAGCCAACAAATTGGCCATAAAAAAAATCTTTTGGCAACCTACTCAATCTGTCTAACCCGTAATAACAAAAGGGTTTAAGTTATATACACATATAAATAGACAGCTGGCGGCGTAAAGATCTTTTAAGTTGTCCGTGTATGCAATTTTAACTACTTATGATAACAAGTTTTTTTGTCATTTTTACTAATTTGCCAATTAATGAATATGCACTGATGGTATAAAGTTTGATTTACAAAAGATATTCACATATTACTTTCGAGAAAAAGTGAGGCTCTGATACAATATAAATAAATAAATCTTGAATCTAAATCGACCTAAAAAACTAACTCATAAGAAAAGAATTATCCAAATTAGCTCATACAAGAAAACCAAGTATTACTTACTTTTTCATAGGTGCAACTCCCTCGATGATGGTAAGGGTAGTGGGCTTCTCCAAATCAGGGTACATGCCGCACCTTCAACAAATTGAGATCGTATTATCATAAATCATATTTATTACTCTCGACTTAAACTATATATATATATATATATATATATATATATATGTAATTATTGTTATATATTTGGTGCATATTTGTATGTACCATCAAACTTATTTGAGCATCATACATTTGGTTGAAATTGAAAAGATAATATTGAAATACCCCTCAAATATGTCTTCAATGTCTCACCAATATTTAAGATACTAAAACTGATAGCCAAACTAATATGTGCAAATTTAGAACTTATAAGTATTTGTAATTTGTAAATACTAATTATATATGGCTTACCCTCCACCATTGCCGCAGCTGCAGCTAGAACCACAACTACAACTTCCTCCACAGCCAGACATTCTTTTTTTGAATATGAAAGACTTAGTAATAAGAGTAATTCAAAAATGAAGTGATCAATAAATTAGAGCTAGTAATTGTTGTTTTGGTGAAAGAAGAAACACTGGGCTTTTTATAGGAAAATGGGAAGGATAGAATTGGTCATTTTATGTTTAAAACGTGGACCAATAATGTGGTATTTTTATGGTCTAGTGAATAACGTCTTAAAATGTATAATGTTTTTTCAGATAACAAGGCATTATACTTGCTTCTATAAAGATTTGCTAAGCAAAATTATTATTTATTTTTTTACATTCGAAATAGAAATATCAAAATATTTTGAGAGAAAATTATGTTTTATTTTGTTCATTCTATGTAAGGGAAAATAGTTAAAATGATGTTAAATCATGACTGAATTTGCAGTAACATATCAATACTTTATGAGGGGTCTAATATCCCCCTGAATATTTTTTTAAAAGAATCTTTTAACATTTATCTAACGTGTAAATCAAAATTTAATTACGAAGAATATAATGATTCATGAGATTACATTCAAGAGATCTAACTGATTTTTCGATGGAAAATTGAAGTATGAAGGATAGGGTTTCCATTTTTTTCTTTTGCTCGAAGAGTGTAAATGAGTGGTAATGATCAAATTCCTTTATTTTTTTGGTCTTTTGATCAGCACATGTGTAAAAATGAAATAATAAAGTTTTAATTTGTTACTCAACTCACTTGATTAAAGTCAAAGAAATGCTTTAAAAAAAAATCAAGTGGGAGGTGGGAAAGTCATAGAACCCCCGTAAAGTATGAGTAGGTTACTGCAAATCTGGTCATAGTATAAGCGTGATTTTAGCCATTTTCCCTTCTATATAATTATGTGATGGTATACCACTGAATACAAAGTTTACGATTTTAAATAGATAGTAGTTTAAAAGAGGAGAAAAATCACATTAATACTAAGAAATAAATAGCTTAAAAAATATAAATTCCTGCAACTTAAAAAGTCTTATAGAAATAAAATAATATTAAAACATTTTGATCGTCTCAAAGTTATGGAAATAGGGAACTCCTTTTTGGAACTGCCTTTGATCTTAGGCTCGCAGCTACTATAAAAGTAATTGTTGGAGTAAAGAAAATGTCATCTAAATTTAAAAAAATGTGACATTAATCTATTAAGAAAAGTAGTGTGACGTGGAAGATGAAGCCAAAATCAATCAATAAATATATTAGTCAACTATAGGATCCTCCATAACCATTTTGACTAATGATCCAAATCATTTCCATTATTTTTTATTTGTATCTTAAAGTGAATTAATTAGGAGTTTTTCAAAAGTCAATCAAAAAAATTAAGATAAAGAAATATAAAATTTGCAAAGTTGTTTTGCTTATGATGCAAGACTGTTATTTGTTGAAACATTCTATGATGACATTTGATCTCCATTTGGGTTGGCTAATATATCAATCTTTCATTATATTAATGTCACAAGTTCAATTAGTTGGTGGCATGACTTTGGGAGATTTATTGAAAGTGAATCTTTCCTATTTAATATGTTACAACTTGTGTTTGATTCTTCTAGACCATTTATATATGCTACTTAATAATAATAATAATAAAATCGATTCACTAAGCTTTTGCTATGGGCGGAGTTTGAAAAAGGATCGGTCTACAAGATCCTATTGTATGCAGCCTTACACTGTTTTTCTGATATAGACTGTTTTCACAACTCGAACACCGGCCCTTTTTGGTCAAATAACAATAACTTTACCAATCATGCAAAAAATTATTTTCAGGATATTTCATTTGTACATTTAAACTAAGTCATATTTCAATTAAATACCTCAACTCCTTATAAAATATTCCAATTAAATACTTTTGGTTCAAATCTTGTAAATTTTTTGTATGTGTTCCCATTTATCTATTAGATAGCTAAGTTAACCATATAAAATATGTTATCTCCTTACACATTCGCATCAATAAGCAGTGATATTCCAGACGTTTTCTACTTGAGGTTGATGTGTATAATTAAAAGGAGATAACATATTTTATGTGGCCAACTAACTACCTAATAGACGAACGAAAACGTACAGTTTTTTTTTTTAAATTTGAAATGAAAGTGTGTAATTGAACTACTTTATTAGGAGTTATAGTATTCAACTGAAATATGCATATAATTTAATTCGAATGTCTGAATAAAATATTCCGATAAATTTAAGAGACTCAATATATGACATGATGGACATGCTCATGTTTCATAAGCAATTTGAAACAGATATATAATATAAATATTTAACATTATCTTATCAGTATATAACAATTCAAATTTATGAAGTATTTGCTTATGTTACATTAACGATCTTTCCAATTTTTTTAATAAAAACATTGATTTATATGCTTACAAAAAAATTCGTAATCACTTTAATGTCAAATTGAACCTAATTAGCTCCTACACAAAATTTTGTTAATAGTATTCCATTTTCCATTGAGAAAAATAGTCCCGCTTTTGATAGGATCTGAACCTCGCAATTTGCAATTGCGAACTTTGACTTTCTAGTTAAACATCACAATTGTAAGCTGAAAGTTCGCATTTGCGAACTTGAGCTAAACCTGTTGTAGATCGCAATTGTGACTGTTTTGGTCGCAATTGCGAACGTTAACCTGGCTGTTGATTTCACAATTGCAGACTATAGAAGAATTAAAGAAACAAAAGAAGAATTGGAAATTTTCCTTGATTTTTCACATTGATATGTCTGTGTATTTATACAAGAATATGTGCAGTAAAAGATAAACTCAAAAAATCCTACAGCTGTCTGCTAATCATTTGCTAAAGGTTGTAACAAACTATACAGGTGTAATATTCCTTTATAGGTATAACATTTTTTGTAACAGAATTCTATTCTAGATTTCTTTGTTTAGGTATCAAACCTAAATCACGTTATGGACCTTTTCTTCTCATTTGTGTCAATTGGGCCATGCCCATATTTGAGATGAAGACTTTCTTACTGAGGCCCAATGTACATAGGCCCAATGATTCCTTCAAAGGACAATGCTGATTGTATCATCTTTGTCTCATCCCTTTGACTACTATCTCCATTGTCTTCATCATCTTCACCATTTTTTTAACTGTAAATCCAACACAGACTGTTTTCTTGCATTTGCGATATCTGAGTGGTTCACATTTGTAACATATGTGGACTTCACATTAGAGGGTGGTCACTCATGGCAGGTTTCTCGAGACTCTCAAGGTAGATCTTCATTGACGGAGATAGGATTTTCACCAAGGGGGTTCAAGATAGATTTTCAAGTTGTGTCAAGGGGTTCAATATGCAATATATATATATAAATATCATATTTGACCATACATATATAATGTATTTTTCGAATGAACCCCCTTTCGCCACTCTGGCTCCGGCCCAGTAGATCTTCTGGTCGGAGTGGATATTAAGGTTCTTCCAGGCTACCTTAGCGGCCCACTACCATTAGAGCATGTATTGAGTGTGGAGGTATGACCACTTTGTAAGAGATTATCCCAGGCTTAGGTGTGGTGGGGTGTAACGGAGTACTCAAACTCAGCCATACAAAGAATTTACACAACCCGACAGAGGCTGAGCTAGTTTGCGCTCCGATAGGGGTGGTTCACAGACTGACAAGGCTGGTGGTAGAGGAGTAGTTCAAATTGGAGGCGATCGTGCCCATTCCTATGCTTTTCCTAGTAGACTTAAGGTTAAGGCCCTTGATGTTGTGATTACAAGTATCGTCCCAGTATGCCATCGACCTAGTTTAATTTTATTTGATCCTGGATCTATGTTATCTTATGTGTCTACATACTTTTCATTAATGAGTTTTGATATGATTTGTGACTCTCTATCTGTGCTTATATGTGTTTCTACTCCCATGGGTAATTCTTTAGCGGTGGATCGGGTGTACCGATGATGTGTAGTCATATTGATAGTGTTGACATGTGGATATCTTGACATGATAGTCTAAAATAACATGATGAGAAGTAAGGTGTAACTTAGCCATGTCGAATATCCCGATATTGGAGATGAAGGGTACTCTATGCCGTCATCCAAGGAAGGTGATCTCGATCTTGAACGTTCAATAATTGGTTGAGAAGGGTTGTCTTTCTTATTTGTTTATATCCATGATGTTAGTACAAATCCTCCTTCGGAGTCGGTACCTGTGGTGTGTGAGTTTCTGAAAGTCTTTCTGGTGAAACTTTTAGGTGTTCCACCTGATCAATTTTAGTATTGACTTAAGAGTCAGGCACTAAACCCATTTATATTCTCCAGCAAAATTAAAGGAGCAAGTTAAGGATTTGTTGAGAAAGAACTTTATTAGATCGAGTGTCTCCCTGTAGGGATGTCTCTTGCATAGGAACAGGATAGTCCACACACAGATGCGACCGAAACTTAGCAGTTAAGGATAACTATATATCCTGATATTTGGGAGATCATGACTTATCCAATTTTCCATAATTCCACAATTTCCTCACCCACAATACTCACATCATGCTTAGGGTTAGGGAGTTATTTAGGGAGGTCAAACTATATTAGCTCCTTTAACCCCTAATTTATTACATTAAGTAATACAACTCTATTATTTTTCTGCTTTCCTTACTCTCCATCCATTGTGTTGGTGTACTTGTTCTGGTTTCCGAAGACGTTTGGCTCCATCACTGGAAGATTAAATATGTGCAAATACCAAAATTTGTCGAGTACTATAGCTAGAGGTAGCTTGCCTACTGAACTCAGGGTACCTCTAGGATTTCTTGACCGACAAGAGGAAGAAAGTGTAATTTAGTATTTGTACATATTTAATAAATTTTTAAAAACATATATAAGGTTTGACTTTGAGTCAAAACCATTTACTCGATCAATTCAATTCGTAATTTTTATTATACATTCGCACTGATCTCATATGGCGAATTTAAAAAAGAAAAAGAAAATTAGTATAGTATATGTGTGTGTGTATATATATATGATCAAAGAACAAAAACATTCATCCTCCGTGAAATTTATACAAAAATTAATGTAACAAATCATCTTCTCATTATTGGCATTAATTTCTTTCCTGACAAATGACTTTCTTAAATACTATTTTTTTAACGATGGAGAATTATATAAAAGATCTACGGCAGACACAATTATATTACCAAAAATGTCCAAGCTTTCATTGTCCTTGGTAAGAGTGGAGACATAAATATAGCCTGGTATTATCTGAAATTCACTCTCACAATAAAAAGCAGCTTCCTGGATAAAGTTTCCTACTGCATTCACGTTATTGTATTGACCTTCCTTCAAATAATGGTATTCCTCTGAGAGTCTTAAAGCATCAGCGGAAGATTGATAATAATCCAAACATGCATCATATATATCTTTCAAGTTACCGTCTTTTGTCTGATTGAGAAAGATGTGAATCTTTTTCATTGTCTCGGAAGCATTTGACAATGCTAAGTTGATGGCCTCTTGTGTCAACTCATAAGGACTCCTATGAGGATTTAGGCCAAATACTTGCAAGCAAAATCTTGGATTCTTGGATTTGATGCACACTTGGGTCAAAGGGTTACTTGTACTAATTGGTGTCATTAAGGAAGCAATAATTAGATATAAGACTAGTGTTGAGCCAAAGGAAGAAGATGATGATGTTGACATTTTTTTTTTCTCCTTTTTTTTTTTTGTTTTTGGTCTTTTAATTGATGGATTTGTGGTAATTATATAAAGGTAAAATTAAATATAAATATGACTATATCTAGAGATTAGATTGTGTGTTGTAATCTGAGACTATATTTTGTTGACTAGATGATGTAAAGATTTAAATTTACTATCAATTTAATTAAATTTCTATACATACAAATTAATTTATATGCCATGTTTAGACTTTTCATTTGCATTCAACCTTCCAAATTTGATTTTTATATATAGAAATTTATTTTATAACTAACCTTTCAAGCTTGAATAATTACATTCCTCTATCAAAATCTTAAATTTAATATTTGAGGTAAAATGGGGTAGATCGTGTGAATAGACTTTAATGCTTACCTTATTTATAAAAACTAGAGAGAAGCTTTTATAGCATGGGCACTTTAATTTTGGTGTAGTAACTATTTTGTCCATTTATTTTTTCAGCTCCACATATCACGTTATCTATCTATCTATCTATATATATATATATATATGGTGCAATCAATTTGTAATAAAAATTTTAAAAAAAAAATTCAAAGACCTCCCTTCAGATTTAGTTTCGTAACACTAATCTTTCTCATGGTTTATGAATATTACCACGTACTTCCTTTGTTTTAACTTTATTTTTTTAACATTTGTTTTGATCTTTTATTAATCATGGAAAAAATTACATTTGACTAGTTAGCCCTCCTCTAATAATACACTTGTTTTATTAATTTTTAATATATTCTATAAGAAATCCCTTTTAATTATCTAAAATTTTAAGGGTAGAAAAGTACAAGATAAGCTAAATAATATGCCCCAAATACTTAATCGATTGCTTAACACATTCAAAAGGTTTGAACCAAATTAAGCGTTGGATCAATCGATTGAACCTGTATCTTTAATTCTACATATGCCCGATCTCATATGGTTAATAAAAAACAAAGAAAATTACTATAGGTAATCAAACAAAAGTGAAAGAACAAAAATAAACACTCTCCGTAACTTTTTATTACGTACTATTTTCTTTTACAGATGTTGAATTAGTTAGAAGATCTGCGGCAGCCATAATAATACTACCAAAACTCCTCATCTCCTCGATGTTCTTTATAAGAGTCTGAGTCGTAAACATAATCTTCAATTTTTTGAAATTTTTCCTCACAATGAAAACCAGCTTCTTGGACAAAGTGTCCGACAGGTTTCACGTGACTATATAAACCTTTCTTCAGCACGTACTTCTCCACATCACTTAAAAAATAAGTAGAAGATTGATAATAATCTAAACAATAATTATATATTTCTTTTAAGTTATTGTCTTCTGTCTGATTTAAAAAGGAGTGAATCTTTTTGATTGTCTTGGAGGCATTTTTCAATGCTAAGTTGACGGCCTCTCGTGTCAACTCATAAGAACTCCTATGAGGATTTAAGCCAAAAACTTGCAAGCAAAACCTTGGACTCTTCGACTTGATGAACATATCGGACAAGGGGTTACTTGTACTTGGTGTCATTAAGGAAACAACAATTAGACATAAGACTAGTGTTGAGCCAAATGAAGAAGAAGAAGATGTTGTCATTGTCTTGTTTTTGCTTTTGAATGATGAATTTGTGGTAACTTTTTATAGAGATGAAATTAAATATAAATATGATAATATTTGAAGATAATTGTGTGGGTAGTAAATGATGTATAGATCTAAATTATCATCAATTTAATTAACTTTCTACCAATACATGGTTACTTTTATGTCATGTTTAGACTTTTATAGCATGAGCATAAACATGTTTCCACTTAGAAAACGAAGGTAAGAATTTGTGATTGAATAGAAAACACTATTGTTCCACTTGAACAACAACAACTTACCTAATATAATCTTATAAAGTGGAGTTTGGGGAGGGTGGAGTGTACACGGATCTTATATTCACTTGAGGGACAGAGAGGTTGTTTCCGATAGACCCTCAGCTCAAGCATAAACAAATCAAGGTAATCCACACAAAAAAATTAACGGAAGAAAAAAAAACATGTCAAGACATCATCTGAAGTAAAAATACTATAAATGATACATAAGGCCCAAGGAATAATAGATAGTATCCGGAATCTATGCGCAAGATATTGTCGAAGTAATATTATGACTACTAATATGGACTGATTTGCTAAACAATGTTCTACTTCCTGCGAACCTACTACCCCTGATTTGTGTCCTTCTCAAATAAGTTTTCAATATTTCACCAATATTAAATATACTAATTAAAATTTAGTTTATTAAGGGAGGATTGTCCAACTCCATATAAGGAGATCATCTATCTCATTAGTCACCGATGTAAGACTTTTTTCATTCTTCAATACCCCACCTCACATTCAGGACTAGATATTTTAGAGTGTGAACAATTTAATTTGGGCTCATATCAAAATTGTGAGTTCTGATGCTATTTTTCTTACCTTGTAGCGCTTTGTCACACTCACATATTAGGATAAATATTTATGAACAACTATCTTGTATGATGACGCCAAATTTAGATTCAAATAGTATATTTTTTTTCCTATTATGTTGGTGATTCAATAGTTGTTTTTGTTTATTGGAAGTTTAACAAAATATCATGTAGTACATACTATTTTCCATTATTTTTACTTATTCACTTTAAATTTTATATGCCTTTTAAAAAATAGAGATTAATATGAGTAGTTTGGTAAGTAAGGACATACACGAGCCTAAATGGTTCACATTTTCAAATTCCTTGAATTTGATTTTCTTCTCCAAAATGTATTCGATTGTCTTGAGAATCGTATGTGTCACCCAATTCTATGAGTCACAAATTACAAATTAAAGCTACAAGGAGGATTTTTTAGAAAAAATTGGCTCAAATATTCAAAACGAACATATGAGGCGTTACAGAAAATTATTCATGCAGTAAAAGTATGTAAAGATCTAAATCATTAGCAATTTGATTAAGTGGGCATTTGGACATGGGTATTTTTTACTTTTTTCCATAGGTGAATTTAGAAAATTATGTTTGACTGTAAAATTTTAAAAAATATCAAAAAATTATTCACTCACAAAATTCAAAAATAACTTCAATTTGTATTCATAGGCAAATATATTATACAATTTTAATTTTCAAGTACCGTTTTTTACTTTTAAAACAAAAACTAATTTTTAAAAAAAATATTCACAATGTACATGATCAAACAGTCCCCAAGTTTCTATACATGTTCATTATTTTTCTTTAGGTGTATTTAGTAGTTGATTTTGTCAACTAACTTTTGGAACTTTAATAATTCCTTTCGATACACAAAAAAAATGTGGAAGAACAAAAATATTCATTCCCCGTGAAATTTATGCAAAAACTAATGTAACAAATCATTTTCCCCTTATACATGACTTTGTTACATATTATTTTTTTAACTGCGGAGAATTAAATAGAAGATCTACGGCAGACACAATAATATTACCAAAAATGTCCAACCTCTCGTTGTCTTTAGTAAGGGTAGAAACATAAATATAACCTGGTATTATTTGAAATTTATTCTCACAATAAAAAGCAGCTCCCTGGGCAAAATTTCCTATTGCATTCACGCTATTATACTGACCTTCCTTCAGATAATAGTACTCCTTTGCGCGTCTTAAAGCATCAGTGGTTGATTGGTAATAATCCAAACATGATGCATATATCATTTTCAAATTATCGTCTTTTGTCTGATCGAGAAAGGTGTGAATCTTTTTCATTGTCTTGAAAGCGTTTGTCAATGCTAAATTGATGGCTTCTTGTGTCAATTCATAAGGACTCCTATGAGGATTTAGGCCAAATACGTGTAAGCAAAACCTTGGATTCTTGGATTGGATGCATACTTGGGACAAAGGGTTACTTGTACTTGGTGTCATTAAGAAAGCAACAATTAGCCATAAGACTAGTAGTGTTGAGCCAAAGAAAGAAGAAGAAGAAGATGTTGTCATTGTCTTGTTTTTTTTCTTTTGGATGATGGATTTGTGGTAACTTTATAGAGGTGAAATTAAATATAAATACAATTATATCTAAAGATAATTGTGTGTAGTAATATGAGAACATTTTTTATTGAGTAGATCGTGTAAAGATCTACATTTATCATCAACTTAATTAAATTTCTATACATACATGGTTATTTCTATGTCATGTTTATTCATGTTTAGACTTTTATAGAAACATGTTTCCACTTAGACAACGAAGGTACGAATTAATTTGTGAGTGTGAATAGTGAGCACTACTGTTACACGGTAGATAAATTATACTAGGCAAGCCTCCCGCGATAAGTTTATGGCTGAGTGCAGATAGAGGTTGGACTCGAATTCAGATCTTCCGCATGGAAAACTCAGCTCGCAACCACTCAACCATGCCCTTGTAGACAGAAACTATTTTTCAAAAATTTAAAAAAGTAGTTTTTTTCAAAAGCACTTTTTTTAAGAGCACTTACACTTAAAAAAAACTACTCAAAAATTTGGTCAAACACTAATTGTCGCTCAAAATACTTTAAAATTTATTAGTCAAATACAAATTGTTTATACCAAAAGTACTTTTTCAAAAAAACACTTTTAAAAATAAGTTGATTTTAAAAGTTTGACCAACTATGTAAATATACTAAACTTTAGTATATGAATAATTATATCATGTTTGGCCAAAATTCTAAAACAAACTTATTTTGATAAGTGTTTTTATTCAAAAGTGCTTATAAAAAAGTATTTTTAGTGATGAACAGTTTGTGTTTGACAAACAAACTTAAAGAACACTTTTGAGCAGCAATTACTGTTTGGCCAAGCTTTTAGCTTATGAAAAACAACTTTGGCTACTCTCTGAAAACACTTATGTTTTTTCAAAAGCTTAGCCAAATTTTTTTTTTAAAAAAAAGCAAAGTTTTTTATAAATAAGCATTCTTAATTGTCCAACAACTTGACAAATTAATATTTGCAAATACAGATTTAATATTTATAACTGCAGCCAAATTCACAACCACACTTCCACAACTTCCTCTAAGATATTCCACAAGTCAAATTAAAGCAAGTGATTGATATTTTAAATAATAAAATAAATAAAGAAAAAAATAATTTAAAATTTTTCTTTACTTCGAGTTAAGCTCCCTTCAATATTTGATCTTTGCCCGATCCAAAAATATATTTACACATCTTCATTTCCTTTTGAAAAAATCTACGCTTTATAAAAACTTTCTACCTGACATCATCATTTAATTTAAATATCATTAGGTAAAGATAGTTAATGTAATTTTTAGTTACAACATTTAATTTTATGTCCTTTTTTTTTTGTCAATCGTACATATTTTATTCGCGCATCTCATCAAAAAAAAAAAAAAAAAAAAACCATCCCTTGTACATTTTAAAAGACCCAACAACAGACCACCTAGCTCTCCTATATCTTTCCTATTTACTTAGCATATAATGCCTCTATCCATCCTCTATCTTTACACTTCCTTTTCCTCTCAAGAATATCTAATAGTCGATATCGACACTCCTCTTTCACCTGCTTACATACAATGTATGGTCTGGGCACATAATGATTCCACAATGCTTCATTCCTTGCTCTCCATATATGATAAATTGTTGCTGCCAGCACAACCCATATAAAAGTTCTGCTTATTTTCCCCTTTGCTCTTCTAGCCATTCTTTCCCATAGGTCTTGCACATCTTCTCTTTGAACTTACATTCCCAGCCATAATAGAATATCACGCAAATAAGTCTTCGAATAACACATTGGAAGAATAAGTGATCTGTTGTTTCGGGGAGATTTCCGCTATTTGCCAATCTTACCCTTGTCAACAATCTGTCATGCATAGTCAGCCAGCAAATAGAGCTATATTTTGGTATATTAGCTCGATTCCACACCCCTCTCCACCATTGCCATTCAGGTCCAGTTCCCCTTCTCCATTGGTAGCCACTACGTATTGAGTATTTTCCAGAAGATTTAAGCCATCCATTCTGGTTGTACCCAGCCATAAATTTCCCTCGCAAGTTGCATATTTTCCTCCAATACCAGCATGTATCTTGAGGCACTTGGTATTGCTACTAATCTACTTCCTTTTAAGTATATATGGGTATCCATTTAACCCACATATTATAAGTTTTGTTGCTATATTCCACACGTATTTGCAACTGCAACTTCATTCCAATCTAGACAGTGTATTACATTTAGTCCACCTTCCTTTTTTGGTCTACATACAATGTCCCAAGCAATGAGCGGGGACTTCCCTAAAACTCTTTGTCCATTCCAAATAAAGTTCCTGCATATCGCTGTGATATCTTTGAGAACTTTTTTGGGTAGAATAAACATAGAAGACCAATAAGAGTGAGTTTGCATTAAAACAGAATTCACAAGCTGAACCCTTCCTGCATATGACAGGTTTCTGGAACCCTATGTTTTAACTCGTGCAACTATTTTTTCAACAAGCATTTCACACTCTATTGTTCCTAATTTCTTTGCTGAAATGGGAACACCCAAATATCGAAATGGCAATTTAACTTTCGTGTGTCCAGTGAGCTCACATAGATCTTCAATAATCACAGGTTCCATATTGACTGAAAAAATATTGGATTTGGCATTGTTTGTTATACGTCCAGAAGCTACTGAGAATGTCTTCAAACCCCTTAACATTAACATTACTGACTCCCAATCTCCTCTACTGAATATAAGCATATCGTCAGCAAAGCATAGATGGTTTAGCTTCATGCTCCTACATTTTGTATGAAATACAAACCCCTCCTGTTCAGCAATCCAATTCATAGTTCTTGTAAAATACTCCATACATATAACAAATAACAATAGTGATAGGGGATCTCCCTGTCTCAGTCCTCGCTGCCCTTTAAAGTTCCTATGAAGTACACCATTCAGTGCTATAACATACTGTGTTGTGGATATACATTCCATCACCCACTGTATGAACCTGGGAGGAAAATTTAAGCCATGAAGCATTTCTCCCACAAATTTCCGTTCCACCGAATCATATGCCTTCTTAAGGTCTACATTGATCAGACAACTCCTCGTTGTGTTCTTCCTATTATAAAGTCTCACCAAATCCTAAAAAATTAGGATATTCTGTACAATTAACCTTCCAGCAACAAAGGCACTCTGATTTTCAAAAATAATATCAGGTAGTACATTCCTCATTCTGTTGCATAAGGCCTTTGCAATAATCTTATAGATTGTGTTGCAACATGAAATAGGCCTATAATCACCCACAACTTCAACATGTAGGCCTTTCGGAATCAAAGTTATAACTATGTTGTTCACTCCTTCCAGCAACTTCCCTGAGTCAAAGAACTCTAATATGGCTGCCACCAGGTCTGCTTGTATAATGTCCCAGCTGTCTTTAAAAGATTTTCTCCCATATCCATCAGGACCAGGCGACTTGTCTCCATCAATTGCCCATAGTGCTTGTTTAATTTCCTTAGCAGTATATCTTGCGCTTAGTAATTCCCTATGCGCATTACTGACCAACTTTCCCCTTCGTACAATATCACTTTGAGCTTGCTGCCTGTGCTCATTACTGGTTCCTGACAATGCTTTGTAATACTCTATAAAAGCTAAACTGATGTCCTTCATATCTGTCTTCATCTTCCCATCCTCTCCTTTTATCAAAAAAATCCTATTTGCATTCCTTCCAATCTTAATAAAGTTGTGATAAAATTTTGTATTCTGATCCCCCTTGTTGAGCCAGGTATCTTGCTCCTTTGTTATAAGAGTTGGTCCCTGGCTTTAGTAGCTTTTATGCACTCTTCAATTAGCACTCTTTCCATTTTAATCAACTCATGATTCCTTGGATCACATTGGATAGCAGCCTGACATATTTTTAGCTTGTTCATTGCTTCCTCTGCTTGCACTTCAATTGCACTAAATCTGTCCTTATTAAGCTTGTAAAGTACACTCTTCAGCCTATTTAACTTCCCAACCATTTGGAATATTTTCCTTCCCTGTGCTTGCTGTTCCCAATTTTTCCTTACTCTATCTTTATAGTCAGGGGCAAGACTCCATATATTGAAGTACCTGAACTGCCTTTTCTCATGCAACTTCCTATCATCCCATTGTATTATTGCTGGACAATGATCAAACAGGCCTTCATTTTCAAAGTGGACTTCTGAAGATGGTAATTGTGCAAGCCATTCACCATTAACTAATACTCTGTCAATTTTACTAAGTACCCTATTTTCTTCTCGTTGTTTGTTCGTCCAGGTAAAGAAAGCGTCTTTAAACTTCAAGTCTTGCAAGCTATTTTGCTTAACACAATGCCGAAAGTCTCGAACTTCAGCCATTGTTACTAGACTCCCAATTCGTTCATCATTCTTCAGTATACAATTAAAATCACCCATTACCGCCCATGGTCCCTATATGCAGTCCCCTATATTATTTAATACACCCCACAGCTCCCTTCGTAATGCATTATCATTATAACCATACACCATAGTGAGATTAAACCCCTTCCCTGTACCTCTATGCTGGACCATACAATGTATACATTGCGCATTGGATATTTTAATATCCACATGGAAAAATTCAGACTCCCAGACTATCCATATTCTACCCCCAGGATGTGCTGAGAGATTTATAGTAAACGACCATTTTTACAAAGATTAAGAGAGGCTATATGAATCTTTGTTCTCTTGATCTTTGTTTCCAGGAGTCCAAATAGACACACCTTAGAATTGTACATAAACCTTTGTACCTCCTTTTGCTTGGTAGTTCTATTTAGACCCCTGACATTCCAGAATCCGATTCTATCCATGAGGGATGGGAGTTATCCCCTCCCCATTCCCTGATTTACGCTTGGGTGACATTACATCTTCCACAATACCTCTGCTACCAGCTTCATACAAGTTGATCTCCTGTGCCTGTAACTGACCCTCTCCTTCTCGTTCTTCTAATACCTCATATGTATTCCTTGTAACTACTTCCTTCATCTGTGCAATCGGTGTTCCCCTCTTCTTACTCAAATTCTGCTTCACTGGCACCCTACCGTGTTCTGATTCTAGTAGTTCTACCCTTTCTTTTCCTTTTTCCGGCCTTCTTTCATCCTCCCCTATTGTGTCCCTTTGTTGCCTTTGACACTCCCCAACTTCATGCCCAAAGTTTTTACACTTTGTGTATATTACTGGTTTCTATTCATACTCCACTTTCTGAGTCATAATTCGTCCATATTCATTTTCAAACATAATTTCTGATGGAAACTCCTTATTCAAAGGTATTTCAACTAGAAGTCTAGCGAAAGTTAATCGATCTTTTTGAGTGGTTTCTTTATCCACATTCAATGGATTCCCTACTAGACTGGTGATCTTCGTTAATGCCGACTTCCCCCAATATTTTATATCCAATCCTGGCAGCCGTATCCAGATAGGTACTTTCTTCATTTTCTCCTTCATTACCTCCACCTCTGGTCGCCACGGCTTCACCACAATTGGCTTCCTATCAAACATTTGTACCCCTTGCTCAACTACTATGCCTTTACTTTATGCCCTGTGGAATCTCACTAGGAATACCCCTCGATTTACCATTACGACTTCCTTTACATAATTCTCCCAAAGTACCCTCCATTTAATTTTATGTCTTGCTGCGAAGATCTTTAATTTGATGATCATACATGAATTAACATTTTGTGTGAAGTAATTCTATGGATTTCTCAGGACTATCATAAACTTATAGCTAGTAATTAATCATAAGCAGATTAACTAATTTGTGTTTTAAAAAGACGGAATTATAAGTGTTAATGGAGATATCCATCAAAAAGTAGTATATTTTATGGCTTTTTTCAATTGTCTAAAATTTTAAGGGTAGAAAAGTACAAGATAAGCTAAATAATATGCCCCAGATACTTAATCGATTTCTTAACACATTTAAAAGGTTTGAACCAAAGCGTTAGATGGATCTACTGAACCTGTATCTTTAATTCTGCATATGCCCAATCTCATATGGTTAATAAAAAAACAAAGAAAATTACTATAGGTAATCAAAGAAAAGTGAAAGAACAAAAATAAACATTCTCCGTGGCTTTTTATTAGGTACTATTTTCTTTTACAGATGTCGAATTAGTTAGAAGATCTGCTGCAGCCATAATAATACTACCAAAAATCCTCAACTCCTTGTTGTTCTTTGTAAGAGTGGAGTCGTAAACATAATCTTCAAATTTTTGAAATTTTTCCTCACAATGAAGACCAGCTTCTTGGACAAAGTATCCAACATGGTTCACGTAACTATATAAACCTTTCTTCAGCAAGTACTCCTCCACATCACTTAAAATATCAATGGAAGTTTGATAATAATCTAAACAATAATTATATGTCTCTTTCAAGTTATCGTCCTTTGTCTGATTTAGAAAAGTGTGAATCTTTTTGGTTGTCTTGGAGGCAGTTTTCAATGCTAAGTTGACGGCCTCTCGTGTCAACTCATAAGGACTCCTATGAGGATTTAAGCCAAGAACTTGCAAGCAAAATTTTGGACTCTTCGATTTGATGCACATATCGGACAAGGGGTTACTTTTACTTGGTGTCATTAAGGAAACAACAATTAGACATAAGACTAGTGTTGAGCTAAATGAAGAAGAAGGAGATGATGTTGTCATTGTCTTGTTTTTGCTTTTGAATGATGGATTTGTGGTAACTATTTATAGAGGTGAAATTAAATATAAATATGATTATATTGGAAGATAATTATGTGTGTAGTAAATGATGTAAAGATCTAAATTTATCATCAATTTAATTAACTTTCTACAAATACGTGGTTACTTTTATGTCATGTTTATGCCATGTTTAGACTTTTATAGCATGAGCATAAACGTGTTTCCACTTAGAAAACAAAGGTAAGAATTTGTGAGTGAATAGAAAACACCATTGTTCCACTTGAACAACAACAATGACAACTTACCTAGTATAATCCCACAAAATAGAATCTAGGGAGGGTAGAGTATGTGTAGACCTTACCTCCATTTCAGGGGCAGAGGGGTTGTTTTCGATAGACCTTTGACTCAAGGATAAATAAATCAAAGCAATTCAAATAAGAAAATTATCGGAAAGAAAAAAAAACATGTCAAAACATCATCTGAAGTAAAAAAATATTATGATACACAAGGTCCAAGGAGTAATAGATTATATCCGAAATCTATGCGCAAGATGTGATATGAGTAATAATACGACTACTAGTATGGGCTGATTTGCTAAACAACGCTCTACTTCCTGTTAACCTACTACCCTGGTAAGTGTCCCCTCAAATAAGTTTTCAATATTTGACCAATATTAGATATCCTAAACTTTAGTATATGGATAATTAAAGTTTAGTTTATTAAGGGAGAATTGTCCAAATCCATATAAGGAGACCATCTATCTTATTAGTCATCGATTTGATACTTTTTTCATTTTTCGCCACCCCACCTCATATTCAAGATCGGATATTTCGAGTGTAAGACAATTTAATTTGGTTCATCTTGAAATTGTGAGTTCTGATGCTATTTTTCTTACCTTGTAGCGCTTTGTCACTCTCACATATTAGGATAAATGTTTATGAATAACTATCTTGTATGATGACACCAATTTTTAGACTAAGTGAAACTAGTTATTGGATTCAAATGGTATATTTTTTCTATTATGTTGGTGATTCATAGTTATTTTTGTTTATTGGAAGTTTAATAAAATATCATGTGATATGTATTATCTTCGATTACTTTTATTTGTACACTTTAAATTTTACATGTCCTTAATTTAAAAAAAAAATGATTAATATGAGTAAGTTGGCAAGTAAGGATTTACACAGGCCTAAATGGTTCACATTTCCAAATTTCTTGAATTTGATTTTCTTCTGCAAAATGCATATTTGATTATCTTGGAAATCGTACGTGTCACCCAACTCTATAAGTCACAAATCACAAATTAAAGCTATAAGGATGGTATTTTAAAAAAATTAGCTCAAATATTCAAAATGGCTATACAAGACGTTACAGAAAGTTATTCATGAAGTAGAAGTATATAAAGATCTAAATCATTAGCAATTTGATTAAGTACGGATTTGGCCATAAATATTTTTTACTTTTTTCCGGAATTAAGATCAGAAAATCATGTTTGGCTATAAAAATTTGAAAAATATATTAAAAAAATTATTTTCACTCCAAATCACTCCCAAATTTCAAAAATAACTTCAATTTGTATTTATAGATGAATACAATTTCAATTTTCATATACCTTTTTTCACTTAAGAAACAAAAAATACTTTTTAAAATATATATATATATATATATATATATTCTCACAATGTTCATGATCAAAGGGTCCATAAGTTTCTATACATGTTCATTATTTTTCTTTAGGTGTATTCAGATACTTTATGATATTCCTCCATTTTTATTTTATATAATTAAATTTATAATTTTTTGTTACATGAGACTCCTACTTAAGATAATTCTTTTCATTTCATATTTGAAATAGTAATGTTCTTATATTATTATTGTAGCATAAGATCCACGTTATATCATTTCATATTTGAAATAGTAATGTTCTTATATTATTATTGTAGCATAAGATCCACGTTATAGCTTGACTCGATGAAGAAGGCTTTCCTTCTGAGACAAAATTAAATTTGTCAGAAGTCTTCAAATCTTACCTTATTTATAGAAGTCCTTTTAAAAGAATCAACATAAAAATATTCTATTCGATCGTTTAAGAATTAAAATTGAAAAAGAAAAAACAAAACTATTTTCAAAGTACAATGAATAGAAAAAGAGGTTAAGTAAGTGGTAATTTTTAATATTTCAAAATTTTGATTTATTATATCCATTTCCTTTTATACTAAGTGGCAAAAAAAAAAAAAAAAAAGTGGAAGGACAAAATTATTCATTCCACGTGAAATTTATGCAAAAACTAAGGTAACAAATCATTTTCCCCTTACACATAATTTTGTGACATATTATTTTTTTTATCGGGCGGAGAATTAAATAGAAAATCTACAGTAGATACAATAATATTATAAAAAATATCCAACCTCTCGTTGTCCTTAGTAGAGGTGGGGACATAAATATAACCTGATATTGTTTGAAATTTATTCTCACAATAAAAAGCAGCTCCTTGAGCAAAGTTTTCTATTGCGTTCACGCGATTATATTGACCTTCCTTCAAATAATAGTACTCCTCCGCGCATCTTTAAGCATCAGTGATTGATTGGTAATAATTTAAACATGATGCATATATCACTTTCAGTTATCGTCTTTTCTCTGATCAAGAAAAGTGTAAATTTTTTCCATTGTCTCGAAAGAGTTTGTGAATGTTAAGTTGATGGCCTCTTGTGTCAATTCATAAGGACTCCTATGGGGATTTAGGACAAATAATTGCAAGTAAAATCTTGGATTCTTGAATTTGATGCACACTTGGGACAAAGGGTTACTTATATTTGATGTCATGAAGAAAGCAACAATTAGACATAAGACTAGTGTTAGCCATAGGAAGAAGAAGATGATGTTGTCATTGTTTTGTTTTTGCTCCTTTTTTTTAATTATTTTGAATGATGGATTTGTGGTAACTTTATAAAGGTGAAATTAAATATAAATATGACCATACGTGGGATGATTGTGTGTAATAATGTGAAAATTTGTTCATGTTTAGACGTTTATAGCATGAGCATAAACATGTTTTCACTCAGACAACGAAGGTACGAAAAGCACTATTGTCACACACGATATCTAAATCGTATTAGGAAAGCCCTGTATGACAAGTCTATGACTGTGCAGTATACTGAGGCTGGATTTGAATTTGGGTCTCCCACATGGGAATCCACCTGTCAACCACTCAACCATGCCCTTGCGGGCAGAAGTTATTTTTCAAAAGTCAAAAAAGTAATTTTTCCCAAAAATAATTTTTTGAAGAGCATATTTGAGATAAAATATACTTAAAAAGTACTTTTTAAATGCCTGGCCAAATACTATTTTCGTTCCAAAGTATTTTTAAAAATTATGGGTTAAACACAAATTATTTATCTTCAAAAATACGTTTTTTGAAAAACACTTTACATAATAAGCTGATTTTATAAGTTTGATCAGCTATAAATATACTAAACTTTAGTATATGAATAATCAATCTTGATAACCAAATGAATATTTGCAAATACAAAATGATTTAATATTTGTAAAAACTAAAATATTTTTTATGAATTACTCTCCGACATTGCCGTAACTGCAGATTCACAACCACAAGTCCACAACTTCCTCCACATTTAAATATATTCCACAAGTCAAATTAATATAAGTGGTTGATATTTCGAATAATAAAATAAATCAAGAAAAAATTATTTTAAAATTCTCTTTATTTCGAGTTAAGCTCTCTTTTATTTTTGTACTTAGAAAATCAATCTTGATCCGATCTGAAAAGGCCTTAGCACATCTTCACTTTCTTTTGTGGCTTTTTATTTAGAAATGTAAATAGAGTGGGTTAGGACGGGACAAATAGGAAAATCTTGACCTGTTAAAATTTGACATGTTCTGCTTTGTTTAACATTTTTCAAAAAAATTTATCCTGATCTGCCCCGTCCCGCTAAGATCTGCCTTGATCTTTCGCGTTTATATTATATTTTATTTCTATTTTTTATTTTTCACTTTGCAGCATGATTTTTAAAAAACAAGTTCTCTTGATTTTTTTAAAAAATTAGAAAACAATCGATTCCCAAAATTGAATCTTTTCTTTTGATCCTTTGAATTCCAAAATAAAAGTAGATTCATATATTCTACTATTTTAAATTTATTAGATCCAATTTGTTTGGTATTGTTAAAATCAAGCACTTATCATCATGTCAAAAGCTATAACCGATAGCAAGGACGCAACTTTATTTCTTAACTAAGCCCACCAAGCAAGCGAAATATTCGATCATTACTCCGACATGGACCCCTAGCCCACTCGTGGGCTTTATCATAGATAGAATGTTGGTGTTACTCAATAGGTATATTAAAGGAAAAAAAGGTGAAAGAACAAAAACGTGAAATTTATGCAAAAACTAATGTAACAACTCATTTTCTCATTATTGGCATTGATGTTCTAACACATGACTTTTGTTACATACTATTTTTTTAACGATGGAGAATTAACTAAAATATCTACGGCAAACACAATAATACCAAAACTTCCCAAGTTCTCATTGTCTTTAGTAAGAGCAGAGACATTATTATAAGTAGGATCTATTATTATTTGATATTTATTCTCACAATAAGAAACATCTTTCTCGACTAATTTTCCTACTGCATTCACGTTACTATATTGACGTTCTTTCAGATAATAATCCTCTGCATGTCTTAAAACATCAACAGCAGATTGGTAATAATTCAAACAATAATTATATATAACTTGTAAGTTATAATCTTCTGTCTCATCTATAAAGGTGTGAATCTTTTTTATTGTATCGGAGGCATTTGTCAATGCTAAGTTGATGGCTTCTTGTGTCAACTCATAAGGCCTCCTATGAGGATTTAGGCCATAGACTTGCAAGCAAAATCTTGGATTCTTGGATTTGATGCACACTTGGGACAAATAATTAGTTGTACTTGGTGTCCTTAAGGAAGCAAAGATTAGCCATAAGATCACTAGTGTTGAGCAGGGGTGACATAGTTTGGGTCAATCCGAAATTTAAATTGAAATTCGAATTTTTTAGTTATTTGCGTTGAATTTTTGGATTATTGATTTCATTTTTAAAACTTATGGATTTTGGATTGGATATCGGATTTAGTATTATGGATTTTTGAATATCCGAAAATCCAAAATTCTTATACCTAATTATATATAACCCTTACTCATATCATATGTGTCTAATACTAATAAGTTCAATTTTCAAGATCTAGTAGTTTAATACCTACAACCCATCATAATATTAAATCAATATGGAATTTTTTATTTAATCAAATATAAAAATGTAAAATATTTCATGAGCAAGTAAATTTTAATACACGGCATGAGCGGTAGAGTCACCTTTCTTCTTGTTAATTGTAGAGCAAGGAGCAAACAATTGGATGGATTGAGGTTGTTAAATGTTATGGTCTACCTAAGAAGCTCAAAAGTCAAAACCGAAATCGAATTTAAAAAATCTAATCCAATCCGAATTTATTTGGATTGAAGTTGGATTGTACTTTTTTTAATCCGAAAATCGAATATATAAACTGTAATTCTCATATCCAATCCGATGGCCCGAACGTCCACCCCTAATGTTGAGACAAAGAACGAAGAAGAAAAAGAAGAAGATGTTGTCATTGTCTTGTTTTTTTTATTTCTCTTCTTTCTTTTTTCTTTTGATTAATGGATGAATTTGTGGTAATTTTATAAGGGTGAAATTAAATATAAATATGACTATATTTGAAGATAATAGTGTGTAATAATGTGAGAATATTTTTTTATTGAGTAAATGATGTAAAGATCGATATTTATCATCAATTTAATTAAATTTCTATATATACATGGTTATTTTTACATCATGTTTATGTCATGTTTAGACTTTTATAGTATGAACATAAACATGTTTCCACTTAGAAAAGGAAGGTAAGAATTTGTTCCACTTGAAATCCTCCTCAAATAAGTTTTTCAATATTTCACTAATATCAAATATAGTAAATTTTAGTATATATGGATAATTAATCTTGATAGTCAAATTAACATTTGTCAATACAAAAATGATTTAATATTTATAAAAACTAAAATATTCTTTTATGAATTATCCCACCATTGTCATAATCGCAATCAGAACCAAAATCATAAGTCAAATTAAATTAAGTGATTGATATTTTGAATGATAGAATAAATCAAAAAATATAATTTAAAAATTCTCACATTATTTCGACAAGTCTTGCGGTTAAGCTCTCTTTTATTTTTGTACTTGAGGATCAATTTCCGTTTGACCCAAGAAAGCTTTTGCATGCCTTCATTGCCTTTTGAAAGATATCTACCCAAAAGAAATTGTCTTCTTGAAATCATCCATCCAATTTTTTTGGCTAAATTCTTCGGCTTTATCTATTTCTGGCGAAATTAACTTGTAATAAAATAAAGGGATGATTTCAGAGACCTCCTTCTAGGTTTAGCTTCATAAAACCAACCATTTTTTGTGGTTTATGATATTACACTTACTTTTCTTATTTTTATTTTAATTTTTTTGTAATATTTATTTAATATTTTATGAATGACGAAAAAAGTATACAATTTGACTAATTATCCCTCCTCTAATGATATACTTGTAATTAATTATTAGTATGTTCAATAATAAATCCCCTTTAAAACTTAAGGAAAGGGCTTAACTCTGAGTCAATTCCTCGATTGGTCATTCAGGGCCGGTTCAAGAAAATTTGTGGCCTAAAGTTAAAAATTAATTTGGGGCCTTAAATTTCTTTTAAGAAAAGAATTTAACATAATTTATGTTTAAGTGTATTTTTAAAGCTTTTTGAGATGTGAAATATTACTAATCTTAAAATTTAATATAATTTATGTTTAAGTATATTTTTTTAAAGTTTTTTCAGATGTAAAATATTACTAATTCTTTTATAATCAATTTTTGTAATAATTTTTTTCAACTGATAATGTGATCATATAATCATAAACAAAAAACATTTATAAAATAACATATTTTAGAAGAAAAATTAGATAAGGTTAGTGTGATAATCCGAAAGATTGATCAAGAACCAGAAAGAAGAAAGCAAAGTAGAATTGGAGGAAGAAGAAAGAAGAGAGCTTTTCTTTATATTGAGAAGAAACCAAAGTATTACAAATATAGAAAGCAGAGAAAGAAATCCGTTTTTTCTCAGTTCAGATTGTGTACAGAGGATGTAATCATCTCTCTTATGTATACATCTAATCCAACCATTATGACTAACAATATGTAAGTGATTGATTAGAATACTAACTGACTTAACTAACTTTGTAACTACCATAACTAACTCATAAACTTCCTTCATATTCTAATATATCTGTTAATAAGAATCAAGCATATCTGGAGCATACTTCATCCATTATTAACATTCCCCCTCAAACTAGGTGTAGTAATAATATTGAAGCCACCTAGTTTGGTTTTCAAGTACTCATGTTGAACATTTATTAAGCCTTTAGTAAGAATGTTTGCTGACTGCTCTTGAGTTGCAATATACTGAGTAGATACCATCCCTTGTTGAATTCTCTCTCTTATACAATGATAGTTTATTTCTATATACTTTGTCCGCTCATGGAAGACAGGATTAGCAGTAATCTGTATTGCAGCTTTACTGTCACTGAACACTGTAACAAGTTGTGTAATTTTCATCCTTCTTGTAATATTCCGAACAACCAAGTTAATTCATCTATTGTAGTTGCCATACTCCTATATTCTAGTTCAGCTGAACTTCTTGAAACAGTAGTCTATTTTTTTATTTTCAAGAGACTAATGAGTTACCAATTGTGATTACAAATTTAGAGACAGACCTTCTTGTCAATGGGCAAGTAGCCCAGTCATCATCACAGTATATTGATACTGTATTCTCAGAGCAACTAGATAAAAGTAATCCTTGCCAGGTTGATTCCTAATGTATTTCACAATCCTTAATCCAGCCTCCATGTGAGACTCTTTAGGACATTGTAGGAATTGGTTAAGATTTTGGATTGCAAAGGCTATATCAAGTCTGGTTACTGTTAGGTAAAGCAGTTGTCCAATCAACCTCTGATATGCCTTTTGATTAGTTGCTGGATCATCTCCATTTTTTTGTCAATATGCTCATCATACTGTCTAGAAGTAAGCTTGATATTTGTATCAATTGGTGTGCATGCTGGCCTTGCTGCTGACATTCCAGTCTCAACAATAAGTTCCAGTGCATACTTGCTTTGGTGCATTGTGATCCCTTGGCTAGACCTTACAAACTCAATACCTTAGAAGTACTTGAGTTCTCCTAGGTCCTTCATTTTGAATATCCATTGAAGATTTATTTTTTTCTATTTAATGACCTCTAAACTGCTACCAGTGACTAACATATCATCAACATAAATTAAGACAACAGTGATACCTTGATATGTTTTTCTGATAAACAAGGAGTGATCATACTGACTTTATTTGAAGTGAAGATGATTAATCAATGACTCAGACAACTTTTTCATTCCATTGTTTAGGTGCTTTTTTAAGATCATATAAGGATTTTGTAAGTCTACATACCATTGTTTCCCCCTGACTGAAAAATGTGGCATATCCATGTAGTTCTCATCATAAAAATTCCATTGTAAAAGAATATTATATACATCCATTTGATGTATATGCTACTACTGAGAATAAGCCAAGGCTAGTACACTTCTTACAGTCACCATCTTCACAACTAGTGAAAATGTTTCTTGATAATCAATTTCTTTTTTTTGACTATATTCTTTAGCTACTAGTCTTGCTTTAAATCTTTCAACTTCACCATTTGACTTGTACTTTATCTTTTAAACCCACGTACAGCCTATGGTAGACTTTCCTTTTGGCAGAGGAACCACCTTCCAAGTATCATTACTTTCTAATGCTTGTATCTCCTCTTTCATAGCTTGTATCTATTTTGGGTCTTTGATGGCCAGAATACTTTGCTGGTTCTGTTTGGCTTGAAAAAGTAGCTACATAAGCCTTGTATTTGTCTGAGATATGATCATAGGTAATATACTTATTCAAGGCATATGGAACATCTTCATGTATATTTAGAGATACAAAATCTCTCATCTAGACCGGAGGTTGAGTCTCTTTGGTTGATCTTCTGATTTGAAGTTGTGACCCAGATAAATTCATCTCTTGAGATACCTGGGGTGAGACATGTGAAATTTCATCTATGTTTTTCTCAATGTTAGACCCTTCATTATCAGTAGGGATAGTTTGAGTTGATGCTGCAGGAGTAGGAATAGTCTAAGTTGAGGCCATAGGAATACTTGGACAACTCTCATCTTCATCTGAGTTGGTGCCAGTGTATGGAAAAACTGGTGGTGAACTAGTTTTCTGTTCTTTGAATGGAAATATTTCTTCTTGAAGTATCACATCCTTGTTGACAAAAAATGATCTGTTAGATAAATCATATAAAATATATTCGAGAAAATAGTCAAATGCCCCCCAACCTATTACTCGATTTCCAACTACACATCTATATTTCACGGGGGTCCTATTACCCCCCCCCCCCCAACTTTTTATTTTCGATATTACGAGACCCTTAAACGCTGACCAGTCATCCATAATCAAATATATACAGATGTGTGTATACATGTGCGGGCCCCACTCCCTTCACTTTTATTTTCTGATCTAGTAGACCCCGACCCTTAAATTAACCAAACTTCTTAATTCCTAATTCAAACATAACCCAAGTTCTTCTATTCTCTCCTCTTTTACCCTCAATCTTCTTCATTATTTTGAGATTGTGTATGCATTTTTTACAAGTGAAATTTCTTCAGAAGTCTATTTACTAGCTATTTGCCTATTTCTCTAAGCAAAAATTATTTCTTTAACATTTAATTTGAGTTTGTGTTTTATTAGGATTAGGGTTTTCTTGGGTTAGTGTTAATCCAAAAAATGAAGAACAAAAATGTGTTTCTTGAGTTGGATCTGCTTCTTCCATACAACATTTATTCAAGTCTGCATTTGCCATTACTAACCCTAATAGAGCAAAAAGCAAGAAATTACAGAAAAGATTTCAAACCTAAAATCTGAATTTGGAGAAGATTATGAATCCTAAATCTTTAAGCTTTGAAGTGAAATTACAGTTAAAAACTTCAAAGAGGAAGAAAATGGCAAAAAAGAGGAAGCAGATGGAAGATTATTTGGGAGAAAAAATGGCTAAGAAATAGGTAACTTTAATAAGAAATGGAAGTTACTTTTGGGGGGCCTTAATTATAGGCTTATTTGGACTTACACATGGATTTTTATCAGCAGATAGAGTGTTTGAGCTAAGTTCTTACGCACCTAGAGGAGGTGTTTTCACCTTCTATGACAAGTTAGTGTTTAAGGGCTCTGTAATATCAAAAATAAAAGATTCCGGAGGGTAATATGACCCTTGTGAAGTATAGGTATGTATTTAAAAATCGGGTAATAGGTTGGGGGGGGGGGGAGGCTTTTGGCTATTTCTCAAAAATATCCTTTTTGTTGCTTGGAATATCCCATATGCACAAATACTTTAGCTTTTGACATTAACTTATCACATTGTGTGAGATCTTTAGCAAAGCATAAACATCCTAATACTCTTAAATGAGTTATAGATGGTTTTCTTTTATAGAACCTCTCATGTGGAGATATACCATTTAAAATATGAGTGGGTAATCCATTAATGAGATAAACTGCAACTAAGAAACAATGTCCCCAAAATCTTATAGGTATGTTAGTTTGAAACCTTGGAGCTCTAGTGACTTCTAAGAGATGTCTATGCTTTCTTTCAGCTACTCCATTCTGTTGTGGAGTATAAACACGTATAGTCTGATGAATTATGCCTAAACACATAACATATTGTTACACACACTGTTTATAAATTCAAAACCATATGTCTATTTTAATATTTTTATAGATTTCTTAAACTGAGTTTTTGCATTAGTAAAGAAATGCTAAAGAGAAACATGAACATCTGATTTTTGTCTCAAAAGAAATGCTCAAGTCAATCTGGAAAAATCATCTACCAATATAAGAAAGTATTTATTTCCATTAAATGTTGGGATATAGACCCCAAAGATCTACATGAATTACATCAAAACATCCTAAGATTTTTATACTGCTACATGTGAATGGTATTCTAGTTAATTTGGCATAAAGACATACTGTGCACGGAGTTATGGTATCCTTCACATTTTGCATGCTGGCATGAAATATTTTCATAAGAGATATAGTAAATGTATATTCTAATCTTTTATGCCATAGAGCTATATTTACACTTCTATTATAAGTTTTCCTGATTGCTAATCAACAAGACCGATGTTCTTCCCATAGTTGTGATGTTGATTTAGCAACAGATATAGATCATTTTTCTCTTTGCCAATTTTCTTCACCTTCCCAGTAAAGAGACCCTAAAAAATACAAATGTCAAGAAAGAAAGATACAAAATATTATTGCTCTTTTGGTAGTTTAGAAACAGATAGTAAATTATATTGAAATTGAGACTCATGGAACACATTAGAGATGGTGCTCCTACTGGATATGAAAATTGAACCTGTATGTTTCACAACAGAAACATCCTCATTTGGCAAATGAACCTTCTTCAGATTAATAATTTATGTCACTGTTGCCTTATCCAGCAACTCAAGATCAGATGCCATATAATTTGTGGCACCTGTATCTACTATGCATTCAGGGCCATTGGGAGCTAACATATGCATGCTTTGGTCAATACCTGCTGCATTTGCATAAGAAGTTGAGGGTTGATTCAGCATCTGGCTGATCTGCTCATACTGCCCCTTGGAGAAAGGACCACTTTGTGTTACTTGCCCTTGGGAGAAAGAACCATCATGTGCTACTAGATTTGTGTAATTCTGTTCAAGTACTCCAGAGGTTGACGCCCCCATTACTCTTAGGAGCAGAGCTGTATATATTTATATTTTGTCCATGAATAAATTGTAGACTATTCTGATGTGACATAACCTTTTCCTTAGCTAGACATTGCAAGCTGCACTGTTTCTTTCATTATAATTTATACCATATCTATCCTTTCCTTTTTTCTTATTTATAGTCTGGGGTATCCCACTAATCTGTAGCAGATTTCTCTAGAGTGGCGTTTTATTTTACACAAATCACAATATAGATTATAGTTCTTCTTGAACTTAGAACTTCCAGCTTGATCTCCATATGTAGAACTGCCAGTATAAGCACCATAGTTCCTATTGTTAGAACCGTAAGCAGAATGTCCACCTTGATTACCATCAGTTCTTGAATACATTGCCCTTTCAAAATATCTTGTATTAATAGGATGATTACCTAAGATACTAGCAGTTGCTACCACATTTCTTTTGACTTTCATCACTCACAATCATTGAGTGGGCTTGAATTAGAGCTAGTAGTGGATTCACCATAAGAATCTAACTCCTAGCTTGCAAAAAAGACTCATTCAATCCTATTAGAAATTGAAACAACTTCAGTTTCTGTTGATGTAGAATAAACTCCTTTGATTTTTCTCAATCACAAGTAGGAGCTGGTACCAGTGCATCAAATTCTTCCCATAGATCTTTCAATCTTGAAAAATTCACAGACACAGATACATTTTCTTGAGTCAATTTAGAAATCTCTTCATGGATGTTGAATGTTCTTGAGCCATTAATTTTGTTAAATCTTTCCTGTAGATCAAACCATACAGATTGTGTATTTGATGCATACATGATACTGCCAAGCAGATTTTTAGATACAACATTCATAATCCAAGATGAAACTATTGCATTCACTCGCTCCCAGTGATTCCACATTATTTTTAGAAAAATTTCTTTAGTACATGTTCCATCCACCAGTCCAAGCTTGTTCCTTCCTAGTAATGCAATACACATAGATCTATACCATATAGAATAATTTTCAATATCTAAAAGTTGGAGTGAAATTATTTGAATTTCACTCACATCTGATGAATGAAGAAAAGTGGATGATTATAATCTATTCCTGAATTCTGATGGGTCTGACCAGTATCGCCAGCACCATTACCAAGTTCTTGTTCCATATTCATGCCAATTGAAGTCATTGTTCTTATTGACTCTCTCAGTTTGTAGCGGAAGCACAGAAGATTGATTATAATGATTGTAATTCAGCAATTAACTCTTGAAATCGTGGCTCAAGGCTCTAATACCATGTGATAATCTGAAAGATTGATCAAGAACCAGAAAGAATAAAGCAAAGTAGAATAGGAGGAAGAAGAAAGCTTTTCATTATTGAGAAGAAAGCAAAGTATTACAAATACAGAAAGCAGAGAATGAAATTCATTTTTTCTCAATTCAGATTGTGTATAGAGGATGTAATCATCTCTCTTATATATACATCTAATCCAGCTACTATGACTAACAATATGTAAGTGACAGATTAGAATGCCAACTAACTTAACTAACTCTGTAACTACCATAACTAACTCATAAACTTTCTTCACGTTCTAAGATATTTGTTAATAAGTTTGAAGCATATCTGCAGCGCACTTCATCCATTATCAATAGTTGGATTTAAGAATATGAAAACTTAATATCAAGATATAACTTTTATTTTGCTTCAATATAGTTCTTGTAGTACTTGAAATGTGAGAAAAGAATTGTATCTTACTGAATTTTATACTTTATTATACGCATGTATATAAGTTACAGCTTAACCAAATGTTGAACTTGGAGAAATTAAAGAAAGGGAGAAAATCAGATTGAAGAGGCCTTTGGAGTCTTAGAAAAATCAAGAAAAGATATTTAAGAGTTAGTCAAAACGTAAGTGACCTAAAAGCAAAAGATAAGAATTGTTACAAATAATTGTTAGTTTTGTTTTCCGCATAAATAATTTATGTACATAAATTATGTGAAAATTTATATATTAATTTATGCGAGATACAATGTGAAATGAAAATGAAAGCATTAGATACATGGGTTATACTTCTGAAATAATATAATTAACCCTCATAATAATAAGGATCCTTTACATTCTATTTAAAGAACAAAAAAGATTTTAAATCAAATATTATATATTAATTCGTGATATACCAATTATTTAATAAAAAATAATTTCTATATTAATAATTTATATCACATATTACCATTCTTTGCATTACTAATTTTCATATTATTAATTTCTCCATAACTATTAACTTGTCTCTGAACCAAAAGGATCCCATATCCCTGTATTACTCTTATTACAATGAATTTCTTCCTTACCCCCTGCCCCCTCCAAACAAAAAAAAAATAAGCAGGTATTAAAAAGTGTGATTTATTTTTTCTTATGAAAATTGATCATATTCATTCATTTATATCTATTCACTTATATAGTAGAAGAATTAAAAAAGAAGCTGATGGTTCATGTAGCAGTGGAAGAGTCAGAAGAGCTACTAAAAGGCGTATTACTTTAAATGTCTTAATTTATGTGATAAATCACTAATCAAGGACGATATATGTAATTTACAGGAAATTATTAGTTTTATTTTTGTTATTCAAAACATGTTTAATATTTTATAATGAATTTAAATTTTTTGTAGTAAATAATTTGGGATATACGTGCAATGCACGTGGAGAGATGATTCTCACAATCAGAGGCGGATCCAGGATTTGATGACTACAGATACCATCAGTATTGAAAAATATAATTTTTTCAAAAGACAAAAAATGACGTATGACATTAATCTACATCGCGTTAAGGTAATCGACCGGTAATATCAAAAAATTAATAAAAAAATTTAAATTTTTTTTAATGAAACCAACAAACTATTGATAATTTTTATTTATTTAATAAAATCGACAGATGTTCGTCAATTAATTTTTTTTAGAAATGCGCAAAAAATATATTTTTTTTCTAATACTGTCTTCACTTTAATTTAATTAAGGCTATCAAGAAAATCCAAGGGAGACCATCAATAATTTATTTTGAGATGTTAATTTTAAATAAATAACTATTCGTCGATTTTGTATTGCGATAATCCCTCTTAATTGACGGACATTCGTCGCTTTTGTCCCTTGAAAAAGGGTATGTTTTTAATAGTGAACTATTTTTAATGTAAACTTACCACTAGTAGGTAATAAGATTAAATGAAAGTCTCCACTTAGTCGGGTCGATCCATTTTGAATTAATTAATTTAGTTTCAGAACAAAATAAAAAAGTGATCATCAAACTTACTAAATTTTGTCCAATTCAATTAATTTTATCAATGCAAATTTTATTCAATTAAGTGATTGAAAACAGATAATAAGATAAAATTTTCAACTACCAAATATACCCCATCAATATTTTATTTTGAGATGTTAATTTTAAATAAATAACTATTCGTCGATTTTGTATTGCGATAATCCCTCTTAATTGACGGACATTCGTCGCTTTTGTCCCTTGAAAAAGGGTATGTTTTTAATAGTGAACTATTTTTAATGTAAACTTACCACTAGTAGGTAATAAGATTAAATGAAAGTCTCCACTTAGTCGGCTCGATCCATTTTGAATTAATTAATTTAGTTTCAGAACAAAATAAAAAAGTGATCATCAAACTTACTAAATTTTGTCCAATTCAATTAATTTTATCAATGCAAATTTTATTCAATTAAGTGATTGAAAAAAGATAATAAGATAAAATTTTCAACTACCAAATATACCCCATTAGAGATTAATATTATGTTCCTTCATATCATTATTTTAAATGATTTTGAATTTTTTTTAAAAAAGTAATACTAGATGGACGAAAAGAAAAAATGATTAAATTATATTCAAATAAGAATTTAAAGATTCAGAAAAAAAATACATAATTTAAATAAAATAATTAAATTAAATTTTGAAAAGAGAGAAGAAAATAAAAGAAATTAAGAGGGAAAAACGGGAGGAGAAGAGAAAGGGAACAATAGGCTTGAATAAAAGAAATTAGGGACTTCGGTGCTGAATGAGTCTCGATCGCGAGACCAATAGCCCAAAATCCAGCACCTTAGCCACGGCATTCACAGTCAACTTGTAACAATAGGTGTCACGCTCCTTTTATATCTATATGTTTACCTAAAATATTAGTATACATATTAAATTTTATCCGATCGTCCGGATGTCGTGCCACCCTCAATTCAATATGTAGATCTGCCCCAGCTCACAATATGAAAGTAAGGTTAAAATTCTAAGTTTAAGCTATGATTTCTACTATGAAGTTATGTAGTTAGAAGAAAAAAGAACATAAGAAAGAGGATCTGAAAGGAAAGAAACTAGAGGGAAATGGAACTTCAATTCCTCACATAGAGCTTATAAATATAAGGGAGGTTTGTTCATGATGGGTTTCGTGAAACTATGTCGCACATAAAAAATGATAATATTTCAATTTTGTAGTTAGCCAATATATCAAATAAATTGACCTTTCTAAGGCTTAAGATATATTGTATATGTATTATTTTTGTATTATCACTGTTTCAAAAGTATGTCGTATTAATAAGGTACAAACATTCAATTCACATAACTAGAAACTAGTTAATAATTATTTGGTACGTTAACAGTATAGAAATTGATAGCATCTGACTAATATATTTGGTAAATCGATACTGGATTCAAAACAGTGAAAATTTAATTATATCAATTTAATTTATACTTCTTCATTAATACGGTAATATTTAAAGCAAATCTACAAACATATAGAAGTTACTACGCTTACACTATAGATAAGATGCATATCCTGCTCTTTAATATTGCACACAGTCATAAGATTTTGAATAGTTCTTGAAACTATCATCCCGATTTCTCTTATTTCAAGATGTAAAAAAATATATCGCTTTCTCTCCTAATTTACTACTTTATTTCTTTTATTATCTAAGCACTTTGTCGTATCTATGAATTAATTAGGTCTCAAAATTAGTAATCTTTCAGAAAATCAGAATGAGGAGGTTCCACAAATAAAAATAAAGGTATTACATACATGGATTACTAGCCCTCATTATAATAAGGATAATTTTACATTCTATTTAAAGAAATAAAAAGATTACTACTAATTTATGTATTACTATAATTTATATCACACATTACTAATTTTCATATTATGAATATCTCCGTAACTATTAACTTGTCTCTGAACCAAATGACCCCATATTCCTGCATAACTCCTAGTACATCAAATTTCTTCTATACTCCCCTCCCCCCTCCCCCCCCCCCCCCCCCCCCGCCCCGCCCCAAACAAAAAAAATAGCGGGTATTAAAAAATGTGATTTATTTTTTAAAAATGAAAATCGATCAGAAAAAATAATTAAAAGGCGTATTACTTCAAATGTCCCAATTTATGTGATAAATCAATAATCAAGAAACATATATGTAATTTATAGGAATTTATTAGTTTTAATTTTGATATTCAAAACATGCTTAATATTTTCTAGTGATTTTAGACTTTTCTTTATAATAAATATATAATTTAGGATATACGTGTAATGCACGTGGGGAAATGATCCACGCAATATGAATGTAAGGTTGAAATTCTGAGTTCAAACGATGAATTCTACTATCAAGTTATGCAGTTAGAAGAAAAAGGAACACAAGAAAAAGAAACAGAAAGGAAAGAAACTAGAGAGAAATGGGACCTCAATTCCTCACATAGAGCTTATAAATGTAAGGGAGGTTTGTTCGTAATAGGTTCCGCGAATTATGTCATGCATATAAAATGAGAAATATTTTAGTTTTGTATTTAACTAATACATCAAATAAATTTGACATTTCTAAAGCTTAAGATATTTTGTACATGTATATTTTTTTTACTATCACTATTTAAAATGTATGTTCATATTGATAAGGTATAAACGTGTAACACGCATAACTAAAAATTAAAAAATAATTACGTGTTATGAAATTGATAGTATATGACCAATATATTTGGTAAATAGATGTTGGATTCAAAATAGTAAAAATTTAATTACATTTATTTAATTTATACTTCTTTTCATTAATGTGGTAATATATAAAGTAAATCTACAAACATATAGAAGTTACTACGCTTACACTATAAATAAGATGCATGTCCTCCTCTTTAATATTGTAAACAGTCGTAAGATTTTGAAAAGTTCGTGAAGCTATCATTCTGAGTTCTCTCATTTCAAGATGTAAAAAAATATATCGCTTTCTCTTTTCTAATTTACTGCTTTATTTCTTTTTATTATTTAAGCACTTTATTTTATCTATGAATTTAGGTCTCAAAATAATAATCTTTCAAAAAATCAGAGTGAGGAGGTTCCATAAACTTATGTTTATCATGATTTCATACAACTCAGGTACTTCTTTTTGTTAGTGAAGTCAGTTAGCCGTTAATTTGTTAGTTAGTTTTGTTAACTGATTATGGCTTCTGAGGTTGTATAGGTGTGATGTAATTGTAGTATCAATAGGCTTTTTTTGTTGGTTGTAGTATTAGTATCCTAGTATGAGTCATAGTTTACATAAGTTCTAACAGAACTATGAAAGGTCAAGCACACTTGTACACAAACACAAAAGCAGTGCTGCTGCACAACCTTTATAAATAGGCTTCTCTTTCGTGTATATGCATCAGCTAAAAGCTTCAATATATTGATCTTACTCTTCCTTTATACTATGATTTTCTACATGGTATCAGAGCAGTAAAGAATGCCAGAAGCTGCACCATTAACCCTCCCAAAATCCCTGAACAATGGCCTCAAACAAGCACCTATGTCACAGTCAGCTTCCTCTCTTCATCATCTCATCATTGTTGCCTGTCCAATCAAGCCTAATCCTGCCAACTACTTGATCTAGAGAACTCAGATTATGCAGCTTATGTAAGTCATAAACGTAACTAGTCTGATCAAGGAAGAGAAACCAATAAGGAAGACTAAAACAATTGATGATGGAGAAATAGAGGACAATGGAAAGAAGGAACATGGAGACTTGGATGATAATTGGGAAGAAAAAGATGTGTTGCTAAGGACATGGATATCAGGTACTATGACAGAGGAGAGTATGTATCTCATTGTTGGATGTACTACAACTAAGGAGATGTGGGAATGCTTGGAGGAAGCATATCTTCAGGCAACCAAAGACAAAGAATTCCAACTCAAACAACAACTCCAAAACATCAAGCTAGGATCCAAAAAGCTTGATGATTATCAGAAGAAGTTCAAGGGAATATGTGATGGCCTGACATCCATACACAAACATGTTGATGAGAATAGCAAAGTGATCAATTTTGCTAGAGAGTTAGGTCCTAAGTATAGGACTTTTAGAACTGTCATGTTGGGAAAAGCACCTTATCCCACCTAAATCAGCTTGTCAATGCCCTTAGAGGCTTTGATATGAGAGAGGATGATGAAGAGATACCATAGGAAAACCACGATATGGCCTTTTCTGCACAAAGAGGCAGAGGAAGAGGAAGAGGAAGAGGCTTCAATAAGAATATGTAAGGTGCAAATATGTCAAGTCCAAACCAGGTTAAGGATAAGCAGTCATACCCTCATGCTCGTCAAATATGTGGTAGAAATAATCATACAACTCTTAAGTATTTCTATAGGTGGGACTACTAACACCAGTCCACAGAAGACCTCCCACAAGCCTTAGCAACAATTAACATACAAGGTACAACAACAGAAGATAATGACATATATGTGGACTCTGGAGCAACCAATCACATGACCAACAAAACAGGTAATCTGTCTGATTTTAAGACTTATAATGAAACTGATCAGAAAATTGTTGGTAATGGTTCACATTTGAGTATCACACATGTTGGGAATATAGTAAAGTCAGGCTTAAATATTAAGTATATTTTGGTAGTTCCCGAGATCAATAAGAATCTATTGTCTGTCAGTAAACTTGCAAAATAGAATGCATGTACTATTGAGTTTGATGAATCTGATTTTGTTGTTAAGGAAAAGAGTCAAGAAAACAGCTGGCTAAAGGAACTAAGAAAGGAGGACTCTATGCACTGGAAGGCAACAATATTTATGCCTTGACAGCAGCAAACTAGAAGAAGGCATATTGTCTTTGGCATGCTAGATTAGGTCATCCTAGTTTGAAGTCTTTATAATTTTTAGATAGAAATAAATATATAGATGTTGAGAGCTAGAATAAAGTGCCTAGCATCCGTGCTAGCTGCCAGTTAGGAAAAAGTTGTAGGCTTCCTTTTGCATTGAGAAATAAAATTGAGTATGAACCTTTACTTAAAATTCATTGTGATCTTTGGGACCAGTCCCAATTAAATCTTCACAACATATGAGATATTATGCATTGTTTGTAGATGACAGTATAAAGTACACCTGGTTGTATCCACTAAAGAAGAAGTCTGAGTTTTTTGAAAGTTTCCTTAAGTTCTAGAGAATGGTTGAAAAGAAGTTTTCAAAACCAATTAAGGTGTTTCAATGTGATGGGGGGGAGGGGGGGGGGGGGAATTTACTAGTAACGAGTTCATCAAACACTTGGAGAATTGTGAAATCATTAGACAGCTATCATATCCTAATACTCCTGAGCAGAATGGAATCTCTGAAAGGAAACATAGACACATAGTAGAAACCAGTTTGACACTACTTTCCATGATAAACTGCCTTTGTTTCTACATGTAGAAACTTTCCTTACTGTTTTGTTCCTGATAAACAAAATACTATCTAGGGTACTAAAGAATGATATTCCCTTTGTCAAACTATATGGAGTATCTCCAGATTATAATATCTAGAAAGTGTTTGGATGTAAATGCTATCCACATCTCAAGGGTGAAACTAAGTTTGCACCAAAAACTAATCCCTATGTGTTCATTGGTTATAGAAGTTTGCTCAAAGGTTACATATGCTACCAACCATTGACTAGGAAGGTCTTCATATATAGACATGTGATCTTTGATGAGCATTTGCTTTCTTATGTTCAATCAGAACAACATTATCCAACTACTACCTCTCACCTTGACACTTTTCTTGAGTTTTTCTCAAGTGTGAAGGATAAGTCACCAAGTAGTGATACCACATATCCAGGGGAAGTAACTCCTTAACTGCTAACATTAATGTGTCAAAAAGTGGAGAATATGTTGCAGCTCATTCCCCTGCACACGCTACAGTTCAACACCATGATGATCAAACAAATGCATATGTGGAAAGCAGTTCAGATAGCGGAGATGATTCACATGTGGAAAATAGTTCAGACAATGGAAATAATTCAGATGATGAGGGTGATAATCCTGCTGAGTATCATTCTCAAGAAGCTATAGGAAGTCCAGAGGCTACTGTATCAGTATCAGTGTCTAATCCAAATGGCATACACCTAGAGGTTGATATGTCAAGATGGCTTAACTCAACAAATGGTAGTTCTGAACAGCCTAGAAGTAACACAACTGAGGCAATGAAGACACAACATGCTACAGGAGGACATCACATGATGACTAGTTTGAAGACAAGTAATGCATCCATAACTCACACCTCTCTGGTAGCAGCAAAGGGACCAACAAATGACGAGACAAAAACAGTGGATCAGGCACTCATCACTCCACGCTGGTATGCAGCAATGAAGGAGGAGGTAGATGCTCTGCATGAAAATCAAACTTGGATTTTGATTCCTAGAACATCTGACATGAATGTGGTTGGCTCAAGATGGGTGTTCAAGACTAAACTAAAGTCAGATGGTTCTGTGGAAAGATACAAGGCCAGATTAGTTGTCAAAGAATACTCTCAACTAGAAGGAGTTGATTTTGAAGAAACCTTTAGTCTTGTGATGAAAGTTACTACTATTAGAGTGGTATTGTCCATAGTTGTTAGCTTACACTGGCCAATTAGGCAACTTGATGTCAAATATGCCTTGCTGCATAGACATCTGCAAGAAGAGGTTTATATGACTCAACCACCAGGTTTCATTCATCCAAAATATTCTAAGCTCGTGTGTCTATTGAAGAAAGCTTTGTATGGTTTTAAACAGGTACCTAGAGCCTGGTTTGAAAGATTCATCTTATACCTATTGCATCTGGGATTCAAGTGCAGTAGAGCAGATTCCTCTCTATTTGTTCTGCATTGTAAGAAAGGCACCATTTTGCTTCTCTTATATGTAGATGATATAGTTATTACAGGAAGTTCCCCTGTCTATATTCAAGACATAATCACAACACTTGTAAAGGAGTTTGCAATGAAGGACCTTGAACCACTACATTTCTTCATTGGGATAGAAGTCACATATTTTGATGGAGATATTTATCTGAATCAAAGTAAGTATGCCACTGAACTGCTTAAGAAGACTGATATGGTCCTGGCCATATCAGTAAGTACTCCACTTCCACAGAAGCATGGTCTGAAGTATGCACAAGGGAATCTCACTAATGCTGCAACCTATAGAAGTATAGTTGGCAGTCTCCAGTACCTTACTTTAACTAGGCCTGATATAACTCATGCAGTAAATCTCACAAGCCAGTTCATGCAGACTCCAACTACTGAGCACCTTCAAGCTGTAAAAAGAATGCTCATATATGTGAAAGGGACAACTCAACTTGGCCTTAGACTTATTCACAAATCACCTCTAAGGCCGTATGGTTACTCTGATGCAGATTGGGGAGGCTATCCAACAACAAGGAGATCCACTATAGGATATTCCATCTACTTAGGTGCTAACTGTGTCTCATGGGCATCCAGGAAACAACATACAGTTGCAAGATCAAGTGCTTAAGATGAGTATAGAGCATTGTCCTCTGCTGCAGCTGAGATTAAATGGATCACATATATTCTTAGAGATATTGGAATCACTCTTTCAACAGCACCTATCCTGTTTTGTGATAATCTCATTGCACTCTACATGATTATGAATCCAGTCTTACATGCCCGGACCAAACATGTGGAAATGGACTATCATTTTATTCGAGAAAAGGTGGCTAGGGGACAACTTACCACACACTTTGTCAAGTCACAAGATCAATTGGCTGACATACATACCAAGACACTTACAAAGCAGCAGTTTGTCAGTTTCAAAAGCAAGCTAGGAGTGGTTGATCCACCTCTCACTAGCTTGAGGGGACGTGTTAGTGAAGTCAGTTAGCCGTTAATTTGTTAGTTAGTTTTGTTAACTGATTATGGCTTCTGAGGTTGTATAGGTGTGTTGTAATTATAGTATCAGTAGGCTTTTTATGTTGGCTGTAGTATTAGCATCCTAGTATGAGTCATAGTTTACATAATTTCTAATAGAACTACGAAAGCTCAAGCATACTTGTATAAAAAGACAAAAGCAATGCTGTTGCACAACCTATATAAGTAGGCTTCTCTTTCGTGTATTTGCATCAGCTAAAAGTTTCAATATATTGATCTTACTCTTCCTCTATACTGTGATTTTCTACACTTTTAGAGTTAATGAATTCATTACTATTAATTTTTATTAATCTTAGATTATTTGAAGAATTTCGGAAGAAAAGAGTCTTGAGGAAAGACATCTTGGTCGTTTTGATATTTATCCTAGAATTAGTAAATCTAAGATTGTTATGCCGCATTGAAAGTAGTACAAAAATAATACCATGGTTACGGTATGATTAATTTTTAAAATACTTATCTCATAATAAGAAATTTAATTTAACCAAACTTGATGAGAATAAATTAATCTTCACATTTTATTCTAAAATTTCTATCTATTATCAAACGACAGTATAATCCAATTGAACATATCCCATCCTGTGGTTCTGAACAAAGATTCTATCCTGAAAGAGAAAGTCTTATGAATCATTAATATCATATTTGATTTATAAAATCTACATTTCGTACAACCTATCATCTATTTTTGTATTTGTTATCATTTATCTTGAATTTAATTAAATATTAATGTAAAAAAAAATATTGAGTGAATTAGTCCCTAAAGAAAACCCGAAAGGGATACATCCGAATAAAATTAGTATTAATTTTTATCATATTGTATTGAGTTTGAAGAAATTTACTCTTCGTGTAAAAATCAATTTAAGTTATACAAACAATTGTTAGTTTTGTTTTCCTCATAAATAATACACACACACACACACACACACACATTAATTGTATAAAAAATTATATATTATTTTATGCGAGATAGAAGTGAAATAAAAATGAAGGTATTAGATACATGGGTTAAACTTTTAAAATGATGTAACTAATTTATGTATTACTATAATTTATATCACACATTTGCATTACTAATTTTTGTATTATTAATTTCTCTATAACTATTAATTTGTCTCTGAAACAAATGACCCATATCCCTGCATAACTCCTATTACAAGAAATTTCTTATATATTCCCTCCCCCCTCCCCCCCCCAACAGAAGAAAAAAAAATTAGCAGGTATTAAAATATGTGAGTTTTATTTTTTAATGAAAATCGATCAGAAAAAAATAATTGAAAGGTGTACTACTTCAAATGTCCCAATTTATGTGATAAACCACTAATCAAGGAAAATATTTGTAATTTATAGAAATTTATTAGTTTTAATTTTGATATTCAAAATATATTTGATATTTTATAATGATTTTAATTTTTTTTTAAAATAAATAATTCAGGATATATGTGCAATGCACGTGGAGATATGATCGTAATAATATGAAAGTAAGGTTGAAATTTTGAATTCAAACTATAAATTTTACTGTCAAATTATGTAGTTGAAGAAAAGGAGTATAAGAAAAAAAAATTAAAGAATGGAAAAGAAAGAAACTAGAGAGAAATGGGACCTCAATTCCACACATAGAGCATATAAATTTAAGGGAGATTTGTTCGTGATGGCTTCCATGAAATTATGTCGCACATAAAAAATGATAATATTTAAATTTTATAGTTAACCAATACATCAAATAAATTGACCTTTCTAAGGCTTAAGATATATTGCATATGTCTTATTTTTGTACTATCACATTTTAAAAGTATGTCGTATTAATATGGTACAAATGTGCAATTCAGGTAACTAGAAACTAATAAATAATTACTTGGAACAATAACTGTGTCGAAATTTATAGCATATGACTAATATATTTGGTAAATCGATGCTGGATTCAAAACAGTGAAATTTAATTACATCAATTTAATTTATACTTCTTTTCATTAATACGGTAATATTTAAAGCAAATCTACAAACATATAGAAGTTACTACGCTTGCACCATAAATAAGATGTTTGTCCTGCTCTTTAATATTGCACATAGTCCTAAGATTTTGAGTAGTTCTTGAAGCTATCATCCGGATTTCTCTTATTTCAAGATGTAAAAAAATATATCGCTTTCTCTCCTAATTTATTATTTTATTTTTTTTATTATCTAAGCACTTTGTTGTATCTATCAATTAGTTAGCTCTCAAAATAGTGATATTTCAGAAAATCAGAATTAGGAGGCTCCACGAATAAAAATAAAGGAATTACTTACATGGGTTACTAGCCCTCATTATAATTACTTTACGTTCTATTTAAAGAAATAAAAAGATTATTACTAATTTATGTATTACTATAATTTATATCACACATTACTAATTTTCATATTATTAATTTCTCCATAATTATTAACTTGTCTCTGAATCAAATGACTCCATATTCCTGCATAACTCCTAGTACATCAAATTTCTTCTATACCCCCCCCCCCCTTCACCCCCCACCTCCACCCCTCTCCAACACAGAAAAAAAATTAGAAGGTATTAAAAATGTGATTTATTTTTTAAAAATGAAAATCGATCAAAAAATATCATTAAAAGACATTACTTCAAATATCCCAATTTACGTGATAAATTACTAATCAAGGAACATATATGTAATTTACATGAATTTATTAATTGTAAATTTTGTATTCAAAACATGTTTAATTTTTTATAATGATTTAAAAAATATTGCAATAAATAATTTGGGATATACGTGCAATGCATGTGGGGAGATGATCCTAACAATATGAAATTAAAGTTGAAATTCTGAGTTCAAATTATGAATTCTACTGTCAAGTTATGTAGTTAGAAGAAAAAGTAACACAAGAAAAGAGAACGGAAAGAAAAGAAATTAGAAAGAAATGGGACCTCAATTCCTCACATTTTTTAGTTAACTAATACATCAAATAAATTTAATATTTTTAAAGCTTAAGATATATTGTACTTATATTTTTTTTTTTTACTATCACTGTTTAAAAAGTATGTTATATTGATAAGGTATAAACATGCAACGCGCGTAATTAAAAACTAGTAAATAATACGTGTTATAAAATTGATAGCATATGACCAATATATTTGGTAAATCGATGCTGGAATCAAAATAGTGAAAATTTAATTACATCAATTTAATTTATACTTCTTTTTATTAATGTGGTAATATATAAAACAAATCTATAAACATATAGAAGTTACTACACTTACACTATAAATATGATGCAAGTCGTGCTCTTTAATATTGTAAACAGTCATAAGATTTTGAAGAGTTCTTGAAGCTATCATTCTGATTTCTCTCATTTCAAGATGGAACAAAAATATATCGCTTTCTCTTTTCAGAATTACTACTTTATTTCTTTTTATTATCTAAGCACTTTATTTTATCTATGAATTTAGGTCCCAAAATCAGAATGAGGAGGTTCCATAAACTAATGTTTATCATGATTTCATGCAACTCGGGTATTTCTTTTACAGTTAATGAATCCATTACTGTTGTTAATTTTTATTAATCTTAGATTTTTTAAAGAATTTCGGAAGAAAATAGTCTTGAGGAAAGACATCTTCGCCGTTTTGATATTTATCCTAGAATTAGTAGATCTAAGATTGTTATGCCGCATTGAAAGTAGTACAAAAATAATACCATGGTTACGGTATGATTAATTTTTAAAATACTTATCTCAGAATAAGAAATTTAATTTAACCAAACTTGATGAGAATAAATTAATCTTCGCATTTTATTCTAAAATTTCTATCTATTATCAAACGACAATATAATCCAATTGAACATATTCCATCCTGTGGTTCTGAACAAAGATTCTATCCTGAAAGAGAAAATCTTATGAATTATTAATATCATATTTGATTTATAAAATCTACATTTGGTACAACTTATCATCTATTTTTGTATTTCTAATCATTTATCTTGAATTTAATAAAATATTGAGTGAATCAATCCCTAATGAATACCTGAAAGGAATTCTTTCCGAATAAAATTAGTATTGATTTGTATCATATTTAATTGAGTTCGAAAAAATTTACTCTCTGTGTAGAAATCAATATTAAGTTATATAAACAATTGTTAGTTTTGTTTTCCTCATAAATAATATACATACATAAATTGTACAAAAATCTATATATTATTTAATGCGAGATACAATGTGAAATAAAAATAAAGGTATTAGATAGATGGGTTAAACTTTTAAAATGATATAACTAATCCTAATTGTAATAAAATTACTTTACATTCTATTTTAAAGAAAAAAAATTATTACTAATTTATGTATTACTCTAATTTATATCAAACTTTTGCATCATTAATTTTCATTTTATTAATTTCCCTATAACTATTAACCTGTCTCTAAACCAAATGATCTCATATCCCTTCATAACTCCTATTACAATAAATTTCTTCTATATTCCCTCCCCACTCCCCATTCCCCACTCACCCACCCACCCCCCTCCCCCCCCAAAAAAATTAGCAGGTATTAAAAGATGTGAGCTTTTTTTTTAATGAATATCGATTAGAAAAAAACTATTAAAAGACATACTACTTCAAATGTCCCAATTTATGTGATAAATCACTAATCAAGGAATATATATGTAATTTACATGAATTTATTAATTCTAAATTTGGTATTCAAAACATGTTTAATTTTTTATAATGATTTAAAAATATTGCAATAAATAATTCGGGATATACGTGCAATGCATGTGGGGAGATGATCCTAACGATATGAAATTAAAGTTGAAATTCTGAATTCAAATTATGAATTCTACTGTCAAGTTATGTAGTTAGAAGAAAAAGTAACACAAAAAAAAGAATGGAAAGGAAAGAAACTAAAAGGAAATGGGACCTCAATTCCTCACGTAGAGCTTATAAATGTAAGGGAGGTTTGTTCTTGATAGGTTTTGCGAATTATGTCATGCATAAAAATGAGAATATTTTAATTTTTTAATTAACTAATACATCAAATAAATTTGACATTTCTAAAGCTTAAGATATATTGTACATATATTATTTTTGTTCTATCACTATTTAAAAAGTATGTCATACTGATACGATATAAACGCACGACGCGCGTAACTAAAAACTAGTAAATAATTACGTGTTAACAAATTGATAGCATATCACCAATATATTTGGTAAATTGATGTTGGATTCGAAATAGTAAAAATTTAGTTACATCAATTTAATTTATACTTCTTTTCATTGATGTGGTAATATATAAAGCAAATCTACAAACATATAGAAGTTATTACGCTTACACTATAAATAAGATGCATGTCCTGCTCTTTAGTATTGTAAACCGTCATAAGATTTTAAAGAGTTCTTGAAGTTATCATTCTGATTTCTCTCATTTCAAAATTGTAAAAAGTATCTAAGCACTTTATTTTATCTATCAATTTAGATTTCAAAATAGTAATCTTTCAGAAGATCAGAATGAGGAGGTTCCATAAACTTATGTTTATTATGATTTCATGCAACTCAAGTACTTTTTTTTGGAGTTAATGAATTCATTATTGTTGTTAATTTTTATTAATCTTAGATTTTTTGAAGAATTTCGAAAGAAAAGAGTCTTGAGGAAAGACATCTTGATCATTTTGATATTTATCCTAGAATTTCTAAATCTGAGAATATTACACCGCATTGAAAGTAGTACAAAAATAATAAAATGGTTACGGTATGATTAATTTTTTAAAATATATATCTTGGAATAAGAAATTTAATTTAACCAAATTAGATGAGAATAAATAAATCTTCGCGTTTTATTCTAAAATTTCTATCTATTATCAAACGACAGTATAATCCAATTGGACATATCCCATCCTGCGATTCTGAATAAAGGTTCTAATCTTGAAAGAAAAAGCCTTATGAATCATTAATATCATATTTGATTTATAAGATCTACATTTGGTACAACGTATCATCTATTTTTGTATTTGTAATCATTTATCTTGAATTCAATAAAATATTGATGTAAAAAAAATTGAGTGAATCAGTCCCTAATGAACACCCGAAAGCAATTTTGTCCGAATAAAATTAATATTAAGTTGTATTATATTTTATTGAGTTCGAAAAAATTTACTATCCGTGTAAATATCAATATTAAGTTATACAAACAATTATTTATTTTGTTTTCCTCATAAACAATATATATACATAAATTGTACAAAACTTTATATACTATTTCATGCAAGATAGAATATGAAATAAAAATGAAGGTATTAGATACATGGGTTAAACTTTTAAAATGATATAACTAACCCTCATTATAATAAGAATTACTTTAGATTCTATTTTAAAGAAAAAAAGATTATTACTAATTTATGTATTACTATAATTTATATCACGCATTTGCATTACTAATTTTCTTATTATTAATTTCTCTATAACTATTAACTTGTCTCTAAATCAAATGACCTCATATCCCTGCACAACTCCTATTACAACAAATTTCTCCCCCCCCCCCCCCCCCCCCGCCCCCCCAAAAAAAAAGCAGGTATTAAAAGATGTGAGTTTTTTTTTTAATGAAAATCAATTAGAAATAAACTATTGAGAGACGTACTACTTCAAATGTCCCAATTTATGTAATAAGTCATTAATCAAGGAACATAAATGTAACTTATAGAAATTTATTAGATTTAATTTTGATATTCAAAACATGTTTAATATTTCATAATGATTTTAAATTTTTTTAAAATAAATAATTCAGGATATATGTGCGTCGGAGAGATGATCCTGAAAATATGAAAGTAAAGTTAAAATTTTGAGTTCAAACTATGAATTCTACTGTAGTTAGAAGAAAAAGGAGCACAAAAAAAAAATTAAAGAGCGTAAAAGAAAGAAACTAAAGAGAAATGGGACCTCAATCCCACACATAGAGCATATAAATATAAGGGAGGTTTGTTCGTGATGGTTTCAGCAAAATTATGTCGCACATAAAAAGATAATATTTTAATTTTATAGTTAACCAATACATCAAATAAATTGACCTTTCTAAGGCTTAAGATATATTGTATATGTGTTATTTTTGTACTATCACTGTTTTAAAAGTACGCCGTATTAATAAGGTACAAATGTGCAATTCACGTAACTAGAAACTAGTAAATAATTACTTGGTACGATAATAGTGTCGAAATTGATAGCAATGACTAATATATTTGGTAAATCGATGCTGGATTCGAAACAATGAAAATTTAATTACATCAATTCAATTTATACTTCTTTTCATTAATACAGTAATATTTAAAGCAAATCTACAAACATATAGAAGTTACTATGCTTATACTATAAATAAGATGCAAGTCCTGCTCTTTAATATTGTACACAGTCATAAGTTTTAATAGTTCTTGAAGCTATCATCCCGATTTCTCTTGTTTCAATATGTAAAAAAATATATATCGATATCTCTCCTAATTTACTATTTTATTTCTTTTAATTATCTAAGCACTTTGTCCTATCTATGAATTAGTTAGGTCTCAAAATAGTGATATTTCAGAAAATCAGAATGAGGAGGTTCACATATAAAAATAAAGGTATTACATACATGGGTTACTAGCCCTCATTATAATTACTTTACATTCTATTTAAAGAAATAAAAAGATTATTTCTAATTTATGTATTACTGTAATTTATATCACACATTACTAATTTTTATATTATTAATTTCTCCATAACTAATAACTTGTCTCTGAACCAAACGATCCCATATTCCTGTATAACTCCTGGTATATCAAATTTCTTCTATATCCCCTTCCCTCTACAAAAAAAAAAAATAGCCGGTATTAAAAATGTGATTTATTTTTTAAAAATAAAAATCGTTCAGAAAAAAACTATTAAAAGGCGTATTCCTTCAAATGTCCCAATTTATGTGATAAATCACTAATCAAAAAAACATATATGTAAATTACATGAATTTATTAATTCTATATTTGGTATTCAAAACTTGTTTAATATTTTATAATGATTTTAAAAAAATTGCAATAAATAATTCAGGATATACGTGCAATGAACGTGGGGATATGATCCTAACAATATAAATTAAAGTTGAAATTTTGAGACAAGTTATGTAGTTAGAAGAAAAAGGAACACAAGAAAAAAGAACAGAAAGGAAAGAAACTAGAGAGAAATTGGACCTCAATTCCTCACATAGAGCTTATAAATATAAGGAAATGTGTTCTTGATAGGTTCCGCGAATTATATCATGCATAAAAAATGAGAATATTTTAATTTTGTAGTTAACTAATACATCAAATAAATTTGGCGTTACTAAAGCTTAAGATATATTGTACATGTATTATTTTTTTACTATCATTGTTTAAAAAGTATGTCATATTAGTAAGGTATAAACGTGCAACGCGTGTAACTAAAAACTAGTAAATAATTATGTGTTATGAAATTGATAGCATATAACCAACATATTTTATAAATCGACGTTGGATTCAAAATAGTGAAAATTTAATTACATCAATTTAATTTATACTTCTTTTCATTAATGGGGTAATATATAAAGCAAATCTATATATATATAGAAGTTACTACGCTTACACTATAAATAAGATGCATGTCTTGCTCTTTAATATTGTAAACAACAATAAGATTTTGAAGAGTTCTTGAAGCTATCATTCTGAGTTCTCTCATTTCAAGATGTAAAAAGTATATCGCTTTCTCTTTTCTAATTTACTACTTTATTTCTTTTTATTATCTAAGCACTTTATTTTATTTATGAATTTAGGTCTCAAAATAGTAATCTTTCAGAAAATCAGAATGAGGAGGTTCCATAAACTTATGTTTATCATGATTTCAAGCAACTCAGACACTTCTTTTAGAGTTAATGAATCCATTACTATTGTTAATTTTTATTAATCTTAGATTTTTTAAAGAATTTCGGAAGAAAAGAGTCTGGAGGAAAGACATCTTGGTCGTTTTAATATTTATCCTAGAATTTATAAATCTGAGATTGTTATACCGCATTGAAAGTAGTACAAAAATAATACCATGATTACGGTATGATTAATTTTTAAAATACTTATCTCGAAATAAGAAATTTAATTTAACCAAATTATTTGAGAATAAATTAATCTTCACATTTTTTTCTAAAATTTCTATCTATTATCAAACGACAGTATAATCCAATTGGACATATCCCATCCTGTGGTTCTGAACAACGATTCTATCCTGAAAGAGAAAGCCTTATGAATCATTAATATCATATTTGATTTATAAGATTTACATTTGGTGCAACATACCATCTATTTTTGCATTTGTAATCATTTATCTTGAATTCAATTAAATATTAATGTAAAAAAAGATATTGAGTGAATCAGTCTCTAATGAATACCTGAAAGGAATTTTGTCCGAATAAAATCAGTATTGATTTATATCATGTTTTGTTGAGTTAGAAGAAATTAACTTTCCGTGTAAAAATCAACTTTAAGTTATACAAACAATTATTAGTTATGTTCTCCTCATAAATAATATATATATATATAGTTTGTATAAAAATCTATATATTATTTTATGCTAGAAAAAATGTGAAATAAAAATGAAGGTATTAGATACGTGTGTCAAAATTTTTAAAATAGTATAACTAACTCTCATTATAATAAGGATTACTTCACATTCTATTTTAAAGAAAAAAGTTATTACTAATTTATGTATTACTATAATTTATATCACACATTTGCATTACTAATTTTTGTATTATTAATTTCTCTAAAACTGTTAACTTGTCTCTGAAACAAATGACTTCATATCCCTTCGTAACTCCTATTACAACAAATTTCTTATATATTCCCTTCCCTCTCCCCATTCCCCACCCACCCACCCACCCACCCACCCAACCCCTCCCCCCCCTCCCAAAAAAAAATTAGCAGGTATTAAAAGATGTGAGTTGTTTTCTTAATGAAAATCGATCAGAAAAAACTATTAAAAGGAGTATTACTTCAAATGTCTCAATTTATGTGATAAACCACTAATCAAGAAACATATATGTAATTTACAAAATTTTATTAGTTTTAAATTTTGATATTCAAAACATGTTTAATATTTTATAATGATTTTAAATTTTTTTAAAATAAATAATTCAAGATATACGTGCAACGCACGTGAAGAGATGATCCTGACAATATGAAAGTAGGATTGAAATTTTGAGTTCAAACTATGAATTCTACTGTAAATTATGTAGTTAGAAGAAAAAAAAAAGCACAAGAAAAAAATTAAAGAGCGAAAAAGAAAAAAACTAGAGAGAAATTGGGACCTCAATTCCACACAGAGCATATAAATGTAAGGGAGGTTTGTTCGTGATGGTTTCAGCGAAATTATGTCGCACATAAAAAATGATAATATTTTAATTTTATAGTTAACCAATACATCAAATAAATTGACCTTTCTAAGGCTTAAGATATATTGTATATGTGTTATTTTTGTACTATCACTGTTTTAAAAGTACGTCGTATTAATAAGGTACAAACGTGCAATTCACGCAACTAGAAATTAGTAAATAATCACTTGGTACGATAACATTATCGAAATTGATAGCATATGACTAATATATTTGGTAAATCGATTCTGGATTGAAAACAGTGAAAATTTAATTACATCAATTTAATTTATACTTATTTTCATTAATACTGTAATATTTAAAGCAAATCTACAAACATATAGAAGTTATTATGCTTACACTATAAATAAGATGTATGTCTTGCTCTTTAATATTGCATACAGGCACAAGATTTTGAAAAGTTCTTGAAGCTATCATCCCGATTTCTCTTATTTCAAGATATAAAAAAGTATATTATTTTCTCTCCTAATTTACTATTTTTTTTTTATTATCTAAGCACTTTATCGTATCTATAAATTAATTAAGTCTCAAAATAGTGATCTTTGAGAAAATCATAATGAGGAGGTTCCACAAATAAAAATAAAGATATTACAAACATGGGTTACTAGCCCTCATTATAATAAGGATTACTTTATATTCTGTTTAAAGAAATAAAAGGATTGTTACTAATTTATGTATTACTAAAATTTATATCACATATTACTAATTTTCATATTATTAATTTCTCTATAACTATTAACTTGACTCTGAACCAAATGACCCCATATCCCTGCATAACTACTAGTACATCAAAATTCTTCTATATCAGCCCCCCACCCTCCCCAAAAAAAATAGTAGGTATTAAAAAATGTGATTTATTTTTCTAAAGTGAAAATCGATCAGAAAAATACTACTAAAAGGTGTATTACTTCAAATGTTTTAATTTATGTGATAAATCAATAATCAAGGAACATATATGAAACTTACTGGAATTTATTAGTTTTAATTTTGATATTAAAAACATGTTTAATATTTTATAGTGATTTTAAACTTTTCTTTATTATAAATATATAATTCATGATATACGTGCAACGCACGTGGAGAGATGATCCTAACAATATGAAATTAAGGTTAAAATTCTAAGTTCAAACTATGAATTCTACTGTCAAGTTATGTAGTTAGACGAAAAAGGAACACAAGAAAAAAGAAGCGGAAAGGAAAGAAACTAGAGAGAAATGAAACCTAAATTCCTCACATAGAGCTTATAAATGCAAGAGAGATTTGTTTGTGATAGGTTCCGCGAATTATGTCATGCATAAAAAATGAGAATATTTTTGTTTGTAGTTAACTAATACATCAAATAAATTTGAAAGCGTAAGATATATTGCACATGTATTATTTTTGTACTATCACTATTTAAAAAGCTACTACGCTTATACTATAAATAAGATGCATGTCCCTGGTCTTTAATATTGTAAACAGTCATGAGATTTTGAAGAGTTCTTGAAGCTATCATTCTGATTTCTCTCATTTCAAGATGTAAAAAAAATATGTCGTTTTCTCTTTTCTAATTTACTACTTTATTTCTTTTTATTATCTAAACACTTTGTTTTATCTACGAATTTAGTTCTCTAAATAGTAATCTTTCAGAAAATCGGAATGAGGAGGTTCAATAAACTTATGTTAATCATGATTCCATGCAACTCAGGTACTTCTTTTAGAGTTAATGAATCCATTACTTTTGTTAATTTTTATTAATCTTAGATTTTTTGAAGAATTTCAGAAGAAAAGAGTCTTGAGGAAAGACATCTTGATCGTTTTGATATTTATCCTAGAATTAGTAAATCTGAGATTGATATATCGCATTGAAGGTAGTATAAAAATAATATCATGGTTACGGTATGATTAATTTTTAAAATATTTATCTCGAAATAAAAAATTTAATTTAACCAAATTAGATGAGAATAAATTAACCTTCACGTTTTATTCTAAAATTTCTATCTATTAACAAACGACAGTATAATCCAATTGGACATATCTCATCCTGTGGTTCTGAACAAAGATTCTATCCTGAAAGAGAAAGCCTTATGAATCATTAATATCATATTTGATTTATAAGATCTACATTTGGTACAACCTATTATCTATTTTTGTATTTGTAATTTATCTTGAATTCAATTAAATATTAATGTAAAAAAAAATATTGAGTGAATCAGTCCCTAATGAAACTTGAAAGGGATTTTGTCCGAATAAAATTAGTATTGATTTGTATCATATTTTATTGGATTTGAAGAAATTTACTCTCCGTGTAAAAATCAATATTAAGTTATACAAACAATTGTTAATTTTATTTTCCTCATAAATAATATATGCATAAATTGTACAAAAATCTATATATTATTTTATGCGAGATAGAATGTATAATAAAAATAAAGGTATTAGATACATGGGTTAAACTTTTAAAATGATATAACTAACCCTCGTTATAATAAAGATTACTTTACATTCTATTTTAAAGAAAATACTAATTTATGTATTACTATAATTTATATCACACATTTGCATTACTAATTTTCGTATTATTAATTTATCTATAACTATTAACTTCTCTCTCTCCCCATTCCTCAGCCCCCCCCCCCCCCCCAAAAAAAAAGAAAAAAAAAGAAAACAAAAATTAGCAGGCCTTAAAAGATGTGAGTTATTTTTTTTTCAATGAAAATCGATTAGGAAAAAACTATTAAACGGCGTACTACTTCAAATGTCTCAATTTATGTGATAAATCACTAAAGAAGGAACATATATGTAATTTACAGAAATTTACTAGTTTTGATTTTGATATTCAAAATATGTTTAATATTTTATAATGATTTTAAACTTTTTTTAAAATAAACAATTCAGGATATATGTGCAACACACGTGGAGAGATGATCCTGATAATATGAAACTAAGGTTGAAATTCTGAGTTCAAACTATGAGTTCTACTGTCAAACCATGTAGTTAGAAGAAAAAGGAGCACAAAAAAAATTTAAAGAGCAGAAAAGAAAGAAACTAGAGAGAAATGGAACGTCAATTCCATCCATAGAGCATATAAATGTACGGGAGGTTTTTTCATGATGGATTTCGTTAAATTTTGTCGCACATAAAAAATGATAATATTTTAATTTTATAGTTAACCAATATATCAAATAAATTGACCTTTCTAAAGCTTAATATATATATTGTATATGTATTATTTTTGTATTATCACTATTTTTAAAGTTATTTCGTATTAATAAGGTACAAACGTGTAATTCACATAACTATAAACTAGTAAATAATTACTTGGTATGATAGCAATATCGAAATTGATAGCATATGACTAATATATTTGGTAAATCGATGCTGGATTTGAAACAGTGAAATTTAATTACATCAATTTAATTTATATTTCTTTTTATTAATACGGTAATATTTAAAGCAAATCTAAAAACATATAAAAGTTACTACGCTTACACTATAAATAAGATGCATGTCCTGCTCTTTAATATTGCACACAATCTTTAGATTTTGAATAGTTCTTGAAGCTATCATCCCGATTTCTCTTATTTCAAGATGTAAAAAAATATATTGCTTTCTCCACTAATTTACTATTTTAATTCTTTTTATTATCTAAGCACTTTGTCGTATCTATGAATTAGTTAGGTCTCAAAATAGTGATCTTTCAGAAAATCAGAATGAGCAGGTTCCACAAATAAAAATAAAGGTACTACATACATGGGTTACTAACCCTCATTATAATTACTTTACATTCTATTTTTAAAAATAAAAAGATCATTATTAATTATATATTACTATAATTTATATCACTCATTACTAATTTTTATATTATTAATTTCTCTATAACTATTAACTTGTCTTTTAACCAAATGACCCCATATTCCTGCATAACTCCTGACACATCAAATTTATTCTATATCCCCTCCCTCCCCCCCCCCCCCCAACCCAATAAAAAAAAACTAAAAAAATTAGCAGGTATTAAAAATGTGATTTATTTTTTTAAAATAAAAATCTATTAGAAAAACTATTAAAAAGCGTAAGTTTTTTCGAAGTAGCTGAACAATTGAATCGGCTGTTACAGAATCAACTTCACATTAATATTTCTCTATTCTATCAATTTCATTCTGTATTACTTCAAATGTCCCAATTTATGTGATAAATCAATAATCTAGGAACATATATGTAATTTACAGGAATTTATTAGTTTTAATTTTGATATTCAAAACATGTTTAATATTTTATAGTAATTTTAAACTTTTCTTTATATTAAATATATAATTCAGGAAATACGTGCAACGCACGTGGAGAGATGAACTAACAATATGAAATTAAGGTTGTAATTCTGAGTCCAAACTATGAATTCTACTGCCAAGTTATGTAGTTAGAAGAAAAAGTTACATAAGAAAAAAAATGGAAAGGAAAGAGACTAGAAAGAAATGGGACCTCAATTCATCACATAGAGCTTATAAATGTAGGGGATGTTTGTTCGTGATAGGTTCTGCGAATTATGTCATGCATAAAAAATGAGAATATTTTAGTTTTGTAGTTAACTAATACATCAAATAAATTTGACATTTCTAAAACTTAAGAAATATTGTGCATGTAATTCTTTTACTATCATTATTTATAATCATTTATCCTGAATTCAATTAAATATTGATGTAAAAAAATATTGAGTGAATCAGTCCCTAATGAACACCTGAAAGGGATTCTGTCCGAATAAAATTAGTACTGATTTGTATCATGTTTTATTGAGTTCGGAGAAATTTACTCTCCGTGTAAAAAATAAAATTAAGTTATACAAACAATTATTAGTTTTGTTTTCCTCACAAATAATATATATACATAGTACAAAAATCTACATATTATTTTATGCGAGATAGAATGTGAAACGAAAATAAAGGTATTAGATACATGGGTTAAACTTCTAAAATAACGTAACTAACCCTCAATATAATAAGGATTATTTTTAAAGAAAAAAATTATTACTAATTTATGTATTACTATAATTTATATCACACATTTGCATTACTAATTTTCGTATTATTAATTTCTCTATAACTATTAACTTGTCTCCGAACCAAATGACCTCATATCCCTTCATAACTCCTATTACAACAAATTTCTTCTATATTCCCTCCCCCCTCCCCATTCCCCACCCACTCATCCCCTCCCCCCTCCCCGCCCCTAAAAAAATTTAGCAAGTATTAAAAGATGTGAGTTATTCTTTTAAATGAAAATCGATCAGAAAAAGAACTATTAATTAAAAGGAGTACTACTTTAAATGTTTCAATTTATGTGATAAACCACTAAACAAGGAATATATATATAATTTATAAAATTTTATTAGTTTTAATTTTGATATTCAAAATATGTTTAATATTTTATAATAATTTTTAACTTGTTTTTTAAATAAATCATTCAGGGTATACGTGCAATGCACGTGAAGAGATGATCCTGACAATATGAAAGAAATATTGAAATTTTGAGTTCAAACTATGAATTCTACTGTCAAATTATGTAGTTAGAAGAAAAAAACATAAGAAAAAAATTAAAGAGTGGAAAAGAAAGAAACTAGAGAGAAATGTGAACTCAATTCCACACATAGAGCATATAAATGTAAGACAGGTTTATTCGTGATGGGTTCCGCGAAATTATGTTGCACATAAAAAATGATAATATTTGAATTTTGTAGTTAACCAATACATCAAATAAATTGACCTTTTAAAGGCTTAAGATTTATTGTATATGTGTGATTTTTGTACTATCATTGTTTTAAAAGTATGTCGTATTAATAAGGTACAAATGTGCAATTCACGTAACTAGAAACTAGTAAATAATTATTTGGTACAATAACATTGTCAAAATTGATATCATATGACTAATATATTTGGTAAATCGATGCTGGATTTGAAATAGTAAAAATTTAATTACAGCAATTTAATTTATACTTCTTTTTATTAATACGGTAATATTAAAAATAAATCTACAAACATATAGAAGTTACTACGCTTATGGTATAAATAAGATGCATGTCTTGCCCTTTAATATTGCACACAATCATAAGATTTTGAATAGTTGTTGAAGTTATCGTCCTGATTTCTCTTATTTTAAGATGTAAAAAAATATATCGCTTTCTTTCCTAATTTACTATTTTATTGTTTTTATTATCTAAGAACTTTGTCGTATCTATGAATTAGTTAGGTCTCAAAATAGTGATCTTTCAGAAAATCAAAATGAGAAGGTTCCACAAATAAAAATAAAGGTATTACATACATGAGTTACTAGCCCTCATTATAGTAAGGATTACTTTACATTCTATTTAAAGAAATAAAAAGATCATTACTAATTTATGTATTACTATAATTTATATCACACATTACTAATTTTCATATTATCAATTTCTATATAACTATTAACTTTTCTCTGAACCAAATGACAGCCATATTCCTCCATAGCTCCTAGCACATGAAATTTCTTCTATACTCCCCCCCCCCCCCTCCCCGCCAAGACTAAAAGAAGTTAGCTGGTATTAAAAATATGATTTATTTTTTTAAAATGAAAATCGATCAGAAAAAATTGTTAAAAGGCGTATTACTTCAAATGTTTCAATTTATGTGATAAATCACTAATTAAGAATATATTTATGTAATTTACATGAATTTATTAATTCTAAATTTGATAATCAAAACATGTTTAATATTTTATAATGATTTAAAAAAATTATAATAAATAATTCGGGATATACGTGTAATGCACGTGGAGAAATGATCCACGCAATATGAAGGTAAGGTTGAAATTCTGAGTTCAAACTATGAATCTACTGTCATGTTATGTTGTTAGAAGAAAAAGGAACACAAGAAAAAATATCTGAAAGGAATGAAACTAGAGAGAAATGGGACCTCAATACCTCACGTAGAGCTTATAAATGTAAGGGAGATTTGTTCGTGATGGGTTCCGCGAATTATGTCATGCATAAAAAATGAGAATATTTTAATTTTGTAGTTAACCAATACATCAAATAAATTTGACCTTTTTAAAGATTAAGATATATTATATGTGTATTATTTTTGTACTATCATTGTTTAAAAAATATGTCATATTGATAAGATATAAACGTGCAACGCGCGTAACTAAAAACAAGTAAAAAATTACGTGGGTTGAAATTGATAGCATATGACCAATATATTTGGTAAATTGATGTTGGATTTAAAATAGTGAATATTTAATTACATCAATTTAATTTATAATTCTTTTCATTAATGTAGTAATATATAAAGCAAATCTACAAACATATAGAAGTTACTACAATTACACTATAAATAAGATGCATGTCCTGCTCTTTAATATTATAAACAGTCATAAGATTTTGAAGAGTTCTTGAAGCTATCATTCTGATTTCTCTCATTTCAAGATGTAAAAAATACATCGCTTTCTCTTTTATAATTTACTACTTTATTTCTTTTTATTATCTAAGCACTTTATTTTATTTATAAATTTAGGTCTCAAAATAGTAATCTTTCAGAAATCAGAATGAGGAGGTTCAATAAACTTATGTTTATCATGATTTCATGCAACTCAGGTACTTCTTTTAGAATTAATGAATCCATTACTGTTGTTAACTTTTATTAATCTTAGATTTTTTTTGAAGAATTTCGGAAGAAAAGAGTCTTGAGGAAAGACATCTTGGTCGTTTTGATATTTATCCTAGAATTAGTAAATCTGATATTGTTATACTGTATTAAAAGTAGTATAAAAATAATACCATGGTTACAGTTTGATTAATTCTTAAAATATTTATCTCGGAATGAGAAATTTAATTAGACAAATTAGATGAGAATAAATTAATCTTCACGTTTTATTATAAATTTTTATCTATTATCAAACGACAATATAATCCAATTTGACATATCCCCCCGTGATTTTGAACAAAGTTTCTATCCTCAAAGAGAAAGCCTTATGAATCATTAATATTATATTTAATTTGTAAGATCTACATTTGGTACAACCTATCATCTATTTTTGTATTTGTAATCATTTATCTTGAATTTAATCACACATTGATGTAAAAAAAATATTGAGTGAATCAGTCCCTAATGAACACCTGAATGGGATTCCGTCCGAATAAAATTAGTATTGATTTTTATCATGTTTTATTGGGTTCAAAGAAATTTACTCTCCATGTAAAACTCAATATTAAGTTATACAATTGTTAGATTTGTTTTCCTCATAAATAATATATATACATAAATTGTACAAAAATTTATATACTATTTTATACAAGATAGAATGTGAAATAAAAATAAAGGTATTAGATATATGAGCTAAACTTCTAAAATGATATAACGAACCCTCATTATAATAAGAATTACTTTGCATTCTATTTTAAAGAAAAAAATTATTAGTAATTTATGTATTACTATAATTTATATTACACATTTGCATCACTAATTTTCGTATTACTAATTTTCCTATAACTATTAACTTGTCTCTGAACCAAATGACTTCATATCCCTGCATAACTCCTATTACAACAAATTTCTTCTATATTCCCTCCCCCCTCCCCATTTCCCACCAATCCACCCACACAATCCACCCACCCCCACCCCACCCCACCCCCCCAAAAAAATAGCAGGTATCAAACGATGTGAGTTTTTTTAAAATAAAAATCGAACAGGAAAAAATCATTAAAAGGCGTACTACCTCAAATGTCTCAATTTATGTGATAAAACTATTAATCAAGAAACATATATGTAATTTACAGAAATTTATTAGTTTTAATTTTGATATTCAAAACATGTTTAATATTTTATAATGATTTTAAACTTTTTTTAAATAAATAATTCAGGATATACGTGTAATGCACGTGGAGAGATGATCCTGACAATATAAAAGTAAGGTTTCAAACTATGAATTCTACTGTCAAATTATGTAGTTAGAAGAAAAAAGAGCACAACAAAAAAGAGCGAAAAAAAAAGAAACTAGAGAGAAATGGGACCTCAATTCCACACATCGAGCATATAAATGTAAGGGAGATTCGTTCGTGATGGGTTCCACGAATTATGTCATGCATAAAAAATGAGAATATTTTAGTAGTTAACCAATACATCAAATAAAATTGACCTTTCTAAAGTTTAATATATATTGTACATGTATAATTTTTGTACTATCACTATTTAAAAAGTATGTCATATTAATAAGGTATAAAGGTGCAGCGCATGTAACTAAAAACAAGTAAATAATTACGTGTTACGATAACTATGTTGAAATTAATAGCATATGACTAATATATTTTGTAAATCGATGTTGAATTTGAAATAGTAAAAATGTAATTACATCAGTTTAATTTATACTTCTATTCATTAATGTGGTAATATTTAAAAAGCAAATCTACAAACTTACAGAAGTTACTATGCTTACACTATAAATAAGACGCATGTCCTGCTCTTTAATATTGTACACAGACATAAGATTTTGAAAAGTTCTTGAAGCTATCATTGTGATTTCTCTCATTTCAAGATGTAAAAAAAATATCGCTTTTCTTTTTATAATTATCTATGCACTTTGTTGTACCTATGAATCTAGGTTTCAAAATAGTGATCTTTCAGAAAAGGTAAAAAGGAAAAATATACCCGTCAACTTTGTGATTTAGAGAGGATATACCCCTTGTTAAAAAAGTGGTGCATATATACGCTTATTTTTTAACAAATTATGCATATATACCCTCGTCATCTAACAAATAGCGCATATTTGCCCTTTTGTTAACTGGCATATATTTACTGACTTTAGAAAATTTTAAAACTTACTTTTAAATTTTAAAAATGCCATTGGTTTTAAAAAAATTACTTCACTTATTTTTTCTATCTCTCTGAATCTAACCCAAATGAAAAAAAAAGCCTTTATCTCTATTTTACTCAATCATAAAATAAATTTGAAATGCATCTGAATAAAAGATGAATTAGATTATTTTTAGTCGGGTCAGGTCTAGAAGGACAAAAAAATAAGTGAGGTAACTTTTTAAAGTCATGCGACATTTTTAAAATAAAAAAAAAACAGTTTTAAATTTTTTTAAATTTAGTTTGTTAATGAAAAATAGTAAATATGCACTATTTGTTAGATGATGAGGGTATATATGCATCATTTATTAAAGGGCGAGGGTACATATGCACCGCTTTTTTAAATCACAAAGTGGAGGGATATATTTGCCCCTTTACCCTTCAGAAAATTAGAATGAGGAGGTTCCACAAACTTATGTTTATCATGATTTCATGCAACTCGGGTACTTCTTTTAGAGTTAATGAATCCATTACTGTTGTTAATATTTATTAATCTTAAAGTTTTGAAGAATTTCGGATGAAAAGAGTCTTGAGAAAAGACATCTTGGTCGTTTTGATATTCTATCATGGAATTAGTAAATCTGAAATTGTTATACAGTATTGAAAGTAGTACAAAAAATAATATCATGGTTATGGTATGATTAACTTTGAAAATGCTTATCTCGGAATGAGAAATTTAACCAAACCAGATGAGAATAAATTAATCTTCACGTTTTATTCTAAAATTTCTATATCTTATCAAACGATAGTATAATTATCCAATCCTGTGGTTCTAAACAAAGGTTCTATCCTGAAAGTGAAAATTTTATGAATCATTAATATCATATTTGATTTATACAATCTACATTTGATACAATCTATCATCTATTTTTTTATTTGTAATAATTTATCTTGAATTCAATTAAATATTAATGTAAGAAAAATACTGAGTGAATCAATCCCTAATGAACACCTGAAAGGAATTCTGTCCGAATAAAATTAGTATTGATTTGTATCATATTTTATTGGGTTCAAAGAAATTTATTCTCCCTGTAAAAATCAATATTAAGTTATAAAAATAATTGTTAGTTTTGTTTTCCTCATAAATAATATACATAAATATGCAAAAATTTATAGATTATTTTATGCGAGATACAATGTGAAGTGAAAATGAAGGAATTAGATACATGGGCTAAACTTCAAAAATGATATAACAAGCCCTCATAATAATAAGGATTACTTTAGATTATATTTAAATAACAAAAAAGATTTTAATTCATATATTATATATTAATTGGTAATACATCAATTATTTAATTAAAAAAGAATTTATATATTACTAATTTATGTATTAATAAAATTTATATCACACATTACTATTCTTTGCATTACTAATTTTCATATTATTAAATTCGCCTCTGAATGAAAGGACCTCATATCCCTGCACTACTGCTATTACAACAAATTTCTTCTGTATTCCCTCCCCCCTCCAAAAGAAAAAAAGCGGGTGTAAAAAATGATATTTATTTTTTCATATGAAAATCGATCAAATCTATTCACTTATATAGAAGAAGAATTGAAAAAGAAAGTGGATGGTTTATGTAGAGGTGAAAGAGTCAGAAAAGCTATTAAAAGGCGTATTACTTCAAATGTCTCAGTTTATGTGATAAATCACTAATCAAAGAACATATATGTAATTTACAAGAATTTTATTAGTTATAATATTGTTATTCAGAATATGATTAACATTTCATAATGATTTAAAAATTTTTTGTAATAAATAATTCGGGATATACGTGCAACGCATGTGGAGAGATGATCCTGATAATATGAAAGTAAGGTTGAAATTCTGAGTTCAAACTATGACTTCTACTGTCAAATTATGTAGTTGGAAGAAAAAGGAACACAAGAAAGAAGATCTGAAAGTAAAAGAAACTAGAGAGAAATGAGATTTAAATTCCTCACATATAGCTTATAAATGTAAAGGAGGTTCATTCGTGATGGGTTCTGCGAATTATGTTGTGCCTAAAAAATGAAAATATTTCAGTTTTGTAGTTAACATATACATCAAAGAATTTGACCTCTCTAAGGCTTAAGATATATTGTATATGTATTATTTTTGTACTATCACTATTTAAAAAGTATGTCATATTAATAAGGTATAAAAGTGCAACACGCGTAATAAGAAACTAGCAAGCAATTACGTGGTACGATAACTGTGTTGACATTGATAGCATATGACTAATATATTTAGTAAATCGATGCTGGATTCAAAATAGTGAAAATTTAATTACATCAATTTAATTTATACTTCTTTTCATTAATACGGTAATATTTAAAGCAAATCTAGAAACATATAGAAGTTGCTTTGCTTACATTACAAATGAGATGCATGTCCTGCTTTTTAATATTGCACGCAGTCATGAGATTTTGAAATGTTCTTGAAGCTATTATCTTGATTTTTCTTATTTCAAGATGTAAAAAAAATATATCGCTTTCTCTTTTCTACTTTGCTACTCTATTTCTTTTTATTATCTAAGCATTTTGTTGTATCTATGAATTTAGTTCTCAAAATCGTGATCTTACAGATAATCAAAATGGAGAGGTTCCACAAACTTATGTTTATCATGATTTCATGCAACTCATGTACTTCTTTTAGAGTTAATAAATCCATTATAATTATTAATTTTAGATTTTTTGATGAATTTCGAAAGAAAAGAGTCTCGAGGAAAGACATCTTGGTCGTTTTGATATTCTATCCTGGAATTAGTAAATCTAAAATTGTTATACCCTATTGAAAGTAGTATAAAAAAATATATCATGGTTACGGTCTGATTAATTTCGAAAATTCGTATCTCGAAATAAGAAATTTAACCAAATTAGATGCAAATAAATTAATCTTCACGTTTTATTCTAAAGTTTCCTTATCTTATCAAACAACATTATCATTTAATTATCCCATCCTATGGTTCTGAACAGAGGTTCTATCTTGAAAGAGAAACCATTATGAATCATTAATATCATATTTGATTTATATGATCGACATTTGGTACAATCTATCATCTATTTTTGTATTTGTAATAATTTATTTAAAATTCAACTAAATATTAATGTAAGAAAAATACTGAGTGAATCAGTCCCTAATGAATACCTGAAAGGGATTCTGTCTGAATAAAATTAGTATTGATTTGTATTATATTTTATTTGGTTCGAAGAAATTTATTCTCCGTATAAAAATCAATAATAAGTTATAAAAACAATTGTTAGTTTTGTTTTCCTCATAAATAAAATATGTATATAAATTATACGAAAATCTATATATTATTTTATGCAAGATACAATGTGTAATGAAGATGAAGGAATTAGATACATGGGCTAAACTTCTAAAATGATATAATTAACCCTCATAATAATCAGGATTACTTTACATTCTATTTAAAGAACAAAAAATATTATATTATATATTAATTCATAACATATCAATTATTTAATAAAAAATAATAATTTCTATATTACAAATTTATGTATTACTAAAATTTATATCAGACATTACTATTTTTTGCATTACTAATTTTCATATTATTAAATTCTCTGTAACTATTAACTTGTCTGTGGACCAAAGGACCCCATATCTCTATATTACTCCTATTACTACGAATTTCTTCCATACCCCCCCTCCCTCGCGGCCTCCAGGATAAATTTTAGATACTAAAAAATGTTATTTATTTTTCTTATGAAAATCGATCAGAGCTATTTATTTATATAGAAGAAGAATCAAAAAAATGAGTGGACAATTTATGTAGCACTGGAAGAATCAGAAAAAACTATTAACAGGCGTATTACTTCAAATGTCCCAATTTATGTGATATATCACTAATCAAGGTACATATATGTAGTTTACAGGAATTTACTAATTTTAAATTTGGTATTCAAAATATGTTTAATATTTTATAATGATTTTAATTTTTTTAATAAATAATTCAGAATATACGTGCAATGCACGTGGAGAGATGATTCTCAGAATATGAAAGTAAGGTTGAAATTCTGAGTTCAAACTACGAATTCTACTGTCATATTATATAGTTAGAAGAAAAAGGAACACAAGAAAAAAGATCGGAAAGGAAAGAAACTAGAGAGAAATGAGACCTCAAATTCCTCACATAGAGCTTATAAATGTAAGGGAGGTTTGTTCGTGATGGGTTCTGCAAATTATATTGTGCATAAAAAATGAAAATATTTTTTTTTGGCAGTTCACCAATACATCAAATAATTTTGACTTTTCTAAAGCTTAAGATATATTGTATATGTATTATATTTGTACTATCACTGTTTAAAAAGTATGTCATATTAATAAGGTATAAACGTGTAACATACATAATCAGAAACTAGTAAATAATTACATGGTGTGATAACTGTGTTTAAATTGATAACATATGACCAATATATTTGGTAAATCGATGCTAGATTCAAAATAGTGAAAATTTAATTACATCAATTTAATTTATACTTATTTTTATTAATACGGTAATATTTAGAGCAAATCTACAAACATATAGAAGTTACTACGCTTATATTACAAATAAGATGCATGTCCTGCTCTTTAATATTGTACACAGTCGTAAAATTTGAAAGAGTTCATGAAGTTATCATCCCGGTTTCTCTTATTTCAAGATGTTAAAAAATTTATCGCTTTCTCTTTTCTAATTTGCTAGTCTATCTCTTTTTATTATCTAAGCATTTTGTTGTATCTATGAATTTAGGTCTCAAAATAGTGATCTTTCAGATAATCAGAATGGAGAGATTCCACAAACTTATGTTTTTCATGATTTCCTGCAACTCAGGTACTTCTTTTAGAGTTAATGAATCCATTATAATTATTAATTTATTAATCTTAGTTTTTTTAATGAATTTCGAAACAAAAGAGTCGTGAGGAAAGACATCTTGGTCGTTTTGATATTCTATCCTGGAATTAGTAAATCTGAAATTGTTACCGCATTGAAAGTAGTATACAAAAATATATCATGGTTACGGTATGATTTATTATGAAGATTCTTATCTCGGAATAAGAAATTTAACCAAATTAGATGCGAATAAATTAATCTTCATATTTTATTCTAAAATTTCTATATCTTATCAAACAACAGTATAATTTAATTATCGCATCATGTGGTTCTGAATAAAGGTTCTATCTTGAAAGAGAAACCATTATGAATCATTAATATCATATTTAATTTATATTATATATATTTGGTATAATCTATCATCTATTTTTGTATTTGTAATAATTTATCTTGAATTCAATTAAATATTACTGAATGAATCTGTCTTTAATGAACACCTGAAAGGGATGCTATCTGAATATAATTAATATTGATTTGTATCATATTTTATTTGGTTCAAAGAAATTTACTTTCCGTGTAAAAATCAATATTAAGTTATAAAAGTAATTGTTAATTTTGTTTTCCTCATAAATAATTTATGTATATAAATTATGCGAAAATCTATATATTATTTTATGCGAGATACAATGTAAAGTGAAAATAAAGGAATTAGATACATGGGCGAAACGTCTAAAATGATATAATTAACCCTCATAATAGTAAGGATTACTTTACATTATATTTAAAGAACAAAAAAGATTTTAATTCATATATTATATATTAATTGGTAATATATCAATTATTTAATAAAAAAAGAATTTCTATATTACTAAGTTATGTATTAATAAATTTATATCACATATTACTATTCTTTGCATTACTAATTTTCATATTATTAAATTCTATGTAACTATTAACTTGTTTCTGTACCAAAGGACCCCATATCCCTATATTACTCCTATTACAACGAATTTCTTCCGTATTCACCCCCCCTCCCCCCTCTCCCTGCCTTCAGAATAAATTTTAGCAGATATTAAAAAATGTTATTTATTTTTCTTATGAAAATCGATCAGATCTATTCACTTATATAGAAGAAGAATCGAATAAAGGAGTGGACAGTTTATGTAGAAGTGGAAGAGTCAGAAAAACTATTAAAAGACGTATTGCTTCAAATGTCCCAATTTATGTGATACATCACTAATCAAGGAACATATATGTAGTTTACAGGAATTTACTAATTTTAAATTTGGTATTCAAAACATGTTTAATATTTTATAATGTTTTTAATTTTTTTGATAAATAATTTGGGATATACGTGTAATGTACGTGGAGGGATGATTCTCACAATATGAAAGTAAGGTTGAAATTCTAAGTTCAAACTACGAATTCTACTTTCATGTTATGTAGTTAGAAAAAAAAAAAGGAACACAAAAAAAATGATTGAAAAGGAAAGAAACTAGAGAGAAATGGGACCTCAATTCCTTATATATAACTTGTAAATGTAAGGGAGGTTTTTCGTGATGGGTTCCGCAAATTATGTCATGGATAAAAAATGAGAATATTTTAATTTTGTAGTTAACCAATACATCAAATAAATTTGACCTTTCTAAAGTATGTCATATTAATAAGGTATAAACGTGCAACGCACGTAATCACGTAATCAGAAACTAGTAAATAGTTACATGGTACGATAACTGTATTATTGATAGCATATGACTAATATATTTGGTAATGCTGGATTCAAAAAAATAAAAATTTAATTACATCAATTTAATTTATACTTCTTTTTATTAATGTGGTAATATTTAAAGCAAATCTATAAACATATAGAAGCTACTATGCTTACACTATAAATAAGATGCATGTCCTGCTCTTTAATATTGTAAACCGTCATAAGACTTTGAAGAGTTCTTGAAGTTATCATTCTGATTTTTCTCATTTCAAGATGTAAAAAAATATATCGCTTTCTCTTTTCTTATTTACTACTCTATTTATTTTTATAATTACCTATGCACTTTGTTGTACCTATGAATTTAGGTCTCAGAATAGTGATCTTTTAGAAAAGGTAAGAAAAGGCAAATATAACCCTCAATTATAAAGACTCTCTCTTATAAAGTTATCAATATAACCGTCAAGACCGAATACTTTACTTTCCTATCATAAAGATAATCAGATGTCTTAATTCTCGATCTTTACCAAAGTCAGAGATTGAAATTCCTAATTATCAATATGTAGAATTACACAATCTTAAGAAGAAGAATTGCTTATTCGATTGATCATGAAAATAATACATACAGCTGCAACTTATACACACACAATTGTGTTCTAACTACAATACAAGTGCTCAAGTAGTTTCCTAGCGTACTTTATATTCTAAGCATTGTATATCTAGGATAAGTTATATACAAATATCCTAAACTAATCCAACTACTACTTCTTACCCAGACTATTGGGTAGAACAAGTATCTCAATACTTCCCCTCAAGCTAGTGAGGAGGTGAAAGACATACTCCTAGCTTGCTTCTGAATCTGGAAAACTCCTGCTTTGTTAGTGCCTTGGTGTGTATGTCTGCTAGTTGATCTTTGGATTGAAAAAAGTGTGTCGCAAGTTGTTCTTTGGCCACCTTCTCCCTAAAAAAGTGATAATCCATTTCAACATGTTTAGTTCTAGCATGCAAAACAGGATTTATAGTCATATATAGAGCATTGATGTTGTGGCAAAACAATGTTGGTGTTGTCTCCAAGTAGACACCTATGCCTCTCAGAATATATGTTATCCAGGTGATCTCAGTTGTTGTTAAAGCTAGTGCCTTGTACTCAGCTTCAGCACTAGACCTTGACACTGTGTGTTGCTTCTTAGATGCCCAAAATATACAATTTGCACCTAGATATATTGAATAATTGTGGTTGACCTCCTTGTTGTCGTGCATCCTCCCCAATCAGCATCTGAGAACCTATGCAACCTGAGTGGTGACCTTGCTAGTAATCTTAGACCAAACTGTGATGTGCCCTTCACATATCTTAGTTTTCTTTTCACAGCCTGGAAGTGTTCACTAGTTGGAGCATGCATAAACTGACTCACCAAATTTACTGCCTGTGAAATGTCAGGTCTTGTTAGAGTGAGGTACTGAAGGCTTCCTACAATGCTTCTATATGAGGAGACATCAGAAGAAGAACTACACAAAGCTTGTTGGAGATCATGTTTCTGTGGTAAAGGTGTATTGACTGATTTAGCATGTGCCATATCAGCTTTCTTGAGTAGCACAGAGGCATATTTCCCCCGACTCAGATGCATACCTCCCTTGAAATACTGCACTTCAATTCCTAGAAAGAAATAAAGTGGTCCTAGATCCTTCATAGCAAATTCCTTGGCAAGACCAGAAATGAAAGCTATGATAAGTTCACAGGAACTACCAGTAATTATAATATCATCCACATATAAGAGGAGCAAGATAGTCCCTTTCTGATTATGATGAGTGAACAAAGAAGGATCTACTCTGCTGTATTTGAAACCAATATGAAGGAGGTAGAGATTGAACCTATCAAACCAGGCCCTAGGTGCCTATTTGAGACCATAGAGTGCCGTTTTAAGAAGACAGATATGATCTGGACACTGAGGATCAACAAAACCTGGTGGCTGACTCATGTAGACCTCTTCCTTAAGATATCCATGCAAGAAGGCATTTCTGACATCTAGTTGCCTGATAGACCAGTTCAAAGTGAGAGCAACTGATAGAACAATCTTGATGGTAGTAGCCTTGACTACTGGACTAAATGTTTCTTCAAAATTAATGCCCTCAAGTTGTGAGTATCCCTTGGCAACTAGCCTAGCTTCATACTTGTCAATAGTACCATCAGATTTCAAATTGGTCTTGAATAACCAATTTAGAACCAACAATGTTCATATCTGCAGATTTAGGTACAAGAATCCAAGTTTGGTTTTTGTGTAAGTCATCAATCTCTTCCTGCATTGCTGCATACCAATGTGGAATAGTGAGAGCTTGTCTGAGAGTAGTAGGTTCCATACTAGACCATTCTACTGCAAGTGAGGTGTAAGTGAGAGACTTCTTTTTTGCCTTATGTCTTGTCACCATATGATATCCAGTAGTATCTGCTTCTGTAGTCTCATGCCCACCTGAGATGATATTGGTGTTAGCCTTAGGACCAAACCAGTTTGATAGGTGAACTTCTAGTTGTATCCATTGTGGATTATATGCTGAAATCATACTAGGCTCATGTAGTTCCTGATTGCCTCTTGCATGTGTGTTCATTTCCTGACCATCATTACTCACCAAATCTTCTATAACATGCACATCACTGCTTTCGCTACTACTTTCACAATTAGTGACATGATCAGATATGGACTTTGATGTAGAGCTTCCTGGAGAGTCAGTTTCTGCTGGTTCTGTTGTAGGAGGCATAGGAGCAAGTACTTCAGCTTCTACTGGTGCTAGTGTAGAAGGCATAGGAGCAAGCACTTTATCATGTGCTGGTGTTGAATTAGGTGGTATGGTATTCTGTTCCACTGCCTCTCTTGAAGTATCAGTGCCATGTGAACTATCATCAGCCTTTTTCTGCATATTCGAAAAGAATTCAAAAAAAGTAGCTAAATAAGGTGAGGACAAGTTGGGACTAGGTTGGTTTGCTTGAACATAAGGCGGATTTATCTTATCAAAGATTACATGTCTAGAGACATAGACTCTTCTGGTTTGAGGATGGTAGCACTTGTATCCCTTGTGCAAACTACTATAGCCAATGAAAATACAAGGGTAAGTCTTTGGTGAGAATTTTTTTTGTCCTTCCAAGTAGGAATAACATCTACAACCAAAGACTTTTAAATTGTTATAATCAAGAGGAGCACCATGCAATTTTTCAAAAGGAACTTCATTTCCTAGTATTGAAGAAGGCATCCTATTTATCAAAAACACAGCTATTAAGAAGGCTTCAGCCCATAGAAACTGAGGCAGCTTAGCATGAAATAATAGGGTCAGACCAGTTTCCACTATACGCCTATGTTTCCTTTCAGATATACCATTCTGTTCAGGAGTATGTGGGCAGGATATATGTCTGATGATTTCACACTTCTCTAAGTGGTTGACAAACTGAGTTTGAATGAACTCACCACCTCCATCACACTGAAAAATCTTAATAGTATTGGAAAACTGCTTTTCTACCATTCTCTGGAACTTAAGAAAGATCTCACAGAATTCAGACTTCTTCTTTAAGGGATAAAGCCAAGTGTATCTTGTATGATCATCAACAAAAATCACATAGTATCTCATATGTTGAGAGGACTCAACTGGTGCTGGTCCCCAAAGATCACAATGTATCTTATGTAAAGGAAACTTCTTAGTTTTATTTCTTGAATCAAAAGGAAGTTTACAACTCTTTCCTAACTGACAGCTAGTACAGATAGTAGACACCTTATTCCAACTTCTAACATCAATGTTATTATTTCTACTCAAAAACTTTAAAGACTTTAAACTAAGATGACCTAATCTAGAGTGTCAAATGTTCTCTGTCTTCCAGTCTTGTGTTGCTGTTAAGGAAAACAGGTAGTTGTCTTCCAATTGATATGATCCTATTGTGTTAGATTCCTTGGCCAGTGTTGTCCCTGAACTCTTGTCCTTTACAAGAAAATCAAACTCATCAAACTTAAGTGTTGCACAATTATCCTTTGCAAGTTTACTAGCTGAGAGGAGATTCTTCTTGATATTAAGGACAACCAATACATCTTTAATTTTCAAGTCTGACCTTTTTAAGTTTCCAACATGAGTGATTTCTAACTGTGATCCATTTCCAACAACTATCTTGTCTATTCCATTATAAGTGTGAGGGTTAGACAAGTTATCTGTTGTTTTTGTCATATGAGTTGTTGCACCAGAATCAACATGCATAGCATCATCTTCACCTGCAGAACTTTGAAGATTAACAGCAGCCAGTGCCTTGGGAAGATCTTCTTAAGCTTGGTAGGGGTAATCCCATCTATAAAAGCATTTAAAGCAGAATGATTATTTCTTCCACATATTTGACATGCTTCATTAAAAAACTTTCTCTTTCCAGTATTTAGGGGACACATTATGGTTATTCTGTTTTGTAGGAGCCCCACTGGGACTATTCTGATTTGTATTTTTTTCCTACAGGTCTGAATCCTCTTCCCCTTGAATTGAAGTTTGGATTGCCTCTCCTTTGGGTATAGTTGTCTCTTCCTATGCCTCTTTATGCAGTAAAGGCCATATTGTAGTTTTGTTGAGGCATCTCTTCCTCCTCTTCTCTTATGTCAAATCCTCTAAGAGCATTGACAAACTGACTTAGAGTAGGATAGGGAGCTTTTCCTAGCATAACAGTTCTGAAGGTTCTATATTTAGAACCTAATCCTCTAGTAAAGTTGATGACCTTGCTGTGTTCATCTATTGGCTTGTGTATGCCTTTGAACTCCTTTAAGTATTCATCAAGTGTTTTAGAGGACAACTTAATACTTTGCAGCTATTGCTTAAGCTGAAATTCCTTGTCTTGGTAGCTTGAAGGTATGTTTCTTCCAAGCAATCCCACATCTCTTTTATTGTAGAGCAACCCACAATCAGGTACATGCTCTCTTCTGTCATGGTTCCTGAAATCCATGTCCTCACCAGCATATCTTGTTCATCCCAATCAGTATCAGCAGTCTTATTCTTTTCTGCTATATCAACATCTTTTCCAGTGTCATCTCTAATTCCTTTTTCTTTGCCTTCTTTGGTCTGTCTTCGTGAACCAGTTTGGTCACTTTCATGACCTGCATCAGTTAATAAATTTGAGTTCTCCATATAAGATAGTTAGTATGCTTAATCTTTATAGGACAAGCAGCCATGAGGTGGTGCAGTGAAGTTGCTGAAAGAGTCAATCGGTTTGGAGGAGAGGTTGAGGCCATTATTTCTGGAGGTTTTTTTCTTTTCTTTATGTAGCGTATATGTGTAAAAGCTCTGATACCATGTAGAATTACACAGCCTTCAGAGAAGAGGAAGAATTGTTTATTCGATTGATCATGAAAACAATACATATGGCTGCAACTTATACACACACAATTGTGTTCTAACTACAATACAAGTGCTCAAGTAGATTCCTAGTATATTTTATATTCTAAGCATTGTATATCTAGGATAAGTTATATACAAGTGTCCTAAACTAATCCAACTACTACTTCTTACTAAGACTATCGGGTAGAACAAGTATCTCAATACGATATTCCCAATCACATCTTTAAAATTACTTTAAGATTTTAGCTACAAATCAAGTTCTTCATTCAAGTTTTCCACTATTTAATAAATCATTCACATATATCATATGCATAATTATTTATTATTTCCTTATATAAAAATGAAAACAGATGACAATTTTGAACATCATCTATCTATATATATATATATATATTGTATTAAAAATATAAACCCTAAAATTTAAAAATTGAATTACCTAAATATACTTCTTATTCTTTATTAAAATACTCTTTTTTGAAAACCTTACAAATAGATACAAATATCTATTTTGAGGAAAATCATGCTTCTAATGTTTCATCCATTTATTTTCCTCATACTTTAGCTTTGTAACACTAACCCAAAACATTGGATCGATCTATTGAATCCGTAACTTTAATTGTACATCTGCTCAATCTCAAATGCAGGGGTAATCAAAAAACACATTCCTCCGTGAAATTTCTGAAAAAAACTAATGTAACAAGTTTTTTTTCCATTATATATTTCCCTAATACATGACTTCTATCACGTATTACTTTTTCACAAATGTCGAATTAGTTATAAGATCTGCGGCAACCATAATAATACTACCAAAAATCCACAAATCTTTGCTGTTTTCTGTAAGAGTGGAGACATAAACATAATCTTCAATTTTTTGAAATTTATCCTCACAATGAAGATCAGCTTCTTGGACAAAGTGTCCAACATGGTTCACGTAACTATATAAACCTTTCTTCAGCAAGTACTCCTCCACATCACTTAAAATATCAATGGAAGTTTGATAATAATCTAAACAATAATTATATATCCCTTTCAACTTATCGTATTTTATCTGATTTAGAAAGGTGTGAATCTTTTTGGTTGTTTTGGAGGCGTTTTTCAATGCTAAGTTGACGGCCTCTCGTGTCAACTCATAAGGACTCCTATGAGGATTTAAGCCAAAAACTTGCAAGCAAAACCTTGGACTCTTCTATTTGATGCATGCATGGGACAAGGGGTTACTTGTATTTGGTGTCATTAAGGAAACAATAATTAGTGTTGAGCCAAATGAAGAAGAAGATGATGTTTTCATTGTCTTGTTTTTGCTCCTCTTTTTGCTTTTGAATGATGAATTTGTGGTAATTTTTTATAGAGATGAAATTAAATATAAATATGATTATATTTGAAGATAATTGTGTGTAGTAATGTGAGAATATCATCAATTTAATTAACTTTCTACAAATACATGGTTACTTTTATGTCATGTTTATGCCATGTTTAAACTTTTATAGCATGAGCATAAACATGTTTCCACTTAGAAAACGAAGGTAAGAATTTGTGAGTGAATAGAAAACACTACTGTTCCACTTGACCAACAACAACGACAACTTACTCAATATAATCCCACAAAGCGGGGTGTAGGGAGGGTAGAGTGTATGCAGACCTAATCCCACAAAGCGGGGTGTAGGGAGGGTAGAGTGTATGCAGATCTTACCTCCACTTCAGGGGCAAAGAGGTTATTTCCGATAGACCCTCGGCTCAAGGATAAATAAATCAAAACAATCCAGACAAGAAAATTAACGGAAGAAAAAAAAAAGCATGTCAAAATATCATCTAAAGTAAAAATACTATGATACACAAGGTCCAAGGAATAATAGATAATTTCCGGAATCTATGCGCAAGATACTATAGGAGTAATATTATGACTACTAGTATGGAATGATTTGCTAAACAACGCTCTACTCCCTGCTAACCTACTATCCTGATTTGTGTCCTCATCAAATAAGTTTTCAATATTTCACCAATATTAAATATACTAAACTTTAGTATGTGGATAATTAAAGTTTAGTTATTAAGGGAGGATTGTCCAAACTCCATATAAGGAAATCATCCATCACATTAGTCACCGATGTGAAACTTTTTCATTCTTCAACACCCCAACTCATATTCAAGGTGGAACATTTCGAGTGTGAACAATTTAATTTGAACTCATATTGAAATTCTGTGTTATGAAGCTATTTTTCTTACCTTGTAGTGCTTTGTCACACTCACATATTATGATAAATATTTATGAACAACTATCTTGTATAATGAAACCAAATTTAGACAAAGTGAAACTAGTTATTGGATTCAAATAGTATATTTTTTCTATCACGGTGGTGATTCAATAGTTGTTTTTGTTTATTGGAAGTTTAACGAAATATCATATAATACATACTTTCTTCAATTACTTTTATTTGTTCATTTTAGATATATTTTACACGCTCTTTAAAAATTAATGATTAATATGAGTAAGTTGGCAAGTATAGACATACACGGGCCTAAATGGTTCACATTTTCAAATTCCTTGAATTTGATTTTCTTCTCCAAAATGCATTTAATTTTCTTGGAAATCATACGTATCACCAAGTTCTATGAGTCACAAATCACAAATTAAAACTACAAGGAGGGTCTTTTAGAAAAAATTGGCTCAAATATTCAAATGGTCGTACGAGACGTTACAGAAAGTTATTCTTTTGGAATAGAAGTATGTAAAGATCTAAATCATTAGCAATTTGATTAAGTGGGCATTTGGCCATGAATACTTTTTTTTTTTTTAACTTTTTCCCGGAGTTGAATTTAGAAAATCATATTTGGCTATAAAAACAATTCGATACAAAAAAAGAAAAAGTGGAAAAACAAAAATATTCATTCCCCGTGAAATTTATGCAAAAAATAACGTAACAAGCATTTCCCCTTACGCATGACTTTGTTACATATTATTTTTTTAACGGCGAAGAATTAAATAGAAGATCTACGGCAGATATAATAATATTACCAGAAATGTCCAAGCTCTCGTTGTCCTCAGTAAGGGTGGAGACGTAAATATAACCTGGTATTATTTGAAATTTATTCTCACAATAAAAAGCAGCTCCCTGGACAAAGTTTGCTATTGCGTTCACGCTACTATATTGACCTTCCTTCAGATAGTAATACTCCTCTACGCGTCTTAAAGCATCAATGGCAGATTGGTAATAATCCAAACATGACGAATATATCATTTTAAATTATCATCTTTTGCCTGATCGATAAAGGTGCGAATCTTTTTCATTGTCTCGAAAGCGCTCGTCAATGTTAAGTTGATGGCCTCTTGTCAATTCATAAGGACTCCTACGAGGATTTAGGCCAAATACTTGCAAGCAAAATCTTGGATTCTTGGATTTGATGCACACTTGGGATAAAGGGTTACTTGTACTTCGTGTCATGAAGAAAGCAACAATTAGACATAAGACTAGTGTTGAGCCAAAGGAAGAAGATGGTGATGTTGCCATTATTTTGTTTTTTTCACCTTTTTTTTCTTTTGAATGATGGATTTGTGGTAATTTTATAAAGGTGAAATTAAATATAAATATGATTACCTGAAAATGATTGTGTATAATAATGTGAGAATATTTTTTGTTGAGTAGATGATGTAAAGATCTAAATTTGATCATCAATTTAATTAAATTTCTATATACACATGGTTAATTTTATGCCATATTTAGATAGCATGTTGCATAAACATGTTTCCACTTAGAAAAGGAATGTAAGAATTTGTGAGTGAACAAATAAACACTATCGTTCCACTTGAAATACTCCTCAAATAAGTTTTCAATATTTCACCAATATTAAATATACTAAAACTTTAGTATAATTTTAATAGTCAAATTAATATTTGCAAATACAAAATGGTAATATCTTATGAAAACTAAAATATTTTTTATGAATTAACCACAACCACAAATCTGCAACTTCCTTCGCAGTAAAATATTCTACAAGTCAAATTAAAGCAAGTGATTGATGTTTTGAGTAATAAAATAAATCAAGAAAAGAATAACTTAAAATTTCTCTTTATTTCTAGTTAAGCTCTCTTCTATTTCTGCACTTGAGGGTCAATCTTCGTCCGATTCGAGAAAATCTTTGCACACTTTTATTTCTTCTTAAAATGCCTACACTTTATAGAAACTGTCTATGTTAAATCATCATTTAATTTAAACATCGTTGTATAAGATTGTTAATGTAATTTTTAGTTGCAACATTTAATTTTATGTTTTGCTGCAAAGATCTTCAATTCGATGATCATACATGAATTAACATGAAATAATTCTTTGGATTTCTCATGAGTCATGACTATCATAAACTTATAGCTGGTAATTAATCATAAGCAGATTAATTAATTTGTGTTTTAAAAAGAGTCTGAAAAACACTTTGCGAACAGAATTATAAGTGTTAATGGAGATATCCATCAAAAAAGGTAGTATATTTTGTAACTTTTATTTAGGGACGTAAATAAGGCGAGTTAGGATGGATGCGGAAAATTTTGACTCATTAAGATTTGACCTGTTTTGCCTATTTTGTTTAGTATTTTTTAAAAAATTTGTCCTGTCCTGCCTGATCCCATTAAGATCTGCTTTCGCCCCTTCACGTTTATATTATATTTCATTTCTATTTTTTTTCTTCACTTTACAGCATGATATTTTTTTATTTTTTTAACATCTCTTGATTTTTTAAAAATTAGATAACAGTTGATTCCCAAAATTGAATCTTTTCTTTTTGATCCTTTGAATTTCAAAATAGAAGTAGATTCATATATTCTACTATTTTAAATTTATGAGATCCAATGTCTTTGGTATTGTAGAATCAAACGCTTATCATCGTGCCAAAAGCTATAAGTTGATAGTAAGGGCATAACTTTATTTCTTAAATAAGCCTACCAAACAAGCGTGATGTTCGATCATTACTCCGATACGGATCCCCCCCTCCCCACCCACTTGTGGACTTTGCCATAAATCAAATATTGGCATTACCAAACAGGTATATTAAGGAGAAAAAAGTGAAAGAATAAAAATAATCATTCTCCGGTGAAATTTATGCAAAAACTAATGTAATAATTCATCTTCTCATTATTGGCTCTTCTGCCCTAACACATACTTTTGTCACATACTATTTTGTTAACGACGGAGAATTAACTAGAACATCTACCGCAGACACAATAATACTACCAAAATTCCCCAAATTCTCATTTTCCTTAGTAAGAGCAGAGGCATTATTATAAGTAGGACCTATTATTATTTGATATTTATTTTCACAATAAGAAGCATCTTTCTCGACTAATTTTCCTACTGCATTCACGTTACTATATTGACGTTCCTTCAGATAGTGCTCCTCCGCGTATCTTAACACATCAATGGAAGATTGATAATAATTCAAACATAAATAATATATCACTTTCAACTCATCGTCTTTTGTCTGATCAATAAAAATGAGAATCTTTTTTGTTGTCTCGGAAGCATTTGTCAATGCTAAGTTGATGGCTTCTTGTGTCAACTCATAAGGCATCCTATGAGGATTTAGGCCAAATACTTGTAAGCAAAATCTTGGATTCTTGGATTTGATGCACACTTGGGACAAATAGTTACTTGTACTTGGTGTCATTAAGGTGGCAACAATTAGCCATAAGATCAATAGTGTTGAAAGAAAGAAAGAAGAAGAAGAAGATGATGTTGTCATTGTCTTGTTTTTTTTAATTTCTCTTCTTCTTTTTTTCTTTTGATTAATTGATGGTTTTGTGGTAGTTTTATAAGGGTGAAATTAAATATAAATATGATTATATTTGGAAATGATTGTGCATAGTAATGTGAGAATATTTTTTTTTATTGAGTAGATGATGTAAAGATCTAAATATATCATAAATTTAATTGAATTTCTATATATACATGGTTATTTTTATGGCATGTTTATGTCATGTTTAGATTTTTATAGGATGAACATAAATATGTTTCCACTTAGAAAAGGAAGGTAAGAATTTGTTCCACTTGAAATCCTCCTCAAATAAGTTTTCAATATTTCACCAATATTAAATATAGTAAACTTTAGTATATATGGAAAATTAATAATGATGGTCAAATTAACATTTGAAAAATACAAAAATGATTTAATATTAATAAAAAGTAAAACTTTTTTATAATTATCCTCCACCAATGTCTACAATTTCATACATAGTAAGATCTTCCACGAGTCAAAATTAAAAAAAAAATTCATGCATTGTTTACGTGGGGCATTATATTCATAAAGTGTTTATGGTCTTCAAGAAAATAACTATTACAATTAGATTGGACAAAAATAAATACGTTTATTTTGAACTTTAAAAATAAACAAATAATTTTATGTAACTATTTTTAACTTATCCGCTATACAATGTATAATAAATAATATAGCATTGTTCGTAGTGATCCCGGACAATGCCCGAATTATCCTGACTAGTATATATATACACACACACATTTCAACTAAGAGATATAATTTATTTTTCTATTCTAAAGAGAAAATTTAAATTATTTATAATATTAATTATATTCTCTGCACTAGAAAAAAATATAATAATATTTTATGTAGACTAACACTTTATTTATTTGACTAATTTAATTATCAAAAAATAAAACAACCAATCAATTAACAAAGATCAGAACATTCGTTAGTGTACGATCCAATAGGTTCAAAACTAAGCTGACAGTAAATTGATCATATCAATATATATACTAATCAAGGATGACGTCTGGTAACACTCCTTAATGATCGGATAAAATGAAATATATAATTTACTTTCAAGAACTTCTAGAAGAATAATATAGTATTTCCTTTCATTCTTATAACTCCAGATCGATCACCCTAGGATGTGGTCTAACTGGCAAATTCCTATAGGTGATCAACTATGTGTGCATGTCAAATTATAATTGACCACTGAATGACCTAATTAGAAGCTATTTTCTTCTCTCATTCAATTTTTCTGATCAAGATCTTAATTAGTCATTTTTATAATTCATGATAACATATAGCTTAAATTCATTACCAAGAGTTGACAAATTCCATCTTGATCAATCATTAATTCTACAAGTATTTAATCATACCCATATCATCTCAATCATTTTCATAGGGTCATGGGTGCTCGATCGAAGGAAACTCTTACATCACATTTTTTAAAGACAATATCCCAGTGGCAGTTTACGGTAATTCTAACCACTAAGAACTATGCAATGAGTCTGTTCAATGATCATATCTCTATATGCATCATCTATGTATGTGATTTAGTTAATGAGATCAACTAATTTTTATCCAATAAAGACCACCACGCACATATTGATCTAACCGGATCACTAATGTCCTAATTAGTGATCCTAGGATCAAGAACAATGATACCAAAATATTATATAGATATACTGTGATGGTGTCATGGAAGGCTGAGGAGTGTCTTATTGAAGAACTAAAGCAAACTTTAATGATTCCATGACAGTATATAGATATATTGTGATGGTATCATGGAGGGCTGAGGAGTGTCTCATTGAAGAACTGAAGCAGACCTTAATGATATCATGGTAGTATATAGATATACTGTGATTGTATCTTGAAAGATTGAAGCAAACCTCAATGATACCATACCAGTATATAAATATGTTATGATGGTATCATAGAGGACTGAGGAAGTGTTTCACTGAAGGATTGAAGCAAACATCAATGATACCATGACAGTATATATATTGTGATGGTATCATTGAAGACTGAGAAGTTCCTCAGTAAAAGGCCGAAAAAGACGTTAATGATATCATGCTACTATACAGATATACTATGATGGTACCATGAAGGACAGATGAGTATCTCACTGAAGGACAAAAGAAGACCTCAATGATACTATGACAGTATATAGATATATTGTGATGGTATCATTGAGGACTGAAGCAGACTGGAATAATACCATGACATTATATAGGTATATTGTGATAGTATCATAAAGGATTAAGGAGTGTCTCACAGATTGAAGCAAGCCTCAGTGATACCAAGACAACATATAGATATATTTTGATAGTATAAGTAAGGACTAAAACAGACCTCAATGATACACAATAGTATATAGATATACCGTGATAGTATCATTAAAGATTACAAAGTTTCTCATTGAAAGACTGAAGAAGACCTTAATGATATCATGCTAGTATATAGATATACTATGATGGTATCACAGAGGACCGAGGAGTGTCTTGCTGAAGGACTGGAAAAGACCTCAATGATACTACAATATTATATAAATATACCGTGATGGTATCATGGAGGGTTGAGGAGTGTCTTATTGAAGAACTAAAGCAGACCTCAATGATGTCATGACAGTATATAGATATATTGTGATAGTATCATGGAGGATTGAGGAGTCTTACTGAAGGACTGAAGCACCCCTCAATGACGCCACACTAGTATATAGATATATTGTGATGGTATCATTGAGGACTAAAGCAGACCTAAATGATACCATGACAATATATAGACATGTTATGATTGTATCACTAAGGACTGAGGATTTTCTCCCTATAGGACTAAAACCGACCTTAATTATTCTATGCTAGTATATAGATATATTATGATGGTATCATAGAGGATTGAAGAGTGTCTTATTGAAGGACTAAAACAGTCCTCCATGATACTATGCCAGTATATAGATATACTATGATGGTATCATGGAGTACTAAAAATGCTTCATTCAAAGACTGGAGTAGTCCTTCATGATATCATGCCGGTATATAAATATATTGTGATGGTTATCTTGGAGGACTGAAAGTGTGCATTGGAGGACTAGAGGATACTTCAATGCTATCAAAACAATTAAAAAGTAGAATTTAAAAAAAAAAGATAAAAAAATAAATGAAACTAGATTATGGAAAAATAAAAATAAATTAGATAAAACAAAAATTAAAAAATAAGATGAAAAAATAAAAGAAAAGAAGAAAAAAATGGAATCAAATTTGAGAGTGAATTAGATTACGGTAAAAAAAATATATAATTTGAAAAAAAATTAACAGAATAAGAGAAAAAAGATAAAGAATAAAGAAAAACGAGAAAAAAAGGAGTAGAAAATTTTAAAATTGAACAATGAAAAAAAAGGAGCCAAATCTGAGCATGAAATTAGATTATGGTGAAAAAAATAGGAATAATGATTGAAAAAAAAATATTTTTTTTCATTAATTTTAATTTTAATAAATAAGCTAGTGATTTTAGTATTTTTTGTAAATTACTTCTTATTGTAATTAAATTATTTAATTTTTTTATATTTTTAATAGTCTAAATATAGTTAGCTACTGTATTTATTTTTTGTTAAAAAAGTAAAACAAAAAAATAAAAAGAAAAGACCAAAAAATAATAACAAAAACTTAAATTAATTTTAAAAGGAATAAATTAAAGAGAAAAAAAAATTAATACCATGATAGTGACATGTATGAGACAAAAAAGGAAAAGGTACAGTATTAGCGTCATGCTGACGTCAGCCCAAAAAAAGTATAAATTGAATGAGATATTTTATGTAATTACTTTGGGGGCATTAAAAGTAAAGGGGTATGTTCATATAAATATTTTATTTTTTTATGGGTAACAATGTAAGTTTCTCATTTTACTATTTTGGTTTTACTTAAATAATATTATAATTTGTAGAAACAGTTAAAAAATATATAAAAAAGGAAGGATTGTCTACGTTAATACTAAAAATATTTTAGAACTTAAAATTAAACTATTTAAATCTTTATATCAGTAAATAAAGTTTTTTATAATAATATCTAAAGTGATTTATTACAAATACATGGCTAACAAATATTAAACAAAAGTCTCTTATTAAAATTTAGATTTAATCCACTAATTAATGAGTGTCTCTTACCCCAATCTAACAAAAGCCTCAGATAAAATGAATGTCATACATTAAACATGTGGAAATTTAGAACGTTATGAAAATTTTTATCGAAAATTTGGAACCAGGTCGAAATACAATGAGTTCATTTGGAGTTACTTTTTATCCAAATATTTCTCCTTCTCCCTCCATTATTTCAACACTGACAGTATTAATTCAACTCACATCAACATATAGTGCATGTTCTTTCTTCAATTCCACAATTTTTATCTTGTATTTGTCCATAGCTTTTGAATCTATTATTAACAAAAATATAGAGAAACTAAACGATTTCATCAAATATATTGTACATAACTTGAATAAATTAGAAAAAAAAAATAGAAAACCTTAAGATTACTGAAGATTTCTTGACTAGAAATTCTTAAGCAGAAATTCTTGAAAGAAAGTTACTGGTTAATGTTGGTATTTCATAACCATTAGAGCGCGGGAGCAATAACTCTGACAATTACGTTATAATGAGAGTTAAAGCTACTTTGACTCCCTATACTTCTATTTTTTGTATATTTGGTACAGATGATATAAATTATTCATTTTTTTAAAATTAATTTACTTATATATCTTTTACATAGAATTTTACACTTCTAACTTCACCATAATAAAATTGATGTGATTGTCTAAAATTAGGAGTAATTAGTTAGTGGACTTCCTAGACATAAAAATGTGAGATTTGAAATAAAAAAATACAATTTCCCAAAAGATTAGAAAATGAAATCAAATATTAGAATTTTGTATATTTGAATATAAATTTAATTTTTTTAAGGAAAAGAAAAATTGTCTAACGAAAAAAATCAATTGAAAAGCTAGTGACAACCACTTCTCCGAGCACTAAGTTCAAATTCACTTTATTCAAACTGAATATATAATAAAACATTGTTTTCAAATTCAACTCCAGAAAAAGTGAAAAGAAAAATTCATAGAAAAGCAGTTGTTAGTTTAGAAGAATGCCTTGTAATTGAATTTGGTTGATTTTTAGGGTTATAATTACGTAGCTTGATAATTACATAATCATAAGTACATAGACTTATTTGTTTATCGCAAGTCGTAACAATAATATAATTTCATGTGTCATGTGTTAGTTGCACAAATATAATTTTATATTTATATTGTAATATTAAATATTATTCATTTTAAATAAAGTTAATAATAAAAATTAAATAAACTTTTAGACAAGTTAATTTAAGGGATTATATGTGTGACAAATATGAAGTAAATTTTAGGGCAAATTTCATATATATGTATAAATAATATTCAATATTATAAAATATTAAGAAAAAGCTCAGACGAACTTTAGGAAAAGGCTCATCAATGTCATTCGTTAAAAATTGGGCTTATTTATGACACTGTCGTTACTCAAAGGGGTCATCTATATCGTTATTTTTTAACAGATCCAATAACTGATTTTTCAATATCAAATTGTACACGTGAAAATATTTATGTGGGTCATGTCACTTAAAAAATCCACTTATCAAATAACACATGCAACCTAAATCTACTTGACCCGTGACTATTAAAACCCACAAATTAAGCAAAAAATAAGAAAATAATTAATTATATTTCACAAAGAAAGAAAGGAAAACTATTTAAAAGATATTACTCTATGTTTTAATGTTAATTAATTATGTGTACTAATTAATTATAAATTATCTAATTAAAAAATAACATGTGTCCGTATTAATCAAATTTTAAATTATTTTTGATCTCTCACATGTCTTTAAAAAAGTGAGTGCACTTTCTTTGTCATATCAATAGTTAAGGGGATACTTATGTCTTTCCCTTTAGACTTTTATAGTATGACCATAAACATGTTTCCACTTAGAAAAGGAAGGTAAGAATTTGTTCCACTTGAAATCCTCCTCAAATAAGTTTTCAATATTTCACCAATATTAAATATAGTAAACTTTAGTATATATGGATAATTAATATTGACAGTCAAATTAACATTTGCAAAATACAAAAATGATTTGATATTATAAGAATTAAAATACTTTTTTATAATTATTCTCCACCATTGTCATAATCGCAATCAGAACCATAACCACAAATCTACAATTTCCTACATAGTAAGATATTCCACAAGTCGAAATTAAAGTAAGTGATTGATGTTTCGAATGATAAAATAAATTAAGAAAAAAATAATTTTAAATTTCATATTATTTCGACGGGTCTTGCAGTTAAGCTTTCTTTAATTTTCGCACTTGAGGATTAATTTTCATCTGACCCAAGAAAGTCTTTGCACGCCTTCATTGCCTTTGGAAAGACCTCTACTTAATAGAAATTGCTTTCTAAAATCATCCATCCATTTTTTTTGGCTAAACTCTTCGGCTTTTTCTATAAAAATAATATTTACTAATATTATAAATAATTAACATTATAATATTGAGCGTACAGAAAAATTTTCCTAAAAGATTTACTTAGATAATTTATATTATCTTGAATTTCAGGAAAGTTGGTAGTTTTTTCTATAACTTCTTAATCAAAAAAGAAATAACTGGTTTCTGGCGAAATCAACTTGTAATAAAATAAAGGGATAATTTCAGAGACCTCCCTCTAGATTTAGCTTCGTAACACCAACCATCTTTGTTGTTTATGATATTACGCTTACTTCTCTTATTTTGATTTTTTTTTTTTGGGTAACATTTATTTAATATTTTATCAATAATGAAAAAAGTATACAATTTGACTAATTAGTCCTCCTCTAATAATATACTTGTTTAATTAATTGTTAGTATGTTCTATAAGAAATCCCTTTAAAATTTAAGAAAAGAACTTAATTCTTGAGTCAATTCCTCGAATGGTTATTCAGGGCCGGCTCAAGAAAATGTGTCCTAAAGCCAAAAATTAATTTGAGGCCTTAAATTTCTTTTAAGAAAAAATTTTAATATCATTTATGTTTAAGTGTATATTTTTTAGCTTTTTGAGACGTAAAATATTACTAATTCTTTTATAATCAGTTCTTGTAATAATTCTTTTTTCAATTGATAATATGATCATATGATTATAAACAAAAAACACTTATAAAATAACAAATTTTTAGATGAAAAATAATATAAGGTTAGATTTAAGAATATGAAAACTTAATATCAAGATATAACTTTTATTTTGCTTCAATATAATTCTTGTAATATTTGAAATGTGAGAAAAAAATACCCAATATCCTTACTCAATTCCACATTCTTCAGCTCCTATATTTGAACACACTTTTTTTGTTTAAAGGAAAAAAGCTCAAATATACTATCATACTTTCAGAAAAGGCATATTTATGCCATCTGTTAATAGTTTGGCTCATTTATGCTACTGTCATGATAAAAAGTGCCTATCCATACTTTTTTTTTTTAACAGCTCAAAAAAATCTGATTTTGCGGTACCACTTTTTACACATGGCCTCAATTAATTGAGCCACATCACTTATTTTAAATCACAAATTTTAACTATCCAAACAGCTAAAAATAACCCACCCCACACTCTTCTAACCCACCCAACAATTTACCTGACCCGTACCCTTTTTTCCCATCACTACCAAATCCCTAACCCTCAGCCTTCTTCCTCTTCTTCACTCCTCTTCTCCGTGATCAAAGTATGAAAAAGGAATCGTAACAAAAACAATTCAAGAAATAGTCAAGCAGCTAATTAACAATATCAAGTCTTGTTTCCTTCTTCCAATTTTTCTTTTCTTGAGGAGTACTCTGTTTCAGAACACCCTTGTTCATCTTGAAGAAACATCACAACATTTACTTGTTGAAATACATTTGTATTCACGTTCACCTCCTTACCAAAATCACACGGCTTATCTTCATCGATTCTGCTAATTGCAACAAATTGACTCCGAGTCGCCACATTAACATTCACCTCATTTTTAGCAAGTGAGATTTGTCTCAGAGAAGCTCCGCTTCCGTTTACAAGACTAATTTTGAGAGCAATTCGCATCAGCTCCCTGAAATCTTCATCTGGCTACTTAACACAGAATTTGACACTCAAACTTCTAGGTAAAGCAGAGATTTGTGAAACCCCCATGACACTTCCGTAATCAATTCTTCCAGAACAATCCATTAGGCTATGGACGTAACATTCCCTGGCCTTAATCAAAATTCTAATTGGTGCTTTTATGCACTTTTTAATTATGCTCTCATTGTTACCCTCTGTGCTCATTTTCAAACTTTAATCATGGAGAAGAGGAATGAAGAAGAGGAAGAAGGCTAAGGGTTAGGGATTTGGCAATGATGAGTCTGGTTGAAAGGGTACAGGTCGGGTGTAGTGTGTTGGGCTTGTGGAGGCCTGATTAATTAGGCCCGTTAGAAACCCTAATAACCCTAATCTATTTCTATAAATAGATAGCTTGTACTTGTAATCTATACATACCACAAGAGAGAGAGTAATAAAATTCCTCCTAGTTGCAGTTGTGGACTAGGTCGTGAGACCGAACCACGTAAATTCTTGTGTGTCGTTTGTGTTCCATTTTCTCTATTTTCTCGCAGTTAATTTGTGTGTGTGTGTTTATTGTTATTCCGCTGTCCCAACAAGTGGTATCAGAGCGAGGTTATACACACGAAAAATTAGCGAGAGTCACCTAAAATTTTTTTTAGAGAAAGAAGGCGCAGCAGCCACCAGCAAACCACTTTGCAGAAGCAGCAGCCGCTGTTGAGCAGCTGCCAGCCGAGCAGCCAAGCGGAGAGAAGAACAAAGCTGCCGACCGAAGCAGCTTGTCAGAAAAAAAAAACCAAAGTAGCCACCTGCTGCGCAGCCGCTGACCAGCAGATCTGAAGAGAGGAGAAGCAGCAGCCGCCGCTGCTGCCAGTCGCGACGACAGAGAAGAATCAAGCAGTCGTGGCTGCCAGAGGTCAAGCAGCCGTCGCTGCCAGATCTGTCCAGATCGCAGAGCTGCTGCCTCCGTCGAGCAGCCCAGGCGATTGCAAAGCTGCCGCCGTCGCGAGCAGCAGATCGAGCAGGAGGGCGAGTTGCCGGAGAAAAAAAAATTTCAGGCAGAAAAGTTTTTCAATTGGTCTCTTGTTGGTGGTGGTCCGAGTTAACTTTGTTGGTGCGTATTGGCTTTGTCAATTTTTCTTTTGAAATTATCAAGACCTGAGATCAGTTGTACCGGGTACCTCATCTAGTCGTTTGAGATGGCAGAAGATGGAAAATATCGAATTGAAAAGTTTGATGGTGCAGATTTCAGTTGGTGGAAAATGCAAATTGAGGATTTGCTGGTTCAGAAGGAGTTAGACATGGTATTGGGTGACAAGCCGGAAAAGATGTTTGATGCAGAGTGGGCAGGTTTGGATCGGAAAGCCATGGCGGTTATCCGACTCTCGTTGACCAAGAATGTTGCGTTTAACATTCTGAAGGAGAAGACAGCGAAAGGTGTCATGGAAGCGCTGTCTAACATGTACGAGAAGCCATCTGCAGCAAACAAGGTCTTTCTGATTAGAGAATTGGTGAACACAAAAATGAAGGAAGGCAGTTTAGTTACCGAGCACATAAATACAATGAATTCAATCTTAGCCAGACTTACGTCAGTAAGCATTAAGTTCGATGATGAAGTTCAAGCCTTACTACTGCTATCGTCATTACCTGACAGTTGGTCCGGAACGGTTACAGCAGTTACCAGTTCAGCGGGACCCGATGGATTCACTTTTGAGAAGATTCGTGATCTCATTCTAGGCGAGGATGTCAGAAGAAGGAGTTCTGGGGAATCATCGAGTGAATTGCTAAATGTCAGCAAAGGAAGGAGAAATAGCAGAGGTAGTGGGAGCAGGAACAGAAGAAGGAGTCAGTCAAAGACTCAGGATCGCTCAGATGTAACGTGTTGGACGTGCAAGGAGGTGGGGCATTTCAGGAATCAATGCCCGAATAATAAACAAGTTAACATTGCAGGAGACTATGCTCATAATGATCTCTTGATATGTAGCGTGGAGAGCAGTGTGGATTCCTGGGTCATGGATTCTGGTGCTTCATTTCATGCTACCCACAGCAGTGAAGCATTGCAGAATCTGAAAGAAGGGGATTTTGGAAAGGTAAGACTAGCAAACAATAAAGTTCTTGATGTAACGGGCATGGGTGACATGATTCTGAAAACTTCAGTCGGTTCGTGGACTTTAAAGGATGTCTGAGTGATTCCAAGCTTGAAGAAACGGTTGATTTCTGTTGGGCAGTTGGATGATGAGGGACACGATGTTAAGTTCGGAAACGGGCAGTGGAAGGTGATGAAGGGGAACTTGGTCATAGCTCGAGGAAAGAAACGGAGTTCGCTGTATATGGTCTATTTACCATCTGAGGGAGTGACTGTCCCAGATCAGAAGAGAAACAAAATCCGGTTCACAGAGTCTCGTGGGCATAAGAAGGTTCGTTTTGCAGGAGATAAACCCAGAGCCACAGGTCAGATTCAGGTTGAACGTGCTTGGAAAGGTTCAGGTAAACCAGTCAGGGGTTCTCGTGGCAGTGGGAGCATCGGCAGTCAGCCAGTTAAAACTTCAGCCAGAGTTACCAGACAGTGGGTTAAGAGAACCAGTGTTCCAGCTGTCAAAGTCTCTCCGGATGATTACCTGCTAACTATGGAGAGTGTTGTTTGTTCTCAGAGTATCCCAGGATTCGGCAGTTCGTGCAAGTGGGAGTCGGTAGGGACAGAGGACGAGTCAGGGGCAGTTTTAGCCGTGACTGATGTTGGAGCTTGGGGAAGCTTCAACGGGCCTTCAGGTTAACTGATGAAAAGGCCGCTGCAACCAGGAAGATGAGGAGGAGATTACTAGACGTACAAGTGCTCACAGTGGATGGCAGTTGAAGATTATCATGCCTCCAAGTGGGAGATTGTTGGGCTTGTGGAGGCCTGATTAATTAGGCCCGTTAGAAACCCTAATAACCCTAATCTATTTCTATAAATAGATAGCTTGTACTTGTAATCTATACATACCACAAGAGAGAGAGTAATAAAATTCCTCCTAGTTGCAGTTGTGGACTAGGTCTTGAGACCGAACCACGTAAATTCTTGTGTGTCGTTTGTGTTCCGTTTTCTCTATTTTCTCGCAGTTAATTTGTGTGTGTGTGTTTATTGTTGTTCCGCTGTCCCAACATATTGTTGGGTGGGTTAGAAGAGTATGGGGTGGGTTATTTTAGTTGTTTGGATAGTTAAAATTTGTGGGTTATAATAAGTAACGTGACCCAATTAATTGAAGTCACGTATAAAAAGTGGTATCGCAAAATCAGGTTTTAGAGCCGTTAAAAGATAATGGCATGGATAGACACTTTTTATCACGGCGGTGGCATAAAATATCCCAACTATTAACAGATGACATAAATGAGCCTTTTCTGAAAGTATGACGGCATATCTGAGCTTTTTCCCTTGTTTAAATAGAGAAATATGCTAAATCCACATAGCTTAAATTTGGATAAATTATATTTTCATATGCTAATTTTAATATTTATAAATAAACTATTATTTATTCATTTGATACGTTCAAAATTGAGCCATTTAGCAGAGAACACATATTTTTTAATTTCTACGGGTGAAAAACGTAATATTATAATGCAGAATCAATGAGACAACTCTGTCCAAGAAAATAACTAGGAATATAACTTGAAAGACCAAAATTTAATTAATTTTGAAGCAGTAAGATGATTATTCTCATGTGTGAAATTTTTTATTATAATAATTTATTTAGTAATGTATTATCATTTAAAGTTGTTACTCTCCCACTTTTTAATTTTTTCTTTTTAAATTAATTCTAGATAACAGATGATGTATATTTATCATTTTTTGTTAATACATTGAATTTAAAAAAATTTAAAACTGATCTTTTAAATTTTAAAATAGTCGCATGACTTTAAAAATTTATCTCATTCACCCCCCTCCCCCCCCCCCCCCCCGAATCTACCCAACTAAAAATAATTCAATTCCTCTTTTATTCAGATCTGTTTCAAACTCATTTTATGATTGAGTGGAAGAAGGATTGAGACATTTTTTTTTTTTATTTGGGTCATGTCTAGAGGGGTAAAAAAATTAAGTGAGGTAATTTTTTAAAGCCACGTAATATATTTGAAATTTAAAAACAAGTTTTAGATTATTTTTTTTAAATTCAGTAAATATAGGGGTCAGTTAACGAAAAGGGTAAATATGCACCATTTGTTAGATGACGAGAGTATATATGTACCATTTGTTAAACAACGAGGATATATATGCATAACTTTTTTAACGAGAAATATATCCGATCTAAATTACAATATTAAAGGATATATTTACCTTTTTTACATAAAAAATTAATCAGTTAATTTGACATACTTATTTGGCTTTGAAATAGTGTTCTACTTTCATATAAATATTTTTTTAAAAGAAGATTGTAGGGGGTGAAAGTAAATAAGACCATTTACAAGTGGAGAGAGGAATGAATGGAAAAAATTGATTACAATTACTCTTTAAAAAAGAATCTTTATATGCTGAAATAAAATGAGCCATCTAAATGGAAATAAAGAATGAATATATTAAGATTATTGATGTAACACAATTAAACAATGTAGAAGAGATAACTAATGAAAAAAATGATACTACTTTCAGGCTTTAGGAAATATAAATCGACATATCAAGAAATGGAAAATGATAATAAAATATTTTAATTATACTTTAGAATTCAAATGATTTTTAAAAATTATATCGATACTGAAAGATTACACATTTTTTAATATCAATTTATGAGCTACACGTGCTTCGAGACAAGTTACTATATAAGTAGAAAGCGCCTATAACTAAATTTAAATTACACAAATATGCTCTAAAAGGTGACTTACCATTCTACCCTTAAAAATGGCTTTTATCAATCGGATAATTTGAGTTGCATTAAGCTGGAATGTTATATATTTCTATCTGCAGTAATTATTGTAAGTACACAAATCTTTTAAGTTATCCATTATATTATCAAACTTTTTATATTATAACATTTATTTATTTAGTCTTTTGAGCTTCAACTGTTAAATTCTCTATCGCCTTTTCATATACTTTGCACTTTATAAAAGTACACCATACGATGTTAAATTTTTTTATCATTTTATTCTTTTCCTTTTCTTTTAGACTCAACAAAAAAACTACTACTTTTGTCCTTCTATTTGTTGAGTTTTGCCCAACAGAAGGTAATAATATTCTTTTTTCTTCGAAGAGATTCAATTTCTACTCACTGCTTGAATATGGCTTGTAATTATGAAATAATATGCAAATATAATATTTTTTTATTTTAATTTATATGTCATTTTCTCAATCTACTCTAAAAGAATATCACATTGGTAAAATATCTCATAGATGATTGCGTTATATTTCATAACACAATTATATGTATATAATTTAATTTTTTTTATTGTCAAATCCACAGATGACAGAACTAATAATTTTGAATCGCACAAAAGGTATACATACGTGTAATTATGATTTATATACATCAATTGAATATTTTTTAGCAACTATTATCTCTATCACTAATAATAACTATTTTTGTGTAGGTGTACATCATGAAATTGATAATGATCTATTTGACATCCTAAAGAACATATGTTGTTCGAAGTTCTAATACAACTTTTACAAAACTCTACTCTCATTCGACAACAACTTTGTGATATGTATGCGACTGTAAAAAAGTGAAAGCTACGGTTCTTAGAAAGAAGGCAAAAACTTTAATACATGAAATATTGTGCAACCATAACGGCATTTAAATTGTGTGTTGTGAAGCTTTTGTCGAACATTTCTTTATGTTGCATTGTTAATAAAGCTCACACCGACCTTGATGGTATTTAACCAAAAAAAGTGTTGTGACATATTAAAAAATTTGAATACTTGATATATTATAAGAATTGCATAATTGTAATTGTTTGAATATTACTTTTGAAATTCATTTGATAGCAATTTGTACATGTAACTATGATTTATAAACATCAATTGAATTTTGTCAATAACTATTAAGTATCTCTATCACAAATATTTACTCCCACCTAATATTATATTGTCAAATTTATATGAACTTTTAATAATGACTGAAGCAGAAAATAGTGCTATTAAAGAATGTCCTCATTCTTCCCTAAAAATGACGAATATTCTTTCAACTTCATGTTATAATGCAAACTTTTAATAAGATTGATCTTTGTAATAGAAATAAATATCGATTGAATAAACTTGCAGTTTCATTAGTTTAGCTTGCATCATCTCCTTCAAAATTCTGTGTAAACTCTTACTTATTCTAAAATTATTTACTCAATATAAAAAAATTATACTATTAGCAAGGAATACACATATGACATACGTGTTCAAAGACTAGTATTCTAAAAGTGAGAAGTCTCAAAATTGAAAGTTGAATCACTAATTTACCCTTCAAAAGTTATGTAACCATTTTATCTCTGAGCCAAAAGAGTAAATTACTATTGTATCCCTCCTTTGAACTATACATCTAAAATTAAATATGGGAAGCCCCATAGTTAAAAAATTAAATTACAAAATTATCCTTAAAAATTTTCCTGACATTTTAACCTTAAATAAAAAAAATTACTCTTTAATATTTTATTCAAAAATATAAATATGCATTTAAATAAATATTAAGTATCAGAATTAAATATTATACAATGAATCAACCATAATAATGGCCACATATCAAATAGTATAACGTTTAATGTATTTCGTATTCTTTGAGAGCTGACTATTAATTTTATTTTTAATTAATTTCATGGAATATTTTTTTAAACCCAAAACATTATATTTTCTAAATGCATTCCTTTCCAAAGTGAGATTTTATAGATGCTACACTACTAGAAATAGAGATTCTTTTCATTGTAAATCAGTCAAAAATTTATATTATAAAATATGATTTTTTTCACTCATTTTCCAACAAACCAGTTCACGGAAAAAACGTATGATGGGAAACAGATTTCACTGAAGTAGTGAAAAACTTCATAATTTTTTCATGTGAAAATTTATTTTTCTTTTTCCACCGATATTAGTGGGAATAGACACTTAATATTTTTTTATGGAAAATTTTAATAAGAAATTAGTGGCTTTTTAGTAGTGTTACTTTTCAAGAAGTTTTTTCATTTTTCTCTTATTTACAATACTAAATACATGAACTCATAAAACTTTATTAATTGTGTTTATAACTTTCAAATGTTATTTAATATGTAATTTTATGACACCTTTTTATGTTCTCACATATATTTGTATAGGTTCCTTCTCTATATCACGAAATCAAAATTGAATTTTTTGAGAAAGAGGAGAGGGCTGAAAAGACTGTTGATGAACGGGACGTGGATGATAAAGACGGAGAAGAAGATGGTATTTTTCTATTTTATTATGGATGATTATTTATCTTATTTTCGATTATTACTTTAAAGATTTGATAATTTTTTTCTATCGGAAGAACTATATATCCTGTAGTGCGCTTTTCATAATTTGTACTCCAGATTTCAAAGATGCATGATTAATTTGCCTGATTATGCATCTAAGGATTATGTCATGCATATTTCATTGCATTTTTTTTTCTTCCTCCAACAACTTAACATTTATAAGTGTGTCTGGAGCATCTTTAATAAAGACTTATGGTCAGATAGTGTATTTAAGTTTGTTTGTTTATCATTTTGAATTTTTAATAGAGATATAGAGAGCACTATTGTTTGGAATTATGGGCTTTACCACGAGAAGCAAGAAGTCATGTAAGCTATCAATTATTTTGGTAAGTGTCCGATAGCTAGTAGTCAAATTACTTGTGCGATGTTTCTATATGATTTTACTCCTATTACAATAAATTTCTTCTATATCCCCCTTTCCTCACTACCCCCCCACCCCCCCCCCACCCCCCACCCAAAAAAAAAACAAAAAGAAAATAGCAGGTATTAAAAATATGATTTATTTTTTATTATGAAAATTGATCAGAAAAAAGCTATTAAAAGGCGTATTACTTCAAATGTCCCAATTTATGTGATAAATCACTAATAAAATATATATAATAAACCGGAATTTATTGGTTTTGATTTTGTTATCCAAAACATGTTTAATATTTAATAATGATTTTAAGCTTTTTTTTAATCATAAATAATTCGAGATATACGTGCAACACATGTAGAGAGATGATCCTGACAATATGAAAGTAAGGTTGAAATTTTTGAGTTCAAAGTATGACTTCTACTGTCAAGTTATGTAGTTAGAAGAAAAAGGAACACAAGAAAGAAGATCAAAAAGGAAAGAAACAAGAGAGAAATGGGACTTCAATTTCTCACATATGGCTTATAAATGTAAGACAGGTTTGTTCATGATGGGTTCTACGAATTATATCATGCATAAAAAATAAGAATATTTTCCTTCTGTAGTTAACCAATACATCAAATAAGTTTGACCTTTCTAAGACTTAAAATATATTGTACATGTATTATTTTTGTATTATCAATGTTTAAAAATATGTCAGATTAATAAGGCATAAGCGTGCAAAGCACGTAACCAGAAACTAGTAAATAATTACGTGTTACGATAACAGTGTTGAAAGTGATAGCATATGACTAATATAAAAATCGATGCTAGATTCGAAATAGTGAAAATTTAATTACATCAATTTAATGTAAGAAAATGTGTCTCTTATTAGAGACAATTATGTGGTTCACATATTTGGTAATAAATTATTGACCTTGTCTTTTAAGTAAATTATATATATGGGAGATGGTAACTATGGTTATGCATATATGAAAATTTTCTTGATGGAAGAAAACTATTAATTAGGATTCCCTAGGGAAATCATATTTTGTGGAGAAGTTTCTAGGGTTAAAGTATTTTGCCTAAGAGTCTGTAGCCTACCAATAAATACGCACGTGACTCCATCAGTCTAGCATATACTTTGATAGGCATAAGTTAGAAGACTATAAGGTTTTTACTATATTTTTAGGGTTACAAAATTGCTTAAGACAAAGGTGATTCTTGACAATACTTGAATAACCATGACTAAAAGTACATTCTTGTTTATCTTACACTATAAATAAGATGCATATCCTGCTCTTTAATATTGTATACAGTCATAAGATTTTGAAGAGTTCTTGAAGTTATCATCCCGATTTCTCTTTTTTCAAGATGTGAAAAAAATACATCTCTTTCTCTTTTCTACTTTATTATTCTATTTCTTTTTATTATCTAAGCACTTTGTTGTATCTATTAATTTAGGTCTCAAAATAGTGATCTTTCAGAAAATCAGAATAAGGAGGTTCCCCAAACTTATGTTTATCATGATTTCATGCAGCTCGGATAATTTTTTTAGAGTTAATGAATCCATTATTATTGTTAATTTTTATTAATCTCATATTTTTTGAAGAATCTCGGAAGAAAAGAGTCTTGAGGAAAGACATATTGGTCGTTTTGATATTCTATCTTAGAGTTAGTAAATCTGAGATTGTTATACCACATTGAAAGTAGTATAAAAATAATACCACAGTTATGGTATGATTAATTTAGAAAATGTTTATCTCAAAATAAGAAATTTAACCAAATTAGATAATAATAAATTAATCTTCCATGTTTGATTCTAAGATTTTTATATCTTATCAAACGACAGTATAATTCGATTGGACATATCCCAACATGTGGTTCTGAACAAAGATTCTATCCCGAAAGATAAAACCTTATGAATCATTAATATCATATTTGATTTATGCAATCTACATTTGGTACAATCTATCATCTATTTTTGTATTTATAATATTTTTTCTTGAATTCAATTAAATATTGATGGAAAAAAATACTAAGTGAATCAGTCCCTAATGAACACTTGAAAGGGATATTATCCGAATAAAATTAATGTTGATTATATCATGTTTGATTAAGTTCGAAGAGATTTAATCTCTATATAAAAATCAGTATTAAGTTATACAAACAATTGTTAGTTCTGTTTTCCTCATAAATAATGTATGTACATAAATTGTGCGGAAATCTATATATTATTTTGTGCTAGATAAAATGTGAAATAACATAGTAATAAGGTCTACGTACATTCTACCTTCCCCAAACTCCATTCGTTGGGATTACACTGAATTGTTATTGTTGTAGAATGTAAAATAAAAATGAAGGTATTAAATACGAGGGTTAAACTTCTAAAATGATATAACTAATAACCCTCATAATAATAAGGATTACTTTACATTCTATTTAAAGAACAAAAATGATTTTAAATCATATATTATATATTAATTCGTAATATATCAATTATTTAATAAAAAGTAATTTATGTGTTACTAATTTATGAATTACTAAAATTTATATCACATATTACTATTCTTTGCATTACTAATTTCCATATTATTAATTTCTCCATAACTATTAACTTGTCTCTGAACTAAAGGAACTCGTATCCATGCATTATTCCTATTACAACAAATTTCTTATGTATTCCCTCCCCCCGCCCCCCAAACCCCCCACTCCCCACCAAAAAAATTTATAAAAAAAATAGCAGGGATTAAATAATGTGGTTTGTTTGTTCTTATGAAAGTCGATTAAAAAAAAAGCTATTAAAAGACGTATTACTTCAAATGTCTCAATTTATGTGATAAATTCCTAATGAAGGAACACATATATAATTTACAGGAATTTGTTAGTTTTAACTTTGTTATTCAAAACATATTTAATATTTTATATTAATTTTGAAATTTTTTATAATAAATAATTCGGGATGTACGTGCAACGCGCGTGGAGAGATGATCCTGGCAATATGAAAATAAGGTTGAAATTCTATGTTTAAATTATGACTTATACTGTCAAGTTACGTAGTTAGAAGAAAAAGAAACACAAGAAAGAAGATCGAAAAGAAAAGAAACTAGAGAGAAATGGCACCTCAATTCCTCACGTAGAGTTTATAAATTGTAAGAGAGTTTTGTTCGTGATGAGTTCTGCAAATTATGTCATGCCTAAAAAATAAAAATATTTCAATTATGTAGTTAACTAATACATCAAATAAATTTGACCTTTCTAAGGCTTAAAATATATTGTACACGTATTATGCTTGTACTATCACTGTTTTAAAAGTATATCATAATAATAAGGTACAAACGTGAAACACACATAACCAAAACCTAATAAATAATTACGTGTTATGATAACAATATTGAAATTGATAGCATATAACTAATATATTTGGTAAATCAATGTTGGATTCGAAATTGTGAAAATTTAATTACATCAATTTAATTTATACTTCTTTTTGTTAATATCTAAAGCAAATCTACAAACGTATAGAAGTTACTACGCTTACACTATAAATAAGATGCGTGTCCCGCTCTTTAATATTGTACACAATCATAAGATTTTGAGGAGTTCTTGAAGCTATCATCCCGATTATCTTATTTCAAGATGTAAAAAAATATATTTCTTTCTCTTTTCTAATTTACCACTCTATTTCTTTTTATTATCTAAGCACTTTATTGTATCTATGAATTTAGGTCTCAAAATAGTGATCTTTCAGAAAATCAGAATGAGGAGGTTCCACAAACCTATGTTTATCATGATTTCATGCAACTCAGGTACTTCCTTTAGAGTTAATGAATCCATTACTATTGTTAATTTTTATTAATCCTAGATTTTTTGAAGAATTTCAGAAGAAAAGAGTCTTGAGGAAAGACATCTTGGTTGTTTTGATATTTTATCCTGGAGTTAATAAATTTGAGATTGTTATACCGCATTGAAAGTAGTATACAAATAATACCATAAATACAATATGGTTAATTTTGAAAATGCTTATCTCGGAATAAGGAATTTAAGCAAATCAGATGAGAATCAATTAAATCTTCACGTTTTATTCTAAATTTTCTATATCTTGTCAAACGACAGCATAATTCAATTGGACATAACCCATCTTGTGGTTCTGAACAAAGGTTCTATTCTGAAAGAGAAAATCTTATGATTCATTAATATCATATTTGATTTATACGATCTACATTTGGTACAATCAATCATCTATTTTTGTATATATAATAATTTTTCTTGAATTCAATTAAATGTTGATGTAAAAAAATTACTGAGTGAATCAGTCCCTAATGAACACCTGAAAGAGATGTTGTCTGAATAAAATTAGTGTTGATTTGTATCATGTTTGTTTGGGTTTGAAGAAGTTTAATCTCCGTATAAAAATCAGTATTAAATTATACAAATAATTGTTAATTTTGTTTTTATCACAAAATAATATATATACATAAATTGTGCGAAAATCTATATATATTTTATGCGAGATAGAATGTGAAACAAAAATGAAGGTATTAGATAAATAGGTTAAACTTCTGAAATGATATAACTAACCCTCGTAATAATAAGGATTATTTTACATTCTATTTAAAGAACAAAAAAAATAATCATATATTATATACTAATTCGTAATATATCAATTATTTAATAAAAATTAATTTCTATATTATTAATTTATGTATTACTAAAATTTATATCACACATTACTAATTTTCATATTATTAGTTTCTCCATAACTATTAACTTATCTCTGAACCAAAGGACCCCATATCCCCGCATTACTCCTATTACAATACATTTCTTCTATATTCCCACACCCCCACACCCCCACACCCCCCAAAAAATTAGCAAGTATTAAATGATGTGATTTATTTTTTTCTTATGAAAATTGATCAAAAAAAAAGCTATTAAAAGACATATTACTTCAAATGTCCCAATTTATGTAATAAATTACTAATGAAGGAACATATATGTAATTTACAGAAATTTATTAGTTTTAATTTTGTCATTTAAAATATGTTTAATATTTTATAATGATTTTAAAATATTTTGTAATAAATAATTTGAAACATACGTGCAATGCACGTGGAGAGATGATCCTGACAATATGAAAGTAAGGTTGAAATTCTGAGTTTTAACTATGACTTCTACTGTCATATTATATAGTTGGAAGAAGAAGAAACACAAGAAAGAAGATTGGAAAGGAAATAAACTAGAGGGAAATGAGATCTCAATTCCTCACATAGAGCTTATAAATGTAAGCGAGGTTTGTTCGTGATGAGTTCTGCGAATTATGTCATGCATAAAAAATGAGAATATTTCAATTCTGTAACTAACCAATACATCAAATAAATTTGACCTTTCTAAGGCTTAAAATATATTATACATGTATTATTTTTGTGCTATCACGGTTTAAAAAGTATGTCATATTAATAAGGTATAAACGTGCAACACACGTAGGTAACCAAAAACTAGTAAATAATTTTGTGTTATGATAACAGTGTTGAAATTGATAGCATATGACTAATATATTTGATAAATCGATGCTGGATTCGAAATAGAAAAAATTTAATTGCATCAATTTAATTTATATTTCTTTTCATTAATACAGTAATATCTAAAGCAAATCTACAAACATATAGAAGTTACTATGCTTACACTATAAATAAGATGCATGTCCCGCTCTTTAATATTGTACACAAACATAAGATCTTGAGGAGTTCTTGAAGCTATCATCCCGATTTCTCTTATTTCAAGATGTAAAAAAGTTCCCTTTCTTTTTTCTAATTTACTATTCTATTTCTTTTTATTATTTAAGCATTTTGTTGTATCTATGAATTTTGGTCTCAAAATAGTGATATTTTCAAAAAATCAGAATGAGGAGGTTCCATAAACTTGTGTTTATTATGATTTCATGCAACTCAGGTACTTTTTTTAGAGTTAATGAATCCATTAATGTTATTAATTTTTATTAGTCCTAGATTTTTTGAAGAATTTCAGAAGAAAAGAGTCTTGAGGAAAAAGACATCTTGATTGTTTTGATATTTTATTCCGGAAGTACTAAATCTGAGATTATTATATCACATTGAAAGTAGTATATAAATAATATCATAGTTACTGTATGATTAATTTTGAATATGATTACCTTGGAATAAGAAATTTAATCAAATTAGATGAGAATTACTTGATCTTCACGTTTTGTTCTAAACTTTCTATATCTTATCAAACGTCAGTATCATTCAATTGGACATATCCCATCATGTGGTTCCGAACAAAGGTTCTATCCTGAAAGAGAAAATCTTATGATTGATTAATATCACAATTGATTTATACGATCTACATTTGGTACAATCAATCATCTATTTTTGTATTTGTAATAATTTATCTTGAATTTAATTAAATATTGATATAAAAAAATACTGAGTGAATCAATCCCTAATGAACACCTGAAAGAGATGTTGTCCAAATAAAATTAGTATTGATTTGTATCATGTTTGATTGGGTTAGAAGAAATTTAATCTCCGTATAAAAATCAGTATTAAGTTATACAAGAAATTGTTAGTTTTGTTTTCCTCATAAATAATATATCTACATAAATTGTTCAAAAATTTATATATTAGTTTATGCGTGATAGGATATGAAATAAAAATGAAGGTATTAGATAAATGGGTTGAACTTTCAAAATGATATAACTAACCTTCATAATAATAAAGATTATTTTACATTCTATTTAAAGAACAAAAAATATCTTAAATCATATATTATATATTTAAGTCGTAATATATCAATTATTTAATAAACAAATTATTTCTATATTACTAATTTATATATTACCAAAATTTGTATCACACATTACTATTCTTTGCATTGCTAATTTTCATATTATTAATTTCTCCATTACTATTAACTTATCTATGAACCAAAGGACCCCATATCCCTGCATACTCCTATTACAATAAATTTCTTCTATATCCCCCCTCCCCCCTCCAAAAAAAAATAATTGCACGTATTAAATGATCTGGTTTATTTTTTCTTATGAAAATCAATCAGAAAAAAGCTATTAAAAGGCGTATTACTTCAAATGTCCCAATTTATGTGATAAATTACTAATGAAGGAATGTATATGTAATTTACATAAATTTATTAGTCTTAATTTTGTTATTCAAAATATGTTTAATATTTTATAATAATTTTAAAATTTTTGTAATAAATAATTTGGGATATGCGTGCAACACACGTGGAGAGATGATTCTGACAATATGAAAGTAAGGTTAAAATTCTGAGTTCAGACTATGATTTCTACTGTCATGTTATGTAGTTAGAAGAAAAAGAAACATAAGAAAGAAGATCGGAAAGGAAAGAAATTAGAGAGAAATAAGACCTCAATTCCTCATATAGAGCTTATGAATGTAAGGGAGATTTGTTCGTGATGAGTTCTGTGAATTATGTCATGCATAAAAAATAAGAATATTTCAATTCTATAGTTAACCAATACATCTAATAAAATTGACATTTCTAAGACTTAAAATATATTGGACATGTATTATTTTTGTGCTATCACTGTTTTAAAAGTATATCATATTAATAAGATATAAACGTGCAACACACATATGTAACCAGAAACTAGTAAATAATTACTAATAGTGTTGAAATTGATAGCTTATGACTAATATATTTGATAAATTGATGCTGGATTCAAATAGTAAAAATTTAATTACATCAATTTAATTTATATTTTTTTCATTAATACAGTAATATCTAAAGCAAATCTACAAATATATAGAAGTTACTACGGTTACACTATAAATAAGATGCATGTCTTGCTCTTTAATATTTCACACAGTCATAAGATTTTGAAGAGTTCTTGAAGTTATCATCCTGATTTCTCTTATTTCAAGATGTAAAACAATACATCTCTTTCTCTTTTCTAATTTACTACTTTATTTCTTTTTATTATCTAAGCACTTTATTTTATCTATGAATTTAGGTCTCAAAATAGTAATCTTTCATAAAATCAGAATGAGGAGGTTCCACAAACTTATGTTTATCATGATTTCGTGCAACTCAAGTACTTATTTAGGAGTTAATGAATCCATATTGTTGTTCATTTTTATTAATTTTAGATTCTTTGATGAATTTTGAAAGAAAAGAATCTTGAGGAGAGACATCTTAGTCATTTTGATATTCTATCCTGGAATTAATAAGTTTGAGATTGTTATACCGCACTGAAAGTATTACAAAAATAATATCATTGTTACGGTATGATTAATTTGAAAATGTTTATCTTGAAATAAGAAATTTAACCAAATTAGATGAAAATAATTTAATTTTCACGTTTTACCAATTGGACATATCTTATCCTGTGCTTCTGAACAAATGTTCTATCCTGAAAGAGAAAACCTTATGAATCATTAATATCATATTTGATTTATAGGATCTGCATTTGTTACAATCTATCATCTATTTTTGTATCTGTTATAATTTATCTTGAATTTAATTAAATATTGATATGACAAAAAAATACTGAGCGAATCAGTCCCTAATGAACACCTAAAAAGGATGTTGTTCGAATAAAATTAGTATTGATTTATATCATGTTTGATTAGGTTCGAAGAAATTTATTAAGTTATTAAAACAATTGTTAAAAATCAGTATTAAGTTATTCAAACAATTATTAGTTTTGTTTTCCTCATAAATAATATATATACATAAATTATGTAAATATCTATATATTATTTTATGCAAGATAGAATGTGAAATAAAAATGAAGGTATAAGATACATGTCTTAAACTTCTAAAATGATATAACTAATCTTCATTATAATAAGGACTACTTTACATTCTATTTAAAGAAAAAAAAAGATTTTACATCGTATATTATATATTAATTCATAATATATCAATTATTTAATAAAAAAATAATTTTTATATTACTAATTTATGTATTACTAAAATTTATATTATACATTGCTATTTTTTGCATTAGTAATTTTCATATTATTAATTTCTCCATAACTATTAACTTGTCTTTGAATCAAAAAACCCCATATCCCTGCATTACAAAGTGTTTAGACAACAAATAGATCTAAACTATGTTATACAAGAAAAAAACAAATCGAACTACTTATTGTAGGTCACAGTTTAATAACATATTCTTTCCTTTTCTTGCAGTAATCAACAACCACATGAACATCATCACTCATATTTTCAAGTCCCGTCAGATTCATGTATTTTAAATCAATATCATATGTATATCAAGATACTAAATACTTTCTCTCAACACAGACACTCTTATGATATTCTCTAAAGAGCTAAATGCGTTTTTTTTGTTAGGCTTATGTTTAATTCTGCTTTCAAATATTTATCGGGTGTCGATCAAAATTTACCTCCTGAAAATGTGATAAAATGTTATGAGCACTATTGGACAACTTCTCTTTTTATGTTAAACAAGTGCAGGCTACCTACTGACGAGGAAGAATGTTAATATTATTTCGCGAATCTTCTTCGCGTTCAGAAGTATGTCTTGTTTCTAGTTTATATTTTATAGTTTAAAAATTAATTTATTCAAGGAATTTTCGTTTTCAAAGTAGCTATCTTTTAAAATATCCCGTTCGTGTAATGATTCAAAAATTAAACACGTTATACTAGTCACATATATATGTATTATTTTTGTTGTATTATGAAATAGATGCGAGAGAAGCCGTTGAAAAAGAACACATGGAGATAAATTGTTGATATGCACATGTTCCGCAGAGTCCATGGGATTCATTGTGAACGTAATCATATGTTTTATATGTTATTATTTTTTTATTAGTCTATCTTTAAAATAATAACATATTATTATATTTATTTTCTTTCTTCAATAAATACATATAAAACATATTATCCAGGGTAGAATCTAGCCCTAAGATATTGGTTCACGGGAACTTAGTGACTTTTCATTCAAATTCTATACTTTTATTAAGAAACCAACTCACAAAAAAATATTAACAATTAATTGTAAATTCAATTATTATTCTACCTTAATTTAAAATTATTATAAGATTAGAAACTCATAAATTTCAAAACTCGAATTTGCCTCTGATACAATGCAAACATAAATTAAAATGGATGGAGTGGATTAATTAAAATTAAGAAAATAAGTGAAAATTAATAATTATTGTGATGAATTGCAAAATTGGCGTTGCAGACCAATTCCTAATAGCCTATATCATTCAAGCTATGAGGAGAATAATCCTTTCTTATGCCTTATGTTATTGAATCCAAATTCCGATCAGCAATTTTTATTATATTTCACTTTGACATATATATCTTTGCATGTTAATTTCTTTTTGATAGGTTAATATTTTCTTTCATTTAATTTTGCAGGCAATAGTAGAGACAATAAGTGAGGAATAAATTGAGCTGGCTAGAAATTTAGAAATTCCTTTTGAAAAAATGCAGAACAATTATTGGCTTATGATGATATTTGATTGGTTGGAATACGTAACTTATACATGTGAAATTTTTTCATGACTTTTGATTTGATTAAATATGTTATGTCATTTTGATATGTGGCATGATCCTATTGATTTTTTTTATTTGATTTGGTGTGCCACGTCATTTGACACGTGTCATCAATTTAGGCTTTTAGCATAAGATGACATCTTGACCTTGACAAAGTGAGTTCATCATTTGTAGCCCAAATCAATGGACTAACTCAATAAAATTGAACTATTAATTAAATGATATTTATGAAATTTAAATAATTTATTCAATTGCATTAATTAATAATATTTATTTAAACTGATATATTTTGAATTTAATATAATTCTAATTTCGTGGGAGTTCAAATTCAAATAAAATTTTGGTATAAAAAAAATTCCTACTTCAAGACTTAATAATATAAATGAAGAATATGTAAATTAAATAAGGGCTAAAAGGGGCATGACTAAACCGGACAGGACAAGCTAAATCTAAATAGGGTAGACAAATGGGGTTGTGTCGAACAGGACAGGACAGGATAAAACTAAACTTTAGCATGGAAAGACTTAACCATCCCTAGCTAATCAAATTTCATCATTCCAACTTCTAAATAAAAGGGTCTTTGACCTTCGTTTTCATCATTCATCGGAGGCTTTCTAACAAGTTCTCTTCTTTTCTTTTTCAATTTTCTTTATTTTTTCACAGTCAAGCGTGTTTGTGTTAGAAAATTTATATCTTAATATAAAAATATTAAAATCGTGATTCGTTGATTTTACAAAAACTTGACTTCAAGATATAACAACATATCCAAATTTTAAAATTAAACTCCTTCAATATTATGCTAGATGAGATTTTGAAATTAGCTTTAAGGACATCACATTGAAAGTTTCAGAATTTGTGCGAATTTACCAAAAATAAATTATATCCTGATGTAGGAATGTCAGAATCGCACGCTTGATTCTTCTGAAACTACACACAAAGGGAAATAACATATCTAAATTTGGGAGTTGGATTCCTTCAAAATCATTCCAGATAAATTTTCGTGGATTCTAACACGCCGATAGTTTCAGTTACGTGGCTATATCAAATAATTTATATCTTGATGTAGGTATTTCATAATCGCAATCCTCTTGAATGCACTCGAAACTAGACACAAAGGGCTATAACATATCCAAATTTGAGAGTTGGATTCCTTCAAATATTACCTTCTTGTTATGCAATTCTCATATTTTTAGCTTGGGGTGTCTCCACCAAAGTTTTTGTATCTTAATGTAGAACCCCTTAAATCACAATCTGTCTCAACTGCTAGTAACAAGACTTGAAAAGCTTTATTCTTATAAAAATCTTGGCTCTTGAGTTACCTAATTGATCTAGATAAAATTTTGAACTCAACTTCTGAATTTGAAACATCTTGATAAGTAATACTCTTTCTTGTACTTGTATTTTTTTTTTTTTTTGTTCTCTTTCTTTTTCTTTTTTGCAGGTCCAAAACATATAAAGAAGTTGCGAGAGTATGACATTGCCTCTAACACCTTAAGACCGAAAAATTGCGCTTCTTTCAATGACACATCTGCAAAAAAGTTTGACTTAAAGTGCGAAGGAACAAAAATTATTTATCTTTAAGACTAAAAAATTTAAAAATCCCTTTAAAGATAAATTTGTGTAAAGTCAACAGATAAGTCTTTAATTAACTTAGACTTTAACTATATTTAATTGAGAAAATAGTGCATTTATGGTGATTAACTTCTAATTTTATAGGTTTATGTGATCTAGAAGTGATCGGGAAGAAATCAAGTGAAAACAATGCATTCGTTTGGTCATTTGGCCATCAATATTTTTTACTTTTTTTCCCGGAGTTGAATTTCGAAAATCATGTTTGCCCTAAAATTTCGGAAGATTCTGAAATTTAAAGAATACCAAAATTTTATTTTCACTTTTTTTCACTCAAAATCAGTCACAATAATTTAAAAACAACTCCAATACATATCCATGGCTAGACACAACACCAATTTCTAAAACCACTTTTCTCTTTAAAAACAATTTATTTATTTTTTCAAATTTCACAATTTTCATGGCAAACGAACCTTTAATATACAAGTGCTTAAGATTTAATTTGTGATCACTTAAATGTAAAGTAGAACTCCACTTGTACTGGAATTTACTGTTCAAAGATTCCCCATTTTACATGAAAATATTACAAGGAAAAGTACAAAGAAACACCAAAAAGGAAAATATTTCTTGATTTGCTTTTAATCCAATTAGCTCCTAACCGATGATTTATCCTTTACTTACCTTTCTAAGAGAGAAGCTATAGCCGATAAGTCGGCAACAATGGTCAGTTGAACAATCTTTGTCAAAATTTTATATTGCTCAAATATGTCAAATGTGCACCCATATATATCGAGGAGGACTCATATAGACAGATGGGGTTGCACGTGCTCCATTAACTTTGAAAAGTTTTACGGAGACACACACACACGCACACCCCTGAATAATATATTTTATATTTATGCATCCTGAAATACAAAGGTTGATTTGGTGCACTGATCCAATGCCCATCTTTGTGCAGACACATAAGCAAGGGGTCCTAGGTTTGCTTCCTTGTCGCTGCATTATTTCTTCTTGTCATATTTCAAAAAAAAAAGTGTATAATAAATAAAAGGATCAAGATATTTTTGATTTTATGCTTGTTTAAGTACAATATTTTCGATAAATACGTGTCAGTGTCGTGCGACACCACATCGACTAACAGATATCCGTCTCTGGCGGTGCCCCATAATTTTCAAATCTTGAGTTCGCCTCAGCCTATATATGTTATCACCTAATCCACGATCAAATTAGTCTAATACACCTATGATATGTTGCAGTAAAATATTCCTAGATGAATGCAATTTTATATTTATGTGGTTATACAGACCGTCGACAGCTATTAACAAGGATAATTAGATTTTAAGTTACCCAAATTAGGCTTTTCAAGTTTGTGAAAAGAAATCTATCAGTACGGGTGACTGAGTTGGTGCAGCAGGTGGTATCTTATAAGGGAGGTCAGGGATTGATTCTCCCTGCCAATGTCTTCGCAATTGACTGAGTTGGTGCAGGACTGGTCTAGTGCGATTTACATCTCCTATTTAGTTTGCGAGCTATTGCAGTAGCGGATGCAGGTAATTTTCCTAGGGGTTCCAAAAAAAAGTTAGTGAAAAGATCATGATCTAAATTGGTTTAGGCTTCTCTCATACACGTCAAGAAATCAAAAGTCAACTAAGCTAATCTCATAAAATGACGGACCCGAATTTTTATTTTTATTTTAATTTGTAGGTTCGGGATATTATTGAGCTCATTAAACACTTAAGTTATTGGGTTTGAAATCCAATGTTTGTATATATCTAGTAGATTTCTAAGAACATATATAAGTTTGAGCCAAAACTATTGAATTGTTGATTGACTGAACCTGTAACTTTTATTATACATTCACCCCGATTTCGTACAATTACTCTTAAATAAAGTTACTATGGATTAAAAAAAATTAAAAGAACAAAAGTAATAATTCTCCAAGAAATTTATGAAAAAACTAATGTAACAAATCGTCCTACCATTATTGGCATTCTTGTTCTAACAAATAACTTTTATTACATACTATTTTTTCACTAATGTCGAATTGTACAGAAGATCTATAGCAGACACAACAATACTACCAAAAATACGCAAGTTCTCATTGTCCTTTGTAAGAGTGGAGTCATAAACATAACCCCATTTCCTTTGAAACTCATTCTCGCATCGAAAAGCATTTAATTGAGCGATGTTTCCTGCATCGTTCACGTCAAAATATCGACATTCCTTTAGAAATTGCTCCTCTGCGTCTTTTAAAATATCAATGACAGATTGGTAATAATTCAAACAATAATTATATATAACTTGTAAGTTATAATCTTCCGTCTGATCTATAAAGGTGTGAATCTTTTTTATTGTATTGGAGGCATTTGTCAATGCTAAGTTGATGGCTTCTTGTGTCAACTCATAAGGCCTCCTATGAGGATTTAGGCCATAGACTTGCAAGCAAAATCTTGGATTCTTGGATTTGATGCACACTTTGGCCAAGTAGTTACTTGTACTTGGTGTTATGAAGAAAGAAACAATTAGGCATAAGATTAGTGTTGAGCCAAAGAAAGAAGAAGAAGATGTTGTCATTGTCATGTTTTTTCTCATTCTTTTCTTCTTCTTCTTTTTTGGTCTTTTGATTGATGGATTTGTCTTAATTTTATAAGGTTGAAATTCAATGTAAATGTAGATATATCTCAAGATGATTGTGTGTAATAATGTGTGAAAGAATATTTTCATTAAGTAGATTATGTAAATTCTAAATTATCATTAATTTAATTGAACTTCTATATGTTCATTGTTGTGCCATGTTTTGATTTTCCATTTTTGTTTAACCTTGAAAAAATTATGTATATTTAGAATTTTTTTTATTTCATAACCTTTTGAGCTTGAATAATTTCCTTCTATAAAAGTTCATCTATTTTGGTACGTCAATGGGAAAATATAACTTATATATAAATGCATTACCTAATTCTAAGACTAAGGAATAATATTGAACTTGGCCTAATTAACAAATGTTTAATTACGTTGCCAACTTGGTCTAATTTAGTTTGGTATATACTAAATTATTGAATCGAAATCGTAAAATTTGAGATATTGATTTCGATATTTCAGTGTCCAGTACATGTTGTATTTGATTAAACTTTTAAAATTTTAATATTTGATATTGAAAAAAATTAAATATTACTTATCGTATCAAAATTCATACTTACATACACAATACATATATATTAAGTAATAAATTACAATACAACGATGAAAAGCAATCTGGGTTGTAGCTTTTTGTAAGGCCTGTTATCAGTCAGGTCGGTTCAATTTTGAATGTTATCGATTCTCCTTATTGGTTATCGGTTTGTAGACATGTCAAATCGTTAAGATATTGGTTATTGGTTAATCGCTTATTGATCGTTATCGGTCGATTATCAGGTTAACGTTTAAGATCTCACAAGAAAATTATAAATCATAAGTATGTTTAGCCAGAAAAAAAAGTGGGTGAAAAGAGAAAGAGCATATAGAACTAATCTAGCTAAAGCAACCAACTTTGATTTAGATTTGAATAACATTCCGTTAACTTTTCATTAACACCCGATTCATCTTCTTGCTAGAATATTTTATATATTGAAGGGTAAAATTATAATTTAATAAATTATTATCGGGTTATCAGTTCACCCGTTAAGGAAGAAAAGGTCAAACCGAGAATCGAACCAATAACCCAATAACTTGAGACGGTAAATCGATAATCAAACTGCTAAACTAATAACCCGAAATATTAACTCAATTATCGTTCGAATTATTAGTTTAACCGTTAATTTATATAAACCTAACTTTTTATTGTAATTATATTTTCACATCGTAATCAATTAATACAATGATTAGTTATTTAAAAAAAAAGATACATTTTAAAATTTGTATAGGTACAAATCATTTTAATCCTTTTAACTTTACTTTAAAAATTAAATACCTACCAAATATTGAACCATCAACATTTTTATTCTCTTATCTCAATTTCTGGTCATTAATGGATAACTGTAGATTAGTTGACTGATCAAATGGATAAAAAGAAATGTCACTTGAATTCTCATTTAACTAGTGGGTGTCTAATAAATCATATACTCTCTTCTTTCTTTTCTTTATAGTTAGTGTTTTTTTAACTTTTTAATTTTAACTTTTCTCATGGTATATTTAAAATTTTAAGATTATAAGATTAAAAAGTATTTTGATATATTTTATATATTCTTAATTTAAAATCATAATTCAAAAGTTTTTTTTTACTTTCTTAAATTCTGTATCAAATTAAAATCAGTCAAACAAATTAAAATGAAAAGAATATAGTTTTCCCACAATTTTCCTCCAACTTGTTGAGCGCCTAATAAATTTTTATCGTTAATCCATTGTTTAGATTCAACGGATAAAACTTTGTTTCCTCCTTTTTTTTTTGGGATGTATTCGATATGAAGGAAAATATTTTTTGATTTTTATATATTTGATTGATTAAAATTTTTAAAAATTATTTTTTTATAAAAAGATAAGTTGTTTAAAAATGGGAAAAATCACTTCTTTAATGGAAGTAGAGAAAACAAGTTCTACAAATGACATTCCACATAATTGATTGTATCCTCTCCACTCTCCAACACACTTCATTTTCACCTTCACCCTCGTAGCAACCCATCCCCACTACCTCACACCTGACCATCCAAACCTCATATCTCATAATATTTGTTTAGATTATATATAAATGATTTTAAGATAATATTTTTTAACATGCATACAAAACATAAGAAAATAAATATATAAACACACTTATTTTTTTAAAACATATTTTTTATAAAAAAATATTTTTCTTCGTATCTATACAACACACCCTTAATCGCATCAAGATTTGTAAATTAGTGAATTAGGCAACAATGGTCAGTTGAACGGTATTTATCAAAAAATTATATAGTTTATATATGTCAATGTATTGTGATCGAAGTAATAAAGTATCGTGTGGAAGTTAACAAAGAAATTTTGAATGACGATAATAAAGAAAAAAATATAAAAAGACTCATAATATATTAAATTGATTTGATCTATGTTCCTACATATAATTAATATAAAAGAAAGTATAAAACTATTAAGAGAATATTTTTTTCCTAAATAAGATTTCATTTGAGGACTACGATGTGAATATTGTGTTATTGTATAAGAAGGAAAGGTCCTCAATTTCTAGATGTCCAAAATTTTTCCTCCAAAAGGGGTTGGCCAAATATGAAAGATTTACATTTTCCTTTTGATAAAAATAAAAATCAATTATACATGATAAACTCTTTATCCTTCCTTCAAGAAAAGGTAAAATTCAATTAAGATAATCTCATAAAAAGGAGAATCAATGTGAATTTTAATTTACTGGATTTGGAATCTAGCATTTGTACATATCTAGTAAACTTTTGAAAACATATATAAAATTTGAGCTAAAACTATTAGATTGATTGACGGTAACGGTTATCATACATTTGCCCCGATCTCATAAGATTATTTAAAAATACAATGGATAGACAAAAAATAAAAAGTGAGAGAACAAAAATAATAATTCTCCATGAAATTTATGAAGAAAAAAAAAGCGCTAATGTAACAAATCATTTTTCCAATATTGACATTCTTGCTCTGAAACATAACTTTTATTACACACTATATTTTTATCGATGTCAAATTATATAAAAGATTTATTGAAGACACAATAATACTACCAAAAATACTCAAATTTTCATTGTCCTTTGTAAGAGTTGAGTCATAAACATAACCCATTTTTCTTTGAAACCCAATTTCGCATTGAAAAGTATCTAATTGGACAATGTTTCCAGCCTCGTTAACGTCAAAATATCGACCTTCATTTAAAAAGCGATCCGCGCCTTCTAAAATATTAATGATGGATTGGTAATAATTCAAACAGTAATTATATATCACCTTTAAGTTATCGTCTTTTGTCTGATCTATAAAAATGTGAATCTTTTTTCTTGTCTTGGAGGCATTTGCCAATGCTAAGTTGATGGCCTCTTGTGTCAACTCATGAAGACCCCTATGAGGATTTGGACCAAAGACTTTCAAGCAAAACCTTGGATTCTTGGATTTGATGCACACTTTGGCTAAAGGGTTACTTGTACTTGGTGTCATGAAGAAAGCAACAATTAGGCATAAGACTAGTAGTATTGAGCCAAAGGAAGAAGAAGATGATGTTGTCATTGTCTCTTGCTCTTTAGGCATAAGACTAGTAATTTTATAAGGTTGAAATTCAATTGTAAATGATTGTGAGTAATAATGTGTGAATGAACATTGTTTATTAAGTAGATTATGTAAATTCTGAATTATTATTAAATTAATTTAATTAAATTTCTATATATGTTCATTTTTATGCCATGTTTAGATTTTCCATTTTAGTTTAGCCCTTACAAAATTTTATGTATATTGAGAAATTTATTTATTTTACTACCTTTTGAGCTTGAAATAATTTTCTTCTATAAAAGTCTTATATTTAAAATATGAGGTAAAGTGGGGTAGATCATATCAATAGCCTTCAAAGCTTACCTTAGAAAACTAGAGAGAAGTTTCTTTATAGAATGGGCATAAACATTTTTCCATTTTTCTAAAATAATTATATAATTTTATAAAATATTTGCTTTAAAAGAAATAAAAGAAGGGATTCAATGTATTATAGTTTGATTTTTTCCATTTAAGAGGCTACACTTAAGGGAAAAATATAACTCATAAATGCATTACCTAATTAAGACTAAGGAATGATATTGAACTTGCTCTAATTGGCAAACGCTTAATTACATTGCCAATTTGGTTTAACTTGATTAGTAGAGCATAAAATAAAGGGAAAAACAATTTTTTCTTATTATTATTTTTTTTAAAATGTGCAAAGTCTAAAATGGACAAATAAAAATAAACAAAAAAAGTATATACTAAAATTATCAAATTGAAATCGTAAAGCTTCAAATTTAGATTTTGATATGTCAGTATTCAATACATATTGTATTTGATCGTTTAAACTTCTAAAATTTTGATATTAAGTATAATATATGGTATAAAAAAATTAAAATACTAATTATCGTACCAAAATGTATACTTACATACACAATACACATATATTAAGTGATAACTATAACATTAACAATATTACAAAGTATTTTCCTTGCGTATATATGCCAAATGATTATATTATTTATAAAGATCAAATGTACACCTATGTTATGTGTAACTTATGTATGTTATCAGATAGAATATGTTGCAGTAAAAAAGTACGATCACACCGTCAAAATTCGGGTGTATATTTGCCATGCCATAACACCCTTTTTTTTCTATTTTATTCTTTTCTTTAGTTTGAAAATGAAAGAAAACTTATTCCTATATGAATGCAATTTTGTGTTCATATGAGTTGGTGCAGGGCGTGCAGCATGTGATATCTCATAAGGGAGGTTAAGGATCGATTCCCCTATCAACGTTTCTCGGTCTAATTTATTGCACTGATTTATCTAGTACGATTTATATCTCCGATGTGATTTGCAAGCTATTATACAAAAAGAAATTTATCCGGTGCACATTCAAAAAATAGCAGTTGCGAATTTCTGAGGAGTTAAAAAAAATAGTTTTTGGAAAAGATAATGGCCCTATAATGTTTTAGGCTCCGCTCATACACGTCAAGAGATCAAAAGTCAACCAAGGTAATCTCATAAAATGGCAGACTCGTGATTTGAATTTAAATTATTGGGTTTGAAATCTAACATTTGTACATATTTAGTAGATTTCTGAAAATATATATAAGGCTTGTTAGGATCAAGCATTTACCATCATGTCAAAAGCTATAGCTAATAGCAAGGGTGCAACTTTATTTCTTAACTAAGCCCACCAAACAAGCATCATGTTCGATCATGACTCCGACCTGGGCCCCAAGCCTTTTCGTCGGCCTTGCCATAGAATGTTGGTGTTACCGAACAAGGCTTAAGCCAAATTACTATTAGATCGATTGATTGAACTTTTAACTTTTATTATATATTCATCCTGATCTCACACGATTAATTAAAAAAACATTACTATGGAAAAAAAAGATAGAAAACAAATAATAATTCTTCATGAAACTTATGAGAAAACTAATTATTGGAATTCTTGCCCTAACACATGACTTTTATTAAGTACTACTATTTTACTAATGTAGAATTATATAGAAGATTTACGGAAGACACAACAATACTACCAAAAATCCCCAAATTCTTGTTCTCTTTTGTAAGAGTGGAGTCATAAACATAACCTATTATTCCTTGAAATTGATTCTCACAAAGAAAAGCATCCACTTGGGCTCTGTTTCCTACCGCGTTCACGATACTATATAGACCATTCTTCAGAAATTAATTTTCCGCGCCACTTAAAGCGTCAATGGCAGATTGGTAATAATACAAACATCGATTATATATCTTTTTTAAGTTGTGATCTTTCGTCTGATCTAGAAAGGTGTCAATCTTTTTTCTTGTCTTATAGGCATTTGTCAATGCTAAGTTGATGGCCTTTGTGTCAATTCATAAGGACTCCTATGAGGATTTAGGCCAAATACTTGTAAGCAAAATCTTGGATTCTTGGATTTGATGCACACTTGGGATAAAGGGTTACTTGTAGTTGGTGTCATGAAGAAAGCAACAATTAGACATAAGAATAGTGTTGAGCCAAAGGAAGAAGAAGATGATGTTGTCATTGTCTAGTTTTGGCTCCTTTTCCTCTTGTGATTGATGAATTTGTAGTAATTTTATAAGGGTGAAATTCAATGTAATCTCAAATGATTGTGTGCATTAATATAAATATCTAAATTATCATCAACTTGATTTAATTTCTATATATATTCATTTTTATGCCATGTTTAGACTTTCCATTTTCATTTAACTTTTTAAAATTTTATTTCACAATATTTTGAGCTTGAATAATTCCCTTCTGTCAAAGTCTTATATTTAAAAGGGAAAAGCAACAAATACACCGCTTAACTTTACCATTTTAGAGCGGTGTTAAAAAAGTAGTGTTATATGCCTTGTCTAATAAATTGTGCATATTTACACTTTTTGTAGAATGAATTTTTAAAAAATACTAAAACTAATATTTTAATTTAAAAAATTACTTCACCTGCTTTCTTTACCCTTTTAGACCCGATTCGGACCCCTCCAACTGAAAAATCTCGGGGAGGTTACATAAATACAACTTTTAAAAATTATAATTACAAAAATTATAACTATTTTCTTAATTACATAATATATAATATATACATTATACATAATTACAAATAATGTCATAAATAACTGCATAATTGTTGTTAACATTGAAGAGGTGGAGGAAATTTTAGTTTTGGAAGAACGGAAGTGGAAGTGAAATCATGGAGTGTTCGAAATTTTATTTTAAGAAAAGATATTTTGGGGGTTACATAAAAATATTAGAGATAAAATTGTAAATGGATTGGTCCAACCAAAAATGCTAATAAGCTGCAAAATCATAAGTTGGGGGTGACCAACTTATGATTTATGACTTATTTTGACTAGTAAACATTTGATTTATAAGTATTTTCATTATTTACCAAAAGCATAGATAAGTTAAAAAATGTTTATAAGCTAGTTTGACCAGCTTATAACCTTAGCCAAACACCATCTAATTCTTTTAGACTTGAACTCATATTCAACTACAAATTCATGCGAAGGAGTTCGTTGATGAAGGACCTAACACAATATTGCCACGTTGGCCTAGGAGTTGTTAAGTATTTCTAGTTTTAGGATTCTATTTTTAGAATTGTATTCAAATTTTATTCTTTTAATTGATTTTTTATCTAACGTTCTTTTAGGGTTTTAGGTTTAAGAAGTATGTTAAATAAATAAATAAGATTACAGTTTATTAAAGATATAAAAGTCGTTCAATATGTGAAGAACTGACTTATATTGCTCCATTAAAGTAACTGATTTTTGAAAATCTTCCGCTAACTATATAAAACTTGCCATTGGCAGCTCAAAATTGATGGCAAAACCAAATAAACCTATCTATGTTAAACTACACTAATAGAGAAAGAAAAAATTGCTCTATGTATGACTTAGTCCACCTCTTCAATCTTGGGGCCTGTACCAGTAGCACCAGCAGATGGAGCATCATCAGCCATAGGTGCACCACCAGCACCTTGGTACATGTTGGCAATAATGGGATTGCATATGCCTTCAAGCTCCTTGATTTTATCCTCAAACTCATCAGCTTCTGCAACTTGGTTGCTTTCAAGCCATGAAATTGCTTTACCGATAGCATCCTCGATCTTTTTCTTGTCTGCTGGATTAAGCTTACCGCCAATCTTCTCGTCGTTTACTGTGTTCTTCATTTTGTAGGCTTAGTTCTCCAATGTATTTTTGGCATCTACTTTTTTCTTGTGTTCTTCATCATCTGCCTTTTACGTCTCAGCATCCCCGACCATCTTCTCAATCTCTTCCTTCGATAGCCTACCTTTTTCATTCGCAACTGTAATCTTTTTCTTTTGTCCGGTGGCCTTGTCCTCGGCGGAAACATTTAAGATGCCATTGGCATCAATGTCAAAGCAGACAGTGATCTGAGGAATACCCCTTGGTGCAGCAGGTATACCAGAGAACTCGAATTTAGCCAACAAGTTGTTGTCTTTTGTCCTTGCTCTCTCTCCCTCGTAAACCTGAATTAACACTCCAGGTTGGTTATCAGAGTATGTTGATAATATCTGCTCTTTCTTAGCAGGAATGGTGGTGTTCCTTGGAATCAGGACTGTCATAACTCCTCCTGCAGTTTCAAGTCCTAGTGATAGAGGGGTGACATCCAAAAGGAGCAAGTCTTGAACCTTCTCATTACCCTCTCCATTAAGAATGGCTGCTTGCACAGCAGCACCATAGGCAACAGCTTCATCGGGGTTGATGCTCTTGCAGAGCTCCTTCCCGTTAAAGAAGTCCTGCAACAACTGTTACACCTTGGGAATTCTAGTTGATCCGCCAACAAGAACAATCTCGTGAACACTGTTCTTGTCCATTCTGGCATCCCTCAAACATTTCTCAATTGGATCCACACACTTCTTGAAGAGTTCCATGTTCATTTCCTCAAACTTGGCACGCGTGATGGTGGAGTAGAAGTCAATTCCGTCATGTAGAGAATCAATTTCAATAGTTGTCTGTGCAGTGGAAGAAAGTGTTTCTCTTCGCCTTCTCGCAAGCTGTCCTCAATCTTCTTAATGCTCTAGGATTACTTGTAAAGTCCTTCCTGTGCTTTCTCTTGAATTCCAGGACAAAGTGACTGACCAATTTGTTGTCAAAATCTTCTCCTCCAAGATGAGTATCTCCTGCTGTGGATTTCACCTCAAAAATTCCCTCTTCAATTGTGAGGAGGGAGACATCAAAAGTACCCCCACCAAGATCAAAGATAAGCACATTTTTCTCACCTACACTGCTAGCTTTTTTATCCAGACCATAAGCAATGGCAGCAGCCGTAGGCTCATTGATAATACGCTTAGCGTAACATTTAGACCAGCAATGACACCAGCGTCCTTAGTAGCCTGACGTTGTGAGTCATTGAAGTACGCAGGTACAGTCACCACAGCATTCTTCACAGTTGATCCAAGGAAAGCCTCAGCAATTTCCTTCATCTTTGTAAGCACCATAGATGAGATTTCTTCCACGGCAAACTGCTTCTCTTCACCCTTGTATTTTACACCAATCATTGGCTTGTCACCAGGTCCAGCAATAACTTTAAATGGCCACAATTTCATGTCACTCTGTACAGTGGGATCACTAACCCTCCTCCCAATAAGGCGCTTCACATCTGCCAATTTGCCAGGTGCAATTAGCTATATCTCTTTCCAAATTTGCTTCACACGTTTGGCTTATCAAGAATCATATCAAACTAATTTTATTTGTTAAAATCGAACTGATATTTTCTTTTGTTCGTCTTTAACAAAATTAAGATGTTCAAAAACTACACAAAAAAACAGTATAAAGTTGCAATTCACAAATAAATCTCTCTGCAAACGATCTAAAACAAAACTGATGCTATATACTAATATACTCACACTGCATGCAGTGCTACTATACAACAAACTAATCTCTCTATCCAAATTTGTTTGGCACTTTAAGTTTATTCAGAACAAAATTTTGACCAACTTTGGGAGTTGAATCGATTAACCAAAACTGATACACACTCATCCTACCTGAGCAGTAATTTCAGCACAAAAGAAACAACTCGACACTGCAAATATATATAAATCACAACAACATCATCGCTCAACAGGTTGAGGGCGAAGCTAGAATTTCTACAACAGGGTGCACCGCAAAAAAAAAAAAAAAATAAAATATAGTAAGTGCGAATTGATCCAAATACTCAAAGTAAATAACTTAATCTTCAATCGTGTACCTCTAATTTTATTATATTATGGGTGACAGCATATAATATTATACCAATTTAAAAAAATATATACATAAAATATTAAGTTTTACGAAGCGATCACAGGTTCATGTGTCCATTTTTTATACATAAAATCCACCCTGTGAACATGAACATTTGTACATATAAACTTAAAATTCAACAATAGTAACAAAAAGAAAAAGCACCGAAAGATGAGATTGAAAGCCGAAAGCTTACCGAAAACAGTGTTGATAGGGTTCATGGCGACCTGGCTCTGAGCGGCGTCACCAATGAGACGCTCGGTGTCAGTGAAAGCAACGTAAGACGGCGTCGTACGGTTTCCTCGGTCATTCGCGATGATCTCTACACGATCATGCTGCCAAACTCCAACGCAAGAGTACGTTGTTCCGAGATCGATTCCGATCGCCGGACCTTCTCCTTTTCCGGCCATTGCTTTTTTTAACTTCCGGCGAAACACAAAGCGCGCATAGCTACTTTGAGAAAGAGATGGATTATTGGAACACAATTGGGCTCACTAAATAATGGGCTGGGCCCAAGGTAAAATAGCTGTGTTTATTGGATCTAGAATGTTCCTTTTGATCTGGACCAAACTTCCTTAGTTGTCGGAGACTTGGTCTAATGGTTGATTTATGTTTCTCATATAATTTTTTTATTTTGCAAATAAAATATTAAATTATTTTTTAATATTGAAATAACTTATGAAATTTAAGACTGTGGATAATTTCCTCATAAAAAATTTTAATTTTCTCAGAAAAAGACTATAATATAGATGATTCACAAGTTGCAAAAAAAATTAAAAAGAATAATTTATTAAATAATTATCTTAAAAAGGGATAACTGATCAAAATTTATATGGTCTAATAATGAATGGAATGTAATGTTTGGGCTCAAATTATAAGTGGGCGTGTTTTTACAAGGAACGATTTTTTATAGTCACTTATAAATTAAATAGAAGAAAATAATTTTTTGAAAAACTTTTTACATATAAAAATAAAAAAAATTATAATAAAATTATAAAATTAAAAATAAATTTATAAACAATTATGGAATCAAATCTCTCTGTGTTAACTAGTTCTAAATCGTTCTTTTGATCTCCAAGTAACGAACGCAAGAGCATTGGTATAGTAGAAAATATTGTTTTGTAAATGTCCTAGGTAGGAAAATCATTTCTTAAACATTTTTCATGTATTTGATCGATCAAAAAAATAAATACCGTATATCATAATTATATATATATCATAGAATATAGTCATTTTGGTGATATTTTGAGTTTCGAAGATTAATAATAACATTGAAGTAAGTGATAAGAGTAACAATAAAAATATTTGCACAGGAAATAAATTTAACCTTCAACAAAAGTAAAGAAATTTTAGTAGAAATTATTTCCTTAAGGAAAAAAGATGTTTTGTGGGTAAAATGAGTGAATGAGATATATATGAAGCACGTGGATAATATATGGATTCATGAACCTGCCATGGACTCTAGTTGGTATCGGAGGAAACTAAATTCTATTAAAGAAGAGATGATGCAGTGGTACTAAAATAGCAGATACATTTTGTCTAACTCTGGGGAATATTCAATGTCCAGAAGCTATGTTGCAATGTTGGGTGAACTTAACAAACTGACAGGTGCTGATTTAATATGGAACTTTGTTATGATGTCTAAACATAGAGTAATCTTTTGGTTGGCACACCAAAACAGATTACGTAAAAAGGATAGAATGGTAAGATTGAATATTAGAGTGGATATTACTCACTGTTGTCTGTGTTCACAGGAGGAAGTGGAAACTCATGTTCATCTATTTGTTGAATGTTTATGGTTTAAGGAAGTGTTGGGACATTTAGCTAGATGGCTGGAGATGTGTTTGCCTAGTCTAAATGTTAAAGAATGTGTAAGATAGATCAGAAGAAGACAATGGAGGCAGGGGAAGAATGAAATAGTAGCTACAGTATGGAGTGCAGCTATCTATCATACTTGGAGAGCTAGAAATGGGAGGATTTTCAGGGAAAAGGAAGTTAATCTCAGCTATGCTGCTGGGCAGATCAAACAGGAAATCAAAATAAGATTGGATGGTATTGGGAGCACAAGGAAAGCTAGAAGATGTAGGGAATGGATAGATAGTTTAATTAGTAAGGAATAAAGTAGTTTGGTTGTTTTTGTTTTGGAGTTTGTAATGTAAACTTTTGTATTTGTACAGTTTTGTTGGTAATGGTAATATTTCACAGTTTATTACCAAAAAAAAGTTTCACCTCTCTTTTATTTTTATTATTTATAAAGGTAAATAAATTTTAGTTATCATTAATGAAATATTTTTTAAATTATAATTTAGAACTCATTTACTATATAAATAAATAATATTTTAGAAATTTATTATAAAAGATGTCTCTATTTTTATTAATTAGTTTTTGTGTTACCTAATTAAAATATGTAAGTTGTTACTTTCTGATATTTTTTTTGAAATTTTGGTTATTACTAATAAAATTAAATTATCTTATTCTGCAAATTTATTTTCATTATAGAATATTATTAATTTATTTTTCTATAGGTAAATTTGTTACATAAATTTTTTTTTTTAAAAAGTATCTTAATTTTAAAGAAGAAAAAAAGAATAAAAATTGATGGCGTAAGAGTAGAACAGAAATTTTAATAAAGAGGAAAAATATATATTGTGCAAAGTTGAGGAAAAGTCTAATTTTAAAGGAAAGTTGAAGGATGAAAATAATTTTCACCCTAACTAACCACATGTTTGAAATACAATTTTTATACATACTTTATAAAAATTTGTACACACTACATATTTTAAAAAATATAATTTTTATACATATTTTTATGCATGCTTTATTAGACTTTATACATATCTTATTAAATTTTGCATACCTTCTGATATAAAATTTACACAATTATATACATATTACATACATAATTTACATAGTTTTTTTCCCATAAACCTAACACACACACACATGTATGTTCATGTGCGGAGCCATCTTAGGCGAAGGGTGATTTAGTGTATATCCTTCACCGGAAAATTATTCGGTGTACAGAGGTTAAATATTAGTTATTATAAGTGTATGCTTAATTTTGCATACTCTTAACACAACTAAAAAAAAAATTTTACACACTCTTCGCTAAATTTCTGACTCTGGCCCAATATATATTATAATTGCTACATATTTTTCTTATCTTTGATTTTCTAAATTTAATGTTACAAATACCATTCAATTAAATGTCATGTTCAATATCTTCATCCGGATTTGCACCCAAACTGCTTATAATAGAAACCTATCAAGTACCATCTTCTTCTTCCATCAGTACTTTCTTTTATTTGACAAAGACACCGTCTCTATCTGCATTATTATTATCAAGAAAACACATGGTAATAAAGTAATATGACCCCCCACCCCACCCCCTACCTCAATGAACATGATGACTTGAATAAACAACTTGACAAAGACAACTGAGATATTTTACAACTAATTTAATCCAATTTAGCATATGCTTCTATATACTAGTGGGTTTTCAAGTTCTCTACTGTTAATATTCGTACAACGGAAGGTAAGAGTTTTAGAACCTCGACCCATCATTGTTTTGAGCTTTAGAATTGTTTTTAAGGTAGAACTCATCATTTTTGGCTTTCTTATATCGTCTTCTTGCCATTTTTTATTTGAGATCATGGTGAGCTTTGTGAGTAGTAGCTTGGTAGTAAACTTGAGAGGGTTTGAACGAGGCATCTTGTAATGACAAGGAAATCAGAGTAAGGTATATTAGGTCTAAACCTTCTGTTGGTGAAATTACACTTACAACTGAAAAAACAAAAATGAAGAAAATAAATATCTTCATGATGAGGCGCAGATATCTCGCTCTCTTTGAGGAGATTCAAGCCCACTGCAGCAAAACTTTACCGGTCCAGTAGTAATCTTCTCGACTTGTCCCCTCCAGGATACAACAACCCAGCAACACTGTATGACTCAACAAACTCTGGACAAGTGTTGAGTCCAAAGCTCCACAAAAAGAAAACCTTCCTTTAGCTAAATAAAAACTTTCTTTTACTCACTTTCTTTCACTCTATCTTTTATCTTCTACTCCAACACAAGATAAGACTACCACTATTTATAGGTGAAGAATTCTTCCTTGTAATGAATTGGAAGAATGTGGGTAATAAAGTGGGTAATTTATGGAAGAATTATGCCTTAGAGGTTACATAGGTTACACAGATTACAAGGCATAATGAGGTAGAATAATAAAATGGAGGTTATGGAATAGTAAAGCTCACATTAATCATTATGAATAAATAGTTTTATAATATTACAATGTCCTAAACAAAATTCCAATGTCTTCTTTAGTAAGTTTCTTAAATCGTATAATCGTTATGGCTTGTTTATCGTTGCCATTTTACTCGTAGCCATGTTTGTTTTTGTTGGTTGTTGGATATATATATATATATATATATATATATATATATATATATATACTTCCATTGTCAGGATTAGAAACCTATTAGTAGTGACCTCATGTTAGATACGACGTAAAGATTATTCGTATAGGTAGCTCATTGCTAAAATGATTGCCTTCGGATTACTTGTCTGTAATGGCTTCCTATAAGGCTATTGTGGTTAGCTGTAGAGAATTGTACTCTGTTATTAGTAGCATTATATTCAGATAAGGCATATAAACCATACAGATTGGTCGCTTATGCCTCCAGGCTACTATGATTAGGTTATGTTGATTATCTTCGAGTTAGTAGCCTATTGTGGCTTCTTAAAAAGACTATTGTGGAAGTTACAAGGTATTGTACCTGATTGTTAGCAAACTCACATTTTGATAGAACGTATTGATTATCGCATAGGTCGCTTAAAGTCACATTGCTTGTTTCTAGGCTATACAACTGTGTGTTGCCTTATGGCTGTTTGGTTAGTTGTAGAAACCTGAGTTGTGCCTTTAGGGCTATATACAGGTTGCCTAAGTGGCTATTGAAAAGTGTGTCAAGCATGTGAGGCTATATTATGCTCGCAGAGCGATGTGATGTCTAAATGACTATATTGAGACTTGTAGAGCCATATTGAAATATGTCTACTCACTGACTTTTCTGATGCTTGGAATGGCATTACTAATCCCCAGAGGAGCATTGTATGCCGATGATACTAATACAGGAATCTTGTGTACTCAGAACACAGATTGCCTATGGGGCTAGGGTTTTGCCAATAGGGATATACAATTTGCATTGTTCCTTCGAGCTTATGAGAGCTCGGGTAGATTGTTGATTGTTGTTTCTGCTTGCTAGACTTATGGGAGTCACATAGGTTGTTGTTTGATTATTGATTGTATGTTTAGACTCAGGAGCAGGTAAGTACGTTCAGACGGTTATTGATTCCTTTTCTTGATTACTTCTAGTATATTATGATACATGCTCATTTATTTTGTTACCTTACATACTCAGTATATTATTTTGTACTGACGCCCAGAGCTCGGGGGCTCTACGTCCTTGCATGCAATATCTAACAAACAGGTAAGCCAAGCTCCTCAGTAGCCTAGCGGAGTTCAGCAGATTGGCTAGCTCTATTTCTTTCGGAGTTGCATATTCAGAGGTTTATTAGTCTTTATTGTACAGTTGATGGGTAGGTTGGGACCCTATTTCGACCAAGTATCTATTCTTAGAGGTTTGCAGACCTTGGATTGTATAGTGGTTCATTGGTTGCCTTGTCGTTCATAGACACCAGGTGTCCTTTTCAGTCTACTTAGTTTTTTGTGACTATAGATATAATGGTAATCTTGTCAACCCATATAGAATATGTATCTGTTGGGCTAGTTGAGTTACCGTTCCAGGGCTCTCTATTGTAGCCTTTCCGTCCAGGACTTCTTTAAGCCAAGATATACTTGCGTGTTTATTATCTTATATGTTGTTGGTGTGCATCAAAAGTGTACATGTCCAGCTAGATCGGCTCAAGGTCCAGTGTGGTATTAGGTGCTAGTCACACCTCCGGAGGTTGGGGTGTGACAACCATATATATAAATATCCGTGAATCTCACCCTCATAAAGAGTTATTTACATACGTTGCTTTCATTACAAGTTGGATTGTGTAATGGAAGAAGAAGATCTCAAACTTTTGGGGAGTGCTTGAAACCCTAAGCTTATCCTGAAACTGTTTGATGCTCGGTTTCATACTTTCAGAGTTAGATGGGCTATCGTCATGGTATTGGTCTTTCATAACATGCGACTCCAAATATTTTATGAGTAAGATCACTCTTTTTTTTTGGTCAACTAACACATTTTATTGCTACACCCAAGACTGAGGTCACATCACACTCAAGTAACAGAACCAACAATGACCACCCATCCCAACTATACTAGTCTCTCCCTCTGCTTTTCTATACAATTCCTACTACATATAAAGTTGTTCTATCCATTTTCTACTTTTACATCTTTTCTTCCTATTTAGTATAAGAAAAATTCTCACTTTGCTTTCCTGTTGTATGCGCTTGAGCATCAGGTGGGGACTGGGTACCCTATGGATCCATAAGGCCTTATTCCTAGCACTCTAGATATAGTATATTAATGCAACCAGTATTTCCCAGATGAGCCCTCTACTGATCCTGCCTTTTGCTCTTCTAGCCATCCTTTTCCATAATCCCGGCATGTCAGTATTACAACTCTATATCTTCAGCTAATTGAGAACATCTTCTAAACAAGTTCTTGAGTAGATACACTCAAAGAACAAATGTTCAATAGTTTCAAGATAGCTTCCACACAGGGTGCATAATCTATCTTGGCATATCCCCATCTCGAACAACCTCACTCTTATTAGCGGTCTTCTATGCATAGCCAGCCAGTAGATGAAGCTATATTTGGGGGTATTCACCTTGTTCTACATAGCTCTCCACCAAGGTTTCTGAATCCCTTCCTCTAGCTTCCAGTGGTATTTGCTACTGATGGTATATTTATCAGTCGAGGACAGCCAAACATTGCCTCTATAACTAGTGTCCAAACTTGTCTCTAGTGCTATATATTTTCTTCTAGTACCAACAGCTATCCTGGGGAGGGGCGTAATGCCACCAATCTAACCTCTCAAATACACATTGTTGATCCATTTAACCTAAAGATTATCATATTTACTTGCTATATTCCAAACATATTTGGCCACTGCTACCTCATTCTATACTACACAATCAGTGACCCCCAAACTTCCTTCCTGTTTTGGTTAGCATGTTACATCCTAAACTATTAGAGGGGCTTTGGATGAGTGCAATTTCCCACACCAAATGAAGTTTCTACAAACAACTGTAATGTCCTTGAGAACTCTCTTAGGCAATAGGAAAATAGTTGACCAGTAAGAGTTCATATGCATGAGAACTAAGTCCACTAACTGTACTCTGCCTGCATAGGATAAATTTTTGATCCACACATTTTTATCCACCAATTTTCGCAGTTTACAGCGGATAACCTCTTTGATGATATAGGCATTCCCAAGTATATAAAGGGAAGCTTGTCTTTTGTGTATCCAGTCAGTTACAAATGTCCTTCATAACCTGTTTTCCATATTTGGATTGGATATATTAGAGTTTGCAGTATTGGTACGAAGTCCTGCAGTGTTTGAGAATGTTCTTAGGCCCCTCAACATTAGCACAATGGAATTAAAGTCGCCTTTACAAAAAATCAGCATGTCATCTGTAAAGCCCAAGTGATTCAGTCTTAATCCCTTGCATTTTGTATGGAAATCAAACCCCTCCTAGATGGCCTCCCACGACATAATCCTGGTAAAATATTTCACACAAATAACAAATAATAGAGGAGATGTAGGATCCCTTTGTCTCATCCCTTTAATATTTCCACGGAGTCCTCCATTCAATGCAATTTTATATTGGTGTGGTAGAGACACTTTCCATTAACCATTTAATGAACTTACATGAAAAGTTCAATCCATAAAGCATTTCCTCCACAAAACCCCATTAAACAGAGTTATAAGCTTTTCTTAGATCAATATTTATGAGATAACTTCTAATTGTATGTTTTCTGTTGTAAAGACCTACCAAATCCTAACAGATTAGGATATTCTGAAAATAGTTCTACCAGCAACAAATTCACTTTGATTACTAGTTATGATCTCAAGTTATAATATCTTCATTCTTGAGCATAAAATTTTGAATATAACTTTGTATATAGTATTGCCCAAGATATGGACCTATAATCCCCAACAGTTTTAGAGTGTGATCCTTTTGGAATCAATATTATCATTATATTATTTATTTCTTGCAGTATTTTCTATTATTAAAGAACTCCATGACACCAGCTACCAGATCATTTCCCACTATATCCCATCCATCTTTGAAGAATTGATTACCATAACCATCTAGCCCTGGGGATTTATCTCCTCTATCCCTTAGAAGACTTGTTTCACATCTCTATCAGTGAATGGTGCCTCTAGCATGGCTCTTTGATCCTCAGAAACTACTGGCCCTCGTCTGAATATCGCTATTAGTTTGTTGCCTCTCCATGTTTGTCGTCCCCAGTAACTCAGTGTAATACTCCATAAAGGCCTTACTAATATCTTCCATGCCTGTTATCTATTCCTTCTCCTTGTCCTTAACAGTGAAAATTCTGTTAGTACTCCTCCTATCCTTTAGGAAACTGTGATATAATTTTGTATTTTGGTTACCCTCTTGAATCCCCCTTATCTTGCTCCTCTTCTTTAGGAACTGCTCTCTAGCTTGAGTTTCATGGTACAGTTCCTTTGCCCGTTTAATATTTTCATCAATAAGTTCTATGTTGCTAAGCCCCTGTTGGATCCTCCTTTGACACTGAATTAACGTGTTCATGGCTTAATCTGCTTGTGTTTCGATATCACTAAACCCCTCCTTATCAATATTTTGCAACACTGCTTTGTGTCTATTAAGTTTCCTTGTTGTAATATTTTCCTTTATGTACTAGCAGTTATGCAATTGTTTCTCAATCTTGTTTATGAAATCAGGAGCATTACTCCACATATTAAAATACAGAATTGCTTTGTCCTAATAGTTGTGTCCTACTCCTACCTGATGATAGCAGGCAGTGGTAAAAAAGTCCTTCAGTCATAAAGTGCACCTCAGAGGCTGGAAACAATGCATTTAATTAAAACTCTGTGAAATTTTACTATACACCCTATCAGTATCAGGTTGTTTATTGTTCCATGTAAAGAAATCTCCAGAATAGTTCAGGTCCTGAAGCCCACAACTACCAACACATTGCTTGAACTCTCTAATTTCTGACATTGTTACTGGTCTTCCCATTCTTTCATCATTGTTGTGAACATTGTTAATGTATCCCATTACTTCCCATGCCCCATTAATGTGGCCACACAGTTCTTGGATATCCCTCCACAAACTTTTTTCTTAAAGCTTAGTCATTAAAATCGGACATCATAGTAACATTAAATTTTTGTCCAGTCCCTCTGTGATTGACCAACATTTGTATCATTTGGCTTGTAATATGTTTTCTATCAACATCAAATATATAAGGTTTCCATAACGCCCATCAAGTAGAGAGGCTCAGCCATTACAAAGATTAAGAGAGGCTCTCTGAGCCTTGACCCTCTTTATCTTAGCTTCTGAGAGTCCAAACAGGCCAACCTTAGAGTTATGCATGAACAAGTTCATCTCCTGTTGTTTGTTGACCCTTCTTAGACCCCTGGCGTTCCAAAATCCCAGGGTTTGTACTTGGATCCTTCCTACATGTATTAGGATAAGCACTTTGATTCTGTCGTTCATCATTACCTCCAGTATTCTGCAGTACCTCAAAGGAATCTGCAATGCTTGTGTTGTGGTGCTGCCTTATGTACTTTGATGGGGATCCACCCTTCATTTTTTTTTCTGAATTTGTGTCCCTCGTACCCTTATTGACTCTATGTTCCTTTTGTCATTTACTACTGTATTCTGCATTAACTTCTCGTTAGTTTCCATATCCCCTTGGTTGTCTCCTACATTCAGTGGTGTCATGGACAAATTTTTTGCACATTATTGGTTTCCATTCGTATTCTATTACTTGCTCTACTATTTTCTACTCCCCATTCTCAAACATGACTTCAGAGAGGTATTTTTTATGCGGAGGCATTTCTACTAATACCCTAGCATATGTCAACCTCTCTGTGTGTGGGTAGTCTTATCTGCTTTCAGCGGATTACCAACCATCCAACTATCTTAGTAAGGCTGATTTCCCATAGTATTTGATGTCCAGTCTAACCATCCTAATCCAAATACTCCTTCCGTTTCAAAATAAGTGGTGCTTTTAGCTTGAGTACACCCCTTAAGAAAACTACTTATTCCTAGACAGAAAAATATATTTTTACCCACTTACCCCTAATAAATATCTTGAAAAAGATATAACTCTTTAATATTTTCTTGATTAGGTAAAACTCTCTCCACTTAAATAAGGGTAAAATTTGAATAACATCATTAATGTCTTCTTGTTAGGTAAACCAAACACTTATTTTGAAATCTTATCCACCTTTTTCGTACTAACCTCAATATCGGGTCTCCACAACTTCACCAGTATAGGCTTTTTATCAAATATCTATACTCCTTGTTCCACTGTTGTACCTCTATCTCTTCACTGCGGAATCTCACCAGAAAAACGTCTTTATTAACTTGTGCAACTTTATCAATTGTTAGGGGGGTTAAACACCAACACACAACAAAATACTGTTGTTCCCCAATATGCAATCTCATCACAAATGTCATCCATTGTAATTTTAAGCATTCGCCTTACTCTGTTCATCACCTGTTCAGTCAAACCCGCCATCTAATGGTGCTGGACCAACACTTCGACTCCATGAATTGTTCCTATTTGTTAGGGTTTTGGGGATTATTAGATTTGCTATCCAGTCCTGTCTCTGCCTCCACAAGATCAACCCACGACGCCTTTCGTAAGCTCTAATTTCCCTGGATTTGCTTCGCTGAGGTTTGATTCTACTTCATTGTACTGCTACTACATCCTACTGGAGTACTTGCTGGTGTATTCAAAGTTGATTTATAACTCAATTGCAATGGAGCAATACCTTGAAAAACGTTTAGTGGTCGTTTTGATAGAGTGCGAGTATTAGCTTCGTGTATTATTAATATCTTGTTTGGTACACTTTTTCAATCTATTATAACTAATACTCTATTTGGTATTATGTTATGTCTAACTAATGCATAAAAAATCATGGCATTAGTAATGCAATGGTTGTTAATGCATGCATTAACATGGTTAAAGATATAATTTTCCCTCAAAACCTTTTACACGTTCTTTCTATCTTATTTGTGAAGTAAAAAATAATTTTTTCAATGAATATTATTTTTAACACACTAAATCAAACAATACATAAGAAACAACATCAATATAACTAATGCAAGCATTACTAATACACCTTATTCAGCATTATTCTTATACAGCCCTACCAAACTACCACTTAAGTTCTTAGTCTTCTTTGGATCACTCGATTAGGTTATGCCATTCTTCCCCATATCAAAACCTTGGTTCCCTCTTTGGATCGTTGTCCCCCTCCCTCCAAGCTTGGATTTTTCAGCTTTCACTGAGAGGATATCACATGGTTAGGGAGAGAATTACAATTACTACAACAATAATAACATATCCAGTATATTTTCATGTAAGTGATGAGATCACTCTTACCGGCTATGTTCAAAGATAAGATCCAACATTTCTCTGCTAAACTTATGAGAATTCTAGACAATGAAGTCGAGAAATATGAAAACTAAATAAGAGTACTCCTAAATAATAAAGCTAAGAGAGATTCAAGGGACTAAGAGACATATAGGGGTGTGTAGACTATAGAGGGTTACTTGAGAGATATGACAGATTCTATTGAGTCCAATGTCCATATGGATGGTGGAATGGGGATTTGATCTTTGTATATGGTAAGTGGTGAATGCTCAATAAAATTAGTGGTTTAAGGTCAAATTTTAATGAAATATATTTACTTTTTAAGAAATAAAATTATATATTTTTTTATTTAAAGTCTATATTTTTAGTTTTATGAGATGTATAGTTAATAATTCCTCATAAATGATTTAATTTGTCCTAAGACATCGATCTTAGGTATTAGAACTTGATTAATCAAAAAGTTGATAACTTTTAAAAAATTTCAATATATTTGTTGTAATGACTGAAACTTAGAGAAAAAACAAAAACAATGTTTATATTTTTATTAATCAACAAATTAAATTTAATTATTTCTAATGACGTAGGACAATGCAAAACTAAATATTAAAGAATCAACTCTGTCTCAGCTCGAGCTGGACTATTTTTAACAAAGCTTGAGTGAGCTCGACTAACTAAACTTGATGTTATAAGAAATTCGGTTGAACTCAACTCTGTTAGGCTCGGCTCGGCTTAGGCTCGACGCCTAAGCATATACTCAGCTCGGTTAGGTATTGTACACTCTCCAACTAGCAGGCTTGAACACTTGGGTCGAGTCCCACATCAATTGTAGGATGGGGACTTGGTCTTCCTATGATATGTTCTTTGACAATCCTCACCCCGTAAACTAACTTTTAGATTGAATTAAATCAAAGACCTTTCTTATTAGTCTGAGATAAACAGATGTTAAATCACCTAGGAGAGATGAGAGGATGAAAGATTGGAAAAACGAAGAGAAAAGTGCAATCGTAATTTATAAGACATTTCTGATGATCAGTCTTCTAAAATTTTAAAATATACGTCAAATTATATAAGTAGATGTGCCTCAGATTAGTTAATTTCTAATGTACATCGATAGAAAATAATATAAATAAATAAATTATTTATTTTTTAATTAATTTTTTATAGAATTAATTAAATAATAAATAATTTATTTATTAAAGTAATTGTTATCCTTATGAAAGAAATATACCTATACTCAATAATTATACAAAAGCAATGAACACAAGACATGTATTCTTTGCATGCTTTTCTATTATTTAACCATAGATGACTAATATTATATATATATATATATATATATATACACAAGTATGTATGTATATTTCTACCATTATAAATACAAAATGAATTAAATCATATTTACCCAAAAAGGTTATAAATCATTGAACTGTCAAATGCAAAAATTGAACATTTGGAGTCTTCTGCACCACATTATGATGTCATACCAAAAGAAGTGTGTCTGAAATTAAAGTATCCTATGGACTTGGTTCCAGAATATTATTTATGTAACAGTCTGTTTTTTATAGTTACTCATAAAAATAATAATCACGTCTTTATATATTTAATAATAATTTGATTATAACTTTTTATAATAGTACAAAATATTTAAAATCAATTCAAATTATAATTTATTTATTTTAAATTTTATGTTCAGTCAAACATTATCACACAGATTAAATGAAAAGTATCAATTATCACCATAAATTATGCCAACAAATAGCAAGTAATAATTGGGACAACATAATGTAGCATGAGATGAGTGCATGTGCTTTAGCTACCAAAATTAACACACTTTTTTTGTCAAAAGAACAATTTTGTAAATATTTTTGTTCTATTCATGTCCATTTAAATTGTACTGTAATGATTAAAGGAAAAAATTATCTTTATGTAAAATCAAGCAACTTCATGAATATCAAAGTAACAATATTATTGGGATGAAATAGTTTAAAATATTTTTAATATAATGTGATACTATTCATTTTGAACTACACTCATAAGATTTTCTTCACAAAGGTCTCACGTCTTTAACAGTATTTAAGTTTTATAAATAGCTTCTTCTTTTTTTTATTTTTCATGTGGAACTTTGTTCATATATACTGAACAATTTTTTTCTTAAATTAAATTTCACGTGACTCATTATTGTTCCTACGCTGAATTGGAGATTAATTGTGAGTTACTCACGTCATTCGAATATTTATAACCATCAAAGTCCAATTGCTTCTTCTTTGTGTGTGTATCTCTCCAAACTATGACTAAAAATAGTAAACCGGTCCATAGACGGACAAAGGCAATAAGTTGGAGCCCACACCATTTGTTATCCCCACACCTGTCCTTCCAAATAATTAGTTCTTTAGCCTAATTAAATTATGATATTGTACGCTTTGAGTCAACTCTGTGCAGTTTTTTCTCAAAAGGTCTCATGCTTTCCCCTCTACATTTCAATTGAGATTTTGGTCACACACCAACAAAAATGACTGCCAATTGACATGCTCTATTTCATTTTATATACCTGTCTCAGTTTATATAACTAATCTTCTAAATTAAATTGAATTAGACTAACTCGATATTTTAAATTTGATTTAAATATTTAAAAATTATATGAAAAAAATACTATATGCTGTCATTCATCTCATCCCAATATAATGAAAAAATATATTTTTAAAATATTAATTAAAATTTACGTATAATTTAAATCTCAAAAAGTAAAAAATAATATAAAATAAAATAAAATAAAGGGAGTAACACTCTTTTTTAAAGTTTTTCCAACAAAACAAAAAAGAAAACGGACACTCATTTTTATATAAGAAAATTTTTTAATTTTAAACTTGTGTACTTTACTCTTAATGAAAGGTTCTTACAAGCATAAAAATATCATGGTATATTTTAGGCTACACCTCCTACAAGTTATAATGGGACTTTGATCAACAACAACATATTCAATGTGATTTTATTAGGTGAGATTTAAAAAGAATAGGATATACGATAAATTTAATTCCTATCTCGTAGAGGTTGAATGTGATTTTACTAGGTGAGATTTAAATAGAGTAGGATGTAAGCAAAACTTATTTCTGTCTCGTGAAGATAGATAAGTTGCTTCCAAAAAACCCTTAGCTCAAGTAATTGCTCATAACAAAACAATATTTAAAATAACATACAGACATAACAAATAATAACGAAATTATCACATAACATTCAGAAAAAAGAAACAGTACGACATAAAAAATAATGCATAACCGAAGTAAAGAACAACATGCATTAATAAAAATCGAAGAGCATAAAACTACACGAATAGTACTAACGCTATAAGCATGCATGAAGATCACGCTCGACTATTTAATCATCTATCCTATTCATCGATCTTCAAAATCCCTTATCTAAAGTCATGTCCTCCGTAAGCTAAAAATATACCATAATCTATTTAATCACCTCGTCCCAATACGGTATGCAGCAAAAATGTTTGTCTTCCTTTTTTTAAAAACTTTGTGAGCAGTCAAACAACACCATATACAAAGAAAATGAATAGAGTACCTTAAAAACAAAATAAATTAAGAATCCAGAAAGTTTACAAGCAATTTTACATTTTCTACCTGAACTTAATACAAAGGTGGTTTTTTGTTGTACTCTTGGCTATAGATGAAAGATGTAAAACAGCAACAGTCATGCATTGGTAATTGTTGAAAAGAAATAAAAGATCCATCTTTTTCTTCATTGAACATTGTTGAATTTGATGAAGATTTCATTACAGAATCTTGGAACAGAAACCCCATTACCAATTAAGGACATTTCTTTTCTCATGAGCTTCCTTCAATTAATCTCCTTATAAGTTTCTCCTCAGCATACCTCAAGCACTTGAAGTTTGGTGGGGGTGAAGTTTTTAGAGTTTTGATTTCAGATTGGAAGAGAGGCTGAAACTTTAATGGCTGGTGAAGATAGAGGAGTGAAATCAATAAGGGTAAGGCCACTCAAGCATCTGCTTTAATAATGGATTTTCTTTGCTCTGCTTCTTCAATTAACCTCGTTATAAGTTTCTCCTCAGCATCCCTGCAACAACTTAAACTTCGGCAGATGTGAAGTTTTGAGACTGAAATAAGAGTAAGGCCATTCAAGCATCTGCATTAGTAATAACTTTTCTTTTCTCTGCTTCTTCAATTAATCTCCTTATAAGTTTCTCTTCGGCATCCCTCAAGAACTTGAACTTTGGAGGTGGTGAAGTTTTCAGACTTCTGATTTCAGATTCAAAGAGAGGATTGAAACTGAACTCTTGGGAGTTGTAAGAATCAGAAGTCTGGGAGTAGTTAACCGGGGGTGAAGATAGAGGGGTGAGAACAAGGGTATGGTCACTCAAGCTTCTGGTTCTAGAACCTTTTCTGCTTCTATCACCTCTGGATTTCCCGTCATCAGATTCCAAATCCTCCTTAGATTCCTCTTTAATCGTGGACAGGAATCTAAAGTTGTGCAACCTCATCAGCTCCGACTCCGGACTATCTTCTTCTCTGTGTCCTTCCAATCTTATCATCGTATGGGACGATGACTCCTCACTGTCTTCACCAAATCCTTTCAGCAACAAATCATTGTTGGTCCCTAGCTCCAAATCTTGATCTTGATCATTAGTTTCTTGATTTCTTGAATTTGTGGTTACTTCTTGAGTGCCAATTTTGCTTAAAGAACAAGTTTTCTTCCAGCAGAAAAGGGAACAGAGCTCACTACCATAAGTTGATCTTTTTGAGATTCTTTTTCTCACCCACAACAAGTAGTACAATTCTGCAGCAAATCCCATCACCATGCAACCAAAAAGGAAACTCAAACCAATACCTAAACCACTAAAAGATGCCATTTTTTTCCCCAAGAGGAAATCAGATCCAAAATCAGCACACTGTAATTGCAAAAACAATGCTATATTCAGCTTCTAACACTCAAATCTACTGAAAATCAAGAAACCCATTGAAGAATCTATCCTCAATTTTAGCTTGAAATTAGCTAAAAAGACCAAGCAGGGGATCCATTTTCTTCTTGGGGTTCATTTTCTTGAAACCATCACATGATTTCTTGAGGAAAAAAAAAAGAGATCTAAAATTGCCAGCAAATTTATTGCTCTAGGGAGGAAATTGAGAGTCCCTTTAAGGAGTTTGGAGGCATTTGCAGAAAATGAAAGAATGGAAAGCTGTATATCTGTAATTTAGTTGCTCTGTTCTGATTTACGTTGATACTATCGATATTTAAGGAGTTAACAAGAAAAATATATATATTTTTGAAAATGGTTCCTTAAAAAAATTAAAATATTTTGAAATTATTAAGGGCCCATTTGGAGTTCTAATTTTAAATTTGTGTTTGTTTACAGTATTTGAATAAAACTTTGACTTCAATTTTTAATTTCAATTTCAAATTTCAAATTCATCTTAAAGATAATATTTCAATTCTAGATTTGTGATTTTTCAAATTTTTTATTTTGTCACATAAAATAAAACATATTGCAACTCCGTGTGTTTTTTTCTTCTTACATGTCTTTTCTTTTTTTTTCTCTTTTTTTTTTTTAACTAACTTCCTTCTTTTTTTTATTTGCTTCAATGCCACATCACTTTCATGGAGGAAATGATATTCCATGGCCGGTTACAATTTGAATAGAAAATATTTGATTAAATAAAGATTTCTTCTATTATTTTTACGGATTTCATGTTTTATTTTGTTAATCTCATGTTTAAAAAATCATATAACTAAAATGTAATGTGTTCAAATATAAAATATATTTTTTGTGTATCGAGACATGTCTTAAGAGATCGTTTAGTACGTGGAATAAAGTGAGATATCTCAAAATTTAAATTGAGATTAAAATTATATTCTATTTGATTGAAAGTATAAATTTAATCCCAGTCTAACTGGATATTCCACTTTATCTCATCCAACTTAGTATTATTTTATCTTACCTAAAAAATTAGATAAAACTAATCTCAAAATTGTAATCTCGAGACTATAATAATTCCAAAATAACTTTTTTCGCGAATCAAACGAGGCTTTAAATATTAATAGATACGTTGGACTCTAAGATAAGTTATCTAATTAAAAAATTGGGTAAGTTTTTATGACTCATATGGTGTATTTGCCAATATGTATCTAGCAAATATATGGTGTTTTATGTACGTACGTGCAAAATGGCCAGGTTAAAAGGAGTCACGAGCTCTGGGGTTAGCTCACATGGGTTGGCAAACGAATGCATTTAAAGTAAGGGAAAGGTAAATTAGGTTTTTTTTGGACCCATGAGACATAATTTTAGCAATCACCTAATGTATCGAAAAATCAGGTTTTTCAATCAACTAACAAGAAGTAAAATGTGAAATGTAATGATCAGTATAAAGAAAAATTTCTTATTTAAAAGAGTAAAAATTTAACTTACGACCTGACTATATAGAATTTACCTCAAATCTCCACTAAAAAAATTGAATAGTTTTAGATTATAACTCTATAACAAAAGGGACTAAACATTAGTACCTTTTCCTTACAATTCTCCTAATTGTACCTACCCCTTTGAAGACTCTTCCCTAGTCCTTTACAACTCAATCAACAAACATCTATTAAAAACCATCTACTGAAGTAATTGATAGGTTACAACCCACGGACACAAGATTCAACCTTAGAGAACTAAAGCAACAACGTCCGTAGAAACAAGTTCTCTTCGTTGACAGTTTGAATCTCATAAAATACTCCTTATCACAATGACTATATTTGCTAGGAATAAATCTCAATCCGTGAGAATAACGTCCAAGATAATTACATTAATGTGATGTTTTATATAGGAATATGGAAGGTAGAATTTCCCTTGACCGCTCAAAATCCCATATACAGTAATGTGGTTAAGGAATTCAATTTTAATTGAAATTGATTTTTTTATTTGTTTCGACCTCCACACTTTTTTCTCCTATTTTCAAAACTCTTTCCATATATGCAAGTGTAGCAATATTTTTATGTTTGTACTCGTTTAACCCATAAACCCAGTCCTTAAAAAGTCCTTGCACTTGAAATTTAATTTGCCACTTCTGATCAATAGTGTCTGCTACGAACCTAATTTTTTCAGTGCCTATGTAATATTTTTCAACCTCCAATTTTTTTAAGAGACTTGCTAAAAACCTAATTCTTATGCATGTAATATTTATTAATCGTCGAAACTTGAATTCATCACTAACTAAAATACGTAAACATCTGTTAATTTTTTTTGGCTAGGTAACAACATTTAACCAGCCAACTAATTGACATTGTCACAAAGTTAATTACCCTGTACAAAAAGTGCACAGTCAAACATCTTTCATCCATAATTATACTATATAGTATATATATTAGATATTGCTTTTAAAATTTGAACTTTTAAATTCACTTAAGGAGGTGTATCTAATTATCATCGTATTATATAATATTTTGAGCTTGGATGTATACATTTATATTTACGTATTTTAAAAAAATGTATATAATAGCTTAGAAGGCGCGAATCTATGTAAATCTAAAAAATTTCCTAAACATCGTTATAAAAAAATTTAACGATATGTACATTTATTGGCCAACTTTAGCATCCACCAAAAGGTAGTGCATGCATTTAGTTTAATTTTAGCCCTTTGGTTCTACTTGAATTATGTGTATGCCACCAATAATACTTGGCTGAAAATATATTGAACAATTTATTGTATTTTATATATATCCTCGATATATATAATTGCATTTAGAGTAAAATAAATAAAACTACCTCCTAGGCCTTAGGTTAGAAAACAATACCCTCTTCATTTTTTGAATGAATCAACAATTTTTTTAATAAAGGCAAATTCAGAATTTGAAGATAATGAGAGAGTTATTATAGACGGATGCACGTTAGTCGAAGTAGTGTCGCATGACACCAATATTGCTCTGTCGAGAAATATTGTTAAACACACATAAAATTCAACCTTGTTAAATATGAATTAAAAGAGAAAATTTAATATTAATTGACTCTGTGGTTTGATAAGGCAAGCATTAAATTAGTCACCAAATCAGCTTTTGTATTTCAAGATGTCTAATGAAAGATATGAATCTTATTCAGAATAATACAATTAGATCGATCAAAATTATATTATATTATATATATATATATATATATATATATATATATATATTTTAAATATTCTTAACGAATTTTTTAATTTCACCACTGAATGAAAACTTTATTTTAGAAGAAAATGGAACCATAAACCAGAAATAAATTCGTTATCCTCTTTTCCTTTTTCCGCCGAACTAATTAATTAGATCAAGAACTGAAAATAATTAAATTGGCCTTATCAATTTTTGTCCAAGTTAGTAGTTCAATTTGTACTCTTTGAGTCTTTATGATGGAGACTACTCTATTGTTTATGCCAATTTTTTAGGTTGCTCATTTAGTGATGTTGCAAGGAAATTAAATTTAGGAAACAAAGGAATTTAAAGTTAGTGAAACAAAGTGTGTCATGTTTTAATTACATTAATGTTTTTGAGTTTTTGAGTATTCATTTGATATTGATTTCTCTGAGTTGATTTTTCCTTATGGTTATTCAACTAATAATTAACTTAAAAAGTCACTTTCTTTGTTAAAAAGAATGTGATTTTTTGAGATAGTATAGTTAAGTGGCCAATGAGAAATAACCTCCTTGATTTTCACAGTTGGTTAGAAACAATGTATATAATTCGGCGACTAATGCACGTATTGAAACTCGATATATTAGCACATAATTTGCCACTATTAAAGTTTTATGACCAAGAAATCGCGGGGTCAATAATAAAATATTAGTTATAATTTAAATAAAAGAATATAACTGTAACAAAAAAAGAACGGATGATAATGATAAGCTATATTTTATTTATAGTTGAAAATCTTTTTTAAGTCATGATTGATTTAGGAGTGAGTCTCAATTGATTGATTTGATTTTAACTTTCTTCATTTAAATAAGAAATTTTTAGTTTGAGAAAAAAAAAATTAACATTAAAAAAATATCAGCATTTTAACGTATACTTTAATAATAGGATCCATATATACTTACGTAGCCCCGATTTTAAGTGTTAATAATCACATTTGATGTAACACATCAAGCTTAATAATTAGTCAATTCTTTGCCCCATATCAATTGTGCATAAAGCTAAAACAATTATGATACATTAGCTGTACTGATAGCAACTCTTTAGTTTACATGCATACTTGTTCAATTTCAACTAGCTACCTCCAAGAAAAGTAAACTACATGGGGCAGGGAAGTAGAGTTTTTTGGTGGTATGAAATAAAATAACAATAATGTATTCAGTGTAATTCTATAAGTGGAGTTTGGAAAGAGTGGAGTAATATACGTGGTCTTACTCCTATCTTGTGAAGGTAGAAAAGTTGTTTCCGATAGACTCTAGATTCAAGTAAAGCATATCAAATCAGGTATAATAAGGAAAAACAGTATAGAAGAAATCGTGTTTAAAATAATGAAGAAAAGAACAGTAGAAACAACAAATAATACGATAACCGAAGTAAAAAAAAACAGATAATACAATAATTGAAAAATAAAATAATAAAAGAGTAATAATAATAACAATAATACAGAGAAGAGAAACTAGATCCCAATCCTCAATTACCATAACCTCTAATGCATTTCATGGTTTGAAATGACGTTAGTTGTAAATTTTCTATTATTTGATTGGATAAGACTAGTATAATAGTATAGAGAATATTTACATATCCCGTGTAATTTTATAAGTGGGCCTGGATTTGGAAAGGGTGGAGTACTGTACGCAGTTACTCCTATCTTATGAAGATAGAAAAGTTGTTTTCAATAGACCCTTGATTCAAGTAAAGCATCTTGAATCAAGTATGGAAAGTGAACAGTATAGAAGAAGCCACATTGAAAATAATAGAGAAAATGATAGTAGCAATAACAAATAATACGATAATCAAAACTATAAATTAAAAAAAACAGGTAATACTAAAATCAAAGAATAAGATAATAATAATAATAATAATAATAATAATAATAATAATAATAATACAGAAAAATGAAAACTAGACTCTAATCCCCGATTTTCGTAACCTCTCACGCATCGATGATTTGAAATGTGAATTTTCTATTATTCGATTGGATAAGACTAGTACAATAGTATAGAGAATATCTACATTAATGTCCGTAAACTAGAGAAAAAAAATATCTTTTGGCCAGGGTCCCCAAGACACGAGGCAATATGCCAATATACCAATATTACTATCAATTTGTTGATTGTACAAATACTTATTGGTGAAGCAAGTTTTCAAAATAAATCGCATGAAAACAACAATGTATATAACAATATATGATAAATGTGTGGGTGGGGTTGAATTTGCACGGATTAAAATGAGTTGAGTTAATAAATGAATGAGTTATTGATCAGCTCGAAAATTATTCGGGCTGAAATGGGTTGGACTAAAATACGAGTCGTAACCCAATTCGTCGTCCAATTTTAATTAAGTTTTAATTATTTTATTTTTATTCTTTTATAATTTTTTAATAACTTATAAAATTAATATTTTTTTTATTTTAATTAAATATAACATATTAAATAAAATAAAATTCATAGACTCTACGCAAGTAAAACTGCTGGGCAAAGGTCATAGGTCTTTCATAGACGGAATTTCTAGACCGTTTCATGAGCCCTTGCCGATAGGACAGTTAGACCAATATCATGATAAGAATATTAACTTAACAAGAAAAGTGCAATACAATGCATGCAAAATAACATATCATACGGGACAAGTCGTTAAAAGATGATGCTTTAGATTTGGTGTCAGCTGACACGTAATATGACCTTAGATATGAGAAAATCAGGGTAGAAGATCAATAAGTAATTATGTGTTGTCTAATTTCTCATCTCATACCTATAGTAGTAGTATTACTTTTGTAGTTTTTTATCCTTCAATTTTTGTTACAATATGTTATTTTTTATACTTTGATTATCTTGTTATTTAGTTGTAGTTACTATTCAATTTCATGCTTTCTTTATTATTTGTCATGGCCACTTCAATACCTATTTCTTTTCTTATCTGCTTTGATATGCTTCTTCTTGAATCGAGGGTCTATTGAAAATAATCTTTCTACCTTTCAAGATAGGAATAAAATTTGCGTACCTCTTCTTCGTGCGTATACTAAAAAGTGTTTACTTATTTATTTTTATAAAAGTTTTAAAAAAAAAAGATAAATACTTTTGTTAAATTGCGCCAAAGAGAATAAATATTTTTTAATATATATGTATCTTTCAAAACTCATATATAGAAAACGAACAAAAATTAATTATGAGATATACTAACTTTTAGCAATCACTTTTTTCACGTTAGACGTGTAAGTGATTTATATTTTTAATTATAAAATTTTATTATTTAGGAGTTTATTATTTTGTTTTAGTTTCATTCTTCCGCTTCAAAGGTATCTTAAACAAACTTAGATGAAATTACATTTGTGTAGAATTTTTTATTATATAAGAGGTTTAAATATTAATTTTTAAAGAAAATGACAGCATTATATTTAAGGTAATCCCTCTCTTATTTCCTTTACATCTATCCCGATGTAATAAAAAAAATTTAATAAAAATATTATTGTAAAATACATATAGGATTATGTATTTGATATATGAAAATAGAATTAATATATATTCCTATTAAAATAAATTTTTAAAAAATTAAATATCTAAATACATATAATACATAAATTATAAAAATATACAAATATGATTTTGATATATATAAAATAAAAAAATAAATAAAAATCACGAAAGGAACTTACTTGATTTAACAATATTTTGTAAACAATGGCAGCGGAATTTGCTAGAATTGTGGACAATTAATGGAGGAAAATAAGGGATTGAAGATGAAAAACGATGGAGAGAGAGGAGAAAAAAGGGTTTGGGTGAGCAGTTACAGCAGTAAAAAAGGAATACAATAAAAAAGTAAAAATATAAAATATAAAATAAAAATGATACATTAAATAAAATAAAGTCATTATATATAATTTTTTAAAACTATAATCATTATATATAAATATTTTTTAAAATGTGCTATGATATGTAATTAATTCAAAAGACTTCAATGTAGCATGAAACCCAAAATGAAGGGTTAAAAAAGCCCAAAATAAAAAAGAAAGACTTTAATGTACCATGAAACCCAAAATGAAGGGTTAAAAAAGCCCAAAATAAAAAAGTGGATAACGAAAAAAGACATTCTTATGTGGCTGCTGGGATTCGAGCCCAGGTCTCCACGGCCACAACGTGGAATTCTCACCACTAAACTACAGCCACAGTGATGTTCGCTGGTATATGGTGGAACAATATGAAGACTCAACAAAAGGTAATTTTAGTGCTAAGACATAACCCCTCTATTGATCAAACTTTAAAAGTTGGGAGTTGTTTAATTTTTTTAAAAAAAATTTGAAAATAAAAAATGATCTTTAATTTTTTATTCATTTCTCGAAAATCGAAGTCTCCGGTTAAAATATAAAATAATGTGTCAATTTTGTTTTTGACGATTAAAGTGTGAAATCTATATTTTTTTTATTACTAATAGAATATTAATAAAGAGTTGAGAAAATGAGATCTCTTGCCCATTTACATTTTGAAGTATCAGTCATATAATTTAGAGCAATAAATTACTGATACAAAGAAGACGTTATCCTTCAGAGTGCCTCATAATACAGTTTTTTGTTAATTATTCATAAAGGAAGTCCCATTAAGCTTGAAGAAACTAAAATCATATTTGTTATAGCATAATAGGAACATTATAGTTATTCTTGGCCTAATGGTATTAATAGATATGCAAAATTCTTTCCAATTAGTGTAACCTGTAAGGAAATGAACCTATACTCCTTTGCAGTGTTTTAAAAGGAGGGGCGCAAGGCGAGGCGTTTTACATAGCACGAGGCGAGGTATAAGTCCTGAGATACGGAGCGTAAGTTTTATGAATCTATAAGGCGTATATTTTATGTATTTTTAATTTTATTACTAAGAAAAGAAGTAAAAATAATATTTTTAATAATTCTGCAAATAAATCCCAATATTTTAATTATTATTGAAGAAAAATGAAAAAAATAAAAAATGATAATAGCCGAGATAATCGATCTCTTGTAGTTTTTCTCACTCTGAATTAATATTTATATTGATTACTTTATATATATATATATATGTGTGTGTGTGTGTGTGTATGTATGTATGTATGTACGTATATATTTCAAAGAAGGATAAGAAAAAATATTGTAAAAGCTATATAAAAATATAAATAAAGTCTATCAGGAGCTTAGGACTATGAAATCTCTATCCTATCCATTTTAGGCATAATCATTAAAAAAACTATTTATAACGTCATTTTCTACGAGAGTTATTTTAATTATTGATATATTCTAGAAAAAATGACTATAATATGAAAATATGATAGCATAAAGTATAAATATCATTACACCAGTAATAAAAATATTATTTATAAAAAAATACTTTAAAAAAAATAAATTTAACGCCTAAAACTTACGTTTTTACGTCCAGGACTTACGCTTTTACGTCCGGGACTTACGCCCCAAATTCTAAGGCTTTCGCTTTATGGATCTTCGCCTTTTATTTACGTTCCGGTGCGTTTTTGATAACTCGCCCCGAAAACGCTTTTGAAAACACTGCTCCTTTATGATGGCTATTTTGAGATTGAGAAAAAATTCATGAATAACTTTGTAAAGAAAAACATTTATCTGATTATATTTTGAAGCACTATTCCTTTTTTAACCATGAAATGACATTTTTTCCCAGTTTAGGACCAGATTGGTTTCCTCACATCTTTTTAGCACTCTACCTAGATGCTCAAGGAAGGACTCTAGTGACTCACCTACAACCAAGAAGCACATTTCTTCTTCTAAAGTATTTTGAGCATTGATTTTAATGCCTAGAAAGTTAGCAAAGAAATTTCAATGTGTTTGTGAAATTATGATACACTAATATTTGGGTACGCGTGTTGCGCGTGTATTTCATATCAAATATAAGTATAAAAGTTTGGTAAATCACATAAATATTATGAGTATTAAATTTGTGTCCGAGTTGACAATTTGATTTTTTTGTTTGAAGACCAAAAATAGAGTTGTCCATTGACTTAACAAAAGTAAAACGATATACATATGTGCTTGAATAGAATAAACGCAAATCAGATTTATAAAAGAAACAGATGAAAAGTTGTTGACCTTACTAAATTTCTCAAAAAATAATTCTAAAAAATATACGGTTTGTAAATCTCAATGTTTTAATTTTTGGCATCGCCGCCATTCATTCAGTTGACTTTCTTTCATATGCTGACTCTTTCTTAACATGCATTTCTGTCTTTGTGCCCTGGACGTGGATATATTAAAATATAAATTAGAGATCATAAAAAGTTAATAAAAATATATTAATCATGGAACAAATATTTTTCGATAAAAGTAATTGTTTTAGTCTCGATAAAATAAATATGGTGTAACGGGGCAAAATAAACATTGTTCAGCAAATAAATAAAGATAATTGAGAAATAATTAAATAGAAAAAGTAATTAAAATACAACTTAGAAGACTTCACAAGCTCGAGATCAATGACTTGATTAAATCACAACATCAACAGACCTCCATTGCATCATCTAAACAAAATGTCACCAATTAAAATAACGAAAGAGAAGACTAACCATCACCAACAGGGACACATTTTGAACACGAAAATATGTCATTGAGCTTTTTCTTTAAGTAATGAATGAATTAATATATTTTCCATTAGGAAGTTGAAAGATGAAGGAACTAAATATTGAGTAGACATATTAAAGATTGATATTAACGGATATTTGTAATAGATAGAGAAGATTAAAGTAATTTTAGATTTAATTGATTACAATAAATAACATTAATTTTAGAAACATGAATTATCTTCATATTATTCATCTTTTACATTTATTATTTACTATCACATTATTATTTTTGAAATGTAAATTACATTTTAGTAAATGAATAGGTTTGAAGTAAAGGGTAAATATTGCCGTTCAATTTTTTATAAATATTTTGGTCTTTTAACTTTAGACTTGGGTGCTTCTCACTTTTAGGATAATCATATTATTATACAAGTGGAAAGCCAAAAAGTGAAAAGTTAAATTACCATGAAGTAAATTAAAGATATATGATATATAAGCAAGTGTTCATGAAATATTGAATGACTATTTTACCCTTCAATCTAAAACTATTCCTATAGTATTATATATACTAAAAGCTAAAATTGCATAAAAATAAATATTACTAGATAATTAAATATTTCACAATGAATTATTTAGATGATGATGAAGGAGTAAACCTATTTATTATTATTATTATTATTTATTTTAACTTTTCATTTTTTGCTTCTCACTTATATAGTAATAAATATATAATTATGATATGATATAATAAAATATTAATATTTAATTATGTATTTAATTAAATTTTAATTTAGTGAAGGGGCAAAATGGTAATCTAACTTTTCACTTTTTGGCTTTCCACTTATATAATAATATGATGATATAATGATGATTTTTACATGTTTTATTTATTTTATTTTATTTATTTATTTTGTTTAATGGAGGGTTAAAATAATAATGCAACTTTGAAGTTAGAAATTTTTAACTTTTATTATATTTTAATTTAATTATTTTATTGTTATTTCTTTATTTTATTTAGTGGAGCTTGTTTAATGATATAACATTAAATAACATTAGTTAAATAAATAAAATAAAATAAAATAATAATTTTAAAATAGAAAAAAAAGTAAAAAAAAAAAAGAATAGAGGCCTTAGAGGCATGCAACATCAGCATGCCTCTAAGTCTCCTTTATATATATATAAATAGATTTATTTTATGTCATTTATCTAAGTTTTTCATATTTTTAATGTGCATTTAATATAAATTTCTTGTGTTATTTTATATTCTATAGATATTTGTTTCTTAATGCACAATTAGGATTGCTAGTTTCTTTTTAGGTTGATAATGTAATTCTCCAATCTTCATTGCTTAAAATTATATTTCAAACAAAAATGACCATACTAATATTTACAAATATTAAACCTTAATATCAAAAAAATTTCAAAAAAGAACAACATTTAATGTCCGAACAGGCGAACACAAATTATATGTCGCAATGACGCTTGTTGTTTTTTTAAGTGTTTGGTCTTGAAATTTTTATTCTGTTTAAAAGAAATTTTAAAAAATAATCTTAACTTAAAAAAATTGATGAGAAGAACTTTTGTTGGCCATCAAAATATGCGTTTTAACCTTTGCCTATAAGGCAGAACTTGTGATCAATTTAACATATTCACTGTCTTGAAATATCCTGAACTTCTGCCTTATAAGCAAATATTAGAACTTATATATGCCTGATGGACAATAGAATTTTTTTGATACTTATTCTCCGATAACGAAAATTACATCTTAGACTTTTAATTGTTATTGATGCAATTTTTTATTTGCATATTCATCAAATGAATGCAAAAACTACCTTTTTTAGTAGGGACTTGAATGAGGAGATTTATATAGAACACTCTGAGGTTTTGTTGAAGCTGGCCAAGAAAGCAAAATGTGCAAACTTACTAAATCTCTACATGGATTGAAACAGGTACTAAAGCAATATCATAAGAAGTTTGATTCCTGCATGATTGAAAATGATTTTAAAACAAACGAGTGTGATAAGTGCATTTATCATACGTCTTTGAATAATTCACATGTTATTATTTATCTCTGTGTTGATGAGATCTTTGGCTCTAACATGAATATTATTGGAGAAACTAAAAACATTCTAGAAGTCATTTTGATATAAAAGATCTTGGTGAAACAAATTTTATTCTTGGAACAAAAACTTTAGAACATGTGATAAAATTTTTCTTGACCAATCACATTACGTTGAGAAAATTTTGAAAAAAAAAGTATAATTTTCTTGATTCCAAGCATGTTGTAACTCCTTTTGATTCAAGTGTTCACTTGTTTCCTGTACAAAGTGAAAATGATGTGATAAATCGGAAGGAACATGCTAGCTTAATTGAAAGTTTGAGATATGTGATTAATTGCACTTAATCTGATATTGCGTTTGCAGTAGGAGTATTTAGCAGACTTACAAACAAGCAAGGCGCTGAACATTGACATGTCATAACAAGAGTTATGGATATTTAATTGGGACAAAAATCAGTGGCTTGTTTTATAAAAAAATATCCTGTTGTACTTGAAGACTTTTCTAATATAGATTGAACCATTTTATCTGGTGATTCCTGCTATACTACTGGTTATATTTTTTTACTTTGAGAAGTGGTGTTATTTATTGGAAAAAAAAAATAATTATTATTGCTCACTCTACCATGGAGATTGAACTAACTGTGCTAGCTTCAGCTAGTGAGAAAGTGAATTGGTTAAGAGATTTATTATTTCAAATAACTTAATTTGAAAAATTAATTCCTCCTACTTTAGTTCATTGTGATAGCATTGCTGCAATTGGTAGAGTTCAAAACTGTTATTACATCGGTAAATTCAGATCGATAAGAAGAAAATACAATACTGTGAAATCATATTTGACAAATGGGACCATTAATATTGATTATATCAAATCTTATGATAATCTTGCCGATCTAGTGAAGTCTTAGCAAAAGAAAAGGTCTAAAGCATAGCAAGGGGATGAGATTGAAACCCATAAATTCATGAGTCATATATGAGAAAATCTAACCTGGGACTATAGATCCTATAACCAGGTTCAATAAAAAAATGAATTTATGATGACTTGATGTGAAATGTAATATTATTTTTTTATTTTCTCCCTATGATGTGAGTGCATTTTTCTGTAATGATTCGTGGAGGTTGAGTTTAAAAAATTCTTCATGAAAATCTGTAGCTCGTATGAATAGGGCACTCTCGAAAGATTTCACCTATGAGAGTGTGAAAGTAGGCCGCTTCCTATGAGAGTAAGGCTTGTTCTAAAAAACACTCATGAAAATCGGAATAATACAAGACCGTAATGTGCTGGCTATTAACACTCGTGTCAACACCTTAATTATTGTGTGTAAACAGTAATGCTTTATTTCCTTTAAACAGTCATATTTCAAGTCTGAGACCACTATGACTATGGAGTAAATATTATTGTTTTACTAAGTGAAGATTTAGTTCAGAGCACATCTTCATAATGCATAATAGTCTCCTTTCAGCTGATAAACTCTCTTACTTTAATATGAAAATGAATGTGGGATTGTTGGATTTGCAGATATTTTAATATTGCAAAATGTTATACCATAGTATTTTAGTAATGTTTATTTCTCACATTTATTATGATGAATGTACCATTACTTTTTCTATAACCTCTATCTCATTATTCGTTTATTGTTCTACCTCATTATGCCTTGTAACTTATGTAACATCTAAGGTATAATTCTCCCATAATTTATCCACATTCTTACAATTCATTGTTAGGAAGAATTCTTCATATATAAATAGTGGTGATCTTGTCCTGTGTTGTATTAGAAGAAAAATATAGAGTGAATAGAGTGAACACAAAGTGAGTAGAAAATACAGTTGTAGTTAACTAAAAGAAAGTGTTCTTTTGGTGTTTTGGACTCAACTCTTGTCCAGAGTTTGTTGGGTCATACATGTCGCTGGGTTGCGTTTCCTGAAGGGGACAAGTCAAGAAGATTACTGTTGAACTAGTAAAGTTTTGTTGTAGTGGGTTTGAATCACCTTAAAAACAGGGAGATATCCGTGCCTCAACTTGAAAATATTTTATTTTCTTTATTTTATTTTTTCAATTGTAATTGTAATCTCACCTACAGTAATTTATGGCAGATAAGCAACAAAACATTTACCTAACAATTTTTTTAAAGTAAGTATTATTTTTTAAAAAAATTATCATACGAGGTCAAAAAATCAAGATCACCCGACCATTTGTGAACTCTAAGGGCCCTTTTGGCTATGCGAACTGAAATCTTGATATAAAATCACATGAGATGAAGTTGAAATTTTGTCTGGACATGCAATTTGAAATTCTTAAATTGTATTTTTTTTCTCATGAACATAAAAACCTCACAAGTTGTGAAAACTATCAAATTTCCCCAATTCCTATACAACCTTGACAAATAAGTAAAAAGTTCATAACAAAGTATAATACAATGTGTCGAAAAATCATTCTAAAAAAAATTATAATATTTATTGATCGAACTTTAGTTCAACAAAAAGTAAAATTATTGAACACGAGTTGTAGTTTATTACTCTTTAATATAATCCTCCCAAATAGTTGACAAACTTATATCCGATATAAACAGTTAACAAAAATTGATAAGAGTAATAATACTAACAACAAATTTTATTTATATATGATATAAATGGTTGGTAAATATAAAATATTTTTTTTAATTACAAAATATATACTTGTGGATCAAATTTTATATTTGAAAAAATCCATCTCATGATAATCAAATCCAACTCAAAATTTTTTAAAAATTTAAAATTTTTCATCTCATAATTTTATATCATGAAATAAAATCTCATTATTTCAAATTATGAAATAAAATAGCATTTTCAAACACCAACAAAATCAATTATAAGAGGCACTAAAAAAAAACTTGAGAATACAAGGACTGGTAGATTCTCTGACCAAGCCAACAATAATGTACCTCGTTTCTCTCACCAAAAAAGCACAATCCGCACACTATCACAAAACCATCACTCTCTACCGTCGATATCCACTTAATCAACGGTTCACATACAGTCTCCTCTTCTCACGCGGATCGATACTGATATCCCTCCGATCACCCCCATCAGCTCCAACAAAATCAACGGCCAGGATTCAAACCCCCCTCCCACAACCCCAAACAAACAATCAGCTATATAATAACCACCAAACCTCACAGCCCCTTTCATCAAAAATCCAAATCTAAGAACAATTTCCTCTCATTTCAAAATCAAAAGATGTCTGGCAGAGGCAAAGGAGGCAAAGGATTGGGCAAAGGAGGAGCCAAGAGGCACAGAAAGGTGTTGAGGGACAATATTCAAGGAATCACAAAGCCAGCTATTCGTAGGCTCGCTCGTAGAGGTGGTGTGAAGCGTATTTCTGGGTTGATTTATGAGGAAACTCGTGGGGTTCTTAAGATCTTCTTGGAGAATGTGATTCGTGATGCTGTAACTTACACTGAGCACGCTAGGAGAAAGACTGTTACTGCTATGGATGTTGTTTATGCCCTCAAGAGACAGGGAAGGACTCTTTATGGATTTGGGGGTTAGGTTTTTTGTGAAATTTAGGGTTCTTTGTTGGTATCATCTGTAGATTTAATCTTTCCTATGTTGTTTTTGAGCTTGATGGTGTAATTCTCTGTTACAAATTCAAGGAAATAGAAATTTGGTTAGTCCTTATTTATGATTTCAATGTCATCAATAATCCTTATTGGGTATGCTATAAATGTTGTTTTAACTGTCAGTTGAATTGATTTGCTGAGACAATTATGTTGCATGTGTGTAAATGAACCATTAATGGTGTTCCCTTCTCTTGCAAATTTATTCAGTTTCTCTCTCTTTGAATTCTGTGATTGCTGTTAATATGGGCATGAAATTTGTTGAAATAATATTTAAAATTCTGTGCAAAAACAAAATAGCGTCACTTGATTTTGTTTGTGGGTTTTTTTCTTGTAATTTTATTCAATTTATTTTCTCTGAAAGTTCTGTGTGTTTGCTGCTGGTAAATATGTACATGGATTTTGTAGGTTGTGATTCATTATTTGAATGGGTAAATTTAATTCAGATTTATCTTTAAATCTAGTTCGATCAGGTATATATGTATTCAGTTATTCTTCAACTTAATCAAAATTAAATCTAATCTTTACTAAAATTCACTCAAACTTTTAAACGAGTTAAATACTGGTATTCAGTCCATCATAAAGCATGGACGTGGAGTGGAGTCGGATATTTTCATAACCGACAATCCCGACCTGTAACCCTGGTTTGGAGGGTGTTGCCAAGGGTTAGTTTTTTTGTTTCACCAGATTTTGATCTAAATAGTGATGGAGACGGTATTTTAGTGATAGGTTATATAACAGTTTTTTTCTTGATGAGATCAATATTTTAGTGATAGGTTATATAACGGTTTTCTTCTTGATGAGATCAATATTGATGATAGTGACGATATTGATGATAGTGAAAATCATGATGCAGCAACTCACCAGATTTTGATCTAAATGGTGATGGAGACCAAAAAATATTCATGGGATAGTACAAATTTAGCATAAAGTTTTTTTGATGTAGAATTAATAATTGTATAAATCAAAACTAACGTAAAAAGTCGAAAAAAAGAAATACTTTTATTTGATGAAATGAAATATAGCTAGTCTCATTGTAATAGTTACTAATTTATTTACTGATAATGAAAAGGACGTCTTTGCTTTATGACTAATTTTGTGATGCTTATAAATCGATATTTTGAATGCAAAAGACAATTGATTAATTTTAGATAGTAATCAAATATTTCTCTAATTTAAATTTAACCATTCTTTCAATAATAACACAGAAAAACTCCAAACAAGTATATATTATATGTGAAAGCGATATTAAACTTATATATACGGTATAATCTTTTGGCGAAGGATGTTATTATTAATCACTCTTCCACTAATTTAGCTATTACACTGGTTTAGATGTGTTTTTGGGCTATTATCTCTAGAATTAGAAGATGAGGTATATTTTATAGGATGATTAACTTATTTACGTAATAGACACTTGAGAATACATGCGAATTTTTTTTTTTTTTTCAAAATATGAGTCAGAAATGTCTAATAGAATAATAGTAACACTTTTATGTGTTCAGATGCTCACTTGAAACATATCATAATTCAAATATCTAAATAAAATTCACGAATAAATTTAAGGGATTGACAATTTACTTAGCTATATCCAAACTTCAATAATCATTTATGCAGTCTTTTTCATGTGTTTAATTTGGGATATTTTCGTTCAAATATTTTTCCATATCAAGAGAATGACTAAATATTATAGCTTTCAAACTAATGACTAATATGTAATTATAATGACTTTCTTTTAAATAATCGAGGTGTTCAACCAGCTTGCACATACCTCAATTAATTTTATGGGATATCTGTCACCTTTCACTAATAATAAGGATCAGGTAACTCTGTCACCAAAACTAAGATAGATGTGAAAAAATCACCTAATATTGATTTCCCTAGTCGGGAATCTTCGGATCTGTGCTTATTTTCAACTCCTCGAAGCATTTTATAGATGTAATTTTTTAAATCTTTATTGGCGTTTGAACATGAAATCTCATAGATGTAATTACAGATATTAAAAAGGAGTATTTACTAATTTTATCCTATAATAAATATAGCAAACCCCAAAAGATACTCCCTTCGTTTCAATTTATTTGTTTGATTTTAACTTGACATATAGTTTAAAAAAGTAAAGAACACTTTTAAATTTTATGATATGTCATCTGAAAATTAAAAATAAAAAATTGTCAAAAAAAAAAAGAGAAACATTTTTTTGAAATGAACTAAAAAATAAGATAAATAAATTGAAATAAGTATAAAAATAAAAATATAAATAAATGAAGGAAAATAGGCAAATATATCCCTCAACTTTATGATTTAGAGAAAATATATCCCCGTTAAAAAAGTGGTGCAAATATGTCCCTGTCGTTTATCAAATGGGGCAAATATACTCATGTATTGCTTGAGATAAACATGGATCCCGGGTTTTCATGTTAAAAAATGAGGCATTAAAATTATGTGAGAGGAAGAGAATGAACTGAGTTCTTTCTTTTAAGTTTGGGTCTTGGTGGGTTCGGGTGTGGGTCGAGTAGGGTGAGAGAAGAGAGATTGATTCTTTAATTTAAAACGTGACTTTTTAAATTTAAAAATATAAAAATAAATAATTTTTAATTCAAAAAAGAAAGTCGGTTAGCAAAAAGGGTATATTTGCTCTATTTGATAAACGGCTGAGATATATTTGCTCAAAATTACATAGTTGAAGTATATATTTGCCCCTTTCTTATTTAAAAGTATAAAAAAATCATTTAGCAAAAAAAAATCATTTAGCATTGACCCAAGAAATATCTTGGTTTAGGAGTTGCAAATGACTTGACCCGAAATGAAGTTTCCTTAGAAAAAACCACAAAAGGATAATATTCATCAACATCCAGTTCTCTTATTTTTACCAAATTGACTAAAAATCATCCATCATCCCTTTCTTGCATCTAATCAGACCTTTCATTCCTACACATGTATTGTCTATTTATTCACGGAGAATCATCTACGCAATTGAAGAGTCAAGGGTTTCCATTGTTTTTTACTCAAGAAATTATGATCTTTGTTGTTAAAATTCTTGAATTCTAAGAGAAGTTAAAGAAGATCGTTTTGCCTATTTTCTGCTATGTTGATTCTTCTCAAGTGCAAAAGCAAACTGGGTCTTTTGCTGAAGCTTTAGCTATACACAAGGTAGGATTATTTGGGGCTCAAATTATGGAGAAGTGGACACCTGCAGTTGGAGAAGCTGCAAATTTATCTGGATGGGATTTGAGAAATTTTGCTGATGGGTATGATTTCTTTATCCTTCTTTGTATGTACTTTGTGAAGCAAACTCATAAAAACTTCATTGAGTAAAGTGGTATTTCAATTTTCGCAAATTGAAGGCGGAAAACACACCTAAAGAAACACACTTAAAGTATGATGATTTTTTGAGTTACATACCTAAATTATCAGCTGTGTGAATTTTCTATTTGAATTATCACCAAATAGTTATTGCACCACACATATTTCAAGTAGAAAAAGTGAGTAATTGACAGTAGTCATGTGTTTTGATAAACATTTGATAATAATTCAGGTAAGAAAAGTAAATACTTGATAGTTCGGCTAAAAACTTTAGGTGTGTTTTTGAACCTTCACTCATTTTCATATGTATTACTCTGCAGCTTCAATGTGCATATTTAAATTATTATAATGCTTAAATAATTTAAGGTTGTTAAGACTAATGTCTAAGAGAGCAAAACCTAAAGTTAAGTGTTGCTCTTATAACATTTTCTTTCTTTGCTTCTGTTATTAGTTATTATTTTGGTTATAATGTTTATTCTTTTGTTAATGTAGGCATCAATCTAAATTTATGGGGAATATTATAAAACAAGTCCTACAAGAGATCAACCAGACACCTCTAGAGGTTGCTTGGTACCCAGCTGGTGTAGATACTCGTGTCAAAGAAATAGAGTTGTTATTGCGAAATGAATGTATTGATGAAGTTCACATTGTTGGCATTGGTGGAATAGGAAAAAACATAAAATTAATAAAAGCAAGACTGGGGTCAAAGAAGGTTCTAATTGTCTTGATGACACGGACCATATAAGGCAATTAGAATCCTTAACAAGAGAAAGAAGTTGGTTTGGTTTGGGTAGTTTAATTATCATTATGACCCGAGACGAGCATTTGATACTTGGCTTAGAGCAAAGATCAGTTGGTTGCTAAGATATTTTAAGGATCAGAAGAAATATGAGATTTCAAAGAGAGAAGAGCTAATATTGGGAGAAGTAGCCAGTGAAGTATGGTAATGAAGCAGAATGAGAACTGCAACAACAAAGAGAAGATTGCAACTTCTTCCCATAGCTATAAGAGGTAGGTGCTCTTTTATCTTTTTGAGCTAAATCATGAAAGTATGAGGCAAAGAAATTTGTTAGACATTGATCAATTTATATCACATTCTTTTCTAAAAGATATAACAGAACAGGGCTGGGGTGGCTTTGAACATCGGTTTGCTCATGATGATGATGTTGTCTTCATTACAATAACAACTTCTATCCGTTATGGGACCATTCCCTTATGTTTCTTTCTTCTATTCTTGTTGATTCCTTTGAGATTTTTTTTAAAGCAATAGGTTGACATAAAAAGATTTCAACCTCTGAATTTATTACCTAAATAATGCTAGCATCGGTAGTCTTGCAACTGGGTTCTCAGTGATATAAAAGATATCAATGATTCAATTGAGAGAGAGATAGAAAAGGGGAAAAAAGAAGTCAAACAAGTCCTGCTCAATTGGCCATCCCTACAAGAAATGCTAAGCTAGCTATGAAGTATGTCATATAAAGACAACTAGCTACAAGAAAAGATTTGCTATTATTATACTAAACGAAATCACAAGACTTTTGGTGTAAAAGATGATTTCTAATGTCTTTTAACATAGTGACTAATGCTTAATTACCCGGTTTGTGTTGAGAGCGAGTCTCCAAAAGGCTCATCCAAGGGTGAAAGAGAACCCGCCTTGCCTAGCAACCAAAGAATTGAAAATAATTATTTGTTAATATACCATATATAATAAGTATAGCATTATAGCCAAGCCCAAAAAGACATATAAATGAACAAATAAAAAAGAACAATGAGAAATGTGACTACAAATGGGGAAAAATGAAGCATTGACTTAAGAAATATCTTGGTGTAGGCCTTGCAAATGACTTGACACAATCATTGCGTGTATTTATTTAAGGAGAATCATCTACATCCTAGTTCTTTTTCTACTAACAAATTGACTAAAAATCATCCAACCTTCCTTCATTCATCCTTCATTGATTCTTGCATCCATGGAAACTATTTATTCAAGGAGAATCATCTACGTCTTCTCACTTCTCTTATGATGTTTTTCTGAGTTTCAGAGGTGAAGACACCCAAAAAACCTTCGCCGATGAGGTCATCATTATTCCAGATTGTTCAAGTTGGAATTAATACCTTCATGGATGAAGAATTGAGAAAGGGCGAGGTTATTTCAAGGGAACTAGAGAAAGCAATTGAAGAGTCGAGGGTTCACATTGTTGTTTCCTCAAGAAATTATGCTACGTAGAACTAGTTAAATTTTGAATGAAAAGAGAAGTTAGAGCATATAGTTTTTCCTATTTTGTGCTTTGGTGAGGCCTCCCAACACGCTTGCAGCAATGGTAGACCTTGACACATTTCAACAATCCTATTGCCCATGCTCACTAATTCCGCTGGAACCTCCCCATCAACAAGTGCTCCTTGTTTGAAAATGGACCAACAATGATCTAATTTTCCCAATATATGGAGATCTATTGCTACTGTGGATGCTACCCATTTCATATAAATTGTCACGAGAATGCAATTTCCTCTGGATGTATTTATTTCTTTCAAGGTTTCTGTAAACTCATGCCACAATGTATGATCCAACAGGCCACAAATCATCTAAAACATGCAAATATTTTTCCTCCCACTTCATCTCGGAGCTTCTTGACTATTATATCCCGACTTTGGACCTCAATTTCCTCTTTGTTAATGATTCGAGGATCAGTTCAACAAAGCTCTTAGTCTCTGACATTCAGGTAGACACAAACAAACTCTCATTTCAAAGTGTTTCTTGATCTGTTCATCATTGAAAATTCTCTTAGCTATGGGAATGGTGCAAAATGGGTGCCTTGGTGAAGCTTTGTCTATACACAAGGAATGATTATTTGGAAAGAATAGATAAGTGGACAACCACACTTAAAGAAGCTGCAAATTTATCTGGATGGGATTTGCGAAATGTTGCTAACATGCATGATTTCTTTATGAATGTGTAGATGAAGTTCACATGGTTGGTATATAGCATTGGTGGAATAGGAAAAACAACTTTGGCAAAAGGTATCTACATATTTCAACAATTCGGTGGTAGTTGCTTCCTTTCAAATGTTGGATCAGAAACTGAAGTATTTAATGGTCTAGTCAAATTCCAAGAGAAACTTCTTCATCAAAATCTCAAAACTGAAGAGTGTTGCTGAAGGCATCAAATTAATTAAAGCAAGAGCAGGGTTAAAGAAGGTAATTGTTCTTGATGACGTCGACTATATAAGACAATTGGAATCCTTAACAAAAGAAAGAAGTTGGTAATGATCATTACAACCTGCATGAGACTATGCAACTATTTATTTATCATGCTTTTAACAGATTTCCACAAGAAGAGTGTGTTGAGCTGGCATAAGACATAATCAAATATTCAGGTCGGCTACCATTAGCTCTTGTGACATTGGGGTCACATTTGCAAGTAAGATCGCTAAAAGAATGGAGATATGAAGTTCAAAAACTTAGAGCAATTCCTTATGCTAATATCCAAAAAATTCTCAGACGAGCTTTGATGGACTTGATGATGATACTCGGAGTGTTTTCCTTGATATTGTGTGCTTCCATGGGTTTTTTGTGGATGAAGTTATCAAAGCTTTAAATGCATGTGGTTTTTATTCCGGAAGTGCAAATGCAACTTTTGTCCCAAACATGCTTGCTCCAAAGTGCAAGACATTTTTTGCTGATGCATAATCTAGTGCAAGATATGGGAAGAGAAATCGTTCGCATGGAATCACCACGAGATCCTGGAAAACGGAGTAGATTGTTCAACCCTCAAGAATTCCGTGGTGTTCTACAAGGAATTAAGGTCTGTAAATTCTTTATCTTTATCTTGATTATATTTTTTTAAAAACTAATTTCATTGTTTATTTGCTCCTCTTTTCTGTTGTCACAACACGCGTTCAATTCATTTTTGCTTCTTCTCTGGTTAGTAAATTATTTCTATTGTTTTTAGAAATGAGCATTTGCCGAAGTGAAACTGATACTATCAAAGGCAAAAATGTCAGATCAAAATTCACCTATTTAACAATTATCCAAATAAGTTTGCTGACCCATAGTTCTTATTAAATTTAATGATTAATATACTGGTCAGAGACTATATTATTTCCAAGACTAGTTATCCAAAAATGTTTAACTCTGTCTTTTTTTAATCAATTCATCATTTTATTTTGTATTTTATTGTTTAATTAGTTCTTATTAAAAAATGAAATGAAACAATTTTTTTTTCTGAACTGATGAGTTCTTATTAACTCTCTATGCTTATATCTAATTGTGGAAATTAAACTTGCTTGTAGAAATCAGGTATGACAAATTTAGAAAAGTACTGCATAGGTATGCATATGGAGCGATTACGTAATTATTTCTTTAACTATATATACAAAATATTCGTTTAAAGGCTAATGTAAATTCTATTATCAAATTGGAGAAATGATTTGACCCAAAATGAAGTTTCCTAGAAGTGGTGCGTATATTTATTCAAGAGAATCATCTACATCCCAGTTCTCTTTCTGTTAACCAATTGACTCAAAATCATCGCTTCATTCATTCTCTATTTATTAAAGGAGAATCTTCCCACTTTTCTTATGATGTATTTCTGAGTTTCAGAGGTGATGAAGACACCTGAAAGAAAACAGGGTGCTTTGGTGAAGCTTTGGCTACACACAAGGAGCAATTATTTGGGGCTCAAAGAATGGACAAATGGACAGCTGCACTTAGAGAAGCTGCAAATTTATCTGGATGAGATTTGCGAAATGCCGCTGAGAGGTATTGATTTCTTGGTCCTTCTTTCTACTTTGTGAAGCAAACTCATACAAAAAATTCCTCTGAGTGAAGTGCTGAGTCATAAGTGTATTGTATAACTTCAATGTGCATATTTAAATTAGGGAAAACATTTAAATTTGCCCCTGGAATATCCTATTTAAGCTAGATTTACCGTCCGTTAAAAAATGTCTCGTTTTTACCTCGTTGTTACCAAAATGGCTCAGTTTTGCAATTCTGGGCTAACGGTAGAAACATAAATGGTAAATTTAGACCATTTGTAAGTTGAAGGACAATTATGGATCATTTGCAAAAATTAAAGGCAAATTCATTTAAACATTAAAACCTAGACATTTTATTGCCAACCCAAGATAATTAAGTGTCACTAACTATAAATAACCTTTAAAAGAGGCTAAATGCCTATCGGAGTATATCAATTTAATTAATCAAATGCGTGAACTCTTTTTTTAAATCCTAATTTTGATTATGATTTTTTATTGTCTTTCGACATTCACTACTTGATTTATCTAAACTAAATTTAGCTTAATTGCTATGTCAAATTGTAGGAAATCTTTTAATTAGAACAACCAAACATTATTTGCTTCTTGGTAGAAGAAAAATAAATAGTTGCCGACTTTTCAAATCTCTTGATATTTTGGTTTGACGTTTATGTCTCTTTCTTTCTCTGTTGTTACTCTCATAGCCTTGTTATGATTTGCCCCCAAGTTGCCACCTGTGATTGACTGATTCATATCTCTTTTTTTATTGATATCTCCACATATGACCAGAGATTTTACGTTTGAGTTCTTAAAATGAAGGATTTCCCATAGAAGCATTCTATAACTAGAGATTTTCCATTTGAGATTCAATTGAAATTTCGGTCATGCATGGTTGTCGACCAATGAACCTAGACAACAATATCAATCAACTAATTGTGAAACCAAAACAGCAAATCATCAATTTGGAGTAATGTCATAAGTATATATGTATGTGTATGTGTGCGTGTGTGTATATATATATATATAACAATTCGGCTAAATATGTCTGCTTATTAAGAACAATCTAGTTGTTGTAATACACTCGAATCAATTACCTTCAGTTGATTTAAATAAATTGTCTAGGGTTTAAACGAATTTGTCTTTGAGTCTTGCAAATAATCCATATTTGCCCTTGAACTTACAAATGATCTAAATTTACCCTTTATGCTGCTACCGTTAGCCCAAAAGGGTAAAATGGAGCCATTTTGATAACACCGGGGATAAAAACGAGACACTTTTTTAACGATGGGTAAATTTATTCTAAATCGTATACTCCAGGGCAAATTTGGACCTTTTCCCTTGAATCAATAAGCAAAAATGAAGGTTAAAAAATTCTTTGTTTTATTTTCCTTGGTTGTTGAATGATATTTAACATCTATATCACTCTTATTGCTCCTATACTTAAACGTGTTCAACACAAAGCTCCATTTTCTTAATTAAAATAAATGAAATACTAGTTATACAATGTGATAAGAGGAGTTATTTAACAGTCTTAGGCTAGTTTTCGTTTTTTGAAGATGTTATAAGATAATATGCATATCTAGAGTCAGGTAGCCTACCCTCCTCATACAAGCAAGTCATGAGGTTGTAGACCCTTATTATACTCTGGATCTATTTATACTCCTGTTGTTATATAGAGCTCCAGTGTAAAATGAGTCGACTTCGCGTGTCAAAATATTTTGAGTAACCAGATTTAACTCTCTATTTTTTATTATGACTTAAAATTACATCCATTGTACTTCAAGTTGGAGCTCCTTTAAGGTCAAGGACGAAAATTGAACTTTTCCTTGACGACATGCATAAGATTAGACCTAAAATATAAAGAAGGGAAAAATTATTCAAATTCACATGATATGTGAGCAGATTGACTCATATTTCCCCTTTCCCGGGTATCTCTTAGTGGTGAACTAGTGGTCAAATCCCCCAATATTTCAAAATTTCCCAATTTAGAAGGGCAATAAGTGAAATTTGATAGCAATTGACATTGCTCACTCACAGATAATATGTTCTTGCAAGAATATAATCGCCATTTACAGCTATATAATCGTATGGACAATAGTTGGCTTATAATCATTGCACAAAAACTCTGTAGAAATTCAATTAAAAATGGGGTTGAGTGCCATTTCTACAGAACAATCATTATGCACTCTTCAAAAAATCTTCCCTTCAAGCTACGCTAGCAGAGGTAGAAGCATAGTGAGTGGCGATGGGCAGCATTTTTGGAGTATTAGAGGAATGTTACTGTGTGGCAACTGCAGTGGAGGTGACGCAAAAAGGGAACAGTCGGGTGGTAAAGAATCGAATGAAACAGTATGAGATCCTAAAGTAGATTTTTACGAGTATTTATTTTGGTAAGTATCCTCATCCTAATTAGAGAAACACTAACTGATAAGTGATCGACTAAGATTGTGTCAAAGTCTTACTAGTTGTTATTGATTAATTAATTATATTGTTTAGATTGGATTAGATTATCTTTCGTTGTAGAAATAGGTTTATCTTTCGTTGCAGAAATAGGTTTACTCGAGCAAAATTCCAAATTATACACATAATAACTAGATTTTTTTTGATAATTGCGACATCTGGGCGACATCTGGGTTCTCGATACGTGTGCAAATCTAGTGGTTGGATCCTTCATGATCTAAATGGTAAGATTCAGGGATACAGATCGAGGTATGGATGCGGGTGTGGAAATTTTGCTAAAAATAATTTAAATATCTAAAAATAGAGTTCTTAAAATATGTTGTAATTATGGTGGAGTATTTAGAAGGAAAAGAAAGCACAAACTTTTGAGAGCAAGTTTGAATATGTAATTATTCTTAAGTGCTTATGTATATCCTTACTGTATTTTCGTTTAACATAGCTATATCTAATGATATAAAGGCCATGATAGACTTATTCATCAGTGCTGTACTGATGTTGACCTGTAAATATCATTAAAACACCTTTTGGTTTCAAAAATTTTAATACAAATATCTTTTAACATAAAAACATATACCTAAATTTTAATCTCACCTAGCTTGTGTTTTGATTTCGGATATTATTGTATATGTCTCTAATTTCTCGATCGATTTTGGTCAAAGTGGCCAAAATCGATTGATCATAATCAGTACGGATCCCAAAGTCGCACCCAAGTTGTGTTGGCACTGGGGCAACACCAGATGTTTAGAGCACGCAAACCTTAGCTTTCATCTATCGAATTATAAAAAAATCCATAAACTTATACGGAAAAGGGCAAACGTGTTGTATCCATATTGTTTAGGGGCAATTTTGACCCTTTTCAGTTCTGCCATCGCTCTCATTTTTCTTTCTATATTTTTGTCCCTTCTCTTTTTCATTTGAAATATATTGAATTCTTTCCGCTAAATTCTGTCGGAAGGGAGCTCTATTTTGAGATTGATATTTTAAAAATTCGTCAAAAATGAAGAAAAAGTCGAATACAAAATGATACTCCGAGAATAATCCTTTAGCGGTGAACTAGTGGTCAAAACCCCCAACATTTCATTATTTCCCAATTGAGAAGGGTAATAAGTGAAAATTTATAGCAATTGACATTACTTGTATTACTCATAGAGAGTATGGTCTTGCAAAAGTATAATTGCCATTTACAATTATATAATCGTTCCGACAATCACATGCTTGTAATCGTCATTGCAAAAATACGCCGTAGAAATTCAATTAAAATATGGGTTTGAGTGCCATTTCTATACAACAATCATTATGCACTCTCCAAAGTCTTCTCTTCAAGCTACGTTAGCAGTGGTAGAAGCGTAGTGTGTGGCGATGGGCTGTGTTACCGGAGAATTAGAAGAATGATGTTGGTGCCAACATTGTACTGTGCAGCAACAACAATGGATGTGAGAGAGTAAGAGAACCAGCGGGTGGTGAAGAATCGAACGAGAGTGTATAAGATACGAAGTAGATTTTCACGAGTATTTATTTGTAAGAGCCCTCGTCCTTATTAGAGAAACACACCAATTGAAAAGTGATCTGCTAAACTTTTGTCAAAGTTTTACTAGTCATTGATTAATTAACGATATTCTTTAGTTTGGATGAGATAACTTTTCGTTCTAGGAATAGGTTTACGGGGACAAAATTCAAACATAACTAGATCTATTTGACAATCATGGCATCTAGGCTTGTTCGCAAGACCTCGACTAATTCTATATGGAAGCCGCTACTCGCAACTTCACAGGTATCGGATTACCCTATCCACCACGGCTTGGATAAATTAGAGGAAATCATAATGTTTTTGTCTCTCTAGAATTTGAACCCGAGACCTCGTGACTCTCAACTCACTCCATTGATCAATGATCCTTTATCAGTCATTCACAAAACTTTACTTTGAGTAAATCACGCTCACTCTAAGGGCGTATTTATGAATGGCGGGTCGGTGCGAAAATGGGATCAAACAACATATGACTAGCTTTTTTTTCGATTTAAAAGTTAAAGGATACATATAACTAAGTTGACCAGGCTTAAATAAAATATCCTTCATATATCATTAAAATGTCAACGATAACATAAATAGATAAACAATGAGCAACAAGCTTATAACTAGGAAACGCTAACAAAACGGTGATAGAAAAAGATCAAACTGCTACATTTGCTCAATCAACATCCTACGGATGCCCATGATTCTCTTCTCCAGCATTGCTGTCATTAGCACCAGTGTCATTTGGAACATTCTCATATACATGTTCATTGAGTTGTTTTTTCCATTCATCTAGTTTAGCCCGCTTAACGACAATTAGGTTTAACAAACCTTTAATTTCTCGAGCACCAAGTTCATAGAAGTTTTTTCCCTCAACAAGTTGGTTGAAGAGGATCTCCATTTCCTTCTCCTCAACCATTTGCTTTATTTTCCTGATATATTTTTCTCGAGCATTCACTTTTTCTTGAAGGTAGGTTTCATGTTTGACTAACTTTTTTTGACGTTGGACCTCAGAGCAAGCTAAATAGTCCTTTACCGTGTCATTAGCCTGGGCTAAAGACGGCAAAGCAAAACCATTGGTTTCTCCTGGAGTAAAAACAATAGATGCGACTTTAACATCACATAGAGTAGACAGTTCTTCTGCTTTCTTAGATAGTGATGCTAACCTTTTATCTAAAATGGCTTTCCTCGCGCACTCATCGAGATTCCTGGTATTCCTAAGCCTCTTTCTAGTCATATGACTCATATTTGGTACAAAAAGAAATGATCAGAGTAGAATATATAAGTGTTTTCCTATCTATGAATATAGAATAAGACTGTTTGACTTATATATATTGATGCCAGATAGGAACGCATAAAGTTGATTAAGATAATTTGACCAAATTTAGGAATAAACTAATCGCACAATCCGGGTTTTAAGGCATTTCTTAAAAAGATGTAATTAAAATCCTAAGTCTCTATCTTGAATTTGGAGAAATTATCATATTTCCATAACAGAAAAGGGCCAACATTGTCCCTGTACTTTTGATCGAGGGGCAGTTTTACCCTCCGTGAATAGTTGGGTTGTTTTGTGCCCCTGCCATTACCAAAAGGTGGCATTTTTTCCCTTTCAGCCTAAGATTCTCGGACTCGGGTTCTCGATACGGGTGCAAATCTAGTGGTTGGATCCTTCACGATCTAAATGGTAAGATTCAGGGATACGGATTGAGGTATGGATGCGGGTGTGGAAATTTTGCTAAAAATAATTCAAATATCTAAAAATAGAGTTATTAAAATATGTTGTAATTATGGTGGAGTATTTAGAAGGAAAAGAAAGCACAAACTTTTGAGAGCAAGTTTGAATATGTAATTATTGTTAAGTGCTTATGTATATCCTTACTGTATTTTCGTTTAACATAGCTATATCTAATGATATAAAGGCCTTGATAGACTTATTCATCAGTGCTGTACTGATGATGGCCTGTAAATATCATTAAAACACCTTTTGGTTTCAAAAATTTTAATACAAATATCTTTTAACATAAAAACATATACCTAAATTTTAATCTCACCTAGCTTGTGTTTTGATTTCGGATATGATTGTGTATGTCTCTAATTTCTCGATCGATTTTGGTCAAAGTGCCCGAAATCGATTGATCATAATCAGTACGGATCCCAAAGTCGCACCCAAGTTGTGTTGGCATGGGGGCAACACCAGATGTTTAGAGCACGCAAACCTTTGCTTTCATCTATCGAATTATAAAAAAATCCATAAACTTATACGGAAAAGGGCAAACGTGTTGTATCCATATTGTTTAGGGGCAATTTTGACCCTTTTCAGTTCTGCCATTGCTCTCATTTTTCTTTCTATATTTTTGTCCCTTCTCTTTTTCATTTGAAATATATTGAATTCTTTCCGCTAAATTCTGTCGGAAGGGAGCTCTATTTTGAGATTGATATTTTAAAAATTCGTCAAAAATGAAGAAAAAGTCGAATACAAAATGATACTCCGAGAATAATCCTTTAGCGGTGTTTTCTTAACTAGTGGTCATAACCTCCAACATTTCATTATTTCCCAATTGAGAAGGGTAATAAGTGAAAATTTATAGCAATTGACATTACTTGTATTACTCATAGAGAGTATGGTCTTGCAAAAGTATAATTGCCATTTACAATTATATAATCGTTCCGACAATCACATGCTTGTAATCGTCATTGCAAAAATACGCCGTAGAAATTCAATTAAAATATGGGTTTGAGTGCCATTTCTATACAACAATCATTATGCACTCTCCAAAGTCTTCTCTTCAAGCTACGTTAGCAGTGGTAGAAGCGTAGTGTGTGGCGATGGGCTGTGTTACCGGAGAATTAGAAGAATGATGTTGGTGCCAACATTGTACTGTGCAGCAACAACAATGGATGTGAGAGAGTAAGAGAACCAGCGGGTGGTGAAGAATCGAACGAGAGTGTATAAGATACGAAGTAGATTTTCACGAGTATTTATTTGTAAGAGCCCTCGTCCTTATTAGAGAAACACACCAATTGAAAAGTGATCTGCTAAACTTTTGTCAAAGTTTTACTAGTCATTGATTAATTAACGATATTCTTTAGTTTGGATGAGATAACTTTTCGTTCTAGGAATAGGTTTACGGGGACAAAATTCAAACATAACTAGATCTATTTGACAATCATGGCATCTAGGCTTGTTCGCAAGACCTCGACTAATTCTATATGGAAGCCGCTACTCGCAACTTCACAGGTATCGGATTACCCTATCCACCACGGCTTGGATAAATTAGAGGAAATCATAATGTTTTTGTCTCTCTAGAATTTGAACCCGAGACCTCGTGACTCTCAACTCACTCCATTGATCAATGATCCTTTATCAGTCATTCACAAAACTTTACTTTGAGTAAATCACGCTCACTCTAAGGGCGTATTTATGAATGGCGGGTCGGTGCGAAAATGGGATCAAACAACATATGACTAGCTTTTTTTTCGATTTAAAAGTTAAAGGATACATATAACTAAGTTGACCAGGCTTAAATAAAATATCCTTCATATATCATTAAAATGTCAACGATAACATAAATAGATAAACAATGAGCAACAAGCTTATAACTAGGAAACGCTAACAAAACGGTGATAGAAAAAGATCAAACTGCTACATTTGCTCAATCAACATCCTACGGATGCCCATGATTCTCTTCTCCAGCATTGCTGTCATTAGCACCAGTGTCATTTGGAACATTCTCATATACATGTTCATTGAGTTGTTTTTTCCATTCATCTAGTTTAGCCCGCTTAACGACAATTAGGTTTAACAAACCTTTAATTTCTCGAGCACCAAGTTCATAGAAGTTTTTTCCCTCAACAAGTTGGTTGAAGAGGATCTCCATTTCCTTCTCCTCAACCATTTGCTTTATTTTCCTGATATATTTTTCTCGAGCATTCACTTTTTCTTGAAGGTAGGTTTCATGTTTGACTAACTTTTTTTGACGTTGGACCTCAGAGCAAGCTAAATAGTCCTTTACCGTGTCATTAGCCTGGGCTAAAGACGGCAAAGCAAAACCATTGGTTTCTCCTGGAGTAAAAACAATAGATGCGACTTTAACATCACATAGAGTAGACAGTTCTTCTGCTTTCTTAGATAGTGATGCTAACCTTTTATCTAAAATGGCTTTCCTCGCGCACTCATCGAGATTCCTGGTATTCCTAAGCCTCTTTCTAGTCATATGACTCATATTTGGTACAAAAAGAAATGATCAGAGTAGAATATATAAGTGTTTTCCTATCTATGAATATAGAATAAGACTGTTTGACTTATATATATTGATGCCAGATAGGAACGCGTAAAGTTGATTAAGATAATTTGACCAAATTTAGGAATAAACTAATCGCACAATCCGGGTTTTAAGGCATTTCTTAAAAAGATGTAATTAAAATCCTAAGTCTCTATCTTGAATTTGGAGAAATTATCATATTTCCATAACAGAAAAGGGCCAACATTGTCCCTGTACTTTTGATCGAGGGGCAGTTTTACCCTCCGTGAATAGTTGGGTTGTTTTGTGCCCCTGCCATTACCAAAAGGTGGCATTTTTTCCCTTTCAGCCTAAGATTCTCGGACTCGGGTTCTCGATACGGGTGCAAATCTAGTGGTTGGATCCTTCACAATCTAAATGGTAAGATTCAGGGATACGGATTGAGGTATGGATGCGGGTGTGGAAATTTTGCTAAAAATAATTCAAATATCTAAAAATAGAGTTATTAAAATATGTTGCTAAAAATAGAGGTATGGATCGAGCTTATAACTAGGAAACGCTATTGAACGACAAGATGACAAAGAAAGTGATAGAAAAATTTAAAATTATTGCATTGCTCTATCAACATCCTAAGGATGCTCATCATTCTCTTCTCCAACATTGATGTCATTAACACCGGTTTCATTTGGGACATTCTCATCTACATGTTCATTGAGTTGTTTTTTCCTTTCATCTTGTTTTGTCTTGTTAACAACAAATAACTTTAACAAACCTTTAATTTGTCTAGCATCAAGTTCATAGACGTTTTTTGCCTCAACAAGTTGGTTGAAGAGGATCTCCATTTCCTTCTCTTTAGCCATTTGCTCTATTTTCCTAATATATTTTTCCCAGGCATTCACTTTTTCTTGAAGATAGGTTTCATGTTTAACTAAATTTTTGCCGTTGGTCCTCGGACTATGCTAAATAGTCCTTTACTGTGTCATTAGCTTGGGTTAAACACGGCAAAGCAAAAGCATTGGTTTCTCTGGGAGTAAACACAATTTCTGTGACCTCTATATCACATAGTAGACAGTTTCTGCTTTCTTACATATTGATGCTAATCTTTTATCTTAGATGGCTTTCCTCGCACTCTCTTCGAGATTCCTGGTATTCCTTAGCCTCTTTCTAGTCATATGACTCTTATTTGGTTCAAAGAGAAAGGAGCAGAGTAGAATATATAGGTGTGTTCCTATCCATTTAAATAGAATAAGAGCGTTTGACATATATATTGATGCCTGATAGGAATGCATAAAGTTGATTGAGATCATTTGACCAAATTTAGGAATAACTGCACAATCTAGGTTTTATGGTATGTCTTAAATAGATGTGTTTAAAATCCTTAATCTCTATCTTGAAGATGGAGAAATAATCTTATTTCCAAGATGGAAAAGGGCCAATATTGACTCTTTACATTATGCCGAGGGGCACTTTTGCCTCCGTTAATAGTTGGGTTGTGTTTTCCCCCTGCCATTACCAAAAGGTGATATTTTTGCCTTTTCTGCCTAAGTTGCTCGGACTCGGGTGCTTGATACAGGTGTGGATCTAGAGGTCTTATTCTTTGGGATCTAAATTTTAACATTTGGGGATATGGATCTAGGTGTGCATACGGGTGTGAAAATTTGGTAAAAAATTGTTCAAATATCTATAAATAGAGTTATTAAAATATGCCGAAATTGTGGTGGAGTATTTAGAAGGAAAGGAAAGCACAAACTTTTGAGAGCAAGTTTGAATATTTAATTATTGTTAATTGCAAATTTATCTCCATATTGTTTTGTTTGTTCATGGCTATAGCAAATGATATAAAGGCCATGATAGACTTATTGAATTCATTAGTGATGTTGACCGGTAAATATCATTAAAACACCTCTTGATAAAAAAACACTCCTAAAGTATTCTGGTTTTTTGAGTTTCCTATCCGAATTATCAAGTACTTACTTTACCTAATTGAACTATCACCAAATGTTTATTAAAACACACCTCAACTATCAATTGCTCACTTTTACTACCTGAAATATCAGCATCATTTAGGTAGGAAAAGTGAGCAATTAATAGTTGTGGTGTGTTTCGATAAACATTTGGTGATAGTTCAAGTAAGAAACTCACACTCATGATAGTCCATGTATGAAACTAAAAAAATCGTGATACTTTAGGTGTGTTTTTCACCCTTCGCTCATTAATTAATGATATTCTAGGATGAGATCACCTTTTTTTGTAGGAAGGTTTCCTTTCTTCAACGAATGTAATTAAAATTCTAAATATTGTATCTTGAAGTTGGAGTAATAATTATATTTCCATAACGGAAAAGGGCCAACATTGCCCCCGTACTCAAGGGGAACTTTTGCCCTCTGTTAATTGTTGTGCTGTTTTTTGTCTCTGTTGTTACCAAAAGGTGGCATTTTTGTGCTTTCTGCCTATGTTGCTCGGACTCCGGTGCCCGTTATGGGTGCGGATCTAAATTTTAAGATCCAGGTATGGATACACGTGCAGGAATTCGGCTAAAAATAATTCAAATATTTATGAATAGTATTATTAAAATATGCCTAAATTATGGTGTGAGTATTTGGAAGAAAAGGAATGCACAAACTTTTGAGAGCAAATTTCAATCTGTAATTATTATTCAAAGGGAAGAATATTATGCCATGGACTGCTAGAAGTAAGGGTTGGATTAGGGGTTTTGAGGTAAATCCCAGGGTTGACAACAACATGGAAATATCTCACCTACAATATGCAGATGACACACTGATATTTTGTGATGTTGATGTGGAGCAGTAGAGGGTTTTGAGGATTATCTTTATCATTTTTGAGTTAATTTCAGGGCTTCATATTAATTGGGGAAAGAGCTTCATCTGTCCAGTTAACACAGTGGAGGAGATTCAGATGTTAGCTGATATCATGGGACGAAAAGTGGGAGAACTACCTACAGTGTTACCTGGGTATGCCCTTGGGTAAAAAGCAAATCTAAGGGAATATGGAATGGTTTGATAGAGAAATGTGAAAAGAAGTTGTCAAACTGGAAGATGCAATATTATCTATGGGAGGGAGGTTGACTCTTATTAATAGTGTGTTAGATGCACTGCCAACTTATATGATGTCAGTATTCCCAGCCCCTCTTAGTGTGATAAAGAGAATTGACACTTTAAGAAATAATTTCTTTTGACAAGGAAACAGGTGATGCAAAGAAGTTCCATTTAGTCAAAATGGATATAATGAATTTTGAAGGCTCAAACCAGAGCCTGATGATGAAATAGTTGTGGAGATATGCTTCAAAAGAATCTTTGCGGAAGAAAGTGATTAGCAAGAAATATGGGTAAGAAGGTAGTTGGACCTCAAATCCAGTAACTCACCCCTTATGGTTGCAGTGTTTGGAGTTCCATTAGGAATCTATGGCTAAAGATGAGGAACAAAACAGGACTTAAAGTGGGGAATGGTATGAAGATTTCATTCTGGAAAGATAACTGGACTGGACAAGGTGTACTACAACAATTATTTTCAGACATTTACACTCTATGCCAACAATAGGAAGCAACAGTGGCTGAAGCTTGGTCTGAGCAATGATGGGACTTGACTTTTAGAAGATTTTTAAATGACTGGGAAATGGAGAGGATAACAGATTTCTACCATACCCTTAATCTGTTCAAGGGGACCACCGAAAATGCAGATACTTTGGTACGACACAGTGTTATCAAAAGCAAAAAACGCAAATAAAGAGTGAGCTTTAATAAAAAAAGGCCCAAAGAGAGAAAAAATACAAATATATTTGTTTAGTCCAAGACTAATAATTATAAGCATGAATGACAAATGTATGAATAAAGAAATTGAAAAAAAATTACGATAAAGTGAAATATCAATTGTTTAGTGTCAAGAGACTCATTGGCAAGGAATAGTATGCCTTAGAACCTTGATGACGATTGAAGCGCACATTATGCGAGGCGGAGTGCTCAACACGTTTTGAGCCTCGCTTCAGGGCTTAAGCGCGCCTTTGACAACACTCACTATAGCAAGGAAATTCTGAAGGAATTTTTAAGGTGGCAGAGGCTTACAAGATTCTGAGCAAAGTAAATAACCAAGTGGGCTGTTAGCCATGGAAGATGATCTGAAAAATGAAGGTGGCTAATGAAGCAGTATTGACACAGGAAAAGTTGAAAAGTAAGGTGTCTAACTTATCTTCTAGATGTTATTTGTGTGGGGAACAGGCAGGGACAACCTAACCATCTCTATTACACTGCAAATGGACACAACAAATCTGGAGAATTTTCATTAACCTGAGGGGAATTCAGTGGGTGATGTCAGGAAATACCAAGGGATTTCTTGACAGTTGAGGGAGAGAGATATTTGTCCAATCACAAGGAGAGATGGAGGGTTGTCCCAGCATGTATTTGGTGGACTATATGGAAAGAGAAAATCAGAGGTGGTTTGGGGGCAAGCAGTGCAACATTCAGAAGTCGAAGATGAATTGTTTAGCTCTTTATTATTTTTTGGTGTAAACAGGAATAATTAGTCCAAACAGAAAATATTTTTGATGTTTTAGACAACATGTAAGAAGTATCATAGGATGAAAGGCTTCTATTTTGTAACTGGCTAACTTTGGGGGACTATACAATTTGGTATTAGTACATGTTAATATATAGAATGTTATCATTATCAAAAAAAATATGAAATGATTTGTTCTTATGAGCTCTTTATGCTTATATCTAATTTAGGAAATTAAACTTGCTTGAAGAAATCAGGTATGACAACTTTAGAAAAGTACTGCATAGGTATACATATGGAACAATTATGTAAATATTTCTTGAACTATATATACAAAATATTCATTTAAATATAGGCTAACGTCTATTCTGTTTTTTTTTCTTTTGATATTTTTTCGTATTGCCACATTGGGTTTATTGTTGTTGATATTATTTCTTATTGAATGGTGTTATAGCTAGTGTCTGAGAGAGTCTCATCTTAGCTGTTCGAGAAATTTTACATTTTTGTACATCCTGTAATATGTAAATACAATTTTTGTTGGGACATAATGTACTCTCTTTGTTTGACCTTCAATTGTATATAGCATTTTTCTCTCTTAATTTCTTGGATTTAACATGGTCTTAAGGCACTTTTCTTTTTACTGATCTACAGGGTTCCCAAAAAAGTGGAAGTACTGATGATAGATCCACGGACATGAAAGGCCAGCTCAGTTCTCTTATCCATCGGTCCAATGCACTGGGCTCATCTCATGGAGGAAAAGCCAAAATGCAGTTGTCTTGTTTTGCCGCCTCCCAGTCTATGACTATCCAATTAATACTAGTTGAATTGACTAGTTGAATACTAGTTGGGGATCTTGAGCTGTTGTCCATGGACCTCAGATGGTTGTCTTGGCAAAAATGTCCTTTAACTTGTATACCATCAGATTTTCCAGCTGACACTCTTGCATTTCTAAATATGCAAGGGAGTAATATCCAAGAACTTGGTTTTAATTTGCAGGTTTGTTACTCATTTTTACAATTTTGTGTGTACTGTTGATGCAACTGGCAGAAAGAAAATCTTACTTGAAACTCTATTTGGTTTACCTGTAGTGTTGCAAAAGTTTGAAGAAGTTGGATCTTTCTAATTGCAAGCAACCAGAAGAACTCCAAACTTCAATGGTTCACGAAGTCTTGAGACTTTGTGGCTTGGTGGTTGCTCAAGGTTGACGGAGATACATTAGTCCATAGGAAATTTGGACAGACTAATTGATCTGGATTTTTGTGGTTGCGAAAAGCTTACGGTTCTTACGGGCAACATATGCGAGATAAAATCCTTTGAATCCTTGGACTTTAGGAACTGTTCATCTATACAAAAGCTGCAAGTTGATCTTGGAGATATGTGAAATCTACTATATCTTTTTGCACTGGATACGGGTATAAAACAATGGCCTGGATCTGTTGAAATGCTAAGAGATCTTGAAGTTTTGGAAGTAGGAGGTCATTATTCAGAGGCCAAAAGGAGCACTTAAAGAAGAGTCCATTGCATACAATCCATTTCTACTTATGTTTCGCACTTAGATTTGAGTGGCAATAGTTTCTACTCTCTACCCTTCGGCTTTTCTAGGTCACGATTCTTGTGGTCCTCTTTGAATGACTCTGAGAATCATCTTCAAACACTTCCATTGATATCAAATTTAGAAAATCTTCAAATTTCACACTTGAAAATTGCGAAATATCGATCAAGATTACAGAGTGGACAACCTCCCTTCCATCAAGTGAAGGCTTCTTTATTGCACCTACTCTAGCATTTCCATCTAAAGAAAATCAAAATCTGGTTAGACACACATTCTCTCTGTCTCTCTGCCATAGTAATAATCTTGCATCTTGGTCTTATGAATTGCACGAGTTAAATATTTATCTCCAATGCAATGGTATTCCAGATTGGTGCAATAATCAAGAAACAGCTTCATCTATCTGCTTCATTATGTTGACACATAAGTAATATAAGTTTTTAGGAATGGTTGTCTCGTGTGTTCACAAGTTTGTCAACGTACGTTTTTCTAGGGGTGCCCAAGGCTTCTGCTGTAGTATTGCTGATAAGAGACAATGATGTAATGCCTGCTGCACAAGTAGAAATGTCATGTGTACTCTACAGATATTACGTACAAGAACCTCTTGTTGGCCACATGAATGGCACAGAAAAAATAGAAGTCCCCCAGTTGGGTGAAGAAAATACAATAAAGAAGATAGGGATCCATCTGTTATATTTAGACCAACAAGGTAAAGCTACATCATTGCCTGCAGGAGTAAACATTTCGATATGCATGCACATGGTTTTTAAGAAACAAGGTAAAGCTACATCCTTTTCTGATTCCAGTTGTTGTTTTATCCTGATATTGCAAAGTGCCTAGCTCAGTTTGTTGCCTCAGCTACCAAATTATGTTGATTAATTATACTTGCTTACTTTCACACAACTGTAGATGACTTCTTTATTTATTCTTCCATGGCAAACACTCTTACTCTTAAATAATTACATAATGATCCTGATTTGACAATCTTATAGGTACTCTGTGTGTCTTTAACTGCAGCACCACTTAGAACCATTAATATTTAGTTTTTGTCATAAGAACCAAACCAACTTGTATCCTGAGCCGCCACTTTAGCACTATGGACGATCAGATTTTGTCTAATATTTTCACAGCTAGATTGGCTTTTCATTATCAATTATCGAATTCTGACAACAATTTGTTGATTCAACATCAAAAGAAATGTCTCCTGGTGTCTCTAACTCTACCATTTTCAAGAAAAAGATGAGGTTTCCATCTGTTGTTTGTTGTGAATATCAGTGGGACCTTCTGCTTTTAGACATAGTTTCAAACTATGTTGCTCGGACTCTCCAAAAGTGTTGCCACACCCGTGTTGGGTCCTCTAAAAATGTACTACTTTTAGAGGCTCCTACATGCACCTGGTGAGATTTTTGAAGAGTCCAAGCAACATAGGCTTCAAAGTCTAAATAGTCTGATAACTAGTTGGAAGCATAACCATGTGTTATTTTATGTGCTGTTGTCTCTAAAGTCCAAGCAGCACTGCACCAAAACTCAACTACACAATTAATCTTTTAACTGGTGCCTACAGAATTCCTATTCAGGGTCCAATTCTTCCCCTTCTTTATTTGCTTGTCTATGTTGAACTAAACGATCATGGCTAACCGGATACCTAGTATAATCAAGAAAACTTCTACAGCTGGTGATATTCCGAAAGGCCACTTTGATGTTTATGTTGGGGAGAAGCAGAAGAAGAGATTTGTAATCCCCATATCATTCTTGAGTCAACTGGAATCTCAAGACTTGCTTGGTCGAGCTGAGGAAGAATTTGACTTTGATCATCCAATGGGCGGTGTCACAATATCCTGCACTGAGGGTACGTGTTCATTGATCTTACTTCTCATTTGAATAGGTTCTGAGGCTTTTCCTTTCACAGTTTCGTAAAGAAACTAACCTGGATTTCCAGTTTGTACATTAGAAGAGTTACGGAAGACACATTATTCAACACTATATCCCAATTTTGAATGTAATTTTCAGTAGCTGATGTCTAAGAGACATAAAGCACATTTTTGTAGCAAATGAAATCTGTTTAGATTCCCTCTTTGGCCAATTGAGTTTTCAGTTATGTTAATTAACTCTAAAGAAAGACAACCTTATCTGTGACAACATCATGGACACTGAAATAATTTGGCAATGACAACAAAGAAAACTTTGTACCTGCAGCAGAAATTTCAAAATATCAATAAAACTGGCATTACATCACAGATTGCATATTAAGAACAATAGTACTCTTTCACTATTTACAATTCCTAGCAAAATTCAGTCGCAAGACACTTTATTCGTTTGCGCAATGAATACAATCTGTATTAACTGTATTTGTTTGCATAATCAATCCAATTAAGGCGAAATATAGAGAAAAAAATAAAGAAAAGAACAAAAATAAACTAGCAAAAGGTGTGTAAAAATAGATTATTAAGAAATGAAATTAAAAAAGCAGGAAAAATTTATTTAAAAAAAGAGAGAAAAGAACAGATATAATGTATAAGTTATTCTGATAACCAACTTTTAAAAAGAAATGATAAAAAGAAAGACAAAAGTTATTATTAGAACCAGGTGAACGAATATTTACTATATCATTTTTTATTGTACAGTAAAAAACAAATAAAGAAAAGGAGCAAAAGACATGAACGAAATTAGATTACGGAGAAACAAATACAACAATAACGATGATATATTTAGGGTAATCTTACGAAGTAGGGTTTGGAGAGGGTAGAGTGCATACAGTAGTTACCCCCTATATCTGAGGTAGAGAGGTTTCCAATAGAAATTCGGCTTGAGGAATGACAATCCAAAGCAGTTTAGAAAAAGAATAAACAGAAGTGAAAACATAATAAAGTATTCTAACAGTAACTACAACAAAATAATATGATAATTTAAGTACAAGAAACATTAGATATTATCAGAAATCAGAGGATAAGAAATTGCAGGAGTAATACTACAATGATTAGTATGGACAAGTATCAAGACAACACAGTACTACCTATTAACCTTCTATTCTAAATCGTGTCCTCCACAACCTCCTATCTAAAGTCATGTTCTCGGTAAGCTGAAATTGCGTCATGTCCTGTTTGATCACCTCTTTCTGATACTTTTTTAACCTACCGACCTTCTCCTGAAACAATCCATAGTCAACCTGTCACATTTCCGCAGACATTCATCCATCTCCTCTTCACATGTACACATGTACGAATCATTTCAGTTTGGCCTTTCGCATCTTGAACTTCACCGAAATCACTCCCACCTTGTCCTGGATATCCCCATTTCTAATCCTATTTCACCTAGTATGACCACACATTCATCACAATATTTTCATTTTCGCAACTTTCATCTTTTGAACATGAGAGTTGTTGACTGAACAATGTTCCGCCGCAACAAAAAAATAAATAAAATGAAAAAAGAAAAAAAATAGAAAAATTAAAAAATGAAAAGAAAAAAGGCAAATTGAATATAAAATTATCATAAATGAACAAACAAATTGAAAGAGAAAAAAACAAAAAACAAATAATTCACCAAGTACTACAATATTATTGACGTTTTAAATTATATTAAAAAATGATCCGCAATGTAGTATAGTAATATTTGTCTTGTTTTTCCATTAATTTTTATGCCCCCTTTTTTTTTAATTTTTTTATTTTTGCAAATATAAGTTGAGTGGCAGAACTTTTCCTTTCTCCTCCTATTCTTGTTGTGATTTTATATTTTTCATTTTAGTAATTTTTCTTATATGTAGAATCGCTACGAGCGTGTAATATTTTTATTCGACTCAATAAAATAAATATCACATATATGTTTTAAAAACAGCGAGGGAGATTTAAAAAGTAAATTTGTACAAATTCAGATATTTGATTGAAATTTCGTAAAGTAAAAAAAGTGGAATATCGAATCGAAATAAATATAAGTGTTTATTAGGTTATTCAGCCTGAAAATAATTATTTAATAAAAGATAAAAAAGATTCCGCTCTTGATAAAATGATTATTCAACTTTTAAGGAATATTTAGCCTTTTGACTTGCTTTTGTTTGATAGTAAATTTTAAAAGTAGATTTTCAAAAAAAAAAAATTAAAAAATATTATTCGTTCGTGAAATTTGATCAGTTCTAAAAAATTTGTCTTAAAACATTTTCAAGTTTCAAAACTTTAAATTTGGGTGAGATTTTACGTTCTTAGGAAAAAAAATTAAATAAAATATATGTTCGAACATAATTTAAGTTTTAAAAATTATTTTTTTAATATAATTTTAAAAATTAATTCTTTTGGAAAAAATTTCAACTTAGTATATTCTCACATGCTTATATGAATTGAAATAAATACTTTGCGACCTCACTTAACTACAAAAGATGAAAAGAACTAGTTGGCCAATTTGGATATGAGTGATTTGAAATTAAAATTTTATTTAGATATCTAATTTAAAAATTTTAAGTTATATATATATATATATATATTTTTATAGATATAAAAGTTTTATAATTTGTAAAAATTAGTAAAATTTTCTCAGTTTTTATATCTTGTTTGTTCATTTTTGTTTGTTTAATATTGACTTGGCACACCTCTTAACGAATAATAAATAGATGATAATAAATTTAACGACTATAGTTAAAAATAAGAGTAAATTAGAAATTAAGTGGTAAATTATTTCTTAATTTTCTATCTTGGACAAGTAAAAAGTAACATATATTTTTAGTATAATGGACAAGTAAAAGTAGACATAAGGAGTATACTTTTACTAGATGAGCAAATTTATAGTTCATAAATAAGGTATTTGAATATCCTAAGGTACCGCATTAATAAATCACATATATTCGTGCTTTTTTCTTTTTCAGATGAGCGCCCTATCACTTTATTTGATCGGCATTATCATTTTTCGTATAAATGAGAATTTATGATTTTTGCGATTTTCGGTGTATGTTAGCAATTTCTTAAGATTTGATTGACCGTCTCCATCAGGCCTCAAATTTTGGCTATGCACAACCTACGAACCTTGATGACCAGTGGCATATCATTTCATTTGATCGGCATCACTATTTTTCGCAAAAATGAGAATTTACGAATTTCGCGATTTTCGGTGTATGTTAGCCTACGATTTCTCGAGATTTATTGACCTTCTGCGTTTGGCCCCAAATTTTGACCGTGTGTAGCCTACAAGGCCTGTTGACGAGCGCCTTATCACTTTATTTGATCGCCATCATAATTTTTCGCATAAATGAGAATTTACGATTTTCGCAATTTACGGTGTGTTTTAGCCCTTTAATCACAAAATAAGAACTGCCGAGATGCAAGTCTTTTGATGAGATCTTACATAATATTGTTAAAACTGTAATATAATCGCCGGAAAAAGAGTTCATTGGTGGCACATTATTTTAATGATCATAACTTTGGGCTGAATTATCCATTTTACCCTATTTGGCGGAGCCCATTTTCTCAAAATATGCCTCTATGGCAGTCAATCAACATTTTTCCCAATTTAGTTAACAGTTTTAATTTTAAAAACTGAACCTAACGACCCACGACAACCGACACCACCATGGCAAGCGACCATGGTAGGCCAGCACTACCACCACCAATCTCTAGCATTGTCTTTATATCATAAGGATAAGCATAGGTGTTTCCTTTTAAATTTTTGCTCGCTGGGCATTGATCGAGGGGCGTTGGGTCTCGACATAGGTCAGCATGTGTTATCCGATGTCGACCGGTCTGCCGACACTGGCATAGTGCGCCCATGTTGCTAACTTTCAAACTTTTCGGTGTGTGTTAGCCCATGGATTTCTCAAGATTTGATCGATCGTCTCTGTTCGGCCTCAAATTTTGCTGTGCACAGCCTACAAACCCTGGTGACGAGCGCCCTATCATTCTATTTGATCGGCATAACTATTTTTTGAATAAATGAGAATTTATGATTTTCGCAATTTTCGGTGTATGTTAGCCCACGAATTTGTAGAGATTTGATTGACTGTCTCCGTTAGGCCCCAAATTTTGGCCGTGCACAGCCTATAAGGCCTGGTGACGAGCGCTCTACCAATTCATTTGATCGGCATCATCATTTTTCGCATAAATGAGAATATATGATTTTCGCGATTTACGGTGTGTGTTAGCCCACGGATTTCTTGAAATTTGGGTGACCGTCTCTTTTGGCCTAAAATTTTAGTTGCGCACAGCCCACAAGGCCCGGTGATGAGCTCCCTATCACTTTATTTTATCGGCATCATCATTTTTCGCATAAATGAGAATTTATGATTTTCGCGATTTTCGGTGTATGTTAGCCCTCGGATTTCTCGAGATTCGATTGACCATTTTCATTAGGCCCCAAATTTTGGCTGTGCGCAGCCTACAAAGCCTGGTGACGAGAGCCCTATCATTTCATTTGATCAGCATCACTATTTTTCGCATAAATGAGAATTTATGATTTTCACAATTTTTGGTGTATGTTAGCCCACAGATTTCTAGAGATTTGATTGACCGTCTCCGTTTGGTCCCAAATTTTGGCTGTGCGCAGCCTATGAACCTTGATGACAAGCTCCCTATCATTTCATTTGATCGACATCACTATTTTTTGCATAAACAAGAATTTACGATTTTTGCGATATTCGGTGTATGTTAGCCCACGAATTTCTCGAGATTTGATTGACCGTCTCCATTTGACCCCAAATTTTGGCTGTGCTTAGCCTGCAAGACCTGGTGATGAGCTACCTATCACTTTATTTGATCGACATCATCATTTTTCGCATATATGAGAATTTATGATTTTCGCGATTTTGGGTGTATGTTAGCCCACGAATTTCTCGAGATTTGATTGACCGTCTCCATTAGACCTCAAATTTTGGCTGTGCACAGCCTACAAACCTTGATGACGAGTGCCCTATCATTTCATTTGATCGTCATCACTATTTTTCGCATAAATGAGAATTTACGAATTTCGCGATTTTCGATGTATGTTAGCCCACGAATTTCTCGAGATTTGATTGACCTTCTCTGTTTGGCTCCATATTTTGGCCGTGTGCATTCTACAAGGCCTGGTGACGAGCGCCCTATCACTTTATTTGATCGTCATAACCAATTTTTCGCATATATGAGAATTTACGATTTTCGCGATTTTCAGTGTATGTTAGCCCACGAATTTCTCAAGATTTGATCGGTCGTCTCTATTTGGCCCCAAATTTTAGCTGTGCGCAGCCTACGAACCTTGATGATGAGCACCCTATCATTTTATTTGATCAGCATCACTATTTTTCGCATAAATGAGAATTTATGATTTTTGCGATTTTCGGTGTATGTTAGCCCACGGATTTCTCGAGATTTGACTGACCGTCTCCGTTTGGTCCCAAATTTTGGCTGTGCGCAGCCTACGAACCTTGATGACGAGCGCCCTATCATTTCATTTGATCGACATCACTATTTTTTGCATAAATGAGAATTTATGATTTTTGCGATTTTCGGTGTATAAGCCCACGGATTTCTCGAGATTTGATTGACCGTCTCCATTTGGCCCCAAATTTTGGCTGTGCATAGCCTGTAAGACATGGTGATGAGCTACCTATCACTTTATTTGATCGGCATCATCATTTTTCGCATATATGAGAATTTATGATTTTCGCAATTTTGGGTGTATGTTAGCCCACGAATTTCTCGAGATTTGATTGACCGTCTCCATTAGGCCCCAAATTTTTGCTATGCGTAGCCTACGAGGCTTGGTGACGAGCTACCTATCACTTTATTTTATCGGCATAATCATTTTTCGCATAAATGAGAATTTATGATTTTCGCGATTTTCGGTGTATGTCAGCCCATGAATATCTCGAGATTTGATCGGACGTCTCTGTTTGGTCTTAAATTTTGGCTGTGCGCAGCCTACGAACCTTGATGACGAACGCCCTATCACTTTATTTGATCGACATCACCATTCTTAGCATAAATGAGAATTTACGATTTTTGCGATTTTCGGTGTATAATGCCCACCGATTTCTCGAGATTTGATCGGCCGTCTCCGTTCGGTCCCAAATTTTGTGTGTGCGCAGCCTACAAGGCTTTGTGACGGCTCCCTATCGCTTTAGTTGATCGGCATCACCATTTTTTGCATAAATGAGAATTTACGATTTTTGCAATTTTCGGTGTATGTTAGCCCACGGATTTCTCGAGATTTGATCGCCCGTCTCCGTTTGGCCTCAAATTTTTGCTATGCGCAGCCTACGAACCTTGATGACGAGCGCCCTGTCATTTCATTTTATCGGCATCAATATTTTTTGCATAAATAAGAATTTACGATTTTCGCGATTTTCAGTGTATGTTAGCCCACGGATTTCTCGAGATTTGATCGGTCGTCTCCGTTCGGTCCCAAATTTTGGTTGTGCGCAGTCTACAAGGCCTGGTGACGAACTACCCATCACTTTATTTGATCGGCATAATCATTTTTCGCATAAATGAGAATTTATGATTTTCGCGCTTTTCGGTGTGTGTTAGCCCACAGATTTCTCGAGATTTGAGTGACGGTCTCCATTCGGCCTGAAATTTTAGCTGTGCGCAACCTACAAGGCCTGGTGACAAGCACCCTATCGCTTTATTTGATCAGCATAATCATTTTTCGCATAAATGAGAATTTATAATTTTCGTGCTTTTCGGTGTGTATTAGCCCACGGATTTCTCAAGATTTGAGTGACCGTCTCCGTTCGGCCTCAAATTTTTGCTGTGCGCAGCCTACGAACCTTGATGACGAGTGCTCTATCATTTCATTTGATCGGCATCACCATTTTTCGCATAAAATAGAATTTACGATTTTTACGATTTTCGGTGTATGTTAGCCCACGAATTTCTCGAGATTTGATCGGCCATCTACGTTCGGCCATAAATTTTTGCTGTGCGCAACCTATGAACCTTGATGACGAGTGCCCTATCATTTCATTTGATCGGCATCACAATTTTTTGTATAAAAGAAAATTTACGATTTTCGTGATTTTCGGTGTATGTTAGCGCACGAATTTCTTGAGATTTGATCAGCCATTTCCGTTCGGCCTTAAATTTTTGCTGTGTGCAGCCTACGAACCTTGATGACGAGCGCCCTTTCATTTCATTAGATCGGCATCACAATTTTTTGTATAAAAGAAAATTTACGATTTTCGTGATTTTCGGTGTATGTTAGCGCACGAATTTCTTGAGATTTGATCAGCCATTTCCGTTCGGCCTTAAATTTTTGCTGTGCGCAGCCTACGAACCTTGATGACGAGCGCCCTTTCATTTCATTAGATCGGCATCACCATTTTTCGTATAAATGAGAATTTATAATTTTCACGATTTTCGGTGTGTGTTAGCCCACACATTCCTCGAGATTTGATCGGTCGTCTCCGTTCGGTCCCAAATTTTGGCTGTGCACATCCTACAAGGCTTGGTGACGAGCTACCTATCACTTTATTTGATCGACATAATCATTTTTCGCATAAATGAGAATTAATAATTTTCGCGCTTTTCGGTGTGTGTTAGCTCACAGATTTCTCGAGATTTGAGTGACCATCTCCGTTCGGCCCGAAATTTTAGCTGTGCGCAGTCTACAAGGCCTGATGACAAGCGCCCTATCGCTTTAGTTGATCGGCATCACCATTTTTCGCATAAATGAGATTTTTTACAATTTTCGCGATTTTCGGTGTATGTTAGCCCATGAATTTCTCAAGATTTGATCGGCCGTCTCCGTTCGGCCTCAAATTTTTATTGTGCGCAGCCTACGAACTTTTATGATGAGCGCCCCTGTCATTCCATTTGATCGTCATCATAAATTTTCGCATAAATGAGAATTTTCGATTTTTGAGATTTTCGGTGTGTTAGCCCACAAATTTCTCGAGATTTGAGTGAACGTCTCCATTCGGCCCGAAATTTTAGTTGTACGCAGCCTACAAGGCCTGGTGACGCGCGCCCTATCGCTTTAGTTGATCGGCATCACCATTTTTAGCATAAATGAGAATTTATGATTTTTGTGATTTTCGGTGTATGTCAGCCCACGGATTTCTCGAGATTTGATCGGCCGTCTTCGTTCGGTCCCAAATTTTTGCTGTGCGTAGCCTACGAGGCTTGGTGAAGAGCTACCTATCACTTTATTTTATCGGCATAATCATTTTTCGTATAAATGAGAATTTATGATTTTCGCGCTTTTCGGTGTGTGTTAGCCCACAGATTTCTCAAGATTTGAGTGACTGTCTCCATTCGGCCCAAAATTTTGGTTGTCCGCAGCCTTCAAGGCCTAGTGACGAGCTTCCTATCGCTTTAGTTGATCGGCATCACCATTTTTCGCATAAATGAGAATTTATGATTTTCGCGATTTTCGGTGTATGTTAGCCCATGGATTTATCGAGATATGATCGGCCGTCTCCGTTCGGCCACAAATTTTTGCTGTGCGCAGCCTACAAACCTTGATGACGAGCGCCCTAGCATTTCATTTGATCGGCATCACCATTTTTCGCATAAATGGGAATTTACGATTTTCGCAATTTCGGTGTATGTTAGCCCACGGATTTCTCGAGATTTGATCGGTCGTTTCCGTTTGATCCCAAATTTTGGCTGTGCACAACCTACAAGGCCTGGTGACGAGCTACCTATCAGTTTATTTGATAGGCATAATCATTTTTCGCATAAATGAGAATTTATGATTTTCGCGCTTTTCGGTATTTGTTAGCCCAGGATTTCTAGAGATTTGAGTGACCGTGTCTGTTCGGCCCAAACTTTTAGCTGTGCGCAGCCTACAAGGCCTGGCGACGAGCTCCCTATTGCTTTAGTTGATCGGCATCACCATTTTTCGCATAAATGAGAGTTTTACAATTTTCGCAATTTTTGGTGTATGTTAGCCCACAGATTTTTCGAGATTTGATCGGCCATCTCCGTTCGACCTCAAATTTTTGTTGTGCGCAGCTTACAAGGCCTGGTGACGAGCACCCTATCGCTTTAGTTGATCGGCATCACCATTTTCTACGTAAATGAGAATTTACGATTTTAGTGATTTTCGGTGTATGTTAGCCCACGGATTTCTCGAGATTTGATCGGCCGTCTCCGATTGCCCCCAAATTTTGGCTGTGCGCAGCCTACTAGGTCTAGTGACGAGCTACCCATCACTTTATTTTATCGGCATAACCATTTTTCGCATAAATGAGAATTTATGATATTTGCGATTTTCGGTGTATGTTAGCCCACGGATTTCTCGAGATTTGATCGGCGGTCTCCGTCTGACCACAAATTTGGGCTGTGCGCAGCCTACAAGGCCTAGTGACGAGCGCTCTGTCACTTTAGTTGATCGGCATCACCATTTTTTGCATAAATGAGAATTTATGATTTTGGCGATTTTCAGTGTATGTTAGCTCACGGATTTCTCGAGATTTAATCGGCCGTCTCCGTTCGGGCCCAAATTTTTGCTATGCGCAGCTTACAAGGCCTAGTGATGAGCTACCTATCACTTTATTTGATTGGCATACTCATTTTTTGCATAAATGAGAATTTATGATTTTTCGCGATTTTCGGTGTGTGTTAGACCACGGATTTCTCGAGATTTGATCGGCCGTCTCCGTCTGGCCCCAAATTTTGGCTGTGCGCAGCCTACAAGGTCTGGTGATGAGCTACCTATCACTTTATTTGACCGGCATAATCATTTTTTGTATAAATGAGAATTTATGATTTTCGCGATTTTCGGTGTGTGTTAGACCAAGGATTTCTCGAGATTTGATCGGTTGTCTCCGTCCGGCCCCAAATTTGGGCTGTGTGCAGTCTACAAGGCCTGGTGACGAGCTCCCCATTGCTTTATTTGATCGGCATCACATTTTTCACATAAATGAGAATTTATGATTTTTGCGATTTTCGATGTTTGTTAGCCCATGGATTTCTCGAAATTCGAGTGACCGTCTCCGTTAAGCCCGAAATTTTAGCTGTGCGCAGCCTACAAGGCCTGGTGACTAGCACCCTATCGCTTTAGCTGATCAACATCACCATTTTTCGCATAAATAAGAATTTACGATTTTTGCGATTTTCAGTGTATGTTAGCCCACGGATTTCTCGAGATTTGATCGGTCATCTCTGTTCGGCCCCTAATTTTTGCTGTGCACAGCCTACGAACCTTGATGACGAGCGCCCTATCACTTTATTTGATCGGCATCACCAATTTTTGCATAAATGAGAATTTACGATTTTTGCAATTTTCGGTGTATGTCAACCCACGAATTTCTCGAGATTTGATCGCCGTCTCTGTTCTGTCCCAAATTTTGGCTGTGCGCAGCCTACAAGGCTTGGTGACAAGATACCCATCACTTTATTTGATCGGCATAATCATTTTACGCATAAATGAGAATTAACGATTTTCGTGATTTTCGGTGTATGTCAGTCCACGGATTTCTCGAGATTTGGTCGGCCGTCTCCGTTCGATCCAAAATTTTGGCTGTGCACAGCCTACAAGGCCTGGTGACGAGCTACCTATCACTTTATTTGATCGGCATAATCATTTTTCGCATAAATGAGAATTTATGATTTTTGTGATTTTTGATGTATGTTAGCCCACGGAGTTCTCGAGATTTGATCGGCCGTCTCCGTCCGACCCCAAATTTTGGATGTGCACAACCTACAAGGCCTGGTGACAAGCGCTCTATCACTTTAGTTTATCAGCATCATCATTTTTCGCATAAATGAGAATTTACGATTTTGGCGATTTTCGGTGAATGTTAGCCCACGAATTTCTTGAGATTTGATCAGCCGTATCCGTTCGGCCACAAATTTTTGCTGTGAGCGGCCTAAGAACCTTGATGACGAGCTCTATCACTTTATTTGATCGGCATCACTATTTTTAGCATAAATGATAATTTATAATTTTTGCAATTTTCGGTGTATGTTAGCTCACGAATTTCTTGAGATTTGATCGTCCATTTCCGTTCGGTCCCAAATTTTGGCTGTGCGCAGCCTACAAGGCCTGGTGACGAGCTCCCTATCGCTTTAGGTGATCGGCATCACCATTTTTTTGCATAAATGAGAATTTACGATTTTCGCGATTTTCGGTGTATGTTAGCCCACGAATTTCTCGAGATTTGATCGGTTGTCTCTTTTCGGTCCCAAATTTTGGCTGTGTGCAGCCTACAAGGCCTGGTGACGAGCTACCCATTACGTTATTTGATCGGCATAATCATTTTTCGCATAAATGAGAATTTACAATTTTTGTGATTTTCGGTGTATGTTGGCCCACAGATTTCTCGAGATTTAATCGGCCGTCTCCGTTCGGCCGGAAATTTTAACTGTGCGCAGCGTACAAGGCTTAGTGATGAGCGCCCTATCACTTTATTTGATCAGCATAATCATTTTTCGCATAAATTAGAATTTATAATTTTTGCACTTTTCAGTGTGTGTTAGCCCACGGATTTCTCGAGATTTGAGTGACCGTCTCTGGTCGGCCTCAAATTTTTGCTGTGTGCAGCCTCCGAACCTTGATGACGAGTGCCCTATCATTTCATTTGAACGACATCACCATTTTTCGCATAAAAGAGAATTTACGATTTTCGCGATTTTCAATGTATGTTAGCCCACGAATTTCTCGAGATTTGGTCGGCCGTCTCCGTTTGGCCTTAAATTTTTGCTGTGCGCAGCCTATGAACCTTGATGACGAGTGCCCTATAATTTAATTTGATCAGAATCACCATTTTTCGCATAAAAGAGAATTTACGATTTTTGCGATTTTCGGTGTATGTTAGCCCATGGATTTCTCGAGATTGATCGGCCGTCTCCGTTCGGCTTTAAATTTTTACTGTGCGCAGCCTACGAACCTTGATGACGAGCGCTCTGTCATTTCATTAGATCGGTCTCACCATTTTTCGCATAAATGAGAATTTACGATTTTCACAATTTTCGGTGTATGTTAGCCCACGAATTTCTAGAGTTTTGATCGGCCGTCTCCGTTCGGTCCTAAAATTTTGCTGTGCGCAACCTATAAGGCCTGGTGACGAGCTACCATTCACTTTATTTGATCGGTATAATAATTTTTCGCATAAAGGAGAATTTACGATTTTTGCAATTTTCGGTGTGTATTAGCCCACGAATTTCTTGAGATTTGAGTGACCGTCTTCGTTCGGCCCGAAATTTTAGCTGCGCGCAGTCTACAAGGCCTGGTGACAAGCGCCCTATCGCTTTAGTTGATCGGCATCACCATTTTTCGCATAAATGAGAATATATGATTTTTGTGATATTTGGTGTGTGTTAGCCCACGAATTTCTCGAGATTTGATTGGTCGTCTGCGTTTGACCCCAAATTTTGGTTGTGCGCAGCCTACTAGGCCTGGTGACGAGATCCTTATCACTTTATTTGATCGGCATAACCATTTTTTGCATAAATGAGAATTTACGATTTTTGCGATTTTCAGTGTATGTTAGCCCACGCATTTCTCAAGATTTGATCGGTCGTCTCCGTCCTGCCCAAAATTTGGGCTATGCGTAGCCTACAAGGCCTGGTGACGAGCGCTCTATCACTTTAAATGATCGACATCACCATTTTTCAAATAAATGAGAATTTACGATTTTGGCGATTTTCAGTGTATAACGCCTACAGATTTCTCGAGATTTGATCGTCCGTCTCCGTTCGGGCCCAAATTTTAGCTCTGCGCAGCCTACGAACCTTGGTGACGAGCTACCTATCACTTTAATTGATTGGCATAATAATTTTTCGCATAAATGAGAATTTACGATTTTCGCGATTTTCGGTGTATGTTAACGATAAACCATGGATTTCTCGAGATTTGGTCGGCCGTCTCCGTTTGACCCTAAATTTTGGCTATGCGCAGCCTACAGGGCCTGGTGACGACCTACCTATTACTTTATTTGATCGGCATAATCATTTTTCTCATAAATGAGAATTTATGATTTTCGCGCTTTTTGGTGTGTGTTAGCCCACGAATTTCTCGAGATTTGAGTGACCATCTCCGCTCGGCCCAAAATTTTGGCTGTGCGCAGCCTACAAGGCCTGATGACGAGCTTCCTATCGCGATTTTTTGCATAAATGAGAATTTATGATTTTCGCAATTTTCGATGTATGTTAGCCCAGGTTTTCTCGAGATTTGATTGGCCGTCTCCGTTCGGCCTAAAATTTTGGCTGTGCGCAGCCTATGAACCTTGATTACGAGTGTCCTATCATTTCATTTGATTGGCATCACCATTTTTTGCATAAATGAGAATTTACGATTTTCGCGATTTTCGGTGTATGTTAGCCCACGAGTTTCTCGAGATTTGATCGGCCGTTTCCGTTCGGTCTCAAATTTTGGCTGTGCGCAACCTCCAAGGCCTTGTGACGAGCTACCCATCACTTTATTTGATCGACATAATCATTTTTCGCAAAAATAAAAATTTACTCATTTTGTGATTTTCGGTGTATGTTAGCCCACAGATTTCTCGAGATTTGATCGGCCGTCTCCGTTTGGCCCGAAATATTAGCTTTGTGCAGCTTACAAGGCCTGCTGACAAGCACCCTATCGCTTTAGTCGATCGGCATCACCATTTTTCGCATAAATGAGAATTTATAATTTTATCGATTTTCAGTGTATGTTAGCCCACAGATTTCTCGAGATTTGATCGGTCGTATCCATTTGGCCCGAAATTTTGGTTGTACGCAGCCTACTAGGCCTGGTGACGAGCTACTTATCACTTTATTTTATCGGCATAATAATTTTTCGCATAAATGAGAATTTACGATTTTTGCGATTTTCGGTCTATGTTAGTCCACGAATTTCTCTAGATCTGATCGGCGGTCTCTGTCCAGCCCCAAATTTGGGTTGTGCTCAGCCTACAAGGCCTTGTGACGAGCTACCCATCACTTTATTTGATCGACATAATCATTTTTCGCATAATTTACTCATTTTTTGATTTTCGGTGTATGTTAGCCCACAGATTTCTCGAGATTTGATCGGCCGTCTCCGTTTGGTCCGAAATTTTAGCTTTGTGCAGCTTACAAGGCCTGGTGACAAGCACCATATCGCTTTAGTTGATCGACATTACCATTTTTCGCATAAATGAGAATTTATAATTTTTGCGATTTTCGGTGTACGTTAGCCCACAGATTTCTCGAGATTTGATCAATCGTCTCCGTTTGGCCCAAAATTTTGGCTGTGCGCAGCCTACTAGGCCTGGTGACGAGCTACTTATCACTTTATTTTATCGGCATAACAATTTTTCGCATAAATGAGAATTTACGATTTTTGCAATTTTTGGTCTATGTTAGTCCACGAATTTCTCTAGATCTGATCGGCGGTCTCCGTCCGGCCCCAAATTTGGGCTGTGCTCAGCCTACAAGGCCTGGTGACGAGCACTCTATCACTTTAGTTGATCGGCATCACCATTTTTCGCATAAATGAGAATTTATGATTTTTGCGATTTTCGGTGTATGTTAGCCCACGGATTTATCGAGATTTGATCGGTCGTCTCCGTTCGGCCCCAAATTTTTGTTGTGCGTAGCCTACGAACCTTGATGACGAGTGCCCTATCACTTTATTTGATCGGCATCACTATTTTTCTTATAATTGAGAATTAGGATTTTCGCGATTTTCGGTGTATGTTAGCCCACAGATTTCTCGAGATTTGATCGGTCGTCTCCGTTCGGCCTAAAATTTTTGCTGTGCGCAGCCTACGAACCTTGATGACGAGCGCCCTATCATTTCATTTGATTGGCATCACCATTTTTCGCATAAATGAGAATTTATGATTTTCGCGATTTTCGGTGTGTGTTAGCCCAATAATTTCTCGAGATTTGAGTGATCGTCTCCGTTCGGTCCCAAATTTTGGCTGTGCGCAGCCTACAAGGCCTGGGGACGAGCTACCCATCACTTTGTTTGATCGGCATAATCATTTTTTGCATAAATGCGAATTTATGATTTTTGCAATTTTCGGTGTATGTTAGCCCACGGATTTCTCGAGATTTGATCGGTCGTCTTCATTCGGCCTGAAATTTTAGCTGTGCACAGCCTACAAGGCCTGTTGACGAGCGCCCTATCGCTTTAGTTGATTGGCATATTCATTTTTCGCATAAATTAGAATTTACGATTTTCGCAATTTTTGGTATGTGTTAGCCCACGAATTTCTCGAGATTTGAGTGACCGTCTCCGTTCGTCTCGAAATTTTAGCTGTGCGCAGCCTACAAGGCCTGGTGATGAGCGCCCTATCGCTTTAGTTGATCAACATCACCATTTTTTGCATAAATGAGAATTTACGATTTTAGCGATTTTCGGTGTATGTTAGACCACAGATTTCTCGAGATTTGATCGGCCGTCTCCGCTCGGCCCCAAATTTTTGCTGTGCGCAGCCTACGAACCTTGATGACGAGCGCCCTATCACTTTATTTCATCGAAATCACCATTTTTCGCATAATTAAGAATTAGAATTTTTGCGATTTTCGGTGTATGTTAGCCCACTAATTTCTCGAGATTTGATCGACCGTCTCCGTTCGGTCCCAAATTTTGACTGTGCGCAGTCTACTAGGCCTTGTGACGAGCTTCCTATCGCATTAGTTGATTGGCATCACTATTTTTCGCATAAATGAGAATTTACGATTTTCGCTATTTTCGGTGTATGTTAGCCCACAGATTTCTCGAGATTTGATTGGTCGTCTCCATTCGGCCTTAAATTTTTGCTGTGCGCAGCCTACGAACCTTGATGACGAGCGCCCTATCATTTCATTTGATCGACATCACCATTTTTCGCATAAATGAGAATTTACGATTTTTGCGATTTTCGGTGTGTGTTAGCCCACGAATTTCTCAAGATTTAAGTGACCGTCTTCGTTCGGTCCCAAATATTGGCTGTGCGCAACCTACAAGGCCTGGTGACGAGCTACCCATCACTTTGTTTGATCGGCATAATTATTTTTCGCATAAATGAGAATTTATGATTTTTGAAATTTTCGGTGCATGTTAGCCCACAGATTTCTCGAGATTTGATCGGCCGTCTCCGTGCGGCACGAAATTTTAGCTGGGCGCAGCCTACAAGGCATGGTGACGAGCACCCTATCGCTTTAGTTGATTGGCATATTCATTTTTTGCATAAATGACAATTTATGATTTTGGCGATTTTCGGTGTGTGTTAGCCCACGAATTTCTTGAGATTTGAGTAACCGTCTCCGTTCGGTCCCAAATTTTGGCTGTGTGCAGCCTACAAGGCCTGGTGACGAGCTACCTATCACTTTGTTTGATCGGCATAATCATTTTTCGCATAAATGAGAATTTATGATTTTTGCAATTTTCAGTGTATGTTAGCCCACGGATTTGTCGAGATTTGATCGGCCATCTCCGTTCGGCCCGAAATTTTAGCTGTGCGCAGCCTACAAGGCCTAGTGACGAGCGCCCTATCGCTTTAGTTGATTGGCATATTCATTTTTCGTATAAATGAGAATTTACGATTTTGACGATTTTTGATGTATGTTTGCCCACGGATTTCTCGACATTTGATCGACCGTCTCCGTTCGGCCCGAAATTTTTGTTGTGCGTAGCCTACGAACCTTAATGACGAGTGCCCTATCACTTTATTTGATTGGCATCACCATTTTTCGCATAAATGAAAATTTATGATTTTCGCGATTTTCGGTGTGTGTTAGCCTACAGATTTCTCGAGATTTGATCGGCCATCTCCGTTCGGCCCGAAATTTTAGCTGTGCGCAGCCTATAAGGCCTAGTGACGAGTGCCCTATCGCTTTAGTTGATTGGCATATTCATTTTTCGCATAAATGAGAATTTACGATTTTCGTAATTTTCGGTATGTGTTAGCCCACGAATTTCTTGAGATTTGAGTGACCGTCTCCGTTCGGCTCGAAATTTTAGCTGTGCGCAGCCTACAATTCCTGGTGACGAGCGCCCTATCTCTTTAGTTGATCGGCATCACCATTTTTCACATAAATGAGAATTTACGATTTTAGCGATTTCCCGTGTATGGTAGACCACAAATTTCTTGAGATTTGATCGGCCGTCTCTGTTTGGCCCAAATTTTGGCTGTGCGCAGCCTACTAGTCCTGGTGACGAGCTCCTTATCACTTTATTTGATCGGCATAATCATTTTTTGCATTAATAAAAATTTACGATTTTTGCGATTTTCGGTGTATGTTAGCCCACAGATTTCTCGAGATTTGATCGGCCGTCTCCGTCCGACCCAAATTTTGGCTGTGCGCAGCCTACAAGGCCTGGTGATGAGCGCTCTATCACTTTAGTTTATCGGCATCACCATTATTCGCATTAATGAGAATTTACGATTTTGACGATTTTTGATGTATGTTTTCCCACAGATTTCTCGACATTTGATCGACCGTCTCCGTTCGGCCCTAAATTTTTGTTGTGCGTAGCCTACGAACCTTAATGATGAGTGCCCTATCACTTTATTTGATCGGCATCACCATTTTTCGCATAATTGAGAATTTAGTATTTTTGCGATTTTCGGTGAATGTTATAGCCCACTTGTTTCTCGAGATTTGATCGTCCGTCTCCGTTCGGTCCCAAATTTTTGCTGTGCATAGCGTACAAGGCCTGGTGACGAGCTCCCTATCGCTTTAGTTGATCGGCATCACCATTTTTCGCATAAATGCGAATTTATAATTTTTGTGATTTTCGGTGTATGTTAGCCCACAGATTTCTCGAGATTTGATCGGCCGTCTCCGTTCGGCCTCAAATTTTTATTGTGTGCAGCCTACGAACCTTGATGACGAGCGCCCTGTCATTTCATTTGATCGGCATCAACATTTTTCGCATAAATGAGAATTTACGATTTTCGCAATTTTCGGGGTATGTTAGCCCACTAATTTCTCGAGATTTGATCGGCCGTCTCTGTTCGGTCCCAAATTTTGGCTGTGCGCAGCCTACTAGGACTTGTGATGAGCTCCCTATCGCTTTAGTTGATTGGCATCACTATTTTAAACACAAATGAGAATTTACGATTTTCACAATTTTCGTGCATGTTAGCCTACGAATTTCTCGAGATTTGATCGGTCGTCTCCGTTCGGCCTAAAATTTTTGTTGTGTGCAGCCTACGAACCTTGATGATGCGCGCCCTATCATTTCATTTGATCGGCATCACCATTTTTCGCATAAATGAGAATTTACGATTTTCGCAATTTTTGATATGTGTTAGCCCACGAATTTCTCGAGATTTGAGTGACCGTCTCCGTTCGGTCCCAAATTTTGGCTGTACGCAGCCTACAAGGCCTGGTGACGAGCTACTCATCACTTTATTTTATCGGCATATTCATTTTTTGTATAAATGAGAATTTACAATTTTTGCAATTTTCGGTGTATGTTAGCCCACGAATTTCTCGAGATTTGATCGGCCGTCTCCGTTTGGCCTGAAATTTTAGTTGTGCGCAGCCTACAAGGCCTGGTGACGAGCGCCCTATAACTTTAGTTGATTGGCATATTCATTTTTCGCGTAAATGAGAATTTATAATTTTCGCAATTTTCGGTATGTGTTAGCCCACAAATTTCTCGAGATTTGAGTAACCGTGTTTGTTCGGCTCAAAATTTTAGCTGTTGCTGCCTACAAGTCCTGGTGACGAGCGCCCTATCGCTTTAGTTGATCGGCATCACCATTTTTCGCAAAAATGAGAATTTACGATTTTCGCGATTTTCGGTGTATGTTAGCCCACGGATTTCTCGAGATTTGATCGCTCGTCTCCGTTCAGCCTCAAATTTTGGCTGTGCGCAGCCTACAAACCTTGATGACGAGCGCCCTATCATTTCATTTGATCGTCATCACTATTTTTCGCATAAATGAGAATTTACGAATTTCGTGATTTTCGATGTATGTTAGCCCACGGATTTTCTCGAGATTTGATTGACCTTCTCCGCTCAGTCCCAAATTTTGGCTGCGCGCAGCCTACAAGGCCTGGTGATGAGCTACCTATCACTTTATTTGATCGGCATAACTATTTTTCGCATAAATGAGAATTAACAATTTTTGTAATTTTCGGTGTATGTCAGCCCATGAATTTCTCGAGATTTGATCGGCTGTTTCCATTCGGTCCAAAATTTTGGCTGTGCGCAGCCTACAAGGCCTGGTGACGAGCTACCCACCACTTTATTTGATCGGCATAACCATTTTTCGCATAAATAAGAATTAACAATTTTTGTGATTTTCGATATATGTCAGTCCGCGGATTTCTCGAGATTTGGTCGGCCGTCTCCGTTCGACCCGAAATTTTAGCTATGCGCAGCCTACAAGGTCTGTTGATGAGATACCTATCACTTTATTTGATCGGTATAATAATTTTTCACATAAATAATAATTTTTGATTTTTATGATTTTCGATGTATGTTAGCCCACGGATTTCTCGAGATTTGATCGGTCGTCTCCGTTCGGCCTCAAATTTTGGCTGTGCACAGCCTACAAGGCCTGGTGACGAGCGCTCTATCGCTTTAGTTTATCGGCATAATCATTATTCGCATAAATGAGAATTTATGATTTTGGCGATTTTCGGTGTATGTCATCCCATGAATTTCTCGAGATTTGATCGGCCGTCTTCGTTCGATCCAAAATTTTGGCTGTGCGCAGCCTACAAGGCCTGGTGACGAGCTACCCATCACTTTATTTGATCGGCATAACTATTTTTCACATAAATGAGAATTAACGATTTCCGTGATTTTCGGTGTATGTCAGTCCACGGATTTCTCGAGATTTGGTCTGCCTTCTCCGTTTGACCCGAAATTTTAGCTGTTCGCAGCCTACAAGGCTTGGTGACGAGATACCTATCACTTTATTTGATCGGCATAATCATTTTTCGCATAAATGAGAATTTACGATTTTTGCGATTTTCGGTGTATGTTAGCCCATGGATTTCTCGAGATTTGGTCAGCCGTCTCCGTTCGATCCGAAATTTTGGCTGTGCGCAGCCTACAAGGCCTGGTGACGAGCTACCTATCGCTTTATTTGATCGGCATAATCATTTTTCGCATAAATGAGAATTTACGATTTTTGCGATTTTCGATGTATGTTAGCCCACAGATTTTTCGAGATTTGATCATCCGTATCCGTTCGGCCACAAATTTTTGCTGTGCGTGGCCTACGAACCTTGATGACGAGCGCCCTATCACTTTATTTGATCGGCATCACAATTTTTAGCATAAAATGAGAATTTACGATTTTTGTGATTGTCGGTGTATGTTAGCCCACGTTTCTCGAGATTTGATCGGCCGTCTCCGTTCGGTCCCAAATTTTAACTGTGCGCAACCTACAGAGCCGGGTGACTAGCTCCCTATTGCTTTAGTTGATCGGCATCACCATTTTTTTCATAAATGAGAATTTACGATTTTCGCGATTTTCGGTGTATGTTAGCCCACGGATTTCTCGAGATTTGATCGACTGTCTCCGTTCGGTCCCAAATGTTGGCTGTGCGCAGCCTACAAGGCTTGGTGACGAGCTACCCATCACTTTATTTGATCGGCATAATCATTTTTCGCATAAATGAGAATTTATGATTTTTGCGATTTTCGGTGTATGTTAGCCAACGGATTTCTTGAGATTTAATCGGCCGTCTCCATTCGGCCCAAAATTTTAGCTGTGCGCAGCCTACAAGGCCTGGTGACAAGCGCCCTATCGCTTTATTTGTTTGGCATAATCATTTTTTACATAAATGAGAATTTAGGATTTTCGGTGTGTGTTAGCCCACTTATTTCTCGAGATTTGAGTGACCGTCTCCGTTCAGCCTCAAATTTTTACTGTGCGCAGCCTACGAACCTTGATGACGAGTGCCCTATCATTTGATTTGATCGGCGTCACCATTTTTCTCATAAAAGAGAATTTACAATTTTTGCGATTTTCGGTGTCTGTTAGCCTACGAATTTATCGTGATTTGATCGGCCGTCTCCGTTCGGCACCAAATTTTGGCCGTGCGCAACGTACAAACCCTGGTGATGAGCGCCCTACTATTTCATTTGATCGGCATCATAATTTTTCAAATAAATGAGAATTTACGATTTTCGTGATTTTCGGTATATGTGAGCCCACGGATTTCTCGAGATTTGAGTGACCGTCTCCGTTTGGACCGAAATTTTAGCTGCGCGCAGCCTACAAGGCCTGGTGATAAGTACCCTATCACTTTATTTGATCGGCATCATCATTTTTCGCATAAATGAGAATATTTATGATTTTCGTGATTTTCGGTGTATGTTAGCCCACTGATTTCTTGAGATTTGATTGACCGTCTAAATTAGGCCTCAAATTTTGACTGTGCGCAGCCTACGAACCTTGATTACGAGCGTCCTATCATTTTATTTGATCGGCAACATTATTTTTTTAATAAATGAGAATTTACTATTTTTGCAATTTTCGGTGTATGTTAGCCCACCAATTTCTCGAGATTTGATTGATCGTCTCCGTTTGGCCCAAAATTTTGGCTGTGCGCAGCCTACGAACCTTGATGATGAGCGCTCTATCATTATATTTGATCGGCATAACCATTTTTTGCATAAATGAGAATTTACAATTTTCGCTATTTCGGCGTGTGTTAGCCCACGGATTTCTCGAGATTTGATTGACTGTCTCCATTAGGCCCCAAAGTTTGGCCGTTCACAGCCTACATACCCTGGTGACGAGCTCCCTATCACTTTATTTGATGGGAATAATCATTTTTTAAATAAATGAGAATTTACGATTTTCGGTGTATGTTAGCTCATGGATTTCTTGAGATTTGATTGACTGTCTCCGTTAGGCCCCAAATTTTTGCCGTGCGCAGCCTACAAATCCTGGTGACGAGCGCGCTATCATTTCATTTGATCGTCATCAGTAGTTTTCGCATAAATGAGAATTTATTATTTTGGCGATTTTCGGTGTCTGTTGGCCAATAGATTTTTCGAGATTTAATTGGTCGTCTCCGTTCGACCCTAAATTTTGGCCATGCACAGCCTACAAACCCTAGTGATGAGCGTCCTACCACTTCATTTAATCGGCATCGTTATTTTTCGAATAAATGAGAATTTAGGATTTTCACGATTTTCTGTGTATGTTAGCCACGGATTTCTCGAGATTTGAGTGACCTTCTCTGTTTGTCCCCAAAAAATTTTAGCTGCGTGCAGCCTACAAGGCCTGGTGATGAGCACCCTATCACTTTATTTGATCGACATTATTATTTTTCGCATAAATGAGAATTTTTATGATTTTCATGATTTTCGGTGTATGTTAGCACACGGATTTCTTGAGATTTGATTGGTCGTCTAAATTAGGCCCTAAATTTTTAATGTGCGCAGCCTACGAACCTTGATTACGAGCACCCTATAATTTTATTTGATCGCCATAATTATTCTTCTAATAAATTAGAATTTATAATTTTTGCAATTTTCGATGTATGTTATCACACGGATTTCTCGAGATTTGATTGATCGTCTTTGTTTGGCCCCAAATTTTGGCTGCACAGAGCCTACGAACCTTGATGACGAGCGCCCTATCATTATATTTGATCGACATAACCACTTTTCTAATAAATGAGAATTTACAATTTTCGCTATTTTCGGTGTATGTTAGCCCACGGATTTCTCGAGATTTGATTGACAGTTTTCGTTAGGCCCCATATTTTGGCCGTGGACATCCTACAAACCCTGGTGACGAGTGCCCTATCACTTTATTTGATCGGCATAACCATTTTTGCAATAAATAAGAACTGCCGATTTTCGCAATTTTGGCAGTGTGTTAGCTCATGAATTTCTCGCGATTTGATTTACAGTCTCTGTTAGGCCCCAAATTTTGGCCGTGCGCAGCCTACAAACCCTGGTGACAAGCGCCCTATCATTTCATTTGATCGCATCACTATTTTTCGCATATATGAGAATTTATGATTTTTGCGATTTTCGGTGTGTGTTAGGCCACAGATTTCTCGAGATTTTGATTGGTCGTCTCCGTTCGGCCCCAAATTTTGGTCTTGCGCACCCTACAAACCCTGGTGACGAGTGCCCTATCACTTAATTTGATCAGCATAACCATTTTTCGAATAAATGAGAATTTATAATTTTTGCGATTTTCGATGTAAGCCCGCGGATTTCTCGAGATTTGATTGACAGTCTCCGTTTGGCCCGAAATTTTGGCCATGTGCAGCCTACAAACCTTGGTGACGAGCGCCCTATCACTTTATTTGATCGGCATAACCATTTTTCGAATAAATGAGAATTTACGATTTTCGCGATTTTTGGTGTATGTTTCTTTTTATTTGATTAACCGTCTTAAGCCCCAAATTTTGGTTGTGCGCAACCTACGAACCTTGATGATGAGTGCCCTATCATTTCATTTGATCGGCATCACTATTTATCGCATAAATGAGAATTTTTACGATTTTCGCGATTTTCGGTGTATGTTAGCCCTTTAATCACAAAATAAGAACTGCCGAGATGCAAGTCTTTTGATGAGATCTTACATAATGTTGTTAAAATTGTAATATAATCGTCGGAAAAAGAGTTCATTGGTGGAACATTATGATCATAACATTTGGCTGGATTATCCGTTTTACCTGATTTTTTTTTATTTTTTGTATTTTTTCGAGATCTATATGGACAAACTGCCGCAAGGCAGTTCGGTGGAGCAAATTTTCTCAAAATATGCCTCTATAACAAACATTCAATATTTTTTTCAATTTGGTTAACAGTTTTAATTTAAAAACTGGTCCTAACGACCCACCACAACCGACACCACCATGGCAATTGACCATGGTAGGCCAGCACTACCACCACCAATCTCTAGCATTATCTCTATCGCATAAGGATAATCATAGGTGTTTTCTTTTAAATTTTCGTTCGCTGGGCATTGATCGAGGGGCGTTGGGTCTCGGCATAGGTCAGTATGTGTCATCCGATGTCGGCCGGTCTGTCGGCACTGACATAGTGCGCCCATGTTGCTAATTTTCAAACTTTTCAGTGCGTGTTAGCCCACAGATTTCTCGAGATTCGATCCGTTGTCTCCGTTCGGCCTCAAATTTTGGTAGTGCGCAGCCTATAAACCCTGGTGACGAGCACCCTATTACTTTATTTGATCGGCATCATCATTTTTCGAATAAATGAAAATTTATGATTTGCATAATTTTCGGTGTATGTTAGCCTACAGATTTCTCGAGATTTGATTGACAGTCTCTGTTTGGCCCGAAAGTTTGGTCGTGTGCAGCCTACAAACCTTGGTGATGAGCGCCCTATAACTTTATTTGATCGGCATCACTATTTTTTGCATAAATGAGAATTTATGATTTTTGCAATTTTCGGTGTATATTAGCCCACGGATTTCTCGAGATTTGATTGACAGTCTCCGTTAGTCCCTAAATTTTGGCCGTGCACAGCCTACAAAACTTGGTGACGAGCGCCCTATCATTTCATTTGATCGGCATCACTATTTTTCGCATAAATGAGAATTTATGATTTGCGCGATTTTCGGTGTGTGTTAGCCAACGGATTTCTCGAGATTTGATCAGTCGTCTCTGTTCGGTCCCAAATTTTGGCCGTGCACAGCCTACAAACCCTTGGTGACGAGCGTCCTACCACTTCATTTGATCGACATCATCATTCTTCGAATAAATGAGAATTTACGATTTTCATGATTTTTGGTGTATGTTAGCCCACAGATTTCTTGAGATTTGAGTGACCGTCTCCATTTAGCCCAAAAGTTTAGTTGTGCGCTGCCTACAAGACCTGGTGATTAGCGCCCTATCACTTTATTTGATCGGCATTATCATTTATCAAATAAAGGAGAATTTATGATTTTCGCGATTTTCGGTGTATGTTTGCCCACAGAATTCTTGAGATTTGATTGACCATCTCAATTAGGCCTCAAAATTTTGCTTTGTGCAGCCTACAAACCATGATGACGAGCGCCCTATCATTTCATTTGATCGGCATAACCATTTTTTGAATAAATGAGAATTTATGATTTCTGTGTGTGTTAGCCCACGGATTTCTTGATATTTGATTTATAGTGGTCGTTAGGCCCAAAATTTGAGTTGTGCGTAGCCTACAAGGTCTGGTGATGATAGCCCTATCACTTTAGTTGATCGGCATCACTATTTATCGCATAAATGAGAATTTATGATATTCGCGATTTTCAGTGTGTGTTAGCCCACGGATTTCTCGAGATTTGATCGGTCGTCTCCGTTCGGCCCCAAACTTTGGTCATGCGTAGCCTACAAACCCTGGTGACGAGTGCCCTACCACTTCATTTGATCGGGATCATCATTTTTTGAATAAATGAGAATTTATGATTTTCGCGATTTTCGATGTATGTTAGCCCACAGATTTCTCGAGATTTGAGTGACCGTCTCCGTTCGGCCCCAAATTTTTGCTGGTGCAGCCTACAAGGCTTGGTGATGAGCTCCCTATCACTTTATTTGATCGGTATCACCATTTTTTGCATAAATGAGAATTTATGATTCTTGCGATTTTCGGCGTGTGTTAGCCCACGAATTTCTAGAGATTTGATTGACCGTCTCAATTAGGCCCAAAATTTTGGTTGTGCGCAGCCTACAAACCTTGATGACGAGCGCCCTATCATTTCATTTGATCGGCATCACTATTTTTTGCATAAATGAGAATTTACGATTTTTGCAATTTTCGGTGAATATTAGCCCATGAATTTCTCGAGATTTGATTTACAGTCTTCGTTAGGCCCGAAATTTGAGTTGTGCGCAGCCTACAAGGCCTGGTGATGAGCGCCCTATCAATTTAGTTGATCGGCATCACCATTTTTCGCCTAAATGATAATTAACTATTTTTGCGATTTTCGATGTATGTTAGCCCGCGGATTTCTCGAGATTTGATCGGTCATCTTCGTTCGGTCCTAAATTTTGGTTGTGTGCAGCCTACAAGTCCTGGTGACGAGCTCCCTATTACTTTATTTGATCGGCATCCCCATTTTTCGCTTAAATGAGAATTTATGATTTTTGCGATTTTTAATGTGTGTTAGCCCATGGATTTGTCGAGATTTGAGTGACCGTCTCCGTTCGGCCCAACATTTTAGCTATGCGCAACCTACAATGCCCGGTGACTAGCGCCCTATCACGTTAGTTGATAGGCATCACCATTTTTCGCATAAATAAGAGTTTACAATTTTGACAATTTTCATTGTATATTAGCCCACGGATTTCTCGAGATTTGATACGCCGTCTACGTTTGGCCCGAAATTTTAGCTGTGCACAACCTATAAAGCCTTGTGACGAGCGCCCTATCACTTTAGTTGAACGACATCATCATTTTTCGCATAAATGAGAATTTATGATTTTCGCAATTTTCGGTGTGTGTTAGCCCACTGATTTGTCGAGATTTGAGTGACCGTCTCCGTTCGGCACAAAATTTTAGCTGTGCGCAGCCTACAAGGCCTGGTGACGAGCGCCCTATCACTTTAGTTGATCGCAATCACCATTTTTCGCATAAATGAGAATTTATGATTTTCGCGATTTTCGGTGTGTGTTAGCCCATGACTTTCTCGAGATTTGAGTGACCATCTTCGTTCGGCCCCAAATTTTGGTTGTGCGCAGCCTACAAGGCCATGTGACGAGCGCCCTATCACTTTAGTTGATCAGCATCACCATTTTTTGCATAAATGAGAATTTACAATTTTGGCGATTTTCGGTGTATGTTAGCGCACTAATTTGTCGAGATTTGATTTACAGTCTTCGTTAGACCCGAAATTTGAGCTGTGAGCAGCCTACAAGGCCTGGTGACGAGCGCCCTATCACTTTAGTTGATCGGCATCACCATTTTTCGTATAAATGAGAATTAACGATTTTTGCGATTTTCAGTGTATGTTAGCTCACGAATTTCTCGAGATTTGATCGATCGTCTTCGTTCGACCTCAAATTTTGGTTGTGCGCAGCCTACAAGTCGGGGTGACGAGCTCCCTATCACCATTTTTCGCATATATGAGAATTTATGATTTTAACGATTTTCGGTGTGTGTTAGCCCACAGATTTCTCGAGACGTGAGTGACCGTCTCCGTTCTGCCCCGAATTTTGGTTGTGTGCAGTCTACAAGGCCTGGTGATGAGCGCCCTATCACTTTAGTTGACCGACATCACCATTTTTCGCATAAATGAGACTTTACGATTTTGGCAATTTTCGGTGTATGTTAGCCCGCGGATTTCTCGAGATTTGAATGACAGTGTCCGTTCGGCCCGAAATTTTAGCTGCGCGCAGCCTAAAAGGCCTAGTGACGAGCGCCCTTCACTTTAGCTGATTGGCATCACCATTTTTTGTATAAATGAAAATTTACGATTTTGGCCATTTTCGGTGCATGTTAGCCCACGGATTTCTAGAGATTTGATTGACAGTCTCCGTTCTGCCCCAAATTTTGGCTTCGCGCAGCCTACAAGGACTGGTAACGAGCTCCTTATCACTTTATTTGGTCGGCATCACCATTTTTTTCATAAATGAGAATTTATGATTTTCGCGATTTTCAGTGTGTGTTAGCTCACGGATTTCTCGAGATGTGAGTGATCGTCTTCGTTCTTCCCCGATTTTGGCTGTGCGCAGCCTACAAGGCCTGATGACAAGCGCCCTATCACTTTAATTGATCGGCATCACCATTTTTCACATAAATGACAATTTACGATTTTAGCGATTTTTGGTATATGTTAGCCCATGGATTTCTCGAGATTTGAGTGACCGCCTTCGTTCAGCCCGAAATTTTAGCTCTGCGCAGCCTACAAGGCCTGGTGATAATCCCCCTATCACTTTAGTTGATCGGCATCAACATTTTTCGCATAAATGAGAATTTACAATTTTGGCGATTTTCGGTGTATGTTAGCCCACGGATTTCTTGAGATTTGATCGGTCATCTCCGTTCGGCCTAAAATTTTGGCTGTGCGCAGCTTACGAGTCCTGTTGAAGAGCTCCCTATCACTTTATTAGATCGGCATAACCATTTTTTGAATAAATAAGAATTTACGATTTTCGTAATTTTCGGCATGTGTTAGCCCACGGATTTCTCGAGATTTGAGTGACCGTCTCTGTTCGGCCCAAAATTTTAGTTGTGCATAACCTACAAGGCGTGGTAACGAGCGCCATATCACTTTAGTTGATCGGCATCACCAATTTTCGCATAAATGAGAATTTACGATTTTAGCGATTTTCGGTGTATGTTAGCCCATGGATTTCTCGAGATTTGATTGATAATCTTCGTTAGGCCCCAAATTTTGGCTATGCGCAACCTACGAACCTTGATGATGAGCGCCCTATCATTTCATTTGATCGGCATCACTTTTTTCACATAAATGAGAATTTATGATTTTCGCGATTTTTGATGTGTGTTAGCCCACAGATTTCTCAAGATTTGATCAGTCGTCTCCGTTCTGCCCTAAAATTTTGGCTTTGCGCATCCTACAAGGCCTGGTGACGAGCTCCGTATCACTTTATTTGGTCGGCATCATCATTTTTCGAATAAATGAGAATTTATGATTTTCGCGATTTTCGGTGTATGTTAGCCCACAGATTTCTCGAGATTTGAGTGACCTCTTCGATCGGCCCCAAATTTTTGTTGTGCATAGCCTATAAGGCCTGGTGACGAGCTCCCTATCACTTGATTTGATCGGTATCACCATTTTTCGCATAAATGAGAATTTATGATTTTCGCAAATTTTGGTGTGTGTTAGCCCACGAATTTCTCGAGATTTCAGTGACCATCTCCGTTCGGCCCAAAATTTTAGCTATGGCAGCCTACAAGGCCTGGTGACGAGCGCGCTATCACTTTAGTTGATCGGCATCACCATTTTTCGCATAAATGAGAATGTACGAATTTTGCGATTTTTGGTGTATGTTAGACCACGGATTTCTAGAGATTTGATTGACAGTCTCTGTTAGGCTCCAACTTTTGGTTGTACGCAGCCTACGACCCTTAATGACGAGCGCCCTATCATTTAATTTGATCAGCATCACTATTTTTCGCATAATGAGAATTTATGATTTTTGCGATTTTCGATGTGTGTTAGCCCACAGATTTCTCAAGATTTTATCAATCATCTCCGTTCTACCCCAAATTTTGGCTGCGCGCAGCCTACAAGGTCTGGTGACGAGCTCCCTATCACTTTATTTGATCGGCATAACCATTTTTCGCATAAATGAGAATTTATGATTTTCGCGATTTTCGGTGTGTGTTAGCCCACAGATTTCTCGAGATTTGAGTGACCGTCTCCTTTCGGCCCAAAATTTTAGCTGTGCGCAACCTATAAAGCCTGGTGATGAGCGTCCTATCACTTTTTTTGAATGGAATCATCATTTTTCGCATAAATGAGAATTTATGATTTTCACGATTTTCGGTGTGTGTTAGCCCACGGATTTGTCAAGAATTGAGTGATCGTCTCCGTTCGGCCCGAAATTTTAGTTGTGCGGAGCCTACAACACCTGGTGACGAGCGCCCTATCACTTTAGTTGATCGGCATCACTTAGCCCACGGATTTCTCGAGATTTCATCGACCGTATCCGTTCGGCCCCAAATTTTGGCTGTGCGCAGCCTACAAGGACTGGTGACGAGCTCCCTATCACTTTATTTGATCGGTATCACCATTTTTTGCATAAATGAGAATTTATGATTTTCACGATTTTCGGTGTGTCTTAGCCCACAAATTTTTTGAGATATGGGTGACCGTCTCCGTTCGGCCCAAAATTTTAGCTGTGCGCAGCCTACATGGCCTGGTGACGAGCGTCCTATCACTTTAGCTGATCGGCATCACCAGTTTTTGCATAAATGAGAATTTATGATTTTGGCGATTTTCGATGTATGTTAGCCCACAGATTTCTCGAGATTTGATTGACAGTCTCCGTTAGGCCCCAAATTTTGGTTGTGCGCATCCTACAAACCTTGGTGACGAGCGCCCTATCATTTCATTTGATCGGCATCACTATTTTTTACATAAATGAGAATTTACGATTTTCACTATTTTCGTTGTGTATTGTTAGCCCACGAATTTCTTGAGATTTGATCGGTCGTCTCTGTTCTGCCCCAAATTTTGGCTGCGCGCAGTCTACAAGGCCTGGTGATAAGCTCCCTATCACTTTATTTGATCGGCACAATCATTTTTCGCATAAATGAGAATTTATGATTTTCGGTGTGTGTTAGCCCACAGATTTCTCAAGATTTGAGTGACCATCTCCGTCCGATCTGAAATTTTAACTGTGTGCAGCCTACAAGGCCTGGTGACGAGCGCCCTATCACTTTAGTTGATCGACATCACCATTTTTCGCATAAATGAGAATTTACAATTTTGACGATTTTCGGTGTGTGTTAGCCCACAGATTTCTTGAGATTTGATTGATAGTTTCCGTTAGGCCCCAAATTTTGGCTGTGCGCAGCGCCCTATCATTTCATTTGATCGGCATCACCATTTTTCGCATAAATGAGAATTTATGATTTTCGCAATTTTCGGTGTGTGTTAGCCCACGAATTTCTCGAGATTTGAGTGACCGTCTCCGTTCGACCCGAAATTTTAGCTGTGCGCAGCCTGTAAGGCCTGGTGAAAAGCACCCTATCACTTTATTTGATCGGCATCATCATTTTTCGCATAAATAAAAATTTATGATTTTCGCAATTTTCGGTGTATGTTAGCCCACGAATTTCTCGAGATTTGATCGGTCGTCTCCGTTCGGCCCCAAATTTTGGCTGTGCGCAGCCTACAAGGCCTGATTACGAGCTCCCTATCACTTTATTTGATCAACATCACCATTTTTCGCATAAATGAGAATTTATGATTTTCGCGATTTTCGGTGTGTGATAGCCTACGGATTTCTCGAGATTTGAGTGACCGTCTCCGTGCGGCCCGAAATTTTAGCTGTTCGCAACCTACAAGGTATGGTGAAGAGCGCCCTATCACTTTATTTGATCGGCATCATCATTTTTCGCATAAATGAAAATTTATGATTTTTGCGATTTTCGGTGTATGTTAGCCCACGGATTTCTCGAGATTTGATCGGCCGTCTCCGTTCGACCTCAAATTTTGGCTGTGCGCAGCCTACAAGGCCTAAGTTCTTAAATCCTAAACTACATCATTTTAAGCCTCCTAAAGAGTGTATTAAGTGTTTTATTCATCCTAAACCCTCATTCTACTCATAACACCCTCATTAGAAGATCAAGCTCTCAAATGAAGCAGGTTTCTCCATTTTCATCCTCTTCAATTTCTCTTGGGCATCAAATCCTAACAAGAATTCTCCAAGCTTCAGTATGTAGGCTTATGAATAGGGAAAATTCTTCCACTCTCATGCCCAGTTTCTCCTTAAATTCTATGATTTCAACTCTCTAAGCATGTCAATTGAATTCTAGAATTATTACCCAATTTTCATGAAATCTTCTATGTTTTCTCTATGGGTATGATACCTTCATGTTTTAAATCATGTTTCATGACTATTAAGGCAGATTAGGAATAGACTAATCTAAGGGTCTTATAGACCCTCAGATGTTTCATGCTTACATGTGAGGGTCCATAAGCAATAGACTTCCAACAATAGCAGGCTCAGGTTAGGAATAGACTAATTCCACCGCAGTATGTTGAGGGCGGTAGGGAATACCTAGAGAATAATGGCTATGGCCCCAGTTTGTTATGTTAAAGGACAGCGAGGTTATATGATGGGAACCGGCCTGAGTGGGTCAGGACGATAACAACTTTCAAATACACATAATTTACAAAAATTCACTAGTCAACGATAATATTAACTAATTATTTTTTAATATAATCCTTCCATATGACGCAGACAATCTTATTCATATCAAGCATGAAGTTTTTTCAATCTATTTTAAATGGGATAGAAATACCTGATATTTTAAAAATAAGCAAAATATGAGTCAACACATATAACTTATTTGAAATATGAATAATTTAATAAGTAAAACGAATAAAACCTAAATACTATACAATATATATTATTAGCTGTAATATGTAATGGATAAAAAAATTAAACAATTTATTTCTTAAAAGCACTATTAAGTAAATCATGAAATCAATATTTTTTAAAGTAACTTATTATTAGTAGGATAACTCATTTTTTATCTATATTAAATATGAATATATTAAATATTTATTTATTTTTATTTAACTTATTTTTAATTCGTTTATATCCCGGTATTAATGCTTTACGGAATAACATCAAACCTTCTAGAATTAATTTGGATGTAGAAAATACTAATAACTAGTAATACTCATCAGTCATCAGTGCCACCCACACCTAACGACCGCAACGAACAGCTCTCCAGATCACGACAAACTTACCGCCCGCGCACTCTCGTGGAAACACAAAGGTCCTGCTTTCTCCACAAAAATTGGTTCGCGATCTTCAAGGAATGTTCTAAATTTTTGCTCCTTAGGAAAAATCGAGCTGTTTGTATAGATTTTAGCGTTCAACAAAACGATCCGTACTTTAATTGTGTTTTGATCGGATTCCGGTATGGTTATCCCGAACGACGATACCGAGACCGTAGTGATTCAGAGAGGGAAAAGGGCAGGGGAACCTAATGTAATTACGGTGAATTGTCCAGATAAAACTGGTCTCGCCTGTGATATCTGCCGTACCATCCTTGATTTCGGTCTCTACATTGTCAAAGGAGGTATTCAGATTCTTCTTAATATATTACTGTATTTCATTTCTGTGAATTTCACTGTCGCTTTTTCATCTGCCTAAACTTTTTTTATTTTGTTTGGATCTATATGTTAGATATGCCATTGCACACTGTTTTTTGAGTTTAATACCTTAACTATCACATGTGTGATCACCAAATATTTACGTAAATACACCTAAACCCACAGTTGTTCCATTTTCCTAACTGAATGATGGTGATGTTTCAAGTAGGAAAAGTAAGCAATTGATAGTTAGTGTGTTTTTGATATATATTTGGTGATTGAGCTGAAAAAGTAAACACCTGATAGTTCGGGCAGTATACTCAAAAAATCTGGATATTTAGGTGTGTTTTTGACCCTTCACTCTGTGTTTGCTTGATTTTTCCATAGTTTTCCTTTTTCTTTTTCATTTTTTAATCATAAGTATGTATTCTGGTTTCATGTTTAGGGAAGTTTGGTTTGCTATTTGTGATTAAAAGTTAAAATTCCTATGTTTGCAAAAAGTTGTCTAAAGATCCAATTAGGAATAATCAGCTGCGGATTTAGGATTTAAGCTTTATGGGTTGGAACCTACTACTATTTGTTGCAATTTTAGTGAATATTTACACATAAGTCTATACTCCACCTTGAAAGTACTTGGTTCAGGGGAACCCAATGCTTGAATGTTGCATTGGCCTCTGATCAGGATGTGTTTAATGGAGGAAATGTTTCCCTAGGAAAAAAAAATTGTTTTTCTATGCAATTATTTTATCTGGACTCTGGAGAAACAAAATTCCTAGATCATTTTTTAGTGTTTGGTTGAGAATGACCTATGATTATTGCACGAGGTAGAGGATATAAAACAAAGGCGGTGTATCGGTTATATTTGTTATTATTAAAGTTTTATCACAACATAAATTATCGGTTGTGCAAACTGATATGGAGCAAGAGGTTGTTGAATATGTGTAAGAGAAAGTGAATTTTGTTCAGGGTTATGGAAGTTTAGTTTTTCTCTTTTGGTGAAAAACTGTTAGCAGGAGAAAACATTTTCTATACACTAAGGTAATTCAACAATGTAATGTGATTTCTTGAAGGAAACATTTTCAGCTGCACCAATCTAATTCTAAATAAATGTTCAAATTTGGATCAGTATCGTCATTTGTACATGCACTATACAGTTTTAGTACGATTTTCTTTATCGTCTGCATTATGGCATATGTATGTTGGGATTTGTGAATTGAAGTAGCCGTTTAAGCTTTCATTTTTTTTTTGTTATTCCAAATGGTTAAAGCCAAGTTACCGCCGATATACTGAATTGTGCATCTCTAGCTAGCAGACTTCATTACGGTCACTGAACTAGTGTTCCTATTCTCTAGAAAAGCTATTGCAATCTGATAAAAAAGGGCAGCTGGTGCACAAAGCTCCCGCTATATACGGGGTTCGGGGAAGGGTCGGACCACAAAAGTCTATCATATACAATCTTATCTTGCATTTTTACATGAGGCTGTTTCCACAGCTCGAACATGTGACCTCCTGATCACATGGAAGCAACTTTACCTGTTACTCTAAGACTCCTCTTCACTATTGCAATCTGATACCTTTCCCAATTTAGTAACCTACCTATCATGCCTTTTCTGTAGAACTAAAATATAATGCTCTCTTCTCCATTAGTTTTACATCTTTAACTAATTATCCCATGTTTCTATGAATCAGATGTTTCAACAGATGGGATATGGTGCTATGTGGTGTTATGGGTGGTTCCTCAGTCTTCCTCATCTAAAGTAAGATGGGAGAATTTGAAAGAGCGCCTTCTATCAGTTTGCCCAGCATGCTCTGTTTCACTTTATTTGAACCAGCCGTCCCCATGCGCTATTGCTTCTCCAGTTTACTTATTGACGTTTTGCAGCTCAGACCGAAGAGGATTACTACATGGTAGTGACAAATCTTGGTATACGGACTATGATTATTGATATAGTGCTCTCTTCTTATGCTATTGCATAATGTTTCTAGATGTTACTGAATTTACATTGATTGCAATTATTGATTGGTTTTCTCCTCTGATGCTATTGCATACCAGATGTTACCCAAGTTCTGTCTGAGCTTGAGCTTACCATCCAAAGGGTAAAAGTGACAAAAACTCCGGATGGCCATGCAGTGGACCTTTTCTTTATAACAGACAACTTGTAAGTTATAACTTCCTCACTTCTGTTTGAATATTGAGTTATAGAGTTGTAATAAACCTGTAGATCATGTGTTAAAATTGGCTAGTGAAAAGCTCCTTCACAGGGACAAATGATGTTAAAAAATTGGATCTTTGGGGTTCCACCATTACCCCCCCAAACCAAACCCAACCCCCAAAGTTCTGGAGTCCATCGCTTAGTTAACTAGTGAAATGATGGCTGTAGCCTGTAAGGAGAAATCTGAATATTCTATTTGATTTCTTCTTATCTTTATGGTTGTGACTTGTGCCTTATTTGCTTCATTTTCAAATTGTCCTCTTATATATTATACTAATACACAATGCTCTTTGATTGTAGCTTAATAATTATAATTTGATAAAGAACAGTACCTACCTTGATATTTGCTGCAAATTATGTATTTTTATTTCATCCAACTAATCATAAGTAACTCCAACAAGTGTGTCTATTCATTCTCATGCAAGAATGGATAAGTATTTCTCTATTGCAAAAACTTATTTTCTTCATTCATATTTTCATTCTGTAGTAATAAGATGTTTGGTGAAGAATCTTCTCAGTTACTCCTCTGCGGACAATGTTGTAGGTTACTCCTCTTCTGCATTATATTTCCTTTCAAACGTACAATAATGTTTACCCGATCGCAAGTATTTCTCTTTTGAAAGAGCTTCTCTTCTTCATTCATATTTTGATTTTGGAGTGACAAAAATAGATGTTTGGTGGATGATATTTTTAATACTCCTATCCTGCCTTATATTACCTTCAAATGTTCAATGGATAATGTATTTCCTACAACTAATTACCAACTACTTACTGGGATGAATGATGAAAGACCATATCTTGTGATATTAAGCAAATATATCTGATATAGTTGGTTTATACAAATCACAGGAGTTTTGCTTTAGCACTTCATTCTATGGAAGATCTTATTCTGATCCTTTAAAAATAAAAAATAAAAAATAAATTGGGGCTAGGGGAAGGGGAAATGGCAGAGGGGATTACAAGGCGGGGAATCGAACCATCACCGACAAGGTGAAAATTCAGGTAGCCAACCAACTAAGCTACTAAGATTCCCCTATTCTAATCCATAATACTGTTTTTCTTTCTTTATTCTTAACATGTTCCAAAAAAAATTTAATCTTAAGATCTTTCAATCACATCTCATGTGCAGAGAGCTGTTACATACGAAAGCTAGGCAAGATGAAACATATGAGCAGTTGCGTGCTGTTTTGGGAGAATCGTGTGGTTTTGAGCTACAATTAGCTGGCCCTAAGTATGAAAACTTTCAGTATATCTCTTCTCTTTCACCATCTGTTGCTGAGGAATTATTTCGGTGCAAAATCGAAGATAATGAATCTCATGCGCAAGCGCTTAGTTCAGATTTGACAAAGTTGAAAAAGGCGAGTGTGACAGTAGATAATTCCCTGAGCCCCGCTCATACGTTGCTTCAGATTAGTTGCATTAATCACAAGGGTTTTCTTTATGACATTATGCGGACATTGAAAGACTTCCGTATTCAGGTACTGACTTTTGGATCCACAGCTTTTTACTTATTGATCCCTTATTATTTATGTTGCTTTAGTTGCAAAATTATCTAATTGGCATCTGGATAGACTTGAATTTGGTTCTTACTGACATTAATGAGTTTGAAGTCCATAAAAGTTTTTCATTTCTTGTAGATTGACACAACTACAGTTTTGTCATTGCAAGTACAAAGATATTCTGGATTTCATCTTCGGTCTTCACTTTGATGAATTAGTGACTCTATGAAATATACTGCGTGAGGTTTTATCTTCTTCTTAATGAGCTCTAACGACTCAAAAGGCGATTCCCCCATGTTTACATATCAAGATGTGACAAGAGTGCTTATTTCACACAATAAAAGAAGGATCTTTTCATTCCAGATATCAAGGCTACTTTGATCTCATAGACATTTTACTAATGCAGTATAAATTAGTTTCTGCTAAGTGCTAGATAAGGAATATATTCATTGGGAGCTAAGTGTTTTCTCTCCATAAAGGTGCTTTGTTTTCTTTGAATGAAAAGTGGGCTACTTTATTTTCCAATTTTCGTTACAGTTTTTATTATATCCAAGGAAAACTGTTGGACATGTGCCAATTATCTGAACAGTTGGTTGTTCCCAGATATTCAAGACCATCACTTTGCCCCCATGTTAAAATTCTCCGTATAATTGTATAATGAATGACACAAAGAGAAGACACCAAATGAAGAATGCTTATGGTTGATATTACTTTGCCTGATCAAAGGGGAAATATGTGATAATAAGCCTTTCATTGTAAAGGCTTGGACACCTGAAATGGAGTTTACTAGAGAAGAATTATACACAGTTCCGATTTGGATCAAATTACCAGCGCTTGATTTTAAGTATTGGAGTCCTAAGGGGTTAAGTAAGATTGGTAGTTTAATTGGTAAACCAATCATGGTGGATCAAAATACTGAGAGTAAGCAGGGACTGGACTTTGCGAGACTGCTAGTGGAGGTCAATACAAATGCTAGTCTTCCTGAGAAAGTCACATTTGTGAATGAGAAAGGAAATGTGATTGAACAGCAGGTACAATATGATTGGAAGCCAGTAATGTGCTTACAATGTGGGAAGTATGGACATGAAGAAGCAGTGTGTAGGAAGAAGAAGGGCAATGATGTGGGCAAGCAAAAGCAGGTGATCAAGCATACAGGAAGCCAGTCAGGAAATAGTAATGAGGTTCAGGAAAATGTAGCTTCTGAACTGCATACTCAAAGTATTATTCAAATGGAAAAATCAGATGCTAAACAGGGAGATGATTTGAATAAAGGTAATAAGAGTGGTACAGCTATTATAGGAACATGGAGAACATCTTCTGGGCAAGGAAAACAGCAAGAGAAGAGTGTAGTGCAGAATAATTCTTTTCAAGTTTTGGAAGAGCTTGAGGCTGAAACAGGAGGGAATTTGGGTAAAAGTCCACTGAAGGTAAGGGGGAATACTACCCCACCTGGGTATGGATAATATTCTTTGTTGGAATGTTAGGGGTTTGAATGCCCCTAACAAGCAAAAGGAGGTCATGCTCCTGTGTCAGAAAGAAAGGATAGGTTTGGTAGGGTTGGTGGAAACTAGGATCAAAGTAAATAATATGGGGAAGATTACTCAAAAGATGTTTAGGGGTTGGGATGTTGAAAGTAACATAAATCAGCATCCTAATGGTAGGATTTTGGTGGGTTGGAGACCTGATAGTTTTCAGGTCAGAATGTTGAGTTCCATTTCACAAGCCATAACTTGTGAAGCGTATGATTGTTGTGTAAGAAGAGGTTTGTCGTCACAATTGTGTATGCATTCAATACAAGATTGGAGAGAAAGCCATTATGGGAATATTTGCTTGCTGTTAGCTCAGCTATAAATCAGCCATGGATAGTTATGGGAGATTTTAATTCTGTTTTAAATGCTGACGACAGAATAGGGGGTATGTGTGTCAGTAGAGCAGAGATTATGGATTTTCAGACCTGTGTTGAATCTAGTGGGCTGATGGAATTGCCTAAATGTGGTAATAGATATACTTGGAATGATAGACAAGGAGAAGATAGAGTGTTCTCAAAGATTGATTGGGTATTTATTAACACAGAATGGATAATGCAAATGCCTGACTGTACTGCCCAGTTTATGATGGAGAACATAAGTGATCATAGCCCCGTTAAGGTTGCCCCTGTTACAGATTTGAATAGAAGAAGATCATCTTTTAAATATTGCAATGTCTGGGCTACACATCCCAAATTTTTAGGGGTTGTGGAAGAGGTATGGAATCAACAGTTAGATGGTTGTAAGATGTGGCAAGTAGTGAAGAAGTTGAAAATTTTGAAGAATAAACTTAGACAGCTCAATGGTCAGTTTTTCAGGAACATTATAACTGAAGCTGATGAAGATAGAGAGGAATTATTAAGAGCTCAGCAGTCATTGCATTTGCAGCCTAATGATGTAAGCTTACAAGAAATTGAGAAAAAGAAATATGAGAAGTTTAGAAGATCATCTTACCTTGCTGAGATGTTCTTACAACAGAGGAGTAAAGCTACTTGGATAAAGCTTGGGGATGATAACACTAAGTATTTCTTCTCAATGATTAAATACAGGAAGCTGCAGCAGGCTATATTTCAACTAAATGACAAGTGTGGTATAATGCAAACAAGTAAGGAGAAAATTGCTGCAGTTCTGGTTGATTTTTATACAGATTTTTTGGGCACAACAGGTAGATATAGAGGTATAGTAGCTAGAGAAGTAATTCAGGTAGGATATACTTTACCTGTGGGATTACAATTATAGTTACTGAGTTCCTATACAGAAAAGGAGGTAAAGAATGCTATGTTTAGTATTGGGAAGTATAAGAGCCCTGGTCCTGATGGATATGGTAGTGGTTTTTTCAGAGATGCATGGTCTATAGTGGGGGCAGATGTTACATATGCAATGTTGGAGTTCTTTGAAAATGGGAAATTGCTACAGCAACTTAATGCAACAGTAATAGCACTTATTCCAAAGGTTGATACTCCTCAATGTGCTAGTCAGTTTAGGCCAATTTCATGTTGCAATGTGTTGTATAAATGTATTTCAAAAGTTCTTTGCCAAAGATTGAAGAAGATCCTACCCCTGCTGGTGAGTGAAAATCAGGCAGCATTTGTAGAAGGCAGATCATTAGTACATAATGTATTGATATGTCATGACCTGTTGAGACATTATAACAGGAAAACTACTCCTAGGTGCATGATGAAAATTGATTTGAGGAAAGCTTATGATATGGTTCGATGGGATTTTTTGGAGGATGCTCTCAATGGATTTGGATTTCCCAGATCATTCACTAAACTGATTATGACTTGTGTAACCTCTACAAAATTTACAGTAAAAATTAATGGTGAGGGGCATGGGTATTTTGCAGGTAAAAGAGGATTGAGACAGGGAGATCCAATGTCTCCATTGCTGTTTGTAATAGTCATGGAGTATCTTACAAGGAGTCTTAGCAAGATGAGTGATGATCCAGGATTTGAATTCCATCCAATGTGTAAGACTAATAAACTTACTCATTTGATATTTGCAGATGATCTTATGGTGTTTTGCCAAGGGAAGCTGACTTCAATAAATAAAGTGATGACAGTGTTACAACAATTCAGTGCAGCATCTGGCCTTACTGCAAACATGGATACTTTCATATGCAGGGAGATTGCAGGTAATTAATGCTGTCCTATTTTCAATTTATAATTTCTGGGGTTCTGTCTTCATCTTGCCACAGAACATTCTTAAGGAGGTGGATAGGAAATGTAAGGAGTTTTTATGGGGAGGGTCTGAATTGCGGAAGAAAGCTGCATTAGTAGCATGGGATAAAGTATGTATTCCTAAGAAGTATGGTGGGTTAAATATAAAGAGTTGTGTGAAATGGAACATAGCAGCAGTAGGTAAGCTGGTATGGCAATTGACTAAGAAGGAGGATATATTATGGGTGAAATGGGTTAATGAATTGTATATGAAAAAGGAAAGTAATATCTGGTTGTGTTTTCCTTCTCTGGATTCTAGCTGGTACTGGAGGAAATTACATTCAATTAAAGAGAAAATGGTAGAATGGTATGATGGTAATAGATATGTTCTAACTGCTTCAGGGAGGTATTCGATATCCAGTGGATATATTGCTCTCCTGGGCAATATACAGAGATTTAAAGGGGCTGATCTGGTGTGGAGTAGTGTTGCCATACCTAAACATAGGTTTATCTTGTGGCTTGTGTATCAGAATAGACTATTAACTAAAGATAGAATGTTAAAAATGCATTATGTGGTGGAGAATGGAAGCTGCTGTCTATGCTTAGCAGGGCAGTTGGAAACTCACCAACATTTGTTCACTACTTGTCACTGGTTTATTGAAGTACTAGATGGTATAGCTAACTGGTTGGGTATATATTTACCTAAACTACAAGTTTATCGATGGCTGGAATGGTTGAGAAGGAGGCAGTGGTGTCAAAGAAAGAAGGAAGTTGTTGCTGCAGCCTGGGGAGCAGTAATTTACCACACATGGACAGCAAGGAATTGGAAAATTTTCAGGCAAACTGAAGTGCAACCTGATTTTGTCATTTCACAGATCAAGAAGGAGCTTAAGACAAGGCTAGAAGAGCTGAAAATGGCAAAGAAGAATAGAAGGATTATTGGATGGATACAAAAGTTAATGAATAGATGATAGGAATTGATTTTGCAAGTTGTATGTTGAGCACTTGGCACTTGTGATGTAGTTTTCTTCATTTGTTAGTTCTGGTAATATATTCACATTTTATTACCAAAAAAAAAAAAAAAGGGGGAAATATGTTGATAGTTTGATTTGTTTTTTATGTAGATTTCTTTTGGTCGGTTTTCACCAGTTAACAAGGGTCAACGGGAATTAGACCTTTTTGTCCAGAAGGATGGGAAAAAGATTGTAGATCCGGAGAAACAAGATGCAGTCTGTTCTCGCCTGAAAGTGGAAATGCTTCACTCTTTACGCGTTGTAATAACAAATCGTGGACCAGATACTGAACTTTTGGTTGCAAATCCAATTGAGCTATCTGGAAATGGTAGACCGCGTGTTTTCTATGACGTTACCCTGGCATTAAAGAACCTCGGAATCTGCATATTCTCGGTAAGTATGTACTGGTAATGGAAGTGGTTAAAAGAAACAGTTAACATATTTTAATTTTACTTATCCTTTGTGAAGATTTGAAGACAATGAACTGCTTTTCCGTTACTAGTGACATTCAAAAGAGTTACAACTTACAAACATCCTAAGAATATTGAACCTAGTGGCGTCATTCGTCAAGTCTTTGAGCAACCTACATTTAGTCTAGAAATAATGCCAATGACCATAACAACAGCTGTCTACATCACCACGGTAAAAATTGTGAATCCTTTTCTATGTTGAGGTTGAACTTTAATCTCTTATGTCATCACCACGGTAAAAATTGTGAATCCTTTTCTATGTTGAGGTTGAACTTTAATCTCTTATGTTGCAGGCGGAGATCGGAAGGCAGTGTACAGCAGATCATGATTGGGAAGTTTACAGATTCCTGTTAGACGGCGATTGTAATATTGACATGTTAACTATGGTTGGTAGAAATCAAATTGTAGAGAAAGTAAGAAGAACATTGATGGGATGGTGAGCCAGGAGTTTTGTTCCAAAAGTTTTGCATCTTAAAGAGATCAGTGATCCCTTAGTGTAGTTTATCAAGTGTTGTTTGTATGTAGCTGAGCTTTTTATTTGGCTGGTAGTGCTAATATACCAAAATGCATCTTCTTCAAGCAACTCAGTCCTTTTTTCTGTTTTATCATTTGTCTTGTTGATTATTTCAAGAGAAAATCTTAAGGAATATCTATTTTTCCTTTCTGAGCTAAAAAAATTGATTTTTTATCGCGTCCTTTTAATGTATCAAATTGACACTCCTATACGTTCTAAATCTCAATCCGGTCAAGAAAATGAGAAAGATTGAGGTCATCTCAATAAAGAAGTAATATTGTTTTGCTAAAGGAAAAATGTGGAGCTTAAGTTACTCAAGAGAACATTTTTCAAAAGATTATGTGGTACGATTAGATTGAAAAAGTCCTTATTTCTAAGGACTACGTAGAGAGGGGAACTTAGAATGCATCTAGGATAGTGATTTTTTTCAATTACAGAGAATAAAAATGGCTATTCATGAATTTTTCAAGACATTGTCTACGAAATGCAATGATTTAAAATCTATAACTTGTTTTAAACTAAACACTTGAAAGTTTTACTTTTTCCCCATCTTTGTGTTTGTTTTTCGTTCACAAAATATCAGAGCCCCCGTCCAACCTATAAGTTCACTCACGTAAAGCGAGTAGCTGAAAGATTGATATTCCCTTCATTTCAAAATAAGTGGTGTTTTTAGCTCGGGCACACTCCTTAAGAAAAGTACTCATTCCTAGACAGAAAAATTTGCCCATCTATCCCTAATAGATATCTTGAAAAAGATGTAACTCTTTAATATTTTCTTGAGTATGTAAAACTCTCTCCACTTAAATAAGGGTAAAATTATAAGAAAATATCAGTGTCTTCTTGATTATGTAAAACACCACTTATTTTGAAACAAAATCAGAAGGTGAAAACACCACTTTTTTTGAAATGAAGGAGTAATAAAACTAAGCTGTTATACAGAAGTATAAGGTGTCGTGGTGTAGTTGGTTATCACGTCAGTCTAACACACTGAAGGTCTCCGGTTCGAGTCCGGGCGACGCCAGTCTCCTTTTTCTTATTGTTTTTTCATTTTTTTTTTATTAATAACATTTCCTTCCGGGGAATAGAGTTTTAATGATAAATAATAATCGGAAATAACTAAGAAATTTGTAAACACACACAGTAAAAAAAAAAAAGAAAGAAAGAAAGGGCATGTCAACTGCATAGACGTAGCACATTATTATTTGGGTTTCATAAAAATTGTTAATATGAAGTTTTTATAAGCGCTCTATCTAATTATTTGTTAAAATGTGAGAAAAAGAAATTTAATAAATAAAGAAGGGCCCTACCGGGTTCGAACCGGTGACCTCTTGATCTGCAGTCAAATGCTCTACCACTGAGCTAAGGACCCTTCCGCTTGTTATTTTTAAGTTGAAACCAAATCAATCAAGATTAGTTTGCCACTCAACATTTCGAAAAAACTTAAATTAAATGCTGCTGATTTGACCAAGGAATTAATAAATATTAAGGAAATTATATTTCACCGTACATATTTGTATAATAATTGTATCAATCAACATACTTGTTGTTCCTGACTTCTATTAATCTTAGGGCCTGTAGGCCCACTACTAAAATTCTGGTTATTTTATTCGGTTCCTACTGCAAGAACAATATGGAACAATCAATTGATCTCTTTCTTGTACTTTTTATTATATATACTTAAAGATAAAAGGCCAAATTATTGATAAAGTCAAGACTATTTCACTTCATTTGCATCGACTATATGTGCTTGTACAAACGATAAGCAGATGAGGAATTAACTCCTAAAAAATTATTAAGAGTGAGTTAGAATCCCATATTGATTGGAGAATGAACAGTCGGTTTGCTCATATGGACTTGAACAATCTTTCCCTCATGAGCTAGCTTTTGGGGTTGAGTTATTATAAAAATGATCCTGTGACTACTAATATAATTTAGGGGACGAAAATGGTCTAAGATTATTTACATTATTTTGCCTCGCAGCCGCTCCCTCCTAATCTTTGTCAAGCTGCTTCAGGATCTTGCTAGGAAATTGGAAAGACTTGAACATGTAATATGTAGGAAACTGTCCAACACATTGTTAAAAAGGGTCTGAGAAACTCCACGCCACTATTCTTGAACGACTTGGAGTGATATAAGGAGCCACTTCTGTATTCTGTGTCAGTGTAAACAATATTAGCATATTCCTATTTAGTGGACCAATCAATAATCTATTTCATCATCCTCCCAACAAGTCTATTGTTTTTCAGAACTAGCCACATGTAGACCAGCAAAAACTGACAAGCAAAAATGAATCCAATCCAGACTTCTTCACCATATGATTCCACAAGCTTAATCTCTCTCAGTGGATGTGTAGCAAAAACCTGGTAAGCCTTTTGCCACAACACCAAGCACGGAATGTTGAAGGAGACACAGCAGAAATAGTGTCACTCTCACTGTTGTCATCGAAAGAACCATCCGTCCAAACCATGGCATGGATAGTTATAAACATGATTGCTCCGACTTGTGAATAGTTGTTGAGACTAAATCTGTAGGGAGAGCTCTTACACTTCTCCCCTGCTCAACCTTTACCATGAACCCTGAAAAAAATATATATATGTAGGCAAGATAGAAACACAAAGAAGTGATCCTTCATTTTGTGTGCACTATGCTATTAAGTGAGTTAGATCTCATGCTTGAAAGATGACATAAACTGGTGGACATAACTCAAAAATCTTCCCTTAGCAAAAGAACTTCATGGATCATACTAAATCAGCTAACCAACTAAAAGTACTAACACCTTAAACTAATATAGCACCAAAATAATTAAAAGTAAAAAAAAGAAAGTTTTGAAAGTCTGAAAAAGATGATCAAACTACTCTGAAGACTTATCATAAGTTATCATAAAGAGCATAAGTAAAGAAAAATGAAGCTACTGTCCATAAGTCTAACCCCCTATCACCAACCTATACCTTCTTTCAATGCACCATTTAAGGCCAAAAAGCATGGTCTTGCTTCTGCCAGTTGCTGGTTCCAGCACCCAAGGGAGCAACGCTTAACATTCACTACTCTTCTGCCATGCCAGAGGAGAAAATGGTCACTGCATTTGACAGGAAATCCGCTACAAAAGTTATTTCAAGTACTAAAGAACACACACCGACTCGTCCTCACCCACAGCCAGAGCAGAAAAAGATTGACAGGAAAAAGACATCAGCTACAGGTCATCCCTGCCAAAGAGGCTTACCAGTACTTTGACAAAGCCTCCATATTTACCTCCTTAACTTCTCTATATCTTATTAGTCCTGTCACGAGTTTTTTTCTCTTTCTCAAGAGGGAGACAAGGAAAAAAAAAAGGTGCAGCTATTTCTTACCAAATTACCCCTAATTAAATCTGACAATAATACCCTTTTAAAACTTCTTTCCGACAAGCCCAATTAGATATTTCTATTGCTCGAAAATTAGGAAACTTCAGCTTTCGGACATGCTTGCATTTGCAGCAAAAAACACTGCACAATATCTTTCTCTTCTTTCTATGGTTGGGAGGGTCAATAAGATTCTAAAAGCTCTGCAATATGATCATGGGAGAGATCATTCAGAACTTCTCTGGTTAGCTACAGTAATATAAAAGCCCCGATGCACATCAGCATAAGTTTGTTGCAGGGACAAAAATTGTTGTATTTCAAAATGAGATATCCAATATGTTGGGTGGATGTGACAATCACGGTTACTGGGATTATAAGGTTGATGAAACTTGAGCTTACTTGTTGCAACAACCAAGCTGAAGAAGGATGAAGCTTGTACCGAAAAGTCAATACACTATCTCAATTTGGAAGTCAAATTCTCAAAGAGACGAATAGGTGACTCTCCAAAGAAACCAAAAGGAATACCAAGAGGTAAAAAATACGCAGAATAAGCAGCAGAGACAGAGTGCACACTAACTGCAGTTTATTTTATTCTATAAATCATTGTCAACAGAATTGGATTTGTGTAGCAATGGGCCTTGGCAGCAACCAATTTTCAATTTCTGGAATTTATCTTTATGCAGTCATATTCCGAATAATGACTTCAGTTACTTAAAAAGAAGAAAGCATATTTAGATAATAAAACATAAATTATCTTTGTGTATATATATGAATGAACAAGTTAATGTGAGAATGGAAAGGATGACAACAGAATACGTAGAATAACCAAAATAACAAAGAAACATATAGGAAATCAATTTTGCAGAGCTCCCTAACTAAGAAACATGCATTGGATTAACAATAAGTATTGCAATCAAGCAAATATCCATCTTTGACAACTAGTGAGAGAGAAGATCATAAACTACCACATAACAGCATGACAAATCAGATTTTATTTCATAGAACAAGAGCAAATGGACATGTACAAATACCAATCTACTGAAGCACCATCACGAAATATAGAAATAGAGGATTTACTTTACAAAAGCCAGTCTATACCTTGATCCTTGCTAGTTCAAGTTTATTATAAAAGTGAATTCAAAACAAGAGCTTACCTTGAAATGTGTGGTCTTTCCTTTTTCTTCAATTTTATTTCCGACAGCTATACACACTGGAAGAAAGTGAAGAGAGCAGAGCACCCACCAAACACAAATTTGTCCACGGCAGCAAAAGGTGTATATAAAAGGAGGTACTAAGAAGGAAGAGCAACCAGTTGAATTAGAGGTGTACCCGAGCACTATGCAACAAATAGCAAAAAACAGGGGCACGCCCATATGGAGACAACTGCCAATTCGCTCATGGCATTGAGGATCTTCTTCCAGTCCTTTGCCACCTGCTCTACAAGACTGAGGTATGCCGCATAGTCCTCAATGGTGATCCCTGTCCTTATGAATATCGTGCCACTTCTTCGACACACTCACTGACCAGGAGAAACTCATGAGATCACTCAACAGTACAACCAGGTCTCTGTCTCTCAAGACTTAATTTGTAATTCACTTCCAAATGATCAAACTAATAGTACTAACTTGATGATGGTAAGACCAGTACACTTAAATTGAAAAATGTTTATAACCAAGTAAAATAATTGGAACAATTGTGAAAAAAGATTGTATGCAAATTGAGAAATGGCTTTGTAAGTAAAAGAATGATTGCATCACAAATCAAGAGGATGGTGTTGCGATAAAGAGACTGGCTTGATTGCATACAAGGTGAATAGTGTGTGTTATGAACACTGTGCCATCCTTCAGCAAACTGGATTCATATATTCCTCATTGTTCTTTTAATTCTGGTTATGTTAATGGTACATTTGTTGATACATAATGATACTTCTATAGAAGTGTTTGTTTGTTTTGTCTCTTCCAAAACTAGATAAAAACACTCCTGTAGTGATGAGTAAACTCCTTTTCTCACTTCATCACTACAGAAATACAGAGCACCTAAAGTATTTAACTTCCGTCAAACCCTAAGAGAGAACTGCTGCTCCTTTAACTATCAGGATACAACATTAGTTAGCCAGTTAATACTGTCATATTAAAGAACCCAACATCAGAGATGTCACAAATTACAATTATGCTCAAATTGAAGCATAGTAACACCATACACGGATTATACTTCACCAGATCAAGAAATCAACTACACCTTAATACCAAATAAGCTGAGGCAACTATATGAATCCTTTGAATATAATCAAAGGACTTCATCAGATAAACTTTACCCAAAGATGCAATAAAATGATTCTATATTAGCATAAGCAATTATACACAGATAACAATACACAATTGCGGGACAAATGCCCAACCATAGTTGTGCTATAGGTTTACACACAAGGTGCCAATGCTCTAAGCTTACACATCACTTTTGGCCATGGTATATAACAATCCCAAATCACTCGTAAAATTTAAACCAATATTTCATTGTGTACTGCCAGAAATCAACAAGGAGAGACCAAATTACAATATGGTAAAAGCAAATTCATTGATTAGGAACACCATTATATTTTACATCATCCCATCAAAACAGAATATAAGAAATAAAAAAAGAAAAATTATCAACTCTAACCCATTGAATGACAACCGAACCCTAATGACCAATTCTCAAAATGACCCAAGAATGGCTAACAAATTTAAGAGCTTGTAAACTTGGTAACAGCTTTAGTCCCTTCAGAAACAGCATGCTTAGCCAATTCACCAGGCAACACCAATCTAACAGCAGTCTGAATTTCCCTAGACGTAATGGTAGGTTTCTTATTGTACCTCGCAAGCTTAGAAGATTCTTGAGCCAATTTCTCAAATATATCATTAATAAAACTGTTCATGATCCCCATCGCTTTGCTTGAAATCCCAATATCAGGATGCACTTGTTTCAGCACTTTGAATATATAGATCTTGTACGTCTCGGAACTCTTCTTCACCTTCTTCTTTTTCTTTTCTCCAATACCGGCGCCGATATCCTTCGTCGGAAGCTTTTTTCCGGCTTTTGGCTTCTTCTCCGCTGAAGCTTTATCATCGGAAGGTTTTTCCGATGCCTGATTCTTCTCGGCGGGCTTCTTTTCTGCCTTGGGAGCCATGGAATACTGTAGAAATTTAGCGAAGATTTGAGAAAGGAATAATTTTCAATGATGAAAAAGTTGATGCATGGGTTTGGTATTTATAGGTAATTGAGGTTTGTTCTGATTGGACGAGAGAGAGTGACGAGGATCGATGACGTGGCTTCATCATAAGCGTTAAGTTGGTTGGAGGTTGAAAGAAGATCAACGGCTATAAGAGGATAGTGAAGCTGTGCACGTGTAGATCATTTGCTACCGAAATAATGGCGTCAAAAGAGGGGGAAGAATGAGTAAAAACAGCACTAGCTTTATGGTTTGTTACATTGTATTGTATAGAAGAATTTGGTTTAAAGTTTTTTCCACTTTAGGAAAAAAATAAAACAAAGACTATATTAATTATTTTCTAATTCAACTCGTAGCTTGTGTTTGGATATGCGAAATAAAGTTATGATTTTAAATTAGTATTTGCACATATAATTTGTTATCCCAAATTCTTCAGAAAATATGATTGGAATTTCAAATTGTGATTTTAATTTTTTTTTAAATATAACATTTGACCCATAAGTCTATATTTTATTTAAAAAAAAGACACATTATTTTAAATTTTGTATAAAGAAAAAAAACTCGTGCTCGATGTGAAGAGATTGTTTGTACCACGTGAAAGAATTATATTAAAGAATAACTAGATACTACTATTGTTGACTAGTGGGTCTTTATAAAATCATGTTTATTTGAAAGTTTGTAATCGTAGACATTTATTTATAAAGAAAAACTTGGAGATATGCGGTTTATCAATGCGTGCCTTAGGATATTTCGATATCTTATTTACGAACTACAATTTTCTCCTTTGGTAAGAGTGTATAAGAATTGGGGAAATTTTGATAGTTCTCACAACTTGTGGGGTTTTCATGTTTATGAGGGGGAAAAAACAACTTTAAAAAATTCAAATTGCATGTTCAAATAAAACTTCAACTTCATATCAATCTGATTTCATGTTATGGTTTCATATCGCATGTACAAACAGGTCACTATTATCGGTCACTGTCACACCTATCACATCCATCATTATAATTACATCCACTGTCACCACTACGGTCAATCCCTACTACTAATCACCTCCACCATCACAATTAGCACCGCCGCCAACTCCACCAATACATCATCAACCACCACACATTCTTCAGTCACCATCATCTAACACCTGCAACTATTAATATCAACCAATTTCACAACTAGCTAGCACCGCCATTAATTATCACCAATACATCGACAACCACCATACATTCTTCAATTATCAGTATCAATATCCCCAATTACTAAAATCAATCAATTTCACTGTTTTGATACATAGGGGATGTTTCGAACTCTTTCTCTGTTTTGAACTTGAAATACAGTACCAGAAAATATGTGAAAGAATGATGAGAAAAAGTTTAGAATAAAATAGAAAATTACGGAAACTTTTTTTCCTTTTTTGAATCTTTGTAGTTTGTAACAGTAGCAGTTTGTATATTGTACTAACTTTTTCCAGTTTCTTGAAAATTTATTATTACATGCATATTGTTATTGAGGAAACATCGGATAAGGATGTCCTCGAGTTTAAAAATTAGCAAATTATGTGGTACGGATTTATATGCGACGTAGCGGGTGAAAACATCACATTATGTTATGCAGTGCGAGCCGGTGTGGATTAAAATCTTTACAGGTTTGTCCCGCAACCGCACCACACCCGCTCTATTACCATCCCTACTCTCTGTTTGGTTGAGATGGATAAAAACAGTTGGTATGTATTCTTGAGACCGTTTGTTAGATGCTTTGATATTGAATTATTCCGGTTTGCTCTTACCTTGATTATTGTGAGATTTGGCTATTGAAATGTCTTGTATTGGAATTCTATTATGACATTACTGATATTTTGATTAAAAAAAGAAATGATAGGGCCAACCCTTGGCATCGCTTCATAATAAGTCAGTCAACGATGCTGCTGGGTACATATTTTTCTCGTACTCACCCTTGATTTTTCTACACCTTTTTTGTGTAGGGTCTGATCCTGTTATGAGTGGCGGGTGACCTCATCTCTAACCTAGAGCTTTCCAAAAGTCTTTGGAGGTAACTGTTTGGCTATTCTGCAGCATCCCGACTTCACTATATTTATCTCTATCTTCCTGACATCGAAAATATCAAACTAAACTGAACCGAATTAGAAAAAAATTGAACCAAAAATAATTTGGTTAGGTACGATACACCCATCTCCATAATCGAAAACTGAAAAATCGAACTGAAATATTTAAAAAAATCAAACTGAAAAATCAAATGCCCACCCCTAATCCTAGGGCTCACAAAAATAAAGAAAAAGTGAAAAGTTTGAGAAAACTCGAACTAGATCCTATGTATATACTTGGGACTGTGTCACGACTCGAACATAGGCCCGAATCAAGACACGGAATATTGGCTCTAAGTCGACCCATGGCATGAATATGATAACTAAAACTCAACATAAATAATGCGAAAAACTAAATTCTGAAATAGCGGAAGTCTGAACATTTAAAGCATATGTACAATCGGAAATACACAATACTGAATCTGAGCTGAGTACAATACTATGTCTGAAAAGCCTCTAACAGAAGACTGAAACTGAAATGACAACATCACAACTAACAGAAGGTCCTTGAAGGATGAGGACTCACCAACTAAGCTGACTGATCTAAACTCTAAGAACTGACTAGCGGCGAGACTGAGTCTGAACGTCTGAGCCTATATCATAAAATGATAGAGCATAGAGTATACAGGTCAGTGCTTAAAATGTACCGAGTATGAAATATAAGTAAAACAACCGAGTAAGTAAAACTGAAATCATGCATATCATAACTCATTTCATCATAAGATTCTGAGAGTAAAGGCTATATGTTGATATCTGTAAATATGAATAGTCATAACTGAAATAGGTACATATAGCTTGCAATATCTGAAATCATAGTAAGAGCTCATAAAATGATCCTTGGACTAAACCTGCTGAAAACATGATATAATATCTCATAGTACATGCATTACTGAAATCATGGGGAAAAATGAAAGACTCGTCTTAACCGACAACCACCATGTATGAGCTCATGATGATCCCGCGTCTGGCCCACGTGGAGGAGGGTCATCTTGAGCCTTGCTGGTAGGGGTATACAAGTCAAACCGACAAGTCAAATCGAACTGAAAAATCAAGTCAAACCGAAAAAAAACGACATGTGGTTTGATTTGATTGGTTTGCTGTTGGAGGAAAAAAATCGACCATTCTTGGTTTGGTTTGGTATTAATCAAAAAGAGTCAAACCGAACCCAAGCCAAACCGACATAATATATATATGTATATATATATATATATGTATGTATGTATGTATTTTAACTTTTTATGCATAGAAATATTAATTTAAATCTATTTTATAGACATTTTTTAAATTAATTTTGTTAATTTTCAATGTTTAGAAATTGGATATATATTCATATCTAAGTTTGTAAGTTGTAAACTTATAAATTGTAATATTTTTTCAGTAGGCACTAACTAGTAACTAAATGATCCAATTATAAAGACCTAATATTAACCTAAAAACCTAACAAGATAAAATAAAACCTTCAGTCTTCATCTTCATTTTTCAGAGATCGATTTCTCCTCCTCTCCTCATTCATCAGGTGTTGGTTACTTTCGCATGTTTGTTAGTATCTCTTCTTTCTATTTTTCTTATGAGTTAAGCCGTTAAGCTGCCTTTGTTTCCTCATGTTTTTATTTTCTCAGAGGTCGTTTATAGTTTTCTGTTTTTGGTTAATTTAGTTACGTTTGATTTAGTTTTTTTAAAAATCAAATATAAAGACCCAATTTAGTTATGTTTTATTTTTTAACTATTTGATTGTTACACCCCGTAAATTTCTGGCATATAGATGGCCTAATCGCGTGTTGTTTAAGAGTATTTGAAAACCATACATGCTAGAAAAAGGCCCGGGGAAAGATCGGACCAGCGCCAAGTCGGCGCGTCGCAAGGCAAAATGCGATTTATAAGTTGCATTCCCGCAATGTTACACCCCGTAAATTTCCGGCATATAGATGGCCTAATCGCATGTTGGTTAAGAGTATTTGAAAACAATACATGATAGAAAAAGGCCCGGGGAAAGATCGGACCAGTGCCAAGTCGGCGCGTCGCAAGGCAAAATGCGACTTATAAATTGCATTCCCGGAATGCAACTTATAAACCGCATTCCAAGAATGCGACTTATAAATCGCATTCCAAAAATACGACTTACAGTGTCTATTAGATAAGCCCCTCCACTTCAGTTTTAAAGTTGCAATTCTTATAATTTCCAGCTAAAACAGAGAGAAAATCAGAGAGGAAGAGGAACGAAGGTTTCTTGATAATTTCCATTTGATTACACCGTCAAACGCGGTATAAACTCAAATTAACCTCAGGTACCGAGGTATTTAGCAGCAGGGAGCATTCCTACGGATTTTGTTTCGCGAAATACGGCCGACGAATCGTCGTGCTACCGGGCTAAGGTAAGTGGAATTGCTCCAAACTAGTGTCTATGTGCTCCTAACTGTGAAGTGAATACTTCTCCCTTCTGGACTTCTGAGAAATAGCAAGTTTTCGACCGTCTTTCGATAAGCCTAAGTTTAGGCTATAATTTTATCGAAAGTGATGTTGTTCTTCAGAATAAGGTTATATTTAGTACTAATTGACGTATATATGAATGCAGTTGGGAGAAATAGCTGGAGTACTGACTGAGCCTCGTCCGACAGTCGAGTAACTCGAGGTTAAGGTATGTAAAGCTAGTTCCTTCGGCAAGTTAGTAGCTTTAGCCTTGTATAGTACAATAAACTCCGTAGTAGAATTCCCGGAAGTTGAATGTTAAGTATTGTGCAAGTTCAGTAAACCTAGTTTGCGTTGTGATATCATATTCAGTCTGAAAGTTAGAAAAGCATGTGCCCAAGGGCAAGTTAGTAGTTCAGATTCAGTACAGCCTATTATGTGGATAGCAAGCATGTTGTAGAATAAATAGGAACAGATTTGCGTAATAACAGTCAGTAAAGAAAGATCTGATAGACAGACAGTTATGGCTACAGATTAGCCATTCAGACAGATAGTATCTTGGCTACAGATTAGCCATACAGCTAAACAGAGATTTCAGAATCAGTATAATCAGTAAAAGAATCAGTTCAGTATAGAAACAGATCAGAACAAGAAACTAAATTTCAGATAGTCTTTTCAGCTATACATGCTTGCTATTTATATGTGCTATTTGTTTGTTGAGACTTGTTGTGGTGTGAGGGCACCTTATTGAGCGTCTTCGCCGCCCCTGGGTTGGTAATTGTGTCGCCCACTGAGCAGGTGGGTTTTACGTCACTCCAAGGAGTGGCATGCCGTCCCCAGCTTGGACGAAGGTGGGATGTAGCTTTCCCCACAGCAGTCTGATCAGCATTATAGGTGCAGCTCCGGTATCAGATAGCCCTGTTGAGTGTGTCCAGGGAATCAGACCCTATCTGTTACTGTCTGTACATTCAGTTATTACAAGTGTAGCTCCGGTTTCAGGTAGCCCCGTTGAGTGTGTCCGGGGATCCAGACCCTATCTGTTACTGTCTACGCAGGAGTCCTCCGGACCCAGACACGGTTGCTTATATCGGAGGCTATGGCTCGAGCCGGAGACCCAGGGGGCCGGTAAAGGAGCTCCGAAGTGAGTAGATGAGTGGAGTGACTTATTTTTGGTTGGTTTTGACCCGGGTAGGGGTATATAGATTGTTTGCTTGCTTGGCGCCATCCATCTTATGGGGGTTGGTATTGGCTCTTGCTTGCTACTTGTATGTCTATTTATGTGCTATATATATTGTATACTAGCTACTAGACAGCAGGCCATTGCGTTTACAGGTACGCCTCTGCCTTATCAGTACAGAAAGCCCGATCCAGTTTATGTCAGCTTCTTCAGATTCAGTTATCTCCTGCTATACAGAAATGCTAGTTATGCTATCTTTATTTAGTTGTTTTTAGTTGTATTATTTCAGTTGCTTTTCATACTCAGTACCAGTGGTACTGACGCCCAGTGGGGCGCTGCATTACTTGCCTGCAGGTACTCATAGACGAGGAGGCGATCCCTCGTGATTTCAGTCAGCTATTGAGTATTCAGCTCCTGTCATCCGGAGTCTGATTTCCAGAGGTGTAGCTCTTTTCCTTTTTGTACAGTACGGGTAGGTCGGGGCCCTGTCCCGATCATTTCTATTGTTCTTCCTAGAGGGTTGCAGTCTATATATAATTCCCTGTGGTCAGTTGAGCCGGTCGTGTGAGGCCGTGCAGTTTGTTATAGTTATTCAGTATTTCAGTTCCTATTGGCCGTGTGTGGCCATAACCAGTCAGTAGTGGTGACCTTGCCGGTCACGTAATTATTTAGTATGCTATTGTTGAGTTACAGAAAACTAGACAGCATGGTGGCCTTGTCGGCCCCCATAGGTTCCCCTACAGTAGTATGTTTCTGGTTAGCTGTTTTACAGGTACAAGTGGCTATAGGCCAATTGGCCGGAGGCTGTGTTTATAGCCGTTATATAGCCCTATGTTTCCATAAATTTGAGTTAGAGCCAGCCAGGCACCAGATGTGCTTAGGCTCACCAGATAGCAGTCTAGGTCCTACTAGGGCACCAGGTGCCAGTCATACCCCCCAAGGCGGGGCGTGACAAACTTGGTATCAGAGTAGGTCGTGTCCCAGGGAGTCTGCAAGCTGTGCTAAGTAGAGGCAGGAGGCTGCGAGGCATGATAGGATGGTTACTCTTCTTTCTTAGTCAGTCGTGCTATAGAGCAGTACAATATAGGGTTGAGTCCCTAACACTTATCGTATTCCTTGTCTACAGATAAGAATGGCAGATCAGCGACACCCTGCCATAGGCGGAAGGCTAGACACAGCAGCAGGAGAAGGCACTAGCAGAGTGCCTCAGATTCAGACAGAGTCAGCCCGATCTGAGGGCGACATAGAGGCTTCATCACAGCCCTCTCAGCCGTTCCCCTCTCATCAGGAGTTGTTCGGAACGACACCGCCCCCGATAGCTCCTGTGCCTTCGCCATCAGATCGGGAGGTTCGTAGCGCTGTAGTTATGATGGCACAGATGCTGGCCGCACAACGTTAGTTAGCACCACCTGTAGCAGCAGAGTCTTCAGGTGGGCCAGGCAGTTCCAGAGTCCGGGAATTTTTGGCACTGGGTCCCCCGCAGTTTACAGGGTCAGATCCGGCGGAGGACCCCCGGGACTTCCTAGATCAGATGCAGAGGATATTCCGAGTGATGCATGTGACCCCTTCAGAGTCTGTTGAGCTGACAGTGTTCCGATTAAGAGATATAGCTATTCTGTGGTACGAGAGTTGGGAAAGGTCCCGAGGGAGAGATGTTACCCCTCCGACCTGGACCAGCTTCTCGGAGGCCTTTCTAGATCATTATTTGCCACGAGAGATCCGGCAGGCCCGGATGGACCAGTTCCTACATCTGGAGCAGGGGGCGAGGAGTGTTCGTGAGTATGCTTTACAGTTTGACTCCTTAGCCCGTTATGCTCCAGCTTTCGTTGATACTATGCCAGCGAGAGTTCACAGATTTATCATGGGTCTGAATCCGGAGTATATTGAGGCATGTATGACGGCGACGCTGCGAGAGGATATGGACATTGCCCGAGTACAGGCTTTTACTCAGACTATAGAGTGTCTTAGGCAGCGGCAGCAGAGTAGTAGACAGATCAGTCAGGAACAGCGCCGCAGAGATAGACCAGATGAGATACAGAGGGAAGTTCAGAGAGGACCCAGGCCTCGGCTATCAGATTGACCCCCTAGACCCCCACCTCCACCACAGCAGCAGCAGCGGGGTAGATATGTTCGTAGAGGGCCGTCAGGGCTCAGTGGCAGTTCCAGAACGGTAGATTCCCCGCAGCAGAGAAGAGGAGAATAGAGTAGATTTGGACCCTCACCCTGCCCCTATTGTAACCGACCACACTCCGGAGCTTGTAGATATGGCTCCTTGGGGTGTTATATTTGCGGGCAGGAGGGGCACCAGATGAGAGACTGTCCGACCAGAGGTCAGGGGAGCAGAGGCAGTCAGGACAGGGGATCCGCAGGGCCACGAGCCCCAGCAGCCTCAGCGGGGCGTGGGCCTTCAGGTTCAGCAGGCAGAGGCCGAGGTAGATCGGGAGCCTCCAGTTCAGGTACGGGTTCAAGCCGTACTTATGCTTTGCCAGGCAGACAGGATTCAGAGGCGTCTCCAGATGTAGTAACAGGTATGCTGACTATCTGTTCATACCCTGTTTACGTATTGATTGATCCAGGATCTACTCTGTCATATATTACCCCGTTTGTGGCACGAAAGTTCAATATTGCACCAGAATTATTACAGCTGCCCTTTGCAGTATCCACGCCCGTTGGTGACTCTATTATAGCTAGCAGAATTTACCGAGGGTGTATAGTAGAGGTTGCTGACCGTCAGACTACAGTAGATCTGGTCGAGTTAGAAATGATAGACTTCGATGCCATAATGGGTATGGATTGGCTAGTGCCGTGCTTTGCTAATGTTGAATGTTGGACCAAGACGGTCCGATTCCACTTTCCAGGAGAAGTAGTGCGGGAGTGGAAGGGCAGCACCGCTACGCCAAAAGGTAGGTTTATTTCCTACCTTCAGGCGAGGAAATTGATATCTAAGGGATGTATTTACCATCTGGTCAGAGTGCAGGATGTCCGAGCAGAATCTCCGACACTCCAGTCTATTCCGGTGGTGAACGAGTTTCTTGATGTGTTTCCCGATGAGTTACCTGGTATTCCCCCAGAAAGGGAAATAGACTTTGCTATTGATTTATTACCAGGCACCCAGCCGATATCGATTCCTCCTTATCGCATGGCTCCTGCAGAACTCAGAGAATTAAAGGATCAGCTGAAAGATTTGTTGGATAAAGGTTTTATCAGGCCGAGTACTTCACCATGGGGTGCGCCAGTTCTGTTTGTGAGAAAGAAAGATGGCTCACTCCGTATGTGCATAGATTATCGGCAATTGAACAAAGTTACAGTGAAGAACAAGTACCCGCTTCCCAGGATTGATGACTTATTTGATCAGTTGCAGGGAGCCAGATATTTTTCTAAGATTGACTTGCGGTCCGGATATCACCAGGTTCGAGTACGTGAGAGAGATATTCCCAAAATAGCATTCAGGACCCGATATGGACACTTTGAATTCCTGGTTATGTCCTTCGGGTTGACGAATGCCCCGATAATATTCATGGACCTGATGAACAGTATTTTCAGACCTTTCCTGGACTTGTTCGTAATAGTATTTATTAATGACATTCTGGTGTATTCTCGCTCTGAAGTAGATCACCGGACTCATTTGCGGACAGTGCTCCAGATCCTCAGGGACCTCCAGTTATATGCTAAATTGTCTAAGTATGAATTCTGGCTCAATTCAGTGGCCTTTTTAGGGCATATTGTGTCGGATGCTGGTATACAGGTTGACACGCAGAAGATAGAAGCAGTCAAATCATGGCCTAGGCCTACTACTCCGACGGAAGTCCGTAGCTTTTTGGGTTTAGCAGGTTATTAGAGGAGGTTCGTTGAAGGGTTCTCGACTATTGCGGCACCTCTGACCAAACTGACACAGAAAGCAGCAAAGTTTCAGTGGACAGAGGCATGCGAGCAGAGCTTCCAGGAGTTGAAAGATAGATTAACCTCCGCCCCAGTGCTAGCCTTGCCGGAAGGTACAGAAGGCTATTTAGTATATTGCGACGCATCAGGCGTTGGGTTGGGTTGTGTGTTGATACAGCATGGTAAGGTGATTGCATATGCTTCCAGACAGCTGAGAAAACACGAGAAGAATTATCCTACCCATGACCTGGAGTTAGCCGCAGTGATCCACGCCTTGAAAATGTGGAGACATTACCTGTATGGCGTCCATGTTGATATTTTCACAGATCACAAGAGCCTACAGTATATCTTCACTCAGAGGGAGCTGAATCTGCGGAAACGTCGCTGGTTGGAGTTGTTCAAAGATTATGATGTGAACATTTTGTACCACCCGGGAAAAAGCTAATGTTGTAGCAGATGCTCTCAATCGAAAGTCCATGGGGAGCTTGGTGTATTTGCGGCCCGAGCAGCGGGAATTGGTCAGGGAAATACATCAGTTAGCTAGCCTAGCTGTTCGTGTAGCAGAAATAGAGGACGGTAGAGCGGTAATTCAGAACACCGTCGTGTCATCGTTAGTTATGGAAGTGAAAGAACGGCAATTTGAGGATCCTGACCTAGTTCAGCTTAAAGATTATATTCCGTTAGGGAAGGCGCCAGGATTCCAAGTAACAGAGGATGGAGTGCTGTGTTGTAAAGATCGTTTATGTGTTCCCAATGTTTCAGACCTCCGCGAGCAGATCATGAACGAGGTACATTGCACCCGTTATTCTCTCCACCCTGGCGCGACAAAGATGTACCATGATATCAAAGAAAATTACTGGTGGCCACGTATGAAAAGAGATGTTGCTGAATTTATAGCCCAGTGTCCTAACTGCCAACAGGTGAAAGCAGAACATCAGAAACCAGGCGGTTTAACTCAGGATATAGTTGTGCCTCTCTGGAAATGGGAAGCTATAAATATGGATTTTGTGGCAGGATTACCCCGTACTAGACGCAGGCATGACTCTATATGGGTAATAGTTGACAGGTTGACTAAATCAGCTCATTTCCTGCCAGTAAGAACTACCTTCTCGGCCGAAGATTATGCTGGGTTGTATATCCGAGAAATAGTCAGGTTGCATGGAGTACCCGTATCCATCATTTCAGACAGAGGAGCACAGTTTACAGCTAGATTTCGGCAGTCATTCCAGAAGGGTTTGGGAATGCAGATCAATTTGAGCACAGCATTCCACCCTCAGACAGATGGACAGGCTGAGCGCACTATTCAGACGCTCGAGGACATGCTGCGAGCGTGTGTGCTAGATTTTGGTGGTAGCTGGGACGAGCATTTGTCGTTGATAGAATTTGCTTATAATAATAGCTATCATTCGGCTATTCAGACGGGTTAAACAAATCATAGAGAATTTTATAAAATTGGGTTAAAACCCCATAAGATCACAAATTTGAATTAAGACTTGAATTCATGAACTTGAGGAGAAATTGGGGCATGAGAGTGAAGAGAAACTCTCATTCATAACCCTATATACCTGGGTAATCTGGTTTTGCAAACTCTCTTTTGAAAGTCCAAAGGAATTGAAGAAGAATTTAAAGAGTTCTAGGCTTGACCTCCTTAGGAACTCTCTAATCTTGCATGCATGGGGAGGGAATAGGTTAGAATAGATTAAACCCTCTTAAAATCCTCCTAACTGAGCTTAAAATGACGTAATTTAGGCCTTAGGAGTTTAGAAATTAAGGAATTGCTCTAATTAAAAAAGCAGAAAAAAACATACTGCCAGGTGTCACGACTCATCCAATGGATCGTACCTCGATCCTACGGTCCATTGTTTCCTCCCGTCGTAGACACTACTCAACCCTTAGTTCTGAAGTTTTTCACGGGTCACATAACGACTCATATCATCATCCCACGAGTCATTGGACCCATCTATTACCATGATTGGGAGAAATTCCCTGCTCCTTCCTACAGGTGCAAGTAAAGACTCATTGTTCCTTACAACGGGTCGTACTTTGACCTGTACCATTCAGCTCTGCCACCCTAGACCCAACCAAGGAGTCCTTAGCACGATCCACGGTTCCTCACCATTGGTCGTACCATGAATTGTACCTTCCATCCTAACAGTCCAGAACCAAATGACGACTTACAACCACGACTCGTACCATCATTCCACGAGTCGTTACTGGACTTATTGTTACTAACTTTTACACAACAACTGCTAACCACGAGCGATCCTACGAACCGTGGTTCATTTTTATGACTCGCACCATGAGTCGTCCTGAGATAAAATTGCAGATTTTTTTGCTGATCACATTTCAAATCTCGAGTCTAGTTTTAGGTACTTCCGGGGTATTACAGACTAGGACAAGTGTTTGGCACGTCACGATCTCCGACACGGTGAACCTTATAGTGATGGGCATAGCTTTTCAAGCTCCATCACAGTAAACCTTATGGTGATGGGCGCCACATCACATCACCTATTACATCCCACAGTTGGCCGAATTTTCTATTTCCCCAATGCCCTTCATCATGGTGCGACCTCCATAGTGATGGACATTGTGTTGCAGCCTTCATCACGACTAATACTTAGTGAAATAATTCACGACTTCTATAAAACACACATAACTTCTTCTATCAAAATCAGATCGATGAGCGGTTTGATGTGTTAGGATTTAAATATGAACACAGTGTCGGTTATGACCATATATTGTTATTAACACCACACTAGGCTTTAAATATGAACATAGTATCGGGTATGACCACATATTCTTATTAATACCACTCTATTCATCCAAATCAACTCTTAGTTCCCTAAGCATAGCCATATTTTTTGGGTTCATTTTCAATGGTTTAACCCTTAGTACGGAAGTGTAACAATCCTCATGGTTATTTTTAAATTTCCTATTACGATCCTTTTATTAGCTTTATTATATCGTTTATGACTTGTAGGGATGGACAACATGATTCCTAAGATTATCGAATGAGTTTAAAAGAAGATTTGCAGTTTTGAAATTTTGGCTTTTGAAAAGTTTGATAAAACTCAACATTTTGGATTACCAAGGTTGGATTCGAGTTATGATAGTTTTATTTGGTCTGGAGGATAATTTTTGACTTAGTTGGATAATTTGCACGGTCTCGAGGCATTAAAGAATGATTTGAGTCATTGATTAGAATTTTAACTTTTAGAAAGATAAGTTTGTCCAGGATCAATTTTTGGTCAAGACGACCTTAGATTGGTCATTTGTTGATTTTAACAGGTTCGAAAAATGTGCTTTATGATTGAACTACATATGTGGTTTATTTTTAGAGGTTCTGAGAGATTTTTGAGGGTGGATTGGGATTTGAATTGGTTTTGGGTTGTTATTGGTTTGCTATCTTCTACCGCTGCCAATTCCTTTTTAGCGTTTGCAAAGAAGGAGGATGTTTAGTCTTTGCATTCTCAGGGTTGGAGTCACATTTGCGAAGGGGAAAGGGTTCGGGTTCGAGTCAATTTCTTTATCACATTCACGGAAGGTGGCTTGCGTTTGGGGCGGTCTCGGTTGGGTCAGTCTCATTTTCATGGGGGGCCTCTACATCTGCGAAGAATAAATTATACCTGGGCAGAATTAATTCTAGTTTTCAATCTTAGACTTCATAATTTGATTTTAGTAGATTGGGAGCTTGGTTTCGGATTATTTCAAAAAGGGTTTTGCTCTATTTCATGTTGGCGTAAGATTCTAACCTTCTATTTATGAATTTCCCGCTATTCCATCATTTAATTAGTGATTTAATTGATGTTTGAGATTGAAGATTTGGAGGGATTTGCCTTAATATCGATAATTATTAAATTCTTGAACTTAGTGGTCGATTAATGATCCATTTTAGCTAATTTTTGGCGCATAATTTTTCTACCATGTGAGGAAATCAATTCTAAAATAAAACTCCTGATTCGACATTAGGGGCTCGGGGTTAACTTTTTAACTCGATTTTTGAACCAAACTTGTATATGATAATATGAGTGTCTACTGATTCATATACTCATGTTGATTACATATTTGATCAAATTGAGTTTATTCGAAGGCATTGTAGAAGAGCAAGTCCATAATTTGACTTGTTGAGCTCCGACTAAGGCCAGTTGAGACTTTATAGTCTCTTTGTGAAGTGTTAATATGTTTGAAATATTAAATTAAGGGAGTAATGGGTAAAGGAGGTCCCCATATAAATGTGATAACGAGCATTTATACGGGTATCAGTGCCATAATATGGGTAAAATGATGATTATCTATTATTAGACTTTATTAAATTGCATTAGATTCTATCACATGCGATTATTGTATTTGATTTGCCTGATAAGGGGATGATTAATGTCATCGGGATATTAAAAAATTGGGTCATGACAATGTATCTCAACCCCATTAGGCGAGATTGGTTAAGGGATCAAGGTTATAAAAATGCTGAAAGGGGAACGAGTATAGGAATAAGAAAAGATCGAGTATGCACTATAAAGGAGCAAAGCTAGCGTTCCACCTACGGCTTCAGCAAAATCCAATAGTTTTGGTGTTGATCTTGTATTTATATTAAAAATTCACTTATTATGTATAAATAATTTATTAAGAACCTAATAAGTTAATTTTCTTAAAATCTTGAACCTATAAACTCTAGCATTATTTTTGGCATTGTATAAAACATGTCAAGTTTTAAATAGTCTCGAGGTATTTTGCCTAAACAAAAAGTTAAAATCAACGTAATTAACATCAAATATGAATATAATATAAGAAAATAAAATTTGATAATCTATATACATTATTATTATGTTAGTAGGTACATAATTAGTACAAAATAGTTACCTTGTGTCTTATTTTTTTGCAAGTAACTTAATATTACAAGACTACTAACCTTACTTTTAGTAATATCATAATTTTATTTATATATTTTTGGAAATTAATTTAAATATATAGATTTACTAGCCTTATTTGAATTAATACCATAATTTCATTTATATTTTATAGCAAGTAATTTAAAAATTATAGATTTACTAGCCTTATTTGGACTAATACCATAAGTTCATTTGTATTTTATAGCAACTAATTTAAAAATTACAGATTTACTAGCCTTATATGAACTAATACCATAATTTCATATTTTCCTTTAGGACCTATATAAGAGTCCTAAATGGCATCAACAATTCATACTTTCACATCATACAAAAGTTCAATAGTGTAAAAATATGAAGAGTTCTATCATACTTTTTCTTTTCTCTATGGCAATAGTTTTCACTTTGTTTGACTGTTCCCTAGGTATGATTTTTTTTTTATTCAATGCATATGCAATTATTTTTTTATACAAGTCTTTGAATATTTATTTTCATCATTCATCTTTTTAATCATTATGATTAATGTGCAGTCTTTTTATTATTTTGTTTCAGGCGATCCTAAATTTTGCCCAGGAACTTTCAAGGCTAATGACACGTGTGCTAATATTAGTTGTGGAAATCTAGCTCTATTTCAATGGCCAGCAAGTTCGATGCCTCATAGTTGTACTTGTGCTGCTGCAGGAAGTAGTCAAAGCCTTTGTACCTGCCAAATAGTTTGTTAAGCAAAATAATGCAATAAAAGTGGTTATTATTCATGTTTATTGAGTATTCGTACATGTGCATTATATTTGTGTTGGATTGAGAATTGGACCCCATACTTTATGAGGTTTCAACCAAACCCTTAAACATGTTCAAAATAATATTTTAAGCCCTTATAAATTTTGTGTGATGCTCACTCGCTTGACGTGAATGAAAAATTAACATCCACATTAGATTCCATTCCAAACTAATAATTTAATTTTTACATTATTAATTTCATAAATAATAAAAGAAAGAAAACTCTTCTTCGCTTCTTCATACTCACTCACCACTCACCCTTCTTAGAAGAATCATGAACACCACCACTAATATCAAATCTTCTTTTTTCAAAAAAAATTATCTATTGATAAAACAATCAACAATAAATAATTAAAAATCTTTAAAAAATAAATTACCCATTCTAAATAGTAAACTCAATTTAAAATTTAGAAGAAGATCTGAATAAGACTCAGGAAGAAAGTTGTAGAACGAAGAAGTTATTTAACCAATAAAAGAGAAGAAAGAGGAAATTTTTGGTTATGGGGAGGGGTGGGGGGGTTGATTTGCAGAAGAAAAAAGGGGATCTCGAAGGGGGGCTGAAGAAGGTGGAGGAGATGTGGGTTCGGAGGGGGCAAAGGATTGAGAAGAAGATAAAGAGTTGGTTGGGGTGATGTTTCGAAAAAGAAGAAGAGAGAGTGTGTGTATGTAGGGGGGGGGAGGGGTGTTTCGAAGAAGAAGAAGAGACTGGGGTGGGGGCTGAAGAAGAAGAAAGTTGCGCATTGGGATTCTTTTTTTTCCAATTTATTATTATTTTCTCTTATAATTTTAATATTTTTTTAATGTAAAATATTATAGTCACTCGCTTCTTAACGCGTGCAATCACACACTTTATTCAACTCAATTATATTAATATCACATAAGGTCGGTCAACGGTTAGAGAGGCTCAAAATATTTATTTTGAATATGTTTAAGAGTTTGGATGAAACCCCGTGAAATATAGGAATTAAGTTTTCAATATGGCATAAGTATAAGTGTTCTTTAGACATTTCGCCTAAATAAAAATAAAAATTCTTTCTATAATCTATATCACATTATATTAAAAGCGGAAAACCTCTATATTTAAACCTCTATATCCCTTTTTTCTGAAATTTCTTTCATGAACAACTTTTTGAATCTTCGAAAAACATCATTTCTTCGTCATCAGATTCTGAATCAGCTTTTAGATTGAGATTGCGTTCTTCTTGGGTTCTTCAGCAACCTTATCTATCTTTTTAAGCTTGTAAGTTTGCAAATTCCTAATGAGCTCATCCATCTGCATTGTGCTCATTTTCTTTGCTTCTTCAATAGCAATTACCTTAGGTTCCCAAGAGCCTGGCATAATTCTTAGAATCTTTCTGATATTTTCTTCAGTTGAAAATTTCTTCCCAAGAGATTTGAGTTCATTTGTAATATGCGTGAATCGGGTAAGTATATCTTTGACTGACTCTTTTTTCGCCCATGGCAAAAAGTTCATATTTTCTTATGAGTATGTAATTCCTAGATTGTTTTACCTAATTCGTACCTTCATGGTCAAGGGCGAGAGAGTCCCAAATTTTCTTGGCACTTGAGCACCCCTAAATGCGATTATATTCATTAATGCATAGTCCAAAGTAGAGAATTTTTATTGCCTTGACATTTTTCTCCATCATTCTAAAATCATCAGCATCAAACTCATCTCCTGTTTTTGGAACCTTTATTCCATCAGGTTTTACTTTAGTAGGAACCAAGGGTCCCTTTAAAGTAATTAACCATAACTAATAATCCTCAGCTTTAAATGGATATTTTCATTTGATTTTTCCAAAGGTTGTAATGTTGGTCATTAAAGAAAGGAGGTCGAGTGCTAGATTGTCCCTCAGACAACGTTATCTCAAAAGTCATTTCTATGGATCTTCTCAAAGGGGTTAACCTATGTTTGAGCAACTTGCTCTGATACCAATTGTTATAAACGACTTCTAAGTTAGACCTAAGAAGGGGGGGGGGGAGGGGGGATTAATTGGGTCTACTCCTATTTTTTTCTAATAAAAAACTTGACTTATTTTTCCTTTTAGTTAACAAGAATAGACTAGAACTTTGTTTCTTTAGACAATGACTTAATTTGATCAAAGAAAGACAAGTGCGAAATATAAATAAGAGACAACGATTTTTACGTGAAAAATCACTCCGGCTCGAATAGGTGTAAAAACCACGACTTACTCCCTAATAGGATTTCAGCTTAAACTTTACTAAAACACCAAGCCAATTTTGAATTACCCCCCGCAATTCAAGGACCTAACCCTAATCCCTTACAACGTTATTAACATATGTAAACTACCCTTAGTTTAAAACAAGAAGAACTTAAACACAATTACAAGCTGTTGAAAACAGAAATGAAACAGACTCTTTTTGAGCTCACAACTTCACTACACGTTGACTCTAAGACCTAGATTACAATAAATAACCACGTAGACCAAGGGAACAGTCTTTAGCATAGGTCAACTCCCTTCAACTTGAATGCCAATGAATGCCCAAAAGCAATGAGTTGCTGAAGATTATTTGTGAGTGAATACTCATCTTTGGCGTGTATGCTTCTAATTTATAGAGTGCCAGAGTGATGGTCTTTCTCTTCAACTAGGAGAAGGAGTCCTAATCTCATCAGGTGAAGCAAAAGACTTTTGATTGAGTACTAACACCTAGCATGTGTTATTAGAAAATAAAATAGACTTCCAGTCGAAGTCTACCACTTGTTACCAACAATATTCAATCAACACCAAACTCCCAAATTGATTAGTAATATCAGTTCGCAATTATCCACTCCAACTAATCAACTCAATTATTTAAACATATTTCTAAACAAATCGGCAAGCATAGTCTTACTAAGTCATCTTTAAAATCATTAGGTCCTAACATGTTATTTAATGTGAGTTTGATTTTTCAGTTAAATCAAAAAATTGGGACTCTAAAATTGAAAATCAAACAGAATATCAAATTTTAAGAAAAATAAATCGTAACACGAGTTAAAAAACTAAAATCGAAAAATTGAATTAATTCAATTTGATTCGATTTTTCTATTTTTCTATTTTTCGGTATTTATGCACCTTCTCTCCTCTTAACATCTCCCCACACCAAGGTAAGTCTACTTCAATAAATTCTAAGTTGTTCTAATACAAGGAGATGAATTTCTAACACAAATCCATTCTTCAATTGTAGGATCTTCGAAGCAATCCTTCTCGAAGGTTCAAGTCATAGAGTTATGGTCATTCTTCTTCAAAGTTTGAATTTTTATCCGTGATTTAGGAGCGATTAAGGTAAGACTATTTCATGTGTGGGAACATCATTATTATTTTCCAAGCTATGTTTCTTTGAAAATTCAATGAATTCTCTTATATGAGACAATTAGGCTTAAATATGAAATCAATATATTTGTTCATTTAAATTCACTTCGAACACCATGAACTCTTACGAAATCTCTTATATGCTTATTATGATATTACTCCATGAGCTTTACAATTTCTCCATGAAAAATAAATTTTTTTTCTTCAAAAGAGAAGAACTCTATGATCTTTTATGAAATGACAAATATGAAAAATGACTTTTTATTAAAAACAAAAGAACTCTATGATTTTCTACAATATGAAAAATATAAAATATGGTCTTTTGGTTAAAAGGAAAAAACTGTGTGATTTTCCACGCTGTGATGAATATATTCATAATGAACAAACTATGAAATATGATTTATTATTCATGAGCTGAATGATATCACATAATGAATTAATATTATATTGATAACTGAGAAGGTGTAAGTCCTAAGATAACCGCCTGAAACTACATATGTCAATATAAGATTTGGATTATTTTGTTGGTTCATCTTATATGTTACCCTGATGTAGCATTACTATAGATCCCTTATTAACAAACGCATTATGTATATCTCATATCCCAACAAGATATGGTATGGCATTATTGATAAGGCAAAATAGATAATTTCACGTGCTCACATAGTATATTGTGTTGGTTAAAGTATTAAACTCCCATATTATCTAATGAATGATGAGATATGTAAACGTTAAGACCATTCTAATGATTTTTGAATCTTTTGATACATTTTCACGCTATGATTATGATTATTTGTTTTCTCTTTTAGTTCATATACTTCTAGAATATTTTATTCTTTCCATATTATATGCGATACAATTTTATATGTAGGTACGTTCCTTTTGCTGGAGGCACTACATTTTAAATAACGTAGACTTAGGTATTCAAGATAAACGGGCTCCATTTTAAGTTCCATATTTTATCTATGTGGTGATTCCCAGTTGCTCTTGGGTCTAATCTTTTATTTCAACTTTCAAAATTTCTTATACGTATGTCTAGGTCCTTGTCCCGGTAAATAATTTATTAATATTATATTAAAGGTTTCATAGATTAGACAAGTTTAGATGTTCAATAATGCAAACAATGTCAAATCTTCCTATTTATTGAATATCACAATTTTGAGATTTTGAACTTAATCAAGGTTCATGAATGAGATTTCTTTATCAAAGAATCTTGCTTTATGATATTGAATCTATGTCATCCTGTTACACATATGTTTTATGATAAGTTTATATTAGCTGGTTCATTCGGGTAAGTTAAAGCATTCGGTGTTGGTTTCATCCAGGCTCAGGGTTAGGGCGTGACAAACTTGTATCAAAGCAGTAAGTTCAAGTGTTATAGGGAGTCTATGAAGTCTGTCTAGTAAAGTCTTTAATTATGGTGTGTAAGTGTGCTACATTTATTATAAGGAGGCTATGAGATATTTAAAAATTTTACTCTTCTTTTATATCATTGGCAGATCCAAAAATTTTAGCAAGGAGGTTAACATTTTTAAAGTAGTGAATAGTAAAAAATAATTTGATGAACAGGTGCATAAAAATACACTAAAGCACCTTTAAAAATTAAACTATCGATATGTTAACTGAAACTATATTCATTTTAAAGTACTATCTTTTATCAAAATAAAATAAAATAAAATGTTAATGCAAAATATTTAAAGGAAAAAGGCCAAAAAAAAAGTCAAATTATATATAATAAGAAAAAAAAAGATTAAACATAATTTTAAAATCAATTAATAAGTAAGAAATCTACACGGAGGTTTATCAATTGTTAGAGCTATGATGTTACATTTTCACTCGGCTTAATATTACTACCCTCAACCAAAACAAATAAATATTATTGCACACAACCAGGTTCGACCCACTGACTTTGATGAAATTCTAAACCCCCTGGCAATTGAGCCAAGCTTCTAGGTTGTGTTAAGGGGATATATATAAAATTTAACCTTGTATATATAGTGAATTTTTCCGACAAAGGGGGTTCGATGAACTCCCTTTCCCCCCCTAGCTCCACCAATGTTTTATACTCTAGCTGTGTTATAGAGTTGAACTTTAATTCGTGTATTACTACATTCTTTCAGATAATGTCTGCTAAGAGAAAAACAACCCCGAGCCAATGGGCTAGCTCTACAGCAAAGGTGAACACCGGAGAGTTGCCTCCTCAAGGTGTTCAAAAGAGATCTTAGAATTGTCCAACTGTTCAGGATACTCGTGCATCAACTCTCCAAAAATAGATGATGCTATGGAAAATCCTACATCGTATACGCCACTACCAAGTTCTTCTAATACATATATGAGGAGAGTTATTCATATACTCACCCAAGTGGTTATTGCACATTCCTAGTGCCATGGAACGACAATTAATAATCTAATCTTGTTTACTTAAAATACTGAGTTTGGTCAACTCTAAAGACTTTAAGCCGCTAGTTTAGGTTTAAGTACTACAAAATGCTCCCCAATCCCTCAGGATCTATATCACTCAAACCCACAAGTTATAAATCATAAAATAAATCTATAAGAAGTCTCAGATTGAATAAATGGGTTCTAGAACTCAAAATGATAGATTGGCTCGTTGCTAACTCGATCTGAATATTTGGTGTTGACTTCTATTCAGACTTCAAAGCTATTTTCATCTCTTTTTGCATAAAAACATAATCTTTTCATCAAATCACATATTAAATAAAAATATTAAGCATAAACTGAATAAAATAAATTTAAATACATAAAAAGAACACAAAATATGAGGCGTAGCTAAAAATATGTACTTTGAAGCCACCGATAACATTTTGTGACATATAACTACTTTTTGATTATTTGTCTAGTGATTTATACATGTTTCTTATGTTTTATATGTACAAGTGAAATTGTTAAACTTTTGCGCTTCGTATATATTTCTCCATTATTCTCCTATCTACTACACTATACAAGTTGATGAAAAAATGAGGAAAATGGTTTTCTTAATTAATGTTCATGACTATTTTGTTGGAGTCAGTCGATGATACTTATTGACTACTTTCCCTACTCACCCCACTTGTTTTTGATTGTGTGTGCAGGTTCGAACTCGAATTTTGTGGGATTAGAGAGGATGCTTAGAGGATTGATCAAACTTTTAGAGTTTCAGTAGTGAACTACTAGCTTCATTTATAAAAGTGTGTAGGCCTCCTGTTGATTTGTTGTTATTTTTTTAAAGAAAATTCTTGTTTTGTATTTGAGACCTTGATGTATTCTTCATAGCCAAACATACCCTTATTTCTTAGTCTCTAATGATTTGTTACACCGGTTCTTGGATCATGATTTATCTTCCGTTGTATGTCCAATGTTATTATCAATGTTTTTTTTAGACCTTATTAAATCACATTAAATTTTATCACATGCGATTATTGTATTTGATTTACCTAATAAGGGGATGATTAATATCATCAGGATTTAAAAAATTGGGTCGTGACAATGTATCTCAACCCCATTAGGTGAGATTGGTTAAGGGATCGAGGTTATAAAAATGCTGAAAGGGAGACGGGTATAGGAATAAGAAAAAGATCGAGTATGCACTATAAAGGAGCAAAGCTAGCGTTCTGCCTAAGACTTCAGCAAAATTCAATAGTTTTGGTGTTGATCTTGTATTTATATTAAAAAATTCACTTATTATGTATAAATGATTTATTAAGAACCAAATAAGTTTATTTTTTAAAAATATTGAACCTATAAACTCTAGCATTATTTTTGGCATTGTATAAAATATGTCAAGTTTTAAACAGTCCCGAGGTATTTTGTCTAAACAAATAGTTAGAATCAACGTAATTAACATCGAATATGAATATAATATAAGAAAATTAAAATTTGATAATCTGTATACATTATTATTATGTTAGTAGGTACCTAATGAGTACAAAATAGTTACCTTGTGTCTTATTTTTTTGCAAGTAACTTTATATTACAAGACTACTAACCTTACTTTTAGTAATATCATAATTTTATTTGTACTTTTTTGGAAATTAATTTAAATATATAAATTTACTAGCCTTATTTGAATTAATACCATAATTTCATTTATATTTTATAGCAAGTAATTTAAAAATTATAGATATACTAGCCTTATTTGGACTAATACCATAAGTTCATTTGTATTTTATAGCAACTAATTTAAAAATTACAGATTTACTAGCCTTATATGAACTAATACCATAATTTCATATTTTCCTTTAGGACCTATATAAGAGTCCTAAATGGCATCAACAATTCATACTTTCACATCATACAAAAGTTCAATAGTGTAAAAATATGAAGAGTTCTATCATACTTTTTCTTTTCTCTATGGCAATATTTTTCACTTTGTTTGACTGTTCCCTAGGTATGATTTTTTTTTATTCAATGCATATGCAATTATTTTTTTATACAAGTCTTTGAATATCCATTTTCATCATTCATCTTTTTAATCATTATGATTAATGTGCAGTCTTTTTATTATTTTGTTTCAGGCGATCCTAAATTTTGCCCAGGAACTTTCAAGGCTAATGACACGTGTGCTAATATTAGTTGTGGAAATCTAGCTCTATTTCAATGGCCAGCAAGTTCGATGCCTCATAGTTGTACTTGTGCTGCTGCAGGAAGTAGTCAAAGCCTTTGTACCTGCCAAATAGTTTGTTAAGCAAAATAATGCAATAAAAGTGGTTATTATTCATGTTTATTGAGTATTATGTGCATTATATTTGTGTTCAATTGAGAATTGGACCCCCATTCTTTATGAGATTTCAACCAAACCCTTAAACATGTTCAAAATAATATTTTAAGCCCTTACAAATTTTGTGTGATGCTCACTCGCTTGACGTGGATGAAAAATTAACATCCACATTAGATTCCATGCCAAACTAATAATTTAATCTTTACATTATTAATTTCATAAATAATAAAAGAAAGAAAACCCTTCTTCGCTTCTTCATACCCACTCACCACTCACCCTTCTTAGAAGAATCATGAACACCACCACTAATATCAAATCTTCTTTTTTTTAAAAAAATTATCTATTGATAAAAAATTCAACAATAAATAATTAAAAATCTTTAAAAAATAAATTACCCATTCTAAATAGTAAACTCAAATTAAAATTTTAAAAATTTAAAAACTAGAAGAAGATCTGAATAACACTCAGGAAGAAAGTCGTAGAACGAAGAAGTTATTTAACCAATAAAAGAGAAGAAAGAGGGAAATTTTGGTTATGGGGAGGTGGGGGGGGGGGTTGATTTGCAGAAGAAAAAAGGAGATCTCGAAGGGGGCTAAAGAAGGTGGAGGAGATGTGGGGTGGGAGGGGGCAGAGGACCGAGAAGAAGATAAAGAGTTGGTTGGGGTGATGTTTCGAAAAAGAAGAAGAGTGTGTGTGCGTTTTGGGGGGGGGGGGGTATTTAGAAGAAGAAGAAGAGACTGGGGTGGGGGCTGAAGAAGAAGAAAAAATCCGCATTGGGATTCTTTTTTTTTTCCAATTTATTATTGTTTTCTCTTATAGTTTTATTATTTTTTTAATGTAAAATATTATAGTCACTCGCTTCTTAACGCGTGCAATCACACACTTTATTCAACTCAATTATATTAATATCACATAAGGTCGGTCAACGGTTAGAGAGACTCAAAATATTTATTTTGAATATGTTTAAGGGTTTGGATGAAACCCCGTGAAATATAGGAATTAAGTTTTCAATATGGCATAAGTATAAGTGTTCTTTAGACATTTCGCCTAAATAAAAATAAAAATTCTTTCTATAATCTATATCATATTATATTAAAAGCGGAAAACCTCTATATCTAAAGCTTTTGAGGCCTGTTGTTGTTGCTTTTTCGAATTTATTCTCTATTATTCATTTAAGAGTGGACATTCCTTTATCAAGTGTTCCATTTTACCACACTTGAAGCATACATGGAACTGTCCCTTCTCAGTGGACTTACCTTTATTGCGGAACTCCCTTTTTTCTAAATTTTCTTTCATGAACAACTTTTTGAATCTTCGAAAAATATCATTTCTTCGTCATCAAATTCTAAATTAGCTTTTAGATTGAGACTGTATTCCTTCTTGGGTTCTTCAGCAACCTTATCTATCTTTTTAAGCTTATAAGTTTGCAAATTTCTAATGAGCTCATTCATCTGCATTGTGCTCATTTTATTTGCTTCTTCAATAGCAATTACCTTAGGTTCCTAAGAGCCTGACATAATTCTTAGAATCTTTCTGATATTTTCTTCAGTTGAAAATTTCTTCCCAAGAGATTTGAGTTCATTTGTAATATGCGCGAATCGGGTAAACATATCTTTGACTGACTCTTTTTTCGCCCATGGCAAAAAATTCATATTTTCTTATGAGTATGTCAATCCTAGATTGTTTTACCTGATTCGTACCTTCATGGTCAAGGGCGAGAGAGTCCCAAATTTTCTTGGCACTTGAGCACCCCTAAATGCGATTATATTCATCAATGCCTAGTCCAAAGTAGAGAATTTTTATTGCATTCGCATTTTTCTCCATCATTCTAAAATCATCAGCATCAAACTCATCTCCTGTTTTTGACACCTTTATTCCATCAGGTTTTACTTTAGTAGGAACCAAGGGTCCCTTTAAAGTAATTAACCATAACTGATAATCCTCAGCGTTCATGTATATTTTCATTTGATTTTTTCAAAGGCTGTAATGTTAGCCATTAAAGGGAGGAGGTCGAGTGCTAGATTGTCCATCAACCAACGTTATCTCAAAAGTCATTTCTATGGATCTTCTCAAAGGGGTTAACCTATGTTTGAGCAACTTGCTCTGATACCAATTGTTATAAACGACTTCTAAGTTAGACCTAAGAAGTGGGGGGGGGGGGAGGGGGGGAGGGGGATGAATTGGGTCTACTCCTATTTTTGCCTAATAAAAAACTTGACTTATTTTTTCTTTTAGTTAACAAGAATAGACTAGAACTTTGTTTCTTTAGACAATGACTTAGTTTGATCAAAGAAAGACAAGTGCGAAATGTAAATAAGAGACAACGATTTTTACGTGAAAAATCACCCCGGCTCGAATAGGTGTAAAAACCACGACCTACTCCCTAATAGGATTTCAGCTTAAACTTCACTAAAACACCAAGCCAATTTTGAATTACCTCCCGCAATCCAAGGACCTAACCCTAAGCCCTTACAAAGTAATTAACATATGTAAACTACCCTTAGTTTAAAACAAGAAGAACTTAAACACAATTACAAGCTGTTGAAAACAGAAATGAAACAGACTCTTTTTGAGTTCACAACTTCACTACACGTTGACTCTAAGACCTAGACTACAATAGATAACCACGTAGACCAAGGAAACAGTCTTTAGCATAGGTCAACTCCCTTCAACTTGAATGCCAATGAATGTCCAAAAGCAATGAGTTGCTAAAGATTATTTGTGAGTGAATACTCATCCTTGGCGTGTATGCTTCTAATTTATAGAGTGTCAGTGTGATGGTCTTTCTCTTCAACTAGGAGAAGGAGTCCTAGTCTCTTCCAGTGAAGCAAAAGACTTTTGGTTGATTACTACCACCTAGCATGTGTTATTAGAAGATAAAATAGACTTCCAGTCGAAGTCTACCACTTTTACCAGCAATATTCAATCAACACCAAACTCCCAAATTGATTAGTAATATCAGTTCGCAATTATCTACTCCAGCTAATCAACTCAATCATTTAAACATGTTTCTAAACAAATCGGCAAGCATAGTCTTACTAAGTCATCTTTAAAACCATTAGGTCCTAACATGTTTTTTAATGTGAGTTTGGTTTTTCAGTTAAATCAAAAAATTGGGACTCTAAAATTGAAAATCGAACAGAATATCAAATTTTAGGAAAAATAAATCGTAACATGAGTTAAAAAACTAAAATTGAAAAATTGAATTAATTTGATTTGACTCGGGTCTACTTCAATAAATTCTAAGTTGTTCTAATACAAGTGGATTAATTTCTAGCACAAATCCATTCTTCAATTGTAGGATCTTCGAAGCAATCCTTCTCAAAGGTTCAAGTCATAGAGTTATGGTCGTTCTTCGTCAAAGTTTGAATTTTTATCCGTGATTTAGGAGCGATTAAGGTAAGACTATTTCATGTGTGGGAATGTCATTATTATTTTCCAAGCTATGTTTCTTTGAAAATTCAATGAATTCTCTTATATGAGACAATTAGGCTTAAATATGAAATCAATATATTTGTTCATGTAAATTCACTTCGAACACCATGAACTCTTACGAAATCTCTTATATGCTTATTATGATATTACTCCATGAGCTTTACAATTTCTCCATGAAAAATAATTTTTCGTATGATAAACATGAAAAATAATTTTTTTCTTCAAAAGAGAAGAACTCTATGATCTTTTATGAAATGACAAATATGAAAAATGACTTTATATTCAAAAGAAAAGAACTCTATGATTTTCTACAATATGAAAAATATAAAATATGGTCTTTTGGTCAAAAGGAAAAAACTGTATGATTTTCCACGCTGTGATGAATATATTCATAATGAACAAACTATGAAATATGATTTATTATTCATGAGCTGAATGATATCACATAATGAAGTAGTATTATATTGATAATTGAGAAGGTGTAAGTCCTAAGATAACCGCCTGAAACTACATATGTCAATATAAGATTTGGATTATTTTGTTGGTTCATCTTATATGTTACCCTGATGTAGCATTACTATAGATCCCTTATTAACAAACGTATTATGTATATCTCATATCCCAACAAGATATGGTATGGCATTATTGATAGGGCAAAATAGATTATTTCACGTGCTCACATAGTATATTGTGTTGGTTAAAGTATTAAACTCCCATATTATCTAATGAATGATGAGATATGTAAACGTTAAGACCATTTTAACGATTTTTGAATATTTTGATACATTTTCACGCTATGATTATGATTATTTGTTTTCTCTTTTAGTTCATATACTTCTAGTATTTATTCTTTCTATATTATATACGATACAATTTTATATGTACGTACGTTCCTTTTGCTGGAGGCACTATATTTTAAATAACGTAGACTTAGGTATTCAAGATAAACGGGCTCCATTTTAAGTTCCATATTTTATCTATTTGGTGAGTCCCAGTTGCTCTTGGGTCTAGTCTTTTATTTCAACTTTCAAAATTTCTTATACGTATGTCTAGGTCCTTGTCCCGGTAAATAATTTATTAATATTATATTAAAGGCTTCATAGATTAGACAAGTTTAGATGTTCAATAATGCAAACAATGTCAAATCTTCCTATTTATTGAATGTCACAATTTTGAGATTTTGAACTTAATCAAGGTTCATGAATGAGGTTTCTTTATCAAAGAATCTTGCTTTATGATATTGAATCTATGTCATCCTATTACACATATGTTTTATGATAAGTTTATATTAGCTGATTCATTCGGGTAAGTTAAAGCATTCGGTATTGGTTCTATCCAGGCTTAGAGTTAGGGCGTGACAAACTTGTACCAAAGCAGTAAGTTCAAGTATCATAGGGAGTCTATGAAGTCTGTCTAGTAAAGTCTTTAATTATGGTGTGTAAGTGTGCTACATTTATTATAAGGAGGCTATGAGATATTTAAAAATTTTACTCTTCTTTTATATCAGTGGCAGATCCAAAAATTTTAGCAAGGAGGTTAACATTTTTAAAGTAGTGAATAGTAAAAAATAATTTGATGAACAGGTGCATAAAAATACACTAAAGCACCTTTAAAAATTAAACTTTCGATATGTTAATTGAAACTATATTCATTTTAAAGTACTCTCTTTTATCAAAATAAAATAAAATAAAATGTTAATGCAAAATATTTAAAGAAAAAACGCCAAAAAAAAGTCAAATTATATATAATAAGAAAAAAAAGATTAAATATAATTTTAAAATCAATTAATAAGTAAGAAATCTACACGGAGGTTTATCAATTGTTAGAGCTATGATGTTACATTTTCACTCGGCTTAATATTACTGCCCTCAACCAAAACAAATAAATATTATTGCACACAGCCAGGTTCGACCCACTGACTTTGATGAAATTCTAAACCCCCTGGCAATTGAGCCAAGCTTCTAGGTTGTGTTAAGGGGATATATATATATATATATATAATTTAACCTTGTATATATAGTGAATTTTTCCGACAAAGAGGGTTCGATGAACTCCCTTGCGCCCCCTAGCTCCACCAATGTTTTATACTCTAGCTGTGTTATAGAGTTGAACTTTAATTCGTGTATTACTACATTCTTTCAGATAATGTCTGCTAAGAGGAAAACAACCCCGAGCCAATGGGCTAGCTCTACAGCAAAGGTGAACACCAGTGAGTTGCCTCCTCAAGGTGTTCAAAAGAGATCTTAGAATTGTCCAACTGTCCAGGATACTCGTGCATCAGCTCCCCCAGAAATAGATGATGCTATGGAAAATCCTACATCGTATACGCCACTACCAAGTTCTTCTAATACAGATATGAGGAGAGTTATTCATATACTCACCCAAGTGGTTATTGCACATTCCTAGTGTCATGGAACGACAATTAATAATCTAATCTTGTTTACTTAAAATACTGAGTTTGGTCAACTCTAAAGACTTTAAGCCGCTAGTTTAGGTTTAAGTACTACAAAATGCTCCCCAGTCCCTCAGGATCTATATCACTCAAACCCACAAGTTATAAATCATAAAATAAATCTATAAGAAGTCTCAGATTGATTAATGGGTTCTAGAACTCAAAATGATTGACTGGCTCGTTGCTAACTCGATCTGAATATTTGGTGTTGACTTCTATTCAGACTTCAAAGCTATTTTCATTTCTTTTTGCATAAAAATATAATCTTTTCATCAAATCACATATTAAATAAAAATATTAATCATAAATTGAATAAAATAAATTTAAATACATAAAAAGAACACAAAATATGAGGCGTAGCTAAAAATATGTACTTTGAAGCCACCGATAACATTTTGTGACATATAACTACTTTTTAATTATTTGTTGAGTGATTTATACATGTTTCTTATGTTTTATATGTACAAGTGAAATTGTTAAACTTTTGCGCTTCGTATATATTTCTCCATTATTCTCCTATCTACACTATACAAGTTGATGAAAAAAATGAGGAAAATGGTTCTCTTAATTAAAGTTCATGACTATTTTGATGGAGGCAGTCGATGATACTTATTGAGTACTTTCCCTACTCACCCCACTTGTTTTTGATTGTGTGTGCAGGTTCGAACTCGAATTTAGTGGGGTTAGAGAGGATGCTTAGAGGATTGATCAAACTTTTAGAGTTTCAGTAGTGAGCTACTAGCTTCATTTATAAAAGTGTGTAGGCCTCCTGTTGATTTGTTGTTATTTTTTTGAAGAAAATTTTTGTTTTGTATTTGAGACCTTGATGTATTCTTCATAGCCAAACATACCCTTATTTCTTAGTCTCTAATGATTTGTTACACCGGTTCTTGGATCATGATTTATCTTTCGTTGTATTTCCAATGTTATTATCAATATTTTTTTTAGACCTTATTAAATCGCATTAAATTTTATCACATGCGATTATTGTATTTGATTTACCTAATAAGGGGATGATTAATGTCATCAGGATTTAAAAAATTGGGTCGTGACAATGTATCTCAACCCCATTAGGTGAGATTGGTTAAGGGATCGAGGTTATAAATATGCTTAAAGGGGGACGGGTATAGGAATAAGAAAAAGATCGAGTATGCACTATAAAGGAGCAAAGCTAGCGTTCTGCCTAAGACTTCAGCAAAATCCAATAGTTTTGGTGTTGATCTTGTATTTATATTAAAAATTCACTTGTTATGTATAAATGATTTATTAGGAACCTAATAAGTTTATTTTTTTTAAAATCTTGAACCTATAAACTCTAGCATTATTTTTGGCATTGTATAAAACATGTCAAGTTTTAAAGAGTCCCAAGGTATTTTGCCTAAACAAATAGTTAGAATCAACGTAATTAACATCGAATATGAATATAATATAAGAAAATTAAAATTTGATAATCTATATATATTATTTTTATGTTAGTAGGTACGTAATGAGTACAAAATAGTTACCTTGTGTCTTATTTTTTTGCAAGCAACTTAATATTACAAGACTACTAACCTTACTTTTAGTAATATCATAATTTTATTTGTATCTTTTTGGAAATTAATTTAAAAATTAGAGATTTACTAGCCTTATTTGAATTAATACCATAATTTCATTTATATTTTATAGCAAGTAATTTAAAAATTATAGATTTACTAGCCTTATTTGGACTAATACCATAAGTTCATTTGTATTTTATAGCAACTAATTTAAAAATTACAGATTTACTAGCCTTATATGAACTAATACCATAATTTCATATTTTCCTTTAGGACCTATATAAGAGTCCTAAATGACATCAACAATTCATACTTTCATATCATACAAAAGTTCAATAGTGTAAAAATATGAAGAGTTCTATCATGCTTTTTCTTTTCTCTATGGCAATATTTTTCACTTTGTTTGATTGTTCCCTAGGTATGATTTTTGTTATTCAATGCATATGCAATTATTTTCTTTCTACAAGTCTTTGAATATTCATTTTCATCATTCATCTTTTTAATCGTTATGGTTAATGTATAGTTTTTTATTATTTTGTTTCAGGTGATCCTAAATTTTGCCCAGGAACTTTCAAGGCTAATGACACGTGTGCTAATATTAGTTGTGGAAATCTAGCTCTATTTCAATGGCCAGCAAGTTCGATGCCTCATAGTTGTACTTGTGCTGCTGCAGGAAGTAGTCAAAGCCTTTGTACGTGCCAAATAGTTTGTTAAGCAAAATAATGCAATAAAAGTGGTTATTATTGATGTTTATTGAGTATTCGTACATGTGCATTGTATTTGTGTTGGATTAAAAATTGGACCCCCATACTTTATGAGAGTTCAACCAAACCCTTAAACATGTTCAAAATAATATTTTAAGTCCTTACAAATTTGTATATGTTCACTCGCTTAACGTGAATAACAAATTAACATCCATATTAGATTATATGTCAAACTAATAATTTAATTTTTACAATATTTAATAAAATTTTAATTTCATAAATAATAAAAGAAAAAAAACCCTTCTTCTCTTCCTCATACTCACTTTTCTTAGAAGAATCATGAGCACTACCACGCCACCACCACCACTAATATCAAATCTTCTTTTGAAAAGAAATTATCTATTCATAGAAAATTCAACAACAAATAATTAAAGATCCAAAAAACAAATTACCCCACTCTAAATTGAAAACTCAAATTAAAATTTTAAAAATTAAAAATTTAGAAGAAAATCTAAATAATAGTCAGGGAGGAAGTAGTAGAATGAAGGAGTTATTTGACCAATAAAAGAGAAGAAAGAAGGAATTTTGGGTTGTGAGGGGTTGATTTGCAGAAGAAAAAAAAGGGGGATATCGAAGGAGGAGATGTGGGTTGCAGAGGGCAGGAGAGGAATATCAAGGATTGGTTGGGGTGGTGTTTCGAAGAAGAAGAGGAGAGTGGGTGATTGGGATTCCTTTTTTCTTTTTTTCAATTTTTTATTATTTTCTCTTGTAATTTTAATATTTTTTAATATAAAATATTTTACTTGCTTTTAAACGCGCGCAATCACACACTTTATTCAACTCAACTAGATTAATATCACATAAGGTCGGTCAACGGTCAGAGGGGCTCAAAATATTTACTTTGAATATGTTTAGAGGTTTGGATGAAACCCTCGTGAAATATAGGAATTTAGTTTTCAATATGACACAAGTATAAGCCTTATTTGTTTTCATTAAGATTAAGAGGTCTGAATCTGAATGCACACCTGAATGATTAAAATATTATCTCTAAATTTAAATATTGAATGATTAATATTGTTTATTTTTAACGTCTGAATATACATACTTTATTTATTTGTAAATATATTAAATATACACTTTAAATTTTAAAAATAATTAAATATTAAAAAAATATTAATTTAATAAACTAAATTTATTATCTGAAAAATAATTTATGTTTGCTAGTGATTGTGGAGATGGTTTGTAGTGGTGATCGTGATAATGATTGGTGTTAGTGACTAGTAATTATGGTGGCGATAGTTATGATGATGATGGTGGTTGGTGTTGTAGTGACTGACGTGATGGTGACAGTTAGTAGTATGGTTGTGATGGTAAAGTTGATTGATGCTAGTAGTTGGCAGTGTTGATGGTGTTAGCTGAAGAATGTGTGGTGGTTGACAATGTATTAGTAGTAGTTGACACGGTGCTAGTTGTGATGGTGTAGATGGTTGGTAGTAGTGATTGATCCCAGTGGTGGTAGAGGTGGCGGCGGCGGCGATGACGATATTGGTGGCGATGGTGGCAATGCATATAATTATAATAATGAAGATAGTATGTTTAGTAACGACTGAAAGTAGTGGTTAGCAATAGTGATGATTGCCAGTGGTTACAGTGATATCATGGATGATTGGCGACGATAATAGTGATCGAAAATTTTCAAAGTCAACAATAATTTCGATCTTGTTATGAAATAATAAAGAAAGAACAAGAATATTATAGAGAAAGAGGGAAGGGGAGAAGTTCTTATTTCTCTTGATGGGATTAAATACAATGAAGGGGAACCCCTCTATTTATAGGGATAATTTCTCCTAACTTTTCTCCAAAAGATAGACTTTCACAATGATATAAACACATATATCTAGTACAATACAAATACCTTTATAGACATTCACTACAACACAAATATGTTTATAACACTCCCCCTTGAATGTCTATTTGATAGATAATGTGCCTCGTTAAAACCTTACTAGAAAAACCCAGTGGAAAAAAAATCTAGTGAATGAAAAAGAGTACACATATCTAATAATACGCATTTTGGCTGCCTCGTTAAAAACCTTACAAGGAAAACCCAGTGGGACAAAACCTCGCAAGGGAAAAAGAGTACAGCGCGTATTAACTCCCCCTAATGAGAACATCCTTGAATCTTTGCATCCCGATCTTGTGCACCATCTTCTTGAAAGTTGCAGTTGGTAGAGATTTGGTGAATAAATCAGCCACATTATCACATGAACGAATCTGTTGCACATTGATATCACCATTCTTTCGGAGCTCATGTGTGTAGAAAAACTTTGGCGAGATGTGCTTCGTTCTATCTCCTTTTATGAATCCTCCCTTTAGTTGTGCTATGCATGCAGCATTATCTTCATACAAAATTGTGGGTACTTTGTCACAGTTCAAACCACATTTTTCTCTAATGAGATGTATCATGGACCTCAACCACACACATTCTCGGCTTGCTTCATGAATATCTATTATATCAGCATGATTTGATGAAGCAGCTACCAGAGACTGCTTTATAGATCTCCAAGATATGGCAGTACCTCCACATATGAACACGTAGCCAGTTTGAGATAGAGCTTTGTGTAGGTCAGATAGATACCCTGCATTAGCATAATCAACAAGATCCAGACTTGCTAACAAATTAACCGAATGTTATGCCTTATAGTATTAGCAAGATATATTAGTGCAACAATCACAGTAAGATATGGTACTTCAGGACCAAGGATTTCCTCATATAAGAATTATGAACAAGTTTAAAGAAACTTGTAAATGCTTCAGGCATTTTGAATCCTTCATGATTTTCATATAAATTTTATCAAGTGATAGCATTCATTAGTATTTAAATGCGTGACATCTTCTAGTGTCTGGACTACAGGTCCAATAAGCTTTATGCTTACCAATACGCATCATTTCACTTGATAATTATTCCTACATCAGCATGCTTTAATAGATGTAGTATTCAGATCCTCACAATCTTTTACAATATTGCGCACTATATTGTATCAAAAATATCGTAGACGATCATTTCCAATGCGACATAACTTATTGAGATCTCTTCATTTTTCATCATTTTCAGGTACCTGAACCTTTGCCAAGGTTTTATGAAGTGTTATGTCGTGGTGCTTTCTCAAAGCACTTGCCTCATCATTATGACCATCTTAATCACTTGCTCCTCTACTTCTTCAAGAAGTTCTATATTTGGAACCGTTTGGTCTATCACGCTTCAGGCGTCTCATAGACTCTATTCTTCAAGGACTTTCCATTGGAGCATTTGCAACTGAATTATAAAACAGAGTTAGCAAATATATCTGGCAATTGATTTGGAATATTTTGCAAGTGAATTATCTATTGAACTTTAAGTTCACTTTTTGTTTTTCCCGAGGATCTAGATAATTCATCCCACACTCAATTTTCAGTTGCTAATCACTTCTCCCCCTAATGTTAGAAAAACTAACATTTACTCCCCAAGCTCATTTGGGGACCCATCTTTGTGCGTTGTGGTGGGGCAATTGAATCATATATCGCACATTCAAATTTTAGATGGAATTATTTGGTCCCTGACCCTGAACCAATTTTGATAGGGGAACCTTGTTGGCTTGATGCATTCAAGTGTTGCTACATGTTAAATAAACATATCTCATACCAAATTTTATTTGAGAGCTTTATTCTCATAACCAATGATTTAGCTATAATTGGAGGCATACAATTTTTGCTAAACCAACATAGATATGAATCAGCATTATCAACATGATTTTATAATTTGGAACTATGCTCTTAATTTAATAATTTGAGCAATAACCTTACAAAAATCAATTGCAAGTTAATATCAAAACACATGTGACCATTGCATAGATGCATCTATTAGCAAACAGTTCACATGGTAGGTGAATGGGCCCATATTCACCCTTTTATAAGTTCCAAAATTTCAGGGAATATAATTCCAATCTTAGCTGATCAAGATCATTCTATCACGAGAACAAGCAACACAAGAGAATTCTTGAAGAATCTTTTATTTCTTCAACATATAGCCACGTGAATTCTCAATTATTTTTGCATCACATTTGAACCGGGATGGCCAACCGGTTATGCCAACTTATTTCAGTAAACTTCTAGTTTACTTTCGTATGTGATTTCATCATCATACCCATATTTATGTACTACAAATAAAAAACCGGCGGGTAATCTTTTACATAAATATTTATAACCCGCTTCAATTGTAGTAGCATGAAGATATTAGATCTTCCCATAATTTATAGTCTCAATTTTTTTCAATGTCCTTGAAACTTATAAGTTTCCTTTTGAGACTTACTACAACAATTTCATTCCTTCAGGTAGTAATACATTAGCTCTTCCGGAGCTGTCAATTAATTTTGTATACTACCACATATTCAATCATATCAAAATAGTTTCTCCACATAGTTTCAACTTTGAAACAATTTTGAATGTTGATGAGCTATACTCATGAACAGACTTATAGTCTTGATGGATCCAATCATATCGTGCCTTTGGGTGGATGACCATCTTCAGGTGGTCATACCTTTCTTTTAGGCTATTCCACAAAACAAATGGATCCTTAATCGTGAAATATTCAATTTTAAGAATTTCGTCAAGATGATGACGCAAGAATATCATAGCCTTAGCACGATCTTGATTTGATGTTTTGTTTTCACTTTTAATGGTGTCTCCAAGACCCATTGCATCTATATGAATTTTTGATGCTTTGATTTCCCTTCAGGGACTAGATATGTATTAGATCTATATTTGTAACATTTATCAAAGTTCTCAATTTCTCATTCTTCAGGAATGGAACATGATCATCAAAATATGCCTTAACCACATAAGGTATGATAACTTAAAACCTCTTTTAAGATATTGCTACTTCGGGAGCAAATCGAGGTATGCATAGATGGTTTCTCTTACATATTTTCACAATATTGTTCTGCTGGAACAAATATATTTTCACAATATTGTTGTTCTAGAACAAATATATTTTTCACAATATTGTTCTTCTGGAACAATTATGAGGCATGAATTGCCAAGTGAATCAATAAGTCGTTCCTCAAGTTCATATACAAAATCGATATTGTTATTAGTAAATACATAAATATCAAGAAATACTAACCTTCATCTTTCTAAGAAAACTTTGATTTTTCTTACCTCAGATCTTTCAAAGTGAGTGCTCAAGGCAGAGACTCGTGCTGATAACGTGTTATGAAATAATAAAGAAAGAATAAGAATATTATAGAGAAAGAGGGAAGGGGAGAAGTTCTTATTTCTCTTGATGGGATTAAATACAATGAAGGAGAACCCCTCTATTTATAGGGATAATTTCTCCTAACTTTTCTCCAAAAGATAGACTTTCACAATGATATAAACACATATATCTAGTACAATACAAATACCTTTATAGACATTCACTACAACACAAATATATTTATAACAGATCTGCATTTGATTTTTCAAGTCTAGTGAGGATGTTGAACTAATGCCACATCAATGTTGGTGACACAATTTTGCCGTTAGTCAATTGTATTTTACAGGATATGATATTGATAAGACACTTTTTGTAAAATTATTTGAGATTTAAATAGAATTCTTTCGATGATTATATCAAATTTTTATATTTATATAATTAGCTTTATAAATTTTTATATATGTATTTGATAATAAATTATAATTATTCAAATTTTATTATTAAATATATCATTGCTACATATAAATGTATGATAAAAGTAAATTTTCTAATCTGCAAAAATATGAAATTATAGGTTTAAAATAATGATTAAATGCATTTATCATAACAATTTGAAATTCAATTTGTTGAAAGTTTTGTCAGGGGTCGTTCTATTTATCTTCTAGGAGGATATGATAAGACACTTTTATTTTTTTTACTTTGTTTTATTACTCAAATACATTATCTAATAAATTTATTTAAGATATTATGTACTCGTTGATATAGAGTATACGAGTAAAACATGTTCAAAAACTAGTCTCTCTCTATATAAGGAAGGGTGCAAGCATCACAATATATCAAGTGTCAAAAGAAAATTAAAATATGTATACTGACAAAACTCTAAAGATTTAAAGTTTTAAAATAATTTTCAAGAAAGATATGAAAAAAGGGGGAAAAAGAAAAAGAGATAACTTACACGTCACGTAATTACCCCCTCTCCCCTCCAACCCCCCGCAGATAACTTACAACTACACATGCACGGTTATAAATATTATTCAAAACAAATATATAGGATTATCAAGTTATTTTTAAATAAAAACGAATTTCTACAAAACAATCAAATCTTTTTGATTGTTAAGTTATAGTAGGACTGAGCAACATCCAACACCTCCTGTCCGTCTGGTCTTCCTGTTGAAAACAAATTCACATCATTCTCCTATTATAGGGAAAGTGCACTATCATTATTTAAAAATTGCGTAATTTCTATAAAAATAAATTGTATAATTGAATTTTAAGAAGCCGTGTAAAATTCAACCACGTTGACGATGATTTTAAATTTCTTTTTGATACAGTGGCAAAATGCCTAAATAATGAACTTAAAATTTAAATTTCAAAATATAAGTAATCAATCTTATGAAAACACCTAACCCCATAACCCACATATTTGAACAACTGTTTGAAGAATTCCCAATTGTTGCTAACAGAGCAGCTCTCCAAAATAACCCACATATTTGAACAACTGTTTGAAGAATTCCCAATTGTTGCTAACAGAGCAGCTCTCCAAAATGCCCAAGCAGCATTGAAGCAATATATTCATTATGAAGAAGAATTCTGAAAGTAGAAGGCAGGTATTTCTTGATTGTCAGAGGGTGATAAAAATACTAGATTTTTTCATAATTTAATGACTGGGAAATAAAAAAGATAGCAGATTCAAAGAATGCAAAATGTAGATGGGGATTGAATTTCAAGGGAATAGCTCTAGTGGACTTGATGGGTTGACAGGTTGTTTCTATTAAACCTGTTGGGAGATTGTAGGCAGTGATGAAGCCTTTTATGAAAGTCATTCATTACCTAAATCCATCACTTACACTGATTTGATATTAATACCAAAGAAGGTGGTGGTGAATAACTTTTAAGATATGAAGCCCATTAGTCTCTAACTTTCTTGATAAGGTTATCTCAAGGGAAATACATGATAGTTTTGAAGGTATATCCCCCTCCATGATATCCAAGAATTAATTAGGTTTTGCAAAAAGGAAGAATATAATTGAAAATGTTCTAGTAGCTCAAAAATTCGTTGCTGACATCAGAATTAGGGGAAAACCTGCAATTACTATCATTAAATTGGAAATGTCCAAAACTATGATAAGGTCTCATGAATGTTTCTAATTTCAGTATTGAGGAAAATGAAATTTTCATAATTATTATTGGATAAGAATCGGAGAATTCTTCCTAATAATTGATACTCAGTTTTGCTTAATGATCGAGCTCATAGTTTCTTTCACTCTACCAGAGGAGTTAAATAAGGAATCACTTATCCCCAACATTGTTTATCTTATTAGCAGAAGTTCTATCTAGAGCATGAATGCACTATTTGAAGATACCTCTTTCAGAGGTTATTCTTGAATCATCTAACTAATGTAGATGACACAATAATATTTATTTCAAGATTAAAGATATCTATGGAGTTAGTAATGAATACTCTGAAAGAATACGAGAAGGTATCTTGATAGAAGATTAATAAAGCTAAAAGTTCTTACTTTTTGTATTAGGAAGTGTCTAACTCCATCAACCAGCAGGTCTCAAAATTAACAGGTTTTCCCCCGAGGAATTTTCCTTTCTTATAGTTGAGGTGTCCTATTTTTCATGTTAGGAAGAGGAAATATTTTTATGTTGATATCATAAAGAAGATTAAAAACAAACTGCAAGCTTGGAATAGTAAGATTTTGCCTTTTGGAGGAAAGATTGTGTTGATAAACAATGTCTTTAAAGCATCCCTATATATCTTTTGCCGGTTGTTAATCCACCAACATGTGTCCTTAATGATTTACATCAACTTTTTTGCAAGGTTCTTTTGAAACAACAAAGAAGAGGATGGAAGTAAGCATTAGATGTGTTTGGCCAATATGTGTTTGCCCAAACATGAAGAAGGACTAGCATTCAAGTCTCTATTTGATGTTTCAAAAGTACTATTTGCTAAACTCTGGTAGAGGTTTTACACTAGTAACACTATTTGGTCTTACTATATGTGGAACGAATATTGCAAGAAACATATTCCTCAAATAGTAGAATGGAGGAGAGGATCTCAATATGGAATCTGATGTTGGAGGCCAGGGAGAGTATTGATCACCAAGATGTGGATTCTCTAACATCTCGTTTGATAGTTGGACAAAATTGAGAGCTCTTTATTATTTAATTCCTCGTACAATAACAATTGATATATCAATAAAGGATATGAATAGACTGATGAATCATGGGAGATGGAAAGAAGACAAATTACACGAACTTCTTCTTGTTGACATTGTGGACTATATTCAACATGAAATCTCCATAATAGAAGAGATAGAAGATTGAGACAGACCTTGACGGATGCTTACCAACTCGGGCAACTTTACAGATAAAAGTGCTTGAAGATTTTTAAAAACTCAGGAGAACTTCACAATATTATCAAAACATATAGGTTAAATGTATCCCATTTAAAGTTTCTTTCTTCCTATGGTGGTTATGGAAGAAGAGATTACCCATTAATGAACTATTAGCTAGAATGGAACTCGTCATGGTCTCTAAGTGTAGTCTTTTTAGTAAAAGATTGGGCCAAGTTCAATTGCAATTCAATTAAGAGAACGAAGGATAATTACTTGAATTTAGGCCAGTTTGAGGAAACTGTCAATCATCTTTTTCATAACATGTTATTTTCAACTATAATTTGGAGAGAATTTACGACAGCTACAGGAATACAACGACCATTCGTACAATTATACTGGACCATAAGCAAATGATGGAATATAGGTTGCTCTAGCAAACTTCAGCCCATTTTAAAAGCAAACCCAGCTTTTATTCTATTACAAACTTAGAAGAGAAAAAATAGCATTATACATGGTGGATCTATGTCATACCCAAAGGTTATATTTGAGATCAATAAGAAAGTGTACTTACATGCTAGAACTTTATATCAATTGTTTTAGCACATCCCTAAATAATGGCCTCTTATGTGCCAATTTTTAGCTAAGTTACAGCCCACAGATTAACAATAAGGTGATTCAACGGAGGAAATTACGTATTAATCAATATTCGATTGATTGGTCTGAGGTTATCGACAAAAAACCTATTGCAAATAGTGATAGGTGTAACTCTAATGGAGCCTCTAAAGGCAATTCTGGCCCCAAATCATTAGATTTTTGTATCAAGGATAGTGAAGGCAATATGGATTATGATTCGCTAGGAAGATTAAGGATGAAACAAATATTATAGCAGAAGCATAAGCTATTAGAGTTGGTCTATATCATTGTGCTTTCAATAACTTTCTTCAAATGATCATGGAGACCGACTCCCTCACAATGAAAAAATATTGGATGGAATATGGGAGGTTCCTTGAAATATTTCCATGGTAGTTAAAGACATTAACAGGCTAAGAAGTAATGGCAATATTATAATGAAACATGTGAAAAAAGCAAATCAATTGACAGATTTTCAACGAATCTAGTTTTTCATTTTATAGGTACAACTAATTTTTCATTTTATCAAGAATTACCAACTTAGAGAAAAATAGATTCTCAGCATGGACAAATCATAAATATCAAATTTGAGAATTAGAAGATATCAAAATGCTAGCTATACAAATTTAGAGACGCATACAAGAGTAGGTAATTACTAAAATACTAGTGACCATTCAGGAACATACACGATAGGAAAACTGATAATATGTATAACAAGAGATAGAGTTTCACAGTCCGATTATTACACACTATCAGAAACCCTTTGAAAGTTATCATGGATGTTCAACGTTTGAATTTTGCTGAGAAGTCTTCTAATGAAACCCTTTTAAATAGTGGTATTACTTTCCACCGGGAGTTCAACCTATCAAAAGAGTAAGAACAGAAAGATCAATCAATAGGTACAACAGATCAAAACTTGCTTTTGGTTTGAGTTAGTGGTGGAAGTACCTTTTTAATGGCATGCAGATGTACAAAGATAGCTGCGATGGAATAGTACTTCTCTTGTCTCCAATTCTGTGGTTTTAGGTGAGAGCTTGAGCAACACAAAATGGAATTAGACCAGATCTTTCTGCCTCCGACTATCCAACCAACAACTACAAAGGCTTCAACAATAAATCGACCAGAAAACTTTCAGCTTCACTCCGATACACTTGATCTGGAACGGTCTTAGCTACATCACATAACATCACCGAAAAAGAATGGCATCAACTGCATTCCATGAAGATCGAAGTGAGCTTTTCCCTATGTCATCCTGAATAAAAGTGCTACTATTGTTAGAATTCAATTAATCTTTGAAAATGATTATTTAAACTGAAAAAGCTGAATTTTTTGCTTACTCCACTAACCTAATAAGATTTAGATCGGTTTAAGAGTGAATTAGATGAGTTTGGATGATGATTATTATTATTGTAAACTTTAGAGTTAAATTTCCAGATGTTTGCTCTTTGAGATAAAACGCTTTTATCAGGGCATGAAAAACTTATATTAGAGCACTTGTTCCAAATGTTTTAAAAAATCTATGAAGTTTGTATACTAGAGTATTAATTATGAGAGTGCAGCGCATCACATTTATTATTACGAGACCATGGGATATTTAAAAATGTTTACCCTTCTTTTATACTTTAGATAGTGTTATAAAATTGAGTTTAAGAAATAATTTTAATTCGTGTGTTACTATGCTATTTCACACAATACCTGCTGAGAGGAAAACAACGAGCCAAAGGGTTAATGTTACGGCAGAGGTTAACACCAGCGAGTTGCCTCAAGCTCTAGGTGTTCAATAGAGATCTTAGCCTCCCCAAATTATTCGCGCCACTTGTACGTCAGCTCACCCATTAATAGAAGGTCCTATGGAAAATCCTACATCATTTACACCACCGCCAAATTCTTCTAATGCAGATATGAAGGGACCTACTCATATGCTCATCCAACTGGTTGATGCACAGTCCTAGTGACATGGAACGACAATTAATAAATCTAATATTGTTTTTTAAAATGTTGAATTTGGTAACTCCAAAGACTTTAAGCCGCTAGTTTAGGTTCATGTTGTCGTGGACTTTGACTTCAACTTAGAACACCACGAGGCACATGAAAACTCGCTCACAAATAATTTACGATCTTTCAAGCTCAAGTAAGCCTTTTCAACACTAGATTGCTAAGGGAATGCTGGATAATAAAGGTAAGAGAAATTTATTTGGAGAAGCTTTTAGTAATGTAGAGAACTTGATTGATTTTTTCTTGATGGTTTTACAAATGAATAGCCTCTTATTTATACTACTCACTTAGGGGCTAATATGTAAATAATAATTATTGTATAAGTCTTTACATATTTACAAAAAAATCCCTTTGTATAATTCTCTATATGTCTAAAATATTCCAAAGACTTTTTTAGAAATTCCATAAGAATCTAAGATCTTCCATACGAAATTTCTATAGTTTTCTAGAATATTCCACCAAGTGTAGTATTCTTGCTTATGTAAATGTTCATATGGCAAAGATATATGCCAAATGGCTCTTACATGGTGTGAAGAAAATGAGCAAAATGGCTCTCTTATTTAACGTTCGTCACTATTTGGTTGGGGGCAGTCGATGATACTTGTTGAATATTTTTCTACTCACGCTACTTCTTTTTAATTAGGTGTAGGTTCGAACTCGAATACCAGTGAGGTTAGAGAGGATATCTAGAAGATTAAGCAAGCTTCTACAGTTTCAATACTGAGCTACTAGCTTCTTCTATAGAAGTGTGTAGGCTTCCTGTCGATTTGCCTAATATTATCTTTTTTAAGATAATATTTGTTTTGTATTTCATACCTTGATATATTATTCTTAGCCAAACATAACCTTACTTCTTAGTCTCTTATGACTTGTTACATTAACTCTTGGATCATGATTTATTTTTTGTTGTATTTTCAACATATTATCTATGTTACTTTTGTTAGACCTTTTTAAATTACATCAGATTCTATCACATTTGATTATTGTATTTGGTTTTTCTGACCAAGGGGATGATTAGTATCATCACGATTTAATAAAATATGAGTGTCATAATTATCTTAACCCCATTAGATGATATTGGTTGAGGCATCAAGGTTATCAAAATGCAAAGTTGAAAGATGGAGGGATGTAGGACTAAGAAAAGATTAAGTGTGTACTGTCAAGGAAATTCAGTAGCTTTGGTGCTGATCTTGAATTTGTATTAAAAAAAATTCATTTACTATATATAATAACTTATATGAACGTAATAAGTTTCTTTTCCTAGAATCTACAACTTATAAATTCAAAATTTGTAACATCATTTTTGGCATTTTATAAATATGCCGAGTTTAAAAGAGTCCTAATAAAAAACTAGATTTAATTAGGGGTGTACAAAAACTGATTTAACCAATAAACTGAATTAAAAAAAATGTTATTGGACTATTGATATTGGGTTATTGGGTTAATGATTTTTAAATAGTTTTATAAATTTATTTTATTGGGGTATCGGTTCGATTTTCAATTTTAAGAGTTTAGTTAATGATTAAACCGATAATCCAATAAGATTACACTAAAATTATCTTTTTTATCCCTAATTATGAAATAGTGACTTTAGATTGTAAATACAAACTTTATTTTCTTTTGCATTTTAAAGTTATTAGTCTTGGTGTCTTTATTTGCAACCCGATCTTCTGCACCATCTTCTTGAAAGTTGCAGTTGGTAGAGATTTGGTGAATAAATCAGCCACATTGTCACTTGAACGAATCTGTTGCACATTGATATCACCATTATTTTGGAGCTCATGTGTGTAGAAAAGTTTTGGTGAGATGTGCTTCGTTCTATCTCCTTTTATGAATCCTCCCTTTAGTTATGCTATGCATGCAACATTATCTTCATACAAAATTGTGGGTACTTTGTCACAGTTCAAACCACATTTTTCTCTAATGAGATGTATCATGGACCTCAACCACACACATTCTCGGCTTGCTTCATGAATATCTATTATATCAGCATGATTTGATGAAGCAGCTACCAGAGACTGCTTTATAGATCTCCAAGATATGGCAGTACCTCCACATATGAACACGTAGCCAGTTTGAGATCGAGCTTTATATGTGGGTTAGATAAATACCCCACATCAGCATAACCAACAAGATCGGGACTTGCTAACAAATTAACCGAATGTTATGCCTTGTAGTATTAGCAAGATATATTAGTGCATCAATCACACTAAGATATGGTACTTCAGGACCAATAATTTCCTCATATAAGAATTATGAACAAGATTAAAGAAACTTGTAAATGCTTCAGGCATTTCGAATCCTTCATGATTTTCGTACAAATTTTGTCAAGTGATAACATTAATTAGTATTTAAATGCGTGACATCTTCTAGTGTCTGGACTACAGGTCCAATAAGCTTTATGCTTATCAATACGCATCATTTCACTTGATGATTATCCTACATCAGCATGCTTTAATAGATGTAGTATTCAGATCCTCACAATCTTTTACAATATTGCGCACTATATTGTATCAAAAATATCGTAGACGATCAGTTTCAGTGCAACATAACTTATTGAGATCTCGTGGTGCTTTCTTAAAGCACTTGCCTCATCATTATGACCATCTTAATCACTTGCTCCTCTTTTTTTTTTCAAGAAGTTCTATATTTGGAACCGTTTGGTCTATCACGCTTCAGGCGTCTCATAGACTCTATCCTTCAAGGACTTTCCATTGGAGCATTTGCAACTTTTCTTTTTCCCGAGGATCTAGATAATTCATCCCACACTCAATTTTCAGTTGCTAATCACTTCTCCCCCTAATGTTAGAAAAACTAACATTTACTCCCCAAGCTCATTTGGAGACCCATCTTTGTGCGTTGTGGTGGGGCAATTCAATCATATATCGCACATTCAAATTTTAGATGGAATTATTTGGTCCCAGACCCTGAACCAATTGTGATAGGGGAACCTTGTTGGCTTGATGCATTCAAGTGTTGCTACATGTTAAATAAACATATCTCATACCAAATTTTAATTGGGAGTTTTATTCTCATAACCAATGATTTAGCTTTAATTGGAGGCATACAATTTTCGCTAAACCAACATAGATATGAATCAGCATTATCAACATGATTTTATAATTTAGAACTATGCTCTTAATTTAATAATTCGAGCAACAACCTTACAAAAATCAATTGTAAGTTGATATCAAAACACATGTGACCATACCATGGATGCATCTATTAGCAAACGGTTCACATGGTAGGTGAATGGGCCCATATTCACCATTTTATAAGTTCCAAAATTTCAGGAAATATAATTCCAATCTTAGCTGATCAATTTCATTCTATCACGAGAACAAGCAACACAAGAGAATTCTTGAAGAATCTTTTATTTCTTCAACATATAGCCACGTGAATTCTCAATTATTTTGCATCACATTTGAACCGGGATGGCCAACCGGTATGCCAACTTATTTCAGTAAACTTCTGATTTACTTTTGTATGTGATTTCATCATCATACCTATATTTATGTACTACAAATAAAAAAATCGTCGGGTAATCTTTTACATAAATATTTATAACCCGCTTCAATTGTAGTAGCATGAAGATACTAGATCTTCCCATAATTTATAGTCTCATTTTTTTTTTCAATGTCATTGAAACTTATAAGTTTCCTTTTGAGACTTAATACAACAATTTCATTCCTTCAGGTAGTAATACATTAGCTTTTCCGGAGCTCTCAATTAATTTTGTATACTACCACATATTCAATCATATCAAAATAGTTTCTCCATATAGTTTCAATTTTGAAACAATTTTGAATGTTGATGAGCTATACTCATGAACAGACGTATAGTCTTGATGAATCTAATCATATCGTGCCTTTGGGTGGATGACCATCTTCAGGTGGTCATACCTTTCTTTTAGGCTATTCCACAAAACAAGTGGATCATTGATCATGAGATATTCAATTTTAAGAATTTCGTCAAGATGATGATGCAAGCATATCATAGCCTTAGCACGATCTTGATTTGATGCTTTGTTTTCACTTTTAATGGTGTCTCCAAGACCCATTGCATCCATATGGATTTTTGATGCTTTGATTTTCCTTCAGGGACTAGATTTGTATTAGATCTATATTTGTAACATTTATCAAAGTTCTCAATTTCTCATTCTTCAGGAATGGAACATGATCATCTAAATATGCCTTAACCACATAAGGTATGATAACTTAACCTCTTTTAAGATATTGCTACTTCGGGAGCAAATCGAGGTATGCTTATAACATAGATGATTTCTGTTACATATTTTCACAATATTGTTCTTCTGGAACAAATATATTTTTCACAATATTGTTCTTCTGGAACAATTATGAGGCATGAATTGCCAAGTGAATCAATAAGTCGTCCTCAAGTTCATATACAAAATCGATATTTTTATTAGTAAATACATAAATATCAAGAAATACTAACCTTTATCTTTCTAAGAAATCTTACCTCAGATCTTTCAAAGTGAGTGCTCAAGGCAGAGACTCGTGCTGATAACGTGTTATAAAATAATAAAGAAAGAACAAGAATATTGTAGAGAAAGAGAGAAGGAGAGAAGTTCTTATTTCTCTTGATTGGATTAAATACAATGAAGGAGAACCCCTCTATTTATAGGGATAATTTCTCCTAACTTTTCTCCAAAAGATAGACTTTCATAATGATATAAACACATATATCTAGTACAATACAAATACCTTTATAGACATTCACTATAATACAAATATGTTTATAACACTCCCCCTTGAATGTCTATTTGATAGATAATGTGTCTCGTTAAAACCTTACTAGAAAAAACCCAGTGGGAAAAAATCTAGTGAAGGAAAAAGAGTACACATATCTAATAATACGCATATTGTTTATAATACAAATATGTTTATAACAGTATATAATACAAATATATTTATAACAGTATATATATTTTCTAGCCTTATTTGAACTAATACAATAAGATCATTTGTATTTTATGGCAAGTAATTTAAAAATTATAGATTTACTAGCCTTAATTGAATTAATACCATAAGTTCATTTATATTTTTTGGCAAGTAATTTAAAAATTATTAATTTACTAACCTTATATGAACTAATACCATAACTTCATATTTTCCTTTAGGACCTATATAAGAGTCCTAAATGGTATCAACAATTCATACTTTCACATCATACAAAGGTCCAATAGTGAAAAAAAAAAACATGAAGAGTTTCATTATGCTTTTCCTTTTTACTATGGCAATATTTTTCACTTTGTTTGACCATTCTCTAGGTATAATTTTATTTTTACTTTTGTTCAATTCATATGCAATTACTTCTTTCTGCAAGTATGTCTTTGAAATATTCATTTTCATCATTCTATCCTTTCTAATCGTTATGATTAATGTGTGGTCTTTTCATTATTTTGTCTCAGGTGACTCTAAATTTGAACCGAAATTTTGTCCAGGAATTTTCAATGTTAGTGACACATGTGCTAACATTAATTGTGGAAATTTAGCTCATTTTCACTGGCCACCAACTTTGTTGCCTCATGATTGTACTTGTGATGCAGCGGAAAGTAGTCAAAGCCGCTGTACCTGTAAAATAATTTGTGCAGCAAAATAATGCAATAAACATGGTTATTACTATTGTTGATTAAGTAATCATACATGTGCATTAAATGATTGAGAATAAATAGAAACAAAACTTCTTTCTATTATCTATATCACATTATAATTAAAAGTGAAAAATTCATATTTTTAAAATTATATCATGAAAACACTCTTTAAATGTTGATAGACTATTTTACCCTTTATTATTAAAAAATAATCTATTACTAAATGTTAAATTGTTACTATAATAAATATGATTAATCAATTTTCTATTAATTAAATTATAAGTTATCGTTACATTGAATATGACATATCACAAGACATGGTAATTAATCTTTTGAATATTTTTTTAGTGTGTATCGGTCGGTTCGGTTCAACTTTAAAAGTTATTGATTTAAAATGAAAAAAATTCTTAAGATATCGGTTAATTGATTATTGATTAATCGATTATTGATCGTTATCGATTCAGTTATCGGGTTAGCCATTAAGATCTCACACAAAGATTTTCATAAGTATGTTTAGCTAGAAAAATGTGGGTGAAAAGAGAAAGAGCGTATAAAATTAGCCCAACTAAAACAATCAATTTTAATTTAGATTTGAATAACATCACATTCACTTGTCATTGACACCTAATTCATCTTCTTGCTAGAATATTTTATATATTGAAGACTAAAATTATAATTTAATAAATTATTATCGGGTTATCGATTCACCCATTAAAAAAAATGGTCAAACTGATAACTAAACCAACAACCCAATAACTTGAGACAGTAAACCGATAATTAAACCGTTAAACCAATAATCTAAATTATTAATTCAATAACCTAATTATCAGTTCGAATTATCGATTAACCATAAATTTTCACAGCCCTATATTTTTTTTACATTCACCTCAGTTTACTATCATTTCATGAATGAGTTAAAATGACGACATTTAATATTTATTTATTTATTTCATCTAAATATTATCATTTGCAGCTACTTAAACATCTTTTCATATACAAATGTATATGAACCTGAAAAAAACAAATAAATATAAAATTATGTGGGTAATTTATTTGAAGAATATAATTATTAATTTAATATAATTACTGATGGAAAATCATAAGAAAATCATCTTGATCTATATATAATAAGAAAACAAAAGGCTAACAAGAATCAAATCAGAGTATCCTCTCCTTCCCTATCCATAAATTTACTTTTAATATTTATTTTTTATGATTTATCATCTAAACATTCTAAGACTAGACCAGAAAATACATATGAATTGAAGAAAACTAACTGATTTTCTTGTTTCGTAAAATATTTCATGTTGCATTTAAAAAATCTGTAGAACTTGAGGATCAACATATCTTTAATACAGAAAATCTAAATAGTTCAGTTGAACTTTTATCTTGTTGGTAAGGATTCGACTCTCGACTTTGTAATTGTACTAATTTGATTTTCCAAGTCTATTGAGAATGGTGAGGTAATGGCCACATCAATGTTGGTGAGACAATTTTGCCGTTAGTCAATTGTTTACAAAGGAATTTTTTGGTTGTTGTTAGGTAAACATAAAAACATCAAAATTAAGGAGTCCTCATAACTATATATTGCCTTTGTGTGAATTTTCGATAATTATAGCTAGATTTTATTTTTGTTTTCTTATTTTTCTGAATTTTGATAAATATGAGCTAAATATTGCACTATATATATATGTTGGAGTTAAGTGTTGGGTGTGAATTGGAAAATGGAGGAAAGAGAAAATTGAAGAAATTCCTTTAAAGTTCCTTTGTTATCCCACATTGGTAGGAAAAAGGAAAAAGTTGATGCTTATACTGAGAAACATGTCTTCAAGCTAATAAAAAATTGAGAAGAAAGTCTTCCCTAGCGCCGTCATCGTCGCTCGACTCGGCTTTGGGTTTGGTCAAATGATCTGATTGATATATATACTAAAGAACTCTGGGATGTGCTAAAGAAGAAGTACAAAACGGAAGATGCAGGTGATCATTCACGATCTCCTTGCTGAAGGTATAATTTGAATTAATATTTTTATCAAAAGTATTAAATATGGTGCTAATTATGAGTTTTTCATTGAAGGTTTGGTCATCAATAAAGCTTTTCAAGTTACAACCATAATTGAAAAGCTACCTCGTTATGGAAGGACTTTAAGAATTATTTGAAGCACAAGCGAAAGGAGATGAAGCTTGAAGATCTAATCGTTTGATTGAGAATCAAAGAAGATAATAAAGCTGTTGAACGGAAGGTACGGGGAAACTCAATAATTATGGGGGGCAAAAATTGTTGAGACTGTTCCAACTAATCCAAAAAAGAGGAAAAAGCATTATGGACCAAAGAACTATCCTAGCAAGAAGAAATTCAAAGAAAATTTCCAGAATAGGAAAGATTGGACACAAGATGGTTGAATGTCATGCTCCAAAGAAAAAGAAGAAAAATGGTCAAGCTAACATGGTTGAAGGAACCACATAGATTGATGAGTTGTGTGCTATGGAGACTAGATGCAACCTAGTCGGAAGCCCCACGGAGTAGTGGCTTGACTCTGGAGCCACCTGACATGTCTGTGGTGTCAGAGAAGCATTTACTTCTTATGCCCCTACTGGACCCGACAAGACCATCTTTATGAGAAACTCTACGACAACCAAGATTGAAAGCTACGGAAAAATAATTCTGAAAATGACATCCAGCAAGGTGTTGACTCTAAATAGTATGTCATGTTCTAGAAATGAGGACGAACTTAGTTTCTGCCGGACGTCTCATCAAGAATGGGTTTAAGTGCGTTCTTGTTTCAAATAAAATTGTAATAAGTAAGAATGACGTGTATGTAGGAAAAGGTTACCTAACTGAGGGTCTTTTTAAACTGAATGTAATTAGATCGTGTCCCTCCCTTTTGCTTAATAATCAAGCTCATGGTTTCTTTCACCCCACTAGAGGAGTTAAATAAGGGATCATTTATCCCCAACCTTGTTTATCTTATCAGCAGAAGTTCTATCTAGGGCCTGAATGCACTATTTGAAGATACCTCTTTCAGAGGTTATGACATGCCTAAGTAGAGCTCAGATTTGAATCATTTGACTTTTGCAGATGATACAATAATATTTATTTCAGGGGAAAAGATATCTATGGAGTTAGTAATGAATACTCTGAAGGAATATAAGAAGGTATCTTTATAGAAGATTAATAAAGCTAAAAGTTCTTTCTTTTTGAGGGAATTAACAGGTCTCATAATTAACAGGTTTTGCCTGAGGGAATTTCCCTTTTTTATATCTGAGGTGTCCCATTTTTCATGCTAGAAAGAGGAAATATTTTTATATTGATATCACAAAGAAGATTAGAAACGAACTGCAAGCTTGGAATAGTAAGATTTTGTCTTTTGGAGGAAAGGTTGTGTTCATAAACAATATTTTATGAAGCATCCCTATATATCTTTTGTCAGTTGTTAATCTACCAAAATGTGTCCTTCATGATTTGCACAAACTTTTTTGCAAGGTTCTTTTGGAACAACAAAGAAGATGATAGAAGTAAGCACTAGATGTGTTTGACCAATATGTATTTGCCCAAATAATAAGAAGGACTAGGATTCAAGTATTTATTTGATGTTTCAAAAGCACTATTTGCTTAACTCTGGTGGAGGTGTTGAACTAGTAACGCTCTGTGGTCCAACTGAATATGAAAAAAATATTGTAAGAAACATATTCCTCAAATAGTAGAGTTGAAGAGAAGATCTCAGTTATGGAAACTAATGTTGGAGGCCAGGAAGAGTATTGATCAGGAAATTTAACGGGAACCAAGATGTGAATTCTCTAACATCTGGTTTGATAACTGGACAAAACTGGAAGCTCTTTATTATGTAATTCCTCCTACAATGACAATTGATAGATTAATAGAGGATATGAATGAACTGCTGAATCATGGAAGATGGAAAGAAGAAAACTTACACAAACTCCTTCCTGTTAACATTGTGGACCATATTTAATACGAAATCTCCATAACAGAAGAGACAGAAGATCGGGACAGACCTTGGTGGATGTTTACCAGCTCAGGCAACTTTACAGTTAAAAGTGTCTGGGAGATTCTTAGAAATGCAGGAGAATTTTAAAATTTTATCAGAATATATGGATTAAATGTATCCCTTTTAAAGTTTCTTTCTTCCTATGGAGGTTATGGAAGAAGACTACCCATTGATGAACTATTAGTCAGAATGAAATTCGTCATGGTCTCTAAGTGTAGTTGTTGTTTAGGCCAGTTTCAGAAAACTGTCAATCATCTTCATAACAAGTTATTTTGCAGCTAGAATTTGGAGAGAATTTACAGCAGCTACAGGAATACAGGGACCATTCTTACAACTATCTCAGACCATAAGCAAATGATGGAATACAGATTGCTCTAGCAAACTTCAACCTATTTTAAAAGCAATCCCGGCTTTTATTCTATGGCAAACTTAGAAGAGAATAAATAGCATTATACATGGTGGATCTATATCATACCCAAACGTTATATTTGAGAGAAATGAAAAAGTGTACTTGCATGCTAGAACTTTATATCAATTGCTATAGCACATCCCTGAACAATGGCCTCTAATGTGCCAATTTCTAGCAATTTACACTCCGCAAATTAACTGTAAGGTGATTCAATAGAGTAAACCTATTGCAAATAGTGATAAGTGCAATTCTAATGGAGCCTCTAAAGGCAACCTTGGAACTAGTTCAATAGATGTTTGTATCAGGATAGAGAAGGCAATATGAATTATGCTTTTTCTAGGAGGATTAAGGATGAAACAAATATTATACCAGAAGCAGAAGCTATTAGAGTTGGTCTATACTATTGTACTTCCAATGATCTTGGAGACTGACTAACTCGCAATGAAGAAAATATTGGATGGAATATGGGAGGTTCCTTGAAACATTTTCATGGTAGTTAAAGACATTAACAAGCTGAGAAGTAATGGCAATATTATAGTGGAACATGTGTATTTTTTAACGAATCTAATTTTTCATTTTGCAGGTACAACTAATTTCATATCTTATCAAGAACTACAAACTTGAGAGAAAAAAGATTCTCAGCATGGACAAATCACAGATAGCAAATTTGAGAATTAGATGATAATAAAATGCTAGCTACACAAATTTAGAGACACATACAAGAGCATGTAATTACTAAAATACTAGTGAGCATTCAGGAACATACGCAATAGCAAAACTGATAATATGTATTACAAGAGATAAAGTTTCACAGTCCGATTATTACACACTATCAAAAACCTTTGAAAGTTACCATGGATGCTCATGATATACATGAACAATATTTGAATTTTGCTGAGAAGTCTTCAAATGAAATCCTTTTAAATAGTGGTATTAATTCCCCCTGGGAGTTCAACCTATCAAAAGAGTGACAACAAAAGATCAATCAGTAGGTACAATAGCTCAAAACTTGCTTTTGGTTTGATTTAGTGGTGGAAGTACCTTTTTAAATGGCATGCAGATGGACAAAGATAGCTACGAAGGAATAGTACTTCTTTGATCCCCAATTCTATGGTTTTACATGAGAGCTTGAGGAACCCAAAATGGAAGCGAACCAGATCTTGCTACCTCCGACTACCCAACCAACGACTACAATGGATTCAACAACAAATCAACCAGAAAACTTCCAGCTTCACACCCATACACTTGATCTCGACGGTCTCAGCTACATCATCCCTGCCGATGAAGAATGATATAGAGGAAGATGAAAAGATATGCTATCGATTTAGGAAATATATTTGAAAAGTTCCACATTGAATGTATTTGTTTTGTTGTGTTATTGATTTTGGGTTGCAACCGAACTTTTGGAATGGGCCGGCATTGTAGACTTGCATTTGTTGGGCTTATTTTATTCTATGGCCCGAGTGGCCCTTTTAATTCAAAAAACGTATTTGAAAAACAAAAACATACCCTTAACTAGGGATAGCAATAAGACGGGTTAGGACGGGATAAGTTTTGATCTATTTAGATTTTAGTCCACCTGTCCTGTCCTATTTAGCATTTTTCAAAAAAAAGGTTGCCCCGCCCTACCCTACCCCACTAAGCTCTCCTCGGCCCGTTTATGTTATCTGTATTTTTTATTTTGCAACATGAATTTTTTTTAAAACTTTTTTACCATCAATAAATGAAAGTTAATTGGATAGATACTTTATTGCAACGTTTCACTTTTCATTCTTCATCTTGACAAAAATAAATTATTCTAATTTGGTAAGTAAAATTTACTCTCTTTATTATAATTTGTTTGGCTTGATTCGAAATATGAAGGTTAAAATAACTAACGTTCGGTGCAAATATGAACATACAATCTTCAAGTTTCTAAGGATAAAATTCACATATTTAGAAATTACATAAAAACTACTATATCTTATAATAGTTTATCATTCAAAATATGTAGAAAATATTTGAAAAAAAATATGATTGAAGAAAATATTCTTTTAATTATTTGAATAGTAACTAAAACAAATAAATTAAAACAGAATAATGAGTATAAATTTTTATGATAAAAGAACCAAAAATATACTATACTATAGAAAATCTCATTTCTCTCAGGACTATGTCTAAAGATAAGTCCTCTCATCTTTTAAAATATTGACATGATATTGCGCAAGAAAGCCACGTTCTTTCGGGTATAAACTATTACTGGCAATTCCAATTTTTTTTAGCTTGAGTCTTATCCTGCCATATCCAAACCCATTAAAAAGATTTAAAAATAATATTTTTCCCTGCGGCCCTGTCCTACCCTGCCCCGCCCCGCTCCAATTACCATCCTACCCTTAACTTTGTCACCCACATCTTCTTAAGAACCTTACTTTTTTTCATACATGTCACACATAGGACATGGCAGCATTCTTGATTATACAAGAATTATATTACTTCAAGTTATACGCATTCGTGTGCTCATATTTTTTTCTGATGATATTCATGAGTTGGATGACAGTATCCTATTAATAGCTTTAAGATAGAAAATGATAAAGTTGTCCAATTATTGAAAATAATTTGTATTTGCTTTTTCTTCTTTCTCTTTGTTGTTTTTTTAATTTTCTTCTAAGTTGGAGTTTATGATTGAATCAGTTTGTATGTGAATATTGAAATGTGAGTGAGTTTATTATCTCTCTCGTTGTTGGTGTGATGCAAGCAATGACAACTTTCATATGTCACATAACATCACCCAAAAAAAATGGCATCAAGTGCATTGCATAAAGATCGAAGTGAGCTTTTCCCAATGTCATCCTGATCAATAAAATGCGGAAAAAATCAATTCAGATCGGGTGTATACACTCAATCAATAAAAAAATAACATGTGTCCTTTATTTAACTACAGTTATTCATACTTAACAATAGTTAACGACTATGGGTCTAAAATAAGACTCATAATAAATATTAGTGTATCTTCTATGATTAACTTAATAATAGTGAGTGTATACACCACGCTTGAGTAAGATTTTACCAATGCTAATATTGTTAGAATTTAATTAATCTTTGAAAATGATTTTTTAAAGTTTAAACTGAAAAGGCTGAAATTTTTTAGAGGTAAAACTCCATATGCTTGCTCTTTGAGACAAAATGCTTTTTCCAAATAAAACTATTAAGGTTTAGTATTATATTATTCAAATATTTATACTATTGATCTCGGCAAAATAGTTTATTTAGATTATATTAAAAATTTTATAGATTAGATGAGTCTAGATGTTCAATGATGTAAAGAATGACAAATCTTTCTATTTATTGAAATCATGATTTTGACATTTTGAACTTAACGAAGGTTCATGAATGGAATTTATTTATTGAAGAATCTTAATTTATGATATTGAATCTATGTAATCCTATTCCACATATCTCTTATGATAAGGTTATGTTTAGTTGGTTCATTCTGGCCAGTTAAGCCGTTGAGTTTTGGTCCCATCTAGGCTTAGGGAGTGAAAAAATTGTATCAGAACACTATTTCCAAGTATCTTAGGAAGTCTATGAAGTTTGTCTAGTAGAGTATTAATTATGGGAGTGCAGCGCACCACATTTATTATTAGGAGGCTACGAGATATTTAAAAATGTTACCCTTCTTTTATATTTCAAATCGTGTTACAGAGTTGAGCTTTAAGAAATAATTTTAATTCGCGTGTTACTATGTTCTTTCAGACAATGTCTGCTAAGAGGAAAACAACTACGAGACAAAGGGTTAATGTTACAGCAGAGATGAACACCAGTGAGTTGCCTCAAGCTCAACGTATTTAATAGAGACCTTAGGATCGCCTAATTGTTCAGGCCACCCGTATGTCAGCTCACCCATTAATAGAAGGTCCTATGGAAAATCCTACATCATTTACGCCACCGCCAAGTTCTAATGCAGATATGAAGGGAGTTACTCATATGCTCACCCAACTGATTAATGCACAGTCCTAGTGACGTGGAACGACAAGTACTAATCTAATCTTATTTATTTAAAATGTTGAGTTTGGTCAATTCTAAAAGAACACAAATATGAGGCGAAATGTAGTTAAAAATATGTACTTTAAGCCACTGATCACATTTTGTGACATATAACTACTTTTTGATTATTGTTTGAGTTGTTTATACATTTTTTTTGTGCTATATGTACGTGTGAAATTGTTGAATTTTACACTGTTTTGTATAAATTTCTCTATTATTCCCCAATTTACACTACACAAGTTGATGAAGAATGGGCAAAATGATTCTCTTATTTAATGTCACGCCCCGCCTTGGGAGGCATGACTGGTACCTAGTGCCATACTGGGATCTGAACTAACCTAACTGGGCTTGTGCACTTCTGGTGCATGCCTGAAACTCAATTCAAAAAAACGACGAGCTATATCTCTGTTGTAAATACAGTCTCAGGCCAACAAGGTTACATAGCTACCTGTAAAAGAAAACTGCTAACCAACAACAACGCAATCACAGGGATCCTATGCGGGCCGACAAGACCACCATGCTGTCTAGTTATAACTGAATGAAAACAGGCAAATAATAACTATGCTATAGCCGACAAGGCTGCTAACTGATAGCTAAACTAGGCCCCACACGGCCATCACCCGAAATAAAACATATATGGGCCCCACGCGGCTAATAACAAAACCAACAGTTGATAATTTGTAGGCTACAAGTCTCTAAGAGTAGAATAATGGTCGAGACAGGGCTCCAACCTACCCATGAACTATACAACAAAAGAACAAACCTTCTCCAGCTATCAACTCCGGAGGAAAGGAGCTGACTGGACTATGGACTCTGGCTGATGACTAAGAAGGTTTTGAATCGCGTCTATCCGCACCTGCAGGCAAGTAATGCAGCACCCCAAGAATGGGCGTCAGTAAAATATGTACCGAATATGCAAATCAGTGAAATAATAATTTAATGGAAGCTGATAAAGCTGAAGTAATCAAGAAGAAGGATCAGAATTAACCAGAGTAATCTCACCGTCTGAATATTTAACTAACAAGTATATATACAAACAAGAACCTAGCCGGATCCCCATAAGCCTAGAAGGTACAAACAATACAGAATAACCTATCTGGGCCCTCATAAGCCCCGGTAAGTACAAGCAACGCACACTCCCCCTATCTAGCTATTACAGGTTTGTAGGCATACCATAACTCAGGAATACTCGTCCTCTGAAGCGGTACCCGAGCCTGATAGTCTCCCGCGGTTGTGTCTGTATCTGAGTTGTCTGGGCTCCTGTAACTGGACTCGAGCCTTGGCTCGACTGAGGGTCATAATGTAAGCTCTGGAGGTAACTAGACCTCAATACGGCTCTCACAGCCTCAATCTGGTCCCTTCGGGTATCATGTTGCTCCTGCGAGCACTCGGGTAACTCAATACAGCCCTCACGGCCTCAATCTGGTGTATTTCAATATGGCCCTCACGGTTTTAATCTGGTGTAACTCAATACGGCCCTCATGGCCTCAATCTGGTGTAACTCAATACGGCCCTCACGACCTCAATCTGGTCCTTTCGGACATCATACTACCCTATGAGCATGGCCCTATAGACAACGATATCCACCAACCCAAATGTCATAAGCAAAAATCAATCCAGCTAGGGTTAACTCTGATGGGGTTACTATGTCATCGCTGTTGTATTCAATTTTATTTGTAACACCTGACCATAATAGGTTTGCGCTAGGATACTATAGATAAACAGGTCGTACTAAATTTACGACGAATGTAACTTGTTGAAAAGGTTAGCCTTAACATACCTTATTCGATGATTTATAGGCTCTCGAACACTTTCAATCCTGAAGTCAGTGGTTTCACCAATTTACAGCCCTCACACTAAGAAAACGAGGCTATTTCAATACTAACAATCGGCAATTAACAATATCTTCTAATAAAACTAACTATAACTTCAACTTCAATTAATTCAGCCGAAAACCCACCAATTCTCGGGAGTTCAGAAGGGGGAAATGCTTACTTAATGCCTGTGGCCGTTTAGGATCCAATTTGAAGTAATTCTAACAATCTTTACTCGGTGGGGTTTCCATATGCCGAGCGAATTTTCGAGAAATAACTCCATAGAAATGCTTCTGTAGGCCTAGGACTTCTTACTCGGAGTTAATTTGCATTTGGATGGCGTTTGATAGCATAATTTAACGAAAATCAATTGAAAGTTGCGTTCTCTCTCACCTATGGCCCAAGAATATTGTATACAAATGATTTAAAATGAACTAGGAGGCTTTATATATAACCATGGGCGGTGGCACAGGGGCACCTCGTGCCGGCCAACGCGCTAGAGGGAGTGCCGCGCCATGCCTCCCAGGGCGTTGGTCCTCTTGGCGCTCCGCACTACCCAAAGCACAGGCAGGCTGGCGCGTCGCGCTGGTCCTCGCGGCCTGGGCTCCCCCGATTCTGCTTCCAAGGCTCCTCCCACACGCGTCAAGCTCTCTTTACTCGTCACAACCCACGCGTATGCCTACTAATCATTACCATTTCACGGGGTGTAACATTTAGCGTTTGTCACTATTTTGTTGGGGGTAGTCAATGATACTAGTTGAATATTTTTCTACTCACCCTACTTCTTTTTAATTGAAAATATAGGTTCAAACTCGAATACCAGTGAAGCTAGAGAGGATGTCTATAGGATTGACCAGGCTTCTAGAGTTTTAATACTGAGTTACTAGCTTCGTCTATAGAAGTGTGTAGGCTTCCTATCAGTTTGCTTACTGTTATTTTCTTTAAGACAATATTTATTTTGTATTTCACACCTTGATGTATTATTCTTAGCCAAGCAAATCCTTATTTCTTAGTCTCTCATGACTTGTTACACCGACTCTTGGATCATGATTTATTTTTCGTTGTATTTACAGCATATTATCTATATTACTTTTGCTAGACCTTGTTAAATTGCATTAGATTCTATCACATTTGATTATTGTATTTGGTTTTGCTGACAAGGGGATGATTAGTGTCATCACAGACTTAAAAAGTTATGATTGTGACAATGTATCTCAATCCTATTAGGTGATATTGGTTGAGGGGTCGAGGTTATCAAAGAGCAAAGTTGAAAAGGGGAGATGTAGGACTAAGAAAAGATTGAGTGTGTATTGTAAAGGAAATCCAGCAGCTTTTGATGTTGATCTTATATTTGTGTGTTTAAAAAAAATCACTTATTATGTATAATAATTTATCAAGAATGTTATAAGTTTCTTTTTTTAGAATTTAGAACCTATAAATTTAAAATTCTAGCATTATTTTGACATTATATAAATATGCGAAGTTTAAAAGAGTCCTGAGGTATTCTATCTAAACAAAAAACTAGATTCAACGTAAATTACATCGAACACGACTAATATAAAAAAGTAAATTGATAATCCATATAAGCTATTAATGGGCACAAAATAGTTACTTTGTGTCTTATTTTTTTGAAAGTAATTTAATATTACACGATTACTAGCCTTATTTTAACTAATATCATAAATTTATTTGTATTCTTTTAGAAATTAAGATTTACTAGCCTTATTTTAACTAATATCATAATTTATTTGTATTCTTTTAGAAATTAATTTAAATATATTGATTTACTAGCCTTATTTGCATTAATACCATAAGTTCATTTGTATTTTATAGCAAGTAATTTAAAATTTGCAGATTTACTAACCTTATTTAAACTAATACCATAAGTTCATTTATATTTTTAGGAAGTAATTTAAAAATTACAGATTTACTAGTCTTATATGAACTAATACCTTAATTTCATATTTTCTTTTAGTACCTATATAAGAGTCCAAAATGGCATCAACAATTCATACTTTCACATCATACAAAAGTTTAATAGTGTAAAAACATGAAGAATTCTATTATGCTTTTTCTTTTCTCTATGGCAATATTTTTCACTTTGTTTGACAATTCACTAGGTATGATTTTTTTATTTTTTTTCTACAAGTCCCCTTGAATATTTATTTGCATCATTCATCTTTTTAATCGTTATGATTAATATGTAGTCTTCTCATTATTTTATTTCAGGTGATCCTAAATTTTGCCCAGGAACTTTCAAGGCTAACGACACATGTGCTAATATTAGTTGTGGAAATCTAGCTCTATTTCAATGGCCTGCAAGTTCGATGCCTCATAGTTGTACTTGTGCTGTTGCTGGAAGTAGTCAAAGCCTTTGTACCTGCCAAATAGTTTGTTAAGTAAAATAATACAATAAACATGATTATTATTGATGTTGAGTAATCATATATATGCATTAAATAATTGAGAATAAATAGAAACAAAAATTCTCTTTATACTGTTACAGTCTTTATCACATTATATTAAAAGTGAAAAATTTCTACTTTAAAATTGGATTATGAAAATACTTTTCAAACACTGATAGACTATTTTACCCTCTATAATTAAAAAATAACCTCTTATTAAATGTTAAATTATTAGTATGATAAATAGGATTAATCAGTTTCCTATTAATTAAATGATAAGTTATAGCTGCATTGAATATGACATATCACAAGATATGCTATTTAATTTTGTCTTTTTTATTTTCTACGTTTTTCTCTCAACTTCCTATCACTAGTGTATTTGACTGTGCTTCACGGTTATTAAAATAAATCAACATATAATAAAATATTAGTAAATATTAATTCATAATTTTTATTAAAGAAAATCAATTTTTATTAGTCAAACATTTATTTGTGATTCTACCATTTCATGATTATGACTATTTTAGTATCCTACATATGAAATTCTTTGACAAAGAATTTGTGAAAAACATATTCCAAGTTAAATAAAGAACAATCAATTTATATAGTACTTTTGAACTTGAAAAGGAAAAAATATAAAATAAAAAGATAACAAAAAAATAAAATAAAAAATATAAAGACGTAAATTTTTTCTCTAAGGTAAAAGTTCTAGAATTGAAGTTATTTCATCTTTTATTTTCTTAACTGTCTTAACCTTTAATTAAGTAATCTATTTAGACATTTACTGACATTTTAAAGTGACGTATATGGAACAATAATGAAAAAAGATAATGAAATATATAAAAGGGGAGAAGGGAAAATTGGACTTTAATTGAATGAGAAGAAGAGAGGAATAGAATGGAGCCAAAAAAAGAGGTATTTTTGTTCATCGAACTGTCACATCAATAATATTATATAATATATATATATTGTATATATATTTAAAAGGTAAAAGTTTATAGTATGAAATACGTAAGTTTTATGTTAGCAATAAAATAATCAGTTGAAGACTATTTCCTGTTGCTCTTGATACACAAAGTGTAAAATTTTGAAAATTTATTCTTAGACGATACATATCTTGTATTTGAAAAAATAATTAATTGAAAATACTAAAATAAGCAACAATAAGTATCTATATATTTGTAAATCATTCAAACTTATTTTTCCAAGCTAATTGATCATCTCTCTTGATGAATCTTTCACCATCATTAAACTTTATTATACATCTTGATGAACTTGTACCAACCTAATTTGATCATCTCTCTTTGTTGAATTTTTCACCGCCATCAAACTTATTTTCTTCACCTTAATGAACTTGTGTTAGCTATTATAACACAAGAAGAAATTTTGAAAAATATATCTATGATCTTCATCAAAGTGGTGGTCATATTGCTACATCAGCTTTTATACATCCTCTTTTTTTGTTATTAAACACATTATCGATGAAAAAAATGAAGAAAAATTACTGAGTGATTGCTCGCTATCTGGCTGGAAAAGATGGTCCGGAAGCTTCCTCTCTAAAGTCAAAAAGGAAGAAAAAGACATGTGTATGACAATTATGAGAGTGTGGAAAAATATTACAGTAGTAGTGAAAAAGAGAGTTGAGAAAAAGAAAAATACTTTTAAGTCTTCAATTAAAGAGTAATTTTATATTGAAGAAAAATGCTCTTTTGTGGACCTTTGGACTCTCCAATTAATTCAAAGTTGTTTGAGTTATACGATGTTGTTGAGTTGTTGTATCCTGGAGGGGACAAGTCAAAAATATTACTGTTGTATCAGTGAAAATTATACCGTAATAAATTTAAATCTCTTTAATAAAATAACATATCCACGTTGTTATCTGAATATTAATTTATTTATTTTTATTAATATTATTTTTAATTATAATCTATTATATTTTCACTAACATGATTCATAAAGAATTGTTAGAGCTTTTGAATTACTTAATGATGAGATGGTGGAGAAGGGCCTTATTTGTTAAGAAAAATAAATTTTAGAGAAACAAAATATTGGTGGCGTTTAATAGGGTAATCTATGTCCAAAGCCTAACTAAATCCAAATTTCCACAATCAAATCAAATTTGACTAGACCAATGTTATGATCTGTTGAGAATAGAGGCGATATTAACTTAGAATTTGTTTCGTCGAAAAATTATATTATATAAATAAAGAAATAAAAAATTTTATTATATATAAATTATTGAATTTAAGAAAAATTCTAGTACATAAGGAGGGTTCAAAATTAATTTTGATCATAAGTTCAGATTCTAATATTATATTATAGTGTTTTTCTGAATCCTCCTATATTAATGTTTGACTCCACTACTGATCGAGAATAGTAAGATGAAAGAAACGTCAGAATCTCGATATTATCTTCAATTTTAAGAAGGAAAAATATATTTATAATACTTTTAAGTATATTTATGATTAAGAGACTAATTTTTTTCCAAGAAGTACTTAAACCTTTTCAAAGCTATGAAATGTACATGATTAACATAACAATCACCTTTAATAATAATCTAAAGCTCTTAATATCTGCTTATGTATATTCTAATTGTGATTAAGGTAAAACCGTCGTTCATATGAGCCATAGGAGCCGTCTTAGCTCAGTGGTAGAGCGCGTGGCTTTTAACCACGTGGTCGTGGGTTCGATCCCCACAGACGGCGAAATAGAAAATTTTGGATTATAATTTAATTAAATGTTTAGTCAAATTTTTAATAGAGACATTACTAAGTTATCGGTTTTTGTTTGGTCAAGTTTAGTTTGATTTTTCAATTTTATTTAATTTATATTTAATAACTTAAAGGTCTTATTAACATTTAGTAATTTTAATGAAAATAACAATTTATTAAACAACAATCCAATGTATAGAATATAGTTAGATGTAATGTTTCTATTGTGCTACAAATAGAATTTTGATGAGAATATTAAGAAAGGATAATTAAGGAGAAATTATCAAATATGTCCCTGAATTATTTAAAATGAGTGAGTTTTATTTTTAGTTATGTTTTTCGGTTTACAAATACTCTCGTTGTTATGTTTTTAGTTAAAATATGCCTTTTAACTAGGGGTGTTCACGGGTCGATTTGGTTCAATTATTGGTCAAAATCAAAACAAAATCAAATTAAAATCAAATCAAATCAAACCAATTAAAATATATATATTTATCGGTTTGGTTGTTACCGATTTCGGTTCGGCTATTCATCATACACGAAAATAAAAGAAATGAATAATAAAACTACACGATCAATGAAGAAACTACATTACTAGAATGAATAGATGAAAGAATAACCATAATTTGGTATGTATATAGACCAAATGTTACTTGCATATTGCATGAATAACTAGCAAAACAACACCAACATTAGGCATAACACGGTGCTTCTTGTGGTTGGTTGTTTTAACATTTTCATCACAGAAGAGAACAACCCAAAATTTTATATATCTAACACAACTTCAAAGTATTAAATTAAGTAAATATTTTTTCGAAACAGTAATCTTGAATGCAATGTATTGCAAAACATGAACTCTGCTTCCTCAACTCGACTTTCCAAAAAAAAAAAAACTCATGGAGGCAAAAACAATCCTATTCCTCAATTGAGCTTCTTATCAAAAAAACATCGTTGCATTGCTGCCTCATCGCATCATCGTGAATCAAAGATCAAATGATCCGTTGCACTATATTTTTAGATTTTGGGAAAAGTGAATTAGCTCAATAATGATCTTAATATTGAAATCTTATTTATTATTTTGTTGGACTTGGACCCAATATGGGTCTTCTTATTTCTCTTTTGGTTGTATACTTGCAGTCTTTTATTTATTAAATAAAATTTGATGAATAGAATTAGTTATAAAAAAATATATATTATGTATACATAATTATAATATATATAATTTATTGGTTCAATTCAGTTATTTCTTTGGTTATTTTGAACAAAACCAAAATCAAATCAAATATTATCGATTTATAAAAATATAAAATCAAACCAAACCAAACCAAACAAAAATCATTTTATTTAATCGATTTGGTTTGATTTTTACCCAAATCGTGAATACCCCTACTTTCAACTAGCAAAATAGCTAAAATATTTTTTTTACTAACAGTTGCTCGAAAATAAATAAATAAATAAAAAGTCAATTTTGCCTTTTGAACTAATCAAAATAGTATACGCTTGTTCTTTTTTTTTTAAAAAAGGATAGAATTAGGGAATTAAATACGTGTGTGAGATTTATAATAACATATAAAAAAATAAGTAATATAAACATTTCGCATTTTAACATTTGAAAAATTGACATATAGGTATAATTCCTAAGTCGAATTGACATCCTTTTAACCTAAAGTGTTTGGCAAATTTTAGGCCTAAAGGAATTGACACTACATAGACAAATTTTCATTTGTGTATTTTGCCTGAGCAAAAATAGAGGAGAGAATATATTTTTTCCCTATTTCACAATTTTATCCTTTTTAAAATTAGGAATTCAATTTTATTTCCCTTATTTCGATATCCCTAAAATTAGAGATCCAGTTATTCATGTTGTTCCTTTTTATTTGGAGTAAGTATTAATTAAAATACTGTAATTATTTTTTCTCTTATTTCATGTTGGATATTCCTAAAACTATAGATTCAATTATTTTGTTTTTCTTATTTCACGGTTTTTGCAGCAACATTGAGATTTTTTTCATATCATAAAAAAAAAAAAAAATTGTCTTTAACTTCATACCTTTATATCATAATTTATGTAGAACTCATTCTACATATTTTTTGTCTTTTACGCAGTATACTGATGCATACACGTGTATATAGATCAATATATATTAATGCAAATAAATGTATATCTATTTATTAGGGAAATACAGACTAGTGGATAATGATGAAATAAATATATATAAATTTGTTAGGTGAATACGAACCAATGTATGAACGAGTGTAATTTTCTCAAAATAGTACACAAGCATATGTATTCAATTTAGATGTATACAAGACGTGTATGCAAAAATCCAACAACAAATGGCAAATGATAAACCTTCAGGTGTATACATCATCTGTATATAGATTTAAACTGCGGTAAAAAATCAATCAATAGAAGAAATTTCTAGTACACAAGAAAGGTTCAAAATAATTTTGATCACAAGTTAAGATCATAATCTGACATTACGATGTTTTTCTAAATCCTCTTATATTAATGTCTGGCTCTCTACTGATCGAGAATAATAAAACGAAAGAAATGTTAGAATCTCAATATTTTCATCAACTTTGAGGAGGAGACATATATTTATTTATAGTTATTTCAAGTATATGTTATAACTAAGAGACAATTTTCCAACAAATACTTAACCTTTTCCGAGCCATGAAATGTACATTGGGTACGGTGGCAAAATCAGTCATGAAATCATAATTCGTTTATGTTTGGGTTGATTATTGACCTACCCATTTATCATTTTAGCCTATCAAAGTGTGGACTAATATGTAGCCTAAATTGATTCATGAAAAACCTTGTCAAAATATTATTTTAAAGACATTTTATTTTATTTAATATGTTATATTTAGTCATAATAAAGAAAAATAATTATTTTATAAGTTACCAAAAACTTATAAGAGATAGAATAAAGCAATTAAAACTTAGTTAGAGTTGATCGGATTAGGTTACAACCCATATTTTAGTCCATTTCAATCCAAATAACTTCAGTTATTAACTCAACCCATTTTAACCAACTCAAATTCAGCCTCAGTCGCTTATTTGCCACCTATATACATGAGTAACATAAAAATCACCTTTAATGTAGTGTTGATAGTTGTACTTTGGTTACAAATAATAATCTAAAGCATTTAATATCTAATTATGTAGATCCCAATTGTTGATTGAGCAAATTGTCGCTTGTATAGGCCACAGGAGCCGTCTTAGCTCAGCGGTAGAGCGCGTGGCTTTTAACCACGTGGTCGTGGGTTCGATCCCCACAGACGGCGAAGTTTTCGTTTAGCCATCCTACATAGTTGTTTTTAGGGGTATTTGTGATTCTTTGATTAAAATAAAACTAGATTAATCTATTCTTTTTAACAGTAACACTAGTTATCGGTTTAGTTTGGTCAATTTAGTTTGATTTTTCAATTTTATTTAATATAAATTTACTAATTTAAAAGGCAGGGGTGCAAGACAACCGTTTTATGCAGTATTGGATGAGGCGTAAGTCATCTATAGGCGTCTATCTTATTTATTTTTCAATTTTATGATTTTATTATTATGAAAATAAATAAAAATATTTTTTAATAATTCTGCAAATAAATCACCGGTAATATAAAAAAAATATTATAATTATTATTTGAGAAAAATAACAACATACAAAATGATAATTGTCGAAACAATCTTTAAATGAAATAATCATCCACTCCATCATCGATCTCCACATCTACTAGTCTCTCCCATCCTCAAACTAATATTCACATTGATTATTGTTTATATATTTTAAAGAAGGAGAAGGATACAAAATGTAAGAACAATGACAAAAAAATAGATAATGTTGTCTCAGGATGATAGTGCTATTAAATCTATGTCATATCAATTTCAGTCATAATCATCTAAAAAACTATTTACGACAATATTATTTTCTATGAAAGTCGTTTTCTTTGTTTATATATTTCTTTAAAAAATACTACAACATGATACCAGAAAGTATAAATATCATTACACCAATAATATAATATATAATTTGTAGCAATAATATTTTTAAAATAATAAAAATTAAATTTAATGTCTGAGGTGTACGTTTTTACGCTCGTGGCTTACCTTTCAAATTTTAGAACATATGTCCTATGAATCTACACCTTTTATTTGCGCTCCGAAGTGATTTAAATATGTCCCACCCAAAAACTCGTTCCAAAAACATCTTTGAAAACACTACTTGATGTAATGTTTCTATTGTGCTACAAAATATATTTTCTAGAATTTTAATAATAATAGTAAGAAAGGATAATTAAAGGAAAAGGGCTAAATATTTTCCACCATTATTCAAAATGGGTTAGTTTTATCATTTGTTACGTTTTTTATTTTAAAATGCCATGTTGTTATGTTTTTGGCTAAACAAAATGCCCTCCAACAACAAATTAACTCAAAATATCCTTCTTATTAATGATTGCTTCAAAAATAAAAATAATAATAATAATAATAATTTTGTCTTTGAACTATTTGAAATAGGCATATTTATACTTGTTTTTTTAATTTTTTGGGGTGAGGTTGAGAGCTGGGGAGATTGAATGTGTGAGACATATAATACATGTAAAAAAATTAGTACCAACATTTTCCATTTCAATAAATAAAAATGATGACATATAATATCTTTTCTTCGGGTTCCTTATACATTATGTATGCATTTTTATCTCTAAACATGATATCACGTACCTTTTCTCACATAACTATTTAAAATTTATTTTTTCTGCATTAACAATAATAGATTTATTTTACTAACTCTAAGAATGATATGATAAAAGAAATCAAATTCAATTGAGGGTTGTCAGTATATAGTTTTGAAAAAAAGCAGTAGAATAAATATTTCGTCGAAAATTTAATGCGTGTAATTAAAATTTATATAAAACATAAAATTGGAACTTTATATATATATAAAATATCATTTAAAATAGTCAGATTAATCTCAAAATCTTCAATATAAGTTTTTGTTCAAATCTTTACGATCAAGAACACTTGTCCCCAACTTTAAATGGAGGGCAAAACTATAATATTTCAAATAGTTCAATGACAAAATTGACTATTTTTTCTTATTTTAGAGAAACTGTTAATAAGAATGATATTTTATGATACTTTGCTAGTTGGAGGGCCTATTTAAGCCTAAAACGTAACAGTTAGGACATTTTTCATAACACCCCCAGTAACTCTTAGTACACATGCGACCAAGTTAACATCTACAAGATTCCTTAATTTGTTAGTGTTAAAGAAGTATTTGAGCTTATAAGGGCAAGACCATAAGTGTACAAAGGTGTCCCATAGAGTTGAACAAGATTAGATCCAAACATTTAAGCCTAAGTATGTGAGCTAACCAACGATGTAAGGTAAGTTTTTAAACTCCCTCTTCTTCTATGATCTTGTAAGAGCGTTTCTGCGTCGTTTGATAAAGAACTCACGTGATGGTGTTTGAAAGTCGTGAATTGAAATTATAGTTAGTTGTTTGAGCTGAGTAGGGGTTGTTTATTGTGGAGTAAGGCAGGGGGAGTTATAATCTTGACTTCAATTGTAAGGTCATGTGGTCATTGGGCAGCGAGTAAAGGAAGGATGTGTGGTGCTACACCGCTAGTCTATTGTATTTTGCCGAGCTTGTCACTCGTGAGCTATTGTTATGTTGTTGGCATGATCGTGTTTCTTGGTTAGCTGCTTAAACTGTCCCCATATTGTTATTCGATATAGATAAAGTTTTCATTTGAAGGATATCGACGGCACATCGTAGGTAACCAAGTCAAGAAGAAAGGTATATAAAGCTAAGACCTTCTTCGTCGTTAAGGTATAACCCTACGTCATATCCCCTATAAAGGCCAATGTGGCTTATATGTTATATGAAACAAAGTCTTGTTCTGTTACATGTCGCTCGCATGTCTATTTGTTAAAGCCTATAAATGTTCATATTTCTCCTTCAGAGTCAAGTATTCATAACATCTCACATGACCGTATGAGTCTTTATTTGAAACTCTCAGAAGTCACATGATATATTTATCACGCGTTTAAAAGGAGAATAATTGGCTGCACATGGATGAACTTGCATAAATCACATAGTGATGTGATTCTTAAGCTAAAACAAGTAATTGATAGATTAGCACACATCTTATATTGCTCGTGAGATACATAAAGCTTATCACTTGCTTAGGTGAAAGATATAAATGGTAACTCACTTGTTATAGGCCTTTGTAGGCAATGTGATAAAACCTACTCTAAGCGATGGGTGGGTATTCATAAGTTTACTTAGTATACGCGCAACACTAATTTTATGCACAGGATTGAGACCAGATCCTTATAGTGAGCCCTAAAAGCTTGGAGTACCCGCCAATTGTGGCAGTACTTTTTATATAATAGCCAGTAGGAACATCATGCACTTATTCTACTGACTAGCCAACATATGGCATACAAACCTGCGGGCAGACTTTCATAGTGAGCTTGGGGAGGCATACCTTACAGCAGACAGCGGTATATTGTTATTTGTATCATGCAGAATTATGTGACTTGGCAACATATATAGATTGGTTATAAGTTACAATTTCATATTGTATTTCAATAATCATATGCTCATGACGTGCTCATCTTGATATTTGATTCGTTTGAGCATTCTTACTTATATACTTAATATATATGCTTTACATATCAGTACATGTTATGTATGTACTGATATTCCTACATTTGGGAGCATTACATTTCTACAAATACATGATCAGGTTCACAGGACAACCGACATTCCCATTAGGCCCGTTGCATGTACAAAGCTATGTAGTAAAAGAAATAGCATTAAATAGATGTAAACAGTTAACGATAGAAAAGAAGATCAAATATATTTTGAGTCCAGAACCAAAAGGGTAAGAAAAAAATTTCAAAATGAACATTGCAATATGATGAAAACCAAATAGGTAACTTTGTTGAACCGCCAATGGGATTTATATCAATGATTAAAAAAAATAAAAATTAGCAGTACTTCGTTGGAAGTCCAACGGGGTTTCATTAAAAAAAATTTGGTTGAACTGAAATATAACTTTTTTAAAAAAATAATTTGAAGTAGAACCTCGTTGGACTTCCAACAAGGTTTGTCAATATATATATTTTTTAATTAATAGTATGAACCTCGTTGACAGCCCAGCGAGGATGATTTAATTTTTTTTTTGTTTAACTGAAATATAGAAAAATAATAATAAAAAAATTAAAAACAACTCATTGGATAACCAACGAGGATTTGATTAAGCATATAACCCTTTTTAATTCAAGAATTTAGATGATTAACTGATGGTATAAATGTTTCTTTTATTAATAGTACATATATAAACTCAAAAGATAAGTTAAAGAATTGAGATAAGTCCTACTCTGATATTGTAAAGAAATAGATTTTGGATCACTTATCTTATTAATCATCTATGTAAGACTTTTTTCATTCTTTAATAGATATCATGTAAAAAAGAAGTTTGGGCCTAATTCAACCCCAAAAACTAATTTAAGAAGGGAGAATTGAATTTTTCAAATCTATAAAAGAAAATCGCCAATCTCTTTTTCTCATTATCCAATGCGAAACTCTTCAAACATATAAACTCAAATTAAAACTCATAAGATAAATTCAAGTTTTAAAATCACCTACTTTTTTCATCTTCATATAAACTCAAATTAAAACTCATAAGATAAATCCAAGTTTTAGAACCATCTAGTTAGCTACTTTTTTTTTCATTTTCATGATCGCAAAAAAACAAAAGTTGTTGGGAGTGTGTTATTTTTATTGCATATAGAATGAAAAGAGGTGAAGAATAAGAAGTAGTAGTAGTGTTAGAATGAGAAACGGCTAGAAATTTTTTGAAATCTTTTTAGTATTGTTGGTGAAATTAAGAAAGGCGTGCATGCATGGTACCAGGCGTTTTTGTAACATCTGCCAACCCTTTTTAATCAATCAAATCCTCGTTGGTTATCCAACGAGTTGCTTTTAATTTTTTTTTTTTATATTTCAGTTAGTTAAACAAAAAATAAATTAAATCATCCTCGTTGGGCTATCAATGAGATTCATAATATTAATTTATATATATATATATATAATTATTATTTTTTAAAATTATATTTCAATTTAACCAAAAAAAAATATTTTTAATGAAACCTCGTTGGACTTCCAGCAAGTTACTGTTAATTTTTATTTCTTTTTAACTATTAATATGAACCTCTTTGGAGGTTCAACAAAGTTACCTATTTGGTTATCATCAGATTGCCTTGTCCGTTTTGAAACTTTTAAAAAATTTCTTTCCCCTTTTATTGTCGGACTCTATTAGATGCTTTCACTTTTTGGTTGTGGTATTTCCTACTTTTTTTATATCACTATTCCTATTGATATTGTTTGATGTTTTGTTTTGCACGGGCTTGTGTAGATCAAAGTAGATATTGGCTTCAAACTCGATGCTACTTGATATTTCCTACTTTGATGTGCACATAAAAGATCAAGCCGTGCAAAACAAATCATCAAACAATATCAATAGGAATAGTGATATAAAAAAAAGTCGGATATGTTCTTCCCCATGTAGAATATATAGAATCAAGGTGCATGAGGATCTATTCAAAATTTTATTGTTGATTGGAAAAGTACGAACTTCTCTACAAAAAATTAAGATATACCCGAAACTAGTCGGATGGAGTATTACTTCATAAGTTCCTTATTGAATAAAAAAATATGATAATCTTAAATTAAATAAACAAGTACAGATCCCCCTCCCAAAGCCGTGCTTGCACATTTTATTGCACATGGCTTTCTCTATGTATACAACAGTTTCTTTTAAAAATTAGAAAGACTTCAAAAAGTTAAACACTAAGTTGATTTACTCTTTATTTCTATTGCAATCAACATTTCAGAATAGTGAAAAATTTTAATCTCTAAGAACGAATCGTTGATAACATACTCTTCGAAGACAACTTCTTTCATCCGTATACTAGGACCAAGGTTCATTAGTTGAGACTTAACTACTATCTGAAGCTTCTATTTCATTTGTTCGATGATGGCACTTTCAAACCTTGCTCCCAAATCTCCACTTCTCTCACTTACTTCATAGCATAGCTTTTCTATCTTTAACACTAATCCAGTTCTGTGTTTTCTATGACTTGCTGTCATTTACTCAAGAGTCATTGACAACTTGGTGGTGCTACATTTTCGCTCACAGTAAAAGATACTTGCACTTTATATTTCCAGACTTTGATGCTTTTATATTATGAATAATAGTATGTCAATCCACATTCAAGCTTGTCATGTCTTCGATTATAATGGAAACAGTACTAACAGCAGTAAACAGCATCCCCTCTCCCAGCAATTCAAAGAGAAACACATTTGTCCTTCCTATCACTGGCGAGTGAAATTACCGTGAGGGAGGTGAGAAGAATTTCTCAATTCCAAGGAAGAACCAAAGATACTTATCCACACTGAAATAGTGCAAATGCAGAACACACTAACAATTCCTGCATCCTCTCCAATAACATTTGTAGCTACACAAACTGCTTAAAGTGTAGGAATTAGTAAAGCCACAAACCCGTGCTTAACCAAATATATTTGTAGAAAATACAGCAGCCTGGGTTGCATTAAGAGATGACCATAACGATGAGCATACAAGGAATAAATAAATCTTCGCCAGCAAAAGATGAAACTAAGTGGCACTTGAAGTATGCTGAATTGCCCTGTTTTATCTTTCATAGAAGCAAGTAAGCTAATCCACACCACCACCACCACCCCCTCGTTCTTTTTCTCCTGCTGACAATAAATCAAGGGCTCATCGGTAACCCATTAGCAATTTGGGATCAGTTTCTTTCAATCAGTCTGTGCTAGCTGAGATACTCACTTAGGAAGAGCAGATGAAATCCTTGACAAGTCGCAACTTAGCTATGCACTTTGAAGCATATCAGCTTCGGGAATAGCTTAAGCAGTTGATCACGGCTGCGATTCTACAAAGTAATGTACCCACAGTAAGAAAATCATATGAATCATGGGGCAATATGAGAAAACATGCAAGGGCGTATGGGAAGAGCAGGGACTTCCAGCTGACTAAGTAATAACCTTAGAAAACCTACTGGGCAAACCATATTGAAAGGCTTAGCTTTTAATCGTTAAATAGCACGATCCAGTTGTTCTCCAACTTTATCACCTGTGATTTTATGAGCCAATATTCTAGGAAATATAGAGATCAATGAGGACACCGCGCATCATATTAGAGCGGGGATGGATGAAATGGAGACTTGCGTCCGGAGTACCGTGCGATAAGTATGTGTCACCAAAGTTTAAAGGAAAGTTCTACAGAAAGATAGTTAGACCTGCACTAGTCAACTTTTCCGCCTTTCGCGCGGTCACAAGAAAAAGTAGTGAATTTAGATATCATATAATAAATTTGATCAAGATTTTAGAGAAAATTTTTGTGCACGCATACAAATATGTATATTTAATCAAAATTAACTCCATAATTCTCCATATCACCAATTTTTTGTTTATTTCAATCAAATCTTAAAGTATTTAAATGATTATTCTGATTGATGATTATGCATATTACTATTCCTAATATACCTTTGCTTCACCTACTATATGATGCACATGTTATGGATGCAAGTCAATATAAATTTAAAATTAATCAGATACTAAATAGCTTGTAAATTTTGCAAGTGTAGATATATATTTTTCTAAAACGCAATGAACCCAGGTAGAATACATTCCCCCAATCCCTTTTGCTATGCTTGGGAGTATGGACAATGTGTTTCCATCCTAGTCATTTGACAATCAAAATCTTATTTCTCTTTGGCTGCATTGATTATCTAGTGATTCCCACATAATTTTATCCTGTTAAGTAGAAGGGAAAAAAAGGATACAAAAAGCATACCCATGATAGTCACATTCTAAAAGGATGTATGTTCGCTCACATATAATGTTTGCAATAAAAGTATTAACATATTATTGTTAAGTGATTAATAGCCTGTTCGGCCAAGCTTCTGGGAGACTAAAAGTGCTTATTTTTTCTAAAAAGCACTTATTTCAAAAAAATGAGGTGTTTGGCTAAGCTTTTGAGAAAAAATAAGTGTTTTTAGGGAGTAGCAGAAGCTGTTTTAAGAAGCTAAGAAAAGTAGCTTCTCCCCATAAGCACTTATTTGAAAAGCACTTTCGTGAAAAATACACTTAGAAGCACCTTTCAAAAGCTTGGCCAAACACTAATTGCTGCTCAAAAGTGCTTTTAAATTTATTGGTCAAACACAAACTGCTTCTCACCAAAAGTACTTTCTCAAAATAAGTTGATTTGAGAAACTTGGCCAAACAGGCTATAAGTAAGGCAAGAATATATTATTACCATTATCAAAAAAAAAAAAAGTGAGGCAAGAATAAATAAATAAATATATATATATATATATATCACTCACGATTAATTAATAAATTCTTTTTTGAAAACACATCGTGATTTGGTGTAAATATAGGGTGCTAATAATTTTTTCCTCCAAAGGGTACTGTCCTACTAACGCTGTTACATATTTTTCAATTTTAATTACTGTTAATTAGTAATATAGTATATCTTAGTGTACTCGACCATCTCTCGCAACTGAAAAAGATAATATGTACATGTATGCATATATTCTTTAGATAAATAAATAGTAAAAAAAAGAAATGTGTGTGTGCGTGCATGTGCGTGAGAGAGACCTTAGCTTACACGTTCGTTCAACATAAAATGATCAAAATCTAAAATTTTCAGATTTTCTCCTGTTCCAAACAAAACCTTCATAAGAATTTAATTTGAAATGAAGGATTAAGACAATAATGAAAGAACATTTTTACAGATACTTTGAATACTAAGCCAGTGTAGGGTAGCCAAATTCTTAAACTATTAGCATCTTACAACCATCCTGGATGACATATTTTCTTTATACTATGTCTACCTTCAATTGCTTCAACACTACGACAAATTTAATTTGGGTACTTCAATTGGTATCCACTCTACTCTCAATTGCCTTAACTGTTAATCTGTTACTGAGGAACCAAAAACTATGATCTCAACTCTTTAGAAAGTCCAACATCCAAATCCTATGCAAATGGAGTTGTATTACAGATTCAAAATCTTCAACTAAATGATTGTCAAACTCTACCACTCTATCCTACAAACAAAAATGAGGTAAGTATTCAAGTAAATTAAGGGACATTAGCAGTAGCATATCTTTTTTCAACTCTGTATGTTTTGTTCAGCTCTGTTCCTCTTGTCCTTCCTCTCCCTTTTTTTAGTGTTGTCATGCAGCCTTCAGCAAATTTGCATAGGAACCACATAAAACCAAATTCTACGTCTTTCTTTTTTTTTTTATACTCTATAACACTTGATGCTTCATTCACGTTTAGTAAAGAATATTGGTAGTACACATTTATATGTATGGAAGTCATATCAATTCAGTTTCCAATGACTGATCTTTGGTTTCTTATTATGAATATAATTAAATCAGTATTATAAGCAATTGAAGAAATCGACGAGTCATTACCACTAACAGTTTTTCTCCAGCTAATTAGTAAGCTTTATCAGTATAGTATTTAATTTTGTAATGAATACAAACATTATGTTAATTTCTAGACACTTCATGCTGAGAGAGAAAGAGTTAATATTCTTAAATGTTTTCCCCTTTTAATTGAGCAATGAATGTGGACAATAGTTGACTTAGAGCCTATTTGGATTGGCTTATTTTAAGTGTTTTAAAGCCAAAATAGCTTTTAAGCACTTTTGTAGCATTTGGGTAAGTTTAAAAAGTGCTTTTAAACACTTGTTTTTAAGCCAAAATAACAAAAATAAATCAAAAGTCATAAGTTAGAAATCTTAACTTATGGCTTTTGGCTTATAAGTCAGAAGCCAAACCAAACAAGCCCTTATTGATATCTTGATTTTAATATTCAGCATATATTTTGAGGGACATATGTAAGAGAAAAAGGTCAAAAATTGACATAAAAAAATAAATACCAATGGTGGCCTAAGAGAGGTGTCACCTCACTTCTTCTATGCTAAGCTTTAATATACACACACACACACACATACATATATGTGTACATATATATAGATATATATACACACACACATTTTTTTTTTATAACCGTGGTGTCTGGGCCACTTGCACGCACCTCGACTAATTCCACGGATACTTGCCACCTTCCACCAGCAACAGGTACCAAGTAACTTTGTCCACCAAGGCTAGAACAGATGAGAAGAAATCACCTAGTGTCTTTTTGTCTCTGCTGAGGTTTGAACCTGAGACCTCATGGTTCTCACCCACTTCATTGACCACTAGGCCACACCCTTGGGTGCTACATATATATATATATATATAAATTGTTATATAAGGTAGAGTGTTGGTCAGTCAAGAATGCACATGTTCAGAAAATGAAGGAAGCAAAGATGAGGATGCTCAAATGGATTTGTGGACATATTAGGAGAGATGGGATTAAAAACGAATTTATACAAGACAAGGTGGGAATAACCTCCGCGGTGGACAAGATGAGGAAAGTGAGGCTGAGATGGTTCGAAAATATGAAGAGGAGGTGCGTGGATGCACCAGCAAGGAGGTGTGAGGTGTGAGAGGCTGGCTATAACAGATTTTAGGAGAGTGAGAAGTAGGCCGAGAAAGAACTGGAGGAGGTGATTAGACAAGATATGGCACATCTTCAACTTACCAAGGACATGACCCTAGATAAAAAGGTATGGAGGTCGAGGATTAGGATAGAAGGGTAATAGATAGCCGAGTGTTGTAGAACTTTTTGTTGCGAGAGGCAGAGGACTAGTCTCCTCTCCTCATCTTCTCCCTATTTGGTAGTATTAGTTAGTATTTCATGTAGGATCTTATCTCCGATCTTTACTACTACTTGTTGCTTTATTTGTTGTGTACTTCTTGTTATTTTGTTGTTGTAATGTTTCTCCCTTTCCTGCATTAATTAGTCTTATTTTGAGCCGAGGATCTACAGAAAACAGACTTACTACCCCACGAAAGCAAGGGTAAGGTCCACATACACCCTACCCTACCCTCCCCAAACACCACTTGTGGAATTATATTGGGTGTGTTGTTGTAGTAGTATTCTAGAAAACAAAGATGATAGCATGGCTGGAGATTCTAAAGATATTATGTACCTTTATATTGATGCACCCATTTACATCAAGGGTTGTAAGTGTATTGGAGCAGAAGCTAGAAAGCACCTCCAAGCACCTGTCAGAGACCCCAAGTATCCCAAACAAACTGCAGTAGCAACATAAAAAGAAATTAAATTAATATAGCAGTCAGTTTCACTGGAAGGTCACGAATTTAGTCATGACAAAAATAGTCCACCAGTTCATTAATGAAATTGCAAATAAATCTGCAGTCAATAGGAATCAGCTATACTTTATGTTTAATAATTGCTTAAGCCGGAGGTCCAATGACTACACAAACCTTGGAATATCCAAAAACAGGATATCTCTATCTCAACTAGTTCACAAGATTGGATATTTGTCAATTTTGTGGATGTGCTGAAGTAATTTAGCATGTCATTTTTGTCTTCCTATTTTAGTGACAATTCTAGGTCCACATTCACCTTAGAAATGCAAGAGACCTGCAGCCTTGAGCTATTGCTACGACTCCAACATCACTGACTCGTACACACCTGTCAATGTGAATATATATCGGTCCAATAACATATTATTGTATCTCCTTTTGCTACCAATGGAAATGAAAAACATACTTATGTTACATACCATGTCAAATTGAGAGACACCAGGTTTTTGCACATCGCTATACAAGAAAGCCCATCGTCTGTTAGATTCTGAAGGATAACTTGGGTTAATAGCAATCTCACCAATCAAAAAAAAACTTGGGTTAATAGCAAAGCACTTAAACAGTTTCGATATTGCACCAAGCAATAGCATAACCTATGAAAAGCAGTTCAAGAAAATGCTGAATATTATACCTGAGCACCACAGAGATCCAGGAATCTAAGATGAGGCAAAAGAGATATCTTCTTAAAAGTTTCATCCGTTAAGCTGCAAGAAAGAAAGGAAGCAGCTTGTCTGAGTAGAAACTCAAACATATGCAAATTTTCTGTATACCTTTGAGTGGAAGAAAGGTGCATTCACACATGATATGCAATAAAATGGAACATAACTTTTGACAGTTATAATATAATGAAACAAGTGGTTACGTGGAAAGGGCATAAAGGTTCAAATTCTGAAGAGAAGAGCAGTTCAGCAATATCCGCTGCAAACCAGAATCTGTCATCTTGATGCACCTAATCACATCTAACAAAATCAGTACAATCAAGAACACATAATCGTATATGTTCCCCCCTAAAAGGGTTATAAGGAACAAACAATTAGAAATACTCTTTTTTTGAAACTGAACAATTAGAAATAGTCTCAAGATACTCAATTATAAGTATCCTTCTTAGAGAAAGGGAGGCTTATATTAGATCATCACCCCTACAAGGCTACAACAGTCAAAGGCCTAAAGCCAAGAAAGGGCACCCTTATGTCCCAGAGATGCTATGTATTATGCAGAACATTTAAAAACAACTCTTCCTTGAACTTTTATTTCCTTTTTCTTTTCTCTCTCAACATAATCTGGTGCAGACTGAGAGAGAATCTCCAACCTAGTGATGTTCAACGATTCCAATTCTTGATAATTGTCAGCAACCAGATGCAAACTTTTATCTGTAATATTCTGCATAATGTATCAATACAATGAGAAAAATCTTCTACACAAAGAGTATGGATCAAATGAAAGTAAGAGGATTTGCATAATGAGAAGCAAGTGCAACTTGTTTACATATTGCAAACTTGAACTGTTGAAAAGCACCTGCAGGCTGCATATCAGCGCAAAGGGAATGAATGGAGGAGGTGGAAGTCACAGACTGAGATAGCAGTCAGGCAAAATAAGAATCGGATCATTATACTTATCAGTTGAAAGAAAAAACAAAAAAGCAAAGGAAGAATCTGAAACATTTTGAGGTGAACTTCACAAACAACACCTCAGCCTATTTGACTTGTATATGCATCTCATGGTGAGGCTCCTATTAAACTTGCAATAAGGCAAATAGGGATATATTACAATTCTAGTCAATGTTGTGCATCATATTGGATTTAGAGAGAAAAAAGCTGCTGAGTGCATCTTATGTTGCACAAGTATCAATTCTTAGATGCCTGAAGGTCTATTCAAATGATATATTATCATCAGATAAAGTAGGAATTTTTTTTACTTGTGTTGCAAGTGTACAAGTGTCATGTAATATTTTCTCTTATACTTTTCAAATTTTGAAGGATAAATACCTGATAGCCCCTTAAACTTTGAACGATTCTGTCAGTTAGACACTCCAACTTAGCTAGACACCATTTAGACACTTCTTCGCAGCAGCACTGTGTCTCTTAAACACCTCAGGCTGACATAGAAAATACTGTTTTTTCCACATACATTTGAGCGTGTGAATGACTTAGATTATGTTTTTTTCTGGGTTTTTTGGTCCTTTTCACCCTCATCCTTCTTCCTCGCTTTTCTTAGATTACTTACTGACTATGCCACTCCTATTCAATCCTAGTTGATAAACATTCAAATTTCAAAATAAATAATGAAAGAACTTGATGACCACACCATATATAAGCTTATGGTTAAGTGCTTCCACGGCAAAAAACTTCCGCTACTAGAAGAAGTAATTGTGAAAAATGAAAAAGAAGCCAGTGGCAGGGGATCTAAAATGGAAAAGAGGGGAGGAGACGTGAAAGAAGAAGAAGAAAAAGCAGGGGGAGGGGTCTCAACAAAGAAGAAGCAACTAGCTTTTCTTCTCCATGTTTTAGAAGAAAAGGGGAAAATCTCGAATTTAGTCATGGCCTGCCGGAAAAATGATCACGACCATTGAGGATTTCAGCCAGTAAATGTTCTCTTCCTCTACTTTCTTCCACGCCCTAAAACTCACTTCATTTACTAAGTTTTGACCACAAACTGTACCATGAAGAATATCAGAACCTTTGGCCAGAATCATTGTCTGAAAAACCAAACTCCAGCAATCCACCTGAAGGCCCTTTACTGGAAGTCTCCATTTCCCTTGCCGGCAACTTCCAGGGACTTGCCATTTAGGAACCTGACAAGTTTGTTGGCTGAAAACCTATTAACAAACGGTCACTGGAAAGTTAAGGTATCTACTTGACAAATGATGCCATGTTTAAGGGGCTACCTAGCTATTTGGCTAATTTTAAACCTATCAAGGATCAAGAATTTAGTTCTGATTGAGATGAGATTCTGGCTCTGTCCAGTTTCTATCATCAACTTTTACTTGGTAGATATAACAGCATTCTGTTCCCACTCAATTTACTTTAAAGATTTAAAAAGAAAGCCCCTTTTGCTAAACACATTACAAGTAAAAGTAAGAAATAGTTTAATCTAACAACCTGGTTCGCAGGTAAGGATTATAATTTTAGAAAGCAAGGTATAAGTAGGAATGAAGTAGATTCATGTCTAGTCCTCAAGTAAGGCATCAACAAAATTAGAACATCATTATTCTGAGGATCTAGCATTTATGAATGTCTTAAGAGGGGAGATCTTACACTGGGAGACAGAAATTCCAATGCCTGGTAGAACTACTTTATAAGCAGAAATACCACACACTTCGCAGGACTTCTGCAGATGAGGCACATGGAAAGATGGGATGTTCCCAGTCAAGGCTTACTACTAGAAATTGTTAGCAAGGGTGGAGGTGGATTTTCTGAGTTCATCAGTAGAGGTGTCCTGGGCGAGTAAGAAAGTGTGATATTTTGTGTGGCTAGCAGCTATGGAGGTGATCTTGACACCCGACAACCCAAGGAAGAAAGGATTACACTTGTCAGGTAGTGTTTTATGTGTAGGCGTGTGGTAGAAGACATATCACCTCCTTCTGCATTGTCATGTGGCTACAGCTTCGTGGTGAACCGTCCTGAACTGGTTTTTAGTACAATGGGTTATGCCAAGCAGAGTGAAGGAAGTGTTTTACAGTTAGGCTTTTAGGAAAAGGAAGAGAATGGGCATGGGATGTCGCTTATACAGCCGTTATGTGGGTTATTTGGAAAGAAAGGAATTGGAGAGCGTTGAAAGCGTCAAGAATGACACTGTATACTTGAGGAATAGCTCCATGTTCTTAGTGTCTTTTTGGTAGATCCACCATGCCCCTACTTGTGTAGCTGATTGGTGGCTTTTGTTAGGGAAAATTATTTTGGTTTAGGTTCTTCACTTTTTTGGATACTGCTTGTATAGAGGGTCTTTTACCTCCTGACATCAAAATGAATGTTGAGAAATTGTAGACATGAATAATAATTAACGAAGGATGATGAAGTCAGTTTATACAACAACAATAGCAATATACTATGTCTCAAACCCAACCTAGTTGGATTAAACTATATGAATCATCATTATCCATGTCATTCCATTTAGACCGGTCTCAATCAAATATAAAAAGTTTAGGTTCTCTAACACTAGAAGTTCTCTATATTTTCTCTAGCATACAAATATCGAAAAAACTAAATGACTCCTAGTAAATATTGGAGCTAAAGTGAGTGCAGTACCATGACTAAACCTTAAGCCAAACTAACTAATATCACTTATGGATCTTTTTTCTTCTGTTGTACTCTAGTTTTTGCTAAGTCTGCATGAATTCAAAGAGATTGTAGGTCTTTCAAGACAACTTCATTCCATTAGATTTTAGGCCAGTCTCATCTCTCTTTTAACAGCTTGAATCATCATGGTCTCACACCTATGAATCGGTGCATCTGGAAGTTGATGTAAGATAAGCTCATAAAGTAATCACTGAAACATATGTATACCACATTAGAGGTTCATGTACCTTGCATCCACTTAAGTTCAAATCTACCACAGATCTGCAGTTCTTCACTAGATGAGTAATGCCAACATCTGTTACCCTAAACATTTATCCAAAAATTGCAGGTGACAATGTTAAATCTATTTGGTCATGCATTGGCTATAAGTAATTGGGAAAGAGCACTAGATGAAGCTTGAAATACCTTACATTCCAATAAATGGAAAAGACTTTCAATTTAGGACACGTATTTGTCACTACTTCGATTCCCTTGTCAGAGATCCTTTGACAGCCATTTAGATTTAGAATCTCCAAATCTAAAAGGGAATCCCCACACTGCAGATTGATGACACCACGGGAACATCAAATTTCTGTGACAAAAATAGTACCATGCAGAACAAATTAAAAGTAATTTGTTACATCAAATTACAAGGATTAGGCAAAATTTTCTTTATCTTCATTAGATGGTAAGATATGAATAGTTTCCTCATTTTTTGACACCCCTATATAGGTCACCCAAGTTACTGAGACAACAACAAAAAATCACTTCTTAACTTTTCTGAGGATTATAAAATGCCTCCAAGTAGATGTTGATACTTGGCCAAAAAATTAGTCAAAGGTGCTAATCAAACAAGGCTAACCTCCACATTGGAACTTGTACTGACTGGAAATTTAAATTTTAAAAAAAAAAAAAGATTCTGAAAACATGCTAATTTCTGTGAATTGCCAAACATCTAAATCCCACCTTGCTTCTAACATTTTCCAGTTGCTTGTCTTCAATATCCTGCGCAAACTCAAGGTTGATATGCTTCACATTGCGATATCTTGGCTGCAAGAAGATATAAGACAAATAACATGCATCCCTAAGTTAAAGAAACTCATTCTTCTATTTTTCATCACCAACTCAATAGAATAGCATAAAATCCGAAGAAACATGGCCTAGTGGTTATCAGTTAAAATGGAAGAGGCTACGACAAAGATCTGTGGCTTCTGACAAGGTATGGTTTTATGTCCACCTCAAACATCAGTATTTTTCTTACTAGCATCTGCGACAGAAGGCACTAGTTCCTACTAGTGTTCCTGCTGCTTAAAAAAGAAACACAAAGAAGCCAATGAAACCTGGCTTGGTGATTGTCTATCAAAAAAAAAAAAAATAGCCTGGCCTAGTGGTGACTATTTAAGATGAAGGTGTTGAGACCAAGTAAACCGGATCTTATCGTGTCAATACATGGGTTTATATCCAACTTAAATATTGGTTCCCTCTAGTAGTATTTTTAGTACAAGTACTACTAGACCTTCTATTGCTTTGAGAAAGAAACAACCCAAAAATATATTTAAAAAAAAGCAGCACCAAAGAGATGCAGGTTTACAGTTATACAATATGCAATATCTACTTAAAGCAAAACATGACTAGTTTTATCTTTCAGTCTCTTTTCATTTGTCCCAAATTCCAGTCTTTCTCCATTCACATTATGCTCCCAGATTCCCCAAAAAACAAACTAAAGCAGTCAACTTTTCCTTACCAAAACTGGTTACTCAGAAAAATTCATCAGCTTAACAAATAACGCAACAAAAAAATACGAAAGAAAAGGAAACAAACCAAAGAAAGAGCTGAAACAAGGCGATCGCCAGCATTACTCATCTCATGAAAATCAAGAACCTGTAAGAGAAAAAGAAAACAACAAAAATTAAAACACCCCATAAGGGAAAAAGGGTAAAGGTGTTGTTTTTATAAAAAGAGATTAAAATATGCATTCATGTAAATATAAAAAACTGAACTAACCAGCCAGAGGGAAGGGTGAGAAAGGAGAGTACGGTGAATACAAGGGCTGACAAGTAGAAGACTGATTACGTCTCTTTGTGGGAGCCTGGTGCTCACTATTTTCATCACTTTTGGCACTGTTTCTTTGTTCCAAATCGCTTCTGCTGTTGCATTTTCCGCCATTGCTCTGACGGAATTTGACAATGCTCTCTTTTGTAAGTTCCTTCTCTACATTTGGGAATGCCCTCCTATATATTTTGATATTGCTTAAAGCTCCTCGTAATTTGGAATAATGGTAGAAACTCCCCGGTCTAACAACTTTCGCATTTTTCCTTTTTAATCAAAAAGAACTCATTAACCTTAAAGTATTTTGGTTAGAAAATAAGTTATTTCGAAATAATTAATTTTAATTTTAATTATTTTAAAATTATTATTTTATTTTTAATAAATAATAAAAAATAAATATGAGTTTGTCACGTGTTTGAGATAAAATCTTGAGATAACTTATTCCGAATTAGTAATCCGGGATTATATTGTTATTTTTATTTCACTCTTAATGTGGAATAACTAATCACGGAGTAACTAATTCCGAAATAAGTTATCCCAAAATTTTATCTCAAACAAACATGAGATAACCTATATTTATTTCTTATTCTTTATTAAAGGTGGGATAATAAGTCCGTAATAACTAAATCTGGAATTAATTATCCGAGGATAACTTATTTTCTAACCAAACGATCCCAAGAGTTAAGACTCCATCTTGAGATCTTTTGTTAACCTAAACACTCATTTTGTAGGAGGGATAAGGGATATATAGTTTTAATTAATTTTAAATAGATTTATTTTATATTTAGTTGGGATAAAATTTCGATATAACTAGTTAGTTTCAAATTTATCACGTTGCAAAATTCTTAGATTACATGATTTTTTATTACCATAAGAAGAGGATTGATAGTAAAAAATAAGATAAACCTAACTCAAATAGATTATTGAATAATATTTATTTGTTCTTAATAAAAATACGTATTTATTGATATAGGTACACCCATAAAGCGTATATTTCACGTTAGACAAAATTATAAATTAATAATATTTTTAATATCTATTTAGAAATAGACATGTAAATATTTTCCCAATATTTAGAACTTTAAAATCAACTAAAGTTTGTATTATTAAATTATAAAGTTCTTTTCTTAGTCAATGTGTTTTTTTGTTTTGTTTGTTTTTAAAAAACTTTCAATGTAGTTAATAATTTTCCAATAATCTTTTGAATTAAGTTATTGCATCAATATAATAACATTTATTTTCATTATTTAAATAAATATTTGTATTTTTAAAGTTAATTATTGTTTTTCAATAATATTTATATTTATTAGTTAACGTGATATCCACGTACACTAAGCTAATATTATTTTGAAGTATAAAGATCCTTAGAAATATTCATTAATCTTTTTGCTCTTCATTTAAAGACTTTAAAATATATAAAATTGACATTTACTATTTTTATTAATTAATAGGTATTTAATTATTATTCTAATATTTAAGATTTTAAAATAAATTGATAACTATTAAATCTTTACTTATTCGTAAAATGTAATAACACTTATATGTAGTTTTTAAAAATTTTGCTCTTTAAAATCTTTCCATATTTAAATAAATCGTGTTTGACGAATGTAAATTTTTGACAAGTATAATTTATAAATTGTGTTTGTCAAATGCGATAATAAATCGTATTTGATAAATATGATTTATAAACTGTGTTCGTCCAATTCGATTATAAATCGTGTTCGGTAAATGCGATGTATAATCATGTTCAGAGAATATGATGTATAAATCAAGTTCGGTGAATGTAATATAAATTGCGACCAGTAAATGCGATTTCTAAATCGCATTCGGTGAATACGATCTATAAATCGTGTTCAGCGAATACGATTTATATATCATGTTGAGGAATATATATTAAAAGTTCTATCGTTTAAGACTTTAAAATCTATTACCAATTTTATTAACTTATAAATAAAAAAATCTTCACTAGACTAACTAATTCAATTTTTTAACTTACGATAAGAAAAAATAAATTAAAGAGTGTAACTTCGTTTTGCATTAATATGTTGAATTCCTTATTATTATTATTATTTTTTAAAGTTATATAATCGAAGAAAGAAATAAAATATAGAAATACAACATACTTTAGGTTGTTTCAATTAATCAAGTATTTTTGTTATTCACTCTCTTTAGTTAAATCTACACTATTTCTTCCATTTCAATTTGTGTGAAGGTGTTTGATTTTACACATAGATTAAGAGAAAGAAAAAGATTAGACTTAAATTATCTCATATGGAGTAAAATGAAATGCTTAAAATTAAGTTATTACTAAATATTTAAATTATAAAACCTGTAGCAAAATGTCGTTTATTTTTTACCCTTTTAAGATAGAGTTCACAATCAATAAAATAGTCATTTCATTATTTTTTTAATATTTAAAATTTTAAAATTAATTAAAATTATATTTTAAATATTCCTTATTTGAAATATATACACAATTTTAATATTTAAAAATTTAAAAACGATCAAAATTTTATCTTTTAAAAATAATTACAACAATAAAATTGTACTTATAATGCAGAGCAATCTTATGTTTAGGACTTTTGAAAATACAATTTTAAAAAGGATAGTGCACAAAAATATTTTGCGTTAACAGGGTCCAAAAAAGAGTCGCATCTCAAAAAGTGTATTATAGACAATTTACCCTAATTGCAAGCATTAGTGGTTGTTTTTACTAATTTTGACGAGTCTTTCTTAGTTTAATGGTATAACAATTACTTAAAGATGCAAATAAAATAATGTGTTTGTGATATGATATCAATTTATTAGTGCCAAAACAAGTCAGTAATAAATTACAATACGATTTTGTAAGTGCTAATTGTTTAAACAAATAACTTATATTATATGTTCTAATATACTATACAACTTTGTATTCAATCCATCTTCATAATGATTATATTAAATGTCAATCCATTAACAGTATATAGTAATGCAAATTTTGTAACAATATAACGTAAAATATACATATAATGCATGCATTTAAGTGCTCGTGTAAAAACGAATAACTTTTTTTATTTTGTAGAAATGCTGATTCTAAAACGCTTTTGTTCAACGAAGCAAATATTAGAACAAATTGAAGGAAAAATAATTGGATTGAATCAAACTCTTAAATATGATCATTTATCAACTTAAAATTTATAATTTTCTTTCTAAATTCTTATATTGTTACACAAACACATTTTTTAAATATTTAATTATCCTATTTTTAAAAATCTGTTCTTATTAATATGAGGGACACACGTAAGACATGTACACTAAGATTAGTAGTATATTAAAAACATGAAGATCTTTAGAAATGTTGATTGAACTTTTTGTCCTTCGTTAAAACAATTTACAATAAACAAAATTGTCATTTACTATTTTCCTTTAATAATTGATATTTAATAATTATCCTAATATTTAGGATTTTGGAATTTATTAAAGTTATAGCTATTAAATCTTTACTTATTTATAAAAGGTAAGAACTCCTAATATTTGGGATTTTAAAATTGACTAAAATTTTGCTTCTAAAAATCTTTTCTTATTTAAACTATATTAAAAGTACTAACATTTAAGACTTTAAAATTAATTACAATTCTATTAACTTATAGCAATTCTTTATTTATTGAACTAACTAATTTTCCATCACAAATTTTCAACTCACGCTATGAGAAAATAAATTAAAGAGTGTAATTTTATGATACATTAATACATCGAATTCCTTCTTCTTCCTCTTCTTCTTCTTATTCTTCTTCTTTTAATTATAAAATTAAAAAAAAAATCCACAACATATTTTAAGTTGTTTCAATTAATAGAGTGCTCTTGTTCTTCATTTTCTTTAGTTAAATCTACACTATTTTTTTCATTTCAATTTATGTGAAAATATTTGACTAGATACATAGATTAAGAGCCCGTTTGATCATGCGAGATGAAATCGTGATATAAAATTATATGAGATGAAGTTGAATTTTTGCTTGGACATGCAATATGAAGTTGTTAATTTGTATTTTTCTCTCATGAATATAAAACCCCATAAGTTGTGAAAACTATCAATTTTTTCTTCAATTTTTATACAATCTTACCAAATAAGTAAAAGTTCGTAACAAAGTATAATACACTATCACAAAGCTATTTAAAAAAAATGTAATATTTATTGATCGAACTTTAGTTCAATAAAAAATAAAATTGAACATGAGTTGTAGTGTACTATTGTTTGATGCAATCCTCCCACATAGTACATACAATCTCCTCATGTTGAGCATGCGTTTCTTGATCAAATGACTAAGAAGACGAATCAACAATGTTACTTTGAGCCTTTTAATAGTATATATAAAATGGTGAATTTTTTTCCACAAAATATAAACTTGTGAGTCAAATTTTATATTTTAAAAAGCTCATCTCATGATTTGAAATTTCAAATCAAGATTTTTTTAAAATTTGAGATTTCATCTCATGATTTCAAATCATGAGATGAAATCGCATGTTCATACACTAATTTGATCTCGTAACTTCAAATCACGAGATGAAATTACATGTCCGAATGCCTACTAAGAAAGAGAGAAATAATTGAGCTGAAATCATCTCATAAATGACAAACTAAAAAGTTTAAAATTAAGTTATTACTAAATATTTAAAGTACAAAATCTCAAGAAAAATATTATTCACCTTTTTACCCTTTTAAAAATAGAGTCCACATTTGACAAAATAGTTATTTAATTATTTTTTTAGCATTTAAGATTTTAAATTAACTAAATTTTATGTACTAAATCCTTATTTGAAATATATAAAAAATATTAATAGTTAGAGATTTAAAAGCGATTAAGATTTTATAATTTAAGAAATAACTACACGTTGAATAAAATTATATTTATAATGCAAATTAATCTTATCTTTAGGATTTTTGAAAATACAATTTAAAAAAAGGACAGTCCGGTGCACAAAGCATCCCGCATTAACAGGGTTCGAAGAAGGATCGCACGCTAAGGAGTGTGACGTAGATAGACTACCCTAATGCAAACATTAATGATTGTTTCCACTATTTATGATGAGTCTTTCTTAGTTTAAACGATCAATTACAAATAAATAAATGCATTTATAATATGATATCAATTTGTTTTTGCCAAAACAAGCTAGAAGGGCAGTGCAAATTAACGGTTAAATCAATAACCCGAATGATAATCAGGTTATTAGATTAATAATTCGGGTTATTAGTTTAACGATTTAATTATTGGTTGATTATCCCAATTTATTGCGTTATTGATTCGATTGTTGGTTTAGCCACTTTTTTTAACAGGTGAACCGATAACAATTTATTAAATTATAATTTTAGCCTTCAATATAAAATGTTATAGCAAGAAGATGAATTGGGTGTCAATGACAAGTGAAGGTGATGCTATTCAAATCTAAATTAAAATTGATTGCTTTAGTTGGGTTAATTCTATATAGTCTTTCTTTTTTCACCTACTTTTTTCTAGCTAAACATACTCATGACTTATTAGCCAGTAATAACTCACAATATGATTTCGTAGTGCTAAATATCTAAACTAATAAGTTATGTTACATATTTTATTCCACTATACAACTTTGTATTACAATGCGTCTTCGTAATGCTAATATTTATATTAAATGTTAATATGTTAATAATGTAGTAATAAAAATTTTGTAATAATTAACATGAAATATACATATATACATGCATTTAAGTTCTATTATAAAAGCAAATGATTCTTTTACCTTTTAACCAAACATTATTTTTACGACGTTTTTATTCATTTGAATAAGTATTAGAACAAACCGAAGAAAAAACTGCTAAACCGGATCAAACTCTTAAATGTAATCATATATCAATTTGAAATTAATATTTTTTTAAAAAAAATTCTTGTATTATTATATAAATACATCTTTTAATTATTATTTATGCTATATTTTAAAATTTTATTCTTATAATATAAGAGACACACGCGAAACACATACACTGAAATTAATTTCACCCCGATTCACCTTGCTTCAGATCGAGAGTGCATAAAGTGCCATCGGTGATAAAGATTGATAGTTTGTTTGGCCAAATTTCTCAAATCAACTTATTTTGAGAAGTGCTTTTTTAAAAAGTGTTTATAAAAAAAGTACTTTTTGTGGGAAGCAGTTTGTGTTTGACCAATAAATTTAAAAAGCACTTTTGAGTATCAATTAGTATTTGACCAACCTTTTGAAAACTGCTTCTAAGTATATTTTTCAGAAAAGTGCTTTCAAATAAGTGCTTTTGGGGAGAAGCTACTTTTTTTAGCTTCTTAAAACAACTCTTGCTACTCCCTAAAAGTACTTAATTTCTTCCAGAAGCTTGGCCAAACACCTCAATTTTTAAAATAAATATTTTTCAGGAAAAATAAGCACTTCTGACCTCTCAGAAGCTTAGCCAAACAGGCTATGAATCCAACCGATAACCAATAATGATTGCTAACTTTCGCCACGATAAAATGTATGCTCATTAAGATGTATTTTTTTAATTTTAAAATATGTCGTATTTTTATTATTTTATTTTAATAACTTAAAAAATATTAGCGATGTTTTTATAATATTTATCTTATTTAATAAAGAGAATTTTATATAATCAAAAAACAACTAAAGAACTATATTATTTCTAAGGTATTTATTAAGAATAAGGTAATAAAAATATATTTTATTTTTTAAGAATAATTAATTTTTTTAATGGGTCTAAATTTAAAATATCACTTATTTTAAAATAAAGAAGGTAAATTTTTTATTCTCAGTGTAGATGGGTGTGAGTGATCCTTTTAGCTGATTTTTAGATTAATTTTCAAGATAAATTGCGTAGGCCATAGGAGCCGTCTTAGCTCAGCGGTAGAGCGCGTGGCTTTTAACCACGTGGTCGTGGGTTCGATCCCCACAGACGGCGGATGCTGCTATATTTTTCACCCAGTGATAGTATTTATTATTTTTAATGCAAAAATAATAACATACCCAATATAATTCATACGTATGAATTTCATTCGTTCTTTTGTCTAATAGGAATAGGAGCAAGTCCCAATTTAAGTAAAATTGGCACAAATTTGAAAGATAGGATATGCATTTAGCCTATCAAATGAAGTTGCCAAACAGGTGGCTAAAAATTGTCATACCAAGGACAACCTTGGATCCCAACTGTTAGACATCTCTTGCTATTGTGTGTGTATATATATAATAATAATAGACGTTTCGATCGTACTCTGAACACATGATTTTTATTCCACTAGGGAATTAAACAATCAGTATATGTACAGTTTATATAAGTCAATGAACCCCACTCGGGGAAATGTCTACAAAGTCCAAAATGTCAAACTTGAGAGCAGACAGTTAATACTGTCCACTTATTTAACAGGTATAGCTATCGTCAGACTACAGAACGAGTCCTCCAACTTTTTTGCCGTTGGATATATGTTAAACATATACAAGATATCAGTATAACCCCACAAGTGAAAGACTGAAGGAGTATGGTATACACAGATCTTCCCTCTATCTTTCTGGAGTAGAGATACTGTTTTCCACAAATCCTCATATTAGAATGACGGTAACCAAACTGATGATAGACTAAAAATTCAACCTCCTTGTGCCATCTTAAAACAGAACTAACAAAAATTGGAAATACCATGTAAGCAAGACACAACATTATTGCAGCAGCAGCCAAATAGCATCATAAGGAATAAATGGATTCCAAAAGTTGCAACAGAATTAAGGAAAAACATACAGAGTCAAAGAAAGAACACTCCAGTAACAATTGTTGATTCGTACCAGCCCCAAATGCTACTTATGGTATGAGTTCCACACGCAAACATCACAAAATAGGATCAAAACCACATAATGTCTACAGGTTGACAAACCTTTAAAATAGAGTTTAACAACAGAACGATATCATATCTTAGCTGGGCTCCTGTCCCAACAAATATTAACATTTCTCTTCGACAAAGTAAAGAGAACATCCAATGCTGTATTAGAGAAGTTTATTTAGTTCGCGCGGCTTTTGAAAACATCCAGACCCATCTCAGTTGGATCAGTTGCTTGCAGCTCAATCTGAATCCCATCCAGTTCCCTCTTAAATCTATCCTTGGAACTAGCATAGATCATTTTGCTTCTCACCTTAGAGGTGTCAGGAGACCTATGCAAAACACAGAACATAAACAAATATGAATAGTTAGTGAGCACACTCCAAAGACAAGCAATGGAAGTATATATTTTTTGGGATAACTACAGGCAATAAAAGTTTAATAATGAAGCTAATCATTCAACAATACCATGCAATAAAGAAAATCCTGCTCTTTGGGACACTCTCCTTTGTCAGAAAGTCAAAATCATAGACTGCATAACGACACTCATCTGCAGGCAGGTGTGTACAGAAGTCCTCATAACTTTCAGCTGGCTCACCAAGCTTTTCCACAATGACCTGCTTTTGCTTTTCCTCGATCTTGAATACTATGAAGCGGAAAGCCCTTTTAGTTTTCAACTCCAAAAATTTCAGTTTGCAATCGTCGTGCACAGCCATGCCTGATGCAGAGTTAGCCTGCGAAGAAAATCCTAGGTGAATAAAGTTTCTTCATAACATTACAACAAACTAGAAGCAAATTATTCTATAGATACTTGTACACATATATTAGTTAAAACAAACAACCAATACATGTGAATGACAGCACCTACATCAAAGCATAGCAGGTTGACAACCAATATTACAGTTTAACTATGATTAATATTCTGAATACTATAATGGCTTGAATAAAGTAGATAGATATAATGGATTCATTTAGTTGATCCCACTTGGTTTAGTGTTGGCATTGATTGATTTACCCAATATCACAGAAGATGTTTCACACCTTTTTGTTCCTGAAACTGACAACAATGAATTAAAAAGAGAAAAGGAGGTAAGTGAAAAAGTAAAATGCACAAGAGATTTAATGTCAAAGACTTTAAACGAACAAGAATATACACTCTTCTTTTCTTGGTAAGAAAATACACATTTAATTTCTACTCATATCTGATAAATGAATATGCAATAGCCATGTGAACCATCAGACCTTGAAGCTACTTTTCTCAAAAACCAATGCTGCCGCAAGAGGATGATTTCCAAGTTTGCAATAAAAAAGTCATAATATCTGAGGAAATTATCAAGTGGACTTGATCCAAGGTTAGCTGGAAAATTGTCTGCTTTATAACTAAAATCACTTACCAGCTACAATGAACTCCTTCATTTGTTAAGGGCACTAAATACAGTTCGGTCTCAGCTTTAGAGGGAAGACTGGCATGGAGAACAGATGCCACATACAGCTCGGAAATGAAACATAAACTATAAATTGAGTACAGGAAATTTTAACTAGTCGTTCTTAAGTTGAATACCACAGGTTGACCAAAATTTAAAATGAAGGCACTGGTTACCCGCTTTGAGATAACAGTAAATCGCAAATCTGACAAAAGTTACTGTGAATTAGAGAATTCTAAGATGGTTTTACAACACAAATCACAAACCAAACCATTACCCAAATTCAACTTTTGCAAATAATTCTCTGTTTCAAAAGGAATGCATCCATGATAAACACATTTTATTGATCTTAATAAGCACATCAAACCTGTGTAGCTGCAGCAAGAGAATATCTTACTCTCTACCTCTGCCTATTAGCTGGTAAAACCCAGAATGTCACACTTATAATTAGCTTAGTATTTCATGTTGAACCAAAATAAGAAGTTGGAATTCTCTGAAAATGCTCCGCCTAAACTACGTATATGCAGAAATAATTAAGAATTCAGGGGATCTAAAGTAAATAAATTACCCCAGCAATCAGCATAAACTAGAGGCAGCTTGCCATTGAACCGACGGTCTTTTTTTAGGCAATGGATTTTGAATAATTAAGTTCAAGGGAATAAAAATCAAAGCTGGTAATACAATAACCCTCTAAGTTGACCAAGTATTACAAGATGCAGCTTTAGGAATTTAAGTTAGATGCCTAGTAACACTGCAACCACAGCATTTTCCGAGACAATGAATTTCGAGTTAGTAAACATATATGCTCTAGGAAAAATCTCAACTCTGTATGTATAGACACATACTTCTGAAGAAGTTCAACTCCATATATACACAACACATACATAGGCATCACGTGTGCCCTTCCATCCGAACAACCCGGATTAATTGCCATTTTAAACAAAAAGACCTCAACAACCAAATGCTCATGGATCAAACCAGTAAAACAGACTCAAATCCCGTGGATTGAATTACAGCAAATCCGATCCATCATCATTAAACCAGAACCTAGGGTTTTCTCCACGCAAAGTACATAGATGCACAGATCAAAAGGTCAAAAGAAAGATCAGTGCACAAATAAAGCATAGAATAAGGCACAGACTAACTTAAAAAACAAAAACACCACAGCCAGTAGATATAATCAATGATTCTTCTAGTTCTGAGTTGAATTACTACTAGGTTAGAGCACAAAATGAAAATCAAAAAAGCGAAAATCAACAAAAAGTAAGACTTGCCATGGTGAATCCGAGAAGATCGAAAGGATCTGAGCAGATATTTTTGTGCTTTTTTGAGAGAACGTTGAGACTAGAGAAGACTCGAGAGATAACAAAGGCAATTTGTCTGAGAATCCCGAATTCAACCCTTGGTATTCGGTAGCTACCACCCACCCCTACTTTTACCCCATGACCCTACTAAATATCATGATGGCGGTCATACTTTGAAGCAACAGATGGTCGTGCCAATAATAAGACGCCACGTGCTGAATTTAATTGACTGGAATACCCCTTTTAGACTCGTATCGCTATGGAGTTGCTTGTCCAAATTGAGTTCAAAAATAAGAAGGGGAAAATGGTCAAAAATATTTCGGCATCAATTCAATAGGTCAACTTTATAATTTGTTCTCATTATACCTAAATTTGTAAGGGTGGTACGACTCTCAAGGTTGTCGGATGTGTTTTGAGAGAGTTTTTGAGATTTGGAACTTAGAAAATTTCAATAAAGTCAATATTTAGGGATAACGAGGTCAATTTCGAGTTTTGACGATTCCACTAGGTTAGGAGGGTGATTTGTGACTTAGTCGGATGGTTTGCAAGGGTCCAAAGACACTTGAGAGTGATTTAGACCCTTGGATGAAATTCTAGCTTTTCTTAAATTTGGAGTTGATCACGATTAATATTTGGTCAAGACGATCTCGGAATTACAATTTGATGATTCCAACAAGTTCGTAATGTGTTTTATGATTGATTTGCATTATTGATTTATGTCTGAGAGATATCAGATGAGTTTCGAGTGTTGAAACAAACTTTTAATCATAGTAGAATTTTTGTTTGTCATTTGGTGCGGGTGTTATAGACACACAAGGCGCACAATCACGCTAGAGAGAGTTGGCAGGTAAGTGTCATCGATGCAGCAAGCGCACAATCTGCATGTAGAAGGGCCAAGAATGGGCGCAGTCAGCATGTTAGTACACAATCACGCAAGGGGGCAGGGAAATGGGCCTGCGCGTAGGGGGCTGAAAACTGGGCCAGCCCTATCGCGCTAATCGCACAGCGTGAGCACGATCACATTGGTACACCGCAAACATGTCTAGCGAGCTACAACAATTAAACAATGATTTTTCTGTGATCTTTGACTTTATTTAACAATTTTTGGACTTCTAGAGCTTGGATTGAGGCGATTTCTTCGTTTTCGAAAGACGGTAAGTCTCTAACTTCAGTTTTTGTAATTCCCTGCTATTTTGTCTTGGATTTTGAGTTTTAATTTGTGTTTGGGGATGATGAATTGGGGGATTTTACCGTAAGTTTCAAAATTGAAATTTTGATGATTTGAGAGTCCTTTAAGGCTCGATTTTGGCGTATAAGTTTTTTTACATCATGGGTAGACCAACTGTGAAAGAAATTCCATATTCGCCCTAGCAGCTCGGGATTGACTTTTTGACTTAATTTTTTATCCGGACTTTTATATTGCAATATGGGTACCGATAGACTTGTATTTACTTGTAGAACGTGATTTTGATAGATCAAGAGCTTTTCAGTGTGGCTCGTAAAGGAAAAGTAGTGTTGTGAGGGTTCATGGTATGTTTGCTCGGCCTTCGAGATAGGTTATGACTTACTCATCTCAGACTTAGCTTGGGTGATAATTTATCGTGTAAAGTATTTTATGGGTTGGGCTATTGGGTTGAAGTACTTGAAGTATTTATTGTGATTGTGGAATTCGAGATTGGTATTTAGTTGATAGATGATTATGACTTGTAATTGTATTCTTGTTGGGTTTCACTCAGTTCCTGACATCTTATTGTATATGAGGGGTTATTTTGCTAAGATGGACATTGTATTGAGAGCAATCTGTTTAAATTGACGAAAAGTGGCATAAGGGCACGAGTTTGAAAGTAAATATATTGTTGAGGAGGCTTATAGCTTATGGTAATTGCGGTGAAAAGACATTCATATATATATCATATTACTATATAAGGGGAAGCTAAAAAGTAAAAAGTAAAAAGTTAAAATACTAAAATACCCTCCAAATATTGAAAGACTGATATATCCTTCAAATAATAATTAATAAATATAAATTATAAATAATAAATAAGTGAAAAGTTAAAATATTAAAATACCCTTTAAATATTGAAAGACTAATATACCATTCAAATAATAATAAATAAATATAAATAATAAATAATAAATAAATAACAATAATAATAATAACTAATCATATTATTACTATATCTATCATACTATTCTAAAAGTGGAAAGACCCTAAGTTGAAAAATTGAATTACCAAAATATCCCACTAAATATTGAACAACCATTTTACCCTTTACTTAAACACTAATTCTATTAATAATTTTGTATATAAAAAAAAGTTAACTTTGAATGAATTCAAATGACAAATATCTAAAAAAAATAATATCATTAATTAAATATATTCATTGAGGAGCGGGGCTAAAAGTTGATTTACAAAAATATTTTTTTAAAATTAAGTAATATTTATGTCTTATTTAAAATAAAAGAAAATTCCATCCGTCAAATAATTAGTTTCAATTACATTGAATTGGATAATGTGAATAATTGTTTCATCTTCCATAATTATTGCAGGTTATTAGATGTTACACTCAAAAGGTGAATAATTTGAGAAATTACATTAAGTGATTTTTTAATTAGCATTAAATCAAATTCATCTTGAATTATAAATTATATAAGAAGACTTATTATTCACTGTTATATATTAGAAAATTACGTGAGGAAAAAGCAAAGGGAGAGGAAGAAAAGAGAAAAAAGATTGAGCATAAGTGAAGAACCAAAGAAGAACATTTCATCATACATATAATACCGTATATACTAGGACTTCTATAATTCTCTCCTTTCTCTGAGCTATAACACACATGGAAATTGTGTAATAGTTGTACTTCATGCAAGAATACCGTTGATTGGATGTAGTCTCTTTCAAGATTCAAAAACTGTCGGTAGCAGAATCCTTGTACAACTAAAACTCTTATAGCCTTTTCTATTAGTTTACTCAATTTTTGTGTAGATATGAACAATATAGTTGAACATTTCTATTAAAAAAAAGTTCTAAATTGTATTTTTTTGTTTCTCAAAGTAATCTTAATAAAGTTATTCCTTCAATTTTTTTTTTTATATTTTCCTTACATCCAAAGTTTTAGCATTATATTTGTTTCATTTTAATTTGAATTGGTTCTTTTAGAAGATTTTAATCAATGTAATATTAATCACCATGGTTTTAAGTGGTCGAAATTGGTCATATGAGATCATAAATAGTGCTCAATTCGATCTTATATTAAAGATTTAATCTCCAAAAATAAAAAACAAAAAATAAATATATAGTATAATAGATATGGAGTACACGCGTAAAGTGCATTCCCAAAAACTAGTGTGCGCGTGTGTGTGTATGTGTGTGCGCGCACACGTATGTTGCATTTGAAATTTATCTTATCAATGTGATCATGTCTGCATATCGTTCTCATGGATCACAAGATTGATATTATGCAAATAACGTTTTTGAAAGAAAATACTTTTGTTCATCGAGGATTGGCTACAAATGATTTTTACTAGTTTTTGGTAAGTCCTGGCTCGAGTCCAGGTAGGGTATATGGAGCTCGCAAGTTTTCCATGAGTTTATACCCTTCATCGTATTCTATAGAGGGGTATATACCGGTAGGATCATTGGACATTGTATTAGATTATACTTCATATTATCATTTTGCTTTACATTGCTTTCTATAGACTGTCTTTGTTTAATTGTTGGGTTGTTCTTCTGAGTGCAGGGATCAGTTTTAGCATTTTTTAATAATATAGTTATTGCTCTTGCTCGGTCTCCTATAATGCCTACTGAATACATATGTTGTTGTACTCATACCACTCTTACTGCATCTTTTTGATGCAGGTTCGAATGCTAGCAGACATAGTTGATTTTTTGTCTGAGACGATACTTTTTTAGGAGCTTTGGTGAGCTCCTTGACGTTAAGAGAGATGTCAGACTCCCTCTATATTTACTATTTTAGACAAAGTTATAGTTTTGAGACAAGTATATTCAGTTAGATGATCTTGTACTGGTGACACTAGGTTTTGAGATTTATTTTACTTCTGTACTTCAAGTCCTTAATATGAAAGATCGGGCTTTAAGACTTCTTTAATTTCTTATGTGATTCTATGCTTATAGCAGTGTTAGGTGAAGGGATGATTTAACTACCGAGGGGTAAGGGTAGGTTCCATCACGACTGTGGATTTTGGGTCATGATAACTTGATATCAGAGTTTTAGGTTTACCAGTCTCACGAGTACAAGAGCAAGTGTTTAGTAGAGTCTTGCGGATTGCTACAATAACGTTCAATCGTTCATATCTATCTTCGAGAGGTTATATGACATTTTAAGAAAATTTTATTTCTTTGATTCCTTATCACGCGCAAGCGAATATTCTTTTAGTTCTAAATTTTTGTATTGTTCTTTCATAGATGGTCATGCTAGAGCAGTGTCCCCTAAGCGAGAGATTGAGATTGAGGATGAGGCTTATCAGCCCGAGGATATAGGGCCAGCCCAGGCACCACCGAATTTCACAGCTACATTGGTATTGCAGGATACTATGACTCATATCTTGAGTTTCCTGGAAGGTATGTCACAAATGGGGATTTTACCCGTCACTTTAGATGGTTCACATGGTAGAGTTAGGACTCATACTTAAATCAGGTACCAGTGCAGGGTTTTCAAACTCTTGGGTCGTAGCTAGCTACTATTATGACTCCGCACCTACATCATAAAATGCAACGCTCTTGTCACGCCCCGCCCTAGGGGGTATGACTGGCACCTGGTGCCCTAGTAGGACCTGGACTGCTAACTGGTGAGCCTAGGCACATCTGATGCCTGACTAGCTCTATCTCAGGTTTCTGGAAACAAAGAACCATATAACGACTGTAAACATAGCCTCCGGCCAACTGGGCCTATAGCCACCTGTGCCTGTAATAACAGCTAACCAGAAACATACTCATAACAAGGAACCTATAAGGGGCGACAAGGCCACCATGTTGTCTAGTCATCTGAGACTCAACAAAGGGAATACTGAACAGCTACGTGACCGGCAAGGTCACCACTACTATCAAACTATGGCCTCACGCGGCCAACATAAAAACAGAGATACTAAACAGCTATACAACTGCACGGCCTCACACGACCGGCTCAACTGACCACAGGGAGATAATATATACAATCTGCAAGCCTCTATGAGTAACAATAGAAATGATCGGGACAGGGCCCCGACCTACCCAAACTGTACGTTAAAAGGAAAAGAGCTACGCCTCTGGATATCAGACTCCGGATGACAGGAGCCGATGACTTAATAGCTGACTGGAATCACGAGGGATCGCCTCCTCATCTATGAGTACCTGCAGGCAAGTAATGCAGCGCCCCACTGGGCGTCAGTACCACTGGTACTGAGTATGCAAAACAACTGAAATAATACAACTGAAAATAGCTGAATATAGATAGCATAACTAGCATTTCTGTATAGCAGGAGATAGCTGAATCTGAAGAAGCTGATATGAACTAAATCAAGCTTTCTGTACTGATAAGGCAGAGGCGTACCTGTAGACGCGACGGCCTGCTGTCTAGTAGCTAGTATATAGCACATAAATAGATATACAAGTAGCAAGCAAGAGCCAATACCAACCCCCATAAGCCGGACGACGCCAAGCAAGCAAACAATCTATATACCCCTACCCGGGTCAAAACCAGCCAAAAATAAGTCACTCCACTCATCTGCTCACTAGGAGCTCCTCTACCAGCCCCCTGGGTCTCCGGCTCGGGCCATAGCCTCCGATATAAATAACCGTGTCTGAGTCTGGAGGACTCCTGTACAGTATCTGTAACAGATAGGATCTGTTTCCCTGGACACAAACTCAACAGGGCTATCTGAAACAGAGACTGTACCTGTTCCCTGGAACTACTCAACAGGGAATATCTGTACTGGACAGTACCCTGGACACAAACTCAACAGGGCTGTCGGTACTGTAGTGCTGATCAGACTGATATGAGGAAAGCTTCATCCCATCTTCGTCCAAGCTGGGGACAATATGCCACCCCTTGGAGTGACGTAAACCCACCCGCTCAGTGGGCGACATGATTACCAACCCAAGGGCGGCGAGGACGCTCAATAAGGTGCCCTCACACCACATCAAGTCTCAACAAACAAATAGCACATATAAATAGCAAGCATGTATAACTGGAAAAGACTATCTGAATTATGATGTCTTATTCTGATCTCTTTCTGTACTATACTGATTCTTTACTGATTACCGTAATCTTTATTTATCTGTTTGGCTAATCTGTAGCCAGGATACTATCTGTCTGAATGGCTAATTTGTAGTCATAAGACTGTCTGAATGGCTAGCCTATAGCCATAATACTGACTGTCTATCTGATTTTACTTTACTAACTTTATTCTGAGAATCTGTATCTTTTTATTCTACAACATGCTTGCTAATCATACAATAGACTATTCTGAATCTGGAATGCTAACTCGCCCTTTGGCGCATGCTTTACTAATTTTTGGAATGAGTACGATATGGCAACGCAGACCAGATTTACTAAACTTACTCAATACTCAACATTCAACTCTGAGAACTCAAATACGGAGTTTACTATGATTTATACGGCTAAAGCTGCTAACTTGCCGAAGAAACTACTTCACATACCTTAACCTCGAGTTATCCGACTGTCGGACGAAGCTCGGCCAGTACTCCAGCTATTTCTCCCAACCGAATTCATATACACGTCAATTAGTACTAAATACAACACTATTCTGAAGGACGATGTCACTTTCGATATAATTATAGCCTAAACTTAGGATTATCGAAAGACGGTCAAAAACTTGCTATTTTTCGGAGGTCCAGAAGGGAGAAGTATTCACTTTACGGCTAGGAGCACATAGACACTAGTTTGGAGCAATTCTACTTACCTTAGTCCGGTAGCTCGACGATTTTTCGGCTGTATTTCGCGAAACAAAATCCGTAGGAATGCTCCCTACTGCTAAATACCTTGGTACCTGAGGTTAATTTAGTTTGGACTACGTTTGACAGCGTAATTGAATGATAATATCTTCACCCTCTTCGTCTCTCTCTGTTTGCTGCGAATTCTCTGAAAATTATAATGAATGAACTGATTTAAAATCGAAGTGGGGCTTATATATAATAGACACTATAAATCGCATTCAGGGAATGCGATTTATAAGTCGCGTTCCTGGAATGCGATTTATAAGTCGCGTTCCTGGAATGCGATTTGTAGTCGCATTTTGCCTTGCGGCGCGCCGACTTGGCGCTTGTCCGATCTTTCCCCGGGCCCTTTTCTAGCATATATGGCTTTCAAATACTCTTAACCAACACGCGAATAGGCATCTATATGCCGGAAATCTTGCAGGGTGTAACGACTCTTGATAAAAGTCTTGTAAGCACATGTGGAAAAGAACTCATGTGTAATATGACATAGAATGAAACATAATAAATACATAAAATTAAAGGACAATCAACGTAACATAAATAAGGCATGAAAAATAATTAGAGGACTCAATCATTAGGTTAACCATATTGATTGCATAATTTATCATAAGTTAGTTCACGATAAAAATTTCTTAGTTTAACTGACATATTCACCATGTGAGCATATGAAGTCTGATCTCTGCCTAATCAACTAAGTCATCACTTACCTTGATGGGGTATGAGATATACATATTATAATCTAGCATTTGGATCCATATCATATCCACAAGGGGATAACATAAAGGAATCACTAAAAGTATGGTATGACTCTTATCCTATGTTGGCATACATAATTTTGAGTGATTGTCATAAGACTCATGCATTCTCGATTGAAAGAAATACTCCCAACATTTACATGATCAAAATTATCTCAAGAGATTATAATCATAGGCCGTTTTATCATCATGTGCATCATATTGCAAAAACATAAAGTTCATCTTTTTTGAAGAAAAACATAAATCATAGTTTTATAATTTTTATAGTGAAAGCCATGGAATTCATAGAATAAGATTGTCAATAGAATATAGAAATATCATAAAGGATTCATGAGGTTCATAATGAATTAACATGAGAAAGACGTACGTTTTCATAATTTAACCCTAATTCTGTCATTGAGGAGGAGTCCTGATTTTTCAAAGAAACATAAGTGGGGAAAAACAACACTGTTCCTGTATGAAGAGACTAGACTTACACATATTAATCACTCCAAAATAATTGAAGAAAAACTCTAACTTTGAAGAAGAACTCTAAAAATCCATTCTTGAACCTTTAGAAGAATTTTCTTGAAAACCTTAAAGATTATTGTATAGTCTCATTAAGAATCCATATATGAATATAGAAACACTCGAAAATACTTATGAATATATGAAGGAACTTACCTTGGTATGGGAGATGAGTAGAGAAGAGAGAATTAATCTAGGACATGTGGGAGTGAAAAATTGAATGAAAATTCAAGAAAGACGAGTATTTATAGAATCCTGTCGGCTCAATTTGTGGTCCGAATATCCGATCTGTGATCCGCATTTCCATTTTGTGATCCGCATTTCCATTTTGTGATCCGCATTCTTGTTGCAGGAATTGACAGTTTATCTTCAATAAAATTTTTAGTTTATTTCAAATGTATTCTGCAGCGAGTTCAATATTCTACGCTCCTGTTCTGTGACCCGCAGTTCCATCGCATAACTTGACAGTTTGCTGAGAGTTTTGATAGATTTTAGATTTATCTTGAGACTAATCTACGATCGATATGCTCCCCGCATTCCCTTAATATGACCCACATATTGGTCTGTAGTGCTAGTGCTCGAGCCTTTCTCAATTCTTCTCAACTCCAACTCTTTTGTATACAAAGTACATACTTAGACATCGACTTTAACGAATATTTAACAACGGTCAAATCGAATCACATGGATTGCAATGATTCAAATCTAACTCCAATTTTTAGAGTGTTACGTTATCTCACCCTTGGAACATTGTCCTTTAATATTAGGTAAAGGGATGATTTAGAGCTTAAGCTAGCCTATTCCTTTTCACTTACTTCTCAATTCCTTTGGAACTTTAAAATTTGACTAACTTTGGGATTTGCTAAAAATTTCGTCAGAGATTTCTTTCGAAATAGAACTATCCCAAATTTCTCAAACTTTTACTAGCTAACCAAAAATATTAACAAAAGCCTCACAAGGTATCACAACACGCAGAATCATAAGAAAATTCATAATAAACATGGACATGGCCCTCTTGGACTTTCATTACATGAAAAAGGGAATTCTCTCAAAATTTATCTTTCTTTTTAATCTTCATGATCATTAACATCGTTATCGTAAGAAAATTTAATAAGATTTAGAGACAAAGAAAACATAGACACGAATCATATGATTTATTAGGATTTAACATAGACAAAACATGAGTACATTGATCATGAATAGCATAACGCGGGAAGTGAATTCAATAGAACACAGAGCAAGGATAAGACCTTTACCTTAGACATTTTGTTCTCGTTCAAGAAACAAATAAAAGTATATCAATTTCGTATCTTTTTTTGGCTTCCCACTTTGCCTATTCAACATATTGATTTCTCTATAACACTTTCATGGATGCTTCTTCTTTTGTCCCCAATTTGCAAACTTGATGATCAAGGATAGCCACTTTGATGGGACTGGAACTAACATCTTATCATCATTATTATACGTCAAGACTTATCTAGATGTCTTAACACCTATTTTAGAATATTATTACTTTATGAGCAAATTTGAGGCATATAATATATAGAATTTTGTTCTAGAATATCTTCAATTTATTATAACAAGCCTATAAAAATATCATAACTTTTGGTAATCCGAATAAATGAATTTAGTCATACCGAGATTTGAAAAATATTATTACTTTCTGGTGCTCACATATCTTTTTTAAATCTACTGAAAATCAAGTAAATTTATCTTTATTATTCACTTTAAAATCTTTTTACGATATTTCTCTTTATGAAAAAAATTAATACCTTTAAAATCTTGAAAACGTGAATCCAAAAAAACATACATATATCAATTAGAATATTCCAACTATTCATGAACTGTTCAAACTTGACATGTAAATGTTATGACATAATCAGAATACATAAAAAATAAATGATTATGCAAATATGCATTACACATTCCAAAATATATATTGTATGCTAATATATACATAACACACAAAATAGCGTTAACCTTTGTTTTTTTACCTTCAAGCTTGTATTTCAAATCACATACACATGCATTTATACAAAATGAAGACACAAGAATTGAAACCAAGGCAAACAAGATGTTTGAATTACTTTACGAATTTATCCACAATAGAAATAAGTGATACTACATCACTAGTTGGCTTAGAAGCATGTGATGGACATAAATAATAGTCATAATTATGCATGTTCTTGAAAGAACTTAAATTAAAAACATGATTTTTATAATAATTATCTTTGAGTAAACAATAGTAGATGGGTTTTACCTAATTCAGAGGATTGAAGATTTATAAAATTTACCTACTGTCGACAAGGAAATTTTACCATCTCAAGGGTATCATTTACCTCGTAATGTTTAAAATAAACATGATTTGACCATAGATGCAAGGGCAATCTGTCGCCTCACATCTTAGATGAACACTCGTGAACTCAGTTAAGGGAGAGTTTCGTATTGATAATGTGTTATAAAATAATAATAAAAATATATGATAATTAAAGATAATAATTAAAGAAACTAGGGGGAAAGATATTTTATTGCTCGATGTACATGTGAAGAAGTCATAGAGGTGGAAAAAGATAAGGGTGAATCTAGACATGAGACGTGTCACACTGCAAGTCAAGTGGCTTAACATGTGTCGCTCTAAGTTCGACAGGAAAACGAATAAAATTTTCTTTAAAAATTTCAAAACGAGGTTCTCATAATTTTTAAAAAAATTTTTTTGCTGAACCTCGTTGGACAGCCACCGAGATTCATTAACCTTTTTTTAAAATTAAGGGATGCCGTTGCCTCAGCAACGAGAAATACTAAAATCACTAATTATTAAATTAAAAATATAAGAGAACCCATTCTATCTCATCAGATTCCATTAACCTCAAATAAAATTCAAGATGTTAAATATTCGACGGAACCGACACTGTATTTGCATTGTTGCCAAATAATATGACAGTTGTACCTCGGTTATCGGATGCTCAATCTTTGTAGATATCACTACCCCAGCTCATAAAATTCAGCTCTAATACAATCACACATTTATTTAAAAGAAAAAAGAAGTTAAACATGTTTTTAAATTATATGAAATTGAATAAAAATGTCTTTCGTTAATAATAAGGGCATTGGACTAAACTATTAACAACATAAATATTTATGAATCAAAATATTAATGACAAAAATATTTTTGGACCAAACTATTTACGAAGAATATTTTACTCAATTTTGCATAGTTTAAGGGCAAAATGATAAACTCCATTTGCAATATGTATAAAGATTTTCCCCCCTTTGACCTAAACAATTACAATAATGTACACAAAATTACAATTTATTAGTTGTGTATTTTTGGTGCGGGTACTAGTTGTTGTTTTGATATTGTATTTTCTTTTTGCGTCTGTTTTTTTTTAAAACCGAGGATTTACCGAAAAAAATCTCTCTACCTCTGAGTTAATGATAAGGTCTGTGTATATTCTATCCTCCCAAAAACTCACTTGGTGAGACTACACTGATTTATTGTTGTCGTATAGTTTAAGGGCACTTTGACCCTTTTTCCTATAAAAAATGATGAAATAAGAACTCTTTAATTTTTATAATTTAAATTTTAAAAATAATATTTTTAAATTTCTTACGTGTAAAAATAAAAAAAAGGCATAAAACGAAAAAAATATTATCAAAGCTAAAAAATAATTTCTCTTATATAAAATTCTCTTATAATAATATTCCAATAGCAACCCGCCACGAGGATCTCCTTCATTTTCAAAATTTCCTTCGCTGGTCCAGAGCGCGTGAGCACCGCAAATATCTCCTTCTCCCTCCTTTTCCTCGGTGCCAACAGTTTGTTAACGTGCAAAGGCCAAAGGTAATTCCACTTTCTCTGTCTCCTGAATCTAGAATTTGAAATCAGTGCATAAATTATGATTATTTCTTGTATGTAGTTTGGAGTTGAAGGCAATGGGTGCATTATGTAATTGCAATTGTTTCTTTGCTAGATCTGCTTGTGAACTACTCCAATGCCGCTCCGTTATGTGTATATATGGATGAAATTTGCAGTTCTTTTGCTTAATTGATTTCTGTGATTAATAGGGTTGCAGAGGTGTGTGTGGATATTAATTTAATCGAAAACTTTAGGGGATTTTCTTTTGGTGATCGTGAATTGATTATTCAATGGCCGCACCACCGGCAAGGGCACGAGCAGATTACGATTACCTCATAAAGCTCCTATTGATTGGCGATAGCGGTGAGTGATTTACGATATTTTCCTTTCTACCCTTTGACCTATCACATATTGGTAATTTTTTTGAATTATTCTGATTTTTCTTAATTGGATTAGCCATGTAAAACGTGGATTTTCCCCCATTTTTGACTGTATTGAGGATCAGATTATTAACTTCTGTACGAATCAAGCATTTACATCAAAAGTACAACTCTAAGTTTGTCAGATTTGGTCATTTTGATGCATTCTACTATGTGGTACTTTGCTACATTCTCATGACCATGCAAATGATTAACCTCTAATGGCCTTGCCTGCTATTTAACATACCTTTTATTTTCATGATTTGTCCCTGGGCGTACTTTGCTGCATCAGCTGTTGTGGGTGCTCAGTTGAACTGTCGTAGTTTGGTTATTCTCATTGATTCATTTTGGCAAGCATGTTTGATTTCAGAGCAGAGAGATGACTCACTCTATTAACTTGGACTTAAAATTAGTTTTGATGAAATTGTGGTTTAATTAGCTCAATAGCCAGGAGATAATCCATGTCGCTGCAAATATTCTTCTGTGAAATCATTAGCATACGTGCTTTCTTTGTTGTGTCTGTTAGTAAGTTATACCCTTGATTACGCAATTACATTGAGTTTTAGATGTTCCTTTATGTGAAACTGAAACATGATTTGAACGACGACCTACCAATGTGGCCAAATTTATTTGTATTCACTTCTTTCTACTCCACTCAGAACTGGAGATATTACTTGCTCATCAGGAGTAGATGAAGTATTTTACCACCTTATACAATTAGCAGCAGTAGTAATTTCTAAAAAAAAGAGATTATTACTGCTATCATAAGGGTGGTAACTATTTCATTTACTCCTGATGAGCAGCTTATATCACCAGTTCAGATTAACACTAATAATCTCACTCTGCCCCTCCTCTTTGACAACCGCACAAGAATTAATGTATATGGAGGGGGGCGGGGTTTTTGCTTTCTTGTGGATAATTTCCTTCTAAGCAATGTAGTGAGTCTTCCACACACACTGAGTGCACCATCTTTCTTTTTATAGGGAGATTGGGCCAGGGTATGAGTGATGATAGTTTATTGCTTGGCGTGTAGGTGGGATGTTTACTTTGCATTTTATATTTTTTTCCCTTTTCCCTTGGGAAGCGGGGTGGCGAGGGAAGAAGTTCAAAGCTTACAGCTTAGGTAGGATGATTTTATTTTCTCTATGCAGTTTTCTTGATATCCTTTCCCTCAAAGATTCTTGGAGACGTTTGGAGGTAAAGGGACTTTGAGATTTTTCTTTTCAAGAAACTTTTTGTATGTAAGTTGCTTGAGTGACCTCTTCAACCAAGCAATCTTCTTCACTCACATAATCCTCTCACCAAAAAAACTACAATTATCCAAGTACGTTCTTCATTTGCACAGACTTTTTCCCCATAAATATTTTTCCTACAATAACCTTTTTCAGGAAATTGTCCAGTCTGGACAGGTTTATATTACGTGTTTTCTTCATTGTGATTGGATGCTATATAATGTCTCTGCATTAATTAGCAGCTAAAAATTGCATCTTTGACGTGCACTCTACAGGTGTTGGTAAAAGTTGCCTTCTTTTGCGTTTTTCTGATGGTTCCTTTACCACAAACTTTATCACCACCATTGGGTTAGTTCTCTCCTTCTGAGTCTTATATACTTGGTGTTACTTCTAAAAGTAAATGCTTCTCAAATTTGCATGACTGTTCTTTTTCCTGTCAGGATTGATTTTAAAATACGGACCCTTGAGCTCGAAGGGAAAAGGATCAAACTACAAATCTGGGATACGGCCGGTCAGGAACGGTTCCGAACAATCACCACTGGTAAGCTTTATGTCTTTTGACTGGAAAAAGTTTTCATGATATAGAATTAAGGATCATAATAGGAAATGGGTTGAGATCCCCTCCATCATCCTTCCCTCAAGTATTATTCAATGGACTTTTTGATTATTGACAAGTGGCACATATAATACAATGAATAACCAGATATTTTTTTACAATATTCAGGTCCATACGACAATTTCTTTATATTATGCGGTTTTGTCTCTCCACATTCTAATCGCTCATGCCACTCCAAGCTATTGAACTTGCAAATACGTTTCAACACCAATAAAGAGAAGCAGAAATTTGATTAAACAAAACAACATCCAACGCTTGTGGTTTTATTTTCTTTGACTTGCAGACATTATAATTTTCTTTTTTATGTTCAAACTACCATTATTGACCAAACACAGAGAACGAAATTAAAAAACAAAATTACAAATCAACAGAGACGTGAGGAAATCGATGTATTGATTTCCTTGGCTATTTTACTTTCACTTGCAACTCTTTCTTCACAGATTGGGATCAAAGCATGGACATGACAGAGGGAATTTAGAGTGTTTCTATCTGTTGTATGGATCTAATTTTCTATGTTTTTGACAATTTTCATATGAAAAATCCTTATTTTTATAATGTTATTGGATATATGGCGATAAAAAGCTAATGTTATTGAAGATGGAGATGAACAGGACCGGGAAAAAACTTTAGTATTCTAGAACAAATAAAATAAATCCATATCCAACCTTTAAATACTAATTACACACTTGTCAATAATCAAAAGGTCCATTGAACAATACTTGAGGGAAGGGTAATGGAGGGGATGTCAACCCCAGGAAATGTACAAAAAAAATTCCCCAGAATAGCATGAAGAAACCCTTCATTTGTTTTCTTAATTAACGTTTCACGTTTTTTTCTTGAAAAAGCTTACTGTTTTTGATGTCATTGTCCCCTTTTTATTCATCCCTACAGATCAACATATCCCCTGAACTCACTAAGTACGAAGTTGATTATACTGTACCTCATGTATCAAGTTAGTAGAAAGTTAGATAAGCTTTGAAATGCTTAATCAAAAAACAGAAGAAAGTGATCAAGTTTGGAAATGTATACATTTTCTTTTCTTCATAATACTTAAGCTCACTTTTGTCTTAGAAAACATTTCATTTTAGATCCCTGGATTATGGTTTTACCTGTGTACTTATTTGGCTCTTTTTTGTGATTACAAATTTCTCCAGCTTATTATCGTGGAGCCATGGGTATATTGTTGGTTTATGACGTTACTGATGAATCTTCCTTTAACAGTAAGGTTCTTTCCCCTGATACTCATTTCATCTAAGATTTAGTTCTATTTGGGCTCACCTTTCTTTCGACCCTGATGAATTTTCTGGATGAGTCCAGATAACTCTGTCATCAGTTTCTTGTGCAGTAGAATGCCTTATTTTTCTTATGTTTTCCTTTTCTACTTGTGGATGGATTGTAATTGTCTTGTATCTGTTTGCAGACATCACGAACTGGATTCGTAACATTGAGCAGCATGCTTCAGACAATGTTAACAAAATACTTGTAGGGAACAAGGCTGACATGGATGAAAGCAAGAGGGTAGATTCTTGTTTGGCTCAACTATTTATCAGTCACCTTATATATTCCTTCTCACCCCCCCCCCCCCCCCCCCCCTTCTAAAAAAAAAACGCGAGACAGCAGAACCTGAAAATAGGAAAGAGCAAGAAAAACATTGGGGGAGTCAATAATATGTTTGGATTTGTATTTCAGTGAGTAGTAAGCATGAGCCTCTCAAGTCTAATATTCTGCTGCATTGAACTTTTTGTAGGCTGTCCCTACTGCTAAGGGCCAAGCACTTGCCGATGAGTATGGTATTAAATTTTTTGAAACTGTAAGTATCACGTGAGAACCTATGGAAGGAATTTCTGGTAGGTGTGCGTGTACTAAGAGATTGTTTCCATGCAGAGTGCGAAAACAAATCTTAACGTGGAACAAGTTTTCATGTCAATAGCAAAGGATATAAAGGAAAGGCTTTCAGACACAGACTCCAAAGCAGAGGTATTCACTTGATCTGGTTTGATTGAGTTACTAGGAATTTCTCTAACCCACCCCCACTCCCCACCCTACTCAACAAGAAAACAAAGGAGTTGCACGGATTGGGGTGAGAATGGAAAAAGAAAAACAGGTAACCTTTTTATGAATATTGAAGGCTAATATTTGTGCTATTGCAGCCTTCGACGATAAAAATTAATCAACCAGATGCAGCAGCTGGAGGTGGTCAACCTGGCCAAAAATCAGCTTGCTGTGGTTCATAAAATATACTGATCCCTACAGGAGCAGGTGAACTCATTGATCTCTAAACCACCAAGAAGAGCAAGCAAAAGCTAATTTTGAAGGGAATATTTAGGGGGCTTGTAATATTTTTATTGTTCATTCTCTTGAAACTTGTCTTAGAGTGTGAAGGATAGGTTGATTACCATTCGAGAAGTCAAAATTGTTACTAACACCGTTCCTGTTTCATTTTCTACTTCATTAGCTCAAGGATGTGAATGTGATAACCTAACTTTTTCTCAAGTTCACATGTAAGAAGTACTACTTCTATAATGGATATATGGAATATTTTTTTGGTTGGCAGCTATTAAGGAGGGTTTCTGCTAGGGTGTTGCAGGATTTTGTTCCTTGGGAAGATTTGGATCATGGATGGTGGGGACAGAAAAAGAAATGAAACAATTCATCTGGTTTTAAAAACTAGGCATCAGTATTTCATGAAAGAAAAAAAATGTAGTGGGATCCCTCTTCCCCTCCCCCACCCCCCATAAAAAAAATTCCCTGCTGATAGGAAATGTATTTCTCTTTCACATGGACAAGGGTATCCCAGTCTTAGATTCACTACTTCATCAACAATAACTTTATGAATCAAATTTTGTTCCTTTTGCATATTTGCTGAATAACCTTTTAGTGTATTTGTTGTCTTCTTTTTTCTCCCTTGGTACTCAGCAAGCTGAATCTTTTATCCTTGTTATTTACAGTCCTCTGCATGGGTAGAGAATGCAGAGGCAAAATTAGGATTTGGATTCGAAATTTTACCATATTCCGTCTAATATATGGGGTTCGAAATCCATTAATTGTGCTTATTCAGTGAGTTTTTTTTGTTGACGATGATATTGCTTTTGGGATACTACTACACAATTCTTCACGAAACATGCATCATAAAACCCAACACAGTATACCAGTGTCGAGTTCATGATTTAGAGTCAGTTGATTGTGCTCTTTATATGTATGTCAATTTATTTTCAACACCCAGAATCCTAGCTAGACACAAATGGGTCCTGTTGCCCGCTGCATCTAGTCTAGATCAGCCACTGCATCATCCCAAAAATGTAGATGGATCTATGTTATAAAAATTTTCAGATGGATCTATGTGGGGAAACTTCTTCTCATTTGTGTATTGTGTTTCCATGTGATTCTTGAGCCAAAGTGCTCCACAGTTCCAGCAGGGTGTTCTCCTTGTTTGAATATAAATACTTCAGCAGAGTGAAACTTTTAACGAATTGAGCGTGTTTATATTTTAAGGTTCAAATTGACGTCTATCCTATTTTATCTAACTTTCATCTTTAAATCCCTTATTAACCCTTTAAACTAAGCACAATAATTATAACAAATGTTTGTCACCTGTAAATATATGATAGTCTTTTTCACTATCAACTTAGTGGTTATCAACCTTATCAACAAGTAATATATACACAATCTATGTATTATATAACTAGTTATCAGATACGTACACGTATATTCCATGTTCCTTTATATAAAATTAGGGGTTATCAATGTTAACAATAATTTAAATTATCAACAAATAAGAATTAAGATTTACAATTTCATTTCATTAAATAAAACAAAGAGACAAAAATTTGCAAGTTCTGAAAAACATCAGGGAAATTACTGTGGAGAAGCTATATACATTTATTAACTTGTATTGACTTACACAACTAATTATCTGTAATACATATACTTTCACATCATAAAATAATGACCTTAAGTTAAAAATTGCTCATTCATTGTACTGCACCAAAAATGCTCAAATTTATTTTACCTCAACTCTTCTTAACTCGTATGCATGAGAATAAAATGGATAATTATTATTATTATTTTTTTTATTTTCTATTTCATGCTCGATATTTTTTTAAGGTCCTATAAAATTAGAATGTATGTTGAGAAGTCTCACATTGAGAGGAGGGGGATAAATTCCTCCCTAGCAAAGATGAATAGTCACTTCATTTGCTTATAATTTCAGATTATTTGAATTAGACACATAATTGTCAAGGTTTTTTTTATGTTTTTATTTTTGCTTTCTGTGTAAAAAAGCTAAAATAATAACGTTTAATTGAAAAGTAAAAAAAAATTATTCAATATTATATGGACATTTTAATCCAACAATTTAATTATTTAATTTACTTAATTGCTCACTTTTATAAAATGAAAAAGAAAGAATTAGAAAACAGGATGAACAAATACAAAAGATAATATACCCGAAGATTATTTATACAAAATTTTGCATTTTTTACTTTTCAACAGGATTCATGTGCTTCAATCTGGGGGATTGCGGAATTTAGAAGTAGGAATGAGAGGAAAGAATGTGAGGACGGATGCCTTTTGCCTCCGTTTCCTTTCTTATTTATATACAAAAGAATGACCGTTACTATTCATGAATGACCTTTACTATTCATGAACAGTAACTGACCCTTACTATTATTTACACAGTAATATGACCTTTACTATTTATTAATAGTATTTGTCTTTTACTGTTTGCACAATATTTGACCTTTCCTATTTATAAATAGTAACTGACCCTTACTATTTACTACTATTTACTTTATGACTTTTTACATAAAAAACAAAAAACTTTACAAAAAAGACACATATACAACATATATCTTTTCCTTTATGTCGATGTCTTCTTTATGTCTTTGTAATCCAGCTGGACTTCGGGTATCTGTTTGTTGTCTTCACCATGACATTTTGAACAATGGTGATCTGAATATTTCTGTCCTATAGTTTTGCAATATCTTGTCAGAAGTGCCGGAGATATATAATTTTTTCGTATAGCTCTTGTTGTAGGTATTTGTTCTGGCTTTAGCAGACTAAGTATCCATTGGCGTAGTTCTTCCATGTCTGCTTCTTTATGTTCTTTGGAGTTTGCATAGATCATTGTCTGGTCTCTTGAATAGTAGCTCCAAATTGAGTTGCCATTTAGGTAGTTGTTTGCTAGCTCATTGAGTATAGTGGCGAGTCCGATAATTCTTTTGTTTGCTTAAAATTCGGGTATCTCTGTACATTGTATCTCATTTTGTTGTTCTATCCTTTCTGGAATTATCATCTCTTTTGTCAATCCTATCTTTACAACCTGTATGATTGGTTTTATTTCATCATACAGTATCTCTGCTGGTGCCGAGTATATTTTTATATAAAAGAATGTGCCTTTAGTTATTCTTTTGTATGTAGTAAATGGTTTATGTATTTTTGGTATGGTAGCTATTTCATCTCCTGTTGCTGTATATACAGTACTAAGTAGTCCATAGTCGTAACAAGTCCTTACTAGGTTAGCATTCGTTTTAGGTTGGGCTATTAGTTTGTTGTATCCTTGTAAATGTTGGGTTATATAGTCTTCTGTTGGGTTACTGGTGCTGGTAGATCTTGGATTTTTATTTAAAAAGGTTTGTATTTTATGGATATTTTGTATATATCTGCTGGATATGTGGTAGGTTTGTTTGGCCTGGTTTAGGCTTTCTTTGTATGTGGTAGTTTGTGGAGTAGGGGTAATTGATATATTTCTTTTTGGTGTAAATGGTTTATCAAATAGTTTATTTTTGGTGATATCTTTTTTATCTCCTGCAGTTCCTGATGTCCCTGCAGCTGCACTTAACAAATTGTTAGATTGAGTTTTTTGGTGTTTCCCATCGTCACCTTCTAGCTCTGGAATTTTAGCGTCTTCCGATCGACGTAGCTCCGCATGTTTAGAGTCATGCTGCTGACTGTTAGCTCTGTTTTTTAGCTGTTGTATCTCTATTTCCATACTATCCACTTTTTTGTAAAGTGTAGTAAGGAGATTGAGTATTTGTTCCATTTTGTCTTTTCCTCCTTCAGTATTTGTATCTGGAGAGGTAGTCTGCAATTGTATTTCTTTCAGTCTTGATAATCTCAATTGTAAATGAAAAATTTAGTATATTTAAAACTAATCTTCTTATTTCTTTTGTTGTGACTGAATCTTGTACCTTTTTAGTTATCCACCATTTAACTTGTGTATTATCGGTTCTAACAATAAATTTGTTATAAACAACATATGGTTCAAATGCTAATAAACATTTATATAATGCAAATAATTCTTTTCTATTTATCTCCCATTTTATTTGTGGTTCAGTATATGATCCTGAGTAGTATCTACAATGGTGTTCTATTTTTTCATTTTTATATTTATATTTTAATACTCCTCCATAGCTGTGGTCACTGGAATCTGTTTCTACTATATAATTGAATTGTCTATTTTCGTCTGGGAAATACAGTTTTGGTAGGTTTTTACACATGTCCTTTATCTTTTTTATATGGTTTCTATCTTTTTCATCAAAATAGTATTCTACGTCTTTTTTAATTTTTTCTAGTAATGGTTTTAAGTTTTCTGCTAACTTTGGTATATACTCTCGTACTTGGTTAACTAGTCTCAAAAAGGATTGTAATTTTTTCTTAGTATCTAATAATTCTTTAAAATTAATTATTTTTTGTACTATATGTGTTTGCATTTTTATCCCATCTTTATCTATTTGTATTCCTAGGAATTCTATTTGATTTTTTAATATTTCAGCCTTTTTTCTACTTAAGCTTATTCCTGATATCTCTATTATATGCATAAATTTTTCTAATAATTTTATATATTCTTCTTTTGTTCTTGAATAAAGTAGTATATCATCTATGTATACTATGCAATTTTCTAGTTGGTTAAAGTATGCATCCATAAAATGTTGATATCTACCTGGTGCGTTTTTATATCCAAAAGGTAGTACATTCCATTCATAAAATCCTTGTGGTACAGTAAATGCTGTTAATTGTTTTGATTCCTCTTCTAGTTTTAGATGGTAAAATCCTGATTTACAATCAAATTTACTAAAATAATTGTATCCTTGTATCTGTCTTACTTTTAGTATTTTGTTTGGTATTGGGTAGTTATATGTTTTAGTTTTTGCATTTAAATTTCTATAGTCTATAACCATTCTGCTTTTTCCTCTTTTTTGTTCACTATGTTTATTTACTATAAATGCTGGACTATTATGTTTACTGTTACTTTCTTGTATATAATTGTTTTCTAGTAATTCTTTTATATGCATTTGAAATTCTTTTTGGTCTTCAAAATTATATTTCAGTGGTTTCTGTGTTATTATACTATTTTCATCTATTAGTTCAATTTTTATCTTTGTTTTATGTTTTTCCCATCCTTGTAACGGATTTCATTATATAATGAATTTAACTTATTTTGTAATGCTTGTATTCTATCTACTGTGAATATTATAATTTCTATTTTGTGATCATTTGACGTTATATTTTCTAATTTTTGGGTAATTTTTTCACTTCCTTTTATCCATGATGTATTTTTTCTTACTTTGTTACTAACTCTTTTTGCTCCTACTTTCTTATTACATGGGGTAGTAAACCACCAATGTGTTTTTGTTATGGTATGTGGGTATAATTTTTCCAAAAAGGGCATTCCTAATAGTATATCTTTATTAGTAAATTCATAACTACATTTCTTCTATTGTTAATATTTTATCCCATATTTGTATTTTTATGTTTTTAGCCTTATGTGTTATCATACTTCCTTCATTATTAAATCCGGTAACTATTAATGGTGTTTTTAATTTTTCCCATTTACTGTCTGGTAAACAGTTATATTTACACATATTTGCTTCTGCTCCTGTATCTATCATAGGTGTGTAGTATCTATTATAATATCCTTCTGCTATAATTTTTGTTAATATATAGATTTTTGGCATTATTTTATATCAAAGTTCTTTTAATAATTATCTTCTTATTTTCATAATGTATCACTAGTTGTTTTTCATCTAAATTATAAGGTTTTACTGTTTCTAGCCATCTTATTCCTAAAGTAATATTATCTTTTCCTTGATACATTTTGAATTTTATTCTTATTGGTACTCCTCCAATAATTAATTCTTGTTCTGTACCGTGTTCTATATTTATCAGTATTCTAGGTAATTCTGTATTTATATTTTCGTTTTTATTGATCTCTTCTTCCTTTACTAATTCTCTTGTAATATAGTTTTCAATTTGTCCTGTGTCTATTATTATTAAATACTTTCGTTGATCTAGTATTCCTGTTATGTAATATTGGTAAGGTTGTATTTCGTTTATTTTTTGTTCTAATAATTTTGGTTGTAATTCATAGTCTATCCTTCTTGAGGTACTACTTCTTGATGATGATGATGTATCATAATTTATTCTTTTTGATGTACTTAGTCTTTCTTTTACTATTTCTAAATCTTCTTCAATATCTATTTCTTTATAACTATAATCATTATTATCAATGATAGTAACTATTTTGTCAAAAGGGTTTTCTATTTTAATTCTTTGAATCTTATTTCTAGCCATTATTTTATGTTTTGTTGTTAGTACATATAAATTTTTACATCTAGCTGTAAATACTTTACTGCCTGGTGCTAATTCTATTCCTGACATTTTCCAGTATAATACTTAGTTTTGACAAGATATTGCAAAACTATAGGACAAAAATATCCAGATCACCATTGTTCAAAATGCCATGGTGAAGACAACAAACAGATACCCGAAGTCCAGCTGGAATGACAAAGACATAAAGAAGACATCGACATAAAGGAAAAGATATATGTTGTATATGTGTCTTTTTTTGTAAAATTTTTTGTTTTTTATGTAAAAAGTCATAAAGTAAATAGTAGTAAATAGTAAGGGTCAGTTACTATTTATAAATAGAAAAAGTCAAATATTGTGCAAACAGTAAAAGACAAATACTATTAATAAATAGTAAAGGTCACATTACTGTGTAAATAATAGTAAGGGTCAGTTACTGTTCATGAATAGTAAAGACCATTCATGAATAGTAAAGGTCATTTTTTTGTTTATAAATAAGAAAGGAAACGGAGGCAAAAAGCATCCGTCCTCACAATCTTTCCTCTCATTCCTACTTCTAAATTCCGCAACCCCCCAGATTGGTATCAGAGCCAGCACATGAATTTCAAAGGTTGAGAAAGTTGTGCATTTGCAATATAATATGTAGTGTACTTAATGTAGATAAAAATATCACCAAGAATCTGAGTAGTCTTCATTGACTAAAGCATGTAACTTCACATATATCAATCTTATCATTTATTTTTATTAATTTTTGGAAGATAATTTTACCATTTAGCACAAAAAATATTGGCATTCTGTTTAAGGGAAGGATAAAATGGTCATTCAATTTTAATGAATATTTTGGTAATTCAACTTTTCAACTTAAGGGTCTTCTTACTTTTAAAATAGTATGACGTCGTTAATGTGACATAGTTATATGAACATGAATGCCTCTTTTTTTGACTTCTTTCTCTTCCTTTCTTCTTCACATTCAATTTAGTTTAATTTTTATTTTTTACCTTTTGTAAATATCTTTTTTTTTCCGTTATTGTTCCGTATATGTCACTCTAAGATGCCAATTATAAGTGTCTAAATAAATAAATAAATAAACTAAATGTTAGGACATTTAACAAAATGAAAAGTGAGACGACTTCAATTATATTCCTCAATGTCTCGCCTATTTACGGAACGTGAGAAGCAGATGGTTAATTTTGGAACTCTTACCTTAGAGAAAATATTACGTCATCATTTTTTTTTAAAAATTTCTTTGTTATCTTTTTATTTTTGTTTTTTCCTTTTCAGGTTCATAAGTACCAAGTTAAATTGGTTGTTTTTTATTTAATTTGGAATATGTTTCTCATAAATTCTTTACCAAAAAACTTCATATATAGGATATTAAAATAGTCATAATCAGAAAATGGTAGAATCATAAATAAATATTTGATTAATGAAGATTGGTTTTTTTCAATAAAAATTATGGGATTAATATTTCATCATATGTTGATTTTATTTTAGTAACCGCGCAAAACGCGGTCAAGTACACTAGTAATATAAGTATTCAACTATATTTTTTGGGATATACTCCCTCCATTTCAAATAAGTGATCTTTTAGCCTTTTCATTTTTTTCAAATAAAGCGGTGTTTCGCATTATTAAGAAAGTATTAATGATACAATTTTACTTTTAGTTATTTAAATAAAGAATTTTACATAGCTAAGAAATTATTAAAGAGCCACATCTTTTTCAATATATTTATTAAGGGTAGGTTAGTAAAAATACATTTACTTTTTAGGAATGAGTAATTTTTTAAAGGGTGTGCCTAAACAAAAAACACATCTTATTTTGAAATGGAGGGAGTATATTTTTAAAATAAAGTAACTGAAAAAGAGGAGAAACAAAAAAGAGAAATAAAAAGTTCCAAATAGGAAAATAGCTGAATGACTATTTTATCTAGTGCGAAAGTAATTTTTAAAGGGTAAAAAGGATGAGCAATAGTTTCGCTAAGGACTTCATGCTTTTAATATAGCTAGTGTATGGGTACGCGCTTCGCGCGTGTTCCTTATATTGATAGGAATAAATTTATAAAAATAACACAAATAATATTTAAAAGATGTGTTTGTATAACAATATAAAAATTTAGAAAGAAAATTATGAATTTCAAATTGATAAATGATTATGTTTAAGAGTTTGATCCAATCTAGTAGTTCTTTTTCATTGTTTACTGATACAAAATTAGGATTAACACTATTAATGTATTCATTTATGACGTAACAAATCTTGTCTTTTATAATACAAAAAGAATTATTATCTCTTCGTCAACTAATGCTAAAGTCATTCGTGTGTCTTTCTTTGTTCTTTTTTTATACTTCTTTACTAATCCAACTTCAATTACTAAGACTTTTATTATCCAATAAGAATTATATCACCTTTTAATTTATTAATTGACACGATTTGTTCACGAAATTCTTTTCAGATTCTATTGCAATATTATCTAAAATAAATTGTGCACAAGAGTAATAATTATAATAATTTATAATTTTATTAAAAATTTATTTTATGAGATGAAGAGATTACTTTACCTGAATAGATGAAACTTGTAAATATATGAATAGGTCAGTTATAAATAACAAAAAATATAAATCACAAAATATCAGTATAAGACTTAATTAAAGGAGATAATATAGTACAAAATATTAGACTCATTTAAAGGAGACAATCTAAGTTAAATTATTTTGAATAAAAACAACTTCAGCTAGCATAGCAATTACTATTGTGTTTTCCAAATCTACAGCATAAAAAGAAACTTATAATATCAAAAGAAAAAGAAGATAGATTAACATGAAAACATACAAGGTTGGAGATTGAATCAAAGGTGTTGATGTAGTAGAATTAATGAATTAAATTATGCAATTATAAATCCTTTTATAGAAGTCGAAGGATTTATAAATTCAGAATTTAAAAGTATAAGAATATTATAATATTATTATTAAAAAGGAATTTTTTTTAATCAAAAAGAATTTTTTTTTGCGCCTATGAGAAAAAGGAAAAAAATCAAAAATAAAAAAGAAAAAAGAAAAAAACTTTTATAAAATTTTCCTATCATCAAAAAGGAAAAAAAAATTCAAATAAAAATGGGAAAACAACTTTCGTGGAAGACTTTTTTTTTCCTTTTATTTATTTATTTTTTAAAAAATTTACATTATAAATAGAGTTATGCCACAAATAGAAAATCTAATATAATAAAATAAGATTAAAAAAATTCGTGATTATCAAAAAGGAAAAAGGACCCGGTGATTTTTTTTTAGGTTTTACACCACAAATAGAGTTATGTCAAATAGAAAACCTAATATGATAAAATAAAGTGATGAAATAATTAAAAATAATAATTTTAAATAATAATTATATAAAAATAATAAATGACTATTTTGTCTATTGCGATGTCTTTTAATGAAGGGCAAAAAGTTCAATCAATATTTTTAAGGGTCTTCACACTTTTAATATAATATAGACTAATTTAGTGCACGTGCATTGCATGTGTGTCTCGTGATAATATATTAAGTTTAACATATATAAGAAAAGTAAAATTATTAAAAAATAACAATTGACGTCAAAATAAATGTGACATTTTTTAAAATAATATAATTAATTATTACATCTCCAATATGTTATTGTTTTCTATATCTCTGGTGCCCTATGCATGAATATGAATTTGAGTTAGAAAACATATGTTGTCCTCATAATTTTTCGCACATATCATATATTGAATTTGAAACGGTTCTATATGATTTTTTTTCATATAATTTTGTTAGGAAAAATAACATGAAATGTTTATTATTATGTACATATAAGAAAAGAATTTAGTAAAGGTAAAATTCTAATGGAATTTAAAGTTCTTAATATTAGAATTTCCTGCATAGTTCAAATAAAAAAAGATTTAACAAGCTAAATATTAGTTGAGTTCAAATTCTAAAATATTAAGAAATAATTAAATGATGATTATATCACAGTATTAACTTGGGTAGGGGCTACGAGAATGCAGACCTCCACCCATTGACACTATTGGGTGTGTGTGTCTGTGTGTCAAAAAAAAAATTCTACGTCATGTGCGCACACACACATATATATATATTGATGTGATTATATAGACATTCAACTTTTGATTTTCCTCATAATTGATGTGGGACACCTTAAATATAATTAAGAAAGTAGTTAAATGATAATTTTATCTATTGTAGAGTCTTTTAATGAAGGGCAAAAAGTTTAATCAATATTTGTAAGGATCTTCGTGCTTTTGATATTGTATAGATAAATAGATATGTGCACATGACGTAGAATTTTTTTTTGACACATATTAAAAGTATTCTTAAAAGACTTAATTTTAAACATATCACAATATTTTAGTGAATATAGTGAAATGTCATTTAAGATAAAATATAGATTCAATATACAATAGTTTTCAGTAGGAGTAGACATAAATCATCGAAAATCAAATTATCGAATCGAATCGGAATTTACTGTACCAAACTGAGCTTTCAGGTATGTACTTTTAATTACTGATTACTGAATTATCAAAATCCAACATTGAAAATACCAAACGAATATCGAACGTCCACCTCTAATGAATTGTTTATCATATATATGTGTTACATTAACGACTGATTTAGATGTATTGATTGACCTATACCGATAAATTCATAATGTTAGAGTTTGAGAGTGAAGATCTAACCTCTATACATGATTTATCCAAAAGCTAACATATAAAATATAAAACAAATTATATACATATTTCATCAAAATATCTTTTTCTTCAACACGTAATTATCAAACTGAAGTTTAATTGACCTGACAGAGCTTTAAAAGTTCGATATTTGATTTCTACTTTCAACTACCTATTACTGAATTAATGAAATTAAACTTTAAAAATATCAGACGAAATATCGAACGTCCACCCCTAATTTTTCGGTATAGGAAAATATTTTTTTTAAAATTTAAAATGTTATATAAAATGAAATAGGGAGAATAGTAAATCCAAAATTTGCAAAATTTCACAACCCTACTTGCAAGGAATTGGTCAAAATACTTTGAGTAGATAATGATTGGTGATTTATATAGTATTGGCATTTGCTTTATATGTCATGAAAAATGCTTGCCCTATATATATATATATAATTTTTTTTTTGTTAGAAATATAAAAGTGATTAATTTCTTAGTGGAATATCATAAAAGTGGTAACATCCACTAAACTTTCTTGGGCCAAGTCTTTTTAGAGCCGCACAAGCTACCACTAAACTTACCACTTAAAGGAGTCACCATCTATTTAAATTCTCACTATATGTGTTGCACCATCTATATAATTTTATATTTTGTTTGGTTACAAAAATTAAAACAAATAATTTTCATATAAATTCTAGCATAAGTTATATAATAGTTGGGTTTTTCTCCTTTTCACATAAAATATAACATTGCTGATAATATAATATTTGATTTATGTTGTTTTTTTTTCCGGCATAATTAATATACGTATAAATTATGAAGGTATTTATGTGGCACTGTATACAAAGTAGACGATGGAATGACTAATACATGGATAATTAAATAATATGCATATAATTATATCACTACTAGAAATAAAGATTTTTCTCACCACAAATCAGTGGGAAATTTGTGTTATAAAACATGATTTTCCCACCCATTTCCTACCGAACCAGTTCTCTGAGAAAATGCATGGTGGGAAATAAATTCTCACTGAAGTAGTGAGAAACTTCATGATTTTTTCATGTGAAAACACTATTAATTTTTCTTTTTCCACCGATATCAATGGAAATAGACACTTAATATTTTTCGTTAGAAAATTTCAATACGAAAATAATAATAATTTTTTAATAGTATATCATGCCTAACTATCTCGACATTATTAATACCTACATAACTAATTTCTACATTATTAATATCTATTTAACTCTAACAATCTACCAAACGACCTCTAGGTTCTTTAACATTAATTTTTTTTTTATTTTGCATTGAACTTTAAGTTCCTAGAAATATTTTAAAAATCCTATTTAACATTAGACATGAAGTAAGTGTACCAACATAATTAAATTGTAATTCAAACATAGTTGATATCACGTGGATTTTTTTCTTACTCTATGTTCATTGATTTTGCATAAAAAGAATTAAAAATATTGTGAAACAACTTTTTCAAGAAAAAATTAATGAAATGAGTCCATATTCCACTTTTAGATATCTTTAATCTTATCATTTTGTTTCTTAGTGGTTTTCTAATAAACATCTAAAGGTAACCATGTTTGGTGTTTAAGTAGAAGTATATAATATAATAATATATGTTGAGTTAAAATAAAATTTTTCTTTTTAATTAAAGTAATTAGCTTAAGTAAGAAAATTTAAAAAAAAATCACATTTGATCTTATAAAAAATGACACATGCAATGAAATGTTTTATTTAAATTTATGCTTCGAGCACAAACTAGAAAAGTGAAGGAAAAAAAGAACCGTTAAATTTGATAATGAAACAAAAATTTATTTATATTCTTGCTGAAATGATTTAGTTTCTACGAAATTAAAAATATTTATTTAAAAAAAAAACAAATATTTTAGAGAGTTAAACATTTAAAGGTTCATAAATATGTACAACTAATACATTATTCTCCCTTTCAATCATTCTCTTAACCTTGACACTTGATCAGTATTGTGCATTGAAATCATCATCATCAACAACTGTTTCTATAAAATAAATCATAAAATTTTGAAACAGAATCATATCATTATCAATCATAAAATTCTATAAAATAAAATAGCAAAAATTGTAGGAAAAAAAGAGGCATTTACCTATTATAGAAATGGTGCGATTTAATTCTTTTTTTAATTTTTAATTTTTAATTTTTATTTCATATATTATTCATTTCTCTCAATCTGATGAGGAGAAAAACACGTGATTTGAGAAATTTCTTTTAAAAAAATCTACACTTTCTGAAGATGAAGTTTGAAAATAGAACAAGTCCTTCTGTTGTATATCATCGATTAATGCAACCGACTCCACAAATAAAAAAATAAAAAATAAATTAGCACAATATTATTGAGAAATTATAAGGCAAATATTTAATCAATTATCACAATCATATGTTAATGCCTGCTCGATAATTTAGAAGGCATTAGTCGAGGGATTAAAAGCAAGTAATTTAGACACATTATATATGCTCTTAATTTTTTTTTCCCTTATAAAGATAAATTTATTTGTCCAGATTGACTCAACTTCATTATCTATAGGATAAATTTTTTGGGGATGCACAATTCAAGAATTAGTTTAGATACCTTGAAAATTCATGGGGGGGGGGGGGGGGGGGGGGGAGGTTGAGGTTGGGGGGTGGGGGTTTCAACACATATCTCATCCAATTTGGTTAGATGTGCATATTAAATAAGCAATAGTTCTTGAAATTTCACCAATAGTTTATTAGTAGATAGTACTAGAAGCTTCACTTTTGCCTTTGATTTTCCTACACCTTTTAAGTCTAAGCAGGAAGTACAAAGGTAAGGGCAACCCAATATTTTATGCCAAGATACTAAATATAAATAAATATTAATAAAAAATACAATTTATAAATCACTATTAAATTATAAATACAAACCCAATAATCCAATAATGACTTCCCAAAGACATAAATATCATCCATGAATACCTCAACAAAGACTCGAATCATATCAGAAAATATTATTATTATGCACCTCTAAAATATTATTAGCGCGTTACATAATTCAAATGACATTTACTTGAAAGTCTATGTGCCGTAAGGACAGGTAAAAGTCATCTTTTCTTAGTTATCTGGAATAATGACTATCTGATTATAACCGAAATACCCATCAAAGGAAGCTATAGTATTCTTGTCTGGCTAATCTATCTAGCATCTAATCAATAAAGGGAATCGGATAATGATCCTTTCTCATGGCATTGTTTAGCTTTCTGTAATTCATGTAGATTCTTCACCTAGTTATAATTCTTGTTGGAATGAGCTCATCTTTTTTATTGGTTACAACTGTCATCCTTTCTCATGATATTATTTTCTTCACTTTATTTTTCAACCCTCTATTCATCAATTATATCACTAGTAATTCTCATTTTTTTTCCTTTCAAGCAAATTTTTTTTTCATATCATCTTTTTTCTGCGAGGACCTTTTCATCACAAATAACTCTCATTGGTTACTTTTTATAGTTGATCATCCCTTTTCTTCAAATTTAGTAATTTTATCATAATTTATACTATAGTGCTCAAGGAATTAGGGTGCAAAAATCAGGAATTCAACAAAAAGATGAAGACAAATATACGACTAACAAACGAAAGACTGCAGGCTCAAAGGGCTAACTTGTGGTAATAATATCTGAACAAGTTAAGTTTCACAAGACAAATCAAGTAAAGCCTATTATCATATTCTAAATAGAACAACACTTTTTATTTTTCTTCAGTAACATGCAGGACAAGTTCTAGACTAAGATGCAAAATATGAAATATATATATGCAAGAAATCCTCACCTCACATGTCTATCTTATACGCTAATATGAAGTATATATATGCAAGAAATCCTCAACTCACATGTCTATCCTAGACGCTAATTCTCTCCCCAAAGTCCACGGTTGAGATTTTGCTATATTTAACCTTACTACAATCTTAAGTTCCTGCTTTCGAGTTCAACTTAAGATTGATAGATGTGTTCAATAATTCGCAAAGCAATAAAATATATAATCAAGGTTAAACAAATAACTCATAAGATAAACATCATAATTGTCAATTCAAGTTCATATGGCAATAATCATACAACTACATGACTGTAGAATAGGAAAAATTAGCCACTCATGTTCATAGTAACAATCATACGAATGTTATTAATCATACAAACGTATAATAAAGAGAATAATAAAAAAAAAGACCAATGAATTCGTGGTTCAATGTGTTCCAAGGATTATTTATAAGAGTTATGTAAAGTAATGCATAAAGACAGGTAAATATGCCTAACATCAACCGCCATTGCTGGAAGTAAGAGAGGTCTCGATGAAGAAGAAGAATAAAAGGGGAAGGGTGGTTTTCAAAAAAAAAATTTTTTTTAATTATTTGTTGAAATATCTTTGGCCTTAGTTAAATATTTTTTTAAACTCAAAAATATATTTTACAACTACTTGGATTTAAATATCACGTGGCATCGTTTCATTTGTCACTTGACACAATATTCGCGGCTGAGTTGCACACAATAACTTAATCTAATCAGTTAGAATATAATGGTATATGTATAGATAGTGTATTTTCTTTTCTCTACATAAGAGACTTGTAACAATATGTAGTTTCTTATAGTAAGGCAAATTGTTTTTAAAAAAAACAAAATAACTTATTATAATTAATTAAAATATACGCATAATATAAGACAGTATTTATATTGCCAATTTATATAAATTAAATTCTTTAAGTTGAAATAATCACATAGTTCTGATTGATGAGACTTGCGATGGAGTTAATGCTAAGCTGAAGATTTGGAGACAAATCCAGGAGCTTAAAAGGTTCAGTTTGAGAAGGATCAAGACATAATACTTGTAGTTCAAGTTCAGTAACGTAATGCATGAGGCTGATGTGGAAGTTAGACTTGATACACAGGTCATCCAAAAGAGAAGAAGTTTCAAGTATCTTGGGGCTATTAACCGAAGAAATGAGGAGATTGACGAGGATGTCACTCAGCGTATTGGTGCAAGGTGGACAAAATAGAGGCTAACATCCGGAGTCTTATGTGATAAGAAGGTTTCACCAAAATATAAAGGCAAGTTCTACAGAGTGGTAGTTAGACCAACTAAGTTGTATGGAATAATAGAGTGTTGGCTAGTAAAGGGCTCTTACGTTCAGAAGTTGAAAGTTGCAGAAACGGGAATGCTGTGATGGATGTGTGAACATACTAGGGAAGATATGATTAGAAATGAGTATATTCGGGACAAGGTGAGAGTGACTTCGATGGAGAACATGATGTGGAAAACGAGACTGACATGGTTCGGGTATGTGAAGAGAATTGAAGATGCCTAGATGCCCAAGTGCGGAGGTGTGAGAGGCTGACTATGAATGGTTTCAAAAGAGGTAGAGGTAGACTGCGGAAGTATAGGAGAGAAGTAATTAGACATGATACGACACAGTTTTAATTTACAGAGGACATAGTCATAAATAGGCGGTTGTGGAGGACGCACATTAGGATAAAATGTTAGTAGGTAGCAGCGTATTGTCTTGTTATCCGTCCATACTAGTAGTTGTAGTATTGCTCAGGTAGTTTCTTGTCCTGCAATTTCTGTTATTATTTGTTGTTGCTTGTGCTTCGGCTATCATAGTATTTTATTTTTCGTGCGTTTGTTACTTTTGTTTATTGCTTTGGACGATTTTTCATGAGCCGAAGGTCTATCGAAAATAACCTCTCTACCTCTGAGGTCGAGATAAGGTCTGTGTACAATCTATCCTTCTCAAACACCATTTAATAGGATTATACTGAGTATATTGTTGCGGTTGCCATATTTTAAGTTAAAATATCTATACTGTAAGCCTTTGACTTATGCACAATATACTATACTATTGATTTCCCACTTCTGGAACCCCCTTTTTCTTAAAATTTTCTTCTTTAAATTGATGTACTACACTTCACATCACCAGGTGATGATCAGTGGCCTTTGCTGAAGTCAAGAGACAAAAAGCTGGGAAGAGTTCATCAAATTAGGATGCAGCAGATCTAGTGACTTCTCTCAAGGTCCAACTTTCCAAAATTATACAAACATGCCTGATGTTTTCTATTGTTGTGTGTCTATCATGCGTGATTAAATTGAGAAGTCACAAAAAACACAAAGGTTCTCTATCAATCATCTTTATTATCATTAATTACAGGACGAATATATCGATAACCTCTTAAACTTTTTAATAAATTTTATTTAAATACTTAAATTATAGTTTGTTTTGATTGAACACCCGAATAAATAAAAAAGTGTTTTTATTAGACAATTTCAGCCAAAATTCTGAAGAAGTTTATGCGTATGTTCTCAAGTGTCCATTACTTAGGTAAGATAATTATTTAAAATATGTTATCTCCTTTAATTATATACATTAGCCTCAATAAGCCATAAAATCTCAGGTCCGTTCCAATTGATATTGATGCGTATAATTAAAGGACGTGACATATTTTATATAACTATGTAATGGACGCTTGAGAAAGCGCAATTTTTTTCTTCAAAATTTGAGGTGGAAGTGTCTTTTAGAAACACTTTGTCATATATTTGGATGCTCAATTAAAACACTCTATAATTTGAGTGTCGAAATAAAATTTACTAATAAATTTTAAAAATTACCGATGTATGACGTCTTAATTCAGTAATAACTTAAAACAACATTTTCCAGTAACAAATTAATACTTTCTTCATTTCAATTTACCCCCCCTCCCCCCTCCCCCCCCCAACATCATGGGAGCACGATCTATCATTGTTCAATTTCAGTAGAAGTGAAAGAGGACATAAGCAGTCATACAATTCTTGCTTTTGAAGTTCTAGCAGTCAAACAAAAGGTTCCTTAGAGTAATGCTTCTCAGCCTAATTCCAATTCTACCAACATATAAATACCAACTGTCTCTATAGCTAAGGTCATACTTACACGAAGACAACAACTATATATTTAAGAATAATATTAATATTGAACAAGAATCAAGAATATTGTAGAAAAAGAAAGAAGAGAGAAACTTGTTATTTCTTTTGAGGGATGAAATACAATGAGGAGAATCTCTTTATTTATTTCGGAAAACTAACCCTAACTTTTCTCCAAAGAAACAAGATAGACATTCACTATAATATAAATACACACATTAAATGCTTAATTATCTGATTGGAATTTTATCCAGTTGCAAAATTACCCAATGAACATTCATAATATAATATATTTATAATACTCCCCCTTAGATGTTCATTAATAGATAATGTGCCTCATTAAAACCTTACTAGAAGAAAACCTCAATAGAAAAAAAATTCTAGTGAAGGAAAAAGAGTACATATATCTTATAATACGTATTGGTAACTGCCCCATTAAAAACCTTGCCAGGAAAACCTAGTGTGACAATTAAGGAAAAACGAGTGCAACACGTATTTTACTCCCTCGGATGAAAACACCATTTAATCTTATAGATGATGCATTCCAACCTTGTATATTAGCTTTTTAAAATGTTGTATTGACAGGGTTTGCACATGGTACTTGGAAAAAAAGAATATTTTCCAATAGAGTTATGAAATCAGTGGGAGAGGGTGAATGTCATAGTTCTATCTTGGTTAATAAATTTAGTAGCTAGTAATCTTATTAATGGTGTGATTTTTGCATCGAATGCTCATGCCGTTGGCAAGATCTAAACGAGAGGTTTGATAAAATCGATGGCTCAAGAACCTTCAAGCTACAACAAGAAATAACTTCAATTTTTTAGGTGTGCAATCTATATCGGTTTACTATTCGAAATTAAAAGACCTCCAGGATGAATTTGAGTCTATGGTGCCCCCTCCTGCTTGCAACTGTGAAAAATCAAGAGATTTCAAATGTATTTGCAAAGACAAAAGTTATATCAATTTCTAACGGGACTTAACGATACTTACTCTTAGGCTAGGAGCCAGATTTTACTAATGACTCCACTCCTATGGCCAATCATGTATACTCTATGATAGTTAGTGATGAGAGCCATAAGACAATTGCACAAACTGTAAATGCTACAGGGTTGCTAGAAGCTACACTTAGTATGACAAATGCAGTGGCTATGTATACCAAAATTGGATATCTAAAAGGAAAAAGAGGCTATAATCCAAACAACAATCCAAATATAATATGTGACCATTGTAAGCTAAAAGCACACTATAAAAGAGACTGCTACAAGCATGTGGGTTATCTGCCGGATCATCCAAAGTATAGTGAGCAAAGAAGGGGATACCACACTACAAAAAACTGCTCAAAAAATGAGGGACGTAAATCGATTGACAGGGTTCGGTCAGATAAAATCGAGAAAAAATTGGGTCTGTCTGTCGGTTACTCCATTTTTTATTTAATTTATATTTGATTTTTAACAAACCTTCACTGTTCCTCGATTTTTTCGTTTGTATGTTATGCGAATAATTTTAACCGGAATAAAATTTGATAATTCGACGGACAGAGTCAGATTTAATTTAAAAATAAATAATACTTTACGTATCCGACTGTCAGATTCATTATTTTAATTAATTATTATTTTTTAAATAAAATAAAAATAATAATATAAAAATAAATTTTTATTTAAAATAATTTTGACAAATCAACATACGATGTCATTTAGTCCGTCAATTTATTGATCAACGTTTGGTCAATTCATTTAATAGACAAACCAACGGACTACCCGACCCTATCCATCTATTTGTCTAATTGAATTAGGCCAGGAACGTGAAAAACCCCAATTTCTCACTTTTCTTTTCTCCTTTCTTTCCCTCCAGCGAAAAAATCCTCCTAGCCACCACTCCATTCCCAGAACACCGGCATTCCTCCATCCAACCACTCACTGTTCCTCCACTGCCGCTTCCTCCCTCCCTCTGTCACTGCCCCTTCCTCCGTCGTTGTCCTTCACTGTTTTAGCCCCAATTTAAAGGTTAGAGTTTTATTTTGTTCATATTATTATTAGATTAAAAAATAGTATGTTTGTTAAATTGTTAATGTTATTGTTAGAATTATTAGTTAGAATTGTTAGATTTAGATAATATTATTGTAAGTTATTGTTAGAATTGTTCGATCTAGATAACATTAGATTTAGATAATGTTATTGCTAGAATTATTAGATTTAGATAATATTATTGTAAGTTATACATTGTTAGAATTGTTAGATTTAGATAATGTTATTGTTAAATTGTTAGATTTAGTTGAATTCTTTCATTGTTAGAGTGAGTTGAATTATTTCATCATTGTTATATTTAGTTAGATTTCATTGTTAGATTTCAAAGCATATGTCTTGTTTATTCTCTAATTCGTCTGAAATTGCTTGTGAATTTAGGAATTTAGAAGTAAAATTAGAAATTTAAACTTATATATTTGACTTACTTTTGGAGTGATTGAGTTAGAAATTAAAACTTACTGATTGAGTTAGAAGCATAATTAGAAATTTATAGTGTGTAAAAACAAAACATAAGTAAAACTATTAAACAAACATAAAGTCTAGATCAATTTAACTATTAAATTATAAAATTTAATTATTAATACAAATTAAATAATCTAAATTTATATGTAGTCTAATTTATAATTGAATATCTATATTTTTTTTAATAGATGATGATCATTTGTGGATGTATGATAGAATTAATGAAAATCACGGGGGCATGAGAGATGAATTTATTGAAGGTGCTAGAGGATTTATCAACCATGCAATTTCAATTTACCCTTTTTAAATTGAAAGGTTGATTAGGTGTCGCTTGTAAGCGATGCAATTGCTTTTTAAACCTGATAAAGTTGTAGTTCATATCTATCGTTATGGGAGTTCATATTTTTAAACTCCCAATGAAAAAGCAATGCACTTCTATCAACAACTAGAAGAGGCCAGTCGTCCACTATATATAGGGAGTCCGCATTCTGCGTTGTCTGTTGCAGTTAGACTAATCAATATCAAATTAGATTGGAGTATTCCTCAAGCCGCTATGGACTATATGGTTGGTCGTTTTTTGAACTAGTTAACCTTGAATTGAACGTACCTAAGAGTTTCAATTAGACAAAGAAATTGGTTTTCAAGTTAGGATGGTTGTATGATAGAACTCATTTTGTAAAAATGGTTGCATGTTGTTCTATAAGAATGATGGTGATCTAGAAAATTATAAATTTTGTGGACATGCTCTTTTTAAGCGGACTCCTAATGGGAAGATGATTCCAATTAAATCAATGCATTATTTACCTCTTATGCCTAGGTTACATAGGTTGTACACGTCGATGAATTCTTCTCCTCATATGAGATGGCACCATGCAAATAGAAGGGCTCCTGGTGTTATGTCTCATCCATTGGATGGAGAAGCTTAGATGGATTTTGATAGAACTTATCCTGATTTTGTAAGTGAACCAAGAAATTTTAGATTAGGGCTCCCCTTGTGTTTCACTCACTTGACTTTATGCACACAAGTGTTAAAAAGGTATGCTTCTGCCAGGGGCGGATTTACTTATGTTTCATGGGTGTCACATGATACAAAGCAAAAGCAAAAATAGAGAATATATTGTGTAAAGTGACACTCTTAGACACTAATGTCTATATAGCTTAATTGGTTAGGTGTTTTATATTCTTAGTTGAGGATGTGAGTTCTGATCTTCACAGCTCTTTCATTATTTCTCATTTTAAAAGATGACACTGCTGACCAAAAATTCCATGTGTGCCAAAGTCTGAATATCTATCTTACAAAAAAGGAACTATCTAGATATTAGACCCTTTTCAAGAATATGAAAATAAAGTTGGAATTAAGAAGATTTTAATACCAAATACAATGCATAGGTTTAGAAAGAATGAGCACTACTTAATGGACAAATGAAGGAAGATTCTACACGCCTTCTAAAAGGGTTTGTAACTTGTAACCATTGGTAAAGTCTTTGTCCAATATTTTACGTACCTTTATTAGTGGATTTAGATATTAAAAAGAAAAAACAATATAGTTGAAGAAAAACTTGTGCATTCCACACGTCTATTTAACTTGTTTAAAATTTCCTAGAGATGAAGACAAAATTCCAACAATGAATATGGCACAGTGAAATGGAGAGCAGGTTATGAAAGTTGCATCAACATATCAACCTCTTATCGACATTTATCATCACTTACGCACCTTCTGGTGTTAATGGCCTACATCATATACGCAACATATATTGGCTTCTTCAACCACGATGGGGCAATGGGCCCGCATACCACTTACAAAGTGAACTAGTAAAAATTACCACTTAATGTTTGTGATTTATTTTATATTTATTCTTTTTGTTAACGTATAGATTCTTGTGGTTTCGGAGGATTCAATTACAGGAGAACCAGGTATGGAGGGATTTCCTCTCTTTTCGTTCGGCTCTTTAATTTTAAGAATGATGGTTTAAAGAATGAGTTATTACTCTTTTTTAATCCTAACTGTTCAATTTGAGAACGGACAGCTAATGCGTTTCACTTATTGAATAGGGTTTTATGGTTGATCTGTGATTCGTGGATCCCGAAAGTGTCTTGTATGGAGATGATGGGGTCGGTTCATAAATTATTCTTTCTTTTCTTTTGCAGCACTTCGCACTAACGATAGAAGTACGAGTATATTTAGACCTTTTTAGTTATGAAGTGATATATTTAGACCTTTTTAATTTTTCAAGTACATGCTTCAAATTTTATATTTGCTATTACATATATATGAAAAATGCATTCTCGATGGTAACGGTTTATCTCTCTAATGAGCGTACCTGATATGAATTAATTTTTTAAATTTATCGCTATATAGTGACGTGAACTTTATATTAATAACTCATAAATTTCAAAGCTGAAGGGAGCAAAACTTGACCCACAATCTGTACTTGATACACATTTAAATTAGTGTTAGAGTTTAATATCCAATGGCTAAAGAGAACAAACTTAAAAAAAAAACTAACGTGAAACATTTGCAACCAAGATTTATAGTCTAGCAATACCTGTGAGAGTCTTCTAAACATGTTTGAGTTTGATTCCTATTACACCCTTCCCCTTGATCCTCTGTGATAAGTACATTTTTGTTTTTTTCAATAGAGGTAGGGTACGAGATTATAAGGTGGGAAATCAAACCCTCACTGATAAGATGAAAATTTAGATAGTTTCAATCCTGTATTGCTTGGTAACTTCTTTTAAAAACTATTGTAGTAGAGTATATATTATTTTAAAGAGATCCTTTCCCTTTATGCTTTTCAAGAGAATATTTCCCACTATAAATATCACCTATGTAGACAACACTAGGCACCAACTAATTAGGTGACTCAAGAAATAAGGCAAAAGAAGAAAGAGCAAAAAGATGGCACAAGAAGAAATGAGAAAAGGACCATGGACAGAACAAGAGGATCTTCAGCTAGCATTTTATGTGAACTTGTTTGGAGATCGAAGATGGGATTTCTTGGCAAAAATTTCAGGTTTTTTAAGGTTGGAGGGAGACATATAGATTAGGTAGGCTTATCTTGGACATGAAATCCTATTTTCATGGAGCAATTTCTAACTCCCTTCTTTTGTATACAATTTTTGTTTTTGTTGTGTATTTTGTTAATAGGTTTGAGAAGAACAGGAAAGAGTTGTAGGTTACGTTGGGTGAATTACTTGCATCCTGATCTCAAACGAGGAAAGATGACTCCTCAAGAAGAATGCCTTATTCTTGAACTCCATTCCATATGGGGAAATAGGTTTGACTTCTTAATTTCCAACTTCTTTTCTTAACACATAGGAGGGCTAGAACTTGAAAAGTGTGGGTTGTGAGTTAAGGGAGAAAATTTCGAAATGTATATTTAACTCTAATTATACATATAAGTATGACTTGACCTAAAACACCATGTTATAAAATTTGGGAAACCCATATATCCATGGTTGGATTGGCCACTAGGGGCGAAGCTATGTATAATGAATTTCCATCGAGAAAATACTACTACAAACATAGGATAAAAGTCAGAGGCCGATTCAAAATTTATTATAAATGTCCAGAGGGAATCAAACACTCATTGAGTAGGGTAACAAAGCTTAAGTCGGTTATATTTCCGCCTCTGGATCAAGAGCTTACTTTGTTACTGAATTTTCAATAAATAATTTTTATATATATAATGAATTTCCCAATATAAATATGGGGTCTATACAAAAGTTACTCCATTTTCAAAAACCCGCGTCCAATACCTTAAGTGTGACAAAGATGGTTCAAAAATTAATTAGTTTAGGTTAGGAAATTGAAATCCCAAATGTGACATTTTTATATTTTTCTAATTCTCTTATTAGAATTTCTAACCGCGCTATATAAAATTTAAATTCCTTCCTGTACTCAGATGGTCAAGAATTGCAAGGGAAGTACCAGGAAGAACAGACAACGAAATCAAAAATTACTGGAGAACGCACATGAGGAAGAAGGCTCAAGTTGAGAGGAAAAAGAAGGCTTCTATTATTTCTCCATCTTCATCCTTCTCCAATTCTTCATCTTTTTATTCCAACAGTCCTGATGTGAACTTCATGCCCATTAGTGAAAACAAGGAAAGGAACACCATGGATGACATATGGAAAGACATCGAATTATCAGAGGAAAATGAAACAATGAGTAAAGCAATTATGCCATCACCTATATGGGATTATTGCCCAAACACATTATGGATGACTGATGAAGAAGAAACTAAGACGTTTCCGAAGTTTTATTACTTGGACAACCAAGATAACAACATTTTTGGCTAACAAAGGGTTATTTGTTTGGAGGCTATTTGTTTTTGGCTAACAATGGCAAAAATCATAAAGTCGCTTTGAATCTCCTGTGGTACTCTTAGAACATGCAACACACTTGTGGGGTCCCCATTGAAATAAAGAAAGGTGAACAAATTTGAAATATTATGATTTTTTGAGTTTTATACCTGAACTATTAGGTGTGCTAGTTTCTTATCCGAACTATCACTAAATGTTTATCGAAACACACTTCAACTATCAGTATGTTCACTTTTCCTACCTGAACGATGGTGATATTTCAGGTAAGAAAAGTGAACAACTAATAGTTGAGGTATGTTTTAATAAATATTTGGTAATAGTTCAGGTAGAAAATTCGTATACCTAATAGTTCATGCATGAAACTCAAAAAAAAAATGATATTTCAGATGTGTTTTTGACTATTAACTTTCAAAAAAAAAGATGCTTAAACAAGTAGCAATGGCAACAAGATATGCAATAGGTAGTGGCACTCCATATTATCAGAACAAGTTATATGCAGAATGCATTGCAACTTGCGAAATGAAAAGTTGCAAATAATACCAATTTCTATTGGTTGAAGTTTATCGTTCTTTTCCTATAAATAGAAGCATTTGCTTCTCAATTATTTATGTACACCAATACAGATAGAGAAATAGTGAGAGAGTTGAGAGCAGTTTTTGAGTCGTGATAGAAAATAGTCTATGAAGAAAAATAGAATAATGAGGTGTATATATATAATAAAGAGGTTTATTTTTGAGTTTGTAGTCTTTTGAGACTATCAAGTGCGTTAAATTTTTCACTATAATAATATTGTGTTGTTTCTCTTGAGTATTATATTTTTAACGGTATAGTTGAATTCGTTAATTGGTTTAAAGACAAGCGAATTAGATTAATCTTAGCGACGAGATAACAATGCAAGAAATCATAGTAAAAGCAATATAGCATGAGTATAAGAGCAGAAAAATAATCAATTCATGTATTGGATCATGTAAATTGGATCTTAGAGGCTTGGGAATAATATGTTTGGAGTCAATTGTATGCTGAAGAAAATAAAACTTCAAGCACAGAGCAGTTATGTAAATACAATGTATCAATCGAGGTCCTAGAGCCCCTAATACATATATCTAATGGGCCATTTAGTGGAAAACATATTCTAACAAGCAATTAGATAGAATCATCCATTCTCTTAATCTTTCACTAGGTCACTAACTTTGTGTTGTGTATCAGTAGACGAAAATCTCGGCTGCATCCATGATTTGTGGGCTGAAAAATGTACCTTATCTCTATCCTTTAGACTACAATTTCCTTGTACATAGCTATACCTCTAGAGCTAAAATAAAAAATCTTAAAAATTAGTAAATCTTTACAAATTAGTGAAATGAAGAATGATTGATAATTGGAAAGAGCAAGTCAAGTATTTGAAAAGTGACATCGTTAACTCCAGAAAGTAAGCGAAGAGTCATCAGCAAGAAGACTTGTCGGTAGGCACATTTCTGATAAGGACTCGATCTTTAGAATCATTTTTAATTGAATATATGGAAATGAAACCCTCTATCCTCTTAACCTTTAAAGTAAATATTATATATAGGATAATTAGTGATGTCCAAGATATGTCATGATAAATAGGAATGTAGGAAAGGTTTGATGACTCCTCAACATCCTTATCTTTCCACAAGTGACTCCAATCCCATGCAATTTAAAAGGACAACAAATGGCTGAAATTATGATAATATTGCACACATTTCTTTTCGAGGCCTATCAGAACATATATAGGATAGTGTCCTCTTTTATCTTGAGTGTATTATTTGCTTGTAATTAAGTAATTCACAAAATCAGAGCCTATAATAGAGACAAACACTACAAATGGTCTTTGGAGTCAAACATTTTGATAGAAATTAGTGAGACCATATGTTAATGAGTCATATGACTTTGCGGATTGAGGACAGGACATCAACCAACATCTTTAAAAAAAAAAATTAGCTACAAAATTTATCCGCAATTCTCAGCTAATTAGTTTCTTAAAAACTCTTAGCTAATTAAATTTTCTTATAATTCGTTGTTAATTCACAACTAAATAAATTTAGTATGAAATTTTTACTGTTTAGCTATCGAATTTTATCTGTCGCTAATTCCTTAATTTTCAGTAGTGTGCAACATACATCGATCCTTTTGATTTAAGCATGTGTCCATGTGTATATTCTAGTATCAATACTTTGAAACAAACACATCCATGATTTCAAACACCAAAAACATTTAAGTTGTTAAAGAGAATAATTTTTCAATTACTACTTAGTTATAAGCATTTTTCATATAATTACTACCGACAGTTTATTCCTACAAATTAAATAAAAAATAAGATGTTGCGAAAGCAGTTGGGAAAGAGATATTTTATTTCTTGTGAAATTGATATCTATAATAGTAGTTGGGAAAGAGATATTTTATTTCTTGTGAAATTGATATCTATAATAGATTGATTTAGCTTCCTATGTATAGAAGAAAGAAAGTTGTGAGATTTTTCTAGAAGATGTTGCAAGTTTTTTAAGAAACTGCTTACTTGACCTACTTATATGTTGTCTGTTTGATTGTAAACTTTAGAAACAGCTGTAAGACTTTTCAAAAAGCTGCTTGCCAGCGTTGTCTGCTTGAGCTACTCTCGAGCCACTTACTTGTTTGCAAGCTATTTCAGGAAGCTATAGGAGTACTTAAAAGGACATCCAAATACAATGTTTTGTATAACACGGATGACTTAATTACTCTCTTCGTCCTAATTTATGTGATTATTTTAACTGGACACGGAGTTTAAGAAAATATAGTTTTTTTTTTGAAATTTGTAGTTAAAACAAGTCATAGATATTTGCAAGACTATAAAACATCTCATTAAAGATGAAATGAGTATTTTAAAATTAAATTGTTACTAAATATAAAAATATATCATTCTTTTTAAGACTAATTAAAAAGAAAAATATGTCACATCAATTAAAATAGAAAAGAATATATTTTATGCATTTTTCATATAGCTACTAGTCTACTAGTAGAAAAGGTGCCTAAAGTATTTAACATATTTCATCCAGCTGGTTCCAAAGAAAATGTAGCGGGGAGCTAAGTGCTGTTCATTCTTTGCACCATTAAGACTTTTGTCATATGTCAATGGTAAACTTATACCAAGTATAGTAAACTTATTGGTCCTTGCTTTTTCACATATAATGACCCATCACATCAGTAACAAATAAAAACAAATTGACATTTTCGGAGAGAAAATGAGATCTTTTATTTTTTTATAATTTTTTTTAAAAATTTTTTACGTGTAAAAATCATAATCTCTTATGTGTAAAAATGAAAATTTCTCGTAAAAAAGGCTATAAAGTTTTAAAAAATAAATTATAAAAAGCTAGTAATTCATTTCTATTTTTAATCGTGAAGATTTTACTAATATACATATGGAGGGCACAAGTAAGTATAAGTGGCCAACATGATTTGAGCAATGCCTTAATTGGAGAAATAGATACTAAGCCAACGGTTTGAAAGCCTTCATGCATTGTAAGTGCGCACGCAACACACTATCTATTAGCAAGAATAGTCCTCCTAAATCTATAAAAGATTTTCTTTATCATTCCAATGCTTCATTGAGAAACACACACACAAAATTTATCGTTGAATTACACTGAGTATATTATTATTGTTTGAGTTTATATAAATTCCAGTTTGGTTCCACGTTTAGTTTTCTAACAAGTGATCCATATGATTGCACTTCGTGCGATACTAAAACGATTATTGAATCTACCAAATGATCGGCAATTTAATAATAAATTTAGATATTACTTGTCTTTTTTATGAGAAAGAAAAAACTCACAAGGACGTATATATTTGAGTTAATTTATATATTCGAATTAATTCACAATTTGATTTCTTAAAAAAAAAGATTCAAATGGATCAATATCAAAACTAAAAAGGTTTAAAATGAGATGACATAATATACAAATTGAAACATTTAAACTATATTTTTTTGTATACTAAAATTATAGAATATATACCAATGAAATATAAACTTATTATCATAAAGAGGTTTTCATAATTAGAAATCAAAGAGAAGAGCTTTCCTAGTCCATTATCTTCAGTATAAATTTCTTGAAATAATTTTGTTCTTCTTGATATCACAAGTTGCATTCTTGGTCAATTTCAATCCCCATAACTATTTATTACAAGTTAAATTCACTAATTTATTATAAGAATTGTATTTATATCAAAAGTTTTTGCAAATCCCTCCTCTAACATATCAACCTCAACTTAATACAATCGTAAATATAACACAATGTACTATAATATTGAGTTATAAGGCCAATCTAAGTAAATCAATCTAAAGAAATCCAAACTTTAAAACATCATTTTAAATTTCAAACATGAAATCATTTATTTGTCTGAACTATTTGTAGAAGACATATTCAAATTACTCATTTAGATATTGAATTTATCTCATATTAAAAAAAATATTCAGAGACAAAAGGCATTTGAATATAATTTAATTTTTTTCTATTGGCACTATCTCTCAGACCGTTAAATCAGAGAAAATATTAATACTATGATCCACACCAAATAAAATTACTTATATCATTTTTTAAAACTAAAATCAAATTTTATAGTACGCAAAATGCTTAATAATAAGAATGAAGGAGATAATCAACTAATTTCAATATTACGAGACAGTGTCCTTTCAACTTTTTATTCTTTGCCAGCTTATCAAATCATCAGACCCATGTATCCCCAATCGTAGATCCAGGATTTACAAGTGCATAAATAGAATAGATCCAGATATGGATGGCAATAGGGCGGGTCAGGGCGGACTAGGGCGGGACAAGTTTTGACCTATTTAGATTTTAATCCCGCTTATTCTGTCCTATTTGGTATTTTTCAAAAGAATTGCTCCGCTCCGCCCCGCTAAGCCCTGCCCTGCCCTACGCCGTTTATGTTATCTTTCCCTTTTTGTTTTTCATTTAGCAACATGATTTTTTAAAAAAACTTCTTTACCATATATAAATGAAAGTTAATTGGATAAATATTTTATTGCGACGTCTCACTTTTTATCCTTCAACTTTACAAAAATAAATTATCTTATTTTGGTAAGTAAAATTTACTCTTTGTTATAATTTATTTGGCTTGATTCGGACCGAAGGTCAAACTAACTAATGTTTGGTGTGAATATGAACATACAATCTTCAATTTTTAAAAAATAAAATTCACATATTTAGAAATTACATAAAAACTACTGTAAGTCATAATTATTTACCATTCAAAATATGTAGAAAATATTTGAAAAAATTATGATTAAAAAATATTTTTTAATTATTTAAAATAATAACTAAGGCAAATAAATTAAAACGAAATAATGAGTATAAATTTTTATGATAAAAGAACCAAAAACATACTTTAATAAGAAAATTCATTTCTCTCATGACTATGTCTAAAGATGATAGTCCTCCCATCTTTTAAAATATTGACATGATATTGCACAAGAAGTCCACGTCCTTTTGTGTATAAACTGTTACTGGCAATTTCAATTTTTTTTTAAAAATTTGAGTCTTAACCTACCCTACATTAACCCATTAAAAAATTTTAGAAATAATATTTTTCCCTGACCTGCCCTACCCCGCCCTATTTAAATTTCCCACCCTGCCCTATTTAATTTTTTTCATGCCCTGCCCCGCCCCAATTGCCACCCCTAGATCCAGAATTTACAAGTGCACAAACATTAAAGATGAATACTGTCTGTACACCTATGACGATATCTGGTAAGGCCTTTGAATCTTGATGACCAGCTAGAGCATATGATTCTAGCCTTCGTCTCTAGTTGTACCTGACTCAACTAGGGCTTGAGAATCATGTGGAGGTAATGTACAAGCAATGACTACTATATTATTGGATTGAGTTGTGTTATCACCAGCATAATATCTTGCTAACAGATAATCTTTCTGATAATGGCCTCGAAGGCCAAACCCGTAGCGTACATCTATACCCATACGATATTCTCCAACATCGTATAGTTTCCTGAACTCTGGAGGGAAAAAGTGATCAATGAAATCTCATGCAATGTCTTCCCAGATTGTGACAGGTGCATCTGCCCCTCGAGCGTCTTCCCACGCCTCACATGACATGACAACAACATCCTTTAATTAGTAGGAGGCAAATCCAACTACCTCTGTCTCATTAGCATGAACGACCTTAAGGATCATGTATAGCTCATTAATGATGTTTTGGAGATCCATTGTAGGGTTGGATGTCGTGAAAACCAGAGGATTCGTGTGAAGGAATTCTCTGATTTTAGAACTTGTCAACCATTTCTGAGAATTTGCACTCGAAGGTGCGACATCTTGACCTTGACATTGTGATTATGTCGTTACAAGTTGGGTGAGCAGTTGAATGGATCCCATAACATGTGTCAAAAGAGCTTGTTGTGGTGTAAAGGACAACGGGCTCCCCATAGGCCTCTCAGTTATGGGTAGAGATTAGACATGAGTGGCCTAGCCAGATGGGCATTCTTGAGATATGGTCTGAACCTCTTGAGGCTGAGATAACTCACCGGGGTTCATTTCTTGGGCAACATTATCTCTTTGGCTCATGATTGATTTTCTCTTTACAGGCATTTTCTGAAAGAAACATTGTAACACATGAGTTAGAACAATTTCTTAAGACATAGCTCTATTGCACAATCTGGAGTATGAAAAAAGGGTAGCATTTTCTGAATATCCTATAGTCTCCTAATTATATATGTGATACGCTACACATCCATAAGTGAGACTCTACTAGATATGTCTTCATAAATTACCTAGGACACTTAAAACTAATGCTCTGGTACCAAGTTTACATGTGCTAGGCCTAGGCCTGGGCCTGTGCGGACAGACACTTGATGTCTTAACTTTCCCGTGCTAACCAACTCTACATGACATTAACTTGATACATATATAAGGGATATGAAATATATTCATATTTTAAAGCTTTAAAAGAAGTTCCATTCATAAAATACTTTCTGAAAGTCTAAACATTTGACAGTAAAAATTAAAAATGAAATACTATCTCATGAACATAGTTGAACATCTAATCTAGTATATGTATGAAGCCTCTAAAATATCGTGAATAACAATATTTACGGGTATAAGGCTACTGACATACCTATAAGTTATGCAAAATTGGATAAAGAGATTATACCACATGAATCAAGTGGGGCTCACCAATAAGCTGATAATGCGGAATCCTAGTGGACAACCCTTTCGTTTTACATACCTCAACCTACATCGAAAAATGCAGGATCCCGATAAAAGAGAGTAAGTATATATGGAATAGTATTCGCATGTAAAATGACATGGAATGAAGCATAATGATAATAATAATAATAATAATGATGATAATAATAATAATAATAATAATAATAATAATAATAATAATAATAATAATAATAATAATAATAATAATAATAATAATAATAATAATAATAATAATAATAATAATAATATATGAATTGAAAGGGCAACCAAATAACATTAATAGACATAAAAAGGAACAAAAGGATCCAATCATTAGGTTGACCTTAACTTTTACATCTTTAACCATAAATAATTTCATTATAAGAGTTTTTTAGTTTAACCTACATATCTCCATGTGAGCGCATGGAGTCTGATCTCTGCCCAATAAGTTGAGCCATCCCATACTTTGAGGGTGGAGAGTATGAAACATACATATCATAAGCTAGGATCTAGCCCATCTCTTACCTTTACGGAATATGAGACATACATATCAAACCTAGTATTTGAAGTCATATCATATCCACAAGTGGATAACATATAGGAATTGTCGAAAAATTTGATATGAGCTTTATCCTACATTAGCTTACGTAGTTTAGGAAGACTATCATGGGAATCATGACTTCTAAGTTATCAATAATACTTCCAACATTTATGTGATAAAAATATTAGCTCAAGGTCTCAAAATCATAGTTTGCTTCATCCTCATGTGAGTTGTATCATAAAATCATAAAGATCATCTTTGTTGAAGAAAAGGACAATTCATGGTTTATCAAATTTTCATGGTGAAAGCAATGAAATTCATAGAATAGGTTTGTCAATAGAATATAGATATATCATAAGAGATTCATAATGTTCATAACAAATAAACATGAATAGCACATACGTTTTCATATTTGAATCCTAACTATCTCATAAACGAAAATTTATGATGTGTGAAGAAATGTAATATGGGGAGAATAATAATTTTAGCCTTACGTACCTTAATCACTACAATACAATGGAATAAAAATTCTAACTTTGAAGAAGAACTTTAAATATCTATTCTTGAACCTTGAGAAGGGTTTTCTTGAAAATCCTAAGTTTATGGGGTAAAATCTCATCAGGTATTTGTATATAATTATTAAATCAATTAGAAAATCATAGGATAGACTTACCTCAGCGTGAAAGAACTTGGAGGAAAGAAAAATGCCATTTTAAGGCTTATGGACTTGAAGAATAGCGCAAAAATTCGTAAAAACACTTTATATAGAAACTATGCCGGCCAACTTACAGAGTCTCAAGGAACTATGTTTGGTCCATTGAGTGCACATACGGTCTATATGTTTGACCTTACATGGATACCAAATTTTTAATAGTGGATTCAAAATTGGACATCTTCAAGCACAATACAAGGTACAACCCGTAGTTAGGTTTTACGATCCTGGATCACTGTCGTACTTGGACATCTTCGATTCTATGATGCCTCACTTACAGTACCAAAATGGAAATACTTTCCGGATATGATTCATATTTTAGCTATTTCATGGTACTTTAAAATTTTGATATCATATCCATGGTGCCTTGTTCGGATGTGAATCAGGTTTACCATTTGTAGGTTGACCACGTATGAACATCAATCTTTGATAGAACGCGATCTATATGCATCATAAAAAAATGATTGATAATTTCATCGTGTGCGAGGAATGTAATTTATAAAACACATCTTTTGCGTGCAATTTAAAAATAGCATTTTCTGAATGTGATTTATAAATCGTATACAACGAAAGCAAATTATGACTGAGCCCATTTCATAAATCGCGTTCACTGTATGCAATTTAAAATATATATGCATTCACTATTGTAATAATAATATATATATATATATATATATATATATATATATATATATATATATATATAACATAGTTATAGTGCTCTTGTTATTCACTCTCTTTAGTTAAATCTACATTATTTATTATATTTTAATTTACGTGATGATGTTTGAGTAAACATATAGATCAAGAGAGAGAAAAAATAAAGTTAAAATAATCTTATAAATGGTAAAATGAAAAGTTGGCCTTGGCCTTATAGATTTTTGGTGTTTGTTAGCCCATAGATGTCTCGAGATTTGATTGACCGTCTCCTTTCGGCCCCAAATTTTGGCTGTGACTAGCCTACAAGGACTGATGATGAGCGCTATATCAATTTTTTTGACCGGCATCACCATTTTTTTTTGCATAAATAAGAATTTACGATTTTCAAGATTTTCGGTATGTGTTAGCCTATGGATGTCTCGAGATTTGATTGAACGTCTCTGTTCGGCCTCAAATTTTGGTTGTGACTAGTCTACAAGGCCTGGTGATGAGCGTTATATCAATTTTTCGGCAGGCATCACCATTTTTTGCATAAATAAAAATTTACGGTTTTTAAATTTTTCGGTGTGTGTTAGCCCGTGAATGTCTCGAGATTTAATTGACCGTCTCTGTTCGACCCCAAATTTTGGCTGTGACCAGTCTACAAGGCCTGGTGATGAGTGTTATATCAATTTTTCGGCAAACATCACCATTTTTTGCATAAATAAAAATTTACGATTTTTAAAATTTTTGGTGTGTGTTAGCCCGTGAATGTCTCGAGATTTAATTGACCGTCTCTGTTCGACCCCAAATTTTGGCTATGCCCAGCCTACAAAGTCTGGTGACAAGCGCTCATTCCATTTTATTGACCGATATCACCATTTTTTGCGAAAATAAAAATTTACGATTTTCAATATTTTCAGTGTGCGTTAGCCCATAGATGTCTCAAGATTTGATTGACCGTCTCTGTTCGACCCCAAATTTAAGCTGTGACCAGCCTACAAGGCCTGATGACGAGCGTCCTATCAATTTTTTTGAGCGACATCACTATTTTTTGCATAAATGAGAATTTATGATTTTCAAGATTTTCGGTGTGTGTTAACCCATGTATGTCTTGAGATTTGATTGATCGATTTCGTTCGGCCTCAAATTTTGGCTCTGACCAGCCTATAAGGCCAGGTGACGAGCGCTATATCAATTTTTTTGGTCAGCATCATCATTTTTTACATAAATGAGAAGTTATGATTTTCAAGATTTTCGGTGTGTGTTAGCCCATAGATGTCTCGAGATTTGATTGACCGTCTCCGTCCAGTCTCAAATTTTGGCTGTGACCAGTCAACAAGGCCAGGTGACGAGTGCTATATCAATTCTTTTGACCGGCATCACCATTTATTGCATAAATGAGAATTTACGATTTTCAAGATTTTCGGTGTGTGTTAGCCTATAGATGTCTCGATATTTGATTGACCGTCTCCGTTCGACTCTAAATTTTGACTGTGACTAGCCTACAAGGCCTGGTGACAAGCGCTATATTAATTTTTTTGACCGGCATCATCATTTTTTACATAAATGAGAATTTATAATTTTTAAGATTTTCGGTGTGTGTTAGCCCATGAATGTCTCGAGATTTGATTGACCGTTTCCGTTCGACTCAAATTTTGGTTGTGCCCAACCTACAAGGCCTGGTGACGAGCGCTCATTCAATTTTATCGACCGACATCATCATTTTTGGCAAAAATAAAAATTTAAGATTTTTAATATTTTCGGTATGTGTTAGTCCATGGATGTCTCGAGATTTGATTGACCGTCTCTATTCGGCCCAAATTTTGGCTATGACCAACCTACAAGGCCTGATGACGAGCGTCCTATCAATTTTTTTGACCGGCATCACTATTTTTTGCATAAATGAGAATTTACAGTTTTCAAGATTTTCTGGGTGTGTTAGCCCATGAATGTCTCGAGATTTGATTGGCCGTCTCCGTTAGATCTCAAATTTTGGCTGTGACCAGCCTACAAGGCCTGATGCCGAATGTCCTATCAATTTTTTCGATCGGCATTACTATTTTTTGAATAAATGAGAATTTACGATTTTAAAATTTTTTTAGTGTGTGAGCCCATGGATGTCTCGAGATTTGATTGATCGATTCCATTCGGCCCCAAAATTTGATTGTGCCCGGCCTACAAAGGCTGGTAACGAGCGCTATATCAATTTTTTTGGCCGGCATCACCATTTTTTGCATAAATTCCGTTCGGTCCTAAATTTTTGCTGTACCCAACGTACCAAGCCTGGTGACGAGTGCTCTATCCATTTTATTGGCCAACATCACCATTTTTTGAATAAATGAGACTTTATAATTTTCAAGATTTTTGGAATGTATTAGCCCATGGATGTCTCGAGATTTGATTGACCATCTCCGTTCGGCCCCAAATTTTGGCTGTGACCAGCCTACAAGGCCTGATGACAAGCGTCCTATCAATTTTTTCAGCCCGCATCACTATGTTTTGCATAAATGAGAATTTATGACTTTCAAGATTTTCAATGTGTGTTAGCCATGGATGTCTCGAGATTTGATTGACCGTCTCCGTTCGGCACCAAATTTTGGCTGTGACCAGTCTATAAGACCTGGTGATGAGCGCTATATCAATTTTTTCTGGTTGGCATCACTATGTTTTGCATAAATTTGAATTTATGATATTTAAGATTTTTGGTGTATTTTAGCCCATGAATGTCTAGAGATTTGATTGACCGTTTCCGTTCGGCCCCAACTTTTTACTGTGACCATCCTACAATGCCTGATGACGAGCGTTCTATCAATTTTTTCGACCGACATCACCATTTTTTGCATAAATAAGAATTTATGATTTTCAAGATTTTCGGTTGTTTTAATCCATAGATTTCTTGAGATTTGATTGACTGTCTCCATTCAGCTTCAAATTATGGCTTTGATTAGCCTACAAGACCTGGTGACGAGCATCCTATCAATTTTTTTGGTAGATGTCACTATTTTTTGCATAAATGAGAATTTACGATTTTCAAGATTTTTGGTGTTCCATGGATGTTTTGAGATTTGATTGACCGTCTCCGTTCGGTCCCAAATTTTAGCTGTGCGCAGTCTACAAGGCCTGATACCTAGCGCTCGTTGCATTTTACTAGCCGGCATCACCATTATTTGCAAAAATAAAAATTTACGATTTTAAATATTTTCGGTGTGTGTTAGCCCATGGAGTCTCGAGATTTGATTGACCGATTTCGTTCGCCCCCAAATTTTGGTTGTGACCAGCCTACAAGGCCTGATGATGAGCGCCCTATCAATTTTTTTGGTTGGCATCACTATGTTTTGCATAAATGAGAATTTACGATTTTCAAGATTTTCGATATGTGTTAGCCCATGGATGTCCCGAAATTTAATTGATCGTCACTGCTTGGCCCTAAATTTTAGTTGTGCCCAGCTTACAAGACCTGGTGACGAGCACTATATCAATTTTTCGGTGTATGTTAGCCTATAGATGTCTCGAGATTGATTGACCGTGTTCGTTCGGCCTCAAATTTTAGCTGTGATAAGCCTACACAGCCTGGGGACGAGCGCTATATCAATTATTTCGGCTGGCATTACCAAATTTTGCATAAATGAGAATTTACAATTTTCAAGATTTTCGGTGTGTGCTAGCCATAGATGTCTCGAGATTTTAATTGATCGTCTCCGTTCGGACCCAAATTTTGGCTGTGATAAGCCTACAAGGCCTGATGACGAGCACCCTATCAATCTTTTCGGCAGGCATCACTATGTTTTGCAAAAATAAGTATTTACGATTTTCAAGATTTTCGGTGTATGTTAGCCCTATGTCCTTAGAATTGATTGATCGTCACCGTTCGACCCCAAATTTTGACAGTGCCCAGCATACAAGGCTTGGTGAGCGCTATATCAATTTTTTTGGCCCACATCACCATTTTTTAATAAATGAGAATTTACGATTTTTAAATTTTTTGGTGTGTGTAGGCCCATGGATGTCTCGAGATTTGATTGACCATCTTCGTTCAACACCAAATTTTGGCTGTGATCAGCCTACAATGCCTAGGGACGAGCGTTATATCAATTTTTTCGACCGACATCACCAAATTTTTCATAAATGAGAATTTATGATTTTCAAGATTTTCGATGTGTGTTAGCCCATAGATGTCTCAAGATTTGAATGACCGTCTCTGTTCGACTCCAAATTTTGGCTATGCCTAGACGACAAGGATGGTGACGAGCACTCTATACATTTTATCAGCGGCATCACCATTTTTTGCATAAATGAAAATTTACGAATTTGGAAGATTTTCGGTGTGTGTGAGCCCATGGATGTCTCGAGATTTGATTACCGCCTCCTTTCGGCCCCAAATTTTAGTTGTGACCAGCCTACAAGGCCTGATGACGAGCGCTCTAATAATTTTTTCGATCGGTATCACTATGTTTTGCATGAATGAGAATTTATAATTCTCATGATTTTCGGTGTGTGTTAGCCCATGGATGTCTTGAGATTTGATTGACCGTCTCCTTTCGGTCCCAAATTTTGGCTGTGACCAGCCTATAAGGCCTGATGACGAGCGCCCTATCATATTTTTCGGTCGGTATCACTATGTTTTTCATAAATGAGAATTTATGATTTTCATGATTTTCGATCTGTGTTAGCCCATGGATGTCTCGAGATTTGATTGACCGTTTTCATTCGGCACCAAATTTTGGCTGTAACCAGCCTACAAAGTCTGTTGATGGGCGCTATATCAATTTTTTCAGCTGGTATCACTATTTTTTGCATAAATGACAATTTACGATTTTTAAGATTTTTGGTGTGTGTTAGCCAATAGATGTCTCGAGATTTTATTGACCATCTCCGTTCGGCCCAAATTTTTGCTGTGACCAACTTACAATGCCTGTGAAGCGCGCTCTATCAATATTTTTAGCCGATATCACCATTTTTTGCATAAATAAGAATTTATGATTTTCAAGATTTTCGGTGTGCGTTAGCCCATGGATTTCTTGAGATTTGATTGACCATCTCCGTTCGACCCTAAATTTTGGCTGTGACTAGCCTACAATTCCTGGCGACGAGCTTTCTATCAATTTTTTCGTCCGACATCACCGTTTTTTGCATAAATGAGAATTTGTGATTTTCAAGATTTTCGGTGTGTGTTAGCCCATGGATGTCTCGAAATTCTATTGACCGTATTCGTTCGGCCTCAAATGTTGGCTGTGACTAACCTACAATGCCTGGTGACGAGCGTTCTATCAATTTTTTCGTCCGGCATTACCGATTTTTACACAAATAAGTATTTACGATTTTTAAAATTTTTGATGTGTGTTAGCCCATGGATTTCTCAAGATTTGATTGACCGTCTCCGTTCGACCCTAAATTTTGGCTGTGCCCAGTCTACAAGGCTTGGTGACGATCGCTATATCAATTTTTTTGGCAGGTATTACTATTTTTTGCATAAATGAGAATTTACGATTTTCAAGATTTTCAGTATATGTTAGCCCATGAATATTTTGAGATTTAACTGACCGTGTCTGTTCCTCTCTAAATTTTGGCTATGCCAGCCTACAAGGCTTGGTGAAGAGCGGTCGTTCCATTTTATCGGCTAGCATCACCATTTTTTTTAAAAATGAGAATTTACAATTTTTAATATTTTCGATGTATGTTAGCCCATGGATGTCTCGAGATTTGATTAACCATCTTCGTTCGGTCCCAAATTTTGGATGTGACCAACCTACAAGGCTTGATGACGAGCGTCCAATCAATTTTGATTGCATCACTTGTTTTTGCATAAATGAGAATTTACTATTTTCAATTTTTTTTGTGTGTGTTATCCAATTGATGTCTCGAGATTTGATTGACCGACTCCGTTCGGCCTCAAATTTCAACTGTGACTAGCCTACAAGTCCTGCTGACGAGTATATCAATTTTATCGGCCGGTATCACCATTTTTTGCATAAATGAGAATTTACGATTTTCAAGATTTTCGGTGTGTGTTAGCTCATGGATGTCTCGAGATTTGATTGACCGTTTTCATTAGGCCCCAAATTTTCACTGTGACCAGCCTACAAAGCCTGGTGACGAGCGTTATATCAATTTTTTCAATCGGCATCACTATTTTTTGCATAAATGAGAATTTACGATTTTCAAAATTTTTGGTGTGTGTTAGCCCATGGATGTCTCGAGATTTGATTGACCATCTTCGTTCGGCCCAAATTTTGACTTTGCCCAGCCTACAAGGCCTGGTGACGAACGTTCTATCCATTTTATCGGCTGACATCACCATTTTTTGCATAAATGAGAATTTACGATTTTTAAAATTTTTGGTGTATTAGCCCACGGATGTCCTGAGATTTGATTGACTGTCTCTTCGGCCCCAAATTATGGTTGTGATTAGCCTACAAGACTTGATGACGAGTACTCTTTCAATTTTTTTGATCGGCGTCACTATTTTTTGCATAAATGAGAATTTATGATTTTCAATATTTTCGGTGTGTATTAGCCAAAGGATGTCTCGAGATTTGATTGACCGTCTCCTTTCGACCCCAAATTTTGGCTGTGACTAGTCTACAAGGCTTGATGACGAGCGTCCAATCAATTTTTTCGGTCGCATCACTTATTTTTTTTATAAATGAGAATTTACGATTTTCAAATTATTTTTGTGTGTGTTAGCCCATGGATGTCTCGAGATTTGATTAACCGTCTCCTTTCGACCCCAAATTTTGGCTGTGACCAGGCCTACAAGGCTTGATGACGAGCGCCCTATCAATTTTTTCGGTCGGTATCACTATATTTTGCATAAATGAGAATTTACGATTTTCATGATTTTCGATCTATGTTAGCCCATGGATGTCTCGAGATTTGATTGACTGTCTACTTTCGACCCCAAATTTGGTTGTGAACAGCCTACAAGGCCTGATAACGAGCGTCCAATCAATTTTTTCAGTCGGTATCACTATATTTTGCATAAATGAGAATTTATGATTTTCATGATTTTCGGTGTGTGTTAGTCCATGGATGTCGTTTGATTGACCGTCTCCTTTCACCCCAAATTTTTGCTGTGACCAGCCTACAAGGCCTAATGACGAGTGCCCTATTAATTTTTTCGGCCGGTATCACTAAGTTTTGCATAAATGAGAATTTATGATTTTCATGATTTTCGGTGTGTGTTAGCCCATGGATTTCTTGAGATTTGATTGACCGTCTCCGTTCGGCTCTAAATTTTTGCTGTGGTTAGCCTACAAGGCATGATGATGAGTGCTCTATCAATTTTTTCGGCCAACATCACCATTTTTTGCCTAAATGAGAATTTGCGATTTTCAAGATTTTCGATGTGTGTTAGTCCATGAATGTCTCAAGATTTGATTGACCGTGTCTGTTCGGCTCTAAATTTTGGCTGTGCCCAGCCTACAAGGCCTAGTGAGGAGCCCTCGTTCTATTTTTTCTGCCAGCATCATCATTTTTTGTGAAAATAAGAATTTATGATTTTTAATATTTTTGGTGTGTGTTAGCCCATGGATGTCTCGATATTTTATTGACCGTCTCCGTTTGGCCTCAAATTTTTTCTGTGACCAGCTTACAATGCCTGGTGAAGAGCGCTCTATCAATTTTTTCGGCCGGCATCATCATTTTTTGCATAAATGAGAAATTACAATTTTTAAAATTTTTGGTGTGTGTTAGCCCATGGATGTCTTGAGATTTGATTGACCGTCATCGTTCGACCCCAAATTTTGATTGTGACTAGCCTACAAAGCCTGCTGACGAGTGCTACATCAGTTTTTTTGGCCGACATCACCATTTTTTTTCATAAATGAGAATTTAAGATTTTCAAGATTTTCGATGTGTGTTACCTTGTGGATGTCTCGAGATTTGATCGATCGTCACATTTCAGCCCCAAATTTTCACTGTGACCAACCTACAAGGCCTGGTGACGAGCGCTCTATAAATTTTTTCAATCGGCATCACCATTTTTTTAATAAATGAGAATTTACGATTTTCAAGATTTTTGGTTTGTGTTAGCCCATGGATGTCTCGAGATTTGATTGACCATCTCCGTTTGGCATAAATTTTGGGTGTGACCAGCCTACAAAGCCTGGTGACGAACGTTCTATCCATTTAATCAATTGGCATCACTTGTTTTCACGTAAATGAGAATTTACGATTTTCAAATATTTTTGGTGTGTGTTAGCCCATAAATGTCTCGAGATTTGATTGACAGACTCTGTTCGGCCTCAAATTTTGATTGTGACTAACCTACAAGGCTTGGTAACGAGTGCTATATCAATTTTATCAGTCGGCATCACCATTTTTTGCATAAATGAGAATTTACGACTTTTAAAATTTTTGGTGTTCCATGGATGCCTCGAGATTTGATTGATCGTCTCCATTCGACCCCAAATTTTGGCCGTGACCAGCCTACAAGGCCTGGTGACGAGCGCTTTATCAATTTTTTTGGCCAGCATCAACATTTTTTGCATAGATGAGAATTTATAATTTTCAAGATTTTCGATGTGTGTTAGCCCATGGATGTCTCGAGATTTGATTGACCATCTCCGTTCGGCCCCAAATTTTGGTTGTGCCCAGCCTACAATGCCTAATGACGAGCGCCCTATCAATTTTTTTTGGTCGGCATCACTATGTTTTACATAATTGAGAATTTATGATTTTTAAGATTTTTGGTGTGTTAGCCAATGGATGTCCCAAGATTTGATTGATCGCCACCGTTCGACCCCAAATTTTTGATGTGCCCAGCCTATAAGGCATGGTAACGAGCGCTATATCAATTTTTTGGGTCGGCCTCACCATTATTTTCATAAATGAGAATTTACGATTTTCAAGATTTTTGGTCTGTGTTAGCCCATGGATGTCTCGAGATTTGATTGACCATCTTCGTTCGACCCTCAATTTTGACTGTGATCAGCCTACAATGCGGGGGGACGAGCGTCCTATCAATTTTTTTGGCTGACATTACTATGTTTTGCATAAATGAGAATTTACAATTTTCAAGATTTTTGGTATGTGTTAGCCCATGAATGTCCCGAAATTTAGTTGATCATCACCGCTCGATCCCAAATTTTGATTGTGCTTAGTCTATAAGGCCTGGTGACGAGTGCTGTATTAATTTTTTTGTCCAGCATCACCATTTTTTTCATAAATAAAAATTTATGATTTTAAGATTTTCGGTATGTGTTAGCCCATAGATGTTTCGAAATTTGATTGACCGTCTCCGTTCGGCTTTAAAATTTGGCTGTGCCAAGACGACAATGCTGGTGATGATCACTCTATCCATTTTATCAGCCGGCATCACCATGTTTTGCATAAATAAGAATTTATGATTTTCAAGATTTTCGGTGTGTGTTAGTCCTATGTCTTGAGATTTGATTGATCGTCACCACTCGACCCCAAATTTTAGATGTGCCCAGCCTACAAGGCTTGGTGACGAGCGCTATATCAATTTTTTTGGCCGACATCGCCATTTTTTCATAAATGAGAATTTACGATTTTCAAAATTTTTGGTGTGTGTTAGCCCATGGATGTCTCGAGATTTAATTGACCATCTTCGTTCGGCACCAAATTTTGGCTATGATCAGCCTACAATGCCTGGGGTCGAGCGCTATATCAATTTTTTCGGCCGACATCACCAAATTTTGCATAAATGAAAATTTACGATTTTCAAGATTTTCAATGTGTGTTACCCCATTGATGTCTCAAGATTTGATTGACCGTCTCTGTTCGGCTTCAAATTTTGGCTGTGCCCAGACGACAAGGCTGGTGACGAGCACTCTATCCATTTTATTAGCCGGCATCACCATTTTTTGCAAAAATGAGAATTTACGATTTTCAAGATTTTTGGTGTGTGTTAGCCCATGGATGTCTCGAGATTTGATTGACCGTATCCTTTCGGCCTCAAATTTTGGCTGTGAACAAACTAGAAGGCGTGATGACGAGAGCCTTACCAATTTTTTCGGTCGGTATTACTATATTTTGCATAAATGAGAATTTATAATTTTTTATGATTTTCGGTGTGTGTTAGTCCATGGATGTCTTGAGATTTGATTGACTGTCTCCGTTCGCCCCAAATTTTTGCTGTGACCAGCCTACAAGGCCTGATGACGAGTTCCCTATTAATATTTTTGGTCGGTATCACTAACTTTTACATAAATGAGAATTTATGATTTTTATGATTTTTCGATCTGCGTTAGTCCATGGATGTCTCGAGATTTGATTGACCGTTTTCGTTCGACACCAAATTTTGGCTGTAACCAGCCTACAAGGCTTGTTGATTAGCGCTATATCAATTTTTTCGGTTGGTATCACTATTTTTTTGCATAAATGAGAATTAACGATTTTGAAGTTTTCAGTGTGTGTTGGCCGATGGATGTCTCGAGATTTTATTGATCGTCTCCACTCGACACCAAATTTTTGCTGTGACCAACTTACAATTCCTGGTGACGAGCACTCTATCAATTTTTTCGGCCGATATCACCAATTTTTTCTCATAAATGAGAATTTATGATTTTTAAGATTTTCGATGTGTGTTAGCCCATAAATTTCTTGAGATTTGATTAACTGTCTCAGTTCGACCCTAATTTTTGCTGTGGCCAGCCTACAAGGCCTGATGACGAGTGCTCTATCAATTTTTTCGACCAATATCACCGCTTTTTTCCTAAATGAGAATTTGCGATTTTTAAGATTTTTGGTGTGTATTAGCCCATGGATATCTCGAGATTTGATTGACCGTCTCCGTTAGACCTAAATTTTGGCTGTGACTAGCCTACAATGCCTGGTGACGAGCGTTCTATCAATTTTTTTGCCCGACATCACCGTTTTTTGCATAAATGAGAATTTATGATTTTCAAGATTTTCGTGTGTGTGTTAGCCCATGGATTTCTCAACATTTGATTGATCGTCTCCGTTCGACCCCAAATTTTGGTTGTGCCAAATCGACAAGGCTTGGTGACGAGCTCTATATCAATTTTTTTGGCAGGTATCACCATTTTTTGCAAAAATAAGAATTTATAATTTTTAAAATTTTCGGTGTGTGTTAGCCCATGGATGTCTCGAGATTTGATTGACCGTCTCCATTTGGCCCTAAATTTTGGATGTGAATAGCCTACAAGGCTTGTGACGAGCGTCCAATCAATTTTTTCGGCCGCATCACTTGTTTCTGCATAAATGAGAATTAACGATTTTTAAATTTTTTTGGTATGTGTTAGCTCATGGATGTCTCAAGATTTGATTGAACGACTCTGTTCGACCTCAAATTTTGACTGTGACTAGTCTACAAGGCCTGGTGACGAGTGCTATATCAATTTTATCGGCCGACATCACCATATTTTGCATAAATGAGGATTTACGATTTTCAAGATTTTTGATGTGTTAGCCCATGGATGTCTTGAGATTTGATTGACCGTCATCGTTCAATCCCAAGTTTTGGCTGTAACCAGCCTACAAGGCCAGCTGACGAGTGCTACATCAATTTTTTGGCTGACATCACCATTTTTTTTTCATAAATGAGAATTTATGATTTTCAAGATTTTCGGTGTGTGTTAGCCCATGGATGTCTCGAGATTTGATTGATTGTCTCCGTTCGATCCTAAATTTTTTCTTTGACCAGCCTACAAGGCCTGGTGACGAGCTATATCAATTTTTTCAATCGGCATCACCATTTTTTGCGTAAATAAGAATTTATGATTTTCAAGATTTTCGGTGTGTGTTAGCCCATAGATGTCTCGAAATTTGATTGACTAACTCCGTTCGACCCAAATTTTGGCTGTGCCCAGTCTACAAGGCCTGGTGACGAGCGTTCTATCCATTTTATTGGTTGGCATCATGATTTTTTGCATAAACGAGAATTTATGATTTTCAAGATTTTCGATGTGTTTTAGCCACCGTGACCTTCTCTTGAATTCTCAAAAAAACTTTTGTCGCTCCATCCCCGCAGGGGCAGAGAACCCGTCGCTGTCTCGGCTGTGCTACCGAAAGCTCTGGGGAAGTCGGAATAGGAGAGCACTCATCTTGGGGTGGGCTTACTACTTAGACGAATGTCTCGAGATTTGATTGACTATCTCCATTCAGCCCAAAATTATGGCTGTGATTAGCCTACAAGACCTGGTGACGAGCATCCTCTCAATTTTTTTGATTGGCGTCACTATATTTTGCATAAATGAGAATTTACAATTTTTAAGATTTTCGGTGTTCAATGTCTCGAGATTTGATTGATCATCTCCATTCGACCCCAAATTTAGGCCGTGACCGGCCTACAAGGCCTAGTGACGAGCGCTTTATCAAATTTTTTGACCGGCATCACCATTTTTTTGCATATATGAGAATTTACAATTTTCAAAATGTTTGGTGTGTATTAGCCCATGGATGTCTCGAGATTTGATTGACCATCTCCGTTCGGCCCCAAATTTTGGCTGTGCCCAGCCTACAAGGTCTTGTGACGAGTGCTCTATCAATTTTTTCGGCCGGCATCACCATTTTTTGTATAAATGAGAATTTGTGATTTTCAAGATTTTCGAAGTGTGTTAGCTCATGGATCTCGAAATTTGATTGACCGTCTCCGTTCGACCCCAAATTTTGGCTGTGACTAGACTACAATGCCTGGTGACGAGCGCTCTCGCATCATCATTTTTTGCATAAATGAGAATTTACAATCTTTAAAATTTTTGATGTATGTTAGCCTATGGATGTCTCGAAATTTGATTGACCGTCTCCGTTCGACCACAAATTTTGGATGTGACCAGCCTACAAGGCCTGGTGACAAGCGCCTTCAGCCAGCATCACTATTTTTTGCATAAATGAGAATTTACGATTTTCAAGATTTTCGATGTGTGTTAGCCCATGGATGTCTCAAGATTTGATTGACCGTCTTCGTTCGACCCCAAATTTTGACTGTGACCAACCTACAATGCCTGCGTACGAGTGCTCGATCATTTTTTTCACCCGGCATCGCCATTTATTGAATAAGTGAGAATTTATGATTTTCAAAATTTTCGGTGTATGTTAGCCCAAGGATGTCTCGAGATTTGATTGACCGTCTCCATTTGGCCCCAAATTTTGATTGTGACCAGCCTACAAGGCCTGCTGACTGAATGAGTTCTAAGCTTGAAATTCATAAGATCATGTGAAATTAGGTAAAACCTTATAAGCTTGAAAACATGAATTTAGTAGGAACTTTAGTAGAAACATGAATTTAATCACAATAGGCTCGAGTTCATGGAATTTCATAAGAGAATTCATCATCATTGGGTCTAGCCCTATAATTTAGTAATACCATGCGTGAAACTTGAATCCATGAACTAAAGATGAAGATTGAGCATGAGGGTGAAAGAAATCCCTCATTGATAACCTCACATAACTAGGTAAGCTGATTTCTTGGCTTGACTTGAAGACCTAATAAAATCTAGGTTGAATTTTGAGGAAAACCCTTAGGTTATTCTTGAGAGTCTTGAGAGAATTGATCGATCTTCTAATTAGGGGGTGAGGAAGAGAATGAAGAATTTAGAGTTGATAATACCTATAAAACACCATTTCCCAAGCTTAAAATGACGTAGTTTAGGAGCTAAGAACTTAGGAATTACAAAAACACCCTTAATGAATCACCTGAAAAAGTGACCTTACTAGTCCCAACGAGGTACTGGACGACTCGTTGGGTGGCTTAATGGGTCATTCCTTGACCCGTTTCCACTGACAACTCCTTCTCATCTCAAATCCTGCCAAACCAATAAGGGACCTAATGAGTCGTTAGGGACAAGATGACTCGTTCCCTCCATCTGTTCTGACCACTGGAATCATGCATCCTTCTCCACCACTGCGCATCTAACGAGTGACCTAATGGACTCGTGGGATAACATGATGACTCGTCACCCCATCCTTTGTCACCCCAGGGAAGTACCAAACTTTCAACTCAAGCACACATCCAACGAGCCACTTAACGACCCATTGGGTCACTTGACAGGTCACTAGATGGTTTGTCCTATGACCTGGTGCAAGTTTTTTCTTTTTTCTCCATTTCAATCCTCGAGTCTAATCTTAGGACTTTTGGGTATTACAAAAATTGTTCCCAACAGTCTCTGCTTTTACTCTCTTCTCTACTCTTATTCATGATTCTACCCAGTCAATGAAGTCTTTTACAATACAAAACAACACCTACTACAAATCAACTAAGAAAGTAATCAAGAGCTTGTTATGGAACCACAAAAAAAAAGCTAACTATTACAACACAAGAACTATATAGATATATCTATAGGACCAGGTTCTTTGGTTATAGTAGTTGCTTCTTCTTCGAGGTTCTTTCTGTAGAACTCTTCGCACTTTACCGCCTCTCTCTTCGGATATGGTGAAACTCCAAAATTTTATATTTTGATGTTTATATACGAGTAAATAGCCTCCATGTAGTTCTACAATCCAACCAAAAATTGGTTGAAGTCTCTCAATGAATCCAATCCTACTTTGACTTGATTTGGTTCTTCTTCATGTGTCGAGCTTCTTTCTCCCAATTCCAAGCTAATTTCATGTGCAAAATTTATAGTAACTTTTCTTGTCTTGATTTTCAATTTCTTGTAGAATTTAATTAAGTCTAATTACAATTCTCCAAGGTATATCCTGGTTCACACGTGAAAACTTCTTCGAATAGTCTTCGTCTTTGACAGAGTAACAGAATCTCTGATTAGTTTTCCTGCACTGTTGCTGGCTTATTCATCTTCTTTTGGAGATCTGTTAAGAACTTGGTTCTTGAACATCATTCTTCAGTCTTCGATCCTTCTTGTACATATAAATTATCATTTGTACAATAGTTATCGATTATCAAAACGCCATATAACGTTGAATATAGATTCAAAGACCAAGGCATCTCAACAGTATATAACCAGCTAAAATTAATGAATCTTGGTAATTACTAAAACCCTTTTAAAGTTAGTAACCATATCACTTAAGCATTAAACTAATATTATCATACTTTCTCAATCAATCATTTGAACTTCTGATAATAACCACTAACCAAGGAATTGGGAAAAAAGAAAAGTTGCTATGTAGATAAAGACTAACCCTCTTTCCACTATCAATGATAATACATATAAAACAAGTTAAACCAACACGTAGTAAACAAGTAGATCTACAAGCTAAGAACACCCACAAGATATGATAAATTATAAATAATTATACTAGGAAACTATCGTTTTGAGATGAGAAATGATTCATTTCGTACGATCTCTTTAACTTAGACAATTTAATAAGTCATCTAGACGTCAAATTGATCATGCATGATAGCATTAGCAAGGTGGACTCCCGTTCAAACGATACAATGTTACTGGGTTGTTGTATTTTGAAAAAAACAAGTTAAGACTATTACTATTAGGTCTGTGAAAATTCTACCGCAATGAATTGAGTCTCCTTAGAAAAAGTAAAATATTCACATCTCAATCTAAAGAAAATGATTTTTTTTTTTACTTTTTACATTTTCAACTATAAAGACAAACCCTCTTTCCCACTATCATTAACCAACTCATAGTGAAGCAGTATGTCTACAAGTTTAAAACACTCACAAGATATGATAAATAGAATTATACTAGCTAGAAGTTGATCATTTTGACATGACTTATCTTTATATTGCAAAATTTAATAAGTCATCTAGAGGGTGACTCATAGGAGTGCAATCTTTTTAACATCTCCAGAACATGGTGAAATAGACAGATACAAAATAAAAGTTTAATTATCTAAATCTGCTCACTTCTCTTAATAAATAAATAAATCACTTAATTTAGTAAATTGGAGATTGGACATAAACTGCACCACGTCCTAGATTATACTTTGTATCGTGCTACTCTGCTGGAAAGGGAAGCAATTTAAAATTCATTTGTTTTCACTCCTTTAAGCTTGCATATACAAGCCGTTATTTTGACATATATTTCAAATATTTCAATTAGTTTGTCTGATTTTGATTTAGCACGAAATTTAAAAAAAATTTAAAAGAAAATTTAATTTTATTATCTTAAATTAAATATATATAGAATATGCAAATTAAAATTTAAAGAATTGTTAAAAGAAAAAAATTAGATATTTTTTTTAAACGGATTACAGAGAAAAGCAAGACATATAAAATAAGATGAAGGAAGTACTAAATTTCATTTATTGGTTCCACGGAAGCACAAAATATGAATAAAATGTACAATTTTCAACTAAATAGATGGAGGATGTTGTCACACTTCAAAATTGAAACGGAACATGATTGATACATGATATTAAATGTTTGTCGATCGAATCTTGATCCAACCAATATAAGGATTAAAGTTACTGAACCTGTCTGATTTAACAGAAAAAGACTCATCATAACCAACAAAATTAAATAAATAAATTTATTGAAAATTAAGATTGTAAAACTCATAATTACCCACTAAAACAAGTCATGAGCTTCGAGGATTTCTATAAATATTTTGTCCTCGAATAATTCTTCGGAATACTAAAACTGACTAATAGATGCACAATAAAGTTTGGATTCCATCGAAATGACTAGAGGAAGTTAGTGATGTGGAAGTATTAATAACCTATCGTTTCATGTTTGGATCGTGATTTTTAATAACTGCATCCAAAAATATGGAAGCAAACCTTCATGAGCTAATTATCTCTGATAGAATACACATTAAGCGTATAGCCTCATGATCGTATTATGATTTTTACTTATTTCTTATTATTTGACCCTCCACGTAACTTTTTTTAGCTGCTTGTGACTTGCGGGGATGGGTGACATAATTTTAGAGGTGATATGATGTGTTTCGGAAAAGATTTTAAATTTTAAAAGTTTGACTTCTTTGAAAAGTTTGATTAGAGTCAATATTTTAGGTCGTCGAGGTCATATTTAAGTTTTGACAGTTCCATTAGATCTGAAAGATGGTTTATGACCTAGTAAGGTAGTTTGCATGGATCTCGAGGCGCTCGGAAGTGATTTGAATCATTGGGTTGATTTCTAACTATTTAAAAAGTTTGAGTTGACCATGCTCAACATTTGGTAAAGAAGACCTTAGATTTGTGATTTGACGATTCCAATAAATCTGAAACGTGTTAAATGATCAATTTGCATATTTGGTTAGTCCGGAGGTTTTCGGACAAGTTTCGAATGTTGAAACCAAATATGAGGCATAATTGAAATTTCATATATCTAGTGCGATTGCGATTACACTAGAAGAACTCAATCACAATGAAGGGACGAGGTTGGCCAGCATAATACACGTGAAATCTTGCACGATGGAGGCAGCGCAGGACAACACTATTGCGTGGTTAGGGCGCATTCGCAATCAAGACATGCAGGTAGGCAGTGCCTTCACACAGGCAGGGCATGGTTGCGCTGAGGCATGAGCCGTGCTTTTGGCACTATTGCCCTGCTGGACCGTGATCACACTAAGCATGTTCCAAAAGCCTTAAACGATGTATTTCGCGATTTTTAATTTCATTTCACCATTTTTGGAGTTTTAAAAATCGGATTGTGGTGATTTTTAAGGTGTTGTTCTTGTTTTCAAAAGGGTTAAAGATGTTAATAGCTATTTTGGTATTTTTCCACTAATCTATAATTTATTTTGGGTTTAACCCGTGATTTGATATGAGAAATTGGGGTTTTACCCTAAGTTCCTAAATCAATATTTTTTTTCTATTTGATATTCGATTCATGCTCGGTTTTAGCTGATTTTTGACACATATAATTTTTACATCATGGTAAACCAATTATTAAATCAATTTCTAGTTTTAACCTCGGGGCTTCGAGTTGACTCTTGACTCGATTTTCAAACTGAATATTTATATAAAAATATGAATGTCAATGAATTCGTATACTCACTTAGATCATGATTTAGATAGACTAAGAGAATTCTAAGGTTGTTTAGAAGGGAAAACAATTTTATGAGAGTTCATTTGCGATAGGTTATGACTTACTCCCTTAGACCTTTTTTGGGTGATGAGTTGGGTGTATTTGATTGCTTCACTACTGAAAGAATGATTCAATACTGTGAAATTTAGGTTGAGATCTATCTGATAGATATTATATGACTTATATTATTTATTTGTTTTTGCATCACTCCATCTCACATGTTATATTGTATCATGTTATACCATATTAGCCCAAGGGCACTGTAATAGAAACAATCTGCTTATTTGAGAAAGTTATTAGCCTAAGGAGTTGAAAAGAATATATATATTCTTGTTATATTTGAACTTTCTTTAGTAATGTGACTATTCATTCATATTCATTTGTCATGGAGGACAGTTTTGGTATGATGTATGATAAGGGAATAACAAATAGTTGATTTGTATTGAGCTAACAACTAATTAGATTGGTTGTTAGCATTAGTTAGAGTTTTTTAAAAATGGTTAAGTAACTAAACCATAGTTGATAATGGGTTAGTGTGCACTCAAGTGTGTATATATAAGGATACATGATTTAACCAAGGATAGATATACAGAAACTCTACTTTTCCTCTACAATAATCCTCCATGATCAAACTTCTATCTGTCTTCTAGTAAAACAATCCATGTCCATTTCCTTTTGCATATATGTAGATTGAGCAGTTTAAGTAAAAACAGAGTGATGAAATCCGAAGGGAAATGGTTCTAGGTACTTGGTTTTGATTGGAAACCCAAGGGGAAGTGGTTACGGGTGCTTGTTCCTATGTGTTGCCCAAGGGAAATGATTTAGGGCACGTATATGGACCTCGTGAGTCCCCCATGGGTCCTAGCTCACATCATGCCACTATGGAGCAAATGTATAATATTAATATCATTGGCTATTACACTACATATCATTGTGTTGCATTAAATTGTACCTATCTTATCTTTATTTCTTTCTTGATATTGTTGTATTTACTTATCGAATGATTCTAGTTATCTTCCTACTCCATATTTCCCTTGGATTAATAGTATACATTTCATACTTTCTATGATATATGATGCTTTCTGAGTACACATGTTATCATACTCACTCTACTCTTATTGTATCATTTGATACAAATCCTAACAATAGCATACCTTGTTAATTATATTCTGAGCATACATATTTTGAAAGCTTTTTTGAGCTACTTAGTATTCGGAGTGATGTCGGGCTGCTTCTTCTATCTTTATGATTCTGTCCTTCATTTATTTCACTTACTCTTGTAGTTGGAAACAATTTTAGTGAATTTTTAGAAGATCATGTACTAGTGATACTAGGTCCTGAGTCTTGCAAATTGATACGATGACATTCACATCTATCTTCGAGAGAAAATGGAGCATTTTAGAAAAATTCTATTCTTGGTTCCTTATTGTACATAATTGGTTACTTCTTGAGTTTCTAAACTTTGTTGTCTTATTCTCTCAAGAATATAAGAAGGGGATCAGTTGCAGCATAGACGAGATGCCCCACTTGCTACTAGCATCTGCATTCGAGGAAGAGTTAGATAGGTCGACGTTGAGGTAGTAGTAGAGCATAAGCTGCGATACCTGCTTGAGGTCATGCTAGAGCAGCGTCTCCCGAGCCAGAGATAGATATTATGTATAGACCATCTCAAGCTGAGAAAATGGGGCCAACTCAGACACTACATGGTTTTGTTTCTATCTAAGTATTATACGATACCATGGTTTATATTCTAAGATATCTTGAGGGTGTGTCCGAGGTGAAAATTTTTCCTGCTATACTTGAAGGTTTTGAAACTCAAGTTAAGGCACAGACTCCCAAACAGCTTCAAGTTCCAGGTCTTCAAAATGTTATGGCTCAGCCAGCTACTTTTATGGCTCCTCATATAGGTGTTTCATCATTATCTAATCTTTTCCCCATGCAGTGGATTGTCCAATTATATATGTGGAGGAGAAAACGATTTTTGATCGATTTATCCTAATGTGTCCTCTCATTTTGTTCGAGATCCCGAGAAGGATTCTTATGAGTTCTTGGTTAGCTGTCATAAGAGGTTACATAACATTAGGTTAGTGGAGTTACACAAGGTTGATTACACTACTTTTCAAATGGTTGGGCCCCAAGCAGTGGTAGAGGGCCTATATTAATTGCAAACCAGTTGGTTTGCCTCATTTGACTTGGGCTCAAATTTTAGAAGTCTTGTTTGAGAGATTTGTTCCTCATAGCTTTAGAGAAATTAAGAGGGACCATATTGAGGGGCTTCAGTAGGGTAACATGTTCGTGAAGTATGAGATGAGGTTTCATGCCCTAGCTCACCATGCTTTGATGATACTTTCCACCGAGAAAGAGTGGATTCAGAGGTTTGTTAAAGGTTTGATCACTCCAATTCATCTGGCTACTACTTAGTTGGTATCTTCTAGGTCTTCTAACCAACAAGTTATAAATCACGTGAAGGATATTGAGATGACTTATTGCCAGGCCCATGGAGGTGACGTTAAGAGAGTTCATAGGACTAGTAGTTTCAGTCGTACCTCTTCTAGAGGCAGAGGCTTCTTGGGTAGAGGTTACTGTATTTATTAAAGTTGATTAGCTCAGGAAATGCTTCAGACATCAGAGGGTAGTTACTCAGGATAGGTCTCTCGAAATTCTTAAGGTAGATATTCTGGTCGTGGTGGGTATTTGGGTTCTTCTAGTTTATCTCAAAAGTATGTTGTCATTTGAGCAAGTTCTGAGTGTGTGTGTGTGGAGGAGGGGGGGGGGTATATACCACCTTGTGATATTCCAGACTTAGACATGGTAGGGGCCAATAAAGTATACAGTTTCAACCATCTAGAGTAGTGACACAGTCGGCTAAAGGTCGAGGAAGTTTGCACAATGGTAGAGGTGGTGCACAAACTGGCAGCAGATGAATTGTTTAGACTGAGAGAGACTGAACCTATTTATATGCTTTACTTGGTAGACTTGATGTTGAGGCCTCCAATGTTGTGATTACAGGTACTATTCCAGTATTTCATCGACCTTCTACTATTTTATTTGATCTTGGATCTAAGTTCTCCTATGTGCCTACATACTTCACATTGGGTTTTGATATGATTTGCGATTATCTATCTATGTTAATATGTGTTTCTACTCTTGTAGGTGATTCTTTCATGGTGTATTCAGTGTACCGATCTTTTATAGTCATATTGATAGGGTATAACACATAGGTGGACTTAATGTTATACCCCGTAGAATTCCCGGCACTTAGATGACCTATTCGCACGTTGGTTAAGCATATTTGAAAGCCATACGTGCTAGGGAAAGGCCCGGGAAGAGATCGGACGAGAAACCTGTCGAACCATCGCGGGAGGAGCCGAGGCAGAGCCCCTCCGTGATGGCAGCGTGTCACGGAGGTGAGGCCTCCGTGATGGCTCCGTGACATGTTGCCCGTGTCCAGGCCCAAGTATATAAAGCCTCCACTTCAGTCCAAATCAAATTATACTTGAAAAATTTCCAGAACACGCTGTGAACAGAGAGAAATGAAGGAAAATTAAATATTTTCGTCCGATTACGCTGCCAAACGCTGCCCAAACCCAAATTAATCCTAGATACCAAGGTATTTAGCAGGAGAGAGCATTTCTACGGAGTTAGTTTTGCGAAAAACGGCCGACGAATCGGCGAGCCGCCGAACTAAAGTAAGTAGAATTGCTCTAAATTAATGTCTATGTGTTCCTAGCTGAGAAGTAAATAATTCTCCCTTCTGGGCCGCCGAAAAATAGCGAGTTTTTGACCGTCTTTCGATAAGCCTAAGTTTAGGCTATAAATTAAATCGAAAGTAACGTCGCTCTTTATAGTAATGTTGTATTTAGTATTGATTGACGTATTTATGAATGCAGTTGGGAGAAAATAGTTGAAGTACCGGCCGAGCTTCGTCCGACGGACGAATATTCAAAGATAAGGTATGTAAAGTTAGTTTCCTTCAGCAAGTTAAGTAATATCAGTATAGCGTAATAAATTACGGACCAGTAGAATGTTCAGAAGTCGAGTATTGCGTTATTATGAATGTTGGTACGATGTGAGAAACATTGGGTTGCAATGTGTATGAAACCTATCAGTATGATATAGATTCTAACGCAAGCGTTAGAGAGTGCCCAGTATATTCAGAATGTGATGTAGTATGCCATGTTAAGATATTATTGTGTTCAGCTGAAACCCCGTGAAGTAGTACAGTATCCGTAAAGCACTTCAGAAATAGAATAGCAGACTAAAATGAAGTTCAGAAAGCATGTCAGGATTAGTAAATCCTGTTACTATAGAAAGTTAGTATACAGCGTAGTCTAGCAGAAAGATTATATTCGTACATACATATATAGTACTTCCAGCCTCAGCATGTATTAAGTATGTACTTATTTCTATCATTAGTCCAGCATATAGTGTATACAGAGACTTAGTAAACAGCAGAATTTTCAGCAGAAACATTACCTTATAGCATTTGCTCAGTACAAAGTACAGCCCGGCAGAAGACTATGTTCATATTTATACATCTTTACCTGCCTCAGCACGTATTAAATACGTACAGATTACTATCAGTAGCCCAGCATGTAATATATATGATACTTTATCCCTATTAGCCTCAGCATGTGAGATACCCAGACAGTATTACCAGTTGAGACCGTTGTATTGTTTGGGGTTGGATTACCTAGCATCCATGACCGCCCAGGGTTAATAGCTGTATCGACTCGTCCGCCAGAGGACGAGGATACGTCACTCTATGGAGTGGCATGCCATCCCGCCAGGGGACGAAGATGGGATGCCAGTTTTTCCCCATACTTGTGCCTTGATCGGCCCTTACACACCCCAGTCGAGCGGATACGCCTGGGTGCAGATTCAGGAGTCCTCCGGACTCAGATGCAGTTATAGTCAGGGGCTCAGCGAGCCCAAGTGCATACCCAGGGGACCGGCAGGATGCTTACAGCCAGTGTAGGAGATGGGTTGACCGGGGTAGGGGTATAGATTCTGTGTTGATTGTACCTCCCGGCTTATGGGGGCCGGGTAAGGTTGTGTATGCCATGTTATGTTATGTATGTTATGCTATATTACAGTAGATACGAGCAGATTAGTAGTAGAATGATACGTCTCCAGGTATGATTCCTACTCCCTTCAGTATGATTAAGAACAGGTACGATCTATACTATCAGACAGTTATCTACTCCTTCTTATTTCAGTTTTGACAGTTATGTTATTGATTTCAGATATCCCTTCAGTTCTTACAGATTCAGTTATCTCATACTATTCAGAATTTTTAGTTATATTACTTGTATTCAGTTGTATTCAGTTTGCTTTACATACTCAGTACCAGCGGTACTGACGCCCAGTGGGGCGCTGCATTGCTTGCCTGCAGGTACCCATAGACGCGCAGGCGATACCACGTGATCCCCATCAGCGGTCGAATATTCAGCTCCTGTCATCCGGAGACTGAATTTCTAGAGGTGTAGTTCAGTTCCTTTTGTTGTACAGTACGGGTAGGTCGGGGCCCTGTCCCGATCATTTCTATTATCCTTCTTAGAGGCTTGTAGTCTGTTTATATTCCCTGTGGTCAGATGAGCCGGTCGTGAGAGGCCGTGCAGTTGTATAGTTGCCTTTACTACTTCTTTATTTTGTAATGGCCGTGTGGGGCCATAGTTTACCAGTAGTGGTGACCTTGCCGGTCACGTAGCTTTTTAGTATGTTATGCTTGAGTTGCAGATAACTAGACAGCATGGTGGCCTTGTCGGCCCGCATAGGTTCCCCTGAATTACCTTGTTTCTGGTCAGCTGTAATACAGGTACAGAAGGCTATAGGCCAATGGGCCGGGGGCTGTATTTACAGCCGTTATATAGCCCTTTGTTTCTAGAAATTTGAGTTAGAGCCAGCCAGGCGCCAGACGCGCCTAGGCTTAACAGTTCAGCAGGTCAGGTCTTAGTTGGGCACCAGGTGCCAGTCATACCTCCCAAGGTGGGGCGTGACAAACTTGGTATCAGAGCAGGTCGTATCCTAGGGAGTCTGCAAGCCGTGCTAAGTAGAGTCCTGTCCATGGATGTGTTGTGCACCACATACTATGGGTAGGAGGCTGCAAGGCATGATAGGATGGTTGTCTTTTATTCTGATTCGGTCGTGCTATAGAGTTGTACAGTATATGGTTGAATTCCTAAAAATCTTACCATATTCTTTGGTTACAGATAATGTCAGACCAGCGCCATCCTATTACAGGTCGGAACTTAGACATCGCAGCAGGAGAAGGCACCAGCAGGATGCCTCTCCCTCATTTGGAGACAGCCCGATCAGAGGGCCCTACAGAGGCTTCATCTCAGCCTCCTCAGCAGTCTCCACCACGTCAGGAGTCACTTGGGGCGACATTACCTTCAGCAGCCCCTATATTGACTCCTTCTGATCAGGAGGTTAGGAGTGCTGTAGTTTTGTTAGCACAGATGATGGCTGCTCAGCGTCAGCCAATGCCATCTACAGCTGCAGAATCATCAGGAGGGCCCGGTAGTTCGAGGGTCCGAGAATTCTTAGCCCTGAATCCCCCACAGTTCACAGGTACGGACCGAACAGAGGACCCCCAAGATTTTCTGGATTAGATGCAGAGAATCTTCAGGGTTATGCATGCCACGTCTACCGAGTCAGTTGAGTTGGCCGCATTCTGGTTACGGGATATTGCGGTGTTATGGTACGAAAGCTGGGAAAGGTCCCGAGGGAGAGATGCTTCCCCTCCCACCTGGTCCAGCTTTTCAGGGGCCTTTTTGGATCATTATTTGCCGCGGGAGATTCGACAGGCCCGGGTAGACCAATTCCTACATCTAGAACAGGGGGCCATGAGTGTTCGGGAATATTCTTTGCAGTTTGATTCTCTAGCCCGATATGCACCGGCCTTCGTTGATACCATGGCATCCAGAGTGCATCTCTTCATTACGGGCTTGAATCCAGAATATGTTGAGATTTGTACTACAGCTACACTGCGAGAGGACATGGATATTGCTCGCATTCAGGCATTTGCTCAGAATATTGAGGGCATCAGGCAGCGGCAACGAGAGGTCAGAAGGGTTAATCAGGAACAGCGTCGCCGGGACAGGCCAGTTGAATTACAGGGAGAGGCCCGGGGAGGACCCAGGCCCCGAATGTCAGACAGGCCGCCCAGGCCCCCGCCTCCGCCACAGTCATAGGGGGGTAGATCCAGCCGCAGGGGGCAGTCAGGGACTGGTAGAGGCTCGCAGATGGCAGATTCACCATTACAGAGGAGGGCAGAGCAGAGTAGGTATACCCTACCACTTTGCCCTATATGCAATCGACGTCATTCTGGAGCATGCAGATATGGCTCCACTGCATGTTATATTTGTGGCCAAGAAGGCCATTTGATGAAAGATTGCCCAGCCAGAGGTCGAGAGGACCGCGATAGACAGGATAGGACATCAGCAGGGTCACGAGCCACAACATCCTCGACTGGGCGTAGGCCCCCAGTTTCAGCAGGCAGGGGTCGAGGCAGATCAGGGGCCTCCAGTACAGGTGCGAGTCCAAGCCGCACATATGCCTTACCAGGGAGGCAAGATTCAGAGGCATCGCCTGATGTTGTGACAGGTATGTTAACTATCTGTTTACACCCTGCTTATGTGTTAATTGATCCAGGGTCTACTTTGTCCTATATTACTCCATTTGTGGCATGGAAGTTTAGTATTGTACCAGAATCATTACGGCAACCCTTTCTGGTATCTACGCCCGTCGGTGACTCTATCACAGCTAGCTGAATCTACTGCGGGTGCACAGTAGAGATTGTTGACCGTCAGACCACAATAGATCTGGTCGAGTTAGAAATGATAGACTTCGATGCCATAATGGGTATGGACTGGTTAGTGCCATGCTTTGCCAATGTTGAATGTTGGACCAAAACGGTCCGATTCCACTTCCCGGGGGAAGCAGTACGGGAGTGGAAGGGCAGCACCGCGACGCCAAAAGGTAGGTTTATTTCCTACCTTCGAGCGAGGAAGTTGATATCTAAGGGGTGCATTTACCATCTTGTCAGAGTTCAGGATGTCCAAGCAGAATCTCCGACACTCCAGTCTGTTCCAGTGGTAAATGAATTCCCAGATGTATTTCCTGATGAGTTACCTGGTCTTCCCCCAGAAAGGGAAATAGACTTCACTATTGACTTGCTACCAGGCACTCAGCCAATATCAATACCTCCTTATCGTATGGCTCCTGCAGAACTCAGAGAATTAAAGGAGTAGTTGAAAGACCTGTTAGATAAAGGTTTTATCAGGTCGAGTACTTCCCCGTGGGGTGCACCAGTCTTGCTTGTGAGAAAGAAAGATGGCTCGCTCCGAATGTGCATAGATTATCGGCAGCTAAACAAAGTTACAGTAAAGAACAAGTATCCGCTTCCCAAAATTGATGACTTATTTGATCAGCTACAGGGAGCCAGCTACTTTTCTAAGATTGACTTGCGGTCCGGATATCACCAGGTCCGAGTACGTGAGAGGGACATCCCTAAGACAACATTCAGGACCCGATATGGACATTTTGAATTTCTGGTTATGTCCTTCGGGCTAACAAATGCACCAGCAGTCTTTATGGATCTGATGAACAGTATTTTCAGACCCTTCCTGGACTTGTTCGTGATAGTATTCATTGATGACATTCTGGTGTATTCTCGCTCTGAAGCAGATCACCGGACTCATTTGCGAACAGTGCTCCAGATTCTCAGGGACCGCCAGTTGTATGCTAAATTTTCGAAGTGTGAATTCTGGCTTAACTCAGTGGCCTTTTTAGGGCATATTGTCTCAGACGCTGGTATACAGGTAGACAAGCAGAAGATAGAAGCAGTTAAGTCATGGCCTAGGCCTACTACCCCGACTGAAGTTCGTAGTTTTCTAGGGTTAGCAGGGTATTATCGGAGATTCGTTGAGGGATTCTCAACCATTGCAGCACCTTTAACTAAATTGACACAGAAAGCAGCAAAGTTTCAGTGGACGGAGGCATGTGAGCAGAGTTTCCAGGAACTGAAAGATAGATTGACCTCCGGTCCCGTATTAGCACTGCCGGAAGGCACAGAAGGTTATTCAGTCTATTGCGACGCGTCAGGTGCCGGATTGGGCTGTGTATTGATGCAGCATGGTAGAGTAATTGCATATGCTTCCAGGCAGCTGAAAAAGCATGAAAGGAATTACCCCACCCATGACTTAGAGTTGGTCGCAGTAATTCATGCCTTGAAGATGTGGAGGCATTATCTGTATGGCGTCCATGTTGACATTTATACATATCATAAGAGCTTACAGTACATTTTCACCCAGAGGGAGTTGAATCTGCGGCAACGCCACTGGTTAGAGTTGTTGAAAGACTATGATGTGAATATTCTATACCACCCCGGGAAAGCTAATGTTGTAGCAGATGCCCTGAGCCATAAGTCAATGGGGAGTTTGGCGTATTTGCGACCTGAGAAACAGAAATTAGCTAAGGAGATTCATCAGTTAGCTGGCCTAGCCATTCAAGTAATAGAAACAGAAAATAATGGACCAGTAATTCAGAATTCTGCAGTGTCATCGTTAGTTACAGAGGTAAAAGAACGGCAGTATGAGGATCTCGATTTAGTCCAGCTCAGAGATAGAGTTCAGAAGGGTAAGGAGCCAGATTTTCAGATAACCGAGGATGGTGTGCTACATTGTAAGGGCCGCCTTTGTGTCCCGAATGTCGCAGGACTTCGTGGGCAGATCATGCATGAGGTACACTACGCTCGCTATTCCCTTCACCCAGGGGCGACGAAAATGTACCACGACATCAGAGACATCTACTGGTGGCCAGGTATGAAAACTGAGGTAGCTGAATTTGTATCTAGATGTGCTAATTGTCAGCAGGTAAAAGCAGAGCACCAGAAGCCGGGTGGTTTGACGCAAGAGATAATGATACCTATGTGGAAATGGGAAGCAATAAATACGGATTTCGTAACAGGGTTACCCCGTACTAGGCGCAGAAATGATTCCATTTGGGTGATAGTTGATAGGCTGACAAAATCAGCTCATTTCCTGCCAGTAAGGGCTACCTTCTCAGCTGAGGATTATGCCGAATTATATATCAGAGAAATAGTTAGATTGCATGGCGTGCTGGTATCTATCATTTCAGACAGGGGAGCACAGTTTACAGCTAGATTCTGGCAATCGTTTCAGAAAGGTTTGGGGGACGCAGATTAATGTGAGCACAGCATTCCATCCTCAAACAGATGGGCAGGCTGAACGTACAATTCAGACGCTCGAAGATATGTTACGAGCGTGTGTGTTAGATTTTGGGGGTAGCTGGGATGAACATCTTTCGTTTAATTGAATTTGCTTATAATAACAGCTACCATTCAGCTATTCAGATGGCGCCTTTCGAGGCATTATATGGGCGAAAATGTAGATCGCCGGTGGGCTGGTTTGAGATAGGAGAATCAGCATTAGTTGGCCCAGACATTATTCGGCAGTCCGAAGAAAAGATAAAGCTTATCCGGGAACGTTTACTGACCGCTCAGAGCCGCCAGAAATCATACGCAGATAGGCGGCGCAGAAATCTAGAATTTTTGGTAAATGATTGGGTATATCTGAAAGTGTCCCCGATGAAAGGGGTAATGAGGTTTGGCAAGAAGGGCAAGCTTAGCCCAAGATTCATTGGGCCGTATCAGGTTCGGCGAAGAATAGGCCGCGTGGCATACGAGTTGAACTTGCCTCCAGAGTTAGCGTCGGTTCACCCAGTATTCCACATTTCCATGTTAAGAAAGTTCGTAGGGGACCCTTCTACAGTAGTTCCAGTCCAGGATGTTCAGGTCACAGAGGAGTTAGCCTACGAAGAGGTTCCCGTAGCTATCTTAGACAGACAGATTCGCAGACTGAGAACTAAAGATGTTGCATATGTCAAGGTATTGTGGCGTAACAGAAATCGGGAGGAAATGACGTGGGAGGCTGAAGAAGATATGAAAACCAGATACCCTCACTTATTTCAGGCCTAGTCAGACGACAGGTATGTCCGTATCATTATTTACGCAGTACTTTTTAGTATGTATGTTGTAAATGATAAAGAAAGAAGTGATATTTAGTTGTCCAGTGGATTGTAGAATATTGTGTGCAGTGCCTGTGTTGGACTTTTTCTGCGTTTCAGATCATTGCGATAGTCCATATTACAGGGGAAACTCTGCCAAAAATTTTCCCAGAAACTAGAGTGAACAGCTCTCTAGACAGCAGTATACATTCGGGGACGAATGTTCCTAAGGGGGGAAGAATGTTATACCCCGTAGAATTCCGGGCACTTAGATGACCTATTCGCACGTTGGTTAAGCATATTTGAAAGCCATACGTGCTAGGGAAAGGCCCGGGAAGAGATCGTACGAGAAACCTGTCGAACCATCGCGGGAGGAGCCGAGACAGAGCCCCTCCGCGATGGCAGCGTGTCACGGAGGTGAGGCCTCCGCGATGGCTCCGTGACACGTTGCCCGTGTTCAGGCCCAAGTATATAAAGCCTCCACTTCAGTCCAAATCAGATTATACTTGAAAAATTTCCAGAACACGCTGTGAACAGAGAGAAACGAAGGAAAATTAAATATTTTCGTCCGATTACGCTGCCAAACGCTGCCCAAACCCAAATTAATCCTTGATACCAAGGTATTTAGCAGCAGAGAGCATTTCTACGGAGTTAGTTTTGCGAAAAACGGCCGACGAATCGGCGAGCCGCCGAACTAAAGTAAGTAGAATTGCTCTAAATTAATGTCTATGTGTTCCTAGCTGAGAAGTAAATAATTCTCCCTTCTGGGCCGCCGGAAAATAGCGAGTTTTTGACCGTCTTTTGATAAGCCTAAGTTTATGCTATAAATTAAATCGAAAGTAACGTCTCTCTTTATAGTAATGTTGTATTTAGTATTGATTGACGTATTTATGAATGCAGTTGGGAGAAAATAGTTGAAGTACCGGCCGAGCTTCGTCCGACGGACGAATATTCAAAGATAAGGTATGTAAAGTTAGTTTCCTTCAGCAAGTTAAGTAATATCAGTATAGCGTAATAAATTACGGACCAGTAGAATGTTCAGAAGTCGAGTATTGCGTTATTATGAATGTTGGTACGATGTGAGAAACATTGGGTTGCAATGTGTATGAAACCTATCAGTATGATATAGATTCTAACGCAAGCGTTAGAGAGTGCCCAGTATATTCAGAATGTGATGTAGTATGCCATGTTAAGATATTATTGTGTTCAGCTGAAACCCCGTGAAGTAGTACAGTATCCGTAAAGCACTTCAGAAATAGAATAGCAGACTAAAATGAAGTTCAGAAAGCATGTCAGGATTAGTAAATCCTGTTACTATAGAAAGTTAGTATACAGCGTAGTCTAGCAGAAAGATTATATTCGTACATACATATATAGTACTTCCAGCCTCAGCATGTATTAAGTATGTACTTATTTCTATCATTAGTCCAGCATATAGTGTATACAGAGACTTAGTAAACAGCAGAATTTTCAGCAGAAACATTACCTTATAGCATTTGCTCAGTACAAAGTACAGCCCGGCAGAAGACTATGTTCATATTTATACATCTTTACCTGCCTCAGCACGTATTAAATACGTACAGATTACTATCAGTAGCCCAGCATGTAATATATATGATACTTTATCCCTATTAGCCTCAGCATGTGAGATACCCAGACAGTATTACCAGTTGAGACCGTTGTATTGTTTGGGGTTGGATTACCTAGCATCCATGACCGCCCAGGGTTAATAGCTGTATCGACTCGTCCGCCAGAGGACGAGGATACGTCACTCTATGGAGTGGCATGCCATCCCGCCAGGGGACGAAGATGGGATGCCAGTTTTTCCCCATACTTGTGCCTTGATCGGCCCTTACACACCCCAGTCGAGCGGATACGCCTGGGTGCAGATTCAGGAGTCCTCCGGACTCAGATGCAGTTATAGTCAGGGGCTCAGCGAGCCCAAGTGCATACCCAGGGGACCGGCAGGATGCTTACAGCCAGTGTAGGAGATGGGTTGACCAGGGTAGGGGTATAGATTCTGTGTTGATTGTACCTCCCGGCTTATGGGGGCCGGGTAAGGTTGTGTATGCCATGTTATGTTATGTATGTTATGCTATATTACAGTAGATACGAGCAGATTAGTAGTAGAATGATACGTCTCCAGGTATGATTCCTACTCCCTTCAGTATGATTAAGAACAGGTACGATCTACACTATCAGACAGTTATCTACTCCTTTTTATTTCAGTTTTGACAGTTATGTTATTGATTTCAGATATCCCTTCAGTTCTTACAGATTCAGTTATCTCATACTATTCAGAATTTTTAGTTATATTACTTGTATTCAGCTGTATTCAGTTTGCTTTACATACTCAGTACCAGCGGTACTGACGCCCAGTGGGGCGCTGCATTACTTGCCTACAGGTACCCATAGTCGCGCAGGCGATACCACGTGATCCCCATCAGCGGTCGAATATTCAGCTCCTGTCATCCGGAGACTAAATTTCTAGAGGTGTAGTTCAGTTCCTTTTGTTGTACAGTACGGGTAGGTCGGGGCCCTGTCCCGATCATTTCTATTATCCTTCTTAGAGGCTTGCAGTCTATTTATATTCCCTGTGGTCAGATGAGCCGGTCGTGAGAGGCCGTGCAGTTGTATAGTTGCCTTTACTACTTCTCTCTTTTGTAATGGCCGTGTGGGGCCATAGTTTACCAGTAGTGGTGACCTTGCCGGTCACGTAGCTTTTTAGTATGTTATGCTTGAGTTGCAGATAACTAGACAGCATGGTGGCCTTGTCGGCCCGCATAGGTTCCCCTGAATTACCTTGTTTCTGGTCAGCTGTAATACAGGTACAGAAGGCTATAGGCCAATGGGCCGGGGGCTGTATTTACAGCCGTTATATAGCCCTTTGTTTCCAGAAATTTGAGTTAGAGCTAGCCAGGCGCCAGACGCGCCTAGGCTTAACAGTTCAGCAGGTCAGGTCTTAGTTGGGCACCAGGTGCCAATCATACCTCCCAAGGTGGGGCGTGACACTTAATTATTTTGGATACAATTGATTTCGATATTATCTCGAGTATGTATTGGATTTTTCCTTACCATGTGATCTGATACTATCATAGAAAAACAGTCACCTTATCCATATCGTGTATCCTTATATTAGAGAGGAAGGGTACTCTGTGTCAGTACTCGTGGAAGGTAATTTCATTTCTGAAGGCTGAATGGTTAGTTGAGAAGGATTGTCTCTCTTCTTTAATTTATGTTCATTATACAGTGTTGACCCTCCCCTTTGGAGTCGATACTTGTAGTGTGAAAGTTTCCAGAAGTCTTTCAGACAGAACTTCTAGGTGTTTCACTTGAGTGTGACATTGATTTTGGCATTAACTTGGTGACGAGCACTCAGCCAAATTTGTGTTCTCCGATATCACATTGCTCCGATAAAATTGAAGGAACTAAAGGATCATCTTTACGATTTGTTGAGTAAGGGATTTATTAGGCCAAGTGTCTCCCTTTAGTGTGCTCCTGTGGTATTTTTGAAGAAGAAGGATGACTCTATGAGAATGTGCATTGATTGTTGATAGTTGAGTAAGGTAACTATTAAGAATAAGTATCCTGTATCGCGTATTGATGATTTATTTAATCAGCTTCCAAATGCTTCTGTGTTTACTAAAATTGACTTGAGATCTAGCTCTCATTAGTAAAGGATTAGGGCTCAGGTTGTCCACAAAATGACTCTCAACACTCGTTATGGTCATTACGAGTTTCTAGTCATATCATTTGAGTTGAGAAATGCATTGACAGCTTTTATGGAGTTGATGAATGATGTATTCATACCCTACTTGGATTTATTTGTTATCATCTTTATTTATGACATTTTTATTTATTCTCATAGCAAGGAGGATCACGTGAGACATTTGATGATTGCACTTCAGATAATGAAGGATGAGAGGTTATAGGCAAAGTTCTCAAAGTGCGAGTTCTGGCTTAGCTCTGTGGCGTTTCTAGGTCGCGTAATGACCAATGATGGTATTTATGTTTATCCTAAGAAGATAAAGGATGTTGGGGATTTGGCTAGATCTACCTCAGCTACAAAGATTAGGAGTCTTTATGGGTTTGGCAAACTACTACCGATAGTTCATGGAAGATTTCTTTTCTTTTGCATCTCCATTGACGAAGTTGATTCACAAGAATGTGGTTTTTCAGTGGTCTGATTATCGTGAGGTGAACTTTTAAAATCTCAACACCTTGTTGACTTCAACTCATATTTTGACCCTACTTGTGGAAGATGGAGGATTTATAGTCTATTGCGATACTTTTAGAGTTGGTCTTTGATATGTGTTGATACATAAAGGCAAGGTGATAGCTTATGTTTTGAGCCAGCTAAAGGTTCATGAGAAAAACTATGCTACTCATGATTTAGAGTAGGCAGTGGTAGTATTTGCTTTAAAGATTTTAAGAGATTACCTCTATGGTGTGCATTGTGATATTTTCACGGATTATCGCAGCCTTCAGTATATTTTTAGTCAGAAGGATTTTAATTTGAGACAATGACAGTGGTTGGAGTTGTTTAAGGATTATAATATGACCATTCTTTACCATCTAGGTAAGGCTAATATGGTGGGGGTGCTTTGAGTTGGAAGGCGGTCAGCATGGGTAGCTTGGATATGTTGCGAGTGGAGAAGCGAAATTTGGCTATAGATGTTGAGGCTTTGTCCAATAGTTGTATAAGACTTGACATTTTGGAGCCTGGAAGGGTCTTAGCTTGTGTTTAGGCACAATCACTTTATATTGAGCAGATTAAGATGGACATTTCAAATATGAAAAATTATGCCTGATACGAGCTAAAGTACTGAGAGTTAAGGCCAAGGGAGAAATTTCATATCAGGAAGGTGTTTTTGAGGATCAACGATCATGTTTATGTTTCTAGAATGGCTAACTTCACCAGACAGATCATGAAAGAGACCCACAATTCCAGATACTCTATTCATCCGGGGGCAATGAAGATGTATCATGATTTAAGCAATATTATTGGTGGTTTCAGATGAAAATAGACATTATGGAGTATGTGTCTAGATGCTTGAATTACCAGCAAGTGAAGTATGAGCACTGGAGGCCAGGTGATATGACTCAAAGGATTTCTACACCTAATGAAAGTGGGAGAGTATTACTATGGACATTGTGGTAGGCCTACCAAATAACTTAAGGAAGTTAGAAGTTATTTGGGTCATTGTGGATAGATTGACCAAATATGCTCATTTTCTTCTAGTTCAGAATACCTCCAATTCAGAGAGGTTGGCTAGAATCTACATTAGGAGATAGTCCATTTGCATGGGGGCCCTATTTATATTATTTCAGATTAGGGTACTCAGTTCACATCATATTTCTAGAGGCTATGCAGAAGGAGTTGGATATCGGGTGGAGTTTAGCACAAATTTGACCCTATGGACAGTCCGAGTGGACCATTTAGATTATTGAGGATATGTCAGGGGCATGCATGATTGACTTTGGAGGCCATTGGACCAGTTCCTATCTTTGGCAGAGTTTGCATATTAACAATAGTTATCATTTCAATATTCAGATGGCTCTTGTTAGACCCCGTAAACTTTCGTTGTCTAACCAACGTGTGCACGTACCAGTCAAGAGTTCTTGGAGTGCGTAATATATATGGGAGAAGTGTTGGAGGTGGAATGCAAGAGCGACTTGTCGAGCGAGCGGATGTAAGGAGCTGAAGGCATTCCGCTTTGGACCACGCATCGCGGGCCTCCCTCCTTCGAAAGAGGCTGCTCGTCGCGCCCATTCCCCTTAATGTTGGGGTGCGCCTCCCGGACCCCTGACGTCACCTCACACACACACACACACACACATATATATATATATATATATATATATATATATATATATATATATATATATTGTTATGTATAATGATTCATTCACAAATATTTCACGAAAGCAACAATGTGCTAAGAAAAGTTTCTCTCTAGATTTTCACCAAGGTAAAGAAAATTAAGCAATCAAAACATCTCTAATCATGAAATCATCTTGGATCTACGAAGAACATGTATATAGAGTTGTATCATTATAATTGGCTCGGATTAGTGGAGCCCTAGGGAGTGGAAGTTGTGGAAATCACCTCTATTGAAGTCAAGAACATCTACAAGTGATAGTAAGTACTTCTACCCTCTTAATCCATAAGAATTTGTGACGTTACACTGATTTGAGCTTGTTGTGACTTGTTTTCATTATGTCTAGTGGGATGATATTGCTGGCCAATTTCTTGGAATGAAATAGGCTAATTCTTATGAATTGTGAGCTAAGACATGGAAGGATTACAAGTTTGTAGTTGAAACATGGTCGGCTAAGTGGACTTCGTTGCTTCACCTAAGCCACTGAGGCTTGTGGTTAGCTGATGAGCATGTCTCACTTGTTGGGACAACATAGAAGATCACTTGGTGTGTGAACCAAGCAATTTGGGATAACATAGAAGATCACTTGGCGTGTGAACCAAGCGATTACGAGGACCTTAGCTTTAGATGTTGCTCGTATTCAGGTTAGTGGTATACCCTTACCTACAAAGCCACCTGACGTCGAACGTACTTGACGTCTATGGACTACTTGTTTGATACAGATGGCTATAAAGTGGGTATGGCTAGCTTCTTAGAGCTCTACCTCATTATTAGCAACCCTGTAAATAACATGGGCACAGAAACCATATAGATTTGGTCGCCCACAATTATCACGCTCGCTTTCAGGCTAAAAGTATTTTGTTGTGCATTCAAAGTGATTGTGGTTAGTGTCTTATTAATTACCTTCAGGGTAGTAGTGGTTGTGGCAGTTTAAGAGACAGTAGTAGGTAGCTACAGAATAACCCTCCCTTTTCTTAGCGATCTTATAGTTTAATATGACGTATAGATTGTCGTATAGTTCTGTCAAAGCCACACCACCTATTCCTAGGGTATCCAATCTTGTACTGCCTTCAAGATCGGCTGGTTAGCTATGGAAATGTGAGTTATGCTTGTGGGATGTTATATAGGTTGCCAAAAGAGCAACTGACAGATATGTCTTACCTATGAGGCTATATTATGTGCATAGAGCGACATCATGTCTAGAAAGACAACATTAAGGCCTGTAGAGCTATTTTGAAGTCTATTCACTTATAGAATTTCCTTATTCCTAAGTGGCACTACTGACTCTCAGTAGATCCTTGTGTGCTCTGGGTATAGTTACAGAAGCTCAGAAGGCTCAGGTAGAGTTTTAGAAGTCCAGAAAGCTCAGATACGGTTACAGGAGCCTAGAAGGATCAAATACAATCATAGGAACCCAGAAGGCTCAAATACAGTTATAGGAGCCCAGACGGCTTAGATAAAGCTACAGGAGCCCAAAAGGCTCAGATGCAGTCGCTTGAGCTAAGTAGCTGGTCTCACTTAAAACTTTCCAAAGGGGCTACAGATCACCAAGAGGGATATATAGATTGAATTGCACTTACTCAAGCTTATAGGCGTTCAGGTAGGTTATTATTTGTTATTTGCACCTGCCAAGCTTTTGGGAGTCAGGTCAGGTTCTTATTTGATTATTGTTGCTAGATACAATACAGATATGAGAAATCTTGCAAGTTGTCTTTTGAGATTTATAATGATTATTTTTCATTCTTGATATCGACATCAGGTCTCATTATCATTATTGTCTTACATACTCAATATATATTGTATTGAAGCCCTAATATGGTGCGCTGCTTACTTGCCTGCGGTTTCTAGCAAATAGGTTCTGAGACCTCCCCAGTAGCAGTTCTAAGTTAGTAGGATAGTCAACTCCTTCCTTCTGGGGTTGCTCTACTTAGAGGTTTGTCTGTCTTTTGTTGAATAGTTTTGGTAGTTTAGGGCCCTGTCTCGGTCAAGTACTTACTCTTAGAGGCTTACAGACTATGAAATGTATAGAAGTACGCAGTAGGCCAAGATGGACTAGTTGTATTGCGGTTGATAGCCCTGTTGGCTTGTACCTATGCATACGATCACCTTCAGCTATATTTTTTCTAGACAACATAGTGGTCTTGTCGGCCGCGTAGGACTGCACTATCATTTACATTGTTGTGTAGTTACAGGTCTAGGCAGCATAGTAGTCTTGTCCCCTTCAATATTTTAAGTAATAAAAAGGGTACAAACATACTCCTAATATTTTTATTTAAAAAATTACAAAACAAACAAAATCCGCAAGTTAAAAACAAATCCCAAGGCATATGTTAGCCCTAGAAGGTAGAAGTTCATGCTACTGAAATCTCCCCCAAGGCACAAGTTCAGTGGGCAAAAGTTCAATTATATGAACTTCTGCCTATAGACACAAGTTCCCTACTGAATTTGTGCCCCAAGGCATAATTTCATGTTATTGAACTTAGGCTTATAGGAAGAAGTTCATGCAATCGAACTTTAGCCACTAGGCACAAGTTCAATAGGCAGAAGTTCAATTGCATGAACTTCTACCCATAGGCACAAATTTTCCCAAGCATAAATTCATGTTATTCAACCTGTGCCATTGAACTTCTGCTCCCAGACACAGTTTTAATTACATGAACTTCTGCCCCTTAGGCACAAGTTCATGTTACTTAACTTATGTCTGATAGACAAAAATTCATGTTACTTAAGTTATGTTTAGAGGCATAACTTATGTGAATTTATGTGTTAAGGCATAGTTTAGGCAAAAACTTATGCCTTGTAAATTTTATTTTTGCCTTGTGATTAATTTTTTTTTATTGTTAAGGGCATTTTTACCACTTTAAAGTGTCGAAGGTCAAACGCTAAAGACCACAAATTTAAAAAATAAATATTAAAGACCACCCCAAAATAAGAACATTCATGTGAATTAGCCAAAAGAATATCCTTCTACAGAATTTAATATCTTATCATATCTACAATATATCATACAAAATTTGTTTAGCAAAGTCTGAAAGAATTTGAGTTCATTAGTGTGGTTTTTGGGCCATTTGCTCCTTAATATAAGCCATGTGGAATAGCATATACGCTTCTTAATTACTACTACCTTTGTTGCCTAACAATTCTTAGTACGAGGTGTCAAAGATGCCATGTAATATTAGCTTACCCTACTTATCTAATTAAGATGATAATCTAAAAAATCAATGTTTCTTGTGGTTACAATCTATACAAAGAACCAAATAAACGGGACAAAGTAAGATTAAGATTAAGATATATTAAGTCGGAAAGATTGTGAATATTTATTTTTTGAAATTTAAATGAGGAAGGTTAATATAATACTAGCGCTACGCAAATTAATAATTAAATCAATAACTCAAATCGATAATTCAGTATCGAGTTTTTAATTTAACAGCTTAATTATTGGTTTACTGTTTCAAGTTATTGGATTATTGGTTTGGTTCTCATTTTGTTCATTTTTTTAACGGATAAACCAATAATCTGATAGTAATTTATTAAATTACAACTTTACCCTTCAATATATAAAGTATCCTAGCAAGAAGATGAATAGGGTGTCGATGAAAAGTGAAGGGATATTCAAATCTAAATTAAAGTTAGTTATTTTAGCTGGACTAGTTCTATCTGATCTTTCTCCTTTCATTCACTTTTTTCTAGCTAAACATAGTGACTTATGAGATTTTTCGTGTGAGATCTTAACGGATAACCCGATAATCAAATCGATTAACCGATATCTTAACAATTTAGCATATTTATAAATTAATGCCCGATAACTAAAATTAATAACGAACCGAACCGACCAATACACATCAAACATCTCATACACAAAGAAAGAAAAAACTTTTTAAAAGGTAGATTAATTTATTATATTTAAATAGAAAAATTTTCAAATTTCAAAACCACAAGTTACAAGGGATTTGTCAAAAAAAACTTTTTGAGTAGATAATGATTAGAATAGTAAATTCTTTGTCATATCTAAAAATTCAAGAAAGAGGTGACCCCTCAAGAAAAATGATTAACCCCATATATACAAAAATATTTTAAACCATAAAAGTGATTAATATTTAAGTGGTAAACAAATAAAAGTGGTGACATCCACGTCAGTACGTGGTTCATCTTTCCCTTGGGCCAAGTCTTCTTTGAAAGAAACCCATAGCAGCCACCACTAATTTTATCACTTAAATAATTAATGTTAAATGACGAAATTAAAAAAAATAATTAATTCTTTCTTAATTTTTAAATAGATAAATATTTTAAAATAATTATTTTTAATATACATAGCAACTAAAAGAAATCAAAGGGAGTACTAGTTTAGGAGATTTATGAATTTTTTTTCTTTGTCAAAGTGAATGTACAGTAACTATGTCTCGTATTATCGATCGTCGAAATTTTGACGAAGCGGATAAAATTTATTTTTTCACAATCTAGATATCCTTTACGTGATACAGAATATTTTTCTTTGTTCTAAACCCACCCTAATCGTCATACTAATATGATGAAAAATTGTTGTTCTTCTAATACCCACAATGATATATTTATATTTTTTAAATTAAAATTTAGGATGATGACAAATTAATAAGCTAACGGACTAATTAACATTTTTTATGAATAAATCCGAGCCAATAAATTAAATATTTCCAACATATTTAAATTCTTACTATTGGTGTGTTTCACTATTTAGACCCATTCGATATTAAAGTCTTTAATGCTAAGTGTTCTATATAATTTCTATCCTACTTTTAAGTCTTTAGCAATAATAAAATTTACTATTGAACATTAAATTTAAAGCAAGCTTAATAACATGAACAAACTTTAATTTCAACAAGTTAGTGTCATTTTTATAGATCTTCTTCTTTTACTAATAATATCACTACTACAAATAGAAATTTTTCTCATTGCAAATCAGTGAAAATTTGTATAAAATATATTTTTTCACTCATTTTTTATCGAACTAGTTCACTGGGAAAACGCATGGTGGGAAACAGATTCTCACTGAAATAGTGAAAAACTTTATGATTTTTTCATGTAAAAACACTATCATTTTTTCTTTTCCCACTGATATCAATGAAAATAGCTACTTAATATTTTTAATAAAAATTTAATAGAAAAATAATGATTTTTTACTAATGTATGTTGGTTGATTCCGCATAGATTTCATGAAATTATGTGTTTTTTGAGGAAAAAAAATGTTTTCAACGTTGTCTTAACAAATGGATTAAATGATGTCGTATTCCACTTTCACATATGTTTTATAGTATAATATATCATCTTTGCTTCTTAGTGGATTTTTAATATTATATGAAACGTAAGCATGTTTGGTGTCTAATAAGTAAAATATGTTAAGGCTGATAAATCACTTCTTCAAAGTTCTGTTAAATAAATCTTCTTCTTTTTTTCCAATTAAAGAAAAAAGGTAATTTTTCTAAACCTCCATTTAATCAAAATTACTTTTAAAAATAAGCACATATATTAAAAAGTTTTGTCAAACTGTCTCGAAAACTCTATTACGCGTTTTAAGTGGGGGAGGGAGGGGTTCTAGATTTTGTACATTTTTTAATTTGGGGTGGGGGTAGGTTAACAAAATTCAACACGAAACAGTGTGGCAACTTCTTCTTTCTTTTTTTTTTAAAAAAAAAACATATATTGAAATTTTCTTTTTTCTAAAAGAAAAATATAAATATTTCATATTTAGCTATTTTTTTCTTCTATTGGACTCTATAAATTGAAACTCCTTTCTCCTAACTTGGTAGATATAACATCCACGATGTAATTTTAAGGGCTTTGAAAGTCCTGTTTAGGAAGAGAATTTGTGAGACACAAGTGTTATGCTGCCACTTGTGTGAACCTCTTTTTGTGAGGTTACTTTTCTCAATATTTTGTCCTATCTTTTATATAGTGGATTATTCATCTCCTATTGTGGATGTAGGTTGATTGACTGAATCACGTTAAATTATTGTGTCTCTTTTGATGTATTTCTCATTTATCGTCTTTTTTGAGGTTTATTTTATCAGCTTCCGCATGACACTGGATTATTTTGATGCTACCAGCATTATGCATGGTTGAGATCCCTTTATGCACTATTAACTATAGGTCTTTACTTCGAGCTAGGTGCCCCAACAACGTATCAATACAAGTTGGTATCGTCAAAGAGAGCGAGCTATCACCTTTTGTAAAATTTTCGCATTGGTTTCTATAAGAGAAGCAAGTGGCTTGCAAGTAAGCATACTAGCCTTGGATGAAATATGTGAATATATTGGTGTTGAGAAAGTAATCTTCAGGCATGCGACAAACCTACACACCAAGAAAACAGAGTAGCGGTCCGAGATCACGAATTGAAAATGTGTTGCCCAGCCTTTCAGGAAATGACAAGTTGTTTGAGACATATATAAGTAGATTAAAAAACAATGTTGCTATGCGAGTAAATGAGCAAGTAAACATCAATCTTGGAGGCAACGAAGTCGACGTCGAGGAGAAATTATAGCAACTTAGTATACCATGTCTGTGGCACTTGTTTGAGGTCAAAGAGTAACTTGTCAATAAGAGTTTTGATTTGATGGACAGTTCGAAACGAAGAACAACTCTCTAAAGTATTGTATATATGTTGAATTGAAGTGTTGAAGTTCGACTACTACACTAAAAGCAAGAAGTTTGACTTGAAGAAGGAGTCTCACTTGAAGTAGAACTCTAAGTCAAGAAGAGTTTGAGTTGATAAGCAGTTTGAAGTGAAGAATACTCTCTAAAGAGATGTGCTTAAATAGAAGCGTAGTCACTCAGAGTATGGTGTGCACTTATAGAGAGAAAAGCCAATTGGAAAATTAATTTCGGGAGTGACACCCAAAGAGTGAAGGAACACGTTGAAGAACTAAGTCCTAAGTACAAAGTCGGGCTAAGAGTTTAGCATTCTCGTATTAGGAGTTTTACATTAAGTTGTATTCTTGATATTATCTTAATTTAATAAGTTATAAACTGCACTAGGATTGTTTAGTCTTCAAGTTGGGTTAACTCGAAGACTTTGGATCACATAACTTGGGAGGTTTGTGAGTTGTTAGGAATTAGAGTTTATAATTCCTTAGGTTAGAAGAGTTGTAATCTGTTGTTGAAAGGCTCATTGAGTCTAGTGAAGTTGGGAAAAATTCTGTTGAGGAACATGTCGTGATTTTTCACCTTTTGTGAGCCAGGTACTTTTAACGTAAAAATATTGTGTTCTTTACTTACTGTTTTTATTGCTTAGTAGAAACACGTTAGATAATCCATTTCACTCGCAGGTGATAAGCTAAGATAAATAAGTAAAACATTGGTCGTGCGGTCCATCAATTGATAGCAGAGCAAGCTATCTTTAAGAGACTAACACTTTAAGAAAAGATCATGATGAATTCTGCATCAACAATTGGACATGGTGAAAGACAATCAACAACCAAACCTCCTCTCTTTAATAGGTCGCATTTCATATGGTGGAAAGCTCATATGGAAAATTTTATTCAAGTTGAGGACTACGAGCTATGGGATTGAATCACTACAGGATCAATCATCCCAATAAAAAAGATGGATGAAGTTGATGTCATAAAAACAAGATCTGAATTCACTCTAAAAGACCTAATGACACTCAAAAAGAATGCTCAAGCCAAGAATATTCTTATGTGTGGTCTTGGCCCCGGTGAGTACAATAGCATCTCAAATTATACCGCTACTAAACAAATATGGGATGCTCTAATAAATGCTCATGAAGGATCAAATCAGGTGAGAAAGTTAAGGGTGGCTATGTTGTTTACTGAATATGAAACCTTCAAGATAAAGGAAAATGAGTCATTACAAGAAATAATCACTAGACTCACATCTGTAGTAAATGAATTATCTTCCCTAGGAAAGGTTCTTACCACTGAGGAGCAGGTTGATAAAGTTCTAAGGATTCTTCCAAAAGCTAAATAGAATGTGAAAGTTACTGCTATAATAGAAGCGAAAGACATCTCTACCATGACTCTTGATGAATTGGTACAAAATTTGAAAACTTATGAGATAAACATGGATGATTTCAAAAAGGAAGAAGTAATTAAGAAAAAGTCTCTAGCACTATAGGCTTCTGATAGTGATGATTCTAATTTTGATAAGGAACAAGTAGCCTTTTTGGAAAAGCAATTCAAGAAGTTTCTCAAGAAAGGAAAGGGATATGACAAGAAAGGAATAGGTAGCAAAAAGGGGTCCAACGAAAAATCTCCAGCAGGAAGCTACAAGTGTTGCAAAATTGATCACGTGATCAAAGATTGCCCGCTATAGGAAATTGAATGGAAAAAGAAAACGGCTGAAAAAAAAAGCTAAAAAGGAAATGAAGGAGAAGGCAGAGAAAAAGGAAAAAGGAAAATTATGCTATGACGTCTGCATAGGGATTAGGATCTGACCAGTCTGACAATGAAGAAATAGATAAGACTACTTTCATGGCTTTGGGAGATTCAGACATCGATGAAGAAGAAAAAAAATTCTATGGTAAGTACTCCTAACTTAACAGAAAATTTGCATCTTCTTTCTAAAAGAAAACTTCTTTCTATGATGAATACTTTAATTGATAATCTTCAAGAGGTAACCTCCAACAGACACCAACTGTTCAGTACTCTTGCAAGTTTAAAGTTTGATTATATTGATCTTAAAAACTACAAGAATGTCACTGATGAAGAAAATAGTATCCTAAAGGAGCAGGTTAATCTACTTGAGACAACTAATCTGGTCTTAAAATCTGATAAGTTAAAGAAGTTCTCTTCCCAAAAGGAAGAGATGAATAAGAACCAGAAAATGATTGAATTAGAGCTTAAGGATTGCAAGATTGATCTCTTATGTGAAAAAGAAAAAGTGAGAAAAATGAGTCTAAAAGTGTCTAGGTTGAAGCTAGATCGTGAGAGAGAAAACAAATGGACTAAGTCATCTGCAATTATACATAATTTAAGTGGAAGGATTCATAAAGAAAGGGAAGGTATATGATTTAATAAAGAATCTAATATCACTAAAGATATTTTTTACCTTTGTAGAAAACTTGGACATCCTGCCACTGAATGTCCGGTTGTTGTTAGATGTAGAAATAGAAGCACATTATTGACAAAAGAAAATAGCTCTAAATCTGTTCACAAGAACAGGTCCACCAACCTGTTGTCAAGTTGGGAAAAAAGAAACTTGATTCATTCCTTTGATCACAAAAAAGGACCCAAGCTTGTTTGGGTTTCTAAAACTAACCCCTAGACTGTTTTGCAGGTAAGAGTGAAAAGAAGCAAACAAAAATGGTACATGGATAATGCTTGCTCAAGGCATATGATTAGGGATAAACTAAAGTTTTTTTCACACACAGATATGAAGAGAGTCAGTGAAGCCTTTGAAATTGGTTTGAAAAGAAGGATATGAAACTTTGAAAAATTAACAGTTTTGTGATAGGGGGAACCATGATAAAACACGTGAATGAATTGGGTCCAACACATGAATCTCAATAGAATAATTTGGGGATGATTAAGATTGCATGAGTTGTTGTTTTTTGGCTCAAAGTCCCACATTGGAAGATGAGTAGAAATAGGGAGGCAACCTTAGACTATAAAAGGAAGCCTCCCCCTTTTGGTTTTAACACACCAAACTTGAAGCCTTCTAACTCTTCTAGAGGCTTAGTTTATTTTCTCTCTTGTAATCTTCTCGAAGAAATATATTTGTGGTGGTGTCCGGGGATTTAGGCATAATTGGCCGAACTTCGTCAAATCTTGGTATTCTCTTTATTCTCTTTTCTGTTTCTTATTTATCATTGTTAGCCATTATTAGTTTTGCTATTGGTGGAAAAATAGCTCAAATTTCCACAACAATTGGTATCAGAGTTTTTGGTTGCGATTTCTCTTGAAATTTTAGTATGCTCTGTGGTTGCGGTTTTAACTGATCCTCCACATCAGAAAAAATTTCTTGAGATTATTTTTTTTTGTAAATTTGTGTTAAAATTGCTAAGTAATATATTGTCTAATTAAGTGCATGTCTAGGGAAGTTCTGTCTAAGGAAACTGGTTTTTAAGTGGGACCGTGTGACCCCTCCAGTTTTTTCTGGGAATTTTCCTGGTGCATTTTTTTGGCTAAATTATTACTGGTAATTTTTCCACTTTAGAGAAAAAAATGGTTGATAATAATGAGCAGACTTCGAGAGCCACAATTTCCACTACATCAACTTCGGCAGCATCTTCGTCGTCAATTTTGATGAGATTTGCGGTGCCAAATGCAAGACTTGCGGTGGAGATTTTTGACGGTACGGGTCATTTCGGGATGTGGCAAGGTGAAGTTCTAGACGCGCTTTTCCAGCAAGGTCTAGACATTGCTATTGAAGAAGAGAAACCAGAAGAAATTGAAGAAAAAGAATGGAAGACCATCAATCGGTTGGCGTGTGGTACTATTCGCTCATGCCTTTCCAGAGAGCAGAAATATTCATTCTCAAAGGAAACTTCTGCAAGTAAGCTATGGAAGGCATTGGAGGAGAAATTCTTGAAGAAGAGCGGTCACAATAAGCACTTCATGAAGAAGAAGTTATTCCGGTTTAGTTATCAACCGGGTACCACCATGAATGATCATATTACTGCTTTTAACAAGGCAGTAGCTGATTTGAGGAACCTTGATGAAACTTTCAAAGATGGAGATCTGGCATTGATGTTGCTGTTTTCACTTCCTGAAGAGTATGAATTTATAGAAGCTATGTTACTTCATGGGAAAGAGAAAGTTTCCCTCAGTGAAGTATGTAGTACTCTATATAGTTATGAATTGAGAAAAAGGGACAGGGAGGAAAGCAAGCATGCAGAGGTGGTTGCAGAAGCACTGGTAGCAAGAGGCAGACCACAAAACCAGAAGAAAGGAAGAAGAGGGAAATCTCAGTCAAGAGGCAGACCGAGTAAAAATGAATGTGCCTTTCGTAGAGAGAAGGGGCACTGGAAGAAAGATTGCCCGAAATTGAAAAATAAGGGCAAAGTTGAAAAACGCAAAGCTGTTGCAGAGTCATGTGCTGCTGAATACAGTGATGAAGATTCAGATCTTTCACTGGTTGTTACAACCTCCACAAGGCGATCTGACAAGTGGTTGTTTGACTCAGCATGCAACCAACATATTTGTCATATCCGGGAGTGGTTCTTTGAGTTTAAAGAGATAGACGGTGGAGTTGTCTATATGGGCAACGACACATTTTGTGAAACAATAGGAATTGGTTCAGTCAACTTAAAGAATCATGATGGATCAACTAGAGTTTTGACAGAGGTCAGGTATGTACCTGACATGAAGAAGAATCTCATCTCTTTGGGAGTCCTAGAATCCAAAGGATTGACGGTGACAATGCGAGATGGAGTCTTGAAAATAGTCTCTGGAGCTCTGGTGATGTTTAAAGGCACCCGGAAAAATAATTTGTATTACTATGATGGTAATACAATTGTTGGGACAGCTGCAGTTGCAACTCTTGATGATGAAGGGTCAGATGCAACTAAGTTGTGGCATATGCGATTGGGGCATGCAAGTGAAAAATCCTTGCAACTTCTAGCAAAGCAAGGATTATTGAAAGATGCAAAAACTTGTAAGATGAATTTCTGCGAGCATTGCGTGATGGGAAAGCAGAAGAGAGTGAAATTTGGCACTGCAATCCATGATACTAAAGGTATTCTGGATTATGTTCACTCTGATGTGTGGGGTCCTTCCAAGACAACTTCTTTGGGAGGAAAACACTATTATGTTACTTTTGTTGATGACTTCTCACGAAGAGTGTGGGTGTACACTATGAAGTCAAAGGATGAAGTGTTAAATTGTTTCCTTAAGTGGAAAAAGATGATTGAAACTCAGACTGGCAAAAGGATCAAACGCCTCAGAACAGACAACGAAGGTGAATATCGAAGTGATCCGTTTGACAAAGTTTGTCAAGATGAAGGTATTGTGAGACACTTCACAGTTAGACATACACCACAACAGAACGGGGTGGCTGAACGGATGAACCGAACATTGCTGGAGAAAGTTCGGTGTATGATGTCTAATGCTGGGTTGGACAGACAATTTTGGGCTGAGGCTGTGAGATATGCAAGTCATCTTGTTAATCGTTTACCATCAACTGCTATTGGTGGTAAAACTCCTTTAGAGGTTTGGTCTAGAAAACCTGTTAATGATTATGATTCCTTACGTGTGTTTGGTTCCACTGCATACTATCATGTGAAGGGATCGAAGTTAGATCCGAGAGCCAAGAAAGCGCTCTTTATGGGGATCACTACTGGTGTTAAAGGATACCGCCTCTGGTGTCTTGAAACAAAGAAGATAATCCTTAGCAGAGATGTTACCTTTGATGAATCTTCCATGTTGAAGAAGGATGACATTCAACAGATCAATAGTGCTCCGCAACAAGTGGAGTTTGAAAGGAGTATCAATCCAGTTCTGTACAAAGATGGAGAGACTCCTATGGCAGAAGGGGAGTCAAATGAAGAAAAGGTTCCAACCCAAGGCCCTCACCAGCAAGAAGAACCTATTGCATTAAGGAAGCCACAACGGGTAAGACACAAACCTGCTCGATTTAGTGATATGGTGGCTCATGCATCTATAATAGTGAATGATGGAATTCCTACCACTTATCAAGAAGCAATTCAAAGTTCCGAAGATGAAGAGTGGAAGAATTCTATGAATGAAGAGATGCAGTCTCTTCATAAGAATCAGACTTGGAAGCTAGCAAGTCTACCGAAGGGAAAGAAGGCTATTAGATGCAAATGGATATATACAAAGAAAGAAGGATTTCCTGACAAGAAAAGCATTCGCTACAAGGCGAGATTGGTAGCTAAAGGCTATGCTCAGATGGAGGGAATTGACTATAATGAAGTTTTTTCTCTAGTAGTGAAACATTCCTCTATCAGAATCTTATTGGCCTTGGTAGCTCAGCTGGATTTGGAACTAGTTCAACTTGATGTAAAAACTGCATTTTTACATGGAAACTTGGAGGAGGAAATCTATATGACTCAGCCAGAAGGGTTCAAGGTTGCTGGGAAAGAAAATATGGTATGCAAACTTGAAAAATCATTGTACGGATTGAAGCAATCTCCAAGACAGTGGTACAAGCGATTTGACAAGTTTATGTTGGGGCAGATGTACACAAGAAGCAAATACGATCATTGTGTGTATTTGCGCAAGCTACAAGATGGATCTTTCATCTATCTTCTTCTTTATGTTGATGATATGTTGATAGCTTCAAGGAATTCTGGAGAAATTGACAAGCTGAAAGCTAAACTAAAGCAAGAATTTGAGATGAAAGATTTAGGGGAAGCTAAGAAGATTCTCGGCATGGAGATAAATAGAGTCAGACAATTGGGGCAACTTCGTCTAACTCAGAAGCAATATCTGAGAAAGGTGTTGCAACGTTTTGGCATCAATGACAAGTCAAAATCTGTGAGTACCCCACTTGCTCCTCATATGAAACTTAGTGCTGATTTATCTCCGAAGAATGATGCTGAACGAGAATATATGGCAAAAATTCCTTATGCAAATGCTGTTGGTAGCTTGATGTATGCTATGGTGTGTACAAGACCTGACATTTCACAAGCAGTTGGGGTTGTGAGCAGGTATATGCATGATCCTGGTAAAGGACATTGGCAAGCTGTCAAATGGATTCTACGGTATATTCGGAACACCGTGGATGTTGGGTTATTATTTGAGTAGGATAAAAAGATTGGTCAATATGTAGTTGGATATTGTGATTCCGACTATGCCGGTGATTTGGACAAACGAAGATCAACTACCGGTTATGTGTTTACACTTACAAAGGCACCGGTTAGTTGGAAGTCTACTTTGCAGTCAACAGTCGCTTTGTCTACTACAGAGGCAGAGTATATGGCTGTTACCGAAGCTGTTAAAGAGGCTATTTGGCTTCAAGGGTTGCTGAAGGATTTGGGGGTTGGTCAAAAGCACGTCAAGGTGCATTGTGACAGTCAGAGTGTTATTTGTTTAGCAAAGAACCAAGTCTATCACGCACGAACGAAGCATATAGATGTTCGATATCACTTTGTAAGGGAGATTCTGGAAGAAGGTGAAATACTACTTCAGAAGATCCAGACAACTGAAAATCCTGCAGATATGATGACCAAGATAGTGACATCGATCAAATTTCAACATTGTATGAATTTGATCAATATTGTGAAGATTGCAGATGGGTAGCACCATAGGTGCATTTGAAGACACTATTAGAGATAGTTGTGAGAGAAGATTTTGTAACTTTTGGGACTTTTTGCCAAGGTGGAGATTTATTGTTTTTTGGCTCAAAGTCCCACATTGGAAGATGAGTAGAAATAGGGAGGCAACCTTAGACTATAAAAGGAAGCCTCCCCCTTTTGGTTTTAACATACCAAACTTGAAGCCTTCTAACTCTTCTAGAGGCTTAGTTTATTTTCTCTCTTGTAATCTTCTCGAAGAAATATATTTGTAGTGGTGTCCGGGGATTTAGGCATAATTGGCCGAACCTCGTCAAATCTTGGTATTCTCTTTATTCTCTTTTCTGTTTCTTATTTATCATTGTTAGCCATTATTAGTTTTGCTATTGGTGGAAAAATAGCTCAAATTTCCACAACATGAGTATCCCTCAATGATTGGCTAGAATTAATGTGTTCAACATGAAATATGTCTTAGTTGAAAATGTTTTACTCAGTCTTGTGCAAGTATATGCATGTCCTTATACAATGATAGTTACATTATCTCACTTAGTCTAATGATATTATCCTTGTTGTCTCAGTTGAACAATCTTGTATTGAGGAACTTTCAAATGATGAACATGGTTCATTGGTCAATCCATGTCTGTGCTTCATCTCTTCTAATTAATTGTGTCTAAGCCATATACCAAATCTAGTGATGTATTTCATGAGTCGGTTTCTTATCAGATAAGTCAAAAATAAAGTCACCTCATCCTTATAATAAAAAGGGAACTTTAAACTACCAAAATTCTTCAAAGTGCAAGTTATATTTGATCTTGAAAATCGCACATCAAGCACCATAATCCCACTTCAACAAGAATTCTTTCTTTACTTAGACTAAATTTTCTTGAAATCTGAGAATGGATTTACTCAAGAAAAAGGGTGAAGATCAGTGAGGTTTCATAAAATGCCACAAAGCTTGGATCTATTAGAACTCCAGTGACCCGGAATCTCACTTTATCAAAGTGAGTTTGACACAAAGTTAGCTCCCTATAAAACTTCATTTCTTTCTTTTTTCCGAACAAATCTTGAAAGTTTATGGTGATAGGAGGAAAGAACTACTAGTGCTCAAGAAACATCAAGTGGGTATACTTAGTTCTTATGAAAAAAAAAAGATATTAATATTATGGAAAAGAGTTCTGAGGGTGCTCTTGAAAATAAAAGTGTTGAAGGAAGATGCAACAAGTGAGGGAAAAAGTTTGGGTGGTCCCGAGACTGAACCAAGTTCACCTTTGGGTATAATCTTTCTGATAAATGATAAATATCCAACATGGAGGATTTTAGTTGAAAAAGTATTAGTGCAGGCATGAAACAGGTTTTGCAACCTGGTTCATCAAAACGTGATTGAGAGGAGGATGCTCCATATTTTGGTGTTATGTCAGATGCTTAAAAAGAAAAATCCATCCTCATGAGCTCTAATTTGGTCCCTCCAAGCATTTGCTTTCTTTAGGTTGTCACTAGTTTAGGCATTCCTTTGCAATTATCTCTTTGTTATCTTTTTGGTTGTCATGACTTTGATTGTAATAAAATTGCATAGAGTGTGGTGGTCTTCATATTTGTTTATGACAATTTGTTTCTCTTTACATTGATGTGTTTTTCTTGGATGGCTAATATCCTTAGACAAATATTTGAGAAACTTTGATAACTTTTATAATTGTATTTTTGATAGCCCTAGTGGCCATGAGTATTACATTGCTAGCATTCAGCTAATCATTATGAATAATGAAATAATTTTTCGATGATGCTAAAAGGGAGAAGAATATATAAGTTGTGCAATATTTATAACTCATTGACTAACCTATCTCAATCAAGTGTTTTACATCTTAATCCCTACAGGTAAAGATAATTGATTGCACAAGGACAAGAAGTTTGTCGTCATTAATAAGGGTGAATTTGTTAGGTTCTATGCAGTTTTGATAATTGACAAAATATTGATGGAATAGGTAAGTTATGTTGTTTCAATGGTACACTGTCTCAAGGAGTTGAGTTTGCAACATAATAAGAACGAAATAAAAACAAGTGAGCAAGAATCAAGGAATGGATAATAAAGTCGCGTCACACAAACTCAAAAAAATAAACATGTGCCGAATTGAAGTGTTGGAGTTCAACTACAACACTAAAGAAACAAAGACTTTGACTTGAAAAAGGAGTCTCACTTGAAGTAGAACTCTAAGTTAAGAAGAGTTTGATTTGATGAGTAGTTCGACGTGAAGAACAACTCTCTGAAGAGTTGTACATATGCTGAATTAAAGTGTTGAAGTTCGATTACTACACTAAAAGCAAGAAGTTTGACTTAAAGAAGTCTCACTTGAAATAGAACTCTAAGTCAAGAAGAATTTTAGTTGATAAACAGTTTGAAGTGAAGAACAACTCTCTGAAGAGTTGTGCTCAAATAAAAGCATAGCCACTCAGAATATGATGTGTGCTTATAAAGAGAAAAGCCAATTGACAAATTAACTCCAGAATTGACACCCAAAGAGAAATATAATATTTTGCTTGACATATTGAAAAAAAAAATATGCAATTACGTATTTGAACCCAACACAAAAAAGCAGCTTTTTACGTTTTCCTTTTTGTCTTTTTTTGGATGACGAAAGTGGGGGTGGGGTATGGTCTGTCGACTCTTGATTTGTGTGTGAATCAGAAAAAAAGGAGATGCTATATTCTGTTTAGACATGTTTAGTATGTTTTAGTGGTAGGCAAGGGGAGCTAAGTCGACCCAAGAAATTTAATTAAAGTTATACTCCTCTCGTTCCATTTTAACGACCAGATATATTTAAAAAATATTTTAAAATATTTATTTAATTTAAATATTCAAAAGATAATTGATCATATTTTTTTAATTTACCCTTAATGCTTAAAGTTATTCTAATATGTAAAAAAAATTATTATTATATATTTTCAAAAAATTAATAGGGTTATATTAGTCAAATTGTCATCCATATTAATTTTTTCTTAATGAATGTGCAAGTTTTATCCTAACAATTAAAATAAAACAGAGAAAGTATTGTATAAACAGATTATTTTTTTAATTTTTTCTAGAAAACTATAAAATATTGAATCTTTTAATTGAAGGAATAATTCTAGTGTAGTGGAAGAAGTGATTTTAAATATTAATTCACATGTCTCAATTTTATTAATATCTCCGTCTCAATTTATATGATATGATTTGACTTGATATCCTAAGATTTTTGAAAATTTATTGTGTAAAATAAATTTTGTATATTTGTGTGGTTTTAAATCGTTTCTTTAAGGGTAAAAAAAAATTTAAAGTTAAGTTATTTTTTATTATAAAAAAATAATATTCTTTTTAATCGATTAAAAAGTAAAGGATGTTACATAAATCGAAAATTAAAAAAAATATATATATATATATAAAACATTCTTGCATTTATTTGAATGTCTTTATTATAATTTCTAACCTCGCCACTAACAACAGGAGGCTTTGTTTTGGCTTCACTTGGTTGTTGTCAGGGACAGAGTCAGGTACCGTAAGGGATTTATCCGAATTTACTTTGTTGAAAAAATATATTATATATATAAAGTCAAAATTATTTTATGTATATAATTATACTGTAATCCTTGACTTATGCATAGTTTCCTACTGTTGATTTCCCACTTCTAGAACTCTCTTTCTTATTTTACATCCTTTTCTCTTATAATAATCTTTTTATATCCTATGCCTCACATCACTAGGTGATCAATGGCCTTTGCTGAAGTCAAGGGACAAAAAATTGGCAAGAGATTCATCAAAGTACAATGATGACTTTTCCCAAATGATCCAACCATGACTCTCCCTTTTTTAGTGTTTGTGTCTATATTTGAGTGATTAATTTTAAGAAATCAACACAACACAATGATTGATATATCAATCATCTCAATTATCATCCAATTTAGTGATAAGTTGTTGATTTGATTTCTTTTCCTCTCCTAATTATGAAAAGAAAATTAGCAGTAGATCATGAACCCTTTTCAAGAAAGTGAATCAAAATAAAGTAGGAATGAGAAAGAATTAGTATATACTCAAGGGAAATATGTTGCCAGAGACATCTAGAAGTAATGGGAATTTCTATGCCACAACTTCAATTTGCAGCACTAATTAGAAGAGGTTTTGCTACCAATTAGAACAACATTGATCCATTTGTCATGTCTCTTCTCCAATATTTACCTTTAGCCGAAGGGGGTAAAATCAATTTTTTTTAGGCGGAATGGTCCAAAAGCTCTTTTTGTTTGTCTCGTTTTGTAATTTCAGATCCTATATTTTATGAGGTTTCATCCAGATTTCTGAAAATATTTAAAACAGACATTTTAAACCCTCCGACTTCGCATGTTGCTCACTTGCCTTGACATAGAAGACACATCAGATCCACCTGGCTAAATTAATGCAATATCATCTTTACTTTTTATTTTTTTTTATTTAAAAAATTGCTTTTATGGAAAGAAAAAAAAAACATCATTTTCCCTCCTTTTTTAAAGAAAAAAAAAATCTCAAAGCTTTCTCTTCTCTCTCCACCCGCACATCTCTCCCTCTTTCACCCACCACCACCAACACTTCCTTGTTCATCTAAAAGCACTTATTCAAAGACACAGAGATAGTGAAAACGGTGAGATCATGGCCATTTTTTCTGAATTGGGTTGTCTTTTTTCGTAATTCTTGGTGCAAGATTGTGGTTAATTTTGTAGAGGAAACTAGAAATTGATGTGTTTTGTGGGTTTTTAGGTCTAACCCTTTTTGGAGTTTCAATTAATGTGTGGAAAAAAGGGGTTTCAGATTAGGCAATAGGATTTTATTGTTGTATTGCATTGATAGGTTTATTGTTGAAGAAGATTTGCATAAATGGGTTAGATTTAATAAATAAATAAAACACATTAAAATGGAGTTTAGATGTGTAAGAAAATTGATATTGCACTATCGTAGTTTTGATGACTGACAACTTGAATCAGATTAATACATAGTTTTGTTTTCACCTATACAAGTAAACCAGGTTCATGCAGATAAATTATGAAGACAGTTGGCAGACATTTAAGAGATCGGATAAGGAAAGAGAGTAACCATTAGCTCAAATGAATTCAAGTTCAACTAGAAGTCAGACAATCCAGTAGTCTAAAAGGAAATAAAATATAGTTTCCTTGTGGGACTCGAAAATCCATCCAGACACGGCTAGGTTAATCGAAGTTGAAGTGGACTAGGACAACAAAACCTACTCTATAAACGACAAGGTGAAAGAAAAGGATTGACAATTGCAAGCCAAACATTGGATATCCCTGGAGAACAATAGTCATTGAGATTTAGAAAAATTAATAACTTGAGTTTGTGAAGACCACAGAAGATTTGCAATAGCTTCTATATATTTAAAGATCGAGTCTATACTTTGTCTTTAACTTGGTGTTCAGGAAAAGCACGATTGTGAACTGCTTGTGAGAAAGTCTAGACTAGAAGTCACAGACTACGTAGTGCATGTTGATTGGAGTAAATCAATGTGTGTGAGGTACTAGAGTTGGTCCCTTTGATTATCGAGTTGTAATCTAAAACTGCTCGTTGAAGTTTAGTGAAGTTGCTTGTAAATCATATTCTATAGGTCCTGATTTTTACTCCCTAGAGCAAGGAGATTTTCCACGGTAAATCTTGTTTCTACTGCTTCACTTATCTTGTGTAACAGGTGACTGAACATGGTTCAGTCTGCTAGAGTATAATTGGTGGTGATTATCACATTTGGTATCAAAGAAAGTTTTTCAACATAAGACTAGCACCTTGAAAAATCCTATAATGGCAGCACCACCAACGGTTTGGGAAGGCCAATCAACAATCAGACCACCTTTATTTAATGGACAGTACTATTATCGATGGTGGAAGAATAGGATGATGAATTTTCTCATAGGAGAACATAGAAGATCATAACCTATGGAATGTGGTTCTTGATGGACCCACTATACTCATGAAACTTAGGGAAGATGGAAAAACTCGAGTTCTAAAAAGTAGACTAGTGTCATGCCCCGTCTTGGGGGGTATGACTGGCATCTGGTGCCCTAGTAGGACCTGGACTGCTAACTGGTGAGCCTAAGCACAGCTGGCGCCTGGCTAGCTCTAACTCAGATTTCTGGAAACAAAGTGCTATATAACGGCTGTAAACACAGCCTCCGGCCAACTGGCCTATAGCCACCTATACTTGTAATAACAACTAACCAGAAACATACTCGTAACAAGGAACCTATGCGGGCCGACAAGGCCGCCATGCTGTCTAGTTATCTATAACCTAACAATGGAATACTACGTGACCGGCAAGGTCACCACTACTATCAGATTATGGTCCCACACGGCCAACAAAATCAAAAATGCTAAACAAACGCACGGCCTCACACGACCGGCACAACCAGCCACAGGGAAATGTAAATACAATCTGCAAGCCTCTATGAGTAACAATAGAAATGATCGGGACATGGCCCCGACCTACCCAAACTGTACATCAAAGGAAAAGGAGCTACACCTCTGGGAATCAGACTCCGGGTGACAGGAGCTGATGACTCAATAGCTGACTGGAATCACGAGGGATCGCCTCCTCGTCTATGAGTACCTGCAGGCAAGTAATGCAGCGCCCCACCGGGCATCAATACCGCTGGTACTGAGCATGCAAAGCAATTGAAATAATGCAACTGCAAACAACTGAATATAGATAGCATAACTAGCATTTCTGTATAGTAGGAGATAGCTGAATCTGAAGAAGCTGATATGAATTGAATCAACCTTTCTGTACTGATAAGGCAGAGGCCTACCTGTAGCCGCGATGGCCTGCTGTCTAGTAGCTAGTATATAGCACATAAATAGATATACAAGTAGCAAGCAAGAGCCAATACCAACCCCATAAGCCGGATGGCGCCAAGCAAGCAAACAATCTATATACCCCTACCCGGGTCAAAACCAGCCAAAATAAGTCACTCCACTCATCTACTCACTTCGGAGCTCCTCTACCGGCCCCCTGGGTCTCCGGCTCGGGACATAGCCTCCGATATAAGCAACCGTGTCTGAGTCCGGAGGACTCCTGTGTAGGCAGTAACAGATAGGGTCTGGATCCCTGGACACAAAACTCAACAGGGCTATCTGAAACCGGAGCTACACCTATAATAACTGAATGTACAGACAGTAACAAATAAGGTCTGGTTCCCTGGACACAAAACTCAACAGGGCTATCTGAAACCGGAGCTGCATCTGTAATGCTGATCAGACTGCTATGGGGAAAGCTTCATCCCATCTTCGTCCAAGCTGTGGACGGCATGCCACTCCTTGGAGTGACGTAAACCCACCCGCTCAGTGGGCGACACGATTACCAACCCAGGGGTGGCGAGGACGCTCAATAAGGTGCCCTCACGCCACATCAAGTCTCAACAAACAAATAGCGCATATATATATATATATAGCATGTATAACTGAAAAAGACTATCTGAAATCTGATTTCTTATTCTGACCTCTTTTTGTATTATACTGATTCTGTACTGATTATACTGATTCTGAAATCTTTATTTAACTGTTTGGCTAATCTGTAGCCGGGATACCATCTGTCTGAATGGCTAATCTGTAGCCACAAAACTGTCTGTCTATCTGATTTTGCTTTACTAACTTTGTTCTGAAAATCTGTATCTTTTTATTCTACAACATGCTTGCTAATCATACAATAGGCAATACTGAATCTGGAATGCTAACTCGCCCTTTGGCGCATGCTTTACTATCTTTCGGACTGAATACGATACGGCAACGCAAACCAGATTTTCTAAACTTACCCAATACTCAGCATTCAACTCCGAGAATTCAATTACGGAGTTTACTATGATTTATACGACTAAAACCTCTAAGTTGCCGAGGAAACTACTTTACATACCTTAACCTCGAGTTATCCGACTGTCGGACGAGGCTCGGTCAGTACTCCTGCTATTTCTCCCAACTGCATTCATATACACGTCAATTAGTACTAAATACAACACTATTCTGAAGGACGACGTCACGTTCGATATAATTATAGCCTAAACTTAGGCTTATCGAAAGACGGTCGAAAACTTGTTATTTTCCAAAGGTCCAGAAGGGAGAAGTATTTACTTTACGGCTAGGAGCACATAGACACTAGTTTGGAGCAATTCTACTTACCTTAGTCCGGTAGCTCGACGATTCGTCGGCCGTATTTCGCGAAATAAAATCCGTAGGAATGCTCCCTACTACTAAATACCTCGGTACCTGAGGTTAATTTAAGTTTGGACCGCGTTTGACGGCGTAATCGAAAGGAAATTAACGAGAAACCTCGTTCTCCCTGTTTCCCCGCGTGCTCTCTGGAAATTATGAGATGATAATGAAATAAACCGAAGTGGGATGCCTTATATAATTGGGACCTATAAGTCGCATTCCTGGAATGCGATTTATAAGTTGCATTCCTGGAATGTGATTTATCAGTCGCATTTTGCTTTGCGACGCGCCGACTTGGCGCTTGTCCAATCTTTTCCCGGGCCTTTCTCTAGCACGTATGGCTTTCAAATATGCTTAACCAACGCGCGAATAGGCCATTTAGGTGCCGGAAATTTTACGGGGTATAACAACTAGAATATGACAAAGATGAAAAGTTGGATATGAAAATCAATGCAAAAGCAAAGAAAATTCTGGTTTGTGGGATTGGACCTTCGGAGATAGTGCCAAAGAAATCTAAGATGCTCTACAAATTGCTCTCGAGGAAACCAAACAGGCGAAAAAATCTAAGATCGACATGTTAAACAGACAATATGAGTTGTTTAGGATAAAAGAGGGAGAGTCCATTCATGACATGCATACCAGGTTCTCCTCAATTGTGAATAAAATTGTCATGATCCGAGCATAGACCCGGATATAATACGGGACTTAGAACCACGAATGGCTCTAACTAACTCATGGTACATACATAACATAAGTATACACTAAGCGGAATAAATCATAATACAAAGCATGAGCAGAAGTCTAAAATATCATAAAACATAAACGGGAACACAAGTCAACATCGCTGAGGATCTATACATAAATGTCTGAAAAGCCTCTAGTCATAAGATGAGCTATTGGGACAAGCCCCCAACTAGCTCAGCTAAGTCTGAAACTGAAAGACATAAAAGCAGAGCATGAGGCTAAACTGATGTCCTCGGATGATGAGGACTCACCCAGCTGAGACCGGTTGAACTAGAGTAAGAGCGAGTCAAATGATGGGTTGAGACCGATCACCCGGACCTACATCATGAGATGATATAGCACAAAAATATGCGATCAGTACTTTGAATATACTTGAGTATGTAGGATAAGTAAAACATGATAGTAAAACAGTAAACCGAAGTCATGAGTATAAGATAAGCTAAAGCATGAGTTTTTGATCATAAACTGAGTATAATGGCCCAAGATTTTCAAAACGAAATCATAAAATTGAATATGACTAAAATCATAAGTAAAACCTCATAAAGTGTATATTGAGTCAAAATATTATAAGTCATAATATCGTGAAGCATAAACATGAACATGTGTAGAAAATTATGGAACAAATGGGAGATTCTTATAACCGACATAATCCAAGTGAGCATCAAAACGACCTCATTTAGGAGTTAAAAGCATAGGAAGTTATGAAAATATACTTAGGAATTCGCACTTAAAAACAGCCCAATAGTGACAATGACCCACACCACAAGTCATTGGTTATCACCATGACTCGTAGTGACCATCCGTTACTTGGCCCATGAATTTTCCATCTTCTAATCATTCATCCCACAACTCGTCAGAACGAGTCGTTACTTGAACCTACGGCCCATTATATCTCTGGTGGTCACAACAACCACACTTGTACAGTTTTTGAAACTCTTCCAACGGCTTATCTTAGCGACTCGTTAAATTATTGAGTCAAATAATATAATTCAATAAGTTAAAGCGCAATCGAAATATACAAAATCATCGAGTATTATGCAAACTTGAAAATACTTGAGTTGAGTACTTCCAAAAAAAAATACATTAGTTTTCATATGTTTTTTTTTTTCGAAACGCAAAATTAATAAAACGGGAAGGTAGGTTATACAACATATGTATTCACTCATCTTAGCTCAATTTATTTTTGCTAATTAATTTATCAAGGCAAGTTTATTAATTTGACACATTCATCTGTTCAAGTTTGATGGCTCATTTGCCACTTGTACCTTTATTAGTGGATAGAGATATTATTTTTTTAAAAACACTAAAGTAGCAATCTTGTGTATTCCACACGTCTATGTCATTGTTTAAGTTTTCCTAGAGATGTAGTGTATATAAAGACAAATTCCAGCAAGGCAATCCAACAGTGAAATGGCAAGCAAGTTATGAAAGTTGCATCAACATATCAACCTCTTATCTACATTTATCATCACTTGCACCCCCTTCCTTTTAGTGGCTTACATCATAAATGCAACAATTGGGTTCTTTCTTCCACCACAATGAACATGCGCACACCACTTATAAAGTGAAGATAGACATTTTCATAAACAACAATAGTTTGACGCCTAATTATCAAATATAGCGATAGTTAAGATAATTATCAGACATAATGAAAGATTTTAAAATTCGCTCTATAACAGTGATATAATATTTTTTAAAATTTGTTCTATACCAGTGGTAGATCAATTCAGCCTGTATCAATAATACAACGCCAAATGCAGAGTCAATAATTGTATTACTGATACAGTGGGAATAGATGTATGTATTACTGATACAGAGCGAATTTCAGAAACTGTTGTTTCACTTATATGGAGCGAATTTCGAAAATTGTTATATCACTAATAATTCAATAATGATCGCTGTATTTGATAAATGTAGTGTATAAGTTTGTCTGATTAATCCTTAGTTTTAAAAAGACAGAAATTGTTGGAAGAGCACTTTACCCCTTAACAAATTTCTTCGATGCGAATCTAGATTAGCCGGATCAGCAAAATTCGAATAAAAAAATAAAACATTCTTTTTTAAAAAAAAACATAAATAAATAACCCATACCTCCTCACATCCCTTCCTTTCAAGCCTATCAAGCTAATTATTCCAAGTATAAATATCACCCATGTAGACAACACTAGGCACCAACTAATTAGGTGACTCAAGAAAAAAGGCAAAAGAGGAAAGAGCAAAAAGATGGCACAAGAAGAAATGAGAAAAGGACCATGGACAGAACAAGAGGATCTTCAGCTAGCATTTTATGTGAACTTGTTTGGAGATCGAAGATGGGATTTCTTGGCCAAAGTTTCAGGTTTTTTAAGGTTGGAGGGAGACATATAGATTAGGTAGGCTTGTCTTGGACATGAAATCCAATATTTCATGGAGCAATTTCTAACACCTTTCTTTGGTATACAAATTGTTTGTTTTTTGGTTGTGTATTTTGTTGATAGGTTTGAGAAGAACAGGAAAGAGTTGTAGGTTACGTTGGGTGAATTACTTGCATCCTGGTCTCAAACGAGGAAAGATGACTCCTCAAGAAGAACGCCTTATTCTTGAACTCCACTCCAAATGGGGAAATAGGTTTGACTTCTCAATTTCCAACTTCTTTTCTAATATGAACATTAGTAATACGCTAAGGAGTCGTTTGGTACGCGATATGGAATAAGCAACAATATTTCATAGGATTATTTTATTCTTTTATAGAAGATAGTATTCCCATCATTTTAATATAAATAATGGGAGAAAATAATCCCACGATTAGCTTGTACTTCAAATTAAAAAGTTAATCTCAAAATTATTTCTGAATTATTATCTTTATCCAAGAACCAAACGACCACTAACGAATTCAGAATTTAAATTTGACTGCTTCTTGAATTAAGAGAGTGAATTAGAAATATATATTTAACTCCCGAAATCAAGGGAAGATGTGTTGTTGGTATCATAATTTATGGGTTCATTTCGATTTTATATATTTGTGTAAGAACTCTGTGTATATGTTGAAATTCAGTAAATAAGTATAAATAATATAGTTTGAACCCAATAAATTAAATAAAATATAAGGTAAAAATAAATTCTTTGGGTTTGAACCTCTCGTTAACTAAAGGGAGTTTTTAATATTAGTAGCTAAGGTGATTCAAAAATTTCTTGCTCCGCCATTAATTATTATTAGTATTATATATTATTTTTTGATTTACCATATGATTTAAATTTCTTTCTATGCAGATGGTCAAAAATTGCAATGAAATTACCAGGGAGAACTGACAATGAAATCAAGAATTACTGGAGAACCCACATGAGGAAAAAGGCTCAAGACGAGAGAAAAAAGAATAAAGCTTCTATTTTTTCTCCGTCTTCATCCTTTTCCAACTCTTCTTCTTTCTCTTCTAACAGTCCAGACGCGGATTTCATGCCCATTACGGAAAATAATAAACGAAACTTCTACGATACAGGCGGAATACTTGAGAAGAAGAATGAAGGTGACAAAATGAAGGTGTACTCCATGGATGAAATTTGGAAAGATATTGAAGAAAGTGATCAAACAATGAATACTATTAAACCAATTATGTTTTCACCTATATGGAATTATTGTCCCAACACACTATGGATGATTGATGAAGAAGAAAGTAAGATGTTTCCTCAGTTTTATTGCTTGGACAACCAGGATAACACATTTTTTGTTGGCTAACAAAGGGTGACTATATTTTTTTTGGAGGGGTTAAGTTATATACATCGATAATTTAAAGATTTTTTTATATTGTCGGTTTGATTTAACCAAATATAACAGGTTATTACTCTATTTTGTTTTACCTGTTATAGGTTAAATTAACCTGATGATGTAAAACGATTGGTACATTGTCGGTGTGTATAACTTAAATCCTCATATGTGGAGGTCATTTGTTTTAGAGTTGGTGTAGGGTTTATGAGTAAAGTTTTAGCTCTGACTTTTTGTGAATAGAAATGGTAAAAATCCCTAAATAAGAAGGCAGTCTATGTCAAGAAACTCCGCGTGAATGCAGATACTTTGTGTATCAATCTGTCGTTTATATATTATATGATCTGATGCTAAGTTAATTAGAATTCATATATAAGTTTATTATATATATATAATATTTAATTGACAAATTATTCTTATTCCATGACTTATATTTTGTAGTTTCGGATGTCTTTTTCATAAACGAAAATTATTTAAGTTATATACATATTATAGTAATTTTTTTAGATTAAAGTTACCGGTGTAGTTTAACATATATTAACATTATTAATATTAATTTTTGTTATGTTACAAATTAATATTTATCATTAACGTAGAGATGTTTTTTACAATTTTACATCATTAGTTCGTAAAATTTACATTAATACCAAAAGAAAAAAGGAAAAGTTTAACTACATGGACCCAAAGTTGTACATAAGTTAAAATAGCAACTTGAAAACCACAATTTGATCATTAACAAGACCTCCCAAAAAGAAAGATTTTAATAATAAAAATATTATACTCTTACTATTTCCAAAAATAAATATAAAACTTTATATTTATAATTTATTAATTTATTTTTATATACATAATATAATTTTTCTACGACCACGACCGCTACTCCACCTTTTTCTTTTTCTAAAAAAAAATTTGTGGATAGGGAAACTTGATGGTACTCATCCAACTTTTATGAATGAAATGTTAGTTAGTATGAAGGGTTAGTCATTAGAGACACATTAGCAGTGGTGGACCCCACATGTCGAGTGCTTCGCCGCTTTATGCAAAATTATTTGAAAGACTCATATTTATTTATGTTCTGATATTTATATTAAATTATATTAATTTATTATAGTTAATTTAAATGAGAATATGCATTAATTTATTATAATATAATAATAATTTATATATAAATGCATATATTATGTATTTATTAAATTTGTCTAAACACACCATATATAATGTTTACCTTATTTGAAATACAATACAAGACTTAATTACTGTAACTAATTTACTTTTATTTTTTTAAATCCAAGAAATTTAATATAATTGAATAATTAATATATATTAATTTTATTTCATTGTGATTTAATTTTAAAAATTGAACTTACTTGAAAAAATAATTGATTTCAATTTGAGTTTTAATTTGGTTGCAATTACAACAAAAAGGGCTATCTTCTACATCCTAATTATGGCCATTTTGACAAAAGTTTTTGCGCCGATTGTCTCTATTATGGGGTGATCTTTATTTTTTGCTTCTCAAATTGGTGATTTTTAATTTTTGCTCCTCAATTTGGTGGTCTTTAATTTTTGCATTTTGAATGTTTTAAGTAATAAAAAGGGGATAAAAATACCTCTAATATCTTCTTTAATAAAATTCGCAAGACATAAGTTCATGCTAAGGAAGAAGTTCAATGCACAATTTCCTAATAAACTTATGCCTAGTAGGTATAATTTTATGTTATTGAACTTGTGCCTATGAGGCTGAATTTCACATCATTTAGGCACAATTTCAACTTCATGAACTTTGTCCTTCAATAACATTGCGTTATGCCTACCAGGCAAAATTCATGTTATGCCTTATAAAATTATGTCTTTACGATATAATTTGGGAAAATACTTATGCCTTGCAATTTTATTTTGTTGTGTCTTATGAAATTATGTTTTTAAGGCATAATTTGGCAAAAAACTTATTTCTTGCGAATTTTTTTTCTATACCTTATGAAATATTGCCTGATGACTCCTACCTTAAAGGCATAATTTGGGCAAAAATTTATGCCTTGCAAAAAAAAAAATCTGTTAAAGGTATTTTTGATCATTTTTTTATCACTTAAAGTGCCTAAAGGCACAAATTAAAGACTAAAAATTTAAAGAATAAAAATTAAAAAACACCCCAAAATAAGGACATTTATGCGAATGACCTGATCAGCTTCTCCTCAAGTTTATTTTTGGACCAAGACCAAATGGCCCAATCTGCGTAGGACCCAGCCCAAGACTCATCCTAATCGATTAAAAAAAGAGAGCATTACTTGGACACATAGTATTATTATATTAATTATTAATAATATCATTGATTTTCTATTTATTAAATTATCATATTCTTATTATCAAATAGACCAGATAAATGTGAATAGTGGTAGAGTAAATCCTAATTAGAATTGATCCCTAAATAATCGTATTCTTTGTGCAAAGTGCCAAATTTGTTCTCCTAAAATTACTCCCATAAAATTTTTCTCTCTCTTGACTGTTGATTCTATACAATAAAAGATTTTGAAGATATAAAAATTTACACTCGAGAATGCAAAAATTTATGACAAGAGCAAATATTATTAGTACATAAAACAATAATACAATAGATAATTTACACTCAAAAATACAAAAACTATTAATTACATATATCGAAAATTAAAAAAATGCAAATAAATCAATAAATACAAAAAAAAATATACAATAAACTTGTAAGATTAAAATAACAACACAATATATATCAATAATACAATAATACAAAAAAAAAAAAAAACAGTAGAACATATATCATTTTCACATACTAATATATAGTTTTTGTATATATCTTGCACTTTATACAACATATAGTTTATACTCGAGAATACAAGAACTACCAAAATACATATATCAGAAATAAAAAAAATAAAGAGCAAATATGTCATTAAATACAAAAAAAAAAAACTATACAGTAAACTCCTAAGATAAAAATAACAATATAATATACAACAATAATACACAAAAAATTAAAAAAAAATAAACAAATTAGCTTAGTTTGAAAGAAAAACAGATATTGGGGGAAGAAACCATGTGGTTTGAGAAAATATTGAAAGAAAAAACCAAGAGGAGAAGAAGTTGGATATTGTGCTTAATAATTATAGGCGTGAATAGAGGAATTATCCTTACAACTAGATAAATACAAAGTAGTAAAATTTGGAGATAGTAAATATATTTAACTCTCTGGTATATTTGATAAATTTATGTATTATTAGTAAATATTTTTTAAGTTTGGTCGGAATGATAATATTAGTCTATTGATATCCACCCCATGTAATTTTTTCTTAAAAAATAAGGGTAAGTTAAAAAATAATAGTAAATGAGTAAGATATTTCATAATTTACAACTATTAATAAAATTATATAATTTACAATATATACTCTATACGTATAAGATATATGTGATTTTTTATGGTTAACAAAAAAATATTACTATGAATAAAAGACTAAAACTAAGGGGTTTTCTGTATTATTGACAATAAAATTAAATACATATCAAAATGTATTAATTACTTTACTAAAAAATTTCAACATACTAAACTAGCATTCTAATTCATAAACAAGTATTTCACTACTTATATGGTATATAATATACAATTTGTTGGACAAGCATACATATACATATATATACATACACACACACACATATACATATATATACACACACACACACACACACACACACACACACCACACACACATATTATTGTACGTATATATTATATATCGCACTATTATATACTATATATAATATTATTCTTATGTATATTGCACAATAAGCATTATCGATTATTTAAATATTTTTATATTTAAGTATTCATTATTGTTTCATATATTAGATATATTGAAAAAGCAAATATATTACTCATATATTATTTTTATATTGTATATTATATATTAAATTTAAATTTACATTGAATTAATTTTTCTACTTCATGAAAGTGAAAAGAAAAAATAGAAGAATAAATATGTAAAGTCAAATTTTATGAAATTTGGTGTGCCATATGTACGAATTCGGCCAAATTTTGCAGTAAATCCCAATCTACTCGTCCTCTCTTTTACCCCTCTTTCCATCTCTAAAGACCATTTTCAAATTCAAAACTTCAGATTTTTTGTTATAAATATTGGTATTTTTGTTGCCATTGAGTGGAGCTATATACCTTTGGTCCCTTAGTGGCAAAGAAAAGATTTAGGCATTACATATCTCAATTGTCAATTTAATACCACTACGAAGAGTCGATCTTTTCTTTTAAGGTGTTAATCTACAATAATTATGAGTAATGAAGATAATATTAGCAGCTAATCTGCACACTCGGGTCACACACACAATTCATCAGTAGTTATCGAGCGACAATCTTGTAAAACCGTCTAATCAATGGTGTTCTTTTACACCCTTCTTTCTTTCAATAGCTAAAATGTCATACGACCTTCTATCAAGGCCTTAAAGCACTCCCCGGGCTTCACAACACCTAAAAAAAAACCTCCAAACTTCGTTATACAATAAGTAGCATTAGAACTTATGGCCTTTGATCATCGTACCATGAGCTTTCACTAAAATACGCCTAGAAATGCTCACCTGAGCTCATAGACGTAGAGGGACAAGAAGCATTACCTCAATTAGATAAAGAATTTCCAATTCTATAACATGGATTCCCCTAGAGTACCTTCACATCCAAGATGTAAGCATAGACTAAGTATTTCTCAAGAACTTTAATGGAATTTATCACATTCATCTATCAATTTCTTAACTAGAGCTCAAGAGGTTGAAGAGAGGGGAGAGCTTGAGAGAACAACCCTTAGATCACTTTAGAATGATCTCAAGTGAGTTTCCAGATAAGATCTTATAACTTAATATAACCTGATTGACATCAAACTTGGGCGCGGCGCGAGCTCTATCGCGTCGCCGACCCTAGTATGTTGTGTATGTCTGTGGTAAATAGTGCATATATTTTTGTATAAAAATCAGGTTGACGAACAATTTATTTAATTGGAAACTAAACGCATAAGCATTTAATTTGACTAGTAGTACAACCTCTAAATCATCATATATTAAGAGATATGCCCATTTAAAGTCAGACCTTGTGGAAACTTAATTAAACAATTGTCCGTAGTTTCGCTTTCAACATAACTTTTGTATTAAAGTTTTCTATAACACTCTATGCATTTAGATTAATTTAATCATTAGGTTTTGGACGTACAAGTTTGTGTTATTACTACGGATTCTATATCGAGGAAAGGTTGGGGTTTGATATCACATGGGGAGCTAGCTTTGAATGTTTGGTGAAATTCTGAAAGACTGAAAATTAAGCCTGACGCTAAGCGGGCACGATAACGGTCGCTCTTAGTCCCAGGCCAATTTGGCAGAATATATATATGTGTACATAGACATTTCTAGTCATTTTCAACTTATTCTAAACGGTGGAAACCCTTCCTCTCTATATGTTCTCTAAATAATATTGAAGATTTAAGCAAGAACTGATGATCCAAGTCTGTATCCAAAGTTAGAAGGTCAAATCTACCGTGTAGATCGTGTTCCTATCGCATTTTTTAGTGGTTCAGTGGTTGTTTCATATTACAATATTATTGTCGATTTGGTTGAGAGGCTTGGTGGACTGCTTCTTTGCAGTATTTTGATTATTCTTTGAGCAGGGATTTCGCTAAGCTTCATGTTGTCGCCTATAAGGTGTTGATCGGTAGGTAGTTCGTCATCTTCGTAGCTAAGTGAAGTTTCAGCTAAAATGGTTGGTAAACTCCGTATCATCCAAAGTTATCATTTATTATGATTTTGATTTGATGAGTAGGTCGGGCCCCTATACCGATCAATTAATCATTGTTATACTCGTAGAGGCGCGTAGGCTTATGATGTGGTTGTAGAACTGTTGTAGGCCTAGGTGGCCATATTGTACGGTTATTATTATTCAAGTGTAGCCTCGTTGCCCCGTTGTATAAACGCATTGGTTTGAAGTCCAGCTTTCACTATAGACTCTAATGACAGATGTTGTCTTTATTTCTATTATTATATTGTTGTGATACCAACCCTCGTTGACTTAGGTTTGTTGTTGTTGGTTGATTAGTCGTAGGTTTGCTCGGTCAAATGAGGCACAGGGTGCAGGTGGCACCTACTCTAATTTGAGATATAACAAATTTGGTGTCAGAGCAGGTCGTGTCCTAGGAAGTTTGCGAGTCATGTCTAGTAGAATCTTTTTTATGTGTGCGTTGCGCAACGTACTTATAAACCGGAGGCTACAGGACATCTAAGATTGTTACCCTTCTTTCTGATCTAAATTATACAGTAAATCTGATATCGTAGGAGTCAGATCTGAACTCAAGTTTGCTGATTGTGCAGAGGATGCTTGTGACTCGACGGATTATTGCCGGCCGGTGGCAAGATGTGGCAGCAAGTATGTTCTTTATCTTGTCTTTCATTGATGTCGTTATTCTATTTTCAACTTTTCCCTTAGTATTAGTTAGTCTAGAACTAAGAGACATATAAATAAATAAGGATTAAAGAATTAATAAGCAATATATTAGTTAAATTATATTTTTAATTAATTTTTTAAAGGATTTTGCAATCCTTATCTTGACAACTAAAATTCAACGGAAGGAGTAAAATTTAAAAATTAATGCATGTATTTTTTTAACCCCTCTATTTCAAAATAAGTGGTGTTTTTTATCTTTTTATTTTATTTCAAAATAAGTGGTGTTTTATATAACCAAGAAGACATTAATGATGTTCTTTCAATCTTACCTCTATATAAATAAAGAGAATTTCGCATAATTAACAAACTACTAAAGAGCTACATCTTTTTCAAGATATTATTAAGGATAAGTTAGTGAAAATACATTTTACTTTCTACAAATTATAAGTAGTTTTCTTAAGTAGTGTACCCAAACTAAAAGTACTACTTAGGGTATGTTCAGTATGAAGAAAAATATTTTTCATGAGAAACATTTTCCACGAAAATAGTCTCTAGGAATACAAATTGTCTCTTACTTATTTTATTATGTTCCGCATGCAACTAAAAAATATTACCTTAAAATCATTTGTATATATCTAAAATAAAATTATAAGGCTGAGGATGGAGCGGGAGAGGGTGGTTGCGGGTGGGGTGGGGATGGGGTGAGATGTGGGTGGGGGGGTAAAGTGGGGGGGGTTAGGGGTGAGGGGTAGTGTTGGATGGGGGTGGGGGTAGGAGAGTGGGGGATTGAGTGCGGGGTGAGCTAGGGTGGGCAGAGGGGGTTAGGTAGAATGGATGGGGGTGGGGATGAGGTGGGGGATAGGAGGTGAGTGGAGGAAGTATAAAAATCCAAACTCTTTTCAAAGTAAACACACGATGCTTACACAATTAAGTTAGAAAACAACAAAATATATCATTGTGCTTGGATGGCATCAAAAGATGTGTATATAATTCATTAGTTAATGGGAATCGGGTGAACAACTATGCATCGGGAAGAGACTCATCGAGGGTACTAAAAAAGAGGCAAATTTGGGGGCATCTTCCCTGCCTGAATATTTTGCACACACATGACTTGTTTTGTTTCTCGGGATATTTAATATTTTACCTAAAATTTAAAATTAAATTTATATTTTATTTGATTGAATGCATAAATTTATTGATCATGATTAGAGATATAAATTTACTTCAATTAAATAAAGAGTAAAATTTAGGCTTGACAAGTGACTCGGTTGAGATTTGACACATGATATGAGGGGTCAAGACAAAATCGAGTCCGTAATAGAGTCCTAATTTAGCGGTACCGTTTTCATGAAACTACCTTCTCTTTGTTCTGGCTCTTAGGCACCGATGCATGCTCGCAATGATTTTCGGTCTGACATTAATCTGTTTCGAGCCCCATATCAAATTTTAGGCACGTGATGTTGCTTGCCTATTAAAAGTAGCCTTTTTTAGAGTGTAGAGTAATCTTTTTCATACTAGAATATATAATTCTTTTGTTCCGTAAACTCTTGCATGAAAAAACAAGATTATCTCATCTTTTACTTGCAAAAATATAAAACTCCATTATCAAGCTCGGGAAATACAAACAATTTACGATTTTCTTACTTATCATTATTTTACTTCAATTCTTAGTCATGTTCTTAACATACATGTTCTTTCTTGCTCAAATGATTTAGCTGAAAAAGAAAAGAGTTTGATCGACCTTTATATTGACTTGCCTTGAACCCCATTTTTACAAATTTAACGGCTATTACAAGCAAACGAATTTTCGGACAAATAATTTGGCATCACCTGTGGGGATAGACAATTGTGGTATTATTTCGATCTATTGCTTCAACTCTCTGCTAGTTCATCAAGACTTATCCATTGAAAAATTTCTACCATGTTTAGAACGTCACATAAAAGCTCAGCCATCAACAATCAATGCTACATCCCGCTATCTTCAGGTTTACATAAAAGTACAAATGCTCGAAACTGGGATTCTAATTGTTACAATAAGTTGGTGCATTGTTCCTGGAGGTCCCAATTCAGCTCTACCCAGTTATTTCTTCTACTCTGGGGTCTGCATGCATGACAATGACAGTGTAAATACTATTAGGATTTGTCTTGAATTTTCTATGTTATTTGGATTCTACAACAATTGTGTTTTAGTTTTTAAAAAAAATTCCTGACAAAACGTTTTCTTGATAGAAAAGAACTCTTCTAGAGCTATACTTTTCTTGGAGGACAAGTTTTGGACTTCTATAAATAGAAGATCTTTTCTTCTCATTCATAACACAATGTAGTATTCAAAGAGTTTTTTTTCAGAGAGAGTTTATTCTCTCAATAGTTTTAGAATATTTTTTATATTAGTAATTTTCATATGTAGGTCAATTGACCAAACACATATTACAAAGTCATTTTATAGTAATTTTCTTTGTCATGCCCTTTGCATTCATCAATTTCTCCACTTAAAGACACTCCATGTAATTAGTAAATTACCTATCATTTTTCGAATTTCGATAGTTAAACGAGGTTTTTTTATTATAATTTTTTAAAATATTTTTTAAAATTATTAATTATTGAGAGTTTGTGACTTATAATATATTTTATATAGTTTTCAAATATGTAAATTTTATTTTTTTAAAAATTTTATATCTGAATTTGCAATCAAAATTAAAGAGTTTTAACTTTCAAAATCAGAATAGTGTCAGATAAATTAAAACAGAGGAAGTACATATTAATGATCATTTCTCAAAGATGTTTTAGTGTGATCATCAATGGCGTAACCACATATAGCAATGGGTGGCCAGTCGATCGAATATCCTTTATCAAAAAATTATATTATATATATAGAAAATTATGCAAAGTATCTCTTTGATTAAAAAAAAATTATGCAAAGTATATAGATAAAAAAGAATTTCATACATATATATATTAAATCTTAAATACTCTTAACAAAATTTTTGAGTTTACCGCTGAATATCATGTGACAAATTCTACAGGGTCTTGAAACCAAGCCAGCCTCTTTTTGGAATTGGACCCAAAATGTGTGCAGGAGCCAATTTGGCCAGGCTGGAGATTTCTGTAATTCTTCATTATTTTCTTCTTTACTACAGGTAATAATCATTTACTGATCACCAAATATTTATTTACTAATTATATCTATTGTTGATAAAATCATATTTCAATCGAAAATCTTAATAAGCTCAATTGGTACGGTTAGCTATCTGAATTTTCATCTCGTTGACGAGGTTTCGATTATCTGTCTTGTAACCTCCTCGTACCCCGAATGAAAAAAATTATCATACTTCAATTTTATCGCTATGATGCAGGGTCGAGAAGATTAATCCAAAGAGCAAAATTGATCCTCTTGAAAATTGTCTTGTGAGATTCAAGAAAATTTAAGTTCATATGTTTAGTCATGTTATCTATATGTCTATTTAGAAAATTTAGGTGCATGGTTTTAATATATAGTATGTGTGTGAAACTATTTAGTAATTTTATATATGTCTAGAATTATCCTTTAGCACCTATGTAAACCCTTAGTAATTAATGTTGTTATGTAAGAGTGGAGTTGTTAAGAATAATATGATTAAGTTTAATGTTTAATTATCTCTCTCTTCCATTATCTTTATATCATATGATATTATGTTTCCAACTTCAATCTATAAATCAAGTGGTTCATGATTTATTTTTTTAAAATTAATTTGCCTAGGATCAATTGGAAAGAAGAGGAGGTAGAATAGATGATATCTACAATATGTTTGTGGTCGGAAAATTCTCTTATGGATGGCCTAATATTAAGGAGTTGAGGAAGTTGATATCAAAATAATGTGAATTGAAGGGTGAATGTAATATTGAATTACTACGCAATAAATTCGTTTTGATAACAGCGACGCTACTTGAAGATTATGTTAATCTCCTAATAAAACCACTTTTTTACAAGACATTCATGAATTGGTCATACCCAATGTGTATCCTAAAGTGGGATCCCCTATTTGATCCAGATGAAGAAACTACGTACCATTGCAATTTCGTGGATGTCTTTTTCATACTTACACCCTCAAAATATTTAGGGAAGGAATCAGTTTTGTCATTAACTTCATCAGTAGGAAAGTCACTACGAGTGAATATGGCTACTCGCGACCAACTTAAAGGTGCAGTTATGCTCGAGTCAAGGTGGAAGTGGATCTCCTGGGAGACTTCCACAAAGAATAAATATGGGAACAAGGAACAAGAGAACGGGAGAGATAGTTGATAAAGTGGATCAAGATTTAACTATTGTAGATGCAAAAATGCACAGTTAATGAAAGATTAGAATTATGAGACTTAGTGGAACAAATTGCACTGACTATTCAGATTTCATGGATAGTAGGTGGGGACTTTAATGTCCTACTATCAGCATCTTATCAAAAAGCATGCATGATATAGTTTCAAGACGGGGATAGAAATACTAAATTCTTTCACTCATATGTTAAGGGTAAAAGAAAAAGGCTAAGCATTCAAGGTATACAGGGCAACGATGTCATACTATCATACAAACTTGATACTATAGGTGGCAAATGGGCGAGTTGGGCTGAATTTGGGCGAGTCAAAATGGGCTGAGTTAATAAATAAATGGGTTATTGACCCACCCAAAAGTTACTTGTGCAGAAACGGATTGGGCTGAGATGGGCTAAATGTGGGTCATAACCCAACTCGCCCAACTCTAATTAAGTTTTAATTGCTTTATTTGTTATTTTATAATCTTTTGATAACTTATAACATTAAAATTTTTCTTTATTATGACTAAATTTAGCATAATTAAATAAAATAAAATATTCTTTTAAAAATATTTTGACAAAATTTCTCATGAATCAATTTTTGCTAGATATTAGCCCAAACTTTGATGAACTAAAATGAGTTGGGCTGAAATGACCTGTTAAATGAGCGGGTCAATTATCAGCCCAAACTTGAGCAAATTGGACAGCTTATAATCTGATGTGCTGATTTTACCACCTCTACTCCTAAGAAAGATGATGTCATGTCCTTTACAAACCTAATACCAAACAGTTTAAATATCTTTGCTAACAATATAATTTCCAGTAATCAAACAGGTTTTGATAAGGGAGGAAGCATTGTTGAAAATGTGTTGTTGGCTTAGGAAATTATTCAAGACATTAATAAAAGGAACAAATTTTACTATATGATGGTCAAATTGAATATGACAAAGACTTACTAAGAGTATTCTGAATATTTCTAACCAAGGTGCTAAGATAGTTTGAATTTTTCAGAGGTAGTGATAAATATGGTTTGGATCAATTGGGGTTTTTCTTACTTAGCTATAAATTGCCAATATTTTGCTAAACTGGTTGGAGTTTTGCTAATAAATATAAAGTGAATTATTTTCTGCCAATTATATCTCCTACTAGCATATTTATGACCAAGAAAATCCAGCAATTATCAACCACCATAACTCTCATCCCTACTACTCTTACAAAATTTAATGTAGATCAACAGTAAAAACTTGGAGGGAAATAATCTCCAACAACTAAGGAAACAAAAGGAAAAAAAAAATCTTGATCCATAAGATATGAAGAATCAATTATCAATCTCTCACACTCTTAGGTGTATAAACAATGTATAAGTAGTATATATAATGAATAATGGTATATATACACCTCATATACATTATTATAAAACATATACATACTATCTTATGTACATTATATAAAATATCAAATTAGTGTATATATACTGTATACCATTGTATAAAGGTGTGTATACACCACTTATTTCCCTAAAAACATAAGACAAAAGCCCAAATTAATATCTAGCCTGGATCAAGTAAATGGGCCACTTGGGGTATTGCCATGACTAGCTGGGCTCTTGTGGCTCCAACAACTATATGGAGTTGGAAGTACAAAAGGGAAAGAAAAAAAGAGAGTTAAGAATGAGTCTCAATTGTGATTAAGAGTATGTTTGGATTATATATAGAGAATTATTAAGAGAAGAGCTAGAATAATTTTATAATTTTCTTTATTTAAATTGATCAGAGTGTATATGTCACGATTTAGGCGTCAAATAGACAAATTGAGCTGAAAGTGAGTAAATTAAAATGGGCTTAATAAATGGTTGGGCTAAAATCTGTTTGGGTTAGAATGGGCAAAAAATGGGTTGAGTCATGATTCGTTCAGTTTGGCTCAATTTTTTTGAATGGTCCACATTTCCTCCATCTCATCCTTTACTCAAGTCCACTCCTACCCTACCCTCAATCTTAACTCGGGATTTGACCTTGACTCGAGCCCCGAGCGCTAACCCTCGTCCTCAATCCGAGAGTTAAGACGTAACCCAGACTTGTGAACCAAGCCTCAATCCAGAACTCGGGATATGAGACATGAGACCAGAGACCAGACCCGAGACCTGATCCGAAAATTGAGATCCAATCTCAATCCAACACTATTAAAAATGAAAAAACTAACCTCAGGAGGTTGATCTTTACTTTCTTTAAATTTATATTTTCATGAAAAAAAAAAAACCTTCCGAATTTTTTTTTTTTTTTTTTTTGCAAAAGCGATCTTCGTAGGTCGATTTTTAAGATTTTTTTTTACATATAATTTTTAAAAATCGACCTCCGAAGGTCTATTTGCATTTTCACATTCTTTTGAGGTCAGTTTTGGAGGTTTTTTTAGTAGTGCGAGGCCCGACCCTGATCTAGGACTCGAGACCCAACTCGATCACAATTCAGGATCAAAACCCCCACCTACAAAAAAAAAAAAAAGTAAATCCTCAAGTAGTAAATACGAATTAAAGTTAATCTTACTTATGGACTAGGATTGAAATTGAAGATCACTTTAAAATAGTTTATATTGAATTGCGCTAAAATCAGCCCAACATAAAATTATCTTCTGTCCAATCTATAAAATCAACCCAACTTACCTATTTAACGTCCTTAATTATATATATTGAGAAATATTTCAAGAAAACTCTACTACTATCAGTATTTGCATTGGTGGAAGAATATAAATATTTAATAAACTAGTCAAGATATATCCAAACTTTCTCTTGACATAACTTATACTCTATGAAATAGAAAAGGAATTCTTCTTCACTATTTTATGTTTCTTGAAATCCCAAAATTAATTATAGTAGTAGTAGTCAAGACAAGGAAATTGATAAGAGCACACATTCCCTCCACGGAACGGTAAAGCTGAATTAGATGTGTGAGGGTGAAGAATGGTCTACCAAATTTAATGCCCATCTCTATTTTTTTTTTAAAAAAAAAGTTTATCTTTGACTAGTTTTTTCCATCTCCAATTTTGGTGCTTTAATTCGAAAAATAATGACTATTTTATTCTTTGGAGCTATCCTGATTGGTTGTTTGAAGTTTTTGGAATCTTGATTATTCGGAGTTGAAGAGCTAATTAAGCAAGTAAGTAGAATGTGAAAGCAGGTAAATGAGAGCAGATGATAGTTAAAATGTAGTAGTAGTATATTTCGTTCTTGTGTATTACAAGTAAGGAGAGCAACTATATATTCATGATTTCTCTCACTTCTACTATGACCGATTAAATGGCTTCAGCAAGATCAATAGTAGTACACTAGTGATAATCATGACTCTAATACTGGGTCATTGCAAATGTTAGCTAATATTATATTATGTCGGTTTGCGTAGATCCCTTGTACGATCTTGGTTACGTGTAGTTGTCTCTTCATTATGCCTTCACGCCCAAGTTATTGATATCTAACTCGAAACTCCTGTCTTCTTCTTGTGATCTTTTCACGGTTGCCTTCGATTTCTTTCTCCATAATTTTTGTTGGGTGCATCCAGCCACCGAATTCTCATTTACTTGTTCCTCAGCAAATTCATTATGTCTTTGCCTTGGATGACTCGATAGTTAAAGAACACTTCTTGCCATATATCCAAATTATATTATTCTTGCCTTTCCATTAGTTTTGCCATTACGACTACAACTCTTCATACCACGTCATGTGCTTTCTGCCACATATCTAGAAAAAAACATTTCTCATATATATATATATATATATATATATATATATATATATATATATATATATATATATATATATATATATATATAAATTCCTTAATTAAATGGCACCCTCTTATAAATCAACATTAAATTTTGAGCAAGATGAACACAAGGGTATGTATCAAACCAATAAAATCTTTTGTATCATCTTAAATTACTGAAGACTATCTACAAGAAAAAAGGCTATCTACAAATTATTTAAGGTTTTCTTCTCACCCTCACATGGAGCAGTGCTAAGTGATAATTTTCAAGGAGTGCAAAAAGATATTCCTTCCATTTCAATATTGGTGATATTCGTTTTTCTCGTCTGTTCCATAAAAAATATTATTTTTAATAATAAAAAATAATTTAATTTTAAATTTTTTTTTCTTAATAGACAAAATATCAAAATTTTATTTTAGAATATAAATTTCAAAAATATTTTTTGAAAAAATATTATATATCAAATCAAACAACGTCACATATATTAAAACTGACTAAGTAAAAACTTCTAATTGTCAAAAAAAACTTATGCCAAAAATAATTGCTTTATAACAAGACTTCTTCATCATTAATAATGACCATACCAAAATTACCAACTTGGGATTATTGCTAATCCCAAAACACAAAATGAAAAAAGAAAAAAAGAAAAAACATCATTATTCTTGGTGGTGTGCAATAATTCTGCTGAAAGGTTTATATATTTGACTATTTGGTGACTTACATTTAACTTTGTTATGTCTCTTTCTATATACTTTTCCCTTTAATTAACTCTAGGTGGTCTTCTAACTTTATATTATAAAAAATAAAAATAAAAACAATATAATAAATTAGATGGTATACATGAAAATATCTAATCTACTCTTTTAATTAATGTCCCACAAGTTGTTGTTGCTAAGACAAAGAAGATCACTTTTTCATACAAAAAAGTCAATCTTTGACCACATTATTATAGAAAACTCTCCTTTTCAATTTTTGCCGTCATACACCTACTTATGCACCAAACACTTGGTGTATATACTTGTATACTCACTAGTCTAAAGGATAATTTCACTATCAAAAAATAAAATATTAGTGTTTTTCATTCAAATTAATAAAAAGTCTGTGTTTTAAAACATAATTTTCATTTATTTCCTATTGAATCAGTTTACTGGGAAACGCATGATGGGAAATAGATTCTTACTGAAGTTGTGGGAAGTTTCATGATTTTTCTATGTGAAATATTTCGGTGGAAAATTTTAATGGAAAAATAGTAATTTTTTAATAGTGAAATTCTATAGATAGCACAGTAAAAATCCCATGTTAATCTCATTTAGCTATTAATTAGTGATAAATTATTAAAAATTTTAACTAGTTAGGAGTTTTTAACAACGAATTAACTAAAAATTATCAATAAATATCAGAGTTAATTTTATGTTTTCAAGTAGTGAATTTAAAGCCTCTATATACCAATACCTTAGGAGATCTCCTAGCTTTTTTACTTCTAGAAGCTTACTAGATAGCAATGTGGAAATGGGACTTCCCCTATTGGTTAATATATTGAGATCGAGATAGTTTACTTAGCTTATTAATTATTACTTTTGATTAATTAAGATCGAGTAGTCGTTGAATGGACGAATCGGTTAAATTTGGATGCAAAAATTAATACTATTAAAATGTGAGTTTAACTTTTATTTATTGATAGTTTAAATATTTTAGGTGCGGGAATATACTCTTATATATATATATATATATATATATATCAAAAAGCAGTAGGAGGCAATTATATACGGAGATACAATTGGAGGCAATTTTTGAACTTTTGTAAGTCAAGTCATTGTTAGTTATGCTAATACTAATTTGTTTAGCTTGTGTAACTTTTCTCAGTTTGCTCCTTTTCTTCTTTAGGAGTTTTTAGAAAGAAAGAATGGGGTTAAGTGCCTAAATAGGGACAGGGTACTCGATTAGGGTATCCTATGACCCATAGTTAAACAATTTTCTTTAATGATACAATCAGAAGCGCGGATTCAGAATTTAAAATTTATATGGATTCAACCTTTAAGGTTATTAGTATTGAACCCGTTATATTTTTAAAGTTATGGGTCATTTCTACTATTTTTATTGTAGTTTCATAAATTTTTACACATAAATTTATACTCATCAGTATTAAAAGTATTAATTGGGCTCATATGAGCCAAATACAAGGACTGTGCATCTACCTCCGGAGATAATCATCTGGTATCCGATATTTACTAGCCTGATTAATTCAGATATACTTTGTGTAGGATCCATTAAAAGAGAAAGTTTTTCCTATCAGGGATTCCCTCAATCTCGTGGCTCAAATTTGACCCTGATCAGTGATTGATTAAGGTGTTAGGACTTACCCTAATTTCCTATCTTATTTGGATTCTACCATAACTATACCCTAATTTCCTATCTTATTTGGAAAATGACTTTACCATAACTATCAACTTCTATAAATAGAATATATTTTCTTCTCATAGATAATACAATAACATACACGATGTAGTCATTAAAAGAGTCATATTCAGGAAAAAATTTTGTACTCAGCGTCAAAAGTATTGGCCGCATATGAACCGAACGCAAACATTGCGCATCTACCTCCCCGATATAATCATATGGTATTCGAAATTCATTAGCCCGAATAATTCAGATTCACAGAATCTATTAAAAGGAAAAAAAAATTCTATCAAGGGTTCTTTTAATCCGGTGGCTCAAATTTGAACTCCGTTGAATAATTAAGAATGAAGGAATCTTATTCACCAAATTTAGTTGTATAGTATAGTTAGACAATAATAATGTTTGTTCCATAAAAAGACATCAATGTCATTATTAGAGACGATTTAGGTTTGCGTGAGTAAGACTTTTGCTTGCTTACCAAATAATGATAACGCGGTTACTTAAGTCAATTGGGGTATTATTAATCAACTTTTTCCCAACATCCCAAAGGTAAAAATTGGAAAGTAGTAGTAGTAGAAACATAGATTCTAAAAAGTAATGAGTGATTATAAGGCTGTTAATTAAATTTAGATTATGCATTTTTGTTTCATGCAAATAAATTTCATCGTAAGAAAAAAAAAAGCGTAACGCGTATCGAGCTGATTAAATGAGATTTGAAGAATAAGAAAGATAAATAAGCAAAGGGAAATTCATTATATTTGTTAGAGCTAGTTTATTTGGTTGTGGTGTCCTCAACGTAGGCATGCGAACTTGGGTTTGAATAATTAGGGTGCAATAACTTTTTTCGTTTTAGCTAATAATTTTAAAAGTCATAAAAATTATTAGTGGTGGCTTCGAACAGGCAACCTAATATATGTAAAATGATGTCCGAACCAGTACTAGTCTATGAAGCAAGATTCATTAAATTATTTCATCTAATTTATATTTGTACGTTACAATATCAGTTCCATGGGTGCTTACTAAAATTTTCAAACGGGAAGATGTTGCGTGACATCGCTTTCATTAATGTGCATTTTTCTTTGTGATGTTCCCATTGTCTTCGAATCTTGAGTCCGCCTCAACCTAAAATGTAGGCTTAACTAAAACTCGTTAAATTTTTATCTATTTCTTCTTTTTTTTAATTCTTATTGTGTGTAATTGATTATGTGTCTATTGTATTTGTTGTACATATTAAATTTTTTATATGTATACTTTATTTGAGTTGAAGGTACACAGTAAACAACTCTCGATCTTCTCAACAAAGAAATAAAATTGTGTACATATATAAATTTCACTTATAAAATTATACTAAATATTATATTATATTACATTATTATTATTTATAATTATGTGCTAGTTAATTCACTCTCTTCTGCTATTACAACATATTAATCTTTGGATCCAAGCAGGTGCTAATTATTATTCCCTTTGTGTATACTGTTCTATGAGAGATCATTTGATGAAATGGGCAAACGTGGACCTATAATTGTGTTTTCCCTATTTGGACCGGAGAGCTTGCCAATCCTTCACATATATGTAACGTATTATATGGAAAAAGGGTGAAATATGTTCTTAAAGTATTCGAATATTCAACGCATATGTTTTTCGTTTATAATTTAGTTCGCTTATACTATTATTGTTCGATAATTGATTTAAATATGTTATTAATTTAATTGAAGCTTTAAATTATTATAATTAGCTAAATTTTAAGTGAAAAAATTATCCTTCAACTATGTGAAATTGAACCAATTCATATTAAATATTCGAGATAAGGTTGGAGTGACTTTTATGGAGGAAAAAATATAGGAAGCGAGATTGAGATGGTTCAGAGATATGAAAAGAAGATGTCCGGATGCCCTTACGGAGTGTGAGAGGTTAGCTATGGACATTTTCAAAAGAGGTAAAGTTAGACTGAAGAAGTATTGAGGAGGAATGATTAAATAGGATATGACTCTGCTCTAGCCTTCCAGAGACATGACCTTAGATATATACGAGGATGTGGAGGATGCACATAGGGTGGAAGGTTAGTAGGTAGTAGTGTCTTGTCTTATTATTCGTCCATGATAGTAGTTGTAGTATTGCTCCAGCAGTTTCTTGTCCGTCAATTTCTATTATTATGTGTTGTTGCTTGTACTTCCACAATCATATTATTTCGATGTAGTTACTTTCTTGTTATTATCTGTTATTTTTGTTACTATCTGCTATATCCTATACTTTTGGCACTTTTTTTGGATTGTTTTGGACCTTTTTTTTTGTTTGAGTCAAGGGTTTATCGTAAACAGTCTCTCTACCTTCAAGGTAAAAGTAAGAGTTGTGCACATTCTATCCTTTTCAGACCCCACGTTGTGAGATTATACTGAATATATTATTATTTTTATATTATAATTACTTAGTTAGCTTTTAAATATATTTCAATAGCATAAATACTTTTCATGTAGATAAAATTTAGATTAATATTGAGACTTTCAAATCATCAAATTGAAATATGAGGGCAAAGAATGGAGACCAGCAAACAACAAGGGAAGGTCCACATGTAATGTACTTTATACTATATTTTTCTAGATAGAGCCAAAAGGAGGCAAAGATTTCAACAAAAGTGCAAGGCACGTGCTACCTACAAATTCCTACTTACATACTTACAATGCTCAACACGCACAAAGGGGCATGTGCAATGCGACACGGCCTTGCAGCCAAGTGTCCAAAGGGAGGTGCGCACGCAAGGCGCATGCCAAATGACTCAATTTTAATAGGGAAACTCACAAATTTATTTATTTAATATAATATAATTTTTCAATAAAAAATTAATTAATGATAAAAATTTATTTGTACTCAATATTTATATTAATTTAAATAGATGTGTAACGTGTGTTTACACAGATATTTAACACTTAATCATGAATAATTAACATGGATGGATAAGGGTGGTGGAAGCGGGTTCTCAAAAATTCAATAACTGTCACACAGATTCTGTATTTTATATTGAGCAATCTATTAAATACATAGAAACTATATGTTGGGAACCCAGTAAAAAAACAATCTCTTAGAGTTCGTTTGGATAGGACTAAAAGCTGATCAAATCAGCTTTTAATCTCTCTTTTTAAAATAAATTTTTAAGTGTTTGGCTCAATTAAAAATTACTTAAAACAAGTAAAAAATTTATAAGTTGAGAAATCCCAACTTATTTACTTTTAAGCACTTTTGCTTAAAAGCTATTTTTTAAAGTTAATCCACGAGTTCTTATTCCAGCGGTAGAAATTAGACTTTCTTAAATTTTGTTGCCCTCCTCGATGATGATTTGATTCCTCTTAAGCATATATATGTAATAAAAAAAAATTTAAAAATGAAATTATTGGAAACTCATAAATATCAAATTCTAAATTCTCGCCTCATTAAATGAATTAACTATAATAAATTTATATATTTTGATGTAAATATCATATATGAATAAATATTTACCATCAATTGACTCCTTGAATTAGGATAGCTTCGACCTCGATTAATGAGACTAAGGCCTTAATTGTTTGCACTTAATGGAGGTCTGAATCTAAATGGTTCAAATCTTAGATCATTAAGTGCATTTATTTTAATTAAGATTTAAGCATTTATTTGGTCTGAATAGGTCTTAATAGTTAATATCTCGAACAAAGTCTTAATGTCATTAGAAGTATGTTGGTGTGGTTAATTTTCACCACAGCTCTGTTCAATTACCAACAACCACCATAAACCACCTTTGTCATTACAACCACCACCATCATTACCGTCGCCAACCACCACCAACCACCTTTGCCACTATTATCAACCACCATTACCGTCGCCAACCACCCTGTCATCACGACAATCACAGGCAACCATCACTATTGTTAATCGTTTCAACACATACCATCTCCATTGTTATAATTATATTCACTGCCGCTGCCGCCGCCACCGCCTTTATTACACCTATCAGTCACTACCATCAGGTCAATCCCTAATATCAACTACCTCTACCATTACAATTAGCATCGCCACCAGCACATCGCCAACCACCGCCATCATTGCCGTCGCCAACCACCAGCAACCACCTTTGCCACATTTTCAACCACCATTACTGTCGCCAACCTCTCTGTCGTCACGACAATCACAGGCAACCACCACTATTGTTAATCATTTCAACACATACTACCTCCATTGTTATAATTATATCCACTGCCGCTGCTGCCACCACCTTTATTACACCTATCAGTCACTACCACCACTGCGGTCAATCCCTAATATCAACCACCTCTACCATCACAATTAGCATCGCCACCAACACATCGTCAACCACCACACATTTTTTAGCCCCACCATTAACACCGCCAACTACTAACATCAACCAACTTCATCATCACCACAACCAACCTTCACTATCATGCCAATATATCACTACAACACCAACCACCTCAATCACCACAACTATCACCACTACCGTTACTAGCAACTAACACCAACTATTACCACCACCACCGCTACAAATCATTTTCACCATCACTAGCAAACATAAATATTTTATTTTTTTGATCAGATAATAAATTTATTTTGTTAAACTGATATTTTTTAATATTTAATTATTTTTTATTTGAATTGTATATTTGGTCTGTTTACAAATATATAAAGTATGCGTACTTTACTCAAGTAATCTAACTATTAATTTATAAATTAAAGAAATATTATTTAGGGTGTGTTCTGCACGACGAGAACAAGTGATTTCTTACTTATTTTTTGATGTTCCCATGCAAGTAAAAAAATAATTATATATTTAAGATAAAACAATGAAGATGAAACGGGAATGAGGTAAAGTGATGGATGTTGCAAGTGGAGGGGGCCTGATCAGGCGGTGGGCGGAGAGGAGGTAGGGGTTGGGGATGGCGGTCGAGAGCAAGGATAGGAGTGGGTGGTTATGAGGGTGGAGAAGAGATAATGCAACTATTTTTAATTTTTTTTTATTTTTAAAGTGTTATGAAATAATAAAGAAAGAACAAGAATATTATAGATAAAGAGAGAAGGGGAGAAATTCTTATTTCTCTTGATGGGATTAAATACAATGAAGGAGAACCCCTCTATTTATAGGGATAATTTCTCCTAACTTTTCTCCAAAAGATAGACTTTCACAGTGATATAAACACATATATCTAGTACAATACAAATACCTTTATAGACATTCACTACAACACAAATATGTTTATAACACTCCCCCTTGAATGTCTATTTGATAGATAATGTGCCTCGTTAAAACCTTACTAGAAAAAACCCAGTGGGAAAAAAATCTAGTGAAGGAAAAAGAGTACACATATCTAATAATACGCATTTTTGGCTGCCTCATTAAAAACCTTACAAGGAAAACCCAGTGGGACAAAACCTCGCAAGGGAAAAAGAGTACAACGCGTATTAACTCCCCCTAATGAGAACATCCTTGAATCTTTGCATCCCGATCTTGTGCACCATCTTCTTGAAAGTTGCAGTTGGTAGAGATTTGGTGAATAAATCAGCCACATTATCACTTGAATGAATCTGTTGCACATTGATATCACCATTCTTTTGGAGCTCATGTATGTAGAAAAACTTTGGCGAGATGTGCTTCGTTCTATCTCCTTTTATGAATCCTCCCTTTAGTTGTGTTATGCATGCAACATTATCTTCATACAAAATTGTGGGTACTTTGTCACAGTTCAAACCACCTTTTTCTCTAATGAGATGTATCATGGACCTCAACCATACACATTTTCGGCTTGCTTCATGAATAGCTATTATCTCAGCATGAGTTGATGAAGTAGCTTCTAGAGACTGCTTTATAGATCTCCAAGATATTGCAGTACCTCCATATATGAACACGTAGCTAGTTTGAGATCGAGCTTTGTGGGGGTCAGATAAATACCCAACATCAGCATAGCCAATAAGATCGGGACTTGCTAACAAATTAACCGAATGTTATGCCTTATAGTATTAGCAAGATATATTAGTGCATCAATCACACTAAGATATGGTACTTCAGGACCAAGGATTTCCTCATATAAGAATTATGAACAAGTTTAAAGAAACTTGTAAATGCTTCAGGCATTTTGAATCCTTCATGATTTTCATATAAATTTTATCAAGTGATAACATTCATTAATATTTAAATGCGTGACATCTTCTAGTGTCTGGACTACAGGTCCAATAAGCTTTATGCTTATCAATACGCATCATTTCACTTGATAATTATTTCTACATCAGCATGCTTTAATAGATATAGAATTCAGATCCTCACAATCTTTTATAATATTGCGCACTATATTGTATCAAAAATATCATCGACGATCAGTTCCAATGCGACATAACTTATTGAGATCTCTTCATTTTTCATCATTTTCAGGTACCTAAACCTTTGCCAAGGTTTTATGAAGTGTTATGTCGTGGTGCTTTCTTAAAGCACTTGCCTCATCATTATGACCATCTTAATCACTTGCTCCTCTCCTTCTTCAAGAAGCTCTATATTTGGAACTGTTTGGTCTATCACGCTTCAGGCGTCTCATAGACTCTGTCCTTCAATGACTTTTCATTGGAGCATTTGCAACTGAATTATAAAATAGAGTTAGCAAATATATCTGGCAATTGATTTTCAATATTTTGCAAGTGAATTATCTATTGAACTTTAAGTTCACTTTTTCTTTTTCCCGAGGATCTAGATAATTCATCCCACACTCAATTTTCAGTTGCTAATCACTTCTCCCCCTAATGTTAGAAAAACTAACATTTACTCCCCAAGCTCATTTGGGGACCCATCTTTGTGCGTTGTGGTGGGGCAATTGAATCATATATCGCACATTCAAATTTTAGATGGAATTATTTAGTTCCTGACCCTGAAGCAATTTTGATAGGGGAACCTTGTTGGCTTGATGCATTCAAGTGTTGCTATATGTTAAATAAACATATCTTATACCAAATTTTATTTGAGAGTTTTATTCTCATAACCAATGATTTAGCTATAATTGGAGGCATACAATTTTTGCTAAACCAACATAGATATGAATCAGCATTATCAACATGATTTTATAATTTGGAACTATGCTCTTAATTTAATAATTCGAGCAACAACCTTACAAAAATCAATTGCAAGTTAATATCAAAACACATGTGACCATTGCATAGATGCATCTATTAGCAAACAGTTCACATGGTAGGTGAATGGGCCCATATTCACCCTTTTATAAGTTCCAAAATTCCAGGGAATATAATTCCAATGTTAGCTGATCAAGATCATTCTATCATGAGAACAAGCAACACAAGAGAATTCTTGAAGAATCTTTTATTTCTTCAACATATAGCCACGTGAATTCTCAATTATTTTTGCATCACATTTGAACCGGGATGGCCAACCGGTATGCCAACTTATTTCAGTAAACTTCTGATTTACTTTCGTATGTGATTTCATCATCATACCCATATTTATGTACTACAAATAAAAAAACCGTCGGGTAATCTTTTACATAAATATTTATAACCCGCTTCAATTGTAGTAGCATGAAGATATTAGATCTTCCCATAATTTATAGTCTCATTTTTTTTTCAATGTCATTGAAACTTATAAGTTTCATTTTGAGACTTAATACAACAATTTCATTCCTTCAGGTAGTAATACATTAGCTCTTCCGGAGCTCTCAATTAATTTTGTATACTACCACATATTCAATCATATCAAAATAGTTTCTCCACATAGTTTCAATTTTGAAACAATTTTGAATGTTGATGAGCTATACTCATGAACAGACGTATAGTCTTGATGAATCCAATCATATCGTGCCTTTGGGTGGATGACCATCTTCACGTGGTCATACCTTTCTTTTAGGCTATTCCACAAAACAAGTGGATCCTTGATCATGAGATATTCAATTTTAAGAATTTCGTCAAGATGATGACGCAAGCATATCATAGCCTTAGCACGATCTTGATTTGATGCTTTGTTTTCACTTTTAATGGTGTCTCCAAGACCCATTGCATCCATATGGATTTTTGATGCTTTGATTTCCCTTCAGGGACTAGATCTGTATTAGATCTATATTTGTAACATTTATCAAAGTTCTCAATTTCTCATTCTTCAGGAATGGAACATGATCATCTAAATATGTCTTAACCACATAAGGTATGATAGCTTAACCTCTTTTAAGATATTGCTACTTCGGGAGCAAATCGAGGTATGCATATAACATAGATGATTTCTCTTACATATTTTCACAATATTGTTCTGCTGGAACAAATATATTTTGACAATATTGTTTTTCTAGAACAAATATATTTTTCACAATATTGTTCTTCTAGAACAAATATATTTTTCACAATATTGTTCTTCTGGAACAATTATGAGGCATGAATTGCCAAGTGAATCAATAAGTCGTTCCTCAAGTTCATATACAAAATCGATATTGTTATTAGTAAATACATAAATATCAAGAAATACTAACCTTCATCTTTCTAAGAAAACTTTGATTTTTCTTACCTCAGATCTTTCAAAGTGAGTGCTCAAGGCAGAGACTCGTGCTGATAACGTGTTATGAAATAATAAAGAAAGAACAAGAATATTATAGAGAAAGAGAGAAGGGGAGAAATTCTTATTTCTCTTGATGGGATTAAATACAATGAAGGAGAACCCCTCTATTTATAGGGATAATTTCTCCTAACTTTTCTCCAAAAGATAGACTTTCACAATGATATAAACACATATATCTAGTACAATACAAATACCTTTATAGACATTCACTACAACACAAATATGTTTATAACACAAAGAGCTTATTTTCTAAAAATATATTTTTCAAAGTTTTTAATCAAAATCGAACACAAAAATATAAAAAAATATCAAATTCACCCTTAATCATCATGACTATTGACTATTATAAAATTTATATACCAAACAAATACTATAATTCTTTCATTTATTTGATACAAGCACTAACTAGGAGTAAATTTTTTCTCTCTGTCTGCACAAACCGGACAACAACTAGTTACTGGCTTACTTAAAGGCTAAAAGCCCCCACCACAGATGATTATGACATGCCATTTAACATTGTTTCTTTAAAAAAAATTTAAAAAAATTAATAATAACTTTTGGTTATTGGTAAATCGAAATGAAGAAGTCTTCTTGTTCTTTTTTTTTTTTTTCTTGAAAGTAAGATAATGATTAATAAATAGTTTGCTTTTTAATTATCCCCTCATTACAAATTTAACTAATCTCACACAAAAAGCAAGTGTGATGATTGTCTCACATATTAATATGCGAGATTATTTACCTGACTGTCCTTTTTTAATTTTTGAATATCAAAATTTAAAAGTTCTAAAATAATCTTAATTCAATTTAGCTCTGAGATTAGTTAGACTGACTTTCGTAAACCAAAATATGATAAGTAAAAATGAATGGGAGGAATATATTTTTAGCTCCACTACTTTATAGTTACTATTCCCTTGATTTTGATTTATTTGTCTTACTTTTAATTTTTTTATAATCTATTTTAAAAATAACATCTTTTTTATTTTTGACAACTTTTCAATTCTAACTTTTCACATGTCATGTTAAAAATTGTAAGATTAAAAACTATTTTGGTATATTTTAAATATCTTTAATTTTAAAACTATTAAATCCAAAAATTTTCTTTATTTTTTAACCAGATAAACAAACTGAAATGAAAAGAGTATAAACTATTCATAGCTATACACTTTATATATATTTTATAAATTAGATGGTCAAATAGTTCAACTCTTAATTATCCCTTTAATTAATCTCACACAAAAAGCAATTGTGATGATTGTCTTCCTTAATATACTTTTAGCCCCACCACTTAATAATAATTACTACGTATATATTTACCCAAAATAAAAAATAAAAAATCTTTGAATTGACAAGTTCTATAAATAAAAAAAATAATTAAAGAGGCGATTAGCTATGTTAATTAACTTTCTCAAACAAACTTTTCTAGAGAAGTTTACTAGGGTGGTTGTTTAAAGTTTTCCACAACTTTTATGTGAAGAAAATTAATTAGGGCATTTTTTTCTAAAAAGTTTTAAAATGCTTCCACACTAAAATACTTTATCTGTGAGAACGCTCAAAATAAAAATTTTTAAAAAATAAAATAAAATAAAAAGACTGTGAGAACACCACTTTATTTTTATTTATTTTTCCAAAAAAAAAAAGTTGTCTAAACATAGCTAAATGCTGGAAACCTTTGAATTTCTAAATTACTTTTAAACAAGTATTAATAGAAAAAAAAATTAGATCTGAATTTGTTGATTTAAAAATGGTGTTTTTCCACGTAACCGATATTTATTTTAAATATATGAGTTTAATTAATTTAAAACACATAGAGATTTTGTAATTTATTTAAAATGCATTTAATTAAGTTTTTTCAAACTCCAAAAGCGGAAAAAAAAATGGACATGTTTTGATAGGGTGATGCTTTTGTTTTCTCTGTCTCCACTTGGTCGACAAGTAAATTTGTTTTATTTCTGATTGAAGGGTCAAAAATATATTTAAATTATTGAAATTATAACGTGTTTATTTTTTTTCTTTGAACTATCATTAAATGTTTATTAAAGCGCAACTCAATTATCAGTTGTTCATTTTTACTACTTAAAACCATATTTTAGGTATGAAAAGTAAACATGTGATAGTTTAAGTGTGTTTTGATAAATATCTGGTGCTAGTTCAGGTAGAAAACTCACACCCCCTGATAATTTAGGTATGAAACTCAAAAAATTATAATATTTTAAATATATTTTTTACTTTTCTTGTTTTCATGGGATGTCTTAAACTTATTTTAAATATTTAATTAATTTAAATTTAAATCATATACAATCTACTTTTTTATTTTAAAAAAAAATTATTTCAAAAATAAAATTCAAAATCTTTAATTAAATAGAAGAATCTTATATATTTACTAGTAACTACTAATAGAAAAAAGTTATAGAAGGAAAAAGTTGATAACACATTGAAGAACGGGGTCTACTTTTTTATGACCATTGTTTGGGTGTATGTGACCTTTCACAAAAGGAGCTTTTAAACCACTAAAAATCATTGCTCTTTTAACCCCCAACTTTTGATCATTAACAAGTAATATGTCAATCGTAAATTAAGCGCACACTATATTAACTATTTTCTTCATTTTAAAATAAGTAATATTTTGAATTTAAATATAATTTTTTAAAAAAAATATTTATTTTAAAAAATAAAATATATTTTTAGCCATTTATTTTAAATAAATATCTTTAAAAAGATGTAACCCTTTACTGTTTTCTTGGTTATATAAAACCCTCTCCACTTAAATAAGGGTAAAATTGAAAGGACATCATTAATGTCTTTCTTGATTACGTAAAACACCACTTATTTTGAAATAAAATCAAAAAGTTAAAACACCACTTATTTTGAAATGGAAGGAGTTTATTATCTTTTGCATTCCTTTGACACTTCCCATTTAAAAAAATAAAAATAATGATATATAATTTTTTTTTGCTGCTTCTTATTTTGTACATATTATGTATGAGATTATTTTTAAATATGATATCATGTATATTTTTGTATTAACTCTAAGAATGATATGATAAAAGAAACCAATTTTAGTTATACTTAATATGCTTTATAACTTATTTTAACTTTAAATCATCTCATATTTAATCGAAGGCCATTATAATAGTTTTAAAAAGAAATAGTAGAATAAATATTTAGTTAATAAATTAATACTGATAATTAAAATTTATATTTTATATAATTGGCATTGTATAAAATTGGCATTGAAATAGTTAAATAAATATCATAATCTTCGAAATAGATTTTTACTTAACATTAAAATTAAGAGCATTTGTCCTGAACTTTTGAGGGAAAAACTATCCCACATTCAAATAGTTCAAGGATAAAATTTAACTCTCTTTCACTTGTTAATCAACCGTTAGAAGGAAAAGTATTTTGGTCCATTTGGAGAGCCAAAAATATAACGGCGAGGATATATTTGATCCAAAAAAATAACAAAAAATAAATTTAACGTAATCATGAACAAGGGCGGAGGTTGGAGCCATCTTAGGCGAAGGGTGGTGATCCTATATATATATCTTTCATCGAAATATTATATAGTGTATAGAGGTTAAATGCTAGTTATTATAAATATATATTTAATTTCATATATTTTTACATAGTTAAATTTTTTTAAACATATCTTTCATAAAATTTCTGACTCCGTCAATAAAAAAATCCAAAGATTGGAATTAAATATAAACAAAATATAATATTGGGGAATACCTCAGACACGTTCTTGGTCTTTGTCACAACTTAGTGATTGAATTTGTATGACATTTTAATATTGTAAAATGTTATTTTTTAATATTTTTTATTTTTTATATTCATTATAATAAATGTGACATTTATTAATCTATAATCTTTATCTCGTTATTCACATATTATTTTATCTTATTATGCCTTGTAACCTATTTAACCTCTAAGATATAATTTTCTCATAACTTACCCATTTTATAACTCACATACTTCTAATTCATTACAAGAAAGAATTCTCCACCTTTAAATAGTGTGGTCTTATCTTATGTTGGAGTAGAAGAAAAATATATATAGTGAATGAAAGTAAGTAGAAAAGATAGTTTTATTTAATTAAAGGGAGATGTTCTTTTGGTGGAGCTTTAAAGTGACTCTTGTCTAGAGTTTGTTGAGTTGTTGTATTCTGGAGGGGACAAGTCGAGAAGATTACTGCTAGACCGATAAAGTTTTACTGTGGTGGGCTTGAATCTCTTTAAAGAGAGCGAGATATCCGCGCTCCAACCTGAAGATATTTTATTTTCTTCATTTTGTTTTTCAATTGTACGTAATTGTAATTTCACCGACATCTGTTTTCTAATTTTTTTTAATTTTGTAAGAGAGAGTAATAGTTTGTTTGACCAAATTTACTAAAATATGTATATTTTAAAATGTGTTTTTTGGTATAATTATTTTTGAAAATTTTGTGATAGGGAGTAATAGTTTATTTGACCAAGTTTTGTAACTTTTGTGTATTTTAAAATGTGTTTTTTATTATAATTATGTTTGAAATTTGAGAGAGGGAGTCATAGTTTATTTGACCAAGTTTACTAAATTTGTGTGTTTTAAAATGTCTTTTTTGTTATAGTTATTTTTGTAAGAAATATTTTTGAAAAGTAATCGCTCGTGTTTGATTAATTAATTTGAAAACTATTTCAATATTAAAATGGTAATTTATGCTACTACTAAGAAAATACTTATATTTTTTAGTTTAAAAAAATATATTAATTATTATGAGTGTATATATAAAAGTTAAAAATTAATTATTATAAGTGTATATTTAATTGTTACATATTCTTAACACAATTAAAAAAATATTTATGTGCTTTTCGTCAAATTTTTGATTCCGTCAATAAAGAAATCCAGGAATTTAAAATAAACAAAATGTACTATTGGTGATATAAAGAATGAAATATTCCTCAGACACGTTCTTTTGTCTTTGTCAGAACCTGTTTTCTAATTTTTATTTTTAATTTTGACTAAGTTTACTAAATTTGTGTATTTTAAAATGTGTTTTTTGATATAATTATTTTTGAAAGAAGTAATTTTTGAAGAGTAATTGTTTGTATTTGACTAATCAATTTGAAAACTATCTCATTATTAAAGCAATAACTTTTTATGCTGAAAAATAGCTTATGCCAATACTAGAAAATACTTATATTTTTGAGTAAAAGTTTAGTTAAACAATTCTTCTTTCTAAAATAAATAATAATAATAATAATAATAAATATTTTTAATTTCTCATAAATTTGACGAAACAAATAATAGGAGTCACAATTGAAGTTTATGATAGGTATTATTCGTTTTGGTTCAACATTAATGAATTTCCTTTTTAAAAATTGTATCTCATTAAATTCAAAAACGCGAATATTGCTTTCAGTTTAAATTATGTATGTTCAAAATTATTAATAACAAAACACATAATACATATATATGTATAATAATTTTTACGTCAAATATATTTATTTATTATTCTAAATCTTGAATTCGTATCTAATTATCACTTTCAGTCCTAATGGGATATATACACGTTTTACATTGCATATTATCAGATTTATTCCAACTTTAATTCAGCAGCCTTTTGTAGTAATTGATTTTACGTGCCAGTACAAAATGAGAACTTAATTTCTTGTAATAATTAAATGTCATATTGAAATTTGAGGCTACGAAAAGGAAAATTACTAGAATTAGCTTCCTCCAATTTAGAACAAAAATTGTACAATGATGATATTGTTCTAACAACCACTAGTTAGAGAACATGAATGAAATTATCTTCATCTGACTTATAAATCATGTGTTTGAGCGGTAAAAGCAGTAATTAATACTTGTATTAGAATAGATTGTTTATATTAACTTTTTAAGGTGCGACCCATCCTGATTAAACCTAAACGGATTAATTTAATGTACCCGACTGCCCACTTTTTAACTTTGAATGAAGTTAGTTGTACACCAGTGTATCAGAGTTCGAGCTATGAAAATAGTCATTAATTAATGTTTGCATTAGAAATAGGTTATCTACATCACACTTTTTAGGATACATCTTTTTCAAAACCTTGCTTGAATGTGGAATAGTTTTTCTAACAAACACTAGTTAGAGAACCTAAATGAAATTATCTGAGTGTGATCTATAGGTCACGTGTTTGAGCCGTGAAAACAGTTATTAATGTTTGCATTAAGATGGATTATTTAGATTAATCATTTAATATGCGACCCATTCTGATCAGACCTACTATATAAATACTAAATATTTTGTGCATCAAATTTATTTATTTATTTATTTTAACTTTGAATGAAATTGGTGGACATCAGTGTATCAAATGTCACTATAGTTTTCTTTTAAAATAAAATTTGTATTGTGTCAAAATTAAAGGCTCTTCTAGAGGGGTTTACAGAATTTGTGGTGATATGATCAATAGTTAATTAGTACTAATGCTCACAGCTTAAAACCGTGTGCTAGTTGTATATGAGTATAGGGGCAAACTTTTGTTGATGTTGAAGTTTGATATTTACATTTATGTTTATTTTTTGTAATCTGTACACCAGTAGTAGTTGTCAAGTTTGAATTTTTTTTTTCCAACAAAAAAAAGAAGGCAAGTTTGAATAATAATAATATACTTAATGTTAATTCCATAAGTGGAGGATCTAGCCAGTAATGATATGTATGCAGATTTTATCTCTATTTTATGAGGGTAAAGATGTTATTAACAAAAGATATTCAGGTCAAAAAAAAATATTAACATATCGAATATGAAAAAGAAATACAATAGTGAAAAAATTATATGCTTTTTTGTATTTCACTCGACATCTGATATTCGTATTGTGGCTCGACTAAATCTGAATTTGCGCATTGAAAGGCCTATTTCTGAAGGCAATGCGGGCTCCTAATATAGTTTTTTCTATTCTCAAATCTAAAATGTCACATTAAAGTTGAAACTGATCTTAAAATAAGGCAAATTATGTTCCAATTACAAAGTATAATTAGGATGGCTCGAAAATGGCTACTTGAAAAAGAGCTATCTATTTGTGGTAGAGTGAAAGCAACCCAATATGGAGTCCTCGAAGATGACGGATGCAGAGCATGGTAATTTGTTATGGTCCATTGTAAGGTATGAGACTTGAATTCCACATCGATTAAATGGAAAACTGATATGGGCTTTATATAGCTTTAGACTCTCCCACCTCAACAAAATCTTAATATCATAAGATGTTTATTTAAAAATTTCTATAAAGATGGCAGTTTACCAATTCCATCCACTCATTGCTACCCCCACCTCCACCATTATTTATTACCACCACCGTCATCTACCATTATCAACTACCATCACTTAACAACCACCAACCACAACCATCATTCTTAGCCACAATCATCACCATTGTCAAGACGATCAACCATATTCACCATTACTAGCCACCATTTACAATCATCACCACCAACCTCCATTACCACAACAATCACCAATCACCACCATTATCATTCACCACTATATAGCGCCAACCATTGTTATCATTCACCACCACAATTAGTTGTTACTATCATACACTACAACTATCAATTGCCACCACTAACTACCACATCATCACAACTAGCCACAATCCACTACACCATCATTAGCCAACATTATCCCCAATTAGCAACCCACAACCACCACTGCTAGTTATTAGCAGCAGTAACCTCAATTACCACAACAACCATCAATCACCAATCACCACTATATAACACAAACCAATGTTATCATTCACCACCACAATTAGCTATTACTATCATCCGCCATAACTATCAGTTGTCACCACCAACTACCACCATCATCACAACTAGCTATTACCACAACACTACCATTAGCCAATATTATCCCCAATCGGCACTCACAATTACCACCGCTAGTTGTCACCACCACCGTCATATAATTTTTAAAAAATATTTTATTGATATTGTATCATATTAATAATTTATTAAATTTTAATAAAAGACAAATTTTATATATTCAGATATTGAAAAAATAAATAGTCTTAATTATTTGATTTTCAGATTTTAATAAAATATCTTAATATTAAAATATATATTTAAATTTAAACATTTAAATCTTAAAATATATTGTAATATTAATATTCAAATTTAAAGATTAAATTTAATAAAAATACATGACATCTTAGAGTCAAGTCTCTTATTAGACTATCTAGACACTAGTAGAGCCGAACGTGACTAGTCTCACATTTTGTTTCCATAAATTGGATGTATTTCAGAACATTAATCTTGTGATACATGACATTCTTGTTTAATTAATTGTGTATCGCTATGAATTCAGAATTACGATAGGATGAATATATCGTATGTAAAAGTTTTGAATTTAAAAAATCATATTAGGAGAATATTTGTAAAAATAAATCTTACATAACACGAATTTAAATTAATTGAAATTCAAAAATTGATACCCAATTCGGGTGAAAAATCAAAAAATAATGAAGTGATAATTCTGTAGCAAAATAAGTAAACTTTTAAACTTACATAGTCAAAAAGTTTGAGAAGCTAAAAGGGGTAATGGTGAAAAGTAGTATAAAGGAAGACCAAAGTTCCATCCCATTCCACTTTTAGTTTTTCTAGTTTATGAAACTAAAACGTGAATTATGTGAAAAGTTTGGAATGGCTACATGCCATACGATTTTTGCACTAGGAAAAAAAAAATAATTAAGGCAAATTCTCCTACTAAAATAGATTCTACAAAAATAAATTTCTCGCAAAACAATGGTCTTGCGAGTAAATAGAGTTGATTTCTCAGATGATTACTTAATTAATAGTTATTTTTCAGAAAGTCATTTTTTTTAGGTTGAGAAAAATTAGAATTAACAAGAAAGATGATTTTCTAAGATAATAATTATTAGTTGAGTGAATATATGATTAGAACAAGTGCACACGTGTCAAGGCGCACATTTAGAGCACTCTACTAACGTGCGCTGGAGCACTGCTGGCTATGGCGAAGAGAGGTCGGGATAGACCTCGGAAGGTAGATCCGAAATGGGAGACTAGCACAAAGGCACGGAATACGGTTTTGATCACAAGTATCACGGAACTTGAGGGGCGACTAGGGAGTAGCGACCCGATTACACCCAACAACTTGCCGGTGGGGATAAATTTGGGATCAATAATATCAGAGTGTATTGAGATAACCCCTAATTTGATTTTGATTTTGACAAGGAATTTCCTACAACTATGTCACTGTGGATTAGGTTCCCAAACCTCCCTCTGAATTGTTGAGGTCCTGATACCCTCAGCAAGATTACTAGCAGTTTGGGAGAACCTATTATGGCTGATGAATGTACTAAGAACCAAATGAGGATTTCCTATGCTCGAGTCCTAGTGGATGTGAATTTTATGCAGGAGATACCTAAGAAAGTTCACATATCAGAACTATCTGGCAGAGTGCTCAAGTAAGCTGTGGCGTATAAATGGACACCTACTTTTTGTAAGAAGTGCATTGCTTATGGCTATGAATGCAAGAAGGGGGAGGGGGTGTAGTGCCTCCTAAAAGAATCCAGCAACAAAGACGGAGACGGAGACAAGTCCATGAAAAGACAGTGGTTCAAAAATGGGTGAGCAAGGAGGTGCCTCAAGTACTTGCGGGTCAGAGTAGGGAACTATGTGAGACTGCAACTGTTTCCTGTTTAGAAGGATCCTATACAAGCGGAAGCTTATCCTCGCACCCCAAAAAGTGCTATGGTTAATAATCCAAAACCTTCTAGTGGCACTGGCATGTCGTATGCCACCTTATACAACAGGGTATAATGCAGTTGAGAACTAATGTGGTGGCTACTACAAATAAATTTACTATCTTGACAAAGGAATTTCTGAACACACTTGGAGCTAATAAACCTCTGGATGGGGTTAGTCCAATTGAGTCTGCATGAATTGGTTGATATGGAATATGAGGGGATTAAATGTCCTAGCAAAGCAGAGGGAGATGGGACAATATCTAATAAAACATAAGATTACCTTTACTGGTTTACTTGAAACAAAAGTTAAGGCTCCAAAGTTTGAGGCCAGACTAAATCGACTATCTAAGGGCTAGAGCTTTAGCAATAACTATAATAATGTTGCAAATGGAAGAATATGGCTATTATGGCAGTCTTCTGAAATAAATGTAACAGTTTTGGAGACCCATGATTAATTTATCCACTGTTACATCACTGATAGAAGATTGCCATTCATATATTTCATAACAGTGGTTTATAGGAGTACAAATCAGGTGAAAAGATAGTCATTATGGGAAGGGTTATCCAGAATTGGAGGGTTGATAAGATAGCCGTGGTGTATATGTGGTGATTTCAATACACCACTTACCACTACATATAGAATGGGTGGATTGCTAGTTGTAGACTTTGAAACAAGAGAGTTCAATCAGATTACGGATGCTTTGAATCTGGTTGATATGAAATCTACATGCAGTTTTTACACTTGGATTAATCGACATGTTTGGAGTAGAATAGATATAGGTTTATGTAACCTATACTGGATTATCGATCATGGTAATATCACTGCACAATTTAGAGAAAACTTCTTCTGCAACACCCCAGATAGTTTGAGCGATAAAATCGTACTTTCAAGGTAGGAATAAGAGTACTTAATAGGATAAGAAGGAAGTGTTATGAATTATTTGAATCACTCTATGATCATATTTAAGATTGGACATTGATCATGTTGTAGAACAAAATTCGAAAAAAGTCATCGCAAATTTTTCTTCTTGAGATTCCTTAAAATTTAGGTCAAATGTATCAAAGTGTTTATCCCAAAATATAAGGAGTTAGGGGGTGTGCAACCTATCAAATTAAAGATCTATGAGTCTAGTTTCCATCACATCAAACCATTTGCCAATCCCACTTCGGAGTAGAGAGATATTCAGATTTTTACGAGACCGTGCAAGTAAGCACTTCACAAGGGTCTAAGGCGGTGGAGGATTATTTAATCCCCTTTGGTCGGTTGTTGGTCATCAAAAATTCATTTTCCAGAATATATTTCTTATGAAATCTCTCTCAAGTTCTCTCCATGATTTCCTTTGGGTTTTGGGGCTAAAATCCATGGCTCAACATGGTTTTGCTGTTGGGAAGTCGGGAATCATGTGTAGTCTGTGGTTTAGTGTCTTTTTCGGGCTGTTGGTGCTGTTTCATGGTGAAGCTATGGGTAAGCCTTTTTTATTTTGTTCACCTTAGTTTTTAAGATTGTATATAGGTGTTTTAATTCTGGTAGGTTGTTGTCTCAGAGTCTCTACCGTTGAATTCCTATGAATCTTATCGGGTAAGCTTCGTTTGTCTTGTTTTGTTGTTGAGTTGTGTTGGTTGCGTTTTGGCAGAATCTTGAACTGCCTTTAGGCAGTAGGTTCGTGGTGTTGAAGGATCAAGTTTGTCTAGGCTTGAATCTAAGGTATGTTAGGCTTATCCCTCCCTTTGACAGCATGAATTCCATAGTCGTTGTCGTCCGTGTTGACGTGTGTGTTGGCTGTTTTGTAATGACTTGTATTTTTTCTATTATTGAACTCTTGTTCTGCTGTATATACGATGATAATGGTGTGTTTAAGGTGCTGGTTTTGTTGGTGATTCGGGATTGAGCGCAGAGAATCGTAGTCATGGAAGATTGTTATGCTCGTGTCGAGAGGCCGTATGTGAGGCATGTGGTTCTTGTAGAAAATTGTGGGATGTTTGAGTGAATAAGATTAGATGATTATATTGGAAAGTTAATGAGGGATTAGAGTGGTTAAGGCCAATGACTGCAATAATCTTTTGTTATATTTGAATCGGCAACCGTGTCGACTGTGTCGATGGCATGTGACGGTTGTGGTAACACTTGGACTGATTTAGTTGTGTCCCTTGATGTTAGTGGAAAGTAGAGTGGCATATGGGTTGTTTGTAAAGCTTGAGAATAGATTGGTTAGGATGGTAATCCTTAGCTTGGTTAGTGGCTCGTCGGTGGACGACTACACGTGAAAGAATAGTATTGTGTTGTAATAATCGGGTTGTGGGATCTGAGAGTCGATTGTTGGCTATTTGAGCATGTATTATTATTGTTGTTGATTGTGTGTGTGTTATGTTTGAGGCATTTTAGCTTGTGTATACCCGATGCACCAGAGTTGTTCTAGCTAGGGATCGAGCCCGAGGTGCCTTGTGGCTTGTGGCTTGTGGATACCCGACGCACGAGAGTGTTTCCTTGAAGGGTCAAGCCCAAGGAGTGAAATGACCTATGGGATTGAGAATGATGTCCTCTGTAGTGTTGAGTTGAGACATGATTCGAGAGTGGTCTGACATGTCTGAGCCTTCCTGGGATCGCGATTGGTTCTCCCAGATGGATTGAGCTCCGCTAACTGTGCGCAGCAAAGAGAGTGTCTACTAGTGTCTGATTGATAATGTTGATTAACTGGTATTTACTTGTGATTTATTTGGCATTATATTGTAGTTGTTGCTTGTTTTATTTGTTACCTGATAGCAGTGGATGCTAGATGTTGGTTGGTGTTGGCTGAGGCCATTGAGAGGTCTAGAGGCAATGACAGGTGAGCTGGGTCGACTAGGTGCCGTTGTATTGTTATTTACTTTTTGGACTTGCCGGGCTCATGGAGGCCAGGTAGGTTCTATTTGTATGTTTGCTTGTACTTGCCAGGCTTATAGGGGCTAGGTAGTTTTATGTGTTTACTTAAGTTTAGTTCTCCTTCTGTGATATTTGGTATATCTGTTGATCTCTAATCTTAGTCTTCCAGTTGTTTCTGCCTTTCATGCTCGGTACATTATTGTACTGATGCCCTAGTTGGGGCGCTGCATTTATGCCTACAAGTGATGATGGGCTGTTAGATCAGGTTCTTGGTTGCTAAGTAGAGTTCCAGCTGAGTCCGCGTGCTCCAGTTCTTTCAGAGTTGCCAGAGTTTGAGTTATGGGTAGTTCGGGGCCCTGCCCCGAGCAGTTGATTTCTATTATAATTTTAGAGGCTCGTAGACATTTGTTGTGGGTGTAGTGTCATTGTTTTGGGCTAGGTGGGCTATGTTGTATAGTTGTTCTTCCATTCCGTGGCCTTGACAGCAAATTATATTTATTTTTCTTAGTTGGTCAGGTGAGCCAGTTTCCCTATAGTCTATCGTCTTATTTTGATTTTATAGTTGTTGTGTTGTTGAACGTCATCAGTTCTGGCCCCTTTGTTTTATTTTTGGGGCGTCGGGTATGCTCATATCAGGGGTGGCACCAGGTGCCAGTCACGCCTCCCCGGATTAGGGGTGTGACATCTTCTCTGATCATTCCTCAATATATATATATGGAGATTACTCTTGTTGCCTACCAAGCTAGGAAACCTTTTAGTTTCTTAAGTATTCTAACGGAGGATGCCTAATTTCTAAATATAGTGGCCCAGGTCTGGTGACAGAATATTCAAGGGACAACTATGTATCAAGTATGGAACAAGTTGTTCTCTGTAAAGAACCTTTAAAATAGTTAAATTGACTGAAGCTTGGTAATATTGATGTCAGAGTGGAATCAGCTAGACAAAACTTCAAGATCTACAAATTATGCTTACAAACCATTGTATACCTAATTTGATCAACATAGAGAAGGAGGCTGCTGGTGACATGACAAAGTGGTTGAACATACAGGAGAGAATACTAAGGAAAAAATCTAAAGCACACTAGATACAAACAGGAGATGATAATAACAAGTATTTTTTCATTACTATGAAACCGAGGGCTAGTAGGAACAATATAACTATGTTGAAGAATATAAATTGTGAACTCTTAGTGAAGCAGGAAGACATTGAAAAAGAGGTCATCAATTTCTATAGAGGTTTAATGGGCACGGCTACTTCTAATATGCCCACTATAGACTTGAATATCATGAGGAAAGACCCTCAGATTAGTCCACAACTTCAGAGGAGTATGTGTCTACCAATTACTAAGGAGGAAGTCAAAGCTATCCTTTTTGATATAGATGATAACAAAGCACCAGGTATTAATGAATCCAATACTTATTTCTTCAAGAAGTCATGGGAGATTATTCAGGAAGCTATATTTCAGGTTGTCCAGGAGTTTTTCCAGCATAATAAGCTATTGAAAGTAGTGAATAATACTGTTATTACCCTCATTACTAAAGTCTCTCACCCTGAAAAAGTAAAGATTTTAGGCCAATAGCTTGTTGCACCACCCTTTATAAGGTCATTTCTAAGATTTTATCTTCTAGGATGAAAAGAGCACTGGAAAAAGTGATAGGGCAAAGTCAGTAAGCTTTAATCCCTGGTAGCTTAATAGTTGATAGCATAATTCTAAGTTACGAGCTAGTTCTGGGTTACACTAGAAAGCACATATCCTCGAGATGCATGATCAATGTGGATCTCCAAAAAGCTTATGATTGAGTGGAATGGTATTTTATTGCACAAGTATTAAGTGAGATTGGCTTTTCTAGGAGTATGGTCACATGGATAATATTGTGTATAAAGACTGTGAGCTATAGCTTTTAAGTTAATGGGAACCTAACATAGAACATCACTGCCAAGAGAGGGCTTCGACAGGAGGATACCATGTCTCCTTATGTCTTTGTCATTATCAGGGAATATTCCCACAGATGTTTGAATTTCCTCTTATTGGAGCCTGATTTTAATTTCCATCATAGATTCCAGAAATTGGGCATTATACACCTATGCTTTGCAGATGAACTCCTAATATTTGCTAGAGGAGATGATAAATCTATACAAATCCTAAGGGATAAATTCTTACTTCTTTCTGTATCCTCAGAACTACAAAGTAATATGACCAAAAGTCAGTTGTACTTTGGAGGGGTAAAGCCAATGGATAAAAGTAGAACACTTACTATTTTAGGGTATGAGAGAGGAGAGTTGCCTTTCAAATACCTGGGGGTACCACTATCTACTAGAAGATTAACAGTGGTGCAATATAGGGCGTTGGTGGAAAAGATTACAACTAGAATCACAATTTGGATCGCCAAATGCTTATCCTATGCGGGAAAACTTCAACTCATAAAGACTATCATGTTTGAAGTACAAACCTACTGGTCCCAACTATTCCTTCTTCCTCAAATGGTTATCAAGATAATTGAAGCTACATGTAGAAGTTTCCTATAGTCAGGGAAGCTACTATCACTAAGAGAGTTCTGATAGCTTGGGAGCATATATGTTTATCTAGAGGAATAGGGGGATTAAATGTTTTCAATTTACAAATCTGGAAAAAAAGCAGCATTGTATAAGTTACTATAGGCACTGAATTCAAAGAAAGATAGACTATGAATATCTTGGATTCATACATACTATATAAAGCGGTAAAATATATATGAAATGCTCTCTCCTCACAAGCTTCATGGATGGTTAGGAAAATCATAAGTATGAAGAAGATATGGTTGGATCTAGGTGATCAAGCCACACTAATATAAAAGAGAAAGTTTCACATAACTACTGCATACAAGAGATTACGTGGAGAAGTTCAAAACATAGCTTGGAAGTATCTAATCTGTCATAACTTAGCTGAATCCAAACAGACCTTCATTCTTTGGCTACAATTATATGGTCTTTTGAGGAAAAAAGATTTATTGGTATAATGAAAAATACCTATCACTCCTAAATGCGTTTTATGTCCCAGTGCAAATGAAACTGCTGCTCATCTACATTTTGAATACCTTTTTACATACATTTTATGGAGGAAGATTTTAGAATGGAAAGGTTATAGCAAGCCTATACAATCTTGGGAGGCAAGGACGAACTCCTAGAGGCTGAAAGGCGATTTTTCTAAGGGCAAAACAGTTCTTCTATCCAAGTCAAGAGTTCCTTCTTAAACCTTCCATCTTTCAATTCCCTAACACTCTGGAATCAAAGGGTGATCATTCATGGTAGAATTCTAGGTAAGAACCCTAGAATCAGAAAAACTAGGGCTAATGAAAGGAGAAATATTGGGTGATGATTTCTAGGCCTAAAGATGAGTAATTTGTACTTCCTAGAGTGAATGTGATTGTAGGACTTCGTCTATGTGAAAGTGGAGACCCAGAACTCAGTGAAATTGAAACTTTTAACCTTAAAAACAACTTTAAAGGGGTGTAAAAGAGTAGCAGATCGAAGAACTAGGTTGGAATGACCATTTTAGTACTGGGTTACGATAAATTAACCTTTGAACATTGAATTCGACTGTAATACCAGAAAGAGTCGGGTGAGTTTGAATTTCTCAAGCCCTTATTTGAAGAGTAAATAATGAAGTACTCTTGTGATTGTTATTTATAGATTGTAAGTGTTCTGAGTCTTTAAGAAAAGGCAAGGCTCCAGCAGAATAGCTTGATAATCGAATCCTCCAGTCGAGATGGGTTATGGTTTATGAGGAGTTAGACTTTCTTTAATGACTTGTATACGTTATGATTTGATGAACATGATTAATTAGTCTTTGGACACCGATTGCGCTAGAATTATAATAGTTTAGTCATACTTGTGAATGAACTCTTAGATTTATACTTTGTGGTTGTTGTTGTTATGAATTCGAGGTACATTGTAATGATCAATGTGTATCTCTTAATTGTCATATGTGTTGACTAAATTGATGATATGTTGAACTGTGCTGGTCAATGTGAATTGACACCTCTGAATTTTCATGTAAGTTGACAGATTGATAGCATATGAAGTATAAAGATAAAAATGGATAATAGGTCCTTATCATGAAATTAGTGGCTTGTACTCGAGGTGAGTATTCGAGCGAGCGACTATGACATGAGTGGATCGTATTCGAGGTGAGCATCTAGATGAGTAGATGAGTGAATGCAGATACCATATCGGTATAGTATATGAATTTATAGAGTCCCCTGCAGTCATGATTGAAAGGGAAGAAATAGGACTTTCTAGCATATCTGGACAGATATACAATTATATGATAGAAATGTGTGGCAGAAATGTTACAGACGGTATGATACCAGTGAGAGGTCTATGTGAGACCAGGTTGGTATAGAGATAAAAAGCTTATGCAAAATGACTATTTACCTATGCGTCTTCAACGTGTACATGATTCATTGTATTATTTGTGTTTATTTACTATGTAAGCCTGTGTTGTTTTGAATTGGTTGTTGGAAATTATGTACCTATTTTGATTGATTGATGATGCTAGATGTGAAATAGTGAAAAGAATGATGATTGTGAATTGTTGTTGAAAACTATGTAAGCTGAAGATTATCAGCAAAGTTGAGTTACTGCCTAGTGCAGTACCGTTGCAGCAGCAGAAACCTAGTATCAGTGAGAATGCTGCAGTGGTCAAGTTACCGATGCAGTGAGGCCTAAACCAGTGAATAGGCCAGCTTTTAACAATGAACTATATACTCGAGGGAAACATGCCAAAGGGATTGTGTTGAAGGCTAGTTTAGCTACTATGGTTTATTCTATATGGATAGAAAGGAATTGCAGGATCTTCCAACAACAAGTAAAGACCATGGATGTTCTTCTTCATCAGCTCAAAGTAGCTTTATGTATTCAATGTAGAAAAAATGCAAAACTAGAAAGTTATATAAAAAACTTGTAGTGTGTTGATGTTTAGTCGAGGTTTTTTTGTCTTTGTGTTGTGGGTGGCAGGTTAGCCTATGGACGTTTTGGTTGAGAAAGGAAGATTCCTCTGTTTTCCCCTCTTTTGAATTTGTATTTTTAATAATTAGTGATTATAAAATATATTTAATTACCAAAAAAAATTATTAACTGAGTGACCATCTGAGATAAAATTGAATCAATAATAGAATCAATAATAAAGGCATGTTTTATGCACACCTAATATTTTCATATCAAATCGCACTAATTTACCATAATTAAATAATAAAATTGAGGTGAGAATATATATTACTTAATCATGATTAAATTAAAAAAATTGTATATAAAAGACACATGTTTCATATTCCCTATTTTTGTGTGAATACTGGGGTCGTTTGGTACAATGGGAGGATATCCCATAGGATATTTAGAGTTTGTTTGAATTGACTTAGTTAACGTGTTTTTAAGCTCAAATAAGTTTTATGTATTTTTGTAGTATTTGGATAAGTTCAAAAAGTACTTTTAAGTACTTGTTTTCACGTCAAAATAGCAAAATAAGTCAAAAGCATAAATTAGACATTCTAACTTAAGATTTTTGACTTATGAGTCATAAACCATAAGCCAAACCAAACAGATCCTTAGGTATCTCATCTTTTATGTGGGATAGCTAATTTCACCATTTTAATAAAAAAACTACTTCGATATTATTTAACACCTCAAATTAAATATGGGATAAAATTAATTTCAAATTTTATTCCAGAATTATTGTTCTTATCTAATATACCAATTACTGTTTCTTTTTTTTATATTACCCCTCTGGAGGATCTCCCACCCGTTTCGCTCCCTTGATGACTCGAACTCACAATCTCAAGGTTGAAGGTGGAGGGTGCTTACTATCCGAGCAATCTCTCTTCTCTATCTAATGTACAAAATGATTAAGTATGCAAAATTTTTATTTTATTTTTATTTATTTAATGTGAAATTGTAATAGCCATCCTTACTATTAGACTATTTTAGTCAAATTTCAACTAGATTAGTGGTACACATAAATGAATATATGATGACATGCTTAACAATGACAAATGCAAAAGAAAGGAAAGAAAATACTACCCATTTTTATGTTTCCATAAATAGGGACATTATATAGAACATTCTTTTAATACAAGGACAATTCTTGTTAAACTAATTGTAGCAAAATATAAGTAAACCAGCCAGTCAAAAACATTGAGAAGCTAAAAGGGATAATTAGCAATAGTACAACACCTAAGAGCTTAATTTACGCCATGATTACACTCAATACATTCATTTGCCTTTTATACAATATTATGGGTGGTTTGATACGTGAGATAAATATAATAATTTCGAAATAAAATTTGAAATTAATTGTATCTCATGTTCGGCTTGAGATATTAATTAATTTCAAAATTATTTTATTCAACCATTTGTTTTTACATAAAAAAAGGAAATAAAATAATCTCATGAAATATCCTTGCTTATCCCACTACTAAAAGATTATTATTTTCTCATTGAAGTTTCCTACTGAAAAATGTTGATTAGCTATTTCGAGCCACCAATATTTTGATTAAATCGGTGAGAAAAAGAAAAGTTAATAGTGTTTTCACATGTGAAAAGCATGAAGCTTCCCACTATTTCAGTGAGAATCTGTTTTCCACCATGTCTTTTCCTAGAAGACTGGTTAGGTGGAAAATGGATGAAAAAATCATGTTTTATAATATAAATTTTTAATTGATTTGCAGTGAAAAAAATCTCTATTTCTAATTTCGCGTACCAAACGGCCCCTAGTGAATTAAAGTCGTGTACTGTCAGATCTCTCTATAAGAACCACCTTATATAATAATATTTCTCTATAAAAGTCAAATTTTCCTGGGTCAATTTATAATTATATTTTACCCCTTTATAATAGTTTTTTTTACCTATAATAACAATATCCTTATTTATAATAATATAATTTTTATAAAAAAATTCTTCTATAATATGTTCTTTTTCCTTTTGAATAATTATAAAAATAAAATCTGTAAAATTATTAAGAATAAATCTAAAAATTCTAAACAAATATTTGAAATCTTAATACACCATAAAATATTATGTGAATATACACTTTTTATCCTTAAAAGATTTCATTCCCTTGTTAATCTTGTATAAAAGTGGTGATCAAGTGTTAACATTTAGTATAATGTATTCGCTAGTGAAATATGCATATTTTTTAAGATTTTTAATTTTTTTATAACATTAAGAAATGAAAACTAATATTTTTATTGGATAACTTTTCACCTATAATATAAGACATATTATTTTAAATGTATAACAATGAATTATTATAAAAGTTAAAAAAATGTCAGAACAAACAAAATTATTATAAAGAGGCCTGATTTTACATTGAGAACATATATTTTTCAATTATTAGTATAATTTAATATGTTTAAAAAGAGTAAATATTATTTTTATTATAATACTAGTACAATAACTTCCCCATTTTAAAAAGTCCTTTAAAAAGGAATTTGTTTGGAATTTTCATTTATTAGACGGTGCTTTGTTAGTTCATTTTTCTTCTTCAATAGTGAACACGACTTGTCATATTTATTTATTTATTTTGGATAAGCTGTAGCCAAACATCTCCCCCCCCCCCCCCAAAAAAAAAAAAAAGAAAAATTGGTTCTTTCATAATTGAGAAAAAAAAATTAATTTCAAATTAGATTGAGTAAACTTTTGGTTAATAATTTTGTATTATTAAAAAACAAACAAAACCGTGTAAAAAGTACAGCTTGCTTTTATATATTTATATACAGAGAGACAAAAGGTAGCAATTATTTTTCAAACTCAATGGAATATTTAAGGAAAATCTAACTGGATTTTAGTCATTTGACATATGAATTTTTATTGTACTATTTATGAAAGAGAGAGGACCAATTTTCCACAAGAAAAAAAAAAGTGAATTTTTTAAAATTGACTTTTAATTATATGCACTAACATGAACTTTTTTTATACAACTACAACATACCGAGTAGGCCAGAATAATCCCATAAAGTGGAATTTGAAATGGATAGAGTATATATAGTCCTTACCTCCACTTCAGAGGTACAAAAATGGTTTTCGATAAACGCTCGACTCAAGAAAAAAGAATTGTCGAAAGCGCTCCACAAAAAAAAGTAATAGAAGTACAAGAAACAACATATAGTAACAAAAATATAAAAAAAATAAACACGCAAAGAAGCCAACTAGAAAATTAACATCTATTATACATATATTCAAAAGAATTAACTTTATATATATAGTGTAATTATCCAACGAAGGAGGTTTCGGATAAACCTTCTTCGGTCCTCCTAGCTCAGCCCGGGGGCCAGGAGTTTATTTTTTGAGTGATCTAATAGTATAAATGTATATATTTTATTATATTTGTAGGTGTATAAAACTTAAAATCTTTTTAAATTTTTATATTATGGAAGGTCTTTAATTAAGATTCCATAAATAATTTTTTGCCCTTTTCCATGATGGGGATTGGTTGGTCTATACTACACCTTCTTTTGTCCTCTTTGGTTTTATTTTCCTTCTATAAAAAAATATATATATTAGTACAACTCACTCTCCTCTTATATATATAAAACTTCCCTCTCCATAACTTTTCAAGATTACTTCTCTTTCTTTTGTTTTCCCTCTACTTCTTTGCAAGTTCATAGAGAGAAAATGGAAGAAATTGATTCTTTATGGAGTTACCAAGAGGTGAGTCTTTTATTTTCTTGATTTTTCTAGTGTCTCAATTCATTTTTCATCACATATTTAAAAAAAAAAAAAAAGTTTTTCCCTCCTTGGGTTATTAATGCATCATTTACTTGTGTAAATCAGAATCCTTTTTTGGGGGGTTTCTTTTTCTTCAATGAGTTTTTCATTGTGTGTCAAATCTTTACTCTGTTTATGTGTTTGAAGGGTCTTTTATTGGACTGTGGATACAGAATCTTGTAAAAGTAAATGATGTTTGAATTCTCTTTTTCACAGTTATATGTAAATAATATTGGATTGAGACGAGTTTACGTAGTACTATTTGGACGGTGAAATTCATACAGCCGACTTCAACTTGTTTGAAGTTTAGTAGGAATTGTTTGTAGGCTTTGTTGGGTAAAAAATGGTGCAATCCCATTTTCTTCTAGTTTAGAACATGTTTCTGTTAAGGACTTTCAAGAGTAGTAAACATTTTTTAGTGTCCAAAGAGTTTTTTTGTGAGTGAATTTCAAGAATTCATCATTCATGGCCCAATAACATAGGTGGATAGGGTAAACCGTGGTTTACATTTACTCTTTGGCACGGTTTGGATTTCAGAGAGTCAAATATTTTTTATATTTTAATTTATTGTCAAAATTAAGAGGTTTGACTCCTAAAATTCGAACGGTGCCACATAATTGTGACATAAATTATTATTCTAATTTTGAATGCTTTGGCGTTGACTTTGCTTTTCCTCCTAATTTTGAACTAACTTATTTTATGTTCTAATAATTTATAAAACAAATAGTTGCATTGAAAATTCTGTTAGTTGCATGCATTATGTTAGGATATCTTTCATGAGTGTTCACATAGGTTTCGGTGGCGTAGCCACATATATCCCAAGTTGGCCAGTGGAACATTCTTCATCAGAATAAAATAAATTATGCTAAATGTATAGATCAAATTTTTTTTCATACATAATTGTTAAATCTTGAACACCTTTAACGGAATTTCTGGGTTAAAGATTTCTTTTGTGAAATTTTTGAATGTATTTTGTTCCTCTGACTTGAGTGTTGATAAATTTTGCAGACCATGGATGAAACAAGGCAGAAGCTTTTGTACACTAGTCTTGAACTTGAAAGAATGACAATGGAATCAAGTGAAGAGAAGAGGAAAAACAATCAATTAATCCAACTCATAAAGATTGCATATCAAGAAAGAGATGAAGCAAGAGATAACCTACATAAACTACTCAACAAGATCAATCAATATCAAATACACATTGATAGTCCTCTAGTATTAGCCAAAGCCCCAAAAGCAAATTCAATTGAATCCAACAGTTTAAGTGAAACAAACAATTACAATTCACATAACTCATCATCATCCCCTGTCGAGGAGTCATTTCTTGATGTTGTCTCATCCCCTGATCTTTCCAATAACATTATTCCAGTTTCGTGTGGTGTTGTCCCTCAACAACAAGTGCCAGAAGTAGTTGATCACGCCTCGTTGGTCATCAATAGTCTTGTCAAGGGAAAGACATTGCCTCAGCAAGTTCCAGAAGTAGTTGATCACGCCTCGTTGGTTATTGATAGTCTTGTCAAGGGAAAGACATTGCCTCAACAAGGCAAGTTGTTGCAATCTGTTCTTGAAGCAGGGCCACTTTTGCAGACACTACTTGTAGCTGGTCCGTTACCTAGATGGCGTAATCCGCCTCAGTTTAAACCGTTACATATTCGTCCGGTTTCAATTAAAGGTTGTTGTGAGGGTGGCATGATCACAAGACAGATTAGTAATGTGAATTCTAGTCATTTTGGTTCATCAATGATGATGAACTCTCAACCTTACTTTGAGATGTCTTGTGCATCGTCTCAAATGTTGTCACCTTATTTAGGATATCAGAATTTGGTATCTGCAGGTACTAATTGTAACAATTTTGTCCACCTAGACAAGAGACAAAGGTTGCAGTGATAGGCTTTCTGATTTTTTTTTTGTATAAAACTGATTTTTAAGTGAAGTAGCTATAACTTAATGATTCCATCTCTGTTAGTTTTACATTTTATTACCGCTCGGTTGGTGATTTCTTTCCATATGTTTAAGTCTTGTTGGGCATAGTTACCGTTTGAAATATGAAAACTGAATTGCAGAAGAGTCACTGTACATTTTTTAGGGGTCACAAGTAATTCTGTTCAGGATTCAACAAAGACTTAGCTACTAGAATGCAAATTAACTTCCATTACTTCGAGAGAGTCTTTGTATTTGTAGAAATTGAGAGATGACTATTTAGAAAAGAATTCTGTTGTATTTAAGACCACCAAATATTACAAACTAACTAAATAGGTACATGGTACACGTCGAACACGTGGTGGGAGGTAGCAGGTAGCTGATGAAATAGTCGAGATGTGGGCAAGTTAACCCAATATTACACAAATATTGTGCCTCCATTACTAAAAGACATACATAAATAGACACTCAAACTTGGTCTCGTCTGATAAGTAAAGTAATCCAACTTTAAAAGTGTATATCTAGACACTTCAACTTGTCTCCATTATGTCAGTTGAATATTTCAACTTACAAAATGATCATCTAGACGACCTCCAAGATTTGTGTCACGTCGGCATGGTGTTTACATGTGCACTTTCAATGTTAGAGTGTTTACTTGCTAGTTAAGCCCAAATTTAAGTGTCTATTTATTTATATTGCTTTACTAAAATTATTATGAGACACCTTCAGCTCTTCATTCACAGAGATTCTATAAAATATTGTGCATTCTTTACTAAATCCCTCTACATTTTATAGACAATTTCAAGTGATATTTTAACATTTTGGTCTCCAACTGCAACATCCTGGTGAATGCACAGTGAATTTGATCAGCAGTATAAGAAAGTATGGAATTAGTCGACAAACTAAGAAAGTTTCCATTAGTATTTTCTCTTCGAGAACATTTGCCCTATCACCTTTTTCTTTCATGTTATTTATCTTGAACATTGAGATGTTTATGCTACGTATAGGCTAGACAAACGGTATGCTGAACACTAATCAAGATATTGACATACAAAGACTCCTAAAGCTGAAATGAATTCTTTAAATGCACTATTCTGAAAACTAAAGGAATTAGGAGCAGGACAAATTGGTTTAATAATGTCCTTCATTAGATAGAATCAAATGTTTAATTTCTTAAGTTAGCCGGTCTGCAAATCGCGGAAGATGCCGACATCCCGTGGCTGATACACAACTGCAGAGTTCATGATCTAGCAGAAGACTACAAAAAGAGCCAACTTCACGGAAGCTATTTCCTAACGCTTCTCTGTAAAAGGCACTTAGTTTTCTGTATTAGGGATTTTACAACTTTCATTAACACATATTATATGCATGATTTACTAAGCTTAAAGCTCACTGTTCTTCAATTCTCTAAGCATTTCAGCCACAATGTTCTTAGGCCACCAAGACCTAATTTTCAGAATTCAATATATTGCGCGCTTTGACTTCTTGTTATTATATTTATTTGTCTTTTTTTTGCTGCGATTTATTACATTACTATTATATTACTAGATCAATTTACTTTATATATATTTAAATCACACTGACAAAATCAACTATATCATTTTACGAATAAGCACACGATATTGGTATATTTTTTATGTATGATACAGTTTTTAGCGATACAATTTTTGAAATTGACGGAATTTTCCTTATATATATATTATATATTTTTAAATAGTACCGATAAAAATCAACTATCAAGCTGTCGTTACCGTTAAGGTCACAGAGTGGGTCCCATTCATCTGACGTGTCCTCCACTCCCTCAGTTTACCGAATAAAATTAAATTAAAAATTAATTAGAAAAGGGGAACATAAAATCAACAATCAAGCTGTAGTTAGTCGTTACTGTTACGGTCACATTGTGGGTCCCATTCATCTGACGTGTCTCCACACCGTCAGTGATTACCGAATAAAATTAAAAATTAATTAGAAAAGGGGAACATAAAAAAGAGGAAAGCGGTGAAAAACCGCCGGCCAACACTCAACCGGTCTTTTTCCCTCGGTCAAAAAGCTTATTCTCAATTCCTTTCCGGTGTTAAATCACCGGCGATCTGCGGAAGTGAAGTCCGGCGACCTTCCTTACACTTCTAAGCCTTGGTGATCTGCATGTTTTTCTTTCCTCTTTATCCTTTTATACATTTATATAACGTAAAATAAACACACACAGTGATGCACAAGTTTATATATGTGTGTGCGTTGTGTGTGTATATATAGATGTTTTGCGTGTTGTATTGTAGATAGAGGTGGCGGCGGCGGGTAGATTGGATGGGATATGGAGGAGCCACCATCGCCGCCGTTGAAGGACAACAAGCTGCTCAAAGGAGTTTTTGCAGTGGGTGGAATCATGTCTACTCTCGTCATCTACGGAATCTTACAGGCACGTTTCGCAAGATCATGATCTTCGTTATATATTTTTGTGATTAAAAACAAGCATGATTAGCACCCACTCAAACTGTGAATTTAAATGACTGTAGTTTGACTGGACACAGAGTTTGAGATATTCATTTTGACTAATGTATGATATAAGTGGTAGTGAAAGAAGATAGCAACTTGATAGTTGCAAAGTTGGATTGATATAAAAAGATATATCATCAACTTTTAAAGTTTGAATTTTTAATTTGAATTATTAGAATTTGTGAAAGTTTGATTGGAAATGAATGGCGCAATCGTGTTGGAATGGTCTAAAATGGAAAGAATGTAACATAAATTGAAACAAGGAGTATGTCGTTTGATATTATGAGAATGTATAATTGCTTTAAGATTCACTGTATTGTTTGGTACTTATTTTGGTACTAAAGGTAATTATAATAGTATAACAGTGTTAAGGGCTTAAGGAAGAGGGTACTTGCATGATCATACGGGAAAAGGAAAATGAGGAGATACACTTGCAACTTTGGTATTTTATTCTTATGCAATTGAAAGAACAAAGGGAAAAAAAGCTTTAGTTACATAGTGTATGCTACATAGAGCATTGTAAGACACTTTTGTCTATTGCGCTTTGTATATACAACATCAGATATACAAAGAAATATGAAGGGGGGTTTTAAGGTCTTGAACACTCGACGTGTTGCCTCTCAGTTTTGGTTTAAATATTTAGATTCTTTACTGTGGTATTGTATGCAACCTTTGGCACACGAATTCTCACACTCGTAGGTCTGCATGGAGTCATGTGTGAACCTCAGATTTGGGTTACACCTGCAGAAGGGCGTTGAGCTGTATCTAAAAGGCTCTCATTGGATAAGCAAGTGTATCTGAAGGGGTTGAAAAAGGATCGGACAGTCAGTCCACTCGTTGCCTTAAAGTTTTGGGTTGAATATGTAGATTCTTTTACAAATGTGATAATCCAAAAAGCTTTTGAATGTTTAGTATGCAACGGGAGGAAATAGAGGAATAGCTTTGGGTGTTAAAGCTTTAGAGCATTTGGCAAGTTCTTGTCTAATGTGCTTTCAATTTGTTAATTCTAGAAGTGTCTTAGTGTTCCATTTCTTATTAGAAATGAATAAAGAAACGCTACTGGTATTAAATTCTAGTGTGAAGCATTTTCAATTTGTTTATTTTAAAAGTCTTCTTCTCTCATGATTGTTTTCAGCTTCTCTGAAATTTCAGTCCTTTATGGGATTGAAATTGACTTATTTTGTATGGTGAAAGAACACGATAGAGAGTCTTTCCAGTTTGATATTGCAGTTTCCAGATGGAACCCTATCCTGAAATGGTTTCGCGGCGTAGTTTCTAATTATGCTAGCACTCAAGATTTGTGCTTACAGTGAGGCCCAAAGGATTTACAGATGAAGCCACAAGGTACGGATGCCCTGTAGGAAAAGCTCTGTTCTAAAGAAATCTCTTGATTAGTAAATTATATAGTCACAAGAGGCCTGCTGGACAAGCTCTGTTCTAAAGAGATCTCTTGATAAGCAAAGTATATAGTCACAAGAGGGACTAAAACGCCATATACGAGATACATACATGCAAAAGAGCTGTTGATAATATTCTCTCTGCAAAGTTTGTGCCAATAAAAGACAGTATGATTGAGCTACTTCACTTTAAAAATCTGTCTATACAAGATTTTTGATGTATTGATATCTTGTAATTGAGTAGGCAGAGAAAATATTGCATATCGGACATGCTCCTTTTGGGAGATTTACTTAAATAAAGCTATTGAAGCTATTGAAGGTACCATTACTACATGTGTGAAGTGTCAAGAAGAACTCAAAGGGAGAGGGTTATTCTCTCTTCACACCAATCAATAGATGACGAGGATGGAACTGTTTCAGCGGGGTAGCCAGATTTCTCTTGCAAGGCATACTGTTGGACATGACATGAATGGGGAGTGGCTGTGATATCTATGTTGGGTACAGTGAGTTAATTTATCTATGGTGTAGTAACTTTTCAAAACATAGCTAGCAGATACAATTGTGTAATTCCTTTACCAAAAAAATAAATTTTTAAAAAACAAAAAATAGAAAGGAGCATATGGAGGAGAAGAATAGAGCATAATATTGTATTTAGCAAGCCATAAAAAAAGTATGCATAAAGGAAAAACTACAAATTCTTAGGATTGTTCTTTTATTATTGAGTAATCTACATTCACTTATACTCTATTGCAGTTGCCGTTTCTGCAGAGTTGTTTCTATGTCCACATCCGAAGTTTAAGGCTTAGCAAATCAAACACCTTGATATGCGCCCTAACTGGAAATCAACCTGAGAGTGCAAATAAGACATCATTTGAGTTTTACACTGGGAGCTAAGTATATTATAGTCATCTGAATTCTACTTAGGCAGCTTACTGGTATTACCCATAAAATGACTCTGTAAATATCATGTTTCTCATAGAAACTGCCATCGGACTATTCAGACACATGTTAAAGCAAATCATTCTTATGGTGTAGCATATCTTGGTGAGATGTATTTATCTCAGCACCTATGAGGTCGAGCTTGTGTACAACTATATCACAGATATACATTTTCTATTAGTTCATTAAGAATCTGTAGCAATGAAATCCTACTTTAAGTATTTAAAGATGTTGGCATGCTAGTTTAAGCACTAAACAGTTGAAGCTTCCTTCAATTACATAAAGCTGTTGAATAAGTGGCTTCTTTTTTTCATGTTCCTTTTCTGTTTTGTGCATTTTTATTAAATATGACTGCTACAGAATAATAATGACCTTGAGAATAGGAAAGAGTTCATATATAAATCAAAGAGACATGAGGGCTCATTATTTGATACGTTTTCTTTCTTTTACTTCCGGAGTTTACATGTTAAATAGATCATAGTAACTTATAAACCCCCTCCTCCTTCCAGCAGAAAACAAGGACTGATGTGACCATGTATGAAGCAAGAATGATCTTTAAAGCATCCAATTCCTGTATCCTCTTCTCCAGATTCTTAAATTGAAAATTTAATATTAGTAAGAAAGGGGATCTTCTCCATTCAACATAAGTTATTTTGAGGTTTCATTTGCACTTTTCTTTAGCTGCATATTTCAGAGAAATGACATATATAAGTATATCAGCATCTATGCCCTGTTCAAACAATCTTATGTTTAATCCCATATTCGTAAAGCAACACATTTTTATGTTTATGTTGGTTATTGCATACTCTTTATACCCTTGACATGGTGATGGAATTTGTACTTTTGCAGGAAAAGATCATGAGAGTTCCTTATGGGCCAAATAAAGAGTATTTTATATATTCATTATTTCTTGTCTTCTGCAATCGGATAACTACCTCTGCAGTCTCTGCTGGAGTTTTACTGGTAATAGAACAATTCCAGACTATAAGCACAAAAGACTTATTCATCTAATACTGCAAATATACCCTAACATGATTCCAATCTCTTCTGAGAGCCTCTTGATGAGGCAGAGAATGGAGTCTTCATTATTTGATATGTGATTCTTAGGAATTTTGTCACACACTACACTAAGCATTTACCTCCAATTCTCTGATTTGCAGGCAAGTAAGAAGGCATTGGACCCAGTAGCTCCACTCCATAAGTATTGTATTGTTTCAGTGTCTAACATCCTAACAACAACTTGTCAGTACGAGGCAAGTTAATCTTCATCCTAACGATTACATGAAGTAATAGACAAGGAAAACACAGATAATATGGCTTAAACAAAGAACATTGTGAAAACAAACACAAATAAGATCTGAAAAAAAGACAACGTGAAAAGCTTTGGCAGTTGTAAAATAACAACTAACAAATACTGATAATTTTGATTTGTTCTTGCTCAGGCTCTCAAATACGTCAGCTTTCCTGTTCAAACCCTCGCTAAATGTGCCAAAATGATACCTGTTATGGTAAGTTAACTTGCCATTTAGATTGTTGTAATTGCTGGAAAAAGAAGTCATATAGTTCCTCTGGGTGAGACTGGTTTAGAATTTGTATGGTCAGCTTCTATAACATATTTGTTTGAGTGTTGGCATTGCTGTTTCAAGGTTTCTAGCTATGACTTTTGGTTCCTCAAATTCATCATATCTATGATATCATATTCGTTACTTTGAAATGTGAATTTGTCCATTCTTATGAAAAATTTAACTGTTGAAGCACTAAAACTAACGTTATAAGGTATTTCTAGTATTCTTGTGGTTACAAGGTATTTCTAGTATTCTTTTGGTTGTTTTAGCACATGTGATTTCAATAAAGAACCACCTCATTTGCTGAAGCTGTTAAAAGTATCCATTTTTCAGTTCTAATTTTGCCTTTTTTGCATCTCGTAGTTTTACGTTGTTTCACCTACAATGCTTCAATTATACAAATTACAGTATTGAGTTATGCTTCCCATTTGATACCCATCTTTTCCTTTTCTATTCATGCAGATCTGGGGCACTATCATTATGCAAAAGAAGTACAAAGGACAGGACTATTTCTTGGCATTCCTAGTCACACTTGGCTGTTCACTATTTATTTTGTATCCGGTAATAACTAATGTCTTCTTTTAAATAGCTTTGTGTTTCTGCGAATTGCCACTAAAGACAAATTATTACAGGAATTATCTTCAGATTATATTTTGCATGAAATCTTTCATAAATCATTTTGTTTTTATTAACCTTTTCTAGTAGCCATGGTTTTTCAAGGGAGGAGTTGTCTTGAAAGACCTATAATCTCTTGGAATTCTTGCAGATTTAGGAAAAATAGAACACAATGGAAGAAAAAGATCCAAATAGGTGATACCATCTAGTTGGATGAAGACATAATCATGTTGGTAAGCTTACAGTAGGTCCAATGTTTGCTAGGAGTCTCTTTAATCTTGTCAGACATTTGTATGTCATCCAGAAAATGTAAAGAGCATCTAATGCTTGACAACCTAAATTATTGGATTTTGGGATAGATGGTTTCAAATGGAGCAAAATGGATAGAGAGGATTCTTGTACCCAACCCCAACTAGCCTTGGGATTGAGGTATAATTGTTATTGTTGTAGGGGATCTCCAAATACATAGAGATTTGACAAGATACATGTCCCATGAACAGATGCAATGGCCTAAATATGGTATGAGCGCTGAATGAGGGATTGCTGGGTTGAGATTACTACATTCTTTTCTTGGGAAGACATCAAAATTTTTAGGAAGCTTGTACTGCACCTCCCTAGAACTTTCATGCTGACCTGAAACACGAGAATGAATAGTTACTGATTCCTTGTCTTAGGAATGAATTAGAATTGCATGGCATTTATGTTGTTTACCTTGTTAAGGGACTGTGTTTTGAAGCCAGTTGTTTTATACAATTTACTAGCACTAAACAGAGTTATGTACTTATGACTGATTCTCTGAACTAATACAGGCTTACTAACAAGATTATTGTTTCTGATACTTGAGTTTGTGCTCCCAAGTATATAGAGTATATTTTCCTGCACAGTTATATACTTGAAGCAATGTTTTTACAGTTTGTTTTTGGTTTTAGGCAGAAGGGGACATTAGCCCATATAGAGGAGGGGAGAGCACCATTTGGGGAGTTTCTCTTATGATGGGCTATCTTGGGTATGAATTGACATAATCCAACATCTTAAACCTTTGGTCATGCATTAATGGATGTTAAGATAAACAGCTGGATTTGCTTAAAATTGAGACTTTCTTGAAAATGTGTGCCAGAGATCTAGACAACTAAGTTCAAGCTCTCTATATCATAGCTTGTATTTGAATTAGTTTGTTTAGGTATTAAATGTCTTTATAATGTTCTCTCTTTTTCCTTCCTTGATATACTGGCTTTCACCTTATTCGGTAAGATTGCCAGAAGAATTATTGTTATCTAACTCCTAAAGCTCTATGATTGGAGACCTCCAAGTCAATCAAAAGGTGGAAAAAGATCAGAATGCGCTTTATAAACCTTTTGAACGATATACATGGTATACATAGAAGTCATCTTTTGTAAGCTTTCTGGTGAACAAGATATATGTTACTTGGCATAATTACCTGTTTCTCAAATTTTAATCCATCTCTTTTGCTTTCCCAATAAATTTTTACAATTCCATTTTACCTGATGCTATTGCTCAACGAGCTCTTTTAATTGGTCCATAGCAGAGAAGTTACTTTGAGATAATACCCGAGTCAAAAGTAAAGATATCATAACTTCACCCCACAAGCAGATACAAAATTTTAACTTAAGAAGCAAATATGCCCGTATACAATTTTCTCTTCATTAGTTTTTGTTTATATGATCACTTTGTTCTAGGATAACATGTGCTTATCAGGAGGATTTTGAATATTAGCTCCTGCAAGATTCACATGGAAATGTTGCTTCTTTTTTGCCCCTTGAGATCTCTACCTGTTTAGATGAGTAAAAAGAGCATTTGGCTATCTCCCTATTAGAATTGAAATTTGGTTTGTTAGCTTCTGAAACCAGGCTTTAATAAAACATTTGATCTCACAGGTTTGATGGATTTACGAGCACGTTCCAGGATAAACTTTTTAAAGGCTATGATATGGAAATACACACTCAGATATTCTACACAACTGTATGTTCTTGTCTTCTTAGTTTCACTGGTAAGATCTCATTTATTGCAGTTGCAAAACAAGTTTCTGCATCTATTGAGTCGTGTGTTTGAGTTGATATTAAGAAATTCAATCTTACGCAGTCAAGGGTGTGACCTAGCGGTCAATGAAGTGGGTTGAGAACCATGAGATCTCAGGTTCAAATCTCAGTGGAGACAAAAACACTAGGTGATTTCTTCCCATTTTTTCCAAGACTTGGTGGATAGAGTTACCCGATACCTGTGTTGGTAGGAGGTAGCAGGTATCCCGTGGAATTAGTTGTGGTGCGCACCACTTAGACACCACGATTAAAAAATAATAATTCAATCTTTCATCTAAAAAGATTACCGGACAAGCTGCTGAACTCTTCTACAAAGTTAACTATTGTATTATTGTCCATGTCTCTTGCTAAGCTTGTCATCTCCAATAATTTCCATGGTTTACTGGGAGACTTGCAAATTTGTTCTTGTGTTCTATATATTTGCCGATAACCTTTTAATTGATTCTATAAATTGTCTGAAATGCAAATCTCAAGCAACAGCTGATGAGTATGAAGGCTTGGTTAGCTTCCAAGCTTAGGTGTGTTTGGCCTTGAATTTCTTTTCAGTTAGATCTGAAATTTTGACTATTCATAGCACTATGCGCCATTCAGTTTTCCTCGATTTTCTGAATAACATCCTTGCTGTGTACTGCATATTGTTTGACCTTTCTGTTACTCCCTCAATCCAATTCATGTAAAGGTGTTTGACTGAGCATAGAGTTTAAGAAATAATGGAAGACTTTTGAAACTTGTGGTCTAAAATAAGCTATAGATATTTGTGTGGCTAGAAATTATCCCATTAAGGTTAAAATATAAAGTTAAATTATTACTAAATATAGGAAGATGTCATTCTTAGTGTGACTGACTAAAAAGGAAAGTAATTGGGATAGAGGGAGTACATGATTGTGGATCAATCTCTATGCCAGACATCTGCATTCACAAGTGCAGAATTCTTGACAGCTAGTTAAGAACATAAGATAAAATGATATGCAGCAGCTCCTAGTGTATTATCTTTTTGTTAGGCAGGATATTTGGTTGAATGACATAGCTTGAAATGTTTATATGGGTGTCCCGAGTTTGTATTAAAATTTTTTATCTAGTTTATGCTCCAATAACTAGATATGACTAGAATTGTGTTTTATTTCCCATTCAGGTCTGATCATTCAGGGCAATCTTCTCATGGCAATTGATTTCGTATCTCGCAATCATGATTGTTTCTTTGACATTGCTCTGCTTTCGACTGTAAGTTGTTTTAAAATAGATAAATCTTGATTTGTTTAAATGGAGATTCTCTGTTCTTGGCCAAATTGTGCAGACTCGGTTCTGTCATTAAGATGTGTTAAACTATAGCCATTTACGTTCTTTGTTGCAGGTAGCAACAGCTAGTCAATTCTTTATTTCGTACACAATCCGCTCATTTGGTGCTCTAACCTTTGCAACCATAATGACCACAAGACAGGTAATACGAAATAGTTCAAGGGTTTGAGTAAGTGTGATACTCTCCACTTAGGGCGTGTTTGGTATGAAGGAAAATGACTTCTAGGTCATTTTATGATGTTTGGTACGACAGAAATCATTTTGGATGTCTTACATTTTCTATCAGAAGGAGGAAAAGGACTGCGCTTACTTATGGGTGGAAGTCTTTTTCTTTTAGATGAAGTAAGGTATTTCATTAAATGAAAGGCATCAAGAAGATGCAATAGTACAAAAGTATAGAGTAAGCAAAAAGATGCAACAGTTAGCTCCTTAACCGTATATCGAGCTATAATTAGGGAGCTAACAAAGTCCAAGTCAGTGCTAATTACAGGGATGAACTCTGTCCAACTAAAAAGATTAAGTATAAAAACATCTAGCTTTCAGTCCACAATACCCCAAGAAAATTGTTGAAGGGATCATTAACCAAGTCTTCTGGATGGTTTTATTTACTCTCCATAGACTACAACTAGCATAGGCCTCTTTAACAGTATGTGGCATGACCCAACGAAGTCCAAAATAGAGTAAAACATGTTCCACAGATCAGCAGCCATTGCACAATGTAAGAAAAGATGACAGTGTGTGTCACGGCTATTATGGCACATATAACATCTGCTAGCTAGTTGAAAGCCCCTTCTGTTGAGGTTATCTTGTGTAAAACAAGCTTTCTTTTAAGGTAATACAGCTGAAGCAGGTAACTTTGGGTGGTAATTTTGTCCTCAACATTAATTTCCAAGGCCAAAGTCAATTATCCCATTCTGAGAGTGTAGATTCTTGTAGCATTCTTTCACAAAGAAAGTCTTGTTATGTTCCAGATCAAGGAGTCAGCTGTTTCTTCAAGACTTCAATTATAGTTTAAGTCTCCAGTTTGGATAGCAGGTTAAACAGCCTATCCACCTCCCAATCCTGTACAAATATCTTGAGATGGATGCCCCAGCTATTGCTAGTTTTGTTCTGTGTGGAAGTCATTTTCCTTACAACTATTAGCTGATGTTATTATTAATTTTTAATATATAATTTTTTCTGGAAAATATTTTTCACTCACCATAAAACATTTTCTAGGAAAACATTTGCCTTGGAAAATGACTTCCGTCTTACCAAACACATCCTTAGTGGCCTTGTGCCTAACCAATATTGATGCTCAATTAAATTTATGTAGTTGGTGAGCATTTTGCTGTCATGCTTGTGGTTTGGTCATCCCCTCAGCTGGGAGCAATGCATTGGAGCTGTAAGCATTCGCTTTATTTTTCTCTTGGCTTTGGAAGCAAGAACTTTCAATTTCTGTTTTATTTGGATACAAAGTTGTTTTACGGTTTATTTAATTTTTTCAGGTTATTGTCTTTGGGGCCCTTTATGCAAGAAGCTTCTTAAATACTAAAAAGAAGCCATTAACTCTGGAGAATACAGAAAATACAACTTCAATTTCACCAAAGGGAAATCCATAGCAAGACCTTGAAGGATCCCGACGTTTGCAGTAACTGATTTGCTAGCCTTCTGTGCAACTTAAACCGCTCCGAGATAAAACTAAGGTGGAATAGATAGGACTTTTATTGTAGGGAACAGTAGCTTGCTGGTTGGTCTTTAACAACTTGCATCTAAATGATTTCATATAGATTTGAAAGACATTTAAACTACACCTGCCGCAGAGAGACTCACTATTGTTGGAATAGACACACTCATAAGCAATAGAAGTTTTCTGAGTTTTGTCTTAAAAATTTCTATGTGATCTTCCCTGTTTTCGGTGCATTAGAAAGACTTAGTTTTGCGGAATTGGTATCTCTCTCGAGGAAGGAAACCATTTATCTGCTCAAAAGAAGTATGATTTATGGGCGCTCTAGGCTTCTTCCGCGATAACCCAACATCAACTTGTGGGATGATATCTTATGTTAGCAACATGCAACTTTTATCTTAGCAGAACCAAAACATATGTATTGCATTAATTTACAGGGGAAAAATGACTGTAGCATGGGCAAATGACAGCTTTTACATGATATAACTCTTTGAGTGCTGAATTTCTGCAATTGGCAGAGACGCTGTGGGCTTGTGGAAGAAAAGTTTCTGCTTCTTTGAAAATTGAGTATAAAGGTTCTAATTTACTCCCAAAAGTATTCGAATTGTCTTTCATTGTATCAGCTAAGTGGATCAATTTTCTTACAGTGAGGCTTGATCTTTGATAAATCTGGCAGCATCATTATAATTCCAATACAACGTCCCGTTGAATATCCACCACTTGGACGTGGATTTCTCCTGGAAGCACCATTGTATTGCATTTTCCACCTATTTGCAGACAAGCCCGGGGCGTTGAGCCGAGCGAGATGAGCTTGAGCCTGAGCCTTAGTTGAGTTTAACCGAGTTTTTTATAGTATCAACCGAGCCTGAGTTGAGTTTAACCGAATTTTTTTATGGTACTCAGTCAAGCCCGAGTTGAGTTGGTTTTTTAATATTAAGTTTTGGGAATTGTTACATCATTAGAAAATTAAATTTTATGATAAATTAATTTGAGAAATATAAGCATTCCTAGTTTAAATTGGTCATCGTATTAAATTATGATTGAACTGTATTTACTATTAATTTAAATTAGAACTCAAATTAAATGACGTTAACTAATATTAAACATAGAATAAAATTTTCGGACAAAAAAATAAAAAAATGAAGCAATATTTTTTTTTTAAAAATGCGCAATGATAAATTTCTTTGATTGTTGACTTTTTAAATTTAAAATATTAATTACATTTTATAACATGCATAAAGTATCTTAAGTAATAATGTCTATAAAAAAATTTAATTACATCGTATTAATTAAAGAAGTATAAAATTATAAATAATTATTATTGAATTAATATTTTACTAACATAAATAAAATTAGTGATGAATTTTAATTTTAAAATAATTATTATATGATCAAGCAAGCCTATTAAACTGAACCGAATTGGCTCAATCAAGAAAGTCGAGCTGATCTCGAGCCGACCCAGCTCTATGCGCAGACCAATTTACAGGCAATAATAGGAGTCATCCGACACCACGTTGCCAGTATACATATATATGTGGAAAAAGAGAGAGATGTGGCAACTGGTTATTAAGTTAATCCAATTTGCTTTATTAGATTTGTTTTTATTAGAAAAGGATAAAAAAAGATTCCTCTATTTTAGTATATTAGTTAACTTTGTCTCTGGTTATATTATGGGTTAAATATACTCCGCCATTAATAAAGTAAATAAAATTGCTCCTCAATTGAATGTAAACTCCCAAATTGACTTAAAATATCCAATTTTAATTAAATTACTCATTTTTTCTTTAAATTCAAACCCAACTCGCTAAACTAAATAAACTTATTAGGATTTAATTATTCAAAACAAAACAAGTTCTCAAATTATTCAAGAAAAAACCTTAAAAATAAAAAGATTTCGATCATACAGTTATTTATCCTCCAAAAATATTGGAATAAACAAAATAGAAATCAAATATTTACCAAAATCTCTTCATATTAATATTATTATTATTATTATTATTATTATTATTATTATTATTATTATTATTATTATTATTATTATTATTATTATATCTATATGTATTCATCTCGAAATTTTACTTTATAAAACTACACAAAATATATTGTTATTATTATCATATTGATATGTATTAACATAAGTTTTGTACATCATGGTCCGCCTCTTATTAATTTATGAGTTCTACCGCTGCAAAACCTCACGGCAGCACATCAGAAGTGATTCCAAGTCATTTTACCACCCCTCCCCGGAGAAGTAGAAAATATGAGTGAATTTTACGCGGTGCGAATTCAAATTAATAAGAATTTAATATGAGTATCGAATATCAAATGGGTCATTCAAGAATTTTATGACTGAATCGTCCTAAACTTGGAGATCAACAAATTACAGAGCCAATACCATGAGTTTGTACATAAAAAGGTAATGTATTCTTTGTATGCATTATAATCGTTTGGTAGGCTGCATTAATTAGAATAGTTTTTGGATTAAAATTTAATCCAGTTAATACATTGTCTAATTACTCGATTCAATTTAATATATGAATTACTTATATATCATAGGGCGTATTATTTTATACCAAGAAAATAAAGATATAACTAATCCTTAGATAAGACTTCTAAATGACTAGATTACCCCACAATTCCTTTTCCTAAATTTCTTTATACAAAAATTCAAGAGTATAACTATAAAGAAGATTTTTTTTTGAAGTCTTAAACCAAACATAATACATGATATATCTAGTTTTTAACACAATTGATCAAAACTTGATAAAAAAAAATAATCTCAATATACAATTATCGTATTAATAATCCGTATATTATTAATCTTTATATTACTAATTCCTGCATTATTTATTTTCGTATCAAACGACCCCTCAATATCAAATACCAATGATTAAGCAAGTGAATTAGTGAAATAAAGAGAGTGGGATGGATTTGTCATCTAGTGGCTGTAGTTTAGTGGTAAGAATTCCACGTTGTGGCCGTGGAGACCTGGGCTCGAATCCCAGCAGCCACAAAATACTTATTGGTTTTTGGGTTTCATGCTATATTATTATTAGGGGGAACCACCAATTTGGACCTCCTAATGAAAATAGACCCAATTTAAGTATAACTTTGGGGAAAGTGCATAAATATTGTTTCTTTTGTGGTTGTCATTTGATTAATGTTCTTCTTTTTTTTTTTAAAAAAAAATAAGTTATCTGTTTTTGGAAATGATATAGGCAAGCGAAGCTAAAAATTCTCATATGAATTTGTATGTAAAAGTTGTCTTAAATATCAGATATGTGGTCTGAATTTATTTTGCCAAAATTCTTTTTTAATTTTTTGAATTTTAATAAATTAATACTCAAATCTATTCTATTTAAGTTTAAATTAGAAACATAAATTCTACGTATCATAAAGAACGATCTTCAATAATTATTTTATCAAAAACAATAATAAATCTAACAAACTTATTTAACACTTTTTTAATTTTTTGAAGTATGTATGAGTTTCAATTATACATGACACATACACATGTTAAAAATTGCCTAATGTTTTAGGCATGCGCGTCTGGAATTTTTTGTCAAGAAAATAATAATTTTATTTTTTAAATTTCAACACCCAAATCTACTCTAGATAAGCTCAATTTTGAAATATAAGTTTCATGTATTATAAAGAACAAACCTCAATCATCAATTTGGCAAAACAACAATAAATAATAAACTCATTTAACACTATTCTAATTTTTTGAAGTATTATATGAATTTCAGTCATACAAGACTAAGATACATGTTAAAATTGACCACAGTTTCAGGCGTGTGCTTCTAAAATTGTTTGGCAAGAAAATAGTAATTTTTTTGAAAAAATTTAACACCCAAATCTACTTCAAATAAGCTCAAATTTGACATGTAAAGTTCCATGTATCATAAAGAACAAACTTCAATTATTAATTTGTCAAGTAACAACAAATCTAATAAATATATTTAACACTCTTTTAGTTTTTTTTTTATTTATGATTGCGCTTAGTCATACATAATTAAAACACATATTAAAATTAATTAAAATTCATACGTGTATATCTAAATGCGAAAGCAGAAATAGAAGAAGCTAAAAAGAAGTATGTTTGCCTGAAAATTTTCTGATTCTAAATATTCATGAAAAAAAAAGTTATGACAAATACTACTTGCATGAAATAATAAAAATAGAATACTCCATAAAATTCTACATAAATTTTACATTGTTGTTTACTAGGTGTTGTATTAAAACCCACACAAAAAAGCAACATTTACATGTCGACGTAACATATATTTTACATATCTTTCCCAGGAAACACTATAAATAAAAAGGATCATCAGCAGGTCTTGTAGGCTGTGTACACTTAAAATTTGAGATCGAATGGAGAAGGTCAATTAAATTTTAAAAAATTCGTGGGCTAACACACATCGAAAATCTCAAAAATCGTAAATTCTTATTTATGCGAAAAATGATGATGCCGAACAAATAAAGTGATAGGGCGCTCGTCACCAGGCCATGTAGACTTAGCATAGCCAAAATTTGACTCCGAACGGAGACGGTCAATCAAATCGAGAGAAATCCGTGGGCTAACATACACCGAAAATCGCGAAAATCGTAAATTCTCATTTATGCGAAAAATGGTGATGCCGATCAAATAAAGTGATAGGGAGCTCGTCACCAGGCTTTGTAGGCTACGCATAGCCAAAATTTGGGGTCGAACAGAGACGGTCAATCAAATCTTGAGAAATCTGTGGGCTAACATACACCGAAATTCGCAAAAATCGTAAATTCTCATTTATGCGAAAAATGATGATGCCGATCAAATAATGTGATAGGGCGCTCGTCACCAGGCCTTGTAGGCTGCGCACAGCCAAAATTTGAGGCCGAACGGAGACGGTCAATCAAATCTCGAAAAATCTGTGGCCTAACACACACTGAAAATCGCGAAAATCGTAAATTCTTATTTATGCGAAAATGGTGATACTGATCAAATAAAGTAAAAGGGCGCTCGTCACAAGGCCTTGTAGGCTTTGCACATCCAAAATTTGGGGTCGAACAAACACGGTCAATCAAATCTCGAGAAATCCGTGGGCTAACATACACCGGAAATCGCAAAAATCATAAATTCTCATTTATGCGAAAAATAGTGATGCAGACTAAATAAAGTGATATGGAGCTCGTCACCAGGCCTTGTAGGCTGCGTACAGCCAAAATTTGGGGCTGAACGGAGACGACCGATCTAATTTTGAGAAATCAGTGGGCTAACATACACCGAAAATCACGAAGATCGTAAATTCTCATTTATGCGAAAAATGGTGATGCCGACCAAATAATGTGATAGGGCGCTCGTCACCTGGCCTTGTAGGCTGTGTACAACCAAAATTTGGGGCCGAACAAAGACGGTCAATCAAATCTCGAGAAATTCGTGGGCTAACATACACCAAAAATTGTGAAAATATTAAATTCTCATTTATGCGAAAAATGGTGATGTCGATCAAATAATGTGATAGTGCGCTCGTTACCAGGCCCTATAGGAAGCGCACAGCCAAATTTTGAGGCCGAACGAAGACAGTTAATCAAATCTCGACAAATTCGTGAGATAACACACCGAAAATTGCGAAAATCGTAAATTCTCATTTATGTAAAAAAAGGTGATGCCGATCAAATAATGTGATAGGGCGCTCGTCACCAGGCTCTGTAGGCTGCGAACAATAAAAGTTTGAGGCCCAACAGAGACGGACAATCAAATCTCGAGAAATCGTGAGCTAACACACCTAAAATAGCAAAAATCGCAAATTCTTATTTATGCGTAAAATGGTGATGCCGATCAAATAAAGTGATAGAGCGCTCATCACCAGCCCTTGTAGGCTGCGTACAACTAAAATTTGGGGCCGAACGGAGACGACCGATCAAATTTCGAGAAATCAGTGGGCTAACATACACTGAAAATCGTGAAAATCATAAATTCTCATTTATGCGGAAAAATGGCGATGCCGATCAAATAATGTGGTAGGGCGCTCGTCACCTGGCCTTGTACGCTGCGTACAACCAAATTTTGAGTCCGAACGGAGACGGTCATCAAATCTCGAGAAATTTGGGATAACATACACCGAAAATTGCGAAAATCGTAAATTTTCATTTATGCGAAAAATGGTGATGTATGCCGAAAGATAAAAGGATGCTGCATGTATAAGTCCAAAAGAGCTATGATGACCTCAAAATGGAATTGGAAGAGCAAGACGATCAAATAAAGTGATAAGGAACTCGTCACTAGGCCTTATAGGTTGCGCATAGCCAAAATTTGGGGCCGAACGGAGATGGTCAATTAAATCTCGAGAAATCCGTGAGCTAACATACACCGAAAATCGCGAAAATCATAAATTCTCATTTATAAGAAAAATGGTGATGCCGATCAAATAATGTGACAGAGCGCTCGTCACCAGGCCTTGTAGGTTGCGCACAACTAAAATTTGAGGCCGAAAGGAGATGGTCAATCAAATCTCGAGAAATCTATGGGCTAACACACACCGAAAATCGCGAAAACCATAAATTCTCATTTATGCGAAAAATGGTGATGCCGATCAATTAAAGTGATATGGCGCTCGTCACCAAGCCTTGCAGGCTACGCACAGTCAAAATTTGAGGCCGAACGGAGACGATCGATCAAATTTCGAGAAATCCGTGGGCTGACACACACCGAAAATAGCAAAAATCGTAAATCCTTATTTATGCGAAAAATGGTGATGCCGATCATATAAAGTGATAGGGCGCTCGTCACCAGGCTCTGTAGGGTACGCACAACCAAAATTTGAGGCCTATCGGAGACGGTCAATCAAATCTCGAGAAATTCGTGGGCTAACACGCACCGAAAACTGCAAAAATCATAAATTCTCATTTATATAAAAAATGGTGATATCGATCAAATAAAGTGATAGGGCGCTCGTCACCAGGACCTGTAGGCTGCGCACAGCTAAAATTTGAGGCCGAACGGAGACGGTCAATTAAATCTCGAGAAATTTGTGGGCTAACACACACCGAAAATCGCAAAAATTATAAATTCCCATTTATTCAAAAAATGGTGATGCCGATCAAATAAAGTGATAGGGAGCTCATCACCAGGCCTTGTAGGCTGCGCACAGTCAAAATTTGGGGCCGAACGGAGACGATCAATCAAATCTCAAAAAATCTGTGAGCTAACACACACGAAAAAATTTAAAAGTTAGCAACATGGACGCACTATGCCAGTGTCGGCAAACTGGCCGACATCGAATGACATATGCTGAACTATGCCGATACCCAACGCTCCTCGATCAATGTCCAACGAGCGAAAATGAGAAAGGAAACACCTATGCTTATCTTTATGCCATAAAGACAATGCTAGAGATTGGTGGTGGTAGTGCTGGCCTACCATGATCACTTGCAATAGTTGTGTTGGTTGTGGTGGGTTGTTAGTACCAGTTATTAAATTATAATTATTAATAAAATTGGAGAAGAATGTTAAATGACTGTGATAGAGGCAGTTTGTCCGGATAGATCTCGAAAAAAAACACAAAAAGAAAAAAATCGATTAAAGGAATAATCCAACCCAAAGTTATGATCATTAAAATAATGTGCCACTAATGAACTCTTTTTTCGGTGATTATATTACAGTTTCAACAACATTACGTAAGATCTCATCAAAAGACTTGCATTTCGGTAGTTCTTATTTTGTGATTCATGGGATAACACACATCGAAAATTGTGAAAATCATAAATACTTATTCATACGAAAAATGGTGATGCCGATCAAATAAAGTGATAGGTCACTCGTCACCAGGCCCTGTAGGCTGCGCACAGTCAAAATTTGAGGTCAAACGGAGACGGTCAATCAAATCTCAAAAAATCTGTGGTCTAACACACACTGAAAATCACAAAAATTATAAATTCTCATTTATGCGAAAAATGGTGATGCCGATCAAATAATGTGATGGTGCGCTAGTCACCAGGCCCTTTAGGCTGTGCACAACCAAAATTTGAGGCCGAACGGAGACGGTCAATCAAATCTCGAGAAATCTGTGGGCTAACACACACTGAAAATCGCGAAAATCGTAATTTCTTATTTATTCGAAAAATGCTAATGCTAATCAAATAAAGTAATAGGGCGCCCGTCACCAGGCCTTGTAGGCTGCGCATTGCCAAAATTTGGGGTCGAAAGGAGACGGTCAGTCAAATCTCGAGAAATTCCTAGGATAACACACACCGAAAATCACCAAAATCGTAAATTCTCATTTATACGAAAAACAGTGATGCCGATCAAACAAAGTGATAGGGAGCTCGTCACCAGACCTTGTAGGCTGCGCACAACCAAAATTTGAGGCCGAATGGAGACGGCCAATCATATCTCGAGAAATCTGTGGGCTAACACATACCAAAAATTGCTAAATTGTAAATTCTCATTTATGCGAAAAATGATTATGCCGAGCAAATAAATTGATAAGACGCTCGTCATCGGGACTTATAGGCTGCACACATCCAAAATTTGGGGCAAACAGAGACCACCAATTAAATTTCGAGAAATCCGTGGGCGTTACACCGAAAATCTATAAAATCGTAAATTCTCATTTATATGAAAATGTTGATGCCGATCAAATAAAGTGATAGGGCGCTCGTCACCAAGCCTTGTAGGCTGCACACAGCCAAAATTTGAGGCTAAACGGAGACGGTCAATCAAATCTCGAGTAATCCGTGTCTAACACACACTGAAAATCGCAAGAATCGTAATTCTTATTTATGCAAAAAATGGTGATGCCGATCAAATAAAGTTATAGGGCTCTCATCACTAGGCCTTGTAGGCTGCGCACAACTAAAATTTGGGGTTGAACGGAGATGGCCGACCTAATTTTAAAAAATTTGTGGGCTAACATACACCGAAAATTGCGAAAATCATAAATTCCCATTTATGCGAAAAATGATGATGTCGATCAAATAAAGTGATAGGCTCTCGTCACCAGTCATTGTAGGCTGCGCACAGCCAAAATTAGGGGCCGAACGGAGACGCTTAATTAAATCTCGAGAAATCCGTGGGCTAACACACATCGAAAAATGTGAAAATTGTAAATTTCTCATTTATGCGAAAAATGGTGGTGCCGATCAAATAATGTGATAGGGCGCTCGTAACCTGGCCTTGTAGGCTGCACGCAGCCTAAATTTGGGGCCAAATAGAGACGACCGATCAAATTTCGAGAAATCTGTGGGCTACCACACATCGAAAATCAAGAAAATCGTAAATTCTCATTTATACGAAAAATAGTGATACTGATCATATTGTAAGCTGCGCACAGCCAAAATTTGGAGCCGAACGGAGACGGTCAATCAAATATCGAGAAATTCGTAGGCTAACATACGTCGAAAATTGCGAAAATCGTAAATTCTCATTTATGCGAAAAATGGTGATGCTGATCAAATAAAGTGATAGGGCGCTCGTCACCAGCCTTGTAGGCTATGCACAGTCAAAATTCGGGTCGAACGGAGATGATCAATCAAATCTCGAGAAATTCGTAGGTTTACACACACCGAAAATTGTGAAAATCGTAAATTCTTATTTATACGAAAAATAATCATGCCGGTCAAATAAAGTGATAGGCTCTCGTCACAAGGCGTTGTAGGCTGCGCACAGTCAAAATTAGGGCTGAAGAGAGACGGTTAATCAAATCTCAAAAAATTCGTGGCCTAACACATCGAAAATCGCGAAAATTGTAAATTTTTATTTATGCGAAAAATGGTGATGCCGATCAAATAATGTGATAGGGCGCTATTCAGCAGGCTTTGTAGACTGCGCACAACTAAAATTTGGGGCCTAACGGAGACGGTCAATCAAATCTCGAGAAATTCATGGGCTAACATACACCAAAAATCGCGAAAATTGTAAATTCTCATTTATGGGAAAAATGGTGATGCCGATCAACTAAAGTGATAGGGCGCTCATCACCAGGTCTTGTAGGCTGCGCACAGTTAAAATTTTGGACCGAACAAAGACGGTCAATCAAATCTCGAGAAATTCGTGGCCTAACACACACCGAAAATCGCGAAAATCGTAAATTCTCATTTATGCGAAAAATGGTGATGCCGATCAAATAATGTGATAGGGCGCTCGACACCAGACCTTGTAGGCTGCGCACAACCAAAATTTGAGGCCGAATAGAGACGGTCAATCAAATATCGAGAAATTCGTGGGCTAACCCACACCGAAAATTGCAAAAATCGTTAAATCTCATTTATGCGAAAAATGGTGATGCCGGTCAAATAAAGTGATAGGACGCTCGTCACCAGGCCTTGTAGGTTGTGCACAGCCAAAATTTGGGGCCGAACGGAGACGACCAATCAAATTTTGAGAAATCAGTGTGCTAACACACACCGAAAATTGCGAAAATCATAAATTCTCATTTATGCGAAAAATTGTGATTCCGATCAAATAAAGTGGTGGGGCGCTAGTCACCAGGCCTTGTAGGCTTTGCACAACCAGCATTTGGGGTCGAACGGGGATAGTCAATCAAATCTTGAGAAATTCATGGGTTAACACACTGAAATCGCGAAAATTTTAAATTCTCATTTACGTAAAAAATGGTAATGTCGATCAAATAATGTGATAGAACTCTCCTTGCCCGGCCCTGTAGGCTGCTTACAGCCAAAATTTGAGGCTGAACGGAGACGGTCAATCAAATCTCGATAAATTTGTGGGCTAACACATACCGAAATTTGCAAAAATCAAGAATTCTCATTTATGCGAAAAATGGTGATGTCGATCAAATAAAGTGATAGGATGCTCGTCAGCCGGTCCTGTAGGCTATTTACAGCCAGAATTTGAGGTCGAACGGAGACGGTCAATCAAATCTCGATAAATCCGTGGGCTAACACATACCGAGATTCGCGAAAATTGAAAATTCTCATTTATGAGAAAAATGGAGATGTCGATCAAATAAGGTGATAAGACGCTCGTCCCAGGCCTTGTAGGCTGCGCACAATCAAAATTTAGGGCCGAAAGAAGACGGTCAATTAAATCTTGAGAAATTCGTGGGCTAACATATACCGAAAGGTTTAAAAGTTAGCAACATGGGCACACTATGCCAGTGTCAGCAGACCGACCGACATCGGATGGCACATGCTAACCTATGCCGAGACCCAACGCTACTCGATCAATACCCAGCGAGCGAAAATGTAAAAGAAAACGTCTATGCTTATCCTTATGCCATAAGACAATGCTAGAGATTGGTGGTGGTAGTGCTGGCCTACTATGGGCGCTTGCAATGGTAGTATTGGTTGTGGTGGTTTGTTAATACCAGTTATTAAGTTAAAATTATTAATAAAATTGGGAAGAATGTTAAATGACTGTGATAGAGACATTTTAAAGGAAATTGGCTTCACCAAACCGCCTAGCGACAGTTTTGTCCTGATAGATCTCGAAAAAATACATAAAATAAAAGAATCCGGTAAAACGGATAATCCAACCCAAAATTATGATCATTAAGATAATGTGTCACTAATGAACTCTTTCTCTAGCGATTATATTACAGTTTTAACAACATTATGTAAGATCTCGTCAAAAAACTTGCATCTCGGTTGTTCTTATTTTGTGATTCATGGGCTAACACACCAAAAATCGTAAAAATCGTAAATTTTCATTTATGTGAAAAATGGTGATCCTGATCAAATAAAGTGATACGACGCTCTTCACCAGGCCTTGTACGCTGCGCACAGCTAAAATTTTGGGCCGAACGGAGACGGTCAATCAAATCTTGAGAAATCCGTGGACTAACACACACCGAAAATTGCGAAAATAAAAAATTCTCATTTATGCGGAAAATGGTGATGCCGATCAGATAAAGTGATAGGGCGCTCGTCATCAGCCTTTGTAGGTTGTGCACAGCCAAAATTTGGGCAGAACAGAGACGGTCAATTAAATCTCGAGAAATTCGTGGGCTAACACCACCGAAAAGTTTAAAAGTTAGCAACATGGGCGCACTATGCCAGTGACGGCAGATCGGCCGACATCGGATGGCACATGCTGACCTATGCTGAGACCCAACGCCCCTCGATCAATACCCAGCAAGCGAAAATGTGAAAGAAAACACCTATGCTTATCCTTATGTCATAAAGACAATGCTAGAGATTGGTGGCGATAGTGCTAGTCTATCATGGTCGCTTGCAGTGGTGGTCTTTGTTGTGGTGGATTGTTAGTACCAGTTATTAAATTAAAATTGGGGAAGAATGTTAAATGACTGTTATAGAGGCATTTTTAAGGAAATTGACTTCACCAAACCGCCTAGCAGTAGTTTGTCCTGATAGATCTCAAAAAAATGCACAAAATAAAAAAAATATCGGGTAAAACGGATAATCCATCCTAAAGTTATGATCATTAAAATATTGTGCCACTAATGACTCTTTTCCGGCCATTATATTATTGTTTTAACAACATTATGTAAGAACTCATCAAAACACTTGCATCTCTGCAGTTCTTATTTTGTGATTCATGGGTAAACACACACCGAAAATCTCATTTATATTAAAAAAAAATGGTGATGCCGATCAAATAAAGTAATAGTACGCTCGTCACCAAGCCTTCTAGGTAGCGCACAGCCAAAATTAGAGGCCGAACGGAGACGGTCTATCAAATTTTGAGAAATCTGTGGGCTAACATACACCGAAAATTGCCAAAATCATAAATTCTCATTTATGCGAAAAATGGTGATGCCGATCAAATAAAGTGATAGGACGCTCGTCACCAGGCCCTGTAGGCTGCGCACAACTAAAATTTGAGGCCGAACGGAGACGGTTAATCAAATCTCAAAAAATTTGTGGGCTAACACACACCGAAAATTGCGAAAATCGTAAATTCACATTTATGCAAAAAATGGTGATGCCGAGCAAATAAAGTGATAGGGCTCTATTCACCAAGCCTTGTAGGCTACGCACAACCAAAATTTGAGGTCGAACGGAGACAGCCAATCAAATAATGTGATAGGGCACTCGTCACCGAGCCATGTAGGCTGCGCACAACCAAAATTTGGGCCCTAACAAAGAAGGTAAATCAAATCTTGAGAAATCCACGGGCTAACACATATAAAATCGCGATAATCGTGAAAATCTCATTTATGCGAAAAATGGTGATGCCGATCAAATAAAGTGATAGGGCGCTTATCACTAGGCCTTGTAGGCTGGCACAACCAAAATTTAGGGCCAAAAGGAGACGGTCAATCAAATCTCGAGAAATCCGTGGGCTAACATACACTGAAAATCACAAAAATTGTAAATTCTCATTTATGCAAAAAGTGGTGATGTCGGTCAAATAAAGTGATAGGACGCTCGCCACCAGGCCTTGTAGGATGCGCACAGCCAAAATTTGGGGCTGAACGGAGACGACCGATCAAATTTTGAGAAATCCGTGGGCTAACACACACCGAAAATTGCAAAAATTGTAAATTATTATTTATGCGAAAAATGGTGATGACGATCAAATAAAGTGATAGGGCACTCGTCACCAAGTATTGTAGGCTACGCACAACAAACATTTGGGGCCTAACGGAGACGACCGGTCAAATCTCGAGAAATCCATGGGCTAACATACACCGAAAATTGCGAAAATCAAAAATTCTCATTTATGCGAAAATAGTAATGTCGGTCAAACAATGTAATAGGGCGCTCGTCAACAGGCCCTGTAGGCTGCGCATAGCCAAAATTTGAGGCCGAACGGAGACGTTCAATCAAATCTCGAGAAATCCATGAGCTAACACACACCGAAAATTGCGAAAATCGTAAATTCTCATTTATGCGTAAAATGGTGATGTCGATCAAATAAGTAATAGGGCGCTTGTCACCAGGTCTTGTAGGCTGCCCACAGCCAAAATTTGGGGTCGAACGCAGACGACCAATCAAATTTCGATAAATGCGTGAGCTAAAATACACAGAAAATTGCGAAAATCGTAAATTCTGATTTATGTAAAAATGGTGATGACGATCAAATAAAGTGATAGGACTCTCGTCACCAGGCCTTGTACGCTACGCATAACCAAAATTTGGGCAGAACGGGGACAGTCAACCAAATTTCGAGAAATCTTTGGGCTATTATACATCGAAAATTGCGAAAATCGTAAATTATCATTTATGCGAAAAATGGTGATGCCGATCAAATAAAGTGATAAGGCACTCGTGACCAGGCCTTGTAGGCTCCGCACAGCCAAAATTTGAGGCCGAACGGGGATGACCAATCAAATCTCAAGAAATCCGTGGGCTAACATACACCGAAAATTATGAAAATCGTAAATTCTCATTTATGCGAAAATGGTAATGTCGATTAAATAAAGTGATAGGGCTCTCATCATCAGGTCTTGTAGGCTGCGTACAGCCAAAATTTGGGGCGACCAGAGACGGACGATCAAATTTCAAAAAATTCGTGGACTAACACACATCGAAAATTGCGAAAATCGTAAGTTCTCATTTATGCGAAAAATGGTGATGCCGATCAAATAATGTGATAGGGCGCTCGTCACCAGGCTTTTTAGGGTGCGCACATCCAATATTTGGAGCTGAACGGAGACAGCTGATCTAAATTCGAGAAATCCATGGGCTAATACTCACTGAAAATCGCAAAAATCATAAATTTTTATTTATATGAAACATGGTGATGCCGATCAAATAAAGTGATAGGGCGCCCTTCACCAGGACTTTTAGGCTGCGCACAACCAAAATTTGGGGCCAAACGGAGACGGTCAATCAGATCTCGAGAAATCTGTGGGCTAACAAACACCGAAAATCGCGAAAATCATAAATTTTTATTTATGCAAAATATGGTGATGCCGATAAAATAATATGATATGGCGCACATCACCAGGCCTTGTAGGCTGTGCACAGCCAAAATTTGTGGCTGAACCGAGACGACTGATCAAATTGCGAGAAATTCATGGTCTAACACACACCCAAAATTGCAAAAATTGTATATTCTCATTTATACGAAAAATGGTGATGCTGATCAAATAAAGTGATAGGACGCTCAGCACCAGGCCTTGTAGGCTACGCACAACCAAAATTTAAGGCCGAACGGAGACGGTCAATCAAATCTCGAGAAATCTATGGGTTAACATACTCCGAAAATCGCAAAAATTGTAAGTTCTCATTTATGCGAAAAATGATGATGTCGATCAAATAAAGTGATACGGAGCTCGTCACTAGGCCTTATAGGTTGCGCATAGCCAAAATTTGAGGGTGAACGGAGACGGCCGATTAAATTTTGAGAAATCTGTGGACTAACAAATATCGAAAATTGCGAAAATCAAAAATTCTCATTTTTGCGAAAATAGTGATGCCGATCAAATAAAGTGATAGGGCGCTCGTCACCAGGCCTTGTAGGCTTCGCACAGCCAAAATTTAAGGTCGAACGGAGACGGTCAATCAAATCTCGAGAAAGATCTGATGAAAATTGATTCATTGAAGGCCTTTCTAAGATCTGATGGAAATTGATTCATTGAAGGCATTTCTACACAATCAGCTCAAAATTAAAGACCTGTGGAAACTTCACTATTTTCTGGGCTTGGAAATCACTTACAAGGACAATGGTGTTTTGATATCACAAAAGAATTTTGCCACTGATCTAACTAAAGACTTTGATTGCTCAAGCTACAACACCACAACTCAGCCCTTGATCCCACTATGAAATTGAGGTCCACTCAGAGACCATTGCTTGATGATCCAACTTATTACAGGAAACTTATAGGGAAGTTGAATTTTCTTACTAACACTAGGGTGGACATCACATACAGGGAAAACCCAAGAGTGGGAGCCTTGAGAACATACTGCTTGAATGACTCCCCAGCCTCGAACAATTTCTCTCCCAATAATTGTATGAAGTGAAAGATCTTGTCTCTTTGTTCCGCCTTCTTTCTTGGGAGAAACCACTCTTCAACAACATATTCACCAACCCGATCCATGTGTGGACAAAATTTGGTGAAAGACGATGGAGCCATTCTCTGGATTTCCCAACAAAGTGAATGTTTGTGGGTCCGTGAAATCTCTCATATCCTCGATGACCAATGCTATGGAAACTACATATTCCTCATACAATAGAATATTTAGGGATACCTTGTGTGTTTGAAGCGAAACCTGTATCTTACTATGGAAGGACACTAGGTTACCGAGTGTGTAAGTGTCTCCTTTAACATGGTGAATGCCATGAGGAGATTCAGTGTGATGTGCTTCCAATGAATTGTTGTCACTTATATTTGGGAGATAATTGATTTTACAATCATAGGGTTCCAAAAGAGTGAAAATAGTACAAATATGTCGTGGACAAAAGAAGGAAACTTCTCTTCTTTTTGGACACTTATCCTAATTTCTAAAAAAATAAGAGAGTAGAAATTGAGAAGAGTAAGGGAGTGAATCATGGCAACTCTAAAGTGAAATTGAGAAGAGTAAGGGAGTGAATCATGGAAACTCTAAAGTGGAAAAAGGAGAGATTGTGTGGAGTGAAATGAGAGAGTTGTGACAACCACCATTTAATATTTTTGTTTGTTCTTCTTCTATTTGAAAGGATCCTTGTGTAAGTACAAAGCCGGTGGAGGTAGGAACACAGGTTCTTAGCCTGGAAGCTAAACTTGATATTAAGAAGAATATGATATTCTCCTTGGTGTTTCAACATTTTGAGGGAAATTTCACCCCAAGGTAAAGAAGATCATTCTTGTGAAATTCAAAGTACAATATCTAAACTTAACACTTCAAATATTTCAAATGAACAAAGTGTGATATATGAGGTGAAATCAGATTAGAGACACGTGGTAATGAGCTCGACATGGAGTCTTGATATAACAAGAATGTTGAACTTCGGGAGGTCCCTCTCGAGATAACGATGATAGAGGTGTCATAGTTTCGCACAAGATAAGGACCAAGAAATTATCACCCATAATGACGTGGCAAAAAAGATAAATAGGAGACAAGAGTGTCGGTTTGCTCAGGTGCATGGATGAGCTCGCACGGATCTGAGTCATGCAGAAATATTAGCTAGGGCCTACCAATGGATTAAACGCGTGGCGCAAGAACATGGTGTATAGTACTTTAGGGCTCTAGTGGCATTATCTCACTGGACAAGGCCTTAACCCTTTAGCCTATAAATAAGTTAACCCTCCTCACTTGTAACAGGAGTCTGACTCGAATTCTCTCAAGCAAATACATTAGCAATATACTGTTTTCTTGGGCTCCAAGCATTTTCTTGCATATTTTCTTGAATTCAATAGTTATCTAAGTAGTTGATCTCGGAGCGGGAGACTAGGATCTCGGGCTTACTCTAGGTCACTTTAGATACATCTAGATTTATTCTCTTTATTTTACTAAGCTTATTTACATAACACTCTATCTGTTTTCATCATCTACTAATAACTAAACCACTAGTAAATCAGACCTAAAATAGAATAAATCGTAATGCATTTTTTTGACCCCCATAAATTCAGTTATACCAATTTCAGGATAAACGGTTTGGCGCTCACTGTGGGGCCAGAGCAACTGTATGGGTTTAATTTTAGAGATTTAAAGAGATAGATGAAAGAGAGAAAAATAGATAAGAGAAATACGGTTCGAATGAAAGAGAGAGAAAAATAGAGAAGAGATATACGGCTACAACGAAAGAGAGGAAAAAAAGAGAGATTTAAGGAGAGGAGATAGTTATTGAATGTCATTTCTTTTAGGCTTAATTTGCTAAATAAAATATTTGGTTGAAAATATGCCAATTTTATATAGTGATACTATGTAATGTATATGTATTGGCATAATATATCAACAAAGGCTCCAATTTGGTATGTTATAGCCCAATAATCAGAAGTTGGCATCAAATAGCCAGTTTCCTTAAATATATTTTCTTACCTTAAATCTCTCCTCCATTTTGTTCTCTCTCATCCCATTTAAAGGCAACCTTTTTTAGAAGTTTTTAATACTGAATTTCTTCAAATTTAAAATAAAAGTCACATATTTCTTTTTGTATCTTATAAATAAAAATGATTGAAAAAAATATGAGATACATTATTAGTATGTATAGGTAAAATAATATGTATATATACTATCAATATGTACACTTAAAATAATATGCATACATATTATCAATAGATATACCGGCCTATTATATAGATAGAACAATATGAATACATACTGGACTACTTTATAACTGAAATAATGTGTATACATATTAGTGTATATCAGTATGTATAAAACTCATTTATTTGAAATACATTATGCCAATGCACATACAATATCTATTTTGAGTTGAAATTGTTATTCATAATCATATTCAATCAATGAAACAATATAAAAAGTATGAGACTTATTCTGATAGAATATTGATTTTAATTTTAGAGATTTAAAGAGATAGAATGATAGAGAGAGAAATAGAGGAGAGAAATATAGTTCGAATGAAAGAGAGAGAAGAATAGAGGAGAGATATATGGTTAGAGTGAAAGAAAGAAAAACAAAGAGATTTAAGGAGATGACTAATAAGTGTCATTTCTTTTAGGCATAATTTGCTATATAAAATATTTGGTTAAAAATACGCTAATTTATATAGTGATTGTATGTATATGTCAAACCCCCTTAGAAATATTATGCATCTTTTCACCCAAACTAAAAAGTTTGAAGGGGATATATATGTAAATGATAACAGTTGAGTTATACTTTCTTCATTTCTTTTTATTTGGCAGGATAAGATTTATATATTCTTTAAGAAAAAATTAATAGAGATTGCAATTTGACTAATATAACCCTATTAATTGACATATAATTTTTTAAAAAATATACAATAATCATTCTTTTCACATTTTAAAGTGATGTAAGGGTAGAGTTGAAAAAAATGGTCAATTATTTCTTGATTTCTATATTAACAACTACTCCCTCTGTTCCATTTTAATTGTTAGAATAAAATTTGCACACCCATTAAGAAAAAATTAATAGGGATCATAATTTGATTAATATAACACTATTAATTTTTTTGGAGACATAAAATAATAATTATTTTCACATTTTAGAATGACTTTAAATACTAATGATAGAACTGAAAAAATATGATCAATTATCTCTTGTATTTTAAAACTGACAAGTGTTTTGAAATAACTATTTTTAATATATCTAGTAATTAAAATAAAATAAAAAAAATATTTTAAAATAAATATCTTTAGTATAGATGTTAAGTAAAATGGAATTGAGGGAGTATGATTGGGAGTTTGGGACGAGGACCAAAAACATGCCAAACTTAGGAGACGACTCCCAACGTTCATTTTTTGCCCATCGAAAAGTACACCTTCTGTTTTAACTATTATAAGGAACAGTTGAAGCTTTTAATTATGTGTTTGGAATTGGTGAACCTCAATTTTCATTGGAATTCGTCAACTACTCAACTAAGAAGTACTACCATAATAATACAAACAAATGAAAAACATCCAAAATGTATAAGACAAGTGATATATAAGGACCATGTCCACATAGCTTTTCACTAAAACAAATGAATTTAGTTTAATTAGTCTGTACCATTCAGTATAACGTTACTCTGCACAAATGCATTACAAATTAACAAATCATTTTTAGTTTTTATTTTTGGTTTTTATCTACAGAAACAAAATGCACTTAATTTATCTGCCTTGTGATGAGGATGGCGATGTTGACACGGACGGCGAATATGACCCAGTCCATCCCATACTAGCATCCGAAACACTAGCACCGTGAAATAAATCCGACAAGTAATTTTGTAGATCGTCGGGGGCAAATCTGACAATTGACTCCGTTCCCCGATACATCTCGTAAAACACTTGATATATCGGAATAATCTTACTAGCCAATGATATTTTGACGTGGTCTCGAAGTTTCGGGTCAGGTATGACCCATGAACATTGTTTTCGGTACACCTCCTCGAAACTCGAATTGAATTTGTTGAAGCATTCCTTCACTTCTGTCGGTGAAATTTCACTCGTAAGATTCTCGGGTATTGATGTAACTACTTTGCTCCACCCTGTCCTCTCATGCTTTGACATATACTCTTTCACTTTCATTTCGTGCTTTGAAATCCAATCAGATCCGAGTAGGTGTTTCAGGTTCGATTCTCGAACCTTTGAAATTACGTAGTTTAAGTTGTTCGCTAGGAACAAATAGGACAAGGGCACGTCATTGTATAGTTGTGCTTTACCATCGAGTTTACATAGAAGGACGAGCACGAGCCATGCGAGCCATTGTATGGCGGGAGACGGAGAGTCCCCGTCACCCGATGTTGGACTCGAGTAGCAAGACTCAGGCACCATTTGTATTGATATTGGCGAGTAATCGATGATGATATCACATATCGCCCCGTTATACTCGCCGAGCAAGACAAGATAGTTCATGACGTATCGAGTTAACGGGTGAATTCCGCCACCGGGCACCACCTTCGACGAATCCTTCTGAACCGCCATTTCGAACTCCGACAACATGGCTCGGGCGGCATTGCCGAGCTTGGCCAGTAGTGTCGTCGCCTGAGATTTGACTACCGCCGCTGAATCGAAGCTGAATATGGATTCGAGCTCCACCCAGAGCTCATAAACGACGTCGTAGAGGTCCAGAACTCTGAAAATTTTCTCCGGCGAAAACTTCTTATATTTCGTCACCATTTCCGGGAACAAGAACAGAGTCAAAGCACCATCTTTAGCGATCTCCGAGAAGCATGATTCTCTGATGTTGTCGGAGGCAGAGAAGACATAATCACAGAGAATCCTCTCGCCACGAAACAGAGCATTGACAGCAATCTTCACAGCGCTCAACCAATTCTTGATTTTTGTCTCCAGTGATTCCCAATCCATCTTCTTAATCTTTGAAGAGCTCAATTTCTCAATTCCCAAGTAATACAAAGTCTCATCGATCACTGTTTTTCTATTAAGTTTGTAAATCTTCACGCACTCTCTTCCATAACCAGCTCCAATCATACAGTCAGCAATGGATTTCAAATCCTCCATAACAACTCCCCCAATCTTGGTTTGCATTTCATTATTATCTTCAGTGGATGATCTTGAGGATCTTGATGACAATGTTTCAGGATCAAGAAAGTAGCTGCTCCCAGATAAAATGGTGTGGAATTCTCTCTGGAGTCTCTTAATGGCGATTTGCATGAGATTATGAGCTCGAACAAGGAGCTTATTATAGCTGGAACTGTCTTTGATAACGAACTGCATCGCGTGTTGTAAATCGTTAACAGCTTTAAGAAGGTGCTTGGCCTCTAATGGATTATCGCGAAAGAGATTAGCTACTCTGTTATAAGAGGTAGAGATAGAAGCAGAGGATGCATCAAGATCCCATTTTTTGATAATTGATTGAGAATTTTCTATTGTTTCTTCCATTAGAGATTCACAAAAAGTGAGACTTGAGTTGGATGATGGAGAATTCTGTGAAGAAGATTTTGATGATGAGAAAAAGGGTGTCCTCATTTTCTTTTTCTTGTAGTTTTAAGAAGTTGATTCTTTAGAGGGAAAATATGGATATATATGTGTGTGTGGGTGCGGGGGAAGGGGTGGGGGAGTGGGGATGGGGGTTGTAACAACAAAGGTTGACTGAGTGAGATGAAAAAATAACGCGGTCTCAATTAATGTGATTAATGTGATTTTAAAATTTATAATCTAAAATGAATCTACCATTATAAAATCTATTAAAATAGATATTTTAAAATTAAATCATTAAATACTGTGATATATTTTCTTACTTATATTCTACTTATTATTTTATTAAATCTCAAAATATTATTCATTTTATTAATATTTATTCGTGAAAGAAATCCTACACTCATATAAATGATGTACTCTTTCTTGCGTTAGGAAGCTGAAAAGTGGATGATCATGAGAAGTATTATGTTATAGATTTTCAAAAAAGAAATATTATATTGCATTTATGTTTGGATGTTAATGTCAAATAAGAATTCAGAATTTAAAAATTATGGGAGCACCGCTAGAAGCAAATGTCTATTAGTCGACACGGTGTCGCGCGATATGATACGAATTTGTTAGAAAATATTGTTAAACAAGCATAAAATTGAAGGTATCTAAATATAAAATACATGAGAAAAAATAATATAGTTCACTTTGTAGTTTGATGGTCTTGAACTTCAGTCTACACTTAGAGGTTCCTAGTTCGAATTTGGATTGAGTATGCATTGTTTTTTGAATATTGACAAGAAGAAATGCAGCCACAAGGAATCAAACTTAGGACTCTTTGCTTGTCCATCCAAGCAAAGATGGGTATTGGACAATGCACCAAATCAATCTTTGTCTTTTAGGGTGCACCCTAACTCATATACGTGGGTCCACCTTTGGTTAGTATAGTGAAATGAAGAGTTGAGAAAAAGAATATTTTAAGTCTTCAATGTATTCACTATATAAAAAAGAGTAATTTTATATTGAAAGAAGATGTTCTTATTGGTGGAGTTTTGACTCTTTAACTAATCTGGAGTTGATTGAGTCACACAACGTTGTTGGGTTGTTGCATTCAGAAGGGGACAAGTCAAGAGTTATACTGTTGAACTGGTGAAAGCAGGATATTTGTATCTTAACCTAAATATTTATTTATTCATTTTTTGTTCATCTTTTTTTCACCCTTTTTTGAAAGGTTCTGTCAATCTTCAGATCAAAAGGAGTCAATGAATTTTTCTGACTCCGGGTATTTTGCGTACACTGTACCTGTAGCCTAAAAATCACAAAAAACTTGTTGTGTGCAAATACACACGCAAACTCATATAAAAAAATCTTTCCAAAGTCCCCGACAACAACGCCGAAAACTTGTTGTGTGCAAATACACACGCAAGTGTACGCGGTCGACAAGTAATATAAGAGGTTTGTCCTAGTATTGATCCCACGGGGACTCGTCAAAGATGTGTGCTAAATTGAATTTATATTACTATTCAATAAAAAGAAAAAATAATTCTTGGGGAATATTGTCTTACTAACTATTTTGTGAAAGTAAATTAAAACCAAAACAACAACTTGCTTTGGTTCAAATCAAATGAGAAAAAGATCTACGGTAATGTCTGATTGACAATCAAGTTGTACACTTAAATTATTTTTTTGAGTTACTAGATATCCCTTGCTAAGCTACTTTTCGGAGTGTCGAAGACTACTCAACTATTGCTAATGCATATATTCCTATTGTCATAAGTCAATAGCGAAGTGCATGTGATAATATTTTTGTAGTAATTCAGCGAGGCTAACAGGTATATTCCTATCCACGTTAGTGAATCCCTCCCCCTTCCCGATAGAGTTCATGAACAAGCCCTATTTTTTCTTATTGCGCTCGTGAATTTCCTCTTCCGATTTCAATTGACAAGCCACAGATAGTATTTGATGATTGATCCAAAAATCAAATAATTGAGACCAAAAAAAAGTAAGTAGCTCAAATAAATAAAAAAACATTGGATAAAGTGCACAACTATCAAACTTCAATAATCAAGTCTAAACCATAACCCCATAACTAAGAAGTTTAGCTACTCATTAATTGATTGCAAACAAAGATTCATGACTAGCTATTGTCTAAAGAAAAATTACAAAACTGAAAAACCTACACAAAGTACTTGAGTTCTCCGCTTCTACTCTGTTCCAGACATCAATAGTTCGACCTCCCTTCTAAACTGCATACAACAGTACATATAGAGTTTCTAAATCGGCTTTGGATGAAAATACTTTTTATTTAAACAAGTGCACCAATCTGGCATGAGTTTGCACTACTGCGCCGCTCCCTGCTATGCGGTAGTGTTATTTTAAGTGCTTTAATTAATTCGGCTGAGGCTTCCACTAGATGTACTATCGTGTCGCCTGGCACAACGCGACAGTGTATTTTTAGCTTTCTGGCGTGATTCTTTGTGGAATTGCCTTCCGCACTTGATTTTGCACCTCGTATGAACTTCGAGTTGGCTTGAATGACTTCTTCTTAGACTTCAAAGCTCTCTTTTTTCATCTTTTTAACTCAAAAATCCTCATTTTCATCCTGCACAACAAAAGTAAGTGTAATACCTGCTTTTAGTGCTTAAAGTATGATAAAACACCCAAATGTGAGGCGTAATACTGGCTAAATGTATAATATTTTAGTCTCACATTATGGGTCAAAACGAGCGATGTGTAGTCGGAGCCCTAGAGAGAGAGAGAGAGAGAGAGAGAGTGTGTTCTCCTATAGTAATTAACAATTCAAAATATTTAAAAGACACAAAAATATTGCCATCAAAGAAAATATCCTTTGACTCTGGAAATTCGAAAAATATCATATAAATTGAGACACAGAGAGGGCTTCATTTGTTTCAATATATGTGATATAATGTGACCTATATGAAATGTAAGAAATAAAAGAAGTTCTTGAAAACTCATTATATTAAATATGTCATAATGATTGTGCTTACGATAAAATGAGAAATTTAAATTAACTGCTTCTAAATATATAAATGTGTCAATCATTTCTAAATGAATTAATAAAAAAATTGTGTTACGTAAACTAACGAGAGGAGATATTAATTATAGCAAGTTTATAATTTAATGTAAATTTGGATACTCTTATAATATGTCATTTTCATTTTTAAAAACGACAGAATTAAGAGCGCAACTAAATGGTCTGGTCCGTGTAAACTGAATCTCACCATTCTTTTAAAAAAAGGGAATACAATTTCTATGAAAAAAAATGACTTTAATTACTTTATTCACATAAAATCTATTAACTATAAAAAAAAATTGTGATTTATGAAACTTGTGTAAGCTCCAAATTTTGTAATTTTTTCTTCAGTTAATAAAAGGAATCAATGATTGAATTGAAAATGAAATTTAACTTTCTTATTTCAAAGGTGTCTTTTTTTTTTTTGGATTATTATGCTAATATTATTTTATTTTTGCTTGTATTACTATTGTTATTTCTTCTACTTAAATGATTTTTATTATTTTATTATCAGTATTTTGTTTACTTCAATATTTTTATATTAGAATATTTTTCTTGAGTTGATGGTGTAACAAAAATAGGCCCTTTACTCCATGAAGATACGGGTACCGAACAGAGGTGTACCCACATAAACGGATACGGATGCATGTGTATTCGTGAATTTCAAAAAAAATTATCTATCTATATATTGGTTCAGAGCCCATATTTCCGCTGATGCGCAAGCAAAAGGGTTCTAGGTTCTCGATTTCCTGTCGCTGAATTTCTTCTTGTCATTTTTTCAAAAAGTCAAAATGCATATGAAATGTTCAATCAAGATTTGAACTAGGAACCTTAAACTACACAATACACAATGATCTATATTAGTTTTTCTCATTTAATTTATATTTATTAAGATACCTTCGATTTAAACTTGTTTAATACTCCCTCCATTTTAAAATAAGTGGTGTTTTACATAATCAAGAAGACATTAATAATGTTCTTCCAATTTTACCCTTATTTAAATAAAGAGAGTTTTACATAATCAAGAAAATATTAAAGAGTTACATCTTTTTCGAGATATTTATTAGGGGTAAGTGAATAAAAATATATTTTTTTTCTAGAAAGGAATAGTTTTCTTATGGGGTATGCCTAAAATAAAAGCACCACTTATTTTGAAACAGAAAAAAAATATCAAACTAGTCCTCTTTCTTTACAAAAAAAAGAAAAAAGATACATGCCCCTTTCCTTACAGTCAAATAACTTTTCGCTTCTCTCTCTTTATTTTAATAAAATAAAATCTACATATATTTTATTTTTCTCAGACCTCACTTGCGAAAGCATGTATATCATTGATGTCATTTTCCTTGGATAATTTGGATTAATGGGTGCCGGCCGGGGGGAATAACCGACCCAATGGCTGTCTTTTACGAAGATTACAAAGCTCTTTCACTCGTCAAACAAATATTTAAGGAAATTGAGAGTGACTATTGCAATTGACCTATATTCCTAAATAGGCAAAATTTGTCCTCATATGCATACCAATTCATTGATTTGATTTTACTACTTTATTCATACATATATTTTTGAAAACTTATTTTTAAATATTTAATTAAAATCGCGGGTCTATTAAAAATAATTTTTTGATCTTTGAGATAGGGATAAGATCTGCGTATATTCTACCCTCGTTAGACCTCACTTTGTGGGACTATACTGAATTATTATTGCTGTTATCTTTAAATATTTGTTTGGCCATAAAAAAACTGACCTTCAAATATTTACAAATTTTTTCAGTTTTTGGATTTTTGAAATTTCTACTCACAAAATATTAATTTTTTTAATATATATTCAAACACAAATCCAAATTTCAGAAATTACAACGGTCAAAAATTTAAATTTTTAAATCTATGACTAAACAGGAGCATAGACGAGGGCATTTTGGTAACTATATCAAAGAATCCACGCGGAATCAAGATGTTAAAATAGGAAAAAGAAAATAAATTAACTATACAAATTTTATTTAGTAAACATTAGAAATTGGAATTTGAATTCACACTGAAATTTTAACTAATTTGATCAAAATATATTTTGGATTCTGGTAAATAATTCTTTTGGACGAAAATAACTATGCTAAAAATGTAAGCTACTTGTTTTGGCAGTCAATAATTAATATTACAAATGTGTGAAAATTAGACTTTCGAGTCTATCACAATTTTTTTTAGGATAATTTGGTTCACGAGAATATAAGATGAGAACTGGGATACTTTAAATTTCTTAAGTTCTCAAATTCGTGAGAAAATATTTAGGACTTTCGGTGCTCTGATTGTTTTTGTCTGTGTACGTTTTCTAGCATCGGATAGAAGTATCACCCCCTAATTTTAAAAGTAAGACTGTGATTAAAATTATACTCTATTTGATTGAAGGTATAAATTCAATCTGAGATCAATTTATACCTTCAATAGACAAAATCTAAATTTAATTAGTTTCGGATATCTCATCTTATCCTATCCAACCTGAATTATCTTATTCCATCTCCCAAGTAGAATAGATTAATCCTAGCACTATAATTTCGTAATAACTTTATTTGCGAACCAAACGATCCTTTAATTTACGCGAACTAAATTATATATCCTGAAATTATAATTCCTGAAATAAGTTATGTCACACCCCGCCTTGGGGGGTATGACTGGCACCTGGTGCCCTACTAGGACCTGGACTGCTAGACTACTGAGCCTAAGCACGTCTGGTGCCTGGCTGGCTCTAACTCAGATTCAGGGAAACAACGGGCTATATAACGGCTGTAAACACAGCCTCTGGCCAACTGGCCTATAGCCACCTATACCTGTAATGACAGCTAACCAGAAACATACTCGTAACAAGGAGCTTATGCGGGCCGACAAGGCCACCATGCTGTCTAGTTATCTGTAACTCAACAATGGAATACTGGATAACTACGTGACCGGCAAGGTCACCACTACTATCAAACTAAGGCCTCACACGGCCAACATAAACTGAAATGCTAAATAGCTATAACAAACTGCACGGCCTTACACGACCGGCTCAACTGACCACAGGGAAATATATACATACTACAAGCCTCTAAGAATACTGATAAGACGGTCGGGACAGGGCCCCGACCTACCCGTACTGTACAACAAAAAGAAATGATATAAACCTCTGAAATATCAAGCTCCGGATGACAGGAGCTGATGACTCTGCGCTGGCTAGGATTACGAGGGATCGCCTCCTCATCTATGAGTACCTGCAGGCAAGTAATGCAGCGCCCCACAGGGCGTCAGTACCACTGGTACTGAGTATGTAAAACAATAACTGAAAGAAATATCTGAAAACAACAATACAACTGATAGAACTGAAATGGGGAGGAATAGACTAACTAACTGAAAATGTAAAGCTATGCCTACTCTCAATTATACTGGAAGGAGTAGGAGTCATACCTGGAAATGTATCGCTCTATTGTCGATCTACTCGTATCTAGTGTAACATGGCATAACATAATATAACATAGCATGGCACACACAAACCTTACCCAGCCCCCATAAGCCGGGAGGTACAATCAACACGCAATCTATACCCCTACCCCGGTCGTCCCATCTCCTATAATAACTATAAGCGTCCTGCCGATCCCCTGGGTATGCACTTGGGCTCGCTGAGCCCCTGACTATAACTGTACCTAAGTCCGAAGGACTCCTGAATCAACACCCCGGGCGTACCTGCTCGACGGGGGTGTATAAAGGCCGACCAAGACACAATATGGGGAAAACCGGCATCCCATCTTCGTCCCCTGTGGGACGGCATGCCACTCCATAGAGCGACGTATCCTCGCCCTCTGGCGGACGAGTCGATACAACTATTAACCCTGGGGCGGTCATGAATGCTAGGTAATCCAACCCCAAGACAATACAGTGGTCTCAACTAGTAATACTACCTGCATATACCGCATGCTGAAGCTAGTGATGATAATGTATCTGTACATACTATATGCTGACTAGTGATAGAGATATGTATGTATTTAATACATGCTGAGACTGATAATGGTATATATATAATCTTCTGTCATACTGTGCTGAGTCTAATGTTGAACAAGATATAGTCTTTCTGCTGGAAATCATGTTGTATAACTGAGTTCTTATAGTAACATGATTTACAATTTCTAACATGCTTTCTAAACTTCATTTTAATCTACCAATCTACTTCTGAGATACCTTACAGATACTTATATTGCTTTACTAAGTTTCAACTGAAGACGATAATATCCTAACATACTTTACTAAATCACACACTGGGCATGCCGTACAGTTCCTAATACTTGTATTAGAATTTATATCATGCCAGCAAGTTTCACTCTATACATAACATGATGCTTCTAATATCGTACCAATATTCATAATAAATATAACACACGACTTCTGAACATTCTACTGGCCTTTAAACTATTTTACTATACCGAGACTACTAACTTGCCGAGGAAACTAGCTTTACATACCTTTGCTTCTGATTTTCCGACTAACTGGCGTAGCTCGGTCAGTATTTTCGCTATTTCTCCCAACTGCATTCGTATACATGTCAATTAGCACTAAATACAACACTATTATGAAAGACGACGTCACTTTCGATATAATTATAGCCTAAACTTAGGCCTATCGAAAGACGGTCGAAAACTTGCTATTTTCCAGAAGTCCAGAAGGGAGAAGTATTCACTTCACAGCTAGGAACACATAGACACTAGTTTGGAGCAATTCTACTTACCTTAGTCCGGTAGCTCGACGATTCGTCGGCCGTATTTCGCTAAACAAAATCCGTAGGAATGCTCCCTGCTGCTAAATACCTCGGTACCTGAGGTTAATTTGAGTTTAGACTACGTTTGACAGCGTAATCGAACGATAATATATTACCTCTCTTCGTCTCTCTCTGTTTCTCTGCGTTTTCTGGAAATTTAATAAGAAATATAACCTCACAAACTGAAGTGGGGGCTTTATATACTTGGGCCTGGACAGGCCCAACGTGTCACGGAGCCAACGCGGAGGCTCCACCTCCGTGACACGTTGCCATCGCGGAGGGGCTCTGTCTCGGCTCCTTCCGCGATGGTTCGACAGGTTATCCGTCCGATCCTTTTCCGGGCCTTTCCCTAGCACGTATGGCTTTCAAATATGCTTAACCACCATGCGAATAGGCCATCTAGGTGTCGAAAATCTTACGGGATATAACAAGTTATTCCTCACCTGAATGACAGGATAAAACCATCTGAAATAAAATATGATAAGATAAAATCATTTCTCCGAATTAAATTTAATATTCAATTTTATCTCGTGCACCAAATTAAACTACCCCTAAAGAGTATAGAAATCAAAACTAACATAAAGAGAAAATTTCTTGTAAGATTGGTTTGCCCAATAATAATAATGATAATAATAATAAAATACATATTTGAAGGTCAAGTTAACGCCGTTTAGTCCAAGAGTCAAATTCTATATGATACATTAGAATATTATTTGTAGTACATATTCCTTTTAGAATTCAAAATTCTTGATACGTGACCACTTCAAAGCAGATTACTACTATAGTAGTAGTAGTAGGGGAATTGACTAATTCACCCTTCTGCCTTTGTAGTAAGGGCATGAACGCCTGATGGACCCACTTTTCCTGTACGGCTGTACCAGGCAACAATTGGTCAACATGGCTTTGGGGTGGGTATAAATATCGAAGGATCGAAAAATCGAATCAAATTAAATTAATTTGATTTTTTGTTTTTAGTTCTTCGGTGTTTGATTTTTTGGTTCGGTGTTCGGTATGAGAGTTACGGTTCTTCGGTGAAGTTTTATTAATTATATTTTAAAATAATATTTATATTTAAGTTTTAAGACCCAACCCATTTAGGGTTTGGGCCTTCATTTCATATTTACATTTAACTCAACCCAACCCAAGTCCTAACTCAACCCAATATTTAAGTTTAACCTAAAAGTTTGCCTCATCACTTAACTTATAGTTAATACGATATACTACCGGTCCCATAAATCAAAAAATGTTAATTGTTAGGTGTTAGGTAGTAGTTAGTTTTTAAGTTTCAATTATATTTTATTTGTAATGTTTTAAATTAATATGCTAAGTTATTGATTGTGTAGAAGTTATACGAAATAGCATTGTTCAACACATTTGTTTCATGTCAAATATTTTAATAATTTTGTTTCTCACTTGCACCGAAAAACCGTTTTAAGAACACCGAACCGAAGTTGAAAAAATTGAACCGAACCAAACCGAACTAGTTTGGTTCGGTGTATGGTGCATATTTTTTCAAAATTAAAAATCGAAGAACCAAACAGAACTTTGATAAAATCAAACCAAAGAATCGAACGCCCACCCCTAACATGGCTACTTGCTGATAAGGGCATTTCGGGTATTACGGAAAATTTCTATGTTTTCTTGTATAGAAATAATAAATAGAGTGATAGTTTTATTATGTTACTTTTTGAGTATATTAAATTTAACGGAAAAGGATAAAATACTTCACGTATAAAAAATGCAAATACCTTTTATCCGTCTATTAGTGTAAAAATATCTCTAATTTATTTTTTTGGCTCAAATATACGGGGGGTTTAATCCCTTAAACTAACACCCTAAACTTGATAGTTTTTTTCAATTTAGAAAAGTCACATGACTTATTAATTGGTCACAAATATTATTTAATAAAAATTAAACTCATCATTTTTAAATCCAGATGTGCTAACCCGTTTTTACTTAAAAAAGACACATGAAAATTCTCCCAACTATTATTCTCTCATTTATTTTTCTTATTCCTTGATTTTAGAATATAGCAATAGTCATAACTTTTTAAACTACAAGTTTCTTTAGTTCATTATTCATATTTCATATCCGAGCTTTCAAAGTTCTTGTCCTGTAATGCATAGTTTCTCAAAATATGAATAAACTATATTTTTCAATGTTCTTTTTAATCAAATAGGATCTCATGTTCCTTATATGTGTATATATGTTTTAACTGAATTTGATGTTGTTTTCATCAGATAATAAATTACAAATACACTAACTCTAATAAATGAACATCAAAGTCTGAAAATTTGATTAAGTGTACGCTACTCGTATGTCGTATCTCAAATCTTTTTTTAAGTGGAAACGAGTTAGTGGATTTGGGTTTAAAAATAAGAGTGTTTAATTTGTATTAAATAATATTTGTGGTCAATTACAATAAGTTATGTGGCTTTTCTAAATTGAAAAGAACTATAAAGTTTAGGATGTTAGTTTGAGGGGTTAGTTTGGGATATTCTTGAACCAAAATAATAGGTTAGGGGTATTTTTAGATCAATAAATGTATGGAGGGTATTTGTGAACCATTTTTCATACGTTAGGGGTATTTTTAGCCCCTTTGCGTAAATTTAATGCTTTGAGAAATATACTGAAAAATGACTAGTTAATAATAAGGGTAAATTAGGAACTAAGTAGTAAAATATCTCTTGATTCTTTTAATTGAATAAATAAAAATGAACTTCTACTTTTAAATAAAAATCACGACCTATTCCCTAGTAGGATTTCAATTCAACTTCACTAAAAACAGCACCGAACCAATTTATGGATTATCCCCCCCCCCCCCCCCCCCACAATCAAAAGAACCTACCCCTAAGCCCTTACACAAGTCCTAACTTGTTGTTATTCCTACAAACTATCCTTAGTTTAAGAAATAAAACAATAGACTCTAAAACACAATTTGTGACCTTAATAGAAAACTTCAAACACAAAACAGATTAGTACCTTAACCTATTGCATTCACAAGAGTTGACAAGTGCAGTAACTTTCTGGAACAGAAAGAGGAGAAAACTTGAGCATATTCAACTCTCCTTAGTAGTTCAGACTTCGCCTTCTTGATGCACAGATATCTTTTATGCTGAAAATATTTTTGTGAATGAATAACATCTCCAGACGTGCCCAATTCATTTTATAGACCATCCACAAGCTGCTTCTTCATAGAGTCCAACGTGAGGGAGGAGTCCTAATGGAGATCAATTTTGGAGTCTTTTTCCTTATCTAAATATCCTCTTGGATTTTCTTCTCCTTATCTGAATTGGATGTTGTTGTGTCTCTGTTGGTTTCAACTTCTTCTTCATTTTTTCTGCAGCTCAAAACAACTCAGAACTTGAAATAATAATTCAAGATTAATTAGCAATAATTTCGTCCTGTCAGAGACTATTTTATTTTCTAAATATATATTATTATATTTCTTAATTGTTGTAAGAGTATACCGATTACATTTTATTTTCCATCATCAAAATCATACTCAACAACAAGTAAAGATGGACGAAGGAAATACTAAAATGCTATCGCGTGTGTATCTTTCCCTAATAGGCAATAAGATACTAGATTTATAGTTTATCCTTTCTTATAAGTGGGCCCCCACCTTAATTACTACTAACTATGAAAGGAGAGGAATGATTTTCTAATCTTTTACAAATAATATTTTAGTTTTATGACTTTTTTACAAGAGATTTTCGTTTTTACACATAAGAGATCATTCTTCTTACATAATAGAAGAAAATGACCTTTTCAGATCTCTTATGGGTAAAAATGATGATCTCTTGCGTATAAAATTGAGAATCTCTTGTAAAAAGACCATAAAATTAAAAAATATTTGTAAAAGGTTAGAAAATCATTTCTCTCTACTATCAGTGCCATATTATTGTAAAACGTGATTTAATCTCTATTATGAAAAATTGTCGTAGAGTTGACACTCTTTCTTATCACAACACCAACGACAATAACATACTCAATATAATCCAGAAGTTAAAAGATGACGCTCTTTTGTAAATTTCTGCTCATCTCCGAAGAAATTTTGTGGATTCACTATTGATTTCACTTTCACCAATCTATCAGAATTGTTCTTGAAATACTTGGCCTAGCTCTACCTTCTAAGTTATGTGGACCTTGATCATTTCTACCAATATCAAGTCCCTATAATTCTACCAATATCAAGATCCCTATAATTCAAATAGGCTTGTCTGGGGTTCATTATTGAAACATATGGACAAGGGTGACTATAAGAAATTGGTGTCCTAAAATTAAATTTTAATAAGATGTTTTAAAAATATTTAATAAAATTAGCTTTTATATGCATTTTATGTGCCACACGTGCATCTTGTGCGTCGTACGTGCATCATGTGTGTTGCACGTGCATTTCATATAATTATTAAAATATTTTTAAGTTATATATATATTATTGTTGAACATGTGTTTGATGTATTCATCTAAAGTAAAAGGAGATTAGTGAAAGCTCAAAAGGATGAAGGATGGTTCTGTTTCGACAGACTTGATAATTAGACTCAAAATTATAGGACATTGTTTAAACTTAATTAGATTGTTCGCACTCTTATTTTAAACTGACCAAAATATGTTTGTAACATCCGATTCTTTTACCTGAAATTAAAAAGGTTTAGAGTTGCCACCAGAATTTTAGGAAAATCATTTGTAAAAAATGTAAACTTTATTTTAGTCTGTGAAAATCATTGAAATTCTAGGTCGATCCTCTGACTAAACTTGTGGGAAGAAAATTAATTCTTCAAACCTCAAAAAAGATGAGATTAAGGTCGATATGATTGTCAATCGAGATGGTAACCCAACCTATGCGATTGGAGATCCCATAAAATAGATTCATATGGATAATAATAAGTCGATATTGACTCTACACACTAAAAGAGAGTGCTTGAACTCCTACTAATTGTAAGAATGAGTTATTAACTCTTAATGAATTTATGGTCCTTAAAGATGGTATATTAAAAACAGTATACACTTAATAAATGCACCTATATGAGAAGTGGAGTGAGGCCGCTCCCATGAGATTTTAGCCTAGTATCTAGAGCTCTCATGAATAATCAGGAACGTGCATGGCCTATTGGCGCAGAACTGCGTTGAACAACAAAATTATGAAGGCTCGAAATGTGATTGATAAAATCTCTGACTTGCAATAAGAATTATTGGTTCAAAAAAATATTATATTTCACCAATAATTCTATAAGTTAAATTCTATCGGTCTAAGTTTGATTAATAGTCCAAATAATACAAAATCTATTATATTTTGACCATGTAAATCTATCAAATTTCTTCTTTCTATTCATTACTTTGGTTCCTAAGAATCTTTTCAAATATGTGGAGGATTGTTGGCAAAGTTTAATATTTGAAAAGATTTTTTAAAATGAAAATTGGCCTACTTAGAGCAAATGTGGTAAGTGCCTTAGTAGGTATCATTTTTAGTAGTTCTTTTAGACAAGTTGCACTTTCCTCAACAACAAAGATACACAAGAAGCAAAACAATTTCTTGCCCCTCTCTTTCTCTCTCCCTCACGTTCTCCCTCTTCTCCTTTTGCCATCTTCTATATTATTTTGTTGTCTCTTTTTTTTCCTCTCTTTTAAACTCATGGTATTAATTTATTTTACCCATTTTTGTATTCTTTAATTAATTAAAGAAGATTTGTTTAATTTTGGAGAAATATTTTACATTGTTGAAATAGTTTTTTAGTCAATACTCAACATGACTCAAGTATTATATGCATATTACTTATAGTATTATCGTAGTAATATTTAATTTAATTTTCAAAAGTATTATTTGCTAACAAATATTTATATCAATCATATTTTTACATTGTTCCCCAACAATTTCATCCCCTAAATATTCTCTCAAGAAATCACATGTCATTATGCTAATTCTTTATGTACATAATCGCGATCTTTATTTACAAGATTTTAGAAAAATGGTGACTATGATTAGTGAGAGTGAGGAAAATAAGAAGTGCTTTGATGAAGATGGTGCAGTTAAAGGTATGATTTCTTTTATATATAATTCTGAAAAATGTAATTTCAATGTCAAGTTCAAATTTTTTATTGAGTTTTATATCCAAATTTTTTCAACAAATGTTGAATACTTTAAGGAAAAATAACAAGAAGTACTTGAATCAACAAGAAACAAAAGCAGTGTTTTTCGCAACAAATTTTCGAATACAGAAAGTTAACTGCAATCAAAGATAAATAGAAGAAAAATAATTATAATTGATGAATCTTGGGAGTATAATTCTATTGTTCTCTTGATTCTTTTTTCCTAAGATTTTTCCTGGTTCGATGGTCTTCAGTAGTGTATCTCTCGAATTGCAAGATGATTTCAACCTCCTAGAAATGTGCATGATCTCCAGGAATGTCGGACAGCACTTCGTTGTTTCAGATTAATAACTCCGTTGACCACTCCTTAGAAGAACTATGTAGTCAGAAGTTGATGCTTGCATAATCTTCTTCACAAAATTATGTAACCCTCCTATTTATAGTTGTAGAGGGTAGGTAGTCCAAGTGTAAATGAACTCTTTGCCTGCTTCTGATTGGTTCATGTAAGTCATGAAGCTTATCACAAATGTCATGTTATAAGGTTGCTTTTGATTGGTTCTTGAATTTGACTTGGATTGCCACATAGTTTAAACACATGACATCATCTTGTTGGTCTTGAATTTTGACTAAGGTGTCCAATGGTGTAGCCGAAAAATTCAGGAATGGTGTTTAAGCATTAGATGAGTAAACAAAATAATTAACGAATAGCTGCATCAAAAATTTAAAATCAAACTACCCAATATTAATAATTAATTTTCTTTTAAATGGATGTACCAAAAGCATAATATTTAGCTTTATAAGTTCATTCTCAATTTAATATGATGTGAACGGACGGAGCAAAAAAAAAAAGGGACAAAAGGAAGTTCAACCTAAATAAAATTACTTTTACCTTCAAGATTTCACCGGCCTCTGGTGATAACAATAATAACATCAAGATATGAAAAATGGAGAGCAGAATCATATAACTTTTTTTTTAAAATTTTTGTTTGTAGAGTCTTTTCGCTTTCAATTTTAACAGAGTTATAGAGAGCTTTTAAGTTTTGTTTATTAATTTTAAAACAAACAATTACTTATAAGTTTAATTTAATAATTTTAATGAAAAGAAAAATAAAGTCAAAGCAAATTGATTGGAAATTCAATTGACTACTAAACTCTTACTTTTTTAAAAAAAATGTATGTTGTACGTCTCTAATTAAGAATTATTTTAATAAGTGATGTTAATTTGATTTATTTAAAAAATAAATAATAAAATAAAGAATCCAAAATATATTCGATTTGTATGAAGCTTGAAGTGTCTAGGCAGAATTCAAAAAGTAGCTTGGCAAGATTCACTGTTAAAGATTGCTTTTAAAATATATTTAGGAAGTAATTAATTTTTTCTATTTAAAGGACAAGTTTTGATCCTTATCATTTTATTTACTTTTTCCTATAAAATAGAAGCTCTTTTAAAAATATTTAAATTAGGCAAAATAATGTTAATGTTGAGACTCGAGTCTGCGCACATAGTCATGCTTTGACGTTTCCAGGGCGCGTTGCACTGCTAGACTACAACACTTCATTGTTTAAGGGTGTTCAAAATATATTATTTAACCATATAAAGTAGCATTTTACTTATATACACAGTATAATTTTTCGACGAAGGGTGTTCGCCTGACCACCCTAGATATACTGTAGCTCCTCCCCTGAGGATGTCATGTCACTTGACACATGGCATGAGTTTGGACTTCAAGATGAAATGGACCTTGGACTTGAATTTAATAAAATTAACATAGTTAATTGTGTAGTCCAAATTAACTGTTCAACCCAAATGAATAAGGATTTAATTCAAATTTTGTATGAATTTAATCCAATAACATTTATGTGTCTACAAGTGTTACATGTAAATAGAGGCTAAACGAGACAGGATAGGGTAGGACGAAACTTTAATTGGGGAAGACTTAACCGGCTCCACCCGCTCCATTATCATTTCTAAATTTCATGTAAATTTTAACACTTTTTTTAGACCTTAATATTCATTTTATGAAAAAAAATTTATCGTATTCCATTAAAAAATTTAAAAAATAATAAATTCCCATAATGATAAAATGTGTTACTGAAAATTCTAACTCTTGCCTTTTTCCTTCTTTTTATTTTATTCAAATATCCCAAGTAGAATACATCATCTTTTTATATCCTATTAAAAAAGAGCCCAAAAAAATTGTATATCAGAGAACGAACACAAATCCATTCTTACTACACTTTTAAAGACTTAAACAAATGAAAATGAAGGTCAAATCACGCAAATAAATATTCATTAAATATTGAACGATTATTTTATCTTTTACTTAAACACTATCTCTATTAATAATTTTGCAAAAAAAAAGAAATAAATTGCAAGTACTTATAAAAAACACATTAAATAACTACATAGTCTAAGCTCAAACCATCTAAAATTTAAAACAATTTAAGAGACTATAGTTACAATATCATAATTGTATAAAATTAATAGCAATTACAAAGAGCCACGTTCATATTTGCCTTTTATGAGAAAAGTGAAGTGCTCATTTAATGGAAATCACAAATTAACAAGAAATTGTTAACTTCATTAATCATAATTTTATCATGTGAACGCACATATAATAGAGCTAATTAATTATGTAAGTCAATAAATATATTGATATGTGATTGTTTAGTTCACAATATTTTATTTTATTTTTGGAGGCTAGGGAGTTTTATAGACATAGAATAATTTTTTTCTGCAAATATTTTGGACTTTTGATATGAATTTATTTTTGGCTGCAAGTATAGTGTTCATCTTTTGTTGCCTAAGAGCTTGAAACAAATGGCTTGCCTTCAAATGGCTTTATTCAAATTTTGCCTCTTTAATTTATTGTTGATTGATGTGTGCAAACTACAATAACACTTCTAATAAACTTTTGTGTTACCTTTTTTTTCAGGTTTGTTTGGACACACAGGCGAATTCAGAATTTAACTCTATGAGTTCAGTATATTAAGACTTTTAATATTAAATTCGTTATATTTTTAAATTTATGGGTTCAATCTACTATTTGTTATAATTTTAGTAATTTTTTCACATATAAATTTATACTCTATGTCAAAAGTTATGGGTTCAATTGAACCCGTATTGATTGCGGTACATCAGTTACTGTTTGGACATATGATTTTCAGGGAGATGAGCCATATGATGGAAAAGTTTCCCGCACGATTTGGAGAGAGCACTGAATTAGTATGAGGTTCACCACCATATCATTGCATGCAAGGAGAGCTTGCTTGATTCATAGATTGATCCGATTCGTAATTCACTTCTGACCCCGTGTTCGATAACCCGACTGTAGTGATGCTAATTATGGTTATATTTATAAGTAGTTTGGTCCACCTTTATTCCATTTCATATATGTCTGAGGATTTGCATAACCCTCGATTTATGTGTTATTTATCCATTTCTTTCTACCTTTCTATGTCAATATTAATGATCGGAGATAACTCTCTTCAATTATTCGCCTACTATAACCAAAAAAAAAGATAATTTATAATCGGACTATAATTACAGAGTTAAAGAGTATATTTGCCCTTTTTTCCTTAAGTAAATATTTGAGTCCTATTTATATAAGTAATTTGTTTGATTCATTAAGTAACCATAACTCATAACATTGTATAATGAACTAAAGAAAATAATGTAAACCTAGATCAAGCATTCACCTAGCATTAAAGACGAAGATACACTAACACTAGAACATCTTCCTCTGTTTCTTTGAAGTTTGAGTAGGAATACTCTGCTCATTTCTGAAGAAATTTTGTGGATCCACCATTGATTTCACTTTCACCAATCTATCGAAATTGTTCTTGAAATACTTGGTCCCATACACTCGTCCTTCTTCTAAGCTGTGTGGACCGTGATCATTCGTACCAATATCAAGATCCCTGTAGTTCAAAAAAGCTTGTCTGGGGTTCATTGGAACATATGGGGTCATAAAGTTGTACAATTCCCTTATCTGTGAAAGGTAATTCTTTTCTGCAGCTACTCCTTCTTCATTCCAATTCACAAAGTACTGAATCTTGAATAGAATTCCTGCCCTGTGAGGAAATGGAGTTTCGTCTTCAGGTATTTCAGCCATTCTTCCTCCGTAAGGATTGAAAACTAGTCCTGGTTTTCCCAAAGAAATAATCTTCTGGATAATTGATTCCAATGCGTTTCTAGGAATTGGTACTTGTACGTAATCCGATTTTCTTTTCATGAAATTTAATGGATCCCCTGTTCTGTTCAACAATGCATCCGGCTTTGTTGTGTTGTCGAAATTTGCCCAGTGCAGAACTGAATCAATCCAGCTCATTTGGAAACAATCTTGCTCTGTTAACCCCAAAGCAGGGAATTCTTTGCTTATGAGAGACATTAATCTAGTAGAATCACCGAGGAACAACGCTATGAACGTTGCTCGTATTGTCTTAGACTTTGTTGCATTACCCGACTTCTTTGCTGTAACAGGTTGTATTAGCAGCCTCATGAAGAGATCATTGTCGATTTTGCTAGCAACATTTTGCCACTGGACAACAGTGTCTGTTACATTCTGGTCTAAAAATCTTTCAACTCTGAAGTAAGTTACGATTTGTGGAACTTGAACAAGTTGGATTTTATAAGCTAAAATGACACCAAAACTAGCACCACCACCACCTCTAACTGCCCAAAATACATCTTCACCCATGGCTTTACGGTCCACAATTCTACCATCAACATCCACTAATCGAGCATCCAATACATTATCAACACTGAGTCCAAACTTACGAATCATATTCCCATACCCGCCGCCGCTGAGATGCCCACCAACACCCACTGTAGGGCAAACACCCGCCGGAAAACCAAGAACCTTACTTTTCACCCAAATGTTATAGTAAAGTTCACCTAGAGTAGAACCAGCTTGAACCCAAGCTGTTTTATCATTGGTATTTACAGAAATTGATCTGAGATTGGACATATCAAGCATAACAAAAGGGACATTTGAAATATACGAAATGCCCTCATAATCATGACCGCCGCTGCGGATTTTAAGCTGTAAATTCGCTTCTTTAGTACAAAGAACAGCGGCGGCGACATGAGATTCCGCCGTAGCGGCGACGATGATGACCGGTTTAGAAGCTGTCGGGGTGTTGAAAAACCGGCGGTTTCTTATATAGGCTTGTAAAATGGGGTTAAATGAGGAGTTGTTTGGGGAATAGACGATTTTGGAGATTTCTGATTGGGGAATTGACTTTGTTGTGAGGCAATTCACAAACGTGTCATAGACAGCAGCATTACATGAGGAACTGAATTTTAAAAAGAGGAGAAAATGTAGAAACAGAACAACAAGATAAGAAGAAAAACACATGGTTAGATGATTTTCTTCTTTTTTTTGTTTTCAATCACTTGGTGATTTGGTAGCTTATGGGTTGTGGGTTAAAAGTGCATGGTTATATATACATGTATAGTGACTTGTTGATGAAAGGAAATAAATTAAGAGAGAATCAAATTTGGCGTTTCTATTTTTGTATTTACACACATGGATTGCGCCTCCTCCAATTCTTTCGCCTCCCTCATCCATTTCTCACTCTCTTTAATCTCCTGTACTCTCGCTATTCTATTTTAATTGCTAAATATATTAAAAATAATTATTTTAAAATATTTGCTAGTTTTAAAATTTAAGAGATAATTGATCATGTCTTTTCAATTCTATCCTTAGTACTTAAAGTCATTCTAAAATGTGAAAAAAGTTATTATTGTACTTTCCAAAAAAATTGAAAGGGTTATATTAGTTAAATTAACATCCCTATGAATTTTTTCTTAATGAGTGTGTAAATCTTATCCTAACAATTAAAATGGAACAGAGTGGTGTTTTAGCCTTTTCATTTTGTTTCAAAATAAGTGGTGATAATCAAGAGGACATTAATGATGTCTCTTCCAATTTTACCTTTATTTAAATGGAAAGAGTTTTACATAATCAAGAAAATATTATAGAGTTACATCTTTTTCAAGATATATATTAGGAGTAAATGGATAAAAAATATTTTTCTTTCTAGGAATGACTAGTTTTCTTAAGGGGAATGTCCAAGTTAAAAGAACCACTTATTTTGAAACGGATGGAGTACATCTCAATTTATGTGATGTAGTTTAGTTGGACACGAAATTTAAAAAATATGAGAAGATTTTTAAAATTTGTGATCTGAAAAAAAAAAGTCATAGATATAAGCGTGATTATAAGTTATCTCATTAAGAGTGGTGAAATAAGTATTTTAAAGTTAAATTGTTAGTTCCTCCTTTCCAATTTATATGATATAGTTTGACTGGACATAAAATTAATTTATACTTCATCTGTTCCATTTTAATTGCTACGATAAGATTTGCATATCCAATTAAGAAAAAATTAATAAGGATGATAATTTGACTAATGTAACCCTATTAATTTTTTTAAAACATTCAATGGTAATTCTTTTCACATTTTAAAATGACTTTAAGTACTAAGGATGAAACTGGAAAAAAAATAGTCAATTATCTCTTGAATTTTGAAACTAACAAGTATTTTGAAACAACTATTTTTAGTATGTCTAGCAATTAAAATGGAACGGAGGAAGTATAATATAGTTTGACTGGGCACAGAGTTAATTTATGTCATTTAGTTTGACCGGGCATAGAATTAATTTATGTCATATAATTTGATCGGGCATAAAATTTAAGAAATATGAGGAGAGTTTTTGAAACTTGTGGTCTAAAATAAGTCATGACTATGAATCATCTTACTAAGGATAAAATAAATATTTTAAAGTTAAATTATTATTAAAAATAAAAATATATTTTTTTCTGAGAGACTGACTAAAAAGGAAAATGTGACACACAAATTGGGACAGAGAGAGTACCATTTTTATTACTCTCATTATTTTAATTTGTTTGTCCTATTTTACTTTTACTCTGCATTTAAGAAAGAATATCTATTTTCTTTTATTGGTAACTCTCTTTTTACCTGACAAGTATAAGATCACGAGATTAACTTTATTTTTTTGGATAATTGTATGACCACAAAATTTTTTTAACTTTAGTAAACAAATCATTATTTTCAAATAAATGAGAAAATATGTGTTAGCAATATTCACTGTATCTATTCTATTCTTGTATTAATTTCGACTCATATTTTCAAATGCATTTTTTTTATTATGTTAATATAAGAAAAAGTGTATTACTTTTCATGTAAATTTTAAATACATAAATTTTAATTTTAAAATATTAAATTAATTAAATTTAATTTAACTTTAGTAATTAGCTAAACTTACAATTAAAAATAATTTTTCTATCTTATAAAAATAAAAATAAATCTACGAATATTCTACTTTCACAGATTACTTATAAAATTCTTTGAATATGTTATCATTATTGCGTAGATATTTAGTTAGTACTACGTGGTCCATATTAAATAAATGTACCTTGATAATTTATATCATCATTCATTATCACCACACTATGTTAGAAAATATTTTAAGTTAAAAGTCAATTATAAAAATATTTACTTAAAAAATAATTTTTTTATATCAAATTAGATACATGATAATGGGTTGTACTATCTTTTAATATTTATTAAGTTTAAATTATTTTCTATAAAATAAATAAAATTAACTAAAAATAAAATCGGAAGAAAGAGTACATTAAGATGGACACAAATATAGCATTATCAGCTTTTAATAAGATAATTTTTTTCTTAATAATTAGACACATTTTAAATAATAAAAACTTTTGCTTTTCTTGTATTAAAGATAATATTAACTTTTTGGTTTCTTTTTTTTGTGAGAATTAAAAAGTTTGTAAAAGGAACTGCTCTATATGTGGACCAAATCTTGATGGCCATTCTTCATTAAATCGAATAAGTAGGAATTTGATTTATGTTTTTATTCTTTTTCTCAGTTTTCTCCTAATTTAATTAATAATAATTAAATACCTCATTATCTATTTCTATTTATATCTATCTATTATAATTATAATTGATAGTAAGATGATGAGACATAATTTTTTTATCAAAAAAAAAAAAGAACGAGAAAATTATATAAATAAGCAAACTTAATTAGTTAGTTACAATAATTAGTAAATTTATTGAAAAATTATAAAAAATAGCAAAATAATTATAGAAAGTATCAAATTACTTGTATCAGATTTTTTATATTCTTTTTTTAATTTACTGTGTTCTTTCTCCAATTACTCCTTTTTTTCTCTCTCATTGTAACTGCCCTAATTTTCTCTTTCAAATCTCCCAAGATTTTCTCCGATTATCTTTATCAAAGAAACAGAAAATTCCCACAAAATCTGTGATTTTTTAAAATTTTTGATCTGATATGGATTAATCAAAAATATCTCTCTCTTTTTCTCTCACGATACATTTACAGACTTGAGTTGAAAGGGAGAGAGCCGTTTGAGGCTGTTGAGTTTGAGCTTTGAAGGACTTCGAAAGGATCAAATGCCCACGAGAAGAGATTCTACAGCTCTGTTCGTTTGCGAGTAACAACGATTTTTTTTAATACAACCAACTACTTGAACAATATTATTTTTATATTAATGATATAATATATCAGTCTCTTCTCCTTTTTTTTTTTTTGGATACAACCAACTACTTGAACAATATCATGTTCATATTAATGATCAATCCGTAATAGATTGATACACAAAGAACTGTTTTAATTTATTTTTGATACATATATACATTGAACACATTATAATAGTATTATTGCAGCTCTGTTCGTCTGCGAGTAACAACGATTTTTTTTATACAACCAACTATTTGAACAATATCGTTTTCATATTAATGATACAATATATCAGTCTCTTCTCCTTTTTTCTTTTTGGATACAACCAATATTTGAATAATATCGTTTTCATATTAATGATACAATACTAAAATGTATCAATTGATAATAGACTGATGATACACAAAGAACTGTTTTAATTTATTTCCGATACACACACACACACACACGTGTATATATATATATATATTGAACATATTATAATAATATTGTCTGTATCAATTTTAAAAATGACAGTTGGTGTTTACTAATGATACTTGTGATACATATGAAACATACCCAGTAAGATATCTCTCAATGTTTTCTAATACATGCATAAGTATCAATTTTACCAAACCTGCAATAATGATACACCCAAAGAAAAAGAAAATCCCCACAAAATCTGCGATTTTTTGAAAATTTTGATCTGATATGGATTAATTGTTTAAACTTTCTATATATGGTAGAAAAAAATCGAGATCAAAATAGAGAGAATTTACCCCCATTAAATATGCAAATTTGTTTAATTAGATATTAACTAGCGTCGTTATAGGAGGAAATTAAGGGTTTGAATTTTTGATACAACACTCATGATTTTCATTAATTTGTATCAGAAAATTTTTAAAAAAATACTACTTTATGTAATTAAGATAAAACATGCTATTTTGTGTAATTATTTTACTATGTAGTGCTATTTATGAAAATTGCTAAAAAAAACATATATAACATAATTATTTATGTTTTAAGCACTAAGCAGTAATAGTAGTAGTTTAAAATAAATCTGGGATCTTCATATTTTGGGGGCTTAGGGAAATAGCCTTAATGGCCTAGCCTTAGAGTCGCCCTTGTACTGAATATATAATTGTTATTAGAGTTAAGGGTCAAACACACATTTCAAGTATATAGGTTTATTGAGTTTTATATCTGAATTATCAAGTGTTTATTTTTTCTACTTGAACTATTGCCAAATGACTATCAAAACACACTTCAATTATCAGTTGCCCACTTTTCCTACCTGAAATTTCACCACTGTAGGAAAAGAGAATAATTGATAGTTTAAGTGTATTTCGGTAAACATATTTGGTAATAGTTCAGGTAGAAAAGTTACACACCTGATAGTTCAGATATAAAGCTAAAAAAATTATAATATTTTAGGTGTATTTTTCAACCACCACTCTTGTTATTATGAGCAGTATAAAGTGAACACGTCTTTGGCCTCATTTGTTTTTCATTAAGATTAAGACGCCTGAATCTGAATGCACATCTGAGTGATTAAGATGTTGTCTCTAGATCTGAACACTGAACGACTAAGACTGTTTGTTTCTAAACATCTAAATATGCATACTTTATTTATTTATAAATATATTAAATATACAATTCAAATAAAAAGTAATTAAATATTAAAAAAATATCAATTTAATAAAATAAATTTATTATCTGATAAAAAGATAAAATATTTATGTTCGCTATTGATGGTGGAGATGATTTGCAATGGTGGTCGTTGTAATGCATGATGTTAGTGGCTAATGATTATGGTAGTGATAGTTGCTAGTAATGGTGGTGATGATAGTTATGATGACAGGGGTGGTTGGTATTGTAGTGACTGAGGTGATAGTGACAGTTGATGGTGGTGGTGGTGGTTGTGATGATGAAGTTGGTTAATGTCAGGAGTTGACAATGGTGGCAGAGGTAGTTGGTGGTGGTGCGTGATGGTGGTTGGCGATGATAATGGTGGCGGTGGTTGTGATGATAGATGTGGTTAATGGTGGTGGTTGGTGTTTATGGACAGAGTGATGATGAAAATTATTTAAACAAAGGTATTAAGACTATTTCAGATCTTAATCATTAAGACCTATTCAGATGAAATAAGTGCTTAAATCTTAATGAAAAAACCGCACTTAATGGCCTAAAGTTTGAATCATTCAGATTCAGACCTCCATTAAGTGCAAACAAATGAGGCTTAATGTAGATGAAACTTATTTACCACATTAGCAACATTTAATAATTCTGCTACTGAATTAGACCATGAGATCATAAATAGAGTTTATCGTAATTTTGAAGAACTAGAGGAAGAACAAGATGTAGAAGAAAAAGAATTAGAGGAGATCCCTACTAGTCCGGTTATGAAATTACCTATGTTTACTAAGGTCGTAAAGGCTTATGTCGTAAAAGGTCTTTAATTTAGCAATTTATGAAGCAAAATAATAAAAAAACTATTGTCTCTACCCTTTTCAAAACTCATTGATAAAATTATACTGAATATATTAATTAAGCTTATCGCTATTCACAATCTGATAATCCAAACGAGTGAGAATGAAATTCACCCATTGTACACTAAATGTGATTCTTTGTCTAATTAAAACATCTTCTCTACAATTTCACCCTTGAGTCGTTCGATCGATCGTGCTTCTTCAATATATGCCTATGTTCCAAAATGCACAATGAAACTTTGATACTTCAACCATATGAATGTTTTTCACGTCATTATTAATACCCACCAATGAAATGCAAGCATGATCAAATTGCTATATTTTCTGGCTTTCATCATGGGCAAAATGACTTGCTAAAATAATATTATATAGTCTCAATTTATGTGATATACTTTAACTGCACACAAAATTTAAGAAAAAACTTAAAACTTTTATAACTGTGATCTAAAAAAAGTCATAAATATTAGGGTGATCACAAAATCTATCTTATGAAGTGTACAATGAAAAAATTAAATTAAATTTAAAGAGACAGACTACGCAATGTAAGTATAAATTGCTTCCTCTTTCTTGTACTTCATTCAGAGTAATCTAAACACCAGTCCATTCAGCCTTGCCCGTGATATGGAAAAGAGGTGTGTCCATGTTCAGTATCATGTCAAGTGAACAAAAAGCAGTGTTACAAATGTGGAAAGGGGAAAAAAACACATTGGAACGTTAAGCGCAAACCGCAAATAAAACTCGTGTTACTGAAAGAGCAAATGAAAAAAATCAAACAGATACGTAATTCAAGAATAATATCTATAAGTAAAGAACCTACGCGAAACAATGAACAATGAAAGTTCAACGCAGCATATACTCATCGCTTAATCCTAATTGATATATCATCAGCATGGTCGGTAACCAAAATTACAGCAAAGAGGTGAAAATTAACTGTTGCAGAACATATCACATCACATACATGAATACAGATATCTCAGTATGAACATTACTTCTAAAACTAACGAACCTTAACATGACAAAAGTAAACAAAAGTTTCCACTTCATAATGCAATAACAGGAATGCCAGAAAATTAAAACTACTAAGTGAGGAAAAATGTTACTCTGCTTTGCTCCGCCAGTTCTAACATCACGATGACTATCTAAAGTTGGATATTTAAACCTTAATGGCATACTTTCTCAATGGAAAGTACATCTCTTTCTTCTTCTCCCTTTCCGTCTTCAAAGATGCCTGCACGTTGAAACGGCACAAGTTGTTAATTCAAAAGCAAAGAACCATGAGTCAGAAGGGAGTTTAGACAAAACCACAAAAGACATGTGCCAAAAGATAGCACCAGTGAAAATACCAAGTATTCAAACAGAGGGCCAATTTATTTTCTATGAATTCACCTTGTCATAACCATTTTCTATGAATTCACCTAATAACCATTTATAGCAATACATCAAATAGTATAAAACTGCATATAATATATTTGATAAAAGATGGTTACAAAAATACTACAGCAGATAGTGACTATTATGACAAAGGCCCATTCTTGAGCTAATATCCCAAATGTTCGACAAGTTGTACAGATTCAAGCAACCGAGCCAAGGGAAATTAATGAACGATGTACATTTTTCTTAACCCATAAGGTACACTGACATCTAAATTTAGTAGTCACACTTGAATATGTACTCATTCACTTGAATGTGAATCTATTACTAAATCAAGCTCATTCACTTGAATGTGAATCTATTAATAAATCAAGCAACTGACAACAAAAGCAATCAAGTGCTTCTTATACTGATTGTGGACTATTCTAATGTATCTCGAATAAGTATCTACCCCAAAAAATCAAAGCAAAACTAGAGCGAAATGAGAATGCCATATTAAGGCAATGAATTCCTTAACAAACACCCTTCAGGTGTTATTTGCGCTTGTGGGGGTGAGGGTGATTGGTACAGCTGTTTACTGGCGGAGGTTTGTGCTAGGTTCCTGCTAATGCTGAATGAACTCCAAATACAAGCACACAAAAGCTAAACACTCCCAGAATTAGGTAGTATACAGAGAGGTTAACCAATTAACTTCCAAATTGTTAGTACAACGGAATAAGCACTGGAGAATGGACATCAGCTAATATCCATTGTATTCCTATAATAATTCATGATAGAAAGCAAAATTGAACAGTTTTATATTTCTTCTCTGGCCTTACTTTTCCTTATACTGTTTTTCTATTTCTTTCCTCTCCTCACATTTCCTTTTACCTTCCCTTATACCCTCCTTTAATCAAGCAAACTGCTGAGTATAATAATGTGCAAAAAGGGCAGCCCGGTGCATTAAAGCCCCCGCTATGGGCGGGGTCCGGGGAAGGGCAGGACCACAAGGGTTGTGCATTTTTCCAAATAGTTGGGTCTAAATTCATTTAGATGACATGAATTTTTTTTCAAAAGTAAAAAAGCACATGGCAGATCATTGATGCGAAACAAAATCTTTCCTTCCTTCTCTAGTAAACATTTAGATGCACCATAGTGACAAATGAGCACAACTTTTTTACTTTCAAGCATAATGCAATGCAACATTTTGATCAACAATATTTCAATTCCAATCCTGTTAGGTTCAGCTATATGCATCCTTTATATCCATTCCGCTCTATTCAAGCCAAATTCCTTCTAATACTAAATTGTCTTTTAAGGAACCGAGTACAAAGAACATAATGCCCCTAATGATAATAAAATCAAATACTGCATCACATTTAAAGAACCGAGTAACAAAAAAACAAACTATGCTAAGCGCCACAAAAGAAAGCAATAGGTTTTCTTATACAATAGCAGATCATTATGTAGTTCTTTGAATTACTGAAAAATTAACAGAAAAATCATAAGAATCAGGGTCACAATTCAGTTACCTGGTGCTTTGTAAGACGTCTACGGATGGCTCTGGTCTTCTTGGGACGAAGGTCGAGAGGCAAGTACTTCTTATTCTTGTATGCTTCCCTTAGTGCGGACTTCTGCCTCTGCAATATCACCGTCAACACCTGTGCTATCGACAGCCTTACCACCTTTCTGCATAAAAAAAGGCCACCCATTTCAATAAATGAGTCAGCTTCACATACACATATATGTCAACACAGACAGATGCAGCATATATGTCAACACAGACAGATGCAGCTTTGTGGAAGCAAGTGCACACCCACCACTTTCAGGTCCAACTATATATACATATAAAAGACAACTAAGGCTCAATCCAACCAAACTGGGGCCAACTATGTGAGACCTCACTGTTCATGGGTAAGCTCTTATCCAAACGAGTACAGCTTACGGCTTAACATGGTTAAATGATTTAATAAAGTAAAAATACATGGAATGCATGTATTGATTTGGTGTAAACACCCATTGCGGGAAATCTTTTACCCTGTTCATGACGCTCCTCCATTTAAGCTCAACTCATTCAATCTGACTATATATTTTTTCAACTCATTCAATCTAACTATATATAGTTTTAAAAAAAAAATAATTTAAACAGATATTTTTACTAAGTTGTTGTAAAAGACTAGCATGTGCAGTGCTACTCAACACTTACTGGTTTCAAATTATAGAAAGACAAACAATAGTTGAATATATAGAAATTTATACTCTGCATCAACTGGTTTCAAATTCTAGCGCGTACAGTGCTACTCTGCCCACTAATTTCAAATTCTAATTTAATTAAAGACGAATAAATTAACAGAAATTTTTACATTTTAGAGAGCTTATTGGGGGCGCCACCGGTAACTTTAGCAACACGGAGGAGAGCGAGTTCTGTTTTGAGATCCTTCAACTGACCCAAAAGATCAGCCTTGGATTTCTGCCTCAATTCGTGAACTTTGATCCTTGCTGCAAAAAAAATGAGGAAAAAATACTCAGTAATAGATTCAGTATAACAAATCTAATGCGAATGAAGAAAGAAAATGGAAGTTCTTGGCATGCATTTACCCATGGCGTTTCTGTCACAGCCTCACACTGATGAAGAGAATTCTGAAACCCTAGAAGATGTTAAAATTCAGAAAACCCCTAATTGGTGGGTCTGCCAATTGTATGGGCTAACGAAGTTTATGGGATTAATACGATAAATGGGCTTTTGTTAAAGATAAGTAAATATTCGTGCTCGACACAAATATTCTTATTTTAAATTTATTTTTAATTTTTATTTTTTAAATTTACGATTTTTAATTTTTATTCTTTGACACTTTAAGTGACAAAAACTGATCAAAAATACTCTTAACAATTAAAAAAAAAAGGAAAATAATACTTCACAAGACATAAATAAAATTCGCAAGACATAAATTTTTGTCAAAGTTATGCTTTAAAGGCATAAATTCGGACAAATTATACCTTGTGTCTGTAGGCATAAGTTAAGCAATATGACTTATGTCTGGTAGACATAAATTTATGTTATTGAACTTGTGTTTACTTCTGTCTATAGGCACAAGTTCAATAACATGAAATTATGTCTACCGGACATAAGTTAAGTAACATGAACTTGCACCTAAAGAGCGGAAGTTCATGCAATTAAAATTGTGCCTATGAGATATAATTTCATGCAATTAAAATCCTGCCCCTTATGGAGCATAACTTCTAGTTCAACAACATGAAATTATGCCTACCAGACACAAGTTAAGTAACATGAACTTGTGTCTAAATGGCAGAAGTGAATAAACACTCAAGGGTATATTTATTACATTTTAAAATAGGTCATAGGGGTAATATGACCTCCTAAAAAAGTGTGTAATTGAAAATATGGTCATAGTTGGGGGGGGGGGGGGGGGGTACTTGTGCCTTTTCCCAAAAAAAAATTCATTAAGAGTTCTTATAAGAAAATTACTTTGTTGAAAGTGTATGACTATTACACCAAATCAAGAGATAAAATATTATCGATAAGAAAATTATTTTCTTATTACGTTTATTGTGGGTTGAGATTTTTTAGAAAAAATTCCAACACAATGTTCCAGTCCAATTTGTTTGCAAGTTTCGTTGATCAAGGAGTTGATTGCAAAAATCAGTCTCGGTGTGGATATGTATAGAGTCTTCGTACAATCGAAGTATTTTTAATTATAACTACCGTCATCGAGTTTGTTTTGAAACCTATTCTTTTAGATGTAAGTAAATTTTAAACGCAAGTAACTCTTTCTAGGGTTGCTTTTGTCTTCCTCTGTGTATTACGAACACCCTACAATCCTATAGCCTCTCCCTTGGCCGCCCTTAAAAGTGATAAAGGTCATTGAGTAAAATGTATTACTTAAAGTTACTCCATCTATGGAGGAAACTCAGTACCAAATACTTGGCAATTTTTGGTAGAGCTTATTTATGATTTCGTGCTGAACCCGGTAAATGAATAAATAGGTGGTCTTTTACCGCCTTGCTGGGCTAAAAAAAAAAAGCTTTCGAGCATTCCACAACGCATTTTTATGTTATGATTTTAGTGGGTTTGACGACCTTCTTTTACTTGGTAGGACAAAGTTTACACATTCTTTAGAAAAATATTAATAAGGATTGCAATTTAATTGTTAATCATATTAATTGCTAAATACTTTTTAAAAACATACAATAATTATTTTTTTTACATTCTAAAATGACTTAAATACTAAGAGTAAAATTAAAAAAAGTCAATTATTTTTTGAGTTTTTAAATTGACAATTATTTTAAAATAATTACTTTTAATATACCTAACAAGTAAAAAAGAACAGCGGGGAAGAAGTCCGGAGAATTTTGGAGAATTTATTCCATTTGCATATTGGACATTCTTGAGATTAGGAATAGTTTTTCTCTTTGGTATTTCCAATTTCCCAATTTGCAGACTCCAAATAATCACACAATTAGTATAATTTAAACATAATCTTTACATCCATTTCAGCCAATTAGTATAATCTAAGTGTTCTTGTATGTCACTTTCAGCATAATTTTCATTTATGTTTTTTTTTAATAGTGTTTTATAAACTACATGCATTTCGATTAATTTACGATGCACACACTGCGATTTACTGCCACAAATAGCAGGCAACTCTCCTTACCCATACTTAAACACAAGAAACTGCATTATATATCGTTAATCTATGAATAATTCTTACATCTATACATGAGAGGTGTTTCTTTCGTGAGTTGTAACATGAAAACTATTGTATTATGTATGAGGTATATGAGAAATATAAAGAGTCTGAAAAAAATATTATAATATATATTGAGGTTAGTGCAGTAAAAGATCGAGATAGTTGAGACTAAAAAAGATATACTAAATCTCCAATTAATTCACTGTACAAAAGAGAGTAATTTTATATATATATTGAAGGAAGGTGTTCTTTTGGTGAAACTTTGGACTCTTTAACTAATCCAGAGTAGTTTTAATTATACAGCGTTGTTAGGTTGATATATCATGAAGGGGACAAGTCAAGAGTATTACTATTGACTCGGTGAAAATTATACCACAATGAACTTAAATCGCCGCACCCAATTTTAATTTCTTGGTTATAGTCAATGTGCTTGCTGCACAAAAAGGATAACACAAATCTAAAGTTGAAGCAGATCATTGAAAACATCACTCATTGAAGTATAAACATGGAGTCCAAATTTCTCATTCTTATAGAGAAGGAAATCAGGAGGCAGACTACCTCGCAACACTAGCCTCTTCCTCATCTAACAATTTAGACGGATTGAATTAAATTTGAGTGAATTGAAAATGAATTAAGCTAAAATAGAATGGATTGCAATCCACCAATATGAACGTAGATTAAAAAAAAATAAATCAAATAAAATATGAATTTTAACCCACTTTAAGCATAGATTCAAATTTTTGAATGTTACATGATTTCTAGAGCTGTTCACTTTTGATGTTAAAGAGTCTTCTAGTAATAAAATCGTTTGATGATATTTTTTAAAAAAAAAAGAAAAGTTTTTGAAATAATATACACATCAGGTACCTAAAAAGAAATCATAAAGATTTTATATATATATATATATATATATATTCAAATATAACTTCTTAAAATATCAAGAAAGTTCCTTTGGGAACATACTTTAAGAAAATATTTTATATCTATACTATATTAAAAACGTGAAGGTTCTAAAAAATATTGATTGAACTTTTCACTTTTTATTAAAAGATGTTACAATAGATAAAATTATCATTGTACTATTTTTCTTAAATAATTGTTATTTAGTTATTATCCTAATATATAGGATTTTGAAATTAATAAAAGTTTTAGTTATAAAATCTTTACTAATTTGTAAAAGATAAGAACTCCTAATATTTAGTATTTCAAAATTGACTAAAATTTTGCTTCTTAAATCTTTCCTTATTTGAAATATATTAGAAGTTCTAACATTTAAGATTTTAAAATCAATTACGATTATGTTAACTTATATTAATCCTTTATTTATTAAACTAACTAATTATCCATCACAAATTTTTAACTCACGATACGAGAAAATAAATTAAAGAATGTAATTTTATTATGCATTAATATATTGAATTCCTCCTCTTCCTCCTCCTTCTTCTTAAAAAAAAGTATATATAATCGAAAAAAGAAGAAAACATAGAAACACAATATAGTTTAAGTTTTTTCATTAATCAAATTAATGCTCTTGTTATAGTTTTTTTTTTTAAAATGTATTGTTTTGTAATATATTTGTTATATTTATAAATAAGGAAAAATATGGTTATATTTAGTAATTTAAAATATTAAGTAGTTGGAGAGGTAAATTTCTCAATATTTTATTTATAAACTAACGAATCTTTGAATGCTCTCTACCATTCTCAAACCACTTCTCACTATAAGAAAATATGTGACTGAGAACCTCTATTTATAATATTAAAAATCTACTTTAACTCAAAATAGAAAAATCTATTCCTATATGAATTTGACTATCAATCCTAACTAGGCATGAATTTAAATAAACTACCAAATATAAAATCCTAAGCGAATTTAATTTCCTACAACTTTGAATTATTATTCCAACATTTTCCCGTAATTCAAAGTTGTGTACTCTTGTCTTTTTTGTTGTTATTGTATTGGAGCACTTCTCTCAAATCTTCCAGTTTCTTGTTTGCACTGGAGCACTTCTCTCCAATATTTCAATTTCTTGTTTGTATTTGAGCATTTCTCTCCAATCTTCCATTTTTTTTTGTATGTGTTGGAACATTTCTCTTCAACTTTCAACAAATACTATCTTTAACGAATAAGCATGTCTGTCCCTATTGATACTCAATCTCATGGCTATATATATCGAGATTTTGCTTTATTTTTTTCTTCAACGAAAATCAATAAAAAATTTCCTTATCTCTTTTGTATTCTCTGCATCCGTTTTCAAAAAAGAAAAATGTAAGTGCCCAGCATAATTGTATCCTACCATTTGAATTAATCAAAATTCCGTAATTTATATCGCCATTATTACATAAATATTTTTCTGTCCTATCCTTAGAATACAAGAGAGTTTCTCCGCAAGCTCTTTAAATGTTATTGTGTATAATTTTGAGAATATAACTTTTACGTCTACACTCAATTCCTTTATCTTATAGACTTTGATACAATGCCTCACCAATCGTACATTTTTTTCTCTTCTCATCACTAAACTAGAGCTTATTAAATTATAAATTAATTGTTACCCTACGTTGTCAATATATATCTGCAAGTGATCAACATTTAGTTGTCGTAATGAGAAGTAAATTGATACTTTTAATGGTTAAATGAGGTGGTTCATGATTAGTGGTTTTCACCATTAATGACTAAGGAAAAATGTCTAGGATTCCAATAATATCTTGCCATAGCTTGTAGTGGGGCTGATAAAATTGATAATATATGTGATTATGCGCTTAATTCAATTTATTTTAAATAAGTTAGAATATTTAATGTCTTAAAAATGGATCAAATATAAGACAATTAATATTATTCATTTGAAATATGAGTAATTTAATAGGTAAAATGGATAAAACCTACAGACTACATATATATTATTATTTCTGGAAAGCAATACTAAGTAGCTCATTAAGTCAACTTTTTCAAGTAGCTCTAAATATTATGGATAATATAGCCTTCAGATAACTTATTTTTTATCCGTCTTAAATATCGGTAAGTCGAATTTTGTCTATTTTTATTTATTTCATTTTTGACCAGCATATATTCGACTAGGTTCGTTCGCTTCCGACTCCTACTTGTAAGCTTGAGCTTATTTTCTCAATCTTTCTGCTTATACTTGTACATACATACAACAAGGTATACCCATACAACATACCAACAAGGTGTGAAGAGACTGAGACAGTAAAAAAAATATTATACATAGTTATTTTAAATCAGCAGGATTGAGAAACATAAAGTCAAAATATAATATCACATCTCTTATACTTTTATGCCTTCATATTTTTATATTAGAAGGGATTTAAGTTTACATGTATAACAAGGGACTTCTAGTATTTGTATGTATTTTAAATTGAGTGCTAAGTATGTGTATACGTTTAGTTTGTACTATTATTTGAGACTTGTATGAATCATTTGGACGAAAAGAGGCAGATTTATGTATGAAGGATGGGGTGTCATGGCACTCGGATACCTCAGTTGAAGGATTTATGTACAATGATCGGTGTCATGGCACCCGAATACCTCGGGATTAATATGGTTCTTTTGCGAAAAAGAAGTAACACGCCCAGTGGGACTCGAACCCACAATCGCTTGATTAGAAGTCAAGCGCCTTATCCATTAGGCCATGGGCGCTTATACGTCCCTTCCTCTTTAAGATCTCTAATCATAGTTTAATTGTAAAAGTTTTTTTAACTTGATTTTTGTTGATCTTTTTATGTTTATCAGTTCTTGTTGACTTTTTGTTTCTTCCTTTTTCTTTTAAGCATAAGAAAGTAAAAAAGATTCCTTCTTTCTACAAAAGATTTCCTCTCTCTCTTCGTCAATATTTTAGAAAACGGATAATCTTAGAAACTCAATTGATTGACTATCTAAATTTTCACCACGTTGGCGAGAGTTTAATTTACCGTTTTATAATCCCCTCCTCCACCTTCTCCTTCCCCTACCCTAATTTTTAAAAAAAAAATATTTCAGAAACCCAACAGTAAGTTTCTCTTACTCTTTATTTTATTATCTATCATTTCAGCATATAAAGAAAATAATTTAAACTATGAGAACTTAAATGTTAGTGAAGTTAATTTACAAAATAGAGTGTTGCAATAAAGGACGATATGAATATTAGACTGAAATCTTATTTGATTTCTTTGCCCTCTTTACAGTTTCTGTTGCTGTGAGTCTAGAATTTTTCACATATAACTTTGTTTCTATTACTAAAATTATGTAGGTGATATTGTTCGACCTATTTAGATTTTCTGTTATTGTGAGTCAAGACTTTCACATATGACTTTATTTCTATTACTGAAATTGCGTATGTGAAATTCTTCGATCTATTTAACTTTAATTTTTTTACATAGAATATGAATTATTTACAAATATAATTAATTATGCCATCATTAAGTGCTTTTAGTAGGAAAACTCATTGAGTGCCAAAATAAATTATTCCTAGGCTTGTTTCACAAATACGAAGTCATGAGATTCCTGGAGCTTTGCAAATGCATTCAGAGTTGAGACTGTGAAAACGTTAATTTGAACCACAAATGCAAACAAGCCTAGGAGTATAAATTGGACAATTCTGAATTTGAGACATAATTAATTTTTTTCATTTTTAGCAAAGAGGAGCTTATGGAGATTGATCCAATGTGTGGATTGGACTTGAACCAATAAGGTATTGATTCTCTAACATCCTATGAGGATTATATACTCCATTTTGGTGCAATATTACCATAAATTCTTGAGATTTGAACAATGGTTTAGGAAATTTTTGACCTAGTTTTTTAATGAGGTAAACTGGGAATTCAACCTAACTAATTAAGTCAAAATCAAGTCTTGATTATACAAATATAATCTTAAGCTTATGAATAATTCGTTCTAAGTAATTTATTTTAAGATTTGACTGGATTGATTGAGGGTTGACTTTGGATTTGGCTACATCTAAAATTATAAAAATAGATTACCTCTCCTAATTTCACGTGTTATTCAATATTTTGCATAGATTGAGAATATTTGAGGTTGTTTGCTTAGATAATTAGATAGTTCTAGGTTCAGATATCTCATCAGCTTTGAAGTGAGTGACACTTTAACTTTTGAATTACTTATTTTTTCAAACGTATGATTTGAAATTTGTATTACTACATTCATAGTACCTAATATATTGTGGAGCGAGTGTGTGATACGTATGCTATCTTGAGCTACTTATTATATGTTATACTCTTTATACCTCTGACAAGATACTGTTGAGACTTGAACTTTTTAATTAAGGTCTAAAATGAAGACTTTGCAATTATTAACATGGTATTACTAAGGGATGGTATTGGATAGTTGAAGTGCTTTCAGACGTAGGAATCAGATTTAAACCATGAGAATGAAGAATTTCTTGATAAGAATTTTCTTTTACTCCATAATAGGTTGTAACACTGTAAGGATTCTCAGGGTTGTTTTGTGATTTTGTCTCTTTTCTTCTGTTTGACCCTTCATATAGCTTTCCTTATCAGTTTATGATTTGCGGAGATGAGTGACTCAATTTTCAAGATGATTGAATGCGTTTTGAGGAAGATTTTCAATTTTAAAAGTTTGGTTTTTAGAAAGTTTGACCAAAGTCAATAATTTGAGTTAACAAAGTTATATTTGAGTTTTGACAACTCTGTTAGGTCCGAGAGTGATATATAACTTAATAGGACGGTTTGCACAAATCTCGAGGAGCATGAGAGTGATTTGGATCATTGAGTTGATTTCTAATTTTCTTAAAGTTTAGAGTTACCACATTCAATATTTGGTCAAGATGATCTCAGATTGGTAATTTGATGATTTCAATAGGTTCAGAACGTATTTTATGACAGATTTACATATTTGATTTGTATTTAGATGATTCTGAATGAATTCTGAGGGGTGATTTGAAGATTTGATCATGGTTCATATAAAATTGTTGGTGTAGTGGTGTTTTCATTCGCGATTGCAAAGGAGAGACCGCATTCGCAAAGGGTTGGGGTCAGTAATCATCGAGTTTGCGAAATTTTGTGTGCGTGTTTCTTAGGGCACGGAAATTTTGCTTTGCCAAAATGCTGAGAGTTGAATTTCTTTGGGCTCACTTGACCTAGTACTTACTCCTTTTAGGGTCAAGAACACATTATAGCCTTTTTTCATTGGGATTTTGAGTCAAATATACCTTTTTTGCTCTTTTTCATCAAGAACACTTTGAATATTTGAAATTTTGACACCCCTCAATTCTTCTCGGAATCACCTCAAATTTTAGGAGCAGACTCCCTTCAACCTAGAGAACAAACTATAATAAGTTGTAACCTCGAATGCACCCTCAAACACCAAGACCTCTTCAAGTTCTTCAATTTTTCAGGGTCTTCAATGGTGATTCTTCTTCCCAACTTCAAATGACTCGAGTCCTGGATTTAGATTCAAGTAACGCTAGAAAATACTAATCCAATCTCAAAAACAACAACAAAACAAGAATCAAAGATGAATTTTAAGTTTTTTTTTTTGAATATCAATCCATGACTAGATTTGTGCGAACAAATCTAATCATGCTCTAATACTAAATGATGCAATATCAAATGCGAAAATGAAATCTCAACTAAGAACAAGAAATGAAGATATAAGAAAAGTCACACGTAAAGAAATTAATTGACAATAAAAACTATCGGAAGCTAAAACATTCAATTAATTGAACCAAAACAAGTACCAATTCTACATAGATACCTTCAAGAGGAACGAACTCAAGCAAGCAATCCCATCAGCATTGGGTAGCAACAAATTCCCTAACCTCAACTCTTACCAGAGTATCATTCTTCAAGTGAATATACAATATTCAAAAAAATCTAAGTCTAAAGAGGCTATTCTTAACAAAATATGTAATGAAATAATATCTTCTCCATTCACTTCATTTTCTAGTCTTGATATGTTAAAAGTACCAACAACTGGTACGTCAGAACTACCAACGCCTTACAAACGATAGTACCGACAACGATCAAAGTAAAATGTGACCGACTCTCTAAGTCATTGCAATTCAAATAAAAATACATGCAATAATCAAAATATCTTGGCATATATAGTTACTACAACAATACAGTACTTCTCAAATATTCTCATTCACTTTTTCAAATTATTATGTTATTGTTGTAACATCTATTAGAGAACTAATGAGGTTGTTAATTATAATTAAGTTTACTATAACAAATTAAAGAGTACTAAACAATGCAACAATGAAACGAAAATTAGTATTTGAAATTTAGCTCTATTTGTGACATTCATGGCACAACCAACAGTTAGCCCCCAAATGTTGCCAGTAAGCCACGAACAATGATTAAGTAAAACTTGTCTGACTTTTATATAATTGTAATTCAAGTAAAAATTACATATATTAATCAAAATATTATGACATAGTTAATGCAACGACAAGTAACTATTATACTTTAAAATATGCAGTGATTTATTTGCATCACTAATTAAATTTTGTGAGAACTATATATGACCGACTTGTGATGCTAAGAGCATCGATGCTTTTTACATTTGGTGCCACAGTTCAAATTCACATTAGAAAGTGTAAACAAAATATGTGATGGTAATAATATCTTCAACAATTATTTTAATTTTATCGTATATCTCACATACTTAGCTTGTTTCAATGATATATATGCGTATGACGCACGAAATACACATATGACGCATAAGATGTATGTGCCCCAATACTTCTGTTTAAACTAAACAATTTAGTGTTTAAACTGTTGCTTCCCATAAAGTTTTGACACATTATGTATAATTGTATATTGCTTTCACCCACATATATGTTATATAATATTATATATTAAATTACGTGATATGATATTTTATATTAGACCGTATGTTTTTTTAAAATTTTTTAAAAAATATTCTATTATAAGTGTCGACCCCCAAAAATAGATCTTGACGCGTGGTTCTGGTAATATAGTTAGTTCATTTTGCCCCCACCACAGACAGGTATTAACATTTTCTTCTGTTGTCTCACAAATTATTGCCAAAATAAAGAGAAAAATAAAAACAGAAAAGGGAAAAGGATATCACCCACAAATTTAGTTTTTCTTTTTTTAAAAAAAAGTTTTTGATTCTCAATATTCAAACCATCACCTTCATCTTCATAATCACCAACTTTACAAAAAGAGCCATTTTTATGGTTCTTTTTTTGAGCTCTGTTTCTGTGTGGATTCTTCAAAGATATTATATGTTCACATACATGTGTTTGTAAAGTTTGTTTGTTGTATATACATGTGCCTTTAATGTCCTTTTTATTTAACTTCTAGCACTTGTGCACTTTTGTCACCTTTCTTGATCCAATTTTTTTTTTTTTTTTTTTTTTAAAATCAAAAGCTTTAAAGATTTTCTTACATCTTTGAGAACAAATTTACAAATCTCATTTTTTTGGGCGTTCATTGATTTTTAAGAAGAAAGAACAACAAGGGGGAAGTTTATTAGACAAAGGTAATTTTTTTTGGCCTTTCCATTTTATGAATTTGGCAATATTTTTCAGGGGATGGATGTAGCATGAAAGTCACGCGTTCGCGTGAATTCAATAATTTTTGCTCTTATTTTGTATTTGTGCTAAACATTTATTAAATATGTATAAAAATATTTAATTATGAAGCAAGTTATTGAATTCTATATTAATTTGCGATTGCCGTAGGAACCCTACACTTTAAATTCTGGATCCGTCTCTCGTATTTTTACGAGTAATAAATTTTATAGAGATGAAAAAGGAAGAAAAGTTTCAACTTTTTTTTTAATGGTGGAAGTTCAAATGTGAAAAACAAATGCCTTGCTTTCTTCACTAATGATTCTGTTATTGTTGTTATCAGGATATGAAAGATAAAGTTTTTGTCTTTGATGAATCTAGAGATGTATGATCCTCAAATTTGGCTTCAGATAGATAAGAGTTTCCCTTTTGGTTTCTGAATCTCTCTTGATGTCAAAAAATGCAAATTGTTGATTTGGGTGTTTTGAGGGAATAAAGAAGAGTGCTTTGCATAAAGATTAGCATAGGGATCAGAATGGATACTGAGGATTCATATAGACGACCCGACTAGTTTGGGATTAAGGCATAGTTCTTGTTGTTGTTGCATTCATTGGCAGAAGGATGGTGAAAGGAACAAAACGAATATTGAGGATTCATATAGCCCGACTCCAACCAATTTCGTATTGAGACATTGTTATTGTTGTTGCTGTTGCAGTATAGATTGAAGGGTTGTGAAAAGAGGGGTTGTTCGGTAAATTCTATATGATGGAAGCTCCGGCAGCTCAGCTTGCAGCGCCCCGAAAAAAAATGACAAAACAGTTAACAGGGAAAAGGGATGACACTTCCTTGCATACAGCAGCTAGAGCTGGAAATCTTGTCGCGATAAGAGAGATTCTTGATAAGACATGGGAAGGAGACTTGGCAGAGATGATGATAAAGCAAAATTCAGCTGGAGAGACTGCATTGTATGTTGCAGCAGAATATGGTTATTATCAGTTGGTTAGGGAGATGATCCATTACTATGATCTTGTAGCTGCTGGAATCAAAGCGAGGAACGGTTATGATGCTTTGCACATTGCTGCCAAACAAGGAGATTTAGGTAAGATCATGTTAATAATACAATCAAACCTCTCTATAACGGCGTCATTTGTCTCAATATTTTATAGAGAACATACAATATAACATAACATGAAAGATCTGTTCACACAGAAAATATGATTGTTAAAGAGAATGACTATTGTAGAGAGGTCTGACTGTAGTATGAGTTGTTGCTGGCCTCAACTATTTTGGAATTGAGGCATAGTTGTTTGTTGTTTTTGTTGTTGTCAATGAAAATGATGTTAGTATGAACTGCTCGCGGTTACTTTTCTATTTTCTGATGTATAATTTAGGTGATTTTAGTGTGAACCTGATTTTTGGTGTATTGTAATGTTGCAGATATGGTAAAAATATTAATGGAAGCACATCCAGAGCTGTCAATGACAGTTGATATTTCGAATACGACAGCTTTGCATACAGCTGCAAACCAAGGGCATATAGATGTGGTGAATTATCTATTGGAGGCAGAGAGTAGTTTGGCCACCATAGCTAAAAGTAATGGGAAAACAGCGTTGCATTCTGCAGCAAGAAATGGACATTTACATGTTCTGAAGGCACTTTTGTGTAAGGAGCCAGGGATTGCAACTAGGATGGATAAAAAGGGGCAAACTGCACTTCATATGGCTGTTAAAGGACAAAATCTTGAGGTTGTTGAGGAGCTGATTAGAGCTGATCCTTCATTGATAAATATGGTTGACAATAAGGGCAATACCGCCTTGCATATTGCTGCTCGGAAAGGCAGGGATCAGGTACGTTTTTCTAATACAACAACAACAGTTACGTCTCAATCCCAAAGCAAGTTAGAGTCAGCTATATAAATCCGCACTTTTCCATGTTGTATTTTTTTTTTCTAATACATTTAGATATTTTTACCCTGTCAAAGTAAGAAGCCATGGCATATATGTTTGGAATGAATTCCATTTTGAGTCTTCAAAATTTTGTTTTTTTTGACTTGTTTATGCACATTCTACTCTCTCGTCATTTTAGCAATCCTAATAACTGTTGGAAGAAAAAAGTGTACAAACAAGAACTTATACAGATGTGTGAGAAGTAATTATGAAAAATATATAAACTAGAAAATACAGATAGGTCACTGTGGATGCAAGGTTTGCACGAAAACATCCGTTGTATACACCAGCAAAAGGTGAAATTTTCACATGGTATGGAAAAGAACACTAGGTTACACTCTTTGTCCCGAAGCAGAAAATGGAAGTTGTCTAGTGAGTAATATTTTGCAAAATGCAGACAGTGATTTCCTAGCTGAATTGTCATTCAAAAACTCCTAAGGTTTCTAAAACTGGAATTCCCAAGAATTTGCTGATGTTTCTGTACATTTTTGCTTGTGGAGTATATTGAGAGTCCTTTCATACCTTTTTCTGTCAATGATATCACTTGTGTATTCCTTGCATTCGAATAGATTCACAAGATCCTTGTTTTGTTGATTACACTGCCTTTCAAACGCATCCAATCAATTGTTATCCGATTGAAAGATAGAAAGCATAGATTCGCGTCACCTACTTGCTGGAAGCAAAAATGGAATGGCCGATCATGAATTCTATGACGTTTTTAAGGCCTCATTAATCAGCCAACCACTTTTTAGTTCATAATGAATGAACCCCCGGATGAAGAAAACATATCCCCTCCATTTTACCTGACAAATTGAGTTGTGGATTTCTCACAAAAGTCCTCTTGAAGTTAGCTTATTTTTGTTGGAAATACACTTCAAAAGAGCCTCGAATTTGATATCCTGTTCAATTCTTTACGTGCTTTGAGAGCCCTGCTAGACTGATTATCTTCATCTTCTTCTATGTTGAGCATGACGCTTCTACAACTTCTTACTAGAGTTGAATGTTGAAAGGCTGTTGGAATATTTTGAGAGCTCACAATTCATACTTGTTTTGACACATACAGATTGTCAGGTTGCTACTTGGACAGAAAGAAACAGACACTACAGTCGTCAACAGGTCCAACGAAACAGCCCTCGACACTGCAGAGAAACTTGGACAGGCAGAATTAGTAGCCATCTTGCAAGAACATGGCGTTCAAAGTGCTAGATCCATCAAGCCACAGGCAACAAATCCAGTAAGAGAGTTGAAGCAAACTGTAAGCGACATAAAGAACGGGGTGAACTATCAATTGGAGACTACACGCCTAACAAGAAGACGTATACAAGATATTGCCAAGCGCGTGTACAAAATGCACGCGGAAGGCCTTAACAACGCAATTAATTCTACCACGGTTGTTGCTGTGCTCATTGCCACAGTAGCCTTTGGAGGAATCTTTCAAATCAATGGCCAATGGGTCGATGATCCAAATGATATCCCACCTGATCATTCCCTTGGAGAAGCAAATATTGGTCCAAAACCAGCATTTATGGTTTTCTTCATCTTCGACTCAATATCCTTATTTATCTCACTTGCTGTCGTGGTTATCCAAACAACGATCGTGGTAATAGAAAGCAGAGCTAAGAAGAAAATGATGGCGATTATAAACAAGCTAATGTGGGTGGCATGTGTGTTCATTTCAGTAGCTTACTTGTCCCTATCGTACATTGTAGTTGGCAATAACAATTTGTGGATGCCTGTATTAGTATCATTTATAGGAGCAAGCATAATGACTACGACGTTGGGAACGTTGTGTTATTGGGTCGTTATGAACCGGATAAGGTCATCAAACAAGAGGAGCTTCAGAAAGAACTCTATGGCCAACAGGTCGCGGTCGTGGTCAGCATCAGTCTTCTCAGATTCAGATGCACTAAACAATGAATACAAGAAAATATATGCTATATAGAAAGTTTGGCCTGGTGAATCCAGCCCCAAATTGTAATGTTTTTAAATTTTTTGATGGATGTACTTGGCATTTAACTTCATGTGCACAACTCAAGATAAAGGTAGTTTCATTGCCTCATGAAAGTTTTTGTTGTTAGTGAATGACCTTCTCATGACTCAAATCTCAATTCTGGTACAAGGGGACTGTTGATCTCCTGCCTTCCTCTTCAGAACAAGAGGAGGAAGTGTTCATTGTATCACTAGGCATAAAGAAAAGGACTACATCAGTCAGTCATGTGTGGCATCACAGGCTCCCTTTCAAGATATCTTTTTCCGGGCTGGAAAACAAGAAATTACCCCTTTATGATGGATTATACAAATTAAATTTGGGGGAAAACATCGTATCTAGGTGTGTTAGTTGTTCTATCCCTAAATAAGAAACTATACATCATCATGTCTTTGTAGACAGTGATGCTGTAAAGCATTCTGGTTGACATTTGGGGCACCTTGAACATAAGTTGGTGTATAAGGAGGAACCTCAGGGAATGGTGGAAGAATACTAGACACAAAAATACTATTCATAGGATGTGGGTCAGTCCCACATAGGTTGGGGAATAGATTGATTGAATCGGCAAGGAAAAAAAATAATAATAGTGTTTGCACATGAAAATAATTACCAAACTTCCTACTATTTCAGCGAGAATTTATTTTCCACCATACATTTTTTTGATGAGCTGGTTCGGTGAAAAATGAGTGAAAAAATCATGAAGCAAATTTCAACACTCCTCATTTGCTTCAATTATTGCAATTAGAAGATATTACTCCACAAATTCTGCTTCGAGATTGGTGCTGATTTTTTGACTACATTTGAATTTGCACATTTTTTAATATTGATTGTTCTTTTTTTCTTCCTTTTTTGATTTTGTGCTTAAAAAATACCTTCAATAATATTGTCTTGTTTGAAAGCTCTTTTGAAAGTACTTTAATCTGGACAATATAGGATTTGCAATGAGTGTTTGTAAGGAACGTTCTTTCATTACATTATTTCATAAATCATAAGTTTTAAAATATAATTTTATTTGGCATAATACATAAATAGACACTTAAATTTTGCCTCAACTGGTAATTAAACACTCAAACTTTGAGAATGCGTATCTAGACACTACATCTTGGTCTCAATTGACAACTAAGCACTCAACTAGTCCCCACTATGTCTTATTGGCACACGATGCTGACGTGACACATGACATAGTGAAACCAAGTTGAGGTACCCAGATGATCATTTTGTAAGTTGGAGTGCTCAATTGACACAGTGAAACCAAGTTGAGGTGCCTAGATGTGCATTCTCAAAGTTTGAGTGCTTAATTGTCAGTTGAGGCCAAGTTTGACTGCCTATTTACTTATTATGACATTTTATTTTTACTAACCAAATTTGATAATTTTTGTTAGTGGAAATTTGTGGGGCATTAAAAGAGAGACTGCTGCTTGTCATGTTTGAAAATAGATTAAAAATTGATATTGGTTAAAAATCTCTTTGGTTGAAAATAGCCCTCTGTGTTGAAAATAAGCATGGGTTAAAAATGGACTGAAAATAATTTTTAAAAATGGTGCAGTAAAATGATTAAAATATTGATTGACACTGTTGATTTTTTTAAAAGATGGTGCAATAAAAAGATTGAAAGTATGGATTGAAAATATCTCTCAATAATTTTATTAAGCATAGCAACACCTTAAATATGCAACTAAATAAAATATACATAATTTAAATTTTTTTAAAAAAATCTTAAAATATTTCAACAACCTAAATTATCCAACAAACGTTTAAAATTCAAATCATCCTAAACAACTTATTATGCTAACAATTATTGCAGTAACTGAAAGCAAATTCCAACACTCCTCCTTTGCTTCACTTACTAAAATTTAAAAATATTGTTCCTCCTCCAATTCTGCTTCGATAGTTAGTTCTGAATTTTTTAACTGCATTTGAACTTGCACATTTTTTTTAATATAGATTGCTCTTTTTTTCTTCTTCTTTTGATTTTATGCTTAAAAGACACATTCAGTAATATTGTCTTGTTTGAAAGCTCTTTTTTGAAAGTGCTTTAATTTGGACAATGTTAGAATTTGCAATGAGTGTTTGTAAGGACCGTTCTTTCATTACAATATTTCATAAATTATAGGTTTTAAAATATAATTTTATTATCAATGATCAAATTTGATAGTTTTTATCAATGAAAATTTGTAGGGGTTGATAGTTTTTATCAATGAAAATTTGTAGGGCATTAAAAAAGAGATTGTTCTTTGTCATGTTTGAAAATAGGTAAAAATTGATATTGGTTAAAAGTCTATTTGATTGAAAATAGCCCCGTGTGTTGAAAATAAGCATGGGTTAAAAATGGAATGAATATGAATTTTGAAAATTATTTTTTAGATGAACTCACAGATACCGTAAGATCAATGAGGCTCTTGATAACACTATTAGTTTTTAAAAGATGGTGCAGCAAAAGAGTTAAAAGTATGGATTAAAAATATCTCTCAATAATTTTATTAAGTATAGAAGGGCATTAAATAGCCAACTTAAAATACAAAATCTGCATAATTTAAATTCTTTTAAAAACACCTAAACTATCTAACAGAAGTTTAAATTCAAATTATCCTAAAATTAAGCAACTTATTATGCTAACAATTTCTGCATAACAATTAATTTCATTTATGCATCACTTGTCGGGTGTTCTTTAATTTGTAAGCCAATTCTGTAGATTAAGGGAAAACCTCAATAATAGACTTCAATCCCGACGTAGGAATAATGTTGTAGTCATTAAAACCAGCATCGAAGAAGAGTTTTACCCAATCTTGTCGATTCCTTTCCTTTCCGGAAACAAGAACCATCACAAGCATGTCAAAAAAAAAGAGTTGAATTTCATATGACTTGTCTCCTTTCTCTGGGTTATGTTCCATCAATACCATGTCAATGATAATCACCTTCCCTCCGTTCTCCTTACTTGGAATTGCTTCTTTACATTTCATCAATATTTTGATACAGTCTTCATCACTCCAATCATGTAATGCTGACTGTTTGTCATTAGTCATCAAACATAAATCTTTATTGTTATAGTGAAAAAAATATATATGAAATCAATCTCAATATTTACAAAAGTTACCTTTAGTAACATGGCATCGGCAGAAGGAATGGACTGAAACATGTTTCCTCCCACATAGCTCAGGTTCTTGCTTGCTTCACATCCTTCAATTATGTGCGGTAGATCAAAGATAATGCACTTTATTTCATGAAGGGCACTGGCAATAGCTTTAGCCACGGTCCCAGTGCCGCCTCCAACGTCCACCAATGATTTCAATCCTTCAAAAACTCCCTTACAATGTTCAATACTACACTTGCAACCGATCGTGAATCACTAGCCATGATTTCATTAAGTAGATGGTTTATTTTTGGTTCATATTCAAATAGGGGTTTGCCATGAGTAATCGCAAATGGAGTAATACTAGATTCATCACCTTTCATGATCCATTTGCTGAGTGAGTGCCATGGATCCATGAAATATGAATCTAGTGCCGTTTGCACATAGGGGACATGACTCAAAGGATCATCTTTAAGAAGGAGAGGTGAAGTCGGAGTAAGTATATAACTTTCTTCTTCTTCTTGATCGTTAACCTTAATTTGATTAAAGAAGCCTGTATAAATTAGAATACGCATAAGATGAAAAATATAATTCAAGGTTTTAGCGTTATTATCGATGGGGAGGGCATCGACCAAATCGGAGAGGGTCATGGCTTGGCCATGAGAGTGGATGCTATCTGGAATTCCAAGTTGAAGAGCACATTTGAGTGACATGGAGTTGATGTAATTGAAAGTATGATGCCATATGTGTGCTTGAGCAGCCAACACTTCTCTAATGTTGTCATTAGGTAATGCCATATTTGTGAGATAATAATATAATATATATACATAGAGAGAGAATTTGGAGGATGTATCCTAATAAAATTTAAGAAGATAATATTGAAGGCATGTCAGAAATCAAAAATAACTTAAAATTTAATTAATATAGATATATGTCATTTTTTAATTGAACACTTACGCAAAAGCCTACTAACAATGAGAATTTTTTCATTTCAACAATTGCCTTTAATTGGCTGACGGTGAGGCAATTTGAGTGGTCCCACAGAAGGTTTTGCGTTCACTAAATTTACTTTAACAATTTCATTTCAATGGTAAATCTTTATTCTTTAATTTTATTTTAATTATATTTAATATTATTTAAATGTCTAATGTGAAAAATATAAATAAGAGCTAGTGATTAAAACAAAGGTAGACCCATTGATATATGTGTTATATAATAAAAATAATAAATTAAAAATAAAAATAATCCCCTCATCATTTCATCCATCACTTACCCAATTTTATCTTCTTCTTTAGAACCTCCCCCCCTCCCCCCTCCCTCCATCTCCTTCCTCCTTCAAATCTGCCCAATTCTTCTTCGAAGCTCACTCCCTTTCTCCTTCCCTCGACCTATCTCCTTCTTCGAATCCTCCCACTCTCCAGGCTCTTTCTCCTTCGTTGAACCACTCCACTAGTTCTCTTTCTTTGAACCCCCCACTCCACCACTTCTCCTTCTTCAAAATCCCCCCCCCCTCCCCCCCTCCCCTCCACACACACGCCACCACCACCACCATCACCATTTCTCCTTTTTCGACCCTCTCATACCCACCCCATACACATAGATACACATATAATGTACATTTATCTATCAATTTCTTTATTTTATACTTTCAAGATTCAATCTTTTAACAAATTTTAAATTTCTTAAAAAATAAAGACACCCCTAATGGAGAAAAACAACCTCCATTTTTCTTGAATTAATTAGGAACTAAAAATTAATTAGTATATAAAAATATGAGTAAGAAAAAAAAAATATTGTGAATAACAAAAAAAAAAATAATTAAAATTTAGATAATTTTCGATGTGGCAATGACGTGGCACGGTGTAATGCATTTCACATTATGAGACTGATATTATAATCTTAGGGTGATATTTAATAGACTTCAAATAAGAATAGAGGAGTAAATATATACCGGTAAAATTAAAATACTAAAATAAATTTCGTGTACAAGTTATGAGGCATTTTATGTGTATCTTGTTAAAACAATCCCTTACGTATATGATATGATGCACTAAGGGGTCGTTTGGTAGGGAAACAAATAATTTCGGGTTGGAATAAATCGAAATTTGAGGGAATAAGGAATAAATAGTTTCGGAATTAATTTTTGTATGATTTATCTCTCATTTGGATGGGATAGAATCTATGGATAAGCTATCCGGGGATTAGTTATCCTGAGATTATAGTGTTATTTTTATTCTACCCTCAATGTGGGATAACTAATCTCGGGATTAGTTATCTCGAGATTTTATTCCAACCAAACATGAAATAAATCATCCAAAAATTAATTTCAGGACTATTTATTCCTTATTCCTCATTGAAGTTAGGATAATAATCCCAGATTATTCCAACCCAAAATTAGTTATTTCGGGATTATTTGTTTCCCTACCAAACGACCCCTAATAGTCATTTATGTTTTTGTCACAGTGGTGCAGATTTAGTATTTTCAGATTGGTGGGTGTATATAATCCGTTTAGACGAGTTTGGTAGCCGGTGTTTGAATCACTATGGCTACATATTTTTTATTACAAATGTAGTGAATTTTGAACTAGGAGAGTCGAGGTATAAAATAAGTTTCAAGACCATCAAATCATATATCAATTTTGTTATTAAAACTCATTTAATTTATATTTATTAGTAGCACATTAGATTTTATGTATGTTTAACAACATTTTCTGAAGAAGCAATGTCGGTGTCACGTGACACCGCTTTAACTAACATGCATTCTCTTTAATGATACCCTGTCTTTTCAAATTCTAGGTTCTCCTCTGCTTTTAACTGTTCTCCTATTAAAAAGTAACATAAAAGTCTTCTCTAAATCTAACATGGCTAATTAGTCAGAGAAAAATTCAATAATATCTGTTGGTATTTGCTTCTTTCATCGTTGGCTTTCTTGTGCAAATCAAATTTGACTTCACCATTGCCATTTTCTCTTATCGGTAATTAGATTTAGAGTGTGATGGCTGCCAAACAAAGGAAATATGTCAAAAATCTTAAAGCACATAAATTAAATAGTACAAATATCCTTATTGTTTTTTTTTAAAAAAAAAATTTAACAATATTTTTTACTACTATTATGCGGAGAGATAAATCTAAAATTTAAAGAAGAGGGTGCATCATAGCCTCTAGATATATTTATAATCTGTTTGACTAAATCTTTAGGGAGTCGAAAATATTTTTTAAAATAAAAAGTAAAATTAGAAAATGTTTATTTCAGTGGATTAAATACAAAGTGCTATTTTTTAAAAATAAAATATTTTTTTTGACACACACTTTTTAAAATAAGTAAAGAAAAAGATTGGAGATTCGGATTGTTCCTTCCAGCGAACCTCCATATTGCAACAAGGAGAGCTGGTAGCCCTTCTAGAAAGGAGGATGTCGAAGAAGGGTAACAGGGCGGTGACACAAGTGCTGTATATCGCTATACATATATATTCTAAGGTAGTATTCTAATTATAACTTTGTATAAAATAATAAAATTTATATTAATTAAAATAATCTATGATGAGTGTTATTCATTCACTCAAATAAGAACTTTAAAATAGAGAACAATAAATTCAGGAGGTGAATCTTATTTTACAATGGAATAATAGATATTTTTTAGCTTATTTAGAGAGTGATTATAATACATTATTTTTCTCAAATAAGTACTTGCAATCACTTATGGACTAAGAATCGAAAATATACCCCAAAAGGTTCATTTATTAACACATGAAATGCGAAATAATAAAAATTACATACCCACTATATTATATTAAGGGAAAACCTCAATAATAGACCTCAATCCCAATGTAGGAATAATGTTGTAGTCAGTAAAACCAGCATCGAAGAAGAGTTTTTCCCACTCTTGTTGATTCCTTTCCTTTCCGGAAACATGAACCATCATAAGCATGTCAAGAAAAAGTTGAGTTTCATATGACTTGTTGTCTCCTTTCTCTGGGTTATGTTCCATCAATACCATGTCAATGATAATCACCTTCCCTCCGTTCTCCTTACTTGGAATTGCTTCCTTACATTTCCTCAATATTTTGATACAGTCTTCATCACTCCAATCATGTAATACTGACTGTTTGTCATTAGTCATCAAACATAAACCTTTATTATTATAGTGAAAATATATATATATGAAATCAATCTCAATATTTACAAAAGTTACCTTTAGTAACATCGCATCGGCAGAAGGAATAGACTGAAACATGTCTCCCGTCACGTAGCTCAGGTTCTTGCTTGCTTCACATCCTTCAATTATATGCGGCAAATCAAAGACAATGCAATTTATTTCAGGAAGTGCATTGGCAATAACTTTAGCCACGGTTCCAGTGCCGCCTCCAACGTCCACCAATGATTTCAATCCTTCAAAAACTCCCTTACAATGTTGAATCACTATACTTGCAACCAATCGTGTATCACTATCCATGATTTCTTTAAATAGACGGTTAGTTTTGGGTTCATAATCGAATAAGGGCTTGCCATGAGCAAACGCAAATGGAGTAGTACTAGATTCATCACCTTTCATGATCCATTTGCTGAGTGAGTGCCACGGATCCATGAAATATGGGTCTAGTTCCGTTTGCACATAGGGGACTTGACTCAAAGGATCATCTTTGACAAGGAGACGTGAAGACGGAGTAAGTATATAACCTTCTTCTTCTTCTTTATTGTTAACCTTGATTTGATTAAAGAAGCCTGCATGAATCAGAATACGCATGAGACGAAAAATATAATCTAAAGTTTTAGCGTTATTGTCGATGGGGAGGGCATCGACCAAATCGGAGAGGGTCATGGCTTGGCCATGAGAGTGAATGATATCTGGAATTCCAAGTTGAAGAGCACATTTGAGTGACATGGAGTTGATGTAATTGAAAGTATGATGCCATATGTGTGCTTGAGCAGCCAATACTTCTCTAATGTTTTCATTAGGCAATGCCATATTCAGAAAATAATGTTAGGTGGATAATGGTCTAAAATACTCCTATTATAGATAAGGGAGCGAGGATAACAAACTTTTGCAGTCCTCACAACCCACAAGTGTAATGCAGTCTCACTTTTGTCATCCTTTTCAAATATTCCCACATGGGACTTTGTATTGGTCTATAATTCACTATTTTTATTAAAAATAAATAAATAATTATTTTATAATAAATAATATACTTAAATACGTATTTAATAATATATACTCCAATATTTTTTTAATTAAATATTTTATGTTATTCAGTGACAATTTTTATCTATCAATGCCATATAAATTGATGGGCCCATCTCATCTGGCACTATAAACTATATTTCCTTTGAATATAGTATTTCACATGCAAAGAGTATGAATATAATATATATTAAACATCATATATTATATACTATATTATGTGCGTGTATATATAATATATTATATATATATATATACACACACACACATATGTGCATCTATTAGAGATAATGAGGAAAGATCGAGAATATGGAGATATACTATAATGATGGAGAAGAGAAATTTTTAGGATTGTTTCTAAAATTATATTATAGTGATGCTAGCGAGATTCTTGGAATTTTTGGAAAAATAAGAACTGTACATAATGTAATCAAAAAGATAAAAATTTAAAGGCTTAATACATAAATAGACTTTCGAACTTGGTCTCAACTGGCAATTAAGCACTCAAACTTCAAGAATGCACATCTAGGCAGCTCAACTTGGTTTCACTGTGTCAATTGAGCACTCCAACTTATAAGATGATCATCTAAGCACCTCAACTTGGTTTCACTGTGTCATGTGCCACATCAGCGTCGTATGCCTACAAGACATAGTGGAGACTAGTTGGAGTGCTTAGTTGTCAGTTGAGACCAAGTTGAGGTGCGTAGACGTGCACTCTCAAAGTTTGTTTAAGTGCCTATTTATGTATTATGCCAAATTTAGAATATTTACATTTATGTAAACCTTTTCAATTTTTCAGAACAATGCAATAAATGGTATGCCTCTCAAATATCACCCTCCACAGATAACTGATGGTAAACTTGTTGTTTTGTTAGAGAAGGAATATGTGGAAAAGGAAGTGGAAAAGTGGAACTGTGCCCTAATTGCTTATATGATTTGGGCAAAGTCAGGATATAATGCTTTGAAACACTATTTAGAGAAATATTGGTCTGTTGTGGCCACACTAGATATATTTTAAAGTTATGGACACAAAATTTTGATTTCTCAGTAGAATTCCCTATGAAAATTCCCCTATATGTGATCTTTTCCAACTTGCCCATGAGTTGGGGTGGTGAGTCCCTTAGTAGAATGGTAGTGATGTTGGAAAGTCTATCCATGTGGATGAGTGCACTATAAAACAAATCAAAATCTCCATTGCCAGATTGCTTATTGAAGTCAATGTCACCCAGCCATTGCCAACAAAAGTAACTATTCTGAATCCTAATGGTACTGAATGGAAACAAAGTGTAAATTATGATTAGAAACCTTCTTATTGTGATATACGGTTGCAAGTTGAATATAAATGTCTAAACAAACCAGTGGCCCCATCACAACCTTATCATAGGAATCAGATTTTGAGGAAGTAGGAATGGAGGACTAAAAGACCAGTTGTAGACTAGACCTTTCAATAAGATACAGTGGTGGATAGGATTATTGAGAAACCTCTTCCTAGTGCAAGACCAAAAGGTAAAGTAGTGGAACAGAAGTTGGATCAAATAAATCCTGAAGCACCTCAGGAAGTGTTCCTGACTTTAGTCTAGCAAAAACTTCCTGCATTGACTCTAACACCTACCAAAAATGGCTTTGAGATTTTGGCTAAGAGGACCTGTGAAAATCTTCAGTTCCTCCCTGATAAAGGAGGGACCCCCCACCCCCACCCCAGTCATGAACTGGTGGTTCTAGAACATAAGGGGCATTAATAAGAGGTATAAGAAAAAAGAGCTCAAATTGTATCTCAAAAATAGGAACATCAAATTGGCAGGACTCGTTGAAACTAAAGTCAAAGATCATAATACAGCTAAGGTTCTAAACAGTTTTGCTCCGGGATGGAGTTCTTTACATAACTATCAGCATATTGTAAATGGCAGGATATGGATTATTTGGGACTCTGCATGGCACTGGGATGATGTTATTAGAAACGAAGGCCAACTTATTCATTGTAATATCAGAGATAGATCCGAAACCTTGGACTATCTTCTTATAGTGGTCTATAACACTATAAAGCAAATAAGAGATATATGGATTGCTTTGAATGGAATTGCTACTGGAATATCCAAACTTTGGCTAACTTGTGGAGATTTTAATTCAGTACCATACTTTACTAATAAGCTCCAAGGCAACCCTATCTGTTATGGGGAGATACAAGAGTTTTTCAATTACATTTATAATCTATTACTAAATGAACTTCCTTGGAAAAGGGACTATTATACCTGGACCAACAAACAACATGGAGATAGAAGAATAAGTAGCAGAATATGTAAAGGGTTTGGTAACTGTAAGTAGATAATGAAGTGGAATCAAGTGATATTAGAGTATGACCTACCATATATCTCAGATCATGCACATATGATATTGAATATGGCAGCTGGATCCAAGACTTACTAAGTACGTTTCAGGTTCTTCAATGTGTGGATAGTCCATGAGAATTTTCTGGATATTGTGGAAAGGGTCTGGAACCAACAATACCAGGGCAATAAAATGGATGTTGTTTGGAAAAAGCTCAAAGCCCTCAAGCCTCCCCTTAGGAAGTTGAACAATCAGGATTTCAAAATCCTGGCACAAAGACCGGAGACTACCAGAAGAGAACTTATTGAGGTTCAGGCACAAATGAGGAAAGCACATAATCTCCCTCAGCCAGGTGGCCCTTACTATTTAAAGAGTATTTTTTTTGTCTCCTGGTCATCACCTCGTCCTTAGGGCCTGATCTTACTCCAAACCACTTTATTCAATCGGCTATATGCTCCTCGAATCATTCCAGAAAAGTTGTTCATAACTAAGTGCCGAGGAGTGAAAGGTGTCCTTTCAAATTTAGACGAGGCGGATCATCCATGGATTGATAAATATGTCTTTGTCCATATGGAGTATCTCCTCCGCGGCGGCGCCTTGTCGGAGGAATGGAACTGTTAACGTAAGTGGCCCACTTTTCTCTCTATCTTGTCTTTTTTTAAGAAAATAACCAGAAAGAAGGTTCAATCTTATTTCAAGAACTTCCTTTTTTTTTATGAGATGAGGAAATTCTTCTTCTTTATCGTTAACCTTGGTTTGATTAAAGAAGCCTGCATGAATCAGAATACGCATGAGACGAAAAATATAATCTAAGGTTTTAACATTATTGTTGATGGGGAGGGCATCGACCAAATCGAAGAGGGTCCTGGCTTGGCCATGAGAGTGGATGATATATGGAATTCCAAGTTGAAGAGCACATTTGAATGACACGGAGTTGATGTAATCGAAAGTATGATCTCATATATGTGCTTGAGCGGCCAACACTTCTCTAGTGTTGTCATTAGGCAATGCCATATTCATGAGATAATACTGAATATGATAAGAATTTAAAATACTACTAATATAGATAAGGGAGCGAGGATAACAAATTTTGCAATCCTCACAAACCACAATATATTTAAATACGTATTTAATAGTATATACTCCAATATATTTTTTAATTAACTATTATATGTTATTCAGTGACAATTTTTATTTATCAATACCATATAAATTGATAGGTCCTATCTCATCTAGCAATATAATAGACGCCAAATACAACTTGCGAGACACGGACAACTTTTCTATTTCAACAATTAATGTCCCTGCCTTTTTTTAGTGGTTGGGGATGCATTCTACTAAATGGTCCATAAATAGAAAGTTTTGTATTGCTTCCTTATTTTGTCCTTTGCCAATTTTGTGTTTGGTGCACCTATTCGTTATAGTCTGATCGTTTTTGTTAAGAGTACAATGATATAAATTTTAATTAATATTTTTATTATATTAATATGAGAGAGTATAATCGAACTAAAGATTTTTATATAACTTTTTAAATATTAATAAAATTTTATTTCAAAACTAAAAAATTTTATATTCAAATTCACTAACAAGTTTGACGTTCATACTCAAAATTACAGCTGATAAAAAAACGGAGGAATTATTACTTTATACAATTTAAGTTCACTTTTATATTTTAGTGGTGGTGTTTTCACTCTTCAAACTGCTTTATTGCAATCACTAATATATCAGATTTTATAAAATGAAAAGAAAAAAAACAAGTTTTGAAAATAAAAATGAAAACAAGAGTAAAATAAGGAAGGTAAGTATAATATTTTAAACTACAAGGAAAGTAAATGTTTCAAAACCAAACTTGAGGAGGTGTTTATGAAATTATCCTGTTAGATTTCTAATCATACTCTATCCGATTTATTTTACTTATTGTTCTTACTAAAAGTAGATGGTTCAACATAGTTGTCATTTTAGAAAATCAAGATATTGTTATATCCCGTAGAATTCCCGACACTTAGATGACCTATTCGCACGTTGGTTAAGTATATTTGAAGGCCATACGTGCTAGGGAAAGGCCCGGGAAAAGATCGGACGAGAAACCCGTCGAAACCATCGCGGGAGGAGCCGAGGCAGAGCCCCTCCGCGATGGCAGCGTGTCACGGAGGTGAGGCCTCCGCGATGGCTCTGTGACACATTGCCCAAGTCCAAGCTCAAGTATATAAAGCCCCCACTTCGGTTTGAAATCATTTATCACTTAGAAAAATTCCAGAAAACGCAGTGAACAGAGGGAACACGAAGGAAAATTATAAATTATCGTCCGATTACGCTGCCAAACGCTGCCCAAACTCAAATTAACCCCAGATACCCGAGTATTTAGCAGCAGAGAGCATTTCTACGGAATTAGTTTCGCGAAATACGGCCGACGAATCGGCGAGCCACCGAACTAAAGTAAGTAGAATTGCTCTAAATTAATGTCTATGTGTTCCTAGCTGAGAAGTGAATACTTCTCCCTTCTGGGCCGCTGAAAAATAGCGAGTTTTCGACCGTCTTTCGATAAGCCTAAGTTTAGGCTATAAACTATATCGAAAGTGACGTTGCCTTTTGAAATAAAGTTGTATTTAGTATTGATTGACGTATTTATGAATGCAGTTGGGAGAAAATAGATGAAGTACCGGCCGAGCCTCGTCCGACGGACGAATAATTCAAAGATAAGGTATGTAAAGTTAAGTTTCCTCGGCAAGTTAAGTAATATTCAAACAGTATGGTAATTTACAGACCAGTAGAATGTTCAGAAATCGATTATTGTGTTATTATGAATATTGGTGCAATATGAGGAGTTTTGGGTTGTAATGTGTACGATACCTATCCGTATGATATAGATTCGGACGTAAGTGGTTAAGACTGCCCAGTATATTCAGTATGTGATGTAATATGCCATGTTAGGATATTGTTGTGTTTAGCTGAAACCTCGTGAAGTAGTACAGTATCCATGAGGCATTCCAGACCTAGAATAGTAACTAAACATGGTTTAGAAAGCATGTTAGAAGTAGGAGATCATGTTAATACAGAAACTCAGTAAACAGTATAATTTTCAGCAGAAACACCTTCTTGTGTAATCTTTGCCCCAGTACAGTTTGACTGGAGGCTATACTTATATTTATACTTACCTGTCTCAGCATGTATCAGACACTTACAGATTACTATTATTAGCTCAGTATGTGATTTATATGATACCTTACACCTGTTAGTCGTAGCTTATGAGATACACAGACAGCATGACTAGTTGAGACCGTTGTATTGATTGGGGTTGGATTACCTAGCATCCCTGACCGCCCAGGGTTAATAGCTGTATCGACTCGTCCGCCAGAGGACGAGGATACGTTACTCTACGGAGTGATATGCCGTCCCGCAAGGGGACGAAGATAGGATGCCAGTTTCCCCATATTGTGCCTTGGTCGGCCCTTATACACCCCCGTCGAGCGGGTACACCCGGGGTGTTGATTTAGAGTCCTTCGGACTCAGGTACAGTTATAGTCAGGGGCTCAGCGAGCCCAAGTGCATACCCAGGGACCGGCAGGATGCTTACAGCCATTATAGGAGATGGGATGACCGGGGTAGGGGCATAGACTCTGTGTTGATTGTACCTCCCGACTTATGGGGGCCGGGTAAAGTTTGTGTATGCTATGTTATGTTAGGTATGTTATGCTATGTTATATTAGACGTGAGTAGATTAGTAGTAGAATGATATGCCTCCAGATATGACATCTACTCCTCTCAGTATGATTGAGAACAGGTACGACTTACATCATCAGACAGATAATCTAGTTCATCCTATTTCAGTTTTGACAGTTATATTATTGATTCCAGATATCTTTTTCAGTCATTGCTTTACATACTCAGTACCAGCGGTACTGACGCCCGGTGGGGCGCTGCATTACTTGCCTACAGGTACTCATAGACGAGCAGGCGATTCTACGTGACTCCCTGTCAGCGGTTGAGTATTCAGCTCCAGTCATCCGGAGGCTGAATTTCAGAGGTGTAGTTCAGTTTCTTTTGTTGTATATAGTACGGGTAGGTCGGGGCCCTGTCCCGGCCAGTTCTATTACTATTCCTAGAGGCTTGCAGTCTGTATGTATTCCCTGTGGTCAGATGAGCCGGTCGTGTGGGGTCGTGCAGTTGTATAGTTGCCTTTACTCTTTCTTTCTTTTGTAATGGCCGTGTGGGGCCATAGTTTGTCAGTAGTGGTGACCTTGCCGGTCACGTAGCTTTTCAGTATGCTATGTTTGAGTTATAGACAACTAGACACATGGTGGCCTTGTCGGCCCGTATAGGTTTCCCCTGAATTGCTATGTTTCTGGTCAGCTGTTAGTACAGGTACAAAAGGCTATAGGCCAATGGGCCGGGGGCTGTGTTTACAGCCGTCATATAGTCCTTTGTTTCCAGAAATGTGAGTTAGAGCCAGCCAGGCGCCAGATGCGCCCAGGTTTAACAGTCCAGCAGGTCGGGTCCTAGTAGGGCATCAGGTGCCAGTCATACCCCCCAAGGCGGGGTGTGACAGATATAATTAATTATGGGCACATTACGTAAATACAAAAAAACTTAAAAATTTAATAATATACAACTATTTTCTAAATTACATATTGTACAATATATACATTATAATGAATAAAGGATAAATACTTTAAATATGGTATTGTTTCTATAAATGAGATAACTAATAATTTCTTCAATAATTTAAGTAGATTAATTAATTCTAGCATACAAAAATATATATTATATACTAAATATTTTAAATATCTGAACATATATATTATTATATATTATACTAAACACTATACATATACTATATACATATACTATATATATATATATATATAAAAATTGTTCATATTATCCTCGTATTCATCATTCACAAAATTTCCTTTGAATATAGTATTTCACATATAGTGTATGAATATAATATATATTAGACACCATATACTATATTATGCATATGTATGTATCAAAAAAAAAAAAAAAATATATATATATATATATATATATATATATATATATATATATATATATATATATGCATCTATTAGAGATAATGAGGAAAGATTGAAATATGAGTCATATACTATAATGATGGAGAAAGAGATTTTTGGGATTGTTCCTAAAATTATACTGTAGTGATGGTAGAGAGATTCTTGGGATTTTTGCAAAAACAAAAATGAAGAAGAGAGAGAAATTCTTGAAAAAATAAATATGGGGAATAGAGAGAAATTTTTGAGATTTTTGAAGAAATAAATATGAAGAAGAGAGGAATTCTTGAAATTTTTGGAAGAACAAATATGAAGAAAAGAGTGATTCTTGAAATTTCTGAAAAACAATGATGAAAGAGAGAGAGTGTTTTTTGAAATTTGTGAATTTAAATTCTAATATCAAATATATTATTTTTTTCTTTATATTTAATTACGATAGATATTTTAGAAAAATAAGAACGGTACATAATGCAATTAAAAAGACAAATTTAAAACATTTGCATTTATGTAATTTTATCAAACTAGTGGTAATTTTTGTAACTATCATTTTAAAAAGTGATATTTACATAAGAATTTCACTAACTCATTTTTATCCTTACTCAAATAAATGTAGAGAGAGATTATCATGATAAAAAAAATAGTATTAAATTAAAATTAAAGAACAAATAAAGATAATTTAGTGAAATTATCCTTTTAGTTAATGTTATCTTAAAAAACATGCAAAATATATATATATATATATATATATATATATATATATAAATAAAATAAAAAAATAAAATAAAATAGAGAAAGCACTTTAAAATAGAGAAAACTAAAACACCGTATATCTTAAAATAGAGGAAGTACTTTTAAATTATAATATTTTCTATTAAAAATCTTTTTGCAGTGCTAAGAGACATAAAATGTGACTTTATTCTTTTGTAATGTGTGGAAATTAAAGATAGGTCAAAAAGAAGATTGATGTCCATTTTATATTTATTTTTAAAAGTTAATTATTACTTTTTGTTTTCTTTTTCAAACCATCTATACCTTTTGTTGATAACAGTAAATTAGTTGAAACTCATCCCTTAAAATAATTATTTACCTGAAAATTGCTACAGTTAAATTTATAAAAGGTCAAAAATACGTGTTACAATTTAATCTTATTTTAGATTCAATTTACTAGTGATTTGGTTAGATAAAGAACTCCCTCTTCCTACTTTTTGGCTCCCTGCTTTCTGATGTTCATAGTCCTCAGCCATTTTATTTCTTTGTAAAGGAAAAATTCATATTCATAGGCATGTCTTCGGATGTCCTTTTTGCTTCTGTTATCGACATTGTTGCTGCTGACATTGAGATCGCTGGTGTAGGCTTTGTTGCTCCTGTTGCAGGGGGATGCCATTTTTTATGCTCCTTTGACGGAGGGGTTCTTCATCTCTTAGACGGGAGCTCCAGGAGGTTGAGTCTTCAATTAATTCAATGATCCCTAGAAAGTTTGAGTTCAAAATGGACAATTTTTGACATTTCTTTTGGGACGATACTGCATCTTCGAGAATCCATTCTGTTGTTCACTATGTCTTGGCGGTTGATGAAGGCTTTATATCACGAGTCAAAATTAACTATGGTTAGTCTGATGATACCGACGTTCTCTCCCCCTTTCCCACGGAGAGTATTTCTTCCTTCAAGCTGGTCTTCATGGGGGTTTATACTTACCCTTTCGCTATAGAATTTCGTTGGGGCCTTATTTCAGGTTCGTCATCAATTGTGAGAAAATTACACTATCTCCCTCGACCAGGTGGCCCTTACTATTTAAAGAGCGCTTTTTTGTCTCCTGGTCATCACCTCAGCCTTTGGGCCCAATCTTATTCCAAACCACTTCATTCGATTGTTATATGCTTCTCAAATCATTTGAGAGAAGTTATTCATGATTAAGTGTCGAGGAGTGAAAGGTATCCTTTCAGATTTGGACGAGGCAGATCGTCCATGGATCGATAACTATGTCTTCGTCCGTATCGAGCATCTCCTCCGCGGTGCCGCTTTGCCGGAGGAATGGGTGTCCCACTTTTCCCTCTATCTTGTCTTTCTTTAGAAAATAACCATAAAGAAGGTTCAATCTTATTTCAAGAACTTCTTTTCTTTTTTAGCCACATCCTGGACCTCTTCCCCTTTTGAGATTCAGCCTTGGGACCGGAGGATTCTAAGCTCCATGAAATCTGAGTAGCGCAGTTGGGGTTACATCTCTGAGAGGATGGGCTAGATTTCCAAAGTCCATGGTGAGTTCCACTCGACCCTTCCTGAATTTCTTTTTTTCCTATCTCTGCTTATTATCGTCATTACTAACTCAGCCGCTCGGCTCAGGGATAAAGGAGGGCGCATTTGACGCTCGATGGGACAACTTTCTCTTGTCCTCTACGAATCTGAATTTCATCTCCTTCGGCAAACCGAGGCGAGACAGAGAAAAAACTCTTTAAAATTTATCCACTGTGTCAGTTGAGCACTTTAACTTACAAAATGATCATCTAGACACTTTTAAAATTTATATGTCACATCAGCATGGGTGTCTATGAGACACAATATCGACTATTTGAAATATTTAGTTGTCAGTTGAGACCAAGTTAAGGTGCCTAGATGTGCACTTTCAAAGTTTAAGTGTTTAATTATCAGTTGAGATCATACTTGAGTGTCTATTCATATATTTTGCCAAAAACTTACTTCTCATCAGTAACTTATGCCTCCTGGCTTTCTTTACTTCTCCTTTCCTTTCTCAAAATTTATCAGGCTCAAAAAAATGTTGTCCTCCTATTTTTTTCTTCTTTTTTCTAGTCCCATTTGCCATGTATATATTTGTGGGAAGTCTCAAACTAGCTTGTAGAGTTGGGATATTAAAACAGCGAAGCACTACAACAGCACTTTAGAGGAGAAACGAATTGAGAGAGGGAAGGAATGCTCTATTTAATCGCAATGTTAGTCTGGTCTCTCCAGCCAAATTGATAAATTCACCTTCTTTTTTCTTTCTTTTTTCTCTCTCTGAAAGATTTGAAAAGTCAATTTCTTATTTTGCATTGCTGTCTTCCTGCTAAAATCTATCAACTGATGTTAAATACATTGACATCTGAAACATGGCCATATTCTCAAGTAACAATAAGCTGACAATTTCTTAAAGCCTACAAGGTCTAAAAACTATATGCCGCATAAACATATATAAACTGATGAGCCTTCAAGAGAGTTATGCGAAACTCTATAAACTGAAGTGATCTTTTGAAGATTGCGCATGTCAATCGTTTTCAACTCAACACAAAACTGGAGGTCGAAATTGTCAATCAAGGGACAACTATTAAGTAGTGTCTCCAAATGTACGAAAAACAGACCAAGATCTCTCACACCACAGCTAGTAGGTAACGACGAAACACGCGACAGATTTAAACCCCTGAGAGCCAATACTCTTAAAGATTTTGATGTCAAGACAGTCCAAAGAGGAAAAGGGTACGAGAATCCATCAACTCTGCAGTAGAGATATTCCACCCCATTCTGAAGAGCGATGTCAAGTCACTTATCTATTTTCAGAAAAAATTCAGGGGAATCGTATTCGAGGTTGCTCTGAAGTTGGAACGAGTAAATAGGGATTCTTCTGTCCCGATATATCTCCATAATTTTGTCAACTTTTCTAATGTCTCTGCGTTAATAAATTGTCAATTTCAAGTTTGGACGAATCAATAACCAGGCATATAACCATGTTTTGAATACCATATGCATCTTAATTGTTTCTTTGGAACTAAGGTAAGAAAATATTTTGTGAACGAGGCATTCAGACAGTATGTCACCAGTTGCTGATGTCTCCATGGTGGACAACCGTACTGAAATCTTGATGTGGTGGGGGGAATTATTTTTATTTATAGGAAATAAATGACACCCTAATCCTAATTCTAGAGGGAATCAGCTTACCATTCTGAAAAGAAAAAAAATCCTTTTTTTCCTTTTCTTCTTTTGGGGAAAAAAGCATAACTATACCATTTTAAAAATAGGCGAAAAGGGTAAATATATTGTTCAATTTTGTAATTTAGAGCGGATATATTCTTAATTAAAAAAGTGGTGCGCATATATATATATATCTTCTGTTTAATAAACGGTGCATGTAAATCCTCGCCGTCTAACAAATGGTGCATATTTATTCTTTTCGTTAATTGACCAATATTTACTTAATTCAAAAAAAAATTAAAACTTGTTTTTTAATTTTGAAAATGCCATGTAACTTTTAAAAATTACCTCACGTATTTTTTTTATCCTTCTAGACCTGACCCAAATGAAAAAGCGCATCAATCCCTCTTCTACTCAGTCATAAAATGAGTTTGAAACAGATCTGAGTAAAAGAGAAACTGAATTATTTTTAATTGGGTCGGAGCTGGAGGGATAAAAAATAGAGTGAGCTAACCTTTTAAAATCATGTGACATTTTTTAAATTAAAAAATCAGTTTTAAATTTTTTTAAATTCAGTCTATTAGCAAAAATGGTGAATATGCACCATTTGTTAGACAATGAGGGTATATATGCATTATTTGTTAAACGGCAGGTTATATATACACCACTTTTTTTAACGAAGATATATCTGTTTTAAATCACAAAGTTGAGGAGTATATTTGTCCCTCTGTCCTTGAAAATATTTATAATTTCTTATCAGAGTTACTTAATTTACATTCCTTAACAGCAAAATAGATGTATTTCATAATTATTCTTTTAATTCATCCTCTCCCGCATCTCCATCACAAATCCAGTGAAAATCAGGTTACTCGTATAATTAGTACATATAATTATATTCATAAATTATATAATTTAGATACTGTATTAGTTTAGAGTACATATGTTACATGTGTGTATCACGTCAAACAATAATTATATATAAAAAATATTAAAAATAATTTACGTTAAAATATATGCGATATTTATTTAAATGATAGAATAAATATTCCTTATCATCAAACAAACCATGTATGATATCTCCAATTTTCACTTCTTTAGCCTTTTTCGTTAGAGTTATATCATTGCTTTATGCCTTTTGCTATCATACATGCATATTATTTAATTGTTATATTATAATAATAATAATAATAATGTGTGTATGTATATATATATATATATATATATATATATATATATATATAGACACACATTATATTAATTATAATTTTTTAATTCGAATATTAGAACATATATTACCATTTTTGGAGAGCTATCGTTTTCAAAAGTGAAATTTGTCCACATATTAATGATAGACATAGAAGATATCTCAAATTTTTTTTCACAAACTTAAAAAGTTAGTAGAATTAAAAGATATAGAATTTATCATAAACACAACAACTTTTAATATATTACTTCATATATTGTATCTCCAACATCACAAAATGCTTAATAGGTTTTTCAGCAGTCAACTTTTGTAGCAGTTGATCTTCTATTTCTAATGATTCGCCCTACAAGGTTATAATTTTTTTTTATCATGCTTGTATTTTACAATTAAATATATAAGATTGAAAAAGTATCATAAACTAATGTTTATGATAATTCTTAAATTTGCATTGTAGCAGATAAGAAAAGTGAAACAAAAAGATCTTTGTCAACTTTGATGAAGAAAAATATTAAAAGCAAATTAAGTTCAACTTACTTCTCATTCATAAGTGCTATCTCCCTTCGTTTTTTCCCCTCCCGTGAAAGCCTTAGAACTCATGAAGATGCCAAGTGTGTCTGCAAAGAATATTAGGTATGTAATCTTGTAAGAAATTGTTAATTAGTAAATAGGGGTAAAATATTATTTATATATTGCATGTTAGATTAGTTGATGAAATCTAAAGAAATTATCAAAGGGTGTTCCATCAATACATTGTGTTGCATCTTCGAACGAAATGAAATTGTTAAAAAAAGTAACAGTAGAAAAGTGATTGTTGCATTCCTAAACTATAGTATTGTCACTGAATCCAACCTCAACCTCCTTGTTTACTGATAGAAAATTAGGATTAACATTATTAATGCATCTGTTTATGATGTAACAAATCTTATTTTGTTGTAATTTTTTTTTTCACTTTTCAATATGATTATTGAAAAGTATAGTTGAACTTTTATGACCGATAAAAGATTAATACAAATACAAGGAATAAACAAATTTTAGATAACAAACATAATTTGAATACAAAATATATACACCAAATATATTATTTTTGTTGGTTAATACTCAAATCAAGATATAAAAATGTAATACGAATAAAAGAGAATCATTACCTCTTCGATAACTAATGTCATGGTCTTTTGAGTGCCTTTATTTATTCCCTCTTTATACTTTTTTACTGATCCTATCTCACTTACTAAGACTTTTATTATCCAATAAGAATTGTATTGCCTTAAGTTGTTAATTAATACAATTTTGTTTACGAAATCTTTTTATATTCCATTGCAAGATTATCTAAAAAAATTGTGCACAAGAGTTATAATTATAATAATATATTATTTTATAAAAAAATTATTTTATGAGATGAGGAGATTACTTTACCTGAATAGATAAAACATGTGAGTAAATGAGTAGATAAAGACTGTCAGTTACAAATAACACAAATTTTAGATCACATAATATCAATATTAGCCTTCATAATATAATATCAATATCAGACTCAACTAAAGAAGATAATATAAGAAAATTATTTTAAAAGATAAGTAATTTGAGCAGGTGTAATAATTACTATTGTTTTCTTCAAATCCACAATACGAGACCAAAATTAAAAAAAATAGATTGTTTTCTTCTCCAAATCCACAAAATAAAATAAAAAAGATAAATTTTTAAAGAGAAAAAAAGTTGAAAATATACCGAGTTGGAGATTAAATCAAAGTTACCATATATAGTTGATGAATAACAATTTGAGACAAAATTATTGATGCAAAAGATTTCAATAAATAAAATTATGCAATTATAAATCTTTTATAAAAATAAAAAGATTCATAAACCTAAAAGGATTTGTGAGTTTATAATAAGGTATAATCATAGGTTAAAGTTTGGGTTCATAAACCTAAAAAAATTCAAATTCAAGTGGCATAAGTTTGGGTTCTTTCACGTATGGTGCGTTAGCATAAAGAAATGACCAACAGGAAACACAAAGCTCCTTTAAAGCCTTACAGAACATGAAAATGACATTATCTAACATAACTTACCTTTCTTTTTCTTTTCTCGACATCTTTGCACAAACATTTGGACAATTATGTAAGAAGATAAATTGCGAAGGATAAATCAACATAAGTATTTTATGTGAAAATTTTTCTTTTTTAAAATTTAAAAATCATGATCCAATTCTTCACTATAATTTAAGTTTCACAACCGTTCTTGTAATACCTAAGAAATTATTCCAAATAATTTTTTCTTCTCTGCCCTCTTTACACTTCTTCCACCTATTACAACTCAATAAAACACCTACAATAATTTAAAAGAATATAATTAAGAACCCTCCTTGGAATCCATGTTGAATGTCGCCTTTCAAAAAGGTGACAAAGACCTTGACATGATCGAATTTTTGTTGTGCGTTTGATATTAATTGCTCTTATTTTTCATGTAAAAACTATAATTATACATATAAAATGTAAGTATGAATATATAATTAAAGATAAAAAATAAAAATATAATTGATAAAAAATGTATTATGCCGTAAAGGATTAAAACGGTAGTGTTTTTTGTGTTATGTATGTGTAGATGCTACTTACGTATAGAAAAATTCTAATAAAAACAAATATATGTTACCTATCAGTATGAAAATAATTGTTAGAAAAAATATTACAATATTGATACTGTACAGGAATTATAAAATGGTAAAAGACTTATAACAAACACTTTGTCGTGGTAAGCCATTGTCTTGAAAGCGATTTCGGTAGCCAGTCGCTCACCAATGTTTCGCATTTAGTTTTAAACACGTGCACTCATGGCTGAAAATTTAGAGAATGCCCAAAATAATTGCCCAGAAAATAAATTGAGAAGAAGAGTGAGATAAGATATTTTTCTTTTTCTTTTTGGTGTGTTTTATGTTCACCAAGGATACTGCTTATATAGAAGATTGTAAGAGCTGTTGCAAATAAGAGACTTAATAAAGAGTAATGAGGATTACTAAATATTAAAATAATCATTACACCATATGCATGTTACGGATTTCATATTTTGATATGTTTATCATATTTGTAATCGTATCTATTCTTTGCACAACACAAAATGATAAAAAGATAGGATTAATTCCAACAATCCTCACTAATGCAGAGTTAAAGAGTAAGAATAAATTCTGGACAAAAGCGAGGAATATGTACATAAGTGTCAATATCTTTCGATTTGAATTAACACATAGTGAAATGAGGCAGAAATTAATATTCACAAAGTGACGTACTCTTGAACTGAATGGATATAAGTTGAGATCCCCACAACACATACTATATTCTTATTTTTAGGCAACCTCTGCGATACTAACAAAGTACTTTCATGGTCATGCACACATCTTGGGTCTCATGAGTGCTCTAAAAAGACGTCCTAAGTCTTTCATAAAAGGCGACCACATATTTACACTCACGTAGGTGATTCCGTCAAGTTTATCTTAAATAGACCACCTTAAGGTTATAGAATCATTAAGAGAAAAAATAAACTCAACCTTACAAAACACTAGCTTACGCCATAAGGATAGAAAATGTAGTGTATATTGAGGGCTTATATGGCTTCATTTGACCACAACTAGGTATCCATCATACTACCCCAATCCATGAGCTTTAACCCCATTCCCCTTGATGCTTCAAGGATCATTTTTCTTGTCAAACCCTTGATTAAAGGATCCGCCAAATTTCTTTGAGACCTTACATATTCCAAGAAAATAATACCATATTTCAACAACTGTTTAACTGTACCATGTCTGATGCGAATATGTCTTTTTTTTTATTGTACATATTATTTTTGACAATTCCAATTGCTGCCTGTGATTCACAATGAAGAGAGATTGGTGAAGCTTGTCTTCTCCATAATGGCACATCTACCAAAAAAATTCTCAACCACTCAGCTTTTTGCACTGTCAGTTCGAGAGCAATGAATTCAAATTCCATGGTAAAACTTGCTATACAAGTCTGTTTGGAAGACTTTCATGAAATAGCATTTACACCCAAAATAAACACATGGCCACTAGTAAAGCTAACTTCATCATTGTTAGTTTATCCAATTTGTATCACTAAAACCTTCTAAAATAGTAAAAAATTTATTAAATGCAAGTACCAATTCATAGTACCTCTCTCAAATACCTTAACAAGTGATGAAGAGCACCCCAGTGTTCAATGAAATTATGAGTATATATACTCAATCTGCTAGTAGTATAAGCTATATCAGATCGAGTATAATTTGTAAATCACACTCCCAATTATTTTAGCACATTTAGTTCGAAAAACACTAGATTCTTTTTTCTCAAGTATATGTTAGGATCACAAGGAGTTCTCACTAAAACTACATCAAAACAACCAAATTTTTTCAACATCTTTTCAATGTAATGTGACTGATACAAAGAGAAATCATTAATAACTCTTTTGATTTTAATCCCTAAAATCACATCTGCTTCTCCAAAGTCTTTAATTTCAAACTTAGAAGATAAAAAGTTCTTAGTCTCATTAATAACATTAACATTAGGTCCAAATATTAACATGTAATCTACATACAAATATATAATCACATAATCTGGTCCTATCATTTTGGAATAAACACATGTATTAGATAAATTTACAACAAGATCATCATCTACTAATGTGACATATAATTTTTTTTTATATCACTGCTTAGGTACCTGCTTTAGGCCATACGAGGACTTTCTCAATTTGCATACTTCATCTTCCTATTCTGGAACCACAAAACCCTCAGGTTGAGTCATATAGATCTCTTTATCTAAATCGCCATTTAGAAATGTCATTTTGACATCCATTTGGTGTACCACTAAACTATGAATAGAGGCTAAAACAATAAGAGTCCTAATGGTTGCTATTTTAGTTATAGGAGAATAAGTATCAAAGTAATCAACATCTTTCTTCTAGTTAAAACCCTAATTACAAGTCTAGCCTTATATTTATCAAGTGTATCATCAGGTCTCAATTTCTTCTTAAATATCCACTTGCTACTTATGAGTTTATAACCTTTAGGAAAATCATACAAGCCCCAAGTGTGATTAGAAACTATAGAGTCTAATTAACTCATTTCTAGTGGTCTCTTTCCGAAAAATTGCATCTGGTGATCTCATTGCTTCATCATAAGTCTTAGGGACTTCTTCTATTAAATAGATAGACACTAATTCATCATTTAAAGTATCAATGTCAAAATTTTCAGTCAAGAAGGTAGTCATAAAATAAGGAACAAAGATAGCTTCAACTATACGTCTTTTACTCCTTGTAAATTCATTTTCATGATCATTAACAATAACATCAGAAGAAGGCACAACATGAGAATTAACAGACATAAATGTAAAACCATTATTTTACACATTATTAGGCACATCATTTTTCAAAGGAGAAACATGCTCAAAAAATTATGCATCTCTAGATTTACAAATAGAATGATCATTTAAAGACATAAATCCAGCACTATTTTGAACATAACCAATAATGACAGTGTTAAAAATCTTAGAACCTATATTTACCCATTTAAAATCAGATAGATCTACCTTAACCAAATACTCCCACACTTTTAGGAATTTAGGTTAGGGGCAAACTTTTTTCACAACTTATATGGCGTCTTGTCCAATTTTTATGAGGGACTCTATTAAGAATATAGCATGCAGGCAAGAAAGTTTTCCCCACATGTTCTCAGATAAACCCGAGTTTAAAAGCATAGAGTTCATTATTTTCTTAAGGATTCGATTTTTGCATTCAACTATACCATTTTGTTGAGGAGTATAGGGAGTACTAACCTCATGTATAATATCATTTTCTCACAAAAATATTTTAGAGTTTTAGTATTGTATTCACCGCCCCTATCAGATCTAAGTCTCTTGATTTTCCTATCTAATTGATTTTTCACTTCTGTTTTGTATTTAAGAAATGTGTTTTTAGTCTCATATTTAGACTTAACAAGATAAACCTAGTGTATCTAGAAAAGTCATCAATAAAAATAATGTAATACTTTTTTCACCTTTACTAACAATATTCTTAAAATCTGCTAAATCTAAATGTATTAGTTCAAGCAATTCGGTCATTCTACTAGTAACATGTCTGAAAGATTTCTTAGCAATGCTTTGCTTCTACACACACAGGACACTTAGAAAAATTATCATTTTTTTATTGCAGAGATTAATTCTATTTTTCTAATTCTTTTAATAGAAGTAAAATTAACATGACCTAGTCTACCATGTCACAAATTAACAGACTCAACAATATAAGCAGTATTAGAAATACTTGTATTATTGACAATCTCTTGAATAATATTCAGCATAAATAAGCCTCCACTAAAATATCCCTTCCTAATAAAGTCTCTCCATAAGAAATAATTATTTTATCAGCTTCAAAAATAAGTTTAAGGCCTACTTTACAGAGAAGTGCTCCAGAAACTAAGTTTCTACAAAGGGAGGGAATGTACAGAATATTGTTCAAGCTAAAAAAATTTTAGAAGTTAATTTAAGTAAAAAATTTCCTTTACCATAACTCAGCAGTAGTGGAGTTACCCATGTAGACACATTCTCCATCAGTAGACTCCTCAAAGTCATGGAATAACTACTTGTCGGCGCAGAAATACCTTGAAGTGTTTGTGTCCACACTCAGTCAGTCTTGTTAGACACCAGATTCGCCTCTACTACTACAACTACAATCAATTCATTACCTTCAGCAAGATGAGCATGGATATCACCTTGTTTTCCCTGTTTCGAGTTTTGGTGTGTTTTATGTTCACCAAGGATACTGCTTATATAGGAGGTTGTAAGAGCTGTTGCAAATAGGAGAATTAATAAAGAGTATATTACACCACTTGCATGTTACATATTTTATATTTGGATATGTTCATCACCTTTGTAACGTATATGTTCTTTGCATTATACAAAATGATAAAAAATTAGGATTAATTCAAATAATAATAATAACTGCAGAGAAGTTTAGTAATGGATATTTCAGTGTTATTAACAAATATTTTAAATAAATTGTGCAATTAGGAGCATCGTTAATTAAAAAAAACACTTAGAGAAATTAAAATATGATTGATGAAGAAAAGTGAAGAATGAAGTAAAAAAATTGGTAGATTTCAACACAATTTATAATAAATAAATAAATAAATATACTAATTAATTGACTTACTAAGATTATAATCTTGTGTTAAATTCTTTCACCTTGAATTATGTTAGTGTTTAAACGATATCATAAAATGTAAATGAAAATTTCATTTGTATTCTTTATGATTAGTTTTTTAATTTTAACAAAGTAAAACTTTAAATTTTAAAATAAATAATTTTAAAACTAATTGACTAATATTAGTGTTTAAACAGAATGGAAACATAAATGATATATGATATGTATTATTTATGATTAACTTTTTTATGACTAAAACTCTAATTTGTCTGAAAATATTTGTCCGCACATAAACTCACACTATTACTGCACAAAACTTACACAGACAAACACAAGACTTCCACTATAGTATTAAACTATAGTATTCTTTGGAACATGCAAATATATGTTATACATTTGTACGAAAAAAATCATCTGTATGAATTGAATATAAAAAAATATATTGAGTAAAAAAATTTAGCTAGCTACTATATAATTTAACATATGTTTACATGTATAGAAAATTTAATAAAAACAAATACATGTTAAATATCAGTATGAAAAAATGCCCACAAAGAAGTATAGTAATGACCCTTCCGGCATTATTAACAAATTGTGCAATCAAAAGCATCGTTAATATCATTTTAAAAAATAATTAAAAAAGAACACTAAGAGAAATTAAAATATAATTGAAGAAGAGAAGTGAAGAATGAGTTGAAAAAATAGGCATATTTCAACACAATTTATAGAAAAGATTTTAAAACACTAATTAATAGACTTACTAAAATTGTAGTCTTATTTTAGATTCTTTTACTATGAATTGTGTCACCCCCCACCTTGGGAGGCATGACTGACACCTGGTGCCCTACTAGGGTCTGAACTGCTGAGCTGACTGAGCCTAAGCACCTCTGGTGCAGGGCTGACTCTAACTACGGAATCAAGAAAACAACGGGCTATATAGCGGCTGTAAATACAACCCCCGGCCGACAAGGTCTATAGCCACCTGTGAAAAAATAAACAGCTAACCGAGACAATAATCATAAGGAGTCCTATGCGGGCCGACAAGGCCACCATGATATCTAGTTATAACTGAAAATTAAGATCAGATGTCAAATTGAGCTATGACCGAAAAGGCCACCAATCAACAGCTAAACAGGGTCCCACACGGCCAACACACATAGTCTAAAACACATATAGGACCCACATGGCCGATAATATTTAACCACGGGGAAGTAACACAATCTGCAAGCCTTTAAGAGTAATAAGATCGTCGGGACAGGGCCCCGACCTACCCATGTTGTACAAACAAAAGAAATAAACCTCTATCACACAAGCCCCGAAAGAAGGGAGCTGACGATTCTGTACGGCTGACTGAAACTACGAGGGACCTGCTTCTCATCTATCTGTACCTACAGGCAAGTAATGCAGCATCCCCAAAAGGGCGTCAGTACAATATGTACCGAATATGTAAGGCAATACATAAGCTGAATAGGACTAGAAGTAAATAAAAAGAAGAGCCGAAATATTAACCTGTACGCCTGCTGATTCGTAATCTGCATCTAACTGACACTACATTTACATAAGCTAAAACTACATACTTACACATTTACACACTACAACTAGCAGACAAGAATTCATACAAGAACCCCACCTGGCCCCCATAAACCGGGAGGTACAATCAGCACAGAATAACTCGTTTAGGCTCCCATAAGTCCTGGAGAGCACATCTCAATCTATATACCCCTACTCAGGTGTCTACAACTCTACTGGTACTGTAGCCAACCTACCGGTCCCCTAGGTCTACAACTGGGCTAGCTTGGCCCCTGAACTGTAGTTGTGTCTGAGTCCGGAGGACTCCTGATCTCTACACCCCGGGCGTAAACGCTCAGCAGGGGTGTGTATAAGGCCAACCATGGCAATATGAGGATCTGATCCCCATATTTATCCCTTGCGGACGACATGCCGCTCCATAGAGCGACGTACTCTCGCCCCTGGTGGGCGCGTCGACACAACTATTAACCTGGGGGCGGTCATGGAAGGCTTCTAACTGAGGGCAACCCCAACCCAGGTGCTATACTGACACATCAATCCATCTGTATAATGAGAGCGTATCTGGCCTTCTGGGCCTCATGCTAATGCTACTCGCTTCTGGGATAATCTGTATGGATGTCTGCAGGCATGCCATGTGCCCGTATTTGATCAGAGGATCCTGATAGTGATCATGATCTCTAATAGTCTAGACTGAATAGAGCGAGGTCTGAAGTGGCCTAACAATACTTTGAATGTCCTACTCGAACATCTATAACTCATGAATAACTATGGGGTTGCGGATTGCTAACTACTTTATTCTTCTAATTAAACAACTATAGGGCTGGGCTCGGTCAAACTTGCTTCTATGCGATCGGCACCCTGATCCTTCATAGGGAGCTTACCGATCTCCTCAACTTGTGGCTAACACTGTGCTAGCAGAGTACTACTGACTGCTTAAGCCTTATCTGGATCCACTAGGGTCTGTAGTACTGTTCTGGGCAATTCCCAATCTTATAGGCAATTCTATATAGACTGGCCCTCTCCTGGCACTCTGTACCTGAATACCTTACAAGAACCGGCTAGGGTGCTGGCCCATCACTGACTACTGATGTGGACCCCTCCTTGGGGTACCCACGGGTTTATCTGACTCAGACGACTGGGCTGGCTTGCTGGCATCCTACATGATAACTGTTAGGTTGACTAAGACTGAAAATCACCGATAAGGCTAAAGGGATGGCAAATGATCACTCAATACACTGGACAACCCTGGTGCCACTAACTCTAGAATATACCTATTATGTCCCTATTTCTGGTTCTGGAACGTGTGATAACGTCAATGACCTCTAGGGATGCTTTCCTGACAATACAGGCGCCAACTGGTCGTTAGACCGCCTAACTGCGCCCATACTGTTTAACCAACTGACTCAGGCCAATAAATCTTACGAGCTTCTGAAGTCTAGGCCTGGAAACAAACATATAAGTCTACCATCACAATAAACTCATAACTAAAAGAGTTTCTATTGTGTTCACAACGCGAATCACATTTAACCTGCTCCCTTTCAGCGAGGGGTCCTGCAGTACGATCTGTATATGTTTCTAGCAGCCAACCAGAATTTATGTAACTGTAATCCCTATTACTAGCTACTCGCAACACATCTGATATTTATATATGCATATCAATAACATCTAATTACAACATATCGAATTACAATCTAATGGTAGAAACTATCTGCAGCATCTGAGATCGTTATTTCTATTCGAGAACATAAGTCGTAACACTGTACGACAAGAATACTTGCCGAGAGTTAAGCCTTACATACTTCATTTGTCGTTTTCTGATTAACTGATGAGTATCGTCTCGTATTCAACTGCCCTTCTCAACTGTAATCATATTAATAGAATAATAGGGCCAACTTCGTTACTGAATTCGAAGAAAATAATAACTTATATGTATATATACTGATTTTACTTCAACTTATCGAAAGATGATCAAAAACTCATAATTTCTCGAAAAACTAGAAGGGAGAAATACGTACTTTAAGTTTGTGATCATATTGACACTAGTTTGAAACAATTCCATCAACTTAGGCTCGGCGGGACGACGATTTTCCGGGCGTATTTTATGAGAATAACTCGCAGCGATGTTCTCTGCAGCCTTATACTTCAATATCCGGAGTTAATTTGGATTTGGACGGCATTTAGCGGCGTAATTGGATGATTTTCCAATGTTTCCCTTCAGTCTCCCTTTGTTCTGGCCGTGATTTATATGGAAATAACATAACATCTAAGTCTGAGGCCTTTATATACTTGAGGCAGCAGACAAGGCAACGTGGCACGTTGCCGAACACGCTGATTCTGCTCCGTACCATGTTGGCTAACGCGGAGGAGCAACTCCGTGCCACTTTGCCCCTCTGGGCAGCTTGGTTCGGCCTTCTCCTGCGAAATCCCGACTTGGCACTCGTTCAGCCTTTCCCCGGGCCCTTTCCTCGAACGTATGGCACTCTAAAACTCTCAACCAACATGCGAATAGGCCGACTAAACGCTAGAAACTTACGGGGTGTAACAAATTGTGTTAATGTTCAAAGGATATAATAAAATGTAAATGAAAAACTGATTTGTATTCTTTATGATTAGTTTTATTTAGCAAAGTAAAAACTTTAAACTAAAAGCAAATGACTCAAAAATTAATGGGAATTAAAAAGCTCTGATATGTCATCAAACTTTAGAAAAAGGCTCATTCATGTTATCCGTTAAAAGTTGGGCTCATTTATGTCATTGCCGTTACTCAAATGGGTCATTTATGTCATTATTTTTTAACAGACCCAATATTTAATTTTTAAATACCAGATTGGATACGTGTCAAAATTTATTGGGCCACGTCAGTTAAGAAACTCACCTATTAAACTACCCATCCAACCTAAATCTACCCGATCCATGACCATTAAAACCCACAAACTTTTTAATCCAACCCATTATTACCCATAAAACCTCATCCCATCCAATTTCAATGCCCGCTAATACTCCTCCAAAGACCTAACCAGTCGATCAGCTTTAAAGTTGTACATTCGTATGCTAAGTGAATATTATCTTGTGAGCCCTCTTAACTTCTTTCTTCTGGTTCCATGATTCCATATTACAACATCAATGTCAAAAGGAACCTGAATGTAGTGAGAATATAGGTTAAAGACATCAAATTAAATTTTAACCTTTGGATGTTCCTTGGACAGGCTGCTCACCAACTTGAACTCATAAGTAGGAGGAAATCAAATGTTCAACACATATAGCTTGGGAGATGCTTTGGGAGTTACACACACAACACCATGATGCTGTGACTGGTACCGCTAAACAGCATACAACAGATGACTATGCAAAACGCTTGGCTACTGGAGCTTCTGAAGTGAATGGTTAGGTTTTTGGATGGGGATGGGGTTTTATGAGTAATAATAGGTCGAGTTAAAAAGTTCGTAGATTTTAATGGTCATGGTCGGGTAGATTTAGGTTGGATGGGCAGTTTAATAGGTGGAATTTTTAATTGACGTGCCCTAATAAAATTTTGACATGTGCCCAATCTGCATTTAAAAATCAGATATTGAGTCTGTTAAAAAATAATGGCATAGATGACCCATTTGAGTAATGGTAGTGGCATAAATGAATCCAACTTTTAATGGATGGTATGGATGAGCATTTTCCTAAAGTTTAATAGCATATCTGAGCTTTTTTGGTGTTTAAACAACATGAAAACATAAATGAATATATGACCTGTGTTATTTATAATTTTTCTTTTATGAGTAAAACTTTAATTTGTATAAAAATATTTATTGGTGCAAAAACTCGCACTATTCCTGCACAAAACTTACACTGACAAGCACGAGACATGCACTAAAAATATAATATTAAACTATAGTATTTTTTGAAGAATGCAAATAATGTTATATATCCGTGTGAAAAAAAAAATTATCTATATGAATTGAATAAGTAATTTTTTTTATATTGAGTAAAATGATGTAGCTAGCTACTACATAATTTATCATATGCTTACATATAAAAAAAAAATTCTAATAAAAATAAATATATGTTACACACTAGTATGAAAAAGATGTCCACAGAGAAGTTCAGAAATGGACCTTCCAGCACTATCAACAAAATTTTTAAACAAATTGTGCTATTAGGAGTATCATTAATGTGCACAAAATGTGCACTATTATTGGACAAAATATATACTAATAAGCACAAAACTTACTGAAAATATAACATTAAACTTATAGTATTTTTTTATGAACGCAAATATATGTTATATATCCGTATGAAAAAAATCCATCTATATGAATCAAATAAAGAGTGTTTTTACCTGATTTATGATATGCTTATATATAGAAAAATTCAATAAAAACACATGAATGAATAAATTTTCTTTTTTTGTTTGTTATTAGAAATCAATAAACATTTTAAATATATGTTATATACCTGTATGAAAAGAATATCCCCAAACAAATTCGGTAATGGGCCTTTCACCACTATTAAAAAATTATTATTTTTTCATATTTTTCACTAAAAAATATTAAGTGACTATCCCACCGATAATCGGTGGGAAAAAGAAAAAAAACTAATAATGTTTTCAGATGAAAAAATCATGGAATTTTCCACAATTTTAGTGGGAAACTGTTTCCCATCATGCATTTTTCCAGTGAATATTCGATGGGAAATGAGTGGGAAAATCATGTCTTATAACATAAATTTTCCATTGATTTACAGTGGAAAAAATCTCTATTTCTAGTAGTACAGCTTTATCAACAACTTTTTCTAAAAAAGTTATGCATTCAGAAGCATCATTAATATCATTTGGAAAAATATTATTAGCCATAGCTTTGAAAAAATATAATTAAAGAAGAAAACTCAGAGAAATTAAAGTATGATGGAATAAGAGAAGTGAAAAATGAGGTGAAGAAATAGGCGAGTTAATTTCTCAGATGGTCACTCAACTTAGATGATTTACTCAGAAAGTCATTTTTCTTTACTTTATAACTCAAAATTTACTCAACTATTGGTGTTTCACTCACAAAGTCACTCAACCAATCAGATAGTTTTTTAATTTATTTTTATCTGATATAGTATTTCTATTTTAATTCAAATTTATTAAAAATAAAAAATTATCCATTTTAACCATTTTATTAACCCACTCTATTTGACCCTAGCCGTTAATACTATATTACCTTTTTATTTATAGCTCATGTTCCAAGTTCTCTAAAGAACCAATAGAAAAACAACTTTCTGTATAATGTATTAACATATAATTATTCTAAATAAATATCAAATACTGTTATAACTTTTTTTTTTAGAATGTGAGAATAAATATAAAGGAACGAAGATAAAAAATAGAATAATATTACAGTTTAATACTAAAAGGGTGATATAGTATTAACGGATCAGATCAAATGGGATAGGTTAATAAAATGGTTAAAATGGATAGTTTTTTATTTCTCATAAATTTGGGTTAAAATAAAAATATTATATCAAAAAAATTAAATAAAAAAATTAACTGATAGGTTAAATGACTTTGTGAGTGAAACACTAATAGTTGAGTGATTTTGTGAGTGAAACATCAATAGTTGAGTGACTTTTGAGTTATAAACCCAAAAAAAATGACTTTCTCAGTGAATCGTCTTTAGTTGAGTGACCATCTGAGAGATTAACTCAGAAATAGGTAGTTTTCAATACAATTTATAGAAAAAAATTTAAAAGACCAAATAATTGAGTTACTAAGATTATAATCTTGTGTTAAATTCTTTTAATATGAATTATGTTAGTGTTCAAACGATAGCATAAAATGTAAACGGAAAACTAGTTTGTATTCTTTATGAAAAATTTATGTGTATTATTTATGATTAGTTTTTTTCTAACAAAGTAAAACTTTAAATTTTAAAACAAATTAAATGATTTTAAAATTAATTAACTATTATTGGTGTTTAAATGATAAGAAATTAAAATATAAATGCATATATAATCTGTGTTATTTATGACTATTTTTTTTCAATTACTAACACTCTGAATTTTATAAAAATATGTGTCACAAAACGTGCATTATTATTGCACAAAACTTACACTCAAGCACAAAACTTACTGAAAATATAACATTAAAGTTATAGTATTTTTTGAAGAATGCAAATATATATTATAGATCCGTATTAAAAAAATCCATCTACATTAATAAAATAAAGAGTTTTTTATATTGAGTAAAACATCTAGCTAGTTACTATATGATTTAGCATATGCTTATATGTAGAAAAATTCAGTAAAAACACATGAATAAATAAATTTTCTTTGTTTATTTGGTATTGGAGATCTATAAACATTTTAAATATATGTTATATATGAATATGAAAAAAATATCCCCAAAGAAAAATCTAGTAATGGACTTTTAGCTTTATCAACAACTTTTTCTAAACAAATTGTGTAATCAGAAGCATCATTAATATTATTTGAAAAAATATTATTAGCCATAGCTTTTAAAAAATATAATTAAAGAAAAAAACTCAGAGAAATTAAAGTATGATGGAAGAAGAGAAGTGAAAAATGAGGTAAAGAAATAAACAGTTTTTAATACAATTTATAGGAAAATTTTTAGAAGACCAAATAATTAAGTTACTAAGATTGTAATTTTATATTAGATTCTTTTACTGTGGATTATGTTAGTGTTCAAACAATTGAATAAAATGTAAATGAAAAACTGATTTGTATTCTTTATAAAAACTTTATGTTATTATTTATGATAGTTTTTTTCTAACAAAGTAAAACTTCACATTTTAAAACAAAAATTAAATGATTTTAAAAGTAATTGACCATTATTGGTGTTTAAATGATAAGAAAATATAAATGCATATATCATCTGTGTTATTTATGATAATTTTTTTTATTATTATTAAAATTTTGAATTTTATGAAAGTATGATCTGTGCACAAAACATGCACTATTATTGCACAAGACTTGAACTAACAAGCACAAAATTTACTGAAAATATAACATTAAACTTATAGTATTTTTTAAAGAATGCAAATATATGTTATATTTTTGTATGAAAAAAATCAGTAGTGAATCAAATAAACAAGTTTTTATATTGAGTACTAGAAAATCTAGCTAGCTACTATATCATATGCTTACATATAGAAAAATTCAATAAAAACACATGAATGAATAAATTTTCTTTTTTTTTATGTTATTAGAGATATATAAATATTTTAAATATATATTATATATCTCTATGGAAAAAATATCCCCAAAAAAAATTTGGTAATGGACCTTTTAGCTTTGTCAACAACTTCTATCTAAACGAATGTGCAATCAGAAGTATCATTAATATCATTTGGAAAAATATTATTGTTCATAGCTTTGAAAAAATTATAATTAAAGAAGAAAAATCAGAGAAATTAAAGTATGATAGAAGAAGAGAAGTGAAAGATGAGGTGAAAAAATAGATAGTTTTCAATACAATTTATAGAAAAAAATTTAGAAGACTAAATAATTAACTTACTGAAATTGTAATTTTGTGTTAGATTTTTTTATTATTAATTATATTAGTGTTCAAACGATAGCGTAAAATATAAACAAAAAACTGGTTCGTATTCTTTATGAAAAATTTATGTGTAATATTTATGATTAGTTTTTTTTTTCTAACAAAGTAAAACTTTAAATTTTAATGCAAATTAATGATTTTAAAATAATTGATTACTAGTGTTACTTGACCGCGCTTCACGCAGTTATTAAAATAAAATTAATATATGATCGATTATTAAATTCCATAATTTGAAGTGAAGAAAATCATTTCTATTAATCAAATATTTATTTATGATTCTATCATTTTTTGTTATGATTCTTTTAGTATTTTATATATGAAATTTTTTGATAAAGAATTTGTGAGAAACATTCCAAGTTAAATAAAGACCAACTATTTAACTTAATACATATGGATTGAATAAGAAAAAACAGAAAATAAATAACGAATAAATATAAAATATGTAAGAGTTCTAGAAAATGAAAAGTCTTAGAAATCGAAGTTGTTTCATCTTTCGTTTTCTTAAATGTATTAAGGTTAAGTTATTTAAATATTTATTGACATCTTAAAATGATGTATACACGAACGGAAGAAGGAAAAATTGGATTGAATTGAATAAAAAAAAGGAAAGAAGAGAATAAATCAAAAATGGTGTATTTTTTCCATAGAATTATGTCACGTCAATAGACTATGGACCACAATTATATAATATATTGATTTTATATTTTTAAAAGGTGAAAGTTTATATAATGAACTACACCAATATGTTAGCCGATACATATTTTGTATTTAAAAAAATAATTAATTGAAAATACTAAAATAAACAACAATAGGTGTGTTACAGACACACATATAAAAATCACTCAAACTTTTATTTTTTCAAACTAATTTAACCATCCCTCTTGATTATAAATAAATCATGCAAACTTTTATTTTTTCAAACTAATCTAACCATCCTCTTGATGAATCTTGCACCGTCATTAAACTTTCTTCTTTATCTTGCTGAACTTGTACAAAACTAATTTGGTCATCTCTCTTTGATGAATCTTACACCACTATCAAACTTTCTTCTTCATCTTGATGAACTTGTGTTTGTGTATATTATGACACAAGAATTAAAAAAAATAAAGAAAAAAATCAAAAAAGAGAAAAAAAATATACTAATAAAAAAGAAGGAGAAAACGAAAATGAATATGGAACATCTCCGTAGATAATTGTTATTTATAGATTATTTAAGCCATAAGAATTAGGTAGAATATATATATAAAGATTCATAAAATTTATAAATTAAATATTTGGAAGGTTACGAAATGAAAGGTTTGTGAGTTATTGAGATTATTAAAGATATAGGTTATGAAAATGAAGAGGTGTGAGTTATGAAATAAAATTTTCAGCAAATATTTTAAGAGAAATATAAGAGAAAAAAGTCAAAAAATTAAGAAAAAAGATAAATACAAATCCTAGCCTATGAGAGGTACCACCTCACTTTTCTATTACTTTACTTTATAATATATATATAGATTATTGGTGTTTAAATGATAAAAAATATAAATGCATATATGATTTGTGTTATTTATGACTATTTTTTTCGACTTTAAAGCTTTGAATTTTATAAAAATATGTGTCTATGCCAAAACGTGCACTATTATTGCACAAAACTTATTAAAAATATAACATTAAACTTATAGTATTTTTTGAAGAATGCAAATACATGTTATATAGCCGTATGAGAAAAAACCCGTCTATATGAATCAAATAAACAGTTTTTTATATTGAGTAAAGCAACTAGCTAGCTACTACATGATTTATCATATGCTTACATATAGAAAAATTCAATAAAAACACATGAATGAATAAATTTTCTTTGTTTATTTGTTATTAGAGATCTATAAACATTTTAAATATATGTTATATATGAATATGAAAAAAATATCCCCAAAGAAAAATTCAGTAATGGACTTTTAGCTTTATCAACAATTTTTTCTAAATATATTGTTCAATCAGAAGCATCATTAATATCATTTGAAAAAATACTATCAATCATAGCTTTTAAAAAATATATAAAGAAAGAAAATTTAGAGAAATTAAAGTATGATGGAAGAAGAGAACTGAAAAATGAGGTGAACAAATAGGCAATTTTCAATACAATTTATAGGAAAAATTTTAAAAGATCAAATATTTGACTTACTAAGATTGTAATTTTGTGTTAGATTTTTTTATTATGAATTATATTAGTGTTCAAATGATAGCATAAAATATAAAAGAAAAATTGATTTGTATTCTTTATAATTTTTTTTTAATTTAATAAAGTAAACTTTTAAATTTTAAAATAAATAGACTATTATTGGTGTTTAAATGGTAAGAAAACATAAATAAATATATGATATGTATCATTTATGATTAATTTTTCTCGATGACTAAAACTCTAAATTATATAAATATATTTATTGGTGCACAAATTCTATATTATTAGTGCAAAAAATTTACACTGAAAAATATAATATTAAATTTATAGTATCTTGAAAGAATGCAAATATATGTTGCATATCTATATGGAAAAAAGAATATCTATATGAATTAAACAAACAATTTTTTATATTGAGTAAAATAATTTATCTGGCTATTATATGATTTATCATATGTGTACATGTAGAAAAATTCTAATAAAAACACATGAATGAATATATTTTCTTCTTTGTTTGATATTAGAGATCTGTAAATATTTAAAATATATGTTATATCTCAGTATGAAAAAAATGCCCGCAAAAAAGTTTGATAATGAATCTTTCAGCATTATCAATAATCTTTTTAAAATAAATTATGCAATCAAAAATATCGTTAATATTATTTAAAATAAAATATTATATACCATAATTTTAAAAAAAATATAATTAAAAAAGAACATTTAGAGAAATTAAAGAGTTAAAAATAAGGTGTAAAAATAGAGAGCCACTACCTTTCAGAGAGCAGTCACTAGTGGTAGATCTATCATTAAAATTAATACACAATTAATTTTTTTATATTTGTTTCTTGTTTTTTAATTTTATTTGCTCGATTCATTCGATATTAATTTTTAATATATTTTTTTATAGAGTAAACACAACTAGTAGTATTAAATTATGTAACTGATACAAATCTTATTTCATACACATGTCAGTTTTCAATATTTTAAAACTAATTTATGTGGGATTTATACAAATTTCATACTCATTGTGACTTTATGTATATCAAAAATTGTATGAACCAAATTTTATACACATATTAGTTATCAATATTTTCTAAAACTTCAGTATATATAATTTGTATATATTGCATAGATGCAGTGATCATACATATCTCAAAACGATATAAATTAATTTTTATACACACTTAATACACATGTAAATACTTGAAAGCTTCTGTTACTAATGTATACAAAATTTATATATATTTCAGGCACACAATAATCACATATATTTCAATTTATATTTGATACAAACCAAATTCCATATACATTTCATACATATATCATTATTCAATATTTTAAGACTAATTTATATATAATTTATACATATCACATAGAATTTTGCTACAATTTTTATGTTTGAAAATTATATAAAATCTGTATCAAATATGTGTATCTCACTCAAAGCTTAGAATTTCACTCATAATTTTCTTGTTTAAAAACTATATAAAATTGGTATAAAATACGCATATATAAATTTTGTAGAAAGTTCATGTTAGGTTTCTGAAAAAGTTCACGTTTCGAATCTTGCTCAAAACTTAAAATTTCACTCACAATTTTGTGTATAAAAATTATATAGAATAGTATGAAATATGTAAATAATTAGTGGTGTACATAGTCCGGATTGGTTTAGACTTTTTAAATATCAAAACAAATCAAATTGTATCAGGTTTTTAAATTTATAAATCAAATCAAATCAATAAAAGTCAAATTTTTTAACCATAGATTTTTTTCAGGTTTTTCAATTTTCTCAAGTTTTTTAAATTATTTTTCCCGATAAAGTCTTTATACAAAACATATAACTTGAAATATTTCTTTAATTCTAATAACATACAAGTATACAATATGAGATGATTGTTGACGTTGTACTAAAATATTCAACTAAAAAGATAATTAAATCGCATAAGATAAATATTGATAATTAATAAATCAATAATGAAAATAATTCTCTAAAAGTATTAAGTCATGCCAAACTAAGTATGTATAATAGGTATTATTTATATAACTAAATACTTTAGAAAAATATTAAGTTGTGTGTTTTCACTGTGTAAATTAACCAATGCAAAATTAAAGAATAGATATTTAATATTATTGTCATTCCTAGTGTTGAAATCATTTCTTTTGTTAGCATTAGTATTGATTTGATTTTGGTTTGAAATTTATTTGTGTTAATAACATGCATCCATGAGCTATAAAACTTATTGGATCATTGAAAATTCTAATTCCAAGCTTGAAATGATATGTTAAAAGACAAAAACTATGAAAAAGTTTATAAGTAATAAATTACATAAATATATTTATAAAAATTATATACATAATGCCGGGTTGGTTTTGTTCGCTTTGATTTTTTTTTTAGTTAAAATCAAATCAAACCAATTATGGTCGGAATTTTTTCAATACCAAATCACAACTCAAATTTTTTTCTCGATCTGACTCGGATTATCAGATTAGTGCGATTTGTCAGTGTGCTTTGTACACCCCTATATAATTATATTAATTTATTTTCTGATATATCAATAATTAAAACAAAACATGATACAACACATACTGAAAAGTTTATATTAACAATAAAAAACAGTAAATTGATCCAAAATAATTGAATTATCCATTTGCATCCCTCAGCACATAATTCATAATTCTTTTTTTTCTTCAAAAAGCTTAAAGCCTATATGCATAGACATTTCATACTGATGATGGAACTAATTTAGAAAAAAACTATGATGCTACAGTTTGTATAAAAGAGATATAATGATATTGAAATTTGAAAAATGATGAAATTAAATAGGTAACTAATAAGAATTAAATCCAAAATAATCCTTTGAACCAGAATACGTGGAACAGTGCATATTCTACATCTATTATGTTTTATAAATTTTTGCTATATTTTATAAATAAAAAAGATATCTCTATATTTAATAATATAAAATTTTATTTGGCCAATAAATTTAAAAAATACTTTTGAGCAGCAATTAGTGTTTGATCAGACTTTTGAAAACTATTTCTACGTGTATTTTTCTCAGAAGTGCTTTTGGGGAGAAACTATTTTTTTAGCTTCTGAAAACAGTTTCTGCTACTCATTAAAAACACTTATTTTCTCTCAAAAGTTTAGCCAAACACCTCTTTTTTTTTAAAAAAATTTAAAACAAGTATTTTTGACCTCCCAAAAATTTGGCCAAATAGGCTAATAGTAAAAGACTACAAGAGGAGTAAATTCCATGAAAGTTGCGGTAAGTAACTTAACATTAAACCAAGTACACCATTTGGCCTTCTTGTAGCATGGGTGCCAATAGGTAATATTATATCAATTTTCAAAAATATATACATAAAATATCTAATGACGAAAAGACCATGAATTCACGTGGCCATTCGCCCCTGTGATTAAGCACTCAATACTCACAATATGTTCTTGATTGTAATCAATTTCTCAGTCTTCAAGCCACTTCAGATACATTACTCCAAGTCTAAGAAGGCATATTTTCCGATCTAATATATTGCTCGATTATTTTATTTTTTTTATATTCATTCATCATTCACTTGATGTATTTCATTCCTATTTCGCTATAAAATCAATTCAATTTATATATCTTTAAATCGCGATTATAAATTCACCTATATTATTTTACGATTAAACAATTTATTGTAACGCATGAAAATAGAACAGGAAAATACCGACATTCTCAGCAAATGGAAAAGAGAAAATTAAACAACATGTTATATAAGGTAAATCAATAACTTCAAGGCTGGAATATCTTACTTTTTTTTTAAATCTTAATTCAAATATGCTACACTTTTTAATTATTCGGAAAACCCAAATACCCTCTTTCAAATTCAGCAAACAACTCTCAAATTCCTAAATAAGGCATATTCAAGGGGAGAAAATAAATAAAGCAAATTGAGCATTAGCTAATAGGCAGCAAAAATTTAGTTTCAACCCATTATATTATGTTCAACAGCTTGAGATGCATAACAACCTTCATTATTCTCCCATGTGGCCTAACTTGCTAAAATATATCTAAAGGGATAAGTTTATCAGTTCATTCGTTAAAAAAATAATCAAATCGATAACCGAATCAATAGTCCAATAATTTGGGATAATAAACCGATAGTTAAATCGTTAAACCAATAACCCGAATCATTAATCCAATAACTCAGTGATCGATTCGAGTTATTGGTTTAACCATTACTTTGCACGCCCCTACTATCGAACATGGAAAAGATAGATTAATTGAAAAAAAAAAAAAAGCTTGTAATAAAATTAAGAAAAGCAAGAAAATTGTAGAATTAATTTATAGATTTGAGATTGCTATTATTTTTAAAGTAAAGAAAGAAATATTCATTATTCTAACTATGATTAGAATCTTAATTTAAGTAATTAGATCTCAATCTTTAATTTATAACCATAACATATGTCTCTCGTCTAAATAAGAACTTGAGAAAATGGAGAAAATGAGAAATAGATAGGAGCGTTTTTCATTCTTCGCTCTTTTTTAATTATTATTATTATTTATTTGGTTATTTATTTATTTATTTTCTAGTAGGAGTTGTGTTCAAGTGAAATCCTCTTATGATAGTATCTATAATGCTAGTATATTAAACTTTTTTCATGAAAATGCAAAAATCTTAAAACAATGGACAAAAGGACATATGAGTAGTAACTTTTGTTCCCTCTCCATCCCACCCAAGAGGCCAAGAAGAAAATTATGTTCCCATCTACCGCACATTTGGGGGAAATGTACAAATATTTAATTTTGACGTTGTCATTTAATTTATATTTTTTTAAAAAAAATAAAAATTATATGTGTATTTATTCTTAGATAATATTTAGACATACGGTATATAAAGTTAATTTTTAACAAAATTTAATTTTAAACAAAATATCTAAAATTTTATATTACTGAATTTAGATATATATGACTTCAATTCAGTTATTTTTGCATTGACAAAGTAATTTTTGTATTCAATCGGACCTTTTTTGTTCCAACGAATTTGAATTTAAAAATTAAAATACTTAGTATAATTATAATATTTTATTTTAATTGAATAGTTAAATATTGAAAAGAAAAATTCCATTCCACTCAAGAGGCCCAAAAGAAACTATGTTCCCATCCACCGCATATGGTTGCATGTGTACTCCACACTTAGCTAATTTCATATATCTGAAATTAATTTTGACAATATTTGACTATTAGGATGGCACAACAGAGTTGATGGCTTAAAGTTAAATCTTAACAAGAGATCTTAAATAATTTTTTTAAAAAAACTTTGTATATATTTTATTTAAAATATATTTTCTTACTCTTGAGATGTGAAGTTACGAAAAAGATTGTTACAATTGATTTTCTCTATAAATATATATTTATATATAATTTTATTATCTCGAGACATTGTTGATCCTAGGTAAGATTTTATAATTTTTAATTTCAAAACTTGTTTTCGAATATGCAACTGTTATAAAATTGTTAACATTATTTGATAAGCAAATATATGCATTTGAAAATAATCAAGTCTTTTTATGTGATTGAGTATATTGAAATATTATCTTTTATTTTTTCCATTTTTCTTAAAACATTTAATTTGAAAATAAGTCTAAATTATTAATCAGAAGTAACATAATGTTTTAAGAAATTTTTGTTGTTAAGGTAATGTTTTTATTTCTCATGTTCCTATCACCTAGTAATCTCAGTTTTTTACCATTAAATAGAATATTAAATATATTTTTCATATGTTTCGAATTTTTCAAATTTATTTTGAAGTTTTCTTTTCTATTATTATTAAAATTTGTACTTTATAAACCTACTGATAATATTGAAAAAATTGTGCCCCAAAAGAATTGGGGCGCAAAACCTTTGCTTTACCGGCTTCACTCAAGAGTTGGCATTGGACATAATGTCTAAAGTTTCATATGACCGAAGTTCATGCACATATGGCCTATATTTAGTTATTTTGTTTTAATTGTAAAAGAATAAAGTTAATTCATTTTTTACTTATATCAGGTACATATAGCTGAAATTTTGTCAGTTTTTGTCTGAATTTCAGCCATATATGACTTTAGTCAAGTCATTTTTGTCTGGCTTGAATCATTCTTTTGCTCGAACTTTAGTCATATGTCATTTTTGCATGGCTTCAATCATTCTTTTGCTCGAACTTTAGTCATATGTTATTTTTGTCTGACTTCAATCATTCTTTTGCTCGAACTTTAGTCATATATCATATGCCTGATTTATGTCATTTCTATACGAAATTTATGCACACATGGCTAAAGTTTAGCCATTTTTGCTTGAACTTCAGTCACATGTTGTTGAAGATAAATTCAGTTATTTTTGTCCAACTTTATTTAATTTTTTTTGCTTGAACCTCAGCCATATATCAATTTTACCTGATTTTAATCATTTCGATGTGAAATTCATAAACATATAATTAAAGATCAAATAAAATAAAAATAACTAAAAGTCCAATTATTATTTTTAATCTAAACTTCAGATTGAAGTGCATGAACTTCATGTCCACGTGATGAGGGGTACATGTGATAGTGAAACGAGACCTAGAGGAAGTGGTCTTGGTGGACATTGAATAGTGAAATGAAACCTAAAGATAGAGTGCCTTCGGAGTTCACAAGAGACAGAGTTAAAATTTAAAACTTATTATCACGAATTCATAATTTATATTAAATATTAAGTTTGCAATTAAATATTTATATATACGTGAATTTCATTATATAAATATATAATTTAACCAAAAGCAACTGAATTTGTCCGAACTTATATTCAATAATGATCTAGCTCCGCCTCTGAAGTCAGTTTCCTTTGTTGGAAAATGATACTCCTTCATTCACTTTTACTTGTCAATTATATTAAAAATAGATGTTCATTTTTACTTATCTAGTTTTAAAAAAATCAAGAGATAATTTATCGCTTAGTATCTAATTTATCCTTATTATTAACTATAGTCATTTTTTAAAATATTAAATTTACTATATTTAAAAGATGATATAGTAAAAAAGTTTTCTATTTATTATTTTTTAAAAAGTATATCAAATAGATATTGGACAAATAAAAATAGACGGAGAGAGTACTGTTGAGCAAGAAATAATGGCTCAAAACTCTTGAACAATGTGAACAACCACAAAATGACATGTTATTAGCAATAATTAAAAGAAGTGGTTGGTCTAACTTTATTTGAATTGCCAAATTGATTTCCACATGATGTAGTCACTCAAGTGGCCAATACATTATAAGAGACTTAGCCAACCTGTTACTCAGAAATTGAGCAAAAATTAGTAGTTCAAAATATTTAAACATATATAGGTTATTCATTTTGCTATTTTATACGGTAGAAATCGCTTCCTCTGTTCCGTTCTAATTGTCATGTATATTAAAAATAATTATTTTATAATATTTGTTAATTAAAAAAAATTTAATTATATTTTTTCAACTTTAATTTTAATGTTAATTATTTTAAAATTAAAATGCACGTAAATAATAAAGATTAAAGAACTAATAAGAGATATATAAGTCAAATTACATTAATAATTAATTTTTTTCTTATGGGTTGTGCAAATATTATTCTGACAACTAAAATAGAACGGAGGGAGTAGATGTTTAGTGCAATTGGACGATGACGACGAAGACAAAAATAATATATTCAATGTAATATTGTAAGTGGGGTTTGAGAATGTTAGTGTGTACGTAATTTTATTTCTATCTCGTACAAGTAAAAAGATTATTTTTTTCAGGCTCTTAATCTAAATAAAATATATCAAAATTAAATATGAAAAAAAAAAGCGCTAATGCAACTGGACAAATCTTTAAAATGGGAAAACATGGGCTGGGTGAAGCTAAAATTGTCAAGCTTCTAGATAAATTCTTCAACTTAAGTAGGATTTATTGGTGTGAAAATGACTAGTAACTAAATAAAAGAGATTGTCGTTTTTAAATTGAAATGTGCAAGTATTGCTTAATTCCTTTAAAAAACAAAAGATAAAATATTGTATGACTGAAAATTTACAGGATAGTAAGACAAAATATGATATAAACTTATATATATATAATATTTATATATAAATATAAAATTTAAAAAAACAATAACTAAATTCGTTGGAAGTTATAATTATTAATGAGGTAACTCCGCCTGTAGAATCAATTTCCTTAGTTAAAAATGATATTGATTAAGCAAGAAATACTGGCTAGAAAATCTACAATCAATGTGAACAACCACGAAATGGCATGTTATTAGCAATAATTTATTAAAAATAAAAAAATAAAATAAAATAAAAAAGTGGTTGGTCTAACTTTTTATTTGAATTACCAAATTGATTTCACATGATGTAGTCACTCAAGTGGCCAGTACATTATGGGAGATGAAACAGACTTATGACTTGTTTATCAATTTTTAAAATTAATTTATTTTGAAAGTATTTTTTTTAAAAATTAGGAAAACATTTTGTGTTTAATTATTTAATCTAAAAAATAATTTATTATATCACTCATTAAATATAATAAATTCAATATTCGAAAAAATATATTGAGCAATATCTATAAGACTGAATTAGGAATTAAGAATTGTTTGGTACGAGGATGAGATAGACAAAGTTATCCAATGATTCAGATATCCCATAAGATTAGTTATCCCACCATATATATGGGATAACTTATCCAATAATTGTATTACAAATGGTGGAATAAATAATTTCGAAATTAACTAATATCCCTAACCAAAATGTAGGATAAATAATTCTATATTTTATCCTGATTATCTCTCATACCAAGCAACCTCTAAGTAATAGATTATATTTTGATTTTTTTGTCAAACTAGACAAGTAAAAATAAATAAATATTTTTAATATTATAAACATATAAAAGTGAATGAAAAAAGTATTACTCTTTTTTAATTTCACTTGTGAAACCACACTGATTATATTTCGGATTTGAATAAATTTAATATTTTTTATTTAAATTATATATTTATATAAAAATAATTTATTAAATATATATAAAAAATTAAATTTAAAATCTAATGATTTTAAAAAATTAAAATTTAAAACACATAAATTAAATTCTGAGTCCCCATCAATGTACAATGCCTCTATATAATGTCATGAAGTGGTTTCCTTACTGTCATGAATCTGCACCGTCCGTTTACAGACACCTTTTGTCTCTTTCAACCGTCAGATGCAAGAACTGTTCCCTGTCTGTTCTTAAAGTTAATTACCACAGATTAACAAATATAAGTGACCTTTTTGACTTCTTAATTCTTGAATTGCTTGTTATTTCCACTTTAGTATAATTATTATCTTGTGGAAAATAAAACAAAATGTTTTATTTTATTTAAAAAAGAAATTCTGCTACTAGCTGTTCTACATCTGAGGTGGCCTGGCCTGGCCTTGCCTGTGCTTTGCTAGATTTGTGCTGTTATGCAAGAAACATCCCTTTGCTTTTCCTTTTTCCATCTAAAAGGATGTTCTTTGTTACCCCTCAAAAAAATTTCATTGTAATTTGGCTTCTGTTCACTCATTCAAAATCGGGGTAATCTCTCTTATCTCATTCTTGGAGCATATTTTAATCAAAAAGGTGCAATCTTTTTTCTTCTGCTGCAGTTATCTTTTGTGGGTTTTAGTTAGAAATAGTTGAATTTTTCCAATTCTTGTATTGTTCTTCAGATCAAGAACTGTGGTACATTTTAGCTGCAACTTCTGTTTTTTGTTCTTGGGATTGAAAAAATGATGGACTCTTGGGGTTTTGGAATGTTGTCATTGCATAGTTTGTTTATATTGGTGTTGGGATTTTTGTGTGTTTCTGGGTTTGATCCTGCAGATAATTACTTAATAGACTGTGGATCCTCAAAAGATACTAATGTTGGTAATAGGGTTTTTGTGGCTGATAAATCTGCTTCAAAGTTTCTTTCAACTGCTCAAGATATATTAGCTGATACCCCTTCAAATTCAATTACAAAGGCTGGTACTGATTCACCTCTTTATCAAACAGCAAGAGTTTTTACTCAAGAATCTAGCTATAAATTCCCTATTACCAATGTTGGGAGGCACTGGATCCGCCTTTATTTTTACCCCTTTGTATACAAAACATATGATATGAGCTCAGCAAGTTTCTCTGTTTCAACCCAACAGAATGTTCTCCTTGGCAATTTTAGTCCCCCAAAAAATGTTTCTGTTAAAGAATTCTCTGTGAACGTTACGACGAGGGATCTTGTAATCACTTTCTCTCCTTCAAGTGAGTCATTTGCCTATATAAATGCCTTGGAAATTGTCTCTGTACCTGATAGCCTTATAACTGATGATGCCTCCACCTTTGGTCCATCTGGGGTATTCAGTGGTATGTCTGCACAGGCACTTGAAACAGTTGCAAGAGTAAACATGGGTGGACCAGCTGTAACATTTGATAACGATACACTATGGCGAAGTTGGGTTCCTGATCGAAGTTACTTGACACAGCTGGATTTCGCCAAGTCCTTGTCAAAGATTGGATCCGTAAAGTATCTCCAGGGTGGAGCAACACCAGATATTGCACCACCAACCGTTTATGGTACTTGCACTAAGATGAATGTGGATGCTTCTGGTAATGATGCCAGTGCTAATTTTAACGTGACGTGGGTGTTCAATGTGGACCAAGGTTTCCAGTATTTCATTCGCTTTCACTTGTGCGATATAGTGAGTACAGCTGCTAATCAGCTGTTGTTTAATATTTATGTTGATTCGTCGAATATAGCTTCTGATTTTGATCTGAGTTCTAAAGTTCAGAGCAGATTGGCCACTCCATATTACATGGATTTTGTGACACCACCAGCTAATAGCAAAAAGCTTAGCATTAGTATTGGCCCATCTTCAAAGAGTGCTTATCCAGATGCCTTTCTAAATGGAGTGGAACTGCTGAAGTTGAATAACTCCCAAGGCAGCCTTGCTGATAATGCCTCTCTTCCTCCTTGCTCTAGCTCGAGCTCGAAAAAGAATATCGGAGTCATCGTGGGCGCAAGCGTAGGCGTGACACTTGTGTTGCTCATGGTTGGTTTTCTGTTTTGCATGCACAGAAGAAGAAAGCAGGAACAACTCGGCCTGTCAAAAACATGGATTCCTTTGTCTATTGGTGGTGGTGGCATGTCTCATACAATGGGAAGCAAATATTCGAACGGGACAACCTTAAGTGCTGCATCTAACTTGAGCTATCGCATTCCTTTTGCAGCCATGCAAGCAGCAACCAAAAATTTCGATGAGAGTTTGGTCATTGGGATAGGTGGCTTTGGTAAGGTATTCAAAGGTGTTTTAAACGATGGTACGAAGGTAGCTGTTAAGAGGGGTAACCCCAGCTCTCAACAAGGTCTTAGAGAGTTCCAAACTGAAATAGAGATGCTCTCTCAGTTCCGTCATCGTCATCTTGTTTCATTGATTGGATATTGTGATGAAAAGAACGAGATGATTCTTGTGTACGAGTACATGGAGAATGGGACCCTCAAGAGCCACCTGTATGGTTCAGATATGCCGAGTATGAGCTGGAAACAGAGGCTGGAGATATGTATCGGGGCAGCCAGAGGTCTGCACTACCTTCATACTAGCTACGCCAAAGCAGTTATACATCGTGATGTCAAATCCGCAAACATATTGCTTGATGAGAATCTTATGGCAAAAGTTGCTGATTTTGGACTTTCTAAGGCAGGACCTGAGCTCGACCAAACCCATGTTAGCACGGCAGTGAAAGGGAGCTTTGGATACCTAGATCCTGAATATTTCAGAAGGCAGCAATTGACCGAAAAAAGTGATGTTTACTCTTTTGGCGTTGTTCTATTTGAAGTTCTTTGTGCTAGGCCTGTCATTGATCCGTCTCTTCCGAGGGAGATGGTTAATTTAGCTGAATGGGCAATGAAGTGGCAGAAGAAGGGACAACTGGAACAAATCATAGATCCCAATCTTGCTGGAAAAATAAGACCTGATTCCCTCAGGAAGTTCGGAGAAACAGCAGAGAAATGCCTGGCTGATTTTGGCGTGGACAGGCCTTCAATGGGGGACGTGCTGTGGAACCTCGAGTATGCACTTCAACTTCAAGAGGCAGTTATTCAAGTCGATCCTGACGAGAACAGTAGCAATCTCATCAGAGAACTCTCTCCTCAAGTGAACAATTTCAGTCACGTTGATGCCACTGCTTCTGCTGTTCAGTTCGAGGCGAATCTGGATGATCTATCTGGAGTTTCCATGAGTAAGGTTTTCTCACAATTGGTTAAGTCTGAGGGAAGATAAACTGGTGAAGATGGTATACATTGTACTCTCTTTTCTTTTCTTTTTTCCTTAGCTCCTCTCTTAATTCCACTTTTGTTCATTAATCATGTGAGGATTGTATTCTTGTCATACTTTGTTCTATGAATTTTATAGAAAAGTCACTTCCAAGTCTCATGGATGTCTCTACCTCTGGATACCTTTTCCCTATCTCTAAATCCATAATTTTGCATGAGTTAAACACACTTAAAGTATTACGATTTTTCAAGTTTCATACCTGAACTATCAGGTGTACGAATTTTCTATTTGAATTATCACCAAATGTTTATCAAACACACCTCAACTCTCCAGTCTCCACTATCAGTTGTTCTCTTTTCCTACTTGAAATATCACCGTCGTTCAAGTAGGAAAAGTGAACAACCAATAGATGAGGTGCATTTCGATAAATATTTGGTGATAGTTCAGGTAGGAAACTCGTACACCTGATAGTTCATATATGAACTAAAAAACTGTGATACTTCATATGTATTTGTCACACTTGACTCATTTTGCATGTACTACTTCAGCTGGGAAAATAGATTTTCTTTCTTTGATTAGAATCAAGATTATTTTAACGTAACAATTTCATATGTTTTCAAATCTTCTATTTAAAACTCAAAACACCAGATCTATGTAAGTGCAATAATAATATAATCTCATAAAGTGGGATTTAAAAAGAGAAGATTTACGCAAAATCTTATCTCTATCTCAAAGACTGAAAGGTTGTTTCCGATAAATTTTTGGCTCAAAATTAAACAAATCAAAGTAAATCAAAAAAAGTAGTGCAACAGCTAAAACAAAGCATGCCGAATATTAACTAAAGTAAAAATAATACGATACTCAAAGTATTAAAAACATGTAATAACAAAAATTTAAAGACGAGACACTATACTTCGACTACTGGACCAAATCTATGTAAGTAACAACAATAATTAAACCATAAGCCCAATTAGTTGGGCATGGCTTATAATGATGATCCTTTGCTTCCATTGTATTATGTTTCAAGCTAAATTTGCGTGTATGATTTTAAGTTTGTCTTTGTACCATTTTAACTTATCTTCAATCAGCAAAATGCACATTTATGGATGCATGTGCAGATCTATGTATCACATGTTCAAACCATTAATCCACCAATCAGGCTTTTCTTATTTTATGTTTTAGGGTTGCTAATTGAAGACTATAAAATTTTTAATTATTGAGTAAATATTTAATTAAAAAAATTATAATTTAAATATAAATAAAATTAAGATAGCTAAAAGTCACTCCTATTAATATTTCAAAAAAAAAGTGTAAAGCAAAAAAGTAACAAATAATTTAAAAAGAGTACCACTTAGAACAAATATGTACTTTGTTAAAAGTATGGTATGGGAGCCTAATGACTTAGGTTAGGATAAACCCTCTTAAAACACTAATTACAAAGCTCAAAACAACATCATTAAAGAATTAGGAGCTTGAAAAGTTACAAAATTACCCTCAAGAATTCGCATGAAAAACCTAATTGCCAACTACAATGACCAATCCAACAAGTCATTGTAGAATTTGACGACTCGTTGGACAATCCATTGTTACCCCACTTATTTTTACTTCAATCATTACACAAATAAGTAACTAATATATACTATATCCTTTTGTGACCAACAAAAATATAGCTTAAATTTGATACTTAAACTCTATTTGGATGGACTTCAAATTTAACCAAATATTAAAACTATTTGAGCCTAAAAACACTTGCACTAAGCCAATTCAAGCAAGCAAAACAAAACCATCATCAAAAGGGATTCCGCCAAGAAAAAAAAAAGCAAATGCCAAATAATATCTGTTTCATCTTAAGAATTCACTGTCACATCCCAAGAAGTAAAACAAAAATCACATAGAAATTGAATAAGAACTCCCATCTCATTAGCTAGAAGTGAAATTTCATTAGTTTTGCAAAACATCTTACAAAACTAGATTCAACATCACAATACCAACAATTCCAATTAATAGAAAACTACTGCTGCTACTATACCCTTGTGATCCTACCCGAATCTCACACTTAGCAAAAGCTTTAGTGCATTTTTTACTACTAAAGACACATATACACCAAAATAGAAATAAGAAACAACACCACTAATCTTTTCTTGATACCATAAAACTTTCTTGAAAGAGAAAAACACATGTTGAGCAAAATTTAACCACCAAATCCATAGAGTGTCCTTCCTTGTCTTTTGAGGGCATAAACAACATCCATGGCAGTAACAGTCTTTCTCCTAGCATGCTCAGTGTAAGTAACAGCATCACGAATCACATTCTCCAAGAAGATCTTCAACACCCCACGAGTCTCCTCATAGATCAGCCCACTTATACGCTTCACCCCTCCTCTACGTGCCAATCGCCGAATTGCAGGCTTCGTGATTCCCTGGATGTTGTCACGCAACACCTTACGGTGTCGTTTTGCTCCTCCTTTCCCCAATCCTTTTCCTCCCTTTCCTCTTCCTGACATCTTCGAAAATTCTCTCTGCAAAAATTTGACAGATTCAGAAAAAGGGGCAAAAACCCATTACCCATTCCGTGTGATTTTATGATTTTCAGCTCAGATTCAATAAAATTACTTGATTTTTTTTTCGGAAATTAGAGCAGAACTCGTGCACCCATAAGCATGATTTGACTTAAATTCAAGTTTTTTTAAAAAAATTCATCTATGTAGCAAACTAAAACACGAATAATGAAACCCATAATCATAATTGAACTTAGATTAATGTCCGTAGAAGTTGAGACAGATTTAATTAGAAAAAATTATAGTCCAAAGTAGCACTACACATCAAGAAAGTTAAGAAGGTTAAACAATAAATATGGTATAGTAAATATCATATACAAATTAGTAGAAAATCAATAGAGAGAGAGAGAGAGAGTTGAACCTGTAATTGAAAATTGAATAGAAGCTACTGTGAAGAGGAGAGGTAGAAGCTTGCGATATTTATATGGGATAGTGATTTTTCGTGGGAGTTTTCACTTCAATCCATGTATTGGATATGTGGAACGATTTCCACCGTTCGATGAAAATCGGACGGTTAGGATTAAGCAAAGAGGAAGTGACGAGGATCGATGACGTGTTATTATAGCTTTGCTTTTGCTGGTTAAAATTTTGAGTCTGCTTTTGTCACCAAATTTTGGGGTTGAATATAAGAAATATGGGCGGGATAAGTTGCCGCCATGGGTACTGAAATGTGACAACTTTGGGCTCGAGGCCACTGGCTATTCGGGTCATTCGGGCGAATGCTTCTATTTTAGGTGATTTTTAAAGTTTTGTTATTTAAATTAAAAAATATTAATTTTTATTTTTCATATTATAATATAATATAAATTACATTTTACAAGATAAAATAAGTTATATCATTTAATTTCTACAAAATTTATATCGTGCATAGACATAAATTATGTATTATGAAGTATAATTTAGTTCCAACAGAACTAATACCAATATAGGCATAAGCTCTGTTACAAAGAGTAATGTCTTAAGAAGTTCATAATACACAAATTACGCTTTCGAAGGCATAACTTAATTCCTATATTATAGGCATAGGTTCAATTACAAGGCATAACTTAGTTCCTACATTATGGACATAAGTTCAATCTTTTCTCAGAACCACAAAGTTATGCCTTAAGAGGCATTACATATTCCTGTGGAAGTTTTGTTGAACAAGGCAGAAGTTTTCTAAATTGATGTCTTGTAAATTGAATACTACACAATTTATGTCGGACAAGATAAAAGTTCTTACGAAATTAGATCATAATCAAAAATAATTTAATCCACATTTTTTTATTAAACGAGCATCACAAATAAATATTAAAGATCATCAACTAAATAAATAAAATTAAAAACCAGCCTGAAATTGGGAAATTTCGTGCAAAAAGTTGTGGCTCTTCTCGGGTGGTCCTTGGCCTGTGATGGACAGTGGAGGGGATATTTGGTCTGAAAATTTCTTGTTTTGCTACGGAGGAATAATGAATTAAATTAAATCCTATTATGAAATTAATAATTGTGTATGTCCATTACTTCAAAAATAAACTCTCCATTACTCATAATTATGATATTAATTCCCACACCTTCGTAACTTTTCTCTTGATCTTCTCCCATAACCTTCATGGTTAATGTCATGTTTGTGACTACTGTTTTGTAGGCCTCTATGTCACACTATAAATAGAGGTATAATATTTTACATTGTACATGCATGAATACTTGAAGACATTTGAAAAACACTTTGAAGGAATAAGAAAAGTTATGTTTCTCTATACACTCTTTTCTCTTATCTTTATCTTTCTCTGCATGCTTTAGTTATGTTTCTTATCTTATTTTCTTACTTAGTTCTATAAGAAATCTAAAATTATCGAAATTTGTTTTGCTTTACTCGCTAGCGTTAATGAACGTTGTTCTCTTAGTGAGATAAATTGAAAAGTTTATTTTAAAATCCTGCTAGATTTTTATTATGTCGCTTGTGAGATCAAGTTTTCCTATATTCTCTTTTAGCATTTGTTCACACTTATGCTATTTATCAAGAAAGTTAAAGGAGTTTGCAAGAGTTATGTTATTCGCAAAAAAATTAAGAATAACAGAACTCCTAGTATTTAAGGTGAAAAGCAATAAATAACTTTTTTTATTTTAACTAGTATGCCAATAATTATACAGCTAGTTCTTTTTTAATCAAATACAGGAAAAAGAGGAATGGATTTTGACCTTGAGGTCTCACGCTAGCTAGCAGACGGATGCTAAGATGGAATAGGCCTGCTAATATGTCCGATGCTCCTGGTGCAATATGATAAGAGGCTATTCCTCCTGGAACAAAAGGATTAAAACCTTCCACTCCCCACGCGCTGGATTTACAGGTTGTACTTCGAACTAGTCCTACAAGTTCTATACTAAGCTATTACAATTTGCCTACATAAAAAATCTTGATATTGTATCTAATATATCTTTCCATTTACAAATATTTTGACCTCTAATATGTAATTGAAGGCTAATACTTCTAATCAGATGAACATTTATTCTTCTTTAGGCTTGAAATCTGCCTATGTTTCTTTCATTCCATACTTGGTAGATAGTAGCTGCATATAGAAATCCCAGAACCTGTGCCTTTGGTTTAATTTTATGAATTCTCTTTGAGATCCATATCACTTCCTCTGTCCATGGTTGAATTGGTCTTGAGAGGCTTGGCCATTTCAGCAAAGTTTGCCATATGAATCTTGAATAATTGCATCTAAGGAAAAGTTGAGGCAATGTCTTAGCTATAGAACTACATAATACACAACCTGTGGATACTAGGATACCCCATCCTGTAAGTCTGTCTACTGTGGCTAGTCTGCCTTGAACTGCCAGCCACAATATAAAATGATGGCTTGATAGCATCCCAGGTGAATTGATTAAGTTTTTCCAACTTGCTTTTGGCTTCTGGGGAAGGAGGCTTGTGTATAGTTTCTCGATGCTGAAACTGTTGACAACTGTGAACCGGTTCAAGTGTTTTATGGGGTCAAGGTCAACAATAGGAAACCATCTCCTTGCATCAAATACTTTCCTTACAAGCCAACAAGCTTGCTTAGGAGTCTCCATCTGGGCCAATTCTCTGGTTTTTATCCACTGCACCCAAAGTGTCTCCTTTTTGTGTGATAGTGCCCAAAGCAGTTTACAAAATTGCAGCTCTGTTCCATCTGCCAAAGTCAGTGGTGTTGAGGCCTCCAACTGCTTTTGGTAAACACATTGTGTTCCATGCTACCAGTGACTTTTCGGATGGGTTGTTATTGCCAGTCTATAGAAAGATCTTGCATATATTATTAACCATGTTAATGGATTTCTTGGGCAACAGAAAGACCTGTGCCCAATAAGTCTGCATTTCAAACAAGACACTTTTACTAACTGCAGCCAGCCACTATAAGAAAGTGGCTTTAAAAGACCAACATGTGATCCTTGTCACAATTTTCTCGCCTAGCGATAGGCACTGTTGTATATTCAATTTTCTGGAAGAAAGAGGTACTCCCAAATACTTAAATGGTATCTCTTCCAATGTGAATTTCATGTCTGTTAGTATCTGGTTTCTGAAGTCATCTGTCACTCCTGCCACATAAAAAGAGCTCTTTTCCATATTGACTTTCAGTCCTGAGTCATCAGAGAAATGGTCAAAAGCCTGAAGAAGTAACTGGATGGAGATTCTGTCAGCTCTACAACACAGAAGCAGATCATCTGCAAAGCAAATATATGCCAATTGGAGTTTAGCACATTTGGGATGATAATTGAAATCAAACTTGTGTCTTAGCTGTTTAAGAGTTCTGTTGAGATCCTCCATAACTAAAACAAACAAGTATGCGGATATGGGGTCTCCTTGTCTCAGCCCTTTCTTTGCTGGAAACTTCTCAGTTAGATTACCATTTATTAACAGTATATAACTCACAGTGGTTACACAAGTCGTGATCCAGCCTATCATCTTTGAAGGAAAGTCAAACTCAGTAAGCACCATTCCACCGAGTCATATACCTTCCTTATGTCAATTTTCATGAAGCACCTTGGAGACACATGCTTCTGACCATAACCCTTAACTAGTTCATGGGCTACGACAACATTGTCTAATATACTTCTACCTTCTATGAATGTTGATTATGAAGGACCCACCAATATATCAACCATAGACTTCAGTTTAGCTGTCAGTATCTTAGCAATCAGTTTGTATAGAGTAGTACAACAGGCAATAGGTCTAAATTCCTTCACATAGTTAGGACACACCACTTTAGATACTAGAGTAACAGTGGCACAGTTTATGCTTCTTAAGAGTTTCCCATTACCAAAAAACTGTAAGATAGCAAGAGTTATCTCTTTACCTAGCACTTGCCAATATTCTTTAAAGAAATTAGCAGGGAAGCCATCAATGTTTGGAGCTTTATCACTAGGGAGCTACTGGATAGCTGCATAGACATCTTCTTTAGTCACAGATTTGATAAGCTGTTTTTGCTGATTTGTGTTTAAGCCTGGACCATCTCAATATTGAGAAGTTGGGAGTCTCACAAATTTATCCATATTGCCCTAGATTTCTGCCTTAGAACTTGTTCATGAATGGTGTCCCATTTTTGGATCTGCAGAAGTTCTTTTTCATTATTGATCAGAGCTAGTTTGTGTGCCCTGGAGTCGAGTTCTCAAGTCACTCAGTTTGTGTTCTCAGTGAAGACATTTCTTTGTTCAACTGTTTTGTTTTGCTACTCACTGCTTGCAGCTTTTTCCAAACTGAGTACATGGCATGTCCACGTACATTTTGAGTCCAAGAATGGTGTACAATATCTCTGACTGGTCTTGTTTCAACACAAATTTAGAAGTCTGAATGATTTTTTACTGTGCTGCCAGTTTAGTGTGGTATTGATAGTACTAGTGATCTGAGCAATGTGGGTTATTGAATAAGGCTTCTAGACTGCCATAGTTCATAAACCACTGGGCATTCCACAGTGCCCAATCAATTCTAATATACATTTTGACTCTTAACATCTCTTTTTGTTACACCATGAATAATCTCATCTCCTCTTTGTTAGATGTCCCAGTCCCAGATCTTCAATACAACCAATAAAGTCTTGTATTTCAACCTGTTGCATTGGAACCCCATTTAGTCTATCTTTCACAGAGTTTCCAATATTAAAGTCTCCAAGAATGGTCCATGCTTTAGTTAAAAAAAAGACACATTTAAATGGGAACACAAAAATTGAAGTAATAGTGAGATGTTTAGCATTAAAAATTTTGAAAATAATATATATTTTTTTTGTGCAAAAGATACTACTAACTATATTAAATGTGACGTTAGCGCCAGGAGTTTTGGAAGAGACTGGGCAGTTACGGGACAAGGGGGAGGACCCGGAGTCGGATCATTACAAAGAGGGGGGAATACTAGTACTAGGACGCCCCGTGGAGTAGTTTTGACAAAAAGAGGCTTCAATCAAAATTATGGTCGGCGAAGCAGCTATCATACTTCCATCATGCCACAAACAAAAAAGGGTGGTTGATCAAAACATTGTTATCTTTGGATGGCAGCTGAAGTGATGCCATGTTTAGTTAATGCGTCTGCAACCTGATTTTGCTCCCTGTGCGTGTGGGGATTTTGTCCAGCCGCTGCAGCAAGAACCTGCAATTAGAGGTAATGTTAGCATATTGTTGGGGTACTGTTATGTGGTAGAGGTAATAGCTTGAGGCGTCCAGATTAATGTCTCGAGGCTTTAAAATTAAACTCATATGCAATCTAAAGTCCATGGAAAAAAGCTAATAATGGATGTTTGACTGATTGGAGTAACATCCACAACAAGATGTTTAAAACATACATCTTTCTTTAGGAATTTGCCAACAGAGGATCCTTTTCAAAATAAATTCTTGAGGTTTACTCTTAAAAAAAAATTAAATCATCATCTAGTGCAAAAGAATTACAGGGTTAAAATACTCATAGCATGTTCTATCAAATTCTGTGTGTCTGTACACTTAACCTCCCAATCAAAAGGTTAAAAACAAGTGCAAATCACTGAATCAGCAGTATAATTTTCTCAATGTTTCTTTACTACCAAGGAATCAAAGTTCCCATGGGGGCTGCACTAACATATAACCCCCTCCCCCACTCCCACCCCTACCTCAGGGGTATACATGAACTACTAGTAGTATGATAATTAATAGCTTTAAGGTGCTTTGGAATTCAATACTATTCTCAGGTGTCTTTCAAACTTGCAAGAGAATATTTGGCTTTAAGAGCCTGTCTATCTTTTTGTTGTATAATAATATACATTAATGATATCCCTTTACACTAATCATTTGGTGTCACGTGTTACTGAATCACAACTTGAAGTATCGATATAACCATCAGGAAATTGACTATCAGAACTAGAATCTGAATCTGGACTTTCTTTAGATAAAGCGTATTTTACTTATCAAGGGGACCCCTAAAAGCAGGGAAGACGGCCGGTTCATTCTTGCCGGATGGCAGTGGGTTGTCCACCGACCAAATCAAGACAAATAATCTAATAGAAAGAAGATACTAGACCAATGTGCGTTTACTAGTTGTAGACTTTTATCAGCTTCATCATAATTCATAAACTAAGTTCTTTCCCCTTCTGATGTGCACAAATCATAATCTTAATGCTGGAAATCTACATCAAAAACTCGGGGGATGTACATGTATGAGGAGCTAGTCAGGATCTAATCTAGTGAAACAATTGCAAAGATTTGGTGATTAAGAGTAACTAAGAGCGCTATGCATCAACCCCAGCAAGTTGACTCGGTTATATGAATCCTCCCTGACCATATCTATATTTTCTAAAAATCTCAACTAAAAGACTTCGGAAAGCATAGGACCTAAAATAAACATATTAGCTAAACGTTTGTTTGGAAAGGCACCTTGCAATTGAATCAGGTTATAATTGAGTGTAACTACACTATTTGGCATGTTTACTTGGTCAGCATGGAATGGAATGTAATTGAGGGGGCAAGAATTGGTGATTGGCTCTTTATTTTTTCATTTTTAATATTTCTTATATACACATTAAATCTTATTTACATGTTCATCTGAAAAAGTTCATTTAATTTTTTTATAATTAGTTTTATTTAAAGTAATAAAAGATAAAACTATGTAATTACACTTGTGTAGCCAAATATGACATTGGAAATTACACTTCAATTACGTTGTAACAAACAAATAGTTCATTATAATTACTATATTGTGTAAATACTTGATTGTCTAATCACTACAACCTAGTAATACACCATGGTTCCCAGATAGGCACTAAACTAAACATATTCTCCATTAATTGACATCTCATATATAGATCTTTTTTCTTCCATTGTCTTAGACTAAGAAAAATTAAGAGAGCGGAAAATTATGAGCTGATAATATAACTCACAACAAAGCCAATTCTTAGATTTCCATAACTCAACAGTCCCTGCAAACAAGGAACTCGTTGCATAATAAATTGGTTTGTGCACTGAAAAGAAGCAAAAAAGCAGTGCTATTGAATATTATAATGGCTATAAGCAGGTAGCTCAGGATCCTACGATCATGTAAAAAGCATGTCCACTATAACACCTATGCATGCAACAATAACCATATACTAGCAAAGGCGGATCCAGGACTTTTGCTTTATGGGTTCAACCTTTTAAGGTTTTTAGCATTGAACTCATTATATTTTTAAAGTTATCGATTCACGTCCACTACTTATTACAACTTCAGTGAATTTTTACACATAAATTTATACTCCGCATAAAAAGTACTGGTTCAGATGAACCCGCTAACAGTAAGTTGCATCCACCTCTGTATACTAGTGATTCCCTAATGATGAAATTGAAGCACATGGCGTATAATACTACAAGCACATGCAGCAGGAGCCACTAGTGAATACATACAAGCTTCGAAATAATTATTCTCCTCTATTACTTTGTTGTAGTGGGTTAACAAGAGCTAACACTCTTTATTCACTACAGTCTCGGAACAGAACAATCTTGTGTCATAAGAAAAGCTATTATCCAAATCGAATGTTTCTTTCTTTATTTATTTTTTAATTACAAAATTTGGTTTCAATTTTAAGGATACAACACACCCTTATGCAACTTTGATTTCCTCAAGAACCGCAAAGTACATACTTGGTCCACATTATTTACATGTGCTGAAAATTACTTCTCTGTCCCTAAAATTTCATCCCATCTTCTAAAATCAACCAAAGCTATCTTTGCAGAATGACAGAATGAGGGAAGGGGCAGTACAACTAACATAACAGCCAACAGGAAAAAGTCAGCTAGCAAAGCTAGCGCGGCAATTGCTTTCTCTGGTAAGAGGCCTGAACCTCTAAGCTCAGCGCAGGAAAAGGAAGAAATATTAAGTATAGAGAGCAGTATCCAGGAGACAGGAAGTACCTAAAGTGACCACCACATGAACTAGGAATTTTCCCTTTTGGGTGGGCATAAAGGGGAGAGGTCTCTCGGGGGACCGGGGACGTGCACTGTTTCTTGTTTGTGTTATAATACAAGAATTCTTGTAAGATAGAAACCTAAAGTGAAAAGTATTCAAGAAATTGCGAATCTGCAATACTGCAGCCGTTTGTACATGAATCTCAAAAAAAAATGATAATACTTGGAGGTGGCAACATGCATAAATCATTAATAATTGTCATGTTCTCTCAGACTCCAGACCCACTTTGTGGGACTACACTAGGTATGTTTTTTTTGTTGTATGTTCTCTCAGACCAATATTTTTTATCCTATAAAAAGCTCCTCCAAGATCAAATACCAGCAAAGTGAGAAAAGGCAAAGTTAGTAGAGATAACAAAGGGAAAAAATGGTTGACATGGTGAAATGGTAATCTTAAGTGTTGGAAGTGGACTCCCCCTCATCAATAAGGGGCAATTGAGAGGGCAATGGTGACAACATATAAAGACACCAGAGACAGGAGGAAAATGCTTTCTTGTTCCACTACCTGATATAAACTTAAATCAAACTGATCAAAGTTTCTACATCCAAGTAGTTAAGTACTGATATTACCACAATCATATCAAATTTTATCTATATAACTGGAACTAGCTTGCCAAGTATAGTAGGTGCCATGCGAGGATTTTGATTAATCCTGTTGATAGATGTAATATTTAATGAGCGATACGATATTCTGAGTGCATATAATGCACATAATAAGATGCACAATACACAAAGATTGGACCAAATCATACAACAGTAAAGTCAGAATCATGAGCCACAAATAATCCAAGAAGGCATTACCCATGGAATAAATGGCAGAAGAGAATTAAACGTATAATTGTGTCTTCAATGATACGACACTTCTCAATTGACATAAATAAACAATCAGACAAACCTCACAAAGTCGTAAACTGATTCAACCCCTGAAAGTGGAAGGCCTACGAGTCAACAAGCGTTTGAAAGGAAACAGACAAGGCCGATAAGATGTCCTACGTTTCATATTTCCTGCAAAGGATAGATGGAAGTGTTAAACATTATGCTATCAACCTGAGGCAGAAACTGAAAGGAAAATTCATCAGAAGAACAGAACAGAACAAGATAAATATGACTAATTTATCTGAAGGAAAAGACACTATGCAGAGCTATTGATCTTGAAAGCTTCCAACCATCCCCACCAAAAGGACATCCAATCATAAGCAGGCAACAATAAATTTGGAGAACCAACTTTGGACCATGTCAGGGCATCAAATGCTAATGGTAACCAATATACACTAACAGGCGACCCAAAGACAGAAATAGCTTACTCAACTAGAGGCGGAGCCAAGATTTGAAGTTATGGGTTCTAAACTTGCCACTGAACTGATAGCTCGTTTTAGTAATTGGTTTCACAATTAAATATTTTTGCCTATGTAATGAATTTCTTAATATAAACACAGGGTCTAATCAAAAGATGCTACTGAAATACGAGCAAGAAAAAACTTTTGCAACTGAGACTATGAAGATAGAGGGAAAAGGAGAAAATCGATGTTATAGCGGTGAACAATGTTCCATGAAGATGACTATTCTGGCCACTTCAAAATCTTATGTTCCATTTCATTTGACCTGGTTGGAGTATCTGAATGTTATAGCAGTGAACAATCTTCCATGAAGATGACGACTATCCTGACCACTTCAAAATCTTATGTTCCACTTCATTTGACCTGGTTGGTGTTTTTCAGGACTCACATAGAAACAATTTAACTTGACATCTTCTCAATAATAGTTTAAGATATGTTTTGAGAATAGTTATAGTGTTCAAAACCAAATGAAACTAAAGGGAATTTACCCTCAGGAAGCAAAGTTGGAAAATCGCTCACAAAACTAATAGATTTATACCTGACAAAGATCCACCCCAGATCTGATAACTTAGTCCAGTATTATTGCAAGTGTGTTTCAGCTCTCCCCCTGTACCATATTTGCTTGGCACCTTCCCAACAACTAAATACTCATTATCGACTTCCATTGGATTGCTATGCTCACTGTTGGATGATCCATCAGGTAAGATAGAAGAATTGATCTCCCTAAGTTGTTCTTTCTCTGTTGGGCTGTTATTAACTCGTGTCTCAACCAAGACTATACCATCCCCACCATTTTGATCATGGAAATCTGTGTGGAAGCTACCTGAGATCCCAAGCTGCTGAACATTTGAACCAGTGGAAATCTCATCCTTTGAGAGTGTAACATCCGCCAAGGAAGAATTAGCAGAGAGAGTGACTTCAGAATCTGTTGTGTGAGTGTAGTTTGCTGCGGTCTCTGGCAAGAAAGCATATCCATCACCACTAGCTGAACAAATTCCAGGTTGAAAATCCCGTATTTTGTTCTCAGAATAAGTATCTTGCACGTCTAGCTTATTCGTAATTTTCATTTCATCATTGTCAATCATACTATTTTCTCTGACGTCAATATCTCTTCTGCAGGTGTGGATTGTCGCACCATCTAGCAAGACAGCATTTCCTTCGAAACTAACCGAACTAGTTCCTGTTTGCAAATCATGCATTTTGGACCCAGATGTATTTTTTATATCTATCTTCATTGTAAATTGTATATCCTCATTATCACTCCTACCTTTTTCCTTTTCTTTTTCCAAATTAGCACCATCATTTAGAGGAGCAATGGACAAACATGGCACCCTAACTTCTTCAGAACCAGAACCCTGTTGGCTTTTATGCGGATCATCTTCTACAGTTGAATATTCTTCTGGCAGAAAATTGACACCGCCTGGCAGTTGTGATATCCCCAAACTTGGAAGAGCCATCTCGTCCACCTGAACACCAGCCAATTCTGCAGTAGTACCCCCAAGCACCTTCCCCGACACTGTTGAAGATATCAAATCTTTAATTTGGAGCCCATGTGAAGGCAGGTTATTAACAATGGAACTAAACTCGATGCGTTTCACATGTTTGGATACATTTCTTGAGCCAGCAAAAGATTTCTTGATGTCGTCTAACAGCAAATCACCCTCAGCACTAGAGATAGGATCCCATTTGAGCCAATCATCAAATTCAGGTTCTTTGCTGCCTGATGTTATTAGTTCAACCTTAATGGCATCCTTGTGGTAACACTTTTTCCTTAACGCATTAGTTATAATAGTTCTGCCAAAGGGATAGGATACTTCAAAATCCCTTACACAAGAGTGCAGGTAACCCAAAAAATGAAGTAATTTTTGTAAGTTACCTACAATTTTTGGAAAGCGCTGCTTTAGCACGTTCCGGTTGGAGGCCGAGCAAAGATGCCAAATTCGCTACATCATACGGCCCTCTAAGTTCAGTTACAGAAGGAGCAGCACTGGAGAAGAGAAGATTCTTTCCTCGAGTCCAATCCACCAGCAACTGGATATTTAGCAATTAGATCAGATTAGATTTGACAAATTCTAGACACTAAAGATAGTTAGAAAATATAAATCATAACTCTTAAATTAGGTTGAATATGTTATATTTTTAATTGACAAAATCCCTGCCAGAAGGTCAGGCTATTGTCACCTTATCCTAGAAAAGAGTATGTCGTGAGGAGACATGGTTCTTGTTGAGAAGCTTTAATAAATGTTCATGTAACATGACATGCAAGTACGAAGTTTTACCTCATTACTGGATCTTGAGGTTTATGGTTTGCTGTAAGATGTCTATTTCATTTAACAGTATTTTCCTACATTTTGCTTTGTAAAATTTACTGACAGTCATTCTTCAATGTCTTTGCTCTATGCTTAACTTGTAGAATATGCAATTTGCTTCCTACATTTGGCACTATTATTGGGTCCTGTCCAGGTTAGCAGAATTCTATTGCCGCGGTATTATGTTCAAATCCATGAACAACATAGAATAAAGTCACAATGTGTGTACAATATTAAGTATCTAGAAATCTAAGAAGAAAGCCTCATAAACATCTAAGAATGCCAACTGCCTTTAGATTCAACCAAATTAAACCAAAGATTTCAAGAAAAAGGCAAGGCCACACAAAAAGAAAATGGCTTATCCACGTACAAGACTTCCATTTTCATTAAGAGAATTGTCTAGCTAATAAAGGTATAATTGCTTATGCAACAAGGTACATGAGGTGGAGTAAAGGCGAGAAAGAAAATATAAATTCAAGTTCACTATAGACAAGGAAAAATAGATGCTGTGATGCAAACTACCAAAACTAGAGAAATGTTCAAAAGCCAATATTTTTAATTCAATGAAAGGACTTGCAGACTACTAGATTATCTTCATTAATTTAAAAAGAAAGGCAAGTCTAAATGGAGCAAAATGGACAGTGAGGATTCACATGGACAACTGCAAGTAGAGCTTTGAATTGAGGCTTACTCGTTGTAGGCGTAAAAGGAAAAACGTAAACCAATTAGGCTTGATAACTCCAACACATTAGAGAACATGTAATAGTTCCTATAAATTCAACATGAAGCTTGACTTTTTTTATAAGGTAAAAAAACCATAGTTAGAGATTGCTATTGTAGAAGACTGTATTACTTCGATCGAACTGGCTTTTTCCTTCGATCCGTGAAAATATATACTCTGGGGTTTTAGATTGTCAATATAATCGAATGATTCTATCCGAGGGATCTTTCCCCCTTTCAGTAGTCCATTGACGAGAAGGGGCTGGGGAAATCTTACCTGGGATCGCAAATCCCAAGTTTGTCTATGAAGAGTGGGGGCCACTCGTTGAAGATAAAAGTACATCAAACCCATATGAAGTTGCTTATTGTCGAGAGTAAACCCATACTCTACCAACTAAAAAGAAAAATAAATAGAAAAAAATTAAACCAGAATTTCCCGGACTCACCTTGGCATTAGATATAATTTGCCTCCTCATTTGGGCATCCAAAATAAGACTGGAGTAAGTAATCTCAAAATACACTCCACGCTGCAGTGAAAAAAATCAAAGCGGTCAATCATACCGAAAACCATAAACAGCTAAAACTTAAACGTGGTTCAGTTGACTTCGTGCGTACACCATCTTTGGATGCCACTCATTTCTTCCTCCATATTAAAGAGATTTTTCAATGTAATAGTTTCAGTTAGAAAGTTGTGATTTACCCTTCTTAGTGGTTAAGATTCATGCATACTAACAGCCCTGGACAGAAATGAAACTCATCTATCTTTAAGGAATCAAATTGCACAGCCAAATGGACATAGAGATCTCTTTCCAAGGAGTTTTACTTGATGACAATTAGTATATAGCTCTTTTCCTGTCCCTTTAACAAAGTAAACATATGAACATGTTTTACATTTCAAATGTTAGGTATGGAGACCTAATTGCTTGCACGGATGTTTATTCCTAACCTTGTTGCAAGACTTAATAATCAAATATCACATGCTAATTAAGAAGTCCTATGCAATTGGTTTACCTTGGGAAAACTAACCACCTCATGCATATGTACTAACCAAAAGAGGAAATAATATAACAATCCCTGGTCCCAATCAAGTTAGGGCCAACTAAAAGAGGAAATAACATGACAAACAAAAATCATAAAAGGGCATGTCGGCAATTATCCGTATTAAGGGGCATACTCTGGATGATATGTGCATGAGAGGTTCTTAGTCTGGTGATTGCCAACTATCTTTGGATTATACTACAACATTGAGGAGCTTAAACCATCTGTTCAACATCCCTTGCTTATAATGTCATACGTACAATCATTTATCATATTAATGACATGATGCATGTCCAGTTTCAAGAGTTGAAATGTTTGTATGGTGTATCAGGATCAAAAAACATGCAGCCAGCAGGTCCTTGGCTAGGATAAATGTTTCATATATTTGCAAACTGTGATCTCCAATAGCCTTTACAGCTTTGCTCATAAGATTGGATCTTATAAGACCAAGCTACACAACACTTGGTCCACCTAGGGAAAGCAAAATAAACCAAAAGCAGAATCACAGGTTATCAGAAAAAAAAAACTCCAGGGAATGACTTTCTTCTTTTTTTCCCCCTAAATAGGTATAAAATCAAGGGAAAGACTTTCATCCAAATCACTTATTCTCCAACAAAAGTAAGCATACGTCTTTCCGATCTTACTTTCTATTTCACTTAACAATATTATCTTTTGGGAGAACACACTAATTATTCTTTACAAGCGAAATTTAGTAAATCAAAAATATACTGAGAACCCAATTTTAACTACCACATGCCCGATCCCCTTCAACAATTCTATTCAAAATAGATAAAAGAAAGTCGTTCAGCAGTACCTTTGTCCAATATATGTTTATATTAAAGATGAATGCTTCATTCTAATCGAAGCTCCAAAATTTCAAACATATGTTATTTGAACAATCTTTCTTAAAAAGCCTCACACCATTGAAAGCGACCCACCATAACTAAATAGTATTAGACTCATTCAGACTTCTTTTTTTCAATTTATCAATAGTTTATAATCCCAAAATTTCACGAAGAGCACATGCACTAGGATTTACATCATGAATATGAGTATTACATTCATAAAGGGCACACCTGAATTGCAGCTTTAACCATAGATTGCTTCAACCTAAATGGCAACTTATCCGAGAAATCAATAGCAATTATGTCCACCTAAAAGTTGAAAAGAAGAAGGTAAGCGCACATTTAAAAGAGTATACAAAACATGCATACATGCATAAACGCAATATCCAACAGTCTCCAAGGAAATATAGACAGATATTAGAGACAAAAATGATACTCATGTTAATATATAGAATTCAACAAAATCAACAGTTGACTCATCTCCAACCAATAAAGTTAATTATTGGAATAAAAAAGTTCTCCATTATTACAGGCAATCTGCAGCTTCTAGTGCATGGTGTACAATGCAATCATGCACTTCTAACCCATCATCAAAAGAATTCAACAACACAGTCCTTTTTTTTCTAATAGCTACTAGTACTGGTGCAAGATTTACTAAGTTTTGTACAATGTTTTCAACTCAAACTGAATATGAATAGTTGACTTCTCCACCTATTATCACAAACTGGTAGTAGAATCAGTGGCACCGCCGATTAAAATCATGGTTCTTCTCTAATTCACACTCTATTGAACCACCCTACTCTATAAATATTCATTCTCAAGGGAAAAAAGTAGTGCCCCTATTATTCATGGCAAGCTGCTCAAATGAGCAGTGTGTAATGCATTTATGCAGTTCCAACCCATCATGATAAAATTTCATCAATATTGCCCCTTTTCTCCAATCTACAACGTGGCAATGGATGCATGAGCACTCACTTTCTTTGGTTCCAAGAAACATATATATACACACCTCCAGCTCATACTTAAATGAATTAACACTCCGTGAATACTGAATGCTTTATCTCAGCACAAAGAGGGAAATTCTTATTATTCAACAAACCTCGGAAGCCTGGCAAGCCTGTTCGAAGGCGTGCTGATTGAGGGGTCTCACCGCAACAATATCATAGCTTTTCAGAATAGGATTTCCCGAGTTAAGAGCCGAGGCCTGTGACGAACTATCAACCACAACAGTCAAACGCGTGTACTGACGGAAAGGGGACGAAACGGGGACGTTTAAGAGTTTCCTGTGGAACTCTACAGCGGAGGAAAGTGAAGGGGCGAGTTTCAGAACAGAGGAAAGAGGGAATAAAGGGATACTACAACGGTCTGATTCCGACATGACACCTTTGAAGGTACGGTTGTATGCGATTCCTGTGTAACCCAATTCCATTGCCTTGACTATGAGCTTGAGACGTGTGGCTTTTAGGGTTTTTTTGTCTGTAATGTTTCTGTCGGATTCGTAGTATGGTATGTTAAGGTCGAAGAAACCCATGATGATGATGATGATGATGATGAAGAATTCTGTGCTTTGAAGGAGAGAAATTGGTAGAGACGATGGAGAAGAAAGGGGAGAAACAGGTAATGGCGGGTGAGACGAAGGGGTTTAAGGGGTTTTGGGCGGGCCTGAACAAGTCTACTTATTAAGGGAGAAGTTCACAAATCACAGAGGCCCAAAAGGGGTGTCCAGCTTAATAATTTTTGTTTTAGAAAATTACTCTAGCAAAGTTTTTGTTGTCCATCGGCATAAGTTGAGTATATAAATTAGTTTTGCTCATCAGATAAGTTTAGGATATTTTAAAAAAATAAATTTGCTCCATTAATCATAAATTCTGCCTGATAAATAACAGATAGAACTTGTGTCCGAGGGATAACAGAGACAAAGATAACTTTTGTTACCCATCATACATAAGTTCAGCATATTTTAAGATACTAAACCTGTTCAATTGACTATAAATTTTGTCTTACGGGCAAAAGATAGAACTTATGTCTCATTGCAATAGAGGCAAAGCTTTTGTTGCCTATCATAAGTTATAGTTTTTGTCAATAAGGTAAAAGTTCTGAATATTTTAAGACGGTGAACTTGTTCAATTTATCAAAAGTTTTGTCTTATAAGTAAAAGATAAAACTTATGTTTGATGGACAACAGAGGCGAAATTTTTGTTGCCTAGGCATAAGTTCTAGTTTTTGCCTATAAGGCAAAAGTTTGGGATATTTTAAGACAGTGAACCTATTCAATTGACTACAAGTTCCACATTATAGGTAAAATCTAAAGCTAACGCATGATGGCAGCGCAGGCAAATTTTTTGTTGCCCATTAAGTATAAGCTCTAATTTTTGCATATAAGACACAAGTCCCGAACATTTCAAAACAATATTCAATTGACCACAAGATTTGCCTTATAAATAAAAGTTAAAATCTCTATTTAATGGACAACAAAAGTTTTTAACTTAAAGTCATTTTTTTCTAGCAAAAGTTTTCCATTTAAAATTATTTTTTAAAAATTTTATTAAGCGAAGGATAAAAATTTAAAATTAAATATTTTAATTTTTATGAGACACTAACCATAATTTTCTTGTCGAAAGAAGTCGTATCCATTTTTTAGCCTTGTGAGTCTGATTAGAAGTAGCAAAAATATTCAATAAGTAGGGTGAAAAATATTTTAATATTATATTAATAAATGGTAACTTATCTAGAGAAGATTATCAAAACTAATAATAAATAGTTACAGTAGTTGATTAACATTTTTTTTGTTAAAATGAATGAAATATTTTTGAATCTATTTATAAAAATATAAATTAAAAAATATTTTCACATAAAAGGGAAGAATTGTGTAAATAAAATAGAGAGATAATTAAAAGTTATGTTTTAAAAAAAAATATTTAAGAGAGTAAAAAATATAGCTAAGGTTAAAATTATAAAAGGTTTGGTCTAATCTAAAGTATCTACAGACGGTAAAATCATAATTAGGAATGACTAATAGTCTTTTTAATTAAACTTTTGAAATCAACTTATTTTAAAAAGTAATTTTGGTGAGAAATAATTGGTATTTGGCTAATCAATTTGAAATGCACTTTAATCCACCAATTAATGTTTGTCAAAAAAATTTTAAAAAAATATTTTTAAGTGCATCTTTTTTAAAAGTCCTTTTCTAAAAAAAAAAAAATTGGGGCGAAGCTACTTTTTCGACTTCTCAAAAAATAACTTTTGCTTCTACTCAAAAACAGTTTTTCTTCTGCTAGAAGCTTTGATGTAATCATGGGATAAACATTTTTTCTTCTGCTTGTCATGCACCAATGGATTGCCGATCCAAGTTGGTCTGATTTCAATTTCCTAATGAATCGGTGATTGAATAGAAGAGTAATATCGCTAAGCTCGAGATAAATTTATTTCTCATCTTAAGGCTAGCAAGTTGATTTTAAAGGGGTGTATATATCATTTAGTTGTTGTGAGTGTCAATCAGGTTGTGGTTTCCGAATTTGACTCAGTGCCTACAGTCAGTGAATTTCCTGAAGAACTCTCTAGTATTCCACCAAACAGAGTTATTGATTTGGAATCAATGTTATTCTTTATGCTCAGTTAATCTCTATTGCACCCTATCATATGGCTCATGCAGATCAGTTGCGTGAATTAAAGGAGCAACTGGAGGATTTTCTAAATAAAGGGTTTATTCGACTGAGAACTTCACCTTGAGGTGCTCCGTCTTATTTGCGGAAGAAGGATGGGTCGCTCAAAATATATATCGACTACCACCAACTTAATAAAGTGACCATCAAAAATAAATATCATTTATCAAGGATTGATGATTTATTTGATCAACTTCAAGGAGTTAATTTCTTTTCTAAGATTGACCTGCATGAATTTCAGTGCGTTTGATTGTTTGCCTTGAGATTAGCACGAGAATGACATAATTGACGTGACTTATGACTCGTAATTGTCATATACAATTATTGATTATAATGAACATAAATGTTTTCTCCAAGTTACATGACTTTACTTTGTTACTAGGTTTGAACTATTTCATTATAACTATCTTTTATTATTAGTATTAAAATGACTATTTCAATTATATGAATGTTGTCCTCCTGTGTTCAAATAGTAAAACAGAAATAAAAGAATAAATATCTGAGACCATAAAATTCACTGTGTGTTCTTAAGAAATTTAGTTCTCCCACTGTACTCGAGATTTAGGACTACTTCCTCCCTAGATAAAACGGATACACGTTTTAATGGAGCAGTACCTCAAACGCCAAAAACTTCATTGAAATTGAAGAGCAACAACAAATCACACAACTCAATTATATTTTTGTTTTGAAAACAAAATACAGAGAACAATTTTGAGGAGAGAAAGAATTTAGATTTTGGTATTTTTCTATATCTGTAATATGAGGCAAGACCTCTGAATTTATAGACAATGAAAAGGTGAGATGGAAAGGTGCAATCTAAAAGGTGCTTTTTTGGTGCAATCTAAAAGATGCCTTTTTGACGCAATCTAAAAGGTGCGTTTTCTCATTTTCCATTCACATATTAAAACTCTAACAAATGGGGAATGACTACATGATAACAATATGCATGAAATTGTGTGATTCATAAGTAGAAATTTATTGCATTTGGATAAGTAGGTTTCCTTTTGAACTTTCTGTAGTGAACATATATTGGATATACTCGATCAATCGGTAGATTTGATATCTTTGAACCGTTGAGCTTTATGTATACCTAGACAACATAAGTCACACAATTAATTCTTTAACCGTCTTTGATTCTCACTGTTTTATTTTTTTAAGCCATGAACACTATCTGATTTCATAAGTGCGTACAGAATCGGCCTTACAGAATTCTCCTTGAAGCGGCTTACACTTCATACTTACATAGGTGATTCCTAAATGTGTTATCTCGTAGATACACCATTTGACATATCCTATGTCAAACTTAGAAATCATTAAAAAATCTTAATACTTTATCCTTGTTACTGAACATTGTCTCATCACGAGAATGGGCCAAAAGTTATTTTGACAAAATTGAACCGTCATTACTGACTTTGTTTGATCTCCTTGAACCTAGATCTTGGGATCTCCAGTCTTCTAAATAGAGTTAATGTCACGATTACTTGTCCTTGGCCATAGTCCCATTTCCTTTGATGATCTTTCAACCATCTCTCTAGTTAGGCATTTTATAAGTGGATCTGACACATTATCTCTTGACTTTATGTAGTTAATTGTGATAATTTCACTATAGAGTAGCTGTCTAACGATTTTTGGCGATTTTCGGTGTATGTTAGCCCTCGGATTTCTCGAGATTTGATTGACAGTCTCCGTTAGGCCCCAAATTTTGGCTGTGCTCAGCCTACGAACCTTGATGATGAGCGCCCTATCACTTTATTTGATCGATATCATCATTTTTCGCATAAATGAGAATTTATAATTTTGGCGATTTTTGGTGTGTGTTAGCCCACGGATTTCTCGAGATTTGATCGACAGTCTCCGTTAGACCCAAAATTTTGACTTTGTGTAGCCTACGAACCTTGATGACGAGCGCCCTATCATTTCATTTGATAGGCATCACTATTTTTCATATAAATGAGAATTCACGATTTTATCGATTTTTGGTGTATGTTAGCCCATGGATTTCTCGAGATTTGATCGACTATCACCATTCTGCCCAAAATTTTGGTTGTGCGCAGCCTACAAAGCCTGGTCACGAGCTCCCTATCTCTTTAGTTGATTGGCATCACCATTTTTCGCATAAATAAAAATTTACGATTTTGACGATTTTTGGTGTATGTTAGCCCACGAATTTGATTGACAGTCTTTGTTAGGCCCCAAATTTTGGCTGTGCACAGACTACAAGGTCTGCTGACGAGGGCCCTATCATTGCATTTGATCAACATCACTATTTTTCGCATAAATGAGAATTTACAATTTTGGCAATTTTCGGTGTATGTTAGCCCACGAATTTCTCGAGATTTGATCGTCCGTCACCATTTTGCCACCCCAAACTTTTGGCTGTGCGCAGCTTATTAACCTTGATGACGAGCGCCCTATCATTTCATTTGATCGACATCACTATTTTTCGCATAAATGAGAATTCACGATTTTGGCGATTTTCAGTGTATGTTAGCCCACGGATTTCTCGAGATTTGATCGGCCGTCACCGTTCTGCCCCAAAATTTTGGTTTTGGCAGCCTAAAAGGCTTGGTGACGAGCTCACTATCACTTTATTTGATCGGCATCATAATTTTTCGCATAAATGAAATTTTTTGATTTTCGCAATTCTTGGTGTGTGCTAGCCCACGGATATCTCGAGATTTGAGTGACCGTCTCCGTTTGACCCAAAATTTTAGTTGTGCGTAGCCTACAAGGCCTGCCGACGATCGCCCTATCACATTAGTTGATCAGCATCACCATTTTTCGCATGAATGAGAATTTACGATTTTGGTGATTTTTGGTGTATGTTAGCCCACGAATTTCTCGAGATTTGATTGACATTCTCCGTCAGGCCCCAATTTTGGCTGTGCGAAGCCTATGAACCTTGATGACAAACACCCTATCATTTCATTTGTCGGCATCACTATTTTTCTTATAAATGAAAATTTATAATTTTGGCGATTTTCGGTGTATGTTAGCCCACGGATTTCTCGAGATTTGATGGGTCGTCACCGTTCTTCCCTACAATTTTGGTAGTGCGCAGCCTATGAATCTTAATGACGAGCGCCCTATAATTTCATTTGATCGGCATCACTATTTTTCGTATAAATGAGAATTTATGATTTTGCCGATTTTCTATGTATGTTAGCCCACAGATTTCTCGAGATTTGATCGATCGTCACCGTTCTGCCCCAAAATTTTGGCTGTGCGCAGCCTACAAGCCCTGGTAACAAGCTCCCTATCACTTTATTTGATTGGCATCACCATTTTTCGCATAAATAGAACTTATGATTTTCGCGATTTTCGGTGTGTGTTAGCCCACAGATTTCTCAAGATTTGAGTGACCGTTTCCGTTCGAGCCGAAATTTTTGCGGTGCGCAGCCTACAAGGCCTGGTGATGAGCGCCCTATCACTTTATTTGATCGGCATCATCATTTTTCGCATAAATGAGAATTTATGATTTTTTTTTGATTTTCGGCGTGTGTTAGCCTACGGATTTCTCGAGATTTGAGTGATTGTCTCCGTTCGGTCCAAAATTTTAGCGTTGCGCAGCCTACAAGGCATGGTGATGAGCGCCCTATCACTTTATTTGATCGGCATCATCATTTTTCGCATAAATGAGAATTTATGATTTTCGCAATTTTCAGTGTGTTAGCCCACGATTTCTCGAGATTTGAGTGACCGTCTCCGTTCGACTCAATATTTTTGTTGTGCGTAGCCTACAAGGCCTGGTGATGAGCGCCCTATCACTTTATTTGATTGGCATCATCTTTTTTTGCATAAATGAGAATTTATGATTTTCGCGATTTTCCGTGTGTGTTAGCCCACAGATTTCTCGAGATTTGAGTGATCGTCTCCTTTCGGCCTGAAATTTTAGCTGTGCGCAGCCTACAAGGCCTGGTGACGAGCTTCCTATAACTTTTGTTGATCGGCATCACCATTTTTAGTATAAATGAGAGTTTACGATTTTAGCGATTTTCGTGTATGTTAGCCTACGGATTTCTCGAGATTTGATTGTCCGTCTACGTTCGGCATCAAATTTTGGCTGTGCGTAGCCTATGAACCTTGATGACAAGCGCCCTATCATTTCATTTGATCGGCTTCACTATTTTTAGCATAAATGAAAATTTACGATTTTGGCGATTTTCGATATATGTTAGCCCACGGATTTCTCGAGATTTGATCAGCCGTCACCGTTCTGCCCCAAAATTTTGTTGTGCGCAGTCTACAGGGCCTGATCATGAGCTCCCTATCACTTTATTTGATCGGCATCACCATTTTTCGCATAAATGAGAATTTAGGATTTTCGCAATTTTCGGTGTGTGTAAGCACACGGATTTCTCGAGATTTGAGTGACCGTCTCCGTTCGGCCTGAAATTTTAGCTGTGCGCAGCCTACAAGGCCTGGTGAGGGCGCCCTATCACTTTATTTGATCGGTATCATCATATTTTGCATAAATGTGAATTTATGATTTTTGCGATTTTCGGTGTGTGTTAGCCCACAGATTTCTTGAGATTGAGTGACCGTCTCCGTTCTGCCCGAAATTTTAGCTGTGCGCAGCCTACAAGGCCTCGTCACAAGCTCCCTACCACTTTATTTGATCGACATCACAAGTTTTTGCATAAATAAGAATTTATAATTTTCGCGATTTTCGGTGTGTGTTAGCCCACAGATTTCTCGAGATTTGAGTGACCGTCTCTGTTCGACGCGAAATTTTAGCTGTGCGCAGCCTACAAGGCCTGGAGCTGAGCGCCCTATCACTTTATTTGATCGGCATCATTATTTTTCGCATAAATGAGAATTTATGATTTTCGCGATTTTTGGTGTGTGTTAGCCCAAGGATTTCTCGAGATTTGAGTGATCGTCTTTGTTCGGCCCGAACTTTTAGCTGTGCGCAGCCTACAAGGCCTAGTGATGAGTGCCCTATCACTTTATTTAATCGACATCACCATTTTTCGAATAAATGAGAATTATGATTTTCGCGATTTTCGATGTGCGTTAGCCACGGATTTCTCGAGATTTGATTGACAGTCTCCGTTAGGCCCCAAATTTTGGTTGTGCGCAGCCTACGAACCTTGATGACGAGTGCCGTATCATTTCATTTGGTCAGCATCACTATTTTTGTATAAATGAGAATTTACGATTTTGGCGATTTTCGGTGTATGTTAGCCCACGGATTTCTCGAGATTTGATCGGCCGTCTATGTTCGGCCTCAAATTTTGGCTGTGCGTAGCCTATGAACCTTGATGACAAGTGCCCTATCATTTCATTTGATCGGCTTCATTATTTTTCACATAAATGAGAATTTACGATTTTGGCGATTTTCGGTGTATGTTAGCCCACGGATTTCTCGGATTTGACCGATCGTCACCGTTCTGCCTCAAAATTTTGGCTGTTCGCAGCCTACAAGGCCTGTTCGTGAGCTCCCTATCACTTTATTTGATCGGCATCACCATTTTTCTCATAAATGAGAATTTATGATTTTCGCGATTTTCGGTGTGTGTTAGCCCACGGATTTCTCGAGATTTGAGTGACCGTCTCTGTTCGGCCCGAAATTTTAGCTGTGCGCAGCCCACAAGGCCTGGTGATGAGCGCCTTATCACTTTATTTGATCGACATCATCATTTTTTGCATAAATGAGAATTTATGATTTTCGCAATTTTCGGTATGTGTTAGCCCACGGATTTCTCGAGATTTGAGTGAACGTCTTCTTTCGGCCTAAAATTTTAGCTGTGTGCAGCCTACAAGGCCTTGTGATGAGCTCCCTATCACTTTAGTTGATCAGCATCACCATTTTTCGCATAAATGAGAATTTACGATTTTGGCGATTTTTGGTGTATGTTAGCCCATGGATTTCTAGAGATTTGATCGGCCGTCTCCGTTCTGCCCCAAAATTTTGTTGTGCGCAGCCTATGGACCATGTTGACAAGCGCCCTATCATTTCATTTGATCGGCTTCACTATTTTTTGCATAAATGAAAATTTACGATTTTGGTGATTATCGGTGTATGTTAGCTCATGGATTTCTCGAGATTTGATCGGTCATCACTGTTCTGCCCCAAAATTTTGGCTTTGTGCAGCCTACAAGGCCTGGTCAGGAGCTCCCTATCACTTTATTTGATCGGCATAACCATTTTTCGCATAAATGAGAATTTATAATTTTTATGATTTTCGGTGTGTGTTAGCCCACAGATTTCTCGAGATTTGAGTGACCGTCTCCGTTTGGCCTGAAATTTTAGCTGTGCGCGGCCTACAAGGCCTGGTGATGAGCACCCTATCTCTTTATCTGATCGGCATCATCATTTTCCGCAAAAATGAGAATTTATTATTTTTGCGATTTTCGGTGTGTGTTAGCCCACGAATTTCTTGAGATTTGAGTGACCGTCTCCTTTCGGCCTGAATTTTCAGCTGTGCACAATCTACAAGGTCTGGTGACGAGCGCCCTATCACTTTAGTTGATCGGCATCACCATTTTTTGCATAAATGAGAATTTATGATTTTGGCGATTTTCGGTGTATGTTAGCTCGCAAATTTTTTTGAGATTTGATTGGCCGTCTCCGTTCGGCCCTAAATTTTGGCTGTGCGCAGCCTAAGAGGCCTGATGACGAGCTCCCTATCACGTTATTTGATCGACATCACCATTTTTTAGCATAAATGAGAATTTATGATTTTCGCGATTTTCGGTGTGTGTTAGTCCACGAATTTCTCAAGTTTTGAATAACCGTCTCCGTTCGGCCCGAAATTTTAGCTGTGCGTAGCCTACAAGGCCTGGTGACGAGCTCCCTATCTCTTTAGTTTATCGGCATCACATTTTCTCGCATAAATGAGAATTTACGATTTTGGCAATTTTCTATGTATGTTATCCCACGGATTTCTCGATATTTGATTGACGGTCTCCTTTAGGGGCCAAATTTTGGCTGTGCGCAGCCTACGAACCTTGATGACGAGCGCACTATCATTTCATTTGATCGGCATCACTATTTTTCATATAAATGAAAATTTACGATTTTGGCGATTTCCTGTATATGTTAGCCCACGGATTTCTCGAGATTCGGCCGTCACTGTTCTGCCCCACAATTTTGGCTGTGCGCAGCCTACAAGGCCCGGTCATGATCTCCCTATCACTTTATTTGATCGGCATCACCATTTTTCTCATAAATGAGAATTTATGATTTTCGCAATTTCCGGTGTGTGTTAACCCACGGATTTCTCGAAATTTAAGTGACAGTCTCATTTCGGCCGAAAATTTTAGTTGTGCGCAGCCTACAAGGCCTGGTGAGGAGCGCCTTATCATTTTATTTGATCAGCATCATCATTTTTCGCATAAATGAGAATTTATGATTTTCGCGATTTTTTGTTTGTGTTAGCCCACAGATTTCTCAAGATTTGAGTGACCGTCTCTGTTCGGCCTGAAATTTTAGCTGTGCGCAGCCTGCAAGGCCTGGTGACGAGCTCCCTATCACTTTATTTGATCGACATCACCATTTTTTGCATAAATGAGAATTTATGATTTTTGCGATTTTCGGTGTGTGATAGCCCACGAATTTCTCAAGATTTGAGTGACCGTCTTCGTTCGGCCCAAAATTTTAGCTGTGCACAGCCTACAAGGCCTGGTGACGAGCTCTCTATCACTTTAATTGATCGACATCACCATTTTTTGTACAAATCAGAATTTATGATTTTTGAGATTTTCGGTGTGTGTTAACCCACGGATTTCTCGAGATTTAAGTGACCGTCTCCGTTCGGCCTGAAAGTTTAGCTGTGCGCAGCCTACAAAGCCTGGTGATGAACCTCCTATCACTTTATTTGATCGGCGTCACCATTTTTTGCATAAATGAGAATTTACGATTTTGATAATTTTCGGTGTATGTTATCCCACGAATTTATCGTGATTTGATTGACAGTCTCCGTTAGGCCCCAAATTTTGGCTATGGGAAGCTTACGAACCTTAATGTTGAGTGCCCTATCATTTCATCTGATCGGCATCACTATTTTTTGTATAAATGAGAAGTTACAATTTTGGCGATTTTCGGTGTATGTTAGCCTACGGATTTCTCGAGATTTGATCAGCCATCACCGTTCTGACCCAAAATTTTGGATGTGCGCAGCCTACAAGGCCTGGTCACGAGCTCCCTATCATTTTATTTTATCGGTATCACCTCATTTATGAGTTTCGCTATTTTCGGTGTGTGTTAGCGCACGAATTTCTCGAGATTTGAGTGACCGTCTCCGTTCGGCCAAAATTTTAGCTGTGCGCAGCCTTCAAGGCCTGGAGACGAGCGCACTATCACATTAGTTGATCAGCATTTTCATTTTTCACATAAATGAGAATCTATGATTTAGGCTATTTTCGGTGTGTTAGCCCACGAATTTCTCGAGATTTGAGTGACCATCTCCGTTCGGCCAAAACTTTTAGCTATACGCATCCTACAAGGTCTGGTGATGAGCGCTCTATCACTTTATTTGATCGTCATCATCATTTTTCTCATAAATGAGAATTTATGATTTTCGTGATTTTCGGTGTGTGTTAGCCCACGGATTTCTCGAGATTTGAGTGACTGTCTCCGTTCGTACCGAAATTTTTGCTGTGCCTAGCCTACAAGGCCTGTTGACAAGCGCCCTATCACATTAGTTTATCAGTATCACCATTTTTTGTATAAATGAGAATTTACGATTTTGACGATTTTCGGTGTATGTTTGCCCACAGATTTCTCGAGATTTGCTTGACAGTCTCCGTTAGGCCCAAAATATTGGTTGTGCGCAGCCTATGAACCTTGATGACGAGTGCCCTATTATTTCATTTGATCGACATCACTATTTTTCGTATAAATGAGAATTTACGTTTTTGGCGATTTTTGGTGTTTGTTAGCCCATGAATTTCTCGAGATTTGATCGGCCGTCACCGTTTTGCCACAAAATTTTGGCTTTGCGCAGCCTACAAGGCTTGGTCATGAGCTCCCTATCACTTTATTGATCGGCATCACCATTTTTCGCATAAATGAGAATTTATGATTTTCGCGATTTTCGGTGTGTGTTAGCCCACGGATTTCTCGAGATTTGAGTGACCCTCTCCCTTCGGCCCGAAATTTCAGCTGTGCGACGCCTACAAGTCCTGATGATGAGCGCCCTGTCACTTTATTTGATCGGCATCACCATTTTTCTCATAAATGAGAATTTATGATTTTCGCGATTTTCGGTGTGGATTTGAGTGACCGTCTACGTTCGGCCTGAAATTTTTAGCTGTGTGGAGCCTAAGAGGCCTGGTGATGAGCGCCCTATCAATTTATTTTATCGGCATCATCTTTTTTCGCATAAATAAGAATTTATGATTTTCGCGATTTTCGGTATGTGTTAGCTCACGGATTTCTCGAGATTTGAGTGACCGTCTCCGTTCGGCCAAAAATTTTAGCTGTGTACAGCCTACAAGGTCTGGCGACGAGCTACCTATCACTTTAGTTGATCGGCATAAGCCTTTTTTGCATAAATGAAAATTTACGATTTTGGCGATTTTTGGTGTATGTTATCCCACGGATTTCTCGAGATTTGATCGGCCATCTCCATTCGGATCCAAATTACAAGTCCTGGTGACGAGCTCCCTATCACTTTATTTGATCTACATCACCATTTTTCTCATAAATGAGAATTTATGATTTTCGCGATTTTCGGTGTGGATTTGAGTGACCGTCTCCGTTCGGCCTGAAATTTTTAGCTGTGCGGAGCCTAAGAGGCCTGGTGATGAGCGCCCTATCACTTTATTTGATCGGCATCATCATTTTTCGCATAAATGAGAATTTATGATTTTCATGATTTTCGGTATGTGTTAGCCCGCAGATTTCTCGAGATTTGAGTGACCGTCTCCGTTCGGCCGGAAATTTTAGCTATGTACAGCCTACAAGGTCTGGCGATGAGCACCCTATCACTTTAGTTGATCGGCATAAGCATTTTTCGCATAAATGAAAATTTACGATTTTGGCGATTTTCGGTGTATGTTATACCACGGATTTCTCCAGATTTGATCGGCCATCTACATTCGGCTCCAAATTACAAGGCCTGGTGACAAGCTCCCTATCACTTTATTTGATCTACATCGCCATTTTTCGCATAATTGAGAATTTATGATTTTCACCATTTTCGGTGTGTGTTAGCCCTTTAATCACAAAATAAGAAATGTCGAGATGCGAGTCTTTTGATGAGATCTTATATAATGTTGTTAAAACTGTAATATAATCGCCGCAAAAAGAGTTCATTAGTGGAACATTATTTTAATGATCATAACTTTGCGCTGGATTATCCGTTTTATCCGATTTTTTTTCATTTTGTGTATTTATTCAAGTGCTATATGGACAAACCGCTGCAAGGCGGTTTGGCGGAGCGAATTTGTTCAAAATATGCCTCTATCATAGTCATTCAATATTTTTTACAATTTGGTTAACAGTTTTAATTTAAAAACTGGTCCTAATGACCCACCACAACCGACACCACCTTGGCAAGCGACTATGGTAGGCCAGCACTACCACCACCAATCTCTAGCATTGTCTTTATGGTATAAGAATAACCATAGGTGTTTCCTTTTAAATTTTCGCTCTCTTGGCACTGATCGAGGGGTGTTGGGTCTCGGCATAGGTCAGCATGTGTTATCTGATGTCGGTCGGTCTGCCGACACTGGCATAGTGCGCCTATGTTGCTAACTTTCAAACTTTTCGGTGTGTGTTATCCCACGGATTTATCGAGATTTGATTGTTGTGTGTCACCCCAAATTTTGGCAATGCGCAGCCTACAAGGCCTGGTGACGAGCGCCCTATCACTTTAGTTGATCGACATCACCATATTTCGCGTAAATGAGAATTTACAATTTTAGCAATTTTCGGTGTATGTTAGCCCACGGATTTCTCGAGATTTGATTGACAGTCTGTGTTAGGCCCAACTTTTGGTCGTGCACAGCCTACAAACCCTTGTGACGAGCTCCCTATCACTTTATTTGATCAGCATAACCATTTTTCGAATAAATGAGAATTTACGATTTTCGCAATTTTCGATGTGTGTTAGCCTACAATTTTTTTGAAATTTGATCTGTTGTCTCTGTTTGGCCCCCAAATTTTGGCTGTGCACACCCTACAAGGCCTGGTGACGAGCTCCCTATCACTTTATATGATCGGCATCACAATTTTTCTCATAGATAGAAATTTTTGATTTTCGCAATTTTAGGTGTATTGTAGCCCACAAATTTCTCGAGATTTGATCGGCCGTCTTTGTTAGGCCCGAATTTTTGGTTGTGCTCAGCCTACAAGGCCTAGTGACTAGAGCCCTATCACTTTAGTTGATCGGCTTCACCATTTTTGGAATAAATGAGAATTTACGATTTTGGCGATTTTCGGTATATGTTAGCCCACGAATTTCTCGAGATTTGATTGGCAGTCTCCGTTAGGCCCAAAATTTTGGCTATACGCAGCCTACGAACCCTTGTGACGAGCGCCCTATCACTTTATTTGATCCGCATAATCATTTTTTGAATAAATGAGAATTTACGATTTTGGTGATTTTTGGTATATGTTAGCCCATGGATTTCTTGAAATTTGATCGGCCATCTCCGTTCTGCCTCAAATTTTAGCTGTGCGCAGCCTCCAAGGCCTGGTGACAAGCTCCCTAACACTTTATTTGATCGGCATAACCATTTTTCGGATAAATGAGAATTTATGAGTTTTGCGATTTTCGGTATATGTTAGCCCATAGATTTCTCGAGATCTTATCGACCGTCGCCGTTCTACCGAAATTTTAGCTGTGTGCAACCTACAAGGCCTGGTGATGAGAGCCCTATCAATTTATTTGATCAGTATCACCATTTTTTGCATAAATGAGAATTTATGATTTTTGCGATTTTCGGTGTGTGTTATCCCACGGATTTCTCGGGATTTGACTGATTAGTCTCCGTTAGGCCTCAAATTTTGGTCGTGCGCAGCCTACAAACCCTGGTGACGAGCCCCCTATCACTTTATTTGATCGGCATAACCATTTTTTGAATAAATGAGAATTTACGATTTTTGCAGTTTTCGGTGTGTGTTAACCCACATATTTCTCAAATTTTGGTCTGCCATCTCCGTTCGGCCCCAAATTTTTGTTGTGCGCACCCTACAAGGCCTGGTGACGAGATCCCTATCACTTTATATGATCGGCATCACCATTTTTAGTATAAATGGATATTTATGATTTTTACAATTTTCGGTGTGTGTTAGCCCGCGCATTTCTCGAGATTTGATCGGCCGTCTCCGTTATTCTCGAAATTTTGGCTTTGTGCAACCTACAAGTCTTGGTGATGAGCATCTTATCACTTTAGTTGATCGGCACCACCATATTTGGCATAAATGAGAATTTACGATTTTGGCCATTTTCGGTGTATGTTAGCCCATGGATTTCTCGAGATTTGATTGACAGTCTCCGTTAGCCCCCAAACTTTGGTCGTGCACTGCCTACAAACCCTGGTGACGATCTCCCTTTCACTTTATTTGATCAGCATAATCATTAATCGAATAAATGAGAATTTATGATTTTCACGATTTTCGTGTATGTTAGCCTACGGATATCTTGAGATTTGATTGACCGTCGCCGTTCTGCCACCAAATTTTGGTTGTGCGCAGCCTACAAGTCTTGGTGACGATCTCCCTATCACTTTATGTGATCGGCATCACAATTTTTTGCATAAATGAGAATTTATGATTTTCGCGATTTTCGTTGTGTTTTAGCTCAAAGATTTCTCGAGATTTGAGTGACCACCATCGTTCGGCCCGAAATTTTAGCTGTGAATAGCCTAAAAGGCCTGGTGATGAGCGTACTATCACTTAGATTGATCGGCATCACTATTTTTCGCATAAATGAGAATTTATGATTTTCGCAATTTTCGGTGTATGTTAGCCCACGGATTTCTCAAGATTTGGTTGACCGTCTCCGTTTGACTTAAAATTTTAGCTGTGCGTATCCTACAAGGCCTGGTGATGAGCACCCTATCATTTCATTTGATCGACATAATCATTTTTTGCATAAATGAGAATTTACGATTTTCACAATTTTCGGTGTGTGTTAGCTCTTTATTCACAAAATAAGAATTGCCGAGATGCAAGTCTTTTGATGAGATCTTACATAATGTTGTTAAAACTGTAATATAATCGACGGAAAAAGAAATCATTAGTGGCACATTATCTTAATGATCATAACTTTGGGCTGGATTATCCGTTTTACATGTTTTTTTTTCATTTTGTGTATTTTTTTCAAGATCTATCTTGACAAACTGCCGTAAGGCGGTTTGGAGGAGCCAATTTTTTCAAAATATGCCTCTATCGCAATCATTCAACATATTTCCCAATATGGTTGACAATTTTAATTTAACAACTTTGGTCCTAACGACCCACCACAACCAACACCACCATAGCAAGCGACCATGGTAGGCCAGCACTACCACCACTAATCTCTAGCATTGTCTTTATAGCATAAGGATAAGCATAGGTGTTTCCTTTTAAATTTTCGCTCGTTGGGCATTGATCGATGAGCGTTGGGTCTCGGCATAGGTCAGCATGTGTCATCCGATGTCGGCCAGTCTGTCGACACTGGCATAGTGCGCCTATGTTGCTAACTTTCAAACTTTTCAGTGCGTGTTAGCTCACGGATTTCTCAAGATTTGACCGACCGTCTCCGTTTGGCCCCAAATTTTGGTCGTGCGCAGCCTACAAACCCTCGTGACGAGCGCACCATCACTTCATAAATGAGTATGTATGATTTTCGCAATTTTCGGTGTGTGTTAGCCCACTGATTTCACGAGATTTGATCGACCGTCTCCGTTCGGCCCCAAATTTTGGCTGTGCGCAGCTTACAAGGCCTGGTGACGAGAGCCCTATAATTTCGTTTGATCAGCATCACTATTTTTCGCAGGAATGAGAATTTACGATTTTCGCGATTTTCGGTGTATGTTAGCCCACGGATTTCTCGAGTTTTGATTGACCGCCTGCGTTCGGCCCCAAATTTTGGCCGTGCGCAGCCTGCAGGGCCTGATGATGGGCGCCCTATCATTTCGTTTGATCGACATCACTATTTTTTGCATAAATGAGAATTTACGATTTTCGTGATTTTCGGTGTATGTTAGCCCACGAATTTCTCGAGATTTGGTTGACCGTCTCCATTTTGCCCCAAATTTTTATTGTGGGAAGCCTACAAGGCCTGGTGACGGGCGCGCTATCACTTTATTTGATCGACATAACTATTTTTTGAATAAATGAGAATTTATGATTTTTGCGATTTTCGGTGTATGTTAGCCCATGGATTTCTCGAGATTTGGTTGACCGTCTCCGTTTTGCCCCAAATTTTTTTTGTGGAAAGCCTACAAGGTCTGGTGACGGGCGCCCTATCACTTTATTTGATCGGCATAACTATTTTTGAATAAATGAGAATTTACGATTTTCGCGATTTTCGGTGTATGTTCGCCCATAGATTTCTCGAGATTTGATTAACCGCCTCCGTTTGGCCTAAAATTTTGGCTGTGCGCAGTCTACAAGGATTGGTGATGAGTGCCCTATCATTTCATTTTATCGAAATCACTAATTTTCGAATACATGAGAATTTACAATTTTCGCGATTTTCGGTGTATGTTAGCCCACGAATTTCTGGAGATTTGATCGACTGTCTCCGTTTGGCCCCAAATTTTGGTTGTGCGCAGCCTACAAGGCCTGGTGACGGGCGCCCTATCACTTTATTTGATCAGCATAACTATTTTTCTCATAAATGAGAATTTATGATTTTCGCGATTTTCGGTGTATGTTAGCCCACGAATTTCTCAAGATTTGATTGACCGTCTCAGTTTGGCCCCAAATTTTGCCTGTGCGCAGCCTATAAGGCCTGGTGACGAGCGCCCTATCATTTCGTTTGATCGGCATCACCATTTTCCGCATAAATAAGAATTTACGATTTTCGCAATTTTCGGTGTATGTTAGCCCACGGATTTCTTGAGATTTGATTGACCGTCTCCGTTTGGCCAAAATTTTTGCTGTGCACAGCCTACAAGGCCTGGTGACGAGCATTCTATCATTTCGATTAATCGGCATCACTATTTTTCGCATAAATGAGAATTTATGATTTTCGCGATTTTCGGTGTATGTTAGCCCACAGATTTCTCGAGATATGGTTGACCGTCTCTGTTTAACCTAAAATGTTAGATGCGCCCAACCTACAAGGCCTGGTGACGATCTCTCTATCATTTCTTTTGATCGTAATAACCATTTTTCGCATAAATGAGAATTTACGATTTCACAATTTTCGGTGTGTGTTAGCTCTTTATTCACAAAATAAGAACTGCCGAGATGCAAGTCTTTTGATGAGATATTACTTAGTATTGTTAAAACTGTAATATAATCGATGGAAAAAGAGTTCATTAGTGGCACATTATCTTAAAGATCATAACTTTTGGCTGGATTATCCGTTTTACATGATTTGTTTTTCATTTTGTGTATTTTATCGAGATCTATCTTGACAAACTGTCGTAAGGCTATTTGGCGGAGCCAATTTTCTCAACATATGCCTCTATCGCAGTCATTCAACATATTTCCCAATATAGTTGACAATTTTAATTTAACAACTTTGGTCCTAACGACCCACCAGAACCGACACCACCATGGCAAGCGACCATGGTAGGCCAGCACTACCACCACTAATCTCTAGCATTGTCTTTATAGAATAAGGATAAGCATAGGTATTTTCTTTTAAATTTTCGCTCGCTGGGCATTGATCGATGGGCGTTGGGTCTGGGCATAGCTCAGCATGTGTCATCCAATGTCGGTCGGTCTGTCGACACTGGCATAGTGCGCCTATGTTTCTAACTTTCAAACTTTTCAGTGCATGTTAGCCGAAGGATTTCTCGAGATTTGACTGACCGTCTCCGTTCGGCCCCAAATTTTGGCCGTGCGCTGCCTACAAACCCTAGTGACGAGCGGCCCATCACTTCATAAACGAGAATTTATGATTTTTGCGATTTTCGGTGTGTGTTAGCCCACTGATTTCACGAGATTTGATCGACCCTCTCTGTTAGGCCCCAAATTTTGGATGTACGCAGCCTAAAGGCCTGGTGACGAGAGCCCTATCATTTTGTTAGATCCGCATCACTATTTTTCGCATAAATGAGAATTTACAATTTTCGATGTATGTTAGCCCACGGATTTCTGGAGATTTGATTGACTGCCTCCGTTTGGCCCCAAATTTTGGTTGTGCGTAGCCTACAAGGCCTGCTGACGAGCGCCCAATCATTTCGTTTGATCAGCATCACTATTTTTCGCATAAATGAGAATTTATAATTTTCGCTACTTTCGGTATATATTAGCCCATGGATTTCTCGAGATTTGATTGACCGCCTCCGTTCGGCTCCAAATTTTAGCTGTGCGCAGCCTGCGGGGCCTGGTGACGGGTGCCCTATCATTTCATTTGATCGGAATCACTATTTTTTGTATAAATGAGAGTTTACGATTTTCGCGATTTTCGGTGTATGTTAGCCCACAGATTTTTGGAGATTTGATCGACCATCTCTGTTTGGCCCAGAATTTTTGCTGTGGGTAGCCTACAAGGCCTGGTTACGGGTGCCCTATCACTTTATTTGATCGGCATAACTATTTTTCTCATAAATGAGAATTTACGATTTTTGCAATTTTCGGTGTATGTTAACCCACTGATTTCTCAAGATTTGATTGACCGTCTTCGTTTGGCCCCAAATTTTGGCTGTGCGCAGCCTATAAGGCCTGGTGACGAACGTCCTATAATTTTTATGATTGGTATCACTATTTTTCGCATAAATAAGAATTTATGATTTTCGCGATTTTCGGTGTGTGTTAGCCCACGGATTTCTCGAGATTTGATTGAACGTCTCCATTTGGCCCAAAATTCTTGTTGTGCACAACCTACAAGGCCTGGTGACGAGTGTTCTATCATTTCGATTAATCGGCATCACTATTTTTCACATAAATGAGAATTTATGATTTTCACGATTTTCGGTGTATGTTAGCCCACGGATTTCTCGAGATTTGGTTGACCGTCTCCGTTTGACCTAAAATTTTAGCTGAGCGCAACCTACAAGGCCTGGTGATTAGCGCCCTATCATTTTATTTGATCGGAATAACCATTTTTCGCATAAATGAGAATTATGATTTTCGCAATTTTCGGTGTGTGTTAGCCTACGAATTTCTCGAGATTTGATTGAACGTCTCCGTTTGGCCTCAAATTCTTGTTGTGCGCAGCCTACGAGGCTTGGTGACGGGCGGCCTATCACTTTATTTGATCGGCATAACTATTTTTTTCATAAATGAGAATTTATGATTTTCGCGATTTTCGGTGTATGTTAGCCTACAGATTTCTCGAGATTTAATTGACCGTCTCCGTTTGGCCTTAAATATTTTTTGTGCGCAGCCTGCGGGGCCTGATGACGTGCGCCCTATCACTTTATTTGATCGGCATAACTATTTTTTGAATAAATGAGAATTTACGATATCGCGATTTTCGGTGTATGTTCGCCCACAGATTTCTCGAGATTTGATTGACCACCTCCGTTTGGCCTAAAATTTTGGTTGTACGCAGCCTACAAGGCTTGGTGACGAGCGCCCTATCATTTCGTTTGATTGGAATCACTATTTTTCAAATACATGAGAATTTACGATTTTCGTGATTTTCAGTGTATGTTAGCCCACGGATTTCAGGAGATTTGATCGACCGTCTCCGTTTGGCCCAAATTTTGGCTGTGCACAGCCTACTAGGCCTGGTGACGGGCGCTCTATCACTTTATTTGATCGGCATAACTATTTTTCTCATAAATGAGAATTTACGATTTTCGCGATTTTCGGTATATGTTTGCCCACAGATTTCTCAAGATTTGATTGACCCTCTCCGTTTGGCCCAAAATTTTGACTGTGCGTAGCCTATAAGGCCTGGTGATGAGCGCCCTATCATTTCGTTTGATCGGCATCACTATTTTTCGAATAAATAAGAATTTACGATTTTCGCAATTTTCGGTGTAGCCCACGGATTTCTTGAGATTTGATTGACCGTCTCCGTTTGGCCCAAAATTTTTGCTGTGCACAGCCTACAAGGCCTGGTGACGAGCGTTCTATCATTTCGATTAATCGGCATCACTATTTTTTGCATAAATGAGAATTTATGATTTTCGCGATTTTCGGTGTATGTTAGCCCACGGATTTCTCGAGATTTGGTTGACCGTCTCCGTTTGACCTAAAATTTTAGCTGCGAGCAACCTACAAGGCTTGGTGACGAGCGCCCTATCATTTCATTGAATCGGAATAACCATTTTTCACATAAATGATAATTTACGATTTTTGCAATTTTCGGTGTGTGTTAGCTCTTTATTCACAAAATAAGAACTGCCGAGATGCAAGTCTTTTGATGAGATCTTACATATTGTTGTTAAAACTGTAATATAATCGACAGAAAAAGAGTTCATTAGTGGCACATTATCTTAAAGATCATAACTTTTTGCTGGATTATCTGTTTTACATGATTTTTTTTTCATTTTGTGTATTTATTTGATCGGCATAAATATTTTTCTCATAAATGAGAATTTATGATTTTTGCGATTTTCGGTGTATGTTAGTCTACGCATTTCTCGAGATTTGATTGATCGTCTCTATTTCGCCCCAAATTTTTGATGTGCGCGGCCTGCAGGGCCTGGTGACGGGCGCCCTATCATTTCGTTTGATCAGCATTACTATTTTTCGAATACATGAGAATTTACGATTTTCGCAATTTTCGGTGTATGTTAGCCTACGAATTTCTCGAGATTTGATTTATCGCCTCCGTTTGGCCCCAAATTTTTGTTATGCGCAGCCTACAAGGCCTGGTGACGAGCGCCCTATCATTTCATTTGATCGGCATCACTATTTTTCACATGCATGAAAATTTTTGATTTTCGCGATTTTCGGTGTATGTTAGCCCACGGATTTCTGGAGATTTGATTGACCGTCTCCGTTTGGCCCCAAATTTTTGCTGTACGCAGCCTACAAGGCCTGGTGACGTGCCCTATCACTTTATTTGATCAGCATAACTATTTTTTGAATAAATGAGAATTTACGATTTTCGCGATTTTCAGTATATGTTAGCCCACGAATTTCTGAAAATTTGATCGACCGCCTCCGTTTGGCCCCAAATTTTGGCTGTGTGCAGCCTTCAAGGCCTGGTGACGAGCGCCCTATCATTTCGTTTGATCAACATCGCTATTTTTCGCATAAATGAGAATTTATGATTTTTGCGATTTTCAGTGTATGTTAGACCACGGATTTCTCGAGATTTGATTGACCGCCTTCGTTGGCCCCAAATTTTGGCTGTGCGCAACCTATGGGGCCTGGTGACGGGCGCCCTATCATTCCGTTTGATTGGCATCACTATTTTTTGCATAAATGAGAATTTACGATTTTCGCGATTTTCGGTGTATGTTAGCCCACGGATTTCTGGAGATTTGATCGACCGTCTCTGTTTGGCCCAGAATTTTTACTGTGGGCAGCCTACAAGGCCTGGTGACGGGCGTCCTATCATGTCATTTGATCGGCATCACTAGTTTTCGCATACATGAGAATTTATGATTTTCGCGATTTTTGATGTATGTTAGCCGACGGATTTCTGGAGATTTGATCGACCGTCTCCTTTTAGCCCCAAATTTTGGCTATGTGAAGTCTACAAGGTCTGGTGACGAGCGCCCTATCATTTCGTTTGATTATTATCACTATTTTTCGCATAAATGAGAATTTACGATTTTCGGTGTATGTTAGCCCAATATTTCTCGAGATTTGATTGACCGCCTCCGTTTGGCCCCCCATTTTTGCTGTACTCAGCCTACAAGGCCTGGTGACAAGTGCCCTATCATTTCGTTTGATCAGCATCACTATTTTTCGCATAAATGAGAATTTATGATTTTTGCGATTCTCGGTGTATGTTAGTCCACAGATTTCTCGAGATTTGATTGACTGCCTCCGTTCGACCCCAAATTTTGGCTGTGCGCAGCCTGTGGGTCTTGGTGACGGTTGCGCTATCACTTTATTTGATCGGCATCACTGTTTTTTGTATAAATAAGAATTTACAATTATCGCAATTTTCGGTGTGTGTTAGCCTACGGATTTCTGGAGATTTGATCGTCCGTCTCCGTTTGGCCTCAAATTTTTATTGTGGGCAGCCTACAAGGCATGGTGACGGGCGCCTATCACTTTATTTGATCGGCATCACTATTTTTCGCATAAATAATAATTTATGATTTTCACGATTTTCAGTGTATGTTAGCCCACAAATTTCTCAAGATTTGATTGACCGCCTCCGTTTCGCCCCAAATTTTGGTTGTGCACAGCCTACAAGTCCTGGTGACGAGCGCCCTATCACTTTATTTGATCGGCATAACTATTTTTCGCATAACTGAGAATTTACGATTTTCGCGATTTTCGGTGTATGTTAGCCAACGGATTTCTCGAGATTTGGTCGACCATCTCTGTTTGGCCCATAATTTTTGCTGCGCGTAGCCTAAAGGCTTGGTGACAAGCGCCCTATTATTTCGTTTGATCGGCATCACTATTGTTTTATAAATGAGAATTTACAATTTTCGCGATTTTCGATGTATGTTAGCCCACGAATTTCTCGAGATTTGATCGACCATCTCCGTTTGGCCCCAAATTTTGGCTGTGCGCAGCCTGGTGACGAGCGCACTATCATTTCGTTTGATCGGCATCACTATTTTTCGCATAAATTAGAATTTATGATTTTTGCGATTTTCGGTGTATGTTAGCCCACGGATTTCTCAAGATTTGATTGACTGCCTCCGTTCTGTCCCAAATTTTTGCTTTGTGCATCTGTAGGGCCTGGTGACGAGAGCCCTATCATTTCGTTTGATCGGCATCACTATTTTTTTCATAAATGAGAATTTACGATTTTCGCGATTTTCGGTGTATGTTAGCCCACGGATTTCTGAAGATTTGATCAACTGTCTCCGTTTGGCCCAAAATTTTTGTTGTGGGTAGCCTACAAGGCCTGGTGATGGGCGCCCTATCAATCTATTTGATCGGCATAACTATTTTTTGAATAAATGAGAATTTACGATTTTTGCGATTTTTGGTGTATGTTAGCCCACAGATTTCTGGAGATTTGATCGACCTCCTCCGTTTGACCCCAAATTTTAGATGTGCGCAGCCTACAAGGCCTGGCGACGAGCCCCCTATCATTTCGTTTGATCAACATCACTATTTTTCGCATAATGAGAATTTACGATTTTCACGATATTCGGTGTATGTTAGCCGTCGTATTTCTCGATATTTGATTGACCGCCTCTGTTCGGCCCCAAATTTTGGCTGTGCGCAGCCTACGGGGCCTGGTGACGGGCGCCCTATCATTTCGTTTGATCGGCATCACTATTTTTTGCGTACATGAGAATTTATGATTTTCGGTGTATGTTAGCCCATGAATTTCTCAAGATTTGAACGACCGCATCCGTTCGGCCCCATATTTTGGCCGTGCGCAGCCTGCGGGGACTGGTGACGGGCGCCCTATCATTTCGTTTGATTGACATCACTATTTTTTGCATAAATGAGAATTTACGATTTTTATGATTTTCGGTGTATGTTAGGCGACGAATTTATGGAGATTTTATCGACCGTCTCCGTTTGGCCCCAAATTTTTGCTGTACACAGTCTACAAGTCCTGGTGATGAGCGGCCTATCATTTCGTTTGATCAGCATCACTATTTTTCGCAGGAATGAGAATTTACGATTTTCACGATTTTCGGTGTATGTTAGCCCACGGATTTCTCGAGATTTGATTGACCGCTTTCGTTTGGCCCCAAATTTTTGTTGTGCATAGCCTGCGGGGCCTGGTGACGGGTGTTCTATCATTTTGTTTGATCGGTATCACTATTTTTCGCATAAATGAGAATTTATGATTTTTGCAATTTTCGGTGTATGTTAGCCCACGGATTTCTCGAGATTTGGTTGACTGTCTCCTTTTTTTTGCCCCAAATTTTCATTGTGGGCAGCCTACATGGCCTGGTGACCGGCGCCCTTTCACATTATTTGATCGGCATAACTATTTTTTGAATAAATGAGAATTTACGATTTTCGCGATTTTCGGTTTATGTTCGTCCACAGATTCTCGAGATTTGATTGACCGCCTCCGTTTGGCCTAAAATTTTGGTTGTGCGCAGCCTACAAGGCTTGGTGACGAGCGCCCTATCATTTCATTTTATCGGAATCACTAATTTTTGAATAAATGAGAATTTACGATTTTCGCGATTTTCGGTGTATGTTAGCCCACGAATTTCTGGAGATTTGATCGACCGTCTCCGTTTGGCCCCAAATTTTGGCTGTGCGCAGCCTACAAGGCCTAGTGACGGGCGCCCTATCACTTTATTTGATCGGCATAACTATTTTTAGAATAAATGAGAATTTATGATTTTCGCAATTTTCGTTGTATGTTAACCGACGGATTTCTCAGGATTTGATTGACCGTCTCCGTTTGGCCCCAATTTTGACTGTGCGCAGCCTATAAGGCCCGGTGACGAGCGCCCTATCATTTCGTTTGATCGGCATCACTATTTTTAGCATTAATAAGGATAGTGCGCCTATTTATAGCATAAGGATAAGCATAGGTGTTCCCTTTTAAATTTTCGCTCGCTGGGCAATGATCGATGGGCGTAGGGTCTCGGCATAGGTCGGCATGTGTCATCTGATGTCGGCCAGTCTGTCGACACTGGCATAGTGCGCCTATGATTCTAACTTTCAAATATTTCAGTGCGTGTTAGCCCACGGATTTCTCGAGATTTGATAGACCGTCTCCGTTAAACTCCAAATTTTGGTCGTGCGCAGCCTACAAACCCTGGTGACGAGCGCCCCATCACTTCATAAATGAGAATTTATGATTTTCGCAATTTTCGGTGTGTGTTAGCCCATGGATTTCTCGAGATTTGATCGACCATCTCCGTTTAGCCCCAAATTTTGGCTGTGTGCAGCCTGCGGGGCTTGGTAACGGGCGCCCTATCACTTTGATTGATCGGCATCACTATTTTTATGATAAATGAGAATTTACGATTTTTTGCGATTTTCGGTGTATGTTGGCCCACGGATTTCTCGACATTTGGTCGACCGTCTCTGTTTGGCCCCAAATTTTAGATGCGGCAGCCTACAAGGCCTGTTGACGAGCGCCCTATCATTTCATTTGATCGGCATCACTATTTTTCTTATAAATGAGAATTTATAATTTCCGCGATTTTCGGTGTATGTTAGCCCACGAATTTTTCGAGATTTGATTGACCGTGTCGGTTTGTCCCAAATTTTTTGCTGTGGGCAGCCTACAAGGCACGGTTACGGGCGCCCTATCACTTTATTTGATTGGCATAACTATTTTTCTCATAAATGAGAATTTACGATATTCGCGATTTTCGATGTATGTTAGCCATGAAATTCTCGAGATTTGATCGACCGCCTCCGTTCGGCCCCAAATTTTGGATGTGCGCAGCCTGGTGACGAGCGCCCCATTATTCCGTTTGATCGGCATCGCTATTTTTCGCCTAAATGAGAATTTACGATTTTCGCGATTTTCGGTGTATGTTAGCCCAAGGATTTCTGGAGATTTGGTCGACCGTCTCTGTTTGACCCCAAATTTTTGCTGCGTGCAGCCTACAAGGCCTGGTGACGAGCGCCCTATCATTTCGTTTGATCGGCATCGTTATTTTTCGCATAACTGAGAATTTACGATTTTCGCGATTTTCGGTGTATGTTCGCCCACGGATTTCTTGAGATTTGAACGACCGCCTCTGTTTGGCCCCAAATTTTGACTGCGCGTAGCCTGCGGGGCCTGGCGACGAGCGCCCTATCACTTTATTTGATCGGCATAACTATTTTTCGCATAACTGAGAATTTACAATTTTTGCGATTTTCCGTGTATGTTAGCCAACGGATTTCTGGAGATTTGGTCGACCATCTTTGTTTGGCCCATAATTTTTGTTGCGCGCAGCCTACAAGGCCTGGTGACGAGCGCCCTATCATTTCGTTTGATCGGCATCACTATTTTTCTTATAAATGAGAATTTACGATTTTTGCGATTTTCGATGTATGTTAGCCCACGGATTTCTCGAGATTTGATCGACCGTCTCCGTTTGGCCCCAAATTTTGGCTGTGTGTATCCTGCGAGGCCTGGTGACGAGTACACTATCATTTCGTTTGATCGGCATCACTATTTTTCGCAAAAATTAGAATTTATGATTTTTGCGATTTTCGGTGTATGTTAGCCCACGGATTTCTGGAGATTTTATCGACCGTCTCCGTTTGGACCAAAGTTTTTATTGTGCGCAGCCTACAAGGCCAGGTGACGGGCGCCCTATCACTTTATTTGATCGGCATAACTATTTTTCTCATAAATGAGAATTTACGATTTTCACGATTTTTGGTGCATGTTAGCCCACGGATTTCTCGAGATTTGATTGACTGTCCCCGTTTGGCCCCAAATTTTAGCTGTGCGCAGCCTACAAAGCCTGGTGACGAGCGCCCTATCATTTCGTTTGATCGGCATCACTATTTTTTGCATAAATAAAAATTTTTGATTTCGCGATTTTCGGTGTATGTTAGCCCACGGAATTCTTGAGATTTGATCGACCGCCTCCGTTCGGCCCTAAATTTTTGCTGTGCGTAGCATGCGGGGCTTGGTGACGGGGCCCCTGTCACGTCGATTGATCGGCATAACTATTTTTCGCACATATGAGAATTTATGATTGTCGCGATTTTCGGTAAATGTTTGGCCCCAAATTTTAGCTGCACGCAGCCTACAAGGCCTGGTGACGAGCGCCCTATCATTTCGTTTGATCGGCATCACCATTTTTCGCATAACTGAGAATTTACAATTTTCGCGATTTTCGGTGTATGTTAGCCCACAGATTTTTTGAAATTTGATTGACCGTCTCAATTTGGTCCAAAATTTTTGCTGTGGGCAGCCTACAAGGCCCGGTGACGGGCGCCCTATCACTTTATTTGATCGGCTAACTATTTTTCCGCATAAATGAGAATTTACGATTTTTTTTATTTTCGGTGTATGTTAGCACACGGAATTCTCGATATTTGATCGACCGCCTCCATTCGGCCCCAAATTTTGGCTGTGTGCAGCCTGCGGGGCCTGGTGATGAGCTCCCCATCATTTTGTTGGATCGGCATCACTATTTTTCGCATAAACGAGAATATACGATTTTCGCGATTTTCGGTGTATGTTAGCCCACTAATTTCTGGAGATTTGATCGACCGCCTCCGTTTGGCCCTTAATTTTGGCTTTGCGCAGCCTACAAGGCCTGGTAACGGGCGCCCTATCACTTCGATTGATTGGCATAACTATTTTTCGCATAAATGAGAATTTACGATTTTCGCGATTTTCGGTGTATGTTAGCCCACGGATTTCTGGAGATTTGGTCGACCGTGTCTGTTTGGCCCCAAATTTTTGCGGCGCGCAGCCTCCAAGGCCTGGTGACGAACGTCCTATCATTTCGTTTGATCGGCATCACTATTTTTCTTATAAATGAGAATTTACGATTTTCACGATTTTCGGTGTATGTTAGCCTACGGATTTCTCGAGATTTGATCGACCGTCTCCATTTGGCCCCAAATTTTGGTTGTGCGCAGCCTGCGGGGACTGGTGACAAGCGCACTATCATTTCGTTTGATCGGCATCACTATTTTTCGCATAAATTAGAATTTACGATTTTTGCGATTTTGGGTGTATGTTAGCCCACGAATTTCTGGAGATTTTATCGACCGTCTCCATTTGGCCCAAATTTTTTATTGGGCGCAGCCTACAAGGCCTAATGACGGGCGCCCTATCACTTTATTTGATCGGCATGGCTATTTTTCTCATAAATGAGAATTTACGATTTTCGCTATTTTCGGTGTATGTTAGCCCACGGATTTCTCGAGATTTGATTGACCGTCTCCATTTGGCCCCAAATTTTGGCTGTGCGCAGCCTACAAGGCCCGATGACGAGGGCCCTATCATTTCATTTGATCGGCATAACCATTTTTTCACATAAATGAGAATTTACAATTTTCGCGATTTTCGATGTACGTTAGCCCACGAATTTCTCGAGATTTGATTGACCATCTTCATTTGACCCCAAATTTTTATTGTGCGTAGCCTGGTGACGCGCGCCCTATCATGTTGTTTGATCGGCATAACTATATTTCTCATAAATGAGAATTTACGATTTTTGCGATTTTCGGTGTATGTTAGCCCACGGATTTCTGGAGATTTGGTCGACCGTCTCTGTTTGGCACCGAATTTTAGCTGCGCACAGCCTACAAGTCCTGGTGACGAGCCCATCATTTCGTTTGATCGGCATCACTATTTTTTTCATAACTGAGAATTTACAATTTTCGCAATTTTCGGTGTATGTTAGCCCACGGATTTCTCGAGATTTGATCGACCGTCTCGGTTTGGCCCCAAATTTTTGCTGTGCGCAGCCTGCGGGGCCTGGTGTCAAGCTCACTATCATTTCGTTTGATCGACATCACTATTTTTCGCATAAATTAGAATTCACGATTTTTGCGATTTTAGGTGTATGTTAGTCCACAGATTTCTGGAGATTTTATCGACCGTCTCCGTTTGGCCCAAATTTTTTATTGGGCGCAGCCTAAAAGGCCTAATGACGGGCGCCCTATCACTTTATTTGATCGGCATAACTATTTTTCTCATAAAAGAGAATTTATGATTTTCGTTATTTTCGGTGTATGTTAGCCCACGGATTTCTCGAGATTTGATTGACCGCCTCCATTTGGCCCCAAATTTTGACTGTGCGCAGCCTACAAGGCCCGGTGACGAGCGCCCTATCATTTCATTTGATCGACATAACCATTTTTCACATAAATGAGAATTTACAATTTTCGCGATTTTCGATGTTTGTTAGCCCACAAATTTCTCGAGATTTCATTGACCCTCTCCGTTTGGCCCCAAATTTTTGTTGTGCGTAGCCTGGTGATGCGCGCCCTATCATTTTGTTTGATTTGCATAACTATTTTTCTCATAAATGAGAATTTACGATTTTCGCGATTTTCGGTGTATGTTAGCCCACGGATTTCTGGAGATTTGGTCGACCGTCTCTGTTTGGCACCGAATTTTAGCTGCGCACAGCCTACAAGTCCTGGTGACGAGACCATCATTTCGTTTGATCAGCATCACTATTTTTCTCAGAATTGAGAATTTACAATTTTTGCGATTTTCGGTGTATGTTAGCCCACGGATTTCTCGAGATTTAATGGACCGTCTCGGTTTGGCCCCAAATTTTTGCTGTGGGTAGCCTACTAGTCCCGGTGACGGGCACCCTATCACTTTATTTGATCGGCATAACTATTTTTCTCATAAATGAGAATTTACGATTTTCCCGATTTTTGGTGTATGTTAGCCCGAGAAATTCTCGAGATTTAATCGATCACCTCCGTTCGGCCCCAAATTTTGGCTGTGCGCAGCCTGCGGGTCCTGGTGACGAGCGCCCTATCATTTCGTTTGATCGGCATCACTATTTTTCGCATAAATGAGAATTTATGATTTTTGCGATTTTCGGTGTATGTTAGCCCACGGATTTCTGGAGATTTGATCGACCGTCTCCGTTTGGCCCCAAATTTTAGCTGTGCGTAGCCTACAAGGCCTGGTCACGGGCTCCCTATCACTTCCATTGATCGGCATAACTATTTTTCTCATAAATGAGAATTTACGATTTTTTGCGATTTTCGGTGTATGTTAGCCCATGGATTTCTCGACATTTGGTTGACCGTCTTCGTTTGACCTAAAATTTTAGCTGCGCGCAGCCTACAAGGCCCGGTGATGAGTGCCCTATCATTTCATTTGATCGGCATAATCATTTTTTCACAGAAATGAGAATTTACGATTTTCGCAATTTTTGGTGTGTGTTAGCTCTTTATTCACAAAATAAGAACTGCCGAGATGCAAGTCTTTTGATGAGATCTTACATAATGTTGTTGAAACTGTAATATAATCGACAGAAAAAGAGTCATTAGTGGCACATTATCTTAATGATCATAACTTTGGGCTGGATTATCCGTTTTACATGATTTTTTTTTCATTTTGTGTATTTTTTCGAGATCTATCTGGACAAACTGCTGTAAGGCGGTTTGGCGGAGCCAATTTTGTCAAAACATGCCTCTATCGCAGTCATTCAACATATTTCCCAATATGGTTGACAATTTTAATTTAAAAGCTGGTCCTAACGACCCGCCACAACCGACAGCACCATGGCAAGCGACCATGGTAGGACAGCACTACCACCACCAATCTCTAGCATTGTCTTTATAGCATAAGGATAAGCATAGGTGTTTCCTTTTAAATTTTCGCTCACTGGGCATAGATCGATGGGTGTTGGGTCTCGTCATAGGTCGGTATGTGTCATTTGATGTCGGCCAGTCTGTCGACACTGGCATAGTGCGCCTATAATGCTAACTTTCAAACTTTTCAGTGCGTGTTAGCCCACGAATTTCTCGATATTTGACAGACCGTCTCCGTTCGGCCCCAAGTTGTGACCGTGCGCAACTTACAAACCCTGGTGACGAGCGCCCCATCACTTCATAAATGAGAATTTATGATTTTCACGATTTTCGGTGTGTGTTAGCCCACGGATTTCTCAAGATTTGATCGACCGCCTCCGTTTGACCCCAAATTTTGGTTGTGCACAGCCTGCGGGGCCTTGTGACGAGCGCCCTATCACTTTATTTGATCGGCATCACTATTTTTCGCATAACTGAGAATTCACGATTTTCGTGATTTTCGGTGTATGTTAACCCACGGATTTCTGGAGATTTGGTCGACCATCTCTGTTTGGCCCAAATTTTTGTTGCGCGCAGCCTACAAGGCCCGGTGACGGGCGCCCTATCATTTTCTTTGATCGGCATCACTATTTTTTGCATAATTGAGAATTTACGATTTTTGTTATTTTCGGTGTATGTTAGCTCACGGAATTCTCGAGATTTGATCGACCGCCTCCGTTCGGCCCCAAATTTTGACTGTGCACAGCCTGCGGGGCCTGGTGACGAGCGCACTATCATTTTATTTGATAGGCATCACTATTTTTCTCCTAAATTAGAATTTATGATTTTTGCGATTTTTGGTGTATGTTAGCCCACGGATTTCTGGAGATTTTATCGACCATCTCCGTTTGGCCCAAATTTTTTGTTGTACGCAGCCTACAAGGCCTGATAACGAGCGTCCTATCACTTCGATTGATAGGGCCAGGTGACGAGCGCCCTATCACTTTATTTGATCGGCATCACTATTTTTCGCATAAGTGAGAATTCACGATTTTTGCGATTTTCGGTGTATGTTAGCCCACGGATTTCTCGAGATTTGATCGACCGCCTCCATTTGGCCCAAAATTTTTGTTGTGCGCAGCCTGCGGTTCCTGGTGACGAGCGTCCTATCACTTTATTTGATCGGCATCACTATTTTTCGCATAACTGAGAAATTACGATTTTCGCGATTTTCGGTGTATGTTAGCACACGGATTTCTGGAGAGTTGGTCGACCGTCTCTGTTTGGCACCAAATTTTAGCTGCGCGCAGCCTGCGGGGCCTTGTGACGAGCACATCATTTCATTTGATCGGCATCACTATTTTTGGCATTATTGAAAATTTACGATTTTCGTGATTTTCAGTGTATGTTAGCCCACAGATTTCTCGAGATTTGATGGACCGTCTCGGTTTGGCCTCAAATTTTTGCTGTGGGTAGCCTACAAGGCCCTGTGACGGGCGCCCTATCACTTTATTTGATCGGCATAACTATTTTTCTCATAAATGAGAATTTACGATTTTCGCGATTTTCGGTGTATGTTAGCCCACGGATTTCTAGAGATTTGGTCCACCGTCTCTGTTTGGAACTAAATTTTAGCTGTGCGCAGCCTACGGGGCCTGGTGACGAGCCCATCATTTCATTTGATCGGCATCTCTATTTTTTCATAACTGAGAATTTACGATTTTCGCGATTCTCGGTGTATGTTAGCCCACGGATTTCTGGAGACTTGATCGACCGTCTCCGTTTGGCCCCAAATTTTGGCTGTGCGTAGCCTACAAGTCCTGGTCACAGGCGCCCTATCACTTCCATTGATCGGCATAACTATTTTTCTCATAAATGAGAATTTACGATTTTTCGCAATTTTCGGTGTATGTTAGCCCACGGATTTCTCGAGATTTGATAGACCGTCTCGGTTTGGCCCCAAATATTTGTTGTGGTTAGCCTATAAGGCCCGATGATGGGCGCCCTATCACTTTATTTGATCGGCATAACTATTTTCTCATAAATGAGAATTTACGATTTTCGCGATTTTCGGTGTATGTTAGCCCACAGAATTCTCGAGATTTGAACAACCGCCTCCGTTCGGCCCAAAATTTTGGCTGTGCGCAGCCTGGTGACGAGCGCCCTATCATTTCGTTTGATCGGCATCACAATTTTTCACATAAATGAGAATTTTCGATTTTTTCGATTTTCGGTGTATGTTAGCCCACGATTTTCTGGAGATTTGATCGACCGTCTCCGTTTTGGCCCCAAATTTTGGCTATGCGTAGCCTACAAGGCCTGGTCACGGGCGCCCTATCACTTCCATTGATCGGCATAACTATTTTTCTCATAAATGAGAATTTACGATTTTCCGCGATTTTCGGTGTATGTTAGCCCACGGATTTCTCGACATTTGGTTGACCGTATCCGTTTGACCTAAAATTTTAGCTGCGCGCAGCCTACAAGGCCCGGTGACGAGTGCCCTATCATTTCATTTGATCGGCATAACCATTTTTCACATAAATGAGAATTTACGATTTTCGCAATTTTCGGTGTGTGTTAGCTCTTTATTCACAAAATAAGAACTGCCGAGATGCGTGTCTTTTGATGAGATCTTACATAATGTTAATAAAACTGTAATATAATCGACAGAAAAAGAGTCATTAGTGGCACATTATCTTAATGATCATAACTTTGGGTTGGATTATCCGTTTTACATGATTTTTTTTTTCATTTTGTGTATTTTTTCGAGATCTATCTGGACAAACCATCGTAAGGCAATTTGGCGGAGCCAATTTTCTCAAAAAATACCTCTATCGCAGTCATTCAACATATTTCCCAATATGGTTGACAATTTTAATTTAAAAACTGGTCCTAACGACCCACCACAACCGACACCACCATGGCAAGCGACCATGGTAGGCCAGCACTACCACCACCAATCTCTAGCATTGTCTTTATAGCATAAGGATAAGCATAGGTGTTTTCTTTTAAATTTTTGCTCGCTGGGCATAGATCGATGGGCGTTGAGTCTCGTCATAGGTCGGCATGTGTCATCTGATGTCGGCCAGTCTGTCGACACTGGCATAGTGCGCCTATGATGCTAACTTTCAAACTTTTCAATGCGTGTTAGCCCATGGATTTCTCGAGATTCTACAGACCAGCTCCGTTCGGCCCCAAATTTTGGCCGTGCGCATCCTACAAACCCAGGTGACGAGCGCCCCATCACTTCGTAAATGAGAATTTTCGATTTTCGCGATTTGATCGATCGTCTCTGTTTGGCCCCAAGTTTTGACATCGACCGCCTCCGTTCGGCCCTAAATTTTGGCTGTGCGCAGCCTGCGGGGCTTGGCGACGGTGCCTCTGTTACTTCGATTGATCGGCATAACTATTTTTCGCATAAATGAGAATTTACGATTTTCGCGATTTTCGATATATGTTAGCCCACTGATTTTTCGAGATTTGATCGACCGCCTCCGTTTGGCCCCAAATTTTGGCTACGCGCAGCCTACAAGGCCTGGTGATAAGCGCCCTATCATTTCATTTGATCGGCATCACTATTTTTCGCATAACTTAGAATTTACAATTTTCGCGATTTTCGGTGTATGTTAGCCCACGGATTTCTCGAGATTTGATCGACCGCCTCCGTTTGGCCCCAACTTTTGGCTGTGCGCAGCCTGCGGGGCCTGGTGACGAGCGCCCTATCTCTTTATTTGATCGGCATCACTATTTTTTGCATAACTGAGAATTTACGATTTTCGCGATTTTCGGTGTATGTTAGCCGACGGATTTCTGGAGATTTGGTCGATCGTCTCTGTTTGGCTCCAAATTTTTGTTGCGCGCAGCCTACAAGGCCTGGTAACGAGCGTCCTATCATTTCGTTTGATTGGCATCACTATTTTTCTTATAAATGAGAATTTACAATTTTCGCGATTTTTGGTGTATGTTAGCCCACGGTTTTTCGAGATTTGATCGACCGTCTCCGTTTCGCCTCAAATTTTGGCTGTGCGCAGCTTACGGGGTCTGGGGACGAGCGCACTATAATTTCGTTTGATCGGTATTACTATTTTTTGCATAAATTAGAATTTACGATTTTTGCAATTTTTGGTGTATTAGCCCACAGATTTCTGGTGATTTTATCGACCGTCTCCGTATGGCCAAAAATTTTTATTGTGCGCAGCCTACAAGGCCAAGTGACGGGTGCCCTATCACTTTGTTTGATCGGCATAACAATTTTTCTCATAAATGAGAATTTACGATTTTCATGATTTTCGGTGTATATTAGCCCACAGATTTCTCGAGATTTGATTGACTGTCTCCGTTTGGCCCCAAATTTTGGCTGTGCGCAGCCTACAAGGCCCGGTGACGAGCGACCAATCATTTCATTTGATCGGCGTAACCATTTTTCACATAAATGAGAATTTACGATTTTCGCGATTTTCGGTGTATGTTAGCCCACGAATTTCTGGAGATTTGATCGACCGTCTCCGTTTGGACCATAATTTTGGCTTTGCGCAGCCTACAAGGCCTGGTCACAGGCGCCCTATCACTTCCATTGATCGGCATAACTATTTTTCTCATAAATGGGAATTTATGATTATTCGCGATTTTCGATGTATGTTAGCCCACAGAATTGTCGAGATTTGATCGACCGCCTCCGTTCGGCCCCAAATTTTGGCTGTGCGCAGCCTGAGGGGCCTGGTGACGAGCGCCCTATCATTTCGTTTGATCGGCATCACTATTTTTCGCATAAATAAGAATTTACGATTTTTGCGAGTTTCGGTGTATGTTAGCGCACGGATTTCTGGCGATTTGATCGATCGTCTCCGTTTGGCCCCAAATTTTTGCTGTGCATAGCCTACAAGGCCTGGTCATGGGCGCCCTCTCACTTTATTTGATCGGCATAACTATTTTTCTCACAAAAGAGAATTTACGATTTTTTGCGATTTTCGGTGTATGTTAGCCCACGGAATTCTCGAGATTTGATCGACCGCCTCCGTTCGGCCCCAAATTTTGGCTGTGCGCAGCCTGCGGGGCCTGGTAATGGGTGCCCTATCACTTCGATTGATTGGCATAACTATTTTTCGCATAAATGAGAATTTATGATTTTCGCGATTCTCGGTGTATATTAGCCCACGAATTTCTCAAGATTTGATGGACCGTCTCGGATTGGCCCCAAATTTTTGTTGTGGGTAACCTACAAGGCCCGGTGATGAGCGCCCTATCACTTTATATGATCGGCATAACTATTTTTCTCATAAATGAGAATTTACTATTTTCGCGATTTTCGGTGTATGTTAGCCCATGGATTTCTCGATATTTGACAGACCGTCTCCGTTCGGCCCTAAAGTTTGGACGTGCGCAGCCTACAAACCCTGGTGACGAGCACCCCATCACTTCATAAATGAGAATTTACGATTTTCGGTGTATGTTATCCCATGAATTTCTCGAGATTTAATCGACCGCCTCCGTTTGGCCCAAATTTTTGCTGTGTGCAGCCTGCGGGGCCTGGTGACGAGCGCCCTATCACTTTATTTGATCGGCATCACTATTTTTTGCATAACTGAGAAATTACAATTTTCGCGATTTTTGGTGTATGTTAGCCCACGGATTTCTGGAGATTTGGTCGACCGTCTCTGTTTGGCACCAAATTTTAGCTGCACGCAGCCTGCGGGGCCTGGTGACGAGCCCATCATTTCGTTTGATCGGCATCACTATTCTCGAGATTTGATCGACCGCCTCCGTTCGGCCCCAAATTTTGGCTGTGCGCAGCCTGCAGGGCCTGGTGAAGAGCGCCCTATCATTTCATTTGATCGGCATCACTATTTTTCGCATAAATGAGAATTTGCGATTTTTGCAATTTTCGGTGTATGTTAGCCTACGAATTTCTGGAGATTTGATCGACCGTCTCCGTTTGGCCCCAAATTTTGGCTGTGCGTTTCCTACAAGTCCTGATCACGGGCGCCCTATCACTTTCATTGATCGGCATAACTATTTTTCTCATAAATGAGAATTTATAATTTTTTATGATTTTCGGTGTATTAAGCCCACGGATTTCTCGACATTTGGTTGACCGTCTATTGACCTAAAATTTTAGCTGCGCGCAGCCTACAAGGCCCAGTGACGAGTGCCCTATCATTTCATTTGATCGGCATAACCATTTTTCATATAAATGAGAATTTACGATTTTTGCAATTTTCGGTGTGCGTTAGCTCTTTATTCACAAAATAAGAACTGCCGAGTTGCATGTCTTTTGATAAGATCTTACATAATGTTGTTAAAACTGTAATATAATCGACAGAAAAAGAGTCATTAGTGGCACATTATCTTAAAGATCATAACTTTGGGTTGGATTATCCGTTTTACATGATTTTTTTTTCATTTTGTGTATTTTTTCGAGATCTATCTGGACACACCGCCGTAAGGCGGTTTGACGGAGCCAATTTTCTCAAAATATGCCTCTATCGCAGTCATTCAACATATTTTCAAATATGATTGACAATTTTAATTTAAAAACTGGTCCTAACGACCCACCACAACCGACACCACCATGGCAAGCGACCATGGTACGCCAGCACTACCACCACCAAAATCTAGCATTGTCTTTATAGCATAAGGATAAGCATAGATGTTTCCTTTTAAATTTTCGCTCGCTGGGCATAGATCGATGGGCGTTGGGTCTCGTCATAGGTCGGCATGTGTCATCTGATGTCGGCCAGTCTATCGACACGGGCATAATGTGCCTATGATGCTAACTTTCAAACTTTTCAGTGTGTGTTAGCCCACGAATTTCTTGATATTTGACAGACCGTCTCCGTTCGGCTCCAAATTTTGGCCGTGCGCAGCCTACAAACCCTGGTGACGAGTGCCCCATCACTTCATAAATGAGAATTTATGATTTTAGTGATTTTCGGTGTGTGTTAGCCCACGGAATTCTCGAGATTTGATCGACCGCCTCCGTTTGGCCCCAAATTTTGGTTGTGCACAGCCTGCGGGGCCTGGTGATGAGTGCCCGATCACTTTATTTGATCGACATCACTATTTTTCGCATAATTGAGAATTTATGATTTTCGTGATTTTCGGTGTATGTTAGCCCACGGATTTCTGGAGATTTGGTCGACCGTCTCTGTTTGGCCCCAAATTTTTGCTGCGCGCAGCCTACAAGTCCTGGTGACGAGCGCCCTATCATTTCGTTTGATCAGCATCACTATTTTTCTTATAAATGAGAATTTACGATTTCCATGATTTTCGGTGTATGTTAGCCCACGAATTTCTCGAGATTTGATCGACCGTCTCGGTTTGGCACCAAATTTTTGCTGTGGGCAGCCTACAAGGCCCGGTGACGGGCGCCCTATCACTTTATTTGATCGGCATAACTTTTTTTCTCATAAATGAAAATTTACGATTTTCGCGATTTTCGGTGTATGTTAGCGCACGGAATTCTCGAGATTTGATCGACCGCATTGGTTCGGCCCCAAATTTTGGCTGTGCGCAGCCTGCGGGGCCTGGTGACGAGCGCCCTATCATTTCGTTTGATCGGCATCACTATTTTTCGCATAAATGAGAATTTACGATTTTTGCAATTTTTGGTGTATGTTAGCCCACGGATTTCTAGAGATTTGATCGACCGTCTCCGTTTGGCCCCAAATTTTGGCTGTGCGTAGCCTACAAGGTTTGGTCACGGGCGCCCTATCACTTCCATTGATCGGCATAACTATTTTTCTCATAAATGAGAATTTACGGTTTTCACGATTTTCGGTGTATGTTAGCCCACGGATTTCTGGAGATTTGGTCGACCGTCTCTGTTTGGCACCAAAATTTAGCTGCGCGCAACCTACAAGGCCTGGTGACGAGCCCATCATTTTGTTTGATCGGCATAACTATTTTCCCCATAAATGAGAATTTACGATTTTTGCGATTTTCGGTGTATGTTAGCCCACGGAATTCTCGAGATTTGATCGAACGCCTCCTTTCGGACCCAAATTTTTGTTGTGCGCAGCCTGCGGGGCCTGGTGACGAGCGCCCCATCATTTCGTTTGATCGGCATCACTATTTTTCGCATAAATGAGAATTTACGAATTTTGCGATTTTCGGTGTATGTTAGCTCACGGATTTCGGGAGATTTGATCGACCGTCTCCGTTTGGCCCATAATTTTGGCTTTGCACAGCCAACAAGGACTGGTAACAGGCGCCCTATCACTTGATTGATTGGCATAACTATTTTTCGCATAAATGAGAATTTACGATTTTCGTGATTTTCGGTGTATGTTAGCCCACATATTTCTGGAGATTTGGTCGACCGTCTCTGTTTGGCCCCTAATTTTTGCTGCGAGCAGCCTACAAGCCCTGGTGACGAATGCCCTATCATTTCGTTTGATCGGCATCACTATTTTTCGCATGCCTGAGAGTTCACGATTTTCGCGATTTCCGTATGTTAGCCCACAGATTTCTAGAGATTTGATCGACCGTCTCTGTTTGGCCCCAAATATTTGCTGCGCGTAGCCCACAAGGCCTAGTGACGAGCGCCCTATCATTTCGTTTGATCGGCATCACTATTTTTCGCATAACTGAGAATTTACAATTTTTGCGATTTTCGGTGTATGTTAGCCCACGAAATTCTCGAGATTTGATCGACCATCTCCGTTCGGCCCCAAATTTTGGTTGTACGCAGCCTGCGGGGCCTGGTGACGAGCGCACTATCATTTCGTTTGATTGGCATCAGTATTTTTCGCATAAATGAGTATTTACGATTTTCGCGATTTTCGGATTTCTGGAGATTTGATCGACCGTCTCCGTTTGGCCCAAATTTTATATTGTGCGCAGCCTATAAGGCCAGGTGACGGGCGCCTTATCACTTTATTTGATCGGCATAACTATTTTTCTCAAAAATGAGAATTTACGATTTTCGCGATTTTCGGTGTATGTTAGCCCACGGATTTCTCGAGATTTGATTGACCTTCTCCGTTTGGCCCCAAATTTTAGCTGTGCGCAGCCTACAAGGCCTGGTAACGAGCGCCCTATCATTTCATTTGATCGGCGTAATCATTTTTCACATAAATGAGAATTTACGATTTTCGCGATTTTCGGTGTATGTTAGCCCACAGATTTCTCTAGATTTGATTGACCGTCTCCGTATGGCCCCAAATTTTTGTTGTGCATAGCCTGTGGGGCCGGGTGACGCGCGCCCTATCATTTTGTTTGATCAGCATAACTCTTTTTCTCATAAATGAGAATTTATAATTTTTCACGATTTTCGGTGTATGTTAGCTCACGAATTTCTGGAGATTTGGTCGACCGTCTCTATTTGGCACCAAATTTTAGCTGCGCGCAGCGTACAAGGCCTGGTTACAAGCCCATCATTTTGTTTGATCGGCATCACTCTTTTTTGCATAACTGAGAATTTACGATTTTTGCGATTCTCGGTGTATGTTAGCCCACGGATTTCTCGAGATTTGATGGACCGTCTCGATTTGGCCCCAAATTTTTACAGTGGGTAACCTACAAGGCCCGGTGACGGGCACCCTATCACTTTATTTGATTAGCATAACTATTTTTCGCATAAATGAGAATTAACGATTTTTGCGATTTTCGATGTATGTTAGCCCACAGAATTCTCGAGATTTGATCGACCGCCACCGTTCGGCCTCAAATTTTTGCTGTGCCCAGCCTACGGGGCCTGGTGACGAGCGCACTATCATTTCGTTTGTTCGGCATCACTATTTTTCGCATAAATTAGAATTTATAATTTTTGTGATTTTCGGTGTATGTTAGCCCACGGATATCTGGAGATTTTATCGACCGTCTCCGTTTGGCCCAAATTTTTTATTGTGTGCAGCCTATAAGGCTAGGTGACGGGCGCCCTATCACTTTATTTGATCGGCATAACTATTTTTCTTATAAATGAGAATTTACGATTTTCGCGATTTTCGGTGTATGTTAGCCCACAGATTTCTCGAGATTTGATTGACCTTCTCCGTTTGGCCCCAAATTTTGGTTGTGCGCAGCCTACAAGGCCCGGTGACGAGCGCCCTATCATTTCATTTGATCGGCGTAACCTTTTTTCACATAAATGTGAATTTACGATTTTCGGGATTTTCGGTGTATGTTAGCCCACGGATCTCTCGAGATTTGATTGACCGTCTCCACTTGGCCCCAAATTTTTGTTGTGCGTAGCCTGCAGGGCCTGGTGACGCGCGCCCTATCATTTTGTTTGATCGGCATAACTATTTTTCTTATAAATGAGAATTTATGATTTTTTGCGATTTTCGGTATATGTTAGCCCACGGATTTTTGGAGATTTGGTCGACCGTCTCTGTTTGGCACCAAATTTTAGCTGAGCGCAGCCTACAAGGCATGGTGAAACGCCCATTATTTCGTTTGATCGGCATCACTATTTTTTGCATAACTGAGAATTTACGATATTTGCGATTCTCGGTGTATGTTAGCCCACGAATTTCTTGAGATTTGATGGACCGTCTCGGTTTGGCCCCAAATTTTTGCTGTGGGTAGCTAACAAGGCCCGGTGATGGGCGCTCTATCACTTTATTTGATCGGCATAACTATTTTTCTCATAAATGAGAATTTACGATTTTCGCGATTTTCGGTGTATGTTAGCCCACGGAATTCTCGAGATTTGATCGACCGCCACCGTTCGGCCCAAAATTTTGGCTGTGCGTAGCCTGCAGGGCCTGGTTACAAGCGCCCTATCATTTTGTTTGATCAGCATCACTATTTTTCGCATAAATGAGAATTTACGATTTTTATGATTTTCGGTGTATGTTAGCCCACAGATTTTTGGAGATTTGTTCGACCGTCTCCGTTTGGCCCTAAATATTGGCTGTGCGTAGCCTACAAGGCCTAGTCACGGGCGCCCTATCACTTCCATTGATCGGCATAACTATTTTTCTCATAAATGAGAATTTACGATTTTTCGCGATTTTCGGTGTATGTTAGCCCATGTATTTCTAGAGATTTTATCGACCGTCTCCGTTTTGCCCAAATTTTTTGTTGTGCACAGCCTAAAAGGCCTGGTAACGGGTGCCCTATCACTTCATTTGATTGGCATAACTATTTTTCGCATAAATGAGAATTTACGATTTTCGCGATTTTCGGTGTATGTTAGCCCACGGATTTCTGGAGATTTGATCGACCGTCTCCCTTTGGCCCCAAATTTTGGCTGTGCGCAGCCTGCGGGGCCTGGTGACGAGCGCACCATCACTTTATTTGATCGACATCACTATTTTTCGCATAACTTAGAATTTACGACTTTCGCGATTTTAAGTGTTTGTTAGCCCACGGATTTCTCGAGATTTGATCGACCGGCTCCGTTTGGCCCCAAATTTTGGCTGTGCGTAGCCTGCGGGGCCTGGTGACGAGCGCCCTATCACTTTATTTGATCGGCATCACTATTTTTTGCATAACTGAGAATTTACAATTTTCGCGATTTTCGGTGTATGTTTGCCCACGGATTTCTGTAGATATGCTCGACCGTCTCTGTTTGGCTCCAAATTTTTGCTGCGCGCAGCCTACAAGGCCTAGTGACGAGCGCCCTATCATTTCGTTTGATCGGCATCACTATTTTTCGCATAAATGAGAATTTTTGATTTTTGCGATTTTCGGTGTATGTTAGCCAACGGAATTCTCGAGATTTGATCGACCGCCTCCGTTCGGCCCTAAATTTTTGCTATGCGCAGCCTGCGGGGCTTGGCGACGGGGCCCCTGTCACTTCAATTGATCGGCATAACTATTTTCCCCATAAATGAGAATTTACGATTTTCGCGATTTTCGGTGTATGTTAGCCCACGAAATTCTCGATATTTGATCGACCGCCTTCGTTCGGCCCCAAATTTTTGCTGTGCGCAGCCTGCGGGGCCTGGTGACGAGCGCCCCATCATTTCGTTTGATCGGCATCACTATTTTTCTCATAACTGAGAATTTACGATTTTCACGATTTTTGGTGTATGTTAGCCCACAGATTTTTTAGATTTGATCGACCGCCTTCGTTTGGCCCATAATTTTGGCTTTGCGTAGCCTACAAGGTCTGGTAACGGGTGCACTATCACTTCAAATGATTGGCATAACTGTTTTTCTTATAAATGAGAATTTACAATTTTCGCGATTTTCGATGTGTGTTAGCCCACGGATTTTTCGAGATTCGATCGACCGCCTCCTTTTGGCCCCAAATTTTTGCTGTGCGCAGCCTGCGTGGCCTGGTGACGAGTGCCCTATCACTTTATTTGATCGGCATCACTATTTTTCGCATAACTGAGAATTTACGATTTTTGCGATTTTCGGTGTATGTTAGCCCACGAATTTCTGGAGATTTGGTCGACCGTCTCTGTTTGGCCCCAAATTTTTGCTGCGCAAAGCCTACAAGGCCTTGTAACGAGCACCCTATCACTTTATTTGATCGGCATCATTATTTTTCGCATAACTGAAAATTTACGATTTTCGCGATTTTTGCTGTATGTTAGCCCACGGATTTCTGGAGATTTGGTCGACCGTCTCTGTTTGGCCCCAAATTTTTGCTGCGCGCTGCCTACAAGGCCTGGTGACGAGCGCCCTATCATTTCATTTGATCAGCATCACCATTTTTCGCATAACTGAGAATTTATGATTTTCGCGATTTTCAGTGTATGTTAGCCCACGGATTTCTCGAGATTTGATCGACCGCCTCCGTTTGGCCCCGAATTTTGGCTGTGCGCAGCCTGCGGGGCCTGGTGACGAGCGCCCTATCACTTTATTTGATCGGCATCACTATTTTTCGCATAACTGAGAATTTATGATTTTTGCAATTTTCGGTGTATGTTAGCCCACGGATTTCTGGAGATATGGTCGACCGTCTCTGATTGGCCCCAAATTTTTGCTGCGCGCAGCCTACAAGGCCTGGTGACGAGCGCTCTATTATTTTGTTTGATCGGCATCACCTTTTTTCACATAACTGAGAGTTTACGATTTTCGCGATTTTCGGTGTATGTTAGCCCACAGATTTTTTGAGATTTGGTCGACCGTCTCTGTTTGGCCCCAAATTTTAGCCGCGTGCAGCCTATAAGGCCCGGTGACGGGTGCCCTATCACTTTATTTGATCGGCATATCTATTTTCCCCATAAATGAGAATTTATGATTTTCGCGATTTTCGGTGTATGTTAGCCCACGGAATTCTCGAGATTTGATCGACCGGCTCCGTTCGGCCCCAAATTTTGGCTGTTCGCAGCCTGCGGGGCCTGGTGACGAGCGCCCCATCATTTCGATTGATAGGCATAACTATTTTTTGCATAAATGAGAATTTTTTATTTTTGTGATTTTCGGTGTACAGAATTCTCGATATTTGATCGACTGTCTACGTTCGGCCCTAAATTTTTGCTGTGCGCAGCCTGCGGGCTTGGCGACGGAGCCCCTGTCACTTCGATTGATCGGCATAACTATTTTTCGCATAAATGAGAATTTACGATTTTTGTGATTTTCGGTCTATGTTAGCCAATGGATTTCTGGAGATTTGATCGACCGTCTCTGTTTGGCCCCAAATTTTGGCTGTGCGTAGCCTACAAGGCCTGGTCACGGGCGCCCTATCACTTCCATTGATTGGCATAATTATTTTTTCTCATAAATGCGAATGTACGATTTTTCGCGATTTTCGGTGTATGTTAGCCCACGGATTTCTCGACATTTGGTTGACCGTCTTCGTTTGACCTAAAATTTTAGCTGTGCGCAGCCTACAAGGCCTGGTGACAAGCGCATCATATTTTTCGTTTGATCAGCATCACCGTTTTTCGCATAAGTGAGAATTTACGATTTTCGCGATTTTCGGTGTATGTTAGCCCACGGATTTCTGGAGATTTGGTCGACCGTCTCTGTTTGGCCCCAAATTTTTGCTGCGCGCAGCCTACAAGACCTGGTGACGAGTCCCTATCATTTCATTTGATCGGCATCACTATTTTTCTTATAAATGAGAATTTACGATTTTTGCGATTTTCGGTGTATGTTAGCCCACGGATTTATCGAGATTTGATCGGCCGCCTCCGTTTGGCCCTAAATTTTGGCTTTGCGCAGCCTGCGGGGCCTGGTGACGAGCACCCCATCATTTTATTTGATCGACATCACTATTTTTCGCATAAATTAGAATTTACGATTTTTGCGATTTTCAGTGTATGTTAGCCCACGAATTTCTGGAGATTTGATTGACTGTCTCCGTTTGGCCCATAATTTTGGCTTTGCACAGCCTACAAGACCTGGTAACGGGCGTCCTATAACTTCGATTGATTGGCATAACTATTTTTCGCATAAATGAGAATTTACGATTTTTGCGATTTTCGGTGTATGTTAGCCACAGATTTCTCGAGATTTGATCAACCGTCTCTATTTGGCCCCAAATTTTTGTCTGCGCGCAACTTACAAGGCCTGGTGACGAGCGCCCTATCATTTCGTTTGATCGGCATCACTATTTTTCGCATAACTGAGAAATTTACGATTTTCGCAATTTTTTGTGTATGTTAGCCCACGGATTTCTCGAGATTTGATCGACCGCCTCCGTTTGGCCCCAAATTCTGGCTGTGCGCAGCCTGTGGGGCCTTGTAACGAGCACCCTATCACTTTATTTGATCGGCATCATTATTTTTCGCATAACTGAAAATTTACGATTTTCGCGATTTTTGGTGTATGTTAGCCCACGGATTTCTGGAGATTTGGTCGACCGTCTCTGTTTAGCCCCAAATTTTTGCTGCGCGCAGCCTACAAGACCTGGTGACGAACGCCTATCATTTCGTTTGATCGCATAACTATTTTTCGTATACATGAGAATTTACGATTTTTATAATTTTCGGTGTATGTTAGTATACGGATTTCTCGAGATTTGATTGACCTTCTCCGTTTGGCCCCAAATTTTGGCTGTGCGCAGCCTGCGGGGCCTGGTGACGAGCGCACTATCATTTCGTTTGATGGTCATCACTATTTTTCGCATAAATTAGAATTTACGTTTTTTGCGATTTTCGGTGTGTGTTAGCCCATGGATTTCTGGAGATTTTATCGACCTTCTCCGTTTGGCCCAAATTTTTTATTGTGCGCAGCCTACAAGGTCAGGTGACGGGCGCCCTATCATTTTATTTGATCGGCATAACTATTTTTTTCATAAATGAGAATTTACGATTTTCGCGATTTTCAGTGTATGTTAGCCCACAGATTTCTCGAGATTTGATTAACCGTCTTCGTTTGGCCCCAAATTTTGGCTGTGCGCAGCTTACAAGGCCCGGTGACGAGCGCCCTATCATTTCATTTGATTGGCGTAACCATTTTTCACATAAATGAGAATTTACGATTTTTGTTGTATGTTAGCCCACGGATTTCTGGAGATTTGGTCGACCGTCTCTGTTTGGCCCCAAATTTTTGCTGCGCGCTGCCTACAAGGCATTGTGACGAGCGCCCTATCATTTCGTTTGATCGGCATCACTATTTTTTTTATAAATGAGAATTTATGATTTTCGCGATTTTCGGCGTATGTTAGCCCACAGATTTTTCAATATTTGATTGACCGTCTCGGTTTGGCCCAAAATTTTTACTGTGGGCAGCCTACAAGGCCCGGTGACCGGCGCCCTATCACTTTATTTGATCGGCATAACTATTTTCCCCATAAATGAGAATTTACAATTTTTGCGATTTTCGGTGTTTGTTAGCCCACGAAATTCTCGATATTTGATCGACCGCCTTCGTTCGGCCCCAAATTTTTGCTGTGCGCAGCCTGCGGGGCCTGGTGACGAGCGCCCCATCATTTCGTTTGATCGGCATCACTATTTTTCTCATAACTGAGAATTTACGATTTTCACGATTTTTGGTGTATGTTAGCCCACAGATTTTTTAGATTTGATCGACCGCCTCCGTTTGGCCCATAATTTTGGCTTTGCGTAGCCTACAAGGTCTGGTAACGGGTGCACTATCACTTCAAATGATTGGCATAACTGTTTTTCTTATAAATGAGAATTTACAATTTTCGCGATTTTCGATGTGTGTTAGCCCACGGATTTTTCGAGATTCGATCGACCTCCTCCGTTTGGCCCCAAATTTTTGCTGTGCGCAGCCTGCGTGGCCTGGTGACGAGTGCCCTATCACTTTATTTGATCGGCATCACTATTTTTCGCATAACTGAGAATTTACGATTTTTGCGATTTTCGGTGTTTGTTAGCCCACGAATTTCTGGAGATTTGGTCGACCGTCTATGTTTGGCCCCAAATTTTTGCTGCGCAAAGCCTACAAGGCCTTGTAACGAGCACCCTATCACTTTATTTGATCGGCATCATTATTTTTTGCATAACTGAAAATTTACGATTTTCGCGATTTTTGCTGTATGTTAGCCCACGGATTTCTGGAGATTTGGTCGACCGTCTCTGTTTGACCCCAAATTTTTGCTGCGCGCTGCCTACAAGGCCTGGTGACGAGCGCCCTATCATTTCATTTGATCAGCATCACCATTTTTCGCATAACTGAGAATTTATGATTTTCGCGATTTTCAGTGTATGTTAGCCCACGAATTTCTCGAGATTTGATTGACCGTCTCCGTTTTGCCCCAAATTTTGGCTGTGCGCAGCCTACAAGGCCTGGTGAGGAGCGCTCCATCATTTCGTTTGATCGGCATCACTATTTTTCGCATAAATGAGAATTTTTGATTTTTGCGATTTTCGGTGTATGTTAGCCAACGGAATTCTCGAGATTTGATCGACCGCCTCCGTTCGGCCCTAAATTTTTGCTATGCGCAGCCTGCGGGGCTTGGCGACGGGGCCCCTGTCACTTCAATTGATCGGCATAACTATTTTTCGCATAAATGAGAATTTATAATTTTCGCGAATTTCGGTGTTTGTTAGCCCACGAAATTCTCGATATTTGATCGACTGCCTTCGTTCGGCCCCAAATTTTTGCTGTGCGCAGCCTGCGGGGCCTGGTGACGAGCGCCCCATCATTTCGTTTGATCGGCATCACTATTTTTCTCATAACTGAGAATTTACGATTTTCACGATTTTTGGTGTATGTTAGCCCACAGATTTTTTAGATTTGATCGACCGCCTTCGTTTGGCCCATAATTTTGGCTTTGCGTAGCCTACAAGGTCTGGTAACGGGTGCACTATCACTTCAAATGATTGGCATAACTGTTTTTCTTATAAATGAGAATTTACAATTTTCGCGATTTTCGATGTGTGTTAGCCCACGGATTTTTCGAGATTCGATCGACCGCCTCCTTTTGGCCCCAAATTTTTGCTGTGCGCAGCCTGCGTGGCCTGGTGACGAGTGCCCTATCACTTTATTTGATCGGCATCACTATTTTTCGCATAACTGAGAATTTACGATTTTTGCGATTTTCGGTGTATGTTAGCCCACGAATTTCTGGAGATTTGGTCGACCGTCTCTGTTTGGCCCCAAATTTTTGCTGCGCAAAGCCTACAAGGCCTTGTAACGAGCACCCTATCACTTTATTTGATCGGCATCATTATTTTTCGCATAACTGAAAATTTACGATTTTCGCGATTTTTGCTGTATGTTAGCCCACGGATTTCTGGAGATTTGGTCGACCGTCTCTGTTTGGCCCCAAATTTTTGCTGCGCGCTGCCTACAAGGCCTGGTGATGAGCGCCCTATCATTTCATTTGATCAGCATCACCATTTTTCGCATAACTGAGACTTTACGATTTTTGCGATTTTCGGTGTATGTAGCCCACGGATTTCTCGAGATTTGATCGACCGTCTCCGTTTTGCCCCAAATTTTGGCTGTGCGCAGCCTACAAGGCCTGGTGACGAGCGCTCCATCATTTCGTTTGATCGGCATCACTATTTTTCTTATAAATGAGAATTTACGATTTTCGCGATTTTCGATGTATGTTAGCCAACGGATTTCTCGAGATTTGATCGACCGTCTCCGTTTGGCCCCAAATTTTGGCTGTGCGCAGCCTGTGGGGCCTGGTGAAAAGCGGCCTATCATTTCGTTTGATCGGCATCACTATTTTTCGCATAAATGAGAATTTACGATTTTTGTGATTTTCGGTGTATGTTAGCCCACGGATTTCTCGAGATTTGGTCGACCGTCTCTGTTTGGCCCCAAATTTTCGCTGCGAACATCCTACAAGGCCTGGTGATGAGCGCCCTATCATTTCATTTGATCAGCATCACCATTTTTTGCATAACTGAGAATTTACGATTTTTGCGATTTTCGGTGTATGTAGCCCACGGATTTCTCGAGATTTGATTGACCAACTCCGTTTGGCCCCAAATTTTGGCTGCGTGCAGCCTACAAGGCCTGGTGACGAGCGCCCCATCATTTCGTTTGATCGGCATCACTATTTTTCTTATAAATGAAAATTTACGATTTTCGCGATTTTCGGTGTATGTTAGCCAACGGATTTCTCGAGATTTGATCGACCGTCTCCGTTTGGCCCCAAATTTTGGCTGTGTGTAGCCTGCGGGGCCTGGTGACGAGCGAACTATCATTTCGTTTGATCGGCATCACTATTTTTCGCATAAATTAGAATTTACGATTTTCGCGATTTTCGGTGTATGTTAGCCCACAGATTTCTGTAGATTTTATCAACCCTCTCCGTTTGGCCCAAATTTTTTGTTGTGCGCAGCCTACAAGGCTTGGTAACGGGCGCCCTATCACTTCGATTGATTGGCATAACTATTTTTCGCATAAAAGAGAATTTACGATTTTCGCGATTTTCGATCTATGTTAGCCCACGGATTTCTCGAGATTTGATTGACCGTCTCCGTTTGGCCCAAAATTTTGGTTGTGCGCAGCCTAAAAGGCCTGGGGACGAGCGCCCTATCATTTCGTTTGATCGGCATCACTATTTTTCGCATAAATAAGAATTTTTAATTATCGCGATTTTCTGTGTATGTTATCCCACGAAATTCTCGAGATTTGATCGATCGCCTCCGTTCGGCCCATAATTTTGGCTTTGCGTAGCCTACAAGGCCTGGTAACGGGCGCCCTATCACTTCGAATGATTGGCATAACTATTTTTCGTATAATTGAGAATTTACGATTTTCGCGATTTTCGGTGTATGTTAGCCCACGGATTTCTGGAGATTTGGTCGACCGCCTCTGTTTGGCCCCAAATTTTCGCTGCGCGCAGCCTACAAGGCCTTGTGACGAGCGCCCTATCATTTTGTTTGATCGGCATCACTATTTTTCTTATAAATGAGAATTTATAATTTTTGCGATTTTCGGTGTATTACCCACGGATTTTTCGAGATTTGATTGACCGTCTCAGTTTGGCCCGAATTTTTTGCTGTGGGCAGCCTACAAGGCCCGGTGACGGGCGCCCTATCACTTTATTTGATCGGCATAACTATTTTCCTCATAAATGAGAATTTACGATTTTTGCGATTTTCGGTGTGTGTTAGCCCACAAAATTCTCGAGATTTTATCGACCGCCTCCGTTTGGCCCCAAATTTTTGTTGTGCGCAGCCTGCGGGACCTGGTGACGAGCGCCCCATCATTTCGTTTGATCGGCATCACTATTTTTTGCATAACTGAAAATTTACGATTTTCGCGATTTTCGATGTATGTTAGCTCACGGATTTCTCGAGATTTGATCGACCGCCTCCGTTTGGCCCATAATTTTGGCTTTGCGTAGCCTACAAGGCCTGGTAACGGGTGCCCTATCACTTCGAATGATTGGCATAACTATTTTTTGCATAAATTAGAATTTACGATTTTCACAATTTTCGGTGTATGTTAGCCCACAGATTTCTGGAGATTTGGTTGACCGTCTCTGTTTGGCCGCAAATATTTGATGTGCGCAGCCTACAAGGCCTAGTGATGAGCGCCCTATCATTTCGTTTGATCGGCATCACTATTTTTCTTATAGATGAGAATTTGCGATTTTCGCGATTTTCGGTGTGTGTTAGCCCAAGGATTTCTGGAGATTTGGTCGACCGTCTCTGTTTGGCCCCAAATTTTTGCTGCGCGCAGCCTACAAGGCCTTGTGACGAGCGCCCTATCATTTCGTTTGATCAGCATCACTATTTTTATTATAAATGAGAATTTACGATTTTTGCGATTTTCGGTGTATGTTAGCCCACGGATTTCTGGAGATTTGGTCGATCGTCTCTATTTGGCCATAAATTTTAGTTGCGCGCAGCCTACAAGGCCTGGTAACGGGCGCCCTATCACTTTGATTGATTGGCATAACTCTTATTCGCATAACTGAGAATTTACGATTTTCGCAATTTTCGGTGTATTAGCCCACGGATTTCTCGAGATTTGATTGACCGTCTCTGTTTGGCCCCAAATTTTGGCTATACACATCCTACAAGGCCTGGTAACGAGCGCCCTATCATTTAATTTGATCGTCATCACTATTTTTCGCATAACTGAGAATTTATGATTTTCGCGATTTTCGGTGTATGTTAACCCACAGATTTCTCGAGATTTGATCGACCGCCTCCGTTTGGCCCCAAATTTTGGTTGTGCGCAGCCTGCGTGGCCTGGTGACGAGCACCCTATCACTTTATTTGATCGGCATCACTATGTTTCGCATAACTGAGAATTAACGATTTTCGCAATTTTCGGTGTATGTTAGCCCACGGATTTCTGGAGATTTGGTCGACCGTCTCTGTTTGGCCCCAAATTTTTTCTGCGCGCTGCCTACAAGGCCTTGTGACGAGCGCCCTATCATTTCGTTTGATCGGCATCACTATTTTTCTTATAAATAACAATTTACGATTTTCACGATTTTCAGTGTATGTTAGCCCACAGATTTCTTGAGATTTGGTCGACCATCTCTGTTTGGCCCCAAGTTTTAGCTGAGCACTACCTACAAGGCCTGGTGACGAGTGCCCTATCATTTCTTTTGATCAGCATCACCATTTTTGGCATAACTGAGAATTTATAATTTTCGCGATTTTCGGTGTTTGTTAGCCCACGGATTTCTCGAGATTTGATTGACCGTCTCCGTTTGGCCTCAAATTTTGGCTGTGCACAGCCTACAAGGCCTGGTGATGAGCGCCCTATCATTTCGTTTGATCGGCATCACTATTTTTCGCATAAATGAGAATTTTTGATTTTCGCGATTTTCGGTGTATGTTAGCCCACGGAATTCTCGAGATTTGATCGACCGCCTCCGTTCGGCCCTAAATTTTTACTGTGCGCAGCCTGCGGGGCTTGGCGACAGGGCCCCTGTCACTTGGATTGATCGGCATAACTATTTTTCGCATAAATGAGAATTTACGATTTTCGCGATTTTCGGTGTATGTTAGCCCACGGATTTCTGGAGATTTGGTCGACCGTCTCTGTTTGGCCCCAAATTTTTGCCGCGCACAGCCTACAAGGCCTGCTGACGAGCGCCCTATCATTTCGTTTGATCGGCATCACCATTTTTCGCATAAATGAGAATTTAAGATTTTCGCAATTTTCGGTGTATGTTAGCCCACGGATTTTTCAAGATTTGATTGCCGTCTCGGTTTGGCCCAAAATTTTTGCTGTAGGCAGCCTACAAGGCCCAGTGACGGGCGCCCTATCACTTTATTTGATCGGCATAACTATTTTTCTCATAAATGAGAATTTACGATTTTCGCGATTTTCGGTGTATGTTAGCCCACAGAATTCTCGACATTTGATCGACCGCCTCCGTTCGGCCCAAACGTTTGGCTGTGCGTAGCCTACAAGGCCTGGTCACGAGCGCCCTATCACTTCCATTGATCGGCATAACTATTTTTCGCATAAATGAGCATTTACGATTTTTTACGATTTTCGGTGTATGTTAGCCTACGGATTTCTCGACATTTGGTTGACCGTCTTTGTTTGGATCCAAATTTTTGCTGCGCGCAGCCTACAAGGCATGGTGACGAGCGCCATATCATTTCGTTTGATCGGCATCACCATTTTCCGCAAAACTGAGAATTTACGATTTTCGCGATTTTCGGTGAATGTTAGCCCACAGATTTTTCGAGATTTGATTGACCGTCTCGGTTTGGCCCAAAATTTTTGTTGTGGGCAGCCTACAAGGCCCAGGGACGGGCGCCCTATCACTTTATTTGATCGGCATAACTATTTTTCTCATAAATAAGAATTTACGATTTTCGCCATTTTCGGTGTATGTTAGCCCACAGAATTCTCGAGATTTGATCGACCGCCTCCGTTTGGCCCCAAATTTTGGTTGTGCGCAGCCTGTAGGGCCTGGTGAAAAGCGGCCTATCATTTTGTTTGATCGGCATCACTATTTTTCGCATAAATGAGAATTTACAATTTTTGCGATTTTCGGTGTAGGTTAGCCCACGAATTTCTGGAGATTTCATCGACCATCTCCGTTTGGCCCCAAATTTTGGCTGTGCGTAGCCTACGCGCCCTATCACTTCCATTGATCGGCATAACTATTTTTTGCATAAATGAGAATGTACGATTTTTCGCGATTTTCGGTGTATGTTAGCCCACAGATTTCTCGACATTTGGTTGACCGTCTTCGTTTGACCTAAAATTTTAGCTACGTGTAGCCTACAAGGCCCTATGACGATTGCCCTATCATTTCATTTGATCGGTACAACCATTTTTCACATAAATGAGAATTTACGATTTTCGCAATTTTCGGTGTGTGTTAGCTCTTTATTCACAAAATAAGAACTGCCGAGATGCAGGTCTTTTGATGAGATCTTACATAATGTTGTTAAAACTGTAATATAATTGACAGAAAAAGAGTCATTAGTGGCACATTATCTTAATGATCATAACTTTGGGCTGGATTATCCGTTTTACATGATGTTTTTTTCATTTTGTGTATTTTTTCGAGATCTATCTAGACAAACTGTCGTAAGGAGGTTTGGCGGAGCCAATTTTCTCAATATATGCCTCTATCGCAGTCATTCAACATATTTCCCAATATGGTTGGCAATTTTAATTTAAAAACTGGTCCTAACGACCCACCACAACCGACACCACCACGGAAAGCGACCATGGTAGGCCAGCACTACCACCACCAATCTCTAGCATTGTCTTTATAGCATAAGGATAAGCATAGGTGTTTCCTTTTAAATTTTCGCTCGCTGGGCATAGATCGATGGGCATTGGGTCTCGTCATAGGTCGGCATGTATCATCTAATGTCGGCCAGTCTGTCGACACTGGCATAGTGCGCCTATGATGCTAACTTTCAAACTTTTCAGTACGTGTTAGCCCACGGATTTCTCGAGATTTGACAGACCGTCTCCGTTCGGCCCCAAATTTTGGCCGTGCGCAGCCTACAAACCTGGTGACGAGCGCCCCATCACTTCATAAATGAGAATTTATGATTTTCGCGATTTTCGGTGTGTGTTAGCTCATGAATTTCTCGAGATTTGATCGACCGCCTCCGTTTGGCTCCAAATTTTGGCTGTGCGCAGCTTGCGAGGCCTGGCGACAAGCGCTATCACTTTATTTGATCGGCATCACTATTTTTTGCATAACTGAGAATTTACGATTTTCACATTTTTTGGTGTGTGTTAGCCCACGGATTTCTGGAGATTTGGTCGACCGTCTCTGTTTGGCCCCAAATTTTAGCTGCGCGCAGCCTACAAGGCCTGGTAACGGGCGCCCTATCACTTCGATTGATTGGCATAACTATTTTTTGCATAACTGAGAATTTACATTTTTCGCGATTTTCGGTGTATGTTAGCCCACAGATTTCTCGAGATTTGATCGATCGCCTCCGTTTGGCCTCAAATTTTGGCTGTGCGCAGCCTGCGTGGCCTGGTGACGAGCGCTCTATCACTTTATTTGATCGGCATCACTATTTTTCGCAAAACTAAGAATTTACGAATTTCGCGATTTTCGGTGTGTGTTAGCCCACGAATTTCTAGAGATTTGATCGACCGCCTCCGTTTGGCCCCAAATTTTGGCTGTGCGCAGCCTGCGAGGCCTGGCGATGAGCGCCCAATCACTTTATTTGATCGGCATCACTATTTTTCGCATAACTGAGAATTTACGATTTTCGCGATTTTCGGTGTATGTTAGCCAACGGATTTCTGAAGATTTGGTCGACCGTCTCTGTTTGGCCCTAAATTTTAGCTGCGTGCAGCCTACAAGGCCTGGTAACGGGCGCCCTATCACTTCGATTGATTGGCATAACTATTTTTCGCATAACTGAGAATTTACGATTTTCGCGATTTTCGGTGTATGTTAGCCCACGGATTTCTGGAGATTTGGTCGACCGTCTCTGTTTGGCCCCAAATTTTTGCTGCGCGCAGCCTACAAGGCCTTGTGTCGAGCGCCCTATCATTTCGTTTGATCGGCATCACTATTTTTCTTATAAATGAGAATTTATGATTTTTGCGATTTTCGGTGTATGTTAGCCCACGGATTTCTGGAAATTTGGTCGACCGTCTCTGTTTGGCCCCAAATTTTAGCTGCGCGCAGCCTATAAGGCCTAGTGACGAGTGCCCTATCATTTCTTTTGATCAGCATCACAATTTTTCGCATAACTGAGAATTTATGATTTTCGCGATTTTCGGTGTATGTTAGCCCACGGATTTCTGGAGATTTGATCGACCATCTCCGTTTGGCCCCAAATTTTGGCTGTGCGTAGCCTACGCGCCCTATCACTTCCATTGATCGGCATAACTATTTTTCGCATAAATGAGAATTTATGATTTTTCGCGATTTTCGGTGTATGTTAGCCCACGAATTTCTCGACATTTGGTTGACCGTCTTTGTTTGACCTAAAATTTTAGTTGCGTGCAGCCTACAAGGCCGTATGACTAGTGCCCTATCATTTCATTTGATCGGTATAACCATTTTTCACATAAATGAGAATTTACAATTTTCGCAATTTTCGGTGTGTGTTAGCTCTTTTATCACAAAATAAGAACTGCCGAGATGCAAGTCTTTTGATGAGATCTTACATAATGTTGTTAAAACTGTAATATAATTGACAGAAAAAGAGTCATTAGTGGCACATTGTCTTAATGATCATAACTTTGGGCTGGATTATCCGTTTTACATGATTTTTTTTTTCATTTTGTGTATTTTTTCGAGATCTATCTGGAAAAAGCAGCCCGCAGGGCTTGGCGATGGGGCCCCTGTCACCTGGATTGATCGGCATAACTATTTTTCGCATAAATGAGAATTTACGATTTTCGCGATTTTCGGTGTATGTTAGCTCAAGGATTTCTGGAGATTCGGTCGACCGTCTCTGTTTGGATCCAAATTTTTGCTGCGCGCAGCCTACAAGGCCTGGTGACGAGCACCCTATCATTTCGTTTGATCGGCATCACCATTTTTGCATTACTGAGAATTTACGATTTTCGCGATTTTCGGTGAATGTTAGCCCACGGATTTTTTCGAGATTTGATTGACCGTCTCGGTTTGGCCCAAAATTTTTGCTGTGGGCAGCCTACAAGGCCCGGTGACGGGCGTCCTATCACTTTATTTGATCGGCATAACTATTTTTCTCATAAATGAGAATTTACGATTTTCGCCATTTTCGGTGTATGTTAGCCCACGGAATTCTCGAGATTTGATCGACCGCCTCCGTTCGGCCCCAAATTTTGGCTGTGCGCAGCCTGGTGACAAGCGTCCTATCATTTCGTTTGATCGGCATCACTATTTTTCCCATAAATGATAATTTACGATTTTTGCGATTTTCGGTGTATGTTAGCCCACGAATTTTTTGAGATTTGATCGAGCGTCTCCGTTTGGCCCCAAATTTTGGCGGTGCGTAGCCTACGCGCCCTATCACTTCCATTGATCGGCATAACTATTTTTCGCATAAATGAGAATTTACGATTTTTTGCTATTTTCGGTGTATGTTAGCCCACGAATTTCTCGACATTTGGTTGACCGTCTTTTTTTGACCTAAAATTTTAGTTGCGTGCAGCCTACAAGGCCCTATGACGAGTTCCCCATCATTTAATTTGATCGGCATAACCATTTTTCACATAAATGAGAATTTACGATTTTCGCAATTTTCGGTGTGTGTTAGCTCTTTATTCACAAAATAAGAACTGCCGAGATGCAAGTCGTTTGATGAGATCTTACATAATGTTGTTAAAACTGTAATATAATTGACAAAAAAAGAGTCATTAGTGGCACATTATCTTAGTGATTATAAGTTTGGGCTGGATTATCCGTTTTACATGATTTTTCTTTCATTTTGTTTATTTTTTCGAGATCTATCTAGACAAGCCGCCGTAAGGCGGTTTGGCGGAGCTAATTTTCTCAAAATATGCCCCTATCGCAGTTATTCAACATATTTCCCAATATGGTTTCCAATTTTAATTTAAAAACTGGTCCTAACGACCCACCACAACCGACACCACCACGGCAAGCGACCATAGTAGGCCAGCACTACCACCACCAATCTCTAGCATTGTCTTCATAGCATAAGGATAAGCATAGGTGTTTCCTTTTAAATTTTCGCTCGATGGGCATTGGGTATCGTCATAGGTCGGCATGTGTCATCTGATGTCGGCGAGTCTGTCGACACTGGCATAGTGCGCCTATGATGCTAACTTTCAAACTTTTCAGTGCGTGTTAGCCCACGGATTTCTCGAGATTTGACAAACCGTCTCCGCTCGGCCCCAAATTTTGGTCGTGCGCAGCCTACAAACCCTGGTGACGAGCGCCCCATTACTTCATAAATGAGAATTTACGATTTTCGCAATTTTCGGTGTGTGTTAGCCAACGAATTTCTCGAGATTTGATCGACCCCCTCCGTTTGGTCCCAAATTTTGGCTGTGCGCAGCCTGCGAGGCCTGGCGACGAGCGCCCTATCACTTTATTTGATTGGCATCACTATTTTACGCATAACTGAGAATTTACGATTTTCGCGATTTTCGGTGTATGTTAGCCCACGGATTTCTGGAGATTTGATCGACCGTCTACGTTTGGCCCCAAATTTTTGCTGCGCGCAGCCTACAAGGCCTGGTAACGGGCGCCCTATTATTTCGATTGATTGGCATAACTATTTTTCGCATAACTGAGAATTTTCAATTTTCGCAATTTTCGGTGTGTGTTAGCCCACGGAATTCTCGAGATTTGATCGACTGCCTTCGTTCGGCCCTAAATTTTTGCTGTGCGTAGCCTACAAGGCCTGGTAACGGGCGCCCTATCACTTCGAATGATTGGCATAACTATTTTTTGCATAACTGAGAATTTATGATTTTTGCTATTTTCAGTGTATGTTAGCCCACAGATTTCTGGAGATTTGCTCGATCGTCTATGTTTGGCCCCAAATTTTTGCTGCGCGCAGCCTACAAGGCCTTGTGACGAGCACCTATCATTTCGTTTGATCAGCATCAATATTTTTCTTATAAATGAGAATTTATGATTTTCGCGATTTTCGATGTATTACCCACGGATTTTTCGAGATTTGATTGACCTTCTCGGTTTGGCCCAAAATTTTTGCTATTGGTAGCCTACAAGGCCCGGTGACGGGCGCCCTATCACTTTATTTGATCTGCATAACTATTTTTCCCATAAATGAGAATTTACGATTTTCGCAATTTTCGGTGTATGTTAGCCCACGGAATTCTCGAGATTTGATCGACCGCCTCCGTTTGGCCCCAAATTTTTGCTGTACGCAGCTTGCGGGGCCTGGTGACGAGCGCTCCATCATTTCATTTGATCGGCATCACTATTTTTCGCATAACTGAGAATTTACGATTTTCGCGATTTTCGGTGTATGATAGCGCACGGATTTCTCGAGATTTGATCGACCGCCTCCGTTTGGCCCATAATTTTGGCTTTGCGTAACGTACAAGGCCTGGTAACGGGCGCCCTATCACTTCGGATGATTGGCAAAACTATTTTTTACATAACTGAGAATTTACGATTTTCGCGATTTTCGGTGTATGTTAGCCCACGGATTTCTCGAAATTTGATTGACCGTCTCCGTTTGACCCCAAATTTTGGTTGTGCGCAGGCAACAAGGCCTGGTGACGAGCGCCCTATCATTTCATATGATCGTCATTACTATTTTTCGCATAACTGAGAATTTACGATTTTTGCGATTTTCGGTGTATGTTAGCCCACAGATTTCTCGAGATTTGATCGATCGCCTCTGCTTGGCCCCAAATTTTGGCTGTGCGCAGCCTTCGTGGCCTAGTGACGAGCGCCCTATCACTTTATTTTATCGGCATCACTATTTTTCGCATAACTGAGAATTTACGATTTTCGCGATTTTCGGTGATGTTGCCCACGGATTTCTGGAGATTTGATCGACCGTCTCTGTTTGGCCCCAAATTTTTGCTGCGCGCAGCCTACAAGGCCTGGTGAAGAGCGCCCTATCATTTCGTTTGATCGGAATCACCATTTTTCGCATAACTGAGAATTTATGATTTTTGCGATTTTCGGTGTTTGTTAGCCCACGAATTTTCGAGATTTGATTGACCGTCTCCGTTTGGCCCCAAATTTTGGTTGTGGGCAGCCTAAAAGGCCTGGTGACGGGCGCCCTATCACTTAATTTGATCGGCATAACTATTTTCCCCGTAAATGAGAATTTACGATTTTCGCGATTTTCGGTGTATGTTAACCCACGGATTTCTGGAGATTTGGTCGACCGTCTCTGTTTGGCCCAAATTTTTGCTGCGCACAGCCTACAAGTCCTGGTGACGAGCGCCCTATCATTTCATATGATCGTCATTACTATTTTTCGCATAACTGAGAATTTACCATTTTCGCGATTTTCGGTGTATGTTAGCCCACGAATTTCTCGAGATTTGATCGAACGCCTCCGCTTGGCCCCAAATTTTGGCTGTGCGCAGCCTTCGTGGCCTAGTGACGAGCGCCCTATCACTTTATTTGATCGGCATCACTATTTTTCGCATAACTGAGAATTTACGATTTTCGCGATTTTCGGTGATGTTGCCCACGGATTTCTGGAGATTTGATCGACCGTCTCTGTTTGGCCCAAATTTTTGCTGCGCGCAGCCTACAAGGCCTGGTGACGAGCGCCCTATCATTTCGTTTGATCGGCATCACCATTTTTCGCATAACTGAGAATTTACGATTTTTTGCGATTTTCGGTGTATGCTAGCCCACGAATTTTTCGAGATTTGATTGACCGTCTCCGTTTGGCCCCAAATTTTGGTTGTGGGCAGCCTACAAGGCCTGGTGACGGACGCCCTATCACTTAATTTGATCGGCATAACTATTTTCCCCGTAAATGAGAATGTACGATTTTCGCGATTTTCGGTGTATGTTAGCCCACGGATTTCTGGAGATTTGGTCGACCGTCTCTGTTTGGCCCAAATTTTTGCTGCGCACAGCCTACAAGGCCTGGTGACGAACGCCCTATCATTTCGATTGATCGGCATCACTAATTTTTTTATAGATGAGAATTTACCATTTTCGCGATTTTCGGTGTATGTTAGCCCACGGATTTCTCGAGATTTGATCGACCGTCTCCGTTTGGCCCCAAATTTTGGCTGTGCGCAGCCTGCGGGGACTGGTGACGAGCGCCCTATCACTTTATTTGATCGGCATCACTATTTTTCGCATAACTGAGAATTTACGATTTTTACGATTTTCGGTGTATGTTAGCCCACGAATTTCTGGAGATTTGGCCGACCGTCTCTGTTTGGCTCCAAATTTTTGCTGCGGGCAACCTACAAGGCCTGGTGACGAGCGCCCTATCATTTCGTTTGATCGGCATCACTATTTTTCTTATAGATGAGAATTTACGATTTTCACGATTTTCGGTATATGTTAGCCCACGGATTTCTCGAGATTTGATCGACCGTCTCCGTTTGGCCCCAAATTTTGGTTGTGCGCAGCCTGCGGGGCCGGGTGACGAGCGCACTACTATTTCATTTGATCGGCATCACTATTTTTCGCATAAATTAGAATTTGCGATTTTTGAGATTTTCGGTGTATGTTAGTCCCACGGATTTCTAGAGATTTTATCGACCGTCTCCGTTTCACCCAAATTTTTTGTTGTGCGCAGCCTAAAAGGCCTGGTAACTGGCGCCCTATTACTTCGATTGATTGGCATAACTATTTTTCGCATAAATGAGAATTTACGATTTTCGCGATTTTCAGTGTATGTTAGCCCACGGATTTCTCGAGATTTAATTGACCGTCTCCGTTAGGCCCCTAATTTTGGCTGTGCGCAGCCTACAAGGCCTGGTGATGAGCGCCCTATCATTTCGTTTGATCGGCATCACTATTTTTTGCATAAATAAGAATTTTTAATTTTTGCGATTTTCGGTATATGTTAGCCCACAGAATTCTCGAGATTTGATCGACCGCCTCCGTTCGGCCCTAAATTTTGGCTGTGCGCAGCCTGCGGGGCTTGGCGACTGGGCCCTTGTCACTTCGATTGATCGGCATAACTATTTTTCGCATAAATGAGAATTTACTATTTTCGCGATTTTCGGTGTATGTTAGCCCACGGATTTCTGGAGATTTGGTCGACCGTCTCTGTTTGGCCCCAAATTTTAGCTGCGTGCAGCGTACAAGGCCTGGTGACGAGCGCCCTATCATTTCGTTTGATCGACATAAGTATTTTTCACATAACTGAGAATTTACGATTTTCGCGATTTTCGGTGTATGTTAGCCCACGGATTTTTCGAGATTTGATTGACCGTCTCGGTTTGGCCCCAAATTTTTGCTGTGGGCAGCCTACAAGGCCCGGTGACGGGCGCCCTATCACTTTATTTGATCGGCATAACTATTTTCACCATAAATGAGAATTTACGATTTTTGCGATTTTCGGTGTATGTTAGCCCACGGAATTCTCGAGATTTGATTGATCGCCTCCGTTCGGCCCTAAATTTTGGCTATGCGCAGCCTGCGGGGCTTGGCGACTGGGCCTCTGTCACTTCGATTGATCGGCATAACTATTTTTCGCATACATGAGAATTTACGATTTTCGCAATTTTCGGTGTATGTTAGCCCACGGATTTCTGGAGATTTCGTCAACCGTCTCTGTTTGGCCCCAAATTTTAGCTGCACGCAGCCTACAAGGCCTGGTGACGAGCGCCCTATCATTTCCTTTGATCGGCATCACCATTTTTCGCATAACTGAGAATTTACGATTTTCGCGATTTTCGGTGTATGTTAGCCCACAGATTTTTCGAGATTTGATTGACCGTCTCGGTTTGGCCCCAAATTTTTGCTGTGGGCAGCCTACAAGGCCCAGTGACGGGCGCCCTATCACTTTATTTGATCGGCATAACTATTTTCCCATAAATGAGAATTTACGATTTTCGCGATTTTCGGTGTATGTTAGCCCATGGAATTCTCGAGATTTGATCGACCGCCTCCGTTCGACCCAAAATTTTGGCTGTGCACAGCCTACAGGGCTTGGTGACGAGCGCCCCATCATTTCGTTTGATCGGCACCACTATTTTTTCGCATAAATGAGAATTCGCGATTTTCGCGATTTTCGGTGTGTGTTAGCCCACGAATTTCTCGAGATTTGATCGACCGCCACCGTTTGGCCCCAAATTTTAGCTGTGCGCAGCCTGCGGGGCCTGGTGATGAGCGCCCTATCACTTTATTTGATCGTCATCACTATTTTTCGCATAACTGAGAATTTACGATTTTCGCGATTTTCGGTGTATGTTAGCCCACGGATTTCTGGAGATTTGGTCGACCGTCTCTATTTGGCTCCAAATTTTTGCTGCGCGCAGCCTACAAAGCCTGGTGACGAGCGCCCTATCATTTCGTTTGATCGGCACCATTATTTTTCTTTTAAATGAGAATTTACGATTTTTGCGATTTTCGGTGTGTGTTGGCCCACGGATTTCTCGAGATTTTATCGACCGTGTCGGTTTGGCTCAAAATTTTTTATATGGGTAGCCTACAAGGCCCGGTGACGGGTGCCCTATCACTTTATTTGATCGGCATAACTATTTTCCCCATAAATGAGAATTTTCGATTTTCACAATTTTCGGTGTATGTTAGCCCACAGATTTCTGGAGATTTTATCGACCGCCTCCGTTTGGCCCCAAATTTTTGCTGTGCGCAGCCTGCGGGGCCTGGTGATGAGCGCCCCATCATTTCATTTGATCGGCATCACTATTTTTCGCATAACTGAGAATTTACGATTTTCGCGACTTTCGGTGTATGATAGCGCACGGATTTCTCGAGATTTGATCGACCGCTTCCGTTTTGCCCATAATTTTGGCTTTGCGTAGCCTACAAGGCCTAGTAACGGGCGCCCTATCACTTCGAATGATTGGCAAAACTATTTTTTTGCATAACTGAGAATTTACGATTTTCGCGATTTTCGGTGTATGTTAGCCCACGGATTTCTCGAGATTTGATTGACCGTCTCCGTTTGACCCCAAATTTTGGCTGTGCGCAGCCTACAAGGCCTGGTGACGAGCGCCCTATCATTTCATTTGATCGTCATTACTATTTTTCGCATAACTGAGAATTTACGATTTTTGCGATTTTCGGTGTATGTTAGCCAACGGATTTCTCGAGATTTGATCGACCGTCTCTGTTTGGCCTAATATTTTGGCTGTGCGGCAGGCTGCGGGGCCTGGTGACGAGCGCACTATCATTTCATTTGATCGGCATCACTATTTTTCGCATAAATTAGAATTTACGATTTTTGCGATTTTCGGTGTATGTTAGCCCACGGATTTCTCGAGATTTGATCGACTGCCTCCGTTTGGCTCCAAATTTTGGCTGTGCGCAGACTGCGTGGCCTGGTGATGAGCTCCCTATCACATTATTTGATCGGCATCACTATTTTTCGCATAACTGAGAATTTACTATTTCGCGATTTTCGGTGTATGTTAGCCCACGGATTTCTGGAGATTTGGTCGACCGTCTCTGTTTGGCCCCAAATTTTTGCTGCGCGCAGCCTACAAGGCCTTATGACGAGCGCCCTATCATTTCATTTGATCGGCATCACTATTTTTCTTATAAATGAGAATTTACGATTTTTGCGATTTTCGGTGTAACGCCCACAAATTTCTGGAGATTTGGTCGACCGTCTCTGTTTGGCCCCAAATTTTAGCTGCGCCCAGCCTACAAGGCCTGGTGACGAGCACCCTATCACTTTGTTTGATCGGCATCACTATTTTTCGCATAAATGAAAATTTACGATTTTCGCGATTTTCGGTGTATGTTAGCCCACGGATTTCTGGAGATATGGTCGACCGTCTCTGTTTGGCCCTAAATTTTTGCTGCACGCAGCCTACAAGGCCCGGTGACGAGCGCCCTATCATTTCGTCTGATCGGCATCACTATTTTTCTTATAAATGAGAATTTACGATTTTTGCAATTTTCTCTGTAACGAATTTCTCGAGATTTGATTGACCGTCTCCGTTTGGCCCCACATTTTGGCTGTGCGCATCCTGCGGGGCCTGGTGACGAGCGCACTATCATTTCATTTGATCGGCATCACTATTTTTCGCATAATTAGAATTTACGATTTTTGCGATTTTCTGTGTATGTTAGCCCACGGATTTCTGGAGATTTTATCGACCGTCTCCGTTTGGCCCAAATTTTTTGCTGTGCGCAGCCTACAAGGCCTGGTGACGGGCGCCCTATCACTTTATTTGATCGGCATAACTATTTTTTCGTGATTTTCGGTGTATGTTAGCCCACGAATTTCTCGAGATTTGATCAACCGCCTCCGTTTGGCCCCAACTTTTGGCTGTGCGCAGCCTTCGTGGCCTGGTGACGAGCGCCCTATCATTTTATTTGATCGGCATAACCATTTTTCACATAAATGAGAATTTATGATTTTCGCGATTTTTGGTGTATGTTAGCCCACGGATTTCTCGAGATTTCATTGACCGTCTCCGTTTGGCCCCAAATTTTTGTTGTGCGTAGCCTGCGAGGCCTGTTGACGCGCGCCCTATCATTTTGTTTGATCGCCATAACTATTTTTCTCATAAATGAGAATTTACGATTTTCGCGATTTTCGATGTATGTTAGCCCACAGATTTCTGGAGATTTGGTCGACCGTCTCTGTTTGGCACCAAATTTTAGCTGCCCGCAGCCTACAAGGCCTGGTGACGATCGCCCCATCATTTCTTTTGATCGGCATCACTATTTTTCGCATAACTGAGAATTTATGATTTTCGCGATTTTCGGTGTATGTTAGCCCACGGATTTCTCGAGATTTGATGGACCGTCTCGGTTTTGCCCCAAATTTTTGTTGTGGGAGCCTACAAGGCCCCGTGACGGGCACTCTATCACTTTTTTTGATCGGCATAACTATTTTTCTCATAAATGAGAATTTACGATTTTCGCGATCTTCGATTTATGTTAGCCCACGGAATTTCGAGATTTGATCGACCGCCTCCGTACGACCCCAAATTTTGGCTATGCGTAGCCTGCGGGGCCTGGTGACGAGCGCCCTATCATTTCCTTTGATCGGCATCACTATTTTTCGCATAAATGAGAATTTATGATTTTTGCGATTTTCGGTGTATGTTAATCCACGGATTTCTCGAGATTTGATTGATAGTCTCCGTTAGGCCTAAATTTTAGCTGTGCGCAGCCTATGAACCTTGTTGACGAGCGTCATATCATTTTATTTGATCGGCATCATTATTTTTCGCATAAATGAGAATTTATGATTTTGGCGATTTTCGGTGTATGTTAGCCGACAGATTTCTAGAGATTTGATCGGTCGTCACCGTTCTGCCCAAAAATTTTGGCTTTGTGTAGCCTACAAGGCCTAGTCACGAGCTCCCTATCACTTTATTTGATCGGCATCACCATTTTTCGCATAAACGAGAATTTATGATTTTCGCGATTTTCGGTATGTGTTAGCCCACGGATATCTTGAGATTTGAGTGACCGTCTTCGTTCGGCCGGAAATTTTAGTTGTGCGCAGCCTACAAGGCCTGCTGACGAGTGCCTTATCACTTTAGTTGATCGGCATCACCATTTTTCGCATAAATGAGAATTTATGATTTTTGCGATTTTCGGTGTATGTTAGCCCACGGATTTCTCGATATTTGATTGACAGTCTCCGTTAGGACCAAATTTTGGCTGTGCACAGCCTATGAACCTTGTTGACGAGCGTCCTATCATTTTATTTGATCGACATCACTATTTTTCGTATAAATGAGAATTTACGATTTTGGCGATTTTTGATGTATGTTAGCCCACGGATTTCTTGAGATTTAATCGGCCGTCACCGTTCTGCCTCAAAATTTTGGCTGTGTGTAGCCTACAAGGCCTGGTCACGACTATCACTTTATTTCATCGGCATCACCATTTTTCGCATAAATGAGAATTTATAATTTTTGCAATTTTCGGTGTGTGTTAGCCCTCAAATTTTTCTAGATTGGAGTGACCGTCTCTGTTCGACCCGAAATTTTAGTTGTGTGCAGCCTACAAGGCCTGGTGATGAGCGCCCTATCACTTTATTTGATCGGCATCATCATTTTTCGCATAAATGAGAATTTATGATTTTCGCGATTTTCGGTGTGTGTTAGCCCACGGATTTCTCGAGATTTGATTGACAGTCTCCGTTAGGCCCCAAATTTTGGATGGTTTCAGCCTACGAACCTTGATGACGAGCGCACTATCATTTTATTTGATCGGCATCACTATTTTTCGTATAAATGAGAATTTACGATTTTGGCGATTTTTGATGTATGTTCGCCCACGGATTTCTCGAGATTTGATCAGCCGTCACTGTTCTGCTCCAAAATTTTGGTTGTGCGCAGCCTACAAGGGCTGGTCACGAGCTCCCTATCACTTTATTTGATCGGCATCACCATTTTTCGCATAAATGAGAATTTATGATTTTCGCGATTTTCGGTGTGTGTTAGCCCACAAATTTCTCGAGATTTGAGTGAACGTCTCCATTCAACCCAAAATTTTAGCTGTACGCAGCCTATAAGGCCTGGTGAGAGCGCCCTATCTCTTTAGTTGATCGGCATCACCGTTTTTTGCATAAATGAGAATATGTATTCGTCATATGTGACGAGACTTTTCGTTAAACATAACACTCCCGACCTTCCTATTGTCGTGTGGCTATTACAATGTATACATATAGGAGCCAACAGTTTGGGCCATAACGGAATGTCTTCTAGGAAATTCTTGAGTCATTCAGCTTCTTCACCAGCCTTATCTAAAGTTATTAATTCAGACTCTATTGTAAAGCGAGCAATACATGTTTGTTTAGATGATTTCCAAGGCACTACTCCTCCACCAATAGTAAAAATATATCCGCTTGTGAATTTAGTTTCAGTTGTTTCGGTGATCCAATTTGCATTACCATATCCTTCAACAACTGCTAGATACTTATTGTAATGTAAAACACATTTTTGAGTATGTTTTAAACACCCCAAAACTCGTTTCATAGCCATCCAATGACTCTGATTGGGATTACTTATGTATCAACTAAGTTTACTTATTGCACAAGCTATATTTGGTCGCGTACAGTTCATGATTTACAATAGACTTTCCAATACTCTTGCATAATTCAATTGAGACTTACTTTCACCTTTGTTCTTAGCAGAACAAGATTCACATCAATTGGTGTCTTTGCAATTTTGAAATTCAGATACTTAGATATTTCAAGTATTGTTTGAATAAAATGAGACTGAGACAATGCTAGACCTTGGGGAGTTTTATGGATCTTAATACACAATCTGAAATCAGTAACTCCTAAATCTTTCATCTCAAATTTACTAGCAAGCATACGCTTGGTAGCATTTATGTTAGCAATGTCGTTACTCATTATCAACATTTCATACACATATAAATAGACAATGACGACTTAATTTGGAGTGTTCTTAATATAAACACATTTGTCACACTCATTAATCTTGAAACTATTTGATGACATTGTCTGATCAAATTTCGCACGCCATTGTTTAGGCGCTTGCTTTAGTCTGTACAAAGACTTAACAACTCGATACACCTTGTTTTGATTTTCAAGAACTATAAGCCCTTCAGGTTGTTTCATGTAAATTTCTTCCTCCAAATCTCCATTTGAGAAGGTTGTTTTCACATCCATTTGATGTATTTCAAGATCATATATGACGGCTAATGCTAATAACACCCGAATGGATGTAATTCTGGTTACTGGAAAGTATATATCAAAGTAACCAATATCATATTTTTATCTAAACCCTTTGACGACAAGTCTTGCTTTGTATTTATCAATAGTGCCATCATTTTAATTTTTCTTTTGAAAATTCATTTGCAACCTAAAGGTTTGTTTCTTGGAGGAAGATCAACCAATTCACATGTATGGTTATTCATTATAGGCTCAATCTCACTATTGATTGCCTCTTTTTAATATTGAGCTTCGAAGAAGTCCTAGCTTTTTGGAAATTTTGAGGCTCAATTTCCAACAAAAATGTTAGAAAATCTGGTTCAAAGAAAGTAGAAGTCCTTTGATGTTTGCTACATCTTGAAATTTCCTTATTAGGGACATTTTCCTTTGTCTTTTCCCGATGTTATTTAGATCCTTCTCTAGACGACTATTTATAAGGATACATATATTCAAAAAATTCAGCATTATCTGATTTCATTACTATGTTAACATGAATGTCAGGATTTTCTGATTTATGAACCAGAAATGGTTATGCTTTACTATTCATAGCATATCCTATAAAGACACAATTGATGGTTTTTGATCCTATCTTTACCTTTTGAATTTAGGAACTCGTACCTTACCCAAACACCCCCACACTTTCAATTATTTAAGGTAATGCTTTCTTTATTTTTATTTTTTCGTATGAAATAGATTATGTTTTGCTATAGGGTACTCGATTGAGTATTCTACTAGCCGTAAGGATAGATTTCCCCCACAAGTTCTGGGGGTGCCTAGCAGGCCTTTTATTTGGTAGGTAACATCGTCAAAGTGTATCATCAGATTTTCTGTAGACTCTTTTTAGTTTTATAAGGTTTAAATAAGTGTCTGTAGACGCAAAGTAGTGTGTTTCTTCTTTTTCTTTGTTTGGTGGAGATCTACTCCTATGCTAAGTGTCTTTATTGTGTGTAAGCTTCCTATTTGTTGGCCGGTTTGTTGCAACCTTCGCCATTTCTTGCTAAGATCCCAAGTCTCTAAGTGGACCCTCTTGGCCACCCACGACCTTGGCTTTTTAGAGAATCCCGCTCCTGTGTTGTAGAACTTGTTCTAGGGTAAACCAAAACTTATCAACAAGGCATTCATCATCTCCTTTAGCGTTTTTTTCTTATCGTAATCTCATTTGATTGTGGTGAATAAGGGTCAGTTGTTTAATAAATAATGTCATATTTTAAACATATTTCTTTAAAGAAGATTCATATTCACCCCCTATCACTCCCTATTATTTCATTTTTTTTGTTAAATTGTGTTTTAACTTCAGTTTATATTACTTGAATGTTTCAATTGCTTTGTCTTTATTACTGAGTAAATAAACATACCAGTAACGTGTACTATCGTCAATAAAAGTTATGAATTACTTCTTTCCACTGCAAGATGGTATTGACTTCATGTTACAAATATCTGTGTGAATTAAGTCTAAGGGACTTGAATTCCTTTCAACTGACTTATAAGGATATCTAACATACTTAGATTCAACACATATTTGATATTTTGATGAATTGCATTCAAACTTAGGCAATAATTTCAAATTGATCATTTTATGTAAGGTTTTATAATTGACAAATCCCAAACGGGAATACGATAGATCATTTGATTTAAACAAGTAAGAAGAAGCTGAAATTTTATTACTTTCAATAACGATTACATTTAGTTTGAAAAGGCCCTAAGATGGTAAAAATTTCCTACATACACCTCATTCTTACTTATTACAACTTTGTCTGAAATAAAAACGAACTTAAACTCTTGGTTGTCGCAGAATTTGCCATAAAGATAGCCTCGTCAGGTCCAGTAGGGGCATAAGAAGCAAATGCTTCTCTAACAGCACAGACATATCGAGTGGCTCCAGAATCAATCCACCACTCCTTGGGGCTTCCCATTAAGTCGCATCCAGACAACATAACACAAAAATCATCAATCTCAAAGGTTTCTTCAACCATATTCTCTTGACCCTCTTTCTTCTCTTTCTTTAGAGCACGAAATTCAGCAGCCTTGTGTTTAGTCTTTCCACAGTTGTGACTATTTTCTTTGAATTTCTTTTTGCTAGGATAATTTTATGGTCCAGAAGGATTTTTCCTCTTCCTCGAATTAGTTGGAGTAGTCTCAACAATATTTGGCCCATGACTGTTGAGTTTTTATGTACCTTCCATTCAACAGCTTTATTATCTTCTTCGATTCTTAATTGAGTGATCAGATCTTCAAACTTCATCTCTTTGTACTTGTACTTCAAATAATTCTTATAATTCCTCCACAAAGGAGGTAGCTTTTCAACTATGGATGCAACTTGAAAAGCTTCATTGATGATCAAACCATCAATGGAAGACTCATAATTAGCACTATAATTAATACTTTTGATAGAAACGTTAAATTTAAATTATACCTTCAATAAGGAGATTCTGAATTATCACTTGCAACTCTTGAACTTGTGTGGTAACATACTTATTGTCTATCATTTTGTGGTCCAGAAATTTGGCTACAACAATTTTTTTTTAATCCGACATCCTCTGTCTTATACTTCTTCTCTAGTGCATCCCAGAGTTTTTTAGAGTTCTTCACATTACTGTATACATTATACAGATTATCCTCCACCTCGCTCAATACATAGTTCTTGCGTAAAAAATCGCGATTTATGTATAAGTGGCTTAAGCATACACAGTCATGCAAATCATGCAACAACGTATAATAACTCAAAAAAAGGGTTTGAGTTGTTACATGCGACAATTTGAGGGAGAGCGTCGACAAGAGTTATATATAGTAATAAATTGATTTCTTTATAATTGGTTTATTTCCTTACATATATTGGATCTTATATTATTTATTTATTGTACTATATGATCTTATATTTATTTTCTATCTTTGTGTATATAATATTTAGTTTTCCTAGTTAATTCTATATTTATTTTGCTTTCTTTGACTTTAAATTGGAGTATAAACACACAAATCTCATCATTTCTTGAATATCATTGTAACAATAATAACATACTCAATGTAATCTTATAAGTGTGATCTGAAAATAGTAAAATATACGTAGACCTTACTCATACATTTGTGGTAGGGAATCCGTTTTTGGTAGACCCTCCCTCAAAAGAAGAATAAACAAAATAAGGACAACAAATAGCAAGATGAAACAAATTAAATGAATTAACAGATAGTAGTAAAAATTAAAGAATAAGATACTACCAAACACTAACTAATATTACTTAATAAGGAGAATATGGGAAGAGGAGACTACCCCCCTGCTTCTCTCACATAAAAGTGCTACAACACTAGACTACATTCTACCCTTTTACACTAATACTCGACCTCCAAACCTTCCTATATAAGGTCATGTCCTTAGTAAGTTGTAGATGTGTCATATCCTGTCTAATAACCTCTCTCAGTTCTTCTTCAACCTAACTCTATCTCTTCTAAAATCCGACATAGCCAAGCTCTCACACCTCCTTACCGGTACATAAACACATCTTCTCTTCATACGCTCGAACTATTTCATCCTCGCTTTCCTCATCTTTTCCGCTATAGAGACCACTCCCACTTTGTCCTGTATAACTTTATTCATAATCTTATCTCTCCTAATATGCCCATACATCTATATAAGTATTCTCATCTCCGCTACCTTTATCTTCTGAACATGTGCATTCTTGACTAATTAGCATTCCACCTCATACAACAAAGTAAGTCTAATTATCACTCTATCAAATTTACCTTTAAACTTTGGTAACACATTCTTATCACATAGTACCCTAGGTGCGAGCCTCCATTTCACCCACCCCGCTCCAATACGATGTGCGAGATCATCATCTATCTCTTCGTTTTCTTAATTATAGACCCAAGATACTTAAAACGTCCTCTCTTAAGTATGACTTATGTTTTGATATTCACTTTCACATCTGCCTCATGCATGACGTTACTGAACTTACACTCTAGGTACTCTGTTTTAGTCTTGCTTAGTTTGAAACCTTTAGATTCTAAGGTCTATCTCCAAACTCCCAGCCTATCATTAACTCCACTATGCGTGTCATCGATCAATACTATGTCATTCGTGAATAAAATACACAATAATATCTCTCTTTAAATATGTTGCGTCAATTCATCCATCACTAATACAAATCGAAACAGGTTAAGGGTTATCTCTGGTACAACCCAATCATGACCGAGAAGTGTTTTAATTCACCTCCCCTTATTTTTACCTGATCTTGAATCCACTGTATACATCCCTAATTGCCCTAATGTAATCCACGGGGATATCTCCAGTCTCCAAACAACTCCATGGTATCTCTATGAGAACTTTATCATATGCTTTCTCTAAGTCAATGAACATCATGTGTAAACCTCTCTTTCTATTCATATATTGCGCCAATAATCTCCTTCCTAGATGAATGACTTCTATCGTTGATCTCCCTGAGGATCTTGACATGAATCCAAATCGGCTCTCAAAGATGGGCATACCCTTCCTAGTCCTCATCTCGACCGCCCTCTCCTAAACTTTTATAATTTGACTTAATAGCTTAATATCCCTATAATTATTGCATTTTATTGAAATATCATTGTTTGACAATTTTCAATCAAAAGTAATCAGTCGTGAACGTCACTTCACTTGAACAGCTAGCGTAGGTTTTGAATTGATTCAAAATTTCAAATATAGAAGTTGCTATGAGTATCTATCTTAAATATTAGACTTCATTATATGTAAATACTAGTTTAGAGATAACATTGTAAGTACTAAATTTTCATCTAAACGTTAAAATAATAATTTGAAATTGTATCCCAAGTGAAATATTGATTTTCATTCACAAATCTTTTAATTTTTTAAAATATATTTTCGTTCAACTTTAATTTCAATACACTTCTTTTTTCTAGCTTCATTCTCAAATATTATCCAAATTCCTACTAAAATTTTGTGGGTCGTTTAATTGAAAAATAAATTATTTTAAAATAATTAATTTTGAGTTGGAATAAATTCGGAACTATTATTTCACCCTCATTGAGAAATAAGAAATAAATAGTTTGGGGATTAATTTTTGGATGAGTATATCCTACGTTTGGTTGGGATAAAATCTCGAGATAACTTATTTTAGGATTAGTTATTCCGAAATTATAATGCTATTTTTATTCCACTCTCAATGTGAGATAAGTTATTCCGGAATAATTAATCCAAGAATTTGTTATCCCAAAATTTTATTCCAACCAAATGTGAAATAAACTCATCCAAAAATTAATCTCAATACTATTTATTCCTTATTCCTAAGGTGTAAGGTGGGATACCAATCCCAAATTATTTCAACCCAAAATTAATTATTCCGAATAACTTATTTACCACCTAAACAATCTAAGCATATGACTTAATTCATCCTCCAAACTTTTAAATTTCACATTTATCACGTGGTGGCTAAGAAAATTTCTAGTCAAAAAATTGGATGAGAGTTGGTCAATCAGACAGCAAATTCCAAGATTTCTTCTTCATGTCTTCTTTTATTCAAACAAGCGGCTTATCATATTCCAAGGATATACGCCAAACATCAAATCAAAGAGAACAAAAAGAGAAAGAAAAACTCTGAATTGGTTACACATTGGTGGTGTTAAAATAGCCCACGAAAACACCATACATTTAACTCGCTCAAGTTTTGACGGATTATTTATAAAGAAATTACGTTTAGTGTCTTTGAAAGTATTTGATCTTGAATTTTTGTCTTTATTAATAAAAAATTTTAAAAAGTAATTTGGAAGAATTTATATTGCCCATTAAGTATATATTCTAACTTTGCCTACCTTGAAATATCCTGAACAACCGCCTTATGAACAAAAGTTGGAAGTTATGTCTGATGGACATTAATATGCCTAAGTTCTAACTTTTGCTCATAAAACAAAACTTTTGATCAATTGAGCATATTCAGAACGTTTGTCTTATGGGCAAAAGTTAAAACTTATGTCTGATGGACAACATATCTTAGTTTTAACTATTATCTATAACAAAAAAATTTAGATCAGTTAAACTGATTCACTATCTTAAAATATTCTGAATGTCACTCTGGACAAAAAATGACCTTTCTGGTGTATGAATATACATGTTAATAATTTATAATAATGGTCTTAACGAGAGTAAATTTCATAGGTGATCATCCAACTTTGTGTTTATTACTTAAAAGTCATTATTCTTTGTTTTAACACAAAAATCATTTAATTTTGCCTCATATTTCACAAAAGTAACTTTTTCAAAATTTAGTTAAAATTTTACCCAAAATGTGAGAGAAAATAAGGAAAATATCCCTTATGTTTAAGGTAGGTATTAAAATGGTCTCTTAAATATACTTTTTGAGTATTTTTAGTCCACTATTTTATTAAAAATGAGCCCTTTTTATTTCATATATTTATCAGACTCTACCTAATAAATTTAACGAAAATTGAACAAAAAGTAAAAAAAAAAAATCTTTAAATCTATTTATCATTAATGTAAAATATTTTTATTTTCACTTACTTACCTTTTACCAATATACTTTTTTTAAATTAATTTTTAGACGTTTTTCCTTTTCTTTTAACATAATTTTATTTTGTTCATACTATTTAATACATTTATTAAGTAAATAAATATAATTTTTAAATTATTTATATAATAGTTTCTGTAAACATTAGTATCAACACATTGAATATGCGACCTAAAATATATTGTTTTTAGTAATAAAAGTTATAAAAAAATTTAAAATAAATAAAGTTATTTATTATTAAATTAAAAAATCTAAACAGTTTTGGATGAGAGATTTTTTGGAGGGGCGGAGGACAGAACTAAAAAGTTTGTTAAAAATTAAAAATGATAGCATGCTAAAAAATTTAAAAAATATATACACAATATTTCACTTTTGATATTTCAATTATTTCATAAATAAATTGATTCTAACTAAACCTCATTTTTACTAGGATTTATACAATCGGTACCTTTAAATTTGTATCCAACGACAATAAAGAGAGGAAACACCTACTCTTCACTTTTATTGAGCAGTAATAGTGAATGGAATAAACAAAAGAGAAAAAACTAATAAAACATGTTTATAAAATTAATTAAATAAAATAGTATTAGTATGGAAAAATAAATTTAAGTATATAATTTTGCATTAGTGATAAATACGTTAAAGGAATGGCTACAAAGATAAAAATAGCCAAAGTGTGGTAGCATATGTCATATAGAAGGTCGACGTTATTAAGCGAAACCTGGGGAGATGTCTATAAAATTATTTTGAAAGTAGCGTAAATTACACCTAAAAGTTACTCCAAATTCTGAAATGAACTAAAAAAGTTAAAAGTGCAAAGAAAATTCATCTAAATGTGAGTCCATATTAAATATGTTTTTCATAGTAAAATTGACTCAAGTATTTGATGGAGATCAAATGTACTCACATCTGGCAAGTTTAAAGTTTCAAAACTGCTCAAAAGTATATTTACTGGACCATTTTGAACCTACTTTCAAACATAAAGGCTCATTTTAGGCAGAATTTTAATTAAATTTTATCAAAGTTGCTTTTGTGAAAGGTAAAACAAATTTGTATAATAAATTAAAAAAATAACTTTTGAGTAATAAATATATAAAGTTGAATAACTATCCGTGATACAATAGTCGATTTTGTCAAAGCTAACAAAAATCGAAAGAGCAAGAGAAGATATTAACAATTTACACTTAAATAATGGTAGCAAATATATATCTTACAATCCAAAACTGAAAATTAAACAAAAAGTACATTACACATCTGCCTTTGGCTCTGTATTCAGAAATAATGAACAGAGCCAATAAAACAGAGAAAAAGAAGAATAAAGATTAAAGAGATTAAAACAAAAAAGATTAAAGAGATTATGATGTCATACTATATCATTAACAAATCTTCAAAATATGCTGAAGCTTTGGGAAGAAAAACAGAATATTTGCAAAAGACTCCCCAAAGTAACTTCTGTGTAGCTAAACACCAAAATTCATCGCTAATCCTTTTAGCTACGGATTATCAAGAAACTATGTTTAGCTACGAGTATTTTAGCAACGGATTAGCAGCCAAATTCGTAGCTAATTTCAATTTTTTTAAAACCTTTTTTGGCAGTTATCATCTGTGTAATCCATCAAAATCAGCACCAGAATCATAGCCACTTGGAGTTTCTCCAGGAGTTGTGGTTGATGGTGTAAAAGAACCTCCAGTTCCATTTTTCCTTAGTAATTTAGTAGCTGTTTTCTTCAAAGATTTCAAAACCTTGATCATGATTTGTCCCCTTCTTGGAGGTACTTTCTGGTTTTTGTTTGACTTGGTCATGGAATTTTCCATTTGCAATTCCATTTCTAAGTTTATTTTGGTAAGGAAAAAGAAAGTTGACAAAGTTTTATGTGAAGAACAGAGCTTAGAAGTTGATGAAGAACAGAGGAAAGAGATGAGAGTAATTGATACGTATGAAGAAAGTGGGAAGATTGATATATACATAAAATTTTAAAAGGAACCCACCTTTATATATTACTTGTAGTTTCATTCGAGCTAAGGCTTACCCTTCCGCCGTGATAGTATTTGATTTGACACAAATTTTTAAGAAGAAAAAAAGTTAAAAGAGACGATTTTGAGTTTAATTTAATTTTAAAAAATTAGCTTACGAGGAAAGATTGTCTATCTGGAGCGTGAGGGCTCAACATTGAATTAGATGAGTCCTACTTTCATATCATGTAAATAATTGAATTTTGAACTTAATTCAATTCCAAAAAGCTAGTTTATGATGAGATGATTAACAAAATTTATATAAAATGATCGATCATCTCATTAACCATTAATATGAGACTTTTTTATTTTTCAACAAAAAAAATCATAAATATTGTTGTGTCTACGAATCATATCATTAAAAATAGAATTAGAGATTTAAAACAAAATTACTTTTAAATTAAAAAAAAAGGTATAACAAATGAAATTTTTAAAAAAAAGTGTTCATACGTTTGTATATATCGCCATAAAATCATAATGAATATAGTTGTACATAAAGAACATGCTCACATATAATATTTACACTAAATTACATTAATTTACTATAATTTAAATAATAATTGAGACGAAAATATATACTGAATAATTATAATTAATGGTGATAGTATATAAAAAAAATATTATGTATTTATATTAAATATGACAAAATGTTTCCACAATATACTTCGTATTTAAATTTCAAAATTTAGATGCACCAATGTTGAGGGGGGAATATTTAATATTTATATCGAGTTCATCTGAATTCTATATTTTTAATTTTGCTTTTGGGCTGCGCAATTATGTCAAGCAAATTTACTTGATTCCCAAGCCTTCAGTTTGAATGACCAATGGATAAGCTTAGACTGGTGTGAACATAAATTGCTTGCATAACTTGACAAGTCAGAAATGGTCAAGTGGACCAGTGTGTAGTTGTCAAGTATGATCTACAGCTGACACGTGTCCCTTCTTAAATTTATTTTCTTTCTGATTATTGTTCATGGCTATTATTTTAATATAATTTGAAAAAGTCTGTCTAGAAAAGAAAAAAAATTGAACTTATCCCTTCAGCTAAGTTTTATGCTACTTTAAATAAAGATTAAGAGTTCATCTTTCGATTTTAGACAACGGATGGAGCAATGCATGTTAATGCATCATTTAAAAAAAAATAATATGATATATAAGATTTAAAAAATAATAAATAATAATAAAACTCTACATGCAATATTATAAGGGTAATATTATAACTATTAGTATGAGCAAATTTGCTACCCACTATTTTAATTTATGTCCTTCGTAACCTCTTATTTAGGGTTATATTCTTGGTAACTGAAAATTCTGCCATATCATATCTAATCAACTATATAAAATATAGAATAAAAGGTCTTCGATCTTCACACTTATGCCTGTTTGGAACATTTTGAGGTCAGCTTTGAGTAGTTGACTTTTTCCAACTTCCATATCGATTAGAGATAAAGATAACAAAGGTCTTCTCATGCGTGTTGAAATAAATAATTACTTAAAATAAAGATTATTAAAATCATATTTATATATAATAATATGAATTTACTTGCCAGTAAGAAAAGTCTTGATTGTCAACCAAGATAAAAAGAAAAAAAATTGAAAATGAATCAGGGATAGGCAAGTTCCATTCAATCAAATCCTAATTCAATTCAAGGTCATAATTTTTTCAAATATACTAAATATTTTTAGCCATAAAAATGGTGCTTTGTAATACTTTAATATAGTTTTAGAATATGAAATTGAAAGATATTTTATTTGAGAGAAGTAGAAAAGTCAATGTCCTCGAAGAAAAACTGCAACGTGTATGACACCACATGTGTATATTGTGGAATCAATTTCTAGGCCATACTCCTAATCAAGGCTTGCAGCACAACAATGTCAGTTACGAGCCTAAAGATGTGATTAACGTAAATATCGAAATCAGAAATTTTATTAATAGTATTTAAAATTTAATATATACATATAAAAATAATTTTTAATTTATATAATTCGTATAACTTTTTATATAATAAAAAATATTAAACTGATTACCCTTCCGTGCATATGACTATCCCACTGATTATGACATTCCAAAGGTATTAATAATGTCACATAATAAAGATGGTATGATAGAAACATGAATATGTGTGCTTGGAAGTGGGGAGAATGGATTGGAGCAAGTTGAGCATAATTTGAAATTTTATGACAAACAACAACCAGCCGTTGGCGGCGGTTAAAAGTTGCGGTTGCAACAATTCAACAACATTGGCTGGTAGCAAGTTGTGTGTTGCAGCATGCAGCCTAAAGGTTAGCCGCGTACACCAAATAGTATATAGAATGAAGTTTTTCACATGATTCGACGGTTAAATGCAGAAAGTAAAGAATATTAGATGTTTACGTGAAAATTTTTTGCCCAATAGAGTAAAATTACGATCTATCTTAGTAGAATTTTTCAAACTCCACTAACAACTAAGTGATGTTTTAGATTACAATTTATTGCAACTTAGGAAGTAAACTATTAATCCCTTCCCCCTTGCAATGAATTTATTGAAAACCCTTTACAACAACTCTATTATAAAGACACAAATGCTAACTCTAGCCTTCTACGGGAATTTGAGTACAAAACAGAAATGGCCTACAAATGCAACCTGCATAGTGCAATAATTACATTGCAATACAAAATTCTTACTATTTTAAAGAGATAATAAAATTTAACTGTGTTACAATTTTTATTAAAAGAAGGAAAAAAAGAACAAAAAAGTTAAATGGGTAAGTCGTGTAGTTAACAACGACTTTCTTTTTTTTATTTAAAAAAACAACAAATTAGTCATTAATTACTTTACGACTTACTATCTTATTTGAATTCGGGCCCACAGACCAAATGATTGTTTGGAGTGGGTCGTTGATAAAAAAAGTTTTTCACCGAGGGCCGCACGATTTAACCGTTTTGTTATTTGTCAAATTTCATTTTCTTTTGGTTCTTTTACTTTAAAAAATTGCCCAAGTTAAAAGCGATTTTTCTTATTGGCGAAATACTTCGCATACCCATAAAAAATATTAGTCTCTTTTGTTATTCAAGGACTTTTCAAAAAATTAGACTACTTGTATGCAACATCTATAATCTCAAAGGTAATAAGCAAAAAAGCTTAAAATCCTTTGTGATCACCAATTCACCGTAACTTCTCAAGCAAAAATTTGAGTAAAAGATTGTCACACAAAAAACAAGAAATTAACAAAAGATTTGTCAAATATGCAGAAATTAAAATGAACAGTCTAATTAATGAAAATGTACTTGATAATGTCTTGTCACCATCTGATACCCAACATAATTTAACTAAAAATTAGTACTAGCATTTAATTATTCTAGTTAACATTTATGAAAAGCTTCCGGAATACCAAACTTCTCATTTCGTTAAAAGAAGGAGTTCTTTTTGTTAAACAAAGTTTCACCAAATTTAGATTGAGCAAATTCAAAGAAACACTTCATTTTTATCATTCAAGGACTTTTTAAAAAATAAAATACAAAAATTTGCTAATAAAATGCTAAAAATTCTAAAGAACTTCCAGAAAATTTCTCGAAGAAACACTCCATTTTTATCATCCAAGGACTTTTTAAAAAACAAAAAACAAAAATTAGCTAATAAAATGCAAGAAATCTAAAGAACTTCACAAATTTTCAGAAAAAAAAAAAGCGAGAAAGAAAAATTTATCACTCAGTGTGAACTCACCTTTTTGCAATAAGGGTTTTATATATATATATATATATAAATCTCTGTAATTCATTTTGGATTCTGAGTTTTGCTTCTGAAAAGGCGTGACTATTGAGGCAATGAGAAATAAATAAAGTACACGTTTTATTAAGCCTTCTCTTTTTTTTCTTTTTTTGATTCCATTACTAAACTATTCATAATTCTGATTGAATTAGTATATTTAAGCCCCTATCAAAATAGCAAACTAAATGTAATATAAATTCACTTGAAGGAAAAAAAAAAACAAATAGAAGAGGGGTTAATTTCAACTTTCAAGTGTCACAAAATTTTTTTGTGTATTGAGATAAATCACAAAAATATGTTTTGTATCATTAAAATCTCTGAACTAAGTCTGAAACGACTACTCCTCTATTTTGCATTGTGATCTTGTGAATTCAACTTTGTTGCCTTTCGGCACATGAAGCAAATGGGCACTATATTGGGTCAATTTTAGGGTGGAGAGCATCTCTTTATTAAATGTTCATTTTTTTCAAAAAGTATAACTCACTGGAAAGTTAAACTTTTGACATCCACAATGATATATTATTCCGACAACAGTTTATTAAAAATATTTCAGGCTGTTATGATCAATCTACTCCAAAATCTTTACATTAAAGTAAACAAGATAAAATTTTGTGATCTGGTATGTATGTAATTGCGACCAATTAATGGTACTGTTAAGTGGTACACTTGGAAAGAATACACCAAAAATTCACAATTTGCCGCATTGTGACATGTCGATAGATTGTATAAATTCAAAAAGTAAACCATATTTTCCATCCATTGCCAAGAATAAAACTCATTTTACCGGTATATTTAATAATCTTTTAATTTTTTGCTATATATTTTCTACTAACTTTATTGTTTACTCTATTTTCGAAAATAAAAAATCTACTCTCTCAGAGGGAGAAGCAACAATAGAAACAGAAAAGGAAAATGAGAAGGAGAAGATATAGACGGGTTAAATTAGCAAGAAAAAGTTTGATAAACATAAATCTCAAAAACAATATATAAGCAGAAAGGAGCTTAAAATCGTTTGTCATCACCATAAAGTTTTCAAAGTTGAAGAAATTAAACTGAATAGTCTAATAAAACTGTAATTGGTAACATCTTATCACAAGATGATACCCCAACGCATATATGTTAATAGAATTAGCTCCCGCGATAAAAGAAATCACTCCATCTGCATAAAAACATATTTTGTAAAAATGAACATGCTGTCTTAGGCGGGCGCTCTAGAGGCTACTCATTTATATTTGTCTTTACCTAAATTTCTATCCACTATATAATATTATTTTTTTCAGATCATCGTAGGCACCATACAATTGTATAATTAAACAATCACTGCCAGTGTTAACATGGAGACTATGACCCAGGCAAAATAATATTATGTCCCACGCGACTTCAGTTTCAAAAAAACTTATGCCCACTAGGTAGTAAGCACTGACAATGATTGTTCAATTATGCAATTCAATATGAAAAATCATTTCTCCTTTAGGTGAAGAGTTGAGCTCAGTTAGGGATAGTTCTCGTTATAGGAAAAAGTAATGCAGAGAGGATAAAATAACTTAACCGTCAGAATTATTGAAGGGGAAAAAACTTAAGTTCTTTAATAATATCTTCTGCCATTTTTCTTGTGCAACATCATTTTGTTGATCAGAATTTCCAATATCTTCATTAGCAAGCTGCACAAACAACATATTGAGAACTCACTTCAAGCATAACAGGAGGAACTTAAAACTTATGTTTATTATAAGTAATACCTTTTGTCATTTTTCTTGTGATGGGCTTTGCACAGTATCATTTTGTTCTTGATGAGAGGTCCCAACATCTTGCTTAGCAGACTGCACACACATTGATTCTCAGGATAAAAGCTGATGGTGACGTGGAATGCAAAGTCTATGCAGGTTGCTTAAGTATAGAACAAAAGATGATGAAAAATATACTTACTTCATCAGCTAAGTTATGAACACTTTTAGGTCCAGAGGATTCTCCGATACCAATGTTGTAATTGACGTTGTCTATAGTTGTTCCAGGCTTAACATCTTTTTCTACACGGAGTTCACCATTTGGGCATTAGATACTCCCAACATTTGCAAAAGAACAAGATATATTTATTTTAAGTAGGTATTTGGACATAAATTGAGTGATATATGAAAAAAATAGTATTTGGACCAGTTTTTCAAATTTCAAAAACTCGTCGTCAAAAACTAACTAAAAAATCATTCTAATGTATAACCAAAGATTATTTCTAAAATATTTTAGAAAAAATAAGGAAAAATAGATGATGTCAAAACGGGAAACCATACTTGCTGACTTAAAATTTAGGGTACGCCTCTAATACTTCTATCTTTCCTCCCTCCTATTTACTTATACCATATGCCATCCAATAAGAAATATATTATTTAATTTCTTACCATGCACGTCTGTGAGTTCAGTGTTGCTGTGTTGTCTAATGTTTGCACTATCTTGCTCATGTTGATATTGAGAAGGCATATTTTGAAAACTCTCACTCGTGTCTTCGACAGAAAAAGAACTTTCGGCTGAATGTTGCCTTTGACACAACCCATTAGGATACAATTCATACTGATTATTGACCCGCCTCATTGAGACAATCGAAGAACCTTCTTTCTGTTGAGGATGAGAATGTTGGATTTACAAAGATTAGTTTGAGTAAAGAATAATCTACAATACTACCTGAATTGAAAGAGGATTCGGATGCAAGTCGTCAGTTATATAAAGTGAAGGTCCAACATTGATCGTGGCAGTACGCTGAATACAATGATAAACATGGTTAGATGATTATAAGATAAAAGAAACTATACTTAGTAGAACAACACAACCTACCCTATTATCACCCATTTCTACTTGCATCATTGTTCGAGCAAGTTCAAGAAGATAAGCACCTAAATTATTAAATATTCTTTCACTTCTCTGTGCATTCGAATGGGTTCTGTATCCTACTCTCGGATCAACCACATTTTGATTATGGCGCAGATCTCCTTCCAGTTCCTGTGCCATAAAAGTTTAAAATACAATCAATCGAAATATTTTGCTGAACTGAGAGAGGCAGATTAAGGATTTAAAGTTTATGAATTCCTACAATGACGTCAAGTTAATACTACAATAATTATTATGTTTATATAAAAATATTTTAGAGATTTAGTAGATTTATTAGTGTGTGTATATATATATATATATATATATATATATATATATATATATATATATATATATATATATATATATATGTTTATACATGATCAGGGCAAAATCTACTTGATTCACATGAATTGGGCTTCTAGATCCGTCCCTGCCTGAGAATAGATTATATTAAGTCTTGCTAAGGCGGTGAGATTTTCAGAAAAAGTCTTGTTTAGGTGAGGTTCTATATTTGCCCCTACAGGGAAATAAGTCTTGTTTGGTGCTGAAAGCAAACTAAATTGGTGTGTTTTTACACATAACTACAAAAAAGGATATCCCAGCCACGACATTCATCGATTTCCTTGCAAAGCTCAATTTATGAAGTGATAGATTAAAAGTAGAGTGACTGCAAGTTAATGTGCAGTAACAACTAACTTCACAGTCAAATATTTACAGATATCTAGTGGATTTCCTAATACATATACAAAATCTGGGCAGAAGAATACAAAATGAAAAACTGTTTCTCCTTATAGTGCATCTCACATGCACTGTTCCTCACAATACTCTGGGGTCTTTTTGGGAGGAAAACATATGATTTCGGAATAACTAATCCTGAGTTATAATAACTAGAGATTAATATCCTACCTTCAATGAGGAATACAAAATTAATAGTGCTGAGATTAATTTTTGGATGATTTATCCCACGTTTGGTTGAAATAAAATCTCGGAATAACTAATTCGGATATTCGTTATTCCACATTGAGGGTGGGATAAAAATAACACTATAATTATGAGATTTATTCGAACCAAACGTGAGATAAAGCATTCAAAAATTAATTCGGGGACTGTTTATTCCTTATTGCTCATTAAAGGTAGGATAATAATCTCAGATCATTCCAACTTAGGATTAGTTATTCCAGAATTATTTGTTTTCTTATCAAACGACCACTAAGAACTACTGCACTTCAAATTTTAAATAACTGGAACTAGCACTTACAAGCAAACATTGTGAAGTTTCATTTATAAGCATATCCCTTGTGGAAGATAGCAGTCTTGCTAATTGTTCTGCTCTTGGGATTTCTTCTGCCGAAGGAGTGACAGAATTAATTGCACTTGGGAGCACTTCATGCATATCATTTCCTGTTTCTAATTATGACATACAAAGAGAAAAGACATTTGTAAATGATCCACTGATTCATAATGGAAGAAAAATAGGAACATAACTGACCATTTGTACTATACTCTCGTCTCATCCTATCTAGATATGGTGGCAAAATCTGTAAAGAGTTAGGACGACTACTAGCGCCTAGGCTATGAATTGAACCTGAATGAAGCAAGTACAGCAAACAAGAGTAAGAAACTTTTCAATAGTTGTTTAATTTTGAAGGGTCCAAAATGAAAACAAATCAATAGGAGATTGTCAACACAGCTTCTACAAACAATATAATATTAAACAAAGTAAATTAAACCTAAGTGACTAAGTAGACTAGATAGACTGCCAATGGATGAAACTCTTTGTGGAGCGCAAACCAGATATAAAGTATCACCATTTTGAATATCTAAGTAGTGTTAAGTCTCCAATGTGTAAATGAGATGATCCGAATTGAGAGCATCAAGTAATTCTGAAAGAGATAACTAGATACTGAAAATAATCTTCTTTCTTGATGAGGCAAACATATATACATATATATATATATATAATATTGGTGTCTAGGACAGTTTGTATGTACCATGACTAATTTCACGAGGTACCTCCGACCTTCGATTATCATAAGTACTGGATAACTCTATTTATTAGTTTTTGGACATTTACCCTTTTACTCCAGATGGACATTGCAAGTTTTATTGAAGCAAAACCATTGCCACATCTGTTATATTTAACTTCTTATATTGGAACAATGTCTTAATAAGTTCCATTGGAAGCCATATTTTACAACTATTTACAAGATGAAAACTCAATTGTATAGTGTATGCCACAAACAGATCCAACTAAAAGTCAGCACGTCAGTAATGCCTAAGATACAAAAAACTTTATCAAATGTTAAAGAACACCACTTTGAGAAAGTACTGCAAAAGTGATACATTTGAACATATAACAGTTATTTAAGTCTATTGGAATGATATTTCAACAAGATAAAAGGATAGCAGGCAGAATACTCCCCTTGGTGAGACATAGAACATGATTCATTTCTTACTCAAGTCTAGATGATATATAAAGTGAAACAAGGATACGATATGATGAAAGGAGTTGATCATTCTGCAAGACTTGTCCATTGTAGAATAGACGTTGTTGTTCTATTGGAATCCCATTCATAAAAGCTATTTGTTCTTTCAAATTTTGTACACTTATCTGCATCGCAAATGGAAATCAAGACCAAATATTAGTGGAGGGAATCTTTTAGAGGTTTGAAACGAAATAATTGCACATGAATTGATAAATTACCACTAGAACTTAATATCAACAAAAAATATATACCTGATTAATATATAATCTGTGAGCTTGATGATCCACAAATCTTACGGTTACGTCAATTGTATTACTAACGTGAGCCATTCTCCTTTTAACAGCCTGGTTACCTGTATCGGGACAAGTTATAGGATAACTGGGATGAGAAAGAAGAAAATTATAGGTAGCACAATAACTAGATAGAAACATGCACGTTTATAAACCTCACACCTGAAAATGTATACACAAACAAAGTAAGCAATAGATAAATTAAAACCAAATCCATTCATTCATCAAGAGATTGTAAATAACTAATTCATGCAGTATATATATATATATATATTTTAGAGATCAAATCAAATTCATTTCTCAAGAAAATAAAAGTCAATCTAACTCAAAGATATCAGTATAATTCATCATTAAATAGGATTAGCAATTAATTTTTCTGTGTAGCAACAGAAGTTGTCCCTCGCTAATTTGATGAAGAAACTGTGTTCTCGTTTTTTCTTTTGGGACATTTGATAGACAAACTGGATGTAGAGTCTTGTATCTACCTCAATAACCAAAGATTGACTCAAGCAACTCAAATCAAGACTATAAAAAATCAAAGTAAATTTAGAAAGAACCAAGAAAACTCAAATTCATAAGCTTTTAGAAAGAAAATAGTGGATGAAGTGCAGGGAAAACCCCTAAAGTTTCATCACCCAAATCATTGAAAAAGGACTGTAAAATCACTGATTAATCAACCTGAGAGAGAAAAAAAGAAACCTTCTTTTTTAGAAAAACTTAACACCCAGAAAGAGAATTGTTGAGTGTGAACAACTAAGATGAAGAAGCTCACTTTATTTATTTATTATATTTTTTCTCTAATCTTGCAAGAAGCTTAATCCTTCTGGTCGTTTAAATGTGGTTTTAATTATTGGAATCTGAAACTATCAAATAGCATACTCCATTAAATGCAGAATGGAACTTTTAAGTGTATTTTCTTTAACAATTTCAAAGTGGCATTAAATGCAGAATGCCACTTTTGAATGACTATTATACTGCATTTAAAGAATGATATCACAGTTAATTTCAAAATAAAAAATTCAAACGAAGAAAAGATAAAATAATTTCGTATTTTATTTTGCAATAATCCTTTATCCCAGAAATCAAACAATCCCGAGGAATCTAGAGCTCGTATAATATTAATCTTTTCTTTCACTTGTTTGCACGACTTGTTATTTTTTAAAAGTTAAAGTTGCAATTGCAAAAAAAAAAATAGTTGGAAATCATACTTAAGGCGACGACTTGCCATATGTTTTTACCTCCATGCTTCAATCAAAGTTATAATAATGGGATGAATCCATACTGTCATATTGTGCACCCAAGTTACTCATATCGTTTGACTATTTACCTACTCCTACCATTGTATGTTGTTGAATTACACTCCATGGAAAACCAATATTCAAACTAGGCATATATGTAGTACATCAAAGATCAAACTCATTATAAGTAGGTCTTCAATAGAGCGTACAATCGTTACATATATGTCCAACATCATAGAAATAATGATAAAGAACCATCGCCTCAAATATTAGTCTCACTATAAATTGAAAACCCAGTGTCCATAAAAGACATTGGATATCATCTAGTGGTAACCAATAAAAGTTTCTAAAAGACGTGTTGTAGATGCTCATATTTGAGGAATACTGAGAACCTTTACACCACTTCAATATGATGAATTATTCTAATTCGTGCCCACAGACCAAATGATCATTTGGAGTGCGCTGTTAACAAAAAAAGGTTTATCATCGAGGACTGCACAATTTAGCCCTTTTAGTATGTGTCGAATTTTATTTGTCGCTTTTGTTTTTTCTACTTTAAAAAATTGCCCCGCTCAAAAATGACTTTTATTATTGGTCAAATACTTTACATTCCTATAAAAAATTATTTTCTTTTTTCATCCAAGAACTTTTCAAAAAACATGAGTACTTGTATGCAACATTTATAATCTCAAAGGCAACAAACAAAAAAGCTTATAATCTTTTGTGATCACCGTAAATTCTCAAACAAAAGATTAAGTAAAATATTGTCACAAAGAAATAAGAAATTAACAACAAAGTTGTCAAATCTGAAGAAATTAAAATAAACAGTCTAATTAATGAACCTGTAATTAGTAACATCTTATCACCAGTTGATGCTCAATAAAATTTAACTAAAAATTAGTACTAGCATCTACTACTGTAGTTAACATTGAAGAAAAGCTTCAAGAATACGAAACTTCTTCACTAATCGAAATGTTCTTTTTAATAAAAAATGCTTCAAAAAATTCAGATTGAGCAAATTCGAAGAATCATCCCATTTTTATCATCCAAGGACTTTGATAAAACAAAAATTAACTAAAAGAATGCTAGAAATCTGGAAAACTTTGAAAACTTTCAAAAAAAAAATGAGAAAGAAAAATTTATCACTTAATGTGAACTGGTTGAGAATGTGAACTCACCTTTTTTCCAGAAAAGGCTAGTTTGTGGGCATTGGTGTTTGTTGATCTCTGTAATCTATTCTAGATTCTGAGTCTGCAAAAGGCTAGTTTGTGGGCATTGGTGTTTGTTGATCTCTGTAATCTATTCTAGATTCTGAGTTTAGCTTCTCAAAAGGCGTAAATATCAAGGCAATAAGAAATAAATAAGGTACACATGTTTTTTCAAGCCCTCTCTTTTTTGCTTTTTTGATTCCATTATTCAACTATTCATTATTTTGATTTTAATCCTTATAATATATGAATAAGTATATTTAAGCCCCTAACAAAATAGCACATTAAATTAAATATAGATTTTCTTGAAGGAAAAAAAACAAATAGAAGAAGGGTTATTTTCAACTTTAATATATCAAAATAACTATATTTTGTATTGGTTTAAATCACAAAAGTACGTTTTGTATCATTAAAATCTCTAAACTAAGTCCAGAAGAAATTGCGGCTACTCCACTATGTTGCATCGTGATCTCGTGAATTAAACTTTGTTGCCTTTTGGTGCATGAAGAAAATGGCACTATACCGGGTCAATTTCAAAGTGGGGAGCATCTCTTGGATAAATGTACATTTTAAAAAAAAGTATAACTCGCTCGAAAGTTAAATTTTTAGCATTCAAAATGATACATTATTGCGAGATCTTAGTTAACTTAAAATATTTCAGCTTGTTATTACCAATTTACTCCAAAGTTGTTACATCAAAGTAAAAGAGATAAAATTTTGTGGTCTGGTATGTATGTTGCCGCGACTAACTAATGGTATTGTCAACTGGTACATTTCAAAAAAATACACCAAAATTTTACAATTGTCTTATTGTGAGACGCTGATAAATCGTATAAATTCAAAAATTAGTTCTTAGTGGCATATGACCCAACCATGCATCTCCCAGAAACTTTATTTTCCTTCCATTTCCAAGAATAAAACTCATTTTACTGGTATATTTGATAATCTTATTTTGTTTTTCGCTATATATTTTCTAGTAACTTTACTCATTACTCTATTTTGAAAATAAAAAATCTGCTTTCTAAGAGGGAGAAGCAACAATAGAAACAAAAAAGGGAAACAACGACGATGGTTGTTTATATTTTAGAGACAGACGGGTTAAATTAGAAAGAAATAGTTTGATAAACATAAATCTCAAAGGCTATATAAGCAAAAAGGATCTTAAAATTATTGTCAATACCATAAAATTCTCAAAGTTGAAGAAATTAAAATGAATAGTCTAATGAAACTGTAATCAGTAGCATCTTGTAGCAGCTGATACCCCGGTGCTTGTATGTCACTAGAATTAACTCCCCCAATAGAAGAAATCACTCCATTTGTATATTTTTTTTGTAAAAATAAACATGTTGCCGTAGGTGGGCACTCTAGAGGCTGCTCATTTATATTTATCTTTATCTAGGTTTCTATCCACTATATAATATTGTTTTTTCCAAATTATCTTAGGCACCATACAATTGTATAATTGAACAATCATTGTCAGTGCTAACATGGAGACTACAACCCAAACAAAATAATATTATATCCCGCGAGACTTTAGTTTCAAAAGAACTCATGCCCAACTAGGTAGTAAGCACTAACAGAGATTATTCAATTATGCAATTCAATGTGAAAAATCATTTCCATTTTGGTGAAGAGTTGAGCTGAGCGGGACATAGTTCTTGTAAGAGGAAAAAGTAATGAATAGAGGATAAAATAACTCAACTATCAGAATTATTGAAAGCGATAAAAACTTAAGTTCTTTAACAATACCTTCTGCTGTTTTTCTTGTGTAACATCATTTTGATAATCAGAATTCCCAACATCTTTATTAGCAAGCTGCACAAACAACATATTGAGAACTCACTTCAAGGATAATGGGAGGAAGTTAAAACTTATATTTTATTATAAGTAATACCTTTTATCGTTTTGCTTGTGATGGGCTTTGTGCAATATCATTTTATTCTTGATGAGAGGTCCCTACCTCTTGCTTAGCAGGCTGCACACACATTGATTCTCAGAATAAAAGTTGCGGGTGACGTGGAATGCAAAGTCTATGCATGTTTCTTAAGTATAGAGCAAAAGATGACGAAAAAGACACTTACTTCATCAGCTAATTCATGAACACTTTTAGGTCTGGAGGATTCTTCGATAACAGTGTTGTCATCAACGCTATCTATAGTTGTTCCGGCTTAGCATGTTTTTCTACATGGAGTTCACAATTTGGGCATTAGATACTTCAAACGTTTACAAAAGAAATAAGATATATTTATTTTAAGTAGGTGTTTGGACATAAATTGAGTGATACATAAAAAAGTAGTATTTGGACCACTTATTCAAATTCGAAAAAATCATTTACAAAAACTATCTAAGAAATCATTCTAATGTATAACCAAAGATTGTTTAGAAAATATTTTTTAGAAAAAAGAAGGAAAAATAGATGATGTGATCCAAACGAGACACTATACTTGCTGACCTAAAATTTAGGGTACGCCTCTAACACTTCTATCTTTCCTCCCTCCTATTTACTTATAACATATGTCATCCAGAAAGAAATATATTATTTAATTTCTTACCATAAATGTCCACAAGTTCATTATTGTTCTGTTTCCTAAGGTTTTCACTATCTTGCTCATGTTGATGTTGAGAAGGAATATTTTGGAAACTCTTAGTCGTGTCTTTGACAGAAAAAAGAACTTCTGGCTGAATGTTGCCTCCGACACAACCCATTAAGATACAATTTGTATCGATTATTGATCCGCCTCATTGAGATAATTGTAGAACCTTCTCTCTGTTAAGGATGAGAATGTTGGATTTACAAAGATTAGTTTGAGTAAAGAATAATCTACAGTACTATCTGAATTGAGAGAGGATTCAGACGTAAGTCGTTAGTTATATAAAGTGAAGGTCCAACATTGACGGTGGAAGTATATATAATACAACGATAAAGTGATTAGATGATTATAAGATAAACCACACTTAGTAGAACAAAGCAACATATCCTACTATCACCCATTTCTACTTGCACCATTATTCGAGCAAGTTCAAGAAGATAAGCACCTATATTATTGAATATTCTTCCGCTTCTTTGTGCTTTCCAATGGGTTCTGTATCCTACCCTCAGATCATCCACATTTTGATTATGGCGCAGATCTCCTTCCAGTTCCTGTTCCATAAAAGTATAAAATACAATCAATCAAAATATTTTGCTGAATTGAGAGAGGCGGATTAAGGATTTGAAGTTTATGAATTCCTACAACAACCTCAAGTTAATACTACAATAATTATCATATTCGTAGGAAAATATTTTAGAAATTTAGTAGATTTATTAGTATATATATGTATACAGGACCAGGGAAAAATCTTCTTGATTCACATGAACTAGGCTTCTAGTTCCGCCCTTGCCTGAGAATAGATTATATTAAGTCTTGCTAAGGTGGTGAGATTTTTAGAATAGTCTTGTTTAGGTGAGGTTCTATATTCGCCCCTATAGGGAAGTAAGTCTTATTTGGTACTGAAAACAAACTCAATTGGTAGTTTTTACACATAGCTAGAAAAAAAATATCCCGGTCATTTGCTTATGAAGTGATAGATTAAAATTAGAGTGACTGCAAGTTAATGTGCAATAAAAATTGACTTCACAGTCAAATATTTATAGATATCTAGTGGATTTCCTAAAATATATACAAGATCTGGGCAGAAGAACACAAAATTTAAAACTATTTCTCCTTATAGTGCATCTCACATGCATTGTTCCTCATAATACTCTAGGGTCGTTTGGTAGGGGAAACAAATAATTTCGGAATAACTAATCCCAAGTTAGAATAATCTCAGATTAATATCCTACTTTTAATGAGGAACAAGAAATAAATAGCGTAGGAATTAATTTTAGATGATTTATCCCACGTTTGATTGGAATAAAACTTCAGAATAACTAATTCTGGGATTAGTTATCTCACATTGATTGTCACGCCCCGCCTTGGGAGACATGACTGGCACCCGGTGCCCTACTAAGACCAGGATAGTGTTACACCCCATAAATTCTCAACATGTAATGGCCTATTCACATGTTGGTTAAGAGTTTTTGAATGCCATAAATGCTAGAAAAAGGCCGGGGGTAGACTGGACGAACATCACATCGAACCATCGCGGGAGGAGTCGGGACAGAACCCCTCCGCGATGGCGCCGTGCCACGAAGGGAGGGCCTCCGCAATGGTGTCGTGCTACGGAGGCCCTGTCCAGGCCCCACTATATAAACCCCTACTTCATTTATTTCATGAAATTTCTTATAATTTCCAGTAAGAAACAGAGGGCAAACCAGAGAGAGGGAAACACGAACAAAACCTACCATTTTCCTTTCGATTACGCCATTATACGCGGTCCAAACTCGAATTAATCCTAGATACTGGAGTATAAAGCTGCAGAGAGCATTCCTACGGATTTAGTTTCGTAAAATTCGGCCGGCGAACCGTCGTGCTACCGAGCTAAGGTAAGTGAAATTGCTCCAAATTAGTGTCAGTATACTCCTAGCCCTAAAGTGAGTATTTCTCCCTTCTGGACTTTCGAGAAATAGCGAGTATCTGGCTATTTTTCGATAAGCCAAAGTTTGGACGATATAATATATATATTAAAAGTGATATTTTCTTCTAGAGTGTTGATGAATTTAGTTCTAACTGTTATAATTATGAATGCAGTTGGGAGAAATAGCTGGATACTGGCCAAGTTACGCCAGTTAGCCAAGAAGTCAGAGATCGAGGTATGTAAAGCTAGTTCTTCGGCAAGATAGCAATCCCAGTATAGTAAACAAAGTAAAGTCTAGAAGAAGGAACCTAGAAGTTGAGAATTGTGTCCAGTATGAATTCAGCAGGCATGTTTTACATTATTATGTTGTATTCAGAATAAAAGTTGGTAAAGCAATATCAGACAGTCAGATAATATTTCAGATACAGTATAGCTCAGTATGAGTATGAGAATTAGTTTAATGCAGAAAAGAGTTCAGAATAAGAAATCAGAATACGAATAGTATTTTCAGATTGAACATGCTTGCTATACGTGATTATTGTTTGTTGAGACCTGTTTGTGCGATGAGGGCACCCTTAGAGCTTCCTTACCGCCCCAGGGTTAATAGCTGTGTCGACTCGCCCGCCAGAGGGTGAGGATACGTCACTCCAAGGAGTGGCATGCCGTCCGTAGTAGGACGAAGATGGGATGCAGCATTCCCCATATCAGGCTGATCAGCATAGCATTATAGCTTACCCTGTCGAGCGCTTGCGCCCAGGGGGCAGATTACAGATACAGATTACAGTTTATGGTTACAGGAGTCCTCCGGCTCAGATATAGTTATAGTCAGGGGTCTAGAGAGCCTAAGTTGCATACCCAGGGGGCCGGTGGAGGTGCTCGTAGTTAGTAGGAGAGTGGAGTGATTTACTTTTGGATGGTTTTGACTCGGGTAGGGGTATATAGATTGTGTGTTGGTTGGCACCTTCCGGCTTATGGGGGCTGGTATAGGTCCTTGTATGTTATATATATATATATATATATACATGTTATTTATTAGCTGATAGATAGCAGGTCACTATGTCGACAGGTATGCTTCTACCTTACCTTCAGTACAGATAAGCTTATTTCTGATCCCGCCAGCCCAGACAGTTTCAGATACTTTCTGCTATTCAGAACTACTAGTATTATTGCTTATATTCAGTTATTCTCAGTTTTCTTTACATACTCGGTACCAGTGGTATTGACGCCCATTTGGGGCGCTGTATTACTTGCCTGCAGGTACTCACAGACGAGGAGCCGATACCTCGTAATTCCAGCCAGCATATTGAGTCATCAGCTCCTGTCATCCGGAGCTAGACAGCTAGAGGTTTATTTCTGTTCTTTTGTTGTACAGTATGGGTAGGCAGGGGCCCTGTCCCGACCATCTTATCAGTATTCTTAGAGGCTTGCAGCTTGTGTATTAGAGCAAAGGTTCAGAGTTTCCTAGGGTGTCTGGAAGCCGCATTGAGTAGAGTCTTTTCCATGGGTGTGAAGCGCGCCATACTTATAAGGGAGAGGCTACAAAAAGTTTTAGAAAATTTTCTTCTTTCATGATCTATGTCATATGATGAAGTACCTCTCTATCCTTCTAACTCATGTTATACGCATTTGCATAATCGTGCCTCCATGCCAAGTAAATGGTAGAAGGAATGAAAATGACAATGGAGATGGGCACCAACAAGCCCTGCCAACACCTGCAGGTCCTTTGCCCGAGCAAGTCGCTCATGTCGAGTTTAGAGTGGCTTTTCAGTTGTTGGCACAAGTTTTGACCACTTAGGTCAACCAGCAGGCGGTGGCCCATGTCTCTTAGAATGGGAGCGCAGTGGCGGCTCGAGTTTAGGATTTCCTCAGGATAAATCTATCTAAGTTCCTTGGGTCAAAAGTGGGTGAGAACCCGCATGAGTTTTTTGAGGCGGTACAGAAGATCACCCAGATTATGGGGGTAATGGAAGAAGAGAGCACAAACTTAGCCTCCTATCACTTGAAGAGGGTTGCTTATATTTGGTACCTTCAGAGGAGGGATAGTAGAGCAGTAGGCGTTGTTCCCATGAGCTGGGATGAGTTCATGACTGCCTTCTTAAACAATTCTTCCCTAGGGAGTAGAGGGAAGCAAAGGCGGTGGAGTTCGTCAACTTGAGGCAGAACAATATGACTGTGTAAGAGTACGGTTTTCCAAGTATGCAGCGGAGGTGGTTGCGGATTAGAGAGCCCATATGAACAGATTTGTGTATGGAGTATCAGACTCGCTAGTTAAGGAGTGTAGGACTGCAATACTGATATAGTGACCTAGACTTCTACCGATTGGTTATATACGCCCAGCAAATAGAGGCGGATCAGATGAAAGAAAAGGAGAGAGAGGCCAAGAGAGCTAGAACAGGCAACTTTGGATTTTCCCAGTAGAGGCCTAGTGGCGGACATCATCAGTGGTCCCATCAGAGATCATCAGCCCCAGCACCGTCGATAGCTAGTGTGCCATATAGATCTAGGCGCAATCAGAGGGGAAAGATGTCACGCTCTCGAGGTTAGGGGGCATGCCAGTAGAGCCCAGCATTCTATTTTGAAGCAAGTGTGGTAGGAGGCACACCGTAGAGTGCCTAACTAGTTCAGGTGCGTGTTTCGGGTGTGGGAAGCCCGTCCACATGATCAGAGATTGCCCTTTAGCCAAATAGGTCCATGGTAGAGGTTGTGACCTAGCCACCAGTTCAGAAGCTCCACACACACGCTCATCTCAGCAGGGTGCATCCACTAGTGCAGGTGGTTGTCAGCGTTAGAACATATTTTATGCCCTCTTATCTCATCAGTATCAGGAGGTCTCTGCAGATGTGGTCACTGGTATATTACGAGTATTTCATCTTGATGTATATGCATTGTTAGATCCAACGGCTACTTTATATTTTGTGACGCCTTATGTTGCTATTAGTTTCAGAGTCAGCCCCAAAATCTTATCAGAATCCTTCTCAGTCTCTACTCCAGTCGGTGACTCAGTTATAGCTCGACTAGTATACAAAAATTTTCCTGTCATAGTCCTTCACAAATGGCTCCAAGTCTGCCCATGGTATGAACATGATAGCTAAAACACATACTTCAAAGAGAAAACTGATAACTAAACACATGAATAAGCAGATGTCTGAAATACATAACAACCATGCAGATTCAATATTGACAAAAATTGAAGTTCTACATGTTGTCTGAAAAGCCTCTGATATAACTGAAGAGCTGATGGACAACATGTCCAACTAGCTCACTAAAGATCTGAAAACTTAAAATAACATAACTCAATAATCTGAGGTTCGTCGAAGGATGGAACCTACAAAATCCTTCAAATTGTATCTGATTAAATCCAGGTATTGTAGATATTCCCTCATTTCCATCCCTAAGCATTTTTAATTTCTCATTTATCAAAAAATACCACTATTGGTTCATTCTTTAGAGACTAGCTAATGATGGAACTAAGTCCGAGCGTTTGAAGCTGTATCATGAAACGATACAACATAGAGTATGCGATCAGTACTTGGAATGTACTGAGTATGTAAGGTAAGTAAAACGGGTTGAGTAAGTATAACTGAAATCCTGCACATAACATATATCATAAGATCATATGAGTAACGAATGCATGTTGATATCTAAAACCATGAATAATCATAAACTGAATCTCATATCTGAATTGAATGACCCAAAGCTGAAAATAGAATCATATGCCTTGCCATAACTGAAATCATAAGTAAAAGCTTGTAAACGAATCTTTGGGTCAAACCTGTTGAAAACATAATATCATAAGTCATAAATATGCATAATTGAAATCATGAGGAACAATAGAAGACTCATCATAACCGACACCATTACGATAGAGCTTACGTGATGTCCTAACTATCACACTCAAGTGGCATCCAAAACCTTATTAGGGCTAAGGATGCTATGATGATATCAATATCAAGTTGAAAGCCCCTTGGGGCAAGGGAAAACTCTCTTGAGAGGTTCCAAATATAAATATAAAAATCTACATTGGCGTGTAGTTTTGAGACCGAGGAACCTTGAAACCCCAAGTCTACTCGGTGCTAGACACTACTCCTAAGAACATGCATAGTGCTCCCATTGTTTTTCAACGAAGCTGAAATCATAATCACATGTATAATCTGAAAATCTAAACATTGGGAGTCTTGACTCCAAAACATATCATAGGCTGTAGTGAGAGTCTTGATTCCAAAACATATGATAAGTTGATCTTGTTAGCCTTTGCTAAATCATGAAAACATACTTAACGTGAGTGGACTTGCCAAAAATATCAATATCATGCATACTTGAAATAAAGTTCATAAGAAAAATCATGGATTAATACATCGGTAATTTGTAAACATTCATTCACGCTAGGTATCTCATTATACTTAAAATCATGAATTATAAACTTGACTTTTTATGAAACTTGCATAATTGGGCATAATTTTTTAAAACTTAAAATCATGAATTTATATTTAAAATAGGTATAAGATCTACCCATAAATCTTAAAACATACATTGAAACATGAAGGGGATTAACCCATAAATAAATCATTGAGAATTTCATAAAATTAAATTAAAATCCCATGAGATCATGAACTTGATTTAGAACTTGAATTCATAGAATTGAGGAGAATTTTGAGCATGATAGTGAAAGAATGTCCCATTCATAGCCCGACATACCTGGATAATATGGATCTACACTTGACCTTGAAAGACCAAGAGATTTGAGAAGAATTTGGAAGGTTCTAGGCTTGATCTTCAATGGAGAGGTCTAGGTTTGCATGTATGGGAGCGGAATGGTTAGAATTGGATTAAACCCACCTTAAAACACCTCTTTCAGCATTGAAAATGACGTAGTTTAGAGCTTAGGAGCATAGAATTTATGAAAATACCCTTACTAATTTCGAAGGAAAAATGATATTTCCAGTTAGCATGAGGGACCTACGAGTCATTGGGACCACTGATGATTCGTGGCCCTCTCTTGTTACCTTCACTGGAAAATTTCCATTCACTGAACTTCCTCCCCTCATGGACCCCTTGATGAGTCGTTAGGTGCATAACGATTCGTCCTTCCATTTGTTGCCAACACTGCGAATTCATCCCTCACATATTTAACGAGAGACACCACGACTCATGGGTGACACGACGACTCATCGCCCCACCCGTCAAGGCCTAGAAAAAATCTCATTCTTCCAACTTAGCACACACTTAATGGGTCACTGGACGATTCGTCAAGTGAATTAACAGGTCACCTGATGAGTCGCTCTGTGACCTGGTGCGAATTCTCCTGCTTTCTTTGTTTCAACCCTTGGGTCCGATCTTAGAAAATTTTGCGGTATTACATATACTTTAAAAAATAATTCAAATATCATATATTTCTTATGTAAAGGGACTGAAACACACATGTTAATTAATTCAAAATTAAATATATATCTCATGGACCAACATCCTAATTAACTAATAACTACAGAACCAAAAATGTAAAATTCTGTGTCAAAATAACAAACTAAATTAAATACAGATTTTCTTGAATGAAAAAAATGCAAATAGAAGAAGGGTGGTATTCCCTAACACCCTATAGCCTCCCTATTGTAAGTGTGGCGCATTTTACACTTATAAAAAGTATTCTATTAGACGAGGCTTCATAGACATCCTAGGACTCTTAAATCTAAAGTTCTGATACCAAGTTTGTGATGCCTCGAACCTACACCATTGGCGTGACTGGCACTCAGACCACGAATTATCCAAGCGAATCCTTGGTCTGGCTTACTGCTAGCTGATAATACAATAAACATATGCAGAAGCAATAACTGTAATGAGCTCAACTTTTAGAGAAGATAAAATCTTATAACTACAACTGAAAAGAATGTTAATAAGTAACATCAATAACTCAATTCTCTAACTAGTCTATGAATCCTCTAAGTTTGAAAGATAGGTGTCGGGACAAGGCTCCCACGACTACCACAAGCTCTAGTAAAAATAAAACTATAAATGGAGTCCTCCAGAGATTGGGAGGCCTCACCAAAGCTGGATAATGAAGATTCTATGAGTGTGTCTGCTGTCGAACCTGTCTACCTGAATCTGCCTCATAATAAGACGCAGCGCCAAATGGCGTCGGTACGTTTAAATGTACGATATGTAAAATAGCTAAATGAAACAATAGACCAATAGAATCTCTAAATTGAATGAACTAAATAACTGAATCTAAAACTCTGAATGATGCAATAAAACACAAGTATAAAAGTGTGTAAACAGTTATGTAATTAAAAATATGCATCAGTATAAGCTCTGGAAATACATGTATATATGTATAACTTTAGTTGTGAGTTTTTCTTAACTGACATACACGATGAATGAGCACATGATGTCCAACTTCTAGCCACTTTGGTAAAGCTATCCAAAGCTTTGCCAGGGCAGAGGATGAATTAAATTGTGGATCTATACAAAGCCAGAACCAGGGGCTATCTAAGGAGTTTCCCAAATCAATAACACGATCCTAATTTACGCTGACTACATAGTTCTGAGGCTTCGGATTTTATCTAAACTATTCACCAATCTCAGTGCTAAATAATCCTCCCAAAAACTATGCTCCATAATTGAAAATAAACACATTATAAGAAGGGATGAAAACTAGAATACATTACAACAAACTTTCAATCCAAACTCGTGTATTGAATCGGTTAGTGGTCCAAAGTCCCTTCAAATTCATGTTTTTAATGTATTTATACCATCTATAAACAATTAACCCGGGACCAAAAAACCCTTAATAAGGCTTAAAAAGAAATTTCTGCTTGAAATAAGCCTGCTCCTATGGACTCCACGTAAAGGTAGGTTTATTTTACAGAAACCTTGCCACCTCATTTTTTGCCTACCGCTATGTGTCACGCACAGAGGTAGACTATTTTTCTCAGCGACAATATTTTGTTCAATTTTTTAACTCATATGTTGTTCTCAACCCCAGTTAAATTTCTTAAACTTTTACTCATAATTCAAAGTACCAAAGTATTCGTTTTAGCTACAAAAATACTTCTTAGCTCGGAATCAATTCCTACACAATGAAACTAACGTAATAAGTATAATGTACTAACATTATTGCTCAAACGAAATTTAAGTGTAGTGAAAAGGGGAAAAATGTAGCTAAAGATCTGTGTTTCGAGACTACCATCAGGTGGGTGGGGTGAATATCAGGTTTTTAGATTTCAGATTTGTTTGGTATTCATAGATGTGCCACCACATTTTGAAGTTGTTGACTCTTTTTATTCCGCAATTCTGATTATTTTGGGAATGACTTATTCTCTATGAAATTTTAGATGCTTATTTCGCATTTATTTTTATAGTATATATTATTAAATGGTTAATAAAGGAATAGGGGATTTCTATGGAGATGGTGAGTGTCCTTATGGCTCAATGAAATTTTGGATCGTGAAACTAACTAACTTAGCTGGTCGATCAGTGGATAATTTGTACAATAAAATCAAAAGGTTGGAGAATTTTCACTATCAATAGTGGACTGCAAATATTATGTTTATATATAGAGACAAGATTCTTCTACAAGGACAAATAAGTTGATCAAGCAATTTCAAGACATCTAATATATATATATATATATATATATACACACACGCAGTTATAATGTATTATGAAGTACTGTAAACTTTATTGCATATATAAATGTACTAGTTGAAAAAGGGAGGATCAGCTGGAGAGTACTTTACATAAAGTCTCTTGATAGAAATTAAACTAGCCCAACCTTTTTTAGCACCCGTATAAGATTTTTGTAATGAAAAGTTCCTATGCCATTTTGTTTTTAAGTGTACTTGGTAGTGTTTCCTCCCATATTTTATTTTGTGAAATTATAGTGGATATATTGTTATTGTTGTTATTTTTACAATTACTAATAATGTAAATATTTTTGGGCGAATTAGTAGGAATACAATAGCCAATTAATTCTTATTATTTTTTTAAAAGAAGAGGCTTCAGTGTCACCCTTGTTGCCACAAAAAGTAGGCTTCAGTGTCGCCCTTGTTGCCATAAAAAGTAAGCTTCAGTTGCAACCTTACTTGCCACGTAAACTAGCAAAACTTTACATGACAACTAGTCTAGAATACATAAATAGGTATTTAAACTTGACCTCAACTGGTAATTAAGCACTCAAACTTTGAGAGTGCACATCTAGGCACCTCAACCTGGTCTCAACTGACAACTAAGTACTCCAACTAGTCCTCACTATGTTTTATAGGCACACGATGCTGACGTGGCAGATGACACAGTGAAACCAAGTTGAGGTGTCTAGATGATCATCTTGTAAGTTGTAATGCTCATGAATTGACACAGTGAAACTAAGTTGATGTGCCTAGATGTGCATTCTCAAAGTTTGAGTGCTTAATTGCCAGTTGAAGTCAAATTTGAATGTCTATTTATATATTATGCCTAAGTTTTTTCGTGGAAAGTCCATGTTCAAAACATATTTATTGGAAAGGAAACAGAGTGAAAGATGACCCTGTAATTTAATTTAGAAATAATCTTGATATTTTTGAAAGCGTAGTGCTTTACTATGTATCCTAGATTACCAACCAAAAGACACAAAAAACACAAGCACAACCAGAAATTTCCTACAAAATTGACTATCAACCACTTTAATTTGAGCTATTTGATGTTCCAAAACACCTATAAATAGGAGATTCAATAATATTAACCAAATCATCCCAAAAAGAAACACAAAGCAACAAGCACATAAAAGAAAAAACATAACAACAAGCGAAAAGCGAAACACATATATATTATTTTTTTTTAAAAAAAATTAACAATGGAGTCATCAAAGAAGCTTGTTGCAGTGTTTCTCTTGTGCATGGTTATGTTAACTGTGCATGCCTCCAACACTGACAGAGAAAGAAAAATATAAAGAAGCACTTAAAGCTAACACAAATGACTTCAGAGTTTGCTACAGTGAATGTCTGAAAGATATGCAGGGCTTTAGGATTGATAGACACTAGTTGTCCACAGAAGTGTGAAAATGGATGTGGTGATAGGTTAATCAAAGGTAAATATTTTTTTTTGCACCATCAGCAAATATATAATTTTAACGCGTGATATATAGTAAGTTAATTATAAAAAAAAAATTCAAGTACAAGTTAGTCTCTGTACCGAACTTTCTCTGTTAGATTTAATGGAAATCATCAATGTATTTTAGCGAAAACTCACATTTAGAGGTGAAACTTATTTAATTTATGTTATTTTTAATTTATTTTAGAGTCTCATGCAAGTTTTTAAAGTGTAAAATCCCCCTATATATTTTGTTTTATACCTTTTTGGCTTTTTGTGTCTAGTATGGCTTTTTGTGTCTAGTATGACTTTTTGTGTTGTATATTTTAAGAATTGATGAGACTTTTTTGGTGTTTATAGTTAATTATGTTTTTTCTTCATAGCTTTTGTCAAATCTAACAGAAAAATTAGTTTGATAAATTAATATTTGACGGAGACTTGAAGTGTAAAATATTGATAAATTTGAATGACCAAAAATATTAAATACATACTTAAGTGATTATTTTAAACCTACCCTCAAACATAAGTCACCATTTTTGTTATTTTCTCCCTGGTAATACAAAGGTTTTTTACACTTTATTTTTACTGTAGTTTTAACATGTGATAATTATAGCATGTTAGTTACAGTTTTACTGAATTTAAGTTAAATACACATAGAACTTAACAAATTTTTACACTAATTATGTGTAGTTGAGCCTATTGTAACATATTAGTGTTTATCATACATGTTATTACCTTATAAATAATCATAATTATGCAATTACTAGCTACTTCAAACCATTGGTGCAAACATATTTAAACTCATTATTATCTATCAGCTATCAATTAATCATTATCATATAAATTTATGTGTAATTACTACAATTTAATTAACCTAATTATAGAAACGTTTCCATATTCTAATACGTTATTATCTTTATTTTTTGCAGCAATTATCGAGCAATCGCAAAATAATTTGAATCCTTGAAGATGGACTAAAGGATGCAAACATTCCTTTAGTACAACAAATATAAGAAACAAGAATAAAACAGTGATTTTTAACCTATGACACTGTACTTGAAATTTTCAAGGTTCAATAAATTATTTATTTCTCTAATTACTGTTGTTTCTCTCGAGTCAATCACACCTAATTTCATTTTTATTTTATTTTATGTCTTCTCAAATCGTCTTGATATTCTAGGTAATAGTTCTATTTTTTTGTGAGTATTCCCTTTCTTAAACTGCTTTAAAATGCTTTAGTTAGAAACTGTGCGTATGAGCTTAATCTCTAAGGAATAAACTAATGAAAAGTCATGCGAACATATATGCAAGATATAATGGTTTAGTCTCAAGGAAAACTAAAATAATTTACACCAGTTATACTCTAATAGACTGAACCAGGTTCAATCACCGGTTACACAAGATAGGTAAAGCAGTAGACACATAGATTTACCAAGAAAAACCTCCTCGCTCAAGATAGTAAAAACCACGACCTATAGAATAGGATTTTCAATCAACTTCATTAAACTTTAAAGAGCGATTTTAGATTACAATTCGATAATCAAAGAGACTAAATCTAATACTTCACTCACATTGATTTACTCCAATCAACATGCACTACGCAGTCTATGACTTCTAGTCTAGACTATCTCACAAGCACTTCACAATCGTGCTTTTCTCATAATACCAAATTAAACACAAAGTATAGATTCAATCTTTTCACTCTTTAGAACCTATTAAAGATTTTTTGTTGTCTCTCTTTTTACAACTCTCAATGACTACTGCTCTCCAAAGATATATAAAGTTCTGCTTGCAATCGTCAACCCTTTTCTTTCACCTTGTCATTTATTTATAAGGTAGGTTTTTGTTGTCCTAGTCCACTTCAAACACGTTTACTCTTCAAGCTAGCCTGTTGTGATTGTTGCTTTGCCCTTCCACCTTACTCCAGCCCTTGGTTTGAAACCAAGATCCCCAATGACCTCAGCTGACCTTATAGATTGTCTTGCACCGGTATCTAATATCCTACTACTCGGCAGGTCATGTTGTAGATAAAGAAAAATAAAGATAGTTAGTAAACTACATTTCAAACTTAAAATTTTACCCCAATTTTCAACACTTACAATATATGTTGTAAACCTAACTTCAGCAACAAATACACCAACTCTAACTGTCCAAGGCCTATTATAAGGGGTTGTTCTTTCCCTTTCTAATATGATTGATCAACATATGCAATAGATGAAACTAGTGGTCCTTCTCTGCCTATATTAGATTTAGCAATAATAGGTGCATTATAGCTAGTTGGAATTTCAAACTATTCAGAAGTAATAGATGTCCTTCTTGGCATTCCCATGCCTCTAACATGTGTTATTCTTGGTCTTCCTCTGCCTCTAGCAGGTGCTTCAACGGCTTCAGAAGTACTAGAATCCTTTGTTGTCCGTCCCCTGGCTCTAGTAGGTCCTTTGGAAGTACTTGTTGCTTCTCTTGGCCTTTCCCTGCCTCTTACAGGTGCTTCAAAAGTACTTAATGGCTTTCTTGGCCTTCCCCTGGATTTTGAAGGTGCAGTAGTAGCATTACTTATTCCAGCAATATCAATGGTCCAACACATTACTTGTTCCAGCAATATCATTTGTCCAACAGCATTACTTGTTTCAATAGAATTCTGCAAAACTAAAAAATATAGTAGCATATTTATTTTTTGACTACTAATTGTGATAAAAGGTAATACAAAAGTACATACATTTGAAGAAAAACCTCTTTTGTTATGATTTTTACCATGACAATCAGTACAAGTCATGTAAACTCCTTTTTTGAATAATTTACCATATTTTTTTGTTTCAGTGGCCTCTATCATACTAACCTTGCTTGGTCTGCCTGTCATAGATTTAATAATTGATGATGCAACATGAGGATTATTAAACTCAGGCCACATTTTCATATTGGTAACTGGTTGAAGGATAACAGTAAGTATTCCAATAATCTCCTTACTATAGCAACAATCAACAAAGTCAAGTGGTTCTATAAAATATGGCAACAATGGCATATGAAAAAGGTATTCCCTTAACCATCCAGGACCTACACTATATGTGTTATTTTTCAAATCAATAGTATGTTGATATGGTCCATCATTAATTTCAGATTTTCTCTCTCCATCAAACTCAATATCACATCACATTGACTTCTCTATTTTATTTTTTAGTACCCTCAATACCATTGGAGATATATTGGTTAACCATGTATTTTCAAATTCTCTCAATTAACCTATTCTAGTCATTACCTTCATCCTTATCACTTTAAGCATGGAGATAATGGTTTTATGTCTTGCTGCTAAAATTCATGCATTAAAGCTCTCGGGCATGTTATTTTTTCACACTTAACACTAGTTCTAAAGTACATTTTACACCAATATTTCACCTTAAAGTGGAGTAAATTTTCAACAATGTCCTTACCAAGCAACTTTATTTGTCTCAGATTTGTCTTCATTTCTCCCTTAAAAGTGCTTCTTACACATTTTCAGAATAGGTTCATTCTTTGAAGACATTTTCATGTTTTTGATCAATTGTCTAGGATGTGCACACATCCTGTGCTCCACCTATGGTAAAAGCTCTTTTAATACTTCAAGAAGCCCCTGCAAATAATTAAACTCAGTCACACATAATATTTAATAGGAAAAAAGAACATATGAAGAAAAGTAAAGTAAAAAATTATACCTTTTGCATGTCTGATATCATTATATAATCTCTGTCGTCTGCAAATCCCAAATCCTTTATCAATAATTTCAAAAATCATGTCAAGTGTTCTTATTCTCATACTCTAATGCAACCCAAGCAATAGGCAATATTTGATTATTTTCATTTTTAGCTATAGCAATCAATAATTGTCCTTTAGTTACTCCCTTCAAGAAACAATCATCTAAACTAACACACTTTCTATAGCCATCCAAAAAAGAAAAGATTTTTTCAGAGCATCAAAGAAAATATAGAAACTTCGTACACCAACATACCACTTCCATCAAAGAGTGCTTCCCGGATTGGTCCTCAACATTTCATCACTATAGTTAAGTATTCTTCCAAACTCTAACACATGATCATCCATAATTTCTTGAAGTACTTTACTTCTAGCTCTCCTGGCAGTGGTTATTTCAACATGTATTTTCAAATCTTTTCTAATCAACTACTGAAACTTGAATATCCTAATATTTGGTTGTTCAATAATATATTCTTGTAATGATCAGCCAAGAACTTAGCATCGCACGTGTAATTTCTAGTGGTCTTGACACACTTGTGTTTAGCATTATAGGTTTTAATCATAAAATTACTACTACATTTGTCAAGACTTGCATATAACAATCGTGAGCAACCACTCCTACACCTCACCCTAGTTTTTTTGGGCTCATTGACATGCTTCTCTGACTGGACACCCTTTTGAAGTGACTATTTGGTAATAGCTTTCCTGAACTCATTCACATCCTTAAAAATCATCCCCAATTATCATACTACCTTTTTAGAAGATTTATCAAAAAAATGAGCCTCCTACTATCCTCCCTTGACCCTTACTCATCATTTGTATCTGCTTCAACACTAAATGCATCAGAACTATAATACACTGGCTCATCACCAGCAACTTTATCTTTCAAACTTTTATCAGTAGCATCAGTCTCATTAAAGCTCAAATCTAGACCAACTACACCAACAGAAATTTCTTCAGGGTCATTTGATGCTCTTTCACTTCTTTTCCTTCTCTAGTATGACCTTATTTCAGGCCTCAAGTCTATGTACTCTTTAGAGACATCACTTTCATATTCAGCCTCATATTCATTGAATAGATCTAGATTGTTTAAATTCAGAATTATTCTCAGTGGAGTGGTCAGACCCAAGTTCAGGGAACTCACTATTTAATGGTTCGGTTGTTGTTGGTTGAGTAGTTGCAACAGTTTCAGTAGTTACTGATTCAGTAGTTGCACTAGTTTCAAGTTCATTACAATGAACGCCCTTATCTCTTTCTTGAATACCATCATCCCCTTCTTTATTAAAAATAATAAAAGATTTTTTTTATTGGGATTATGTATTCTAACAAAGTAATCCGACCATCTAGTTCATCAACCGTATGACAAAACATAAATTTCAATAAATCTCCATTTTCAAAAAGTTGAGAAAGTTCAAAAATGTCCCTGTCAGTTTGGATATCTACAAGAATGTCACTAGTAGGTAAAGCTAACACAAAATGAGCAGCTTGTAGTGTGTGTGGTTCTTTAATATAGTCCCTTAGTTCAAAAAGAATATATCATCCACATCGACATTCATATATTCAATGATTTCTCCAGCCATATGTGTTGGTTCGCCGCTACTAACATCCAAAACCCTACCATGATACCATTTCAATATTACAAATATAAACCCACTACTCATACCTGAAATTATGCAACAATAATGGTTTAAAAAAAAACATTTGGAGTTACACAACAAATAATTCGAACAGGTGAGTATGCATGGTGAAACATGGTAGAAACTCAAATAGTTGGAGAAAAATAAACTACACAAACATGAAATAACAATAATATAAAATCTAACTAGCCTCACATATAACCCCCAATTTAAAACTAGTAAAAATTCTAATTTAGCCATAAACCATGGACAAGATCAATAATGAATCTAACAAATAAAATGTGCTGAAAACTTAATTTTTCTTTTAGATTAGTGACGAAGAACACGACTAACCTCATAATTTTAAGAACACCAATAATTTTGAACACCCACGAAGTAAATCATTAAAAAGCTTGAAATTCGAATTAGTTTCGCCACCAAGTAGCAAGCCACAACTTCATACAGAAGATTCAAAGTGAAAACCACAGAAAAATGAAAAGAGTTATGTGATTTTGATAGAAATCGTGAGAAGAGGCGCTAGAACTTTTTATAACCTTTGGACAGCCTATTTTGGCAAAGTAGAGAGTCTAGTTCTAACACCTCTAAACTTTTTTCTTTTGAATAGCGCGTGCAAATACTCGTTTCTCTTTGAGTGACTTAGTTGTCTAGGTCATTCGATAATATTCTAAATAATACACTTAAAATTGACTCTCGCAAAGTTGAAGTATGTAACAACAAATTCGAATGTAGTTGAAGTGTGTTTTGAATCCTTCTCCCTCTATATATATATAGAGAGAGAGAGGATATTTTGTCGAATTAAATAGCAAATTATTATTTAAAATAGTATAAAAATATTCTCAACCATTTATAAACATTTATTTTGTTTTGTTTAAAATTTCAAAAGTTTAAATAATTACAAAAACATGAAAAATCAAAATTGGGCGTGAAAATAATTTATTTATTATGATCTCGTGTTACAATTTCTGCATAATTTATTCTTAACTCAAATGACCCTTAGGTTTTAAGTAAAAGTCCATCAAAGGTGGATATCAAAATTTAAGCTTAACCGTAGACCTGTATATTATCAAAACAATAAGACATGTGGGAGGACATAAATCTTAGTGATGTGAATCACTCTAATATACAAAAAGAATATATATATAGTGATGCCATACACAAGGCTAACATCACTATACAAAGGTCAATCCAGTTAGCAGACAATTGTGCATTTGAGAATTGATAACTAATTGATGCATTTATACACTTGATGAATGATATTTCTGTTGCCCATATGGATATTGTAATAAATGGAACTGCTTCTTTTTCAAATCTCCCAATAGATGATTATCTAAGGCATTAAATAAGGGAGGTATGGATATTGTTTTTAGTTTTGGAAAGACACCATGAGATGATGAGTTGCCTAGTGCTGCCATCTTTTGTTTGAACGCCGTATATATGTCCAAAATATTTCCAAACCTAGCTACGCATTGTTTGGTAGCTGATTTAGATATAAGTTATATAGGTGTTAAATTTTTACATAACACTATCATTTTGATAGCTAGTTAAAGTTATTCATGTATAAATTTAATACATCAACGTTTAGTTTGTAATTTAGAAACCTGCAAAACTAATACATGTATAAGTTATGAGGGTATCTATGTATTATTTTATGTAGAATACATGAGTAATTTATACATGAATAACTAAACCCTACATAAAGTAATACATAAATTCCCTCATAACTAATTTATATATACTATCAATACTTGCATAACTCTAATCTAACTGCCAAACGAGCCGTTAATGCATAATGACATAAGTACATACTGGTTTCAACCTTGTAAATTGAGCTGCATGAACATCTATAAGGTATATTCAGTTTGAATTTCTTCAACGCCCTCATCAGCAGGGAGCCTATTGTGAAGCAATCTGAGATAGTGCCAGGCTGATTTACAGGGAAAAAAACTCCATCGGGATCAACAGTCCACAATGGCAAGTCATTTCTTTTTTATCATGAATCATAATAGTCAGAATGTCAACGACAATAATAACATATTCAGTATAATTTCATAATCGGAATTTGAAGAGGGTAGGGTATACGTAGTCTTATCCCTGCCGTATAAAGATAGAGAAGTTATTTCCGATAGACCTTCGGCTTATGTAAAGCATATAAAAATAAGTATATAAAGTAAACATAGTCGAAGAAGTCATGCTAAAAATAATACGATAACTGAAGCAAAAGAAACAACCAATAATACTAATATCGAAGAATAAATTAGTAGAGAGTGATAATGATAATACCGAAAAGAAAAATTAGATAATACTCGACCTACTGACCTTCTACCTTAATCCTCGACCAGTGGCGTAGGCAAAAATTCAGCTAAGGGAGTACATAATTTTTCTTTCAATAAATACTAAAAATTTTAATTCAAACTACCTAATATTTAGGTTTACTGTTTTTCTTTGTAGTTTATCCTCAAAAATATTATCCAAACACTAAACTTGAAACGTATATTTGAGTTTCTAAAAAAAAAATTAGTTGAGCAAAGAAAATTATTCAATTAAAGAAAATCACCAAGCAACAACAAATCAAAAAAAGTTACACATTAATGAAGTCACACATATAAAAAAAAATATTAGATTTAAAATTTATATTGAATTATATTTTTTATTATTAGATTTTCTTATAAAATTTCACTTTTATATGTGTTTGGTGGGATTAAATTTATTTATATTAGTTAATTATGTATACAGTGTATTTATACATGCACACACGTTTCTTCTTTCATAAAATAGTAAATTTTAAAATGTAATATTGAAATTTTTTAAAATTTTTGAGTGGCGCCTTTCTGATTTATCTATTTAATAAATATTAAAACTAATATTTAGAAAAATAGTATAAAAAGAAAAAGTATAAAAAAAGTTATTTGACAAACCTTTCTCCACAAATCAAAGAGATAACGAGTGATTCAAAGAAATCTCAATTACTATAACAATTTAAAAAAAAAAAAAAAAACTAAGTAAATAATTTCTTTCACACAGAAACGAACCCATGACACGAGGCCCAATCTGGACGGCTTTCACCACTGAGCTGCAGCGACAATTTTGTCAAGGGTGTTCAATGAAGAAATATATAAACAATATATTATATTTGATATATATTTCTAGTATAATTTTTCGACGAAGGTGTTCAGATGACCACCCTCGGTAAAGTATAATTCCGCTCATGTCTTCGACCTCCATATCTTCCTATTTAGGGTCATATCCTTGGTAAGCTACAGATGAGCCATGTCCTTCTAATCACCTCTCCTCGAGACTATTTTGGCCTACCTCTACCTCTTCTAATACCCACTATCACCGACCTCTCGCACATCTTCACCGAGACATTTGTGCTTTTTTTTTTTACATGTTCAAATCATCTCGACTTCACCTCCCTCATCTTGCCCACCACGGAGGTCGCTCTTACCTTATCTTGAATAGCGTCCTTTCTTATCCAATCCCTCTTAGTATTCCCACATCTTATCTCAACATTCTCATTTTTGCTACTCCCATATCCCTTACATGCGACCTTGACCTGCCCGCCTCATACAACATAGCTAGTTTGATCACTATTTTATACTTACTTTTAAGGCTTAGTAGCATATTCTCATCACACAAGACACCGGATGCGAGCTTTCATTTCTTTCATCCTGCTTCAATATGATGTGTAACATCATCATCAATCTCCCATTTTATTAGATTATTGACCCAGATACTTAAAACTTCCTTTCTTGAGGATGACTTGTATCTCAATCCTTACTTCCACATCTGTTGTGTGGGTTACATCAGTAAACTAGCACTCAAGTACTCTATCTTAGTCCTGCTCAACCTGAATTTTTTAGGCTCTGGGGCTTAATCTCCAAATACCCAACCTATCAGTAACTCCATTGTGTGTCTTGTTAATCAAAACTATGTCATCTGCAAATAGAACGCACCATGTCATCTCCCCTAGAATATGCCGCGATAGTACATCCATCACCAAGACAAATCCAAAAGGGCTAAGATCTGATCCCTGATACTACCCCATCAAGATTGGAAAGTTATTTGAGTCTCCTACTGTCCTAACAGGGACTATCGTATGCTAGCTTTTCTAAGTCAATGGACACTATATGTAAATCCCTCTTCCTCTTCCTATACTGCACCATCAATCTTCTTAAGCAATGAATAGCTTATGCAATCGAAGGTCCTAGTTTAAATCCAAATTGGTTCTCGGTAATGGACACACTCCTCTTCATTCTTATCTCTACAACCCTCTTCCCAACTTTTATAGTGTGGCTTAGGAGATTGACACCCTTATAGTTATTACAATTTTGAATATCACCCCTTGTTTTTATACAATAGGATCATTGTACTCTACCTCCATTCTTTGAGCATTTTAAACATCCTAAAATAACATTATACAATAGAGTTGGTCATTCCATACCTACCATACCTGAACTCTTCCAATCAAGTCCAGCCTAATCGCCCTCCTTTTCTCATCCTATGGATAACCTCCTTAACCTCCTCAAACTTGATATGCCTAGAATACCAAAAATCTCAACGGTTCTCAAAGTACTCTAATTCTCCCAGTACAATATTCCTATTCCACTCTCCATTCAAAAGTTTATTAAAGTATGTCTATCATCTTCTTCTAATGTACGTCTTTTCCACTAATACTTTGTCTTCTTCATCTTTAATTCACTTCACTTGATCTAGGTCGTAGGCTCTTCTGCTTCTCCCCTAGGCGAGCCTATACAACTTCTTATCCCCACCTTTGTATTGAAGTTCTTCATACTGCTATCTTCGCTTCTTTCTTAGAAGCCTTTTCCTCCTCATCTTTACTCTCCACCAACTCTATATAAGCATCCTTTTTAGCTTCCACTTCCCTTGAACTGCTCCGCTCACCACATATCCCCTAGATATACACCAGTGTTACCCTTCGAGACTCCTAACACTTCTTTAGCTACTTCCCCAATACACTTAATTGTACTATTTCACATACAACTAGCATCCTCACTGCTCTCCCAAGCCCCCATCGCCAGTAACTTTTTTCCGATTTCCTAAGCTCTAACAATAGTCGAACTAACCCAATTGATCCTCAATAGATAATACAAGGTCTTCTTCCTCCTTTTCCTCATAATCTCTAAATCCATGACCAAGAGTTCATGTTGGGTTGTAAAAACTCACTCGCGATAACATTAGAGTCCTTACATAGACTTCTATCACACTTTTTGAGTAAATAATCTATCTGTCATTGTACTACGGAAGGTCACCAAGTGATTCCCTTCTTTGGAAAACTCTAATTAGCTATCATTATATCACAAGATTTCATGAAGTGCAAAAGCGACACTTCTCCACCCCTTGACATTGTCCCAAATGGCCACTGAAATCTCCACCAATAAATATTTTTTCAGTGTGCGAGATACCCCTCACAACCTCCTCCAATCCTCCAAAATCATTTTTGTCCTCCTCGTCCAAGTATGACCCCTCACAACCTCCTCCAATCCTCCAAAATCATTTTTGTCCTCCTCGTCCAAGCATACTTATGATGCGTATGCACTAATCACATTCAGGATAAGTTCTCCAATGACTAGCTTAACCGCTAACATTCTATCATTCACCTTTCTAACCTCTACCACTAGCTCCTTCAGTTCCATAATCTACTAAAATGCCTATTCCACATCACCAAGTAAAAAATATTCTCTTTATTTGGATTAGATTTAACCCGTCGAATTACCTTTTGACTCAAGATTTATGTGGATTTATTTGAATTCAATTCAATGTCACACACATCCACTATATTAAAATAAAATAACACAACCCATTCATACCTAGCTGGGTTTGGCCGGGTTGGGCATGTTTTTGACACCCCTAATAAAGACCTAAAATACATATCAATTGTAACAAAGTTTTAACAAAATAACTCAATCTCTCTTTACGAAAGAGACTGGGAAGAATAAACACAGTTCCCCACCTTCAACAAAGGATGGAAAGTTTATCTGGTCAATGCACTAGTAATCTTATCTACTTCATAGTTGTTACATGAACTTCGTTCACAAAATAATTAGACAAACGACCAAATATAAAACAGATGTCAACTTATTGACCTCTTCCCAATTATACTTGCAATCCGGCAAACAAGCTACAGCATTATTCCTCTAGAAAAATGAGCTGTGTCTAATATTTATTTTTTTTTAAAAAAAAAATTCTAGTTTGTGAATATGACTTGATTCTCCACCCACATCAAAGAACAGTGACAGGAGAATCACCTGCCAATTCAGTCAAGCATGAAGCTCTGTCTAAACCACCATGTTGCGCCTCGACCTCAGCTTTCAACTGGCAAAATCATCAATAAACCAAAAGCAGGCATCAATGTATATAAAAACACATTAAACAGGAATTACTCGTCAAAAAGCAATAATTCTGGGCCACGTCTGTCAGTTTAAGGAGCAGGAGAAGAGTGAATTAATCTTTGAAACTAAAATCAAATATTTAGACAAACATGGTCCCAGAAATTATATTCTAAGCAGAGAGAAAATCATTAAACATCTTTTTTAAGTTGATATCAGCTACTTCAATACAGCATTGGGAAGGAAACTTCACGGTAGAAGCATTCATCAAGATTGACAAGAACAGTGAATATACTGCAGGGCTGCAGCAATGGCTGATTTTTGTCACCTAAACTTTTTCTTGAAACCCTACACCTACTTTGGAGACGAGTATACCAAAGAAAGTTGGTAGACTTGGTTGGGAAGTGCTAACCTGTTGGTTTCTGGATACCCGATTTTAGGGGGTTTGTTCCTTCACCAATCTGAAAGCCAACTTCATGCAGATGTCGTGAACCAACCTCGCCTTTCAGAGAGCAAACTGTTGTACTTCCTCACGACTTCTTAGTCATTTGAACATCTTAAGATCAGATCAGTTAAGTCACATGATCATTCTGGTTCATTGATTCTTTAATAGCTACTCAGCTCAAAAGAACCACTGATCCAAAATTACATCCCGAATGTTCTATTATACAAATTGGCAGAATTTGGCATATGGATCTTTGATTCCTCATATCCTGTAAAGAACTTGTTAAAGCCCACATTTTCTGTTCGGAGGAGTTCCGCTACATTCAAACTGTTTCCACTCTGAACCCCATTCCAGCTGTCCCAGTGGCCACTTGTCATGACAGAGTTCCTACTCTGTGGAAGAGTGAGCTGTGAAAATGGAGATTGATTGTTAGCCAGAGTTTGCTCCAGAACCCTGGAAGAAATTCCGTCAAATGGAGATTGATTGTTAGCCAGAGTTTGCTCCAGAACCCTGGAAGAAATTCCATCAAATGGGGGTTGATTGTTGGCCATAGTTTGCTCCACAGCCCTGGAAGAAATTCTATAAGGACCATTGAATAGAGAAAACATGTCCCCCGTATCAGCAAAACTCTGGTTCTGATGCGGAGTTAGAGATCTTTTCATCAGTAATTGAAGCCTTCCCTCATTTTCAAAAGTATTTGATCGTGGAGGACAACTAGAAGACATGTCCAAGCTTGAGAGATGAAGGCCATTAGGAAGCCTCCCTTTACCAACTGCCAGGATAGCAGGATCCATAAACTCAATGTCTCTATCACTCACGTTTCCAACTTGTGGATCCTGATGTAGATTGTGCAGCGAGGAGGTATCACGCAAGTGACTCCCTGCAAAATGCAATCATTTAACGTAAACCATTAAAATCTTCATACGCTATGTCGACAGAGTAGAAAAACACAAAAGGACTTCGTAAATAACAGACCATGGAAAGAGTCAAAATTCTGTTCCATTCTCTCATAATGAGAAGTAAAACCAGGGGGTGGCGCTCTGTTTGGTGCTGAGAACCCTGGAGGTGCTGACATCTGAGGTCTGGACACTGTTATGAAAATTTCACCAGTAAAATTTAATCCCAAGGCACTCAACTTTTCAATTTCTTTTGTTCTTTTAACGAGTACACTTAAAAATAAAACTTGAAACAATGTTACAATATAAGATGCAGTTAAGGGAGAAGGAACTACAAAGATGAGCCATGAACTGACCTGATAGCTTGTCAGAAGAGAGAAGAGAAAAGCTGTTGCCAAAACCAACTGTTCCCTCATTATTAGCCACCGAGAAACCATTACAAGTACCAATATTATCAAGCTGATAATTTCTGCTATTAGTAAAATCATGACCATGATGATAATGATTAAAACTTTGCTCAATGTAATTTAAAGATGGTTGATAATCAGCTGATGGATTTGTTGGTTCTTCTCTTGCAAAAGAGAATCTTGATTGGTTACTGGTTAATTTTCTTGAGCTTGACACCCTAAGAGACCCTTGTTGGTCATCAGTTTCTCCCAACAACTTGGCAAGGTTCTGAGGAGAAGTTAATGACTCATTCCAAGGATCAAAATCCAGGGACAAAATATTAGATATTATACTGCTCTCTGCAATATCTACATTAGTACTACTGTTCTCGCTAGGAGCTTCACCTTGAAACCTTTCCACATGCATCATCTTACCCTCGTCAGGCAACAGATAATAACTTCTATTGATAGTTTGCAAATCAGCCACACAATTCGATACAGTCTCCAGGTATCCATTAGTCGATGATTCATGAGAAGGCTGTGATACTAAATTAGTTTTCCTGTCTACCGGCATATCAGCCCTAACAGGTCCACCACCATTAGTCAGCTGAGGAGAATACCCACTAGGCTGAGCTGGGGAGCATAAAGAAAGGGAAAGATTTGGTGAATACACTTTTTCTGTAATTACTTCAGGGTCCCTATGTCTCTGTTCATTAAATGTCAGCAGATCCTCCTCCATTTCAGGAGTAGCAACTTGTGTTACTTTGCTCTGTGTATCCAATCTCAGGTCAGACTTTTCTTTTGAGATACAAATCTCATCTGCAGAAGCCAATTCAGATGACAAGGGCTCCTTATTTTGATCGATGCAGATGCCCTGTGATTTTTTATGTCTACCAACGCTCAACGACGACATATTAACGCATACATTCTGGATCTTAACATCTGTGGTATCACTGGGATCTTTGGTAAAACCAGGTCCATTAGACTTTACAGAAATATCAAAGGCATTTGTACTACTGGTTGGTATCATATGTTTCTCTTTGTCCTTGGCACTATGTAGCTGACCGTCCATAGAGGAAGAAGCATGAGGTACTGGAATAGTGGGGTTCTCAGAAGTACAGATTCGAGGATCTGCTACTGCATGCTGCTTAACAGGTTCTCTTGACAAGTGCTTAACAGGTTCTAAAGTCTCTATTTTCCCTTTCTCTTGAGTAGTTCCAGTTTCTTCAGCATGAACTACCTTCTTTCCTGCATAGGCAGGCAGTAACAAATCCTGACATGTGCTTTCAACAGCTGTAGAAAATACAGTTGTGTTACACATCTGAGGCTTCTGATTAATAGGTCGATTAGAACATGGTACACTGGCAGGTGGGTGTTGATTATTTGATGCACGTGTTCCCCTAGTAAACAAGATCAAATTTTAACAAATAGCACCATATACAAATGATAATAAACGAGTATCTGCTTATTGCATACCACAAAGCTCCAGCAGGAAGAGCCACAGATCTACCAGAGCTACTATTTGGTGGAGAGCCGGAGCCTCTAACACTGGGTACTGAATTCTGCATGGCAGATGACAATATAAAATTTTACACTTGCAAATGAAACATCGCCATATTGCTGAAATAATTTATAACAGGGATAAAAGTTTGTTCAAATGTAAGCTTATATGAATGCAAATCACAATTATCCAATATAACCACAAAAGATGGAAATGACTGGAACCCAAGAGCACAATGACCAGACTTCTCATCCCACTGACCCCCCTCAACCCCACAATAGAAAACTCTCTTTTTCATTTGAATCTAGGAAAGGGAAAAAGCCAAAGCAGAGAATAAGAAGAAGGCAAGCAAATGGAACAAGAAAACTTACAGTTGCAGCATTTTTACTAATAGGTTTGTCTGCAGAAGCAGAGCTGTTACTGCCAAACTCCTCTGCTGGCGGTGGTAATACACTCCCTGATCGCCGTTGCATACTGTTAACGGCACCAGCAATTTGTTGAACTCTACTCCTTCAAAATAACTATGCAAGTTAATTAGCCATCCAGGGATCATTTACATGCATAGGACAGAAACATGCAGACTGATAATGTCCAGTCTTCTGACACTGGCACAGCTGTAAGTAATATATACTAGAGACCTAATGTATTTAAGACTAAGAGCCTGGTTGGATTGGCTTATTCTAAGGGGTCGTTTGGTAGCTGGTTAGAGTTATGTAAGGATTAGTAATACATGAATTACTTATAAAGGAACCTATGTAATATTTTATGTTGGGATTAGTTATGCAGGGTCAATTATTCATGTATTAGTTATTCAAGTATAACTTATTCCACCTTTTATCCTGCATAAGATAATATGTAAATTCCCTCATAACTTATAAATGTATTAGTTATACAAGTTTCTAAATTGCAACCAAACACCATATTAATTTTATACACGAATAATTTACCTTCTTACTCAATCAAACATAGTATTATTTATGCAAAATTTAACTTACATAACCACTTTTAAACCAGCAACCAAACGACCCTTAAGTGCTTTTAAGTCAAAATAGCTCTTAAGCACTCATGTTGTTTAGGTAAATAAAAAAGTGCTTTTAAGCACTTATTTTAAAACCGAAAAACAAAAATAAGTCAAAAGCCATAAGTTAGAAATCCTAACTTATGGTTTTGGTTTATAAGCCACAAGTCATAAGCCCATCCAAAAGCCCTGAAAATGAACCTACTAATACAATGTTCACTATAACATATGTTATGTACTAAGCCATTGCATTATTCATCAATTGCAGCTAAATCATCCAAAAGAATTATCAGCTGAATAATCCCAATACCTTGTGTAAGCTGATACGATTTCATCTTTGGTAAAGCTATCGTCTTGCGACCCAATCTCGTGCAAATATAAACAATCAGGATTTGTACAGGGCTGAACCAAAAGACAACTAGTCCTCGATTACATTATGATACTCTAGGATATAAGGATAAAATGCAAATTCACATTCAATGAGTTATTCCAAATTACAATTCAAACTCATACCACATTTCTCAACCAAGCATGACAGTATTTTGTGGTTCCAAAGCAAGCTCTGCAAACAACGAAATCAAAATGGCTAATGCAAAATCCGAACAAAGTTGGTTGTATACATGAACCAATCATCGCACTAACCTTAGGGGTCTACCATCCAAAACAAACCCATGTACAGATTGAATACACAGAATAGCTTCCTCCTCCTTTGAATAGGTAATATATCTGTACAGAACATTTCAACACTTGTTTAACTGATTTTATTTTGATTGAAGACTAAATATGAATTGAGGATTTCAACCAGCAAATATAATATATGATGAAAGCACAACAAGGGATCAAGGGGCTTCATGATTGGAGAAAGAGAAGGGGATGGGCTGGTGTGTCACTGGGTAAAAATTCAACAGTGGAAACTAGGTGAGATTTTGGTTGGATGTTCGGTGGACACACTACCTTCAACGCATGATCCTGCAGGTTGCAGTCTTTTAACAATAAGAATTTCGGAGCCAGAAAGTTATAAGGAATCAATACAAGTAATGTGTGATGTCAAATTTGTTTTTGCAAAGTTGGAACTCGCCAAGGCAGATAAATTTTATTTTTTATTTAAGTTAACATTTATAAATGGGATGGAGGACCCCATATACAAGATGTATGCCAAAGTAGAGAATTTCTTTAAGAAAAAATGATTCTCGACAAAGAGCATATAGCAACCAGGCGAAGAGTGAGAAACAAGGAAGAGGCTCAAACAAGTGGCTGACATCAAATAAAATGATTGTTCACAATGATCCTTTCGTGACCCTCTAAAGCACCAGGGGAAGGAAAAATAGAACCTAGGGTAGAAATCCTTATCAAAAATACCACCGGATACAGATGTTTTGGTTAATTTTTCGGAGGCCTTGCTCTACATCTTATTTTCTCAGCAATATATAGGAACTTGCATTGACATGTGTCATAGGATATAAAGGCCAAAGAAATATTTGAGAACTTGGACAACTATGTGAGACATACAAAGTATTTTGATACCTATTAAAGTCGTCAACTTTCAAGTAACCAGGTAACTCGTATCAAGAACAAAACTTACACACTACAAGTATCATTTGCAAAATGTTGAATAGCGCCAGAAGCTGTACGAGATATAGACACCTTCATAACCTTCCCATACTGAGAAAAATACTCTTTCCTTTGTAGAAGCTGCTTTTGAGCAATAAAAAAGAGTAAGGAGGAAAAACAGGCATACTCAACAGGAGATAGTTAAATATTTTTTTTCTTTTTTCTTCTTGAGAGTTGTTGAAAATTTCACAACAAACGTACACAACGAACGTACATACATCTTCATCAGCTAGACTGAGAGGCAACCCCACAATGTAAACAAGATTTCTTTGAATGACTCGAACACTGCCAAGTTGCTTCCTAGAATCTACTGTTTTACTTTTTCCCTTGCGAGAAGACGACCTTTTCTCAGTGCTCATATCAGCCACTACCCTGTTGTCAACACCAAAGATTATGAATGACTCAGAAAAAACAGATTTCCATGCTCTTGATAGAGTTTGTGTTAAGAATGCAAAATTAGTTCATCTCATTACTTATCACATTTTGCTGCCATGCCAACAATCTTTTCCTTGTTATAAGGAGCGCGACATGCTGGACACCTCCCTTCCGTATTCTCTTTCTCAGCCATATCCATAATATGATGCCAGCACCAGACACATATCTTCAAAAACATGTATCAAATGTTAAAACCTACAGCTACCAATAAATTCACCATTAGAGTAAAGATCAATTACGCCTTAAAATCACATTGAGGTGGACTATATGAAGCAAGTTGAAATTAGGCTATATGAATCCTCACAGATGACTAACCATGTTTCACTAATATAATACAACAAATCCTCATACCAATATCATATAATATAAAAGAAAAATAAGGACAAGAAGTTCTCTATGTTTCCGACTAATATATAAATCTCTGATAGGATTAGAAGACTCATAAAAAAACATAAGATCTAAAGTAGACATAAGCATGACGAAAATATATTCCAACTAATTGGTATTGGCGATATAGTTTTTTTCCCATAGTGCCTTAGTTTTTGTGAATTCAGTCACCAAAATTCTCCACCCACACATTTTGAGATAACAAACTTGAAGTTGTAAATAAAGCAGATTAATGGATATTTGTAAGGGTACATCACGAGGCTCCCAGGTATACCAGCAAAGTCAACAATAATGCAACCGCGTTATACGTACTAGTTAAGGTTTGAGGTTCGAGCCTCTGAGTTCAAGAGCGAAACAACATGGTTTTCAACTGCACATGCAGTAGACCCTTCACGAAATCAAAAACCTAACCCCTCAGAAGATTTAAAGCAATGCTATATTCACCTGAACAGTTATGTCTAATTGACGACCTACCCTTAAAGAATACATTCAAAAGGAGCACTAAAGAATGTGGCTTAGTAGTAGGTGAAAACCTTGGAGACCAAAGTTCAATTCCCAACAAAGAAAAAACTCTTGGTGATCCCTTCCCATCTGCCTAAGCCTGGGTGGGCAAAGTTACCCAGTATATGTATTGGTGGGGAAGCAGCAGATATGTGCGGAATACTCGAAGTGCATGCAAGTTCTACCAAACACCACCATGTCAAAAAAAGGATAGAATCCAGATAAAAACTTTCTAAAAAATGTAAGGGAAAGACAGCATTAACAAACCTCGTAACCGCACTTGCAAGGCTTCAACTGCTGATCTGTCAAATCCATCTCCTCAGCACAGAGAGGACATGTCTTATCCCCCTGGTCACTCATTGTTGCCTTCAACAGAGTACAAAATTCCAAGATCAACAGAAATATATCCAGCCGCACAATCAATTACTTGCTCGACACTTTTGTTCAGAAGAAACATATGACTAATTTCCAAGCCAAAACAGTTTATTCAACACACAACAGTCCATACTCTATAGAGAGTTGCAACTTCCAATTGACAATTCTAAATCCACACTATCAAAAACTCAATTAAAAGATCTCCTACATCAACTACAGATGAACAGAACCCAGAGCAAAAGAAAACCACAACACTTGTCAAAACAAAAAACTAACAACGACATACAGATTTGTTTCTTGAGAAATAAGAAAAGACATATAGATTTTATAGCTACCCGTCCCAATTGTTTGAAACACTATTACTGTTTGGTGTCAAGCATTTCTTTATCAGACTACTACTTTTTCAAACATTACTCATTTTTTTAACTATAAAAGTTTGTGATTAAATTATTTTTTTCAAATATGAACATTTATTTCAAAATATTGAAGCAGTCAGAGTCAAATTCACACCAAATCTAGATGAATTTACCCTCATACTCTGAACCATGTCATTCTTTCCAGGACGGGGGAGCACTAAGACTGCCACACTACTCCTAATCCAAAGTCAAACTCATGAAAAAAAAAAAGCTCAATTTTTTTTATGATTAATCAAACTAATCAATCCAATGCAGCAACCCACACTCAATACACAACAAACGAGTCAAAAAATAAGAATTATCTAAGATCTCCCCAAAAAACTCAAATAAAAAAACGATAAAAGAAAGAACTTAACCAATTAGACTCAAATCAAAGCCTCATCAAAAAAAAAAAAACCTCATCCAAACAGTTCAAAATTCACACATACAAATATAACAGACACACAAAAAAAAAACACTAAATCATAACAGAAAAACACTGTTAAATCTTGACATAAATCACTTAAAAATGAGGCGATTAATAAAATTAAGGATCTGATAGAGTGATATAACGGAGAGATGTTAGGGTTTTGAAGATTTGGACTCACAGTGATGAGTGGATCGAGAAGGAAAAATCGCAGAGGATGAGACGCGAACAATGCAGAGAGAGAGAACCACACAGGCTTGTGAAGAGAGAGAAAGTGCGAGAGGTCGGCTTTGAGTGATTGGATGTTTTCTTTATTGCTGCTAATTACGGGTCGGGTACCAACTTAAATTTTCGGGTTCGGATTGTTAGATCTCGATGCTCTCCACACGTCGTTCGTTGCTTTTTATAGTTTCATCATGGAACTTTCTGAAAGTTTTTTCTAAAAAGTTTTTCATTAATTTTTTGCAAAAAGTTAATAAGTTATTTTTTTTATTAAGTGAATTTGAGGGGTATTTCTCAATACAAATTTTAAAGAATTTTATATCTTCCAAATAGGGAGAGACGATTCAATAAATTTAACAGCCTAGAGCTAAGTTTTGCAAGAGTCCTTAAACTTAATATTTAACAAAATTTACACGTAGTTTTATTTGAAGTAATTCTTCTAATATTTGAGATGCAGAATCTTTAATTTTTTTTAACCAATTTATTTTCAATTACACTATATTCAATACAATTGATATATCTTTATCTGAGGTATTAGAGAATTTGTTCGTACTTTGCATGATGATAATGAATAATATTTAATTTAAAATAATTATATACAAATGCAATCCAAGTAGAGGAAATAATTCTTTTTATTTAAATGCATATAAGAAATTAATATATCAATTAAATCACAAAATGCAATATTCTTATTAAAAGTTGTGTCGAATGAATTGCATTTTTTATTAGAAGAATTTCTTTATGAAACGATTTTTAAGGAGATTTGTAGTTTAGTTATATTCTATATTAGATACATGAATGTATATATTTATTTGATTTTTTTTCTTTTCACTAAATAGTAAATAGTAGTAAAACTTTTAATAAACATAAATGAAAAGTAAAGAATTAAAAATAGAATAATTGTTTTTCCTTTTATTGATTTATTTTTCTTTCCTTTTCAATTCCCTAATATATCTCTACTATTTTTTCCTTCCTTTTTCTCTCTATTACTATCTATACTTTCTCGGTGATCTTTTCCTTTTTTTCTTTCTCATTCTTGCAATTGCTCTTTCAATTTGCCTCATTAAATTTATCTTTTTGCAATTACTATGCAAAAACCTTAAAGAGGGAAGGAAATGTTAATTCCTTGCCACATTCAATTCAATTATTGGAATTACTTATATACATCTTAAATAAAGGAAGGGAAAGAATTAAAATTGTTATGTACTTTCAATTGGGAAGAACAAGAGAAAAATGTCAAAAAAATGACGAAAAATAATTGGTCATTTTAGTTCAAGAGAAATATCGTATTATATCTTTATAAACCACATACAAGCAATATTCTTCACCCAATTATCGATAATCTCATAGTATAGCCTAACAAAGTATAAGAACATCTTGACCATATTTTCTTGGGAAAACACATAAAATTCCTCCTAAACTTGTCCACTAAATTTACTTTAGCACTTCAATTTTACGGTAATTCTTTACCCCCTTAGTGTCGTTTCAAGTGAACTAAATTCACTTGAAATGATATTAGGGGGATAAAAAAAATCGTAAAGTTAAAGTGCTAAAGTAAATTTAGTGGATAAGTTCAGAGAGAATTTTATGTGTTTTCTCTATTTTCTACTCTGTGAAAAAAAGTATAAATCAGAAAAATATTTATAATACACATTTACCGTTACAACACCCATAAATCATGATCAATATATAACACACACAAAAACAAAACAACAACAATGACTTGGAAGTGAAAATTGTGAGTGTAGCAAAGCTTATATTTCACTATTGGTTAAAGAGGAGTCCTCTATAAATTCATGCTTATATAGGAGTGTAAAAGGAGAGGAATTCTATGAGATGTGTTTATCCTTAACCCACTATATCACGTATAATGCCTGAGCTATCTACAATATCTTATACATAATTATTTAATAACTAAAGGTGATCTTCATGTAACACTCCATATAATTTAAGTAATAAATCTGTACTTACGAGGTAAGACTAAGAGGGTTTAATATATTAAGAAAGATGTGTTATAAGGTATTCAAATTACTCTATGGTCGTATGTTAAAATTTGAAGTCAAGCAAGTTGTAAAATAAAAGTCGTCAAAAATTATCACAAATTACTTTCTTAAATTCTCTAAAATTTAGGTCAGATGTCTCAGAGTTTTTCTCCCAATATATAAGGAGTTAGGAGGCCTAATACCTATCATATTAAAGGTCTGTGAATCTAGTTTTTAAAGTATTAAATCGTTCGTCAATACAACTTCAAAATAGAGAGATCTTCGCATTTCTATGAGACGGCGCAAGCAACACGTCCAGACGGGCTCCTACGCGGTGGAGGACTATATAAGTGCCCTTGGTTGATTTGGTCATATACATTCATATATTTCCATAAGTCAAATGGTGAAAACCCTCTCCGTTGTATATCCTTGATGTTCTAGTAAATTGCCTTAGATTCGAAACCCTAATGCTTGCGTATAGCCTTGCTCTTTCTCAAAGCCTTTGAACGATCTCAATTTGTTCAAAACATAATCTAGATGAGCATATGAGTTCGTAGACAACCATATTTATATTAAAAACTCTAGTAAAAACGTCAACCCTGAGCACTCGAGGTTGAAACTGAAATTTTATCGCAAAATCAGTTTACGTATAACTCATCACTCCTAAATCTTGAAATCATAAATTTCCATTCACAAATTGATACTTATATCAATGATTTACACTTTCTAAGTTTCTACAGAAAAATCTCATTTCCTTCAAATAAATCATGGATGATAACACTAAATAAATGATGGAATCTTGGGGAGATACCAAAATTATGATTAAATCTTAACCCTTTTCCAAATTATGAAGATTGCCTCCAAAATCATTTAATTTCGAGCCCTATAGAACTCCAAAACTGATATATGAAATGTCCCATTGAGTTTGGGAATTAATTCTATCGAGGCATCATTTCTTTTTCTCGAACACAAAGCCCAATTGCAATTGTGGAGACTCACCTCGATTCAACCCATCAAGAACGCAACCCCTCTTTAGCGATATCAGAGCTCAAGCTAACCAAGTCCTCTTAAGTGATCGTGACGACCCTCCCACAATCGCAATGACCAACCTCTTTATCTCTTCACGAACTGATTCACCCCTATAATTGGGAAGGTCATAATCACTATCACTAGAAACTCCCATTCCCTTTCGAGTGTTCAAAACTCATTCAGAACTCCTAAGATAAAACCAAATATGCAAATAACTCCTAAAACACGTTTTAGAGCTGTTAGAATACTCAAAACACCGATCCGAGGTCATCTTGGCAAACTATTGACCATGGTTAACTCAAATTCTCAAAATTCATTGGTAACCTATTCAAACATTCGAATAACTTTCAAGCCCCTCGGACCTGTGCAAACTTTTCGATTATCATTATTCACCTTTTGTAACACCCCAAAAATTCCTATGACTAAACCCTGGATTTGAAGTTGATCATACAGAGAAAACTGGAAAATGTCCTCAAAACGAGCCTCAGTACGACTCGTAGGAGGATTGTATGAGTCGTACCAAAGACTCGTAGTGTGGTCTAGAGAGCTCAGCAAAATCTGATTGAGAAGTCATGGAAGGCTCTCACAACTCGTACCAAGTCAATACGAGTCGTACCAAGGTTTCATGGTATGATTCAGAGAGTTTAGCAGGAAGTGGCAAGGAAACCACGATTGGATCTTACGATTCGTATCAAGGTGGTACGAGTCGTAGTGAAAGATCATAGACAATAAGTTCAGAGAATTTTCAAGAAAGGATCAGTAGCTACAAAGACTCAGTACTAGTCATAAGATGATCATACGAATCGTCATTTCAGTCGTGAGTTGAGATGTTGTACATCGTGGACTTTCGACTAAGTTTGAAACTATTCTAGGTAGGTGGATAGAATCGAATTCGATGAATTTAAGGAAAACAAGGTGTTAACATAAATTCTTAAGTGTAAGAAGTACATTGGATGCAAGTTAAGGTTATAAGGAACCTCTAGCAAAAAGTTGAGTTGAGAGTCTTCCTACCGATTGGGTTTTTCATGAAAGTTCTTGCAAGTGACAACTTTAAATGATCATAACTCCTATTATACAAATTGTTTTTGGGTGATCCACGATAAAATTAAAGCTCTTTAAGTCTTCTTTCCAACGCATCCAACCTTACATCAATAGGAGTTCAGAGTAAAAAGTTATGGCCAGTTTAGTAAAGTACTGTCAGGTTTGGCAAACAAGATCAGCCCTGTTACCACGAGTCTTGGAAGGTACGACTCGTACCAGGAACCCATAACAGGAGTTTCAGAAACCTTTTTAAGCCTCCCAGAAGCCACGAATGGCATACCACGACCCATAGGAAGCCACCACGAGTCATAGTACGACCTGTGGCACCAGATAGGCAGATTTTTTAGAACTTTTTCCCAGGGTTATTTTTGTAATTTCTATGCTTCTAACTCTTAAACTAGGTCATTTTAGGATTCTTTTAAGTCAAATTAAAGGAGTTTTCCTAGTCTAACCCCTCACTCTTCTCACAACCATCGTAAGTTCTTCTTCTCCCTTCTTAACTCAAGGCTTAAGAACTAGGGTTCCTCTCCAAGGTGCAGCAGCTTCAAGATCTTTAAAGAGATTCTTCAACCAGGTATATGGGAATTCAGCAAGGAGATTGTTCTCCCCTTGCGTCCCCCAGAACCCTCTCCCCGTTAATTTTCAGTCCTAGCCCTGAGTTTTCGATTTGTGAATAGAATTCCTGAAATTTTTCCTTGAATCCACCTAGAATAATTTCTGCTATTATTTTTATTTATGGTTTTCATCATTTCATGATTTATTTGGCGCTTATCTTCACAAAAGTGAATTCTAGCCCTGCAGACTTTTCGAATGTTAAAGAATTTCTTGATAGACCTCATTTATTTTGTGTGGAATGTTATCCTATGTTGATTATAACTATTTTTCTCCAGTTTGTGATATCAGAAATGATTAGTATTGTGAGATGAAAAATTTAGCCATAATAAATGGCCTAGAAAGTCTTGAACTCTGTTCTAGTGCTGAAATATTGAATCTTAGCTTGAATTTTCTATTATGGGAAACCCCCCTATTGTTAGTAGCAGTGAGTCTCAACTCAATTATTTTCAGTTCAGTTTTAGTAAGAACTTTAGAAGTCTCAGTTTCAGTCAGAAATTGTCAGCTGATCAGTTTGACTCCAGTTTTCTTTTCGAGGTGTCAGTGGCGCCTCCCAGTTATTAGACTCAGATTCAGACTACAGTTATTTAGTCCATTAGGCGGTCATGACATTCAACTATAGCTCTGACCAGCCCCCGAACCCCAGTTTAGTTATCAGTTGGTTCTCTAGACGGTTACGACGCTTCCAGATAAGCAGCTCTGACCAGTCTTAGAACTCAGTTTCCAAATCTGGTCCTATAAGACGCTCAGGGAACTCTTTAACAGTATCCCTGGGTCAGTATAGTCTTGGACCCCAGTATCGAGCTATCCGCTTGTCAGTAGTAGTAGTAATAGAATTATCCAGTGGAAGTAGGACTTAGCACCGAAAAGGCCGGGGTTTCAGCGCACCCAGGTTCCAGAACTACGTTGCCACCATAGGTTTTATTTACTTGGCCTAATGGCCACCTTTTGACTGTGATTTTCACAGTCCATGCCTTTATACCCTAGCAAGGTATATTGGGTCCTACCAACCGGGTGTGTACATCGGACTCCACGTCTAGTTCACGTGGTTATATGTCGGTTATAGCCTCTCTCACTAGTCAGTACAGTTACTCTCAGATCCTTCAGTCCAGATCAGTATAGTGCAGTAGTCCAGACTCAATGTCTCAGACTTAGAACATGTTTATGACCATCAGTCATGGTCATTTTTGACCATATCAGTTCTCCACCAGTTGTATCATTTTTCAATATTGCAGTTGGTCATTTCATGTTGTATCAGTTCATGAGTTTAGCTCAGTTCAAATCAGAATTAGACTTAAAATAAGGTAGACCACCAGACAGGGTCTTTCAGACCTTCCCAATTATATCAGTTATTTAGTTCAGCAGTTTTAGTTGATTCTTGCATGTTTTCTCAATTTAGTGTTAGTAGTACTTATCTCGTGTTATGTTTCTCTCACATACTCAGTACATTCAAAGTATTGATGCATACTTTTATGTTGTATTGGTTCATGATACAGTCACAGGTTCTCAGACTCAGTACAGATAGCTGCCACATTTCAGAGTATCCCACCTCAGCAGTTGAAGTGTGAGTCCTCATCATCCGAGGGCATAATTTCTTTCTTTCAGTCACTTATTAGCTTCATCGATCGTTGTCTTTTTACTTTTTTCCGTATTAACCGTAAGCTATTTTTTCTTTCTTGTATTTTAAACTTAGAGTTAGCTGGAGGTTTGTCAAAGTAACTTCTCAGTTAAATGGCTTTCAGACAGACATGACTTTCGGTTTATTCAGTATTATTTAAAGATGTAAACTTTTACTTTCAGATTCGTCTTTCTTAAATATTTTATGCTATTATTTTAAGTTCAGTTATGCATGTTTACTTAGAATGCTAGTAAATGATAGACCAAAGGTTGACTTGGGGTCACTTGTGGCTTCAAGTACCGTGTTATGTCCAGGGTGTAGACTCGAGGCGTGACACCTTTTTGACCTAATAGAGGCGATAAAACTTAAATCCGAACTCGTTTACCCATTTTATTGACTTTAGTTAAATTTCAAGTTTTCAACTTTCAAATTTTAGATTTTCTTCTCCGATACACATCCAATTTCCTTCATAACTATGTCACCCACTACACAAGTCATAAATCACATTTTGAAGCTATGAAAAAGGTCTTTTATGAAAAAGAATAGGAAAAAGGGTTCAAAACACGCTTCAACTATGCTCGAATTTGCTGTTACACACTCTAATTTTGCAGGGGTTCTATGACCCCCCCTGAGCTATTTTAAAATAGAATACGTACACCCTTATATGTTGATTTGGCAGAGAAACTGTAATAACTTTCCTTGAGAGAGTGATGAGTTATATCCTATTCTTTTCAAAAAAAAATAAAAATCTCCTATTCTTTTTTTCTTTTCTTTTTTCTTTTTTCTTTTTTCTTTAATCTTTCTCTTTCTCTCTCATAACCACCCAACCCATTTATTACCACAAAATTCACCCGTTCTCCAACATTTTCTCCATAAATAATGCTCCTTCCTTTCTACAATCGAGATCAAAAGAAAAAAATTCAAATCCAAAGCACCAGATTTGTTGTCTACAAAGAATTTTATTTTTTTATCAACACCCATTAAATTAAAGTTCAATTCTTTCTAAATTGTTTTTACCTAATATGTGTAATATGGAGCCATAACTACTAAATGTGGTGTTCTTGTTCTGGGGTTTTTGAAGAGAATTAGGAAGAAAAATAAAGAAAAGCAAATGGAGAAAGCAAAGCTCGAATCGGGTTTGAATTTGTGTTTTTATATTTTGAAAGTACTTGAAGATGCGGTGACCGGCAGAAAATTTTCCGACGACCTCACCTAGAAACTCCAACTATCATGTTCATATGTCCGCCATCCTCACCCTTTCTCCTTTGGTCTTCATCTGCCTAAATATCATAGTTGTCTTTCAAGGATAGCAAAAAAAAATGAAAATAGAAGAAAAAAGAGAGATAAGATGAAGAAGCCTCATATTAGATCTGGCAGTAGCAAAGTAAAGAAAAAGATTTTTAAAAAAAGTAAAAATTAAAATTAATAACATAAAAAGAAGGAAAAAAGAAAATCAATAAAAATAAATAAATAATTTTAAAAAATAGTGAAGTGTCAGCGCGTGTCTTTCACAATTTAGTACAAATTTGGATGTTACTTTTCAAGGGTGCATACGAGAAAAGAACATGTTTGCAAAATCCACTGGATAACAATGCTTTCATCTCCTACCACTTTATTTTATACTCTATCCAGAAGATGATAAATTTTTCTTTTTAGATTTAAATAGAGGTAGTTCTAGATCAAAATATTAGGAATCAAAGCAAGGAAAGTACTCCTGCTTTGCTTTCAAACTTTCCAACTGCATGTGAGTAAACTCCTAGTCGCTTTCAAAAAAGTGGGCTTATTGAATATCATATTGGTTTTCCATTTTAAAATAGTTTAAGGGGGTCATAGGACCCCCGCAAAATTAGAGTGTGTAACAGCAAATTCAGGCATAGTTGGAGTTTGAACTATTTTTCCAAAAGAAAACCTAATACTCAAAATAACTGGATGGATTATTAAAATAAGTCTTGATATATATATTTGACAACTGTTGGAGACTGTTATTTAGCAAACTCTCTCTACGCAAGGATTAACAATGCAGGTAACGTAAGAGAAGATAAATTATGCGACAACCCTAAATCATCAAAATATTACAACCCTTGTCGTCCCTATGAAACCAATTTTGTATCTACATAGAAACACGATGATAATTTGGGGGAAAGAGAAAGTGGAACAAATTATTATAAAGAAAAATCTACAATTTGCAGTTATAGGTAATTCTCTTATGGATAGCCGAACATCAAAGAATAAAGAAGACTAATCCCAAAACAATGTAAATTCAAAGAAGAATGTAACATCATATTACTGAGGAATAGCTATATTCTAATCCGTGCAACCCTACTGGAGGATTATGTTAACTTATTATCTAAATCGTCTTTCCATATAACTCGCAACAATTTGTCATATCCTATGAGAACCTTAAAGTGGGATCCTCTATTTGATCCAGACAAAGAAACTACAACAGCAATAGCATGGATCTCTTTCGCATACCTACCACCAAACTACTTCGTCAATGAAGCCATTTTTTCAATGGCAACAACGGCTGGAAAGCCACTATAGGTTGACATGGCAACGAGAAATCAAATAAGACCTAGTTGTGCTAGGTTAAAGCTGAAGTAAATCAGTTAACGAAATTTCTTCAAAGAATTAATGTGTGTATGTGAAAGAAAGAATCTAGAAAATTGTGGAAAGATAAATAGAGATTAATTATGATTATGTTCCCAAATACTGCAAGCAATGCAAATTACAAGGACATGAAGAAAAAAGGTGTTTTGTCATCCATCCAGACTTATTCAGTAAAGAGGAAGACAAAGCTAACAACAAAAAAACAGATATAGAGGAAGATAACTGAACGGGGAAAAAAGAAGACAAAAATAACAACAGGAAGGAGATAAAGAAAGGCAAATTAATGAAAACAATTTCCAAGAAATAAGGAGAAAAATCGAGGCCAGAATTATACAAAACAAGAAAAGAAGAATAATGAAACCAAAGAGTCAAAAAGGAAATAAAGGCATGAAGACAACTAACAAATATGCAGCTCTTGATATTGATATGACTGAAATAGGAGATATATAGGGAGGAGCAGACAAAAAATAAATAAATAATTCAATAGAGAAAGTTGAAAGCAGAGAGCAAGGTAAGAACAAAGCAATAGATAAAAATCAACACAAATAATCAAAAGAAAAAGATAAAATGTCTGCTAAACAATGGGTTCAAGAAGTTTTTGAAAAAAATACAACAAACACAGAAGTCTCCAGTAATCTAGAGGAACTAAGGGAGGAAAGAGACAAAGTGCAGCAGAGAAAATAATAGAAGGAAAACAAAGCAAAAAGCAGCAATCAAGACAACAACAAGGTTTTAGTATGGAGAGATTGGGTTCACAGATCAAGAGGTTTAAACAAAAAATTTCAGACAGAGACCACTTCAGAACAAGGAAAAACATATCAAGAAGAACACAAGAGTAAAGAGATCATAGCGAAAAACAACCAAAAAAACAAAGAACAATATGAATCCTCACATAATAGCAAGGAAAGAGAAGACCCTCAAAAACCATCTACTGATATTGTTGTCTTCAACCTAAAAACCAAAAGTAAAGAAAATAATGAAAGAGAGTTTCAAGGATTTAATAATAATGAAAGAGGGCTACAAGAAGATCAAGAACTGGTAGAAAATATACAAGAAATAGCCAGAGAGGGAGACATATCACCAAGACATATAGAAAATTTGGCCAGTAACATAAAAAATAATAAACTAGGTACATTGGTACCTCTACAAGTTATAACAAGGAGTAATAAAGCCAGATCCAACAGCACCTAATAATGATTTACAAAGCATTATTTTGGAATATTAGATTAGTCAACACTCAAACAGCTTTTGAAAGAGCGATTGATCTAAATAAAAGAAATCAATACTTATTTATAGCACTTCAAGAACCTTTCCAAAAGGTAGACAATATAACAAAATGTAAGAAAATGCTTGAAAAACAGAACGCTATACAAACAGATATAGAAAAATATGAATTTTTTGGAATAGTGAATGGCAATAATAAATGATAGAGGACAATGAACAACAACTAACAGTGAAACTCACAAATCCTTCAATAGGCAAAGAAGTGACCATCACAACAGTTTATGTTAAATGCATAGCATCGAAAAGATGCAACTATGGGAATCACTGGAACAAGTGGCTAGAAGAACACAATATGCTTAGATGGTTGGAGGGGAACTCCGATGTAATCTTCAGTCCCAATGAAAAGAAAGGAGGACTACCAGTTATAATTCAGAAAATTACAAATTTTGCTTCTTGTGTTAAAAATTATTCTCTCACAAAGATTAATCACACTGCTAGCAACTTCATATGGTGAAATGGTAGAGTAGAAGAAAGTTGTCAATTTAAAATTTGGACAAAATTTTTGGAAATCAAGCTTTGATGGACATGTTTCCAGCAAGTGAAGTGCATCATCTAATAAGAAAAGGGTTAGATCACTCATCATTGCACTTAGTATGTGATCCACAAGAAGAAAATATTACCAACCCCTTTTAATTCCTTAATTTCTTGACCAAACATGAGTCGCTTAAGGAGTTGATAAGAGAATATTGGAAATTAGACTATATATGTTGCAAACCCTTTTACAGAATTTCAAGGTAAGATGAAAAAAGTAAAAACTACTCTTAGAATATGGAGCAAGGAAACATATGGTAATATATTCCAGTAGATTTCTACTATGGAAGATCAAATAAGTGTTAAGGAAAGTCAGTTTGAGGATGTACCATTAGGGCAGAATAGAGAGGAACTACAGAAAGCTCAACCAGAACTTAATAGATATTTACAGCTAGAGGAGGAATCTTGAAAGTAAAAATCTGGGCTAAAATGATTCAAGGATGGTGATAGGATTACCAAATTCTTTTACTCATACATCAAAGGAAGAAGGAAAAAACTTAACATAGTAGGGATAACCAACTCACAAGGAGAGAGGATCACATCATATAAGGAAATAGGGAAAGCAGTGAAATACTATGAAAAACAATTTGAGGAAACAGATCATGCTAGATCAAATAATAATATACAACATATTCCTAAAATTGTCAATCAGGAGTAGAATAACTTGCTAATAACATTAACAATAGAAGACGAAGCCAAGGAGACAGTGTTTGGACTAAATGGAGATAGCACAAATGGGCCAAATGGTTTCTCAGGACATTTTTTTAAATGTTCCTGGGATATCATATGAAAGAATATTACTAACATGGTTAGAGATTTTTTTTGTGGTTGTGAGCTACCTAGATTTATAACCCATACTAATCTGGTTCTAATCCCGAAGGAAGATGAGGTAAAATATTTCTCTAATCTTAGACCAATCAGTTTAAGTACCATTGCTAAGAAGATAATCTCCAAAGTCCTACATGAGAGGTTTCTTACTGTGCTACCAGATTTGATATCCAAAAATTAAACACGCTTTCTGAGAGGGATAAATATGTCAGAAAATGTCTTGTTGGCTCATGAAATCATAAGAGACATCAATAAAAAGAATAAAAGATAAAATGTAGTTGTTAAACTGGACATAACCAAGACTATGATAGAGTCTCATGCATATTCCTAACAAGAGTACTAAGAAAGTTTGCTGAAGTGATGACAGATATAGTATGGAGACTCATTTTAAACAACTGGTATTCTGTACTAGTAAATGGACAGTCCTATGAGTTCTTCTAGTCCACCAAAGGACTAAAGCAAGGTAACCCCTTAACACCAGTCCTATTCATACTAACAGCTGAGGCACTCTCTAGAGGTTTAAATAATCTAAACAGAGACATATATTATTCAGGATATGGTCTATCTAAATGGAATTCATAGATAAATCATTTTGCATATGAAGATGATCCAATTTTGTTTACCTTAGTAGACCCACAGGATATAAGGAAATGATAAAGGTGAAAATCATCCTGGTTAAACATGTGTTACTGACCATGCCAGTTTACCTTCTTTCAGCTATAACCCCCCCCCCCACACCCCACCCCACCCCAAAAAAAAAAAAGGAGTGATTAAGTCATTACATAAAATTTTCTCAATTTTTTTTTGGGGTAGTACAATAGACAGAAAAAAAAAAGCACTGGGTGGCATGGGATAGAAAATGTCTACCTCAAAAGGAATGGAGAATAGGTTTCAGATCATTAGCAGAAATTTCTAAGGCACTATTTGCCAAATTATGGTGGAATCTTAGAATAAACACATCTCTGTGGAGTTCTTATATGATCAACAAATATTGCAAGAAAGCTCATTCAGTGATAGCTTATTAATCAGGTATTTCTCTAGTGTGAAAAAATTGATAGAGATGAAGGAATAAGTGAAACACTAAATATGATGGCAAACTAAAGCAGAAAATTTCAATTTCTGGTTTGATAACTGGATCAAACAAGGAGCTTTATACTTTGTAGAGTATGATTAGGAATCATGCGAAGAAGTGAAAGTAAAAGATTTTGTCATTGACAGTCAATAGAATGTGTCAAAACTATTAGAAAAGGTATCAGAAGAGATGGTCAGACATATTGTGAATAACATCAGTCCTGCTTTAACTAATGAAGACAAAGATGTACCTTGGTGGATGGGCAGTAACTCAGGAAATTTCTCAGTTAAAACAGCTTGGGAGGAAGTTAGAAGAAAAGAAGAGAAATCACAAGATTATGGGAACATATGGATAAAAGGCATTCCTATAATGATATGTTTCTTCAATTGGAGGGCTAATATCAGAAGAATCCCCACAAATGATAATTTATCAACTTTAGAAATCCATACTGTTTCAAGATGTTGGTGTTGTGAACAGTACAGACAAGAAACTATGAGCCACTTATTACTAACCTCTCCAATAGCTACACAGCTTTGGCAATTTTAATCTTCTTGTGCAGATATAAACATTGAAGGAATGAACCTAAGATAGGTTGTTAACAGTTGGAGGAACCAACAAGTTAAAACTAAACTAAGACACATTTACAAGATTGTACTAGAATTTATAATGTGGGAATTGTGGAGGAGAAGAAACTCAAGAAGACATGAAAAAAATGTTTCCTACAACAGAATGCTATATAAATCACGGATGAACATCCACAGCTGTATATAGTGAATATATCCATATAGTAAAGGAGTCAAACTAGATTGAATAAGTATTCTAAATGCTTTTAGCAATTATAAATCTAGAATATACTATTGCATTATAATATGGAAGTTTCCAGCAGAAGGAAGAATGAAGTGCAATACAGATGGAGCAAGCAAAGGGAATTTAAGAATAAGCTCCTATGGTTTCTACATTAGAGATCACACAGGGGATCTAGTCTATGCACAAGCAGGACAATTAGGAATAGCTACTAATATAGAAGCAAGAGCAACACACGAAATAGCTAAATACTGTCAATTACAAAACTTTCATCATGTATGCATTGAAATAGATTCACTGACAATCGAAAATATAATAAAGGAAGTTTGGTAGATTCTGTGGCAGATAATGGAGCACATTGAAGAAACAAAAGAAATTATGAGAAGCCTAAACATGACCATACAAACATATATACAAGGAAGGAAATACAATCTCAGATTACCTAACTAATGTTGCCTTTGAAGAGCAAGAGTTAAGACAGTTCAACAGATTCCATGATTTTCCATCCACTGCAAAAAAAAACTCTTAATTAGTGGGGGTTAAATTGTGCATTTTAAGATTTTATTAACTGCCACAAATTTGTGCAATTCTGTGGAGGTTACAAAACGTTACAATACTATATAAGTGCATTTTAAGATTTAAGATTTTTAGCCTCCACTTAATTAAAACCCTCATATATAATGTGAGGGTAGGTCATACTATTTTTTCTTAATTGGGGTTATTTATCCTATAAAAGCTCTTATATCAGTCTTCTTATCCCTTGCAAACTTATGTTATTCCTTACATACTATTGTTTGAGGTATTATTAGTTAAAGTATTTTTCTTGGTTGAGTACCTGCTAGCTCTGTTTGTCCTACTAATGGAGCTCAAATTGACTTATGTACTGCTTATAAGTGCTTGCTTGCAGCTTTCAATTTATGTTGGTGCCAGGGGTCTATTGCTAGGATGCAACATAATTGTTTTCTCACTCACTAAAATTGTACAAGATATAGAATTTCCTTCTGATAATAAGAAATGTTTGTATGTGAAAAAAGGTATGATTTTGTCTGTGTATTATAATTCGTACAGTCACACTCTTATCATAGAAGAATAATGACAGTGATAAGACTCGATCTTTGAGCTATCATGGCTAGGAAATCTCCTTGATAGGCTAAGTAGTTTTGTGTTTAGAACATTACTTACCGACTACTTATATATGTCTAATTCTCTTGTTGTAAGTATATTTTTGGTGCGATGAGACGTTTATTTTATTTTTGAAACCATATGTAGAAAAAATTTGTATATACGTGAATCATATTTTTCTAAAAAGAAAAAAAATTGTCTTTGTATGAAGTCATTTGATATTTGAACTAAGACTTTAATTTCTATATATTGCTTCAAATAAAAGAATTCATCGGTAGTACTACGGAACATTGGAAAAAGCTTAGATTCAAAGGCCTATGATCCGATGAAGAGTCACATTGATCTATCTAACATGAAAATCCTTTCACTTTTTTTAAAACTATTTTACTTTCTATGTTATCCTCTATAGTTGTTCAAAAATATTATATTTATCATAAATCTATTTTACTTACCCTAATGTTCCTTTTAACTTGATTTAATTAATATATTGCATATTGATATCTAATTAGTTAGTCATTATTTTTAAATTTCTTATCAAATATGTCTTTTTTATTATTTCAGTTTAACAATGATGCAGGGAGTGAATCTACTCCACCGGCAAATATAAGAAGAGGAGATCATCGAGCGACATCAATGAAAATCATCAAGTAAATACTTAGAATTTTATTTATTTATTGTGGAATCACTTTAGTTTTTATGAATTTTAAGTAGTAATATTTAATATACATTAGTTTATTTTACTTTAATTTGATATGTAGTATTTGAATTTGTGACTTTTGCTATTATGGATATTTTTAATTAAATTGGATTTATGTTGCGTTTTATTTAGTAAATTAGTTATTTGTTAGATATATGATTATGCAAGTTTGATCTTATTTAATTATGCAATAAACTAAATATTATGAAATTATAACTATAATTAACGATCACAATCTAAATTTAATAAAATGATTAATTATATTTTTGTATTTGTAGACCCCAACAAATTAAACCATTTTTAAATATAGAGCTTATATTGTGACGGTTATACCCTGCCTCTAATTAGTTTTTTTAAAAAAATTTAGATCATATCATGATAGTTATAAAACCCTATAAATTAAATATTTTGGAGGATTAAAATCATATTGTGAAGGTTGTAAATCACCTTTAATTGACTTTAAAACCCCTACTAATTATAATTTAACATGCGGAGATCGTTGTAGAGGTTCTTAAAAAAAAAAACCACAAAATGTCTTGTGGCAATCATAACTATAGCGTTTAGTAAAACCTCCACAATTTCATTTGTGGAGGTCAAAAACCGCCACAACATTTAAAAAAAACTCCACAAATTAGGTGTTTTCTTGTACTGATCACCGGAGAGAAAAATCATAAATACAAACAAAGCACAATACAAGCATTAAGATCAGCACAAGAAAAATATGATAAATAGCCTCTTATCGCAATGGAGGAAAAATCGGACTATCTGGGGGAATAGGAGTGGTAAAACAGTACTCATAAAGGGGGAATTGGGCGGATTTAGCAACTGCACCGGCAAATAAGAGAACTGCGCATAAAGTAACAAATAAAAAATTGACCTCAAAAAATTAGAAACTAATAATCCTTTTTAGAAATCGAATGGATTCGGTCTTATAAATACGCGAGGAAAGTAATGCTTTGAAAGTCTCCATCGCTTTATCATATGTTTATTCGACCTTCTATCTATAATTGATGACAATGACATCATGAAATCTTGTGTACAATAGTTGCACTCCTATTGAGCATAACCAATATCAGATATCCCAATACTATTCAATTGAAAAAGAATGATTGAGAATCTCCAAAACCTAAACGATGGAGTAAGTTATGATGTTCCTTTTTGTTAGCTTTCCTTTGTGGAGGAAGTGAATATTGATATTATGTCTTTGTTCCAGCAAGTTATAGACTCTATGATGTAATATATTTCTTTAAAAAATAATCTTGAAAAATACTTCACAATTTAAATGTATTTTTTTTTGTAATATCATTCTTTTTGAATTTGACTAGTAAGACTAATTCAATTTCGTGCTATAAGTTTGGTTTTATTATCTCTTGTTGTTGCCGAAAATTGTGTGCTTGTACTCTAACACAGACAAAATCATTTAGGATCATATTGGATTTTATGGTGTATGAGCTACATATTTTATATATTTGAAGGAATGTTTTTTCAATTTATTATTTCGATAATAAATGACATATGATACACATGCAATATTGCATGTGCCAGGAGATTAGTTTTAAGATAAAGTCGTATGTCAAAGTTAAAAGTTGAAATACATCAATAACTATTGCTATATATTAAAAATTAGATGGATATCTTAATTTTATCTGTGACTGAAAATACACATCTCCTTGTTATAAGTGTATCACACGTACACCCGAATCCGCTATATCTCACTCGTGAAATACAACTGCGAATGACATGATAAAGTGAAAAATTAATTGCACTAACCTTAACCGAAATATTAGTATGAAATATAATAAAACTTAAAGTAAAGAATAAACTAATTCGAGCTCCAAAAACAATTCGGAACCTTATATATCTAACAATTTTATCGATGTAAAATTTACTTAAAAAATTACATCCTCTCAACTACCTCATATTTATGTGATACCGTTTAAGTGAATCTAGAATTCAAAACTTAACTTTTTTAAATATCATGCAAGGTGACATGACAAGAGAGCATACCAATTAAACACTTGATGAAAAAAACCTGCATAAAAGTCAAACTTGCTTCATTAAATAGCTTTGTATTCATGAAACAAAATTGGGTAACTGTTTAAATTTCAAAAGTATTGAATGCTAGATTTCACATATATAAATTTTTCTTTCTTTAATTAATAAATCACCAATTTTATTAATAAACTTTAACACTAAGGCTTGATATAAAAATTAAAAAAAAAAACCATATGATTGTGAAACAACAAAAGAGTCTTCAACTAAAAAAATAGAGAAAAAATAATAGTCACATCCATAATCCCCAAATTACCTTTAAAAAAAACTCCCAAAAAAATAATTAAAAGTGCAATATGAAAGGAATATAAAACTCTCTAAAATTATTGAAAATACTGAACTATAAGCCTATATAACTTGAAAAAAGACGATGGGATCACTTATTGAAATTCAAGTCACAAATTCATAAAATTAAATATCGAATTCGCCTCTGCACACATCTGGACTATTAGATAGTACGATTAGGTCTACTCTTGGTGATGCTTTTACGAACATTGTTAGTTCTTCATAAAAATCTAATATCTCAGCTCCATCAAGTTCATCAGAAGATTCAATATTCATCCTTGAGAGTGAAGGGGAATATGCCAGTATGAGCTTTAAGAAATTGAGTTCACATGGTGTCCCCTCAAAATCTATTACTTCCACATATTCAAGCTTCTCAAATTGTTGGTCAACACAATTTGGATCATCCAGATAATGTATAACTTTTCTTATATTTCTTCTTCTCACGGCACTGAAAACCTATTGAATTTCATATGAAGGAGAAAAAAGAAAGGTTAGTACAAAATTTTGAGTTTAACTTTAATATATACTCATTAGTGTAAAGTTTTTCTTATACTAATAGGTCAATTTTATGTATTATAACAAGTAAACCTGCATTATTAAAAGATACAATATTCATTTCTACGAAAGGTTACTTGTAGATATCTTATAATTTGAATAACCTAATATTGATAGTATAACTTTTTTTTTACATTGTCTGTACATATATAGGTTAAACTCTAAAAGTATAAAGAGTTTAACTTATATACAATGACAGTGCAAAATATTTTTTACACTATCACATGTCACTGAAAAATATCTGTCGATAACTTTTCTTGAAAAGTGAAACTTGTAATATTAAAAATAAGACAGATTACCTACTACAACATGTAAAATTTACCTCATAGTGTAAAAGAAATTTTACACTATCAGTGTATATATAACTTAAACTAAATTTTAAATTAGTGAAGGTGAGATAATATTACATTTATCTTTAGCGAACGCAAGGTGGGAGAACTTCGAATCAATGAAAGACCACCAGAGACTTGATTTAGATCTCCAAACTCCACACACAACTTTACATGCTCCAAATGGTCGAGTTTGGATGGAAATCTTTTTGGAATAATTTCTGCACTCAAAAGCTTGGCAAAAGAAAAATAAAAGCAAAAAATAAATTTATAGTTAAGTATATAAATGAGCTTAAACATTTATTGAGTTCTCTATAAGAAAAAAATTGAAGTATGTTGGGATCAAATTATACTTACCTCAACGCAAGAATTACTCAAAGCAAGTCTGGTCAGATTAGAGCATAGATAAAGAAGCCTTGACCATGTAATGAACCTCCCTTGTTTATAATTTGTTGATTCTTCGAGAAATATTATCATGCACAACTTTTTAACATTTGAGAAGTTTTCAAGGAAATTTGCATGAATTTCATGACTCTCATGAATAGTCAAGAACTCGATTCTAGGAGCAAACATGTTGAGGAAATGAATACCATCACAAGTAGTGAATGTTAAGGTTGAAAGCAATGGGGTATTCAAGACACAGTTTGCTATGGTTGAGCCAAAGTTAATGAACTCCAAGTTTAATTCAAGAAGATTTGGAAATAATGTGATGGGATAAGGTGGGTTTATTATGCAATTGGTGACATATAGATACGTAAGAGTTGCACAATTAAAGATGTAAAAGGGCAAAGTATAAGGATTGAGGTTGTGAATCTTTAGGGTAAATTCCTTGACATATTTTCTTGTTACATGTAGCACGATATGGTCAAGGTTTTGGTTATTGAAAAATATAATTGACGAATCAAGGACAAACTTGACTATGGGTCCAACGTGTTGGAAGATAATGTTGTCAATTATGTTATTAAAACCGTATTCAATCATTCCTGCATTACCACTTATCTCCTCCAAGAATTCTCTATCTAAAACAAGGATTGGATGCATAGTCCAGAAATATTTCCATTTCTTTGACAAGACACAAGTTTTCGCCAGTTCTCGAAATGATATGTCTTTAAATATTTCATTGAGAATATCATTAGGCAAATTAGAGATGTAATCTACCTCCTTTTCTTCAACGATAACTTCTTTTTTATGATTAATCATATTCATCATTCTGCACATAATATGAGCCAAACTTTAATCTATATTTAAAAAAAATAAAGACAAATACATATTTCAAAGTTATAAATCAAAGCGATTTCAAAATTTTTCATAATCCTATAAACAGATTTTATTCATAAGAAACTATACAAAACAATAATATGACCGAAATTGTTTCCATGTAACACAAATTATTTATATGGAACACTTACCTATAATTCATTAAAAATAAAAATTAAAAATTACATCTATATAGAAAAAATCCACACTTAAATGGATATATCTCCAATGTAGATGAAAAAATTGAATCGTATGTTAAGTTATTCAATAGAATATAAATAAACTTTTATGTTTGTTTATCTTTAAAAATATTATATGCACTTCTTGCTAGATCTAATTGATTTCACATACTTTACAGCATCACATTTGAAATAGAATTCAATACTTAATTTTTCAATTATGAATTTATTTGATTCACATAATTTTAATTTGTACCATCTCTAAAATGTCCTTTACTAATAAGAATTTCTTTTTTTTCAAAAACGAAATTCTCAGATCTATACAAGGGACTTCATAAACCGATTAGAAGAATTTATAGATAACGATTGAATAGAGAAAAAAACATAGGAAATTATTTACGAAAAAACAACAAAAAAGAAAGAAGAAACATAGAATCAATGAAAATCAGTTACGTTATTCAGATACAAAAAATATTAATTTATACATCATAAAATTTAATAAAACCGTACCTCAAATTTTCTTGTATCATTTGAAGTTAAAACCCTAAGTTGTTTTGTATACTTTTAAATTGTAAGAACAAAATTAGTTGCAGTGACACTATATATATATTCAAAAATATTTAAAGAGTTCACACGCTGGGTCCCACCAGAAAATATAAATTTACCTTGACTTGAATTTATCTCTTAAAGAAATTCATTTAAGAGTTCCTTATCCTAAAATGTAAATAACTTTTTTTCCTATTAAAGACATTTTTATCAAATAAAATTCGGATTTCCTCAATATAAAATGAGTCTGAATTTTTGAATAAGTATGAATTTTTTTTTACCTAGTTTGAAATTAGCCAATTTATGCAAATAAAGAATAAGACATATGCCATTTTGCATTTTCTATTACAACAAAGAATTAGTAATATTTAGGATTTTTTCATTTTATTAGATTTTCACATTTACCTCCAAGATAAGTAATATTAAAATAATTGGCTCATTGAAGGCTCTTGAAGGGAATAAAATAATATCTACACCATTTAGGATGAGTATTTTACGGTCTTCTACTTTTCCTACAAAGATATTTATATAATATTTTTTGGATTTTAATATTCAAAATTTATCTATATATCTTAAATGGGATTAACTAAATCTTGTCAAGTAATTTAGTATTGTTCTTTTATTTTTGTATATATATTTTTTATATCTCTTGACTTGTTCCAAGAGGGTTTATTACTAGGATAAATTTTTATTTTTCCCTTTTCTACCAACAATGCTGAGTTCTTTGAGTAGAATGAAGTAGTTGTTAGCCCTAAAGAGATTGATACAAGAATTTGATTTGCTAAGATCTATTTTTACATGTAACAGGATCATATCAACATGAGGAAGCCAATTAGTTCAGGATTACAAAAGGTGATCGAGTTGAATACAGACTAATGCATCCTAACACGCGCGCACAAGTTTTACGCGGTCATATAAGTAATATAGGATTTTTTGGTTCATATATCGTACCCACAGATACTTTAAGATTGATCTTCTAATTTGAATTCTTATTTCAACTATTCGAAAATTAATTGATTTTTTGAGATTTTGTTATAGTAATGTTACTAAGAAAATAGTAAAAATTATAGCAAGCTAGAAAACGTTGGTTTTAATCATACGTGATAGAAGTCCGGTGTCTTGGCAATATAACAATCCAGTAGAGTCGTCCAATCATCATACCTATTGATTTTCCTGAGTTATAAGTTGCACGTTGATACTACTTATTATCATATTTCCGATAACTCTAAGACTACATTACTATCCCTAACGCCTATATTTCTATGGTCATCCACTAATAGTGAAGTGTTTGCATATTTCGTCTGTATCAACTAGCAAGACTAAAAGGTATATTTCTATCCTTACTAAAGAAACGATTCTCCCTTCCTATGAGGTTCATGAATAAGCTCTACTTTTTATAGTATTTGAATGGTGATCAAGCAATCAAATAATTAAGGTAAAAAAGAAGTACATAACTCAATAACCGAAAATTCAATTAGCATAAACGATAATTAAATTTCAACCATCATGTATATGTTAAAATCTTAGAACTAGAAAGTTTAGCTACTCATGATTCTCATAAGCATCAAAGAATTCATCAAACGTGCTTACTAGTTTGAGGATGATACGTGGTTGCCACTTTATGTTTCACATTGTATTTAGCTAAAAAGTTATTAAAATGCATGTTATAGAAATGTGTGCCTTCATTGCTTGTATGGCTCTCAGGGTCTCAAACAGGTGAAGATGCTCCTTTTTAATAATCTAGCCACCACACTCGTATCATTTGTTCGGAGGAGAATCACTTCAACTTATTTCAACACATAATCGACTATCACAAGGATGTATTTGTTCCCTTTTGATGGAATGAACGATCCCATGAAATCAATACCTCAACTGTGAGCTATGAGTTTGCGGCATTGTGCATGCCTTTTGATGTCAATGGGGCATTGTGTATGCTTAAAGGGCAGTGTATATTCTTCTTGACATATCTAGCGTGTTGTGTATGTTATGATAGACTCATACGGATATTGACTAATGTCTTTCACTGCCATTTATGACAAGTTCTTAGTGTAGCTTGTGTTGGGATATATAGTATACTTGTTGAACAATTGTTTGGACCTTATTGGATATTATATTATAATATAGTTCCTGTGCAATATATTGTTTCTATGCTTGCTATGTGATTGTAATTTTTACACTTGTTTCAAGGGTACTAAATGTGGTGGGTCAAAAATCTTACTGGATTATATATTTACATATAACTCACTCATTACCTACATATCCATGCAAATACGGTTCCTAAGGGTGAGACTAGTGGTTGACGAGTCTTTTCGCATACATCCTACTGTTGAGATGAGCCTTCACATTATTTCTCGAGGTTGTCATTTTACCTCTATCTATTTTATAGCCATCATATTCTTTTCTTAGGATTTGTTTTTTGCGCTCGGTTGCTTTTGCTTTCCAGTACTGCCTCTTTCAGTGTTGAAATCGCCAACCCTCTTCTACCATATATATAGGAGAGATTTCTCTAACCTAGAATTACTCGGAGACTCTTTGTCTTTTTCTAATAGGATATTGAGTCCTATAAGGAAACTTTATTTTCTTTCCGTTTAAACTACTGCGTTGTTGAGTTTTACTTGAACTCAATATCTGCTTCTTTATTTTCTTTCCTTATTTGCATTGCACTTCCTTTCGAGGCTTAGCTCGTGGAACATTGGAGGGGGACTTGGTTTACCTGATATAGTAAACATAGATAGTAGTGAATCAAGTTCAATCTGTCAATCATCAAAACTGCATACATGAATGTGAACTTTTCTTCCCTAGCAAGTGAAATAAAGAATAACTATTTCCTCCACTTGTCTTTAAGAAATAATCTGAGTGATTTCGGAGTGCTCGTCCTCCTCATTTTTCCAATAAAAGAGAACAAGGGATTAAAAAAGAATTTGGTAGGTTGGGTTTTAACCGACTATTTAGCTCATTTCAGCTAACCCATTTTAGCAAAGCTTTGATGTACGGTACATAGTCCCTAAAACCCTGAAAAGCATGCATATTCTAACGTCAACTTTGTATTGGGGCCTATAACGAAAAAAAAAGATACTCTTTCTATTCACTTTTACTTCTTCACGGTACTCATCACTAGGAGGGCAAAATATTTTGGTGAATAATGTACTAGACTCACTTCCTACTTATATGATGTCCCCATTTCCTTTCCACACTTTGGTGGGACTTGACCCCAAGGCTTCTTAGTCGACAATCTACCCCATAGCCTTTGGCCCTTAGTTGATAGTTATTGGACCAACACTTTATCACTCGAGTTAATTGTGTTACGATTAATGATATACATATCTTTGCTTGGTTTTTGGGAGCATAATTTAATGATTTGATTTGAATTAATCTTTGAAGCTGCTTTATATGTTCCATGCATTAGTGAGAGACCACTTGAAAGATTCAATATTTTTCTATTTCTTTTCTTCTCTCATAGAATCTCAACCTTCTTTTAGACCACTAAAAACATGTTCAATATAGTAATTGAATAATAAAAACTTTCATAATTTGCCACAGTTGTAAATGGATGACCTTTTTTGTTGCCCAGCGCTATCTTAGTACTTGGCTATTATCCTTTTTACTACTGATTAGATACAAGTTTTTGCTCGAAATGTCATTGAAATGCAGTAGTCTTTAATTTTTATCTTTTATATGTGTAGTCCTTAATTCTTGTTATTAATATTCATTTAATGATAATATATGAACGATATTATTCTTAATTTCTTATATTCTTTTCAGTTCAGTTCATTGCTTGTTCATATTAACTTATCTGCACATTTACATCTTATGTTATGTTTTCTATGTTCCTTTTTAATTGTTAGGTATACTAAAAATAGTTGCTTCGAAATACTTGCTTGTTTCAAAATTCAAGACACAATTGACCATGTTTTTCAATTCTACCCACCCTTAGTATTTAAAGTTATTCTAAAATGTGAAAAAAATTATTATTGTATGCTTTCAAAAAATTGATAGGGTTATATTAGTCAATTTACCATCCTTATTAATCTTTTCTTAATAGGTATGCAAATTTTATCCTAGTACTTAAAATGAAACAGAGGGAGTATTTGAGAAAAATAATGAAATCTTTCGGGTTCTATATTGCATTGGATATTTAAAAAAGAATTTCTGAAAATGGCCAACACCGTGAGGGTGCAATTACATGCCAATCAAAGACAACAATACAAGGGGGGAAAATTAACTTGTGTCATTGAACTTATATCTCAAGGCATTTAATTTGCTTTAAAGCATAATTTGTGTGTCAAAAAATTATTAAGGCTTAATATTCTAAAATCAAACTTATGTCTTATAGGGCATAACTTGTGCCTTGTAGCAAAAAAACAAATTTTGTCTTGTGGTATAAAGCATAAGTTTTTTTATCTTGGGGCACAATTTGTGCTATTAAACATTATGCCTTGGGGCATAACTTACTTATACATTAGGGCATAACATGTGTTTTTAGTATAATTTCTTTTGTCTTGGGGTGTAACCTATGCCATAATTTATGTTTTGGGGCTTAACTTGTGTTATTTTTTTTTTCCCCAAAAATCATACCTCGGGATGATATCTGAGGTATGGGGGGTTTGGCTAGACCCCTACACCATGTGATATAAAAGCAGAATTCATGCCTTGAGACATAACTTGTGCCTTGAGTATCAATTTCTTTTTTCTTGAGGTATAACTTGTGTCATTAAACTTATATCTTGGGGCATAACGTATTACTAAACCCATACCTTGGGACATAAGCCTTGAGGCATAATTTTTTTTCTTTGAGGCATATGTGTCATTAAACTTATGTCTTGGGGCATAATTTGTGTTACTAAACTCATGCCTTGAGGCATAATTTTTTTTCCTTTGAGGTATAATTTGTATCATTAAACTTATATCTTTGGCATAAGTTGTGTTACTAAACTCATGCCTTGTGACATAAGTTGTGCCTTGAGACATAATTTTATTTTCTTATGGCATAACTTGTGCCACTAAACTTATGTCTTGGGGCGTAACTTGTGTTACTAAACTCATACCTTGGGACATAAGTTGTGCCTTGAGACATAATTTCTTTTTCCTTGAGGCATAACTTGTGACTCAAGGCACAAGTTTAATTGCATGTTATTGAACTTTTGCTCCCAGGTACAACCTTAATTGCATGAACTTCTGCCTATAAAGAAAGTTGCCCCAAGGCATAATTTTGTGTATGCCCAACTCTAATTGAGTGCTAATTGCTTTATTTATTATTTTACAATCTTTTGATAATTTATAAAATTAATATTTTTCTTTATTATGGCTAAATATAACATATTAAATAAAATAAAATGTCTTTTATAAAATGTTTTAACAAGATTTCTCATGAATCAATATGGGTCAGATATCAACCCAAACTTTAATAAGCTAAAATGAGTTGGATTGAAATAGGTTGAACTAATAAATGAGCGGGTCAATTATCAACCCAAACTTGAACAAATTAAATAACTTATAATCTGATTGGCTGATTTTGACATCTCTACTCTCCACCGGTCTAAACTTCGTACGTGTGGATGCAACATTGGGCAGTGTCCATCATTTTACTGTCAGTGTCAACAAAAGGCGGCAATTTTTTGGTCATGTGCCCATTTCCACGCCACTATGTGAAAAGAAAAACAAACAATTGTTATAAATTTGAGCGGATCAAAATAGACTGAGTTAATAAATAAGCGGATTATAAGTTAAGTAAATTGGATAACTTATAATTTTATGTGCTGATTTTACCATCTACGGAACACAAAAGCTTAGGTGAGACAAAAGGAATCTTTTATAGTATTCACGCGTTCACACTTGCATTCCAAGTTGTTTCTTTGTGAAATCAACTGCCTATAAGTACTATCTTATTTTTTTTTAAAGCTTTTGGATGCTTAAAACAATTTGTTTTATTTTTAAAATTTAAGATGTTTGATTAATTTTTTTGAAAAAAAATAAGTCTTTTTAGATAGTAATAAAAGTTTTTCTAAAAAAGATTAAAGTAAATATTTGTTGAAAAAACATATTTTCACTAAAATCAAAGATTAAAGTAAAGATTAAAGATCAAATGTATGCCTTTGTACATTAAAATCAAATATTTTCACTTTTTATATTATGAAAATTCTATACCTAATCTTTTTATAAAATATATTTATAACTAAGTATATTAGAATATACTTGTTTTAAATTTCCCCTTATTTAAAAATATATAAAATCTTAATATTTTGAATATTAAATAATGTAGATAGATCTTTTTATTATTTAAATTTGTAATTTAACTATAATTGTTACTTTTTTATTTTGTGATTGATGTAAAAAGAGTAGTATATTGTGAGTAGGGCTGGCAATTGGGGCGGGCGGGCAGAGCAGGAAAAAATTTAAATAGGGTGAGGCAAAAAAAAATTTAAATAGCGTGGGGCAAGGTGGCTCAAGGAAAAATATTATTTCTAAAAATTTTTAATAGGTTAAGGTAGGGCAGGGTAAGACTCAAATTTTAAAAAATTAAAATTGCCGATAACAGTTTATACCCGAAAGGATGTGACCTTCTTGCACAATATCATGTCAATATTTTAAAAGATGGGAGGTTATCATCTTTAGACATATCCTGAGAGAAATGAATTCTCTTATTAAGTATGTTTTTGGTTCTTTTACAATAAAAATTTATACTCATTATTTTATTTTAATTTATTTATTTTAGTTACTATTTAAATAATTAAAAGAATATTTTTTTTTATCATTATTTTTTACAATATTTTCTACATATTTTGAATGGTAAACAATTATGACTTATAGTAGTTTTTATGTAATTTCTAAATATGTAAATTTTATTTTTTAAAAACTGAAGATTGTATGTTCATATTTACAACAAACATTAGTTAGTTTAACCTTCGGGTTTCGAATCAAACCAAATAAATTATACAAAGAGTAAATTTTACTTACCAAATTAGAATAATTTATTTTTGTAAAGTTGAAGGATGAAAAGTGAGACGTCGCAATAAAGTATTTATCCAATTAACTTCATTTATAGATGGTAAAGAAGTTTTAAAAAAAATCATGTTGCTAAATGAAAAAAAAAATAGATAACATAAACGGGTCGAGGAGGGGCGGGGCAATTTTTTTAAAAATATTAAATAGGACAGGACGGGACGGATTAAAATCTAAATAGGTCAAAGCTTGCTCCACTCTAACCCGCCCTATTGCCATTCATAATTGTGAGATAAAGTTGGTGATACTTCTTAATTTATATCATCATTTATCATGATATAAATTCAAAAAATGGACATTAACTTTTTAAAGAAAGAAAAAAAAAACTCCCAATTTAATTGATTTTAAAGTTATAAATATTAGAAAAGAAATAATTAAATGATTTTAAATAATATTAAAAAGTTAAATATTTTTTGTCTAATATAAACATTTCAGAGACTAAAAATGACGAACACATTACTCTCGGGGCATTCATATTTTTATACATTTATAAAGTATATAGGTATAAATAAAAAAATTTGTAATTTTTATAATTATTCAAGTTAATGGGTTCTTGGATGTTCCCCTAGTATCTAGGTGATTTACCATATAATTATTTATCCCCATCATTATATATATCTAAAAGACTATAGTTTCTTGCATTGGTTTAAAAAGACCAAAAACAAGATGGTTGTGGACATCTAGCTTTGAAGACATAGCAATAATTCATACAATAATAATTTATTAGTGTAAAATTTTAATTGAATTTAAAGTTCTAAATTTTAGGTACATAACCTAGATAAGAAAAAGTTTATAGAGTAAAGGTCAAAAATCACATCCGAACTATATATTTTTTTTGAGTTTAATACCTGAACTATTAGTTCCTGAACTGTCACTCCATGCTTACAGAAACACACCGAAATACTGACTGGATCAAAGTCGTATGTTCAATCACTCCCGAGTGTGTGATTGATATTTTAACGATAAAAAATCGCCTACATTTCATTACAACGGCTATAATTGCTGAGCAATCATTTTTTTAAAAAAAAAAACATCTTTAAAAACAACTTTCTTCTTCATGTTTTCTGCAAAATTGCATATTTCTTCCCCCTTAAACTCTCCTCTCTTTTTTCATCCTTCTTCAATTTATTCTTCATTTTGTAATAACTCATCCCTTCTTCTTAGAGAGATTTAGTTTTTTTCTTCATCTCCTCCTCTCCGTTTCTCCAAAATGAGTATGAATGTCTTTTACAATTGTAGGCAGCCTATCAAGATAAAAACATCAACAACAAACAATCATCCAGAAAGACGTTTTTATGAATGCCCAAAATTATAAGACATTTATCAAATTTTTATACATTAATCGATATTATTTTTTTTAAAGTAAAAACTAAATAGTGTAATTTAATTTTTCTATTTAGGGATCGTGTTGGTTGTGGATTCTTTCATTTGTAGCCAATAAAGCTACAAACTATCTACCCAAACACCTTTTTTCCACAATACATCCTCCTTTCTAATTTTCAAAAGCAAATTAAACCATTTTTTCACTGTTAAAATCATTTATAAATTCAAGACAAGTGTGTGAGATGAATTCTTGAATAATTTTGTTCTAACAAGTGAAACAACAAAAGACAATTTGAGCACAGCGATTCGAAATAAAAGATGTGGGCATGATAACAAGGAATGCTGGTAACAAATATGAACTCTCACAATTTGTATGGAAAATAGGATTGGACTATAGGCCCAACTATTTCTAGTCCAACTCAACACTCTTAAGCTTCGTTTGTACTTAACGGAGAATAGTTCAGACCTAGGCTATTAAGTCAATTTGCTTTCATTAAAATTTAAGCATTTATTTTGTCTAAATATGTTTTAGTCATTGAGATCTGGAACAGAATCTTTATATCATTAAGAGGTATGTTTGTGTGAATAATTTTCATCATCAATTTATATATCACAATCATCAGTCACCATCATTAACCATCTCTATTATCATAACAACCACCACCAACCAATGGTCACCACCGCCATCTACTACCTCTGTCACCATTGTCAATTATCATTAAGGTTGTCAACCACCCCCGACATCACAACAATAGCAACCATCACTACTACCAACCATTACTATCAGTCATTATTACACATACTGCCTCCATCAATATAATTAATATTCACTATCACCGCCATCGCTTCCGCCGCCGTCACTATCACCACCACTATGCCACCTTTATCACTCATTACCGCTACTGCGCTATCAACCATCTTCACCATCACAACTAGTACTGTCGCCAACTACTACCAACACATTGTCAATCACTACACATTCTTAAGTCACCGCCATCAATACTGACAACTCCTAACATCAACCAACTTCACCATCACAACCACCATCGCCAACCGTCACTATCACTTCAACCAATACAACACTAACAATCCCCATCATTATATATCACTACCACCATTACTAGCAACTATCACCACCACAATTACTAGCCACTAACACCAAGCATTACCATGACCACCACTACAAACCATCTCCACCATAACTAATGAACATAAATATTTTATTCTTGTCATATAATAAATTTATTTTATTAAATTATATTTTTAGTATTTAATTCTTCTTTTATTTGAATCGTATATTTAGAAATAAATAAATAATGCATATTCACATGTTGAAAAACGAAAAATTTTAATCATTCAATATTTAGATCTAGACACAACATCTCAATCATTCACATTGAGACATTTAATCTTAATGAAAACAAATAAACCCTTACTGACAAACATGTACTCTCAAAATTAGCATCAAATTTGGGATCAAAGTACCTACATAACCACTAATTGGAACCAAATAAAAGACTCTGTAAATTGTTTTTCACCAAAAAAAAGACCCCTGCATATAAAGTAATTAAGAATTCTAATAACTAAATTGTAATGTAGACCTTTTTCACAGTAATCAGAGGATTTTGATAATGGAATTGCCTCTTTCAGTATCTGTTGTTGTTGTTGTTCATCATCATCTCCTCGAAATCGTCAGTACAGGAGTTTCAACTGCCTATTAGCATCACATGTCATTCCCAAATGCCAAGATTCTCTACACACAACACAGAAAATTCTCCAGCACTGGGGACATGCCCTGATCAAAAATCTCTTTTTGTCATCAATCATTTTTCCCGTACAATCCCCAAAAGGGCATTCAATCTCTCGTGGCGAAGCCAGAACTTGCGCTTCTCGAATCGCGTCTTCTACACGAACGAGAAAATCTTTCGGCATCAATAACTTGAGATCCAATATATTCTTGCAATTGGAAACAGGGCACTTCACTTTGTTAATATCTTTGTTGATTTCTTCTCCTACATAAATCCTTATACATTCTTCACAGTAATAGTGAGGGCAACTGCTTCCCCGTTTCAGCGTTTTTGGTGGTTTCGCATCGTCACAAATAACACAGTGGGTGCGTGAATAACGTGTTTCTACAACTTTCTTACCTGCAACGCGATTAGAGCGTGATTCCAACTTCTTCCCTGAGTGAGACTGCGCTGAGTCGAAGAGAATTTGCTGCAACTGAATATCATCTTCTTCGCCGGAATTAAAGATTTGAGATTCCGCTGATTCCATTTCGACTTCGCCGGCGACTCCTTGGCGGCTGCACAAACTCTTAGACCTTCTCGGTGATTCCTTTTCCATCTTTCGCTTCGTCTGCTGCAAAAATTGGGACATGATAGAGAGCTTTCTTTCGATCGGCGACGGAGGCAGAGTTGAGAACCGGACACAAAATTACACAGCACACTAGAGAGTGTAACACACCGAGGTAATATAAATGTTTAGTCGTGTTTTCGCAATCATTTGGTGATAGTTCAAGTACTAAATTTAAATTAAAAAAAAAAGTTATAGTTCAAGGTATATTTTTGAACCTTTAGTCAAACATTAACAATCAAATTTGAATGGATTTTCAAATAGTAAATAATAAAAAAATAATTAAACGACTACTTTGATCAGTGTGAACAGAATATTAACCGAAATAAAAAAAAGTTGAATAACTAAATTTCAATAAGATTTTCAAGATAGAAATATTAGGAAAATAATTTATGATTAACTTATCTATTGTGAATACTACATAACCCAATTAAGAAAAAGTTTAATAATTAAATCTCAATAGATTTTCAAGTCATTTGTATTAAAAAAGAATAATTAAATGACTAAATTTTCCAGTGTGAACAGTACATAACCAAAATAAGAAAAAGTTTAATAACTAAATCTCAATAGATTTTCAAGTCGTACATATTAAGAAAATAATTAATGGCTAATTTGTCTAGTGTGAAAAATATATAACCCAAATAAGAAAAGTTTAATAACCAAATTTGAATAGATTTTCAAGTCAAAATATTAAAATAATAATAATTAAATAGTTAATTTATGCAGTGTGAACACTAGATAACCGAAATAAGAAAAAGTTCAATAACTAAATTTCAATAGATTTGCAAGTCAAAAATATTTAAAAAATAATTTTAAAAAACAAAACTCAAAAAATAAGTATAGTTTATGTGTGTTTTTGGACCTTTACTGAAAGTTTAGTAAAAAAATTTGAATGAATTTTCAAGTTGTAAATATTAAAAAAAATTAAATGACTATTTTGTCCAATGTGAACAATACATAAACGAAATAAAAAAAGTTTAACAACTAATTTCAATAGATTTTCAAGTCATAAATATTAGAAAAATAATTAATGATTAATTTATCCGGTGTGAACAATACATAACCCAAATACGAAAAAGTTTGATAAGTGATAACCAAATTTGAATAGATTTTCAAGTTATAAATATTAAAAAATAATTAAATAATCAATTTGTCAAGTGTGAAAAGTACATAACAGAAATAAGAAAATATTTAATAACTAAATTGCAATAATTTTGAAGTCATAAATATTAATAAAATAATTAATGACTAATTTGTAATAAAAGCAAATTTTGAATAGTTTAGGCACTAAATTCAAAAAAGAGATATAGTCTGGGTATGTTTTTGACCTTTACTCAAAGTTTAATAACCAAAGTTGAATGAAATTTCAAGTACTAAATATTAAAGAAATAATAATTAAATAACTACTTTGTTCACTGTGAACAATATATAATCGAAATTAAAAAAAATTAATAACTAAATTTCAATAAATTTTCAAGTCATAAATATTAAGAAAATAGTGAATGATTAATTTATCCATTGTAAACAATACATAACCCAAATAAGAAAAAGTTTAATAACCAAATCTGAATAGATTTTCAAATCATAAATATTAAAAAATAATTAAATAGCTAATTTGTCCAGGGTGAACAGTATATAACCAAAATAAGAAAAAGTTTAATAAATAAATTTCAATAGATTTTCAAGTCATAAATATTAGGAAAGTAATTAATAACTAATTTATTCAGTGTGAACAAATATAACCCAAATAAGAAAAAGTTTAACAATCAAATTTTAATAGATTTTTAAGTTGTAAAATATTTTTAAAATAATTAAATAACTAATTTGTCAAGTGTGAACAATACATAACAGAAATAAGAAAAAGTTTAATAACTAAATTTCAATAATTTTCAAGTCATAAATATTAGGAAAATAATTAATGACTAATTTGTAATAAATGCAAATTTCAAATAGTTCAGGTACTAAACTCAAAAAGAGGTATAAGTTGGGTATATTTGGACCTTACTCAAAGTTTAATAACCAAATTTTAATGGGTTTTCAAGTCCTAAATATTAAAAATAATAATTAATATGACTACTTTATCCGGTGTGAACATACATAGCCGAAATAATAAAAAAAAGTTCAACAACTAAATTTCAATAGATATTCAAGTCATAAATATTAAGAAAATAATTAATGATTAATTTGTTTAGTGTGAACAATACATAACCCAAATAAAAAAAGTTTAATAACCAAATAAATTTTCAAGTCATAAATATTTTTAAAAAAAATTAAATAGCTAATTTATCTAGTGTTTATAGTACATAACCGAAATAAGAAAAAGTTTGACTAAATTTCAATATATTTTCAAGTCATAAGTATTAAGAAAATAATTAGTAACTAATTTGTCTACTGTGAACATTACATGACCGAAATAAGAAAAAGTTTGACTAAATTTCAATATATTTTCAAGTCATGGGTATTAAGAAAATAATTAATAACTATTTAAGGAAAAATTTAATAACCAAATAAGGAAAAGTTTAATAATCAAAATTTAATAGAGTTTTTAAGTTATAACATATTTTTAAAAATAATTAAATGACTATTTAAGAAAAAATTTAATAATCAAATTTCAACATATTTTCAAGTCATAAATATTAAAAAATTAGTTAAATGACTAATTCAAATTTAAAAAGTTAATAATCAAAATTCAATAATTTTTCAAGTCATAAATATTACTAAAATAATTAATTGATTATTTTGTTCAATATAAATATTATTTTAAAATAATAAAAAAGACTAATAATATTTCACTAAATACGTTATACTTTTAATATGATACTAGTCTAAGCGTACGCGTATTGCGCGTGTCCCTCATACTAATAAGAATAAATTTATAAAATAGCATGAATAATATTTAAAAAATGTGTTTGTATAACAATATCATAATTAAGAAAGAAAATTATGAACTTCAAATTGATAAATGATTATGTTTAAGAATTTGATCCAATCTAGTAGTTATTTCTTCTGTTTATTCTATTACTTGTTTTAATGAACAAAAATGCCATAGAAATAACATTTGATTGAAAGATTAAAAAAATTGTTCTTACATGAGCACTTAAATGCATGCATTATATGTATATATATAAATATTAATGTTTTCTATATGTTTCAAATAAAGAATAATTGGATACATAAATTTACTTAATTTTAAAATTATAAATATTAGAAAAATAATTAGATAATATCTTGTCAAGTGTGAATTTTATTTCTAAAAGGGTAAAAAGGTGAATGATATTTGCTACGAGACTTCGTACTTTAAATATTTAGTAATAACTAAATTTTAACCATTTTATTTTACCTTTACGATATGATTTCAGCTTAATTTTTTTCTTTCTCTTAATCTATGTGTTTAGTCAAACACTTCACATAAATTGAAACAACAAAAATAGTGAGACTTTAACTAAAGAAAGTTAATAACAAAAGCACTCAATTAATTGAAACAACTTAAAGTATGTTGTGTTTCTATATTTTTTTCCCGATTATATAGTTTTTTTAAAAGAAGAAGGAGGAGGAGGAGGATTTCACATATTAATGCATGGTAAAATTATACTCTTAAATTTATTTTTTTTTCGTATTGAAATATTATGATGGATATTAGTTAGTTTAATAAATAATAAATTGATATATATGTTAATAGAATTGTAGTTGATTTTAAAATCTTAAAGAACTTTCAATATAAGTTCAAATGAGAAAATTTCTTAAGAGTCAAAATTTTAGTCAGTTTTAAAGTATTAAATATTAGAAGTTTTACCTTTTACGAATCAGTAAAGATCTATAATAATTAAATAATACTAATTGAGGAAAATAGTAAATGTCAATTTTTCTATTGTAGAAACTTTTAACAAAGGGCAAAAAGTTTAATCAACATTTTTAAGGACCTTCGTGCTTATATATACAAAGAATATTTTGTTAAGTAAAAAATGAGTAAAATATTATGCATATATTGAATGTTAGATTAGTTGATGAAACCTAAAATAATTACCAAAGTTTGTTTCGGAAGATTGTATTGCATCTTCAAACGAAATAAAATTATTTGAAAAAATAATAGTAGAAAAGTAATTGTTGCATTCCAGAACTATAGTGTTGTCACTGAATCCAATCTCAATCTCCTTGTTTACTAATACAAAATTAGAATTAACACTATTAATGCGCCGTCCATTTATGATACAACAATTCTTGTCTTGTTGTAAATATTTTGTTCATTTTTTGATATAATTATTGAAAAATATAACATGAACTTTTGTGCTCTGCAAAAAATTAAAATTTAATGGTCAAACAGACATACACAGACATATATAACAACAACAACAACAACAACAACAACAACAACATAGATAGAACTCAAACATATATGTAAAAATATAAAATTTAAATATAGAATATAATATGAAAAGGAATTATTACCTTTTTTTCAACTAATATTATAATTATTCGTGCCGTTCCTTTGTTATCTTTTTATACTCTTTTACTAATCCAACTTTAATTACTAAGACAATAATTATCCAAATCATATTGCTTTAAGTTATTAATTGACATAATTTCATTGACAAAATCTTTTTTAGGTTCCATTGCAAGATTATCTAAAATAAATTATGCACAAGATTTATAATTATAATATTTATAATTTTATAAAGAAATTTATTTTATGAGATGAAGAGATTACTTTACTTAAATAAATGAAACTTAATTGTGATTGTATGAGTATGTGAGGAATGCCAGTTACAAATAATATAAAATCTAAATCACATAGTGTTAGCATAAGACTCAATTAAAGTAGACAATTTAAGTTATTTTAAATATAAAAAACTTGAGCTGGAATATCCATTACTATTGTCTTTCAAATCCACAACTAAAAAGAAAATCATAATTTGAAGCAAAAAAATAGATTGACACGAAACGACGCAAGGTTGAAGATTGAATCAAAGGTATTGATGTAGAACAGTCTATTAATTAAATTATGCAATTATACATTTTCTATTATATAGAAGAGCCATAACAAGGTTGATCAATGACATTTTTTAAAATTTAACTTCATTTAAGGATAAAATTATAACTATAGCATCAATGTTAAAATAAAATTATAGAAGTCTTTTTTTTCAAAGACCCACAACAAATCTTATTCCATTTTGTAACTAGAGTACACATTCCATGCAAACTCATTAATTTTTTATTTTTATTTTTATATTATTGTATAAATTTTTTTTCGATGTGTTCAGTATAATAATATTATAAATATTAAGCTGAACATTTCAATTTATTTATATTTATTTTTTACTTTCATATTTGATTATTGTATAAAATTAATATAGCAATTGAATAATAATGAATCTTTTGATATTCATTTCTAATTTTATTTCTATTACATAAAGAAGCCATGAGAGAATAACGATGACTATAAAGAGCTGTACAAGAAGGAAAATAAATTATACTATGTATTTGTCCTTATCTTATTTCCTCACAATAGACTCTAAACACATATTATTTAATTTCTATATGTTATATATTATTGTACGTGTCCAATAATTTATATCCAGAGGTTAAATATTTATTTCAACTATCAACTTTTTCTGAGAAGTTTCACTCATATATCTTCTATATATTATATATTATTATAACATCCAGCTTAAAATAAATGTATATCATGTAAAGACAATATTGAATTTTTGAAAAAAATTAATCATGATCAAGTAAATTTTAATGGCTTTCCTTCATTAAGAGAGCAAAAAGAATCATATATACATTTAAAAATATGGATTCTATTTCTTATCTTCAAAAGGTTATTAGAGAAGTTGTTTTTAATTGTTCTATTATGCTTATATCTTCACTTTAATTCATAACATATTCTCTATCCGTAATATTTACTAAAATAACTATTTTAATATAAAAAAAATATTATTTTAAATTTTGAAATATAATTAATTATTTTTTTACATTTATTTTTATTCTAAAAAATATTAAACTAAAAGTCAGTATAATAAATAAATAATATATTAAATGAAAATCAAAGAATAAATAAGGGTTATTAAATAAAAATATTTTTTAAAGAGTAAAAAATAACATGATAAATAAAATTAATTGGTTGGAATAGTTGAAATTAAAGTAAACTAGAATTGTTCATTGAATTTTAAAATAGTAGTTCGTCATTTAGACAGAGAATCAAGTTTGTACTTTGTTTCATTTAAATATTTAAAATTAATTTAAATATTAAAACTAATTTAAGTTTGATTTTATTTTAAAGTTATTAAATCAAATTTTGATTAAAAAAATAAGTATTTCTTCAGTCTAATTTACGTATATTAATAATAAAATATCTTTATACTTTTAAAGTAATCAAATTAAAATTTAATTAATTATAATACATTACTTACTTGAGGAATTTGAGTTTTCACAATCTTTATATTCATAGAAAAAATTAATAAAATTAAATCTTGAATATAGAATATGAACTATTACATTAATCATGTTTTGAACGTATAACTTATTAGCAATTCGAGAAGTACATGAATTTTGCTTTGCTTGTAAATACTTATTTTCTTGATAAATAAAATTACTTAATTATTAAAAAAAAGTAAATAAATTTATGCGGATTATTATTTATAAAAAAATGGCAAAAATAACAAATTCATAATTAGAATATAAAAAATTACGTAACCAATTAACGTTGATAAGATCAAATTTTGAAATAAAATAAGAATATGAGCCGAGAAATAAATTTACTATGTAACTATACATATAAAATACATAGATGACTTTCATAAATGAATTTAAAATTTAATATAAATAAAAGTTAAAAATACAATTATTATTTATGATTATACAGAATTTTTCATTAAATTGATATAAATGATATAAGTACTTATTAATTAAAGAGTGTCATTCTTTAGGAAAAAAATCAAAAATAAATATTGTCTCATGCTAATAATCTTTTGGTTATCAATTAAAATGAATTATATATTGAATTTCATGTGATAATGAGTTGCGTTTTTTAATTTTAATTTTTACTTGTAAGTAATAGTTTAAATGTATTATCCTTTAAGAGAATAATACGGAAAGACTCACAATTATTATATAACTGTATCAAATCTAAAAATGAATTATCTTCACATTCTAATAAACTTATGTCATTATGCGATAGTAAAATGTAAATTAAATGTTAAATCTTGAGTGTTTTACAACTTAAAAAATAATATTCCCACAATTAATATTAACAATTCTTGAAAATATTTTGGATAAAATTATTATAATAATATTTTATTTATGTTAAAGTTTTAACTGGAACAAATAAATTATTAGTCAAAATGCTATATAATATTTTTATAAACAATCTTTTAATATATTTTAATAGATGAAATAATAGCAAAAAAGAGTAATCTAATTTTCTCTATATTAAACTAATTTAAAATATATAATAAGTTATATTGGGCCAATGCACGAACCTTAAAATTATTTAATTATTTTTTAAAAGTAAAGGAATTTATAACAAAAAATAAAAAATATAAAAATATTAGGACATTAATATAAAAAAATAATCAAAAAGGAAAGGATGATTATTATTATTATTATTATTATTATTATTATTATTATTATTATTATTATTATTTTTGTGTAAAAAGTTCCATGCCTTCGAAAAGAAAATAAAAACTTTTCCAATTAAAAAGGAAAGAAAACTTTTGTGGAGATTTTTAATTTTTTTCTAAAGGTTTACATCATTCACAAATAGAAAATTTAATATTATAAAATAACATGCATAATTAAAATATCAAAAAGGAAAAAAAAGCTTTCCCGATTAAAAAGGGAAGAAAACTTTCGTCGAGATTTTTTTTTTTTTTAAGGTTTACACTATAAATAAAATTATGCCACAAATAAAAAATTTAATATTATAAAATAAGGTGATGAAAATATTTAAAAATAGTAAATGATAGCTATTGCGATATATTTTAATGAAGAGTAAAAAATTTAATTAAATATTTTTAAATTTTTTTAACTTTTAATATAATATAGATATAGATAAATTAATAATCCAAGCTATTTTTCTATCAATTTTTATTTTAAATAAGTTAATTTAAAAAGATTCACCAAATATGTTATTCTTTCTAGGAAGCATTACAATGAAGTGTTCCCTTAGGAGTTAGGATGGTCAGACCAAGGACATTTTAATCATTAAAATATATATATATATATATATATATATATATATATATATATTTTAAATAAGTGATATTTTTATGTTGGGCATAATCCTTAAGAAAATTATTCATTTTTAGATAAAGAAATATATTTTTACCCTTTTACTTTTAATAAATATTTTTAAAAAAATATAATTTTTTAATATTTTTTTATTACATAAAATTTTATTTATTTAATAAGTATAAAATTAAAAAAATATAATTAATATTTTTTTAATTATATAAAAATTTATCTATTTTAAAAAAAAATAAAAAAAATTAAAACACTATCTACTTTAAAACAAAAGGAGTATAATTTGAAGTCCGCCATTGATGTGATGGAATCTGTTGGAGGCCTGACTCTTGAACTCGGTATGTGGCACGGTGGCGGCAAAGGGTTGGCATGATTGACTTTGTCTTGGCCTAGGTGCGGGTTGAATCAAGCATGTGGAGCAATGTGGTGGCATTGCTAAGCGAAGTGGCAAGTATGCAGCGTGACGGATTAGTGTGCCATGGCATGGCATGGACACTAAGCAGGCATCGACAGTGGGCATTGGCAAGACAGTGTCGAGCAGTGGCAAGAGCTATTGTTGATAAGTCCGGGTGTCAAGGCTTGGCTAAGTGAATGGAAAATGTTGATGAAGACAAGGCATGAAGATGGCAAGGAAATGACACGAGGCAAAACGGAGTTGGCATGACTAAGGGAGATTGCAATCGGCATGTCGGCAGTGGCACGACAGTGCTTAGCAGCAGAGGCAGATGCGGCTGGGCAACTCGGCAAGGCGTGGCCGAGGATTTGGCGCGAAGGACAAGCAGTTGGCGCCAAATCTTGGTGCGCGCGAGGCAGAGGACGTGCGCACGTGCTGGCGCGCAGACAGGCCGACGTGGGCAGTTTCCTTGTAACCGTTTTTGGGCTCCATTCCTTGTAGCTGCCTTAGCATTTGAAATTCAAATTAGCCTAAGCAGATGGGGCTGTCATCTGCACGTTGTAGGCACTTGTGCCACGTTTGCTTTTGTATGTTTGGGCCGCGACAAGTGTCGGCAGGCCATTGGTTGTAATAGGCAAGGCTGGCATGTGTCTATAAATGACAGCCTTTGCCTTAGACGAAAAGGGGGAGGCAGACTAAGTCAGGGCAGGACAGGTCTCCGTTGTGAATGAGGTAAACTTAAGGCTATAAATTCACTAAGTCTGATGAACTAGGTAAGCTATAGGCTAGACGTTCACGTGGTAGTGGGCAGCATCCGACTTGTGGATCGCGCCTAGGATTGAAAGTCGTGGCAGTGTGTTGTCGCGCAAGTGAGGGGTCCTTTGTATTGTTTTCCTGATTAATGCAAAGGTTGGGATTGTCCCGTATGTATGTGTGTTCATTTTAATTTCTGCCACACGAAATAATTCTAAGTACCGATTTTTAGTTGTTGTCAAAGGTAGGCTGAGTCAAGCAGGTGGACTTGACTGCCGCACGGCGGGATTGGCGCTAAGGCAGAAACCTCTAGCGTGGACTGAATTCGCCCCCGTGACAACTGGTATCAGAGCTCGGTTGTGCTTAGATTATGGCTGGCGGAAACGTTGAACTGCGGGAACGAATTGCACGGTTGGAGGCGCTCGTCGACAGAACCGACGACAGTGCAAATTTGGTGGATTTGTTAACTCAGATCCATGGTGTCAACACTAAACTGGCCAAGTTTCGTGCTGACATGGCTGAACAGATTCGGACTCTAGAGGCAGATTATGCAGGGAAGCATGAGCTGTCAAGGCAGAGATGGAAATAGTTCGCAAGGAAAAGGAGGATCTGCGGGCTGAAGTTCTCCTGCTGCGGAGGGCATTGCAAGGCACTATTTTTCGTAGTGAGGAGCGGTCCAAGTTAAGAGTTCCAGAACCAAAGGCGTACAGTGGTGTACGTAGCGCCAATGAGCTGGAAAATTTTCTGTGGGACATGGAAAATTATTTCCAAGCAGCCAAGGTGCCGGACGACGAAAAGGTATCAGTCACAACGATGTATTTGGGTGATGATGCCAAGGTCTGGTGGCGGACGATGGTTGCTGAAGCTGAAGGAATGAGACTGCCCAAAATTGAAACGTGAGATGCTTTGAAGAAGGAGTTAAAATCCCAATTCCTTCCGAGCAACGCGTCTTGGGTGGCAAGAGACGGGCTGCGACGTTTGAGGCAAGGTAGCTCGGTGCGGATGTATGTCAAGGAATTTTCGTCCTTGATGTTGAATGTGGGCAATATGACAGAAAAAGACAAGTTGCACTACTTTGTGAGCGGAATGAAGCCGTGGGCACAAAGGGAACTGCATTGGCAGAATGTGCAGAATCTGTCATCTGCCATTACGGCAGCGGATGGACTGGCAGACTTTGATTTGGGTGACGACCGTAAGGAAAATTCGCACTCGAAGCCTAAGGATAGAGGCAGGGAGTGGAAGAAAGATGGGAAGAGCCAGGCTGCCGAGAATGAAGGTGAAAAAGGAAGGCAAGGTGATCCTTCCTATGGCAAGAAGAAGTTTGGTGGCTGCTTTACGTGTGGAGCCACATCTGAGGAAAGACTGCCCGTTGTTGGCCAGGGTCAGTGCAATGGTTGCTGCTGAAGAGGGTAAGAAGGCAGAACCTAAGGGAGAGGAACCTGTGGCTTATGAAGGTCCCGTTGTTGGTGGTTATAGGATGGTTATTCCTGACCCCAACAAGCGTGTCCGTTGAAGGATTGTCCTCGACGAGGACGTCGAGTTTCAAAGAGTGCGGGTGGTTTGTTAGAGGCTTGACTCTTGAACTCGGTATGTGGCATGGTGGCGGCAAAGGGTTGGCATGATTGACTTTGTCTTGGCCTAGGTGCGGGTTGAATCAAGCATGTGGAGCAATGTGGTGGCATTGCTAAGCGAAGTGGCAAGTATGCAGCGTGACGGATTAGTGTGCCATGGCATGGCATGGCATGGACACTAAGCAGGCATCGGCAGTGGGCATTGGCAAGACAGTGTCGAGCAGTGGCACAATAGCTTGTGGTAAGAGCCATTGTTGATAAGTCCGGGTGTCAAGGCTTGGCTAAGTGAATGGAAAATGTTGATGAAGACAAGGCATGAAGATGGCAAGGAAATGGCACGAGGCAAAACGGAGTTGGCATGACTAAGGGAGATTGCAATCGGCATGTCGGCAGTGGCACGACAGTGCTTAGCGGCAGAGGCAGATGCGGCTGGGCAACTCGGCAGGGCGTGGCCGAGGATTTGGCGCGAAGGACAAGCAGTTGGCGCCAAATCTTGGTGCGCGCGAGGCAGAGGACGTGCGCACGTGCTGGCGCACAGACAGGCCGACGTGGGCAGTTTCCTTGTAACCGTTTTTGGGCTCCATTCCTTGTAGCTGCCTTAGCATTTGAAATTCAAATTAGCCTAAGCAGATGGGGCTGTCATCTGCACGTTGTAGGCACTTGTGCCACATTTGCTTTTGTATGTTTGGGCCGCGACAAGTGTCGGCAGGCCATTGGTTGTAATAGGCAAGGCTGGCATGTGTCTATAAATGACAGCCTTTGCCTTAGACGAAAAGGGGGAGGCAGACTAAGTCAGGGCAGGACAGGTCTCCGTTGCGAATGAGGTAAGCTTAAGGCTAGAAATTCACTAAGTCTGGTGAACTAGGTAAGCTATAGGCTAGACGTTCACGTGGTAGTGGGCAGCATCCGACTTGTGGATCGCGCCTAGGATTGAAAGTCGTGGCAGTGTGTTGTCACGCAAGTGAGGGGTCCTTTGTATTGTTTTCCTGATTAATGCAAAGGTTGGGATTGTCCCGTATGTATGTGTGTTCATTTTAATTTCTGCCACACGAAATAATTCTAAGCACCGATTTTTAGTTGTTGTCAAAGGTAGGTTGAGTCAAGCAGGTGGACTTGACTGCCGCACGACGGGATTGGCGCTAAGGCAGAAACCTCTAGCGTGGACTGAATTCGCCCCCGTGACAGAATCCACGGTTCACAAAATCCAAATTCCTCCAATTTTCAATTGGCTCCCCACACATACAACGAAACCAATCTCAGCCGTCCAATTTATATCTCAATCCTAGCCACATGATCATCCTAATCCTACGGTCTACATTCACCTACTAGAACCTTCTCTTTCTTCAAACCCTTATATCTCCCCCATATGGCTTTATATATTTTCATTTTGAATCCAGTGCTTGTGGTCTGCTCGTGCCAGTCTCTCTCTCTCTCTCTTTCTAGGGTTTAACGTTTTGCCTTTCGCCTCGATATCTGCTTCTTCAGGTTTTTCTTTTTCTTTTTAATCTCTTTCATCTTCCGATCTCTAATGTCATTCGTGTTTATTTTTTTTAATGTAAATGTATTTGATCCACTTTTCTATGGTTGATTAAAGTTTTAAAGCTCTTTTATGGCCTTGTGTGCAGATGTTGTGAAATTTGTGTGCAGATGTTTTCCACTTTGGTTTTCAGTGTATTAAATTTCTGAAACACCTGTTTTCTTCGATTATCTGCTTCTGACAGAGACGGATCCATGATTTTTAAGATGTTTTTGATGAATGTATATAGATGTTTTAACTACAATTTTAGTTTGACCAGAGGTTTTAGTTTCTACGAACTCTTTTTCTTTTCTAAAATGGGTTAGGTAGGTGAAGTTGATTTAAGGAACAGTATATATTTTTTCAAGCCAAATGTATACTCACCGCCATTGTACTTAGACCGAAAAGTGATGGATTTGTTCACACATTGTATTTGTGTTTGTTAGGACGTGCGCCTTCTCCATCTAACTGATAAGAGTATATGATCGGTTAATTCTTGATTGTGAAATGTCGAGTATTTAAATCGCTTAAATGTTGTGCAGGATAAGTATTATGGGTAAGAGCTATCCCACTGTGAGCGAAGAGTACCTCAAGGCTGTTGACAAATGTAAAAGGAAACTCAGAGGACTTATTGCAGAGAAGAATTGTGCTCCTCTTATGCTCCGTCTTGCGTATGTTCTCTTCAATTGGTTTCATTTGTACTCTTTCTTTTTGCAAATGTTTAAAACAGACCTACAAATGCTATGAGATTTTTCAATTTACAAAAGAGAAGTAATTTCTCCTCATGCTGGAACGGTTTTTAATATGTTAATTCGGCACTTTTTTATATTAATGATAGTGGAACTATGTTATAAGTAATGGTTTAATGATTGATTTGACAACAGTGAATATAATACATTTCTATCAAATGATATAATGAATTGTAATGTTTGAGAATTATGTATAAAAGGATGTTATTACACATTTATGAATATTTGAAATTGGAAGTGTCATGTGAACCGAGATGGTAGCTGTGACTTTTTTGCCGAGAAAAAAGGGGAAATTTGTTCCATTGCCTTCAAGATATTTTCTTTTGTCTCAGGTGGCACTCTGCTGGTACCTATGATGTGTGTTCCAAAACTGGAGGTCCTTTTGGCACCATGAGGTTCAAAGCTGAGCAAGCACATGGAGCAAACAATGGTATTGACATTGCTCTCAGACTCTTGGAGCCCATTAGGGAGCAGTTTCCCATCCTCTCCCATGCTGATTTCTATCAAGTATGTACTCTTGTATTGGTTGTTAGTTTTGGTATTTTATTTGCTTAAACATAGTGCAGACTGACTTTGATATTTTTTTCCGATGCAGTTGGCTGGTGTTGTTGCTGTTGAAGTTACTGGAGGACCTGATGTTCCCTTTCACCCTGGTAGAGAGGTTAGTTAGACCGTCTCTGCAGCTTGATAGCTATCTTATTTAACATACAATGAATAGTTCTTACTTTCAAAGTTGAGGCCTGGTTTGCAAGGAAATACTGACATTGTGAACTTCTATCCAAATTTTATCTTTGGCTTAAATCTTTTTCAATATTATCAGTCAAATATTGCCTAAATGGTATTGGTTAACTAAGACATTATGATATGCATATGCTTCACTACAAAAAAGGTTTACGTGTAAAGAACTGCATTGTGAAATCTAATTTGATGATTCGTACTCTTATCTTCGTTTTCTTACTTTATGAACATATACTTCGTATTACTTGTATATTGAAAATGTGCATAAGCTTCCTTTTCCTTTTCCTACTCTTGACAAAGTGGTGGCAATTCACGTTTATACCAACTAGATTCTAAATTTGCTGTTGGTTGTTTGAGAAGTCCATACTGACTGTTTGCTTGATTTGACATCTGTTCTCTTGGAACATATTATAATGATTTGTAAGGCGGTGTCTGTTCTCTTTTTGCAATTTGTCCTTCATTAAAATGTTCATTCTGGTCTAACTTGATCATGTCAATATTAAAATTAGTCATATTGTGAAATCTTAATCTATGTTAACAATGCTTTGCCAGGACAAGCCAGAACCACCTGTTGAAGGTCGCTTGCCTGATGCCACCAAGGGTATGTTCTTTCCTTGCACTTTGTTTTGTGGTAGACTGGTAGCTTTATATAGCAGATTCTGATTGCAAAACATCGTGCAGAGGAACATAATATTTCCTGCAATTTGCCTGCCTTGATAATTATATGTAAACCTAATGCAGGCTCTGACCACTTGAGGGATGTGTTTGTGAAACAAATGGGTCTTTCTGACAAGGATATCGTTGCACTATCTGGTGGCCATACCTTGGTTTGTCACCTGCTTTTACTGTTTAATCCTATTTGGTGGGAGGTTCTATTCCTTCATACTTATTTTCTTAGTGATACTTTCTCCAGGGAAGGTGCCACAAGGAGCGTTCTGGTTTTGAGGGACCTTGGACTGCCAATCCCCTCATCTTTGACAACTCATACTTTAAGTAAGAGTAACAAACAGACATCTCTATTTTTGGTTCTCCATTTGTGGAATATTTATTCAAGAAAAATATTTATAGCTCTCCTTTTTTGAAGTAATGTTTAACTGGAAACTATATTGTCAGTCCAATGTGTTTTATAAGACATTTATTATTTATCAGGGAACTTTTGAGTGGGGAAAAAGAAGGGCTCTTACAGTTGCCATCAGACAAGGCTCTCCTCTCTGATCCTGCTTTCCGTCCCCTTGTGGAGAAATATGCTGCGGTCAGTTTATATTAACTGTAAAATACTATTCATCTAAGTTGTAAATGCTGCTGTGTGACTGATAGAAGCAACTCTTTGCTTGTTTCAGGATGAAGACGCCTTCTTTGCCGACTATGCTGAGGCTCACTTGAAGCTCTCTGAATTGGGGTAAGCATATAGTTAATTGAAAACTCGGCTATATATCTTATTGAATTTGGGTGAAGCATACAATTCTGCTTAGATATTGTGTCTCACCTATCAATTTGTTTTTCTAATGCCAGATTCGCTGAAGCTTAATGTGCTGATTGGAAGAGTTGGGAGTGGTGGCATATTTTTGTGTTTATGTTGATCGATGGAGTTGTTTATGTCTTCTTTTGCTGCACTTTATCATTAGTTTAAAATTGGCAGCTTTATTGGACGATGATATTGTCACTCTCTTCCAGCTTTAATAAGTTTTATCTATTTCATTTTTGAAGATTTTGTTAATTTACCGTTTGGTATGCTAAAGGCAAAAAATGAAGGATAGTGTTCTATGCTCTTAACTTTATGTCCTATGAGTCACTCTGAAAGAAAGCCAGCTCCGTATTAAAATCATTAAATCAGTAATTCAACTTACCTAGATATCGAATCCGGTGTATCCTTGTTAGGTTTTTCTTAAGCTCTTATATAGTGGGAAAAACAATAGAAACTTTGTGGGTGTTTGGTGTTTTCTGGAAAATAGAGAAATATAAATTTCATTGTCTCTTACAATCTTTTTAAGTATTCAATCTTGAGAAAAGAATCAAAATTATCCCTTATTTGATTTTGGACCCAAAATCATCCCCTTTTCTTTGATATAGAACATTAGTAGTCCTTTATATTTTAAATATTAGTACTCGTTTGATATCCTTTCTAACTTTTGGTTGTGTGTGTGAACATGGGATACACACGAAGAAAACTCCCTGAAAAACGATCATCCCAACTTCAAAAAATTATCTCAACCATAATTTATAGAATTGATGAACTATAACCCTAACATATGATGTTAAAGCACAGTCTTTATCATTGATTCACAATAATATAGTGTTAGAAGAAAGCATCACAAATGCAGGTTAATATTTTAACTTTTGTCCATCTAAGTAATGTAATTTACTGGTAATATTTTAACTTTGAATCATTTAACTCATGCAAGTAAATTCATTCATTCATCCACAACACAAAGGAAGCTTCAAAAATTAAATGTATCATTGGAAAAAAGTTAACAAATTTAAGACAAAAATTAGAATAGGCCAACAGTCAAAGCAAAAATGGCAAATCTGATAGGTTAGTGCTGATTTAGTCAAATCCTCTTACGAATATGCTATAGACTCTTTTCAATTAGGGGTGTGTGTGATACGGTAGATATCAAATTTTATATCAAAATTAAAATTTTTGATACCGTAATTTTGATATTGCAGAACAGAGTGTTGATCAGTCAAGAATGCCTACATCCAGAAGATGAAGGTAGCGGAGATGAAGATGCTCAGATGTATGTGTGCACACACTCAAAAGATAAGATTAGGAACGAAATTATACAGGTTAAGGTGAATAAGATGAGGGGGGCAAAACTGAGATGAGTCGGACATGTTAAGAGCAGGTGTGAGGATGTGTTAGTTAGAAGGTGCAAGCGGTGGCTATAGCAGGAGTTAGGAGAGGTAGAGTCCGACGAATATATAAACTGGTATTAGTACAAAACTAAGTATTTAGACATTGAAACTTTAACTACTCTATCTTAATTGAAATATCCTTTCTGTGTAATTGATTAACAAAGGATATTGCTTGTACTTTGTTTTGAATATTTCTACATGTGTAAATTGTTAGTATGATATAATTGAGATGATTATATATGAGTTGAGGTTGAACAAACCATGGTTACTGAATTACCGTACCGCAAAATTTCAAAATCAAATTTAAGAATATCAAAGCATACCGAATTAATTTAATATGATATGGCATAATATTATTACAAACTGAAAATCAAAAAATTATACCATGTACACCCCTAATTCCAATGGCAAACTTCCCAAATATAATATTTCTAACATTTTGCAAAAATATCATGTAGACATATCAGAAAAGAAGCGTATAATGGCACATCTGAGATGTCAAAAACAACTGCTTTGACCTTAAACATCATATAAAAATTATTATTTCAGTACACAAAAAAAGTATTTTTTAATCTTCATGATATACAATTCATCATTTATGTTGGAGGTTTGATTTTTGGGGTTTAGTTGAAAAAAGGGTCTGATTGTGGATTAAGAAAGAAAAAGCAAGAACGGGTCCAATTTCCCGGGAAGTTCTCACGTATACAGAAGCTCACCGTTAGAAGATAAACGGCTGTTAGAAAAAGGACCAAAAATGCACTAATATTTTAAATATGAAAGACTATTAGTGCTTCATGTAAAAAAAGGAGGGATGATTTTGAGTCTATCACCAAAGATAAAGGATGATATTGATTATTTCTCATTCAATCTTTATATTTAAAAGATTTTGTTCTTATTAGGCTTGTGCATCTCTCTGTGAGGTAAAATGATTGAGTTTTTTTATGGAAAAGTTATATAAAATATTAATATCAGACAAATAATTATGCATTATATTAATATTTTATTTTATTTACCAAAATAAAAACTTAAATTGTAAAAATATTTACATATACAATTAATGTTACACGATAATTATTGATACTAATCCTAAATTCGATAATTTATAATAACTTTCTATTTACTAGTACAATTTTGAAAGGAAAGTAATAATTATAGTTTTTTTAACATAAATTAAAGAGTATTATTTTCTCTTTCTTGATTTTTTTTTTTCTTTCTCTGATACTCAATTTTTAACTTCATTATAATTTTTCTTCCGCATAAATAAATATCTTTTTCCTCTTTGTTGAATTTCTTTTTCTTTAAAATTCAACTTCTTTCTTCATCGTAACTCTTCTTCACAGAACACAACTCTGTTTATATACAAATATGTTGTTTGATAATCTAATTCTCAATCGAAGTTAATATATAATTTTTTCATCAAATTAATATTCTAAAAGAAAAATACCATTAACAATAAAGGTATCTTAAAAAAATCATAAGAATAAGCATGATAAAATCATAAAATATATTGATCTAAATCACATTCCAATAACATATAAATTCAATCCATATAAATGCCAACTATAATTCAATAGTACTAAATTGTATACATTGAAAATTATCATAATATATACCATAATTAAACCACATAAAATACGCATCTACAAAGCACAAAAATAGACACTATTTCATAAAAATTAACTACACTTACATTTTTTTTGAAAAAAAAATTGGCATAAACATATCTTTTGTACACAAATTGTTCAATCTTTTTTTTTTTTTCAAAAAGTAACTAATAATATTTTTTAAGAAAAAAATTAATAGTAAATTAATATAAATAATCGAACAAATTATGTCTCCATATTCGATTGTTCAAAATTACACACACAAAAATAAAAGCTCTTCTTTTCTTCTCCAATACTGAACTCCTATCTTTACCATAACTTTTCTTCCACATAAACAAACTCTTCTTTACAGAACACAACTCTTGTTATCCATCGTCTTCATCATCTAAATCTGCTTAGAAAAAAATTTAATTCTTAAAAAGATTCAAATAACATATATACACTATTCATACAACATTGTACAGATAATTTACATGTGCTATTTATAATATCGTAAGATATAATGCTATTATACCATAACATATATCATTATTATACAACATAATTTATATGATTCAAATCAATAAAACAAACTGTTTTCATATACATTTTAGTCGACTTAATTGCTAATTACTATAATATATACCAATGATTGACCACATAATACATGCGTTTACATGACCAAAAAAATAAAATAAAATATTTCACATAAATTTAACGCTAGAATATCATTAAAAATTTACCCTAGTATATACCACTTATAAGACACAAATATATGAATACAACTTTTTAAAAAAATACCTACAAAAAAAATTTGTATAAATTTTTTAAATTGAATTTACTGAAAATTACCAAAATATATACCACCTATAAACCACGTAAATTATGTAATTATAAATAAAAAAAGTATAAAAAATTATTATTTCGTATATGTTTTATTTTGACTATATAAAAAAATCAGCTTAAACATATAATTATACACAAACTGGCAATCATGTATTTTCACATAGTAATTGTAAATAGGGGAAAAAGGCGAATATACCCTCAACTTTGCGATTTAGAGTGGATATACTTCTCATTAAAAAGTGGTGCATATATACCTTTGCTATTGTGCATATATACCCTCGTCGTCTAACAAATGCTGCATATTTACCCTTTTCATTAGTTGATATATACTTATTTAATTAAAAAAAATTTAAAACTTATTTTTTAATTTTAAAAATGCTATGCGGCCTTAAAAAATTACTGCGCTTATTTTTTTTATCCCTCTAGACTTGACCCAAATTAAAAAATGCCTCAATTCCTCTTCCACTCAGTCATAAAATGAGTTTGAAAAAGACCTGAATAAAAGAGGAATTGAATTGATTTTAGTTGGGCCGGGTGAAAGAATGAGTGTGGTAACTTTTTAAAGTCATATGACATTTTCAAAAATTCAAAAATCAGTTTTTGTTATGAAATAATAAAGAAAGAACAAGAATATTGTAGAGAAAGAGAGAAGGAGAGAAGTTCTTATTTCTCTTTGATTGGATTAAATACAATGAAGGAGAACCCCTCTATTTATAGGGATAATTTCTCCTAACTTTTCTCCAAAAGATAGACTTTCACAATGATATAAACACATATATCTAGTACAATACAAATACCTTTATAGACATTCACTACAACACAAATATGTTTATAACACTCCTCCTTGAATGTCTATTTGATAGATAATGTGCCTCGTTAAAACCTTACTAGAAAAAACCCAGTGGGAAAAAATCTAGTGAAGGAAAAAGAGTACACATATCTAATAATACGCATTTTGGCTGCCTCGTTAAAAACCTTACAAGGAAAACCCAGTGGGACAAAACCTCGCAAGGGAAAAAGAGTACAACGCGTATTAACTCCCCCTAATGAGAACATCCTTGAATCTTTACATCCCGATCTTGTGCACCATCTTCTTGAAAGTTGCAGTTGGTAGAGATTTGGTGAATAAATCAGCCACATTATCACTTGAACGAATCTCTTGCACATTGATATCACCATTCTTTTGGAGCTCATGTGTGTAGAAAAACTTTGGCGAGATGTGCTTCGTTCTATCTCCTTTTATGAATCCTCCCTTTAGTTGTGCTATGCATGCAACATTATCTTCATACAAAATTGTGGGTACTTTGTCACAGTTCAAACCACATTTTTCTCTAATGAGATGTATCATGGACCTCAACCACACACATTTTCGGCTTGCTTCATGAATAACTATTATCTCAGCATGAGTTGATGAAGTAGCTTCGAGAGACTGCTTTGTAGATCTCCAAGATATTGCAGTACCTCCACATATGAACACGTAGCCAGTTTGAGATCGAGCTTTGTGGGGGTCAGATAAATACCCAACATCAGCATAGCCAATAAGATCGGGACTTGCTAACAAATTAACCGAATGTTATGCCTTATAGTATTAGCAAGATATATTAGTACATCAATCACACTAAGATATGGTACTTCAGGACCAAGGATTTTCTCATATAAGAATTATGAACAAGTTTAAAGAAACTTGTAAATGCTTCAGGAATTTCGAATCCTTCATGATTTTCGTACAAATTTTGTCAAGTGATAACATTAATTAGTATTTAAATGCGTGACATCTTCTAGTGTCTGGACTACAGGTCCAATAAGCTTTATGCTTATCAATACGCATCATTTCACTTGATAATTATTTCTACATCAACATGCTTTAATAGACGTATAATTCAGATCCTCACAATCTTTTACAATATTGCGCACTATATTGTATCAAAAATATCGTCGACGATCAGTTCCAATGCGACATAACTTATTGAGATCTCTTCATTTTTCGTCATTTTCAGGTAGCTGAACCTTTACCAAGGTTTTATGAAGTGTTATGTCATGGTGCTTTCTTAAAGCACTTGCCTCATCATTATGACCATCTTAATCACTTGCTTCTCTCCTTCTTCAAGAAGTTTTATATTTGGAACCGTTTGGTCTATCACGCTTCAGGCGTTTCATAGACTCTATCCTTCAAGGACTTTTCATTGGAGCATTTGCAACTGAATTATAAAATAGAGTTAACAAATATATCTGGCAATTCATTTGCAATATTTTACAAGTGATTATCTATTGAACTTTAAGTTCACTTTTTCTTTTTCCCGAGGATCTAGATAATTCATCCCACACTCAATTTTCAGTTGCTAATCACTTCTCCCCCTAATGTTAGAAAAACTAATATTTACTCCCCAAGCTCATTTGGGGACCCATCTTTGTGCGTTGTGGTGGGGCAATTCAATCATATATCGCACATTCAAATTTTAGATGGAATTATTTGGTCCCAGACCCTGAACCAATTGTGATAGGGGAACCTTGTTGGCTTGATGCATTCAAGTGTTGCTATATGTTAAATAAACATATCTCATACCAAATTTTATTTGGGAGTTTTATTCTCATAATCAATGATTTAGCTATAATTGGAGGCATACAATTTTCGCTAAACCAACATAGATATGAATCAGCATTATCAACATGATTTTATAATTTGAAACTATGCTCTTAATTTAATAATTCGAGCAACAACCTTACAAAAATCAATTGTAAGTTGATATCAAAACACATGTGACCATACCATGGATGCATCTATTAGCAAACGGTTCACATGGTAGGTGAATGGGCCCATATTCACCATTTTATAAGTTCCAAAATTTCAGGAAATATAATTCCAATCTTAGCTGATCAAGATCATTCTATCACGAGAACAAGCAACACAAGAGAATTCTTGAAGAATCTTTTATTTCTTCAACATATAGCCACGTGAATTCTCAATTATTTTTGCATCACATTTGAACCGGGATGGCCAACCGGTATGCCAACTTATTTCAGTAAACTTTTGGTTTACTTTCGTATGTGATTTCATCATCATACCCATATTTATGTACTACAAATAAAAAAATTGGCAGGTAATCTTTTACATAAATATTTATAACCCGCTTCAATTGTAGTAGCACGAAGATATTAGATCTTCCCATAATTTATAGTCTCATTTATTTTTCAATGTCATTGAAACTTATAAGTTTCCTTTTGAGACTTACTACAACAATTTCATTCCTTCAGGTAGTAATACATTAGCTCTTCCGGAGCTCTCAATTAATTTTGTATACTACCACATATCAATCATATCAAAATAGTTTCTCCACATAGTTTCAACTTTGAAACAATTTTGAATGTTGATGAGCTATACTCATGAACAGACTTATAGTCTTGATGGATCCAATCATATCGTGCCTTCGGGTGGATGACCATCTTCGGGTGGTCATACCTTTCTTTTAGGCTATTCCACAAAACAAGTGGATCCTTGATCGTGAGATATTCAATTTTAAGAATTTCGTCAAGATGATGACGCAAGAATATCATAACCTTAGCACGATATTGATTTGATGCTTTGTTTTCACTTTTAATGGTGTCTCCAAGACCCATTGCATCCATATGGATTTTGATGATTTATTTTCACTTTTAATGGTGTCTCCAAGACCCATTGCATCCGTATGGATTTTTGATGCTTTGATTTCACCTCAGGGACTAGATCTGTATTAGATCTATATTTGTAACATTTATCAAAAGTTCTTAATTTCTCATTCTTCAGGAATGGAACATGATCATCTAAATATGCCTTAACCACATAAGGTATGATAGCTTAAAACCTCTTTTAAGATATTGCTACTTCGGGAGCAAATCGAGGTATGCATATAACATAGATGATTTCTCTTACATATTTTCACAATATTGTTCTGCTGGAACAAATATATTTTCGCAATATTGTTCTTCTAGAACAAATATATTTTTCACAATATTGTTCTTCTGGAATAAATATATTTTTCACAATATTGTTCTTCTGGAACAAATATGAGACATGAATTGCAAAGTGAATCAATAAGTCGTTTCTTTCAAATTCATGTACAAAATTGATATTGTTATTAGTAAAGACATAAATATCAAAAAATACTAACCTTCTTCTTTCTAAGAAAACTTTGATTTTTCTTACCTCATATATTTCAAAGTGAGTGCTCAAGGCAGAGACTCGTGCTGATAACGTGTTATGAAATAAAAAAGAAAGAACAAGAATATTGTAGAGAAAGAGAGAAGGAGAGAAGTTCTTATTTCTCTTTGATTGGATTAAATACAATGAAGGAGAACCCCTCTATTTATAGGGATAATTTCTCCTAACTTTTCTCCAAAAGATAGACTTTCACAATGATATAAACACATATATCTAGTACAATACAAATACCTTTATAGACATTCACTACAACACAAATATGTTTATAACAGTTTTAAATTTTTTTAAGTTCAGTCTATTAACGAAAAATGATAAATATGCACCATTTGTTAGACGATGGGGATATAAATACACCATTTATTAAATGGCTAGGATATCTATGCATCACTTTTTTAACGAGAGATATATACGCTCTCGCAAAATTGAGGGGTATATTCACCCTTTTACCCTTGTAAATATACTGTATGATTAAAAAAAATCAATACAAATATATCGAACAAATTATATAAGACCAGAAGTTCGTAATTTCACAAAAAAAAAATAAAAATAAACAAACAAAACACTTACCCGTTACATCCCATCTACCGTTGTGTTGAATTATAATCGTATTGAAACACCTTTCTGACATTGTAAAAATACTGGGTTCATATTTTATGAGAAAAAAGAAAGGTTATCATGTTTGGATAAAAATTTTAATAATGGTGAAAACTAGATATTAAACTGCCAAATAATAAAAATACCATAAATAAAGAAAAATATATAGTCGATTAAATTTTTGGGTTATTAAATTAACCTTACTTTTGATTCTTTTTGTTTAACATTAACTCTGCTAGATTAGGTAAATACTCTTTTTACCATATTTGAAAACCTAAAAATATTGGTTCTTCCTCCATTGTGTCAAATTCTTGAATTTTGCTTAGTTTTCTTATGTGGGGTTCTTTCAATATATTCTTACAAAAAGAAAATTAAAAAGTATTTTTCACACTTATTTTTCACCTGTTTTATATATTCGACTATTTTTCTTTTAAAAATAGACTCTCCCACCTTGAAATAAAAATGATCTTTATTCTTTTGTCAATAAGAAAAATTAGTAAATAGTACCTAAAATTTTTTTCTAATTCTATTATTTTATATATCAATCTGGATGACAACTTATGTAGTGCTCACCTGCCCAATCTTTGTACCAACATGCCTTCTTGGTCTTTGAATCTGAGAGGCAATATGAGAGTATCATCCTAAGAATTCTTCTATGACATGATTAAAAATTATTCTGAACTTTTGGAAGAGATAAACAAAATGTATGTTGTTTGGAGGAATATGAATAACTATAAGTATTTCAAAAATAGGACGTTTCACTAATTAGAATCTTGGTGGATAGGGATCAAAAGAGACTAAGAAAGTGTTAGAACCTAGCTAATTTTGTATGCGCCCTCAATATATTATCGTGAATGTTGGCAGGGGCGGATTTAGCAAAGCCCGAGGGATATCACGTGACACTGTTTCGTCAAATTTTTTAACTAAATATGTATGTATAATTAAAAGGTAAAAAATATAGAGAAAAATATATTGTATAAAGTGACACTCCTAGACATAAATCTCAATTGGTTAGGTATTTCATATTCTTAGTTGAGGTTGTGAGTTCTAATTTCCACAAACTCCTGCGTACGCCACTGGTTATGTTGGAATGTTCACTGAAATAAAAGAAGCAACTTTGCCATTTTAGAATAATTTTACTCCTATCGAAAATAGTGATCGTAGAGAGACAGAGGTCTCAACTTTTGCTATATGTGCTACTGCTTCTAACTTCATTTGCTTTCTCTATAACTTCGTAAAGTAATACATAGATTCTCTCTTAACTTATATATATGTATTAGTTATTCGAATTTCTAAATTATAAATCAAATCCTATATTAATTTAATCATGATCCTAATTAACTATGTACCAACTTAAATGTGATAATAATTTAATATCCGTAGAGTTAATAAATAAGTGGATCATTAATCCGGCTAAACCTAAAAGGATTGTGCGTACGGACATAAACACATTTGTGAGTTGTATATTATAAAATTTGTTCAAGATGATTATTGCCAATAATTACAAAACTTTTTCATTGCACATGGAGAGTTAGTGCTTTACACGATCATTTGTATACTGAAAAAAATATGTTGTGTAATGCAGTGTATGTAAAAAATTTGTTTATCTTTGGTATGAACTGCTTTCATCATGCAATGAATGATTTCAATATTCATAATTGAGATTCAAACTCATTTGATATAATCTACCTCCTATATCATAACAAAATAATTCAAAACTCAACATATATGTTGGGATCGTGCCGGCTCAATTTACGTGGCATATATTTTTTTTAACAAAAATATTATTTTTTTATAATGGAAAAAATAATTTAATTTTAAAAATTTTCATTTACCTTTAATGATATGATTAATTTACAGCCACAAATAATTAAAAGATATTTTAAATCATAAATTTCAATTTTTTTTTTATAAAAATGTATATATATATATATAGCTTAGTTGGAGAAAAAATTAGTATTGGGTGCTAATTATTATAGGATTTAACTATATTTCCATGACTAATCACGTCAATAACGTGCATGTCAGTACCCTCATGATCAAAACCTATTATAAAAAGCCATAATTTTTTTTGCTTTCCACATACATAAACAAAGTTCATATATACACTTGAAATCTAACACCTTCTTCTTCTTTGGAATATCAATTTCATCCAAATCCATTCTTCAAAAACATGCAAAGACATATTCATGGCCATTTCAAGCCAGAAAAATCATGGTGTCTCATTATAGCATTAGTAGGTTTAATAGGAGGTGCATTTTTCATTTCCATGTTCCTCAAAACATCAAACAATTTGATCCTATGCAACAACAATAATAAACCTCCAAGCATGGACAAATTTGGAAGGAGCACGAATCCCGAGAAACTCCAACTCGATGCAATTTTACACTACGCCACATCGCGAGTGGTGCCTCAACAGAACATGGAGGAAATCAAGGTATCTTTCGACGTTCTGAAAAATCAAACTCCTTGTAATTTCCTTGTATTTGGTCTAGGCCATGATTCGCAAATGTGGTCGTCATTTAATTCCCGTGGCAACACATTGTTCCTTGAGGAAGATCCGAAATGGGTCGAGACCATACTAAAAGACGCCCCTTTCCTTCACGCTGACACCGTGAAATATCGGACAAAGTTGTCGGAGGCAGAGGAGTTAGTTGAACATTACCATAAAGAACCAGATTGTTCTGCTAAAAAATCATTTCTACGTGGCAATCATGGCTGTAAATTAGCATTAGATATGTTACCAGATGAAGTTTACAATAAGGAATGGGATCTAATTATGATTGATGCACCAAGAGGCTATTTTGCAGAAGCACCAGGTAGAATGTCAGCTATTTATTCGGCAGCTGTTATGGCAAGAAATAGGAAAGGGAAAGGTGTGACACATGTATTTTTGCACGATGTGGATCGTAAGGTGGAAAAGATTTATGCTGAGCTTTTCTTGTGTAGGAAATATTTGGTTAAAAGGGTAGGAAGGTTATGGCATTTTGAGATTCCTCCTGCTTCTAATGTGGGCAACAATTTTTGCTAGAATTAATTTAATGGCCTATCTTCGAGGGCGGCTGATCTACAGTAGTGGGTGTGTGTGGATTTCCGGAAACTCACGCCTGCTGCTCTAAGTTCTATAATTATATTGAAAAATATATTCGCATTTTCTAATGTAATTTCAATTCCCTTTTAAATAATTGCATTAATTTTTAGGTTTTTTCTTCCGGACTATATTTCTATTGTAGCTCTTTCTCTGTTGCATCGTATTGCTGCTCATTGAAAACGGTAAGTACTTCTCTTCAATTGCTTTTTCTATGACCTATTTTTGATAGAATTATTCAAAAAACTTTTTTTTTTCAATAGTTTTTAATTGGGTATGTGTATCTTTCTAATCATGAAAATCTAGAGGCAAGTTGAAGTATAGAGTTGTAGGTAGAGATAAAAATTTTTCTGAATACCATTTGTAATTTTTGTCCTCTAATTCCTTATGCTTCCAAAATGTTTTTCTTTTGTTCTTGTCTTATTTCTTATTCTTTTGGTTAATTGGGTCTTTCTGATTATTCATTCCATTATAATATATGTGAATGTAAAATATGATTTACTTGAAGTATTTTTTGCTAGGAGACTAGATTGGTACAATAAATGATACTAAATTTATTTAGTAATTTGCTTTTTGTTACGTTGCATATATGCATCCCTAGAGTAATTTGGCGATAAGAACGTGATTGTTTTCTTCCTTCTCTCTTTACTCTCTGCTCTTTCTAAGTGATTGTCTACTTTCGTTTGCTGCTATAATTAATGAGCTTCTATTTTTCTCAGTTGTATGTTGAATTTATTTAAACCTTTTTATATCGATTTATTTGCTGGTTATTTGGATTTGTTCGAGCTTTCTTTCTGTGTCGTTTCTATTTATTCTATTATACTTATTCTACTAGCTTTGCAGCTTGTAGTTTAACATGAATTATTTTTCTAATTTATTTTTGGGTTTTTTAAAACCAAGTTCGTGGTTAAACATGTCGATCAAACATTGAAAAGAGAGAACAACGTCAAAACCTAAAATTCACTAATTTTTTTTCCACATAATTGAATTAGATTACCAACCATAAAGCAACTTGACTTTAACTAATAACTGAAAGTGATGAACTTTTACAAGAATAGCAACAAAAATGTTGAGGGTAAGTACAAAATTTTACGGGCTAATGCAATACAAACTGGTACTAATCGAGCTTAATAATCATAAAATCAGATAAGAAATTTACATTATGTACTAAAATTTAAGTTAGTAGCTTACAATCACATTCTAAAAGTTAAATTATAGGCCATAACTAATTGATAGCAACCAACTTTCTTGGAATTATTTCTAAACAAATGGCTAGATGATTAAGAAAATTTTAATGCACAGTTTCTTCTACTTCAAATTATCAGCAACTGAAAGGAAAAAACAAAAAAACATAGACAATTACTAATCGAACATGTAACTTCAAGAAACAAACAAAATAACAAAAGTTACAATATGAAGAAAAAATTAGCTAATTCTATTAATTTAGCTAAGTTAGCAAACACATTTATACTTCAACAGGAGAGCACATAAACTATATTTGGACCAATTTAGCTCACATGAAGGCATAATATTAACTCCTTATTGGGTGAAAATTTAAAAACATCATAGGTTTATAGATGTGATAACAGGCTACAACAATAACTTAATCCTTGTTGAAATTCTTTTAACCTCTTATAGTCATGGTGTCTAAGTCTTTTAAAATGTCATCCATTTGGTTCACAAATTAAAGTGAGCAAGACATGTTTCTTTAGATAGTCAGCATTTCAGAAATATCCCTTTTCATGGTCTCCACATAAGCAATATGCAAATTCAAATAAAATGGCATGATGTTAGAAGATGCAAAGGACAACCCACAGGAGAGTAGCCATAGGGAAAGCAAATACTCCCTCTCTTTCATTTTAATTGCTAGGATAAAATTTGCACACCTATTAATAAAAAATTAATAGAGATGGTAACTTGACTAATATAACCGTACTAATTTTTTAGAAAACATATAATAATAACTCTTTTCAACATTTTAGAATGACTTCAAGTACTAAGGATAGAATTGGAAAAATATGATCAATTATCCTTTGAATTTAGAAACTAGCAAGTATTTTGAAACAACTACTGTTTTAATATACCAGCAGTTAAAATGGACGGAGAAAGTATGTTATAAGCAGTAGTACACATTACTATGTCTACAAAAGAATATTATCTCCATAAAGATGGCCAAGTTGGTTATTGAGCATGAACTTTCTTTAATGCACATTTAGAGTGTAGTTAAAGAAATGTAAGTTGCTCCTATGAACAAAGATATGAATTTCCAATAATACAAACGTATAAATTCAATTTCACAATGTTGACATGATTAAAATGACTCACATTTCAATTGATTACCATTAAGTTTTTGTTACTGGGAATTCTCAAGCCTTTCTAATCTAAGATACCCAAATAAGTAACTTCAATATAATTTCTTCACCCCATCTTGGACAATATAGGTAGACTGAAGCTCCAGCGGAGTTGGTCCTGAGTATTCTATGGTGTAAATCCTCAAATCACAAAGCTCCACATTAAAATTCAGTACATAAGAGGAAAGTCGCAAAGTTGAAAAGTGATACTTTCTCCGTTTCATTTTAATTGCTAGGTATACTAAAAATAGTTGTTTCAAAATACTTGCTAGTTTCAAAATTCAAGAGATAATTGACCATATTTTTCAATTCTACCCTTAGTACTTAAAGTCATTCTAAAATGTGAAAAGAATTATTATTTGTATGTTTTCAAAAAATTAATAGGCCTAGAAAAGGCCTATGACAAGGTCCGAGGGAGATTCTGTGGAGGTGCTTAGAGACTAGAGGGGTGCCGGTGGCGTACATTGGGGCGATTAAGGATATGTATGACGGAGCCAAGACTCAGGTGAGGACAGTGGGAGGAGACTCGGAACATTTTCCAGTTGGGATAGGGTTGCATCAGGGGTCAACACTTAGCCTTTTTTTTATTTGTCTTGGTGATGGATACATTAACGCGAGGGATTCAAGGGGAGGTGTCTTGGTGTATGTTATTTGCAGATGACATAGTCCTGATTGACGAGACTTGTGGAGGTGTAAACACTAAGTTGGAGGCTTTGCGACAAGTCCTAGAGTCTAAAGGCTTTAGGTTGAGCAGGACCAAGACGGAGTATCTAGAGTGTAGATTTAGCGACGCGTTGCACAGGGAGAATGAGGTAGTAATGTTGGGTACGCAAGTCGTATATAAGAGGGAGAGTTTCAAGTACCTTGGGTCTATTATCCAAGGGAGTGGAGATATAGACGAGGATGTTGCTCACAGTATAGGTGCAGGATGGATGAAATGGAGGCTCGATTCTGGAGTTCTGTGTGACAAGAAGGTGCCGCCAAAACTTAAAGGCAAGTTTTACAGAGTGGTGGTGAGACCAACTATATTGTGTGGAACGAAGTGTTGGCCTGTCAAGAACGCCCATGTACAAAAAATAAAGGTGGCAGAAATGAGGATGTTAAGGTGGATGTGCGGGCACACTAGGAGCGATAGGATTAGGAATGACGATATACGGGCCAAGGTGGGGGTGGCTGGGTAGAGGACAAGATGCGTGAGGCTAGGGTGAGGTGGTTTGGGCATGTGAAGAGGAGGTGTCCGAGTGCCCCAGTGCGGAGGTGCGAGCGATTGTCGATGGAAGATTTTAGGAGGGGTAGGGGTAGACCGAAGAAGCAGTGGGGTGAGGTAATTAGAAAGGATATGGCACAACTGCAGCTTACAGAGGACTTGACCTTAGATAGGAAGATATGGGGCACACAGATTAGGGTAGCAGGGTAGTAGGGAGTTGTATGTAACACGGCTGTCTCGTTCTCAGGGGTAGGCCTAATTTTTGTTTTTATATTTTCTATCTTTCGGTGTTTGTTCCTGCCTGATGCTACTTGTTTATTGGTTAATTAGTGTATTGCTGTTGTGTGTTTTGGTGCGAGCACTAGCTGCTATTGTTATTATGTGTTGTTTCTTGTGCTGTTATTTTGTTGCTGGTTTTGTTTCTCTTAAATCCGAGGGTCTTCCGGAAATAGTCTCTCTACCTATGAGGTAGTGGTAAGAGGTCTACGTACATTCTACCTTCCCCAAACCCCACCTGGGATTATACTGGGTGGTTGTTGTTGTTGTTGTCCAAAAAATTAATAGGGTTATATTAATCAAATTACCATCCTTATTAATTTTTTCTTAATAAATATATAAATCTTATCTTAACAATTGAAATGGAAGAGATAGAGTAATAAATAAATCACTAACCTTGTTGGTTCATGGTCCTCCAGCCACTCCCACTCCCAGTGGGAAGGAGGAGAATTTGTCTATTGAGGGGACAAGTATGGATATTTAAGCTAAATTTGGACCAAGAATTTCAAATAAATAAATAAATCATAGGCTTTATGTCCTTTGGTTTGTGGTACTACCACTCATTCCGATAGAAAGTCATATAGACATTTAAACGCAACATGCTATTTCTATTCTAGAATAATTTGAATGCAACCATGTCTCCGACGAACTCGACGCTAAATATAATGGGTTAGTTTTACTACAAGAAAGTAGGGATATGACGATATTTATTTAATGACATTTAAAATAAATATTGAAAAATAAAAAATTTATCGACATGTATGAAAAAATATCGTGAAGACAACGATATTTAATGCAAAATGACGTTAAAACAATAACAGTTCATGCAAACTTCAGAATCAGAAATAGAAATTTACATCACAAACGTAACATGATTAAGGCAAATACAAGAATAGTGGTAGTTGAAGACAAACCTCCACAATGGTATCATCTAAATACACATGACATAGAGGAAATTGGAGTTCGGCATCAAAACGGATAAATTCCTCCGATAAAATTTCAAAACGGATAATGAATTCTCTATGTTACCAAAACGGATACTTCGTTGTCCAAGCAACGAGGTTCTATTAATATAAATTTTTTAAAAATTTTTTTTACAGGCTAAAAGAAATGAATTTTTTTTTAAAGAACCTCATTGAACAGCCAACGAGGTTTCATTAAATTTTTTTTTTTACTTTTAATATGTAAAAAAAAGTTATAATCAAACCTCGTTGTGCAGCTAACGAGATTTCAATAATATATATATATATATATAAACTCTTTTCCATTTCAATTTTGCAGCATTAATGACATTTTTTTATAATGGAAAAAAGTAGAAAAAAATATTATTGAAATCTCATTGGCTGCCCAATTAGGTTTGATTATTATTATTTTTTACTCTTTATATGTTAAAAGTAAAAAAAGAAAAAATTTAATGGAACCTCGTTGGTTTCGTTAAGATTTTTTTTTTCATTTCTTGTAGCTTGTAAATTTTTTTTTTCAAAAAATATATTAATAGAATCTTGTTGCTTGGACTACAAGGTGTCTGTTTTGATAACATAAGAATTTATTATGCGTTTTAAAATTTTATGACATAAATTTATCCGTCTTGATACCGGAGTCGAGGAAATTGCCTTCCCAAACTTTCACAAAGCCGAAAAGTCTCCGGTACATACAATGAAATATTGTATCCCAGCCACCAAAAGAATTGAGTAAAAAAGGCTCCTTTTTGCACTTCCAGTCCAGAGTATTATCTCCTTCCAAAATTAATAAGTCTCTTACATCTCCTTCAAAACAGGACTAAAAATTAAGGAGTAAAATTAAATTTATCTTGAATTATGCAAAATATCATTTATTAAAAAAAGTAATTTTTTAATTGCAAAACACATAACATCATTTTATGCTAAACTTTTACGGTTATTTTAAAAAATAAAAACAAATTTATTGTAATTATAACGACTGAGGACAATATGATCCCAATTATTAAGGAAAAAATAAATGTAATTCTATTTTTGCATAGCTCGTATAATAACCAGTTTAAACTCCGTGCGTGTGGATGCAACATTGGGCAGTGTCAATTAGACGACCAAAGTAGCTCGGGACCAAATGCCATTCTTTCTAAAACTACGTGCTTTTGTTCTATCATCAACCATCATTTATGCTGTCAATGTCAACAAAAGGCGGCAATTTTATTGGTCATGTGCCCATTTCCACGCCACGATGTGAGAAAAAAAAAACAATTGGGTTGTGAGGACACAAAGCTTAGGTGAGATTAAAAGGAATCTTTTATAGTATTCATGCGTTCACACTTGCTTTCCAAGTTGTTTCTTTGTGAAATCACCTTCCTACCCTCCCTATGCTTCCATGATGGTAGTTTATTATTTCCTTCGTTTCAAATTAAGTGGTGTTTTTAAATTGAGGATACTGTTTAAAAAAAAACTACTCATTTTTAAAAATAAAAATGTACTTTTACCCAATACTCAAGATAGAAAAAAATGTACTCTCTCTGTTTCAAAATAAATGATGTTTTAGCCTTTTGATTTTATTTCAAAATAAGTGATGTTTTATATAATCAAGAGATATTAGTGACATTTTTTCAATTTTACCTTTAATTAAATGGAGAGAGTTTTACATAATCAAAAAAATATTAAAGAGTTACGTCTTTTTCAAGATATTTATTAGGGGTAAATGGATAAAAATATATTTTATTTTCTAGGAATGAACAATTTTCTTAAGTGGTGTGACCAAACTAAAAACACCACTTATTTTGAACGAAGGGAGTAACTCTTTAATATTTTTTTGATTATGTAAAACTTTATTTTCATTAAAGTTTTCTTGTTTGCGTAAAATATTACTTATTTTAAAATAAAATAAAAATATCAAAATACTATTTATTTTGAAACGGAGGTGGAGGTAGTATTTGTTTTTTCTTGAAAATAGTACAATGAAGTGTTCCCTTAGGACGGTCACACCAAGGACTCTTTAGTCATTGTAATATGTAGTTCCGCCATGATATGATGGAGTCCACGATTCACAAAAATCCAAATTCCTCCAATATTCAATTCAATCCACCAAACCATACAAAGAAGCCATTAATCAAGAAGAAAAGTTATTACATTACTCTTATATGAAACCAATCCCAGCCGTCAATTCATATCTCAATCCTAGATAGCCACCCGATCATCCTAATCCTACGGTCTACATTCACCTACTAGAACCTTCTCTTCCTTCAAACCCCCTTATATTTTGGCTTTCCACATTTTCATTTTCATCCCAGTGCTTGTGGTCTCCTCGTGCCATTCTCTCTCTCTTTCTAGGGTTTAACGTTCTGCCTTTCGCATCGGTATCTGCTTCTTCAGGTTTTTATCTCTTTCATCTTCCGTTTGTTAAAGTTTTCAAGCTCTTTTATGGCCTTGATGTTGTGAAATATGTACGTAGATGTTTTCCACTGCGTAATCCTGTTTTTGTTGGATTATCTGTTCCTAACAGAGACGGATCCGTGATTTTAAAGACTATATGTGAACTCTGATTTGAATTTATATACGTATTTTGATGAATGTATATAGATGTTTTAACTGCGATTTTAGTTTGACCGGAGGTTTTTAGTTTCTAAAATTGGTAGGTAGCTGAAGTTGATTAAAGTAACAGGTTATAAAATTTTCAAGCCAAATGTATACTCACGGCAACTTTATTTTTGAGAAGTGATGGATCTGTTAGCACATTATATTTGTGTTTGTCAAGACATGCGCGTTCTCCAACTAACTGTTAAGAGTATATGATCGGTTAATTCTTGATTGTTAAATGTTGAGTATTTAAATCTGCTTAAATGTTGTGTAGGATAAGTATTATGGGTAAGAGCTATCCCACTGTGAGCGAGGAGTATCTCAAGGCTGTTGACAAATGTAAAAGGAAACTCAGAGGACTCATTGCAGAGAAGAATTGTGCTCCTCTTATGCTCCGACTTGCGTATGTACTTTTCAATTGGTTTCTTGCTGCTTATGTAGATTTCATTTGTACTATTTCGTTTTGCAAATGTTTAAAACAGACCAACAAAATGCTATCAGATTTCTCAATTTACAAAAGAGAAGTATTTTCTCCTCATTTTGGCATGGTTTTTAATATCAATGATAGTGGAACTATGTTATAAATAATGGTTGAATGGTTAGTTTGACAACATTATGCATTGAGAATTATGCATTAAAGGATGTTATTACACATTTATGGATATTTGAAATTGGAAGTTTCATGTGAACCGAGATGTAGCTGTAACTGTTTTTCTGAAGAAAAAACATAGGAAAGTTGTTCCATGGCCTTCAAGATATTTTCTGATTCTCAGGTGGCACTCTGCTGGTACCTATGATGTGTGTTCCAAAACTGGAGGTCCTTTTGGAACCATGAGGTTCAAAGCTGAGCAAGCACATGGAGCAAACAATGGTATTGACATTGCTCTCAGACTCTTGGAACCCATTAGGGAGCAGTTTCCCATCCTGTCCTATGCTGATTTCTATCAAGTATGTACTCTTGTAATGATTGTTAGTTTTGGTAAATTTTTTATGCTATTTTATTTGCTTAAACTTAGTCCAGAACTGACTTGTAATTTTTCTTTTTGCAGTTGGCTGGTGTTGTTGCTGTTGAAGTTACTGGAGGACCTGATGTTCCCTTTCATCCCGGAAGAGAGGTTAGTTAGACTGTCTCTGCATCTTTATAGCAATTTTATTTAACATATAATGAATAGTTCTTACTTTCAAATTTGAGGCCTGATTTGTAAGAAAATGCTGTCATGTGATACTGGGAACTTCTATCCAAATTTTATTGTTTTGGCAAGTCTTTGCTGATATTATTAGTGAAATATTACCCAATTGGTATTGGTTAACTAAGACATTATGATATGCATATGCTTCAAAATTGTTACGTGTAAAGAACTCTTGCTTTGTGAATTCTGATTTGATGATTCATACTCTTATCTTCCTTTTTGTACTTTATGTACATAAACTTCTTATTACTTATATACTCAAAATGTGCCATGTTCATCCCTCTTGACAAAGTGCTGGCAAGTCATATTTATACCGACTAGATTCTAATTTGCAGTTTGTTTTGAGAAGTCCATACTGTTTACTTAATTCTGTTTTCTTGCAACATATTATAATGATTTTTAAGGTGGTGACAGTTCTCTTTTTCCTATTTGTCCTTCATTAAAATGTTCATGCTGGTCTAGCTTAATCATGTCAACATTAGAATATGCTCATTTGGTGAAATCTTAATCTATGTTAACATTGCTTTGCCAGGACAAGCCAGAACCACCTGTTGAAGGTCGCTTGCCTGATGCCACCAAGGGTATGTTCTTCCTTTACAATTTGTCTTGTGGTAGATTGGTAGCTTTATAGAGCAGATTCTGATTGCTTGTGTAGAGGAACATAATATTTCCTGCAATTTAACTGCCTTGATAATCATATGTAAACCTATACGCAGGCTCTGACCACTTGAGGGACGTGTTTGTGAAACAAATGGGTCTTTCTGACAAGGATATCGTTGCACTCTCTGGTGGCCATACCTTGGTTTGTTGCCTGCTTTTACAGTTTAATCCTATTTACTGCGAGGTTCTATTCCTTCATACTTGTTTTCTTGGTGATATTTTCTCCAGGGAAGGTGCCACAAGGAGCGTTCTGGTTTTGAGGGGCCTTGGACTGCCAATCCCCTCATCTTTGACAACTCATACTTTAAGTAAGAATACTAAACGGACATCTCTATTTTTGGTTCTCCATTTGTGGATTAATGTTTAACTGGAAACTATATTGTCAGTCCAATGTGTTTATAAGACATTTATTATTTGTCAGGGAACTTTTGAGTGGGGAAAAAGAAGGGCTCTTGCAGTTGCCATCAGACAAGGCTCTCCTCTCTGATCCTGCTTTCCGTCCCCTTGTTGAGAAATATGCTGCGGTCAGTATATATAGACCGTAAAAGTACTATTCATCTAAATTGTAAATGCTGGCTGTGTATGACTGATAGAAGCAACTCTTTGCTTGTTTCAGGATGAAGACGCCTTCTTTGCCGACTATGCTGAGGCTCACTTGAAGCTCTCTGAATTGGGGTAAGCATATAGTTAAATGGAAACTAGTCTATATATCTTATTTGGGTGAAGCATACAATTCTGCTTAGATATTGTGTCTCACCTATCAATTTGTTTTTCTAATGCCAGATTTGCTGATGCTTAAGATGCTGATCGCGGCAGAGTTGGGAGTGGTGGCATATTTTTGTTTATGTTTCATTTCTGAACAGATCAATGGAGTTGTTTAAGTCTTCTTTTGCTGCACTTTATCATTGGTTTAAACTTGGCAGCTTTATTAGACGATGCTATTGTCACTCTCTTCCAGCTTCAATAAGTTTCTATTTCATTGTAGTTGTTTCATCCCTTTTGTTAATTTCCCATTTGCTACTTTGCAATTATTTTGCTGAACTTGGTACTTTAGAGGAAAGAAATGAAGGAGTTCTATGCTCCATTCTGAAAGAAAGCCAGCCCTAGAGATGAATCATATATTTTTTTTCGTTAACAAAATTTACACAGATGCGTAGACTGATTATTCCGTGATTGAGAACATAATATTAATATGCTAAATTGGTCAAGAGGTAGGATCGGATGTTTTCCAGGCAAATATATCTCTCAATTTTAGTTTAATCTCTAATTTATTCTCCATTATAATCAAATATACTCAAAAATACCTTTAACTTGATTTCACTTAGACTAAATGTTATATTTTTTCAATCCGATTCAAACCCAAACTAGTTTCACCCCTTTTTTAGTGCTTTATCTCATAAACTTTTCTTCTTTGCCTTCCTATGCAATTCTCCAACTTTTTCTTCTTTTATCATTCAATTTTTTCAATCTTTTTTTATATCTTAAAAGTAAATTTTAAAAATTGTCTTAATTTTCAATTTTTGCGCTTATTTTCTTATGTAATAGATTGAAGCAAGAGCATTGAAATCTAATATCTCACAGACATGACCTGAAAATTATCTAACTAGTTTTGTTGATCATATATGGTATGTGACAGGCATTAATAGTGAACCAAATAATATGTTTTAGTTGATGATCTTTTGAATTTTTCCCGACAAATTTCAAAGATGGATCTTTACAAGAACGATAAAGACTCTTTTTTGGGGTCATCTTACAATAAAAATTCACAAGATTTCACCTTTTCCGGCATGGATAGTTTTGGCTTATGCGCCAGTGAACTCCCTGCTCGTTTAATAACTTATGGTCTTGGGAAATAAAAATTTGCCAATTTTTCGTTGATTTAATTGATTCCATCCAAAAATTATCCTCAATTTTAAGAACTGGGAGTGTGTCGAGTAGTGATTTTGTAATGCACTCGAATTGGAAGTGTGTTGAGTAGTGATTTTGGAACATTCTACCTCTCAAATCTCCATTGACAAGCTCTCTTCTCTTAGATTTCTGAAGAACTCGCACTTCGCTTTTGGGAGAACTCTCTCGACTGATCTGAATATTTGGGAGAGATCTCTCGCACCAATTTCAAGAATTCATTTCATGTTCAAAATAACGTATTTTTGAGTATTTAATTATTCATCACTGTTTACTTCAATTACCGTCAAGATATCTTAGTATATCACAACTAGATCTTTAATTTTTGCATAAAAGTTATTCATTGTAAGAAATTTTATTATGTTCATGGAAAATGACTAAATTTTTGGATAATGCATACGAAAATATTTTTAAGGAAGCTACATTATATTCCCCTTAATTTATGTGACGCTCTTTCTTTTTTAATCAATCCCAAAAAAATGACACCTTTCTAAATTTAACAATAGTTTACCTTTGCATTTATTTACTTTAAATTATTTATATTCACACAAATATCTATGACTTATTTGAGACCAAAAATTTCAAAAGTCTTCATTTCATTTTTAAATTTCACGTCTAATCAAACACTTTAAATATATTGGGACAAAAAAATATAATCACAATGTGTTTGAAATTTAACTGAATTAATTTAATTTAATTTTAATATTTAACAATGATTTAATTGATTTGAAATTTTTTTTAATTAAAAAATACCGTTTCAAACCGACAATCCTTGGGAAACGGTTGAAAATGTGTGTTAACTTACGCAAGGTAAGTCAGGAAGTGATGCCTCAATTTTGTACTGTTACTAGAAATCTTGAACTGGTCATATAGGTGTAAAAAAGAGTCAAGAATAAACGTAGGGCTTAGATTTAAGATTTAATTTGAAATTAGGTTATTATAAATCAGAACTCCTTTTCTAAATAATACCGTGATAAAAATATTAAGCCTCTTGTGCTTGTGACGATACCAACTGTAATCACTAAGAGTGTGGTGGCATGACTGAAAATTATTCATTTTTAACTAGAGGTCTTGAGTTTGAGTTTTGTAAATAAATAAACTTCTGATAAAGAACATTTTCCATCAATTAAGCCCTACTGTCACAAACTTAGACTTCAACTAAGCACACTGTGCAACACTTGACAATTCGTTCACGATCTTGCAAGCTCAAGTAAGCCTTTTCATTACTAGATCACTAAGGAAATGTTGGATAAGACAGATAAGAGAAATTTACTCAGAGAAGTTTTAGTAATGTAGAAAACTTAATTGATTTTTCTTGACGATTTTACAAATGAATTGCCTCCTATTTATACACTTAGGGGCTAATATGTAAATAATTATTATTATACAAGTCCCTACAGGCTACATATATACAAATAAACTCCTTTTTAGAATTATCTACATGTCTAGAGTTTTTCAAGGACTTTCTTAGTAATTTCATAAGACTTTAAGGTCTTCCATGGGAAATCCCAATAGGTTTCTAGAATACTCCATCAAGTGTAGGATTTTTGCTTATGTAAGCCTCCACATGACAAAAATATACCAAATGGCTCTTACGTGGCATGATGATGTGGAGAGTCCTCACACTTTCCCCCACCTGGTGTTGCAACGACCGGTGCGCAGTACTACTGCATAAACTCTAAGATCTTTCCCTTGAATTGCCATAATTCTTCATATTGTTCCCACACGGCTTACTCCGGTGATTTCCCTTTCTAGCGGATGACGAACACAACAATGGCTTGTTGTCCCTATTTACGCTTGGTCTGATAATCAATGATAGCCTCAATCTCACGATCATGCCAGGCGATGATAGTAATGTGTGCCCTACTTGACTGACCTCGAGTGGGGTCATCCTTGTTTTCATGGTATGGCTTGAGCACACTGGCATGGAAGATAGGATGAACCTTGAGATGAGCTGGTAACTCTAACTTATATGTGATCTTACCCACCTTGGCAATGATTCTAGATGATCCTTCATACTTTCATATCAAATTCTGATGCATGCCTCGTAGTTTCTTAAACTACCTTGGGTTAAACTTCACCAAAACCATGTCCCCGACCTTATAATTCGTTGGGTGATGCTTACGGTTAGCAAATTTCTTCATCTTCTTTGTTGCCTTGTCCAAATAGGACTTAGTAGTGTCTAGGCGGTTTAGCTGCTCCTTGAACCCCTTAGCTATGTGGTAAGCCCCCAATCTTTTGCCCTCGAATGCGACCGTTAGTGAATGTGGAGTTTGTGGTTGCTGGCCAGTGGCTAACTGCAATGGTGTTCACGTGGTAGACTTGCTCCAATGAAAGTTATATGAGAATTGGGCTCTGTATAGGAGCCCCGCACAATCCATTTAATGTGAACTCACAAAGTGCCTCAAGTAGCACTCCAACAAGGCATTGACCTGTTCCATCTATTCATCTGTTTGTGGATGAAAACTAGTAGAGAGATGTAGCTCCGTACCAAGAATATTGAACAACTCTCTTCAAAAATTTCCGATAAAATGCAGGTCTTGATCGCTAATGATGTGTCTTGGCAAGCCCCAATACTTCACCATATTCTTGAAAAATAGTTTGACAACCTCTTTAGTGGTGCAACCTATTGTGGCTGGCATGAAGCTAGCATACTTCGAAAACCTATCCACCATGATCATGATTGTTCCATATCCTTCCGACTTTGGTAAGCAAGTGATAAAGTCCATAGTCACGCTCTCCTATGGACACTCTGCAATTGGTAGTGGATCCAAAAGTCCTCCAGGTTACTGCTGCTCCACCTTATCCTATTGGCACACTAGACAGGTCTACATATAACATTCAATATTATTATGCGTGTGCGATCAATAATAGGCTGACTCGATCAAGACTCTTACGCAACGTTGGTCCGGGTGACCGACCCATACATATTGTGGCTTTCCTTCATAATCTACCGCCTAATATTTTCGAACTTGGGCACATAAACCCTCCAACCTGTTGTGAGCAATAGTCCTTCTTCCACCTAGAAGCGTCTTGTCTTGCCTTGGATGGCTAACTCCATAAGCTGTTTTGCTTCCGGGTCTTGTTGCAAGCCCTCTTTTATGACCTCTCGAACGTCACAAGTTGCTGAAGTGATGGTAGCAAGTTCGGCTTTTCAACTTAAGGCATCGGCCACGACGTTACCTCCGCCTGACTTATACTCTAGCTCATAATCAAACTCGGCCAAGAAGTCCTGCCACTTAGCCTACTTCGATGTAAGTTTTTCCTGCGTCTGAAAGTAGTTATAGCCATATTGTCAGTCTTAACCACGAACCTTGACCAAAGCAAGTAATGTCTCCATGTGCGAAGGCAATATACAATGACAGACATCTCCTTTCTCTTGCACTGTGTAACGTCGTCCTGTCTTATTCAAATAAATATATATATATATATATATATATATATATATTACTATAAAATATATAAATCAAATTACCAAATCAAAATTCTCAATAATGTACCATGTCATTCCCTTAAATAAGTTAATTATGGAGTCTCACTTGTCAATGGTTCTAAGTATTATTGATGTGTTAATCCTAGGTTTGACCTATGTAGGTGTATATATATGATTCAATAAAGTCTTGCTTATTAAAATATTATTTTTCTGACTCATTCTTCCTTCTCTTTAAGTAATTCATACTAACAAACTTTCATTATTCATTTGACTCAAATTAGCTAACATTACTTGGACTATAGTCATAGCTTGTTAAAAAGCTATTTTTAATCTAAGTCCCAACATTCCAAATACTAATACTATTTCCTTCACAATTTATGTTGATTTTTCTAACAATTCAATCTATTCCACACATATTTAATCAAGATTAAGATAATTTTTTTTTTTAATTTAGAAAAAAATTAAGTCATCAACGAAAAGAAATGAATTCAAATTTTCAATACGATTAGCTCGTTTAACAGATTAGCCACCACTTTAGTCCACTCAATTATTTCTCTCAATTAAAAGATATAATTATTATATGAGATAGTAGGTAAAATAAAGAAAATAATCTTTCTTCTCTCTCTTTTTTTTTAGTCGATCTAAAAAATAATGATATCTTATCATATTTAATAATTTATAGTCATAAAACTTTTTATAGCTTGTATTAGGTCACTAGTTTCAAAAAAAAAAAAAAAACACACACACACACATATATATAAATTTTGTATCAAGTCAAACACCTTCGTATAGATTGCGAAGGATAGTATTTTTTTTTTACTTTAGTGCAGTGGATATTGTATCTCTTGAGGAGACGATTCACAAAAAATTATTATTTACTTTGTTCATATTTGACTTGACATATCTTTTAAAAAATAATAAATAAAATAATAATTTTATTGTATTAGCTTAATTATTATAAATCATTTCACTTATTAAAAAATAAGTAATATACTAAATTATAAGAAATATATATATAAATAATTTTTTAAAATTTTTTAAATTAGACAAAAATTAGACATGTCAATTCATAATGAGTATTCAATTGTACAATGTATGGTGAGCATAAGCCGCCTTGGTCCACACAAATGTAGTCCAACAACACGCACGCTTGCTTTTATAAGCGGACGAATTTAGGAGTTTCTTTTTGCAGCTCAATATTTGATATTTGTATTGAAATTTTGATTGATTTCAATTCATGTCGTATAAGGTTTATTTAAAAGAAAAACATTTTTTAATAGATTTTTTTTCATGTCTAAAGTTTAAAATCAAAATTTTTGATTAAGTTACATGTTCTGCAATATCATGATCAAAGCATATTATATTATCAATGTAATTTAATAGATAAACTCCCCGTGTTTTAATTTATCTGATCTTGATTTATATGATATTTAAAAAATAGAAAAAGGGTCAAAAACACCCTTTTATTTTTATTTATTAGCTGATTTTACCCCAGTTATACTGTAGGGCCAAATATGACCCCGCCATTAACAAAATATGCAAAATTACCCTTATTTTGAATGATATTACCCTAGTTTTCCATATCGGTTGTGGGAGGCAAAATTTGTAATCTCATATGGTTTTGGACAGTTCTTACCCCTTGAGCTAATTTTTGAGATTGAGTTAGGACCAATATTCATTTATTTAGTATGATATCAGAGTCAGACTAATCCAAATATTGTTACACCTGATGTTGGGCCTCCACATATATTACTCACGCACCAAATGTCCAATTTTGAGTGTGAGGGAGAGTGTTAAGTCTCACATAAGTGGTGGGAGGCACAATCTATATTTTTATATGATTTTAGACAATCATCTTTTCTTGTACTAGTTTTTAGGGTTAATTTAAGCTCAAAATTTATCTTTCTAATGAGGAGATAGACCAATATTTCCGCGTGTTTATTGCTAGATCTCATGTACGCAGGGCAACAACATGAAAACTTTTATCACGAAAAGTCATTTATTTTAAAATTAATTCAAATGGCTACTCAATGTCATTTGACATGAGTTCTAATTTTCCTTTCTAAAAAACAATACTTTTAAATTATTATTTAATTATACATTATAATGATTTTTCGATTAGTAACCAAAATAGTAAAAACTAGTTTCAAGTAAACAAAAAGTTTTTACTCATAAGATATAAAATGCATATTTAGATACAATTTCAATTTTTAAATATCACTCAAATTCATTTTCAAAATGCACCACCCTATACTTGCTAATCATGTTTTTTTTTCAAAAAAAATTGGGGCAAAAGGACTTGCCAAGAAGCAAAGGATAGGAAAGAAATGAGATATGTTGTCTTTTTCAATTTAATTAGAAAAAAATAATGTTTGAAATTTTTTATATGTAAAAATAATACTTTTTTATTTATAAAAATATTTTCTTGTGTCGAGGGTTATCAAAAATAGCTTTTCTATCTCTTAGAGATAAGTAGATTAAGATCTACGTTACCTTTTTTAAATCCTATTTTATAAAAATTATACTGAACACGTTATATAAAATAATTTTTTTAATAAAGAATTAGAAAATAATTTCTCGAGACGAATGGGAAGGAGACAGTTCAGTTGACTCGGCGGCTAAATATAACGTGGAAAAAAACCCAAAAAATGTAATCTAATATTTTATTAAATTTCCAGTCAATGGGCATCCAGTGCACCTAAACGCGTTCTCTTCCTTCCCCCTAAACTTCCTTCCTCCTTCCTTGACCTTCTCCTGCAATTCCTCCATTGACAACATACACCTTCACCAAGCAATACATATTTATATTTTTGTATCTATATATACACACATAGTCATATCTACACTTTCATGATTTTGTGTAAATTTAGGCAGTGAAATCAATCAATAATGGTTGATGCAAATATGGGTGCGGCTGGTGGTCAATTCCCTGATTTTCCTAAAGTTGTGACTCATGGTGGACAATATGTTCAGTATGACATTTTTGGTAACTTGTTTGAGATTACCACCAAGTATCGACCTCCTATCATGCCTATTGGCCGTGGAGCTTATGGAATCGTCTGGTATCATCTTCTTCCATTAATGTTAATTTTTCATAAAACTAGTGTTTGGGCAAATTTGACTCTGATTATTTCAACGGGTAGCTAGCGAATCCATGGGTATGAAGTTAACGTAGTTTTAAAATTATGGGTTCAGATCTAATATTTGTTGAAATTTTGTTGTTTTTTCACATGTATCACCCGTTTTAATTTATGTGAAGGTGTTTGTTTGAGCACAGAATTGAAGAGAAATTTGTAGTCTAAAATAAGCTATAGAAATTTTTGTTGATATAAATCGTCAGTGCAAAATGGGAAGTTTGGAGTTAATTGTTAGTACTAAATATGCAAAGATATTATTTTTTTTTTGTACAGATTAAATAGGAAAAAGTGTCACTTAAATTGAAATAGAGAGAGTAGTAAGTTCACTTGAACCCGTTGCACTAAGGCAAGCGGTTTGTTATCTGCCACCAGCATAGTTACAAATAGCTCTGCCCACAAGACTTAAGCAAATGGAGAGAGGTCTCATAGTTTCATCTATGTGCCACACATTTGGGTTCCATGAAGTTACTTTTCCTTGGGCGTTTTCACCTTTTTTTCCTTTGTATTGACAATACAGTCTGGATCTAGTATATAAGCAGTAGATGCACATGAAATTGACATAGCATGCATATAGAAATTTTATAAATACGTAAATTTATTAAGTGGTGTATTTAAATTCCGGATTCCCTCTGACTCTTGAGTGACTAATTATCGTGTTTTTTTGTGTCTATCTATGTGAAGCTCGGTGTTTAATGCGGAGCTAAATGAGATGGTTGCAGTTAAGAAAATCGCCAACGCGTTTGACAATTACATGGATGCTAAAAGGACACTCCGGGAGATTAAGCTTCTTCGGCATTTAGACCATGAAAATGTGAGTCTTCTTGTGTAACTTATTCTTTTTGGTGTTGTGAATTACTATTGAAAGAGAATTTTTTTCTGATCAGGGGTGAAAGTTTCATATTATTGCTTTATGGACAAGTACTTTCCCCTAGTATCAAGATATGTAAATAGTTGGGATTAACTAGTTATCTGTATAGGAAAAGTGAGGCGAATTATGATTAGTATTGGACTGAAATGGACCAGAATAGCGTGGATGCATATAGAAGATTAGAAAGGATATGGCTCAATTGTCGCTTACGGAGGACTTGAACTTAGATAGGAAGATGTGGAGTGCCCCGATTAGGATAGCAGAGTAGTAGGTTGTAGTGTGTTGCACTGTTTTTTCGCCCTCAGTAATAGGCCTAATATCGCTCTTATAGTTGCTTGTCTTTTGGTGTCCATTATCAAATGTTGTGACTTGTATCTTGCTTAGGGGATTGTTCTGTAATATGATGTCTTTCGATGTCCATTATCAAATGTTGTGACTTGTATCTTGCTTAGGGGATTGTTCTGTAATATGATGTTGTTACTAGTTATTCTGTTATTGTTTGTTGTCCCCTTTACTGCGGGTTATTTGTTGGGGATTTTTTTTTCCTATAAGTCGAGGATCTACGGGAACCAGCCTCTCCACCTTTGAGGTGGAGTTAAGGTCTGCGTACATTCTACTCTCCCCAAACTTCACTTTGTGGGATTAAACTGGGTTGTTGACACTGAATGACGAAATAAAAATTGCTATGCAGGTCATTGGTTTAAGAGATGTGATTCCCCCGCCCTTACGAAGGGATTTTTCTGATGTTTACATTGCTACTGAACTCATGGATACCGATCTTCATCAAATAATTAGATCCAACCAAGGTTTATCGGAGGATCATTGCCAGGTAAATCCGCACCCGGCTCACTCAAATGCTTTTGTAAATTCTAACAGCTTAAATTTATGAATGTATCCGATATGCATCTTAATATTGTTTCTCTAATGTTTCTTTTGCAGTACTTCATGTATCAGCTTCTCCGTGGGCTAAAATATATACATTCCGCGCATGTTATTCATAGAGATCTCAAACCAAGCAACCTCTTGCTAAATTCAAATTGTGATCTTAAGATATGTGATTTTGGTCTTGCTAGGCCAAACCTTGAGAACGAGAATATGACGGAATATGTAGTAACCAGATGGTACAGGGCACCGGAGCTTTTGTTGAACTCTTCAGATTACACTGCTGCCATAGATGTTTGGTCTGTGGGTTGCATCTTCATGGAGCTTATGAATAGAAAACCATTGTTCGCTGGAAAAGATCATGTACATCAAATACGCTTGCTAACTGAGGTAAAGACTGATTCATGAAAGACATATATATCATAATAGGATACCCTTTTTACATGTTTTTACATGAAACGACGTTTTACCATGTGGATTCTTGACTTCATTTTATAGTTTCTTCCTGAAAATTAATTCACCCAATGATCGATGTTGTCAAATACTTTGTTTATATTGCTCTGGAATATCATCTATTCGAGCTGTTCAAACGAGAACTGTTGCTTCCCTCCTCCAAACAACCATTAACATCAGCATATTTTGGACTGCAAATAACAACTTACCATGCCCTTCTGAATAATCATTTCTGCCTTTATTTTTCTCAGCTTCTTGGCACCCCTACAGAATCTGATCTGAGCTTCCTCCGAAATGAAGATGCGAAGAGATACATCAGGCAACTCCCACAACATCCACGCCAGCAGTTAGCAAAAGTGTTCCCTCATGTGAATCCATTAGCCATTGATCTTGTAGATAAAATGTTGACACTCGACCCTACTAGAAGAATTACAGGTAGTTTCCCCATCTATACTGCTATCTAAGATAAACTCGAAATCTCGAAAAATCAACTATTTTGGGTCAAAAGTATCTCTTTTTTGTAATAAAATCATAATATACCTTTTTTCTTGAATGTATTCACACTTCAACTATATGGAGTCCAATTTGCCTTGTCTTTTTACTGAAACTAGTCAAATCAAGCCCTTCTTTAGCAAAGTCATCTTTCTCCCTTCTTGCATTAGTGTAATAAGGTGTGCTAACGCGACTGCAAGCTCCTTCAGGAAGAAAGATTTAATATAATATCAAATTAATTGATTAGTGACTGAAAAAAGAAGGGGTTGGTTTAGAACAATAGACAGTAAACTATGGCAGTTACAGACTACAGTCGCTCCATTATATTCATCATCACTTATCTTTAGGAAAGCTTATCCTTCTTACTTCCTCAGTGAAAAAATTCATTTTAGCATAAGTAAGATTCTTGCTGCAACATTTTCCATTCATTCTCTTTTAAGCTCATCATGTAATGTATTTATCTTCGGTTGCAGTTGAGGAAGCATTAGCTCATCCCTACCTTGCAAAGCTCCATGATGCAGCTGATGAACCAGTCTGCCCCATCCCATTCTCCTTCGACTTTGAGCAACAAGGGATAGGAGAAGAGCAGATTAAAGACATGATTTATCAAGAAGCCTTGACACTGAATCCTGAATATGCTTAAGCATAAGAGAAACCAGTTTTTCTCTTGCTTCCCTTTTGATCTGGAGTATCTACTTTACCCAGTGTGGATTTTCTTGCTTGGACCAGCCCTCTCAAAGTTTTTGCTCACAGGGTCAGTAGTCCTTTGCAACTTTAATGTAAGGCAGCCCTCAATGTGCAGCCATCTATATCTCTTTCTTCTTTATTTTTTTTCTTAATTACAGTGGTGTCAGCTTGTGTGCACCTCAATTAGTCCATGGGATATCTGCTACCTCCCACTAGCACTGACATTTATATGTCTTCCACCCATTCTTATGACTTGTGTCTTGTGTTCTGTTTTCAGCTTATTGTAGTCTGTATTTTTTGTTCCAGTGTATTATGTACAGTGGATTGTATTGAAAAGTTACTCAGTAGCATGTTAAAAAACTATGAAGAATCTATTGTCATTTTGAAAATGAGTGTATTTTTGTGTTCAACTATTTGTGCATGAACTACCATATTATTGTTTTTTTTTTTTTTAATGCTATTGGAATGATTAATTGAGAGATAAATAATCTCAGTTTTTGACATTTTAATGCGAATGTGTAAATCTAAATTTAGTTAAATTTTAACGAGAATACCGAATATCGAGCAAGAAACTTTTTTTAAAAAAAAGAAAGATATAGTCTCATCATTCAGTATAGGACAAATATTTTATTGCATATATTATACCAACTAGAGCCTTAACTTTTATGAACCGACTGTAAATTTATTCTAACGTCACTTGGTAAAATTAATTTACAACAGTAAACAACTGATTTGATATGATAATCTAAAAAATAAGGTAAATAACCTAATACAATAAATTAAATTATAGTGAAAAGAAACCTCATCGAATTCACTGCAAGACTCCCTCATGCCCCAATACATACTCTTGAACTTATGGCTCTGGGTGTTTTCGGTACGAATAGTAATGTTTTCTTGAAAAATACTTTTAAAATAAATAAATGAATTATTTATGCATTTTTTTAAATGTTCGTCAGGTAAGGAAAGAAATATTATTTTAAAAATATTTAAATAGAATTTAAATAAATATTATGGGAGGTCGGGGTGTGAGATGGTGAGGATGAGGGCTATGCGGATGGGGGTAAAGACGAGCTGTATTGAAGAGTGAGGAAGACTCAATTAATGTGAAATGTCACTGGTGCAACTTATTTTCCCTACTTTCATCAAAAAGTCATTTTCCTTATTTTTCAAGAAACTTACTTACCTAGAGAAAATATTTTTCAAAATATTTGACCAATCAAACATGAGAAAAAATTGAAAAATATTTTATAGAAAATATTTTCCTTCATACCGAGCACACCTTTTGTTACACGGCTTAGCACTGGTACATCACATGCTAAACATACCCTCTGTGGTTAAAACTGATTCTAGGGACGACAAATGAGACGAGGCAGGACAGTGCAGGTCAATGCTTAAACGGGACAGGCAGTGGCGTAGCCAGAACTTTTATCAAGGTGTTCAGGATTTGAAGAAGTAATTTCTTTTTTAAAGAGAGGGTTCTTTCATGAACGATCCGAACATTTATTTCTACTTAAAAATTTTGTCATGAATTATCCCAACAAATGATTTTACTATAAACAATCTCAACATTTATTTCTCAAATACAAATAATTAAGAAAATTTATTTTTACTAGCTGCTTTTATTAATAAAAATATATGCACAGTTGTGCAAAGTGAAATATTAGCTGAACAACGTTTCACTAACATAGATTACAAAATCAAAGAAAAAATAACACTAGTTTATCGATTTTGTTTGGATTTAAAGTTATTTTACGATTTAAATTTTTATTAATATTTTAAGTAACATCTCAATTGCACATCCTGATGCTTCTGTTATATATAATAAAAGTATAGAACTTCAACATAAAATATTGACTAATCTTTTTAACCATCCGAAAGTATATTATATATTGGATAAAGTTGTATTATTTAATATCTATATCATAGCATATGTCAACAGTAAAATATTTATTTATATATATACATATTGATTAAAGTTGCATTCTCTCCATTTCAAAATAAATGAATTTCTGAAGTGTGAAACACTACCTAAAATAGTTAGTTAATGTTATTAATCAACGCGTATTTGTCAATATAATCCTTTTGTTTCTTCCCAAACTTTTCTAAACTTAGAGATAGTCGAAAAAAATTCATTAAAGAGAAGGATAATTTTTATTATATCTTTGAACTTTGAAAATTTTACTTAGTTTGGAATGCAAAAAGATATCAAAAATTATTTACATTAGAGCCATAAAAATATTATATTAAGGAGCTTGATAAATATTTAATTCTAGATAAACTAAAATTAGCTGCCAATGATTTGTAGCCTTACTTCTCCTCAGGTACGGTGGATTTGGTGTCACCACTACCCTTGTTTGTGTTAAGGGTGTTCAACAGTAAAATATAATTTATGTATATATTGTAATTTTTCGACGCAGGGTGTTTGGATGACTGTAGCTCTGCCCCCGGGGACAGGGCAGAAGGGGCGGGTCAAAATTTTAATTTTTCAATGAGGCAGGCCGATCTAAGCATAGACTGGTTTAGCTGTTCCAAAACTATAGATTATAGTACAGTTATGTAATTAACTTACTGATTATTTAATTATCTTTACTCAATTATTGATCAACAAAAGTATTTACTCTGAAAGAAAACCTTTGAAAATGAAAATAATGAGTCAATACTTTCATTTGTACTGTAATCTATGGTTTATTCAACAAGTATCTTATCATTTATCTTAAGCAATATTTTTTTTATTCTTAACTTGTTATTTAAATACTCAACTGAGACTAAATGTGTTTCAAACATTACACAGTTAAATGGAATTGAATATTGTAGTCATTTGTTCATTAGAAAGTGATTGGAAACAATTTTTTATTGATGCAATGTCCTTACATTAACCATATCTTTAATTATTTATGTGCCAGGTAACAATATTATAGATTGAAGATGATTTTAAAGAACTAAATCAAAAAAAAAAAGTTGTTTTGGTAACAAAAATGAAAACCATATAAATAGGAACTAAATAGGGCAGTGTAAAACGAGGCTAAATCTAAACGGGACAGATAGCTAAACGATACAGGGCAGGGCTAAATCCAAACGAGGCAAATAGCTAAACGGGGCTGGACAAGACAGGGCAAAATCTTAATAGAGGCAAACTCAACCCGCTCCACCCTATTTACATCCCTAAACTGATTCCCATGGTGTCATTAGTATATTTAATTTAATACAAGATTCTCACTTGGCATACTGTTTCTGACTGCAGGCACCCTTAACCAATGAGATTGAACCATGGAAACTAAGATCCATCTTTGCTGTTCTGTGATTTTGGTATTTTCTTTTCAAATGTGTTAATGAAGCCACTAAGATAACTGTACTACAAAATTTGAAAAGATATTTGCCAAAAACTACTATTTGGTCTCAAACTATGGTTCTCCTGATATGGAGGTTGACACAAGGATCATTTGACAAAACTCATATAGAAATTGTTCTATGGAACCCTAAGGTTAAAGTTCTGGTTCAAATTTATGTTCAATAAGATGGGGTCGGAAAAACTTTTTTGCTGATCACTCAGGGCTAGAACAGGAAGAAATTTATCGTGCTTGATTATGTGGAGATTGATGTATCATCACCCCTTCATGGGGTTGTATGTCTGTGTCGGAAATAACAATTAGGTCAGGTCAATCCCGATGCTAATTAGCCCGTTAACTCATTAGCTTATCCTTGACTAGGGTTAGCTATCCAAAAGAATTCAGGGATCTGCTTAGTGAGCATTCCCAAAGACCAGTAACACGATTCGTGGTTGCTACTGATCTGCTTCTGCAGAAGAAAGATTTTGTAAGTCTTCTAAACTAGTTTTTCGATTAAATACTACCTACCGTTTGAGAAACAGAAGAATGACTATGAAGTGTTTCCAAGAAAAATGTCACCATTGTCATCTATTAAAGCTCAGGTCACCTGCAACAATTTTTGATAATATAAAGCAAATTCTAGGCCAAGGAAGCAAAGAAGGAATTGTAGTATCTAAATAGATTGTTCTCAAGATCTTGAATCAGCTGAGTCATCTCACAATGAAGGAAAGGAGAGCACAAAGGGAACTAGAGGTTTAAAAGACCCTCTAAAACACAGAATATCTCTAGCTTTCATTTGAGTACAGTACTTTGGTGGAAACAAACTCCCTATACAAGATTAGTAAAGAGCATTTGCTCTAGTTGGAATGAAATTATAATGCAGTTCAGGACAGCATGGGAAGGACAATTGTGGCACCTGATCCTTTCAATTCTACTATTTCAAACAGCAAGACCTTCTATGTAAATTACAATAAGCATCATATCTGCAAATCATTTTTTCTGTACATAGAGCTAATAATGATAGAACCTGGAATTATGCCAGCATATAAGTTGAATAAACTTACTTCCTTGGGCGAATCTAGCAGATTACTTTCATCACGAGGATAACAGGAAGACTCTGATGGTGCTTTTAATGATGTTCTTGAGCACATTGATCTGGATGTTTCGCTAAAGGCAAATATTTTTAGCTGATTTGATGTAAGAACCTGAAAAAGATCGAATTGGGCAATTGTTCCTCTGTGAAGCTGAGTTTAGCAAACCTGGAACCACAGATCGTTGTGCAGTGATAGCGTGTATGTATCAAAACTGCTTATAGTGGTCCAAAGATTTTCAAGTATTTCATCTTCCAAGGGAGGCATGATAGTTTCACGGACAGAATTACAGGAAATTCTACCCAAGTAATGTCAAGTGCAAATTCTGTTTATACTCACCTTCAAATCACAATGGGGGATTATATTTACCACCAAATGGGCAGATTCTAGAGCATAACCAATCTTTCAAGATTCAAATGAAACCATTCCCCTGTAGTAATCAACACATGATATAATTTGCAGATGCTAAACTTTGAACTTTGCTCAAGTGAAGATGACACACTGCTTATTTATTGACATTTGGAAAAGGCAGCTAGCAAATTCTCAAACTTAGATGTTAACTGAACATATGATGCACTACAGCTATAAGGTGCACCAAACGATTGTGAGCCAAGGTTGATATAGAAGTGGACTCTTAGAGGATGAGAAGAAAAAGAGTAGAAGATAAGAATCGTTGTTCCTGGATAAGATACATATGACTTTAGCTAATGCTGCATTCAGAAGCACCCTCAGTATCACCATCTGAAAACCCTAAAACATAAGCCTCTCCTCCATCATCTTCATCACTCTCGATGTCATCTCTGTTGTGTCTTCTCTCAACATAAGCCAGCGCTTGCCGCCTATGCATACGTAAAACATGCATTATTACGTCTGGGGTCAGTGTAGCCTGTGAATGGTCCTCTCGACCTCGCCTGTTAGCTTCCATTATCTGCTCACAGCAAGACAAAGTGCAGTATTACATGAACCAACTGTGACTTTTGATTCTAAACATGAATAGTTATTAAGAGAACTGCTAAGATATGCACCTTTTGGACATCACAAGGCAATGAAGTAACATTATTTGATGACGGGGTCCAAAGCTTTATGGTCTTTTCTATTCCACATGTTGCAAGAACAGGAATATAAGGATGGGGCTCAAGCTGATTTACTATGTGCCTATCACCAACCATCAACCTAACAAGCTTAGCGCCCTTTTTCTTCCAGATAAATATATGACCACAATCAGACCCACTCAAGACATATTCATCACTGGGACCAAAAAAACTCACTCCTTTAACAGTTCTCGAATTTCTGTGCCCAGAATAAACTTGTGGCTCGTCAAGTTTCTTTGCATCTTCACCTCGTGAAGACAGGGGAGATGGACCCAATCCCATGCTCTTCTGAAACAAATATATCAGTTCGTCATTGTATGAGACCAGCAACTCACTAGAGCTTGAGTAAGCCAATGCTGTAATGTGAACGTCATGTGTTTCAATCAGGTGAGGGGGGCAAAATGTGTTGACAGGCCTATCTGAATTATAAGAAGCATCCATTTGGTACATTCTGATGTCATATATACGTGCATATTCATCAGAACCTCCAACGGCAAAATAATTAGGATTTCTTGGATCTATCACAATGGAGTTCAACCTAATGCTGCTAGAAGATTGCTTATTGTTTTCCGTGAAAGATGAGCAACAGAATATCTTTGTGGCAGAATTGCTTCGCAGGTCATACTGCAGAACGAATGCAAGTTATAGCAAAATAGGCCAAAGAAGAGAACTTTTTACATGTAAAGCAGCACGTGGCAACCTACGTGTTGAACAAAACCATCTTCACTGCAGCTATAGAAAATGTAGGGGCTCCCTGGTTCCACAGCAAGATTATGTACACGACCTTGGTGCTTACCTAGCCTTTTAGTTTCCACTTGACCATTCTCCAGCAATAGACCAAGCCTGACCTGCAGTGAGAAAACCAGTGTTTGCGATGGCAGAAATCAGAGAACATTGAAGAATAAGCCCACACGTGTTGGGAATTATTTTCCCTTAGTCTTCAAATTACAAATAAAGCAACTCCCACAGGCCTAGACTATTCTCTATCTATACAGCAACTTTGTCTGGATGTACGTCCATGCAATCTATAAACATGTGTTACTTCATACTAGGACAACAAGAAGAATATGTTTGGTATGAGAATTACTTGCCCAATCATTCAATGCTACAATGTAATTTGGTGATCTCACTAATTCACTTGCAATGCGGTAAGAATTCCTAAATCCTTGAAGTGTCGGGCACTAATTCCTTACGGCGTTGAGAAGAAGAATGGACAAGTAAAGTGGAGGATGTCATACAGTAGCTGATAGTTGCATAGATAATTCTTATAGCTAATTATGATACAAGGATTGTTATCAGATTACATTTTTTTTTTAAAATATATGGTGGTATCTAAACCAGCTTCTGCGCACTTTGACTATTCTAACCGGTACATACTACCTCCCACTAGTACAAGTACTGGTAACTTTACCCGCCAAAGATTAGATAGAGGAAAAGAAACATCTAACATTTTTTGTCTCTAGTAGAATTTGAATCATTATCCTATTCAGTGTTTTTCACACATTAGAACGACCGCTAGGTCATACCCTTGTGTGCTTGCCCTTAATACTGTTACCCAGGTCTTGTTAATTGTAAAGATATGGAACCTAAGCCTAACTCAACCCCAAAAGCCAACTCATGAAGGGATGATTGCCCAATTCCATATAAGCAAACTGCCAGTTAATTCCCCAACCAATGTGGGACTTTAACACTTCCCTTCATGCCCAGGCCAACTGGAACGTGCACCATGAGTCCAAACGGGGATGACTTGGCCCAGATATTATATAAAGATATGGCACCTAGACCTAACTCAACCCCAAATCTAACGCAGAAGCGAGGATTGCTCGAGTCCATATAAGCAGAAACCCGTCCATCCCCCACCAGTGTGGGACTCTAACCCACTCTAACACCCCCTTCACGCCTAAGCCCAACTAGAGCATGGACCGGGAGCCCAGACAAAGATGGACCTAGCTCTAATACGATGTAAGGATATGGCACGAGGGCTTAAATGAACTCCAAAAGCTAGCTCATGAGGGGAGGATCGCCCAAACCCATATAAGCAAACCACTAGTCCACTCCCCAATGAATATGGAGCTCCAACTCACTCTAACATTAATAAATGTATTGTTAATTCATATTGGATTCACAAAAAATAATGCGTAGATTATCTAACGACCCGATATTTTTCCAAGTGAATAGAGTTATTTCCATTGATTGTAGTTCACTAATTTTATTATGTTGCATATTGAAGCGGGTAATTTAAAAAAACGAAGTTCTGGGCCAAGCTCTCATTAATAGGATCGTATGGTAATTAATGGGACTACAACTTAAGGGTTATTTATTGGGCCAAGCCCACTACTTGCTGCTGGCATCCCGAGCATTTTGCCGACGACTTTGAAATGAAAAGATTGAAATTGTGCTCTATTTACCAAGGCTAGCACTCTTTACAAAAAGAGACAAGGCATACCGTAGCTTTATTGAAGGTCACCACGGAAAGATTCTTGGACTTCAATATCTAATGGTTAGGTAACATATTCAATTTTTTCATATCTGTAGCTTTCTGAACTAGACTGTAATAATAACATTAGTACTTCTAATCATTATGTAATTACTGGGTGCAGTGTTGTCAAAGGCACGCTTAAACCCTGAAGCGAGGCTCGAAACGTGTTGAGTGCTTCGCCTCGCTTAATGTGCGGTTCAATGTCGTCATCAAGGTTCTAAGGCATACTTTTCCTTGCCAATGAGCCTCTTCTGAAGAGGCAAAACTAAACAATTGATATTTGACTTTATCATAATTCTTTTTTCAATTTCTTTGTTTATATGTTTGTCATTCATGCTTATAATTATTAATCTTAAGACTAAACATATATATTTGTATTTTTTCTCCCTTTGCACCTTTTTTCATTAAAGCCCACGCTTTATTTGCGCTTAAAATCCTAACGAACCTGAGAGCCTTTTTGAGTTTTTTGCTTTTGATAACATTGATCGAGTGCATATATGAGGTAATAATTGGGGCAAATTATTGGGAAATGATTATATACTTAGTGAAACATGGTAGGTGAATTCAAGAGAACTCATTTGCTAAGTGACAGACATTCATACCAGTTGCTTCATTTTCATCACTGCCACTCCTTGAAGATGCATTAAATTATCCTCTATGTTTAGTGTTTTGAGAATGTAATTATTAATCTATTGTGTATTATATTCACAAATTGAGTTTGGGTGTTATACTAGATACGTATTCACCTTTAAAATCATGAATTTAGATGTAGAATGTTGAGATTTATCCCTAAGCTTGAAATTGAGGAAAATTGGGATTTGACCCATCAATTGACTTCAAGATTGAAACTTGATTATAGATTTGAGCTCTATGGCTTATCGGTGACGCGTCCATGCAATCAATTTTGGATTTCAGACTGTTGACCCGAGGAGCGAGTTTGAGTTGACTTTGACCCTAAGGTATCCGAAAATTATGGGGATTAGTTTTCCTAGACAAATTTGGGACCATTTCTTATGTTTTTGAATAGATTGGGGGCTATTGGAGCATTTGAGAAGATTTTGGTATTTCAAGAGAGGTTCACATACCGGTTATAAGGCAAGTGAGGCTATTCTTAAATTAGTTGCTTTTCATAAAAAGCACATTATTTGTATTGTATGTATGCACTTAAACTATTTAGTTGGTGTGAGTGCGCGAACATGATCTAAATTGGCAAATTTTCAAGTTTCTAAAGTAATGACCGTTCGAGTCCTTTAGAGTAATTTCGCTTAAATAGATACTTGGTATTGATTGGACATTTACTTCACGTTATCATATCTGCAGAGGGGCATTACTCTGTCAAGCCCCATTGAGTTCGGTCGGGGGTAGATGCCAATGTTATAAGTGACCCGAGTAAGATTATGGGTAAATAATCCCCCTCTGAAGATGAGGTAAGACATGCACAAATACATACTGTGTCCCGTGAGCATAGATTCAGATTCAGTGTATTTCATGTGTTGCTTGTTTATGATTCATGATTTAAGCTTCAACTTCAGTATCTATATATTATTATACTTGTGTTGTATAATTTCTTTTATGCATTATCAAGGATTTCTAAGACTTGCCTTAGAAGTAAGCTGAGAGAGTGTCGATGATCTTGTTGGGTCTTTTAGACTCACACTTGTTGATGTTTGTATGCGTGCAGGTGTTGTTAAGGACGACCAAGTAACCAATATCTGATTGTTCCAGCTTTCTTCAATCCAGTTCAGTCGAGGTGAGCCACCATTAGATCATGGCAGCCTCTTATTCTTTAGCTGACTTAGTAGTATTCCGAGATGTGTCTCATACTTTTGTATTCAGGCTAGTAGTTCCATGACTTTACATATTATGGGATTTTTTTGGGAAGACTCGGTATTCTTATACCGCTTCCGTACTTATCTTTATATTATGAGACTTTTGAGTATAATTCTTCCTAATCTTTTAATTATTCACATGCTTAGCTTAGAGGGTTCACCTCATGAGTAGAAGCCCGTCAAGTGTCCTGTAGCGGCTTAAATGTCAGATTTGTGTCGTGGCTTAAATGTTACATTTGGGTCGTGACAGATTATTAAATGTATTGTTAATCCACATTGATTCACATAAAATAATGCATAGATTCCTACATTGTGCGAGTATCAGAAATGCAGAGTTTAATATTTCAAACCAAGCACTGCAGCAATTTTGCAGACCATATACTGCAATAGTTATGCAGAGAATAAATTAGTGATGCAATGATTTATTTTAGAAATCAAATATTATACTAGTTATGCAAAATTTTATGCTTTTTCCTCATGGGCAAACAAATCAACTTCTTAGAATCTCTTAAAGGGCTTGATCTGCTCCGAGAAATTGACAGGACTTATCCTTTCCAATACAGGCCACTAATATTATCATAATTTGACAGTTCTTCTTGTTTGATAATGACTGGGATCATGATTAAATCACAATAGGAGAATGGTCCAGTAAGCAGAAGCCATATCTACTACAGCATATTTCAGACTTACAAATGAACATTTGCTCATACACCTTAGCATTATCTTTCAGATTTAACATAGTAAAGTGCACAAGATGGGCAAAACATCACCTGGCCATCAGCAGCAGCAGTTACTACTTTCCGATCATTAGTGAAGGGCATGAACTTGGCCTGGAATATGTTGTCCATGTGGCCTGATGAGTAAGACAATTTTGATTTCCTTGTTGCCCATTCCCATAGTATTACTCGTCTGTCATCAGAACCTGAGACAAGAACATCGCCAGTGGCATTGAAGTTGATTGTGTTAACACATCCCTCATGACCGTTTAACTTGCCATACAAATCCAGCCGCTTCACTGTAACCTGCCCCAAAGATGAAAAAAAAAAATTAGTTTCAGCGGCTTCGCATAATGGACCAGTTTCTCATATCCTAGAGAAAAGAATTTCAAACGCCTTAAATTTTATTACCCTCATGCAGAATATAATAGACTGGAAATGGATACTGAGGGTTCATATAGATAACACAACTAATTTGGGATTAGGGATAGTTGATTGATTTAGTGACTGATGTGGGATTACCTTAATATCGAAATGTAAAAATCTTTTACACCAAATTAAGCTTCAACTGAGATTTAACCATCACCAAGTACAAAGGCCTCATTTTTGTACCTTCTTATATTAATGTGAAAAATTCTTACATAAAAAAACAGAGACTTAACATCAAGGAGCATGAAGGCCTCATTTTTCCGTAGTTATTTGTTTGTTTGTTCCACTTTATTGGATGTGCAATAGATACTTCACATCAGGCTCTGCCATTAAGAAGAAATAGATACAAGGAAATCAACAGTACATACCTGGTGATGAACCCGAAAACCATCACTTGGATGATACGTTCAATAAATAGTAGCTGGTATTAGTTGAAAGACTTCAAGTTTTATTTGGTGACAATGGAAAAAGATAATAGTACTTAAAGCCAAATGCAGGTGAGCTTCTACACTAAGCATATGTTGGTAACATGGAAAAGCAGGCTACAACCCTTTTGGAGCTGGCCAATTTACACCAGTTGTATAAATATTCCTGTACCGTTAAAGATAAAAGGAATTCTTCCCCAAAACTAGTAGGTCGGATGCTTGACGTTCAATAAAATTTGTAGGTATTAACCAGAAATAAATGTGTGCCATTCATGTCATTTAACAAGGTGACTATATTAACTCAAACCTTTACATTCCCAATAGACAGTTCGTGCAAAGTCTAGAAAGTTGATCCAAATGCTTACTTTTATCTTCCAACATTTGGTAAACAATGAGCTAGGATGGGTCAGACTCTGATCCATGAAAAATAAATTAATCTTGGCCTAACTTAATTCAAAAGCTAGCTCAAGGTTGTCCAAGACCATATACCAAGTACCCCTTAATCCACCGATGTGGGACTCCAACAAATTAAAAAGAAAATGGAATTTTAAAATTAAGAAACACTGAAAATGAAACCCTAGAGAAATCTAAAGAAAATAAATTTAAATTTCATAATTACAATCTGATATTGCCTAGTGGGATGAAAATCATGGGGGGACAGGGTTCAAATTGCAGCAGAAACAAACCACGCCAATTTGAATTTCTTCCCACCTGTCTAAGCTAAGCCTTAACAAAATTACTATGAGCTGGTGAAAGATACCAATTAACTGTGGAATAGTGTAAGCGCACACAAACAGATGAACACCACCTTTAAATATATATATATAAACTGATGTATCACCAGCTTGAGCTCTCGTAGACTAATCTATTGGGCAAACCTGCGATAGTCCACACAAGCACAGGTACCATGAATAACCAGAAGTAAGAAAAGGGTCACTTCAAAATTGGGCTAAATTCCATACTCTCAATAATTTCATCAAGCAAATAGAGCTCAACCGACTTTTACACTCATCCATAAAAGACAATAAAAAAGCTTTTAAAAGAAAAATCAGACCTCAGAAGCGAAGATTCGGCGACTGAAGTTTCTGGGCTGAGAAATCCCAATTTCCCTCTTATGGAACTCCAAGAATTCATCCCCACTAGCCTTGTATAGCCTCTCCATGTTACCTTAAGTTTCGTCGGAAGTGTTTCAACACTGTGTATATCCTTTTATGGGTATCGAAAAATTAAGAAATGGAAGTTGTTACTACTCGACTCCCCCCCCTGCGGTACGTTCAAATGGATCATGGATGTGCTGTTACGGTAAGTATGATTTTATTTTTAATTAAGTATGAAAATTAATGATTTAAAATTAAAATTTTATTATATATTTTGAATTTTTTAGGTTAAACGCATAGATGGCCTCTTAAATTTGTTAAAACTTTTCATTTGCGTATGTAAATTAGAGGTTGTCTATTGAACACATATTTGACAATTACAAATAAAGTGAAGCGCGTCAATGCTACTCGCTCCTTACATGTGATATATCAATTTTTTAAAAAGAATAATAAAATCTGAAAAAAAAAAGTCATTGACTGGTTAAAAAAAAAAATTCCAGTGAAAGTAAAATTTTATCTTCGAGCTAAAACTAACTACAACTTTGTTTCCCTTTCTTGATTTTCTTTAAGTTTTCTCTTTTACCCAATTCTCAATATACTATGCTTGCTCCGATTTAATCTAAGAAAATTGATTTCAAGTTCTATGAATTTGGATCCAAATATCACAGCTTCCTGTGAATTTGGATGATAAAAATTAAATATTTATCTTGTCCATCGAATGTTACTGACTGCCTTATATTGTGTAGGTCTTAAGATAGTCTAAATGGTGAAATGTGTTGAAAAGTATGGCTGAATTTTGAGAAAAAAAAACTGTGATTTTATCGATCGAAAAAAATGTTGGAGAAAAAGTCTAGGAGGAGAAGGTCAAAATCTATTGGAAAAAACTAGTCAACTTTTAAAGAAAATATCGGCTTAATTTGTCAATAAAATGGTGGAAGAAAAGGAAAATAAAGAAGGGGAAGGAGAATGGTGGGTGGTGCCGGGGATGATAGCAGAGTGGTGATGAACGACGGAGGAGGTGGTGACAGGAATAGAGAAAACGGAGATATAATTTTTTAAGAAAAACAAATCTGGGTCTTTCACACGCTTAGAATAAGTGTGATTTACTTTCTTTGCCATGTCAGCAATGTGTGTCTAATAAACACAGCTTTGTTATAAATATATTTTCTAATTATGGTGAATGTCTATTTCAGGAAAGTTAGGATTAGTAACTTTGAGACCAAGTTAGTTTTTCCCCTATAAATAAATGAGTTTCTATTCATTGTAACTCAACCCTCAAGAGAAATAAAAAGTCTTTTCTCTTCTCTCTTTCTCTACAAATATTCTTCTTCTTAATTTATTATTTTATGACACGTTATCAGCACGACACTCTAAACAGCTGAGTGGAGTTAATTTTCTTCTTCACAAAAACCAACACATAGGCTGTAGTTCTTGAAGTGGAAAGTTGAAGAATATCATCGTAGTACGTTTGCCAAAAATTGCATCTTTTTGCTGTCTTTTCTCTCAAACGGCAGAATTCTAAAAACTTACATAGTGTGTAATTTAAGCATTTGAAATCGAGAAATGAATTTGCAGAGAGCGGTGATTCTCCCGATCAATCTTTAGACATCCTTGGTGTAGGAGAGAACATCTAGGATCTCTTTGATTGTTTTTATCCTTACTAGGATGACCTCAATCCCTCGTTTTAAAACTAGAAAGCTGAGGAACTTTCCCACAGAGATTACAAATGCACATTTCTCAAGGTTCAGCTTTATGTTATACTGCTTTAGTATTGCAAAAAAGTTCAATTGTTAGGAGCTACCTTGATATCTAAATTGTTATACCACGTGAAATGCTATTAGTTAGTAGACGTACGCGTGGATTTGTGACGAATAAAGAGAGCTTGACGAGTATAGGAAAAGCTTTGGAAGCGGGTCGGACGGGATCAGTGTGCACAGGGCCAGCGCTACGCGCTAGCCAGCAGTGCATTGGCCAACGCGGGGCGCCAGGCACTGTGGCGCTTTGAGAGGCGCAGGGCGCCCCTAGGCCACCGCCTCATTGCCTATATAAATCACTCTCTTTCAATTTGAATCATTTTGATATAAGACCCCTCGGCTAGAAACAAGAACCCATGCCAATTTTGATCTATTTTCATCCGATTACACTATCAAACGTCGTCTAAATCCAATTAACTTCAGGTATCGGGTTATAAGCTTGTAGGGAGCATTACTACGGAGTTATTTTCATGAAATTCGTCCGGCGACTCGTAACCCCGCCTAGTAGAAGTTGTCAGAATTGCTCTAAACTAATTTCTATACGATCACAAGCTTCAAGTAAGCATTTTTCTCTTCTGAACTCTCGGGAAATTATACGTTTTCGGTCGTGTTTCAAGAAGTTAAAATATAGTTAATATTAGTAGTAAAAGTTATCGTTTTCGCCGAATTTAGTACTGAAACTAGTCTTATTCTCCCAGTAATACGATTGCAGTTGGAAAGGGCTGTTGAATAAGGATTGAAACTCGCCAGTTAGACAGAAAATCAGCACTCGAGGTATGTAAGGCTATTCTATCGGCAAGTTAGGTCCATCGTAAAGTTGGCATGGTTTGCATGTCTATAGTATTTCCGAATAAACCCATTGGGGCCAGATGTTATGAATTGAATAGGGACAGTAACGGTAATTTAAGCAATCCTCATTGGAAATAACCCTAGCCAGTTTGGTTATCGTATAAGATATTTCGGGTATGAATGTTATTGCCTATAAAGTAATGTACACCAGAGCAGTATGATATTCGAAGGAACTAGAGTGAGGCCGTGAGGGCCACATCCAGTTTCAGAGCTAACATTATGGCCCATAGTCAAGCCAAGGCTCGGGGCCTAGTCACAGCAGTTCCATTATGACCCATACTCGGGCCTAGGCCCGAGGTCCAGTTATTGGAGATTACATTACAGTGCATAGTTGAGCCAAGGCTCGGGGCCCAATTACAACATTCATAGCATGATCCATAGTCGAGCCAAGGCTTGGGATCCAGATACAACAGTTGTATTATGACACATAGTCGGGCCAAGGCCTGGGGTCCAGCTATCCGAGGTTACATTATGACCCATGGTCGGGCCAAGCCCCGAGGTCCAGCTATCCGAGGTTACGTTATGACCCATAGTCGAGCCAAGGCTCGGGGTCTAGTTACACAGCTAGACAGTTCAAACACAGACACCACCACAGTGGCCTATCAGGCTCAGACGTGTATTCAGAGAATGAGTAATCTAGAATTACAGTATGCCCACAGCTTTTAGTAGCCAGACAGTAGAAGTATACCTTGTTTGTACCTGCAGGGGCTTATGGGGGCCCAGGTAGGTTTTTCTGTGTTGTTTGTACGTTGCAGGCTTATGAGGGCCCGCTTAGGTTCTTGTTTGCATATAGATAGACTTATTGTTTAGATATTTCATACGGTAAAGGTATTCAGGTTAAATCCTTACTCTCTTCTTTGATTACTACAGTTTTACCAACTTTCAGTCAGTTATTATCTTTCTGCCTTACATATTCGGTACATGTTGTACTGACGCCAACTCGGGATGCTGCATTACTTGCCTGCAGGTGCAGATAGACGCGGTTCGGGATGTTCCTAGCCTTCAGCTAAGGTCAGCAGTTCATTCAGCTCCTTCTCTCCAGAGTTGAAAGTTAGTAGGAGGTTTACTCTTTTGATGTACAGTTTATGGGTAGGTCGGGGCCCTGTCTCGACCATTATATCACTCATAGAGGCTTGCATACTGTTGTATATTCCCTGTGGTTGGTTTGCTGATGGCCGTGTGGGGCCTGTGTATGCTTTATGTCCTGTGATGGCCATATGGGGCCTTGTTTAGCTGTTAGTAGCTGCCTTGTCGGCCATAGAGTGGTTTAGTTCCTGATTTAGGTTTCAGTTATAACTAGACAACATGGTGGTCTTGTCGGCCCACATAGGATCTCTGTTGTTGTGCTGTTGTGGTTAGCTGTCTTCTTTTATAGGTGGCCTTGTCGGCCAGAGGCTGTATTTACAGCCGGGATATAGCTCGTTGGTTTCTTGGATTAAGTGTAGCGTGCACCAGCAGTGCACCAGTCTAGTCAGGTTAGTTCAGATCCAGTGTGGCACCAGGTGTCAGTCATACTTCCCAAGGTGGGGCGTGACATAAATCTACATTCACGATCATATGTTTTGATCATTGACAAATATTGTATAAGTGAAAATCTATGTACAATGAAGAAATAATAAAGAAGTACAAGAACGAAGTCCTTAACAAAACTCTAAAAAGAACTGGTATAGTAGGCAACAACAAAGAGGAACTACTAGGAGGAGCTGGTCCTTTAGACAAAGAATAGAAGAACTAAAGACTGTTTGAAAAGTTGTTCCATGCAGACTTGGAGAATTGATATATGATCAATTCAATTATTTGAGTAACTAGAGTTCAAGTTATGAAAACATTACCATAAATTGAACATATCAAATTAGCTTGGAATTAGCAGAAGTTGGTCGTATGCGCGTGAAGAAGAAATCTAAGTCTAACAAGGATTGGATTCTTGAAAATTCTTGCACCTAGTCTTAGTTGGATTTGAAGAATTACAAGAGGATACTTACTCATATAAATATTGCATGTTGAAAAGCTTTGGACATTAACCACAACCAAAGAGAGACACAACAAAGTGATAGCGGAGTCTGCACAAAGAGTCTCATCTGGGAGTCAACTACTACAATGAGAGAACATATTCCTATCAAAGTATATCTTTATTATTCTTGAATTATTTAGTTAAATTCTTGTGGTTCCAAAATAAGATCTTGATGACATTCTTCGTTGATTGTAGTAGGTGATTTTTTTTTGTTGTAAAGGGACTTCTTTGAGTAGGTTGTCATTCAAGACTTAGGAGAAAGATCCAACAATTGGGAGAATTGTTAAGGGTAGAGGTAAGGGATGTTTGAAACAACTCCTTAGGTGTACAAAGGGGATTGTAACCTTAAACTGCTCAAGTTTAGTGAAATATTTTGGGGAAATCCTAGAAGTGGTAGGACATGGTGTTTGCCTCCCTTGATCAAGGAGTTTTCCATATGAAGATACTTGGGTTGATTTATCTATACCGCACTTTACCTTCTTGCATAGTTTCTCAAAGAACTTGGTTCTTTGATACCGTAGGTAGCAGTTAAATTAACAGAAAGTCTTATTTAAGTGATCCAGGTGGTCCTCCATATTCAAGGATTTTACCAGCATATCATCAATGTACACCTCGTTGTTTTCCCCATTTGATCTTTGAACATTCCGGTGATGAGTCACTGGAATGTAGCACATGCATTTTAAGGCCAAAAGGCATAATTTTGTAGCAACACGTACCTGGTGTGTGATGAATGTTGTTTTTCCTTGATCTTTTAGTTCCATCAAAATTTGATTGCACCGAAAGTAAGCGTCAAGAAACTTCTTGCAGGACGGACCCCAAGGAGTCCCCGAGTCCTCTTATATTGTGAAGGCAATCAGAGTAGTTCCCGAGTCCTTCAGTACCTTAGTGTATGAGTGGAGATTCCTCAGGCATTAACAAAGGTGTATTTGTGGGAGTCTCTGAAGTTTTCCTGATGGGTGTCTTACTACTCTACCTGTTATTGCTTCTATTGATATACGTCATTAGACCCGACTAATGAGTAACATTCCCCTGAAACTCCCTGCTCACTGAATATTTCCTTAATCCCCTAAGAAGTGTGAATTTGAGCACCTGATGAAGAGTAGAGGAGATGACTTCCATATCATGGATCTATGATATGCCTATGATGATGTTGTAGGTCACTTCAAAGAGGGTCTCCTTGGTAACACCCTAGGAGATAGTCAGTAAAATGATCATCCTCGAAGTTGATTCAATAGTATCGTTGAACCTCGATAGCACTATGGTAGAGGGGATGACCTTGTCGACCAGTTGCATTTCCTCCAAAAATTATGTGCGGAGTAGGTTCACATAGCTACCTGGATCAATCAAACACACATTTAATATCATTATTAGCAATACATAAGATAATTACAAACACATTGGTGTAAGGGAACGTTATGTCCCTTGTATCATCTTTGTTGAAGGTAACATCATCAAGCATGTCATGAAATCTCTCTCTTTGAATCATTGAGATTTTGACAGACTTATGTGAGAAGATCTCATTGATCGTGGCTCTCCTGGTGTTAATATTGACAACTTTCTTTACAGAATCCAACTGAGAAGGGTCGATATTATTATGATTTCTTTTTTGGCTATTGGACCTTGTCTCCCATATTTTCATCTTTGCGACTATAAATTGGACATAGTAATTACAAAGCATTGTTCATGGCCTATTTCGTACACCTTCAATTAACTCTTTGTTATTGTGGTCATTCTATCACGATCGTGGAGAGTCAATATTTTTTACCTCCACTATCACGGTCTAAGGTTCACGATCAAGGTGAAAAAATGTCTCCTTGACTAGTCAATCCATCTTTTACTTTTTGCAATCATGGCACCTCTTTTGCGATCGCGGTGCACAAAATCTAACATAAAAAAAATTTATAATATCAGCAATTGCTAAAATATTTGAAGCTAGACAGGCCGGATCACCTCGAGCCCCTTGAATTTCAATTAGAACCATACCAACATGTCACAAATAGACATGTCACAAATAGTATAGTTAACATATACAAGATCTCAAAGTATAATTTGAAACATAAATACTCAAAGTGAGAAATTTGATAATTATACTATATTTGCTAATGCAATTCTAATATTGTTATTCAAGGAAGGATAGTGACAGTTAAAGGTGAGGTAGGCAAGATGGTTGAGGAACCTTATGAGCCCATGAAAGGATAACAAAACCAACACCATTATATTGTGGGCAGTGGGACACTGAAAGTAATAAAGGAGAAAAGAATATGTGAACTCCTAGAAGAATTAGGACAAAAACAGAATAAGGACACAACAAAATCCAATTCCAATCCAAGTTAAAAACCAAATAGAATCAGTACAAACAGCCAAACAACAACTATTTCTTGCCCTCCTACTCAATCATTTTGTCTTCCTTCACCCTAAAGACCAAGCCCCATTTCTCTTTTGTACTTTTCTCCTTTTCTCTCTCTCTCTCAAATTTGTGTTGCAGAATCTTTCCACAAATATATATATTTTTTCATTTTAACAACAATATTTAAATATAAACACACTTCATAATATTTTAATTTTTGTTTGTGCCATGTTTTATCACATATTATTGAAAATGGCCATGCAGCAAACAGCTCATGTTCCACTAAAACTAGTCAAATTAGAAAAGCATGGCACCTATTCATGGGTAGAGTTTGATTGGTACAATTCATACTATTAATAAATTAATAAAAGAAATAAAGATTGGTACAATTCATACTAGCTAGGTAAATAGTTAATGTATGCCAGAGACTATGGTTTATTTAATTTCATCTTAGTTCAACTAATTCATTTCTATGGATTGAAATTTTAAATTTAATTATAGGTGTTGGAGTAAGGTGTATTGTAAAATTAAAATCAGAATTATGAGAAGTGTGGAAAAAGATTATAGTAGTAGTGAAAGAGAGAGTTGAGATAAAGAAAATTATTTTAAGTCTTCAACTAATTTCACTATACAAAAGTGAGTAATTTTATTTTGAAGGAAGGTGTTCTTTTGGTGGAGCTTCGGACTCTGAAACGACGTTGTTGGGCTGTTGTATCCTGCAGGGGATAAGTCAAGAGTATTACTACTGGATCAGTGAAGTTTGTACCACACTGAACTTGGATCTCATTAAAAAGAGCGAGATATTCGTGCTTCAATCTGAATATTAATTTATTCATTTTTGTTAATTTTATTTTCAACTATAATTTACGGTATATTTATCAATAATAGGTAATACAATACTCCCTCTAGCTCATACTACTTGTCCACATTATTAAAAATATTTATCTCAAATTACTTATTAATTTATAAATTCAAGATATAATTAATTAAATTTTTTTCCATTTTGCCCTTAAAATTAATTCTTTTTGAAAGTATAAATATTGTAAAGTTTCAAAAAACTTTCCTTGTTAATTTTGATATTGATAAATAAGACATATAAATAAAATGTATTAAAAAAATCAAAGAACAAATTAATAAAAATATTTTTCTTATTTATAATTTTTTAAAGGCGTGTATAAAAAAGAAAGTGAACAAATAAATATATGACGGACGGAGTAACAAATTGCACCTTAAGTTTGGGCTTTATGAATTTGTAATTAGTATTTCATGTTGTTTTATTTGATCAACATTATAAAGAATTAATTTCTTTCTTTCTAAAAGTTAGTTTATATTTTCTACCGATATATAAATTTCTAACAAAATATAAAAAAATTAGGGTAACAAAATATAAAATGCACTAACATGTCAAAACTTAATTGGAATTACTATACATAGTCTAGCTTCTAATCTTACACTTATGTTTTATGAATTTGAAAGGTCCAATCTCTCTCTCAAAATTATCTAAAAGTCATTACTAAAAAAAAAAAAATTAGTGACGGATAAAATTTTGTAGTTAAATAATTATAATTTCATGTTAATCTTATTTAGCATGAGATCAAATATGTGCATACAAATTGCTCAAAGGAATAGAAAAATACAAAGGAGGACAAGGCCGAGAGCTTTCTCCTATAGAAATTGTAAGGAAAAGAAGATAAAAAGATTTCTGGAAAGAATTCTGAATTTTCTGATGCCTTCACTTCTTTTGAAAAGACTCTTTTATAGGCCAAAAAATTGATTCATCACCCCAGAGTGAAACGACTGCACACTAGCATTGAAAAGACTATCTAATAGCACGTGTCTAGACTCTGAAGTTGAACTCAAAGCTAATTAGGGACAGATTGGCGCAAGACTCCAAATTAATTATTGGTATGTCCGAAAAATTACTATGAGAATGATATAGCTATAAAATGACTTGTTCATGAGGAGAGAAAGTTCAAACTATCCAATTACGGGACAACTTTAATCGCATCAATATAATTATCGATTCAAATTAAATCAAGAATGATCCTCCAAATTATTCCAAGCGGAATAAGCGTGTCTCTCCAATTTCAACATAATTATGTGTTATTGTTTAGTTCATTCTTTTGCTAGACACAATTTTCCTCCGTACACACCCATTTTTCAAAAACCTCATGCTAAAATTGTAGGGGAAAAGCTAGAGGATGGAAATATTTAAAATTTACATTTAATATATATAAATTATTGATAATTAAAATCTATTTTGAGAGGAACGTGAAGGCGTATTTTACTTGTCATACTTTTAGTTTTTTTAAAAATACTAAATAATTTAATATTCTATCCCTCTCAAAGTAAATGTTATTTTAGCTCTTTTTCATGCCTTTTAAGGCGTATTTTAGTTGTTATATTTTTATATTTTTTAAAATATATTAATTTGATTAAATTGTTCTTATTCGTTGTTATCTCAATTTAACATTCGTTTCTTTCAAAATAAGTGTTGTCTTAGCTCTTTTCATGCCCATTAAAAAAATACTTTCTTCGTTTCAAAATAAGTGGTGTTTTGATCTTTTGATTTTGTTTCAAAATAAGTGGTGTTCTACGTAATCAAGAAGATATTAATGATGTTCTTCCAATTTTATCTTTATTTAAGTGGAGAAAGTTTTACATAACCAAGAAAATAATAAAGAGTTACATTATTTTCAAGATATTTATTAGGAGTAAGTAGGTAAAATTATATTTTACTTCCTAGAAATAAGTAGTTTTCTTAAGAGGTGTGCCCAAGCTGAAAACACCACTTATTTTGAAACGGAGGGAGTAATAAATATAACGTATTATTTATTAAGGTATTCCTATTTATTAGATGTCTTTTGAGAATTGAGTACCATTAAGAAGAAGTAGTTTTTTAACATAAGGATATAGTTGAAACTAATTACTCCCTTCGTTTCAAAATAAGTAGTTTTTAACCTTTTTATTTTGTTTCAAAATGAGTCGTGTTTTTACATAATCAAGAAGACGTTAATGATGTTCTTACAATTTTACCCTTATTTAAATGAAGAGAGTTTTACATAATCAAGAAAATATTAAAGAGTTACATCTTTTTCAAGATATTTATTAGGGATAAGTGGGTAAAAATACATTAGTTTATCTAGAAATGAGTAGTTTTCTTAAGGGTGTGCCCAAGCTAAAAGCACTACTTATTTGAAACGGAGGGAGTACTATCTTGGATTTCTAAAGCGACAATATATTTTGGGATAACTTTTTTTTCATAAAACGATACTTATTTTGGAACGAGGGAATACTACCCTCTTTTTGCATCGCATTAATCTTTCTCCACATATTAAATAAGGATAAAACTGGAAACTAATAGTTAATTATATTTTAATTTTTTAAAATGACAATTATTTTGAGTCATCTATTTTTAATTAAGACGACAAGTAAAATGGACCGGAGGGAGTTGTATGGGACAAAATCAAATCTGATAAAAGAGCGAATCAGACCATGACGCGTGGCGTGATCGAATTCAAAGGAGCAATCATGAGCGACCCGGGGAGAATGAAGAGCATCATCCCCAGGACAATATGAAGAGCGTTGAATAACTGCTTGTATCGCACAGGCACACAATCAATCAGAAACCTCTCTCCGGAAAAACCACAATATAGTTGGAAGCAGTCATAATTACCCTCAAAAGTTCAATAACCAATCTCGAGTCGAAACGTCAAAGCATAAGCACATACCGCAAAATAGTTTTTTCAATATCAAGTATGTCGTCATTTTACAATGAGGGAACAAAAGTAGTACTTCCTCTGTTTCTTTTTACTTGTTAGAATAAGATTTACATTCTTTTTAAGAGAAAAAATTAATAGGAATTGCAATTTTGACTAATATAACTCTATTGATTGATGAGTACTTTTTAAAAACATATCATAATCATTCTTTTCATATTCTAAAGTAACTTAAATATTAAATGTAAATTAAAAAAAAAAGTTAATTATTTCTTAAATTTTAAATAATGAAGAAACTGTAGTGGGAATATTATTTTTAAAAAAACAACAAAAAAAAAACATGCAGACTTTTCTTTTCATTCCTTTTTTTTTATTTTATATAGCTTAGAACATATGCATGAAGATTCTTTTCTTCATAGGAGATACAAAGTACTAGTGTTCTTCTAATTTGCAAACTGAGGCTCAGTTTCCTAAATATTCCACATCAGTCCATTTGACCAGTCAACTAAACTTCACTCATTTCCCTGGTCCCACTGTGCTCCATGTGCCCCCACCATTGACCGAGTTGAGCCGGATCTTTCCAAAGTAATATTTTTATTTTTATAAGGCAGGAATAAAAAATTTATATTTTTATTTTAATTAAGTCTTTCTTTATAGATTATATTAAATATATTATTATTGTTACTGTGGAAAGTCTTTCTCTTTCTATTTATTTGTATTTTTTTAATTTTAAAATAAGTAATATTTTTATTTTTTTGTTTTATTTTAAAATAATTGATATTTAATATTTTCTCTGTTTCATTTTAATTGTTAGAGTAAGATTTGTACACATGTTAAAAAAATTAATAGATATGATAATTTGATTAATGTAACTCTATTAATTTTTTTTGGAAACATACGATAATAGTTGTTTTCACATTTTAGAATGACTTTAAGTACTAAAAGTAAAATTGAAAATCATGATTAATTATCTCTTGAATTTCGAAACTAGCAAGTATTTTGAAACAACTATATTTAGTATACCTAACAATTAAAATGGAACGGAAGGAGTATATTCAAGAAGGCATTAATGATATTTTTCTTAAATTTTTATTCTTACTTTAATAAAGGGAGTTTTACATAACCAATAAACTCTTAAAGAGCTACATATTCTTCAAGGTATTTACTACTCCCTCTGTTTCAAAATAAGTGGTGTTTCACATTATTAAGAAGACATTAATGACGTTCTTTCAATTTTACCCTTATTTAAATAAAGAAAGTTTTATAAACTACTACAGAGTTACATTTTTACTTTTTAGAAATGAATGGTTTCTTAAGGGGTGTGCCTAAATTAAAAATATCATTTATTTTGAAACGAAGGGAGTAAGAATAAATTAGTAAAAAAGTGATGCTAAATGACCATACATCTTATATTTAAAAATTAATAATTTTTTTAAAAAATATACTAGATTAAAAACACCATTTACTATTAATAAAGATAGCATTAACTTGATTTAGTACCCCTTTGTTATAATATTCTGTATTTTGAAATAGGGACAAGGCAAAAGCCATTTCCATAGGATCCAAAAATAAATCAAATAGCAGCAGTGGAATCAATGATTGATTGGTTTCTTTATGATATGATGATTTACATAACAAATGATTGATATTGACAGGTTTAGCCTATTGTGACGAATTGAATTTACGACTTATAAATTCAATTAAAAAAAATATTATATTTTATGTGTTAAAGTGAGTATCTCTTTAAAATAGATTAGGCATATGTCAAGAGCTGGCAGTCTCAGATTTTGTTGCTACAACCTGTGGAACTCATCATACGGTCGTATTTCTTGTGTATATCATGCCTTGTCGTGCGCGTATTGGCTGTGTTTGCAATTGTTTGAGTACCACTTTGTGGACATTCATGTAATAGTTAGTGTAGAACAATAAATATGTGACAATGACTCATCTAGACTTTGTAAATTTTGATATGATATGATATTGAAGAGTGAAAATCTTGTGAGAGTGCGGCTATGGCAATGGTTGTTAAATAATGTTGACCGGATTGTTTACTTGAGGGATCTTTTCTCTTGAGGGTCATCTAGATAGATCTCGTGCTTGAGAAATCCTCTCTGTTGCGTAAATCTAAGAATTTAGGTGCTTGTTTGGTTTCTTAATTAAAGACGTTTCAATTGTCGATTATTTTTATTCTTATTTCAATCTATCAATCTTTATCCTTGCTCTTAGTTTTAGGGTTTTGTTTTCGCGTAATTTGGGATGTATCATTTGGTATCAGAAATAAGTATAGATTTGTTTCAACAAATCTAGTCTTGAGTTTGACCACAAATTCGGGAAAAATTTGAAATCTGTCAATTTTCAAAAATTTGTCTAAATCAAGTTTAATTGTTGTTTTTAACCTTAGAACTGTATTTTCTACTGTTATTTGAGTCTAAATCCGAAATTTTAAGCTATTTGAGGTTGTTTTGAAGATTATACCATAGTTGGGTTTGAAGGTTTAAAGTGTGGGTGGTGATCTTGGGCGTACTTGTACACTTGCTTGCCGTGTTTTATCCATGTTTATCCTTATTTTGAGAAGTATATGCACTTATAATCGCATGTTTTGATTGAAAACTCTTGATAGTGAGCTAACAAATGTGATTAGATGCTTTATAGGAAAATGTGATGGAAATCAACCCGAAATAAGCTAATACGGAAGTTTCGAAGCTCTGGAGCAACTTCAAACGAATTTCCGGACAAGATCAAGTTGACGCGTTGAGTGGGGCGCTGCCCCAGAGCTAAAACTTTAGAAGAAGTTCAAGCAGCAACATAGGCGCAATGGGTGGAGCGTTGCGCCACTACTAGAACTCCAGAAGAGCAATAAAAGGGCAAGGTAGCGCGCCGCGCGAAGCTCTATCCCAAATTTAAAATTTTTATTTTATTTAATTCGAAATCAATTGGGATAAGGGGGTATTTTTCACCAATATATATATATATATATATATATATATATATATATATATATATATTGTATGTATGTATGTATATATTACTTTTTGATGATTTTATTAGGTTGGTCATTGTTTAGCTTGCATCAAGTGGAAAGGGAGATTTCACCATTAGGTTTATTTTCTGGCATAATACATAAATATGTATTCAAACTTGGCCTCAACTGGCAATATAATCAAACACTCAAACTTTAAGAGTGCACATCTAGGCACCTCAACTTGGTCTCTACTAACGAGTAAACACTCCAACTAGTCCCTACGATGTCTCATAGACACATATAAGTTTTGAAAGTGTCTAGATGATCATCTTGTAAGTTGGAGTGTTCAACTGACACAGTGGATACAAGTTGAGGTGCCTAGATATGCACTCTCAATGTTTGAGTGTTTAATTGTTAGTTGGAGCCAAGTTTGAGTATCTATTTATGTATTATGCCTTCTTTCCTTCTTGATTTTTCTAGTTTATATTTTAAATGAACACATCAAATTCTTGTATTTTTTATTAAAATGAGTGGCTAAAAATTATTGTTATGGGTTTATAGCAAAAAGCGTGAATATTTAGTGGATAATTTACTTGACGAAGTTACGTTACTAAATTAGTTGTTCTTATATTCTTGATTTTACTATTTTGAGGATTGGCCGCCATTGAAATACATCTATAATCTTGTTGTGAACCCAAAAGAAGGATCAATAAGATAGAACAAAGAATATAAGGAGTAAGATCTTTTTTTGAAGTAAAACTGAGAATTGATTTGCGGTTAGGATAGGAATATACCTAGAACGCCTTGCTTGGTTATTAAATGGGAGAAACTAATTTTCTCCGCATGATTTATTCTTGATCATAGGAATATAAACATAGAATTGCATGTGAATAGATGATTAGAGGCTCGGAAGACCATAATCATACAATTAACCCCATAAGTCAATAAACAGATAAACTAATTAGTCAAGAAAATCTATTGCTAGATATGATTGCTAAATAACGTCGTAACCCTGAAATATGTTACTAGTAGAATCACAACTTTTAATTGCTATCTAGTCTTATTTTTGTTCGTAGCATAAATTAACACTCAAAACATTCTTTGGTTACTTTTTGCACTTGATTCAATTCACAGTAATTGATTTAACTAGACGTTGCTAAGTCACAAGTCTCTTAGATTTGACATTCGAACTTAAAAATTCTATATTACTTGGACGATCACGTATACTTGCGTGTAGTTGGGAGTCACCAACATATATCTCTTCAGTTTCTTTCTAATTTTATATTTGAAAAGCCTTAAAATTTCAATCACCTCCTCCGACGAACATCTAATCAGAGAAAATGGCTATTCTGGTAAGAATTTCTCTCTACAATCACAATCCAACCAAAATCAAACTACTTAGCATTTAGATGAACAAAATATTTCAAATCGGAATTAAAAATTACTTCTGATTCAAACAATTATATTAATTAAAATCTCAAAAACATCAAATTTCAAACTTAAAAATTTAAACCCAGAATAAAATGAATAATACAAAAATATTTGCTCACTAATTTCTGGCTAATTATTGTAGTAGGCACAACCTCAAGGTTCAAGGTGAAGGGTGCTTACCATTCGAGCAATCCCTCTTACCTGTTTAGAAGACACATATCTGTCAAGTAAAAATATTTAATTGGTCATTTCATAAATTTATATAATTATATTATTAAATTTAAAAGACTGTAGATACTTAATAAAAAATCTTTATATTAAAGAATTAAAACTTGATTTTTGGTCAAAGACCCTTTAATTAGAGGCCCCAAATTATTGATAAATGAGTATTGGCAAATGATTTTCTCATAATATGGGTCCAAGTATTCCTATGCCTAATCAAGTGGTCACCTTTGCCTCTTCCCAATGATGAAGCATATGTCTATTTCAATATAACAACCTTCAAGTCATCCTTTATCTATTCAATATCCAATGATTTTCTTGGCCCACATTGCACTAAATATTCTATTTCTCAATTCTCCAATAAGAATTTTTTGGCTTCTGGATCTTTTAGTTTTTTTTTTTTAATTTTATAAATGAAAAATAAAAGTATAGGGTCAAAAAGTGTTGTATTTCATTTTCTTAGGAGGGAAATTTAAGCCATGTTGGGATTCAAATTCACACCACTAAAATTTTATGTTACTTTTTCTATTTTAAAATAAATAATAATTTTATTTTTTTATTTTAGCTTAAAATAAGTACTATTTTATATAATTAAAAATTCATTAACGATATTCTTTTAATTATATTTTTATTTAAATATAAAGTATTTTACCTAATCAAGAAACTACTAAAGAACTATATCTTTTCTAAAAATATATATATATATTTTTTTTTGCGTTGTCTACCTAAACTATCAGGTATTTACTTTTTCTACATGAACTATCACCAAATATTTATCAAAGCACACCTCAACTATTAGTTGCTCAGTTTTCCTACCTGAATCGTTCAGGTAGGAAAAGTAAACAACTGATAGTTGAGGTATGTTTTGATAAATATTGATGATAATTTAGATAGAAGACGCACACATTTAATAATTCAAATATAAAATTCAAAAAATTATAATACTTTAGATATATTAATCATCCTATCGCGAAAAAAAATTACTGGGCCATTTATTATGTGACCATCATTGGATCGTTTGGAATCTACCATCATTGGATTGTTTGATGAAACAATTCAATGATGCATGTTTCTTTTTTGTCTCCATCACAACAACTTCATACTTTCTTTCTTCGATTCACATTATAAGATAGTATTTTAGTTTTTATATTTGTCTAAAATAAATTATTTTTATATAATAAAATATATATTTAGTTTTTTATAATTGAGTGAGTATTTACATAACCAATAAATCATAATAGATAGGTATTATTTTTTAAAGGAACACATGCTTCCAATGCTTTATTAAGTGCTAATTTTGAACATCCGATACTTCAAATTTCAATACTCATTTTATTAACTATTGAAAGATGTAAATTTTGATTAAGGATAATTTATTTAGTGAAAACATCTCTAATTTTCTAAGAATAAATGAATTTGTTAAAAAAAATATGTCTAAGCTAAAAATATCATATAATATTAAATTCGAAAAATAATGAAGAGGTCACAATTTGGGATGAAATTACGTAAGTATAAAGAGATTCATCTGAACCCCTTCAATTTTCTATAGTTAAACAAACAAATATTCTCTTGAAAAGTCACTATTGAAAGAAAAATAGAGAAGGAAGCAGCAGCAACTTTGTACTTAGCTCTCAAATGATATTTTTCTTCTTGTAAAAGATAATTGCTAGCATAACAGAAATGACATAAGCAAAACAAGGTGAGTTTGCATAATAAAACAAATTATGAGGTTTACATCATCAATCACACTTCACACCCTTATCTTTTTAGTTATTTATTTATTTTTTATTTAGTGTTTGATGTTTATTTTTAAATTTAATTGATTTGAATTTGAATCGAACATTTTACTTCAGGGATAAAACACTCTCTAGCTATCAAAAATGATTATGTATTTAGGGTTCGGACTTAAAATTTCTACTTAAAAATAAAAAAATACTTACTATTTTATCACAATCATTAGTGATATGTTTTTATTTAGTTACTTAAATACTTTTGTGAAAATATCTGGCTAAAATTTGATACCATATGGAATTGTATACAATAACAACATACTCTATTGTATGCAATAATATTTTTATTATTCTGTGAAGGTAGAAGTTATATGTGATACACTCTCGATTCAAATAACACATATAAAAAATAAGTACGAAAAGAAAATATAATATCGGAGAAATCATGTTGAAAATAATAAGAAACAAAAAAGTAGCAACAACCAATATTACAATGACCAAAGAAAAGACAACAATAAATAATAATAAAATCAGCGAAATAAGATAGTAGAAGAGTAATTATACCAATACTGATAAGGGAACCTAAACAATACTTGATTACCTACTAACCTCAACCAAAATTATTGACCTACATATCCTCCTATCTAAGATCATGTTCTTGATAAGCTGGAGAGTGTCATGTCCTACCTAATCATATCTCCTTAATACTTTTTCGGTCTACTTCTCTTCATACCCACTGTAATCAACATTTCATACTCCTTATTGGGGCATCTATATATGTATTCTACTTCATATGTCTGAATCATATCAGTCTCGCCTCACTCATCTTATCCACCACAAAGGTCATCCCTACTTTATCCCGGATATCTTTGTTCCTAATCTTATCTCTCTTATTATGTGCACACATCCATCTCAACATTCTCAGTTTCACTACTTTTATCTTATGGACGTGTGAGTTTTTAACTGGCTAGCACTCCACCCCATACAACATTGTTGGTCTGACAACTATTTTATAAAATTTATATTTAAGTCATGGTGACACATTCTTATCAGACATGACAATGGATGCGAAGTTCTATTTCATTCACCTCACTTTAATATAATATATAATATCATTATCGATATTTTCAGTTTCTTGAATTATTGTGACCTAAAATATATATTTTAAGAAGCAACAAATAAAATGATAATTTTACTATATCATCTTTTAAATATAATAAACTTAATATTTTAAAAATAAATAAATATAATAAATAATAAATATAAATTAAAATTTGAAATAATAAATTATATCTTAAAATTTTAAATTAAATAAATAAAAATAAATATTTATTTTTAATATAATAAATAAATAAAAATGAATCGAAGAAATAAACGGGCAGAAATAAAACACAGATGACATAATCTGAAACTGGAAATTTCCAATATCATGTGTCTCATGTGAACATTACTTTATCTGCGTGCTGAGACAAGTAGCACTGTAGTAGTAAAATATACACGAATCCCCATACATATATACATAAGCTGCTACATCAAGGTCATTATTTTTGCGGTTTTAATTTATGAGATATATTTTAATTACTTATAAAATTAAAAAAAAATATTTTTTAAAATTTATAATTTAAAATAAATCATAGATATTAATCTGACTATAATTTATTTTATTATTAAATATAAAATATATTATTTTTTTTGAACTGATTAAAAAAATATGTCACATAAATTGAGATCGAGAAAGTAATATTTTCTCTTGCCTCAAACACACAACATACTAGTCACCCTCACCCCACTACCCACCCACCACCCTACCCTACCCCTACCCCACACCTCTTCTCTTTGTCTCTCTCTCTCTCTTCTTTGTGTGTGTATATATGGACTTGAGAGAGTATTGTTGGTAGGCATAAGTCTTTTGCATATGATTTCCTCTCTATATATCTCCCTCCCTTCTTGAAAGTTCCTCACATCAAATTTTGTCTGATATTTTAATTAAATCCAACTTTTAGATTAAAGAGTTTTGATTAATTAAGCTTCTTAAATATGGATGTTTCAAGTGAGCAAAATCATTACCAGGTAATCATAATTTTCCTTCCTTCCATCTGTGTTTAATTATGCCTATTAATTTGTGCCTTTCTTTTTTTCCCTTTTGTAAAGATTTAACATGATGATATATCACACTGCATTAAGAAGTTTACTCTATCAATGCAATTCAGTTAGCTTGTTAATTTTTTTTATTTTAAAATAAGTGATATTTTTATTTATTTTTTTAATTTTATTTTTTAAAATAAGTAATGTTTCATTTAATCGAAAAAATATTAATAATATTTTTTTAGTTTTAGTCTTATTTAAATAAATGGGGTTTTAGGTAACTAAAAAACTATTTAAAGAGTTATATTTTTCTTTCAAAATATTTATTGTGGGTGAATTAGTAAAAATATATTTCAGGTTCTTGGAATCAATAATATTATAATGAGTATGTTCAAACTAAAAATTATCCCCTATTTTAAAATGGAAGAAGTATAAAAAAATTTCTTGTTTTGTTTTTTAAATTATATCGATTTCACTTAATATGGGTGGTAATTATTTTGCCTTTCTTAAATTATAAAATTATTTTTGTGTAGCTCTTTATTTAGTTTTGATGTAAGCTGAAAGAAGGTAAAAAAAAAAAACAATTTTTGAATATATATAAATCTCACTTTTCTCACTCAATCCCCATTTTGATAGTCTTTAACAATTTTTTATGGACCTTCGATTTCTTCAAATTCCACAATTTTCTTTGACAATAAACTTCATTTTTACCTTAAAAAAAAACCATACAAAATGACAAAAATTCTTTATTTTTGTGGTAAAAGTGGTATAATTTGAATGAACAAAGAGGCAAACATACATTCATTTATCAAAACTATATCAAGATCATTCCTTTCAGAAAAAAATTACTATTAAAAAGATAGAAATTAGCGACAAATAAATTATGCAGCTAGATAGTAAAATATATTGCTAATTTTGTTAGCTACGAATAATATAGCGATGAAGTTGGCAAGTAATTCAGATTTTTTTTTTTTTTGGGTTTAATCTACAGGACATGTCTTCCCAAACACTAGAAAGCATGTTGGCATGCACAAAGCCACAACAAGAAAAGAAGGCAAGGCCACAAGATGAAGCACAAAAATGTCCTAGATGTGACTCTGCCAACACCAAATTTTGCTACTACAACAACTATAGTCTCACTCAGCCTAGGTATTTTTGCAAGTCATGTAGAAGGTACTGGACAAAAGGAGGTACATTGAGAAATGTTCCAGTAGGTGGAGGCTGCAGGAAGAAACAAAGATCATCCTCATCATCAAAGAGATCAAGTCCAGATAATCAAATATCATCTCTCACACAATTTTCTAATTATGATCCCAATGACATTAGCCTTGCATTTTCTAGGCTCCAAAACCAAGAAAGTGGGCAATTAGTGTGTCCCGAGTTGCAGAGAACAATTCAAACCGAGGGGGTTTTTCCTGATTCGCTCTGCCTTACTAATTTAGAAAATAGTGCCACCCGTTATGATATTCTCGAAAATCGTGGCATGTGCACCTCTTCCGCGGAAGCTGGCTGTCTTGATGCACTTAGGGGTGGATTTCTTGAAACCCCAAATGGATTCTTGCACCACAACTTGTACCACTACTATGGAATTGACAATAATGGGAACAACAATGTGGGACATGTTGAAAATGCTAGTGGACTAGAAATGGTAACAAATTTTGATGAAGAAATTATGAGAAGTGGTGTCACTAAAGAAGAGATGTGTAGCAATATGGGAAGAGAAAGTGAGAATAAAATCTTGTGGGGATTTCCATGGCAAATTAATGGAGATGGAAATAATATGGATGATTTTGAGTACTCATCAACAAGGCAAAATTGGAATGGTTTAGTAGGGGTTCCTTCTTGGCATGGACTTCTCAATAGCCCCCTCATGTAGATGATGTTAGAAAAGATTAGCCAATCTTTAATTTGCAAAACAAAATAGATATTACTACTAAGAGTTTTTGTTATTAATTATAAGAGGTTTAAAGATTATTTTAATTGTCTTTTGTGTAAAGAGATTTGATTCATTTGAGTCACCTCTCTCTCTCTTTAGCTTGTTCTTTCATTGAATGAAACCAATTGGTAATTTCATACTCTCTTTTAATTCTGCTTTTTTTTTTAAAATAATAAAAAAATTAGTTGATTTAAAGTAAAGTTATTTTAAAAGAAGTTACTGACAGATAGAATCAGACAGTTATGCTTCATGGTTGATATTTTAGTGAAGTCTGAACTCTTTCACTAGCAAGGGGGTCCTATAGTATATGTTGCCTACAAAATGTCAAAATATTTAAAGTGGATAGTTCGTATTAAAAATATTCTATCATGATTGTTTCTTACTCTAAGGTATATCCTATTATTCCCTCTGCACATCTTTTATAATCGTGATGTTCGGATTAATCTGTGAGTATATTGATTAAGTTCACAAGATATTTATTATCTCACATCTGTGACAGGAATCAGATAACTCTGTTTATTAAAGTTTAGACAAAGAAAGAAATCACCTAATGTTGGGATTTGAATGCGAGACCTCATGATTCTTTTCCCACTTCATTTACCACTCTGTCCGCTCTTACTTGTTTATGTTTAATTCGGCATTCCCAATCACTTAAGAAACAATAAATAAAAGGGATGATAATTTTACCATATCAACTCTAATTATTATAAGTCATCTAAATATTGAAAAATGAATTTAGTACTTAACAATAAAAATATATAAAATAATAAATTATCCTTTGATTTTCTAAATTAAATAAATAAAAGTGGACAGATGAAGTATTATTTAAAACTTAAAGAATATTTCTCTCGTTCACTTTTACTTATCTATTATACTAAAATAACACGTTCATATATTTAGTTTTCTTTACTCGGACAAGAAAAAGTGAACGAAAAGAATACTACACTTGCATAATAATTAAAGAATAATGAGAGTTGTTGGACTGATGTTCTCTTGTTTATAGGGTTTAGAATTTGAGTGAGCTATGAGAGCACCAATTTCGGGATAGATTTTTCCTTCTCTTGCCTGACCAAATCCAACATCAGATTTTGGCGTGACAGGTTTATTATATTTTATTCCATCTTTATGTGTATATAATTTTCTAATATATATCTCAGTTGTTTCTTGCTTTTAGTCAGCATGACAAGATTTTTGAATGACAAAATTACCTAGGGATATTCAAAGAAAATTAATTTTTTTGGGTATCAAATCGACTTTTTTAACTGACTTGGATTGATTTGATGTTAAATTATTAGAATATTAAGAATATTTAATTTGATTTGATTTTAAAGAAAATAAATTTGAAAAAATTTGAATCAATACATAATTTATAACCTATATGTTGTTGAAAAAGAAATAATTGGATTAATATCTCAAAAGTATTTTAATTTATGACTCTTGTCAATTTCTTGACAGAATTGTCTTCACTGTTCTTTATGGAATTTAATCTTTCATTCATCATCTTTAATTCTTGTGAACATTGGCAGTGGACCATTTCATTTGCTATATATTCATATACTTTTTTGTGAGTAGAAATTAGTCAGGAAAAATTCTTTATTTCCTTATTCTTTTTATTTCTTTTTGTTGAATTTTATATCATTTAAGATTTGTTATTTTTGCTCCTAGTTTATATTAAAAAGAGCTTGTTGAATTTTGAGGGATATAACTTAACATTGAAATGTCTTTAAGATTGTTTTCATCTTTATTTCTCAACAAAATATGCTTTTGTATATCTACAAAAAATCATCGATAAACGTGACATAATATTTTTTACCACATCTAGTTATAGTTTATTTCAAGTTTTTCAAATCAGTATGCGTTAAATCTAATAAATCAGATTCTCTAAAAATAGAAGCATGTGATTTCTTAAATTGTTTAGCTTTAGCACAAACTTCACACTTGTCAGTATTTAAAAATTTAACATTTGTAATAAGATCTTTAGAATGCATTTTCTTAATATTTTTTGTGAAAAAGGAATCATTCATGAAGTCACTCCTCCTTACTCACCTTGAATCGAATGGAGTAGCTGAAAGAAAAAATAAGACTTTAAAAGAAAGGATGCCCGGTATGCTTGTTAGTTCATGTGCACCTGATAATCTTTGAGGTAAAGATATTTTGTCTACTTGTCATTTGCAAAATAGAATTCCTCACAAGAAAAGTGGAAAAACCCCTTAGAAACTGTGGAAAGGTTATCCCCCTAACTTGAAATATTTAAAAGTGTGGAGGTGTTCTGCCAAGGTTATGTTACTTGACCCTAAGAAAAGAAAAATAGGGTCCAAGGCTTCCAATTGTATGTTTATTGGTTATGCTAATAATAGTGTCGCATATAGATTTCTTGTATCAATAGTGATGTGATTGAACACAACACTATAGTTGAAACAAAAAATGCTGAATTTTTTTAGAATATTTTTTCTTTAAAGCGTGATAATATTTCTCATGCTTCTGTTTTTCAAAGGAGAATACTGCTAGTATTCCCATTTTTCAAAATAATTCTGGAAGTGAGGAATTGAGGAGAAGTAGAGTCAAGGATAGAAATTTTTTTTGGTAATGACTATTATACTTATATTGTTGATAATGATCCTTTAACTTTTTCTGAAGCAGTTTCTTCTCCTCGGACACTTCATTGGAAAGAAGCCATAAAATCTGAAATAAATATTATTTTACAAAATAATATTTGGGAATTAGTTGATTTATTCCCAAAAACAGAGCCCATTGGTTATAAATGGATTTTTAGAAGGAAATATTACCTGATGGTTCTATTGACAAATATAAAACTACATTTGTTGCTAAATGATTTACTTAAAAATAAAATATTGATTATTTTGATACTTATGCTCCAGTGACTAGAATTTCCTCAAGACATATTTTAGTTGCTCTGGCAGATATCTATTCATAAATTATTTATTCACTAAATGAATGTTAAAACTGCTTTTTTTAAATGGTGATTTAGAGGAGAAAATTTATATGGAGCAACCTGAAGATTATATAATGGCTGGTCAAGAAAATAAAGTTTGTAAATTAATTAAATCATTATATAGTCTAAAACAAGCTCCAAAGCAATGAAATGAGAAATTCGATCAAGTTTTTTTAAGTAATGATTTTACATCTGTTGAAGTAGATAAATGTGTTTATACAAAACTTGTTGATGGTCATTGTGTAATTATATGCCTTTATGTGATGACATGCTTATTTCTAGTTCTAGTCTTGATGTAATTCACGAGACCAAAATATTTTTGTCACACCCCGCCTTGGGGGATATGACTGGCACCTGGTGCCCTACTAGGATCTGAAGTACTGGACTGCTAAGCCTAGGCACATCTGGTGCCTGGCTGGCTCTGACTCACTTTTCTGGAAACAAAGGGCTATATGACGGCTGTAAACACAGCCCCCGGCCCATTGGCCTACAGCCTTCTGTACCTGTTCTAACAGCTGACCAGAAACATATCAATTCAGGGAAACCTATGCGGGCCGACAAGGCCACCATGCTGTCTAGTTATCTATAACTCAATCATGAAATACTAGAAAGCTACGTGACCGGCAAGGTCACCACTACTGGCAAACTATGGCCCCACACGGCCAACATGAAAGAAACAGAAATACTAACAGCTAAACAACTACACGACCTCACACGACCGGCTCATCTGACCACAGGGAAAACATATACAGACTGCAAGCCTCTAGGAGTAGCAATAGAAATGATCGGGATAGGGCCCCGACCTACCCATACTATACAACAAAAGAAACTGAAATACACCTCTAGAATTCAGTCTCCGGATGACAGGAGCTGAATACTCAACGCTGGCAGGAATCACGTGGTGTCGCCTGCTCGTCTATGAGTACCTGCAGGCAAGTAATACAGCGCCCCACCGGGCGTCAGTACCGCTGGTACTGAGTATGTAAAGCAACAACTCAGAGAAATATCTGAGAAACAGTGATATAACTGATGAAACTGAAATAGAAAGGAATGAATTAACTGTTTGATAATGTAAGCCATACCTTTTCTTAATTATACTGGAAGGAGTAGGAATCGTACCTGAGAATTTATCGTGCTACTGTCGATCTACTCGTATCTACTGTAACAGGGTATAACACATCATAACATAACATAGCACACACAAACCTTACCCGGCCCCCATAAGCCGGGAGGTACAACCAGCACAGAATCTACACCCCTACCCCGATCATCCCATCTCCTATAATAGCTGTAAGCATCCTGCCGGTCCCCTGGGTATGCACCTGGGCTCGTTGAGCCCCTGACTATAACTGCATCTGAGTCCGGAGGACTCCTGAATCTACACCCGGGCGTATCCGCTCGACTGGGGTGTGTAAGGGCCGATCAAGGCACAAATATGGGGAAAACTGGCATCCCATCTTCGTCCCCTGTGGGACGGCATGCCACTCCGTGGAGCGACGTATCCTCGTCCTCTGGCGGACGAGTCGATACAGCTATTAACCCTGGGCGGTCATGGATGCTAGGTAATCCAACCCCAAACAATACAATGGTCTCAACTAGTAATACGGTCTGCATATCTCACATGCTGAGGCTAGCTGGGATAAAATATATGTATATACTATTTGCTGAGCTAATGATAGCGATATATACGTACTTAATGCATGCTGAGGCTGGTAACAATATATATATAAATATAGTCTTCTTGCCAAACTGTTCTGGGGCTAATACTAAACAGGATATAGTGTTTCTGCTGCGAACTGTGCTGTATACTGATTTTCTATAGTAACATGATTTACTATTCCTAACATGCTTTCTAACTTCATTTCAACTTATCATTCTATTTCTGAGCTGTCTTACAGATACTACTTTGCTCTACTGGGTTTCAATTGAATACAATGATATACTAACATTCTGTGTCACATCGCATACTGAGCATACTGTGCAGTTTCTAATGCTTATATTAGAATCTATATCGTACTAGCAAGTTTCACGCAAGTTGTAGCTCGATACTTCTAATATCGTACCAACAGTCGTAACAAACGTAACACATAACTTCTGGACAATCTACTGGCCTTTAAATTATTGTACTGTATCAAGATTACTTAACTTGCCGAGGAAACTAACTTTACATACCTTATCCTTGAACTATTCGTCTGTCGGACGAGGCTCGGCCGGTACTTCAACTATTTTCTCCCAACTGCATTCATAAATATACCAATTAATACTAAATACAGCTTTATTGTAAAGAACAATATCACTTTCGATATAGTTTATAGTTTATGGCCTAAACTTAGGCTTATCGAAAGACGGCCGAAAACTCGTAATTTTTCAGAGGTCCAGACGGGAGAAATACTCACTTCACAGCTAGGAACACATAGACACTAATTTAGAGCAATTCCACTTACCTTAGTTCGGTGGCTCGACGATTCATCGGCCGTATTTCATGAAACTGAATCCGTAGGAATGCTCTCTGCTGCTAAATACCTCAGTATCTGGAGTTAATTTGAATTTGGGCAGCAATTAGCAGCGTAATCGGACGAAGATTATTTAATTTCCTTCGTCCCCCCTTTCTCTCTGCGTGTAGCCTCTATTTTCTGATATTTCTTTTGATTAAAATGAAATTAAACCGAAGTGGGGCTTATATACTTGAGCCTGAACCTGGGCAACGTGTCACGGAGCCATCGCGGAGGCCTCACCTCCGTGACACGCTGCCATCGCGGAGGGGCTCTGCCTCGGCTCCTCCCGCGATGGTTCGACGGTTTCTCGTCCGATCTTTTCCCGGGCCTTTCTCTAGCACGTATGGCCTTCAAATATGCTTAACCAACGTGCGAATAGGTCATCTAGGTGCCGAGAATTCTACGGGGTATAACATTCTCCCCCCCTTAAGAACATTCGTCCTCGAATGTATACTGCCATCGAGAGGACTACTTAACTTACTTGTTTAGAAAGATTTTTTGCAGAGTTTCCCCTGTAATATGGAATATACCAAAAACCTGAAATGCAGAAAAGTCCAATACAGGTACTGTACACAATACTGTAGAATTCACTGGATGGTTACGTATCAATCTTTCTCACTTATACATATACAACCATTAGATACTACATAGTAATAATATGGACATACCTGTCGCCTAACTGGGCCTGAAATAGGTGAGGATATCTGGTCCTCACATCTTCCTTTACTCCTCGAGTCATCTCCTCTCGGTTCCTGTTACGCCTCAATATCTTAATAGAGGTAATATCTTTAGACCTCAATCTGCGAATCCGTCTGTTTAAGATAGTTATTGGAACCTCTTCATAGGCTAACTCTCCCGTGACCTGAACATCCTGTACTGGAACTACTGTAGGAGGGTCTCCTATGAATTTCCTCAACATAGAGACATGAAATACTGGGTGAACAGATGCTAACTCTGGAGGCAAGTTCAATTAACGGTAAATGCTCACTTTGGCTACTACCGAAATCTAGCACACACGCTCGCAACATGTCTTTTAGCGTCTGAGTTGTGCGCTCAGCCTGCTCATCTGTCTGAGGATAGAATATCGTGCTTAAATTAATCTGCGTTTCCAGACTCCTCTGGAACGACTGCCAGAATCTAGCTGTGAATTGTGCTCCCCTACCTGAAATGATGGGTACCGGCACTCCATGCAATCTAACTATTCCTCTGATGTATAACTCGGCATAATCCTCAGCTGAGAAGGCAGCCCCTACTGGTAGGAAATGAGCTGATTTTGTCAGCCTGTCAACTATTACCCAAATGGAATCATGTCTGTGTCTGGTACGGGGTAATCCTGCCACAAAATCCACATTCACTGCTTCCCATTTCCAGAGAGGCGCAGCTATGTCCTGAGTTAACCCACCTGGTTTTTGATGTTCTGCTTTCGCCTGTTGGCAATTAGGACACTGGGCTACCAGCAGTTTTCTTTAATGTCATGGTACCTCTTTGTCGTATCGGGATGAAGAGAATAGCGGGCGTAATGCGCCTCGCTCATAAACTGCTGGCGATGCCCCAAAATATCTGGAGCACAAATGCGGCCTCTATATCGCCCCACTTCATCCCCGGTTATCTGAAAATATGTCATCTCTCCTTACTGAACCTTGTGTTTAAGTTGAACCCGGCTAGGGTCTCCATACTGTCATTCCTCTACTTCCACCATTAACGACAACGCTGCGACATTCTGTATTATCGTTCTGTTATCCTTTATTTCTGCTATGTGAATGGCTAAACCTGGCTAACTAGTGAAATTCTCGGGTCTATTCTCGTCGTTCAGGCGGTAAGTATGCCAACTTCCCATAGATTTACGGCTAAGGGCATCTGCTACCATATTAGCCCTTCTTGGGTGATACAAAATTTTCACTCTTTAAGGCATAAACTACTGCAGCTAACTCCAGGTCGTGGGTAAGATAATTCTCTTCACATTTCTTTAACTGCCTGAAAGCATAAGCTATTACCTTACCACGATGTATCAACCCTCTGTACCTCCTGGCGATACTAACACTGGAGTTGATGTTAACCTGGCTTTTAACTCTCGGAAGTTCTGCTCACACGCCTCGGTCTACTAGAACTTTGCTGCCTTCTGTGTCAATTTAGTCAAAGGTGCTGCTAAGGTGGAAATCCTTCCACAAACCCTCTGCAGTACCCGGCTAACCGCAGGAACTGCGTACTTCGATCGAAGTGGCAGGTCTAGGCTATGTCTTCACTACTTCGATTTTCTGTGTATCTGTCTGTACACCAGCCTCCGATACAATGTGACCAAAAAGGCTACTAAACTCAGCCAAAATTCACATTTACGAAAATTGACATATAACTGACGGTCATACTAGTTTATTATACCGGAGAATCTGACAAGTAGTCTACCGGTATAGCTAGAGCTTATCTGGCCTTCTGGCCGCATGCTAAGGCTACTTGTTGCTAAGGTAACCTTGAACGACTATCTGCACACCATGTGCCCGTATCTGATCAAGGGGTCCTGATATTGACCATGACCTCTAATGATCTGGCTGCATAACCTTAAATAACTGAATAGTCGGGTTGAATGACCCGAATGTGGCAGTAACCTAACAATGCTCTAACTATTCTACTTGAGTGCTTATAGTTCGTGCATAACCGCAAACTCGTGGGCATCTAATTGCTCTGTTATTTTGCTTAAACTGCTGTAAGGCTGGACTTAATCAACTTACTCCCAGGCGATCAATCTCTGGATCTTCACGGGGAGTCTACTGATCCCCCGGTCTTAATAAACACTGTGCTAGCAGGGTACTATCAATTTCCTATGCCTTGTGTGTATCCACTTGGATTTATACTGCTATTCTGGGAAATTCTCGGTCTTACAGGCTATTCTGTAACTACTGGCCTTCTGCTAGGGCTCTGTATTTGAATATCTTACGAAACCCAGCTGAAGTACTAGTCTGTCACTGACTACTGATGTGGACTCTTCCTTGGGGTACCCCCGGATATTCTGACTGGGACGGCCGGCTGACTTATGGGGTGTTCCACATAATAACTGCTAGGTTGGTTAAGGCCGACTCTCACCTACAAGGCTGGGAAAATGACGTACGACCACTTAACATACTAGAACAATTTTGGTATTGCTAATCTCTGAAATTTGCCTATTCGGTCTCTAATCCTGGTTCTAGCACCTGCACTACTGTTACCGATCTTCAGGGATGCCTTCCTGCTAACGCAGGCGCCAGCTGGTCGGTAGACCGTTTAACTGCGCCCTTATCATCGAGCCATCTGTTTTAGGCCATTAACTCTGGTAAGCTCCTAGAGCCTAGATGTGACAGCAACACATAAGTCTGTTAATCTAATAACTGAAAACTGAGATAGTTTCTATGACTTCATACGTAATTCACACTTAATCCACCCTTTCTCTTCTTCTTTTTTTTCTTTCTTCTCCCTCTTTCCTTTTTTTTTTTGGCGAGGGGGGGGTGTCCTGCAATGCAATTTGTATATGCTTTCTATTACTAATCAGCATATGTGATTGTAGCCCTTATAGGCAGCCACTCACAGCATATCTATTATCTGTATATATATATATATATATATATATATATATATATATATATATATATATATATATATATATATATATATATATCAATAGCTACGTACAATATGTATTGAGTTCTGCGGTAATACATAATCTCTGACATGCTCTGCTGAATCTCATATCGTACATGATACATTGCTTCTTACGGCCTAATAATACCTCCTGCCCTGACTTATCATTTTATTGCATTGTCACCCCCATTCTGAAAGTAACAAACATAAACACTTTAGTTATCGTCTGCTGTTTGAAATTCTGCCACTCTTGCGATGTGGAGTCGACGTTCGAATCTTGTAGCCTTACTAGGCATATATTGAGAGCCCATAACTGTCTGCTGGGCCTTATCTCTAGGCTACACTAGATTAGAATTGCTGTATCGGTAACTCCTTAACTTTTCCATAGCGGACATACTGCGGTATTCTGAACCGCAATCCCACTGTCAGCCCGAAGCTTAATCCTTAAAATGATACTCTATTAATCTGGGGTAGTTCTAATTTCCCCACAAGATCTGACATTCCTACTTCTTTCCTTCATTTTACTTAAGCTGAACTCTGGGGTTCAAGTACCTGCTTTTCACCGTTAACAAAATTGTTGGTCCTGCATCAGTTCATTCTTCCCCTGATTTACAGTCAGACCTATCTGATTCACATGATCCCTCACCCTTTTGATATCACAACTGGATCATAACCACAATCTTACAGGTATGCCTTACTATCTGTTAGTATATGTGACAGACTTAGCCTTTTTCTGACTCGAAATTGACTATTATTAGGCACTCATCACTAGCAGGTTTTTTACCCCAACTTCGGGTAAGCTAACAGTCTTACTTTCTTTACTGGTTTGTTATCATAAGGGTCTGCACAGCTTACGTAATCATAGGAGCTCTTTATACTTTCTAATACTTACTAGGATCAATCAGCCCATCTTTACTTACTGCTTGATTTGGCAACCCCATCTCAAGTCTTATGCCTCTTTACTATACTGACATCAAAACCAAGAGGTGGGAATAGCCCTTTTCTTATTGCAACAAGTAAAAACATTTAACTGTACCATACCCAAAAAGATGTATTTGGGATTCCTGCATTTCCCTCTCTTTTTCATATTTACCTGGTGGTCTAACCTTGTCTATAATCTTAATCAGATCTTATATAACTAATAAGTAAATCAACTCATATGTATATTATACTTCTGACTTCCTATTCTAACGTTATCAACATATACTGGGAATAGTACCGATAAAGGTATCATGCTGGGAGGTCTCGAGTACCTCCTCCTGCTGCTGTAGTTATCACGTAACTGGCTGATGCCCTCTTCTGTTGTTATATCTGACCTTCTGCCTGTAGTAGGGTAATGCTAATCTGCTTTTGTATCTGCAATCAAAGAATACGGTAAGTTCTTAGGGACTCAACCCTATACTGTACTGCTCTAAAGCACGACTGACTGAGAAGCAAGGGTAACCATCATATCATGCTTCGCAGCCTCGTGCCTATAGTATGTGGTGCACAACACATCCATAGACAAGACTCTACTTAGCACGGCTTGCAGACTCCTTGTGACACGACCTGCTCTGATACCAAGTTTGTCACACCCCGCCTTGGAGGATATGACTGGCACCTAGTGCCCTACTAGGATCTGAACTACTGGACTGCTAAGCCTAGGCACATCTGGTGCCTGGCTGGCTCTGACTCACTTTTCTGGAAACAAAGGGCTATATGACGGCTGTAAACACATCCCCCGGCCCATTGGCCTACAGCCTTCTGTACCTGTTCTAACAGCTGACCAGAAACATATCAATTCAGGGAAACCTATGCGGGCCGACAAGGCCACCATGCTGTCTAGTTATCTATAACTCAATCATGAAATACTAGAAAGCTACGTGACCGGCAAGGTCACCACTACTGGCAAACTATGGCCCCACACGGCCAACATGAAAGAAACAGAAATACTAACAGCTAAACAACTACACGGCCTCACACGACCGGCTCATCTGACCACAGGGAAAACATATACAGACTGCAAGCCTCTAGGAGTAGCAATAGAAATGATCGGGACAGGGCCCCGACCTACCCATACTATACAACAAAAAAAATTGAAATACACCTCTAGAATTCAGTCTCCGGATGACAGGAGCTGAATACTCAACGCTGGCAGGAATCATGTGGTGTCGCCTGCTCGTCTATGAGTACCTGCAGGCAAGTAATACAGCGCCCCACCGGGCGTCAGTACCGCTGGTACTGAGTATGTAAAGCAACAACTCAGAGAAATATCTGAGAAACAGTGATATAACTGATGAAACTGAAATAGAAAGGAATGAATTAACTGTTTGATAATGTAAGCCATACCTTTTCTTAATTATACTGGAAGGAGTAGGAATCGTACCTGAGAATTTATCGTGCTACTGTCGATCTACTCGTATCTACTGTAACAGGGTATAACACATCATAACATAACATAGCACACACAAACCTTACCCGGCCCCCATAAGCCGGGAGGTACAACCAGCACAGAATCTACACCCCTACCCCGGTCATCCCATCTCCTATAATGGCTGTAAGCATCCTGCCGGTCCCCTGGGTATGCACCTGGGCTCGTTGAGCCCCTGACTATAACTGCATCTGAGTCTGGAAGACTCCTGAATCTACACCCGGGCGTATCCGCTCGACTGGGGTGTGTAAGGGTCGATCAAGGCACAAATATGGGGAAAACTGGCATCCCATCTTCGTCCCCTGTGGGACGGCATGCCACTCCGTGGAGCGACGTATCCTCGTCCTCTGGCGGACGAGTCGATACAGCTATTAACTCTGGGCGGTCATGGATGCTAGGTAATCCAACCCCAAATAATACAACAGTCTCAACTAGTAATACGGTCTGCATATCTCACATGCTGAGGCTAGCTGGGATAAAATATCTGTATATACTATTTGCTGAGCTAATGATAGCGATATATACGTACTTAATGCATGCTGAGGCTGGTAACAATATATATATAAATATAGTCTTCTTTCCAAACTGTTCTGGGGCTAATACTAAACAGGATATAGTGTTTCTGCTGCGAACTGTGCTGTATACTGATTTTCTATAGTAATATGATTTACTATTCCTAACATGCTTTCTAACTTCATTTCAACTTATCATTCTATTTCTGAGCTGTCTTACAGATACTACTTTGCTCTACTGGGTTTCAATTGAATACAATGATATACTAACATTCTGTGTCACATCGCATACTGAGCATACTGTGCAGTTTCTAATGCTTATATTAGAATCTATATCGTACTAGCAAGTTTCACGCAAGTTGTAGCTCGATACTTCTAATATCGTACCAACAGTCGTAACAAACGTAACACATAACTTCTGGACAATCTACTGGCCTTTAAATTATTGTACTGTATCAAGATTACTTAACTTGTCGAGGAAACTAACTTTACATACCTTATCCTTGAACTATTCGTCTGTCGGACGAGGCTCGGCCGGTACTTCAACTATTTTCTCCCAACTGCATTCATAAATATACCAATTAATACTAAATACAGCTTTATTGTAAAGAGCAGTATCACTTTCGATATAGTTTATAGTTTATGGACTAAACTTAGGCTTATCGAAAGACGGCCGAAAACTCGTTATTTTTCAGAGGTCCAAAAGGGAAAAATACTCACTTCACAGCTAGGAACACATAGACACTAATTTAGAGCAATTCCACTTACCTTAGCTCGGTGGCTCGACGATTCGTCGGCCGTATTTCATGAAACTGAATCCGTAGGAATGCTCTCTGTTGCTAAATACCTCAGTATCTGGAGTTAATTTGAATTTGGGCAGCGATTAGCAACGTAATCGGACGAAAATTATTTAATTTCCTTCGTCCCCCCTTTCTCTCTGCGTGTAGCCTCTGTTTTCTGATATTTCTTTTGATTAAAATGAAATTAAACCGAAGTGGGGCTTATATACTTGAGCCTGAACCTGGGCAACGTGTCACGGAGCCATCGCGGAGGCCTCACCTCCGTGACATGCTGCCATCGCGGAGGGGCTCTGCCTCGGCTCCTCCCGCGATGGTTCGACGGTTTCTCGTCCGATCTTTTCCCGGGCCTTTCTCTAGCACGTATGGCCTTCAAATATGCTTAACCAACGTGCGAATAGGTCATCTAGGTGATGAGAATTCTACGGGGTATAACAATTTTTGTCTTCTAATTTTGACACGAAAGACATGAGAGAAGCAAATATTATTTTGGGCATGAAAATAATTAGAAACAATGATGATTTGATTTTAACTCAAGGACATTATGTGGAAAAAATTCTTAAAAAGTTTGAAACCTTTGATGTTGTACCTGTGAACACTCCTTTTGATGCTAATAGTCAATTGAAAAAGAATCATGAAGAAGTTGTTTCTCAAAATACTTATGCTCAAATAATTGGTAGTCTAATGCATTTGATGAATTTTACTAGACTTGATATAGCTTATGTTGTGTGTAGATTGAGTAGATATATTCATAATCCTTACAGTGATCATTGGAATGCATTGATAAGATTTTTGAAAATATTTAAGAGGCACCATGAATTATGGTATTAAATATAGTGGATTTCCCGATGTACTAGAAGGATACAATGATCCTAACTGAATTTCTGATTCAGATAAGACAAAATCCACTAGTGGTTATGTGTTTACCCTTGGTGGGGATGCCATAACATGGAAATCAGCCAAACAGACCATAATTGCTAGATCAACTATGGAATCTGAATTTGCTGCATTAGAGTTAGTTGTAAATGAGGCTAAGTGGTTGAGAAACTTCATAGCAAGTATTCCAATTGGAATAAAACCAACACCTTCTGTATCGATACATTGTGATTGTCAAGTAGCGATAGCTAAAGCGAAAAATAAATCTTTCAATGGCAAAAATAGACATATACAGTGGAGACATAACGCGATAAAGCATATGCAAAGCAATGGAATAATTTTCATAGATAATGTGAAGGCAGAAATGAATTTAGCTAATCCTCCGACTAAACCTTTGCAAAGGAGGTTGATATCTGAAACATCGAGGGGAATGAGACTTTTGTTAATTTGAGAAGATCGACAATGATGGTAACTCAACTTATGTGATTGGAGATTCTATGACTTAGGTTCATATTGGTAATAACAAGTCATTAATTGATCAAAAATGCACTATAAAATTATGTCCCTTTCTATGGTGTATGAATATAGTGCAAAAACTGCGAGATAAAGTGAGGTTGATAAAGTCTTAATCCAAGTCATATGGTGTATTAACCTACAGAATACACTTGATGATTGGACCTATATGAGTGTGGAGTGGGGCCGCTCCTATGAAATTGTGATAAATTTCTAGAGCACTCATGAATACCAGGCATGAGCATGGCTATTAGCGCAAAACCGCGATGAACAATAAAGTATGTGGATGCATAATGTGATAGATAAGACGCTGACCTTACAAAAGAATTCTTGGTCCATAAAAGTTCTAAACTTCACCAATTATTCTATAAGGTTAATCTTATTTTATCTAGATCTGATTCATGGTCCAAAAGACACCAAATTCGATGCATTATTCATATTTGTGAAAATTCAGTAATCTTTTGAGATATGTGGGAATAGTTGAAAAAGAAATAATTGAAGTAATATTTCTTAAAGTATTTTCATATTAACTTTGGTCAACATATGATTGTTGCCAATTTCTTGGCAGAATTGTCTTCAATATTCTTTATGGAATTTAATCTCCCATTCATCATCTTTAATTTTTGTGAACGTTGATAGTGAATATTGGCAAATGAACGTTGGCAGCGGACCATTTCATTTGCTATATAATCATACTCTTTTGTGAGTGGAAACTAGTCAAGAAAAATTCTTTTATCTCCTTATTCTTCTTTTTTTTTTTTTTTTGCTTGAATTTATATTATTTAAACTTTGTTGTTCCTGCTCCTAGTTTATATTAGAAGAGCTTGTTAATTTCTGGGAGATACACCTTACCGGTGAAATATCCTTAAGGACAGTGTCATACACGCCTCAAGCTTTCGAGAATACTCTACTAATTCCGTGATTGTACAACAATTTTTTCCAACATATGTGTACCATTGATCTTAATCACCAAAAGGTCGTTTGGTTGCTGGTTAAATTTATGTGGGTATTAGTAATATATGAGTTAGTTAAAATATCAGTGATAAAGAGAAGTCGAATTAAGAAAGGGGCGAACAAGATCTTGATAACCGTCTTCAAAAACACCATCTAGAGCCCGAAAAAATCTGGTACAAGGACAGAACAGGTGAAACCATTAAGAGGAGATGATGACTCCGGGTCCGGAGCAGCAACCTGAGCTCCAAGGCACAATGAAAGGAACAATAATACGTAGGCAGAATCGTACAACAAATCTATCAATAACGATAAATTGATAATTGACATTTGCAACGGTCTAATACTAGCATAATGATTTTTATTGATCTATGTACTATAAGGCGCAGATGGAGTCGTTTGATTGGTCGTTGTACTATTGTTAAATAACTAGAAAAAATGCACTCTTCATTTGTAAAGGGCAATTGAAAAAATACAAATTATAAGATAATTTACTTGCTTTCTCTCTAAGAAAACTTCTCTTGTTGTCTCTTTGTCCAACAGAAGCTCGCTGAGAACAGACATTCCAGATAGCCAAAATCCGAAGACTGTGAACATATCAACGCTCAATATTGCAAATTTTAGCTTTAAAGATCATTGTTATCCTCAATACTTTCTATCTTTTATCTATATTATCTTAGTTGTTATTTCATTATTTCATATTTTTAAAAAATTAAATTTATGAGTTAATACATATCGCATATTCTTAACCTCATTATAAATTTGATTATATATATATATATATATTCTTGGAGTGAGAGTTTAGAGAGATTGAATTCTTACACTCTTGTTGTTGTTGTGAAGAAAAGGAAGAAAATTGTTTGGAGATACAAAACAGATGAAGTAATTAATAGGAAAGAATTATCATAGTGTCCATTTCAATCAGTCAAAACAAGAAGAAATCTATGCTGTTGTAGCAATTATTGAAGCATATTTGTGGCTGTAAGGGGGTTTCTACATTTCACTAATTCAATCCCTTTGTCTCTTAGCACTAGTCATTTCAATGTATTAATATCTCAATAATCCCATAAATAGTTAAAGATTGGGGTGTTATGTAGTAGTCAAGACTTTGTGATACCACTTTTTTTTTTATAATAATATTTTATTATAACAGTCAAGTTTTTTTGAATTGATTTTTACGTTAGATTATGTGGTATATATTTTTTGTAATTAACATTTCGCTATATTAATTAAAATATATATATTTGAATAAATAATATAAAGAGATTTGATAGTATAATCTTGATCAGTTGTCAATATAATTTCGTGTTTAGTGAAGAAACAAATTGACTTTTGTCTAAGTCATTTTCTCAAGAAACCCACTAATATTAACGGTGTGTTCAGAACGAAGTAAAATATTTTTTATTAAAAATAATATTTTTTTTTATGTTTCGTATGTAAGCAAAAAATATTTATATATATTTAAGATAAGATTATAAGTACGAAGATGGAGGGAGGGTGATGGATGTTATGAGTGGGTCGGGTTGGAGGGTGGGGTGATGGTTGTGAGGGTGGGAAGAAGATAATGTGACTTGTTTTTTCTTCTTTTATTAGGAAAGTTATTTTCCTTATTTTCAAACAACATATTTTCCTATAGAAAATATTTTCTAAAATTTTTGACCAATCAAACACGAAAAAATATTTTCCTCCCTACCAAACACACCCTGATTTGATTGCTCCTTTACGTTTGCTAATTATTATGCTTAATACTCCCTTTATCCATTTTTATTTGATCAATATTAACTTGAGATATTCTTTAAAGAGTACTCTCTCTAGTCCATAATAACTTAATTTGTGAGTGCATATCCACTAAGAAAAAAATTATGAATATAAATTGGACATCACTTTTCACTTTTGCCTTTTTAATTATTCTCAAACTACTCCTGAAAATAGAAATAGTCATTAATCTAAAGGGTTGAAATTTTGAAATTTTAATCATGATAACTAATACTTAATGAAACAATTTGAGATTCCAACATTGATTAAATTTTTAATTTAATATAAAATCCAAAACGGGACTCTTAGAATGACTAAGCTTTTTAATTGAAATCAATTTTTGGAGCTAAATTTGACATTAACTTCGTAATGAAAAATTTGTTGAATTGGAGCCAAAATTTTATATTGAAAATTTCAGCACAATACTTAAAATTGAGTCAAAATTCTACTTAAAAACCTTAATAATAATTTACATAGAGCCAAAATTTTAAAAATTTAAAAATAATTATCTTTTTTTGATATATTAAATAAAATAACAAGTAAAAGTGAAAATATTTTTTAAATACTAAACAAGTGAAAGCGAAGACGGAGTACATTTTTTTGTTAATGAGTGCAGGATTTGTAGAAACTCGTAAACTAATATTAATTGAATAAACTTAGTCCGTTTATTCGATGAAACTTTGATGCCTTAACTTGATTGTTGGTTGTTTCTAGAGCCGTCAATATGGATTAGACCTGTTGGACCAGCTCAATTCAATTTGTGATTTAAGAAAATCGTGCTATGATTTTTAAAGCTCATTTAAGAATGAGGTTTTTAGTTTGGCCAGAGTACGGCCTATTGACTCGTGAGGCTTATGCAAGGTGGGCTAGGCCGATCCGTGGGCCAAATAAAAAATTAATTAAAAAGATAGAGTATTAAAATAACAAGAGGAGTCCAAATTTAAAATATACTTAAGCCATCATTATAATGGATACAATATTGTCATTTTTGTGTGTTCTATTGTGATCTATTGAAATAAAATCGGGTTAATATTTTTATTTAGTTAGTTGTATTGTTACTCATTAACTATTCGTTTGCTTAATAATATTTTTATTTGGTTAGAGTGTATCACGTTAAAATTTATTCAGTTTCACAAAAGCTTTATGTCCAACAAGATTGTTTTCTTGTACGATTGTAACCAAGATATTTGCATAGAATGATAGTGATTTCACATTGAAATCATAAAATCAAATATTTACTCGAAGTCAAACTTAATAAGTACTATTAGGATTATTTTGTTTGTGGATTTGAGACTTAGTTAGCAAGTAGTTACACTTTGTAATATTATCTTTTTATATTAGCATTTTTAAATTAGAATTAAATTCAAATTGGTAAAAATATACAACAATAACAACAACAAAAAAGAAAATCTAGTGTAATCCCACATGTGAGGTCTGGGGAGGTAGTGTGTACGCAGTCTTACCCCTACCTTCCGAAAATAGAGAAATTCTTTCTGATAGACCCTCGACTCAAGTAAAGCATATTAAAAAGATCAAGTATGTAAACAAATATAGTAGCAAAAAATCTGAAAAAGGGAGAGATAACAACAAAAAAAATACGATAACTGAAGCAAAGAAAATAATACTAAGGTCAAAGAAAATAATAGGAGAGTAATAAAAAAATAAAATAAAAACAAATAAGGGAACTTGATTAGCTACTAACCCTCTACCTTAATCCTGACGTCCATATTTTCCTATCTAGGGTCATGTCCTCGATAACTTGCAGTTGAGTCATGTCCTATCTAATCATCTCCCCTCAATACTTCTTCGACCTACTTCTACCTCTCTTTATACACAATATAACTAACCTTTTACACCTCCTTACGAACCATTTATGCATTTTGTCTTCACATATCCGAACCATTTCAATCTTGGCTCCTCATCTTGTCCACCACGGGGCCACACCCACCTTATCCGGGATAGCTTTATTCCAGATCCTGTCTCTTCTAATATGTCCGCACATCCATCTTAACATCCTCATTTCTACTACTCTCATCTCCTGGAGATGTGAGTTCTTAATCAACCAACACTCCAACCCATACAACATAACTGATCTGACCACCACTTTATAAAACTTACTTTTAAGGCGTGGTGGCATGTATTTATCACACGAGACACCAAATGCGAGCTTCTATTTCATCTACTCCACTCCAATACGATGTGTAACATTATCATCAATCGCCCTATTTCCTTAAATTATTGACCCCAGATATTTGAAACTACCTTTCTTAGAGATGACTTGTGTATCAATCCTTAAATCAACATCTGCTTATGATTTTGAATCCTTAGTCCTTGAATGAGAAGTCTGACAGAGAACATGATAAAAAAAATTGAAAAAGAGGAGGGAGTACGGTGCCTTGTGCATTGTGAATGATTGTTCCACGCCTATAGTAGATGAAGGAAGAGCTCAGAAATTTTGTGAGTGAATTTTTCGGGTCTTGTGAGAAGGAGAAGACTAGTCTCTAAAGGAAGGGGCTTCACAAGTTTAAGGTTCAGGGTTCAGGGTTCAGGGTTTAGGGTTTATTGAACTTGCATTTCAAGTGTTCTGTCTTAATCCTACTCAACTCGAAACCTTTAGACTCCAGAATTCATTTCAAGTATTCTGTCTTAATCCTACTCAACCCGAAACCTTTAGACTCCAGAGTTTATCGCCAAACCTCCAGCTTATCATTAATTATGTCATGTGTTTGATCAATCAAAATTATATCATCTGCAAATAGCATACACCATGTCACCTCTCCTTAGATATGTCATGTAAATTTATCAATCATCAAGGCAAATAGAAACTAGCTAAAAGCTGAGCCCTGGTGCAAGCCCATCACGACTAGGAAGTGACCTGAATCTCCTCCCACTGCCTCACTCGAGTCTTGAATCCATCATGCATGTCTTTAATAGTTCTAATATGAGCTATATATACACCTTTAGCCTCCAAAAAATTATAAAAACATATTTTTTTAAAAAAAAGTGGACTGGCTTGACGTCCACAATCCACGTAGTGATGGATTGAACCGGTTGTTTTAAGACTCATCAAAATGATGAGTCGTGCGGTCTGATCCGTCGAATTTAAATCCTGCATAGATTAGGCCGGCTCACATTGACAGCTCCAGTTGTTTCTACAATTATTTCTTCAAGACAACCATAACAAGGGAGGACGCCAATAAAATTACACATTTTTTCTTTTAAATGGATTGATATTTAATATTTGCCTTTCAAATGGGCTGACTTTTAATTTGTTATTAATCAAACTTATATCTATGAAGCATAAGTTTTTCCGAAATTGAAATCATGACATAACTTGTGAGATGTCACAAATAAGAGCAAAAATGCAAGTAACTCACAGATACAACCTTATAGTACCGGATTTGTTTGACCTCAATACTTTTAATATAGTGTAAAAAATTATTTTTTTTTTTGTTAAAAAAAATATTGTAGATCAGAACTCTGAAGTCATATTTAAAAACTTTAATATGTTTAGTACTAAAAACCTTAAAAATTAAATCGATAAAATGCAAATTCTGAATCTATCTCAGTGCTTTCATACCACTGCTGTATATCTTATTCAAAACGAGCTATTCTTGCCGGTTATCTCCTTTCTTACCCATTAGTTTTGCTGCACCATACACATATTCTAGCATAAAGTTGTACTAGCATAGAATTGAGCCAAATAGGGAGAGAAATTGAAGAGTTTTAAGTTTATAGTATATATTATACTATACTAGTCGAAGATTAGGGAAAAGGAAAAGAAAAGGAAATATGAGTATTTTGATCCTAACAAAAATTCATTCAGAAGACACTTGGCACTTGACCTGGAAGTAATTTAAGATCTGGGCTTCTCCTTCTTCTCTTTAAAGAGAGCCAAAAGTGACACACCAGACACCTTCACAACCTTGAACCTAACACCGGGAATATCTCCCACCGCATGTCCTTTACGACCAAATCCAGCAATCAACACCTCATCCTACAAATAATCAGGATGAGATTTATTCAACATTAAAGAATATAATTTAAAGACAAATTTGCAACAACGAAAACTGTGATATTGGACGGTACACGTACATTCTCTTCAATGTAGTTCAAACAACCATCATTGGGTACAAAAGCAGCTATCTTCTTCCCATTCTTTATCAATTGAACTCTAGCACACTTTCTAATGGCAGAGTTAGGCTGCTTAGCTTCAATACCACTGCAATTTATTTAAGTTAAAATTAGGTCTATTAAAGCAAGACAAGAAGATAGATAAATAAATGGCACGAAAAATTGGCCATACATTTTCTCAAGAACAATCCCCTTGGCATGAGATGATCCTGCAAATGGCTTTTTCCATTCATTGCCAAGATGAGATTTCTTGTAAGACTTATCAGCCCACCGCTGCCTCCGACGGTGGGACTTCAGTTTACGACCAGCTCCCATTCCACGTGTTTTCCTGCATTAAAGTTGGTACAATATAAGTTCTGAAGTTGCAAAAAAAGGAGAAAACTTAACATTCGGCCAACCAATGGAGGGAGACCACACTTGATAGATGGACAGAAAATCAACAGCAGATAACAATGTAAATATTTAACCACTCAATTCCTCAGCATTTGAACAAATTAAAACTACAGAAAATTGTGCAGATTTGCAAGTTACTTTAGATACTTTTGAACTGGATAGGTATAGCATTTTTCAGTGATGCAGAACTCAATAATTACAAAGTTCCTCTTTTACACATTCAATTCCCAGTTTAATAATACAAACTACTTAATACAGCAAAATACCATACAATCATTCTCAATGCTTATCAATTAAGTTCAAAAGTTTATCTCATTATGAACTTAGCCCTTTTAATGTCAAACATACTTAGTTTCCCCAAAATGTTAAGTATGTAAGACCTTATATTTCGACACAATAACAAGAAAACATTAGAATAAAGCCAATTACTCATAATTTTTATACTCACTGAATGCCTCCTAATGGCGTGTTAAACACTGTCATAGCCATAAGAAAGAGTTTTTTGTGTTGTTTTTGGTGAGAGGTTCATTAGCAAGATGTTTCTTCTCTACTGATCTGTAACACCACAGAGCTTGAGGAGCCCAGAACAGTTTAGAGAGACATTTGATCTGAGTCCATTAGCATTCAAAACAATTCATTGCCCTCGAGAGGACTCAACTGCTTTGCCAAGATGGACTGAGGAATTACGCATCCACAGAACAGTCAGGTAACAAATTATAAATATATCCCCCATAATTTAACTTTTCTCGGTGATACAACACTAGCTAGAATTACCAAGTTTCTCTTTTACAAATTGCACTCCCAGTTTAACAAAAAAAACTACTTAATATGACCAAATACCAAACCAATCAATTTACACTGTCATAGCTATAAGAAATAAGAGTTTTTTTTGTGGGTGGGGGTGGGTCATTAGCTAGATGTTTCTTCTCCACTGATCTGTAACCCCACAGAGCTTGAGGAGCCCAGAACAGTTTAGAGAGACATTTGATCTGAGTCCATTAGCATTCAAAACAATTCATTGCCCTCGAGAGGACTCAACTGCTTTGCCAAGATGGACTGAGGAATTACGCATCCACAGAACAGTCAGGTAACAAATTTTAAATATATCCCCCATAATTTAACTTTTCTCGGTGATACAACACTAGCTAGAATTACCAAGTTTCTCTTTTACAAATTGCACTCCCAGTTTAACAACAAAAACTACTTAATATGACCAAATACCAAACCAATCAATTAACACTGTCATAGCTATAAGAAATAAGAGTTTTTTTTGTGGGTGGGGGTGGGTCATTAGCTAGATGTTTCTTCTCCACTGATCTGTAACCCCACAGAGCTTGAGGAGCCCAGAACAGTTTAGAGAGACATTTGATCTGAGTCCATTAGCATTCAAAACAATTCATTGCCCTCGAGAGGACTCAACTGCTTTGCCAAGATGGACTGAGGAATTACGCATCCACAGAACAGTCAGGTAACAAATTTTAAATATATCCCCCATAATTTAACTTTTCTCGGTGATACAACACTAGCTAGAATTACCAAGTTTCTCTTTTACAAATTGCACTCCCAGTTTAACAACAAAAACTACTTAATATGACCAAATACCAAACCAATCAATTAACACCGTCATAGCTACAAGAAATAAGAGTTTTTTTTTGTGGTGGTGGTGGGGGGGGGGGGGGGGGGGTCATTAGCTAGATGTTTCTTCTCCACTGATCTGTAACCCCACAGAGCTTGAGGAGCCCAGAACAGTTTAGAGAGACATTTGATCTGAGTCCATTAGCATTCAAAACAATTCATTGCCCTCGAGAGGACTCAACTGCTTTGCCAAGATGGACTGAGGAATTACGCATCCACAGAACAGTCAGGTAACAAATTTTAAATATATCCCCCATAATTTAACTTTTCTCGGTGATACAACACTAGCTAGAATTACCAAGTTTCTCTTTTACAAATTGCACTCCCAGTTTAACAACAAAAACTACTTAATATGACCAAATACCAAACCAATCAATTAACACCGTCATAGCTACAAGAAATAAGAGTTTTTTTTGTGGGTGGGGGTGGGTCATTAGCTAGATGTTTCTTCTCCACTGATCTGTAACCCCACAGAGCTTGAGGAGCCCAGAACAGTTTAGAGAGACATTTGATATGAGTCCATTAGCATTCAAAACAATTCATTGCCCTCAAGAAGACTCAACTGCTTTGCCAAGATGGACTGCAGAATTAAGCATTCGCAAGGAACCTCCAGGTAACAAGTTCTAAACAAATCCCCCATAATTTAACTTTTCTCAGTGATACAACACTAGCTAGAATTACAAAGTTTCTTTTACAAATTGCATTCCCAGTATAATAATAGAAAGTAGTTAATATGACAGCATACCAAACCAATCATTTTCCCACATACTTGTTTCTACTGGGATGGTCATTCAATCAAGTTCAAAAGTTGATCTCATTATGAACTAAACCCTTTTTGATGTCAAATGTAATTAGTTTCCCCAACTGTTAAAAAACCTTATATTTCAACACAAGCACAAGAAGATGTAAGAACAAAGCCAATTACTCATAATTTTTACACTCACTGAATGCCTACTAATGGCATGTTAAAAACCGTCATAGCTATAGGAATTAAGGAGTACTTTTTGTTTTGGGGGAAGGGTGTTTCATTCGCTAGATGTTTCTTCTCCACTGATCTGTAACCCCACGGAGATTGAGGAGCCCAGAACAGTTTAGAGAGACATTTGATCTGTGTCCATTAGCATTCAAAACAATTCATTGCCCTCAAGAGGACTCAACTGCTTTGCCAAGATGGACTGAGGAATTACGCATCCACAGAACAGTCAGGTAACAAATTTTAAATATATCCCCCATAATTTAACTTTTCTCGGTGATACAACACTAGCTAGAATTACCAAGTTTCTCTTTTACAAATTGCACTCCCAGTTTAACAACAAAAACTACTTAATATGACCAAATACCAAACCAATCAATTAACACCGTCATAGCTACAAGAAATAAGAGTTTTTTTTGTGGAATGGTTGTTTCTACTGGAATGGTTGTTCAATTAAGTCCAAAAGTTGATTTCCCCAGGTAATTGTTTCTACTGGAATGGTTGTTCAATTAAGTCCAAAAGTTGATCTCCTTATGAACTAAGCCCTTTTGATATCACATGTAATTAGTTTCCCCAAACTGTTAAAAACATAATATTTCAACACAGGCACGAGAAGACGAGAACAGAGCAAATTACTCAAAATCTGTATGCTCACTGAATGCCTACTAATGGCATGTTAAAAACTGTCATAGCTATAAGAAATAGAGTATTTTTTGTTTGGAGAAGGGGGTTTCATTTTTTTTGATCAAGTAAAAGGTTTGATTGATAATAACAATGCCAAAGAGAAGAGGGTTTCATTAGCTAGATGTTTCTTCTCCACTGATCTGTAACCCCACGGGGCTTGAGAAGTCAAGAACAGTTTAGAGATACATTTGATATAAGTCCATTAGCATTCAAAACAACTCATTACCCTTGAAAGGGCTCAACTGCTTTGCCAAGATGGACTGAGAAATTACAAATACACACAGAACCGTCAAGGTAACAAGTTTATAAATTTATACCCATATATCTAACTTTCTCCACAAAGCAGAACCAGCTTATATAAAAATTTTAGCTCACTAAACAAACCATTCTCAGTGTATTACAACAAAATCATAACCAAACAAGTCATTTCAACATGCTTGTTTCTGTTAACTACGTGAAGTTTTTTAGTACCAATATAACCAAAACAAATCTCATTATAGACTATGTCCTTTAATGCCACGCATCAATCAGTACATTATGCTTTGTTGCAACACCCATAGCTTCTTTTATACAATTCCTTATACCGAATGCCTTCTCGTAGCATCTTCAACACGATGAAGCATGACATTACTAAATATATTTTACAAGATTCGCTCTCCTTACGAAACAAATGGAGTACAGTAACAAGAGAAGAGGAAGGGAGGTTACCCCATGGTGATAGAATGAAGCTGCCTTGCTTCTGCAAGTGGAAGATTGAGGGTGGTTGAGGAGCTGCGAAGCTGAAAATACTGAAGTGAGCGAAACCCTAATCTTTGAACGAGCTTTAAAGGCGGATCTCGGGTTTGCTGCTACATGTTTCTTGGGCCCCCACGCAAAATTTATTTGCTTTGGATCAGTGTTTTTGATGGGCTGGGCTGGTTGCTGTTATCATTGTAAAAGTTTCACCGCCTGTCCTATTTTGGGCATGTGTTTTAATTTGTACTCACTTTTTTAAAAGGGTAAAAGGGTCAAAAATATTCTAAATTATTTGAAATAGCTCAATTTTGCTTTATTATGTTTTTGGCTAAAAACATACTCAAACTAGTTAAATAGCTCAAAATATCCTTCCTACTAACGGTTGCTTCAATACAAGGAAAAATAGATTAATTTTGCTCTTGAAGTATTTAAATGGGGTACTTTTTTCCCTATTTAAAGTTCAGGATAAGTATTATTAATTGTAAAGGCTTAAGCAAAAATTTATCGGAGATTATGAGATTACTTTGACGATTTTAAATGATAAATTTTATACAATATCAATTTTATGCAATAAAAAGTTTATTTATTAATATTATTTTTCAACTAAATATTTATTTCACTACTTTCTTTCAAAATTACTACACCGGCCCTCGATTGAAGTTTGGGATGACGTAAAGTTATAGTAAGTGATATACTCCTTTCTTTTTAATTTGTTTGTGTGGTTGACTCGGCATGGAGTTTAAGAAAGTAAAAAAGATTTTTTAATCTCGTGGTCATGAACTAAATATATGTTGAATGTACCAAAATGCCCTTTATTCTTGTAGTCTTAAACATGTCATTGGAAAGTCAAAATTAAGGAGTTTTCAAAAAGGGAAAGAGACATCCTTTTTTTAACGCAATAAAAAGAAAAGTAAGACAAACGAATTGAAATGGAGGAAGTAGCATATTAAGGTATAATTGAATTTGATCATTATCATATCATTCTTAGAGTTAGTAAATAAAATAAATTTATAATTATAAATGTAGAGAAATAAATTTTTAAATAGATTTAAAACAAAAGATACATGCCATCATATTCAAAAATAACAATCCGCACCTAATGCGTAAGGATACGAAGGAAAAAAAATATTATTACTTTTTATTTATTAAAGTAAAATGTGTAAAGTGATACTTATTTTTTTATGTTGTTATTACATACATTCAGCCCCCCACCTCCACCCCCCACCCCCACACACAAATAAAATAATTATTTTATTAAAAGAATAAGAATAAAATTATCCTATTTCGAATAAGTTCAAAGGCAAAATTGATTTTTTTTTTTTCTGGTTTTGGAGCAATAGTTTTAGTAGAAGGGTATCTTTAACTATTGGGTAGTTGGAGGAAATTTTTGAGAAAGACATCACCATAACTCCATAAGTGCTTTTTTTTTAACAAAAAATATTAAGAGAAGGGCATTTTTTAATGAAAAATGCAACATAGGGTAGAGTTGATCTATTTCAATAGTTCAGGAGTATTTATTTGTCCTTTCCCTTTTCTAAAATTATTAAGTGTTTTTGCAATATATTTGATCGCTTGACCAAAAATAATTATAGTTGCTAGTCAATATGCAAAAATAATTTATTAATTATGCATAAAATATGCATTTTTTTGTATATATATATATGATGGCTATTGTTTTGATGAACGACTATAAAGTGAAATTTTTTTAATATTTTAATTTGTACCAGTATAATAAACTTTAGACAAAAGACTGGTCTACTTTCAATTCTTCTCATTTTTCTTCTCTTATCTAGGATTTGAGATTACTAGATATTTTCTACTGATTGATCCCAAATTTGAATTGTTTTTATTTCGCTTTACATGAAACAATAAGTGCAGAAGGTTGAAAAGTTTGAAAATAAATTATTGTTGTTAGAAAAGCTTGAAACAATGGCAAATTACTAGTGTTGCAAAATGATTTTGTTAGTTCATTGCTGCTTTGACAAATTGATGATTGAGATTTTTATGATATATGAAACTTATGTTTTAAATTTGAAATAGATTTAAATGTTAAATCATATATTTGATTATTGAAATTTGAAAAACAAGTTATTTGATTCTAGACAAAAAAAAACTATTCACCTGAACTTCATGTGAAAATGCCTGAAGTTCAGCCAAATGTATGTTTTGACCTCATGCTTAAGTTTAGCATTGTCAAGGCCACAACTTAAATAAAAATTATCTGAAATTAGATCTTGTCAAGACCACAAATATTCGATGAAAAAAAAATATTAATTTTAGCCTTTTGCAAGCCATTATATATCTTAAATCTTGCGAAGTTCGTAACTTCAATAAAAGGTATTTAAAACTCGTCGTCCCAAGACCACACTTCAGACAAAAATTTCAGAAGTTTGCCAAACTTCATACACAAATTTTCGCAATGTTAATCGCGCATGTCTGATGTTGTTATCGGAGTGAGTAATCTTGCAAAAAAATATCAGATTAAACGGCTTATCAGCCTAGTGATGCAGAACACACATGTTTGCTTATTTGCATTTAAATTCAATTGTAATTTCTTTAAACTATCATCATATACATTTTATCAATAAGCTAAACTACATTCACTAAAATGTCTCCAGTTCTACATTAACTTTCATTATTACCTAATTTCCCCCCCTAAAGAATGAAACCATCAGAAAACAAAACCTTGCTGCTTGTGAATAATATTAGCAACTGCCCTTGCCTTTTCATATGTATCGACACTGTAAACTACACTGTATGTAAAATCCTCAAGTACGCCAATAATCTTCTGTCGCGACCCATTCAATGTCATATGAATCTGAAAAGTATACCAACAGCTGCTAAACGTAGATATGAACAGCACATTCATGCAACAGACTTTTCGCCTTCAAGGGGAGATTCCTCTTGTGTCGTCCAACTCTCGGACGAGCAAGGCCGGCCAAGTTTCTGCCAACAAAATCTTGTTAGTCACAAAACACAGGGCAACACATAAAATTCATGTTTAAATTGAAAAGTGAATGTTTCCTAATCAATATGACACAGTTCTCAACTGGCTACCAGGTAATACTGAAGTGCTGTAAAAAGAAAATTCCCGGTACAGTACATACTATAGTTTTCTGTATCATCAAACGTCGACAGGTATCAATTTGTTAACTTCCGCTACTTTTTTGCTTTATTATTGAGGTTTAAGTTAAAACTAACTGAACTGTTATGCCAAACTCTTTTGAAGGAAGAAGCCTTCAGCACAAAGATATCTGTCTATAACTTTTGTTTCTTTGGTCAAAATATGAACTAGTAAATGCACATGTGCAGTGTCATAAATCTTAAAAGTTAAAATTTAACAAAAGGTCATAACTTTCAGCTCTCAAACTGCCAGTCAGAAAACGTTAAGATTATCCATATATAACTTTTATGACGTTGCACGTATTTGGTGCTTCAGCTAATTTTATTAAAACTACATTGTTCTGCTACTACATAAAATTAAGAGGGGAAAATACCAATGGCTAATGGTGAAAAAGTAGGAAGAGCCAAAAGACGACCCTTTACTATAGGCCCCCTTATGATTTTATAGGCTGAACCCACTTGTAGAAAACCATATGTTTGCTACTGAACAAATGGAGTGGCTCAGGGAATTGGAAAGATGGAGTACAAGGCTTTCTTTTTAGAGAAAAGGCTCAGTAGGAGTGGACCAAGAATTCCAACCTTATCCTAGATTATTAATGCCTGAAAACATGCTCAAACTCATTCCTCATCTGGCAGGACTTACAAGAGGTATAGATCAAACTTCTGGGAATAAACAACAATTTTGATGCAACTTCCTTCACTGTCTAGATAATCTTAACAACTTAAGAGATCTTATATACTTTCCCATTAATCTGATGCTTTCCGGAAGAACTGATCTTAATTGTGCAAGTTCATTTCTTAAGGGTTGGGGTTGATGCATTAGTTACTGATTATTGCGGTAATGGGTGTGACAAAACTACATAAATCTTCAAGGGGGAACTATAATCCCTCGCTTTTTTCATTTCATCATCTCTGAAAGTATGGACAGAACAATCTGATCAATTGAGATAATACCAGGGATAAAATATAGAAGAAACATAGTTACTCTAACCAAAATAGGAGGCTGTTGATGGGATTTATCACGTCATGGCCGTAACTAAAGGGAAAATGGATATTAAAACAAACTAAAAACAGGGAAGAGTAATAAAAATAGAAACAATGATCCTGCAGCATATAAGAGAGAATAAAAATAAGTTATTAAGAAGTCAACAAACTTGAGCATTTCAAAGATCAAACTTATTTATCAAGTCATAAACAAAATGGCAGTGAGGTGATAATATAACTCCGGAGAAGAGAATATATATGTATAGATCTGCTTTACCATATTCAATGAATAATCACTTTGTCGCTCCAACTCACGCAACACCTCCACTGTCAACCCAAACCATTCATCAATCCAGGCAAAGCAATTACGATGACTTTCCAGGAAAAGTGACCTTTCTCCCTAAGAAACGATACAAGAGGAAAAAGAGCAAAGGCATATTTAATTCACAATTGGTTCATGGTGATAGGGATCATAAAAAATAGAGCTTTAACATCTTCATAAGAAATTGTGAAAACAAAAAGAACAATTATTCACACAACTGATTTAGTTAAACAATTGACTGTTCTCCTCTTTTACTCAATTGAGTGATCATTTACACGGGAATAATGGGCCAAAAGCTTGGGTGATCTTCAATAAGAAACCATCGAATACACTAGATCATCCAAATCTGAAAACTAAGCACTTCTACTAGATCTCAACACATCCTTTAACCCTCCTTATCTACGATCAGTAATACAAATCACAGAACTTGGACATCAAAGACATCAGTTATGAAGAGGAAACCAGCTTTGGCAGCATCAATATATAAGATTAGAGACATAACTTGCTATTTGCAGGCATAGATCTCAAAGAACAAAGGGTTTCCTCCTTTTGACGATGTAGCAAATAATTTAATATGACATGAAAACATGTCACTAACTCATAAGATCAGTCAATATAGGTGAACGTGTCCCAAAATTATGAACATTTTAATGTTAAAGTTCCTAAAAGAATATAATGCTCGGAATACATTTCAAGCAGACCATATAAAGTTCCAATCCCTCAACTCAATTATTTAATGAAGTATCCAAAATTTATACCGTCATCAAAGCCTGTTCCAATCTGCTCCCAAAACCCCAGTATGGAGCATCTATAGTCACCAGTTTGTATGCTGTCATAACGGGACTACAATGGTCCTGCCAATATCAAGAAACACTAGCATTAATAGAACTCATCAAAGAGTGGAGATCACATTTCACGATGGTGATTTTTTTGGCAACTGAAGCAAACGTTGGTCCGTCCACGTTATTCCAAACAACATATGAAAGGGTAAAAAAGCTTATTACAGATTATACAATAGCAGCTTCATGATAAGGCACTTAAAGTTGTCAAGACTCAAGGGCCTCAAAGGGAAGACAATTAGCAGAAGTTTTTTAGAACGTCCTAATAAAATATTTGCTCCTATTGGTAGCATATTATTGAGCAAAAGATGAAATTCATGCTATTATCTAAAACTAATCAAGTTATTAATGACCGGGACCCGGACGAAACCAAAAAATAACCCCTTATGTGCGAAATTATAGAAGATCCCCTTTAAGATCAAACAATTCCATTGAACTGAGTATGATTTTATGTGTGATAGCATCTACTATACCAAGATTATTGCAATTGCTCGGATAGCCTTTTTTTAGCTTCTAGGGTCTATTTTTTAGTTCAAGATCCCTCTTACTAACTGGAATCAAAGAATTAGTAGATCTGTTCCGTCCAAAATGGGAATGGGCTAGGGCATGAACTTATAATCGGATGATCAAGTCAATTCCATGATTATAAGTTCATTCCATCCTGGACCAAGCTGGAATAGGGTTTTATACATTCTCAGAATTTTTGGTCCTATAAAAAGCGTGCTTGTGGATTATCCAGTAACCGGATATAAAAAAGAAGACTGCGTCGGAGGGACGTCGAGTGGTTGATATTATCCCTCCCGGACCAAAACTTCTTGTCTCCGAGGGCGAATCTATCAAATTTGATCAACCATTAACGAGTAATCCTTATCAAATTTCAATCCGAATGAATCAAATAGAGAAGAACCACAATGAAGCATAATACTGTTGGTTGCTCCGTCCTCCAAAAAAAAAAATAGCGTAACTGCATACTTTTAACCCCAACATTAATAGCTGAAGGTGTTACTCCAGTTATGCTCCATTCTTTTGGGGGGCAAGACTTCAGCTCATTGAGGGCATTGCTTATCTATATATAATTCTACTTACCTTTAGGGGTCACTTGCTTTGTGGAAAATGAGGGAAAGAAAGTCTGGCAGTTGTCGGCTTTTCGTTAGTAAAGGGAAGAAGGACTAGAGGGGCCAGTTGTCCATGGCCCACATGGGTTATTGTAGTAACATATCCTCCAGCTAACCCCCATACCCAGCCCAGCCCAGCCCGGCCATTAGGTCAATATGATTTTATTGGATTCTCCACTTGTTGTAGTTGTATATTTTGGTTTTTGATACAAGACTATTCCCATTTTATAAATGAGCCTTCTTCCCAAAATTCAATCCCCCTTACTCCTACAAAGGAAACACAACCAGCAAGTTACTTAACCTCATCCCCAATCCCCTCAGCTGCAAAACTTATTCTGATGCCCCTAACAAACTAAAAGGATGCTTGAGATACCAAGAGAAAGATGCTCATCTAAGTTCATATATAGCTTCAGCAATCAGATTTTGTAGAGTTTATAGTGATCATTCCTTCTATCATTTTCGCACATTTTCTTCGGTTGAACTCCAACTGACCCATACACCCCTCACTCCCTTTTTTTTTCAAGGAAAAAAAGTGGTCACTGGTCCAGCTTACTCGCAACTTGATTATTTAATCGAGTACCTACTTCTTTTGGACTCTGCTAGGATCCAAACCCCCTAGTTTTTCCTGGTCTACCTCTTATTCTTACAAAATGACCAAAGTGAAAATAGCTTCATGATCAAAATTTTATTTAGGCCTTGTGGGAGTCTTCAACTGTAAATTAATTCACTCTAGATGTATATCAACTTTGTATCTCGGTTACGACAGAGAGAAGCTAAATGGTCCACATTTATATTTTACTTCAGGATTACAACTAGTTTTGTCGCTAATAGCCATTTTCGATTCAAGTTGCTTTTATTACACTTTTCCTCTGTTAAAGAGGATCAAACAAAACCTTATTCCAAGGAAACTGAGGGCGACAACCTCCAAATGCTAAAGCTTTTACCAAAGCAGATCTCCTTTCCTTTGTAGGACATCAAATATAAGGCAGTTAAAGAAGTGAAGGCTATGATCAGAGTTCTATACCTACTTTTCTTGAAACTGGACCAGTTATCGTTTTAAGGTGGTTTTCATATTTTCTGAACCATGTAGTTTTGGACTTCATAGCTTCAAAAATGTATGCTCTATCTGAGGTGGAATAGTAAATAGATAAACAAAAGTAAGAAAGCTAAAAGATTTAGCATATGAGTTCCAAGGCGTCTAATCCATTTTCTAAGTCAACAAAAGGACCTTGAGAAGAGGGGGTTATTATGCACTTCTGCTGTAAAAAAGGAGATACACAAACCTGCCAGCCTTCCAAGAGTGGTCCACGACCGCATCTTGCTGATTGGAAATTAGATAAATCAACATTGTTTCTTCCGACTATGTAACTCCAATAATCAGTGGCAGCTGAAGCAATATCAATAACTTCCACCTGCCTAGCTGCCAGTTGGTCCTCGCTCAGGCCATGCACCTATTACATAATTATCTCAAGTCAATACCAAGATACTCCCAGGAAAGATGGCATTGGAAGTAGTGAACTTATTCAAGCCTGAAAGACTAACAGGGCTTCCAATTTTAAGGCAATTGGAACCCTCGATGAGTTTCAATGATCAAGAACATTGAACTTACATTCTCAGAGTATCCATTGTCAGCTTTGTGGACAGTGTCAATGCTCATAAAGAACTTCGAAAAATATGGGGACTGCAAAAAGAAATCAATCGAAGATTTTAGTACTGCACATATCAGATTTCTACAATGCATAGGAAGCTAGGGACTGCAGATGTCACAAGTAATTACCTTAACAACTGCATTGAATGATGATGCATGTCCGACAGAAACCAGTAAATAGGTTAGTACGAAGGCAGAAGGAAGACTTGATACTAATCAAGAAAAGAACATTAATTGCAAGTAAGAACATACACCTGATCTACATTTAGGATAGGCATTCCAGGCTTCCTCTTGCATCACAAGGGCATCAGCTGGTGCAAATGTAGTCAACCAAGATGGTGCTTTGCTGAAATGACGAGGCGAATCAAGTCTCTAACTATAAGCTTTTAGAATACAAAAAGAGCTGCTTAAAAGATTCTCTTTAAAAGTAAAGTTCAACAGAACAAAACATTTGCCTAGGTTAAAAATTCTAGCAGATCCAAGGTACCGTAAGAACTTCTTAGCTACTTATTATTAGTTATTACCTCGTATAAATTGAAATTTACCCACTTAACACACACACACATATACAATAACCAGTTAATCAGTTTCTTATGCTAGACCAACCATGTCCAAAGTACTTAACCTCTTTTATTTAGAATTTCTTAACTTCACAAGTAATCACAATCCCAATAAGAGTGTAATTAATTCAAAATACCAATAAGAAAATTACTGCTGATGATTAGTACCATAACTGCCGACTCAATTTACTCAAGACAGAATATAGCAATTATACAACAGAACTCATTAAATAAGTTTGAACTCAAGTTACCTCTGCAAGTGGTAAACTTTTGATGTGTATTGGCCCTCTCCAAATTCATCATCTCTAAATGGTTTGTTTTGCAAAACCTCTACCCCTTCATCACCTGTGGTGCTTTGCTGTTGCATTTTCATGACCATGTACATCTGAGCTACCTGATACTGCAATGCAAATACTAAATAAATTATCCACGAAACACTAAAATAGGCATTCAGTTTATTCTAAAAGTTGTTCAATTTAGCCTACCTCTTCCAATGATAAGGGCATCACAATTCGACTTCAAAGAATCCATTGGTCAAGGAAACATATTAACAAAATGGAAAATCTCAAGACAGCTAATCAAGAAACTTACTCCATCATCTCAAATTTGTTTGGCATTCAACAAAGAGTTTATGGACAACAAATTAAAAGCCAGTTTTGACGCTAAATATACATAATATGCCAAAAGCTCCTTTAGTACCAACTACCTTCTCCGTCCAGTGGGATTCACAAATGTAAGTGGTGGTTTGGTTGCTGGTTATAGTTATGCAGTATTAGTAATGCACCGTTTAGTTTAGCAGGCTATATTTATGAATATACTAGTTATTTCATTTTCTATCACGTATGAAATAATAGATATTCATGTATTAGTTATGCAGCATTGGTAACCGGTAACCAAACACAGTACTTGGTATGCTGAATTTTATACATAGCAAACAAAATGCTACCTAACATGCGTATACTGATTTTGATACAAGAATAATTCACTTCATAACCAGCAATCAAATGACCCCTAAATGTAAAGAATAAATTTGTAAATATTGAAGTGTACCAACCTCCTTGAATAGAAAAGCAAACAAATTGAGATGGTGGAGGACAAATTAAAGTCCAATATCCTTTTGACTTAAAGAAAAATTCTTTCAGAATCAACTAAAAAGCACTAAAATGAAACTCATACACATATATCAGCATACATATGAGCCCCACCGTTCCTACCAGCATATGAAAAAAGAATACCTTCAAAATCAATATTAATACGCATATAAAATTCAAAAAAGTTCTAGAATTTCATCTCTAAAGGATACAATTCCTTAATCTGAACCATTCTCTCAAGTCGAGCCTTTGAAAAAAAAAGTTCTACTTTGACTCGAGCAAAGCGATTATAACTTCAAGAAGTTTAATCAAAACGTTGCAATTTCAGTGATTCAATAAGCCAAAACAAGTCAGCCCGCAGTGGAGAAAGTGATTATAACTTGAAGAAACTGAACGAAAAGTTGCAATTTTGGTGACCCAAAAAGCCAAAACAAGTCAGCCGGCAGTAGAGATGGAAGAAAGATGAATATTATATCAACCCCACAACTTCTCCAGTTCTATGAGAAAAGAAGAAGCAAAGAATGAAGAGAGAAACGAAGAAAGAGAGAAGTTGCAGAGGATGATGGCGGCGGTGGTGGTGGTGGTGTGGCAGACGCGTAGAAGAACATTCAGCAAAGCAGACACGTTTGACTTGACGTGTCCTCTTATGCTTTGATAATTTTGCATTAAAATGGCCAAATCGCCGTCCTTTCATCTTCCAAGGAGATTCTTTATTTTTTTTTTGTCACATATAATTGAATAATTGCATTCATTCAGTATGTTTAATCAATCTGTTTCAAAAAAAGTGATATTTTTAGTTTAAGTATATTTTTTTAAAAAAATTATTCATTTATTTCTAATAAATATCTTGAAAAAAATGTAATTTTTTAATATTTTCTTGATTATATAAAATAGATAAAACTAGAAGAACAATATTAATCTCTTTTTAATTATATAAAACATAACTTATTTTGAAACAAAATTAAAAGATTAAAACACTACTTATTTTAAAACGGGGGAAATATAAATATTTTGTCAAATCCAACATGGTTTGACAAATGCAATCGTGTTGAATATATAAATCGCATTTAGCGCATTGTATTTTTCTTTTACACACTTCTTATATATTGTTTGAATGATTGTTGCATATTATTTTCATAATATATTATATTATTTTTGATAATTATATTATAGTCTAGCTCATCATTAAACTAGAATTTTTAATTTTTTTAAAAAAACTTAATACTTTTCTTTTGCAGTAAATAAAATCCTTACCTAGAATTTCATAGGATTCACAAACTTAAACAGAGGAGACATTTCAATACAAATAAGTTTTCCAATATACCCTTAGAAATAAGGTGGTGACTCTGAACATTTACAAATCAGAGGAAAAACAATCGACGAAGTTGCAAACTATTTTGAACCCCGTTCGCAATAAGGCGTCAACAGGATAATGACTCTATTGGAGATTAGCCTTTAGGTTTTGACTTAGCAAATTTATTTTAATTTAACATCTTGGGGATGTTTGATTATTTTTTTGCCTATTATCGCTTTAGTTACACCCTGTAAGTTCCTATCATTTAACCGATGCGTTCGTACATATGTTGAGAGTTTAGGAGTACGACGCATGCGGAAAAAGGCCCAGGGGATGAGTATACGAACGTGGCATCAAGCGAGCAGGAGGCCAGGGCGAGGGGTTAGGTGCCTTGGGCGCCACGCCGTGCCAGCCTGTCTAGTGCTATGGCCGGCGCACATCACACCCCTGTGCGGTGCTATGGCCGGTGCGCAACACACCCCAGTGCGGTGCTATGGCAGGCGCGCGGCACACCCTGGATTAGCGCAATGGATGGCGTGTCGCGCCCCCTTACCACTGCCCATAATATATATATACATATAAGCCTTCCCTTCATTTGAATTCATTTCCCAATTACATTATTCGGCCAGAGAGAGTATATTTCGAGGTTTTTGATGGTTTCTCATCTGATTACGCTACCAAACGCCGTCCAATCTCAAATTAACTTCAGGTATTGAATTCTAACCCTGCAGGGAGTATTACTACGGAGTTATTTTCTCGAATTACGCCCGGCAAATCAGAACTCTGTCGAGTAGAAGTTTCCAGAATTGCTCCAAACTGATTCCCAAACGATCACAGGAATCAAGTAAGCATTTCTCCCTTCTGAACCCTTGAGAAATTATAAGTTTTTGGCCGTTTTTTACATAGTTGAATTATAGTTGCTATTAATATCAAAAGTTATCCTTTTACGCCGAATTTGGTATTGAAATTCATCATTTTCTCCCAGTATAACGGTTACAGCTGAAAAGAGCTGACGAATTCAAGTTGAAACTCATTGGTTATTCGGGAAACGACATTTGAGGTATGTAAGGCTTAACCTTCAGCAAGTATACTCATCGTATATTGTTACGACTTATGTTCTCGAATAGAAATAACGGTCCCATATGCTGCAGATAGCCACTACTAGTAGATTGTGATTAGACATGTTGTAATTAGCTGTTGCTGGTATATAGAGATCGGATATGTTGTGATTAGCTTCTATCAGTAGTTTGCGGTTATATAAGTTCTGGTTAGCTGCTAGAAAACATATATGGATTGTATTGCAATATCCCTCGTCGAGAAGGAACATGTTACGTATGATATGCGCTAGAAGCGTCATAGAAACTCTTCTATTCTCCAGTTCATTATATTAGTAGGATTGTATGTTCTATTTTCAGGCCTAGACCTTAGAAGCTCGTGAATGGTTATCAGGCCTAAGCTAGTAAGTTGAACATCACAGGCGCAGTTAGGCAGTTTAACTACCAGTTTGGCGTCTGTATGGTCAGGAAAGCACGCCTAGAGGCCATCGACGTATCCCTACGCCCCAGGGCTTGAAATTTAGATAGGAAGGCCATGTTTTAGAGTCAACAGCCTAAGGTTGTCTAGTAAACTGAGTGACAGTCTGTCACCCTATTAGTTATTACTAGTGATTGTCAGTCTTAGTGGGCTTTACAGTTATCATATAGGTCGCCCAGGAAGCCAGCCCAATCGTCCAGGTCAAATAGACCCGTGGGTGAATTGGGTACCCTAAGGGAGGGGACCTTATCAGTAGTTAGAGGTCGGGCCAGCACCCCAGCCGGTTCCTATCACCCACAGGTTTCCAGGAATGGTTAGGTCTATATAAAGTTGTCTATAAGGTTAAGAATCACCCAGAAAAGTAATATAAGATCTGATTAGACCAAGGTGAGGCCTAAGGCACTAGTAAGTACCATGTTAGTACAGTACTGCCCACAGGCTAAGGATGTCAGTGAACTTTCTATGGAGGATTAGGGGTCGATCGCTCAAAAGCATGTTCAGCCAGTACCAGCCCTACAGTTGTCCTAAGCAGAGGAACAGAGTAGTTAGTCATTCGCGACCCTGCAGTTATTATGAGTTATAGATGTCCGGGCAAGATATATAGAGAGTTGTGTTGGATCACCCCAGATCTCGCCCTATTCAGTCTATACTATTGGAGATCATGATCACTATCAGGATCCTCTGATCAGATACAGGTGCATGGCGTGCCTGCTAGCAGTTTTATAGATTATCCTAGGGGGCGAGTAGCTGTGGCGTTTGGCCCAGAAGGTCAGTTACGCCTTTTGAGTGGCTAGATTGAGATGTTAGTACATCACATTGGTTGGGGTTTCCCTCACTTAGGAGCCATCCATGAACACCCCAAGGTTACTAGCTGTGTCGACGCCCTCGAGGGGCTATATGACGTCCCTCCGAGGAGCGATATGTCGTTCGTGAGGGACGAAGATGAGGTCCGAGGTCCTCATACAGTCCATTCCATGGATGGACTATTCTTATGCCGCCCCGTCGAGTTCGGTACCCGGGGTACAGATAACAGAAGTCCACCAGACTCAGACACAACTACAATTCAGGGGTCAAGCAGGCTCAGTTGTAGACCAAGGGGACTGGTAGGTTGGCTACAGTACCAGTAGAGTCATAGAAACCTGGATAGGGGTATATAGATTGAGATGTGCTCGCCACGGCTTATGGGGGCCCGAACGAGTTATTCTGTGTTGATTGTATCTCCCGGCTTATGGGGGCCAGGTGAGGTTCTTGTTTGTATTCTTGTCTGCTAGTTATAGTTTAATAATGTGTAATTATACAGTCTTAGCTTACGTACATGTAGTGTTGGTTAGATGCATATTACGACTCAGCAGGCGTACAGGTTAATCTTTCTACCCTTCCTTCTATTTACTTTCAGTCTTTATCAGCTTATCTATTGCCTTACATATTCGGTACATATTGTACTGACGCCCTCCCCTAGGCGCTACATTACTTTCCTGCAGGTTTAGACAGACAGAGTTCAGGATCCTCAGTAACAGTTGTTCAGAGTCAGCAGTTTGGTCAGCTCATTTCATTCGGAGTTGCCAGGTTGTAGCAAGTGCAATCTTTCATTTGTATAGCATCTGGGTAGGTCAGGGCCCTATTCCCACCGCTATTTGTATTCTTAGAGGCTTGCAGGCTACAGTTATCAGTTAGTTAGCTGTTGTTGGCCGTGTGGGGCCCATATACATCTTATTTTAAGTGTTGACCGTGTGAGGCTTAGTATAGCTTCTGATGCCCATTTCAGCTACAACTAGATATCATGGTGGTCTGTCAGCCCACATAGGATCCTTTTTGTTGCCTATTGTTGGTTAGCTGTTTTCATTTACAGGTGGCTATACGGCCTTTTCGGTTGGAGATTGCATTTACAGCCGAGATATAGCCCGTTATTTTTTTTATTTGAGGAGCAAGCCTGCACAAGGTGTGCCTAGGCTTAGTCACGTCAGTTCAGATCCTAGTAGGCACTAGGTGTCAGTCATGCCTCCCAAGGTGGGGCGTGACAACTTTGATATTTTTGCCTGCTATTTTTCCTATTTACTTGCCAATATATACTGCTTTGTTTGAAATGATGCAAGCTAAATTCAAACTTGCATTCCTCATTTATTTGGAAGATACTGCATGTTACTACTTTTCCTACACTGTCGTTGCACTTTCTATCGAATGTAAACCGTATAGAAATACACACTGAACACACAATGAAGTGTATTACACTTCTTTGAACCTTTTTCAAAATATTTAGTTTTAGATACTGGTACATTTAGTTTTAATATGTACCTCCTCGCAGTTATTCAATCCTACTCTCAAAATTTAGGAAATGTCCTTACTCTAGAAAAATAGCTCATGTTACATTCGCCTTAGATAGGACAATCTGAGGTATTGTCACTATAATTAGGAAGCCACCCTTTGTAACCGGTCCTGTACCTAATGACATATCTTGTTTGAAAAGCTGATTCAAATAATCCAGTTATTAAACCGTAACGGATTCAGAACAAATAAGCTGACCTTCTTCGAAGTTTTAGTCTTGTCAGCGAACATGGAGTACTGTCAAAACTCCACCGATGTTTGACTCTTTTTTTTAGTCGACGAACACAGAGTATTCTTAAAAATTCTTTTTTTACGACATCTCTTGTAGTCGACAAAAATGGAATATTGTCATTACTCTATCAATATTTGACTTTCTAGTTGACAAATGGGATTTTCAAGACTTTCTTCATTTGACATCCCTTTCAGGAAGATAGGTAGGGAGTATGTCGAGACTTCGTATGTCTGACATCTCTTATTATCAAGCACTGCCTTATTAATAACCAGACCTCTTTCTCCTACATTTCTTCAAAACACCTTCGGGCCTACTCGTGTCATTCGTACCGAATGTACACTCTCGTAACATCTCTCTGCCATTATGGTTTTCTTTAGCCTCATTTCTTTTGATATATTCTACTATTGAGAAAAATCTATAATTGGTCTGGATCATATCAAGGCCTGGATGAATCTGCTATCAATTTGCATGAGATGTAGGCCTACCTCTGGCAAAAAAGGCCTTTGTACATATAGGACGCGTCTACTTGACATTGTTTGTATATATAACCTGACGTATAAATATGTTTGCCTATCAACCTAAATCCTTAGTTTGTTATTCATAATTATTTTTTCTTATTCCCAAAGAGGTCGATTGTGTTGATATATAAAGAACTAGCCAAATCAAGCTATAACCCAAGATTGAGAATGATTAACATCAGGGACATTGACTTGATCATAAGGGTTCCAACATTAACAAACAAACCAAAAAGTTTGAGATGAAGAAAATGATAAAGAGAGTGACAACTCGAGACATTAAGGGGAACTGCACAGAGGTGGAATCAACTCGTCCGACCACAACTACTCTATTACGTCCTCCCTATTTTCCATCACTAGGATCTCCGCTTCTTGAACATTTTCCACTAACACAACCTCCTGCTACCATGGACTTACTAAATCCATTATCTCTTTCCCCACCCGCCACCCCATGAAATCTTCCTCATTACATCCTGCATGCAACTAAGATAGGACTACGCTTGACCTGATCTCTCACGAGATAAGCAGACAACCTAAATAAGGTTTGGTCCCTCTACAATAGAAGTTCCCAATTTCATTAGAATACAAATTGACTTAACCTAGAGGACTTGACGCGTACAGTCAGAATATCTCGAGATACGCCAAGAAATCAACAAGAAAACCTCTTCCAAAACTAGGGTAAGTTTTTGGAGATGCCCCAAAAATTAACAAGGACAGAGATCCAAGTCAAGCACGAGCTACGACGTTCAACCCGAAAGTGTCATCTTCAAGGTTGGTTTAAACAATCGAGTTTGTCTTATACCCGTAATGTATGAAGGGCCATTTCTCCACAACAAATAATGATTCAATCTCTTCGCATGCACAAGACGACAATGCGAATATGGCATGTATAGACTTATAAATCTACAAGAAAGAGACTGCCAACCATGTTCTATCCCTAAAATCCCTTTACCATATCACTCTTATCTATGGGATTTCTCCATAAATGTTGTTGAGCTACCAACCAAAATACTTCTAGAATCACATTGACATTCGTCGCTCAAATCAGTCACAGGATGCTAATCAAAATCAAGAGGAATGACAACCATATCCAAGGAAGATCACTAAGGAAGTGAATGTATTCAAGAAATTTGAACTTGCACTTTTGTCGGGGCTTGACTTACCAAAGTTCGACACTTTCAATGAGAAAGCAAAAACTATCGCGCAGATTACTACTAAAGTCTGGTCAAAGAAGAAATGAAGCTGCACGAATAAGGCTATTCATTTCGGCCAGCAGAACCCTCATATTATTGGATTACCTGCCATAGATTGAAGAAATATTAGTCAATCTAATGCATCGCTAGTTGACCTTCACAATCATCGCTTTTCTCGCTCTAAAGTTTAACTCTGGGATACAGAGAAATTAGCAACCTTGAAGTAGGTGATTTATAGTTTGATCAACACCGAAAAATTTCAAGAGTATCAATTGAAGAAAGGACACTCCAATACTAACCACCAGTAGCAAAGAAAGACGACCAAGTATAAACAACACCCTCTGAAAAAACATTACCTCGAAAAAGGACCAAAGCAAGCCTCCAAAGATGATCTCATCATGAATATCAACTTTATAATTCTCCACCCACCTACCCTTTTATCATTTGCTTTCGCAAAAAAACTATGTTTGACCTGCTACGACGAGGCTTGCAGGCAATCCACATTGGGTCAAGTCTCTCTTAGAAAACCAAGAGCATCATTTTCATGTATCTATAACTATGCTTGACCAGACTTCCCTCATTGAGATATGTAAGCAATCCTCATTGAATTCGGTCCGATCATATTTTATTTTTTCAAATGTATTAAACTTTGCAATGATTTGATTTAGCTTAGATATGTAGGCAGCCCGAGTCAAGCTCGGTCAATGAATTCATATATTTTATTTTTCAAATGTATTGAACTACATTATGACCTGATTCCACTTGGATACATAGGCATCTTGAGTCAATCTCGGTCGATGCATCACCTGTTTTATTTTTATAAAGACCCTCAAACTACGTGCAGACTTGATTCCCATTTGGGGATATGTAGGCAACTGAAAAGGTGTGATATTACCCTTAGAAAAACCTCTATTTGTAATACACCTTCACGACATGAACGGTCTCACTACAGCATCTCAGAAAGTGAAGAAGCACCATTAGAAGATATATCTACTACAAGGGCAACATTCAACGAACTAAGGAGATCAATGGATTTCGAAAATCAAGGAAGAGAACACTGGGACAAGATTTAAGACAAAAGAAAAAAGCGCCACCCAGCTTACCATAGAATCATGAGCCAAACCACTCTTCTCTTAGCTTTCAAGAATCCTTCAACTGAGTTTTACATATCTAAATGTTTGTCTTGAATTTGCAGTTACCCCCGAGATCTAGATCAAACAACAATTCAGAGAGCTCTCATTAGGATAAATAGGATAGTTTCAATTTCATCGTAAACTCCCCCAAACGAAGACCGCCGCTTGACTATGCCGAATAAACTTTGCCAAAGATGAGAATGCTAACTAACTTCAAAGTAACTCAGACTTTACTAACATCATCAAAACTCCACTAATTGAAGGACCATACATAACCAAAATGACACTCCGTCAATTGAAGGACTGTACATAGAAAAATGATGTTTCACCAATCGGAAGATTGTACATTGCAAAATGACACTCCGCCAATCGAAGGACTGTACACTAGCAAAATGATGCTTCGCTAATCGGATGCCTTTATATTAATAAAGCAATACTCCGTCAACTAAAAGCATGTATATTAAAAATAGGACAGGGTAGTCCACCCAGGACAATAGGACAAAGCAGTCCGCCTCAAACAACAGGACAAGGCAGTCCACCTTGAATAATAGGATAAGGCAAGTCTGCCTCAAACAATAGGACAGGGCAGTCCGCCTCAAACAACAGGATACACATCAAAAGTTTTACATTTCAATCGCCCCACCAGACAGAGGCCTTCTACATTTCAATTTCCCCTCCAGATGAAGTCCGCTACATTTCAATTGCTCCGCCAGTCGGAGGCTTTTACATTACATTTGCCCCACCAGTCAGAGACCTTTACATTACAAGTTGACCCACCAGTTGGAGCTTTCTACTATAGTGACTCCGCAAGTTGAATCTTTTATTACTAAGAGATTTCTATCACAGGCCGCTCAATAACTCAGAGTATTATTACGAGACTCCCTCAATTGGAGATTTATTATGAGACTCCGCCAATTAGAGCTCTATTACAGATATCTGGGTCTTATTTATTATGAGACTCCGTCAATCGGAGCTTTATTATGAGACTCTACCAATTGGAGCTCTATTACATATATTTAGGTCATCCTTATTACAAGACCCTGTTAATTGGGGATTATATTGCAAGCCACTCCGCCAATTGAAGGCTTTATTACAGGACCGCATAATCTGGATTTCTTTATTATGGCTATCCCGTCAATTAAATGGGTCTTTTTATTTGGGCTCAGCATACCAAGCCATATTACAGATGCTTCATCGATAAAATTTTTATTACGGATGCTCTGTAAATATAACTCTTCATCAATAGGAGCTTTCAACATAATTACTCTGTTAGTCGGAGGTTTCAAATGTATTAGCCTTATAAATCACAAGTAGCCCCGCAAACTGAGGACTACAATACTCGTATGGTTATACTCTCTACTCTTTTTTACTATTAAAATTACAACTTTAGACTGCACAAGTACTTGGTCACTCTTTTGCCTATCTTTGTAGGTCAGCACATCACAATGTGGAACTACCTCAAAGCAACAAACTGGGGCACATTTCTTGATGAGGAATGTCAAAATCACAAGCCAGGGACAAGGATCCACTCTCCGACTCTGCTCAATTTTTTCAAAGTCATATCTTTTGAGTCATCTAAGTTTAGACACTTTTGGGAGAATCTTTTAGCTCTTCTGCACTCGAGGTCATCATAGCTAGATACTGGGTTAGTTTTGAGTGTCAACCCGTGTATAATGATCCAACATAATAAGGACACACCTAGCAGAGTCTCACTTATGGGTGTATTGCGTGCCACACTTATAATTTGGAGCTACGAAAGTGCATCCCGTCTTTAAGAGATCTTTGTCAACTGTCGAATCTCGACTCAAATCTCAAAGTATGTCGAACTATATTTGGCCTGATTCCTAGAATCCCAGGGATATATAGGTAGTTTAAAAAGATGTCGGTCGTGATCATAAAGGATCCACCTTTGATCCTTCCAACATTCTGTCATATCGCTCTTGCAACACCTAGTGTCATCATAATTCAACACTAAGTCCTCAAAATTTTTCATAACTTCATCATACCGAACTACATCCGGTCAGATTTCCGTCTCCTCTAGGGATATGTAGGTAGCTTGAATTTGAGCATAACCACACTCATTTTGTTCGTGCCAAAATCATCTCATCATCCATGATAAAAAAAATTTAGTGTCATCATAATTTAATACTGGGTAAAAATTTTGAGAACTGCTCAAGATTTTTCATAACTCTATCCTTCTGAACTATACATGACTTGATTTTTCATGAAATCCGAGATATGTAGGTAATTCAAAGACTAGAGTTCAGCTATACACACACCAACAACTCATTCTGTTTCTCAAACTACATATGACCTAATTTCTCATGAAACCCAAGATATGTAGGCAACTCAGACGCCAGAGTTCGACCATGAATCCTCAGTATTTGTGCTATTTTTGCTAAAAAATGACGTGTTAGTGGTCGGCCAAGATTAGAACGTATCAATTTTTTTACCCTAACATTCTTTCATCATCCTAGGCGAAAGAAAGGGACAACTGTTGACACCCAATTTTAGCTCTCCACATTTTTTGATTAATTTTATAAGCTTCTAAAATTTTCAACAAAATAAAATAAATATTTGAAATTATTTTTAATCTACTTTTGATAATATTTTGCCATTTTATTTGACAAAATATTCTAAATATATATATTATACATATTATATTATTTTCTAGTAATTTTAAATATCTAAAATATTCACAAAAATTAATCATATAAATTTTATCATATTCATGTCAAATAAGTTTATTTTAAGTGATGTATTCTAAATTAGCAACTGTAGGTCATTTATAATTTCAATACTATAATTAATCCATTTTTAAAAATAAATATTTTCTTTAAGTTTGAAAGCTTAATTAATTAATTTTATTGATTTTAATTTCTATCAATTAGTGACTACAATTGGAATGGATTAGCTTTAATTGAATTACAATGCTAGCCACAAATTGGACAAAATCATTTCACATTTTAATCTTACTTGCCAATCCTTGTCATTCCTTCTCCTCTAATCACATTATGCCATGTCAGCAAAACTTAATCCATGGCAATCCTCTCTCAAAACTAGCGCACCTGATAATGCTCAAACCACACCTCTTACTGAATTATGAAGCGGACTTTGTCAATAAAGAACCCACTAGAGGTTGGGGTCGATCCCACAGGGAATATGAAAGAGTTAGATTACAGCCGGTAAGTGAACTTGTGAGGTAATTACTTCAAAATTGGGGGGTTCTAAAGAAAATCAATAATAAAAACAATTATCAAAAATACGGTTTTAAATCAATATTAAAGGATAACTAGGGTTTGTGTTCCCCATGGGTTCATAACCGCTTTGGGTAAACACCCGTGATCATCACCAATACTTACTTATAGAACTGATAACTTAGGTCCATTCAAACGACCAACCAGTCCCTATTGAATGACTATACTCAATTACTCGACCAAGTCTCATGAGCGGTTTCAAACTATCCGTTATCACTAAGTTGCAGATTTAACTATCCTGCGACCACAACTCAAGTTAATACAATGATCATTATGATCAAGGCTCCGTTGTAATTCTCTTTTCCTAATCTCTACCTCTTAGACCTAAGCAAGTAAAGAATTTGGGCATGTACTAACGTTGCGCACCGTTAAGAAATGTTTAAGCATGAAGAGAACATAATATAAGTGTTTGTATTGATTTTAGAATCACTTTGTGCAACCCTAGCTTGTTAATCCACCATGGTTACCACAACTCTAGCTATGGAGGTTTTAGCCTCTCATAGTTGTAAGGTTGTGAATTGCATTCATGATTAAAAACATAAATCAATACTTGCAAGTATGAATGAGAAAAACACTTCCTTTAATTAATCAGCAAAATCTTGAAGAACAAGTAGCAAGAACAAGAAGAATTCAAGAAAAGGTTGATCACAAATTAAATCAACTCAATTCTCTCTTTCTCTCTCAATCGTCTAATGTTGTCTCCAATAATGTCTCTGATAAAAAATCTACTCTGATAAAAATCTACTGAAAAATAAAACACAAAACGTATTTATACAAACACAAGAATCCTTTTCCTAGGCTAACAGGGTAAATTTCCATATCTGGTTCCGCTTGCGTCACGAGTCAACCTACGATCCGTAGCGAGATCCTATGGTCCATAGCATCCTTTCATACATTGCATGACTGGCTGGATTCTGGCTAAGTGTTGGATCCTGGTACAACTCATACCTCCATCTTACGGTCCGTACTGAGCTTCCGTGGCTTGACTCTGAGACTTTGAAATATTTCTAAAGTTCATCACGACCGCCATGGTACGACTCATACCTTCATTCCACAGTTTCCGTAGCATGAGTTAGCCTCTTATGCAAATCTTCTGAATTTTTTCACGACTTCATCACTACAACTCGTAAAAGCTTGGTACGACTCGTACTGAGACTCGTATACTGCATCTCTTCAACCTTATTCTTCTGCAACTTTTCACGGCCGCCAATACGACTCGTAGGACCTTCTTACGGCTCATACTGTGGACTGCAATTTGAGCCTATTTTGCACACTTCAGGCTATTTTTTGCATTTTTGAGCTCCAACACCAATTTATCCTGTAACCAAAGGAAAAATGTCTTATATCCACATAAATATACCTAATTCCATACTATTTTCTTAGTTTTGAGCGTAGAAAGTGTTGTAAATCCACAACACATCAACACCTAATCTCACCGGTTGATCCATTTAATTCGATGATTCATATTTATTCAGCCTTTAATCACAAATATAATATATATATTATATTATATTTTTCTTTTTATTCTCTGATTTAATCCTAATTGTCTGATCAAATAATCAGACAGTCCAAAATATCTAACCCAACCCAAACTCGCCAATAGACTCGACCCAGTAGCTTCTTAGACCCCTAACCCCTATCCTCTTCCCTATTTCGCATTTTGGCTAAGCAAAAACCCTACACTCCGTTTTTCTCTTCCTCCTCTCTTCCCCTATTTAAACAGAAACCCGAGGTGCCACTCCTTTTCTTGTCCCTTGTCCCTTTCTTCCCCGTTCAGACTAAGCGATTGTGTGTTTTCTACCTTTTTCTTTGCTTTTTCAGATTCATCTAATTAATTTCTCTTTTCCTAGAATTAGTATTAGTCATGTCATATGTATGTACGCTTCAGATAGCTTGAATTAGCCTGGATAGAAACTAGTTTGAGTATTACACCTCAAGGTCTTGATTGAGCAATCTTAGTTCTTTTGAATACCTCTTTAATCTTCCTGAATGACCAAGGGTTCTATTTTAGTGTTAAAAAATTCATGCTTACATTTCCTGCCTCATGTGAGAAGGTTATGGCTCTAATGTGATGTAAGACTGTCTCAAAATTTTAAAGAAACATGTTTATAAAGATCATGTTTCTATTATTTTGATTGAATTTGGAACCATGACTACAAATCCCCCAAGTCTCTGAAAGATAAGTTTAATCACTAAATTAGTAGTCTATTGTTCTCAATCATAGCTTAGGATTGAACTTTTAATCTTAGGATTGAACTTTTAATAAAGTTCATCCTGTATGCATTGTGGGAAACATCTGCAAACTCAAGAATATTAGTATTTAAAGAGATAACATGCCTTGGTGGGTTGGTTTTTCTTATCCTTAAGCAAGATTTGTAGCTACAAGTTTCCTAGGATTGACTTGTTTTGGTGTCTATAACCATGTTCTGATCCACTCCTTTTGAAGCATAATGTCTTGAGTTAATATTCCAATTATATATTGCTTTTTTTACTTTGACGAATATGTTCATCAAATTTCATAACATCTAGGAGATGGTACTGCAGTAGGAAGTCATACGTTATTACTAACTTTGTTTTGGGGATGACATCGCTCATTTATGGGATAGGTTTGCTATTTAACTCCTCCCTTGTCTCGAATTGTTGAGATAACTTGAGCCTAAATTGTTGCTGCTGCATCTTTTAGCCAAAAACTACTGCTACACTCTTTTGTATTTTCACTGATTTGAACAAGATACTATGGGCCGATGAAATTATTTGAGGCCACGCCCCTTCAGAATAATTATCCCATGGATTGGGGTCCTTCGAAAAGGGAGATCATGTAAGATCTAAATAATGTAGGGCCGGGGAATTCACAGCAGTTTTGCGAGGCAATTAGGACGATTAATGAGCCACTAGTTAGCAGATGTGACATGGCGCAAATTTTTTTCTTCAAAATATCGAGTAAAGGTCTAAGTCTCGTATCCAAAATCTTTTTTTTCGTTTTGATGTGAATCCGAAGAGGACTACTACAGTATATATTTATTCTTTGATGCCACAATTTAAAGTGGCGTATCTTTTTGACTAACGAATTTTTTTTCAATTTTTGTGAGGGACAATCAAATACTGTAAAGATCAACAACAAGATAAAGTAAAGAAGGATTGAAAGTAAAAAATGCTCTCGATCGAAGACTAAAAAGGGAAGAGCAAAATGGCTCAAGTTTAAATTTTGTTTTCTTTATATTTATGCATTTATTTATTAAGTCAACAACATATTACTAACATTTTCATCTCTTGTTTTACTATTCTAAAATCATAATGGATGAAGCATAATTTAGATTTATTACTAAAGAATCATCTTTAATATAATTTTAAAGCAAATAGTCGTTCATCGCAATCACGACTAAAGTTAAAAAATTTACCCTTCACTAACAATGAGCTGACGCGATATTTTAATTTTATTATAAAGCCGGATATTAAGGCCCAAGTGATATTAGCCCAAATCATTTCTTTCAAAAATAAGAAATGAGGTATATTATGTTGTTATTATTACTACTATTATTATTTTTATTGTTGTTACTACTCTTACTATTATTATTTTTTGTAAGGCTTTTATATATATATATATATATACAGTGAAACTATAAATTGTTTATCCTCAGGAAGTTCAGATTTCCTAAAGATAGCAAACGACATCAGTTAATGCTTGCACCATTTTCACACAAAATCTAGCAAAAACTTGCAGTCCAATAGTTTTTAGAAATGTGAGTGCTCTAGGATCATCCTTTTTATTGACAATGATGGCTGAAATAATAACACTAACTCTGTGTGTAACTGTGACAACCACATTATAAACTGATCTCTTCTTTGTGACAAGCTTCTTGAGGCATTTAGTAAAATCATACATCTCCTTGAATACTTCTACAAAAGGAATGCTCACTGACACATGTTTCAGTATATCAAGATATTTCTCGAACTTCGCATCCATAACCTTCTTCATAGCCTTTGTGGGAATGGTGTAGTAAATTTTGAAAACGGTAGCAATAGTTTGAAAACCTCTACCACATCTTTCTCAGCCTTCTCCTCATCTAATTTTTCTATCACTGTTTCTGGAGTATCAATATGAACTTTCTCATCTTCCTCGACAACTTTTTCACCTATCAATAGCCATATAATATGCATTTTGGCCTTTTCCATTGTCCTTAGGATTAGCAGTAGTGTCACTTAGTAAATGTCTCATCTACTTCCGATTCTTTTCACGAGACAGGTCTTTTATCTGTTGCTCCAACTTCTTAATAGATGTTGTATGGGAGCTCACAATCTTGGTCATGCTCTTAAGAGTTGTATCTATTTGATCTTGATTCTGCAGCACTTTTTCCAGCATACTTTCTAACTTAGAGCTTCCCTGATCTTGAGAAGGTCCTTTCTCTCCGATTCTGAGAATTAGACCCTTGTCCCATGGAAGGGACATAAGGGTTGGGGCTTCTATTTCTGAAATTTTTATTCTACCAACTCTCACTTTGACCACCCTGCTCATCCTTGCCATATTAGTTACCTTGACCTTGCGGTTGCAGTCTCCATTGATTCTGATAATTGGAGGGCTGAAAGTTCTAATTTTGATTCTAGTAATTTTAACTATGTTATCCTTCTTATGCATTATAAACATATTTAGCATCTTCAAATTGTACATGAGGTTGATCTTGATAATGTTGGCCCTAAAACTGAGGAGGAAAACCCTGCATACCATCAACTACATTGACCTTCTTCAACTTAGTCTCTATCAAACTCTTTGTGAGCAAAGCAATATTAGTAGGCAAGGTTACTATCATCTAGTCTGCTCTTGGTTCTCCTTCGTAAGATGGCTCATAGATGGGGCACCAACAGTGACATCATCTCCATGATCACTAACATGCCAAACATAATTGTACTTGGCTATTTTATCAAGAATGGCGGTGATGCAGTCATAAGTCTTGTCCATGAAACCACCACTTAACACATTATTTGCCACTGATTGGGTCAGAGGGTCCAACCCAGTATAAAATTTCTCTAGAACAATGTTATCAAGGAACCCATGAGTGGGAGCTCTGAGAACATACTACTTGAAGCTCTCCCAAACCTTGAACAATTGTTTTCCTTGATTTGCCTGAAGTGAAAGATCTTGTATCTTTATTCTGCTTTCTTGTCTGGGGGAAATCACTTTTTCAAGAATACATTCACCAATTCTGACCAAGTGTGGATAGAGTTTGGTGGAAGATGACTTCCCTAGCAAGTGAATATTTGAAGACCCTCATACGAATAGCATTGCCCGATATATTATTCTACTTGTGCATATTGCACACCTCAAGGAAGTTCCTCAGGTGCTGATGTGGGTCCTGATTAGTAAAATTGTGAAACTGATCCTCAGCCTTCAGCATTGTATATATGCTCCCGTCAATCTTGAATATGAAAGCATTAATGCGTGGAGACACAATAGCACTCGCATAGTCAATATCATCGTTCAACTTGGCAAATATATTCTCTGCATAATGTTCGGAAGAGCTGCCATGATCACCTGGTTCACAACAAAGCAAATAAGGTATGATATCAAGAATATTTATCATCAGTAATTTCAAAATCTATTTTCTGGCAATGGTTCCAAAATTTGATACTCTCAAATTTACACCTAAAAAGATGTAAAATGGTTGTACGTAATTATAGTAACCCAAACAAGGTTGGAATAGAATTTCACAGAGAATAGACATGAAAAAATTACTAAAATGAGTAAATATATTATTTTTTTGTCTAAAGATGTTATTCCGTAAAGGTTGAAATATTTTGTATTTAAACTAAACAATAATCCAAAATGTAAGTGTTTTGCAATCAATCTATTGAAAGACCAAGGTTGTGCTTTTGTTACCGGCTGCTCCACATAAATTTCTCAATTAAGACATTGATAACTACTTTGTATTCATTTATAAATAATCTCTAAATGATCACTAATTTTTCTCACCAATTTAGTAATGCTTCTCTTAATTAATTCAATTAAATAAATCAGAGTTATATAAAAATGATAATTTTCTGTCAAGTAAATTCAATGTATTCCTAAGAGAATTTATTAAACAAGGGTTAACATCTTGATTTCTGGTTAAGTAATCCTTTCAAATTCTAATTAACCTTCAAGCATAATTAAAATCAATTGGCATGAATTAATATTTTCAACCACCAACTTTAATTGGAAAATGCAAATTAATTACATATATTTAAATTAACTATTGACATTCAAGAAGAAATTCCTAGGTTTTGCAACTCTATTGGGTTCACAACCTTAGTAGAAGAATAAATTGCTCATAATTGAGGAAGAAAATCAAAAGATTGAATAAATCATAAAATTACTTACAATACTTTGAGAAATTGTCAAAGCAAGAACACCAAATTGATGAACTTTCTTTAAAAAAGAAAACTATTTCATTTCTCCTCCTCCTTTATTTCTTCGTTCTTCTTTATTTCTTCTTTTTATGTCTTCCTTCTTCTTTAATTTATCAATTTTTTTCTTTGTAAATCAAAATTCGAATTTCACCATTGATGAATTTTTGAAGTTTCAAAGTTGAAATTTAATTTTGAAAAATTAAAATAATTTCGGACTGAGTGTGATTTCAAAAATTTGAGAACATTTTAGGGACTTTATACCTCAAATTATTTGGTGTATATTTGATGTAGTTTCAAATAAAATTTCAGATTCAATCTCGAATTCCACCATGGATGAAACTTGAAACTTCAAAGTTGAAACTTGGATTTGAGAAATTAAAATAATTTCAAAAATGGTTGTGGTTTTAAAAATTAGAGAACATCTTGGGGAGCTTATATCTCAAATTTAGGATGCTTTAATGTAGATTTAACGTGGTTTGAATAAAATTGTATTAAAGTTGTATGAATTTAAGTTTTTTATCATTGTGGTTAACTTTTTATGAAAGTTGTATAGATATATTAAATTTTTTAAAATGTAATATGAACTTTTATACAAATTTTATATTATCAAACACACATTTTATACCAATTTGAGAGAACTTTTTCAGCCTTGGGTGAGATATACACATTTTGCATTGATTTTATACAGTTTTCATACACAGAATTTTGAGCGAGATATATACAATTTATACCATTTTTATACACAAAATTTTAAGCGAATTTTTTTTAAAAAAACTGCGGGTATGTTTTGTAAACTAAAAAATCATGGTATATTTTATAATATTGAGTACTATTTATGTATATATATCAATTTTTCCCTTTATACTATCTTGTATTATCGACTTAAGACCTTTACATAAAATCACCTAATGTGTGTCTTTCACCACTTCCTTAATTGGATTATAGAGTTATTAATAAGGGTCGGCCCAACATATTTGGGCTAGTCCACACCGGTTTTAAAATTTGACGAGTCAAGCCGGGCTGACCCATCATTTTGATGGGTCTTATAATAGCAGGTCTAACCCATCACATACGTGGATTGCGACGCACACCGGGTTAGCCCACTTTTTAAATAATTTTTATACATATAAGTTCTAATCTAAAAATGCTAAATATAAATATTTACAAGATAATATTACTTGGTGTTACTACTTGCTAATCAAGTCTCAAATTCACCAACAAAATAATCCTAATAATAGTTATTAAGTTGGACTTCAAGTAAATATTTGGTTGTATGACTTCAACCTGAAATCACTGTCATTCTATATAGATATCTTGGATACAATCGTACAAGAAAATGATCTTGTTGGACATAAATTTTTTTATGAAACTGAATTACTTTTGATATGTACCACTCAAATAAAATAGAGATATTAATAAGCAAACTAAATAGTTAATGAGTAATAATACAACTAACTAGATGAAAATATTAACCTAGTTCTGTTTCAATGGATCACAATAAAATATAAAAATAGATGATAATATTTTACCCATTAAAATGATGATTTAAGTAGAGTTAAGTTTGGAGTCTTTGTTATTTTTAATACTCTATTTTATTTTTGAAAAAAAGGCAAATATACCCCTCAACGCGAGTTAGAGCGGATATACTCCTCGGTAAAAAAGTGGTGCATATATGCCCTTGTTGTTTAACAAGTGGTATATATATATCCTCGTCGTCTAACAAATGGTGTATATTTACCCTTTTCGTTAATTGACCTATATTTAGTGAATTAAAAAAAATTCTAAAACTTATGTTTTAATTTTAAAAATGCCATGCGGCTTTAAAAAATTATCTCGTTTATTTTTTTTACCTCTTTAAACTTGACCTAAATGAAAAAAATGCCTCAATCCCTCTTCTATTGTGTCATAAAATGAGTTTGGAACGGATCTGAATAAAAGCGGAATTAATTTTTTTTAATCGGGTCAGGTCTGGAGGGGTAAAAAATGAGTGAGGTAACTTTTTAAAGTCATGTGATATTTTTAAAATTAAAAGAATCAATTTTAAATTTTTTATATATTTAGTCTGTTAATGAAAAATGGTAAATATATGCACCATTTGTTAAAAGACGAAGGTATATATCACCACCTTTTTAACGAGTGGTATATCCTTTATAAATCGCAAAGTTGAGATGTATATTTGCCTCTTTACCCATGGGCCGGACCAACCCACTTCTTTTAAGCCTAACAGGCCAGCGGGCTTATCCAAATCAGGCTAAAAAGCTTCGTTCTTAAATAGGCTCTAACAATCACAGCCCAACCCTATCAAACTACAGGTTGAACTGGGCCAACTCCTCGAGCCTAGCCCATATTGACGGCTCTAGATCATAGATTCAAAAAATTAATTTCAAACTTGTTTGCAGGTAATAAAATTCCAAATATCAAATGAATTTATATCAAACACTACTAAGTCATAGTAAACAAGTAACTAGGGGTTACTTATTCTTGATTATTTTCGTAATTTATAACTTTTACAAGTCCATAATCATATGTACGTAGCATGATGATCTTCAACCATGAAAGCAGCCATAATTTAAAAAAAAAAAATATAGTTATGTAATTTCAAACATGGTTGGCAGGGGAAAGAAATTCCAAAAATAAAATGAATTTATAATATCAAACACTTTGTTTGGAGTCTAGAAGCCAGAATAAACAAGTAGGGGTTTATTTATTCTATATTATCTTTGTAGTATGTAATCATAAGCCATGGAGATCACTTTAATAACAAATTATTATCATAATCCAACATGCTATGTATGTAATGTAACATGCTGATCTTCCTCATCATGAAATGAGACATTTTACGTAAAAAAATAGATGAAGTAATGAAAACTTCCAAGAGTTAAGGGTGTGTTGGGTACGAAGAAAAATGTTTTTCACAAAAAATAAGTGAATGTCTTAGTTATTTTTTGTGTTCAGTATGTAAGTAAAAAATATTATTCTAAAAGTATTTGTCTATAATATAAATAAATATTATGGGAGGGAAGGGTGGGGGTAGGGATGTGTGATGGTGGGGATTGGGGCTACAGGGGGTATAATGGGGGTAAAGATGAGATATGTTGAAGGGTGGGGACGACACAATCAATGTGGAATGTCACTTAATTGAACTTGTTTTCCCGACTTGCACTGAGGAAGTCATTTTTCTCGTTTTTAAGGAATTTATTTTTCTAAAGAAAATATTTTTAAAAATATTTTGTTCAACCAAACATGAAAAAATTAAAAATGTTTTCCTCAATACCAAACACACCCGACTTGTGATGTGTGATGGTGGGGATTGGGGCTACAGGGGGTATAATGGGGGTAAAGATGAGATGTGTTGAAGGGTGGGGACGACACAATCAATGTGGAATGTCACTTAATTGAACTTGTTTTCCCGACTTGCACTGAGGAAGTCATTTTTCTCGTTTTTAAGGAATTTGTTTTTCTAAAGAAAATATTTTTAAAAATATTTTGTTCAACCAAACATGAAAAAATTAAAAATGTTTTCCTCAATACCAAACACACCCGACTTGTGATGTGTGATGGTGGGGATTGGGGCTACAGGGGGTATAATGGGGGTAAAGATGAGATGTGTTGAAGGGTGGGGACGACACAATCAATGTGGAATGTCACTTAATTGAACTTGTTTTCCCGACTTGCACTGAGGAAGTCATTTTTCTCGTTTTTAAGGAATTTGTTTTTCTAAAGAAAATATTTTTAAAAATATTTTGTTCAACCAAACATGAAAAAATTAAAAATGTTTTCCTCAATACCAAACACACCCTTAGTATAATTAAAATACTTGCAAACTAAGTTTGTTGATTGATTAGGGTTGGGTTAGAAAGAATTTGGTAAGTCTTTGTTTGGTGTAGATACTTCAAACGAGGGAAATTCTTCTTTTCTTTTCTTTATATTTGTCCGGTATGAATGTGACAAAAAATTTTACCAAATAAGTGAGGGACGTAAGATGAGTTAATGACTATATTAAAGTTGACTATACGTATTTGATTAGATTTAATTAAGCTCTCATTCTCAATCTTGTCATTCTTGTGGGAAGATTAAGTAAGGAGAAGAAAGACATTGGCCTGCAATCATAGGATATATTTTTTATGAAAAAATTTACTAATATTTGGTGTGTACATCAACTCGAATTAGTTTATAAAAAATAAGTATAAGGTTAGGTAAGTATTGAGAGTAACATATCTTAAGCCAGAAGGGTAACTCTCCCTGGTTGCAATTGCGAGAAATCAAGAGATTTCTTGATGCATCTATAAAGACAAAAATTTTATCAAATTCTTATGGGTCTAAATGATTCTTACATACAAACAAGAAGTCAAATCTTTCTTATGACTCCCCTGCCTAGTGTAAATCAAGCCTACGCAATGTTCATGAGTGATAAAAGCTAGAAGGCTATAACTGCTTCAATCAATGTTTTAGGGGCATCTCCTATTATACATGGAGGGAATAATGAGTCTACAACACTTAAAATTCCAGGCAAAATAATTCTTCAAGATTCAAGAAGAATACCAATCTGTATTGCATTTTTTGAAAAATGAAAAATCACATAAAAGAAAACTATTTTAAGATCATAGGTTATCCCTCAGACAGGTTTAAAAAAAAGAGGATCTTCATCTCTTGATGGTTACAATGTTGTAGCTGTATAATCAAAACAATCATTCACAAGATGTTGGCTCACAAGGAGTATCTCAAATGATGGAACAACTGTCACCTGAATCTTCCTCAAATGTTCAAGCTTTAGGATAAAGAAATTTGATGTCTCAACCTTGCTTCTTTACAAAAGATCAATATGATCAGATCATTCATATGTTGAATGAAGCATAAATCACTGTTATGGATAAGTCAGCATGTAGTCAGCAGTATCGATACTTCTTTCTTAACTGTTAATGGTCAAAATGAATGGATCATTGATACAAGAGCTACTAATCATATGGTAGTTGATCCTAACCTACTAACAGATTCTACAAAGTTAGAGATAGTTAATTCTAGAAATGTTTTTTTACCTATTGGAGATGTGGACTTTGTTACTTATATTGGGTCTAGTATTTTGACCAAAGGACACAAGCTTGATAATGTTCTTCACATTTCAAAGTTCAAATTTAGTCTTTTATTAGTATCTCAGGTAACCAAAGCATTGCAGTGTTCAGCTGCTTTTTAATCAATCATCATACAAGACAACAATAACGGGTATACATTGATTATCACAAATGCATAACAAAATTATGAATCATATTCACAAAATTAAACAATTTTCACAGCTTATTCACATAGCACTATTAAATCACAAATCTCTATCACAATCTATGTCCGAAGATCAACCCAGCATGCTTATCAATTCATAATACATACAAAGGACTAAGCAAAGTGTAACTCTAAATAAACCATAATCTACCTCAACAAAAGAATTTGAATACGCAAGCTACTCTGTGAGAGCTTTTTCTTTACTCAATACTTCGGAATGCTCAAAGTATAGAAACAAATAAATTGAGAGTATTTAATCATCTACTCTTCAATCAATGGGTTGGGAATTCAAACCCACCCAATTCTATCCATTAACAAGATTCAATTCATAACTCACGGGTTAAATTATCATAATCTAGTCCCATATTGATTATATCAACCTAGTTCATGGGGTTTATACTTCTTTAATCCCCTTTAAAGCAGTTTTTATGCTAAAGGTCCCATCTTTATCGAACGTTAAGTCTCAAGTTATTACCATGATGAACTAGCACATTCAATTTTACCCTAGGAAGTATTAATTAACAACCTAGAAGGTTAGAAATCAATAACTACCCATACTCATTCAATTTACCTAACTTTCATAGTTCTAGGATTTTAATCATCATTCCACCATTAATGACCCTTTAATGATTCTAGAGAGTTAGGAGGGGATGATAGGAGAAAGGGTTGATAGAGAATTCTTACCTTGAAAGGAAAATTTTCCCTTGCCTTGGAAAAATCGCTCCTTAGCTTTCCCAGTTCGGGCCTTAGAGTTATAAGGTGAAACCCTTGAAATAACTGACTTATACATGCATTCTGCCTCACGTCGTTCACTGCAGCGGTCTCCATATTCGCTACAGCAGACCCCCTATGGAGACCAAGGCCTTGTTATGGCAAGCTTTGACATCTCGTCAACCATCGCTATGGTGGCACTCTGACTGTTACTACAGTCTTGTTGCAGCGGTATTCCCACTGTTGTAGTAGTGCCTCGTTAATCAGTAGCTCAGTAAAACTGAATACTTTTCAAACCCAACACACAATTATTTCCTCAAGACATCACAACACATTTTAGATATGTACTCCATTGTAAAACTATGCTATGAATTCACTCATAGTCTCAAAATTTCCTACGGAGATCTAGTTCACTAGGTCATCCCCTAACGGAACACAACACACAATTAATTATCAAGATTACACACAAGTTTCAGTTTTATTCCTCTCCATCTTTGAGTTTTATCAGCTCACTTTCACTATTGGGATTCTAACGATAGTAATATGGCCCTAACTACCCTATAACAACTGAATGGGTCATTACAGTCAGGTGACAAAATGAAATTGGAATGAGCTTATGCGATTGCTAAGAAGAAGAAGTTATGTAGCTACCACATGGTGTAACAACAAGAGTGGATCATGAGGCAATCCAAAGGCAAGACTAAAGAAGCACAAATTTTCAAAATAGTGTGTACAGAGATTGTCCATGCCATTTAGCTTGAGAGAAAATAGAGAATTTTTTAGCAGAAAAGCAAACAACTAGTTCAAATAACCGGAGAAATTGCTTCTATTTGTAATGCACAAACTACAATTAGAACTAGAAACATATTCCATTCCCTCCTTTTCTATCTATTTGTAGCAGAGGTAAAGAGTACTGCTGATGTAGATAGCTATAGAGTTACTTAGCTATGGATTTGTAAATATATTACTTGATGATTAATATAAAAAAGTTAGTTACCAAAAAAAAGTTATTACCTTAAAGGGCATAGTTTTGAAAGTAATATTTTAATTTGAGAAATACTAGCCTAAAGGCACTATTTTGAAAGTGATCTGCTTAATTGAGAAAGTTATTGGCCAAGGACTCTTTTTGGAAGGAAATATATTCTATGAAAAGGCTTGTAACCTACGGTTATTGTGATGAGAAAAACATTCATATATATATATATATGTATGTATGTATGTATGTATATGTATATATATATATATATATATTGTTACACACCGTAAAAGTTAAAGGTTAGCAAGCGTACAAGTGGATTTGTGATGAGTAAAGAGGTCTTCACGCATGAGGAAAAAACCTCGAAAATCGGGTCGAGCGAGGCCGGGCCGCACGGGACAGCGCGACGCTCCAGCACTCTGGCGCCCTGGGCAGCACAGCGCGCCAGGGCTACTGGCGCGATGGGAGGCACGACGCAGGGCTGTTTCAGCGCCCGCGCCGCCCCTGTCAGCGCCCATGTACCTCTATATAGCCCCTTAGTTTGATTTTCCTTCATTTGTTATAAACTCCTACGGCCAGAAAGCAAAGGGCATGCAAATTTATTTGGATTTTCATTCGATTATGCTATCAAACGCCGTCCAATCTCAAATTAACTTCAAATATTGAGTTCTAAGCCTGCAGGGAGCATTACTACGGAGTTATTTCTCAAAATTCGCTTGGAAAATCAGAACTCTACCACATAGAAGTTGTCAGAATTGCTCCAAACTGATTCCTAAATGATCATAGGCTTCAAGTAGGCATTTCTCCCTTATGTACTCTTGGAAAATTATAGGTTTTCAGCCATATTTTGCAAAGTTGAAGTATTATTGTTGTTAGTATCAAAAGTTGTCATTTTAAGCTGAATTTGGTATTGAAATTCATCTCTTTCTCCCAGTATAATGGCTACAGCTGAGAAGAGCTGATGAATACAAGTTGAAACTCGTCGGTTATTCTGAAAACGATAGTTGAGGTATGTTAAGGCGAATTCCTTCGGCAAGTTAGTTTCTATAGTGTTGTAATACAGTTTGAATCCCAGTAAGAGAGCCAGAAGTGTGCCTATTGTGATTAGTTATTGCTATTAGCTGAGACTAGTACAACTTTCTCTTCTTAAATAATACGACCTATGTTTTTGAATGGAAATAACGGTTTCACATGTTACAAATAGTTGCTATCAGTAAATTGCAACCAGATATGTTGTGGACAACTGTTGTTAGTGGACTATGAAAGTTTATATGTTGTGGTTAGCTGCTAGAAAATGTATAAAGACTATTTTTGTAGTATCCCTTGTTGGGAAGGAACATGTTAGGTATGAAATATGCTGGGAGCGCCATAGGGACTTCCCTGCTCTTTTATTTATAGTATTGGCAGATACTGATGTTTTATTGTCGGGCCTAGACCTTAGAAGCTTGTGAATAGTCATTGGTCTTGAGTTAGTTAGTTGAACAGCATAGGCGTAGCTCATCAATGTAGTCATTAGTTTGGTGCTTGTATTGTTAGTAAAGCACGCCCAAAGGCCATTGGGGTGCCCGTACGCCCCAGGGCCAGAAATTTAGATAGAAAGTCCATACTTTAGAGTCAGCAACATAGGGTTGTCTAGTGAACTGAGTGACATTCTGCCATCTAGTTACCTATTACCAGTGATTGTCAGTCCCAGTTGATTTAGTATTCGTCAAACAGGTCACCCAGGAAGTCAGCCAAGTTGTCCAGGTCAAATAGACCCGTGGGTAACCTAAGGAAGGAGACCTTATCAGCAGTTAGAGGTGAGACCAATGCCTCAGCTTGTTCCTATAAGATATTTAGGTACAGATTATCGTGAGTGGCTAAGTCTATATAAACATATCTATAGGGTTAAGAATCGCCCAGAAAAGTCATATCAGATCAGAGCAAGCCAAGCTGAGATCTAAAGGACTAGCACCATGTTAGTACAGTACTACCCACAGGGTAATAATATCGGTAAGTGGCCTGTGGAGGATTAGGGGCCAATCGCTCAAAATCATGTTCGGTCAGTAACAGCCCTACAGTCGTTCTAAGCATCGAAACTAAGTAATTATTCATCCGCAACCCCACAATTGTTTATGAATTATAGTTGTTCGAGCAGGACATTCAGAGTATTGTTAGGTCACCATTAGAGATCATGATTGCTACCAGGGTCCTCTAATCAGACACATGTGCACAGGGTATGCCTGTTAGCAGCCTTACAGACTATTCTAGGGGGTGCGCAGCAGTAGCGTTAGGCCCAAAAGGATAGATACGCCTTTTGAGTGGCTAGATTGAGATTCCAGTACAGCACCCCGATTGGGGTTGCCCTCACTCAGGAGCCTTCCATGACCACCCCAGGGTTACTAGCTATGTCATCACTCATGAGGGGCTATATGACGTTGCTCCAAAGAGCGGTATGCCATCCGCGAGGGACGAAGATGAGGTCCGAGGACCTTATACAATCCATTCCATGGGTGAACTATTATTTTTATGTCGTGTTGGCACCATACCCTCGACGAGCCTGGTGCCGGGGGTGAAGTTATCTGGAGTCCACCGGACTCAGACATAGCTACAGATCAGGAGCCAAGCAGGCTCAGTTGCAGACCCAGGGGGACAGGTGGGTTGGATATAGCACCAGTAGAGTCATAGAAACTTGGATAAGAGTATATAAATTTAGGTGTGCTTGTCAAGGCTTATGGGGGCCCCGGGCAGGTTATTCTGTATTAATTGTACCTTCCAAACTTATGGGGGCCAGGTGAGGTTTTTGGTTGTACTCTTGCCTGCTGGTTGTAGCTTAGGAATATGTAGTCATAAAGTCGTAGTTCATGTACATGTTGTGTTTTTCTAGATGCATATTACGAATAAGCAGGCTTACAGGTTAATCTTTCTGCCCCTTCTCTCTATTTACTTTCAGTCTTTAACAGCTTACTTATTGCCTTACATATTCGGTACATATTGTACTGACGCCTATCCCCGGGCGCTGCATTACTTGCTTGCAGGTTTAGACAAACAGAGTTCAGCATTTTCTATTGCAGTTGTTCAGAGTCAGAAGTTTGGTCAGCTCCCTTCGTTCAGAGTTGCCATGTTGTAGAGGTTACAATCTTTCATTTGTATAGCATTTGGGGTAGGTCGGTGCCCTGTTCCGACCACTATTTGTATTCTTAGAGACTTGCGGACTACAGTCATCAATTAGTTAGTGTTGTTGGCCGTGTGGGGCCTAGTATAGTGGCTTATTCTCATTTTCTTATAACTCGACAACATGGTAGTCTTGTCAGCCCGCATAGGATCCTTTTTGCTGTCCGCTGTTGGATAGTTGTTTTTATTTATAGGTGGTCATACGGCCTTGTCGGCAGGAGGTTGTGTTTACAGCCGAGATATAGCCTATTGTTTTCTTAAATTGAGTTGCAGGCATGCACCAGACGTGCACAAGCCCAGCCAGGTTGTCAGATCCCAGTATGGCACTAGGTGTCATTCACTCCTCCCAAGGTGGGGCATGACATATATATATATATTTGAAAATTTCCTTCATTTCTGTAATCATGCATAAATATTCATTTCATGGATCATGGGATTGGTACTATCGAAATACCAGTTGAGGAATATTTATATTTGATGAAAAGTGGTATTAATCGATGTACTTGATTATTCATGACACCCAAGATAAATAAAGATTATTTCCTGATGGAATGAAAATGATTTTGGGTAGGGTATATGTGTCTCACGAGCCCCCCATTGGTCCAACCTCACAATATGCAGTTGTGGTGGGGGTGTATACCGATAAGATTATAGGTCATTGCTTTGATCTGCATATCGTTACTTTGTTTTTCTTTGTATTGTTTGATTATTTCTCTTGGTTGTGTTTTGCATTTACTGAACGATTCTGGTTAGCTTTTATATTTGTATTTCTGAATTATTTGGTTATTGTATTGACTTAACAATGTACTATTTTCTATGATATAGTTATTAACACTTGCCCAGTCGGTCTATGATGCCTAATGATTTACATATTTGTACTCATACTACTCTTGTTATATCTTTTTTATGGAGATACTAGTACCAGCAGACTCCATTGATCCACTTAGCCCAAGTTTGCGTGTAGTTCCAAACTTTAGTAAGCTACTTGTGTTCAGAGCAAGAGCCTAGCTTCTTTTATTTACTTGTCTCTCTTAATATACAGATAGTATTGTAGTATTGAACAACTGTAATTTTATTTAGATACTCTTGTACTAGTGACGCTAGGTTTTGGAGTAGTTCTGATTTCTCTTGCACTTATATCTATATTTATGAAAGTTTGATTTAAAACTTACTATTTTATTATTTTTACTTCTTTCACATTATTATCTTCTATGTTGAGTTACGGGTTTGCTTACCTACTGGTGGGTTAGAATAAGTGTCATCACGACCTTGGATTTTGAATCGTGACATTATGCCTTTTAATACTTTTTATTCCAGACATTTGTCTTATACTATTTCGTCTTAGTAATGGAAGTATAAGAGAAGGAGTAAATGATAATTTTGTTTTCTTTTACAGTTGACTAGAATGTGTTAGTAGTACAATACAAAGTAAGTAGTAAGATAAAACAAATAAATTGCAAAAATTAAAGTGACACTTGATGTTTTATAGATCGTGGCATACAAATTTGATTCTTGGAGAAAGAATTGATAGATCTTTTTCCAAGAATAAGGTTCAAGTTTTTTGATTGTTGATTTTGATGCTTCTAATTTCCTTGAGTGTGTTGATTCATTGTGATTTCATATCTTCTTTCCTCCTTGGTTGTCTTCATATTATGACTTATTTTCTTTTCATTCTTTGTTCTGATGATTTGTCTCAAAACAATTTCTTTCCTTTCTTCGACAACCTATTTTATTTCTTGAATGTCCTGATTTGTGCTTTCTTCCTCTGTATTTGTGATCTCATATGATTTGAGATCTTCTTCCTTTATTTTGATCTTCTTCCTTTATTTTTGAAATAAGAAGTCAACTTTTTTTATTTAGCTTCATTGAAGGCCTACAAGGGTGTTGTCTCATATTTGAATTCTGTGTTATGTTATCTTTTCTTTTTCTAATGATGACACTATTTTTGTATAAAAATATACATAGTTAGATATGTCATCATTGAAATTTTTTAACTATATCTTGAATTTTTTCCATGTATTATTAGGAAATCTATAATCCCTATTGGTGTAGAAAATCTATTGTCCTAATAGATTTGGGAAAGAAAAATATATTGTAATTATAGGATTGGGAGAACCTTTCTCTCATAGGTTTAGGACTACTTGGAATCTATATAGGGGTTGTAGTTGGAGATTTATAAGAATTGTACACTTCTTCTCTTTCATAGTGAAAACTCTCTTTACTTCTGTTTGGAGGATTAGGCTTAGCTGAACCTCGTTAAATTCTTATATTATTTTTCTTTTCTATTTGCTTTGTGTGATTGTGTGCTAGTTAAGCCACGATCTTTCCGCAATAATTGGCATAAGAGCAAGGTTAGGATTTTTATATATAATCAAGGATTAATATCTCTCTCTCATATTCAGCAAAGTATGAAGTAGAGAAATTCAATGGAGGATCTAGTTTTAGTCTATAGAAGATTAGGATGAGATCGTCATTGTGTTACAAGGGTTATTGAAGGCGACTGATGAGGTTTTGAAGATAGACCTGAAGGAGGGGGCTTTGAATGTGATCTTAATGAGCGTAACAGATAGCGTTCTTCGTGAATTTGTTGAAATAAAATCTGCAACAACAAACTGGAAGAAGTTGGAAGATCTTTAATCTAAGAAATCGTTGATAAATTGCCTCTACCTGAAAAAAAAGGTTGTACAATCTCTGTTTAAACTAAGGTACATTGGTTAAAACTCACCTTGATAAGTTTAATCAATTATAATGAACCTAAAGAACATAGATATCAAAATTGAGAGTGAGGATCAAGCTTTAATCATGTTATGTTCTTTACCACCGTCTTACGATACTTTTATTGATACATTGCTATATAGGAAAGACAATATTTCACTGGATGATGTTAGTAATGCATTAAAATCAAAAGAGTTGAAAAAGAGCTTTCCAGAGAGCAGAACTAAAGGCGAGGGTCTCGTGAGTAGGGGATGAGTACAACTGAATGGCTTTAGTAGAAAAAGTCTAACATCAAATCCAATTCTAGAGCAAGAAAGCCTAACTGTTATGAGTGCAGGGAGCAGGGTCACTACGAAAGAGATTTTCCTGAGCTGAAAGAGAAAAGAGGAAAGCAGAGAGTTGATAAATCTGCAAATTTTGTTGACACTAGCAACAATTTTGATGACAAACTATGTAGGGGAAGTTTGTGCTGTGAGTTCTAATCATAGGCATAATTCCTGGGATCTTGATGTTGGTGCAACTTTTCACATATGTTCACATAAGAACTGAGTTTGCAACTTACAAGCAAATGAATGAAACTATCTACCTAGGTGATGACAGTTCATTAGGGATAAAGGAGATTGATAACATCAGATTGAGGAGCTCGATGGAATTATCAGAAATATTGAATGTTGTCATGTTCCTCAAATGAAGAGAAATTTGATTTCTCTTTCGACTTTGGATGAACAAGGGTACTAGTCTCACTCAGATAATAGGACACTTAAAATGTGTAAAGGCTCCATGGTACTCGTGAAGGTAAGCTATATCCTATATTGTATTATCTTCAAGCCAATGTAGTTGAAGGATAAGCAGTTCTAGCTTTCGGAAAGAGTGATCTGAATAAGTCTTAGATGTGGCACTTGCAACTTGGTCATATGAGTGTCACGGGATTGTCTTTGTTGAGCAAGAAGAATTTTTTGGATGGGTACAAAATTCAAGTTTTGAATTTTTGTGAGTTGTGTATTTGGTAAACAAAAGAGAGTGAAGTTCAGCAAGAAGACTAAAGCACAAGATAAAAGACAAGTTAGATTATATACATTAAGACTTGTAGGGTCCAAATAGAGTTTCCTCTAAGAGTGGTGTTAGGTATTTTATGACTTTAATTGATGATTACTCAAGAATGGTATGGGTGTATATTTTGAAAATAAAAGATAAGGCATTTCCAACATTTGTTAAATAGAAGACATTGGTTGAGAGGAAGACAGAAAGAAAAGTTAAGCATTTCCGGACTGATAATGGGTTGAAATTTTACAACTCAAAGTTCAATAATTTCTGTAGCAAAGAGAGCATAGTAGTACACCGCGCTTGTGTTGGAAGACCACAATAGAATTATGTTGCAGAACACATGAACAAAGTACTTTGTGATAGGGCAAGAAGCATGCTTTCACAATCATATGTTAGCAAGAATTTTTGGGTTGAAGCAATCAATACAATTTGTTATTTGGCCAACAGATCTTCATTCACGGCTATTGAGTTCAAAACTCTTTTGAGGTATGGTCCGGTTTGCCTGCTGATTATTCAAATTTGAGATTATTTGATTGTCCTATTTATACTCATATGAGGGATGAAAAACTTGAGCCAAAGGCAAAGAAGTACATATTTCTAGGGTATGCAACTGGAGTGAAAGGTTATAGGTTGTGGGGTATAGATCAGAAGATTTCAAGACTAATTATTAGTAGGGATGTGACATTCAATGAATCTTCCTCTCTAGATAATTAGAAGGAGAAGACAATAGCAAAAATAAATCACGGTATTAGTAACCACTAGCTCAGGCCAGTAATTCAAAAGTAGAGGAAGTGGAGGAGGTGCAAAGCTTTAATCAAGATGATAATATTGATGCACCTATGCAACTACAATCATATAACATTGCAACAGGTAGAGAGAAGAGAGTGATCAACCGATCAAGAAGGTTTGCAAATGTAGTTGATGAGAATCTTCTTGGATATGCAAATCTTGTGGAATTTGCTTTGTCAGTTGTAGAGACCATTGACGTGCTTGAACCTAATAGCTATAAAAAAGCTATTTCTAGTTCAGAAGCAGATCAATTGGTTGGTGTGATGGGTGAGATTGAGTTGCTTCACACAAATCAAACATGGTAGTTTGATTCATTAACAAAAGGACAAAAGCTAGTAGGTTGTAAAGGGGCTGTTGATGTGAAGAGTGTCTAAACATAATAATCTGGTTGATGTGATGATCAAGGCAATCCCGAACAATAACTTTAGGCATTGCCTAAACTTGATTGGTGTGTGTAGTACTCAGTAGAGCCCTTTCGAGGGCTAAAGGCAAGGTAGAGAGACATCATTCCTATTGATGAAGAGAATTCAAGCAAGGGGAAGATTTGTTAATTATGTCTTAAATTTTTTCCTTGCATTATTAGAAAACCCATAATCCCTATTGGTGTAGGAAATCCATTGTCTTAATGGATTTGGGAAAGAAAAATATATTATTCTTGTAGGATTAGGAGAACCTTTCTTTTATAGGTTTAGGACAACTTGAAATCTATATATAGGGGTTGTAATTGGGGATTCATAAGAATTGTAGAGTACTTCTTCTCTTTCATAGTGGAAAACTCTCTCTGCTTCTACTTGTAGGATCAGGTTTAGCCGAACCTCGTTAAATCCTTGTGTTATTTTTCTTCTCTATTTGTTTTATGTATGATTGTGTGCTCGTTAACTCACAATCTTTCCTCAACAAAATTAAACCCTAACAAGTAGTTCATGAATAGAATGTGTACGGTCATGTTATTTGTTCAGTTTCCCACATTGATACTGATATTTATTAGCATTTGAGTATTATAATATAGTCCTTATTAGATTTTTTATATCGTTTTGAAGTGCGTTTGTTGTTTTAGGATTATGGTCCACTCGACATTGGAATGTTAGATATTAATCGCACGATATGAGATTTTGGGACGTAACAAGCTCAGTAAACATTATCAAGTAATGTGATATGAAAAGATAAGGACAAGTGAGAATCAAAGCAACATATATTGTGGAAAAGATTTTCATTGGCACCATTAGAGTATATTTTGACCTTGTTGGTAATCTAATATTTGGATTATATGACCTATATACTTGAATTGAATGACAAGAGAACAAAAATATGTCTTCTCGTCTCAAAATTCTAGCAGCATGGCCCCATAGACACTTAGATCAATATTAATTTCTAGAAGTAATTAATTTCATCTATTCATTCATTACGTGTTATCCACTGATTCCGCTTGCTTCTTTTAGTCTTATGTTAATTAAAAGAAATACTAATACAATAGCAATGATAATAAAGTAGAAAAATCAAAGTCACTTAGAGAAAATGATACATTAATTAACATGGACTTAAAAGCTAACAGACTTATCTAGATAAAAAGAACATTTATAACCTGTTTGGCCAAACTTTTCAAATCGACTTATTTTAAAAAGTGTTTTATTTCAAAAGTGCTTATCAAAAAAGTATTTTTTATGAGAAGCAGTTTGCATTTAGCCAATAAATTTAAAAAACACTTTTGAGCAACAATTAGTGTTTGATCAAGTTTTTGAAAAATGCTTCTAGGTGTATTTTTCAACAAAGTGTTTTTTAAATAAGTGCTTTTGGGGAGAAACTACTTTTTTTTAGCTTCTGAAAAACAGCTCTTGCTTCTCGCTAAGAGCACTTATTTTCTCGCAAAAGCTTGGTCAAACACCTCATTTTTTAAAACTAAGTGCTTTTTAGAAAAAATAAGCACTTTTGGCTTTTCAGAAACTTGGCCAAATAGGCTATTAGTGTGTTTTCAGTATGAGGAAAAATATTTTTCAAAAAAATTAGTAGGTGTTTTATTTATTTTTCTGTGTTCAATACGTAAGTAAAAAAATATTGTTTTAAGAATAATTGTATATAATCTAGATAAGATATAGAAGTGGAGATGGTGGGGATGGGAGCTACGGTATGGATGAAAATGAAGTGTGTTGGAGGGTGGATAAAACACAATTACTGTGGAACGTCGCATATGAAACTTGTGTTTTCTACTTTCATTAGGAATGTGATTTTTCTCATTTTAAAGAAACGTATTTTATTGAAGTAAAAATTTTAAAAAATTTTAACCAGTCGAACGTGAAAAAAATTGAAATATTCACACCTAACACACCCTTAGTTGTGGTTGAATGTCTCTCTATTGGGTACTAGCAGTCTCAATGGGGAACTGGTTACAACTCAAAATCCTTTACTTAAAAACTCAAAGCCGTGTGGGCCATTTTCCTTTTGTATTATTTTTATTTTTCTGCACATTTTTTTCAACAACAAAAATGAATCATCAAAGTTATCCTCCATTTACAAGCTGTGTACAAAAGAAATGTGTGAATCTAGAAATGTACATGTGCAAGCAGCTGTTACAGTGAATACAAATTTTGATTAACTTATTAAGATCACTATTATACATTTGTAGTATATAATTAGTTAAAAGGACATCAATATTAATTAGAAGAAATGACATTTGAATCATAAATTTTGCACTTGATAGGTATCACTAGATGTAAATCCTAATTTAGATTTGTGTCATGTAAACTTACTATCGACGGCGTGTAACCGAAAAGTTCTTTAATCTCAATCCCGAATTTAAAACTTCTGACTAAGAATAAAAAGATCCTGATCAACCTAGTTCACTCCCGATTATTATGATCATTCATTTTCATGGATCTTTTTGAAAAGTAGCATATATAGTAAATGTAAGCAATGCAAAATTGATGATACTTATTGATACAGTAGAAATGGAAGCAATGAAAAATTAAACATACTTATTGATACACTAGTAATGGTTGTGTTTTTGTGTGTGTGTTGGGGGGGGGGGGGGGGAGTTCACATTGACATCTTCAATATAGAAGAGGTCTAGCTAGTACTATTATTGAGTATAAGCAAGTTACCTTTTGGACCTTCCATTTGTAGTTTCTTACTTCCTCTATCTCAATTCATATAGCAATTTTCAAATTTCAAGATTTGATCTTTTAAATTTTAATTTTGAATTTAAATATGATATCTTAAAACTTTGTGAAAAAAAATATATCTCAATTCATATGGCAATTTTTAAATTTTGAGATTCAAACTTTTAAATTTAGATATGATATCTTAAAACTTTTTGAAAAAAATATATGAAAATATTGTATGTCACAATAATTATGGTTAAAGATTAACTGGTTTTACTCTTGAAATTCGGAAAGTACCACATAAATTAGAACAAAAAGGGTATTTCTTTTATTTACTTTTACTTATTAGCATAGATTTTGCACTCCTCTTAAGAAATAATGATTGATTTGAATATTTTACCACAATATTCGTATGAATGGATATTTAGTTCTACATTTTGAAAAATGATTTAGGGAATAAGTAGATAATGCTGATGGTAAAACATGAAAAAAAAATATATATTTTTAAATATATTAAAATAATAAATAAAAATAAAAATATATTTTTAGTATAATAGACAAGTAAAAATAAAAGTGAACGGAAAGAGTGTATTAATTTTTTTTAAAAAAAGGAAAAAGTAGCAAAACTAAATGCACGAATTTAACAGCAGTTTATGGCCGTTCCATTGATTGTGACTTCTTAATTTAATTTAAGAGCAAGGAATGATAATGAGTCAAAGTTATAAACATATATGTTGGAATAATTAATTAGTTCAGTAACACAATTTCTATTAAAGTCATCAACACAGCCCATAATCATTTATGAAAAGTCTTCTTCATTTTCTTTATCTCTATAAGAAAAATAGACTTTTGGTGGTGAATGCATTCACCCTAAGGGTGTGTTTGGTATGAAAAAAGAGAATGTTCTCTGTAGAAAAAAAAATAGAAAACAAGTGAACATATTACTTATTTTTAATGTTTGATAAGTTAGTTAAAAAAATATTATCTCAGAAGAATTTATATGTAATTTAGCAGAGCAATATGAAGGTGGGATGTGTTGCTCCCAAATGCACAAGCAAATATGCATGATTGTACAAGTAATAAAGTCATATCAAAGTTTAAAAACTTTAATATTTACAAAGTTTTAATTTGTTTTCAATGTTCAACACTAAAAATTCTAACATTCGGTCTAAATGCTACATGAAGAACATATGCCTGATGACGGAACGGGCAATTACGTGTCCGTTCGACACACTTCATCATCATCACTAGAACTCTCATTTTCAATCAAGGTGGGAGGATAACAGGCACATCTATGCACTCCACTAGCAAAGAGGCTATTCACTTGTGCCTTGAGAGCCTCAACAATAAGGCTTAAATCAAGTCATATATTGATTGGTGGCTTTTTTAGTTTGTGTTATAGGTTGTTTTGAATGTATAATCTTGTTGTGTGCTTGTGATTGTGATTGTGTGACTTTTGGTTGCCGAGGGGCTCAACGGTACCTACGGCTGTTGAATAACTCTAGCATAGAGGTTGAGCTCGGAGCTTAGCCGACCAGAGTGGATGTGAAAGCCGACTTTGTAATGACTGAGCTTGTGATTGGCTGATGGATTGATACCAGCCTGTGTTGCAACTAGTTTATGATTGTCAAAGAAATTCTTTGGCACACCAATGACCATATTGCAAGTGTATGAATGTCGAACGAATGCTAACTCTGTGACATACTCGCGCAAATATGTGTCATTAGACCTATAAGAACATGAGGTGTATCTCGGGCAAGGTTAGATTGTGAATTGTGGATTATTTGTGTTGTTATTTGTTGTTGAATTTCTTATTCTACTAGTATTAAAATTATTCGGGTTAGCTGTGGACTGAATATGTGAACTAGTGGTGATCACGGTCATTGAAGGGCCTAGAGTAAGATTGGTGGATGGATCCTGTTGTGGTGCAGGTTGTGACTGGTGAGTTATATCGGCTAACTGTCATTTCTTTTGTTATTTTAAACTTGTCAGGCTTATTGGGGCCAGGTAGGTTTTGTTTGTTTTACTGACTTCTAAATTTCTTTCTGTTGATATCTTTTGTACTTCCTATTGTTATCCTGTATAATTGTGGATTTGAAATCTGTATCTTATTGTCTTTTCACCTTACATACTCGATATATTTCTATACTAACGCCCAATCTTGAGGCATTGCATTCATGACTGCAGGTGTTGATCGGCAGGTAGATCGTATTCCTCGTTAGCTGAGTGGAGTCCTAGCTTGGTCAGTAAGCTTCATGTCTTCCGGAGTTGCCAGGTGCTTTAGCTTATGGGTAGTTCAGGGTCCTATTCCGATTATTTGACTATTGCTATAATTGTAGAGGCTCATAGTCGTTCACTGTGATTGTAGTGTTGTTATAGGCCGGGGAGGCCTTATGGTTCAGGTTGTTATTTTATTTTATGGCCTCGTTAGCCTATTTTATATCTATTTGTTGGTTTCGTTTACTCTGATGGTTGGTGTTGTTGTAGTGTTGAGCCTCGTTGGCTCTGACTTGTTGGAATTAGATTGTTGCAAGGTTCACTCGGTCAAGTGAGACACCGAGTGCTGGTCATGCCATCCCGATTTTGGGGTGTGTCGATGTCATGGCCTATGGTTTTGTGTTGTAACACTATTCAACAAAACATTGTACAAATGTTAATTTATAATTTGGTAAAAATGATAATTAATCTGATATCACATGTTAAAATCTATTAATACAACAAAGAAAGGTTGAATACATCAACACGCCTTAAATTTACTAGTAAATTTCATTTAGGCACTTGATTTTTAGTGTGCTCCAATTGAGCACTCAAACACATGATAAAGTATTCCTTTAGACATTTCTGACTAATTTTTGAAAAAACTTTTGCTCGTATTCACAAACGCCCATTACGTAAATAAGTTGAATCACATACAATATGTCTCCTCATTTAATTATACACACCGACATCAATTGAAACATACATGAGAATATACGACTTATTAAAGTTAATACGTATTAATAAAGCATATGACATATATAAGTTTTTTCAAAATTTTGAGTCGGAAGTGTTAATAGGAAAACCAAATGCAACACTAATTAGTTTTGACTAGTCTTATGTGTGCCATATTCTGCACGTCATTATGCATTCGGGTACGAAAGGATAATTGAAGTACAAACGAAGACATCCGTATAGCAAAAGGCACATACATGGTGGTCACTACTTTGTGTTAGTATTAAATTGTTAATGTGCCTTGACCATTATGATCTTTTTATATTATGGTTGACATTATTAAAAACAAAATTAAGTAATAAAAGGTGCCTGATTTTTAATAAATTAAGTTTTTAGATGAAATGATTCGCACAGATTAATATAGTATCAGGTCATATAAAATATTTGAGTTTTTTATATTTTATATCACTTGGTTCAAGATTATAATTAAAATGAGATCATATTTTCATATCTTACTTCATTTAGCTTATTTTGTATCTAATTTGAAATACTTAGGGAAAAGACAATAATTTCTTAATTTATGATTATGATTTCCATTTATTTATATTTAGAAATTAATTGAAAGTGATATTTATGTTTATTATTAAAAATATAAATATTATTGGGTGAATTAAATTGAAAAAACAATTATTCCATTGTTGAGATTTTTAAAAACTTGAAAACTTACAATTGAATTTTGTGATTTGTTATAGTTATTTTGACAAATTGATGATTGAGGTTCGCTAGGAATGTTATTTTGAAGTTGTAGTTAAAATTTAAAGTTATTCGATGAAAGATTTGATTCATGTCAGATGGAGTTTCGTGATTGAAATTTGTACGAGACGATCCAATTTTTGTGTAAAATTGTATAATATTATATAACTTATAATAACAGTATGAAAGTGTATAAAAGAATCTTTTATACACTATTATGAATTTTTATATCAGATTGATACATTATTTGCAGTAAATGTATAATATTGTATATCGTCTATATAAGTATTGTCGCAAAAAAAAATGAATATAAACTAAAAAATAACTAGATGAGAATAATATATTAAATTGGATTATACATTTAAAAAAAAAATCAGATATTTGAATCTCACCGCCATCAATTACCTAAAAAAGATTTGCATATGCTCACCAGAATTAGGTTCGTATATAAAAAACATGTTAGAAAATATAATTAAAGACTCAATAAATATGTGGTCTCTAACAATTTAAGCCTTTAAACATGAGGTCATACATTTCAACATACATCTGTTAAAACTAATATCTATTACTCTTCGTTTTAAAATAAGTGATATTTTAAGTTTGGACATATGCCTTAAGAAAATTACTAATTCTTAGAAAGTAAAATATACTTTTACCAACTTATCCTTAATAAATACCTTGAAAAAGATGTAACTCTTTAACATTCTCTTGGTTATATAAAACTCTCTCCATTTAAATAAGGGTAAAATTGAAACCACATCATTAATGTATTCTTGATTATGTAAAAAAACATAATTTATTTTAAAATAAATTTAAAAAAACTAAAAAATATCACTTATTTTAAAACGGATGAAGTAATATTTATTTACACAATTTTTTTCCATGTATCACATATATATATAGTAATATGGATTGTTAGGCAGTGAGCTGACATGAATAATTAATTATATTTCCTCTCTCAAATTATGTGATACTGTTTAGATTTAAAGAGTTAAAACTTTTTAATTTTAATCTTAAATTCAAACATGAAATATTTAAATTTTTAAAAATGAAATTTATATATTAAAAAAATATTATTATAAACTACAGTCATTAATAATTCAAAATACTTAAAAAATATAATTAGAAAAAAATAATTGTGTCACATAAATTAAGTAGGTGTTTGGATATGCGTTTTCATTTTGTGATTTAAAATCATGAGATGAAATATCAAATTCTCAAAAACCTTGATTTGGAAGTTTAAATCACGAGATGAACTTTTTTAAATACAAAATTTGATCCACAAGTTTATATTTTGTAAAAAGAAAAAAATACTATTTTATCTATACCAATCATATTTACTAACCATTTATTTCAGATGTAAACAAAATTTATTATTGGCATTATTACTCTTGCCAACCATTTATATCGAATATGTGGGAGAATTATATTTATAAAGAACAGTACACTACAACTCATGTTCAATTTTACTTTTTATTGAATTAAAGTTCGATTAAAATTGCATGTTTAAATAAAATTTCAATTTCATCTCATATAATTTTATATCATGATTTTATCTCGCACGACGAAATAGGCGTGCACTAATGACACCTATTCTCAGCCTAAAAAAGGAAAGGGAAAAAAAAGTAAAACACATGGAGACTTAAGGTCCATGTGTTTTTTTTTTCTTCTTTTCTTTATATCAAGGTCCACACGCAAGGAACAAAGCTGTTTTTTTTTTTTTTAAATGTTTAATTTCCTTTCTATAAATTTTAATTTATTTATTTTGGAATGACAGGAGTTCAACTGCCTCCACTTAAACTTGTTCTAGAGATTCTTCAACTATATACCATTAGATTGAAGACTTTAGGAAATTTGTTTTCACATATTTGGACGTATTAGTTATAAAGTCATAATATGGTTTATAAGTTATATATTATACAAAATGTACGCGTAAAAAAGCAAACTCAAAAGTGCTAATAAGCTTTCAGCTAATGAGTGGCTTCCAGAGTTTGTCATTTGTCAATTGTCACTTGCACAAACTTCTTCTTGTTCCCACACGTCCAAAGGTTACGACAATATTAACGTACTCAGTGTAATTTAACGAGTGAGGTATAGGGAGGATAGTGTAGATATCTGCAGCTTTATTCCTAGTATCTTGTGAAAATAAACAGGTTATTTTTTATGGATCCTCGGATCAAATAACAACATGGCCAAGGTTACAACAACAACAACATATCTGGTATAATTCCACGAGTGAGGTTTAGGAAGGATGGTATATACGTGGTCTTACCCTAGTGAAATTAGAAAGGTTATTTCTGATGGACCTTTCATTCAAATAACAACGCAGCCAAGGTTATCTTGAAATTAACCTTGTTGGGTAAAAAAAAAGGGGGGATTTGATCAATCTATAATAAGTTACAACAATAACAAATATCCAGTGTAATTTCACGAGTGAGGTTTACGGAGGGTGGTGTATAGAAAAGTTGTTTCTGATGGACTTTCAACTCATATAACAACACAGCCAAATTAACCTTGCTGGGTAAAAAAAAAAAAATTAATCAACTTATAATAAGTTACAACAATAACAACAACATACCGCACAGTGTAATTTCACGAGTGAGGTTTTACGAACGGTGGTATATATGCGGCCTACATCTGCCTTGCAAAAATAAAAAAATTATTTTCGATGGACCCTCGATCCAAATAACAATACGGCTAAGGTTATCTGGAAATTAACCTTATTGGGTAAAAATAAAAATTGATTTGATTGATCTATAATGATATTAGGAATTGAACTTCTAAACACTAATTATACACAAAGAATTCTATACTATTAAGCCGCTTAATAAAAAATAATTACAGGTAACTTTTTATAAAAAGTGGAACGGATAACCTCAAAAATAAGTCAAATCGTCTGCTAGAATCAGCCTAAATAATATTAATTGTGTAAAAAAGAAAAATTTACACTATAGTTATATGTAAGTAAAATTATAATTAGAAGTACTTATCATGTCAAAGACTTTAAACTATATATGGTGATAATTGTTTTTTTTTTCATCTTGTTGAGATTCAAAACCTTTCTAATGTGTAGTTAACGAGTAATTTTTATTTTCACTGTGTTTCTGTCTCATTTGAATTGAAAATCAAACTCCATTTGCGTGTTTTTTTTTAAGGAATTTGATATTCGAAATTTAATAACTCATCTAATTTAAATTTGCCTCGAATGAGTTATTAAATGGAGTAAACCATTGTTTCCGAACTCTCAATAGGTTCTCTATTTTCAGTATTCGAATTCAAAACCGATCTTATAAAAGGATTTCAACTATTTCTCCGCTCTTATTGATGGTTATTTGAATAATTTCTGTATAATATATTAAGCAACAAGTATTATTCATAAAAGAATGTATCTCTTGATCTAAATTAGAAAAGCAAAATTAATTAAACGTGAAAAAAGAAGAATAGTGGAGAAATTGTTATTTAAAAAAATAGTATGAAGGATAAAAACACATCTAAAGTATTACGATTTGTTCAGTTTCATAGTCAAACTATTATATGTGTAAATTTCCTACTTGAACTATCACCAAATGCTTATCAAAACATACATAAACTATCAATTGCTCACTTTTCTCACCTGATATTAGAATCCTTTCATAAGATCTTGAATTCGAGTACTGAAAATAGAGAACCTACTGGAAGTTCGAATAGAGTGCTTAAAAACACATCGTATCACAATTTTTTCAGTTTCATACTCGAACTATTAGATGTGTGAGCTTTCTACATGAACTATAACTAAATGTTTATCGAAACACACCTAAACTATCAGTTGCTCAGTTTTCCCACCTAAATAGCTTAGGTGTGTTTCGATAAATATTTGGTGATAATTTAGGTTGAAAACTTACACACCTAATAGTTCAAATATGAAATCGAAAAAACAGTGATATTTTAAATATATTCTTGACACTTCGCTTTAAAAAAATGAAGAAAAAGGACGTCATGCTTGATGGTGTTTTCTAATGCATGTGCTAAACGAGCTGACTTCTCTAGGCTATCTTAGGCTATAAAAAAAAAGTTATGTCATTCTCCATCTTTAGACACGTAACGAAATGGTAGTTAAAGAAGTAGGAAATATGCATCTATCTCAAATTGTAGCAACCCACAAAGTCTCCAATCCTAATATCAATATGACCCTCCATTATATATTACCTTATACTATAAAACATTTAATAAATTATATATGTTGATAGCTAGGGGAAATAATTTTTATATCATCAGTATACTCTAATCTAACATAACAAGTTAGTTATAATTTAGTCAAGGTGATGAATACATTGAGGAGTTTAAAGGGATTTGTAGTAGTCTCATGACTATACATAAATGATTAACTATTGAATGATGATCGATACTGATATTCTGCACGGCCTAGAGCTTTCAGCGTAAGTGTGGAATAGGTTGCCTAACATGTCGAGTGTGAAACAGGTTGCCTAAGTAAAGAACATATTGTTTTTACGTGGATAACACCCGACTCACAAAAGATATAAAAAACCACGACCTGTACTTCAACAGGATTTACCCCAACTTTACTAAAATACAATGGGTCTTTCAACAATAGATTACAAACTTCTGTAACATAAGGAATTATAAACTCTAATTCTTAACAACTCACAAACCTCTAAAGATATGTATTTCGAAAGTCTTCTTGTTATTCCAACTTGAAGACTAAATTATCCTAATTCAGTTTACAACACACTGAACTAAAATAACATCAATATTACAACTCAATGAACACTCCTAATACGAGAATGCTAAAATTCTTAGCCTGACTCTGTACTAGGACTTGGTTCTTCAATGTGTTCCTTCACTCTTTAGATATTGCTCACGAAGCCAATTCGCCAACTGCCTTTTTTCTCCCTATCAGTTCACATACTCTGTGTTACTACGTTTCTATTTAAATACAAATCTTCAAAGGGTTCTTCTTTGCCTCGAACTTCATATCAACTCAAACTCTTCTTGACTTGGAGTTTTACTTCAAGTGAGACTCCTTTTTCAAGACAAACTCCTTGCTTCTTTTGTGTTATAGTCGAACTCCAACACTTCCATTCAGCACATGTTTATTTTCCTGAATTTGTGTAAAGTAGCTTTATCATTCATCTCCTTGAGACAGTGTACCAGCCCAAACGAGATTTCGGTGAAATTTTTTAAAGAGCATAGGCAATGTAGGTATACGGAGTGGTAGACAAGGTTGTTTAACGTCATATTTAGGACGTAAAAAATGCCAGAAGAGGGAAAAGGAGTATGAATATCTCATTATACAAGAACAAGGGTGATATTCAGAATTACAACAACTATAGAGATATATAGATAAAAAAAACCACACTATGAAAGTTTGGGAGATGGTGGTGGAGAGGAGAGTGATAAGGGGTATATCTATTATCGAGAACTAATTTGGATTCATTCGTGACGTTCAAATATAGAAGTCATTCATTTTGTAAGGAGATTGGTGGAGTAGTACAGAGAGAGGAAGAGAGACTTACATATAGTACTCATTAACCTAGAGAAAGAATACGATAAAGTCCCTAGAGTATTCTATGGAAATGTTTGGAGAGTAGATGTGTATTAGTAGCTTACATTGAGACAATTAAGAACATGTACAATGGAACCAAAACCTGGGTGAAAACAGTGAGAGGAGATTTGAAGAACTTCTCAATTGTGATGGGGTTACATTAGGGATCAACTCTTAGCTCATTTTTTATTTGTCATGGTGATGGATGAAATATTGCGACATATCTAAGGGGAGCGCTATGGTATATATTATTTACAAATGACACAGTATTGATTGATGTGACACATAATAGATTGGTTAATGATAAGGTGAAGGTTTTGGAGACACACACGGGAGTCTAAAGGGTTCAATTGAGCAAGACTAAGACATGATACTTAGAGTGAAAGTTCAATGACGTAACTTACGAGAAAGATATGGTAGTGAATATTGATACTCAGGTCATTACAAAAGAGAAAGTTTCAGGTATTTTGGGTTATAGTCCGAGAAAATAGTGAGAATGATGAGGATATTACACATCTTGTTGGAGCGGTAATGAAATGGAGGCTCACCTCCGGAGTTTTGTGCGATAAGAATGTACCGTTAAAACTTAAACGTAAATTCTACAGAGTGATGGTTAGTCCAACTATGTTGATGGGGCAAAATATTGGACAGTCAAGAACTTGCACATCTTGAGGAGGATGAAAGTAGCCAAAATGAAAATGTTGAGATGGATATGTGGGCGCGCTAGGAGAGATAGGATTAGGAATGAGTATATTGGGGACAAGGTCGAACTAGTCTTCGTGGTGGATAACATGAGGTAAGCGAGTCAAAGATTGTTACGACATATGAAGCGGAGATGAAAAAATTCCCCAGTGAGGAGGTGTGAGAGATTTGCTATGGTTGGTCCGAGGAGAGGTAGAAATAGACCGAAGAAGAAGAACTGGGGAGAGGCCATGATTAAACAGAGCATAACACACCTTCAGCTTACTGAAGATATGACCCTGGATAGGAAGAAATGGAGGTCAAGGATTAGGGTTGAAGGTTAGTAGGTAGCCGTGGGTCGACTAGTTTCCCTAGTAGTATTACCATTATTTTTCTCCTACTTTTTTATTCTTCGATTTTATTATTACCTGTTATTTTCTTTACTTCGATTATTCATATTATCTATTGTTGATACTATTCCTTTCTCCATTATTTTCTACATGACTTCTTTTCTACTATATTTCTCTCACACATGTCTGAGAGTCTGTCAAAAACACTCTCTCTATCTTCACAAGGTATAGGGGCAGGATTGCGTACACACAAACCCTCCCAAAACTCCACTGGTGAGATTTCACTGGATATGTTTATTGTTATTGTTGTTGCACTTTAATGCATATAGCATTTTTTTGTCTCAAGAAATTTAATTTGTTATCAAATTCTCTAACTCGATCATGATATTTTTTGGCTAAATTCACAGTTGAAAGTTCTTGTAATGGTCACACCAACTTAATGATGGTTATTAATATTGAGATCCTTCTACTATACAAATGCTTTTTATGTAATTACAAGATAATAAATTATAATTTCCTCACTAACTTAAGTGTAATTTACTCAGTCACATCAAAGACCTAATTAAAAAACAAAAGAAAAGATTCAATGTAGAAAATTATATTAGAGGGGTGGGTAAACCGAACAAAGGTACGTATTTTTTAAGTTAGACGCCACTCTTAATTAGTCATCCTTCATGACTTTTCAAGTGTGACTTATAATTACAAGAAGAAAAAAAAAGTATTAAGAGTACATTTTAGTCTCTGAATGAGAAATAGAACCAAACATGTCTGCTGTTTATTGAAATTCCAGCCTAGAGAAAGACATTTGCCAAATTTGTTGAAATATTTAGAAGAATCTTCTATATATATATATATGATTGCATCTTTCCATGTATGCCTAGGTATAACATACACATGCATACATATACATATACATATACATTATACATATACGTATACATATACATATTTATTTTCAGTTTCTTGAGTCGAAGGTCATGAAAATAGTCTTTCTGCCTCTGGATAGGGGTAAGATCTGCATTAACTCTATCCTCCCAACTTTTTAGGATTACACTGGATATGTTGTTGTTGTTATTGTGTATATTTATTTTCACTGAGAGTGCAAGGAATTTTTATATAATTACTTGTATTTCAATTTGTTGTATATATCTAGGAGTTTAAATTATATACGCCGTCAGTTTTTACATTGTAATTCAAAGGATATCTACAGGTAAGTCTCCTTAAAATATGAATTTGAAATCTTGAAAAATAAGATATATGTTATCTAGCTACTACAATATTAAAAAATTAATATGGTGGTGTATAAATTTATTTTCATTGAGAGTGCAAAGAATTTCATGCGATTACTTATATTTCAACCCGTGGTATATATTTAGGAGTTTAAGCTATATGCATTGTCAGTGTAAGCAGTAGTTTTTTATATTGTGAATCAAAAGATATCTATAGATAAGCCTCGCTGTTATTAATATGGATTTAAAATCTTGAAAAAAAAAGGGATATGTTATCTACTACCAAATTTATTTTCACTGAGAGTGTGTAAAGAATTTCTATACAGTTACTTGTATTTCAACTCGTTATGTATTTCTGTAGGAGTTTAAGTTGTATACGTTATTAGTATAAATAATTTTTTACACTATTAAATAATTTAAAGAATATCTACCGGTAAACCTCCTTAAAATGTGAATTTGAAATTTTGAAAATAATAATAATAATAATAAGTTACTTGCTACAATATTTAAAATAACCTGATAGTGTATAATATATTTACATTATACTACTTATATTTTATATATAATAGGTAACTTGCTATATTATTTTTAGGTTATTATAAAAATAATGGAAATGATATCTATATCACAATTCTCCTATTAACCAGCTAGGTTGACATAGCAAATTAACTTGTAATATATAAAAGTGTAGATTCTGTTCTTTTAAAAAATAAATAAATAAATAAATAAAATAATTTAAAAAATAAAAAAGGTAGTTAGTTCACAACAAACAGCTTTTAGTTAAGCCCAGTTGTATATAATTAAAAGGTCTTAAAATATCGGCTAACCAAAGTTTTCACATTCGAAAAGTCAAATATTAGTGAAAACTTAACTAGTCGTGAAAGAGGGATAATTTATTTTATTTAAAAGCTTAAACGGTTAGAGGATAAATTTATTTATTTTTTTTGTTTTAATTATGCGATTTTTTATTTTCTTAGTTAGTCCAAAAAAAAGTTATATATTTTCATGTCTAATACTATTAATAATTTTTTAAAATATTAAAACAATTTAAATTTTAAATTTTTTTTATTTATCTTTAATCACGTCCTTTATAATCATCAAAATATTTTGACTTATTTAATATTATAAATTTTAAAAACTTTATATTCATACAAATATTTTCACATATCAAATTTTAAAAGTCTTTTCTTCTTTTCTAATTTTATGCTAAATCAACTAATTTCACGTAAAAATAAAACGAATGGAGTAATAATTATTATTTTGGTAAAACTGATAACTAATCTGATTAGTAGGTTAATGCACTTATCTCGTAACAATCTTTACATTATCGATATATATATTTTAATTTTTTTTTTAAAAAAAATTATGACATCATAGTCTTATTTATGATGTATGTTGTCCCCTTCACACACACTCCCCCCTCCCCCACCCCCCCAAATCCCCCCCTCCCCTCCTGTTTCATTCTTTTTCATTTATTTCCATGGGCTTATAAATACACCCTTTGTTCACTCCAAGTTAGACATACCATTCCAAACATTCTTTCCCTCTTCACATTTCTAAAAAAGAAAAAAAAAATGGAGTCAAGTGACACTAACACTACCACCACCATAACTTCATCACCACCATCTTCTCGATCCGTCTCGCCGTCGTCTTCCTCCTCTCCTAACTCTTCACCACCACCACCACCTCCGCCGCAAGTGGCTGTGGTCGTCACCCCTTGTGCGGCCTGCAAAATATTGCGGCGGAGGTGCGCGGAGAAATGTGTTTTGGCTCCTTATTTTCCTCCCAATGATCCCATCAAATTCACTACTGCTCATCGCGTCTTTGGTGCCAGCAATATTATCAAGTTCTTGCAGGTATATTAAATAGAGGTTTTTTCCCCGCTACGAATTAATGAAAAATTTGCATTACAAAACATGATTATTTTTTTTCATTCATTTTCTACTGAACCCGTTCATTGGAAAAATGCAGGAATGAAAATAGATTCTCACTGAAATAAGTGGGAAGCTTCCTGATTTTTACATGTGAAAACACTATATTATTATATTTTCATTTTTCCGCCGTTGATTCATTCAAAATATCTATAGGAATAGATGATTAACATTTTTCAGTGAGAAAGCTCAATGAAAAAATAGTAACTTTTTAGTAGTACATTTAGCTTTAAAATTCACGCGGATGGCATGATTTTAACTAACAACAAGATTAGCGATGAAATTAATAATTGATAGTGAATATAATTTAACATGTTATAATAAATCGTTTGACATTTCATCTTATTTTTCAAGTCACTAAGTTCACTTATTATAAGCAATTATCTTTATATTTTGAAAGATTTTAATCTTTCAACAAATGGAGGTCAAACTCATTTAAGAAAAATATCTATGTCCACTAGATTTTCTAAGGAACTTGAGAAAAAATTGATATACGAAACAAGTTTTTCTTATAGGAGTACATAATTGGGTAAAACTAAATTTCTTTTTTTTTTCTAGAAGTAGGAAAATATAGGAAGAAATGTTCTAATTAGCACGGTCAAGACGAATGCGTCGACACCCAATCGACCGCTCGGTTAGGGTGCATCAGAGGAGCTTCGAGTGACTTTTTTTCTTCTTAAGTGGCTCTCGACAATCCTAACAAGTCAAAAATTATGATTTTAAAGTAGCTTCTACTTCTAGATGCAATTTGAATACCTATATTGTCCTTAGTAGTGTAGGAAAGGGCAATTCATTTTAAAAATTACATGCTTTTTCAAATGCTTTGGATACTATATTTGGCATAACATCTTTTCAATATTATCTTTTTTTCTTTGTCCATTGACTTCCCTTAGTTTTGAAGAAAAACATATTGTGGTTTATTGGTACCAACTACTCATGGCTTGTTGTACTATGTCAAATAAATCAAAATCATTTTTTTTTCTCTCTTACACACATAATTCCACCTGTTAGGTTTGAGAAAATTGAATGATTTCGACCATTACACTAGAATCATGAGGATCATTGCAAATATTCTTTTACACAATTAATGCAATTTAACATGTTGCAAGAAGTTTATTGTTCGGACTCTTTAAAAATAATATCGTGATAGTGTTTGATTATTTAAAAATGGATGTGTGTCGACATCTTTTAAAAAGTTCGAGCAACATAGTTTGACAGTGTGAATTTTTTATGTTAGTTTATAGAAGTTAAACTTTGATCATTAAACCTAACCATATCTTATTTGGTTATTATTTTTTTTAGGAATTGCCGGAATTTCAAAGAGCTGATGCTGTTAGCAGTATGGTGTACGAGGCCAATGCTAGGCTAAGGGATCCTGTCTATGGTTGCGCCGGAGCAATATGTCAACTACAGAAGCAAGTGAATGAGCTCCAAGTACAATTGGCAAAGGCACAAGCCGAGATTGTCAACATGCAATGCGAACAAGCTAACTTTATGACACTTATTTGCATGGAAATGACACCATCTCCACAAACATCACCACAACAATCCTTGGACAATTTCACTAATATCCCACAATATGGAAGCTCACAAAGCAACATGAGCTTCCTAGATGAGAGTACATGGGAGACTCTTTGGGCATGATTAACAACATGGAACATGTTCATCCTAATTAACTCCTAGAGGATTTTCCACCAAGTTAAAATGTTATGGGGAACATTGAAAACTTTTTACCCAAATAAAATTGATGCAAACTTATAATTTTAGTGAAAGGAAAAACTAAAATGTAATATAGTATGAACCAAATCTTGAATAGATTTGAGTCTAAGATAACTTTCATGATTTTTCTAATGGTTTTGATAAAGCAAATTGATGAAGTTGACGAGTCATTGTTTCTTTTCTTATGCCTAGTCTATTCCTAATCCACAATATAATTTTATTATTTAATATAAGTCAAACTTTTTTGGTCACCTGATGATTTTAATTACTCGAAGATATATTAAGTTTATGTTTCAACTGGGTAAATACTTATCTGCATCGAGTGTTTACTTCAAATCATATAAATATATTATAGCTAAGTAACGTAATGCGGTGAACATTTAACTATGGCTAAATGTTAAAACAGTACGTGAAAACACATGTCATGTTTTTATTGACTTGATATAAATATGGGGTGCGGCTAAGTTTTCACCAAGTTATAACGACTACAGATTGTGGCGGTTGGGATCCTTTCTTCCACCGTTAGAAATAGCAGAAATTTTTTTCACCGCAATTCAATGAAAATTTTGTGTTATAAAACATGATTTTTTCACTCATTTTCCACTGAACCAGTTCACTGAAAAAACTCATGATGGGAAACAGATTCTCACTAAAATAGTGCGAAACTTCATGATTTTTTTTCATGTGAAAACATTATTATTATCTTTTTTCACTTATTCAATCAAGATATCGATAGGAATAGTCACTTAACATTTTTCAATAAGACATTTCAATGAAAAAATAGTAACTTTTTTAATAGTGTTCATTGAGGTCAAAAGATTTTAAATTGGAACTCCGAGAACAAGGAACTTTTTGATAGTCAACGCTTTGCTCCTTATTAATTTTATTCAACACAAATTTAAATTAATCAGATTAGTAAAATTCGTATCCTATATCATAAAGTGTGTATATATATATATATATATATATATATATATATATATATATATATATATTCCATGTGAATTCCCTTTCAAATGAAACTTTTGACCCTCAAGTCTTTGCTTCTTAATTCCTTTCCACACATAAAATGCTCACTCCAATCTCATCAATTAACCAACAATATCTTGTCACAAACAGCCTGCATGCACATTTGCAAAGCCATTTTTATGGAAATTAAAATTTTCTTGATATTAATTTTTAAAGAACTTATCAAGGATTATAATTATTTTTATTTTTTTGAAGAGAGAAAAAAAATATAGTTACATATAGTTCTACAATATTATTTTAGATCCTGAATTATGTGCATTATTTTATACGGAATAAAATGTAGAATAATGAAATATGTATTAACAATATATGATGAAAAAAAAAAAAGAGTACCCCCAAAGTAGATAATTCTTAGATAACAAATAATACACCTTATAATAACCATGCATTACTGTTCAACACATAATTATAACTCCCACATTAATATCCACTATTTTATTTTATTTTATTTTATTTTATTTTATTTGTGAATTTCTTTGCTTAATTGTCAATAGGATTATTAAAAAGTCAAAAAAATATTTAAATTGATTGATATCTAATTTTTAGGACTTCTTCAAAAATGGGACACCATCAAAGAAAAACATTGTCACCTTCTACTTGCAGAAGTAGAAAATTAACTAAAGACTATATGTCAAGCTAATTAATTATTACTAATTAATTGTTTAAAACGCCTACTTAACTTCAGCTTTAACTTTCTAGACGTGTATATATATTAGTATTAGTTTAAGCTAAAAATTCCATTAGTTGAATAATTACGTGATGGTCCATAACAACAATTTAAACGTTATGAATTTTAAAGTGAAAGAATAGCTTTTAAATTAATTCAAATTCTTTTTTAAAGTAATGATTCTCAATATATGCTTAACTCTATTTATATTTACATTTTACATATAAAAATAGGATTAACCAAATATTTCTTCTTTATGGTTAATCGTATTAGAGGCGGATTACATTAAATTTATTTGAAATTAGTATTTTTAATGTGAATTATAAATTTACGTAAAAGGATTTACTACAATTATAATAATTAGCAAATCTGAATTTACTAATGCTAAAAGCCTCCTCAAGTTAAACAATTAAATTTCGGAGGCTTTTTACTAACTGCTGTTACAATTAGTGGAATTAATTAGCAGCGGTTTAACCCCCGCAATTTAATATTAATTTAGATATTGAAATTAGATGATCACAAAATAAGATTGAAATATTTTATCCGCAAAACCTTCTTCTTCTTGAGAATAATTTTATTCCGCTCTTCAATCTTATTTGGCCAAATTCAAACTTGTTCATATTTTTTATTTTGGCACTTCACATCAGCGTTGTTGCATTTTAACCCTTCAACTCTAATTTTTCATGTTCCATTTAAACACAAGATACTATTTTTTTATTTTTTTATTATTTTTGTTTATACTATTCAAATATAATTTTGCATTTTAAAAATTGAAGGACAACCGTTTTCGTTTTTAAAAAAAACGATAGATGTCCATCAAATTTTTTTTAAAAAAAAATGAATTTTCTTATAGTTTCTACACATTTTTACAGGAAAATAACCAATGAAAGTACGTCGATTTTCTTTTTTTTAAAAGTCGTCGACAACTCGAGAAATCTGTTGAACTTTTGTGCATTTTAGTAGTATTATTAATAACGAATCGGAGTTTTTTTAATCCTTATTAGAGTGAGCTAAAAATTAGGAAGTAGATATTTGAGTTAAACTAAGATTACCTGAATAATATAAAAAAAATAAAATATATGATATTATTTAATTAAATATTTCATATCTTTCTTAAAATGGTTATCAATATATACATTAAATAATCTATATCAAATAATATTTATATTTAAATAAAATATATAAAAATTATAACTAATAAAATTTAAATAGAACAAAAATAAAATATCAAAAATGTTTGAGGGACTATGTATTTAGCCATCTTATTTTATTTTCGATCTTGACCATGTGCTTCTCAGGTGTGGATGGATCCTTAATTTGGCAAACTGCACCTGTCGGCCAAGTGACTGGCTATTTTTATCAAATATTTATTTCGATTTATAATTATATAAATATTTATAATTTATTTTATATTTTTTATATTTTTAAAATGTTATATTTAATTAAAATAATATGAAATAAATTAGTTCAAAGAAAGTAGTTTTCTACACTTGTAGAGAGGGAAAGCTACTTATTCTTGATTAATAATAACTCGGCAGTAAAACATATAAGATCGATCATAACTTTTTAAATAATAATATTTTATTATAATAATGTGATTTTCTTTGAAATTAATTTTTTATGCTGCATTTTATTTTTTTATAATAATATTTATGATAATCATCATTAGTGTCATGTATATAATAAATTTCAAGTATGAATAACTAAAAAATTAAAATAGTGTCCGTCAGTTATAGTCGTAATTTTACGAGAAAAGACTATTGTTAGTTGTCTTTTTCACATTCTTACTTTTTTTCTATTTTTTTTTTGTTAAATTGATTAACAAATACATTTTCTTTTTCTTGATACATAAAATCATTAAACTAGATTTTTGCATACTTTTGTTTATAATAGCTAAATAAATTCTAAATGTCAAATGTCAGTGTACATATATAACAACACTTCAAAAGCAGCAGTAAAATTTTCACACAAATACTGTAACTATAACAAGGTTTGATGTATTTAGTTATATATATATATATATAAGAACTCTTTATATCAATTTATCTTTATTCATTGTAATAGATAATTTATTTTTTTTAAATAACAAAAATTTCATATTTTAAGAAGACTTACCTATAAATATATTCTTTGAATGACTTGATAGTGTAAAATTTTTTTTATAATAATAATATATAATTTAAAAGTTGAATACATCAACGACTTCTTCAATTTATTAGTAAATTTCATGTGACACTCGAACTATGACATATCTATTGGTTGGGCATGGATTCACGTAAATTCATGTTCCTCTCCTTAGATCATGTATAACAAACCTATATTTTTAAATGTGTACACCCAAGCTCAAATAGTCCTATGGTGCATACAAATTCAAAGATAAAATTATATATTTAGGCAAATCTTACTATATATTTATAATATATAATAATACTTTTAAAAAATTATAAAAAATAGCAAAATAATTACACAAATAGCTTTTTACCGTGCATTACCATGTATCAAACTTTCAACTTTATCTCTCCAATTACATTATGTGTATTTTACTCCAATTCAAACACCAATTTTTCATCTTCAAAATCTCCCAATATTTCTGTTGTTTTTCACTCTCACGATTTTCATTCGATTTTCACCTTCTCTCTCTCTCTTTCTCTCGCTCTCTCTCTCTCTCTGTATTTTTTTATTTTTTCTTCTTCGTAAGAAATCAAACAGATCAAGGAAGAGATGTCGGCCTTAGGTTGTTGTGTAGACGCTGATGTTTCCCCTCCTCTTGGATGTGCCTTCTCTTGGGATAACTCACTTCTCTCGCCGAAGTTCTTTTCCTCTGACATACCTCCATTGGCAAACGTCGCCGCTCACACCGCCAGTTCCCATTGGTCTACCGAATCTATTCTCAGGTCTGTATCGAGTTGATGAGTGGGGTGCTCCTTATTTCTCTATTAACTCCTCCGTAGATATCATTGTCGGAGAAATCAAAGTTTCAGATTTGATTAGCAATCTTTCTGATGGAGAAGCCTGTGCTTCACCAATGTCGAAGAAATCTAAGCAGAAAATTTTATTAGCAATCTAATGGAGGAACTGATACATGTATCAGTAGCAGATTGATATAGGTGCACTTGTATTTTTTAGGATACATGTATCTGCTTAAGTAATCTATTCAATCAGGATACATGTATCAGCTTAAGGTAGTTTAGGATACATGTATCAGCTTAGCATTTCTCATTCAGGATACATGTATCAGTATTTATATTTTTTTATGAGACATACATTTTGTTATGATAATTTGTATCAGTATCAATTATCATACAAAATGTATTCCTTGATGATGATTTCATCTATGGCATAATCTCTACATTCATTGTCTGGAGTTCACTTACTTGAATAACGAAATAATACCGTTATGTTGGACATAATTTTAAAAGACTTGTAACATTGATACAGTCAAAGAATCGAAATTTTCAGCAAATCCCAAACGTTAATACACACACAAAAAAAAAGAGGAAAGATCACCAAAATTTAATTTTCAGGCAAGTTAATTTCGCAGATGCGGTATTTGGATTCAAAACCTCAGAAATCTGGAAAAGAAAAAAGAACTTATGTATAACTTAAATACTTATTTAATGGCATTGATTACGCAAATTCTGTTTTGGTGTAATAGACGGCGTATATTAAGAAGACTTTTAAGGGTTTGATACTCTGATGCAAGTCTAATTTTATAGGCAACGGTATTAAAAAAATAAAAAAAATGTTATTTTGTGTAATTTTATAATACCGCTATTTTTTGTAATTATTTTGCTATATATTACTATTTATGAAAATTTCTCAAATTTAAATGACCACAAGAATTTTGGCCATAATGGCTATAATTCTCTGTTTAGATTATGAACTGGTTTGTTATTGATACTTTTACCTCTTTTTTTAATTTAAATTTTTTTAAATTTATTTATTAATTGTTATTAATAAATATAATCATTTAATATCACCCTATTTATTTTATACACCTTTATAAATAAAATCGATGTTTCAAATCACAGGTCTATCTTATTTTTTCTTCTTTATTTTTCTAGATTTGAGTCCCAAAATTCAAATCTGAGTCTGTCAATATTGTTTTTCCCTTCTCTTTATGGTTTAATTAAGTACTTTTCTTTCTTTGATATATACTTTCGAAATACGTTAATTTGACACTTCAAATTTTCTATTTTACTTTTTGTCAGCATCGTTAAATTTTGTATAATTAAATTAAATGATTATATCTAAATTAATAGCAGTGAAGGATGTGACATAAAAAGTCAATGGGTTCAATTTATCCCAATATTTTAATACAGATTATAGATACATATTTAAAAGAATACCAAAATTGTAAAATCAATAATTTTGAACATATAATATCAAAAGTGTAAAGAGTTCACGCTAAGAACTTAAATTTGAATTTGTCAAATACAAATTTCGTATTCATTTTTTCATAATAATGTATACATGATAAAATATTCCTATTAGATACTTCTAATTCATGTTTTTGAAAATATTTTTGTGCATATTTTTTTACGTAGATAAATAAATCACATAAAATATGTCTCTTCCTCCCTTATTATTAGAACAATTTCATAAATTACCCTGGTTTCCTGATATAACCTCTCTTGTAGCTAGCGATATTATACTTACCTCTTTTTTTCTTAATAATTATTTTAACTATTTATTATTGATGTAAATAATTATGATTCGGCCGTTTTAGTAAATTTGGTGATTGACAATACAGAAAAACTAAATTTAACTACTAACTTCATCATTAAATTATTCCTAGGTAATTAACATAATTTTTCATAATTTGTCGTTGTATAAAATTAACGATGAATTTTATCATTTAGCTACGTAGTTTGTTTGTATTTTTCTAATTAGAGACGAATCTAAGATTCCTACAACATGGGTGCTCCACTAAAAAAAGATTAGAAAAAACGTATTAAGCGGGAATTTAATCCAAATACTCAAGGTAAATAACTTAACATTCAACCAAATGCATCATATAACCTTCTTGTAGCATGAGTGCCAGCATATAATATTATACCAATTTTAAAAAATATATACATAAAATATCTAATTTTACAGAGAGACCACAAATTTATGTGCCTCATTTTTAATACATAAAAATGCCCCTATTTCTAATAGCATAATCTATTATAAATTATTTTTATCCCACAAATTAAATGACATTAGTGTTACATTCTCAATCCTACCAACTAAGAAAGAAGGGATATAAATTATTTGTATAAGTCCAAAACATTTTTCTTTTTATAATTAAAAAATTAGCCAAACATGAAAATCAAAACAAACACCTACCACTCAGAGTAAAACATGTACATATTACTTTATTGTTCCAAAAGTCAACTAACTACAAAGCTATTCTCACAGTCGACATTCGACACCAATTAATATCGGTATGCGATTCAGGGGTCGATTGGTCTGTCTATTATTAAAAACTCAGGTACGTATAAAATTTTACATGAGTAATATCATGTTCGATTGGTTATCAAAGTAAAATAATCACCTTCTAACTTGGTAGAACATTTAGGGATCATTTGGACGTAGCTGATTAGAATTATGTTGTATACTAATACATGAATTAGTTATGAGTATATTTATATATTATTTTATGCAGAGATTAGTTATGAGTCTGGCATCAAAACAGTATATTAATGAACAGAATATACCAGAAGGATATATGAAAAGAATGATGTACCAAAAGGGCTAATTCGTTAGAATAAAGGCGAACTGTAACTTTCTCCCTTCACATCATTATATGCTTGATTAATTTTTAAAAAAATTATTTGTCATAGTTCGCTCTATATTGGGCGAACTGCATGAATTAATTTCTTGAATTTGCTTAATTTGTTAGATTGTGACAATGCTTAATCTGTTAGATTTGTGTGCTATCATTTCAGATTTTTGATATCAATACTCCCATCGTTTCAAAATAATTATTATTTTAATCACTTTATATTGAAAATATGTTATATTTGAACTAACTTCAAAAGTATATTACTATTCAAATATGAATAACAATACAAGCTTTAATATAATATACGTGTAATTAATTAATGAAACGATTAATAATTCTAAAAATTTAATAATATTCGTAAGTAAAGAAATCAAAAATACACATTTCAAATAATTATAAATTAAAATGTGTTTAGTTAGATATCGGAGGATCAAAAGTGCTATCACCCTTAATTTGCTTTCCGTGGTTTTAAATATTACCACTTGCTTATGTTATGTTATGATTTAAATATATTATTATTATTATTATTATTATTATTATTATTATTATTATTATTATTATTATTATTATTATATAAGAGGGAGTTAAAGTTAAGCAGGCACCTTTTCATTAATATGTCTGCTTATTAATGGGGTTAATTTGATAATTTCAAATATTTTAAGTTTTACTTTAAAAAATACATTTCACATAGGTATGTGGATCAAAATAATTTAGTAACTTCACATATTTTAAGACATAGTAATTTTCTAAACTTATGGGCATTACTTATTTTTCTGTGCATTTATTCATGTGAGACATTATATTTATTGATAATTATTTTTAACTTATCCGATTCATAATATATAATAAATAGTATAATGTTATTCATATTGGGTCGGACATTGCATCCTGACTAGTTATTATTATAAAAGGCTGACAAAAGCTATTTGTGAGGTGAATTCTTTCCTTGTTTAGATTTTCTTCTCGGAAGAAAAAGAATTTAAAATCAACAAAAAAATATCATAGAAAGAAAAAGGAAAAAGGGTCAAAAATACCCCTCTACTTTAGTATATTAGCTGATTTTGCTTGTAGTTATACTATGAGGCTAAATATACCTCTGCCATTAACAAAGTAAATAAAATTGTCCCTCAATCGGATGAAATCCCCCAATTGACTTAAAATACCTGATTTCAATTAAATTATTCATTTTTCCCTTTAAACCCGAACCCGACCCACTAAACTAAATAAACTCCTCTCGTGCAAATCTTGATGATAAATCACAAACAGAGGCTTCAACTTTAAATCCCTTACTTCCAAAATTGGGTGAATTGTGTAAATAATTCCCCCCCCCCCCCTCATATATATATATATATATATATAATTAGGTAGTTGAGGGCGTGAAAGGAGGAAGTTACGGTTCACTTTTATTGGGCGAATTAGTGCTTTTGGTACATCATTCTTTTTATATACTCTTTTGGTATATTGTGTCTATTAATTTACTGATTTGGTGTCAGACTCGTTTAATTATTCATGTATTACTTATTCTACCTTTAATCCTGTGTAAGATAATACATAGATTCTCTCATAACTTATAGATGTATTAGTTACGTAGATTTCTAAATTACAAACCAAACACAATATTAATTTTATACATGAATATCTTACTTTCTAATCAACTACCAAACATGATATTATTTATGAAAAATTTAATACCTATATAACTTATATTTAAACCAGCTACCACGTTGGGATGTGTTTGATTGTGGAAAAAATATTTTTCTATTCTTCCATTTTCGATTGGTCAATCAAGCTTTTTGATCTTCCCTTAATTGAAAATATAAGTCATGCCAATGAGAACTTTTTTTTTTTTAAATAAAACTTTTCTATCAAAGTCAGTTCAACAATTGTGCATCTGCTTGCCCTATTTCTAATCAAATTAATTAAAATAAAGATAGTTCAAAAGTAAGTTTATGGAATATCTGCTTGTCCCTATTTCAATTCTCTTCTGTTAATTAATGTTTTCAAAATATATATATAATTTATTGATTTGTCTATTTAACAGAAAAAAGGTTTAAATTACTGTATAAGGGCATTAAACAATAGTTAATATAATAGATACTTCCTCCGTTTCAAAATACGTGGTATTTTGATCTTTTAATTTTATTTCAAAATAAGTGGTGTTTTACATAATTAAGAAGATATTAATGATGTTCTTCCAATTTTACCCTTATTTAAGTGGAGAGAGCTTTACATAATCAAGAAAATATTAAAGAGTTACATCTTTTTCAAGATATTTATTAGGGGTAAGTGGGTAAAAATATATTTTCTATCTAGGAATAAGTAATTTTTTTAAGGAGTATGCTCAAACTGAAAGCACCACTTATTTTAAAACGAAGAAAATAATTTTCTCTTTTGTCAACTATGTTTACAAAATATTTAAATGTTCTGACCAAACCCCTTTTCTTTTCCTTTTTTAATTTTATTAAAATTTCAACCTTTTGAATCTATTAAATTTCAGAAAGTAGGTTTGTCTCTTGACCAACACACATAATTAATCTTGATAGTAAATTTGTTTGCCCTTTGTGTGATCCTAAATTTTTTTACGTACGTAAGTTAAAAATATTTTTATAAAATTATATTATGATATTTTTGAATATTCAAATAATTAAAAATTATTTTTTTTACGATAACTAAAAAGAATCTTAAAATTTACTAAAATAAATAATTTAAAATACAAGTTTATAGTTTCAACTCAAAAGTACGTAAAAAGAAACTTATATTTCAAAAAAAAAGCCAAAAATTAATATCATAGTATAACCTTATGAAAATATTAAGTACCATAATAACATCAAAATAAATTATTTTATTCACATTATAAATATTTTTCCTAAAAGAAAATTCAAAAATATTTTCCTCTAGTTTTCATCATTAATATTAAACTTCATTAAATAATTAATTTTTTGCGAAATTAGTTTTTTTTTGTTAGTATTTTTTTTTTTGAAAATGTATATATGTAGGTAAATATATTTTTGTTCACGATTTTATTGTTTGATATTCTTTTTAATGTCGTAAGAGAATACAATTGTCTTCAAAAGAATTCCTTAATATAATCTTTTCTTAAGTCAAAAAGATTTTCATCTTATTTTAATCTAAGAATAAAAAGGCAAAATGAAAAGCAAGAAAATAAGGAATGTAATATGGAAATGCACAAGAACACAAATCTTAGCCACAAATCAACAATTGCTATCTATTAAAAATGTGCAGGCTAAATCTCGTTTTAATACAGTAATTCATAAATTATATTGAAAAATAAATTATATTAGACAAATTTCATATTACGAACTCGGCTAAAAAGGCATTCAAAAATTTCAAATTTGTGAGCCTCCATGTAAAGAGATCTCCTCCCCAACTAATTCAATCATTCTTGTGGGTGCCTATTTTTATTTTACTATATCTTTTATTAATATTCTTTTAATACTTTCGTCCTAATTTTCACCTAAAAATCAGTAAAAACCCCACTTTACTCTAAGTTTTATGTAAATTCTTCTTCCTCTTTCTTTTATATATTTTTACCATCGTAATATTTATATATACATCCTATAAATTTATCACAGGTAATATTATATAAAGAAGTGAAAGGAAAGAAAAGAAGAGAATAGAACTTCATTTCATATTCCGTACCAGAACATGGAAAAATATTCATGGAATCTTAAATAGTAAATATAAGTAAATTGGCCAAATCTTTTATCGATATCTCATTTTTATCGATCTTTCAATATGCTAGTTTCAACAACTTTCGTTCGTTACATTTCACAAGATAATAATAAATTTTATAAAATATTTTTATCAATTCAGTCAAGATAGAATAGATTATATATATATATTATATACATATGGAGTTTAATTTTATTAAATTCGATTAAATGAACAAAAATATGTGGATGAGCTGGTGCAACAGGTTTGGTATTCAAAGTGATGCCAGGAAATCTTCCCCACCCGATTCTTCATCAGTCGAGCTCGCGGGCCATATTGAATTTTTCTAGTGCGGTTCATATCTCATATGTAATTTATTCAAAAAATATTGTTTAATATCTCGAAAAGAATAATTATTTTATTTACAATTACATTTGAAAGACAATTGATTCTATAATCACTAATATTTAATGGCCATTAGTTGTCCATTGTTCCTACTTACTTTTTTTATGGTTATTATGTTGTCACAACATATTACTGAAATTTATCAGCCTAAGACTGAGCAACACATTTTCTTTCATTACTCTAATAAAGTTATTAAATTTTGGAATAACCTGGAAATGTGCATCACTATAACTAATATTTGTTATAAATTAATAATGCTTCTATTGAGACTTGGACAAAATCATTACTAACACTTAAGGGACTTAATATGGATATGTTATTGTCCCGTGTTTAAATATGTCAAAGCAAAGAAAATAAATAATATTCAAGTCCACAAAATTTACTGTGTGTCCTTAAGGAATTTAGTCCCGTCATTGTACTTGAGGTTTTGAATTACTTCCTCCCAGGATAAAACGAATATACCTGTTAATGGAGTAGCAGTACCTCAAACACCAATAAATTCGTCAAACTCTTAGAGCAGTAACGAATCACACAACAGAATCGATTTTGTTTGTTTGAAAATATGTAGAATTTTTGAAAATTCTCTATCCAAAAATAAAGGCAAAAGACCTTTATTTATAGCCGAAGATCTGAAGTGAAGGGGTGTGAAGACATATGTTCAGATAGTGTCTGTTCGGAATGACTACTATTGAGAAAGAAACTTTTCAACTTTTTCTTCCCTCCAATTTATTTCTCTCCATTTTCCAATTCACACCCAACATTTAACTCCAACAGCATCTCCTCCATAGTTTTCTAATAGAATATTTCTATCTTTTAGTCTTTGGAATATTTAGTGTGCAAGAAATAAGAATCTGTTTGAAAATCAACATATTGTTGCAAGCAACAGTCTCATACATATAGACAAGCCGTTGAATATGCTTATTTAATTTGTCGATCGGGTAATGACTTTGTATCACCCCCTACACTCACTCCTTTTAAACTTAATGTTGATGATTTTGTGTTATCAAACTCATCAGGATACTTTTGGGTTGGGCGGGCAGGTTATATTATTGATTTATGGGTTCTATTCTTAAAGACGGCTAATTTATTGTGAATTGGAATTTTCGTTAAATGGGGGCAAAGTGAATAGTTTGATGACGGCGGGGGAAAATATAGCCGCATAGTATGACGAAAGGTAAAATTAACTGATTTGACTATTTTTCCTATTTTAAATAGTATAGGTTTGCCCTAGAATCTTAAATAAGGTATCACAAATAAATTTCGTGAACAACTTTAATGGGCAGTATATGACTTTAGTTTTTGCAAAATGATGTTACTGTCTTCATTTTAAAATAAGTAATATTTTTATTTTTTATTTTATTTTTAAAATTAGTGATATTTCACGTAATCAAGAAAATATTATGGTGTTTACTCATATTTAAATAAAGGAGTTTTACAAAACCAAAAAACTACTCAAGAGGTATTTTTTTTTCCAGGGTATTTATTAAAGATAAGTTAATAAAAATACATTTTACTTTCTAGGAATGAGTTCCTTCAAGGGGTGTGCAAGATAAAGACATCATTTATTTTGAAACGGAGTTAGTAATATTTTGTTGTTACATAGAGGGATATTTTGTCCAGATTTTATTTATTTACTGAGGAGTGGTTTAACTTTTAACACTTACTCCTCTATTTCATTTTAATTGTTAGGATAAGATTTGCATGCCCACTAAGAAAAAGTTAATAAGGATGGTAATTTGACTAATTATACAACCTTATTAATCTTTTGAAAACGTATAATAATAATTCTTTTCACGTTTTAGAATGACTTTAAGTACTAAGGGTAGAATTGAAAAAATATGATCAATTATTTCTTGAATTTTAAAACTAGCAAGTATTTTCAAATAACTATTTTTAGTATACCTCGTAATTAAGATGGAACGGAGGGATTACTTATTAAACAGTGACTTAACTTTAAATAGCAGGGTTAAAAATGGCTATTTGTGCACTTCACCCGACCCGAACTTAGCCCAATTTTAAATTTTGCCGGAGCATCTACTTCCGGCCAGCTTAACGACACAATACACTCTCCATCTTTATCTGCGGAGAATTCCTCAACGACATCTTTTCCGGCAAAATCGAGCTGTAAGTTTCCCTATTTGTCTCGTGAAATAAATTCATGAGAAAAAAAAATAATTTTCTTCTTGATCTCGCTTTAACAAAAAAATTATTTTTCGATTCACTAATTGATGTTATATCTTTCACCGTCTTTAGGAGTTATAACACAAAGTAATTTATGGAATGATCGTGGAACTGGAAAAATCTCAAGCTGACTTGATCAGCTGAATTAATTTATGGACTTTCATTTTGCAACAATTAAAAAATGTGAGAAATTGCAAAGCTAAACATGCTTATTATTCATGATTCTATCTTATTTTGTTTGTTACCATTATTATTTCAGGAGTCAAATTTCGTTTTTACTATGATTTCTTGAATGATATTTTAAATATTCGCAATTATAAAGATTATAATTTATAATATTTTTTATATAATTCTAAATACGCAAAAAAAAAATGATTCAAAAATATCAAATAAATCACGTATCTATTTACCCATCAACTTATATTATTCTGAGCATGCTTGCACTTTTTGACATAAAGCGGTGAATGAAGACTATTAAAGTATGTTTGGACAAGTAAAAGACTTAAGTTATATTGTTTTATTAAGTAAAAAGAGTGAAGAGAGGGACGATCAAGGGTATAATTGAATTTTATTTTATATTTTATTTAATTTTAGATCAGATGTTTAAAATCAAACAAGTATCAACAGTCTGCTTTTTCTGCTTCTGTCGGGGAATTATTTGGCGAGTTATATCAATAGAAGAAAAGAAGAAACATTGTTTGATTGGATCAAATGACAAAGACATTATTGAGAAAATGATGGATTTTCCCGGATGAAACAAAAATTGAATTTATGTAACAGGAGAAAGATTTTCCATTCCTTAATCGACGAGATATATGGCCATGAAAGAGGGATTAAGTGGAACAGAATTTACCGAGTGACAAAGTCTTCTATATATTGTCTTCTGATTTTTTTTCAAGTGGTTCAATATCTATCACAAATACCATACTAGCTTTTTCTTGAATCTATCTATGATTTTTATTTCTACTTTTTTTTATTAAAATAATATAAATTGTAACAAAATATCTAGCTTAAAATAGTTGTATTTCATACAAAGAGTATTGTATTTTTAGAAAAATCAATCAACTTCAGAAAGTTCTAATGACTTTCATATTTTCGGAGAATAAAAAAAATAATATGTACATCTAAAAAAATGTGAGTCTCATTTTTTATCATCAAAAGATTTTGAGGAAATTTTTATTTGAGTTATTAGTATTTTCAAGTACTATATGTACTTTCTTTTCTTTTATTTGTATAATAACTAATTTAATTGCTCTATTATGCAATTTCTTCTCTTTAATAACATATTTTTCATTTGTAATAATTATTAAAACAACTAATTTAATTTTAAAAAAGTTATTATTTTAAATTTTGAAATACAATTAATTATCTTTTTACCTTTATTTTTATTCTAAAAAATATAAAAACAAATTAGTGCAGTAAAATGAATAGTATATTAAATTGAGATCAATGAATAATAAGGGTAGTTTAATTAAATTACTATTTTTAATATTTATTAAAGGCAAAAAATAATATGATGAATGAAATGAATCGGATGAAATACTTAAATTAAAGTAAAATAGAAGTATTTACTAGATTTTAAAATAATAGTTCTTCATTTAAATAGAGGATCAAAAGTCTGTATTTTGTTTAATTTTAAATATTTGAAATTAATTTAAATATTTGAAGTAATGTAAGTTTCAAATGTAAGTTTGATTTAATTTTGAAGTTATTGAATCAAAGTTTGATAAAAATAATAAGTATTTGTTGAGTTCAATTTATGTATATTGACAATATATATCTTTATACTTTTAAATTAATCAAATCAAAATTTAATTAATTATAATATATTACTTACTTTATTTTTCAAGTTATCAATTAATGCTTAATATTGCTATTTTTTTAAAAAAAATATTAAAGAAATTCCATAAACCGTTATATTTTGAGAAATTTAAGTTCGAACTATTATATTAATAATATTTTAAACATATAACTTATTAAAAATTTAAAAAATAAATAAAATTTTCTTTACTCTCTTATAGATACTCATTTCTTTAATAAATAAAATTGCTTAATTATCAAAAAATAAAATAAAACAATTAAACAAATTACAATTTAAAAAAAAACAAAAAAACAAATATATAACTATAATAGAAAACCTACATAGCTATTTAATATTAATAAAATAAATTTTAAAATAAAAAATTATAATTATTATATAATTTTATTAAATCTAGCAATTAAATTATATTCGAATCCTTATAAACTTATTTTATTGTGCAATAATAAATTACAAATTAAATTTAATCCAATGTTTTCTCTATATGAAATTTTATTTGATCTCTCTTCGTTTCTCTTTCATGGCTGTCTTTTACACTCTGTGGATCGTTCCTCTTCTTATTATTCTTTAATGGTTAAAACCCTAACTTTCGTTCCTCTTTATTTGCTGGGCTTTTATATATCTCCGGTAAGTGCTGTTTATGTTTTAATTTGTATTTTGTCGGTTTAGCATTTACCCATTTAATCAGAATCCCATATGATTTCTTTACACGAAAATGTATGTTGTGTGAATCTTGTTTTGTTTTTTCATCTGAAATCATTGAAGGTCTATTGGTTCTTTCTTTAAGGCAACTTGCAGTAGTTGATAAAAAGTGATGTTTGACTTCATAGTTTGGAGAAGTCTTGGAAATTACTTGGGTTTGTATAATTGAGGTCTTTTGGTGGATATAAGAGGTAATTGTTTAGTGTTGTCCATTATTTCTTGTGGTAAAGCCTTCAACTTTCAGTAAAACAGGAGATGGGCACAACAAATTTGTATGTTTTGAGCATTGAGGAAGTTGAATTATGTTGTCTCTTCACATTTCTTTACATGTTTGTATGCTTAAAGATATGTTGTCACAGCTAATCCGAGGCTATAAAAGCATTTAGGTTTTCTTTGACAGATAAAGCTACCAGGTGCAGCAAACTAAAAGAATTTGTGTTAACAACTTATTGATTTATCTTATTCAATAAATAGATAGAGCAAAATTTCTATAATGTGGAAATTTGTAACCGAGAATGAGTATTGAGAAAGTATAAAAGAGTAAGGATAGACTTTTTCACCAATACTAACCAGTTTAGGTAATTAGTAGATTCTATTCCTATTGTATATTTGTTAATAACATATAAAACTGAAAAAGAGTTATATGTTAGTTAATAGAGGAAGTAGTAGGGGACTTCTTCATTTGCAGTTGCACTAGCTAGGACCCTAGGACGTCTGCCTGCAATGGGTTAGAGGCTACATTAGTTCAGTAAGTTATTTTTCTTTGTGAGCTTAATTTATGTTGTTTCTTCCCGTTAAAGTCCTCTCTGATTTAAGTAAAAAAATACAACTTGAAGAAAATATCGTTGGAACAATTATCCTTTTTTCTAAAGAAATCTGTTTACATTTTGTATTTGATTCATGTTGTTGTTAGTCTCTTTTAAGTTTAGGGACTTACATATGTCTTAGACTCATCAATTCGTAATATGATCTTGTGAGATTGCTCCATGAAAAATGGATCAACCTGCTTATATTAGCCATGAAAATCACAATCAACACCTAAACTCAGACTTAGAAGGGACATATATGTTGGCTTGGGCTGTTGTAGGGATTGCTTGGGCTCGTGCACGGGCCTTAAATTACCTAGTACTTAATAAACCATACTCCAACATGTGGAGTCTACTATTTGCAATACTCATGCGTCTATATCTCCCTCCCATTAGTTTCAAATTGCTAAACAAGGTCTTCAACATTTTCAATGAAGTTTTTGATTTATCATTTGATATTCCTTTATATGATGGCTAAATTTTAGCGTTTTGATAAGTTTTCATGAATGAAGATTGAGAATACTTTGGCCTGACTCAACTTTTATTTGGTTTACTTATGTTATCTCATTTTTAGAATGGACAGAAGACATCACGTATTCTCCGTAGATCTTCTTGAAAGATATGCCACAAAAGGCCGTGGAGCCATTACATGCATGGCGACTGGCAATGATGTTATCGTTCTTGGAACCAGCAAAGGCTGGGTGATCAGACACGACTTTGGAGTGGGTGATTCTTATGGTACGTCTGCATAAAAGACTTGATTCTAATAGAAATTTGTAACTAAGACACCATGCTCTTATCTTGTATCTTAAAGATTTGTGACGTGCATGTCTGTAGTTTGTCTTTTGATTTCCTTTTGAGCTTAATAGTCTCATATCCCTGACGCTTGTATGTCTTTAACATAGTGTTTCTTTCTTTATTTTACTGGATAAAGGTTTAACGTTATGTTTCTTATGCTAGACTTGATTGGCTGGAACAGGGTAGACTGGTAGCATCCAGCATTGTAGTCTTATTAAGGAGTTTAAGTAGCAGTCATAGTATAAAGCCCAATGAAATAGTAAAATGTGATGAACATGCATGGAATTGTGTGTTTGTTTGTGTGTGTGCGCGCTGGTGGGGGGAATTTATTTATTCTTTTCCTGATAAAGAACATGCATGGAATTGGTTTTGAGACAATGCTTATGTAGCTGAATGAATCTCACTCAAATAATGCCTCCTCAGTAGATCACACTCAAACTTCGGTGCTCACATTTGGATGCTGATGGCTTCAAACCTCATCTTCTACCACTTCCAGAATTTGATGTGCTGGTCTTTCTATCTTTTCTCATTCAATTTCATGCCCCTCGTTTTATGTCTTTCAGTTCTACTACTTTTGTTTTGCTTCTTTTTTACATTATGAAAGCGTTGAAACCTTTCTCCAAAACAAAACAAAAGCGTTGAAGCTTTCTAATCGAGCTTTATAGGGCAGATGATTTTCACAGAGTCTAATGTTGGCTGGGTTGATGGTCAATGTCTTCTGACGGTGTTCACTACGAACTATTATTTTACACAGGCAGGAGGGGCTGGGTGATGATAGTGTTCTTCTCTTCCTTTTTCTGAGCAAGATTGGGAGCCAAACTACTAATAACAAGAAGCCGACCTCTAAAACTGATGTAACTCAAAAAGAAAGAGCTAATGGACCAAAATAAGCCACAAACTGAAGGAAGCAAAAACAAAAAAAAGATAATTAGTCTAAAAACCCAAACCAAGGTATGAAACTGGTCAAGCTAAAACCAAGAAACTGGCCCATGAGGGAAAATGGGGCTTCTGTTCTATCCGAACTCTTAGAAGATGGATTTTGCCTTTTTGCCAATATTGAATTTCTCTGTGAACTTTATTTCTGGCAACAACCAACTCCAAATGCTGCTCGGATAACAAGGGCATCCCAATGGTTGTGAGATCTAACCAAGCACCACTCATGTGCATTTCTTGTAGTCATAAAGCTCCAATCTAGGACCTCTTAACCGCAGATCACCCTTCATTAGCTGAAGTTAGCATCCATTAGCAACCCCATTTGCTACCCCCTTAGCTACAGGTTTCTTTTCTGATACAGTGACTGGTTTAGCACCCTTCACATCATCTCCTGATTCTGTGACTGATACAGTTTCTGTAAGCTTGTCCTCCACAGTAGTAGTCTGAGCAGCCGGTGAATTTTCTTTGTTCAAACCAGCTGAAACTTCTGAAGGTTTCTGTGACTTAATAAGGTCAACCTTCGAATTTTCTCTGTTCTTCTCTTCAGTAGCTTTGCCTTCCCATACCTGAGAGTGCTTCTGAAGTAGGTGCTGCTTGGCCTTCTTTCCCTGAATTCTCTTCTGGTGATCCTGATAAAACTCAAACTCATCAAGTATGCACTGTTTGCTAATATAATCGTTAAATATCTGAAGCACCTGTAGACCCTGCTCCATTTAACCTCCTGAGTATCTCTGCTGTTGTTAACAAGGCTTGTTCTCGTTATTTTCCAGCTTGATGTGTTTCAACAAGCTGTTTGGTACATCCTTCACAATGTGCCACATGAAAGGAAAACAGCCGATCCATTTGTCTTGCTGCCAATACTCCACATTCTTGTTGAAATCAACTGGTCCTACCATCTCTGCAACACAAACAAACTGCCCACTTGTATTTAAGAGAAGAAAAGAAACACTGCAGCCTCCAGAATTTTGTTGAGCCTCCTGACAAGCAGTATCAAGCTTCTTGTTACCATTTGGTGTGCTAGCCCACACATTATATTTGATGCTTTTGTGCACATCATCCTCACTGTATGATTTGATGATAAAAAACTTGGCATCAGCATATGTCACTGGAAAATCTGGATGGTTGTATTGTTCTCTGTTAGGAATCAGGCTTGGTTTACTTTCCTCAGCATCTTTAATTATAGCTAGAGGGATGTTCTGCCCCTTGACTGCCAGAGCAACTGGTGTAAACCCTTTCTGATTCTTGGATCCTTTACCTCTTGGTCCCCTGTTGTGCTCGTTTAAACTATCCATTTAAACGCTTCTTCTCTTCCTATGATTTTATGTAGGCGAGAGAGACCTTCTGCCTTGCCCTTTTAACTCCTATGCTTTTTTAAAGATAATTACTAGTTAGATTTTGTGACAAACAACATTGACCGTCTATGAAGGTCTTATAAATGTGAAAGCCTTCAGTTTTCTATGGTTCTTAGAATGCTTAACAATAATGACTTGCATCAATAAGGAGTATACCAAGTACTTCCTTGCAAATGTGATGCTTATTTGTATTTAGGTTGCTTTTGGCAACAAAGACCTTTTGCTATTTTTTGATACGACTTCATTCTCCTTTCTTTTGTGGAACATGTGCTTTCTGTTAGCTTGTTGGGTTTAACACTCCACTACCAAGGACATGACCATAGATATGAGGTTGTGGAGGTCACGGATTAGGGTAGAAGATTAGTAGGTAATGGAGTATTGTCTTGCTTTTCGATGGGTTTAGGCTTGGTGGTGTCTGTCGTAGTATTAGCCTTATTCTTGTAGTTTCTTGCTTTTGATATCTATCATCATCTATTGCTTATTGTGTTTCGGGTATTACACTATTTTATTGTTGTTAGCGTTTCTTTCCTAAATACTTTGCGCTGCTTTCCTTAATAGTTGCTATATTTTCTTCACTGTCATTTTTCCTTTTCATAACTACTTTGATTTGTTGTGCTTGATCAAATGTCCTTCGGAAACAATCTCTTTACCTCCACGAGGTAGGGAGGGGGAAGGCCTGTGTACCCTCTACCCTTCCCATACCCTACTTGTGAGATTTCATTGAGTATGTTATTGGTGCTGTTGTAACCTATCAGGAAAAAAAGGAGGAAGAATTCATTATTTTAGGTTTTTGCATTTGGCAAGAGTTGATGTAAGAAAATTCAACTAGTGGCTTTGATGCATAGTTTTATGGAATGGAGAGTGATTAGAATATAATTGTGGCCCAAGGCTGTTGGAACATTTGAAACCTGCTAATGTTGGCCTAATGGTCAAGAAATTGGGGTGAAGATCATGAGAAACAAGGGTTCAAATCCCCGTAACGGCCGGGCAAATGTGAGGTGATTTTTTTTTATCCAAGTGTTGATGGACATAGTCACCCCGTACGTGTCTCGGTGAATGGTAGCCGATACCTGGTGAAATAGTTAAGGCGCGCACAATCTGGCTGATACACTACCTTTTTTGATGAAATAGATTCATTAAAAGCATCAAGAAGATGCAAGGGTTACAAGGATAGATCAATTTAGCTCACAAAAATAAGGATTTGTAGCTTCTTTCTAAACTATAGAGCTAACAAAATCCAGGATTCTAAGTTATTTACAGGGGTCAGTTTGGACCAACTAAAAAGGCTAACTAGACATCTGGCAGATACACTATCTTCCGCCAAGAAAAAAAAAGATGAAGAGAAATAGGCAATAGCTCTTTGAAGTGTATAATCAAGGTTCTGGACTCTATGTTTTAAAGTTTTCCTATCATGCTTCCTTGTAATTTAAGCTTCTTGTGTGTTTTTCTGTCTTAATCTTTTCTTCCTTGCAAATATGATCTTCCTTTTTTTTGAACTTCTCCTTGAACTAAGAAAGATCATTGGGATGCATTGCATACTGTGAACTTGGTTCTACTTCTCTTTTCTGCGGAGAGAAATGAAATCTTCCATTGAAATATTTTATCTTGTGCTATGTGAGCTCTGGGGAATGTTTCTTGAATCCAGTGTTAACTGTGATTAAGTTTTGGACCTCTACATATCGAAACATATCTTGGTGGCAATTATTTAACACTACCTGTATCAGATCTATAAGGGGAAAGAGGTTAATTGTTTTGGATTATTTTTGCAGATATAGATCTTTCTGTTGGCAGGCCTGGGGAACAATCAATTCATAAGGTTTTCGTTGACCCTGGAGGGAGCCACTGTATTGCCACTGTTATTGGAAGTAGCGGCGCCGATACATATTATACTCATGCTAAATGGACAAAGCCTCGTATTTTAAGCAAACTAAAAGGTTTTGTTGTCAATGCTGTCGCCTGGAACAGACAACATATAACGGAAGGTAGGTCAGTGCTTTCTAGTTTCTTGTGTTCTAGTACATGATTTTGACAATTTACGGACATTCAGAATAGTTATGCTTTCTTTTTCTTCTTTTTAATTGTGGATGATGGTTTCAGCTTCAACTAGAGAAATCATTTTGGGTACGGACAATGGTCAACTTTACGAGATGGCTGTAGATGTAAAGGATAAAATGGAGAAGTACATAAAGTTACTATTTGAACTTAAAGAACTACCTGAGGCATTCACTGGTTTGCAGGTTCAGTGCTTTCTAGTTTCTTTCTTCCTTTTTTTCCTTCTTTTAACTTCTTTCCCCAAAAAAGGAGAAAGCATCCTCCAAGGGGGGCACCTGTTTCCTTTTCACTCTGTTATCAATTTGATCAAGTAGTTCATGTCACTTCATACCAAGATGATGTTAATGAAAGCCTTACTTCCTTTCATCTTCTTGTAGATGGAAACAGCAAGTGTGCACAATGGTACCAGATTTTATGTGATGGCTGTTACACCTACTCGACTTTATTCTTTCACTGGGATTGGATCGCTTGATGTAAGTTTGTATTTATTAGTAATCATTTCTGCAGCTTGACTGACTCCGTCCCCTTAACATCTTTATTCTATATCTTATGGATTATTAGGTTTTTCTGATTTCACTTTCCTCTTCAATTTACTAGCACGTGGTGCTGCCAAATACCAAAAATAGCTTCTTTCTTAATTAAGTTCCAGATCTATCTATGTTTTCCTTTGTACAATTTTCATTGTTATTATGTTGAATATCTTATACATGTGATTGGAGTTTTGACTGGTATGAAACATCTTTGAAATCTATACCAAGAATTTTAGATTTTCATATTGACGAACTGTGCTTCTTTAGTTTGGAAATTTGAAATTGTTGGGCACGTCTTGGTACACTTTGCTACTCTTGCTGCCTTCCTTGACTTCTTTTGACTTCATTGAACATTTCAACTTGGTACATTTACTTTCTTCTGGTCTTTCTTTTCCTTCTTAACTAAGTACACAGAATCTTGTGTATTGTTGGAGAGGTTTTCAACAGAGTGTAGGACTTGATTTTTATTTGTTTCCAACAACTCTGCTGGATCAATTTGTAAAAAGCTGTTGATCTATACCTTTGGCATCTGTTCCTGTAGATTTTATGTGCTGTAATATCTTTGCCTGGAAATCTTTCATTCCCTACTTTTATCTCCATCAGTGCCAATATTGACCAGCCCATGAATAAAAAATTGTTAACTTCTGCAAACTCTTATGTTCCTTAACTCTCCATGGAGATACTGTTTTTTAGACACTAATTCCTGTTATTATTGTAATAAAGTTTTGCTAGTTCATCGGCATATTGTGATCTTAAAATGATTAATACATTTCAATTGAATTGATGCATTTTGGTCTGCGTAGGCGATTTTTGCAAGCTATGTGGACCGCGCAGTTCATTTCATGGAGCTTCCTGGTGAAATACCTAACAGGCAAGTTCCTTATTTATGAGAGTGTCAAAAAATGGGAAGGAAGGAAGCCTTTTACTTAAGTTTTTAGTGACCTAGAACCACATAATTCAGTACTGCAGTAGAGAATATATATATATTAAAAGAAAGAAAATAAACGTTTCCACGCGATTGGGCTAAGTGATGAATCTGGTCACCACCAGCGGGGCCTGCCGAAGACATAACATAAATGATAAATTTAGGGAGCACAAATTATCCGGCATAATTTTCAGTAACTACATGAAAGATGGATAACAATTTGAGACTCCCATGTATCACAAAGCTCCACCATCTCCTTACTGTAGGAGGTGTTGCTCTAGCAGAAACATCGCTATGTCGTATTCAATCCACAATCCTGAAAGTATAACTAATGTAATTCATTTGGTGTAATGTCCCGCTCTTGGAGTAACTGGTAAAGTTTGCTGCCATGTGACCAGGAGGTCACAGGTTCAAGCCGTGGAAACTGTCTCTTTTAGAAATGCAAGTTAAGGCTGCGTACGATAGACCCTTGTGGTCCAGCCCTTCCCCGGACTCGCGCATAGCGGGAGTTTTAGTGCACTGGGCCGCCCCCCCTTCTTTTTTAAATGTCCCGCTCTAACAAATCCAAAAATCTCTCTAACAATAATTTTGAAACAAAAAAATAAGTGTGATGTTGGGGGTTGAAAAAGCAATAGAGTAAAAAATTCTCTCAGACACCAATCCCTATTTAAAATTTAAAATACCTCTTTCCAGACCAAAACCCACCGGTGGTCCTTCTGATCACCGGAATCTTACTACCCTCACCTACTTTCTCCCATTTTTTTCCACCACTGTCACCGCAACCCTCGGGTGACCCACTGCCAGAAAACCCGCCCCCAGATACCCCCTCACGCGCCCTCACGCGCCACCACAGATTCCTTGTAACCGTGGCCACGCGCCCCACGCGCCGGCGCATGAGACCAACCTGACCCTTTTTTCCAACTTTTTCTCCACGGGACAGCACGCAAATGAGTTCTGACCACATCTGAACAGCCGGAACTCATTACATTTCCAGACTACATTTCAGTAATTACTGAAAAAGGAAAAAAAAGGATTCTTCTTCTCGCGCCTCTGCTCACACCGCCGGTGACCCCAAGAAGAGATATTTTTTTATTTCTCTTCGATCGTTATCTCTTTCCAGCAGCATTTCCGATAAGAATCCATGGGCAACAGAAGGATTTACTTTAATGCGGGGTTCAAATCATTCGATATTACAAGATGGATGAATGAATGCACTTCGTGGTATGAATGGGTGGAGAGAATCCATAGGATGATGAGTAGATCCTCCATGAGCAGGGGATAGTTAGAATGGACGTGCAAAGTACTAAAGGAGGCATCCGAGGAACCAAGGAATACAATTAGAAGATGGAGACACACTAACAGAGAAGCTGTACACTTTTGCACAAGGAAGACTAATGAGCAGGGGAGTTATTTAAGCATCCTTACCTTAAATAAGGAAGGTAGATCAATTCTAATTGTCCCAGAAGTAGCATTTAAGAAAGGTTGGTGTGACATAGCCTCAAAGATTTAAAAATTCATTAAAAGCCCATTGAGACAAGGAATGGTAGTACCCCCAAGATTAACTGAGGCCAACTACCCTTTGCAAAAGCAGTTTAGAGCAGTAAATGGCAAACAAAAAGCATAAGGGAAGTAGAGATTAAAAGCAAAGAGAATACCATCGAAGTCAGGTCAGTAAATGAAAACTCAGAGACAAGCAGTTTCTCGAGATGCCTGGTGGGATGGTCAGAGGAGGATAAAAAGTAGAAACCCACATTAGCTGACATAAGAAAATGGTCATCTACAGTCTGGAAGAATACCTTCAGACTTTGTATTTATGAATTGAATGGGAACAGGTTCCTTTTTGAGTTCCCCAACAAGTTAATGGCTGAGCAGACGCTTAAAGGAAAATGGACCTGGAAAGGTTCCTCATTTAGGCTAGAATGGTGGTCTCCGACCACAGGATGTATCCCTGATGAGGAAAGGGATGAAACAACTTGGATCAGAGCCATAGGCATTCCGCTACATTTATGGACGAACAAGGTCTTCCAGGAAATTGGAGAGATATGTGGTGGATGGGTGGCAATGAAGGAGGAAACGAAGCTGCGAAATCATCTGAAATGGGCAAGGATCCAAGTAGCAAATGACTGAAGACTAGTACCCAAGGAAGTGGCCATAGTTCAGAAAGGAATCAAGTACTTGATTCCAGTTTGGGTGGAAAGCAAAGTTAAAGTCGAGGCGGTGCCGGAATCCCTCAGGGATCTGGTCGGAGAAGAAGGTGTTGGCATAAATCCAGTATAAGCTTTTGACCGACGGATAATCATAGTACTCCATTGCAAACAAGTACATAAATCCCTTTTGCTAAGGGATTCGGAAGTCAACGAGCACGTGGATGAGACTGACATAGGGGTGTCTATAGCTGGTGTGGCACGAGAGAAGCACAAGATAAAAGGGGGGGAGATTGGGCCACCAAATCTATGGGTGAGGCTTGATTAAAAAAGACAATGGGCCAAATTTCGCAGAACAAGTTATCTTTAATAACTTACAAGGGGAAACAGAACAGGCCCAAGAAGGGGAATGGAAAGACATTATTAGCAAGGAAGACAACCTGTATTATAACCAACAAGTCGGCATGCAAAATTCAGGGAAAATCTCAACTTATGCAGAGGCTTTAATAATTCCTTTTGATGGAAAAGAACAATGGAGTTGTTTAAACAGAGAATGCAGCAGAGACACTAGAAGGACAGAAGTTGCAGAAGACGACACATGTACTATTAAGATGATCGTTCAGATCCCAGAAAACTGGGAAATAGAGGAAGCCGAACCTCTAGTGATACAATCACAATTAGCAATCCAAGATAAGCAGTCAGAAACGTCATCGTGGGTTCAACAAAACATGTTGAAAATAGGCAAATTGATGGGGGTTGACTTTCAAGGGCACGGACAAGAAGCCTTGAAATTATTAATGCAAGTAGACAGTTGTAGAAGCGCAAGAAGAGCAGAATCAACAGTCACAATTAAGAAGGCACGACTGAAAGAGGCACAGGAACTTAAAAGCTTGATTGCATTTGATGTCAAGTTTAAAAGCGGGGGAGAGAGAGTAAAGGGGAAGGCTGTCCAACATAATTTAAGATGCAGTGCAAACTAGTTTCATGGAATCTGAGGGGACTGAACTGCAGAGAGAAAAGGAAATTAGTAAAGAGTAGCTTAGTGGAGTGGAAGGCAGACATATATTGCCTCCAAGAAACGAAATTAGAAGGGGACATCCCTGTGGCAGTAAAAGAATTATGGGGGAATAAATAGGCGCAATATGCTTGTTTGGAGGCCAGTGGGACTAGAGGTGGGATCTTGATGATGTGGGACATAAGGGTATGGAAGGGACAGGTGCTGGAGGTGGGCTCTTACACGATAACATGCAAATTTGAGGCACTGTTGCAAAACTTTCAATATCATGTTACTGGGGTATATGCTCCAAACTGTTATAAAGAAAGGAGATTAGTGTGGGAGGAGGTGAGTGATGTCAGAGGATTATTGAAAGGTCCATGAGCAGTGTGTGGAGACTTCAGTGTCTGTAGGTTCACAACAGAAAAAAGGCATTGTATTAGAAGAACAAGAGGCATGAAGGAATTCTCAAGACTTTATTGAATAATTGAGCTTAATTGATTTACAAATGGAGAATGTGACTTATACATGGTTCAAAGGTGACAATAGTACAGTAGCCTCAAGACTGGACAGAATCTTGATATCAGATGAATGGGACAGCTTCAATAACATGAAATTATTCCTCTTCAAAGAATTACCTTTGATCATACCCCAATTACTATCCAAGAGGGAGATTGGAAAAGGAATAAAAGTTACTTCAAGTTTGAGAATTGGTGGTTGAATTCTGAGGGCTTTACAGATAGAGTCAGAGAATGGTGGAGCAGCTTCTAGTTCATAGGTAGAGAAAACTGCATTTTGGCCTGTAAAATGAAAGCCCTTAAAGGCAAATTAAAGGAGTGGAGTGGTAGTGAGCAAGGGAATCTAGCCAGACAAAAGAAAGGCCTATTGGAAAAATTGGCAGCAGTTGAAAATATATTGGCAGAAAGAGCACTAACAGATGAAGAGACTTTCAGAAAAGGAACACTGTTGTTACAATATGAGGAGCACTTAAAGAATGAAGAAATTGCCTGGAGACAAAGATCTAGGGCACTGTGGCTCAAAGAAGGTGACAAAAACACAAAATTCTTCCACAAGACTGCAAATGCACACAGGAGATACAACAGTTTGGACCAGCTGATATTACAGGGGGAGATTACCCAGAACAGGGACAGAATTGAAGGTGTAGTGGAATTCTACAAAAAATTGTTCTCAGAAGAGATGCACAGGAGACCTGCCTACAACTTCCCAAGCTGCCCAGTTATTTCAAGGGAGGAACAAGAGATGATAAAAAGGAATTTTGAGGAAGAAGAGGTGTTGAAAAGCCTGAAGCTATGTGCAGTAGACAAAGCTCCAGGCCCAGATGGTTTTACCATGGGTTTTTTCATCAAATGTTGGGTCATTATCAAACAAGATATTATGAACACTTTTCATAATTCTTTATGACAGGGAAGTTCGAGAGGAGTTTCAATGCCACATTTATAACTCTCATGCCAATGAAGAAGGGTGTTGTGGAGCTAAGAGACTTCAGGCCAATAAGTCTAATAGGCAGCATCTACAAAATATTCTCCAAGGTCCTACCAGGAAGATTAAAAGGAGTCATGGCAAAGCTGGTTGACTCTCAACAAATGGATTTCATTCAAGGAAGGCAAATAATGGATGTAGTACTAGTAGCCAATGAAGCAGTGGGGGCAAGACTGAAACAAAAAAAGCTAGGCATACTTTACAAGTTAGACATAGAGAAAACTTATGATCATGTCAATTGGGGTGACCTTGTAAGTGCACTGAAGACGATGGGATTTGGACAGAAGTGGATACACCGGATAGAATTCTGCATTTCATCAGTAAGCTACTCAGTTTTGATTAATGGGTCCCCAACAGGATTCTTCAGAGCTCAAAGAGGCCTCAGGCAAGGAGATCCTCTATCACCTTTCCTCTTTTTACTAGCTATGGAAGGTCTCAACAACATGATCAAGATAACAAACAATAATGAATGGATGCAAGGTTTTGATGTGGCTAGAGAAGGGAGGGACAGTCTAGAAGTGACTCATTTGCAGTAAGCAGATGACACACTTATTTTCTGTGGGGCAGAAGAGGAGCAGCTCAAGTACCTGAGAATTATCTTGGTCATATTTGAAGGGATATCTGGACTGCATATCAACTGGAGGAAGAGCTACTTGTATCCAATCAATGAAGTGGTCAATATGGAGGCCTTGACAAATATTCTGGGAGGAGAGGTTGGAGTCCTTCCTACAACATACCTAGAGATGCCATTAGGTGCTAGGTCAAAGTCAAGAGACATGGAACAATGTGATAGAGGTTACAATAGAGGTTGCAACTCCCAAACTATTTTGTAGAAAGAGGAGGTCTGCCTTATTTTTGGCTCCCTGACTATGGAAAATCTTTCCACCAATCTCTTCCATCCTTCCAGTAACACTCTATCATCTTAATATCCCCCCCTGAGGAAGCCGCTTTCCATCTTAAATTTTTTGAGGTTTGTTCTTTTTGCTAATTTTCTTGTTGGAAATTTCCTGCATTGAAAGTATCTAGAGGTTATTTGGCAAAACACACAGTTTAGGAAGAGATGTTTGTGGCTTCTCAACATGTGTAACATTTTCCCAACCAGTTTGTTGTCACGAAGTTTAGGAGGAAAATGAAAAAGCGGCACCTTTCAGTCGGGGAATCATAGAGCCTACCAAAAACTTCATTTACTGTTCATACTAGGACTGAACCTTGCAAGTGATTTATGGAGTTTGGATTTGGTTGATCAGATCAGACATATGTCAAGAGCTTGATTCTTTGTACTGGCATGTGCACTGACAAATACACCTCTCCTGTGTTCCATCTGCCCTCACTTCACTTCACAGCAAGCGATGTTCCATCTTCATCATTGGATATAGCTGCACAACTTTCATCGACTATGAAGACACTTTTGAGCTTACACCATAATACACTAAATATCCTTTTCTATAATTGTTAATTTCCAAGTACTTACAAAACATAATATGTTTGTTCATTTGAAATGATGTTAAGAGTTATTGAATTCTCTTCTTTCAGTGAACTGCACTTCTTTATCCAGCAAAGGAGGGCTGTACACTTCGCATGGCTTTCTGGAGCAGGTATCTACCATGGTGACCTAAAATTCGGAGCACAACATAGGTAGATTTGCCACCTGTTGCTTATTCCTTTATTCATTGTTTTGTTTCAATTCAATCTAGTTTTTTCATCCCATTTTCTTAATGTTCAAATTTTATTTTAAACTTTAGAGTTCTATACATAATTTTTTTTGATATTCTCTACAATTGTTGAAAACCTCACATGTAGTTCGCCAAACGGGGATGAAAACTTTGTGGAAAACAAAGCTCTTCTGGATTACTCTAAATTCTCTGAAGGAGTTGAAGGTGTCAAACCTAGCTCTCTGGCTATATCCGAGTTTCATTTCCTACTTCTCATTGGTAACAAGGTTAAGGTGTGTTAGTGGTATTTCCATGACTTTGTTTCTGTGTCTACTTTTTAACCTTTTATATATCAAATTTGTTATAGCAGTTTTTAAGGTTGGACTTATTGTACATGTATGCCTTATCTATATGCAATATATGGTTTGGTTTTTCCTATGCTCAAATGAGAGACTAGAATTGTATGAAGTTTTTTCTTTGGTTGTCTATAGTATAATTATTACCAAAAAGGAACTTGTAAATTAGATGGTATGGAAGCAATAATTGTGAGTTTTGCATATATTCTTCCATTTTCAAGTTTTTATCACTTTGGAAATTCTTTAGTGGGTCTACCAACCATATATGCGTTAGCCATAATGTTCTAGTGTAAATTTTAGCTTCTTTTTCACTAAGCTTCATGATTTCAGGTTTGAAACAAATATTGGTTTGTTGCACATGAAGCAACCGGGATGTAATTTCCTTTTTCTTTCAACAGAAAAGGGCAACTGGTCCTAATTCTTAACTCTAAACAAGATTTTGTATAAATCTTAGACCTAATAAGGCTAGCGACGATATCCTTAAATTTCTCATCTGCTGCACACCTCTATTTTGTCAGTGCTGATATTGATGACTAAGTTTCTCTTTAACTTTTAGGTTCATCTATTGTACATTAAAGACTCCATTTGCTTTTTTTTCTGATGAAGTAAGATAATATCATTGAAAAGACATCAGGAAGATGCCAAAATTACAAAAGACAAAAAGTCTGTTAGCTCCAAAACTAAAGACTAAAAAGCAATGTTAGCCCCAATACATGAGTGCCAATGATAGAACCAGGGAGCTAACAAAGTCCAAAAAATTGTCAACACACTATTAACAGGGATAAGAAAATTCCAACTGAATGAACTAACTAGATATCTAGCCTTAAGTGAGTGTGTTGGAGTTGATATTCCATCAAAACAGAATAAACTCCATTTGTTTCTCTTCATAGTATATTCTTTCGTCTGCCATTATCCACTAAATTTTTTGTATATTTTAGGAAAAACACATTTGATGGTTAATTTGTTCTGTAAAACCACTGAGTATGTTGTTTTTATATTGACTAGAAATTAATCTATAACATTGAGGGAGATGTGATAGCTTTGCAGCCTTAATCCAATCTTTTGCAATATTAATTATGTTCTACATTGTTAAATATATGGATGCTAGAGGTCCTCCCTTTACCACAGGACAGAAGACAGTTAGAAGAACAACGATTTAGGACAAGGGCAACCTGAACATCCAATTATTGAGTAAAACACTTGATTCTGAAGAATGGACATTTCACCGTTGAATCCTTGTATGGTTATGCTATGGTTTATGTATTGTAGGTGGTGAACAGGATAAGTGAACAAATAGTAGAAGAACTTTATTTTGATCAGACACCTGATGCAGTTTCAAGAGGTATTATTGGCTTATGTAGTGATGCCTCGGCTGGGTTGTTTTACGCATATGACCAAAATTCTATTTTCCAGGTGTGGTAATAGTCATTGGCTTAAATCTTATGTGATCTGGTAGCACCATTATATTTCTGCCTCAGTTTCTGAAATCGACAATCTGAATTTAGGTGTCTGTAAATGATGAAGGCCGCGATATGTGGAAAGTGTACTTGGACTTAAAAGAATATGCTGCAGCTTTGGCTAGTTGTCGTGATGCCCTGCAGAGAGACCAAGTTTATTTGGTTCAGGTTGTGGCTGATTTGAACTTATTCTTTTCCGCTGGGATATCTGATGCATTTTCTTTGAATATTTTGCCTCATTTATAACTGTTCCCTAATTATAATCAGAAGATACTCTTATTGCTTGTGAGGCTGAATATTTTTCTTTTGGCTTTTTCATCATAGACCTCATGTTATGCAGGCTGAAGCTGCTTTTGTTGCCAAGGAGTTCCTCAGAGCTGCATCCTTCTATGCAAAAGTAATTATTCTACTTATTTATTTATTTACTTCCATTTTGTGGTTTTGATTTCTCTTTTAGTTGTTGTTTCTTTTACCTTCCTAAACTTGATCCTTTTCAAACCAGCCACGTGCGTTACAAAAAATCTGATCCTTGTTTGCCAATTTCAATTTTCGCCGCGACCAGCAAAAGGGAAATTTCCACAAACTTCTGTAGCAATCACTGTCAATATCTACTCTATTCTACAAAGACCAGTAAAGTTTTGTTTCCTGATAAATGAAAATACTTTCATCTATCATAACCCAAGGGAAACCCCCGATAAGCCCCCCTTAGAAGCTCAGCTTCAGATAATCCCTAACAATTTCAGTAGTATCAATTTGATTATCTTCTTGAATATTTCCCTGTAAAAACTAATGTTCTCTGCATTAAAATTCTGTCCCTAACATTTTCAGTAGTATCAATTTGATTATTGTCTTGAATATTTCCTGTAAAAACTATTCTCTGCATTAAAATTCTGTCCCTTGGGCCTAGATATTGCTTGAAGATGAAATGACATACAAGGTGTTAATGCAACTTCCCTTTCATGTCCCTTTTCTTTTCTTTTATATTTGACATAGGAGGCTTGCTTAGTAATCTGAATTTATTCCTGGAACTGGAGACCTTTCTAATGCAAGGAAATGAATGTTGCAGATTAACTTTGTATTATCTTTTGAAGAGATCTCATTGAAGTTCATTAGCATAGGCGAACAGGTATGACTGTTCAATTCTTGAACACTGATTTATGGTGATGCAAGAAGATATTTTCTTTCACTTATTGAAAAAATGAAAAGGTCAAATTCATCAGAGTTCAATCCATCTTGCTACTGAAAAAAAAAATCCATCTTGCTGTTGAAAAAAAAATCCATCTTGCTCATTTGAAGCAATGATTTGTAGTAGTAATTATACTCATATCTAAAAAGGAATATTACTTCTCCTGTTCCGATTTCAAGACTCAAGGTTTATTCTTCTGTATAACTAAGAAGCTTGTTAGAACTTAAATATTTCACATTTCAAGCAATGAAACTTTTTTATTGTTTACAGATTTAAAAAGATTCTAATAGTTCAGAACTATGGGAAGCTTCATTTCTCGTAATTGTTTTCTTACTTAGTAGTCCCATCCATGTCATAAAATGAAGCAATTATTCCTCAGGAAGATAATGAACCTATCTTTGCATAGCTATCCCATCCTTTTTTACAACAAATCTCTAGTGTTATCTTAGTGCTGATCCTTATTGCATCCTTGCCATAATGAAATTTTTTAAAATGAGAGGTATTCCTTGGTCTGCTTTTGAGAGTTAATTTCGTTAGTTTTCTGACTTGTGACATCTATAAAATTTGAAACAGAGAAACAACCACAAATAGAATTAGTAGAAAACTCTAGATGATTTGAAAATCTAGAGAATAGTATGCAACATATTAAGATGAACTGCATACTACTTTTGTGTTTTTGGTGTAATCAGATTAGGGCTAATGATCCTGTCTCTATTATTGATGTATTAGACTCATTATAGATATATCATCATAGGCTCCAGTAGAATTTTGTAAACAGGGATGCAGTACTACCCATGTACTGATCAACTTGAGTAGAAAAAAAGAATTAGTTGAAAATTTCTTCGGGAATATAACACCCTTTGCTTGCAGGATGCATTGAGAACATTTCTCCTGCGGAAGCTTGATAATCTTTCAAAGGATGAAAAGTGTCAAATAACAATGATTTCAACATGGGCAACTGAATTATATCTTGATAAGGTTCATCTCTTTTTGAACTGAACTTGTTTGATTAAAAGTTTGGCTACTTTTCTTTTCCCTGGTTTCATTACTGTAAACTTTTTCTGAATGCTAGCGCTGGAAATATCTCGTTTCCAGTTCCTATTATGTATAGGTCTAACTTGGATCATCCAACGTACAACATGTCTTTGTCACCTGTGCTGGTGTCTGGTACAGAGGTTGGAGAAAGTACTAAGTAATATTCTATAGGATAGGGGATGGTGAAAAACTAACATCTTATTAATTGGGAAACAATGACATTCCTAATAAGGGAGGTGTAGTGGTTAGGAACTTGAGGGTAATTAGTAGAGCCATAATAAGAACATGACTTTGGAAGTTCTTTGTGAAGGATCAAGCGTTGTGGGTTCTGGTTTGGACCGTGAAAATGTAACACAAACGTCGCCTAAGTTGGTTAAAGTCAGATTGTGGGCGGTGACGCTTTAGTGTACGCACTGAAGTGCTTAGGCATGCATTTCATCACCCATGAGCTCTCTCTTTATAAGAGCAGTGCTATAACTGCACCTACAGCTGGGGCAGTGCTGTTTTGGCGTACATGTACAGATTAGGTTTCGGAACCTAAATGACGGACAATCTGTACATGTACGCTAGAACAACACTGCCCCAACTGTAGGTCCCAGTGTCGATCACCGGATTCCACACTGTAAGGTCTTTCTAGAAGCACCCAAAGGTAGTCCCAGATAAGTAATAAGTAGAGAGCCACCTTGCAGTTCAGCACCTGCACCATCTCCTCAATAATATTCACTACTCCCACTGGAGTGATCTCACATTTTCTGAGATTGATCTTAAGGCCTGACACACCATGGAACCAAATAAGAATCTGTCTCAAATGGTCTAGCTGGGACATCTCTGCATCACAGAAGACCAATGTGTCATCTGCAAATGAAAGATGTGTAACTGTCACATTGTCGTACCCCTCTAAAAGAAGCATCAAAACCTTTCAAAATATCTCCACTAACCGCCCTATCCATCATTTTTGTCAGAACTTCTATGACCAGGATGAATAACATAGGAGATAAAGGATCTCCTTGTCTCAAGCCCCTCAAACTTCCAAAGAAGCCGCATGGGCTCCCGTTCACAAATGCAAAACAAGATCCATCTCCACTTGTTCCCAAACCCCATCTTCGAAATTATGAAATCCAAGAATTCGCAATTCACGTGATGATAAGTTTTCTCAAGGTCCGACTTACACAAAATACCTATCTCACCTTTTTTCTTTCTGGAACCAACTACTTCATTCGCTACTAGAGATGAATCTAGTATCTGTATTTCTCTACAAAAGCATTCTGAGAAGTGAACACCGTCTCATTTAGAACCGGCACACACACATTTTTCGAGGAAGAAAAAATAGTCTTTAATGGGATATACACGTTACGACACTTATGTAACACCGCCTGCCACAAGTTTTCTTGCCCATGCCTCAGGGTCTTAATAGTGTCACTTAGGACAAGTATTGGGGTCATAGGTCGTCCAAATGTTTAGATTCAGGGGGTGTTATGCTTTTTCCATTTTTACTTCATATATTTCTCTTGAATATAGTTGTTTGAATTACTTTGTCCAAATAGTCATATTTTGTGTTTGTAGTTATTTTTACTTGCATTACATATTAATTTTTTTCTTCATTTGCGCTGTTGTTTGTTAAGATCCACGTTTTAGCTCAACTTTGTGCTCAAGGCTCCAATAGATTTGACTCTTTTTTGCGTTTTTTTCTTTTAACTACTTCAGTTTATTGGTGAAAGCCTTGAGAGTGGAGGCTGACAACATGCTAGATTTGAGTTTGACAACCTGCATTCTTTTTATGTTTTTTCGTTAGCTTTAGCCTTTAGTAGAACCAAGAGGTTACGGGTTCAACCCATGCAAATCTCTTGTAGAAATGTAAAATAAGGTTGTAAACAATAGATCCTATGAGGCCTTGCACTTCCCCAAACCCTGTGTATAATGGAAGTTTAGTGCACAGTGCTGTCCGTTTTTAGACTTTAGTAGGACCCGCCACATTCAAGTTCTGGATCCGCCCTTGCTAATCCACTTGCTAGCTTCCGACTCATTTTAATCAGTTTTGTCACTTAACCAATCTTTTAGATTGAATAGTGTTACAACTAGTTACTAGAATTAGAGTTCTAGGTAGAAGGATCAAGAGTGGAAAATTAACGGGGGTGATGATGGGTCACCATTGATGACAAACTCAAAAGCGAATAAGCTTTCTACATGACAAACACATATGGGATCTGAAGCTTTTAATCTATTTAAACGCTTCGGTTATGGGTGTTAATATGTTGAGTGTTGTGTTAGTGTGTTAGAAATAGAATTTAAAAGTCGACGAAGTGTTTTTTTGCTAAGTTAGATATCTTCCCACTCTCGACAAATATCAGATGTATTATATAATTGACACTTGTAATTTGGTGTGTCTTGTATTCATTAGGTCACCAAATCATTTATATATTTCTTTTCTTCTCTTATTTTCTCACATGAAGTCAGAGCCTCTGCGATCTTACTAGAGACAAAGTAGCTTTCGCCTATTGGCTGCCCGTTCGACAAATGTATTTATTTTTTCACTCTTCTATTTCTCGGCATCTTTTTCATTGACACCGCTCTTTTACCTGCTGACTATTCTGGCGGGAATGCTTCTATCAATGCTATATCGGAGCATTGTGCTTATTTCTAGTGGCCATTCTAACTGCACTCCCTGATTCTACGCCTATTTTCGTGGCCGTTTCGGAGAGGGACCCGTTGTTTTAGTGATGAGATATTTTAACTAAGCCAAGTCAATTTTGGGCAGCAAACTATGTAGTTGATGATAAGGTCCTTTAGAATGAAGGGAAGGGTGTATATTGTTACATGGCTTTCCTTCAAGAGGTGCCTAGAGAACTGGCCAGATGCAGAAGTGCCACAACTAAGGGTGGATTCTCCACTGAAAGGGTACAAGAGAAGACTTGGCCGACCATTCCTCGCATCACTTTTCCAGTGATTACTCTAGTCATTTGTGCGGTTACTTTCAAGCACCTTTCTTTGACTTGAATTTTCAACAGGGTTTTGGAGAACTGAACATTTTTTGTAGAATGTCCAATTTTAATCGAATATCAAAATCTTAGAATGCTTACAATATTAAAATTTTAAGTTAGATATTGTAATACAAGTATCATACATGTACTGTGTTTGACACCTATATATTGGTCTGTCATGTGTACCAAATGACTAAATCATCAATATCTCTTTTCTTCTCTTAAGCTCTCATAATGTGAGATGAGGATGCTGAATATTAAGGGAATGATTCCACTTATCCATCTTCAGACCAAAGTGTATTCTTTAAGTGATAATGTGGTGGCTGTTATTTGAACATAGATGATTGGTCTTTTTAAGTTTTTGGTTTCATTCATCTTGTTTGCAGATCAATCGACTGCTTCTGGAAGATGATGGTGCGTTGGACAGTAATAATACCGAGTACCAATCACTCATTAAGGAGTTCCGTGCTTTCCTGAGTGACTGCAAGGATGTATTGGATGAGGCAACCACCATGAAACTACTTGAAAGGTAGCTTATCTGGCAACTGATTTCTCGCTTGGTTTTAAATCTGATTCTTGTGAATTTCTTTTTTTTCAGTCCAATTACTTATCTTTTCTATCTCTGCGTCCTCCAAGAAACATAGTACATATTTTCATGTCATGCTAATTGCTGATGTACAAATGCGCATGTCACTGACTCACCTGGCAAAACGTTTCTGACATTTTAAGTGCTGTGACCTGCAACCTTTTTCAAGCTGAAATCTCATGAAAATAAAAAAGAAATCTATGGTTATCTGGGGAAAAAATGAACTCTTTGTTTGTAAAAGTTCAGTCATCTTCCCTTCATATATTTATTATTTGTTCCTTTCCTAATAATGTTCTAATAGTTTTTGTCTGACTTTTTTGTCCTCTATGTTGTTATTTTTTCTGTTGCAGTTACGGTAGAGTTGATGAGCTAGTGTTCTTTGCTAGTTTAAAGGAGCAATACGAAATTGTGCTTCATCACTACATTCAGGTTTGTTCTTTTTATGCATCTTTTGACATGCTGGTTTTTCATTGGCTTGTCTATTTTTTTTTTCGATGAAGTAAGTGTTTAAATAACAAAGGCATCAAGGAGATGCATAGTTACAAAAGAGGAGGAGATGCATAGTTACAAAAGAGGAGGAGATACCAGCTCATACAAAGATAACAAAAACCTATCATAAGTCTAAAGAGCTGAGAGATCCAAAGGTCTATCGTAAGACTAAAGAACTAATGACATCCAAAAAAGAGTCTGGGTTATATACAGGGGTAAGATTAGCCCGGCCTTGAGATTGGAACTGGCAGTTGCAATACCATAAAAAAACATCTTTGGTTCCTTTCCAACCATAAGCACCACCAAAATCCAAGCAGGAACCATAGACCAGATTCTTCTGATGACCTCCCAACTTTCCAAGAACTCCAACAGACAAAGACTTCCCTAACAGTGCGAGGCATAGGCCATTGCAAACCAAAAAAGATAGGAACATATTCTACACATCTGTAGCAATTGGACAGTGTAAGAACAAGTGGTTAATGGACTCAGAGGTGCAATGGCACATGTAACATCTATTAGCTAGAAGGAATTTCCTCTTCTTGAGATTCTTCAGAGTTAAGCAAGCTCCTTTTAAAGTGACCCAGCAGAAACATGAGACTTTTGGTGGTAATTTGGTTTTCCAGATGACCTTCCAAGGCCATTGGTCAATCAGGTCCTTGTTGGAGCTCAGAAGCAGGTAACCTTCTTTGACAGAGTAAGCACCATCCTTGTTACTGCCCCACTTAAGTCTGTCACTTCTATGAGTGAGAACCGGACTGTTCTGTAAACTCCCAATCATGTCCTCCATTTCCCAGTCATTTAGGTGCCTTCTTAGGTGCAAATTCCATGAGTTGTCCTCCCAGTTTTAAGCAATTGTTGAATCTGGAGTAGTAGTTATAGGGAATGACCTGGGAAAAGCATCCTTAAGAGTAGTAGAGCCAAGCCATTTGTCTTTCCAGAATAGGAGATGACCCCATTTCCCACTTGGAAGGAAAAGTTGAGAAAGCACTCATCGCACAATCGCTTAATCTTTCCACAATCCAGACCCATTAGGAGTTAAAACTGGGTTGGAGCACCAACGGCTAGTGCTGCCATATTTAGCTTGGATAGTCTCCTTCCAAAGACCAAAATCATCTTGATTAAACCTCCAATGCCATTTCATTAACATACATTTGTTGTGTACTGCTAAATCCTTTACACCAAGGCCACCTAGATGTTTTGGAAGAGTTACTTTGGCCCACTTGACTAGATGAAATTTATGACTTTCACTATTACCTTCCCACAAGGCCACCTAGATGTTTTCTCAAGCTTTTCAATGACCACATTCCAAATCTCAGCTGATTTGTGACTAGCACCCCGGGGGGGGGGGGGGGGGCGTAGATAGGTAGTTGGGAAAGTGCAAGTGCTACACAACATGATACTGGCCAGAATCTCCAAATTCGGGACCAAACTGACAGGGTGCATAATACTTTGAGACATACTATTTTCTAGGATGATGTTTGCATTTTTCTTGGACTTGCCAGTCTACACTCATCTTCAATTTGCATTGAGTTTGGACATCCCAGTCTATACTCATCTTCAACGGACTCTTCTGGAGAGTGCTTTAAGGCATATAGCACGTATTTTGTTTACTGATTCCACTACCCTTTCCCTGCATTATCTTTGGAGATCTTGGTCCAACACCACTGCACCCTCATATGGACTCTTACATTTTCTTTCTTTGAGATAGCAATTGGCATATAGCATGAACTTCTGTCAACTTGCATGCTTCTGCTTTATATGCACACTTAAGAATAAGACCAAAGGAAGACATAATATTTTTTGGATCTGTTTGCATATGTTCTGTATCTTATGCTCATAATCACTAATTTGGTGAATTAATTGATATTTTACCTTTATAAAAAAAAATAAAATAAAATTGGTGAATTAATTGATTGTTTGCATGACAAGTAATTTGTCTTTCTTTTTCCATGCAAATACACAGCAAGGAGAAGCGAAGAAGGCATTACAAGTTCTTCAGAAGCCTAATGTTCCAACAGAACTTCAGGTATCGGTAAAACTATTAAGTAGTGATTGTGTTTTGAATCTACTGTAAACACACCATGCCCTACTTGGGAGGGACCTTCTTAGCCGAAACCTGTGAAATTTATATTGCTTGAAGTGATGATTTCTTTTGTCCTATTGCAGTACAAGTTTGCGCCAGATCTCATCATGCTTGATGCATATGAAACTGTTGAGTCATGGATGACTACTAAGAGTTTGAACCCGAGAAAGCTCATTCCTGCAATGATGCGTTATTCAAGTGAACCACATGCAAAGTAATGTGCATCTCCTACCTTACATTGAGTTCTGTGATCTTCTTACCGATGTGTTATGCACGACCTTTCACTTTTAAGTGATAAGTCTTTTTCATTTTGTTTTATGTTAGTTTTGTGGAGAGGGGGAAGTTAAACTTTGTGTGACCTATTTTAGTCCTTAAAGAGTTGTCATGTGATGCTACAGTTGCAATCAACAAGAATCAAAAGATGGTCGTTAATCTAGGAGTTAACTCGAAGAAGATGATTGCCACTTCAGGGATTAACCGAGATTAATGGCTATATGATTCAGAGAGAAAGGGGAAGAGAACTGATATTATTTCATGAATGAATTCCTTACATGCCCTCTATGGGTTTATACAGATCATTTACAGAACAATGTAACTGTTTTACTCTAACAGAATGTGACAAACTCCCAACTACTTTGACACGTCATCTAAAAACTCCTAACTACCATTGCCACATCAGCTAACTAACTTGCTCTTGCTTCACTTGTATTATCATGTAGCAACGTGCATAGTGATGTGCATCCAAGCCTATCTTAGTTTACTGATGCTTCACCTTTCGATCTTTTCTTTTAGGAGTCAGTTATCTGATTTCTGATGATGTTCCTACTTCCTTTTCTCCATGGGAGTAGCGTACCTTTAGAAGTGGAAATGAAGGAAGAAGTTTCCCTTTAATTGACAGGTCAATAGCGAGTTAGTGTTTGTGGAAGTGTCTCTACTTTTTTGAGTAAATGAGATGAGGAGGGGCAATTTTGACATTCAACTAAACCATGGTTACAAGGCAGGAGTGAGGAGTATATACTTTTTCCTAGTATTGAGACTCTGCGTCAATGATATTTCTTTTTGTTAATTGCTCTGTAGGTGTCGCTTTCCTTTTGTATCATACCAAAAAGTTAGGACATTCCACCTGACCTCTTGTAAGTTACAGTAGGACAAACATACAATATATGTATATGTAAGGAAACAAGCTAGCATGTGTTTTTCGCCATTGTTGATTTTGCAAAGCTAGGGTTCCGGCAAGGCAGTTTTCGGGCGAGACAGATCTGTCCGGCAATTTTTTCCTGTATTTTCTTCCGTTCTACAGGACCGCTCACACAGTGACCGGAAAGAGTGTGGCTGGCCGGATTCTAAACGGTAAGGACCAGATCTGAATGGAACAGCGGCCTCTGGCGACGACAGACCAGTGCCGCCACACAGCGACCGGAAAGAGTGGGACTGGCCGGATAACTGTACTGTAAGGACCAGATCTTACCGGAACAGTTGCCTCTGGCGACTGAAAAAAAATCAGACCAGTTGTACTGTAAGGACGCACAGCAACCGGAAAGAGTGGGACTGGCCGGATAACTGTACTGTAAGGACCAGATCTGACCGGAACAGTTGCCTCCGGCGACGGAAAAAATATATCAGATTTCTGTTTTCTTCAAGATTTGCTGCACAAAACAGGACCGTAGAAACACTCTGTTCCGCCTTCTTCCTGCTGGAATCAGGTAGATTTTCATGGAGAACAGTATTTTCTTCAGGCTAGGGGGAAAATCTTATGACTTGACGGATACCAAGTTAGCTTCGGATGCCAGCTATGAACTAGTCGAAAACGCGAGGCTACACATGACAAGAATGAAGCTGCGCAGAGAAGGTCTTAGGTGGCTTTGTAAAAGACTGACTGAAGCTTCAGAAATCAAAGGGAAGACGTTTAAAACATGGCAGATGCAGAGTTTAACTACCCACATTTATTGCTCATTAAAGTACAATAAATATGGTAAATTTATATCGGTCATAACAGTCAAAGGAGAGTTAAGATCTGTCATCATTCTTCCTGAATTTAATGCGGGCTGGACAGACCTCTCGAAGAAGATTGAGGAATTCATTAACAAAGCAGGGACACCACAGGAAGTGATTCCAATAATAGGGAAATATGTCAGCAGGGGGAAATCAGGGAAGGAAGGTTTTAAGGAAGCTATCTTGAAAAGCAGATGGGGTCCGATGTTTGAGACAAGGACCCTCTGAGGAGAAGTCTGGTAGGTAGCTTCCTGGACAGCGACGAGATCCCCACACGAAACAATGTTAGGAAATGGGCTCAGAAAACTTGTAGAGGCATCCACAACTTACTAGTCTTCGATCTAAATGGGATTCAATTCCTTTTTGAATTTCAATTGAGAAAGGAGGCAGAAAATGTGCTAGCAGGCAGATGGAGAAGGAACAACCATATTTTGAAGCTTGAGTGGTGGCCCCCGACGACAGGAGCCATAGAATCTCAACACCAGTTCGACTGGTACTGGGTTCGAATTTTGGGCTTACCAGTGCATCTATGGACTGAGGAGATGATGAAGATCTTGGGTGAACAATGTGGTGGATGGATCAAGACGAAAGAAGAAACTAAACTCAGGAATCATCTGAGATGGGCCCATATTAGAGTCAAAGGTCCATTGAAAGAAATATCGGCGTATGTGGAGGTGAGTGATGGATTTTTCAACTTTTGATTGCCGGTAAGGTGCGAAGCTCTGGCAAGATTTAGCCGGAAATTAAACACACTGCAAGATGGAGAACCAGAAGGTACAACCTTGCCAGCACCTTGATTGGAGAGACCTCAACAGGGGAGATGGTAGTTGTAGTAGGCATCTATCCCAAAAGAGACAGAGCTACATGACCTAAGAGGTAACGGACAATCGAGGAGTGAGAAGAAGGGGAAAGAGGGGCACGTGGGTCTGACGGAGGAGCATGTGAAGGAACTTATTAGTAAAATGGGCCCACAAATTTTAGCTGAATTATTGGGTCAATCAAAAAAGCCCATTACACATGAAGCCCAACACTCTAAAGAGGCCCCTTTGCCTATAGAATCAGAGCCTTTTGTGGACAACCTTTTTTTGCAAGACATCAATACCCATAGTACAACGTCCATAACAGAGAAATAGTAAATAGTGCGACGCAAGGGGAAGTTTTTGCAAAGGGTGTTTTGGCAGTGGAGACATTGTCGGAAGCATAGGGGGATGAAGAAAGTAGCATGCAGATGGTTAATTATAACTATGGTGAAAACAGGACAGGGGTCAACACGATAGAAGCAGACAAGGGGGACTCTCACAGAAGCAATAGCTCGATGGAACAAATTATAGTTTTTTGACAATCCTCTACATCTACAAATCAAAGATACTCTTTCAGAACAGGAAATTGAAGATAGGGCTTCATTATGGGTACAAACTAACGTACTCAAACTTAGCAGGGGCATCTTTTGAAGGTTGTGACGAGGTGACTTTTGATCTATTCTAAAAATTGATCAAAAGAGGGGAGAATTGAGACAGAAGAAGATGGAGACAACACCTTCCACAGCAAAAAACACAATTTCGAAGGAGAGAATAAATCTGAAATTTCATGTCAATTTTAAAGAAGGAGAATCAAGGAAGAGGGAGAATAACAAAATCAAAACCACAATGACAGTTAAAATACTTTCATAAAATGTTAGGGGGTTGAATGGGGAAGAAAAAAGGGGTTTGGTTAGAAGATTATTACAACAATGGGGGGCGGATATTTATGTCTTGGTGGAGACAAAGTTGACTTGGATGGGTGAGTTTCACTTGGATGCATCCGGGAGGAGAGAGAGAATTGTAGTCATGTGGGACAAGAGGGCGTGGAAAGGAGAATTGGTGGCAGTAGCGAACCAGGCAATAACTTGCAAATTTGAAGGGATCAATCAGTCCCTTGCATGGTTCCTGTCAGGAGTATATGCATCTTGTGATCCAATAATCAGAAGGTAACTTTGGCAAGAGTTCATCAATATCAAACAACAATGCAGTGGGCCTTGGGTAGTTTATGGAGACTTCAATGCCACGAGATACCCAAACGAAAGAGAAGAAGGGCATAGAATCACAGGGGCAATGATGGAGTTCTCAGTCTGGATCAATGAGATGGAGGTCATTGACCCTTCTTTATGTGGAGGGAGTTGCACATGGAGAAGAGGTGATAATCACAGATCAACCTCCAGAATTGATAGGTTCTTATTCTCCTCTCAATGGGATGAGAATTTCACACAGATCAGACAAAACCTGCTACCAAGATTAGGTTCAGATCACAACCCAATTTTGCTTTAATGTGGAGAGCTAAATTTAAAGAAGTCCTACTTCAAATTTGAACACTGGTGGTTAAGGGTGGAGAGGTTTTCAGACAAAGTAAAAGAATGATGGGCTTCATTCAATTTAACTGGTACAGGCTCCTATGTCTTAGCTGCAGAGCTAAGATTGCTGAAGGGGAAACTAAAAGGATGGAAGCTGGAACATAGAAACAATTGGAAGCAGAGGAAGGAGGAAATTCTAAGTCAACTGGCAGATATAGAAAAAACTCAAGACCTGAGATTTTTGTCAGAGGATGAGTTTCTACAAAAAATGCACCTATCCATGGAGTTTGAAGAAGTGTCAAAAAATGAGGAGATAGATTGGAGGCAGAGATCCAGAGTAAAATGGCTAAAACATGGTGATACGAAAGTGTTTTCACAGGATTGCAACAGCCCACAAAAGATTTAACACTATTGAGAAGCTGGCAGTGGATGGGGTGACTGTGGAAGATTCAGAAGTGATCAAAGGAGCTATAATCAATTACTACCAAAACCTATATAGGGAAACGGAGCAATGGAGGTCTGCTTTCAATATACAGGGGGTGGGAAACATCGCACAGGAGGAACAAGACTGGCTTCAGAGAGAATTTGAAGAAGAAGAATTCCTAAATAGCATAAAGGCATGTGCCAGTGATAAAACTCCTGGACCAGATGTATTTCCTATGTGTTTCTTTCAGAACTTCTGGGAAATGCTGAAGGTAGATTTCATGGAAGTAGTGAGACAATTCCACGAAAGACATGAGATGGAGAAGAGCCTCGATGCCACTTATGTGGCTCTTATTCCAAAAAAGATAAGAGAAATGGAACTTAGGGACTTCAGACCCATAAGCCTGATTATTGGTGTCTACAGGGTGTTTGGGAAGATGCTGGCAAAGAGAATGAAGACAGTGATAAACAATTTGATGAGTAGCCATCAAATGGCTTTTATCCATGGAAGGCAAGTCATGGATGCTGCTCTAATAGCCAGTGAATGTGTGGATTCAAGACTTAAGGGAAATACAGTAGGGATAATGTGCACATTGGATATTGAAAAGGCATATGACCATGTTAACTGAGAGTTTTTACTCTACATTTTGAAGCAGATGGGTTTTGGAGATAAATGGCTAAAAAGGATGACTTTTTGTATTAAAACTGTCAGGTTCTCCGTACTAGTTAATGGAGAACCTGTTGGTTTTTTTCCTTTGGAGAGAGGCCTCAGACAAGGTGATCCTCTATCCCCATTCCTATTCATTATTGCCATGGAAGGTCTGAGCAACATGATGAGAAGGGCTTCTCAGAACAATTCGATAAAGGGTTTCACCATTGGCAACCAGACAGGGGATGAGCTACAGATAAGTCACTTGCAATATGCTGATTACGCAGTGACATTTTGTGATGCAAATGTAGAGCAGATGATTATATTAGAATATTCTTGGTGATTTTTGAGGCTGTGTCAGGGCTGGCTGTAAACTGGAGCAAAAGTAGTATCTTCCAAGTTAAGAAAGTGTTAAATTTGCAGAATCTGGCAAGTATTTTGAATTGCAAGGTAGAGTATTTTCCAACCACGTACTTGGGAATGCCTCTGGGAAACAATCACAAAGAGCAACATATCTGGGATGCCATCACTGAAAAGACAGCAAAAGTTGGCCAACTGGAATGCACAATGTCTTTCCCTGGGAGGGAGAATCATTTTGATCAATTCAGTCTTAAATGCACTACCAACATATGTCATGTCTCTATTCCCGATACCAGTAAGGGTGGAAGAGCGGCTAGATAATTTTTTTTTTCCTTGAAAAGGTAATTTGTAATATTCCATATGAGCAAAAGTACATAGGTTGTACTGAATCCATATTTACAAGTTTGATACAGATTCCACTACCCCAACCCTAAATTGAGAAGAGATTTTTTGTGGATAGGCAAAAAGAAGGGAAAGGAATCCATCTGGTTAAGTGGCAGACAACCTGCTTAGTAAAATGGCAGGGGGCCTGGGGGATAAAGAAACTCAGAACCCAAAACAAAAGCCTACTATCTAAATGGCTCCGGAGATATGCACAAGAAGAGGAGGCTTTATGGAGAAGAGTAATATGTTACAAATATGGGCAAAGTGAGCAATGGGTGTCAAATGCAGTGACCAACACTTATGCTGTATCGGTATGGAAATCAATCAGAAACCAATGGCCTAGTTTCAAGGAGAATCTAGAGTTGAAAGTAGGTGAATGTACCAGAATTTTATTCTGGAAAGACAAATGAATTGGCCAGGAATGTCTCAAATCAGCATTTCCAGACCTTTTCTCCATCTGCTCCAATCCAGATGCTAGTAAAGCTGACTTTTGGTCACCTCAAGGATGGAAAATCACCTTTAGAAGATTTTTAAACGACTGGGACATAGACAGATTTGCGGAATTACTTCAGAGTTGGGGGAATTCACAAGACTCACCACAGACAGAGATGGGATGAGATGGAAGCATGATTCTAATGGCAAGTTCACTGTGGGCAGAGTACAATAGAGAGATTCTAACACATCCAAGAAGAATAAAAGGACCATGGAAGTACATATGGAGATACAACATCCCAACCAAGGTGAAATGTTTCACTTGGATGGTGGCCAGAAGGGCAAGTCTCACTCAGGAAAAACTCAGGAAAAGAGGTTTCCAGATAGTTTCCAGATGTTTTTTTTGACAGGAGGAGGAAACCAACAACCACTTGCAATTATTGCCCAGGTGTGGCATATGTTTCTCAGCATTAATCAACAACCTGGGTGATGCCTGAGCACACTACTGATCTCTTAAGTTGCTGGATAAGAAAAAAGGGAGGGGGGGGGGGGGGGGGGGAGGAGCAAGTGCCAAAAGAAATGGTGGTCAATAGTCCCTGCTTGTATATGGTGGGACATTTGGAGAGAAGAAACCTTAGATATTTTGAAAATATTACAAATACCATCCAGAAGGTCAAAGAGGATATCATTAACACTTTGTATTTTTGGTGTAAAGAAGAAGAAGGTATAGAAGTAGCAGAACAGTTGGTAGAGTTTCTAGGTGCTTTGTAATTATGGAAACTCAATGTATTTTTGGAGGTAGCCACCATACCCTTAATGCATATGAATAAAATTTTACCTTTATCAAAAAAAAAAGTGTTTATGTAAGCAAAACTAAGCTAGCGTTTCAGATTTCGAAAATTTATCTTCGAGTATCTATTTGACCATGAAATTTAATAGATTTTGAAAATCTCACAAAATTTCAATCTTTTCCAAAGTAAAATGCATGTCCACCAAACACAACTTCAAATTTCAAAAATCAAGTTTCAAGTTTCAACTTCAAAATCTATGACCAAACGGGACAAAACACTCAAGTTCCAAAGTTTACACTAGAACAACACCTTCAAATAAACCTGTCCTCTTTAATCTATGCCTTATTGAAACCATTTGGACCTTGTCCAAAAAATGTGAACCTGCTGCCCATTTTGGGAGATCTTTGGGATTCATATACAGAGCTTCTCCTTGATCAATACTCCATTTGGCCAAAGCATCCGCTACTTGGTTGGCCTCACTAAGACAGTGTTGGATGGTGCAGTTACTATGTAGCAAAAGCTGTTTGATCTTCATTATCGTGTCCTGCATTTGCAGATGATATATACTACGTCAATGACTGATTGGCATCTATTTGATTTGAATCCTAATAACAGAAAAATTATATGTATTTGTTGTATATGAAAGACAATTAAACAAATAATTAGAAGTCTTCCTTTTTCAGCAATTAAATCTTTTATATAAGGCATTTCACATAATGTAACATGGTATTGGAGTAGGTAGAGTCTTGGTTTGTGTCTGAATGTCATGAATTACCAAAATTATCAGATGCCAGAAAAGCCATCTGTCATGTTCATTAAATGTATGTTGCAGACTAAACAAATGAGATTGCATAGAGTGATGTCCTTGTATATTTATCTGTATAATATAGCTTTGTTTGCAATTATATTCCTGATTCTACAGGCTATGGAATTTCACTTGAAAGGTTGTGTAATTTACATTTTACTGTGTAGTTGTCTAAATGCAAAATATATATGGGAATATGTGCTAATAAGTAAAACTTATCTAAATAGAATTGGCAATAACCTTATATGCTCGGGCTTTTGGAGGTTTATATCTCTTGTTTACTCCTTCGTCTCCAGTTGTGTGAGAAAATAAGAAAATAGAACGATTCTCGATGACTTTGTGTGAAATAATGGCCTGAGAGAAAATGTTATTAAGATGTGTAAAAGTAATTGTTCTACACTGAGTCCTATTTATATACAGACTTTGCACAGTACATATTACTTATCTTCCAATTTTGGACACTCAGTATATTATTATATACACTCACTATCTAATAAAGCAACAAACTAGACAAAAATGGCCCTGTACATATGCTCAGGAGGTCATGTAGCACTTATTTCCTTCTAATCATCTACTAACTATCCTGATGTATGTGACAAATTATGGATAGAAGTTCAACTTAGACATGTGATGTGCTAGCCTTGGAATTAGACTAGCTCGTAAATGCACTTCCTGGACTATCAGCATAACAAGCACTGGTGGTGGTCTACTCTTGGCCTGAAATATAGTAGTATTCCTCTCATTCCAGACATGATACACTGCTGCAGCTAAGACCAGCCGAAATACTTCAGCTCCTTTGTTCTTATCAGTACCATATTGTAGGGCCCATGTAATCTCATCTTGCCATTCCATGCTAGTCCTCTGAATCCCCTGCCATGCTAGTAACTTGCACCATACTTCTCCAGTAACTGAGCATTTAAAGAACAGATGTTGCATTGCCTCAGGGTTCTGTTTGCACAATACACATTGAAGATCAGTGTTTATCCCCCACCTAACTATCCTGTCCTTAGTGGATAGTCTGCCCAGTGTAGCCAGCCTGAGTAGGAAAATCCATTTAGGACATCCTCTATTGTTGCACACTAACTTCCTTCAAGCTACTTTAGGAACTTCACCTAGTAATCTGTGGTACATTTGTGTGATGGTGAAGAATGTTGCCTGTTGAAACATCTCAGTAGTGTAACCAGCAGCTTCAATATACTTCTTTGCTTTAAAATCTTCTGAATCAACCAAGAGGCATTCTTAGGATTAGTTGTCCATATAGACTGCCCTTTTATATAATAAGCATGAACCCATCTCACCCATAACCTGTCCTTTGCGTTCCACAGGTTCCATAGAAGCTTACAAATAGCAGCTTTGTTCCATAACTCTACATTGACCAAATTAAGACCCCTAGCTACTAATGGAACACATAATCCCAAACTATTAGTGCTTTCTTTGATATATCTGCAGAACCAGTCCACAGAAACCTCCTACAAAGAGTTCCAATAAGCCGGATAGCCTTCTTAGGTAAAATAAATACCTGTGACCAGATGGTCTGAATAGCAAAGAGGACACTTTGTAAGAGTTCAATTCTTTCAACATAGGACAAGAATCTAGATGTCCATGAGTTTATTCTTCCCAACATCTTATCAAGCAAAGGCTCACATTGTACAACTGCTAAGTACTTAGAGGAACACCTAAGTATCTAAAAGGTAACTCATCTTTAGTATAGCCAAGTGACTCCAAAATTTGTTATTGAATAACACTGGACACACCACCAAAGTAAATAGCACTCTTCTGTGCATTAGCTATTAAGCTTGAGGCAGCAGAAAACATTTGAAATCTGTCATTCATAAGTGTCACAGATTGCAGGTCTCCTCTACAGAATAACAACAGATTATCAACAAAGCCTAACTGGACAAGCTTTAACTTAGCACACTTAGGATCCGTTTGGTAGGCCGTATTAATTAGAATAGTCCTTGGATTAAAATTTAGTCCAGCCAATACATTGTTTGGTTACTCAATTCAACCTAATACATGGATTACTTATATACCATAGGGTGCATTATTTTATACCAAGGAAACAAAGGGATAACTAATATGGGGATAATTAATCCCCAGATAAGACCTCTAAATGACTAGACTATCCCTCAATCCCTTTTCCTAAATTCCTTTATACAAAAATTCAAGGGTATAATTGTAAAGAAATTTTTTATAGAGTTTTAAACCAAACACGATAGATGGTATATGTAGTTTTTAACACAATGAACCAAACACTTGATAAAATAATCCTAGCATTACAATCCTTGTATTAGTAATCCCTGCATTACTAATCCATGCATTACTTGTCTTCGTATCAAACGACCCCTTAGGATGGTATTTGAAGCCCTTTACTTGCTCCAAGGTTTTAGAAGTCTACTAAGATATTCCATGGCCAAGACAAACAGAAAGGGGGAAATGTGGTCCCTTTGTCTCAATCCCTTTTTAGCTAAAAATGGTATTGTCAACTGCCCATTGAGGATAACTGAGTTAAGTGACTGTAGTCATGCATTCCAATATCCATCCAGTGAAGATTTCAAGGAAGCCAAGCAAGACCAAAATTTGCTTAATAAATGGCCATTCCACTGAATCATAGGTTTTCTGCATGTCTATCTTTATCATACATCTTGGAAGATAGCCTTTTTTCCATAACCTTTAACCAATTCTTGGCTCATGATGATATTATCGGTGATCAGCCTCCCTGGTACAAATGCATTCTGGAAATCATCCACTAGAGCAATATTAGTTATGCAAATTATATCTTTAATCGAAAATATGTATTTTAAAATACCCAGTGGTAATGAAGATTTAATATTACTTAGATACACATATATTTGTCAACCATTAAATCTCATTTCCTTTTTCATATTAAAAAAAACCTATAATTTGGGAAAAATTAATGATCATTTTTTAAATTATAGAATACTCCCTCTATCCCATTTTATGTGAAACAATTACTATCTAGAGAGTCAAAAGGAATTTTTCTTTGATCATGAATTTTTCATAGGTGTTTTAAATATTTTGAATTGTTAATTATTGTGACTTATATTGCTTTTATGTAGTTTCTATATATATAATTTTATTCAAAGAACTTGAAGATTCTAAAATTGGATAGTTTGACTCTCCTATTCCGAATCTTGTCACATAAAGCGGGTTAGAGAGAGTATCTAAATACGCAATTACCACTGTACAAACAAATATGATGGTAATTGCAATGTAATTATCTTATTGCGAACAAATAAGTTTTTGCATTTACCAAGGTGTGTAATTATTATACTGTGTAATTACAGACTAGTAGTTACAAGTGTTTAAACACACCCCAAGTATTGCATTCAAAATACCTGCAGGAAAATCATCGTAAATGTTCTCATTGTTGGGATCTCATAGTAAAAGTTGCTGCAATAATGACTGGAGAGAAGTGGTGGCACTGGAATAGCCACCAGAAAAGAGGCGCTGTACTGTAGGAACAACTTTGGAGAAAGAAGTACAATGTTGCTGGACAATCCCCATAAATAGGCAACACCCGGCTGAAAAGGTCATTAGAAAGAGGGAAGAACTGAAAAATGAAATAAATGAAATTTTAGGTGGCCATGTTCACGAGAAGGAAGAGAAAATAATAAATTATGAAAAGAAAAAATTGATCTGACAAGTGTAATGCTACCTATACAGGCAGGTGAAAGCTACGTAAGCCTCATCAAAAATTGTAAATGCTTTGGTACCATGTCAGAATAAGATAAGAGGAGAACATATTGTTGACTAAATCATGCAAGACATTTTTTTGTAGGTTTCAACAAGATGCACATATGATATTTGTTCAATGTGGGACAATTTTTAACTTAAAATACAAATGCTAATACTGAGCATTTCAATAGTGATTGTGGAATGGCTGATGGTACCCTCTTTAATATCTGGGAGTATTTTTCGGTTCTAAAATTACTATCTTATTTGCAATTTTCTCAATTTTTCCTGAAACCTGAGTGGCGCAAAGCCACAAAAATGTTGTGGTTTGCTTTTGTCCCCTGCTTCTTCTGAACTTAAGGGTGGACTTGAAAAGGTAAGGGAATGTTTAGGACCTGCTTTTCCAAGTTCTTATTGTGGTCATTATGGTATTTTCATAGGAAGGCTGGAACTCCCTTAAAAATGAAGCTTTATAGGCTGGAAACACCAATAGGCCTTACCTCCTAGGTTTATTTTGTGAAGCAAATATCCTTTGCTGGGTTTTTGTTAGGATTATATACGGTCAACTCTTTCTAAGTATACCGCGTTATAGTGTCTCTGTAGATCAAGTGGCTTGTGCCTTCAACTTCCACAACTTTAAGTTGATCTGGATATTGTGATTTTTTTTTTTATTTTGGAGAAGAACTGTCAGTTTGGTTTGCATTCAACTGATTTTTTGTAAATTGAAAAGATTTGATTCATTGCTGTTCTCTTTGTTTCTTCTGCAAATTCTCCTTGACTTGTTGCAAAAGCATCAATTCATGTTGATTTCCATATATCTTTTAGTTTTTTCAGTAAGTACTTAATACTTAGTACTAGACAAAAATAAGATGCACAAATCTCATTTAATCATTTAGGAGTCTACAGAAATTGAAGACTTTTGTGTGCTCTAGCAATATACGTGGAATAGTAGTATGTCCTAATGTGCAACATGAGTTTCTTCCACATTGAAGGCTCTCCCGTTCCACTGTTTTCTGCATTCAGGATATCCTTTATCTGGATAGTCTCTGTATTTTTGGTTAATATCATTTCTACCATATGCTACCTGCAGGAATGAAACTCATGAAGTAATCAAGTACCTGGAGTATTGTGTTCATCGTTTACAGAACGAGGATCCTGGCGTTCACAATCTGTTACTTTCCTTATATGCCAAAAAGGTTCAAGTTATTTAGCTTTTGGAATACTTATCTGGTCTCGCATGTGCATGCCGGATTTCTCCATCTTTCAATTTTTTTTGAGATTCTTTAAATATGGTTCCTCATCCACTATATCTTCTAATGCTCTGTCTGCATCTAATTTTACTCATTTAGAGTTTAATCTTGCACATTCATATGTTTCTTGCACTTTTTCTGTTGCAAACATGCTGAAGCCATGGCAAAATTTAAGCATTATGTTAATTACCCTATCGAAAGCTTCATCTGGATAAATTTAGTTACGATTTCATTTTTGTTCATGTATAGTTTATTCGAACTCATAGAAGGTAGCTTACATTTCACCGTAACAAGATATATAAATGTTACTTGCACGAACTGGGAGAAATCAGGATCGCTTTGTGTATATGCTCTGTTTTATATGGCGATACTGCTATTTTTCTGTTCAACACATTTTACAAATTATACTTGCAAGAATTGGGAGAAATCAGTACTGCCTTACGTGCTCTGTTTTTTTTCTATGCACCCAAGGTTATGGCCTAGTGTTCAATAAAGTGGGAGGAGAACCATGAGGTCTCAGGTTTAAATCCTCAGCGCCAAAGTCTCGATGGACAGAGTTACATGGGAACCTGTGCTTGTTGGAGGTAGCAAGGTACCTGGTGTAATAGTCGAGGTGCACAAGGTGGCCCGGACACCACCGCCATAAAAAAACTACTTTGTGTAATTATTTTATAACATATTGTTTCTTCGCCTGAGTAGTGTTGGATTATCTTAGTCTCTGAGGCAAATCAATTACAAGGCAAAAGAAGTTGTCCAATGGAGAATTGACACTGGGTAAATGCTAGTTAGAATCAGGGACTTCCTCCATTTCTATGGAAGGGGCACAAGGTCTATTTTGCTTTGGGGTAAATTTTGAACTTTTGTCATGTAAATGCGACGATAAATCGTTAATCGTAGCTGCGGGGAGATCTTGGAATGCCTTTGTGCGCTCAACTACTTGCTAGATATTATTTGCATGCTTGTCAAGTATAAATATGTCTAGTTGCACCTAATTTTTCTTTCTCACTTTTTTATCAAAGCAGGAAGATGAGAGTGCTCTTCTGCGTTTCTTAGAGTGCAAGTTTGGTAAAGGGCAACCAGGTGGTCCTGAATTCTTTTATGATCCCAAATATGCACTACGCCTTTGCCTCAAGGAAAAGAGAATGCGAGCTTGTGTTCATATATACAGCATGATGTCTATGCATGAAGAAGCAGTTGCCCTAGCACTACAGGTTCTGTTTTAATACAGATTGCCCTCTTTTCCTGGTAGCCTGATGGTTCTTTTAACCTTACTGCTTATATTCTGCAATTTATGACTACATTAACTATTAAGTTAGCTGATTTGTCACGATAAGAATTCTCATACATCATTTATTGTCCTTTGGACTAAGCTGAAAGCAAAAGTGGAAGGCGTGAGTTCAGTCCATTGATTGTTGCTTGTTATATGCTAGGGAAACAAGACTAAGAATCAGTTGTCAAGCACAAGCTTTACTCGTTACTTACACTATATAAGGAGAAAAAAGAAAGTGTAAAATCCAAAAAAACTTATCTGAATTACTTCTTCCTTATTTATTTTTATTCAAGTTTTTGCTCCAAAAATCAAGGTCATTGGTGGTGCATAGCAGTTCCTACTATTTGGTAAATAAGGAATTAAAATAACAAAGCAGCTAAACAGATAAAAGGGAATATTTCATTTCAGATGATTCTCCTTGCACACTGTGCATTCTATTTATACCTTTTGGTGCGTATCAGCTGCTACTATTTGATAACTAAGGAATTAAAATAACAAAGCAATTAAAAAGATAAAAGGGAATATTTCATTTCAGATGATTCTCCTTTACACTGTGCAATCTATTTATACTCGTCCGGACAGCTGTCCTACACAGGTAATTCCCTAACTCCATAATAAAAGCAACACGTGTCACCTAATAGCTGTATAGACGTTTTGGGACTTAATTGGAAGACAAAGAAACAAAATGGACTAAAAGACTAAGGAATTAAAAATAGCAATTGACTTCAGCTACTCTCGGCCCATATTGAACTTGACCCCGAACCATAGTCTTACAAATTTCAACATTGTATTTTCAAGTATATATATGGTGAAAGATGATATATTTTCATTTTTGACAAACAACATAGAGCTAATCATATAGTCATCACATGTCCACACTTTGATTGCTTGGATCACATCTAAACATTCCTTTTCACTACTTCTGATTCTATCTTCTTTTTGATCCCAAGGCTTGATGTGGACTCAACTCATTTCTGTTTTTTCTTTCTTTCTAATTTTGGTCCTAATATAACTTGGTTTATCTCGCCTTATTTGTTTACTAAAATTGAGAATAATTGCTGGAAGTTGTATTTATTTTGAAAGTAAAAACATGCTTTCAAGAGTATTTAAAGCCAATGTTGTCAAAGGCGAATATTGCAGTAAAACACCAGCGCCTATTAGGTTTTTAAGTCCCCCACACACTTTAGTGATATAAACTGGGGGATTAGAAAAAAAACAAAAAGATGTATGTGTTGTGCAGGAAAAATAGCTATAAATACTTGCAACAATTATACAGATAAATGAATTACGAAATTGCAATAACTTTCAGTGGGATTCGACAGAAGGGGGGCACGGGGCATGGAAGTTTCATTCATGTCTCATAAGGGCTTGGAATTAAAGATTTAAGGGTGTTTAATAAGACACTACTAAGAAAATAATTATGGAGATTTGGGATTGAAGGGAAATGCTTTTTGGAGGAACGTGAGAGTGGAAAATTAAGGGGGTTAGGAAGGAGGTTGGAGAACTAAAATGTCACCATGCCCAGTGGGTGAGTATTATCAGACATTGGGAAGAGTCTAGCGCAAAAGTGTCATTCAAGTCAGAGATGGGAGGAGGTGAGTTTTTGGGAGCACAGGTGGTGCGTGAAATATCACTTTGAGGATTACTTTCCCAAAATTTATAGAATTTCATACTATAAGGAGATGACAGTCTAACCATAGTGACTATATAATGGAGAAGTTTCTTGGGACTTGAGGTTTAGGAGGAACCTTGTAGGATTGGGAGGTGACAAAGTTTCAAGGCTTGGTCGTTTGCTGTTAAGTCTTATTATGAAAAGGGGAAGGGTAACGGTGTGCTTTCTGTTAAGTCTTATTATGAAAAGCACTTCATAGGACATAAACGATGTATTTGGTGTGTGTGTGTGTGTGTTAATGGTGTGCTCTCTGTTAAATCTTATTATGAAAAGCTTTTGAACAGGGGAAGGGTGCCTTTCCATATAGCTCGATTTGGGCACCTAAGTACCACGGAAGGTGTGTTTTTTCACTTGGTTGCAAAACAAGAGGGATAATCTTGTATATGGGTACCTTTTTGCCCTGACATTAATAAAAATTACTCCCTCCGTCCAAATTTATGTGATGGTGTTTGACTGGGCATGAAATTTAAGAAATAAAGAAAGATTTTTGGAACTTTTGGTTTAAAATAAGCTTTAGATATTTGTGTGGATATAGATAATCTCATTAAGGGTAATATGGTTATTTAAAAGTTAAATTGTTACTAAATATAGAAGGTGTCATTCTCTTTGGGACTGACTAAAAAGGAAAGAGCGTCACATAAATTGGAAAGGAGGAGTATTACTTTATAAAAAAAAGAAAAGATATATGAAGTAAGACTCTGAAAATCAAGTTAACGTCCTATAAAAACATGTAATTCAAAAATGTAATTTTAATTGTACCAAAAAAATGTAATTTTAATTGTCTAATCCAAATTTGGTGATGATTTCCGTACTCTATATTCTACTCCTTTTTGTTTTTGTTTTTTGAAATTAGTAACTGTGTAAACAGTACTTAGGTAGTACTGAAACTGTATTTACAAGAGATCTGAAATAACAGCTAGTCTCTGCTCAAAGTGAATCTAAAACATCATTGATTGAGACAGTGTCATTAGAGAAAATGTGATTACACCAAAAAAACAATAGAAGTATGAAATTTAACTTAATCTTCTGTATATTCTGTTCTATACTCTCAAAACATCTTGAAATTCTTTCCTTCCAAATTGTCCACCAGATGCATGCTGGAACTAGTCTCCATCTGCTCGTCTTTAGCCTGTGTACTTATCTCCTCCCGACTCATCAGAGCTTCTGACACCTTTCTTGGCATCATCCAGGACATACCTCAGTGCAGGAATAAATGGTTGACTGTCTGCTGATTTTTTGCACAAGAAGCATCTAGGACACAAAGGTAGCCCCCTTCTCATCAAATTGTACAGAGTGAGGGCAGCCTCTCTAGCTAGTAGCCACACAAGATAGGCTTCTTTATGAGGGGCTTTAGATTTCCAGATTTGTTTCCAAGGCCAATTGGAGACTTGTTGGATGGGTTGATTCATCAGTTTATATGCTGCATTAACCCTAAATTGTCCTTTGTTACCACCTTGTCACCACAAAGCATCTTTGCCTACTTGTAGCCCAGTGAACTGTTCAATTGTCCTTAAGAACTCAAGCCACTTCTTGTACTTGCCACTCATTGATTTGTCTCCTGAAGGTGACCCTCCATCATGAGCTGTCTACGAATCTGCTACATTCTTTTGTTGATGAAGAGCTAAATTAAAAATATTTAGGAAGCTAAGTCCAGTCTACCCAGATCTAGCCAATTTTCCTTCCAGAAGCTTGTTCTGTTTCCATCCAATACCTTGATTTTTGATTGAGTTTTCAGTTCACTCCACAATGCTCTAATAAATCTCCAACTGACCCCATATGGTGTGATGACCTCCTTTGTTATCCAATCATCCTCTTGCTTATATTTAGCTTTTATAACTTTTGTCCATAACAATTGATGTTCACTGGTATACTTGTATAACCATTTCATTTTGAGTGCTTTGCTTTGGATCTTCAACTTCTTGATTCCCAGACCTCCTCATCTCTTCCCTAGGATAAGAGTTTTCCACTTGACCAAGTTGTAACCCTTCTTTTATTTGTTCCCATGCCATAAAAAATTCCTCCTGATGCTATCCAACCTATTGATGACCCCTGTTGGAATAGGGAACAAGGACATCATGTATGTTGGAAGGGCATCAAGAACTGATTGGATGAGAGCGACTCTGCCACCCATAGACAAGTATTGAGTCTTCCATCTTGCTAGACTCTTTTCACACTTTTCAACAACATATCTATCATAACGTTGTTTTTTACAATTAATTCATTCTTTAGCCTGTGGTTTTATTGTTTATTGCCCTCCTCTTCTTGATAGTGCTCTGGAATATATATTTTTATGGAGTCGATTGAGCTAAGCTGCGTGCTTTTGATGCATGCAATGAAGCCTCACCTAAGTGAGATGTAGCTTCTAGCTGCATAGCACCTCGCTTGAATGTTATGTGCGCCTTTAACAACATTAAGTCTACCACCATATCTGTTCTCTCTCCTGACGTCTAGCTTAATAGGACTAGGACTAACTCGATTAAACTTTGTTCCAGCCTATAAGGATATATGTCTGTGCATTGGGTCAATTAAGTGGCTTGCTCACACAGGACATTTTTTCTCTTTGTGTTTTTAAATTTGATGGAACACTAGTAGACTTGGCGATAGACTGTTTGAAGGCTTCTTGGTCTTGCACTCCACAATTTATAAACTTTAGTTCTTAACCCGAGTCCATCTGACGTTAGTTTTTCATCTCCAATCCTAAAATGGCCCCTCATACTTGTGAATTATATTTTGGTGCATGCTCTCAGTTGTCTGTTGTTCAAATTACCTATGGGCTTTCTTATTGCAAAAATTGAATTGGTTTATCATTTCCATCTTACCTTTCTCATTTTATGCACCTCCTACATGTAAACTTCCCTTTTCATGCTTCTTCGCCCGTCTTTCCAGTCAATGACTGTTTATTCCTTCCAGAATAACTAAATGAATTTTCAATCATAGCAGTCAATCCCACCAAAATAGGAGTGTTTAAGTTCATTTGCCCATTTGAATGGGGACCTGTAGCTGATCGTCTTTTTGACAACCAACACCCAATGTTGTTCCCACAAAATATGGTATATCATTCTCGTGTATTCATCTGCTTGATAACATGGTGATATGAGGGATCTGACCATTTTGTGAATGTTTTATCAATGTTAACCACATTGCAATGTATCAAACCTTTCTAGTTGAAATTGAACTGTTGACCACCAAAACTGCAGTTGATCCATCCTTTGAAATATTCACCTCCTTATTTTTGTTCTTTCTACTTCAGTGTTAGATTGAAACTCCAAGAGGAGCACGGTGTTCATATCCGATGCGGACATGCCAATTTCTATTAACTCATCTTGGACTATATTCCTATATTGAATTTCTGATGCCAGTCTCCAGATTTGCCCACTAAGCATCATTCTTAGAGGACCCTAATATTGATTTACTGACATTCCGTGATGTCTTCTTCCTTTTCTTTGTGGTCTTAAAATTCAGTTCACTTTCCAGTGAAGGTGTTATAATTGCAAGTTGAGCATAACTATTGTCTTAGGACTTCTTTGTCACAAAATATTTCGAATTTTGCAGTTATACTAGTGCTGCCTGTGTCAGTTAATGTTGCAGCCTGTGCAGTTTATCTCCTTGTTCTTTTCTATAATTTGATTCCCTTCATTTCTCTCCTAGTTTACCGACTACTGAAAATTAATGCTCCTTTTCTTCCTCTCCTTTTGCTTTCTTTTCTTCTGTGCAATCTCCTTTAACTTTTTCTCCCTTCCCTTCAATCAAAAACATCTGCTAAAATTCAAAAACACCCCAAAATATTGTAAGTACCAGTATATGCAGGAAAAAAAAAATGAAATTAAACAATTTTAGGTTGATCGACTTTGCATGTGGTCCAAGTTTTTCTATTCTTTGACTTCAGCTCTCTTCTCTCTTTCTCCCTTTGCCTTCTTTCTTCTTTCATTCTTTTCTTCATCTTCAGCTCTTCTGTCCTATTTAAACTTCTGATGGGTGCTCCCTTTTTTCTTTTCCTTTCATTTGCGGCTCTTTTACTTTTCTGTTTCCTACTTCTCTTATTCTTCTTAGTCTACTTCCTCAATAAAGTCTGTTCCTGCTTTCTCTTTCTTTTAATTTTGTATTAATATTGACTCTATGATCACATGCTGTAATTAATTTTGTGAATGGAGTATGTGCTAAATTTGATTCTTGAAACTGATGTTGCTAAAATTAATCATGAACTAACATTATATGCTGGAGTTATTTCGCAACTGAAGTTATTTGCTTCCTATTCTTTTTTGACGGATAAGAATATCTGTGATTATTTGTTAAGCCTATGGAATCACTTTTGGGACTGAACTGATTTGGATATTTTAATGATTTTGGGCATGTTCTTGAAATTTTTGTGCTTCACCTATAGATCCTGTCGGGTTTTGGCACTTTCCACTTTCAAATACGTTTCCGTAAGTGTCTTAAGGAGAAGACACTATTCACTATTTTTCTTGATTCAATAGGTTGATCCAGAGCTTGCGATGGCTGAAGCAGACAAGGTAGAAGATGATGAAGACTTGAGGAAGAAGCTTTGGCTTATGATTGCTAAGCATGTCATTGAGCAGGAAAAAGGAACCAAAAGGGAGAATATACGCAAGGCAATTGCTTTTCTCAAGGAAACTGATGGTCTATTAAAGATTGAGGACATCTTACCCTTCTTCCCAGACTTTGCTTTAATTGATGACTTCAAGGTATGTTCCACTGGCGTAATACTTCACTGCTTCAAATATTTATTGGTTTTAGTCCTTTAGATTTATTCACTGGAAAGCTGTAATGGCTTACCAAATAAAGCCTCGCCTTATATCTTTTCTCCTGCTAAAGGAAAAAGAACACAGCAGTGTTTTGGAGAGCGAGAAGCGGAAAAAAGCGACAAGGGCTCGCTTCACCGAAGCAAGAAGTGTGAAGCAAAGCGCGCTTTTTTCAACTAAACCGCAATTTACAAAAAAAATAAAAAATATTAAATATGCATAGATAAATAACTGGAGGGAAAGTTCTTTAATGAGGTTACTAATATGGAGTCTTTAGCTTCAATACTGGGTGGAGGAATAGGGACACTGCCTGCTGTGTATCTTGGCATGCCACTGGGTGCAAATCAAAATCAAAGGAAATCTGGAATGGGGTGGTAGAGAGGTGTGAAAAGAAGCTAACCAGATGGAAGTCTCAATACATATCCTTGGGAGGAAGAGTCACTTTGATTAATTATGTGTTAGATGCTTTGCCAACTTACATGACGACATTATTTCCAGTTCCAGTCAGTGTGATTAGAAGACTAGATATAGTTAGAAGGTCTTTCCTCTGGCAGGGAAACAAGGAAAAGAAGAGCTTTCACTTGGTGAAGTGGAAGGCCATCACTTTCAGCAAAAGAAAAGGGGGCCTGGGAATCAGAGATCTGAAATATCAGAACAGAGCACTCAAGACGAAATGGCTTTGGAGATATACACAGGAAGAGCACAGCTTGTGGAACGGCACTATAAAAGCCAAATATGAAGAGGAAGACAGGTGGATGAGCAAGGAAGTTACCACACCATATGGGATCAGTCTATGGAGGTCCATCAGATCTTTGTGGCCACTGCTTTATTAAAGTTGCTGATGGGTGCAAAACAGATTTTTGGAGACACAAATGGTTAGGGACAGAAAGCCTACAGCAGGAATTCCCAGACATTTATAGTCTGGCTGTTCAACAACATAACACAGTGGCAGATTTAAGGTTTAACCAAGGCTGGAATATTACACTTAGAAGAATGCCTAGTGATTGGGTAGTGAACAGGGTGGTGGAATTTCACAAAAGGCTGGAAAATTTTAGAGGGCTGACAGAAGGAGCTGATAGTTTATGGTGGAGAGGAATTGGTGGTGGCAACTACAGAGTTAATGCAGCTTACAAGGGTTTGAATACCACATGCCATCAGATTGAAGGGTGGCCTTGGGAACAGATATGGAAGGCAAAAGTACCTTACAAGGTATCCCATTTTGTCTGGTTACTAGCAAGGGAACAGTGCTCACACAGGAAAATTTGAAGAAAAGAGGCATCACCATTTGCTCCAGGTGCTGCCTGTGTGTGGAAACTGATGAAAAAGTGAGACATCTGTTCTTGCATTGCAAGATAACAAGCCAGATATGGAGATTATTTCTGGCACTCAGAGGCATTACATGGATAATGCCAGACAGAATCTGCACAACACTACCAGGATGGGAAGAAGCAGGGAAAGATGCAACAAACAGAGGAAGATGGAGAATAATACCAGTCTGCATATGGTGGGTAATATGGAAAGAAAGGAACCTTAGATGTTTTGAGAACAAGAGTAACTCAGTACAACAGATTAAGATGAACTGTAATTTGCTCTTTTCTTTTTGGTGTAGACAGGCCTACTCAGTAGAAACTGAGGAAATTCTAGAATAGCTAGGGTCCATCTAGCTAGACAGAATAGCTTCAGTTTCTTAGGACTATTTTTGCTATGTAAATAGGGGTCCAGTGCAACCCATGCACTATTGTGTATTGTTGAAACTTGTCAGATATGTACAAAGTTACCGATTATCAAAAAAAAAAATTAACCGAGGGCTGTGCCTTGCGTCGCTTCTGTGCTTTTAGCGAGAAGAGATTGTTTTTAATAGCACTAGAACACAGAAAGCTGTTTCTGATCAACCAGTTGAAGTTTATATGGGTAAAATCAAAGGAAATGATAAGGAAGAAAAGAGATGTGGAATTTAAGAGTGTGAAGTGGAAGAGAAAATAAAACAGAAATTGGTTTCACATGGTATCATGGCCAGACCCATCCCAACTCTCATCTCCAATGTTGGGCCCCTATATTAAATTGCCCACTCACCAGATTTGGGCGGGGAAGTTTGTGAAGAGTCCCACATCGGCCCTTTAAGGGATGGGTGGTTTCTTTATTATGGCGTGGACAATTTGCACCTCTTGAGCTAGCTTTTGGGGTTGAGTTAGACCCAATTTCCATTTCTTTAACAAAGAGCAACTGCTAGGTCTCAGTGAGAAGTTCGATAGTCCTCCATGTGCCGGTTGACAACACATACTGTATAAAAAGTAGAATAGTACACTGACTTTGAGATTTTTATACTATGTTGCCTATCATTCTTTGATCCCTTTTTTATCATTTTGATCACAACTGTGTTATTAAATTTATGATTGATTCAGAAGGAATCTAGAAAATATGTTTTTCTTCCATTTTCTTCAGAGTATAGTTCATTATGCATCAAACAAATCCTTCCAGCTTAAACGAACAATTTCAGTTTCATGAAAATAACAAAAAACAGTAAGGTGTCTGATTTCCTACTCCTAGTGAGGAGTTTGTTTGAGCTTCAGGCTTTTCTGGTCTCGTTGCCCATTACAGCAAGTTATCAATCAAGTATTTTTTTTCATTTTGGTACTAAGATCAATTGAGTGATTGTAGCATTAGTTGGTCAACAAACAGTGTACATTTGGTCACCTTAAATCTTGATTTCACTACTTTTAGTGCTTATCTAAACTAAGCTTTTAGTTCTTATCGTTAGAATCTCATAGATATTCAAGAATATTCGAGGATCTTGTAAATATTGTATAGCTCGATATTCTCCTGTAATTATGTGTTTTGATTCTTTTTCCTTTCTTAGAATATGTACACTTAGCTATTTAAACCCCAAATGGCTTGAGGGAATAATCAAGCTGAGTTATCTCTCAATTCTCTCCTTTCTCACATGATATCAGGGTCTTAGTGAGATATCCTTGTTGTGCAGTAATCAGTGAGTCCAGGACAGTTACCCTGCCTTCTGTTCGACGATTGTTTCAGGCTGATTGCGTTCCTTTTTTCTCTGGTGGATGTTCTGCCAAGACTGATACCACCACGAGGTTGAGAGCTCCGACAAGAAAAATCCAGAAACCACTCCAGCAGACTTGCCGTTACGTGCTGGTTGATCCTCTGACTCCAGCGTGTCTGACACATGCGCTAGCGCGTGAGAACATTTTCGGGCAGCTTTCAGAACAGATCTCTTTCTGTGGGAGTTGTCCAATTTTTCTGAGTCAACTCTGCTATTCTTCTGCAGATTCCAATCACCAGAAGTCTAACCCGGCCACCTCTGACTTGTTTCCTGGCCATGTTTGATTTTTTTCGGCGATTTTCCAGCCAACCCTTGTCAACTAGCAACTCTCCAGTCATTGTCCAGCCTACCTTGAGCAGATTCTTCAGCACCTTGAAGGTCGACCAACCAGTTTTTGATATTCGGTTTGTTTGGTTGATCTCTCTTACTCGATTATACTGTCACTGACTCAAAATCCGTTCAATCTAATACTTTGAATCTTCGTTGGTTTCTTTATCGGATTATATTGAGTTCCTTCGGTACAAAACATGTAACTAGACATTCTCTGGGATAGCTTCTGTCGTTTAGACAGGTAATAGTATTACTTCTTCCTCTCAATCTTCTTTTCCCCAGTAGTTGGGTTATTGGTTCAGGAGCATCTAATCATATTTCTGGTATGAATCTATTTCACTACTATTTCTTACTCTCAACCTCTTCCAAAAGTCACAATGGCCCATGAGTCTCAAACCATGGCAACTGGAATAGGTCAGTCTAGTCCATTATGTTCCTAGTAGTCCTTTTAATCTCATACCCATTAGTCACTTAGCCAAAACACGTAACTGCTCTGTTTAGTTGTATGAGGACTCTGTTTTTATGCTGCAACACAGTACATGACGTATCGTTTGTACTGAACATGAATCAGATTTGACTTTATTACCTTATCCTTCCTAAATCACTCAGTTTGAATAGGACTCCAGATCAGAATATAGAATTTCATAGTACTCTAGACAGATATCTTCGAATCAGTCACTCGGAGAAGAAGAAAAAACTGGAAAATATCGTTGGACAGATCTGTCTCGCGAGAAAACCAGGTTGGAATCGTTAGCTGCAACTTGTGGTGGTATTAGATTTTTAACACACTAACAGAAACCGAGTTTCAATTGCGGACAACTTGAAGGAGGGATAAACTCGACCTCTTTTTGGAAAAGGGACCCTAGTGCTGCGAGGGAGAAAAACTCTCATCAAACGGCAACAACGGCTCTGATACAGTGTAGTATTTTGAGAAAGAAGAAAAGACTTCTTTGTATTTCAGTATCTCTTATGTCCCATGAGACAGGCTATTTATACAAGTAAATCCTAATTGATTAAGGAAAACAATCAATTACAATAAAAGGAGATATTCTATTTCTATGATTACTCTAGGAAAAGGCATGTTAATTAATTAACAAAAAATCAACATACTTATCATCTGATGTGAGACACTAAGAATAGTATTATATACATTAACTATATAACAATATACAGTTAGTTATTTAAACCCCAATGGCTTGAGGGAATAATCAAGCTGAGTTATCTCACACACTGTCTTCTTTCTCACACTTATGTTGTCTTTTCATTCTATAAATAGTCATTCTATGTTCAGCTGCATCCACGTTAGTCTTTTTCAATAATTTTTATAGGAAGCAATTTGCTCATCCTTGGAAGATTACAACGAGCAAATTGAAAAACTAAAGCAGGAGATGAATGATGCAACCCGTGGTGCCGATAACATTAGAAATGACATCAGCGCTCTTGCTCAGCGATATACTGTCATTGATCGGGATGAGGAATGTGGGGTAATGGTCTCCTGATGTTTGTTCTTTTACATTTCTTTTGCATTACCTCCGTTATATGCTTATATGTATTGTTTATTTCTTCCTCTTATTTCGTCTCTGCAATATTTTTTTATTTCCAGACTGCTGTACATGCATTGCTTTGGTTTTCTTTCTTTTCTTTTCTTATTTTACTAAGCTTCACTCCTATTTTCATTTTTAGGTTTGTCGGCGGAAAATATTAAATGTGGGTGGTGATTATCGAACGACTACAGGTTATATGGCTGTTGGACCAATGGCTCCTTTCTATGTCTTCCCATGTGGGCATGCGTTTCATGCACAATGCCTGATTGCTCATGTTACAAGGTGTACTAATCAAGCTCAAGTAAGTAACAGAAGATTATCCTTTCCTGCCCTGCTTCTGCATATCATTTGAATACTGGTTGTACTGCTTTGTCTTCTCGTCTCTCATATATGTGTGCGCACGTGGTTATTAATGGGAAAAGAACATAGATGCCAATCAAAAGCAAAGTAATCATCCTTTCCTACCAATTTAGTTCTTTACCTATCAAACTAATTACCGTTTCTACCCATTGTAGCTTTTATGGGTAACTGTCTCCTTTTTTTCTTTTTATTTCTCTACTCTTTTTTTTCTCATTTCTTCTTTATTTTTTTCTCCTTTCTTATTCATTTTTTTTCAAATCATATTATTCTTTATTTTCTTTTTCACCATCACTGGATTTCATACTCAATTTCGGCTCCATTCTGTTTTATTTTTCTGTTTTTTTCCCTTTTTAATTTTATTTATTTCTTGTTTTTTTCCTAACTTCATTTTTTATTTTTTTATTTTATCTTTCTTCTTCCTAATCTAATTTCATTCAACTTTTTTTTCTATTTTTTCTTTTTTGTTTCTGGTGATTTTCATTCGCTTTTTTCTATTTTTTTCCCTTAATCTAATTGTACACACCTTTTGGCTCCTTTATTTTTTATCTTCTTTTCTTTAACTGTATCAATAAAAAAGATAACTGATATAAGTACTTTTTTTATTTTTTTTTATATCTCAAAAAATTACTTATTCTAGCATATAATATACCAAATCAGTAGCAATTGAAGTATACTGTTGCATTATACTATGATATACACATAATATATATCATATACTCAGTCCTCTGTGATACTCACGTGGTATATCATATACTGACATGAATATTATAGAGGATTGACAGTCATTCCTTCAACCTGGTGTATATCATGTACTGACAAAGTATCATAAATATCAGATTTATTCATTCAAAAAAATACTACTCCATCCTTTATCTCTTAATGATATTCTTCCTTGTCAAATTCAAGAAATATAGTTATACGGCAATACCATACCTGAATACTACAATTGAATTCAAGAATTCTCAACTCTCCTAGCTCTCAGTTCACGTCACCGGTGAGTTAAGGAAAAACTCATTTACTGCCGCCGCCAACTCCCCCAGTTCCTCATGTTTCTTTGCTCCTTCTCATGGCCCAAACAAAAAGTTGTTCTAATGCCCTAATATCCAACTAAAACATGAGCAGCAATTGGGTCTCTTGGCCCAGTTCCTTTTAAATTATTACTCGAAGTCTTTGATTTGGCCTACATTTTAAACCCTTTAACAAAATTGTTTTCTAAGGTTGTGTAATGTTTTTGGCACAATAGCCACATACTAAATTAATTCTCCAATCTCACAATTAACAAGTATGTCAATATTGTCGAGTTATTAAATGGTCATATGTTTGATATTTTTTAATTTTCCACAAATTGGGTGCTTCATTTCAAAGAAGCGTGCGCTTTGCTTCTTACTTTTCCTTTAGGCCAATGGACCTCGTGGATTTTTCGCATCTTCGCTTTTCAAAAAAACTGCTTGTAAAGATATTGTCAGGTCTCATTAGTTGATTTGTTAGTTTCCTTCTGTTCTCCAGATTTGTTGGTGTTCTCATTTCCAGCAATGAGCATCTCTATTAATGGGAAAATATCATATATGCATAAATCTTAGCATTGATATGTTGTCCATGATGGTGCCAAATATAATGTGCTCAGATGTTATCTGTTACTTCTGTTTAATATCTTTGCTTCTACTAGTTGTTAGCGAAAAGGAGATCTATTGCAGTTCTGCTTTACGGCCATGGCCAATTAATTCTTCTTTTAAACAGACTAATATGCTTATGCATAATCTTGCAGTTGATACTTGCAATTACACATATTCCTGACAGGCCACATATGTCCTCTGATACCATCTGTCACGTCTTTGTTAGAAATGTCTTTGCTTCTGGTAATTACTTTGGTTGACAGTCTCTAACATTTTCCTTAAAATGATATTACAGGCCGAATACATTCTGGATCTGCAGAAGCAACTTACTTTACTTGGTGCTGAACCTAAGAATGTGTCGAATGGTGGCTTGTCTGAAGAACCACTAGCTAGCGTGACGCCCATGCATAAGGTTAGTCTTATGCTTGTAAAATATCACTCCCTTTAAGTGACTAAGTAAATTATAAAAGAAGGTTTTTTCCTTTCATTTCACATACCTTAGTTTTTGATTCGGCGAATTCATTTCAAACTGAGGATCTCGTCGGTGACTAAACGAATCATATCAGCTCACTCCATGTTGGTTCATCTAGAAAATGTAGCCCTAGTTTCTGCATTCTGTATTTGATAGTTTGCCAAACTGGATGCTGCAGATCCGGTCACAACTGGATGATGCTGTAGCCAGTGATTGCCCATTTTGTGGTGACCTTATGATCCAAGAGATTTCTTTGCCTTTCATCCTTCCAGAAGAAGCAGAAGAGTCTGAATCGTGGGAGATAAAGCCGCATAACCATCCTAGTCAGAGAAGTCTTTCTTTGGCTGTGTGATTTTATTAGCTGTTAGTGCAGGTTTCTCCCTGCAATTGCTTGTTTGAGGTTTTCCTCAGAAAAAGAAGAAAAAAGACATGTTTGAGGTGCCAAAAAAGAATTGCTTGTTTGTTGTGTTATTTTATCAGGTTTGACAGTAATTATTGCAGCATGAAGCTAATGCAAGCAACAGGGCCATGTATTATGGGTGGAATCTAAACTTGAAAAGCAGTAGCTAGCCAGCCATCTGTGGCATCAAGCAGAGAACCTGTTCTATTTGTGACCTTTTATTACGTTTCCCTCTCTATTATCTCTTCGCAACGAATACAAGAGACATATATTGGGGCAAAATGTTATGATCCTATCGCAAGGTGTAAGAAAGGCCCAGATCGGTTAGCTAGTATTTGGGGTGTGGTTCCCTGGATCGTATCACAAAATGGGATCACTATTCGCTGTGCAGTTCAAACAATATTAGCAGAGCTATATGGCTCTTTCCAAACCCAAGGAGATAATTTCTTCCAACCTTCTTCTATCTTCAAGTCAAAATTTTTTTCTTTCCTTTCTTCAATCCTCTCTCTCAAAGCTTTTAGTGTTTTATAGTCTGTTTGGTCAAACTTCTAAAATCAGTTCAAACTAAAGTACGTCATTATTTATAATTTGCACAGCCTTGAAAATAAAGTTGGTAATAACAATTACAACCGGTGAAATACTAATAAGAAATACTAATAGAAAGTTTGTGCTATACGATATATATGTGTGTGTGTGTGTATTGCTTTTTTCTTTTCTACTGTATAGGAGAGGCTAAGAAGCAAGAGACGGTTGTAAAGTTTTTCAGTATTTCGAATGTTTTTGAATTTTAAGGCTATTCGTTTAGTAGTGTATTAAGAAAAAAATAAGACAAGCATTAGCTTTGTGTATTACTAATATCTTGTTTGATATATTTTTTTAAACCTATGTAACTAATGCAAGTATAAGTTATACATGCTATTTGGTATTAAGCTATGTCTAATTACTGCATTAAAAATCATGGTATTATAATGCAATAGTTGTTAATACATGCATTAGCATGGTTAAAGATATAATTGTCCCTCAAAATCTTTTTCACATTCTTTCTATCTTATTTATGGAGGGTATTTTTATAAATAATTAATTTCTTTTAATAAATTAATTTCATATTCATCAAGTCATATCGATAGTTCATAGAAAATCATAAAGGCTTCTCTTTTTAGAAGAAAAATCGTAAATCATGCGGTCGATGAAAATCATAAATCATATAGTCGATGCTTTTCATAAAACTCAGAGAATAAAATAATAATGAGAACATGCATAAAGAATTCATCGGAGTACATGGTGTTTGGATTGAATTTACATAAACAAACTCATAACTTTCAACATTAGAACTTTGGACGGCATTCCAACCCAAGGACATGTATAAACGATAACCATATGCGATGGGGGTCGTGTTTTATACTTGGCCGAAATATTTCTCTCTTTCCCCTTCGTAGCATCACCAACCTATTCATCACGATGGCGGTACATCACGTCACCTATTGTGACCAACGCTTAGCATAATAGTTTAGGCTTTTGGTGAAACAAACATAACTTCTTGTACTAAATTCGGATCGATGAGCGATTTGATGCAGTAGGATTTAAACATGACCATGGTATGAGTCATGACTACTCATTGTTATTAACACCACACCATCTATCTAAATTAAATTCTTAGTTTTCGAGTACAACTATATTCTTAGGGTTCGGATCGAATTACTCATTTTCAGTGAATCAACCCTCAGTCCAAAAGTACGAGGTGTTATATTAACTCACATTAGTTCGGAATATAATTAGTGATACTCAACTCACCTTTCCTGCTTCATGGATTTCTTTTTTCCAGATCTCAAAGAACTAGGCATCATATACCAGCCCCATTTTAGTTTCATATCACAGATTTGTGAAATAGAACTATTATCTACTAACTTCATATCCCCCCATAGTTCTGACAAATAATAATCTAAGAAAAAAAAAATTGAAGCTGGAAAACAATACCAATAGAGAGAGAGCAGATCTGCAAGTATGTTGCTGGGAAAATTACCAAAAGAATATCAAAAGGTGCAAAAAGAAAATGCACAAATAAGGTTGAAACTAGCCGGCGACATTCAAGGCTGGACATTTGGAGTGTGAGCAATTTAATATGGGGCTCAACATCAAAAATGAGAATTGAGATGACTCTTCCTATGTTTACTGTGAAGATTTCAAGAAGAAAAGAAAGCTTCTTTTTAATCTTGTTAATTTTACATCCCACGAGAATGGATATTTATAGGATATCTTTTTAGTCTAAATAAGAAAAGGCAAAATATTTTTTTTTTCCAATCTTCTTTATTTCTACCTTTAAAATCATGATGATGCGACATAATTATTCAACATGACAACTAGGTTGAATATACCATGAAATCATACTAGATTTTCATGACTCCTATTCTTTTTCTTTTTTCTTTTTTTTTATTTGTAACTTTGAAATCATGACGATCTAATATGATCTGTGAGTATCCAACAGGATAACTAGGTTGGGTAGCATGACATCATACTGATATGTCATGACTTGCACACTACTAATCTAAAATGTTTCATTTTTTCTTCCTCTTCTTTATTTGTAGCTTTGAGATCACAATATTCTGACATGATTTGTGAATAATCCAATCAAACATTTAGATTGAATAAAGTCATATGATGCACAATTGTAAAAATTGGGGATAAAAATTTAAATACCGGCCTAAATATCCTTTTTGCGCAAATCGTCCAAAATAAACTCCCAACATTCTAGAAAAACTATAAAAAAAAAATAAAAAAAAAAAAAAACACCCCATCTTAACCTTCAGCTCAAAAGGAAAAGTACAAATATCAAGCCCTTGCATCAAATACCAAATGGTTGATTCAGCCTTATTCCATTTTCTTCAATAGTTTCAAACTTATATATATATATTTATTTATTTTTGGTACATCCAATATAACATCAAATCGTGACAACAAAAAACTTTTAAAAAAGCACTAAATTTCTACTAGTTTACTTCATTTCTTGATCAATGTATTTGTCCATCACCTTTAGAATTGTGTGACAAAGTAGGTGAATTTGTATGATCATCAGCTAATTCCACATCATTTGTTGTTCCCTTGCAGCTTTCAGTATCCTCTTCCAAGGTTTTATATGTATAAAAAGATGCACATATAAGATAGTATACAAAATTTATTACCTGTACTCCAGCCATAAACCAGTAAAAATTTTCCAATCTTCCCCTGTTTAGATTCCTATCTGGTAACCAATTCCTTTCTTTTCCAGTATACTTGTGAACTAGAGTTACCATAAAGGTACCTAAGTAATTTCCAAACGACGAGGCTAACGAGTTAAGAGCAGCACCGGTACTCCTCATGCTTTCAGGGAATTGCTCGATAAGAAATTCGAGATGTCCAACACTCATGAACACTTCAGCTACACCGTGAAGACAATACTGAGGAACCAACCAAAAGACGCTAATAGGAATGACATCTTTAGCCGTTTGATGGTCTAGTAAGTTATGATCTGCAGCCACTTTTTTACGTTTGATCTCAACAATTGCTGAAGTTGTTGTAGCAAGAATATTGATCGCGAATCCTATCCCCATCCTCTGTAAACATGTAATCCCTGATTTGTGTCCTGTAAATCGACGAGCAAAAGGAACAAAGAAGCGTTCATACAGCACAAGGCCAATGAGAACTGTTAGGACACTGAAAATAGACATGCTGGCTGGAGGTATTTCGAAGGTGTGTGACAAATGACGATCCATACTGCGCGCCTGTTGGATTGTAAAGCTGCTTATATGTGAATGTGAAGCGAAATGTAATATCCCTGCAGACCAAATGGGCAGCATTCTGAGGATACATTTCAGCTCTTCTGTTCTATGAACTGTAGCTAGCTTCCACAAATTTGGCTGGCATGATGACTCTTTCATGTCATCTTCAGTTACTACAGCTGCTCGATCGATCCACCTTAAAACAATTGGCTAAATTAGTTAAGCAAATAACAGTTCTTTAGAAGTTAGAGTGAAGGGTGTAAAACACATCTAAAGTATTCAGTTTTTTATTTTTAGTTTTCTATCTGAACTATGAGGTGTTCACTTTTTTCTACTTGAACTATCGTCAAATCAAATGTTTATCAAAATATACTTTAACTATTAACGTAACAAAAGTTACTTGAGATCACCTTACTTGAACTGATTAGTGTGCAAAAGCCTTCCATCATGTGAGATAGCAGAATCGAGCTCTTTGTTCTCGTACAAAAGACTAGCATCAGCTGGAACTAGAACTTTTCTCTTCCTCAGAGAGGCAACAACAACCTGTGTCAATCTGACAAACGGACTTCCTCCAGGTTCAACTTTTCTGTAAAATGGTGATCCAATAACAAAAGCAACAACTGACAAAGCCATGGCAATGGTTAAAAGTCCAAGACCCCATCCCCAATTTACGTTATCTTGGATATAAACGACGACAGTTAATGCAGTTAGCGTAGCCATTGTGACACAGAAATAGAACAAATTGTAGAAGTTCCACCCTTTTCGCGATTCACCTAATTTAGAAGCTTTCCTCATGTCCAATTGATCGGCAGCAAAGGTAACTACACAAGGTCTAAGGCCTCCTGTACCAAGAGATGTTAAGAGGAGACAGAGATAGAGCACCCAAAGTTGTGAACTTGAAGCTTCTTTGCAGTTCTCTTGTGTTGGACATGGTGGAGGACGGAGTTGTGGCATGATTGCTGAGATTGTAATGCTGACCAGTCCCTGTGCCATATATAATCAGGGGCGAATTCACTAAGGCCGACAGGGGTGTCGGCGTACATTGCTTTATTGAAATTTTTAACTAATTATGTATGCACACTTAAAAGGCAAAAGAAAATATAAAGAATATATTGTGTAAAGTGACATTCATAGACACAAATGGCTGTGTGGCTCGATTGGTTAGGCATTTCAAATTCTTAGTTGAGGATGTGAGTTCTAATCTTCTAGATAAATTTGTAGCTAAATACTTCCTCCAATTCAATTTGTTTATCTGTTTTGACCTGACATGGAATTTACGAAAATAAATAAGACTTTTAAATCTTGTGATTTTGAATTAGAGATATGTAGAATGTATCTAAATGTTTTTTAATCTTGTGATCTTAAACATGTCTATGTGAAAAATTAGAATTACAGAATTACCGAAAAAGGAGCAAGTTGCTCTTCTAGGCGGAAAAGCCGTGTGACAACACTATAGTGAAAGCGCTGAAAGAGGCACTCTTTTTTAAATAAACTAAAAAAAGAAAGTAATACAAACAAATTGAAACAAAATAAGTAGCAAAATTCATCACTGCTCTTATTTTAGCAACGGATTATCAAAAAGAATTTGTTAGCTTCAAACAATTTAGAGAAGTCAGTGCTACCGAGGTGGGCTGGGGGGAGGGGGTAAGATTTGAGAGTTAATAATGCGACTTATTTTTTCTATTTTATTAAAAAAAATTATTTTTTTTATTTTTTTAAGCAGTCGAATACATCCTATATGTTTTTCTTTTTCATCATTAATATATGTTTTTCTCTTGATATGCTAAAATTGAAAATGTATTTTTAGTATGGTAAACAAATAAAAGTAAATGGAGGAAGTATGAAAGTCATGTATAATATCTAAAAATGTGCATTCAATCAAATACCGACGTACTTAATGGGACGAAGGGATACACTTACATTCATGCTCAAGATACTACTTTCATACACTTTTACTAGTCCACTATATTTATAAAAAAAATATTTTTACTTATCTATTTTAACATATTAAGAGCAAGATAATTTCTTTTGCATATTTTACCCTTATAATTAACTATTCATTGCAAATTATTTCTCAAGTCCATTAAAGACTATATATCAATTAATTTAGTTAGAGTCCCAGCACCAAAAGGGTGCATTATTTGGCGCAATGCACCAAAATAGTATTTGATAAAAAGCACAAACTAAAGGAAGCAGTTCACTTGAACGTTGGCGAACTGCATCTCTTGACTTAACGACGTTACAGCCAACATCCATCCAAGAAGAAATATTTTTTTCTTAAAAATAAAAAAAAGAAAACTATGACGCCACAGTTTGTCCAAAGTTAGGCGAACTGCATAAAATTATTTTTGCAGTTCACCTAACTTAGGACGAACTGTTGCTTAAATTTTTTTTTTGATTGTCTTCTATCACTGCTTGTGTTGTTCAGTTATAAATATCACTCAAGGTTCACTTCTAAAATCTATCAAACAATATTTTATATTCATAGTAAAATCTATCAAACAACATTTCATCTTTCGATATAGAAAAAAATGATTGAAATGGTTAGAGTTAATTTATATTGGGTAGTGAAGTTGTGTATGAAGCTAGTTCGTTTAGATACAGTCTTTTTCCTGAAACGGTTCAACAATTTTCAATTACTCTAAAATATGATCGTCTTGTATGTATCTTTAGGAGCAAAATGAATATACGTGATTATAAACTTTCTGTTATTATCATGGGATTATATTCAATATCATTTATGGCTAATGGATATCTAATTTTTATGATACTCGAATTTGGAATGATGATTCTTTATTGGCCTTTTTTCGTACTCCGAATATTTTTTTACAATGTGAATGCGTCTAACAATGCTAGACATGTATGCAAGAATTCAACGTACTACTTAGAATGAAGAACCAACCGATAATGAGTTTGATCTTCGAGGTAGTACATTCCTTCCTAGTTTCAATGGTGGGTGTCCAAGTGATTTAATTCAATCAGAAACAATGGTAGGATTTTCTAGTCACTCAAACTACATGAGTAATTTTAATACACAAAATTACGATTTGTCTTCACTGAATGAACGTAATGCTTATTGGACTTCTCAAAATTGTGAGGCTGGAGGACCGAGCAATCCACAGCAACCCAATTTATATTGTAACGCTCTGATCGAGTCAATTAATAGGTAAATATAACGTATTTTTAATATTTTTAGGCGTCCTACAATTTTAATTGAATCTTAAATATTATTATACTTGATATTTTTAGGTGCCACAATTTTGAAGACAGCCCCAGTTTGACTCAACTCACAGAAATCATGAACAACACTGATCTAACTAATGATAGAGTTGATGAATCGGATAGAGATAACTTACATAATTATGGGGAGGATGATGATCAATTGTCTGATAATGCTGACGATTTAGATGAGGATAATACTCCAATCACTTTAATGTCATTTCTTATTTGGATCACACAGAAGAAGGGTATGATGATTTTACTTGCTTTAGAGATAACGATTTTTTTCAGGCTGCACTATGAAATTTTCAAAAACCTGAATATCTCAAGTTAGGTGAGTGAATCACCCAATTTTATATATTCTTTTGTAAATTTGATATATTAGATATTATTTAATGATAATAAATCATGTGTTATTTTTTTTTTATGTATGTACTAAGTCTAAAATTTCAAAACAAACAATAAATGAAAGATGCAGTGAGACAACACTATATCAAAAAAAAGAAAGAGTTCACTTGTGACTAGTCCAAAGCAAAATTTTGAAAGGTCATTTGCAAGTTTAGTGATTTGGGTTGCAAGTGGATGACTCGTTTAAGAGAACTTCAAAGTGGGATGTGGGCGGCTGACAAAATGATTGAGAAACACACTTATTTAACAGATGATTACAAGGAAGATCATTGTAATTAAGTAGCAACATGATTGTGACTTTATTGATTCCATCGATTATGACCGATGCACATTTTAGTATTAAATCGGTGCAGAAACTTATAAAACTTAAGTCTAATTTTACTTCTAATTATAGAAAAGCTCATGTCGACTATGAAGATTCTTTCAAAACTTTACTTGTTACATGGCTTCCCTACAAATTTCAATCAGGGTACCATTGTTAAGTGGGAGCATAAATAAACTAAAATGCAAGGCGAACAGATTTTCAAATTTATTTTTTGGCCTTTAAACCAAGCATTGATGTCAGAAGTTGCAAGCCGGTCATTCTCAATAGACGGCACTCATGTAAATGGTAAGTACGAAATTAAATTATTAATTGATGTTGGAATTGATGCAAATAGAAATATTTTTTTACTTGCATATGTCATTGTTACACGCAAGAGTTTTGAGTCATGGACATGATTTCTTAAGTGATTATGGAGGCACGTTGTTTGTGATCGGCAAGGTATTGACTTATTTCTAACCGTCATTAAGGCATACTACAATGTATCTAAACACATGAGTGGCTATAACCATCCGTTGCCTATCATAGATTTTCTGTGTGTCACTTGAAAAGCAACTTTAACAAAAAGTTCCTTAATAGGGATCTTGAAAACCTAATGTGGTTGGCGGCTATAAAGCACTAAAAGAAGAAGTTTCTACAGCGGATAGGCTTTGATGATTAATGTGTCTGAGTCATATAATAGTTAGTTGAAGAAAGCTTATGGATTGCCTGTTACTGCCATGGTTCAATTGACCTTCAAAAATCTTGTTGATCGATTTATTGAAAGAAGCTCTCTTGCAGCACTGTTAATTACATATAACAAGCCATGACCACTTAATGTTGAAAAGAACTTTATGGAGTATTGAGAGCAGGTCAATATACACACAGACAGAATACAGTACATACTACATATGGTACTTTTGAGATTCTCACATATACACGCGATGGTAAAGGTAAAAATATTCACGTAGTCTCTGATGAAGGCAAAAACTGTTCTTGTGAAAAGTGGAGAAACACCCATGCCATGTTCACATGCCATCAAATTTTGTGATATCCGTGGCATTGAGCCAAAAAACTATGTTATTAAGTTCTACCATTGCAGGCTCTACAAACGAACTTATAGTGGTGAATTTTTTCCTTGGGCGATAAGACTTATTAGTCACCTTCTCCATTTAGTTTAATTGCAAATACTCAATATGATATTGCAAAACACTAGATGACGTAGGAACAAATGCTCCTACTCGCATGGCACGAAAGTGTAGTATATGCAAAAGGACTGGTCATAACAAAAATCATTGCCCTCGTCGAAATCAGTAGTTGTTGTTTGCTATTTTTATTATGTTATGTAATGTTGTACTATATATTAATAAATTCATTTGCTTATATGTTTATGCAAGTTCCCATGCCTGCAATTTTTTTAAAATATTCACATGCAAAATATCACAAGTTCAACATGCATGTAAAGAAATTTTATTTGCGGGTAATTTTTAAAGCAACACAACTTTTCATACGAAGTCACAAAATTTTTAGTTTGCAGGCAATTTTTAAAGCAACACAACTTTTCATACAAAGTCACAAAATGACATATTTTATTTTAATAATTTTCTTAAAAATATTCATATGCAAAATATCACAACTTCAACATGCGTGCAAAAAAAAATTTTAAAGCAATACAATTTCTCATACAAAGTCACGATAAGACATCTTCTATTTAAATATTTTTAAAAAAAAATATTCACATGCAAAATATCATAAGTTCAACATGTTGTGCAAATTTTTTTATTTGTAGACAATTTTTAAAGCAATACAACTGTCCATACAAAGTTACAAGATGACATCTTCTATTTTAAATTTTTTAAAAATTATCCACATGCAAAATATCACAAGTTCAACATGTCTGCATATTTTTTTATTTGCAGGCAATTTTTCACACAGCTCAACTTTCCATACAAAGACACAAGATGACATCTTCTATTTTAATTTTTAAAAATCACAACTTCGCGTACAAACTCTCAAGTGCACATGTTTTATTTTTATTTTTATTTAAATTATCCCATGCCTGCAAAAAAATTTATTTCACATCTTCCTATACAAAATCACAAGTTCACATATTTTATTTTAATATTTCTAAAAAATAATACCATGCAAAATAAAATTTGAACAACATACCAAATAGAAATCAGATTTTTTGAACAAAGAAACATATCTTTAAGAATTTTTATGTATAAAACTTAAAAGCATAATTAAAAAATTAATTTAAGTATCTTACTTTCTGACATTAAGCAAAGAAAAATACCACAGAGAACTTATTTAAAAATTAGTGTCACAATTACATATGTCTCAACTTGCCACCGGTGCCACAATCAGTTGAATGACGATTCCATAAAAAACGACGTAATATCGCTTCAGCATTCATTTGTTCGCGTTTTTGTGAAAATAGTTCAATTGCATCAGCAAAACTAAGCCTTCTACTATCTTCTTGCCGCCAAGTCTGTGTTGAGCTACCCGTCTCATAATCAATGATATTATGTGTAGCCCTTCTAAATTGATTTCAACCTTGTGAATTGCTAAAGATAGCAAATCCCATAAGTTCAGCTATTGGGTTAATCATATCCTTGGATAGATAATATGGAATCTTAGACGATATTGATGCATTGCATTGTAGGCTATGTATGTCCATAACTGGATGTTACGGACTTTTATTATCATAGGTGGCTGCTTCTTGCTGTTGCTCAAAAAATCAACTTCATCCTCGTCAAATAGTTGGTGACTTGCTTCTTTTTTACCACGTTGGTTACCACCACCCCAGCGTACTTCAACTCTAGCGCCCGTAGTTCGTCGCTGACATTGCATTGACACTTCTAGAGGATCATCATACTTTGTTGCCAGAGTATAGTCTGGACCAAAACTCAACCTAGATCCCTAATCAGTTGCATTTAAAGCAGCCATAGAATTATCAACAATTGTTTCCACTATTTTCCTAACATAGTTGTTTGTTGAGGGATCATGCTGAATATAATAAGCATGATGGTGGATCTGATGAAGTCCTAGAGTCTAAATCATAATTTAAAAAAACATTTAAGTCATATGAAAGAGAATATAAATAAATAATATGTCAAATAATTACGCAACAAACCATTGTCTCCTGCCTCCCACCAATATTTTGATATCCCTTATCACATTGTGGGCCGAATTTCCTAAGATAGCTCGCAAGTGAATTTTATACCACCTAAAACATGTATCATTTGATCGCGACACTTGATTAATTAGGAGACCTGTAAAATACTATTATGATGATTTTCTCAAATTTCAGGCGAGTTTTGCAAATGCCACTGCCTTTTTGGGTTATTGCAAAATGTTTTCCAAACCTGAAATGATCCATTTAAAAAATTATAACGGGTTCAGGAACATCTTGTTCCATATCAAACTGTTTAAAAAATCGATCAACCATGTGTCATTCTCAAGAAATTTCACAAATGAGCGAGACATTTTTCCTCCAAACAACTTGTCCGCAGCGACACCATTCGGATAGTCCAAAAATAATTTTCTCAGATTTATTCCGACGCAACCTTATCTTGATTCCAATATTTCTCATGAGCCATATATGGCATTTGTGGAAATGGTGGAGAAATTGTGATAGTGAGATACATAATGTTCTTGTCATTTGTAGGGATGTTTTGAACTGTCTCAATGATGGCCAGGTATTTCAAAGAACACAACTGATATTTTTTTTAAATGTACTTTATGTTTTTGAATATTATATTATTGCTTAAATTTACTACATCAATTTTTTTGTCTCATTAGTTTGTATAGGACCCGTAAATAGACAAAATTATTTTTTGGACTACCCGAATGATACCGCTGCAGACAAGTTGTTTGGAGGAAAAAAGTCCCGCTCTGTTATAATATAAAAGTTTTGATTACTGACAAAGTGAACCAGGTTCATTGCACAACTTTGATAGTTTACTGCATAGTTTGATGATTGCTAACTGACTGACAAAGTGAACTAGGTTCACTGCATAAATTGATTGTATTATTTCAAGTACTTGGAGAATCAGATTAGGAAAAGAGGAAGGAAACAAGTGGTAGGAAAGCCCAAATGCGTAATAAGGCAAAGGAATGGGGAAAAAAAAGGACATTCACTTTCCTTCTAAAACAACTAAACCTAAAAGGATGTGCAAGACAAGGTTGATTTGAACAAGGATTACACAAGGCAGGGCAGTTCATATATAATTCAATTTCAAGAGAACAAAGACTTGATGATTGTAAGAGATAAAGCGAGCTTTATTCTTCATGCAATTGTCATAGCCTCACAGGCAAGGATCGAGGAAACATTTAAAGTTAAAGATTGTATTAGAATAGTTTGTTGAGAGATCGATTGATTGTTTTGAAAGTCTAAGGAGATAATTTCAGTTCTTAGACTTATTTCTTTAATTTGGTGAGAGGAAACTTCTGACTTGAGTCTAAAGTCCAAACTAGTTCATAGTTTAGAGTTAATTTGTGATTGTGAGTTATTAGAGTTAGTCCGTTTAATTATATAGTTGGTATCTAAAACTATCCTTTGAAGTTAGTGAATTTGAAGAAAACTCCTATTTGATAGATCATGGTTTAACTCCTTTGAGAAAGCAGGTTTTTCACGTGAAATTTTGGATATTATTGTTCTTCTTATTATTCGTCTAGGAAAACATATTGAACCAGTTCAGTTGTATAAAAGTGTTATATATGGCATTTATTTCACGCTCATTGTGAAATTTTCCGAGAATGGCACATGGTTGATCAAGTTTTTAGAAAGTTTGGTATGGAACAAGATGTTTCTGAACCTATTATATTTTTTCAAATGGATCATTTCATGTTGGACAAACTTCTTGCAATGACCCCAAAAAGGCAGTGGCATTTACAAAACATGACTAAAATTTAAAAAAATCATCATAATAATATTTTACAGGTTCCCCTAATTAATTAAGTGCGCGATCAAATACATATTTTAGGTGGTATAGAATTCACTAACGAGCTATCATAGAAAATCAACCCACAATGTGCTAAGGGGATATTAACATGTTGGTAGGAGGCAGGAGGTAATTGTTTGTTGCTTAATTATTTGACATATATTTACTTTATATTCTCTTTTTATACGACTTAAAATTTTTATTTTTTTATCATGATTTAGGTTCGTGGAATTCACCAGAGTCACAATCATACTTATAATATTCAGCACGATCCCTCAACAATTGATTCTGTTAGAAAAATATTAAAAACATTTGTTGATAATTCTACGGCTGTTTTAAATGTAGCTACTCAGGAATTTAGGTTGAGTTTTGATCCGAACTATACTCTTCCAATAGAGTATAATGACTCTCCAAAAGTGTCAATCCGGCGTCGGCAATGAACTACAGGCGCTAGAGTTGGAGTACGTCGGAATGATGATAATCGACGTGGTAGAAGAGAAGCAAGCCACCAACTAATTGACGAGGATGAAGTTGGTTCTGGCCAGCAGCAAGAAGAAGCCACCTATGATAATAGAAGTCTGTAACATCGAATTATGGATATACATAACCCATAATGCAACCCATTAATATCATCTGAGATTCCCTATTATCCATCCATGGATATGGTTGCTCCAGTAGCTAAACCTATGGAATTTGTTGCCTTTAGCAATTCATAGGTTGGAATCAATTTAGAGGGGCTACACATAATATCTTTGATTATGAGACGGGCAACTCAACGCAGACTTGGCGGCAAAAAGATGGTAGAAGGCTTAGTTTTGCTGATGAAATTGAACCATTCCCACAGAAACACGAACAGATGAATGTCGAAGCGGTACTACGTCGTTCTTTAAGGGATCGTCATCCAACTGATTATGGCATTGATGGCAAGTTGGGATATATGTAATTGTGACACTAATTTTTAAATAAGTTTGTCTTGGTGCTTTTCTTTGCTTAATGTCAGAAACTAAGGTACTTAAAATTAATTTTTTTATTGTATTTTAAATTTTTCTACATGAAAATTCTTAAAGATATATTTTTTTGTCAAAAAAATCTGATTTCACTAATTGGTATGTTGTGCAAATTTTATTTTGTATGAGTTTATTTTTTAAAAAAATATTAAAATTGTAAAGATATGACACCTGGGCCTAACTCAACCTCAAAAGTTAGCTCATGAGGGGAGGATTGCCCAAGTCCATATAAACAAACTATCAGTCCATTCCCCAACCAATGTGGGACTTTAACCCACTCTAACACTCCCCTTCACACCCAGGCCCGACTAGAGTGTGGATTGGGAGCCCAAATGGAATGGACCTGGCTCTGATACCATGTAAAAATATGACACCTGGGCCTAACTCAACCTCAAAAGCTAACTCATGAGGGGAGGATTGTCCAAATCCATATAAATAAACTACCAGTTCATTCCCCAACCAATGTGGGACTTTAACCCACTCTAATAAAAATAAAATATGTGAACTTGTGACTTTGAATGGGAAGATATGGAACAAAAAACTTAGCCGGCATGAGATTATTTAAAAATTGCATGGAATTATTTTTTAAAAAATTAAAATAAAACATGTGCACTTGTGAATTTGTATGGGAAGTTGTGATTTTGAAAAATTAAAATAGGAGATGTCATCTTGTACTTTGCTTCGTATGGGAAGTTGTGTTGCTTTAAAAATGGCCTGCAAACAAAAAAATTTGGAAGCATGTTGAACCGGTGATATTTTGCATGTGAATATTTTTTTTAAAAAAATAAAAGATGTCAACTTGTAATTTTGTATGGGAAGTTGTGTTGCTTTAAAAATTGTCTGCAAACAAAAAATTTGCATGTTTGTTCTTTCAAATCAAGAAAAAGTCATAATTTTTTGCTCGAGTACATTGGTGAACACATTTGTAATACGATATGCCAAATGATGTCGAAGATTATAGATATATATTATTCATATATTATATAATACCTTTTCTTACGTAATAATTTATTTAGATTATATATATATATATATATAGAGAGAGAGAGAGAGAGAGAGAGAGAGAGAGAGAGAGAGAGCATACTCTATATTGTAGTAAACTAATTATATTCTTTAAATTACAAAACATTGATGTCATATTTTACTATTATTAAATATTAAATATTTCTCATATTTAGTCTATTTAAATTATGAAAGAAATAATTAGTTATCTCATTTATAGGAACAATGCCATATTTAAAATATTTATTCTTTACTCATTTATAATGTATAAATTGTATATTATGTAATTTAAGAAATAGTTGTATATTGTAAAATTCTAAATTTATTTTCTTGTATTTATGTAACTTGCCCAATTTTCTAGGGTCATTAATTTGCACAAAGAGGTTTGCCTAGCGAAATTAAGTCATAATTAAAGATATTTTAGGTATAAGTTTTTCATTAAATGAGTTGTAAGGTAAAAATTAAAGACCACCAATTTAAGGGACAAAAATTAAAGTCTATCCCGAAATAGGGGCAGTCCATGCAAAAATTTAAATTTTTTTAATAGAATAATCTATGAGATAGTTATATATGGGAGAATTAATTTTTTAGACCACTTACATTTTTTAAATTTTTTTTAAAAATTTTATGTCCATTTTATAAGAGACTTTCGTTTTTACATGTAAGATATCTTCATTTTTACACATAAAAGATGTGAAAATGTCATTTTCTGTTATTCATTTTGTAAGAGAGTAAGAGATCTTAATTCTTCGTTATTGTTTCGGAGGAAGAAAACCTTTTCAATATTACTTCCTCTGTCCCAATTTATATGACATAGTTTGAATTTTGAAAGTCAAACTTCTTTATTTTGATTGTGAATTCAAACATACAATCTTTAAGTTTTTTTTTTGTTTGAAAAGTAATTTACATATTTAGAAACTATATAAAAGGTACTGAAAGCCACAATAATTAACAATTTAAAATATTTAAAGAGCATACAAATTAGTGGTGATGAGATCTGATCTCGAGGGCTCTGTTTATTTTGATATGCATATTGAATTGTATATTCATCTCATCTAAAAGCGCAAGTTATTAGAGAGATCACACTTTTATTTACTCAAGTACACTGTCAATACTCCCCCTCACATGTGGGTATAATTTTTTTCTTTCATGGACCAAGCACGTGAAAAGTCTTTTTGCAAATGGATGACGGTGAAGTTCGATTCCAATATACTACAAAAAACAGCCCAAAAAATGAGGGCCAAAATCGATGGATATGATCGATTTTTTAAGCAAAACCGGCGCACTTACTGCCGTCGGAATTTGGCTCATCGGATTGTGAAACCGACAGACAAGATCGGTTAAAATCGTGGGACAACCGACCTAGTCCGCCTGTTTTAATAAATTAAAACTTAATTAAAAAAATAAAAATCGAGGGATAGGGTCAGTTTGTCGGTCAATTTTTAAAAAAATATATAAAAATGTTACTACTTAGATTCAAACCTGAGTATTTACTATGACATTAGATAATTTTACCACTCGACTATACATGTTTTTTAATTAAATCTTTCCTTCGTTTTTATTTATTCACTTCAATTGTAATTTACACTTTAAAAATCAACGTTATCCCTCGGTTTTTATAAAAAAATAAAAAAAAATAGAGGGATAGTGTCGATTTTCTTTTAAAAAATATTTTTTTAAAAAAATAATTTTCGCAGATTTTTGCACGAAAAAAAAAATCGACAGAGAACCAACCGTCTGTCTGTTTTTTTAACAATAATTAAAAAATAAAAATAAAAACATAAACCGATGGACTGGACCAGTTTTCCCTCGATTTTTTGCACCGATTCTGTCCGTCGATTTTTGTTCCCTTGATTTTAGAGATCTTTTTGGTAGTGAGACCTCTGCCTACTCTAATACCATATTGAATTATATAATCATCTCATCTAAAAGTTGAAGATGTTAGAGAGAACAGATTTTTATTTACTTAAATATATTCTCAATTACAGTTCTCCTTACATGTGATTCGATTCTTTCTTTCTTCCATAAATCAAGCACATAAAAAAAAATTATAATAATGGACGACAGTAAAATTTAATCCCAAAATCTCTACCGGTTCTAATATCACATTAAATTATATAAGTATTCATTTAAATTAGCAAAAAAAAATTATTTACTTAATCTATGAACCTAAGGACATGGAGAGAAAGGGGGGAAGAGAAACATACCATCTCATAGATTATGGAGCCAACAATAATAGTCCAAAATCGGCCAGCAAATGAGTCGGCAACAAAAGCACCAATAAGTGGAGTGAAATTGGAAAGGCCACTAAAGTTGGCTAGGGTGTTGGATGCCTTTACTAGTGGCACATTTAGCACTTGTGTTAGGTATGTTATAAGGTTGCTATGAAATCCGGCACCCACAAATCTGTCACATACTTCATTAGCTGTTCAACAACAAAAAAAGAATTTGTTAATTCGTTATATTGCTTTCAAGAGCATGTAGGGTTTGAACCCTCGACCTTGAGGTTTAGGATTAGAATTTAAATCAGTGCACCATGTACTCTTTTTTGACAATGGGTGCCTTCAGATAATTATTTTTAGAATTATTCACATAATATATCGAGTTTAGTCGGACAACCACGGGTTCAGGTGACTCAATTTTTGCACATGAATTCGCCACTGTATAGAGGGTTTCTACACTTTCTTACTGGTTAGAAGAATGAAAAAAGTTTCACATTAGATTAATAAGATAGATGGTTTTTTAATATAGACTTAGATAATTCTCTTCTTATAAGCTAGCTTTTGAGGTTGAGTTAGACTCAAGATTCATTCTTTTTACATAGTATCAGAGCAGGATCCATCTCACCCAATATTAGGCCCTCAAATTAAATTATACATATTTTAGATGTCCAGTCCTAGGCGTGAGATGAGGGTGTTAAAGAATAGAAAAAGTCTTACAACGATGGTTAATGAGATGGTTGATTTTTTTATATGGATTTGGACAATTCTCCCCTCATAAGCTAGCTTTTGGGGTTGAGTTAAGTTAAGCTCAGATCCATTTCTTTACACTGACAATAGCACAACATATGACCCAATATAAAATATTAGGACATAGTTCAATTTAGGCCCAAGCCCCCACATATTACATAGGGAAACTTACATAGTTGCCCCATCGCTGGAAAGTATTTACACGCCGCTACCCCTTTACTTTCCTACCCCCTAATTAATTACAGAAAATACCCCATTTTGCAATCCTTCATGATACCATCATGGTATATTCATATACTATCATGGTATCACTAAGGATAAGCAATCATTCAGGAATGGCGCACAGAGCTCCTCAATCCTTCATGATACCGTCATAGTATATTCATACACTGTCATGGTATCACTAAGGAATAAGCAATCATTTAGGGATACACTCCTTAGTCATGCATGATACCATCACAGTATATTCACATATTGTCATGGTATACTTCATGATACCATCGCAGTATATTTATATATTGTCATGGTATACAACATGATACCATCATAGTATATTCATATACGTCATAGTATCTAATGCGCGAAAAACCTTCAAATTTACAAGACAGAAATTGTAATTATTTTATGCTGATGGGGTATTGCGGCTAATTAATATGAAAGGTCCATTTTTATGTAATTAGTTTAAGTTTTGATGTATTTTATGTATTTTTCCCTATTACATATAATGTTATATAATATTATATATGAAAAAATGCATAATATATTAATCTTGTATAAAACTAAATAATAAAATATAAAAAATATATATGCACAAATATAAACTAAATTAAATAACAAACTCAAAATATAAAATACGTGAAGTAAATATCTCCTCTCATAATTAAAACACATACTGTACTTTTTGAAAACACATACTGTACTTTTTTTATATAAAGGAAAATGAATTAAGACAAGCCAAAACTGTGAGTCATCATAAGCTTATCTGATGTATTAAAAGTTTACAGACGCATTCGATAATCAAATTATTCAGTAATTTTGCAGCTTCACAATTTCTTAATATATACTCTTTTAAGTTTTAGGGGATCGTTTGTATGGGAAATAAAATTAATTTAAAAATTATTTTAAAATTAGTTATTTAGAATTATTATCTCATTTTTAATATAAAATAAAAATATAGTTTCGGGATAATTAATTATGAAATAAATTATTCTAAAAAATTTTATTCCAATCAAACGTGAAATAAATTCATTTAATTCCGAGATCATTTATATCTTATCCCTCGTACCAAACGAGCCCTAATAGTTTAGGCAATACAAGTTCTTAGTTCTTTTATTTCTGGGTAAGAAAATTCTTATTTTTTGTATATTTACACAGGAAAATTTTACTTGTCACATTTTTAATTTATAATTTTTAAAAAAAATTATATGTGTTAATTAGTATATCGTTATTTATTATTTTTTATTATTTAAAATATTAATTTCCCTTTAACAAATAAAAAAAAATATTAATTTTTAGATGATTAACTCTCGAAATTTGAACAGTAATACAATGGCAGATTTAAACCTTTATTAAAAGAGTTCGAAAAATAAAAACGTAATATTTAAAATTTTAAACTTGCAATCAGTGAATTTTAAATTTTCTAAGCGACTAAGCCAAACTTTACTCTCGTCTTAAAAAGTTTCAAAATTTATATATATACACATTACAAAAAATAACTCGCTCTGTCCCAATTTATATATGACACACTTTTCTTTTTAATCAACACCAAATAGGATGACATATGTCTATATTTAATAATATTTTAACTTTAAAATACTCATTTTACCTTTAATAAGATGATTTAGTTATGCAAACATCTGTGACTTAAATCATAAATTTCAAAAATCTTTCCAAATTTTTTAAATTTCGTGTGCAATCAAACTACATCATATAAATTAAAATAGAAAAATCTAAAAATTTTACCTATATAGTTTATTTTTTTACGAGAGAATTCGAGCGATCCACTCCTGGACTGCCAAGTCATTAAATTGGGACAGAGGAACAACAACAACCTACTGTAATCCTACAAAGTAGGGTATGGGGAGGGTAAAATATACGCAGACCTTACCAATATCTCAAAGGTGGAGAGGCTGTTTTTGGTAAATTGGGACATAGGAATTAAGCAAAGAATAAATACATTGTTGAGTAATTTTCATTTTGAAGAAGATGAAAGTGGGAACTTACCAAGAATAAAGGGCATTGTTTTCATTCCTCCAAGCTTCCTCTTTTCTGTTTCAATTGTCTCCTCCTTTTCATCTTCCTCCTCTTTGTCCCCATTTTCTTCAACAACAGGTTGCTCCACCTTCATATTTTCACTCATGGCTGGCTAGCTAGCTAGCTACTCTTAGAATATGAAAATGCAAAGCAATTTGAAGAAATTCTTTGTATTAAGAGAAGAGCCCAAAACAAGAAATTCCCTCTAGGTGTATGGGAATATTTATATATTGACATTGTCATCTCTTTATCCTTCAATTTATGCTATTATGTGTTAGTTAGTATTCATATTATTTTATTATAGTTACTGTGTTGACACTGATTGTCATTCTCTCCATTCTTTTTTTTAGTTATTAGGTGTATTAAAAATAGTTGGTTCAAAATAGTTGTTAGGTATACTATTAATAGTTGGTCCAAAATAGTTGTTGATTTCAAAATTCAAAAAATAATTGACCTAACTTTTTTCAACTTTACCCTCAATATTTAAGTCATTTTAGAATATGAAAATAATGATTATTGTATGTTACCAAAAAGTATCTATCAATTAATAGAGTTATATTAATGAAATTGCAATTTCTATTAATTTTTTCTTAATGGGTGTGCAAATCTTATCCTAAAACGGAGGGAATATTTTTATTACTATCTGCTTATTTTTTATACGTCTAATACTTTTATCTAAACTGCTTTAGACAATAGATTGAATCAATAATCTATCAAAAATAACTTATCTACCTTTAAGGTGAAATTAAAATTTACGTATACTTAATTTTTGTTTAATTTTATTTAATAAAATTATACTAAATTTATTATTATTACCATTGTGGTGGTAGGCATGTCCCCACGTAAGTTTGTCCGAGCCATTGTTGGAAATTGTTTTTTATTTTTGGAAGCATTTGATCTCTTTTTTTGGTTCTCCTGCAGTTTTTTTTTTACTTATTACTTTGCAGTTGGAATCTGCAGAATTCTTTTTGGGGGAAAAGACAATGACAATACGTCAAACAAAGTTTATATCCACGGGGGTTGATACTGTGATTTTTCAAAAACAATATTTAATAAAATAATTTTATTAATAAAAATTAAAGAAATAAATTTAATAAGTGACATGTCAAGTTCATTATTATCTCAATCTGTTATCCTAAATTTTCACCCTTACCTCATTCCGTTCATATAATATTTTATTAAATTATATATACGTATTTTAGGGTAATATTATTTTGCTTATTTATTAAATACTAGAAAATAAATAAAAATTCACTTATGAAAATATTTTGCGTCATACCAAACACATCTCCTACCTGTTTTAGGTTTTAAATCTAACCAATAACTCACACTTATTGCAAATCTGTCGAGCATGCCCATACAGATTAATATTCTGTTTAGCTAAATTTTTAAGAGGTTAAATGTATTTATTTTTTTAAAATATTTAATTTTAAAAGTAAGATGTTTGATCAAATTTTTGAGAGAAAATAAGCGTTTTTAGGAAGTAATAGAAGTTATTTTTTTAGAAGCTAAAAGATATAGTTTTTCCCCAAAAGCACTTTTGAGAAAAATACACTTAAAAGTAGTTTTAAAAAATTTGATCAAGTACTAATTGCTGCTCAAAAGTGTTCTTTTTAATTTATTGGTCAAACACAAACCGCTTCTCACAAAAAAAAAATTTAAAAACGCATCTCTAAATAAACTGATTTTAGCAGTTTGGCCAAACATGTTATAAGACTTTATTCACATAGCGAAAAAAGGCCAAGCAGAAGGGGGCAATTAATCAGTTGATAGCTTCTTTGCCATGCACTTTGCTTTTCTTTATATAGACTATTAAGATTTGGTGATTAAAATTAGTTAATCAACATCAAGTGTTGAAAATTACTTTTGGATGTTCAAATTAATTTTTTAAATAAGTAATTATATGTTGGGATAAAAATACTGAATAATAAGCAGTTAGTATGTTTTGTAAAAAAATGTTGATAAGTACTTTCTTTTGTAAAAAGATTAAAACGTCCTTACATTTATTTACAAGAATTTTTAAATTTAAAAGTGTTTTTACATAAAAAGGGATGAACGACGGAACTAGAATAGAGAGATAATTAAAAGTTCTTTTTTAGGAAATGCAATTTAATTCGGAGATTACAAAAGATAGTAGGGGTTGTTTGATTGTTGGTTAGAGTTACATAGATATTAGAAATACGGAGATTAATTGTGAAGGTATTAGTAACGTAGAGATTAGTTATGAAAGTATTAGTAATGTAGGTATTTAGTCATATAAGAATTATTTATGTTAAATTATACTTAACTATGCAGAGTTTAATTATTCATGCATTATAAGTTATTCCATCTTTTATCATATATAAAATAATATATAAAATCCCGCGTGCATATATTATTTATGTGAAAAAGAAAAATATGAACGAAAATATTGTATTAGTAATACTATATTTTATGTGGGGAAAAAAAAGACCAACCAAACATTGGATGATTTATTCTAAATTCTATGTAGAAATTATTTTTTCTTAATTTTGCAACCTAATAATGTATAATATTATATAAGTTTTAATACATGAATACTTCTTTAATCAGCAACCAAACAAATTTCTTAGAAATAACATCATAAAAAGAATTGAATTAACCAAAATATTTATAAGTTATAAAATTATATATTAGGCATAATTAACTTATAATTTTTAACTTTTTGACTTATAATTATTATTTTTTTCTGTATACAAAACACATAAATAATGTTTTTTTAAAAAAAATATGTATAAGCTAACTTGAGTAGCTTTTAAATTAAACTTAAATAAACATCCCTATAATTTTGTCTAGGAAATAATTTACAGCCATTATTGTTCTTTCTGACACATTCTATGGGCTAAATGAGGAAAAGATAATTTATAAATATATTAAATTTGGACGAAGCAAGCGTTCACACGTGGCATGAGAGAGTACGCGCAGTTGAATTTGAACGGAATAAAATAAATGAAATTTATAAATAAATAAATTATTAATTTATTTAAAAATTTATTAGACTTAAGATGAGTTGAAATATAGATTATAATTTAATTCGTCAATTTTTATTAAATTTTTTAATTTCTTTGTTTGATTTCTTTTATAGTTTTTAGTACCTAATGAGATCATTCTTTTTCTTTATTATGATTCTATATAATATATTAAATAAAAATATATTTTTTAAAAAAATATTTTGATAAGATTTTTATGGGTTGAGCTAATAAATAAACTGATTGAGCGTATTATATTTTTATAGGCTAATTTGCGAACCTTACAAGAGACTAACAACTCCGGAACTAAAATGATACTCCCTCTATGTCAAGATAAGTGGTGTTTTTAACTTGGACAGACTTCTTAAGAAAATTACTCGTTTCTAGAAAGTAAAATATATTTTTACTAACTTAACCTTAATAAATATCTTGAAAAAGATATAGCTTTTAAATTTTTTTTAGTTATATATAATTTTTTTTAAAATAAAAATAAAATTAAAAAAATATTATTAATATCTTTTTAATAATATAAAATATCACTTATTTTGAAAGGAAAAAGTATATATTTCTATAAAAGAATTAAAGTAATGTGTTAAAAAAAAGTACCATAACATATGATTTACATATGCTACACAAATTAAATAATTGGATGCCAAAAAAGTGTGTATTTTTTGTATTGCATCTTAGGCTTGTGCATGTATTTAGAACATTTGTGTAATGAATTAAAGACTTGGACTGGCTAAGCTTTTACCACAAAAAAAAAAAAAGAAAAAAAAAACATGTAAAATCCTTCTCTAGAATATTTTCTCACTCCAAATGGTAGTCAAAATTAGAGTCAATTTATTTATATTATATAGTGCAATGAGTAGAATATGAACTTAGAATATATTGAAATTTAAGAATGATAAAAGATATAAATTATATTATAATGAATAAAATTATAATTTTCAATTTACAAGTATGTAGATAATTTTTGTTACCTAACATGCACTAGTGATGTTGTTTTCAGTCAACACTTGTGTGAGTTGGCTTCATCATTAGATTTCTAAAATGGTATGATGATAATGATGGTATCCATAAATTATATACATAATTTTTATAATTATATTTATACAATGTGTTATTCTTTAAAAATAATTTTAAATATTTTAATTAGTTTTTCATTAAAATTTTCTTTAGCTCTATTATGATAATAAATTTTACACCTTATCCTCATTTCTTAAACGAAATTCATTTAATTCAAACTTATTTATTTAAGAAACAATTACGAGATTTACTTTTTGAAAATTGTATTTTTTATAAACTTTATTTACTTGATTAAAATTTATAGATCTTAAGTCATTTTATCGATAATTCAAAAAAATTATAGCTACCATAACAAAAGTTAACAATAGATTATAAGGTGAAAACGTTTTTCCTAATCATAGGAAGGAAAAGAGAGAAATATCAATAGATTTTTAAAAACAGAAAAACGGAACCAAATCAAACCAAACCGACAATTGTAAAATCAATGGATATATATTATATTTTATTTGATTTTATTTTAATAATTAAAAATTCAACTAAATTAATTTTAGGGTAAAGAGGCAAATATACCCCTCAACTTTGCGATTTACGGCGATATACCCCTCGCTAATAAAGTGGTACATATATACCCTTGTCGTTTAGTAAATGGTGACCCTCAATCGTCTAACAAATTGTGTATATTTACCATTTTTCGTTAACAAACTAAATTTAAAAATTTAAAACTGTTTTTTTTAATTTTAAAAATATCACATGACTTTAAAAAGTTACTTCACTTATTTTTTTTATCCCTCTAGACCCGACCCAACTAAAAATAATTTAATTTATCTTTTATTCAAATCCATTCCAAACTCATTTTATGACTAAGTAGAAGAGATATTAAGGCGTTTTTTCATTTGGGTCAAGTTCAGAGGGATAAAAAAAATAAGCGAGAAATTTTTTTAAAGGCAGGTGACATTTTTGAAATTAAAAAATAAGTTTTAAGAATTTTTTAAATTCAGTAAATATAGGTCAATTGACGAAAAAGGTAATATGCATCATTTTTTGTCAAACGACAAGGACATATATGCACCATTTATTAAACAATTAGGCTATATATGCACCACCCTTTTATCGAAGACCATATCCACTCTATCATAAAATTGAGAGATATATTTCTTTTTTTTTCTTAATTTTATTTTAATTTTAATCAAAAATAGAATCAAATCTTTCTTGGAATCTTATTAGAAAAAGTTACATACACATAAATTATACAAAAAAAAATATATTATAAAAAGAAATATCCCTGAAATTTTTGAAACTTTTAATAAATGAAAATTTTACTTGACTCCCGTAATAATAATGTCCTCGTAAACAATAAGACAAATAAAATAGTTTATATGTAGGGTGTTTTCGGTATAAAGAAATATTTTAAAAAAAAATAAGTAGTTTTTCTTGTGTGTTCAGTATATATATGTAAAATATTAGTTTAAAATTATTTTTATATAATCTAGATAAATATTATGAGAGATGAATGTTGGATGGTGCGGTGTGGGGTGATAAGATGCGAGCTACGAGGACGGGGATGAAGATGAGATGTGTTTGGAGGGTTGGTAGGACACACAATATGAAATATTATTTAAAGAACTTGTTTTCCCTACTTTCATTAAGTAAGTCATTTTTTTCATTTTAAAACAACTTATTTTCTCAGAGAAAATACTTTTTAAAATATCCGACCGCCGAATATAAGAAATCAGAAAATATTTTCCTCCATATCAAACACACCCGTAATATTTTTTAAAAAAGTTTAATTAACGATCTTTAACGTGGGACATTAGCTCATTCATACAATTTTTGTCGCATTACTTTGGTCACTTAATTTGCTTGTTTTTCGTATGTCAAAATAATAGTATGTTTGACCAAACTTTTGAGAGGTCAAAAGTGTTTATATATTTTTTTTTTATAAAAAGTACTTTTTTAAAAAATAAAAAAAGAGGTGTTTGGCCAAGCTTTTGGGAGAAAATAAGTGTTTTTAGGGAGTAGCAGAAACTGTTTTTCAGAAGCTAAAAAAATAGTTTCTTCCTAAACACACTTATTTGAAAAACACTTTTGAGAAAAATACATTTAGAAGCAGTTTTCGAAAGTTTGGTCAAACACTAATTGTTGCTCAAAAGTATTTTTTAAATTTATTGGCCAAACACAAATTGTTTCTTACTATAAGTACTTTTTTGATAAGCACTATTGAAAATAGCACTTCTCAAACTAAATCGATTTTATAAGTTTGGCCAAACAAGTTATAACTCTTATAACATTGGAAGAGTAAAAACGAACTCTTCATATATAACATACTACAAAAAATCACATCAGTATCTTCACAACCCTGAGCATAAACTGTACCTAAAGTGAAATCAAATCATGCTTTCTTCAAAAAGTATCACGATTTTTAAAGTTTTATACTTGAACTATTAAGTGTGCGAGTTTTCTATCTGAACTATCACCATCGTTCATGCAGGAAAAGTGAACAACTGATAGTTAAGGTATATTTCAATAAATATTTATTTAATGATAGTTCAGATCTGTATAGTTCAGATATGAAATTCAAAAAACTGTAATACTTCTGATATATTTTTCACCCTTCACTCTCCACTTCGGAATTATGTTTTCTCCAAAAGAAAACAAACAAAATAAAAATAACTTTAAAAAAGAGGGTAAAATTAATTAGCTGACATATGTGCTTACATCATATATGAACTAAATGATTCAAGATGTTGATGTGCAATACAAAGAACCATATCTAGAGATCTAATAAGGGCCAGATTTTACTTCTTTTTCCTTCAGTGGTCTTGCCCATTCATATCACAGTTTCTTGTTTTGTATTGAAAATTATGTTGTTCTTTTCTCAGAACATATCAATAAAATAATGAATGATTATAATGAGACTGAACTTTAACATTATCTGTGTCAAAATATGGACAGAAATTTGTGGTCTAATTTGGAGACAAAATGGTAGGTTTATACATCCTTGATTCATGTGACCAAATATCCTTTGAGCTGTATACCAAACAAAAAAATAAATAAATAAATTTGGAGCACTCAATTTACTGTATAATCACATATATAATATATATAGAAGAAAGAAATATGATTGATCACTAAGTAGCTAAGAGTCAAATATTCAAGTGTATATGGATTGAATTTCCTATTTGTTTATTTCAAAGAAAAAAATTTGTATGAACAATTATTGAAAAATATGATTGATGCTAGTAATGACAGTGGGTACTGAGGTTCACAAAAATTTCTACCTTGACAAGTGTAACAATCCGTACGGTTGATTTGAGTATTTGAGTCCTTTCCCATAAAAGACCCCTCCTGTAGTAGTTGTATTAACATGATTTATTACTCGCGGAGATGGTGACGACACGGTTCCCAAGATAATCAGATGCGTATCGAAGAACAAAATCAAATTCTATAAATTTGAGAGGTGAAAATTTGATCAAAGTCAATATTTTAGATAGACGAATTCGGAATTGAGTTTTGACCGTTTCATTAGGTTTGAAAGGTGATTTTCAACTTGGGTGAATGGTTTGCACGAGTCGGGAGGGGTGGAGATGGGAGGTCGGGGCGGGAGTCATTCTGATCATTGAGTGATTTTATGGATTTAGAGCCGGTAGAATATGGTGTAAATCAATTTCGCAATAAATTTTTAGTTTCGACCTTGGGAGAGCGAGGAGGAGTTGACTTTTTATTGACCTTTTGACCGGAGACTTTATATACCAATGATGGATCAATAGACTCGTGACTCACATAGAGTACATTTTGATAGATTGAAAGCGCTAGGAGGCTCAAAGAAAATGAAAGGTTGTTGTGGAGGCACGCAGTGCTTCAGATTGAGGTAAGTTAAGATTTTATATACTCCCGTTGGAGTATATTTTCTTAATTAATGTTAATTAAGAGTGGGGTAACAAGGGGGTACTATATAGGTGAGGTGGCATCTATGCGGTTTCGGGTGACATGTACCGGTGATAAATTAATTCTTAGTTGATTTTTGTGATATCTACTTGTTCTAATGAAAATGGTGAAAATGAACACATGAGTTAACTTGATTAATTGTGGCTAGATGAGTCTAATTATAACAGTTGATGATTTAAGTGATAATTCGGACAAACTCGTACTTTATTGATGATAATCATGCTTATTTGATCATATCTTCATGCATCACTCCAGATGTTCTATATACTTGACACTTAAGCATTTTGAAATCACTTATGATATAATTGAAAGGCCTTATGAACTCGTACAATACCCATAGTAAGATGATTCATGTGACATTGGCCTTATGGGATTTGATAGTATTGATATTCATATCTTGTGAGGAGTATGTGCATATCCGAATAAAACTAATTCCGACGAAGAGTCGCATGCCCTATGAGAAATTATTCTGGATGGGCATATGGACTTTGCGAGTCCCTTATGAGTCGTACTCACAAACATCCCCATGGAGTACGTGTGCATATTGACTTTATTACATGGTTATTGTGTTGCATTTCATCACTTCATATTCATGGTTACTTGATGGTTTTGAACTATTTTACATGTATGCAAAGTAGTGGTTAATTGTTCTTTATCCATTGAGTTAAACTATTCGGCCTTGATGTCGATATGTCTTCCTCATATATATATTCGTGAAATCTAACCTTTGTGTTTTGAACAATTAAGTCTCGTCACTACTTTGAAAATAGTCAGTCAATGATACTTACTGGATACACATCGTTTATGTACTAATACTACACTTTCTGCTTCCTTTTGGGGGGCAGGTTCTGATACGTGTGCCAGTGAAGCCCGTGGATTTGAGTTCAGGACTATTCTTGAGAAGACCCAGCGGGGAGCTGTTTGGCTGATCTGTAGCACCAGACTCCTTTTTTTATTAATTTTCTATCTTCTTTCTTTCAGATAGTGCATTCAATACTTTCCAGACTTGTATAAAAATAAAAATCTTAAAGACTCTTGTGTTTACAGCTTTCAAGTTTTGAGGGGGTATTTTGTCACTTCCGCCCTCATGTTATGAAATATTTCAGACTCGTTTTATGCTCTTATGTTTAACTAGTTTCCAGTACTAGTTAGGGTTCACCTAGAATTAATTTCTAATTAATTGATATGAATCAACATACGTATTCTTTTAGAGTCTAGATTAGAATAATAGCTTTATCCAGTTTGGGGAGATATAGCCCATCTATTTCTAGATGGGTAGAGTTTCTGTTCTTAGATAAAGTATCTAAAAGAATTGGATTATATCTCCTCTTTTTTTTCTCCTCTTGTTCAAACGAATTTGAATACGTAATACATATTCGAAAGGTAAAATTGATTAATTGTTGAAAGGCTCAAAAGTCGAATGCGAATCTGGGGGGGTTGAAATAGACAAGATTCAGCTCAGATCCAAAGAAATAGAATCCGATATTCTTTAGGTGCCCCGACGACTTCTAGATTTTTGGGTCATGACAATTTGGTATCAGATCCCTTGGATCATTGGTCTCATGGATACAAGAGCCATGTCTAGTGAGAACTCGTTCGCAAGAAGCTGGACAGCACGAGTTTGTGCTTGTTGCTAGGGTTGTTGTACATGGTCTAAGCAGAGGTAGATCTTAGACGAAAGCACATGCTAGAGCCATATCTCCTGAGTTGGAGATTTTTGAGTATTACTCTACGCCCTGTGATTTCCCTTCTCTATTAGCGGATGAGTAGAAGAAGGTTCAAGGCGATGAATCCACCGTAGTTCAATAGTGGATCCCAATATAGATACATATGAGTTCTTGACAAGATGTCATGAGAGATTGCATAATTTAGATTTGGTGGACTCCAATGGAGTCAATTTTACTACTGGTCCAACTAAACAGTGGCAGAAGCTTATATATGATTAATATATAAGGTGTATATATATGATATATAAGATAGCATATGGGACTATATAAAGTAATGTGTATATAACAACAACAACCACAACAATAACCACTCAGTAATATCCCATCAAGTGGGGTTTGGGGAGGGTAGATTACATGCAGACCTTACCACTACTTTAGAGGTAGAGAGGCAAAGTAATGTGTATATGTGGCAGTATATATATAAGATGTATATGAAAGTGTATGAAAGTAGCATTTGTATATGAGAGGTATATTAGAGTATACAAAGTAATATAATATATGGCGTAAGGTATATGTAGTGTGTATAAGGCATGTGTAAGATAATATGTAATATATATTCGAAATAGAATATGATGTATATGTGTGTGTATGCGCGCGCACAGTATAAGAGATATTATATGTAGTGCATGCTGAGTGATAGGTGTATGGTACAACATATACGCATAAATTATATATAGAATATTCCTTATTGTCTTATTTTTGAAAGAAATGACTTGGGCCAATATAATTTGGGCCTTAATGTTCACTTTTGTAATAAAATTGAAATATTGCACTCGCTCATTGCTATCGTCAAAATAATTTTTTTTAATTTAAGCTGAGATCGTGATAAATAAATATTTACTCTAAAATTGGGCTAACGGTAATTTTTAGTAATAAATATAAATCATGCTCGATCCCATTTGATTTAGGAAAGTAAAAATGAAGGTGAAATGCAGTAATTTATCATAGGCCTAATAAACAATAAAATTAAGGGAATACATGAATATAACGTAAACAAAGTTTAAGCTTGAGCGTTTTTTACTCTCTTTTTTTCTAGTTCTTCCGCCAAGAGCACTGAACATTCGATCCTTCTTTACTTCATCTTATTGTTAGTCTTTATTCTCTAGACTCACATTATTTGATTGTACCTCGTAAAAATTAAAAGAAAACAAGTTAAGTAAAATTCATACTTTCTCAAAAGGATATCATCATAGCAATTCATATAAGTGGATAAAATATGTTCAAATTACGTATTAAAATGAGATTTTTGACTACAGAGCTCAGACCTATATTCGATATTTTTAGCGAGAGAATTCTCGGTCATGCCACGGCTGCCAACTAATGATGTGTTAGTTGCCTTACCAATCTATCCCGATTAATTCTTTAACAAAGTTGTATTAGGATAATAAGTTTCTTTAATGAGCTTATAAGAAAAACCACGTATATCTATCACACTCATAGTAATGAGAACATTTTTGCATTTGTTAATAAACTTCTAGGCTGACAACGTAGTTGGTATACCTTGAAAGTATGAAGAACCCATTTTGATGAAAGACTCCATATTTTTCACCATGCTATATGTCATATTAGAAGATAATAGCCGACTCTCAATGGAGCGGGTTCCCCACTGGAACGGGGACAAGAGACGACCATCTCAAGACACATCACGATTTACAAGCAATACCAGCGAGACCTAGGAAAACAATTCCATTGAGTGTCAGAGGATACATAGTAACTTAACACCCATAGTTGCTTAGGCTAGAGTAGCAGTTAGAAGCATTGACATCTCAGTAGGTTGAGGAAAAAATGACTCCAAGACACTAATCAATATCACTACTACCTTCACAAGTAAAGTTATAATGGAACCTTAACCATAGTCTGAATTAGGACATCACAAACATTAGACGCTACAGGTTGTGCAGCTCTAGCTCGTTTAATAAGCGGCGAAATCAAAAATTTCATTAAGAGTGTTCAAGATTTAATATATATGTATAAAAAATAATTTATAATCTATATAATTTACATATCTTTCTAAATAAATAGTATATTTTTTTTACGAAGGATGTTCGACTAATCACCCTTAGCTATATGTGGCTACGCACTGCGTTCAACAATCGAGAACCTATATACAAATAAAATAAAGTGTTTGTGAACATAAATAAAATCTCAAAATCTAATAAACAACAAAATTAGAAAGAAATTGCTACGAGTATCTACTATGACATTAGATAATTTTTCTTAAAATTATTTTCATAATAGGTATTTTCTTAAAAATATTCATCGAATATTTGGTTGGTAAGTGAAAATAAATTTTGATAAAATTTATATCAGAAATTTATAATAATATTAACCAATCGAAGAGCACTTCGATGAAATATCGGAGTGCAAAAAAATATTAATAACATCTAAATATTAGTTGAAGCATATGAAGTAGTTAAAAGTTAAGATAGTTATTTTCTATGCAAAATGGCTTCCGCCCCATAAGTGAAATTATTATTTTTTTTCTCTTTTGATTAATATTTTTCTTGAAATACATTTATTAATAGTCAAATTCCAAAAATAAGTTTTATGTAAAAAAAAAATTAAAAGAAAAAGAATAGACTTTCATTTCGTCATATACCAAAAAAATTCTAGGTAAGTCTTGAATTCTCAATGGTCAAAAAATGAGAAAAAGCTCAAAATTATTTCTTATTTTTGATTTTAGAGTCAAAGTCATTCTTCTTATTATTATAAAGAACATTAAATTGTCCATTAATCAACCTTTCATCTGTGCTCTTTGTTTCTTAATTGGAAAAATTATATAGAATATTAATATTAGATTTTTAATTATATGTTCTATTAATACTTTGTTTTATTTATTTAAATAATAAATAAATTATAAAAATATTAATATGTGGATATATGATAGTTATTATTATTATTCATGTAATTTTAAATTATCTCATGAAAATTATTTATTTGATTATTTTTTATTCTTTTCCTTAGCATATATATTTATAAATTAGGAGTAATAATTTTTCATATATTTTTTTAAAATTTAACCGTATGATTTTTCTCTCTCCTACAAAGTTTTCATTATTATTTGTGCTACAAATAAGTAATAATTAATAATTACATGGATAATAGGTGATAAATATCATATGCCCACATATCTACAAATTTGGAGTAATTTTTTATTTTTTTTTTTAATTTAATCTTGTGATTCTTCTCTCTCCTAACTAATTTAAATTTGTTTCCTTCCACAATACTCATTTTAATATAACCGAAACTATTGGTATAAATTATGGTTAAAATTTTGATTTTTAAGTTGGTAAATGCTATTTTGGTTAAAATCTAAAATGTTTTAATTTTTTTCTTAAAAATTATTTATTTTATTGCATATTTGTGAATTCATATTTCCTTGTTGGTTTAATGGTTGTAAATTATTTAATATTGGTATATCTTATTTATTAAAATTTTATTTTTTGAGTTGTTTATTGTCATATGTGATAAATTATTATAGTTTGAATTCATAATTTATTTAGAAGTTGGTGTAGACGGTCAAATTTTATCAAATTTAAATCAATAAGAAATTTGAATTATTTTAAATTCAAAATATATTAATCCAAATTAATATTATGAATTAATATAATTGGATTAATCATTTGAGTTCAATAAATATGAATTTAATTAATGGTTCAATTCTATTGGGTTAGTCCATCAAATTGGGCTACAAATGATAAGCCCATTTTAAGGAGCCCAAGATGTCATCTTTCTAGAGGTCCAAATTTGTGCCACGTGTCAAATGACGTGTCACGCCAAGTCAAATAAAAGAGTCAATGGGGTCATGCCACATGTCAAAAATGACATGGCATGCCTAGTTAAATCAAAAGGCCAATGAAAATGTGTCACGTGTATAAGTGACATGTTGTGACCAATCAAATATCGACATGTCAACTTAAATCTGATTGATTGAAAGAAGTTCGTCCTTATCGCAACTCTTCCATCCTACAACTATATATAGGGATTTCATAATTCAAAAAAGGGACCTGAATTCCAACAACAAATTAGAGAGAGCTCGTGGATCAAACGCTGTAGATTTCTCTACATACAAACATTCAATCACTCCAATATTTCTCTACAAGTTTTAGAGATCAAGGCGAAAATTCAAGAACAAGCTTCAAGCTCTTGAAAACACGAATCAAGATCAAGATCACCAGATTCAAGATCAAGCTTAAAAGCCCTTGAATTCAAGTACAAGTCAAGATCAAATTCATCAAGTTCAAGATTAAGCTCAAAAGTCCTTGAATTTATATTTGAAAGGAAGAATCAGAGGAATTATAGAGATCGTAACACTCATATTCATAATAAATACTATGATTGTTGCGATATTTTTTCCGTCTTGATTATTATTTTTTCGGCGCGAGATTTTTTTGTTTACAGTTTGTATTAAATATTTTTATAAACTGGTCCTTTTATTTAACCACTAACTTTTTTTTGGGTTTTATATAATATAATATTGATTTCAAGATTAGTAGTTCAAATATTTGCAAAATGGTTAGAAATTGGTAATATATTCTTTTTTTGAAAATAATTTTTATTTTGTGAAGCCGTATTTTATTTGTTGATTTATTGATTGACAGGTTGTTTATATATTGGTGGTATAGATTATGGTTAAAATTTTAATTTTTATGTTGTTAACTGCAACTTTTTTAATTTGATTTTGCAATTGGATTTATAAATGTTTAAAAATATGTATTAGATGTTTTATTTATGTTCTTTTAATTTTTTTTAGTCTTATGTTGATATGTTGGTATATTATTTGGATTTATATAATGTTAGTTTGTGTTGATAAGTTGTTTATTTTTTGATTTGTCGATTTATTGGTAGCCAAGTTGTATATATATTAGTTATAACTAAATATTTATAAAAGAGGACAAAAAAATTAATTAGCTCATTTTAAATGAGTTGCGTGATCGTGCAGATAAACTGAAAACACGCAGTTATGACAGTAAGTATCAATAATAAAGAAGCCTTTGCGCGATTGCACAGAAAAAAATTAAAATCGCGTATTATAAAAAATATAATTTTTGAATTTCTTATTGAGAAGGAAAAGAGGTTGTCATTTGTTAAGTTTGGTTAGGAATCAACTATGGCGTAGATTAGATATATACATCTGGAAAAGAAAAAAATGATAAATGAATACATAGTTATCTATAAATTAGGAGTAAATAATTTTTCATAACCGTGCTTTATTATTTTTTTTATCAAACCGGATAGTCTAGATAAATATTTTTTTGCTATATTTGAAAATATGAAACTATTGATATTTATTATAATTATTTCTCTATAGTTGCATATTTATGTTTTTTTCCCTTCTTAATAACCTATAGTTAAGGGTGTCAAATAGGCAAGTTGGGCTGAAATTGAGCAAGTTAAAATGAATTGAATTAATCAAGGGGATGGGCTAAAATCAGCCCAAAAGCTACTTAGGCTAAAAATGAATTGGGTTATGACCAGCTCAATTTGGCTCAATTTTTTTTGGAAACATTACATAACATAACACAATTATGACATTATTTATATATAATAGTCATAGTTTTAAAAAATTACATATTATGATTTTATTTTATTTAATATGCTATTTTTTTTACTTTGTATTTATTTTTTTTACTGTGCCCATATTCAATGCCTAAAAATCTTTCAATAACTGTCCAACCCCCCCCCCCCCCCTAATCTTCTCTCTCTCTCTCTCTCATTCTTCATCATCATCCCGATTTCTCCTACTATCAAACCCACGATTCTCGTCATTCTCTCTATTTTGTCTCTATAATCCATTCAAATCAGGTAAGTTCCATTCATGATATTCATTTATTTTTCAATTTAAAATATATATTTTTTATATTGTAGATAAAATTCTTTAACCTTGTAAATCATTGTTTCTTTTGTGATCAAATCTTTATAATATTTTGGAATCTCAAATAGATTTTAGAAACTCCCGTTAATTGGGGTAAATTACTTTCTGATTTTAAAAATCATATTCGTGTATGTTTATAGTTTATGTATTATATGTATTTGATACATTCAAATACATAATTCTTTATGTCATTTTCAGAAATTTACATATGCAGATACATATAAATACAAATATATGTTTTGGGTTTGAATGGAAATGTGTTCACCAGTAGACAAAAGTAGAAACTATTTATTTTAATAGAAATACATTTTAGTACTTTTTGATACATTCAAATACATAATCCTTTATGTAATTTTTTAGAATTTTACATATACAGATATATATAAATACATGTATAAGTATTTTGTTTGTATATATATAAATACATGTATAAGTATTTTGTCTGTATTTTATGATACAAACTATTCATTTATTATTTCTTTATTCTGATTTACCATTATGTAATAGGAAATAAAATATTTTCGTAACTTTTTTCTGTTTTTGTTTTACAAGTTGTTATGGTAAATAAGAATTCTATCCGTTATTAGAATCATTTTATTTAAGGAACGCAATAATTATTAGTTGAGTTAAAAAGGTAACTGATTATTTATGTGAAATATAATCCCTAAAATCACTCACCTAATCAGATTTTGTATTTGTGTTTTGATACATTTTACAATGGTAAATACAACACGACACATAAAATATTGTCATTTTATGTAAATAAGTAAATATTGCTAATTAAGCCTATTTTCTTTCAAATTATTGTCATTTCTGAAATTTTATCATTTTTTTGAATAGTCCACCTTCCCTCTACCTCCTCCTCCTCTTTTACTCATGCCCACCCCTCCCCTACCCCTGATCCTAATTCAGGATTCGACCTTGACTCGAGATTCGAACCCGATTCTTTTCCTCAATCCGAGAGTTAAGACCTAATCTTGACCTAATCCTAACCTGAGTTTTGAGAACCAAGCCTTAATTCAAAACTCGAAATATGAGACTAGAGACCCGACTCAAAATCTGATGTGAAAATCGAGATCCAACTTACTTTGACACTACTAGAAAATAGCAAAAAGTGAGAGAATAGACTTTTTGTTATATTTGGAGCAAACTCAAGCATATGCATGTAAGCGTGTAAAGCATAAACAATTTCGAATTAGTTCTTTCTATTTCAATTCTATCACTTCTTTAAATTACAATATACATCGATTCTCGTTATTTCAACAGTAAGATAGCTTAGAATAGTATTTGATTCTTGATGTTAAGAGGAGAATGTTAAAAGATAGAGTGCAGTTGGAGTGGGTTGGGCCGTGGCGAAATCAGAAATTTCGATGTTCAAGATTTAATATAGATGTATAAAAAATAATTTTTAATTTATATATTTTACATAATTTTTTATATACATAATATAATTTTTTGATAAAGGGTATTCTGCTGACTATCCTGTGGTATATGTGGCTACGCTACTGGTGAGGGGTGGGGGTGGGGTCAAAACTGCAGTAATATTTAGAATAAAGAGTTAAAAAACACACATGAACTATCATAATTTTTTTTAATTTTATATTTAAATTATCAGATGTTTACTTTTTTCTATTTGAATTATCACAAAATATTTATCAAAACACACCTCAACTATTATTTCCTCTATTTTTTTACTTGAAATATCACTATTGTTTAGATAAAAAAATAAAAAATTAGTAATTAAAATATATTTTAATATATAATTAATGATAATTTAATTAAAAAAATATACATAATAAATTAAATATAAAACTAAAAAAATCGTAATATTTCAGTGCGTTTTTCAAAAAACCGTTGGCTCCTTTTTTTGGAAAAAGAGGAGGACTCTTTGAAAAATTCCTCGTAAAGAAAAGTACAAAAGAGAAGAATTTGATTTTCTTTAAAATAGAAAAGGTGGGACAAGTGGAGACGTTTCTTTCTACAGAGCAAAGGCGCCACACTCCACACTCACACTCACACAAGCTCTTCAATTCGGCGGCAAAGGATGGAAGTTGACGACGATCTTCACACCCTACTCGACGAACAACGCCGTGAAATAGCCTCCGCTGACGCCGTCGATTTTGACCTCCTCTTCGCCATTCAACTCCAGATGCAAGAGGCTATGAACGCTTCAAGTTCAAAACCCATCATTAATGCAGACGTTATCGGAAGTAACAATGTCAGCAATCTTTTCGCTGAGGAATTATCATACTACGAGCAACAAGTTATAGACCACCAAACAGCTGAGGCGGAGATGAGGAAAATCGAAGACGACCTCAACCGTCGAATCCACGACCAGGCCTTTGCTAGGGAGATACTCAACGTGCCGGATGGTGAGTGGAAAGAAACCGGCGATCATTTACATAGGCCTTATGGGGAGGGTTCGTCCAAGGGTGTGACGCAAAATGGGGAGTGTTTTAGGGTTTATGTGAAGGGTTTGATGGGAGAAGATGCTGAAGATGTAGTTGGCGTTGTAGGGAGAAATCTTGCTGGGATTGGAGTTGCTGTTTGTGATCCGAGTGGTATATTGGTGTTTGAAGTGAGTAAGAATTTAGTTGAAGGCACCCAAGTCTTGATTGATGAAATTGCAGAGTTGAAAGCACTGATTGAAGGGCTTGATATTGCGTTGATGCTGGGTTTGAAAAGGGTTAATGTTGTTTTGGATAGTCAAACACAGATGACCCACATTACAGTCTAGAACAGTTTTAAATATTTCTTTTTTATATATTTTGTCATGAGAATATAATAAATCAGGGTATTAGAGTATCTAAATTTGTTCCTCCTTAAGTTTTTTATCTTAAGGAAAACATGCATCTTTTGTATGTCTGCCTTCGTTGCGGATAAGAAAGAGTAGTTTCGTTCACCCAAAATGCATTGTTTTCCAAAGTTGTATCTTTTTGGGTCTGTGAGGTTTTATCTTGGAGGATTAATATGTTTTGGAGGACCATCTAGCATACCATACTGCATATACGTCCAAAGTTGTATCTTTTTGGGTCTGTGAGGTTTTATCTTGGAGGATTAATATGTTTTGGAGGACTATCTAGCATATCATACAGCATATACGTCCAATCTTCCCTACCCCGCGCCAAGTGGGGAGCACTCCGTGTGAGGAGTCACTGAAACTAATAACTCAGTACTTTAAAACCTGAATTTATTAGTATTCAACGACCACAAGTACTATTAGATGAGTTACTTTCTATTGGCATTGTAAAAACATGATATTATGATCTTAGGCTTATTATGATGCAACTTAAAAGGTAACAACATGATTGATGTATATTGATTATGCAGGTTACGGGCAAGTTCCATCCAAGGAAGGGTAATGTTGCTGCGCTTGTTGAACAGGCAACTTCTTGTATAAGAAAATTTACAGAATGTATACCATATCTTGTGACACAGAACACCGTCAACTTCGCAATGAAACTTGCTACTGATGCAATAGTCTCTCAGGTCAGAGGACCAGCAGAAAATAGCCTTTGAAAGAGCATCACTGGGACTTGTACTATTTGTCTGCAAGATACTGATATAGATCATATGTTTCTAATTAATGGTTGCCTGCATTATTATTGTTATTCTTGTATGAATAAACATGTGGAAGCTAAACTCCTTCAAGGAATGCATCCTGAATGCCCTCATGATACATACAAGTCTGAATTGAAATTAGATAACTGCAAAAAGTTCCTGACACCCAAGCTATATGATTTGATGAGTGAATGTGTGAAGGAAACTACCATTCCCATCATGGAAAAGATTTACTGCCCAAATCCTAAGTGTTCTACATTGATGTCAAAAGCTGAGGTCCTTATATCTACCAAAAATGTCTCTGTGGGAAAACAGCAAACTGGGGCTACAATGTGCACTAAATGCCACCTTAATTTCTGTGTCAACTGCAGGGTTCCTTGGCATCAAAACATGACTTGCTTTGACTATAGAAAACTTAACCCTTACTTGGGTGTAGAAGATGCAAAGCTCAAGTCTCTTGCCACACAGAGTCTTTGGTGTCAGTGTGTAAAGTGCAACCACCTGGTGTCTCTTGGCGAAGGTTGCTATCATATTTACTGCAGGTTCTTGCTTCTCCTTCCTTCTTACTTTTTTGCTTTACATGGTATACATTAACTCAATTAGGTAATAGGGAAAAGAACAACTTTTTTGGAATGCTTATATTAGCTATTAAGCTGGTTAATTGAGCCAAAACATCATATACTCAAGATATTTATGAGATCCAGAGTGAAAATCATGAAGATCGTAGTCTGACTTGGAAAAGAAAAATTAAATTCTAGGTTTAAAATAAAACTGGAAAAAGGAGATTCTAGGTTTACTTGATGTCTTTAATTCTTTCACTGTGAAGTTCTTCTTACGTCATTCCGACTTGTTATAATTTCGGTTGGAGTCACATTTTGTTTAGATAGCTGGACTTACAAGTCAGATACATTTTAAATGCATAATGCATAAAATACATGTGCTGTGCAAATTTGGTACTCACATCATTCTTCAAATGATGAACATAAGTCTTCTTCTTTTGTACTAGCTCTTTTCTATGTTGATAGGATGTCATTTAAAAGGGAAAATACATTATCCAGGAATTAACGGAAATAATCAAATCAAGCAAATTTTTAATTCAATTAAAGTGAAGAAATGACAAGAAAGGGGTCATTAATTATTGAAACTTTCAAGTGTCAACAAATTGCGGTGATTCGTATTTAAAGTTTATATAAAAGGAAAAAGAATTAGGTTATGAGGAGAATACTCATAGGGGTGTGCATGCTTTGATATGTACCGAATTGCCGTACTGAAATTGTAATTTTCGGCACCTTGGCCTCAGTATTATGGTATTTGCTATGCATTTTTAAAAAGTTTGGTGTTCAGTATTTACAAAAAAGAAAAGAATAGAATATTGTACCAAAATATATAATTACATATAAAATTTGTATATATTATTTTAGTATTTAATTATTTTTGTAATAGTAAAATAACAAAATTTCCCACTGCAACAGTAAAGTCACAAAATGATCAAGCTTACCCATTATTTCAACTTCAAATATACAACAACAACAACAAAGTAATCCTTCAAGTGGATATAGAATTTGAAGCTAGAATATAGTGAGATGAAATGTAGAATGACAAAGTATATAAATTATATTATGATAAATTATAATATCACTTACAAATATGTATATAATCTGTTACCTAATATATTACTAATGATGTAGTTTTCAGTCAGCACTTCAAAATTCTAAAACTAATATGATTATAGTGATGTGTATGTGAGTATGTGTAAGCTTTTCTTAGTCCAGTTGAGTCAATCCTATCTTTTGGAAATAGAATATTTTTAATAGCACTATTAGTTGTAAATTAATCTATTAATAAGTTCAAGCAGGTAATATTATCTCCTTTATTCAAATAGAATGACTGGATTTGAAATACGAGCTTCAGAGTACCTAATTTTTTAATCAAATTGGGCACAAATACTCCTTAATATTCTTTTCTAAAAAATTACATACACGTCAATTACGATATATATATATATATATATATTCATGAAATGTTTGAAAACTTAATAAATGAAAAATTACTCTACGCCCGAAATAATAATGTCCTCATAAAGTATAAGACAGATGCAGTAGTTTACACGTAATGCTTTTTTTAACACATAGCCTTTGTTAGTAGAAAGAAGATTAAGATTTAACCTAGAATACAGAATCTATAAAGTTCAAATCATGAATCCGTTTATATGTGAATTTAGAGAAACTTTTTTCCCCTGACTGTAAATTAGTATCAATCCTAAAGTGTTCTACTTGTTTCTTTATTCATACTATGCTATTTATATAGAAATAAATAAATGTTACTAAAGAGTTTTTATTCTCTTCAAATTATTATTTATCATCATGTGCATTATATATCTTTAACCAATTATGCATGGTTGAATGATAAAAATTTAAGTCTAAAGTTCCTTGCAAAACTCTTCCGATTCTTTCTCGAATACGAGTAAATTTGTTAACTACTAGTTTAATTTTGTTGAAAAACGAAAAAGTCAAGTTGTGCCGAAAGTTAAAAGTAAAACATTGTGTTGGAAGTTGCAACTTACAAGCATAAAATGGTTAATATTGTTCTGTACAAAAAGACACCAACATTGGATTTTCAATGCTTTGATTGATTTTTTTTATACTCGACTCTTATTTGTTTTGTTGGTTAGATATATATAATAACATGGGATGTTGCCCATTCAGACGCAAGGCATAAAATTCATGCGTTATAGGTGAACACTTCACTTTGGTTCTTTACCAAAAAAAAAAAAACACCCCATTTGGTTCTGGACTCCAGAAGAGGGTTAGAAATTGATTTACTTATCTCAAAAGAAAAAAATTTGAGGTGGGGGGGGGGGGTTGAATTTGGTATGAGAACATTTTTTCTGCTTTGATAAGGAAAAACAAATGATAATTGGTATGAGATCTTTTATAGTTTGCTGGATCTGCTGGGAAGGTAAAGTTGTTTATGTAGCAGCCTTCAGTGTCTTAAGGGAAGATCATGAAAGTAAAATTTGTTGTGATCAAGGTATAAGAACGATATCGAGGAAATAACATTGCTGTCAAGGGTGGCATGTGTTAGAAATGTGTAGTTATATCAATAACCGATTATAATCACTCAGCTAATAGGACTTACATCTTTATTTGCATAATCTTTGTTTTATTGCATACTAAGAAAGGAAAATACTTATTGGGATAAAAGTATCTGGAAAGCATCAAATGAAGACTTACGAAGTAACTCCTCATGAAGACTAAAAGGGAAACAAAGAGTACATGAATATTAATGCCCTTTAGACGATAGAACATCTATAGCAGGATCTATTCTCTTTGCTTTTATGTCCAAAGCATTTTGACTTCGTCTAAAATGTATGAGATGCATGAGTCCCCGTCTTCCATTCTTGAGGACTTGTGTTCTACCTTTTAATTGTTGAGAACTATTTGGTTTGTGCGAGAAATAAGGACTTGGAAAATATCATTAAGACATGTAAACTACATTATTACACTGAGCCTTAATTATAGGTATTACATTACAATTCTTTTCCATGTAGGAGATCATATAAAATTCTATTCCTATTCTAATACTCCCCCTCAAGCTGGTGCATATAAGTCATATGCATCGAGTTTGTTATGTATATAACTAATATGAGGACCTCCTTGTCAAAAAAAAAAAAACTAATATGAGGACCAGTAAGGGATTTGGTGAAAATAATTGCGAGTTGATCACTTGAACAACAATCCAGTGTAATCCCACAAAGTGGGGTAGATCACTTGACTTCACAAATTGTATAATAATATCTCCCGAGAATAACTTTTCTCTGATAAGGTAATAGTCAATCTCAATGTGCTTAGTCCTCTCATGAAATACCGATGATGCAATGGAAGGGTCGTTTGATCTCACACACAAGTTCTATCTGATTAATTTCTCCAAATTTTAATTCTCTTAGCAACTATTTGATCCAAACTAACTCACAAGTTGCTACAGGCATTGCTCGATATTTTGCGGTAGATCGAGCAACCACATTATGTTTCTTACTCTTCCAATACACCAAATTACCTCCAACTAAAACACATATCCACTTGTATCAGAAAATGATCCTGCCCATCAACATTTGTATATCCAACGATTTCTTCATGGCCTCAATCCTCGAATAGTAATCCTCTGGTGGAGTTGACTTTATATATTGCAGAATGCAAATATTTGCATTCCAATGACTATCATAAGGAGAATCCCTAAACAGCCATACAACGCTCACAGAAAAAGAAATATCAAGTCTAGTCACTATGAGATAATTCAACTTACTAATTGGCCGTTTGTATCTTCCAAGATCACTGAGTGGCTCCCCTTGTCCGTATGAGTTTAGCATTCGGATCCATAGAAGTGTCAATGGGCCTACGTCCATCATTCTTGTCTCCTCAAGAATGTCTAAGGCATACTCTCGTGAAATAACAATACTTGAGCTGGAATAAGCAACCTCAATCCCTAAAAACTACTTCAATTTGCCAAGGTCTTTAGTTTGGAAATGTTGAAAGAGATGTTACTTTAAATTACTAATACCATCCTGATCATCGTTAGTGATAACAATATGGTCAACATAAACCACCAAATAAATACACAGAATTGGAGTAGAATGTCGATAAAACACAAAGTGATCATCTTCACTATGAGTCATGCCAAACTCCTAAATTATTGTGCTGAACTTCCCCGAGGAGACCTTTTCAGACCATAAAGTGACCGGCACAATCGGCATACAACGCTACTAGACTCCCCGTGAGCAACAAAATCAAGTGGTTGCGCTATATAAACTTCATCCTCAAGGTCTCCGTGGAGAATGTTGAATGTCCAACTGATAAAGAGGCAGTGTTGGACAACAACCATTTGGGGGGGGGGGGTCTTAGTTGCTCAATTAGTTGGTTCGTTGAACTTTCACCTTGTTGGTGAGGGTTTGAATCTCCACTTTGTAATCCCCTCCCCTTTCCCCTTTCCCAACCCCAATTTAAAATAAAACATGGACAGGAGAGAAAGTATAAATCCAATGACAACCAACAATAGATTTACTTGAAGGAAAGGGAACATGCTCTCAAGTTCTGCTCGCATGTAAAACAAATATCTTGTTAATAGTAGCCTGCCGCCTTTTTGGATGAGAACGTGCTTCACCTGTAGACTAAGGCATGGAAACAAAGGACAAATATGCATAATGAGATGATGATTGACAATGATAACGTAAAAAGGTATAATGGGGATTAGTATTAGGAGTGGACCGTATACCTTTTCGAAGTACAATCGGTTGATTAGGAGGAGACAAGTTTGCAGTAGGTGTAGGGTTTGACGTAGGATGTGAATCATCTAGGCTTGTCGTTGGGTGTGAACAATGATGATAAGTCAGAAGTGGTGGTACTATGGTTGTAGACATAGAAGTAACCATAGCTTCCTCAAGTGTCAGTATGGGTAAGACCTCAGAGATATCAGGAAGATTTGAAGATGTAAAGTAAGATCGAGACTCAAAAAATGTGACATTTGCTAACATAAGGTATCGACGCAGATAAGGTGATTAACAACGATGCCCCTTTTGAACTCGAGAATTACCAAGAAGACACATTTGAGAGAACGAAGGGCTAATTTATCTTTCAGCTCCCGGGGAAGAGAGTGTAGAGGTAACTGAGTAACCAATACCGAGTAAGGAACTTGATTTTGAATGGAAGATGAGGGCATCCGATTAATTAAATAGTAAGATGTGAGAACTGCATCACCCCAAAAATGTAGCGAAATATGGGATTGAATGAGAAGAGTGCGAGCAATTAATGAGGTGCCTATACTTCCCCTTTGCTGCCCCATTTTGCTGAGGGGTGTGCAGACAAGATGTCCGATGAAGAATTCCTTGGCGAGTCATAAATTGTTGAAACTGAGAGGACAAGTATTCTAAGGAATTATCACTACAAAAAGTATGAATAGAAACACCAAATTGATTTTGTATTTTAGCACAAAAACTTTCGAAAACTAACTCAGAATGATCTTTCATTAAGAAAATCCAAATACATCTTGAATAATCATCAATGAAACTAAAAGAAAAAAGAAATCTTGAGGTTAAACCGACTCTACTAGGACCTCAAATATTAGAATGAACTAATGAAAAAAAAAAAGACTCCGCACGACTCTTAGCTTACGTTGAAGGTAGTACAGGTGCGTTTCCCAAGTTGACACGTCTCACAATCTAATTGGACAAACTAGAAAAACCATATTTTGTAGCTCGAGTAAGTTCGTATGTCCTAAACATTGGTGGATTAGGTCTTGAGGATCTGTAATTGGACATGCTAGGGAGGAATTAGGAGAGGTAAGGTAGTAGAGACCTTGTGATTCAAGTCCTGCGCTAATCGTCTGTCCCATACTATGAAAACAAAAGAGCCATCAAGAAATATTATGGCATAATTTAGGGCACTAGTCGAACGGCTAATTGATGCAAGATTAAAGGACTACCCGGAACATAAAGAATAGAGTTAAAAGTGACTGAGGATAGAGGTGAGAAACATTTTAGGACTAAATCCTTTGGAATTGCAAACTGAAGTCCAAAGATAGAGGTGAGAAACATTTTAGGACTAAATTCCACGTCTACCCTCTCGAACAAAGTGATATCTCGTAGAAGTTAAATGTAGAGGTAAAATTAGTTCAATCATTTTTCTCTTTTGCTTTGAAATTTGTCACAGCTATCTATTTTATTGCACATAAGGTGAAGGATCTAGGTATCTCTAACCGATTCTAAGGTCATTAGGATTTTCTTATTTCATTTGTTGAAGGAGGTGATATGTAGTTCACAATTTCTGTTGTCTCCTTGATCAAATTTTATTATTTCTTTGCTATTTTCTCAGTGGGCAATTTTTATTTCTAATTAGAATAGGTGAAATCTAGGTAGCTACACTCCAGCAAGCTCAAAAGATATAGGTTAGTGACAATACGATGACAAAAGGTGTTTAGCCCTCGAGGTGGTCTAACGAGCATTTTTTACTGTCAAGAGGTTCTGAAGCTTCCTATCCCGTTTGATCCAGGTCACTAGCAGATCTATAAAGCTGGTAGACTTTGAGTGTAAATAACTAAGACGAAGTAGCTATTGGGATGCTTTCTTGGAGGGGTTCTAGGCAACTGGAGGTATTTTCCATGAAACAAGCTCTAAAGTCTAAATACTGAATTAATAGGAATTTTTGCTACTAGCATCTCACGTAGTCTTTTGGTCAAACGACAAAGTTGTGGAACTGAGTTCAGCTCTCTCTGTATTAAGCCACAGAGATGCAAATCTATAGAGATTAGGTTTCTTCGCTTTTCTTTACTTCACCTTCGAGAAGCACTTTACTTTCTTTTAAAAAAATGGAGCAACTGTTATTATGGTGATGTTTAACCATAAATTATCACTTTGCATTGGCAAAGGTTACTAGTTGAATTTGTTTGTTTCATTTAAATATCGTTGGGAAAAAACTCTTGTCAAACTTCATTTGTCATTAAATCCATCGAGAGGTCTTGGTTTTGAGCTCGTGGAATGGAGAAGTTCCTGGTAGGGAGCTTTTCCTCTTTAATGGGCCCTATGTGGCGCGAATCTAGATTAATCACTGGCTTGGCACTCGGGTACAAGATGGTTTAAAGTTTAAACCAAAAAAAACCCACTGATAATGCTTCGCTGCATCTCTCTAAGTCTTTCCTACTTCCTTAAGTCATTGATTAGTGATCTATAGTTCGATTTTCCTTGGTTGGATGTCTGCAGCAAACAGTTTATGGGTCTAATCAAGTATTAGGAGGAAAAAAGGAAGAGAAATATTGTCTACTCCATACCAATTTTCCTTGTCTTGGGTATGGACATGCTTCATTAGTCTTATCAAAAGAACAGGTTGGTCAGAAAAATAATCTCATCATCATCCAAATATTCTTGGTTTGAAACTATGTTATGTAAGCTGGTTCACTACCTACCCTTATATGTAAATTGTTGCTAAACTTCATTTTCTATTGTTAGAAATGGCTGACTGATGATTCATTCATGTTATAAGGGCTAAGTTTGAGAGTAAGTACTTCAAATGTTTTTCCAGATGTGGTCACGAGTTCTGTTATACTTGCGGAGCTGAGTGGAAGAACAAGAAACCAACATGTTCCTGCCCAGTATGGGATGAGCGAAACATCATATATGATAATAGACGCCAACCAAGGAGAGGCTAATCAGGATATAGCCATTCCTGTCTATTTTGCACCTGAATAGTAATTTCACTTTCATATGCCTATGACATTGGTGGACATGGTTAACCGGTATTTGCACTGGTGGAGGTAAGTAAATACATGGTAGAATAGTTAAGGTGAGCTCAAGTTGGCTCGGACACCACTTGGTCGAAAAAAGAAAAAAAGACGACCTTTTCATATGTACAGTTCTTTTGTTTCATGGAGCTCTTGGAAATCCTGTTAATACATTCTTGCAAGAATGCCAGTATAGTGTAGGAGATAGGAGATACTCTCTTGATTAGGAGTTTTCATTCCCTTTTCTGTTAGTTTTGAGGATTTTATGATAGTCTATGGTTTTCTTTTCAGTTTTATGATATTCCAGTTAACTAGTTATGTTTATAGAGCAATATTGAAAGGAAAAAAAAATGCATTTGGGTCATGTTTGAAAAATTATACATAATAGGAATAAAATAAGCAATTCTATGATCCTATTTATTCACAATGAAGATGTTCAATATATTCTTCGTGAAGGGTCAAAAACACACCGTATTTAGGTTTTTTGAGTTTCTTACCCAAACTATTAGGTGTTTACTTTTTTTATCTGAACTATCACCAAATATTTATCAGAGGCAATACATAAATAGACACTTAAATTTGGCCTCAACTGGCAATTAAGCACTCAAACTTTGAAAGTGCACATCTAGGCACCTCAATTTGGTCTCAACCGACAGCTAAGCACTCCAACTAGTCCCCACTATGTCTTGTAGGCACACGATGCTAACGTGACACATGACACAGTGAAACCAAGTTGAGGTGCCTAGATGATCATCTTGTAAGTTGGAGTGCTCAATTGACACAGTGAAACCAAGTTAAGGTGCCTAGATGTGCATTCTCAAAATTTGAGTACTTAATTGCCAGTTGAAGTCAAGTTTGAATGTCTATTTATGTATTATGCCTTTATCAAAACACACCTTAACCATCAATTGCTCAATTTTTTTTGAACGATAGGAAAAGGGAACAATTGATAGTTTAGGTGTATTTCGATAAGCATTTGATGATAATTCAAGTAAGAAACTCACACACCTGATAATTCAGGTGTGGAACTCAAAAAATCGTGATATTTTAACTGTGTTTTTCATCCTTCTACGATACATATGCTCCCGATGTATATTAGATAGTAAGTACAAAATTTGCATTGCAAGATATTACTTTGTAGGTCTTCGTAGTTTTATGTGATCTTTTATGTTGTATATCTGTGTATTAAAATAATAATCGATAAACATATATTCTTTTATATATTTAAATAATAAATATAAATATTTTTAATTGATCGACTAAATATTTAACTTGCCTTAGTCCAAACTCCTTAGTCCTTAGCTCTCTTGGGTAAAAAAGATATTTTTACATTGCTATTTAAATATTGTCCCCCATTTTTAATACTTGTGTGGAAATTGCGTTCTCAAGTTTAATGAATTAAATTATGACATGCAAGTCATGACAGATTGATATCATGTTATATTCAATCTAATTATTTTATTAAATTTCGGATCGTATCAAATTATTATGATCTCAAAACTACAAATAAAAAAGACAAAAAAAAAATTAGAATTATGACATACAGGTCATTAGTGGTGTACGCAAAATATTTTGTAAACAGTATCGAAATTTAAAGAAATGAACAAATTGCTATAGCAATATCATAATTTAGAGAGAAAAAATTCAAGTGCATTATTATAACTATTCTGGACGAATTTTTATTTTTTAAAATGTATCTATAATAGATTCATTAAATATATTACTAGATGCTTCTCTTTCTATATAGGATATCAAATAACCACTCAAAACTTCATCGATAATGGATAATTTCGAGAAATTCCAACTACAAATAAGAATGAAAAAAAATATTCAAAGAACTTACAATTGAAGTTTTTAAGTTTGTTTGAATAAATCCAATATTCTCTTTTAACCTCCCCCCCCCCCCACCCCCCACCCCCCCAAAAAAAAATCCAATATTTGCAAAATGGTTTTAAATTATTTATTGGTCGATGCAATCATATACGTAAAAAAGTAAGATATATATATCAAATGCTATGTTTTGCATATTATTTACTCCTATATAAGTAAAAAATTGATTTGGATACATGTGCTTCCGTCCTATGAGCCATGATATATCAATATGACTTCATAATATATACAATGTAAATCTTATGTTGAAATTACTCACAAATCATATCAGATCGTTATGATTTCAAAGTTACAAACAAAAAAGATAAAATATATTTTAGGATGATGGCATAAGTCCTAACAAACGGTATGACTTCATGTTATATTCAACATATTGGATAATTCACAAATTATATTGAATCATCATGACTTCAACTTTTTTACTAATTTTATGTTGTTTAAACTTTTTTAATTATACCTCTTGTTTATTTATTCTATTTCAACCATGATGCCTCTCTCCTTTATTTTATTACATTTCACTCATGATAGCTCTCTTTTATGATTTTAAAGCTACATGAGGAGAAAAAAATATATTTTAAAATTATGTCATGCTAGTTATAATAAATCGATACAACTTCATGCTATATTAACATATCCTCATGTTGAGTTACACATAATTCATACCAAATTGTCATGATTTCAGATTTACCAACAACAATTTTTGTGGCATGTAAGTGATAAGTTAGTTTATTAGTTAATTTCTCTTGTAGTGTACTTGACAAAATGGAGATAAAAGAGTAATTGAGAGGAGCCAGATCCTCGAAGTAGGGAGTTCTTGAATTGTTCCATCCAGTTACTTGAATAACTTCTCAAATATAAATCAAATAAAAAGTAATTTAGAAATACTGACGACAACAAGCAGTAAGGGCGAATTAATACCACGAATGTACGTACTTCATATATTAGACTATAAAGTCAATATCTTAGAACTTATATCCAAGTGGCCCGCAAGGGCATGCTTGAGTGATTGGGAGGTGTTTTTCATGCGGGATTTAAGTTTGAATCCAACTTCAGTCTGCTCAGTCATGAGCTCATCGCACGAGGCTTGCCTAATACGATTTACATCTCCTGTATGATATATGAGTTATTGTACAGTGAACAGGTTACTATAGAACGCGAAAAAAGTTATTGTACAGTGAATAAGTTGTCACAAAACCCGAAAAGTAGAGGTTGTGAGTTTTCCAGAGTTCCCCCCCAAAAAACTAATATCCAAGTGTTCTTCCTACGCCCCGCTGCTTGCATTTTCACTTTTACTTTTTCTCCAGCTTCTTTTGAGACAAAATTTAGTTAAAGTATTTTAACATGAAGTAGCTTATTATATGTTACACCCCGTAAGTTTTTAATATTTAGTCAGCTTATTCGTATGTTGGTTAAGAGTTTTAGAGTACAACACGTACGAGAAAGGGGCCGGGGAAAGGTCGAACGAGCATGAGGTCGGAACCGCGCGGGAGAAAGCTAGGCTAGCTGCCCAAAGGGGCAACGTGGCATGGACCCTCCCTGGCGCGTTGGGCTCCGTGGCACGGCCCAGGATTGGCACGTTGGGGTCCATGCCACGGACCCGGTGTCCACCGCGCAAGTTATATATAAGTTCAAATGTTTTTCATTGTTCACTTAAACTAAAATCCGCGACCAGAGAAGGGGAGAACGCCATTTTCAATTGAATTACCTCCATTTACGCTACGAAACGTTGCCCGAATTCAAATTAACTTCGGGTATCGAAGTTTAAGGTTACAGGGAACATTACTATGGAGTTATTTTCGTGAAATTCGCTAAGCCAAAATAGTTTGAATTGCTCCAAACTAATCTCTATACGATCACAGACTTCAAGTAAGTATTTCTCCCTTCTGGGCTTTCGAGAAATTATATGTTTTCGACCGAGTTTCGTCAAGTTGAGATATAGTTAATATTTATATATAAAGTTATCGTTTTACCGAATTTAGTACTAAAACTAGTTTCATTCTTCCAGTAGAACGATTTCAATTTGAGAAGACCTGTTGAATATAATCTGATACTCGCCAGTTAAGCAGAAATCACCAATCCAGGTATGTTAAGGTAAATCCCTTCGGCAAGTTAGTTTTTTCAGTATCATAACTCAGTTTGAATCCCAGTAAGAATACCATAAGCATATTTGTTACGATTAGCTGCTGTTACTAGTTGAGACCAGCATTTCATGTTTAGTTTGGGATTGACTATGCCCTGTATAGCCTTCTATAACCAACCCCAGGGTTACTAGCTGTGTCGACACTCCTGAGGGGCTAGATAACGTCGCTCCAAGGAGCGGTATGCCATCCGTGAGGGACGAAGATAAGGTCAGAGGTCCTCATACAGTCCATTCCATGGCTGAACTACTCTTATGCCGTATCGGCACGCCCCGTCGAGTTCGGTACCCGGGGTACAAATAGCAGGAATCCACTAGACTTAGACACAACATAGTTCAGGGGCCGAGCAAGCTCAGTTGTAGACCCAGGGGACGGGTAGGACGGCTATAGTTGTTAGATGACGCAGTATGACCTTATTAGGGGTGTATAGATTGAAGTGTACCCACCAGCGCCTATGAGGGTCCCCGAGTGGGTTATTCTATGCTGGTTGTACCTTCCGGCTTATAAGGGCCAGGTAAGGTTCTTGTTTGCTTTAGTTACTGATAAATTAGATGATAGGAAGTTCAACTATTCAGGTATGATCTTTATCCCTCCATTTCCGTTATTCTCAGTTTCATTCCTTTATTCTAGTTATTTACAATTATTGCCTTACATATTTGATATATATTGTACTGATGTCCTTTTTGGGGCTCTGCATTACTTGTCTGCAGGTTCGAATAGGCGAGGAGCAAGTCCCTCTTAGCTCCCAGCTAGGATTGTCAGCACAATTGCTCCGGTGCTTGTAGATTGAAGGTTTACTCCTTTTGATTATACAGTTATGGGTAGGTGTCACACCCCACCTTGGGGGGTATGACGGATACCTGGTGCCTGCTAGACTCTAGACTGCTAAATGGGCCAGCCTGAGCACATCTGGTGCTTTGGCTGGCTTTGGCTCTATTTCAAGAAACAAACCGGCTATATAACGGCTGTAAACACAGCCTCCGGCCCACTGGCCTGTAGCCATATGTAACTGTAATAACAGCTAACCAGAAACATGTTGATATAAGGGAGCCTATGCGGGCCGACAAGGCCACCATGCTGTCTAGTTATCTGTAACTCAACACAAGCCTACTGTAAGACTACGTGACCGGCAAGGTTAAACTAAGGCCCCACACGGCCAACATAAACTGAAATACTAAACAGCTACAGCAGACTGCACGGCCCCACACGACCGGCTCAAGTAACCACAGGGAATATATACAGACTGCAATCCTCTACGAATACTGTAAGAAATTAATAGAAATGATCGGGACAGGGCCCCGACCTACCCATACTGCGCAACAAAAGAAAAGGAGCTACACCTCTGGGAATCAGACTCCGGATGACAGGAGCTGATGACTCACTGGCTGGCTGGAATCACGAGGAATCGGCTCCTCGTCCGTGAGTACCTGCAGGCAAGCAATGCAGCGCCCCGCTGGGCGTCAGTACCACAGGTACTGAGCATGTAAAGCAAACTGGAATATGCACTGAAATGAATGGCAACAATAACATGACATATAAGCAAGAAATAGCTGAGTCTTTCTAGCTGAGGATAACTGGGGAGAGTTTGTTCATTCTGTAACTAACTGAGCGTACCTGATGACGTGTCGTCCTACTATTCATCAGTATCTAATAGCACATATGAATATACATATAAATACATACAATACCTGACCGACCCCCATAAGCCGGAAGGTGCCAATCAACACACAATCTATTTACCCCTACCCGGGTCTAAACCAACCAAAAATAAGTCACTCTACTCATCTGATACTGTGAGCTCCTCCTACCGGTCCCCTTGGGTACGTAGCTCAGGCCTTGGCCTCTGACAATAAACTGTGTCTGAGTCCGAAGACTCCTGCCTCTGGGCGCAGGTGCGCACGGGGTGATCTGCTGCTGTATCTGTGACTGAAACTGCCCCTGGGTGCAAGCACGCAACAGGGTGATTTTATAAGAATTTGTATATAAAACTGCCCCCGGCCACAAGCGCACACAGAGTGGTCTGCCCCTGTAAACAGGGTGTACTGGCTCTGCGCAAAGTAAACTGAACTACCCCTGCAAGCAGGGGGGTCTGGACCGTATTATCATGGTGGTCGGCCATCATCGTCCTTTAGGCGGACGGCATCGCCCAGCTGGTGGAGGTATCTGAATCTGGTATCGACACAGCTATAACCCAGGGGCGGTGGGGCTGCTAAAGGGTGCCCACATGCCACAACAAGTCTCAACATACAAACACATACACAACAATCATGCTCAAATGAAAAATACTAATCATATTCTCTTCTTTTATTTCGAGGCTAGTCTGTATTAAATAACTGATGCTATATGCTGTCTTACCCTGTTTCTGACTACTGGACTTACTGCTACCTGGCCTTTATCTGTCTATCTAATTATATCTGGATATAACTCAATAACATAGTACATGCCATCTATAACTGGATATAGCTCAATGATATAAAATGTATCATCTACTACTGGATACAATCTCAACAAATGAAATACGTATTGCCTGAATATCTATTATTCTGATTATCGCATGATACGTAATAATATACTAGCATGCTTGCTGGAATTTGTACTAAAATCGTTCCTGTACGCTGGGTATCTGTTAATAGCGTTTATTCTATTTATTTTCTACCCTGTACTTCCTGGCTTACCGAAAGAATAACTTTACATACCTGGTTTCTGAGTACCCGACTGACCGATGTGATTTCCGTCGGTACTTCTGCTGTTTCTCCCCACTACATTCATATACACGTCAATTAGAACTAAATACATTAATATTCGGGAGAAATTATCACTTTTGATATATATATTTATCCCAACTTCAACCTTTCGGAAAACGGTCGAAAACTCGTTATTTCTCGATAGTTCAGAAGGGATAAATGCTCACTGCAACGCTAGGAACACATTGGTACTAATTTAAAGCAATTTTATTTACTTTACCTCGGTAGCACGATGTTTCGCCGGCCAAATTTCACGAAACCAACTCCGTAGGATTGCTCTCTGCAGCTTTATACCCCTGTACCTAAGCCGGAACGAAGTTTAGACCGCGTTTCGTCGCGTAATTGGAAGGAAATTCATATATATTGTCGTGGGTTACTCTTACTACTTGTTTCCCCCTGTTTCTTTGCTGGAAATGTGCTAATTTAGATGAAGAGGCCGACTTTTTATTTATCAATTTCTTTTTTTTTTTTTGCTTTCTAAATCCCTTAACCAAAATGCCCTTAGGATATTTATTCATTTAAAATTTACGGGGTATAACAGTAGGTCGGGGCCCTGTCCCGACCATCATATTACTCCTAGAGGTTTATAGAATGTTTCTATTTCCCTGTGGTAGCTGTTGGTGGTCGTGTGGGGCCCCTATATGTTTTATCTTGTATGTTGGTCGTGTGGTGCCTTATTTAGTTGTCGGTTAGCGGCCTTGTCGGTCATAGCTTAGTTTAGCACCGAATTTACTTTTCAGTCATAACTAGATATCATGGTGGTCTTGTCGGTCCACATAGGATTCCCTGTTAATGCCTGTTTCTGGTTAGCTGTTTTCCTTTACAGGTGGCCATAAGGCATTGTCGGCCGGAGATTGTTATTTACAATCGAGATATAGCCCGTCGTTTTCTTGATTTGGGGAGTAGGCCTGCACCAGGAGTGCGCAGACCTAGTTAAGTCAGTTCAGACCCTAATAGGGCACCAGGTGCAAGTCGTGTCTCCCAAAATGAGGCGTGACATTATATCTCGTTAATTAATCGATAATTACTCAATTTTTATCGAATCAATTAATATATCCAAATATTACTAGTTAATAAATTAAATTATTAAATTAATATTTAATCAAACCGCTCGATAAATTTCCCTACTTAACAACATTTGAGTTTGAATTCAGTTTGAAAAAAAGGAAAATTTTACTTCCCATTTATAGAGGAATTTGCACTTTCAATCCTTGAAAACTCAATAATTTTTAAGTCAAATCCTTATAATATTTGATTAAACATATTTAACTTTTAATAAATTGATATGAATACTTTTTCCTTTCTGGGTGTATAACAAATTATTAAATGTAACACATTTGATTATTCACGTGTTGAGTTAAATTTGTATTGTCACTTTATATTTAAAAATTATTTAATTTTAAAAATAATTTAAATATAATATATTGTTTACTAAAAGTAACAAAAAGATACACATTTAAATTAATTTCAAACTAAATATGCTTAACGAATATCACAAGAATCAAAATAAAAATTTACTGATACTTGAGAAATTAGAAGTACATTTATCCCTTTTTCAAAAAAATTACAGGCAATTAATTTTCTTAATTATTAACTTTCCACGTCAAATATTTAAAATTATAAAATATTTTAATATATTTTACGTATCTTTTTAATTTAAGGTCACGAATAATTTTGCAGTAAAATAAAAATATAAATTTTAGAAAGTAAAAAAAACAAAAAAAAAAAAAGGAAAATGATAAAAAGATCCTAGTGGTGGGAAGCCCTCGTATCATCATATAGGCACACGGCCGAAGGTTCGGAGTCGCTTTTGTGCTGCCTCAGAAGCTTGATCGACACTATTGAATAACAGAGAGACATTGTTGCAAACACTTTTTGACTGCGAGAAAAATGAGCGGTTCAGTGAAGAAGATCGCCGACGTGACTTTCAAGGCCGGTCGGACTATTGATTGGGAAGGAATGGCCAAGCTTCTGGTCACCGATGAAGCTCGCAAGGAGTTCTCCAGTCTCCGTCGCGCCTTTGATGATGTCAACTCCCAACTTCAGACTAAGTTCAGCCAGGTTCCCTCTTTATTTTTTTTTCATTGTTCGATTTTCTTAATTTTTAGGATTTTTTTGGAATTATTAAATATTTTTTGTTGTTTTTATAGATATTTTCTTTATGTGGATCTAGGTTTCGATTGTTAGTTTTGCTATTTTGTGGTTTTTGGATCTATCATTTGGTGGATTACTAAGGTATCGTTTTGTTTTTGTAATTTGGTTGATTCATATTTGTGAAATATGAATTTTGTATGGCAATTATCAGTTTATCCTCTTATGCGAGCTGTGAAATGGTTGGAAGGAGGTGGATTTTTTGTTGAAGGATTGAGGTGTTGTGCTGGAATTGATTTTATTGGGTTTGGGATGTTTAACTAGCAAATTACGGGCATAATTTCCATTGAAATTGAAGTACATGATTGTTTTATTGCTAATATTAACTATAATATAATTTGAAGAGTGCTGAAGTTGCCATTTGTACTCTTTCATTTGTTGTATGAGTTGATTACAGCGAGTGTGGGGGAAGAGAGAATGAAAATCTGTTGCCATAACTCACTAGAACATTTTTTCAAGGAACTATTCAAGTGTTAAAAGAAAATAAAAGGAATTGAAAAAAAAAAGAAAAAAGAAACTTAATTCAATCGGTTGATGGCTGACTGATTAGATGATGATGAAAAGAGAAGATGACAAATGGTAGAATTTGCCTCTGGAAATTTAGAAGGCAAAGGAAATGAGAATTTTAACCTCTTATTTGTTTTCCTTCCTCTTTTATAAATTTATGTGCCATTTTGTTTTCATCTCCAATTTAGCGAGATGAACTTTTCTCTAGTTGCAGAAGAGAGCTTTAAGGTTGGTATAGCATTTTTGTGCGAACCTTATACGTATACTTTTGTTTTTTGATAACCGTGGTGTTTGCACCAACTTGTGCGCACCTTGACTAATACTATGGGTACCTTCTACCTACCATCAACACAGCTACCGGGCAATTTTTTCCCCTAAGGCTGGACAAATGAGAAGAAATTACCGGGATTTGAATCTAAAACCTCATGGTTCTCAAACCACTTCATTAGATCATACCCTTGTGCTTATGTGCATCATTTCTATTTGTCCCAAAAGGTTTATGCTAGAGGTTTTGGACAAATCCCTTAACTATTATATTTGTCTAGAAAGGCTGAAGAAACCATTATTATTATTATTATGTTATAAACATATTTGTATTATAGTGAATGTCTATAAAGATATTTGTATTGTACTAGATATATGTATTTATATCATTGTGAAAGTCTATCTTTTGGAGAAAAGTTAGGAAAAATTATCCCTATAAATAGAGGGGTTCTCCTTCATTGTATTTAATCCAATCAAGAGAAATAAAAACTTCTCTCTTTCTCTATAATATTCTTGTCCTTTATTTATTATTTCATAACACGTTATCAGCACGAGTCTCTGCCTTGAGCACTCACTTTGAAAGATCTGAGGTAAGAAAAATCAAAGTTTTCTTAGAAAGATGAAGGTTAGTATTTCTTGATATTTATGTATTTACTAATAACAATATCGATTTTGTATATGAACTTGAGGAACGACTTATTGATTCACTTGGCAATTCATGCCTCATAATTGTTCCAGAAGAACAATATTGTGAAAAATATATTTGTTCCAGAAGAACAATATGGTGAAAAACATACTTGTTCTAGAAGAACAATATTGCGAAAATATATTTGTTCCAGCAGAACAATATTGTGAAAATATGTAAGAGAAATCATTTATGTTATATGCATACCTCGATTTGCTCCCGAAGTAGCAATATCTTAAAAGAGGTTTTAAGCTATCATACCTTATGTGGTTAAGACATATTTTGATGATCATGTTCCATTTCTGAAGAATGAGAAATTGAGAACTTTGATATATGTTACAAATATAGATCTAATACAAATCTAGTCCCTGAAGGGAAATCAAAGCATCAAAAATCCATATGGATGCAATGGGTCTTGGAGATACCATTAAAAGTGAAAACAAAGCATCAAAACAAGATCGTGCTAAGGCTATGATATTTTTGCGTCATTATCTTGACGAAATTCTTAAAATTGAATATCTCACGATCAAGGATACACTTGTTTTGTGGAATAGCCTAAAAGAAAGGTATGACCACCTGAAGATGGTCATCCACCCAAAGGCACTATATGATTGGATCCATCAAGACTATAAGTCTGTTCATGAGTATAGCTCATCAACATTCAAAATTGTTTCAAAGTTGAAACTATGTGGAGAAACTATTTTGATATGATTGATATGTGCTAGTATACAAAATTAATTGAGAGCTCCGGAAGAGCTAATGTATTACTACCTGAAGGAATGAAATTGTTGTATTAAGTCTCAAAAGGAAACTTATAAGTTTCAATGACATTGAAAAAAAAATGAGACTATAAATTATGGGAAGATCTAATATCTTCATGCTACTACAATTGAAGCGGGTTATAAATATTTATGTAAAAGATTACCCGCCGCTTTTTTTTTTAATTTGTAGTACATAAATATGGGTATGATGATGAAATCACATACGAAAGTAAACTAGAAGTTTACTGAAATAAGTTGGCATAACCGGTTGGCCATCCCGGTTCAAATGTGATGCAAAAATAATTGAGAATTCACGTGGCTATATGTTGAAGAAATAAAAGATTCTTCAAGAATTCTCTTGTGTTGCTTGTTCTCATCATAGAATGATCTTGATCAGCTAAGATTGGAATTATATTCCCTGAAATTTTGGAACTTATAAAAGGGTGAATATGGGCCCATTCACCTACCATGTGAACCGTTTGCTAATAGATGCATCTATAGAATGGTCACATGTGTTTTGATATCAACTTGCAATTGATTTTTGTAAGGTTGTTGCTCGAATTATTAAATTAAGAGCATAGTTCCAAATTATAAAATCATGTTGATAATGCTGATTCATATCTATGTTGGTTTAGCAAAATTGTATGCCTCCAATTATAGCTAAACCATTGGTTATGAGAATAAAACTCCCAAATAAAATTTGGTATGAGATATGTTTATTTAACATATAGCAACACTTGAATGCATCAAGCCAACAAGGTTCCCCTATCATAATTGGTTCAGGGTCAGGGACCAAATAATTCCATCTAAAATTTGAATGTGCGATATATGATTCAATTGCCCCACCATAACGCACAAAGATGGGTACCCAAATGAACCTGGGGAGTAAATGTTAGTTTTTCTAACATTAGGGGGAGAAGTGATTAGCAACTGAAAATTGAGTGTGGGATGAATTATCTAGATCCTCGAAAAAAAAGAAAAAGTGAACTTAAAGTTCAAGAGATAATTCACTTGCAAAATATTGCACATCAATTGTCAGATGTATTTGCTGACTCTGTTTTATAATTCAGTTGCAAATGCTCCAATGGAAAGTCCTTGAAGGATAGAGTCTATGAGACGCCTGAAGCGTGATAGACCAAACGGTTCCAAATATAGAACTTCTTGAAGAAGTAGAGGAGCAAGTGATTAAGATGGTCATAATGATGAGGCAAGTGCTTTAAGAAAGCACCACGACATAACACTTCATAAAACCTTGGCAAAAGTTCAGGTACCTGAAAGTGATGAAAAATGAAGAGATCTCAATAAGTTATGTCGCATTGGAACTGATCGTCTACGATATTTTTGATACAATATAGTGCGCAATATTGTAAAAGATTGTGAGGATCTGAATACTACATCTATTAAAGCATGCTGATGTAGAAATAATTATCAAGTGAAATGATGCGTATTGATAAGCATAAAGCTTATTGGACCTGTAGTCCAGACACTAGAAGATGTCATGCATTTAAATATTAATGAATGCTATCACTTGATAAAATTTATATGAAAATCATGAAGGATTCAAAATGCCTGAAGCATTTACAAGTTTCTTTAAACTTGTTCATAATTCTTATATGAGGAAACCCTTGGTCCTGAAGTACCATATCTTACTGTGATTGTTGCACTAATATATCTTGCTAATACTATAAGGCATAACATTCGGTTAATTTGTTAGCAAGTCTGGATCTTGTTGATTATGCTAATGCAGGGTATCTATCTGACCTACACAAAGCTCGATCTCAAACTGGCTACGTGTTCATATGTGGAGGTACTGCCATATCTTGGAGATCTATAAAGCAGTCTCTGGTAGCTGCTTCATCAAATCATGCTGATATAATAGATATTCATGAAGCAAGCCGAGAATGTGTGTGGTTGAGGTCCATGATACATCTCATTAGAGAAAAATGTGGTTTGAATTGTGACAAAGTACCCACAATTTTGTATGAAGATAATGCTGCATGCATAGCACAACTAAAGGGAGGATTCATAAAAGGAGATAGAACGAAGCACATCTCGCCAAAGTTTTTCTACACACATGAGCTCCAAAAGAATGGTGATATCAATGTGCACCAGATTCGTTCAAGTGATAATGTGGCTGATTTATTCACCAAATCTCTACTAACTGCAACTTTCAAGAAGATGGTGCACAAGATCAGGATGCAAAGATTCAAGGATGTTCTCATTAGGGGGAGTTAATACGCGCTGTACTCTTTTTCCCTTGCGAGGTTTTGTCCCACTGGGTTTTCCTTGTAAGGTTTTTAACGAGGCAGCCAAAATGCGTATTATTAGATATGTGTACTCTTTTTCCTTCACTAGATTTTTTCCCACTGTGTTTTTTCTAGTAAGGTTTTAACGAGGCACATTATCTATCAAATAGACATTCAAGGGGGAGTGTTATAAACATATTTGTATTATAGTGAATGTCTATAAAGGTATTTGTATTGTACTAGATATATGTATTTATATCATTGTGAAAGTCTATCTTTTGGAGAAAAGTTAGGAGAAATTATCCCTATAAATAGAGGGGTTCTCCTTCATTGTATTTAATCCAATCAAGAGGAATAAGAACTTCTCTCTTTCTCTATAATATTCTTGTTCTTTCTTTATTATTTCATAACATATTATTATTAGTATTATTTTGCGTTTGTTATTCCCCTTATTTCTGCAATTGGAGGAATGAAATCTGTAACTGAAAAAACTGTGGATGACTCTTCTCTTTTTGTAAAGGAAGACACGTTGGATAATGTGGTAACCCATACTACATTTCTAAATTGTTACAGATAAACTAAAGAGAAATAGACAAGAGTCAATTCGATAGAAATTGCAACGTCCAGCAATCAAATCTTGGTTCTTGAGGAACGTGTTTTCTTGGGGACCTTGCAAGAACTCGGGATCATTCACTCGAAAATCATCCTCTTCATCGTAAATAATCTGGTTGCTCAATTTCTCAAAAAAGAAAAAAAAAATCTCAAAATAATCTGGTTGCCCAGAGTGACCTGAACCAATAGCAATAGAGATTCAACTGCTTCTTGAGTGAACACAATGTTCTTTGTAAAAAGCTTTTCATTGAATTATTTCAGTATATGCTATCATTGCTTGCCTGTACTTTTGCAGGCTTCTTGTAAAGGGAAGCACCCTTGTTACCAAGTCCGATGCACATTCTCACATTTACTTATTGTTAAAAAAGAGTACAACCAGCTTGTTTGCCATTTTATCAAATTTTGTATTTATGATAGCTATAAAAAAATTCATTAAAAAGAACTCCTATTTGAAATTTTTGATAGCCAATAAAAAATTCATATTGGAAGAGTTATCACATGAATTTAATTGATATTTACCTTTGTGAAGTGACTTTTAAGTCCGTCTCTATTGAGTTTCTGAGCCTGCGTTTTGGTTTGAACAAATGGTACTTGTGAGTATCAAAACAACTAGAAAAATTCTTTAACCATGTATAATACATGGAGTAGTGTAGTGTTACCAATTAATCACTTGTTTTGTGTGTTTTTTCAGATAGATAGTTTTCTCTATTTGGATGATATGTTTAGAGGCTCTAACACTGGAGTGCTCTTTGCTTATGTGCCTAGCAGGAACCTGAACCTATCAACTGGGAATATTACAGAAAAGGAATTGGTTCTCGCTTGGTAGACATGTACAAAGAGGCCTACAAGAGTATGTGCAGCTTCAGATTCTCTTTTTCTGTTTGGAATATTTTTGTTACCGTATTAGCATGCTGTCATTGTACCTTTAGGGGTCGTTTTGGTATGTTGGATAAGCATAGATAGTCCTGGAATAAAAATTTAGGACTGCCTTATCTCTTGTTCGGTTACTAATCTTGGACAAGTTATATCAAGATTAGTAATTAGTACGGGGATAAGTTACCCCTGCCAGAGGGTAGAATAATAGTACCGGATTAGTTATCCCGGGATAAAATAATAAAAATGACAAAAACACCCTTGAGGTACCTGAAACCCTTTTTCTACTAAACGAAGTGAAGGGTTATTTTTGTAAACAAACAAATTCTTCTGAGAAATTATACAATGCATGTTTTTTTTAATTACAACAAACCAAGTAGTCAATAAGAAATAAAATCAGATAATTGATCCCAGTTTAACTAATCCCAGCATAACATGTTTTCAAACCAAACGACCCCTTAATATTATCTCTCTTATTTCTGAGAGTTTGACTTGGAGCTGTTGGCCATAAAACTACTAAACTACTGAGCAGAGTAGTGGTCCTAGATTGTGAGATTGCTCAGGTGTGGGATTTCCTGATATAGTTTTCTATGTAGGTGAATTGTATAAGTAAATGGATCAAATGTGAATAGTATGTATCTTTCTTCACAGTTCTTTTAGTGGCCTAATTCATGAATTACTGTTGCCTTTCTTAAACAAATAAATTCATGAGTTTCATTTTGTTAGTGGCTTTATTCATGAGTTCCAAGTGCCTGAGTGAGAAATTCATCAGTTGATGCGTATACTATAATATGCACGTTGGATGTACAATATGTACCATCCTAATTCAGTTTAAAACATCTCAAACTTTTGACATTCATAGTTTCTGAATGCTTTCCTTAAGATCGCTTATTGAACAATGCCTCTGCCTAAGATTGTTCAACTTTATTGTACTCCTTATGTCCCATTATATGTCACACGCTTTCTTTTTTAGTCTGCCCAAAAAAATGACCTTTCTATATTTAGGAACAATCTAATTTTGAGCTTCCCATTTTATCTTTAAGTAAATTTTTTATACCACAAAAATCTGGCATCACATAAAATTTTATACCTTTAAGTAAATTTTCCATTGTTATGCAATGGAAAATTCTTATTTTGAATCTTCTTTTCAGAGGGAAATTCTTTCATCAATTCTGGTGTTTAACCAGTTTTAGGACAGTCTTTATCCCCATTTTCTTTTTATTTGCTCCTCTTAAGTCACATATATTCCTACAGTGTCTTGTTTGGGAATCTTTAGCTGGAAGAAAGCGTTCATTTTCTTGTATGTAGAATAAGTCTGTTCCCCGACTCATTAAGTGCCTTAAAGTTTCCCCTAGTCTAGATTGGAAGCAGAGAACAGTCAATTTCATTTTGCGCTTTCCTCTTCTCCTGCCACTTAATCAAAACTCTTGCTAGACTTTTCTGTTTGTCCTGTGCTTGATTACTAAACTTCAGTTTGGATGGACAGTTCTTCTGTTGTCTTGTAGCAATAATAGATGCCAATTCATGATATCTGAAAGAGAATACTCTTATCTTCCTGCATACTTTAAAAGTCCACCAGGGATATTGCATTACTTGTCGTTACTTTCTTTAGTCACCTATCTTATTAAGTATAATTAAATATTGATTGGAATTTGCTGAGTGCAACTTCTAAACATTTCCAACATAGTCCTCTAATACACTTGGATTTGTTGCTCAACTTCCCTCTATTCTCACTGAACGGCTAACAAGGTTTAACAGTTGCACCACGTTTGAATAGAACTGTTGGTCTCATAGTTCACTTGAAATTTTATATTGAAGTCTGCAATGCAATCCTAGTATTTGGCTATTGAGGGCTCTATCAGTATTGGAGTAATGGAGCTTACTCCGTGTATATATTTCAAACCTGACAACCTATATTGGCCTTTTATAACTGATTCCAACTGTCTGAGTTGTTCTCATTTGATTAACAATTATTTTTGTTTGAACTAAGTTTTTGTAGTTTTTTAACAATGTTTCTTGCAGGCATTGAGATCCCCAAGTTCGTGGATACGGTGACTCCTCAATATAAACCCAAATTTGATGCCTTGGTAAGTGGAAAAATAATAATCACCGTCCTTAACATGAGTTCTTTTTTTAACTACTTGTTATTCGTATTATGATACCTAAAATAATTAGTTGAAAATAGATATGGGAAATTCTCAGTTGCTCAATGACAGAAAGAGATCCGCCTTTTGGCATTAAAGTAGGTAAAAGTGCCGAGCAAATTGAAAATGATTTTAAAAAGAAATACATGAAGTACATATTTCACTGGAATCATTTTATCAAAAACTATTTTCCCCAATGGAAAAAAAGTTTCAGATATTCTCCTTTGTTGTCAATGGAATTGGTAGAATACAGAGATAGGGTGCGTACGTTACGGAAAATGTTTTCAATGGAAAATGTTTTTCCGGAAAATAAGTGAGTTTCTTACTTATTTGTGTTCAGTATGTAAGCAAAAAAAATTATCCTTAAAAATATTTGTATATAATCTAGTCAAATACTGTGAGAGTAGGGGTAGGGGTATGGGGTGGTAGGGATGGGGATACGGGGTGAGGGTGAAGATAAAGATGAGGTGTGTTGGAGAGTGGGAAGGATACAATCAATGTGGAATGCTACTTGTGAAACTTGTTTTCCCTACTTTATTAGAAAAGTCATTATACTCATATTCAAGGAACCTATTTTCCTAGAGAAAATATTTTCCAAAAACTTTGTCCAACCGAACATGAGAAAATTGAAAAACATTTTCCTTCATACCGAACACACCCATAATACCCGTAATATGCACCTGCATGAAGTCATTGACATGTCAATGGTGATTCGATGAAAACACCAAATCACCCCCTTTGCCTACCTCCTTTTCAGAAGTTTCGACTAACAGAAGAATGATATGCTTAAATTTTCATGTTTTGGTTTATTCTTTCTAATAATTATCAATAAATTGTAGTTGGTGGAGCTGAAAGAAGCTGAGCAGCAATCTCTGAAGGAATCTGAGAGATTAGAAAAAGAAGTTGCAGATGTGCAAGAGTTAAAGGTGATGCAAAGTTTCCCTCTCATTTCCTCTTCATCTCTTCATATAGTTATCAGTGTATTCGTGCCATTGTGGATTTTTATGGCTTTCGTTTTGATGAACAGAACAAACTTAGTACCATGACAGCTGAAGAATACTTCGAGAAGCATCCCGAGCTAAAGAAGAAGTTTGATGATGAAATTCGAAATGATTATTGGGGCTACTAGTTGGTTTCACATAACAGTTTTTGGGTCAACTTCTGGATGGATTAGGAATAAAAGAACAGAAATACTTGGTTTGTTTCTTCTTTTTTCATCGCCATGATGCCGAAGGCTAATTAGCTAGCTATCGTGCTAGTGGGTGTTGCAATCGCGGTGAAGTCAAAAGTATAAAAATCATAGTTTTTTCTCACAAAATTGAATTTTCTTGTTCAAGTTTTTGAGAGCTTGAACCTATGGATTTGCACACTTTTTGAAGAGGAATCATCTGAAAGCTTGAGGTACGATTTCTAAAATTAGTTTTTGCATTAGATGCATGATACCCGACCAATTTCCTTTTTTTATTCCAAGGGGAAATTAGGTAGAAGGAACTTTTATGAGTGAAATGAGGATCAGAAAGTTTCAGTTCTTATCTCATTTCTATTATTACAACAATTTAATTATGGAAAGAGGGAGGCTGGATTAAAATATTTAAAAAGTTAAGAGTCTACTTTTCACCTCATTCTTATAATTTTATCGTAGATATATATTTAAAAATTAGGATAATTTTTTTTATTTGCATACGAAATATAAGAAAATAAGTAAGAAATAATTTATTTTTCTAGAAAATATTCACCTTCCTTAAAAGGAAAATAGATCACTAACATATGATGAAATTGTAATGAGGAAATAGAATTTTCTTATTTCTTCAAGTGTCGAGCATATACAAATATACATGGATTTTTACTACTAGTAAAAGAAAAAGGGCTCTTTTATTCAATGAATTGTTTCAAGAATTTAGTTTGTTGCGAAGAAAAATTAAAGCTTAATTTTCTATCATCAAAGATCTCTAAAGTTGCAACCTTTTCCTTGAAATAAATAAATAATGTCTCAACTTGTACCATTTAATGGAACCTAGCAAAAGCTTTTTGGTTATCGACTTTGCAGATATATATAGTTGGGTATAACGTACATAAGGTAAGAGCATAAACAAACACACAAACAGATTAAATAGAAAAGAATTTTTAGTGTATCAAGAGTTCTTACTATCCGACCACCATAGGTGCCTTACAGACATTAACATGAAGATCTAAAAAGAAACATGAAGGCTACAACCAAACTTTGAAAGATGAAATCAACCACCACAGCTTCAATTCCTGTAGTAAGTCACATTTCAAGCAGAGACATGTAATGTAACAGTAAGACAAAGTTAAAGAAACCATCCACAGACTGGCTAATAATATCCCAAAAGTGGTGTTTACACTTCTCTCAATACAATGACAATGAGGCAAAACACAAGTTTAACTACTGCATCAACATTCATTTCTATCTTTTAACTTCTACACCCAAAACATTTTACCCAAAGATCATGGTCTCCGGTTGATCATCATGATGGTACTTAATACAGGTGCTTATACAAGTTTAAAGATAACCTCTGCTTTAGGTGATGCAAGCTCAAATTCTTCTAGCTTAGTAAGTCTTTTGACTATTGCAGATTTTTCCAAACACCTGTAGGGCTTGATTAACATTCTCACCAGCGCTGGAGACTTGGCTAACAGAAGCTTGATAAGTTGAATCTCACGGATAGTGCCATTAGCTTGTATTAGCTTAACTTCCTTTAGGTGTTTAAATATCACATCTGGAAAAGCTTCCACTTCAAGACATTCTAGAGCCAGCATATCATTCTGAATATTGTACTCCATCTAAGAAAGACACATCAAAACTCAACTACCTAAGCTTATTGATGATTTGAGTATAAAATGAAGAAAGCCACCACATAAGAAAGAGAAAGAAAAGAGAACCTGAATTTCCAGATATCGTAAATTCGGGAAGCTTCTTATCAAGGAAAGAGCACACAGAATCTCATTCCTGCCAAGATAAATGTATATGCAAAGATGTTTGACAGACATCAGATCAAAGGGAAGCTTTGTTGGTATTTCATCTGCTTGACTTCTAGCACAGACCTAGGAAAAACAAGCCACAAATCAGGATGATTCGAAGGCCAAATAATGTGTAACTACAGAAAATGCAATGGGATGAGTTATGAAGCAACATTTACCGTGTATTCCAAGTGAAGATGCTCGAGAGCAGAACAAGACTCAAAAAAATCTGATGTTAAAAAGTTTGCAGCATCAAATCTTTTTCCGTCCTTCCGATAGTGACTGAGTGAAAGTTTTGCCAAAAGAGGGACACATTTTAAGCAGATAATTTTCATATCGCCAGTGAAGTCACAAGATCTCAGCATCGGAGAATTAATTTCAATAATGTCGCTTAAAGTATCTGAGATCTTCAACACCAATTTCTCGAGTAACAAGCAATGAGAGATTAAACTTTCAAGCGACTTGGAAGAAATCGTAACATTATGTAGTTCTAGGCTAATTAACCTATCAAATCCTTTGAAGGCTGGTGGAGGAAGTAACAAACAAGCTCGGAGAGACAGATGCCTCAACTGTAAACATGTGAAAAATGAAGGGGGCAATGCGCATGAGCTCGGAAGACTAAGAACAAGATGCTGAATGCCTTTTCCAGAGAGGAAATATAATAAGTTGTCAATAGGAGGGCAGCTTTTCAAATACTGAACGCCAAGGGTAAACTTTGTAATTGGTCCCTCATGAAGAGTCATAATGTTGTGGAAGATCATTGTAAGGTTACTTGTAAGGTATGTTGAATCCTTAGTAGTTCTCCAAATCGTTTTATCATGCGTAATGTATCTTATATCCTTTTTAGATTTCCAAAGATCATAATCAAGCGTCAACTCTGGAAGTCTACGCCAGTTATATCTCCATTTCTTTGCCAAAATGCTTGTGCCCACAGCATCTCGAAAAGGCACACGCACAAGAATATCATCAATTACATTATCAGGGAGGTTGCTAAGTACATCGGAACAACATTGCTTTTTTCCCTGTGGATCCATCATAGAACAAGATTTCCCCCAATAATTTGTCTGTAAAACATAACCAAGGATGAAAGCAAAAATGAGGAATCTCCAAGAAAATCACTGTTCACATTGTCAAACTAGCAAACCCCAACTGCAAGAGGATCTTAAAGGGGGTGTGGGTTCTAACTAAAATCAGTCATCTCATCCAACAATTCATGAACATAAACGAGTAATTAATCAATTTATAACACTTAAACAGATCAGAACTAAGATTTACAGAAACAAATTTCAATCCCCAACATGCGCGTAACCCTAAAATTTCCTGACAAGTATAAACTGAGTGTATTTCAACACCAAACACCCAAGATTGAAATTACTGAACGCATGCTAATAATAATCAAGAAAGAAAAAACAAAAGAGAAAACGATCGATAAGCAGAAGCACATACTAACCTTACTTCTCCAGAGACGAACTGGGCGTTTGCTTTTTCTTGGTTGTGCCCGAAGTCTCGAGGGATTACTCTTCTGTTTTTGCGTTATGGATTAAGAAAATACAAAGCAAATATATACCTTTTTTTGAAGTATAGCTTTCAAGAGTGAAACTGGCTGGAGAAAATTTTTAATTTCAAAAATAATCAATATCTTATACGATAAAGGGTTAAAACTACTCTTAGAATTATTGAATTCGGTATAAAAATACCATTCGTTACCCTTTCCGCTCCAAAAGGTGTCAACCTATTGGCTTGCAATGCTCTTACTTTTGATGGCACTAATTAGAATATTTGTTAAATATTTCATTTAGTATATGTTACTCCGTGATTGGTTGACTAATCTAATTAAAACCCAACCCAAACTGGGATTCACCCACCTATTTCTATCCACCCCATTTTATATCCCTATCCAAATAATAAACCCAAAAGAAACTCTGGCATACAGTCTTTGTGTATGGATGGGTATATAAGATGGGGCCGGGTAGAATAGGTGGGTAGAATCGAGTTTGGGTTGGGTTTTAACTAAATTAGTTTAATTAAAATAACCAATCAATTATATAGTGCCGCATAATAAATGAAATGTTTAACAATTATTTAAATTAGGGCCGTCAAAAGTTAGGGCATTGCAGAGTCAATAGGTTGATGTCGGGGATGTTTTGGAACGGAAAGGTTAACGGATGGCATTTTTGTACCAAATTCAATAGTTCAAGGGTAGTTTTGACCCTTTTCTGTATTTATATCATGCCAACTATAATTCGGGCAGAAGGGTATTCATCCAAACCTTCTCGACAAAAATTTTACATTGTATATATTAGATAATTTTTTTACTTTTTATGTATAATATAGAGAGTTTGAATTCCTTAAGCACGACAATAAAGATTTACTCGGCGATTTAGGGAATTCAAAATTCACCTTGATGAGGTTATATATATATATATATATATATATTAGGGGTGTAAAATATGAAGTACTTCTTTGTTATAAAATCAAATGAACATTTTATTCATCTTCCTCAAAAATTAGTTACATTGATCTGTAAGAGCCTTACAACAATAACATTCTTAATCAAATTAGAAATTTGGTGCTGAGGTGGCATGCCACGTGGCATTCACCTCACCTAATGTCAGGTCATGTGGTTTTTAAATTGCTATGGTGGAAAAACTTTTAAAAAATAGGGATATTTTGGCAAACTTTGTTAACGGCGGGTGCATATTTAGCCCTATAATATAATGAAAGACAAAGTCAATTAATAGACGAAAGTAGAGAAATATTTTTTACCCTTTTCCCTGTTCATTTATCATCAACAAACACCTCATTAAGTACCATATTATACTGGTCTATATCCTTCTGGCAAATAAGTATGCAAAGGTCCAAGGTTGCACCAATTTTCATACCAAAATGTCATGATACCCATACCAAATTTTCAGAAGATATGTTGGTCCGGCTATTTCTTGATCATGCACATGGCATTTCCATGGTTGGGTGTTTTAGCATTTTAGCATCTTTTTCTTGTTTGATCCTCTCTATAGCTTTTTTGTGCTATTTATGACCTGTGAGGATAGGTGGCACGATTTTTTAGCTGATCGAATATGTTTTGGGAAAGATTTTTAGGTTTAAAGGTTTAGAATTTGAAAAGTTTGATCAAAATCAACATTTAGGTTAACAAGGTCGAATTTGAGTTTTGACGATTTCATTAGGTCCAGAAGGTGATTTATAACTTAGTCGGATGGTTTGCATGGATCTTGAGGTGCTTGAGAGTGATTTGGTTATTGGTTTCATTCTAGTTTATTTTAGAAAGTTTGATTGACCGCAGTCAAAATTTGGTCAAGATGACCTCTGTTTGATACTTTGATGATTTCAACAGATTTAGAATGTGATTTATAATTGATTTGTATATTTGATTTATATTGGAGAGGGGGGGGGGGGGTGGGAGGGGGGAATGTGGGTTCTGGATGAGTTTTGAGAGGTGAATCAAGGTTTTGGTCATGGCTGATGCACCAACTACTGGTGCAGTTGTTATCCTTATTAGTGTTCGTTGAGGAGGGACCACATTCGTGAAGTGTTGTGGTATGTGGTCATCACATTTGCGACCAGAGTTTAGCATTTGTGAAGAGCAATATTTATGGGTCAGGTCTTGGTGTGCATCACGTTCGCGACTGGCATGTAACGTTCACAAAGAGTCGGATGGGGGCAATGAGTCACATTCATGAAGAAGGATTTTCACCTGGATAAACTAAAATTTTTCATGTCGAACTTAGACTTTATATTACAATTTTTTGAACTTGGAATCTCGAATTTGGGTGAGTTCAAGGGGATTTTGTTCATTTTGACTTGGAGGTAAGAATCTAACCTTATACTTGATATTTTGTCTACTAGCCCATCATTTATTTCTTGATTTAATCCGCATCTGACTATAAAATTGAATTTGTGTGCCTCAAGTTGAGAAATCATATTTGGATTTGTGGTCAATTCAGACTCGGTTTTTGATGAAAATTAAGATTTGAGACTCTTGTGTTATAGGTAAATTAATTTTGAAATAAAATTATAGTTATGACCTTAGGGCTCAGGGTTGACTTTTTGGGCCCGAGATGAAATTATAGCAATATCAATAGATTTGTATACCCATGTAGAGTATATTCTTGATATCAGGAGTATTTCGAAATGATTTAAAAAGGAAAGACACATTTATGAGGGTTCATGAAATGTTTTCTTGGCATTCGAGGTAGGTTATGATTTACCTTCTAGACTTCGCTTGGAAGATGATTATTTATATTAATAAATAATAAGTGTGATTAGTTTGAGGTGTGTTTGGGGTCCCATACTTGTGGTTGTGACGGAAACTTGTATGGGTACCGTTGTATTGTGAAGGATACTTTGTTGTTGATACATTGAAAGAATGGCATCTTATTGTGAAATCTAGGTTGGGACTTAGATGATAGATAATATATGATTTGAATTGTTTATGTTATTTGGATCACTCTGTGCATGTCTACATGTCTTACCATTACGATGATTGTGTTGCCTAAAGGGCATTATTGAAATAATATATGCTTATTCTACATTGTATATGGATATTATATTTATTGTGATCATCCATTCATGTTGACTTGAGATGAATCGCATGGATATGGTACGATGAAGTCATTATAAAACCTGAATTGGTAGGAGTGATGATATTATAGTCTAATAGATTGAGGTATCCGATGGAAAATGATTCTAGATAGATGGTGATAATGATGATACAGTCCCAAGGTGGATTGAAGCACCTAATAGAAATGTTTAGAAATGTTTTTAGGTGGGGTATATGGACTTTGCAAGTCTCCCATGGATCACAACTTTCAGCAAGCCCATCAGTGAAAGCCTGTGTATATTGGTTGATTATTTGGCTAGTGCATCTGCATTGCATGGCATAGCATTTCATCTATTTGAATTCATATTGATGGTCTAGCTTGGTGATACTTGATTATTTGAATTTTTTTCTATTATTTCACTTGAACTATGTATGTGCTAAGGAGATCTTGTAGAGGTAAAATCCATGCTTAATATGATATAATTGTCGGTACTTTCGCATTGTCAGCCTATGATGCTTATTAAGTACACGTGTTTCATGTACTCGTAATACACTTGTTGCGCTCTATTTTGTGCAGACTGTATTTCGAGCACGATGGGTCGTGCTGATGTATTTGAGTTCGGGGCTGTAATTTTCGAAGACCTTTGGTGAACTGCCTATCTGGTTTATAAAAACAAACTTTTTCTATCATTTACTTTTCTATCTTTTACATTTTTCAGATAGTATATCAGTTGCTGAATTATTGTTTAGTACTTATAGTCGCTCTTGTACACATGACACTGATCCTTAGGGTTATATTTTGTTACTTTTCTACTTGGTTTCTATCAAAGATTTTCTATGATTTTGAACTTGTTAATGTATTACTCTCACTTATTTACTTTATTTTAGAATCAATGGGGCAGTGGCTTGTCTTACCTACCAGTGGAGAGTTAGGTGGCATCATGACCCTTGTGAATCTTGGATCATGACAATTTGATATCAGAGTATGGTTCATTGGTCTTATACGTACAAGAGTCAAGAGCAATGTCTAGTAGAGTCTTGCGGATCGATATGGAGACGTCTCTACTTATTTTCGAGAGGCTACTAGATATAAGGAAACTTATATTCTTTGATTCTTTGTCGTGCGTAAATGGGTCCTTCTTGAGTTCCTAAACTTCGTTGTTTCCTTCTCCACAAATGGTAAGGATTCATTCAGCTGAAGCAGGAGATGAGGCACCTGCATCCATTGTTAAAGCTGCCGCAATAATCAAAATTTGACCTCCTATGCTTGTCAATTAAAAAAAAAAAACTGAAGATCATAACTATAAGGAGAGGACTTCCAAAACTCAATCTACGGCTGCGGTTGTTCACAATAGATAGGTTGAGCCAATGGAGCTGCGAGCCAAGATCTATAGGATGAAGCTCCAAGTTGTGAAATGGTTGACCAAGGTCAACTTTATTTTGTATAGATAAAGGTGTATAGTTTGTGTTAGAAAAGAGTATGTTTGTGGTGACAAAGACGAATGACAAATATGCTTCAAAGTCATGTACCTTACTTACAATTACTTTTCAAAGAAAATTATTTATCTTTTTATAAATATTCTCTCAAAATAAAATAAAGTAAAGCCAAAAAATAATGAAAAAAATTTCTAAACACACCAGAAATAGTGTTGCAGTCACCAAACTTATACAGATTTCTTTAAGAAAGAATGTTAGTACTTGGGATATATCTCTGCTAAGGATGTCTCACCCTTAAATAATAGGAAAAGATTCAGTAAAAATAATAGACAAAAAGGAGCAACGAATCAGCCTATGCTACCCGAAACGATGCAACGTTTCGCAAAGCAACAGGTTCTTTTGGAACTTTATGTCCCTAACCATTTTTTCTTTTCGAAACAACATGATTTTTTGAATTTCTTAATTAAACTATTAAATGTGCGAGTCGTACTTTTTCTATTTAAAAGATCATGATATTTCAGATAGAAAAAAAAATAACTGATAGTTGAAATATATTTTGATAATTATTTGATGATAATTCGAATAGAAAACTTGCGCAACTAATAGTTTAAGTATGAAACTCGAAAAATCGTGATACTTTGAGTGTGTTTTTGACCATTTAACTCTTATTTCTTGAAAGGAACTTATAAATGGACTAAAACAGTTTCTCATCATTAGGACGTATTAACTAATTAACTGGCAACCATAAAATAGAAAACGAAAAACCAAGAACTAGCACAGAATCCTCAAGAACTATCACAAAAGGAAATTAATTTATCCAAAAGTTCCTAGTCAAGGGAGGGGGGGGTTGGACATATCTCTGATCTCCTACTATTAGCATATCCTTGCAGCATGTATTAACAAGAAGACTGCAAAGAGCCCCATGAAACCAAAAAAACTGCACATATGAAAGTTATATTTACTCCCATCTCCCTCAGCAGGATAGATCAGAACAGTCGTTGCAATCAGCCTCTCTCTTGGTCGGCATCAAATTTGACGAATGATATTTCTCTCGGCCCATATTGGACAGCAGCATGTCGGTTTCTTGTTCTTCCATTCAGCTCCGCACGTGTAACAAAACTCGTGACCACATCTGACCAAAAAAACATTTGAGGTACTCATTCTCAAACTTAGCTCTTACAACATGAATGAAGAATAGTAAATGAAGTACTGCCACAAAATTTACATGACAATGGTAGGAAGTGAACCATCTTATTTAACGTAGTTCCAGACCATGTAATTTTTTAGTGACAATTGAAGTTGTACTCGATTCTCCTGTTAAACTTCATAAAATCAGGAATTACAGCATATACCCACACCACCCCACCCCACTGCCCAATAAAGGAAAGAAAAAGGGGCAAGAGTACAGCTATCCAGATGTGGTTTATTTATAAAACAAATATTGCCTAGCAAAAAAGAGCAAAGAAACAACAAAATTTGCTTAAAGAGACAATAGATGTGAATGTCATAGAATCACCGTCTACCACAAATGAAATAAAAAGATTCTAATTCCCTTAGACTCGGTTAGAGATATACCTTAGATCCTTTCATTTCATGAAATAAAATAAACAGTTGCAAAACAACCCAAGGAAGAAAGGATCACCTAATTACCTCAGCATTTAACATCTCAGAGATCTTTTAGTTTCTGGTCCATATGTGATATTCCATCCTAAAAACTTCCCCTCCTAATTTTCACCTCATTTAGCAATTCTAGAGGATTCACTTCATAATTACATGGTTTCTGGGACTTGGGAGGGACTCACATTGTCTGGATCACCAACTGATTTATTTCCTATTTTGTACTATTCTCTGTACAAGTTTGTTTGTAAGCTGCGCGATTCTTCACAATTAAGAAGTAAAGCATAAGTCTTCAACATTGGAAGACAGAGACTCATGCATCACATACACTTTAGGCAAAGATCAAAGGCTTTGGAAGTACTAAAGGAAAGAGAACAGATCCTTCCATAGATTCTCTATCATGTAAACGTAAATAGCATTCAGGTCCTCTTAGTCACCTTTTCGGTCTTAATGAGGAATTACTTCACAAGTCTTCTTTGATGCTTTCCAGATACTCTTTTTCCAACAACGGTGGTGTTTGGATCACATTAAGACACTTCCACTAATTTGTTGGGTACCTGCTGCCTCTCACCAACACACATGGGAAGAATTCACCTAGAAGTTTTTGCTTCTGATAGGATTTAACTCTAGTCTACCATGGTCCATTCAAACTTCATTGACCACTAGTGTACACACTTGGGTGCATAACGCTTTCCACGTGCCTTTAGACCAACAAGTATTTAAGGCCTTTCTAAAGTGCCATAACACAAAGATTATACAGATGAAAGATGCTAGTCATGCCAATTGAGTGATTCTTAAGTTTTCCCATCTCTTTCCTTTTTAGTTGTTGATATAGTTACACTTTCTAACACATGCCACTTTACCCGCGTCATGTTTTTTCCCCGATATCATTCCTATACCTTGACCACATTAAATTTACTTTCCCGGTCTTCCCGTAAGACACCGAAAGGCTGCCACTTCAAAAGGCTTTACCTTCCAGCAGATCCAGCAAACAATAAAAGTACTCATACCAAATCAATTTATAACCCTCTTTCAACTAACTGTCCACAATCCAAAAATGAATTTACAGAAATAGCCATAGATCAAGCTGGTCACTCACAACAAACCAGTGCACCAACATAATTGAGGCGGTCCGTCTTTCATAGCAAGGATACCGGATGGATTTAGGCAAAATAGCCAGTTTCTTTGTCAAAATAAAATTGATGTGCAGCACGATAAGCAACCTGTGCTGTCAACTTAAAAAGTTGTCCCTGTTTAGTGCACCTCCTTAAACAGATGCTCTTTCTATTCTCCATTGGCAATGGTGAAAATCACCTAATGAAGAATGAAGAACTTGCGAAGTATTTAAATGTTCTATCAGAAAAGCAGATTTTATCTGACTTGTGCGACAACTTCACCCAAAATTATGACAAGTCAGAACGAAGTAATCGAGCAAAATCTTTCAACAAAAGAATTGCTACATTTTTTCCTTCTTTTTAACTTTTGGTAAAACATATGGTCTGATCTTTCTTTTCCTAGTCAGACAATAATTTTCATGATTTTCACGAGGAACTTCATCAATATATTCAATATATGATGTTTTGGTTCGACTTACCAGCTTAATAGAAAATACAAGCCATGTGTTTTGCATGTCTTATGACAATCTGATACTTATTTAAGCTACAAAGCACAATATTCTTATGCTCAGCTTATAGTCTATTGGCTTAAAGCAACAGTAATCAGTCAAGCAGGCAATTCTTAAAACATTGTTTTTGATGATTACCAATTAAGTCAGACAAGCTTAATCGGCAAGGTGCACTTAGGACACAAAATATGCACCTAATGAGTAGGTTCCTACCATTATTAAGAGTATCTAAACCTAAATATCTAAGGGAAAAAACAGCAGTGTATGCTACAAATTACCTTCTTTAGATAATAACTTATATTTTCCCTTTCAAAGGAAAACACTGGAGAATGACCTATAGTCATGCTTGTAACATCTTTAAGTTCTTGTGAATCATTCCAAAAGGTCATCACTTCCCTATTACCTAATTGAGTTAGTATAAAATCCAACATGTGCAACAACAATGTAAGAAGGAAGGAGAAGCAAAGGACCTGCAGTAAATATGATAGCAACCTTCCGCAAGGGACACCATATGATTGCACTTTACACATTGACGCCAACGACTCTGTGTAGCAAGAGACTTGAGCTTTGGGTCGTCTACACACTTGTAAGGGTTTAGTCTTCTATAGTCAAAGCAAGTCATGTTTTCATGCCAAGGAACTTTGCAATTGATACAGAATATCTCACGACATTTCATGCACGTTCTGGCCCCAGCTTGGGCAGAAATTTGGACCTCAGCTTTTGACATCAATGTGGAACACTTGGGATTTGGGCAGTAAATCTTTTCCGTGATAGGAATTGTAGTTTCTTTCACACGTTCACTCATCAAATCATATAGCTTGGGTGTCAAGAACTTTTTGCAGTTATCTATTTTCAACTCAGACTTGCATCCATCATGAGGACATTCAGGCAGCATTCCTTGAAGGAGCTTAACTTCTACATGTTTATTCATACAGGAAAAGCAATAATAATGCAGGCAACCTTTAATTAGAAACATATGATCCATATCAGTGTCCTGCAGACAAATAGCACAAGTCTCGGTGATGCTCTTTCTCTTTCGAGTATTTTCTAATGGTCGCCTAACCTGAGAGACTATCGCATCAGTAGCAAGTTTAATTGCAAAATTGACAGTGTTCGGTGCCACAACAAATGGTATACAATCCACAAATTTTCTTAAACCAGAAGTTGCCTGTTCAACAAGCGCAGCAATATTATTCTTCCCAGGATGCAACTTGCCCCTAACCTGCAAAAATATAGATCAGTCCTAGTGATAAGCCTAAGGCGCCATTTATACAATATTAATAAATTCTACAGGTTTGAAGTGACGAAATAATGTTTTCCTCGACATGCACCAAGTGTTCTTCAGTTAGTACATGATGGAAAAGAGTGAGAACATATACCCTGTACCATATGCCATCCTCCAATATAAAATTTGACAGACACAAGAATATACTATCATTTACTAAAACAATGCACTTGTGGGTGAAAGAAGTTATTCTCAATGAGCTAAAATGTACCTCCCTAGTCTTTTCCTAATTAGGAAGATCAATATTCTCTATAAAACAAGAACTTTAATGACAAAGAAACTTTTTTTTTCTTTTTTCTTTTTTCATTTGGCCAAAATTAACCTATTTACTCTAGTATGTGTCAAATTTTTATTGGTTATAAATTCTTATGACAATATCCTGGATCAGAATATCTAGTTTGTCACAGAAGATAAACAACATGTTGTAGGTCAAGGGGTCTCACATATTGCAAGATTGTTTGACTATCCAAAAAGACATTAACCCTCTTCAAACCCAGCATTGTAGCAACATCAAGCCCTTCAATCAGTGCTTTCAGCTCTACAATTTCATCAGTCAAGACGATTTCAGCACTTTCAACCAAATTCTTACTCACTTCAAACACCAATATACCACTCGGGTCACAAACAGCAACTCCAATCCCAGCGAGTTGTTTCCCCACAAACCCAACCGTCTCTTCCACATCTTCACCCATTAAACCCTTCACATAAACCCTAAAACACTCCCCATTTTGCGTCGGCACGCCCTTCGACGAACCTTCCCCTTAAGGCCTCTGCAAATGATCACCGGTCTTCTCCCACTGATCCTCCGGCACACTCAGTATCTCGCGTGCGAATGCTTGATCGTGGATTCGACGGTTGAGATCGTCTTCTATTTTCTTCATCTCCGCCTCCGCTTTTCTACAATCATGAACTTGCTGCTCGTACTTTAACAATTCCTCAGCGAAAAGATCGGAGACGGTGTTCTGGGGGATGACGTCTTCATCGTAAAAAGTGAGTCTTGAACTTGAAGCGGCATTTTCTTTTGGATCCTTTGGGAGAGAGTTGATCATAGCCTCTTCCATTTGGAGTTGAAAGGCGAAGAGGAGATCGTATTCGGCGGCTTTAGCAGCAGCAATTTCTCGGCGCTGCTCGTCCAGTAGGACGGGGAGATCTTCGTTAACCTCCATAATTTATTTGAAGAGATTTTACGAACTGATAAACCGCTATGAGCTATGAGCTATGAGGTATTCACCTTCAGCTTTGTTCTTCACAGTGTAATTTGTAGTGTCGTCTTCACCTTCTCTTCTATTTTGGAGAGACTATCAAGAAGAGGGAAAAGACTATGAAAGAAGACTTGGAGTGTCCTCTTCTCACTCGCTCTATTTATTTGTGAGAATTTCTCTTTTCTTAAAACAACTCCCCCCACCCACCCACACAAAAACAAAAACAAAAAAATAAAATAAAATAAAATAAAAAGGGAGGGTCAAAATACATTAAAAGTATTTATATTTTTTGAATTTTTATTTTAATTTATGATATTTATTTTTCTATCTAAATTATTGTTAAAAATATAACTCCATTATTAATTGGTAACTTTTCTCTAGTTTGCTCAAATATCCATCTCTTCGCTCTTTTTCAAAACGTGATTTTAAAAAAAGTGGAGCTTTAGGGTGATTAAGGATAATAATTTTGAATAGATTTTGGAATTTATTTTATTTTATGTTTGATTTGGGATGTTAGCTACTTCAACTCTTAATTTTGAGATAATTTTTATATTGAAATAACGAAATTAATTATTCTATTAAAAAAAAGGAAACATGAAATATATTGAGATATTTCATCACGATGTGTTTGACACATTTGAAAATATTTTCTTAAAAAATAAATTATTTATTTATTTATTGTGTATATAAATAAGTAAAAAGAAGATTATTTTAAAAATATTCTTATATAAATTTAAAAAATACTATTAGGAGTGGGGTAAGTCGGGATCAAAAATGGAGCGGGGTGGAGTGGGACGGGGCCATTGGGATTGGAGAGAAGATAACAAGTTTGAAATACTCTTTCATACATAAATTAAAATTTTTTTGTGAGTTTAATAACTCGATCATTTATTATTTTTTTTTTAAATTTAATTTTTATATTAAAACACGCCTCAATATTAAGTTATTTGATACTTTTGATACATACTCCTTTTTATTTAAAAGACGGTGCCAAGTGACACTACGTGTGGTTAATTTTGTCCGTTTAATCTAATTAGGATGTTTACTAGTTATTTTAATTAATTAATAATTTTATTTAAATGGGTAAAAGCTAATGGTGGGGGTGTTAAAAATCAAAATTAGGATTCTAAAATCAGAATTAAATGGGTAAAAGTGTTCAACTTTGATTTTTTCTGATTAACGCTGAAATTATTATCATTTAACTTTTGAATTTAGAAAAAAAAAAAAGATCAAGGATTTTATAAATTTCTGTGGTGGTATAAAATTCTAGAGTTTATAGAGAAATATAGGAGGATAAAGGAAAAGAAAATCTGATAAATGATACAAAAGTGAACAAGAAAGGGGAAGAAAAGAAGGAATTAAAATAAAATAGAAAAAGATTTTTCTAAAAATATTATTCAGCTTAATTAGCTCTTATAGATATCACATAAATTGATTTTTATGGAATTTTAAATCTCATGTGTCTATTATCAAGTTATTTAGCTCTTATAGATATCACGTAAATTAATTTTTATGAAATTTTAAATATCACGTGTCCATTATCAAGTTATTTAAATATTTAGTCAATTCAGTAATGTTGTTTGTTAAAATACAAAAAAAATGTGATAGTTTAATAGAAAAAAGTGGTAACGAATACTTGGAGTATGAAACTCGCAAAAAAAATAAAAAAATTAAATACATTTTGATCATCAATTCTTTATGGAATATGTTTTTTCTATTCTCACTAAAGAATTTATTTATTTTGATCTTTTAAAAAAATTATTTTCCTAAAAAATTCATACCTGAAAGTTACACTTAGTTTTTTTTTAAAACGTGGCAAAACACTAATTATTGCTCGAAAATATTTTTTAAATTTATTGATCAAACACAAACTGTTTTTCATCAAAAATACTTTTTTTAATAGGGAAAAAGTTCAAAAATACCCCTTTACTATTTTCTATTAGCTAATTTTATCCCTCGTTATATTATAGAGTCAAATATACCCCTGTCATTATCAAAATAAATAAAAATATCCCCCAATTGGACGGAATCCCTAAATTGACTTAAAATACCCAATTTCAATAAAATTACTCATTTTTCCTCTTTTAACTCGAATCCAACCCACTAAACTAAGGGCCCGTTTGGCCTGCAAGATGAAATTATGATTTAAAATCGTGATATGAAATCATATGAGGTGAAGTTTGAGTTTTGTTTGGACATGCAATTTGAAATTTTTAAGTTGTATTTTTTCCGTATGAACATAAGAACCCCATGAGTTGTAAAAACTAATCAAATTGCCCAAATTCTTATACAATCTTATCAAATAAGTAAAAGTTCATAATAAAATATAATACACTATCACAAAAGTCATTCTAAAAAAATACAACTTAAGAATCGAACTTTAGTTCAATAAAAGAGTAAAATTAAACATGAGTTGCAATGTACTACTCTTTAATATAATCCTCCCACATAGTACGTATAAAGGTTGACAAATTATTTATGTCCAATATAATAGTTGACAAAGGTTATTTACATTTGTTGATAAATATAATTGGTATATATAAAATGGTGAATTTTTTTATTTTACAAAATATAAACTTGTAGTTTAAATTTTGCATTTGAAAAATCTCATCTCATGATTTGAAATCCCAAATCAAGGTTTTTGGAGAATTTGAGATTTCGTCTCATGATTTGAAATTATGAGATGAAATCCATGTCCAAATGATGATTTCACCTCATAATTTCAAATTGCAATATAAAATCGCATGTCCAAACGTCTACTAAGAGCCCGTTTGGTTTAGCTGTAAAAAAAGTGACTTTTAAATGTAAGTGCTGAAACTTATTTTATAAATAAGCAATTATGAGTTTGGATAAAAGTGCCGAAGCTGAAAGAAGTTATTGATGTGTTTGGTATAAAAGTGTTGTTAAGCACTTATTTTAGATCAAATGACCGAAATGCCCTTAAAGTTGTTAACACTATAAAAATAAATTACTGTGATATTTTTATTTCTAAAATAATTATAATTAAAATTTAAATTAATACATATTTTAATATAAATTAATTATTTAGGTTATTTTTAATTTTTAAAATATATAATTTAAATAAGATTAGGCAAATCTCCCTTTTTACTTTTTATTAGGAGTATAGTTCTATTTTTATTTATAAAATCAAATATAATAATTTAAATGTATTAATACTACCTCAAATATATTTTTTTAAAATTTTTAATTATTTTTTTCTAATATGCACAAAAAAATAAATTTTTGTCAAAGATTTGAGTGTCTTAGCTTTGTTTAAAAAAATTAACAAATTAATTGTATGTTTTCATTTTTAAATTATGAATGAGTGAGTTATAAATAAAGTTAGGGAAGAAGAGAAGAAGCAGAGAAGAAGAGAAGAAGCGGAGATGAAAAGAGATTTTCGGCGCACTGTGGAGAAGTGCAAGATGTGGCCACTCCAAAGAGAAGAAGAGAAAATTTAGGTTTTTTTATTTCCTTGAGGGTAATTTTGGAATTAGGAAAATAGTGTGAGGATAAAAAAATAAATTTGTTGGTCAAAATAATGACTTATAAGTCAAAAAATAAAAAACTGAGTTTTACCAACTTTTACTTTTCAGCTTATTAAAGCAACTTTTAAATTTTTTTAAGCACTTCTTGATTTAGCCAAACACTGCTTATAAGTAAACCAACTTATAAGCTTTAACCAAACAGGCTCTAAATAATCTCAAATCAAATTAAGCCCTAAAATTCATCTCCTCATATTCTTCATCTCCTCCTCCAATTAAACACATATTCATGTCTTATGTTCTGATTTTGATCTTATTACAGGTCTAGACTGGTGTTTTATATCTTTGTATTCAATATACTTGATTTCTGCTTAATTTTAGGTTGATAGTAACAACAAAGTTTGCATCATTTGGTCATTTTGTTGCTCAATTTGTGATACCTACTGAAAATTTTCATCTAATTTGTTTTGCATAGGTAATGAGGTTAAGATTATGCTTTTCTGAGCTCAAGTTGAAAAGATTGTTCAATATTATTTGGAGAATACACAACTCCTGTGATTCACTTTCTTTTGGTTGTGCATTATTCTTGAATTATGCTTGATTTTAGTTTTTTTGGTTGTTGCATTAACATTAAAAATGGGTTTGAATCTTTTTTTCTGAATTTTATTTTTAAAAAAGGTGGAATTGAAGCATTTGAAAAAACTGAATCTTATTGTGTTTCTTTATCTTTTTCATTTCTACTCTCTTTGTCACTCATTTTTCTTAAAGAGGTATTCCATATTCAACAATTAAGAAGGATGAAGGAGGTGAAAAAATACATTGTTGATGGTGGTTTTGTGTGTTTTAATGGTAGAAATAAGGTGTTAGTCAAAAGGTGTGAATGAATTTTAAGAGTTTTCAAGGTTGAATTTGGAGGAAATTTGGTGGAGGTACCACGGTGTTTCAATGGAGGAGGAGATGAAGAAGATGAAGAGATTAATTTTGGTGTATAATTTGGTTTGAGTTTATTTAGTTTAGTGAGTCCGATTCGAGTTAAAATAGAAAAATAGATAATTTTATCGGGTATTTTAAGTCAATTTGTGGGATTTAATTCAATTGAGGGGCATTTTGTTTACTTTGGTAAGGACGGAGATATATTTGGCTGTATAATATAACAAGAGATAAAGTTAGCTAATAAACGAAAGTAGAGAAATATTTTTTACCCTTTTTCTTTTTAATAAACACTTCTAAAAATATATTAATTTTAAAAGTTTGACCAAACAGACTAATATAAACTTTACATTAGGGGCAATATTCAATTTTTACCCTAAATTATGGGAAATGATTCAAATTTATCTTGGATTAAGTGTTAGGTCCAATATATTCATATCATTAGCAAATTGGATCAAACTTACCCTTATTTCGAAAGGAAACATTATTGGGTGAGGTATACAAATATTCTTTTTGAAATTGTCATTTAACTAATGTTTGATTTATGGTTTTATTTTATTTTTTACAAATTTATCTGTTTTTAAAAATGATTCAAATATATGCGACCAAGATTAAAAATTTCTGTTTGTAATGCATGCAAAAATTATCTCAAATCTCATATATATATATATATGTCTGAATTTGTTTTGGCAAAAATATTTTTTAATTCTTTAAATTTTAATAAATCAACACTTAAATCTACTCCAAATAAGCTTAAATTTGAAATATAAGTTACATATATCATAAAAAATAAACTTTAGTCATTAATTTGTCAAATTAGCAAACAAATCTAACAAACTTATTTAACACCATTTTAATTTTTTTTAAAGTATGTATGAGTAAAACTAAGCCCCAAAATTATGGACAGTAAATAATCTCAAAATTGATATAAAATGTAATATATTTGTTATATTTGGTAAATAATGAAAACTGCCTATAAGTTTAATAATAAATTTTAGGTCTGTTGTAAAAGTCACCTGGTAACTAAAATTTGGTGTAATTACTAAAGTAGTAATTATATAGCATAATAATCATGATGACTTGTTTGTTTGTCATAATGTAATTAAAATATAATCTCAAACGTACTGTTTAATTACACAAATATAGTTACATACTTCGATTAAATTTTAAAATAAAAGTTAAATATAAAAATTAGAAGTTAATATTTTATAAATATATTCCTTTATAAATACAATTGTATTAGATATTTAAGATACGTATTATTTCTTGAAAATATATTAATTAATAAATATATATTTGTAAAAAATAATATACATATATATATATATATATATATATATATTAAATTAATAATATTTTAATTTTATTAATTATAAAATCTAAAAGAACACATTTTGTAGGAATATGATGGACTGCATGTTTGACAAAAAATATTAATATCATAAATATAATGTCATAAAATTATTCAAATATGTGATAAAAAAAAAGTCATAAACTAAAAAGTGAATGATATGCGATATGAAATAACAAGTCAATCTACTAAAATAATTAAATTGAAATTGAAAATATAACATAAATTTTAAAATTTAATTATTTTTAACATAATAAACTTATATCAAATCTAGCATAATATAAAATAAGTTTTAAAATAATTTATGAAAATATAATTTAAAAAAAAACACAAATATATAATTTTGTTCGATAATGAATTTCTACTTTAATTCAAACATTAGAATGATAACACAATTATGCTAAATAAAGAAAAGAGAAAAATAAGAAATAAAAAATACGAGTAATTAAGTCGAATCTGTTACACCCGGTAAAATGTTAACGGTTCGTAGGCGTACATGTGGATTGGTGACGAGTAAGAAGAGCTTGACATGTGTGGAGAAAGCCTCGAAAGCGGGGTCGGACGGGACCAGTGCGCACAGGGCCAGCGCGATGCGCCAGCCTGCCTGTGTTATGGGCAGTGCGACGCGCTAGGGGGATCAACGACCTTGGAGGCGAGGCGCGGCGCGGCAGGGCCTTCGGGCTATGGCCAGCGCAGGGCGCCGGTCTCCTGGCGCTTTGGCCAGTGCGAGGCACCTCCCAGGCCACCGCCCTATGCCTATATATATGCTTTCTTGCTCATTCAAATGATTCATCAAACATTTCCCTCGGCCAGAGAAGAGAGAAAGTAAGGTTTTCGATGGTTTTTCATTTGATTACGCTGCCAAACGCCGTCTAAATTCAAATTAACTTTGGATATCAAAGTTTAAGTCCGCATGGAGCATTACTATAGAGTTATTTTCGCGAAATTCACCTGGCGAATCGTAGCCCCGCCAAGCTAAAGTTGCCGGAATTTCTCCAAACTAGTTTCTATACGATCATAGGCTTCAAGTAAGTATTTCTCCCTTCTGAACTCTCGGGAAATAATATGTTTTCGATCGTGTTTCGATAAGTTGAAATATAGTCAATATTGGTATTAAAAGTTATCGTTTTTGCCGAATTTAGTACTGAAACTAGTCATATTCCCCCAGTAATACGATTGCAGTTGAGAAAAGCAGTTGAATACGAACTGAAACTCGCCAGTTAATCAGTAATCGGCGAACGAGGTATGTAAGGCTTAACCCTCGGCAAGTATACTCGTCGTACAATGTTACGACTTATGTTCTCGAATAGAAATAACGATTTCACGTGCCATAGATAGTTGCTACCATTAAATTGCTATTAAACATATTGGAATTAGTTGTTGCTAGTATATAAAGATCAGATATGCTGCGAGTAACTTCCATCGGTAGATTATTTGTAATATATATATTGTGATTAGCTGCTAGAAAATGTATATGGATTATACCATAGTATCTCTCGTCGAAAAAAGACATGATAAGTACGATATGCGCTAGAAGCGTCATAGAAACTGTTCTATTCTCCGGTTCATTATTTTAGTAGGATTGTATGTTTTATTGTCAGGAATAGACCTTAGAAACTCGTGAGAGTTAGTGAGCCTGAGTTAGTAAGTTGAACAGCGTAGGCGTAGTTGGGCGACATAACTACCAGTTTGGCGCCTGGGTTGCCAGAAAAGCACGCCCAGAAGCCGTTGGCGTCGTGTGCATGTCCCAGGGCCAGAAATATAAACAGAATAGTCATACTCTAGAATCAGCGACACCAGGGTTGTCTAGCGTACTGAGTGATGGTCTGCCATTCTATTAGCCATTACCAGTGATTGTCAATCCTAGTTGACTTAACAGTTATCACATAGGTCGCCCAGGAAGCCAACCCAGTTGTCCAGGTTAAATAGACCCGTGGGTACTCCAAGGAAAGGGATTTTATCAGTAGTTAGAGGCCGGGCCAGCATCCCAGCCGGTTCTTATAAGGTATTCAGGTATAGATTTCCAAGAATGGTTAAGTCTATATAAAGTTGTCTATAAGGTTAAGAATCATCCACAAAAGTAATATAAGATCCGATTAGACCAAGATGAGGCCTAAGACACTAGTAACTACCATGTTAGTATAGTACCGCCCACATGCTAAAGATGTTAGTAAACTTCCTATGGAGGATTAGGGGCCGATTGCTCAAAAGCATGTTCGGCCAGTACCAGCCCTACAGATGTCCTAAACAAAGGGACTGAGTAGTTAGTCATTCGCGACCCGCAATTATTATAAGCTCTAGATGTCCTGGCAGGACATATAGAGAGTTGTGTTGGACCACTCCAGATCTCGCCCTATTCAGTCCAGGCTATTAGAGATCATGATCACTATCAGAATCCTCTAATCAGATACAGGTCCACGGCGTGCCTGCTAGCAGCTTTACAGATTATCCTAGGGGGCGAGCAGTGGTGGCGTTAGGCCTAGAAGGCCAGTTACGCCTTTTGAGTGACTAGATTGGATTTCAGTACAACACCTTGGTCGTGGTTGCCCTCACTTAGGAGCCTCCTATGACCAACTCAGGGTTACTAGCTGTGTCGACACCCACTAGGGGCGAGATGACGTCGCTCTACAGAGCAGTGTACCGTCCGCGAGGGATGAAGATGGGGTCCCAGGTCCTCATACAGTCCATTTCATGGGTGGGCTATTATATGCCGTGGTTGGCTCTACACACCCCCGTCGAGCCTGGTGCCTGGGGTGTAGATATCAGGAGTCCTCTGGACTCGGACACAGCAACATTTCAGGGGCCAAGCGGGCCCAATTGTAGACCCAGGGGACCGATAGGTTGACTACAGCACTAAGTGTAGTCATAACAACCTGGATAGGGTTATTTAGATTGAGATGTACTCGTCAGGGCTTATGAGGGCCTGGACGAGTTATTCTGTGTTGATTGTACCTTCCGGCTTATGGAGCCAGATGAGGTTCTTGTTTGTATTCTTGTTTGCTAGTTATAGTTATAAATGTGTAATTATACAGTCTTAGCTTACGTACATGTTGTGTTGGTTAGATGTAGATTACGAATCAATAGACGTGCAAGTTAATCTTTCTGCCCTTCTTTCTATTCACTTTCAGTCTTTATCAGCTTATCTATTGCCTTACATATTCGGTATATATTTTACTGACGCCCTCCCCTGGGCGCTGCATTGCTTGTTTGTAGGTTTAGACAGACAGGGTTCAGGATCTTCAGTAGCAGCTGTTCAGAGTCGCAGTTGTGTCAGCTCCTTTCATTCGGAGTTGCCAGGTTGTAGAGATTTTTGTATTTCAGTTGTATAACATTTTGGGGTAGGGCGGGGCCCTGTCCCAACCACTATTTGTACTCTTAGAGGCTTGTAGACTACAGTCATCAGTTAGTCAGTTGTATGTTGGCCGTGTGGGGCCTAGGATAGTAGTTTTTTTTATTTTCGTCATAACTAGATAGCATGGTGGCCTTGTCGGCCCACATAGGATCCCTTTTGTTACCTGTTGTTCGTTAACTATTTTCATTTACAGGTGGCTATATGGCCTTGTCGGCCGGAGGCTGTATTTACAATCGAGATATAGCTCGTTGTTTTCTTGAATTGAGTCGCAAGCTGGCTCCAGGCGTGCATAAGCTTAGCCAGGTTAGTTAGTTGCCAGTGTGGCACCAGGTGCCAGTCATGCCTCCCAATGTGGGGTATGACAGAATCACGTAAAGTAAATTGAAAAATGAAAGATAAATAATATAAAGCAAAAAAAAAAAATCCAAAAATTATGAAAAGAAAGAAAAATTAAAATTCAAATAAAAAAAAAACAATCTTGTAATTATATCATGTAATTACGCTCAATTCTCAAACCCCTAGAAAGTTGAAGAATTTAATTACTCCTTTCTAATTACACTAAATTTTCTACTAATCAAGTAATTACTTGACCAAACTAATAGGTTAAATGATATAATTACACACTATTTAACTCAAATTCAATTCTCATATGGTTCTCCAAACAAGCCCTTACTGAAATATCATTAGGATCAAAATCAAAAAATTTATGTATAAGACAAGTATCATAAAAACAATATTTAACATGTCATATTTGCAGCTTATTGAGGACATGATCATAAATAGAAAGATGTGAATGATAAAAATCAGGATAACATGTTAGTAGGTAGTAAAATATTATTTAAATCCTCTATCAATATTATTATTATTATTATTACCCTCACACTGTATTATTCTTTTATTTTCGTGTTACATGTTATTTCCTTTGCTTCACATTTTATTATTGCTACTTATTCTTCTCAATTACATTTTTAGCATAATGTTTTCACTATTATATCAATTTTACTTATTTACTTTATAATCCTACTTTATATAAAATAAAATTTATCAAAAATAATTATTTTACTTTTATAAATTATAAAATAAAAATAAAATTATACATACAGTGTTCTGTTCGGACTCTACTCGTGAGAATATAATTGTTATTGTTGTTGCTGCTAAAGCAGCAGCAGCAACAACGGCAAGTGGAAAACGGAAGAAGGGGCATTTACGTAAACTGACTTAGGAGCGGCACTAAGAGAACCCTAATTCTCATCCTGACACTATAAAACCCCATTATCCCTTCAAAATTAACCCTACATTACTTTGTCTCTGATTCTCTTCTCTCTGCTGTGCCGCAAAGGGACCAATCATAGCTTTTTCGCCTCATTTCTCTTCTCTAAGGTTAGATCTATGCAACTTCTCTATCTTTTTCTTATCGATTGTTGTAATTATTGTAGCTTTGTTTAATTTCTTTATTGTTGATCTGTTCTTGTTCTATTAGTAGATCTGTAGATCAATTGTTATAGATGTTTTCTTGATTTACGTTTCTTATTTTTCATTAATCTGTTCTTGTTCTATCAGCAGATCTGTTATTGATCTATCACTAGATGATTTTCTGTTCTTGTTTCATTAGATTATACATGTTGAAACAATGCTCAGAAGTCTTTTTGGTATAAGCTAGATTGACTTTTCATTATTGCGAACATCTGTTGTTATATTTTGATTCGTGAAATGATGTTCGGTTTGTTTATTTAAAACGTTGAAATACATTTTGTGCTTCCGAAGTTTTAATTATTGCTATGATCTAGTTCGATTTGTGTCCGTTCCGTGTTTGAGCTTGAATATAGCTATTTCTGTCTCACTTGCATATAGATTTGCGTCTGTAAATACAGATCTGTAAATGTTTGTAATGAATTTTTCATTTGTTTAAAAAAGCTTCGTGAGTTGTGGTTAACTGTAGGTAGTTTTTTGTCTTTAAACGCTTGACATGAATCTGTTTTTTACAACTTTCACATCGCTCCACGAATCTAATCTATCCACTATGCAAAAACTTATTCCTAAAATATGTTGTTTTCTCTATTTTCAACACTGCAGTTGCTACTTTTTGGACCTCTTGAGTTCCTTCATTCACTGCAGTAGCTGTAGCTGCTTACTTTTTATTCAATTATTAATCTTCTTTTCTGTTAAAAGTTTTCAACAAGTACAATAATGCTCTCTACTTAATGAGTCGAGGGGGAGTAGTATATGTAACAAAGACATAGTTCTGAATTGGTTGTTGTTGGGGAAGTTTTAGTTCATTGTTTTTGTTGCATATCACTTGTTATTGTAGAATCAATTGGTTATATCTATGAAGGTTTAACATTTCAGTTCTGAATTTAGAAATATTTTACATGCTTTTTGATGTATGTTTCTACATGTGTTGTATAATTGCAGTCTCTTAGTTTCTCAAGATGGGTAAGGAGAAGATTCACATCAGTATTGTGGTCATTGGCCACGTCGACTCTGGAAAGTCCACTACCACCGGTCACTTGATCTACAAGCTTGGTGGTATTGACAAGCGTGTTATTGAGAGGTTTGAGAAGGAAGCTGCTGAGATGAACAAGAGGTCATTCAAGTATGCCTGGGTGCTTGACAAACTTAAGGCGGAACGTGAGCGTGGTATCACGATTGATATTGCTTTGTGGAAGTTCGAGACCACTAAGTACTACTGCACCGTTATTGATGCCCCTGGACACAGGGACTTTATCAAGAACATGATTACTGGTACCTCCCAGGCTGACTGTGCTGTCCTGATTATTGACTCCACCACTGGTGGTTTTGAAGCTGGTATCTCTAAAGATGGTCAGACCCGTGAACATGCTTTGCTTGCTTTCACCCTCGGTGTCAAGCAAATGATTTGCTGCTGCAACAAGGTTTGCTTTTATTCATAGACCAGAATTAATTGTTATTTTGAGCAGGACATGTCATGCTAATTCTGTTATTTTTTTCACAGATGGATGCTACCACCCCCAAGTACTCCAAGGCTAGATATGATGAAATCGTGAAGGAAGTTTCTTCCTACCTCAAGAAGGTCGGTTACAACCCTGAGAAGATCCCCTTCGTCCCCATCTCCGGTTTTGAAGGAGATAATATGATTGAGAGGTCTACCAACCTCGACTGGTACAAGGGCCCAACCCTCCTTGAGGCTCTTGACCAGATTAATGAGCCCAAGAGACCATCAGACAAACCCTTGCGTCTTCCACTTCAGGATGTTTACAAGATTGGTGGTATTGGAACTGTCCCTGTTGGTCGTGTAGAGACTGGTGTGATCAAGCCTGGTATGGTTGTGACCTTTGGCCCTACTGGTTTGACAACTGAAGTTAAGTCTGTTGAGATGCACCATGAAGCTCTCCAGGAGGCACTCCCTGGTGACAATGTTGGGTTCAATGTTAAGAATGTTGCTGTTAAGGATCTTAAGCGTGGTTATGTTGCCTCAAACTCCAAGGATGATCCAGCCAAGGGGGCAGCCAGCTTCACTGCTCAGGTCATCATCATGAACCATCCTGGCCAGATTGGAAATGGATATGCACCGGTGCTCGACTGCCACACTTCCCACATTGCCGTCAAGTTTGCTGAGATCTTGACCAAGATTGACAGGCGTTCGGGTAAGGAACTCGAGAAGGAGCCTAAGTTCTTGAAGAATGGTGATGCTGGTATGGTTAAGATGATTCCCACCAAGCCTATGGTTGTTGAGACCTTTGCTGAGTACCCACCATTGGGTCGTTTTGCTGTGAGAGACATGAGGCAAACTGTTGCTGTCGGTGTTGTCAAGAATGTTGACAAGAAGGACCCAACTGGTGCCAAGGTCACCAAGGCTGCTCAGAAGAAGGGAAAGTGAACAGTGCAGTGTAATGCTGGTGTTTTCCATGCTATCTATTGTCATAAATTGTGCTATGTAGACTCTCTTTTATTTATTTCTGCTATAGTTTGGTCTTTGATATGCTTATTAGGTTCAAGTTCTCTGCCTTGTATGTCAGGTAACCATTCTCAGAACTGGGTACTTGACAGGCGGTGGCGGGCATGATTTTTGAGTCTGTTTTCATTTGCTTCTATTGGGGTGCCTTGGTTTTCCATGGTGGCTCAGTATTTTTGCTGTTTATGTTTGCCTAAATTTGAGATTAAGTTTTTACTCATTGCCTTTCTTGCATTAACTTTCTCCATCTCTTTATACTTTGTCTTTGTTATAGAGTTGTGATTTGGCTGTCACTTTTATACGCACTTTGGTAGGCAATTTGTTGTGTGTTTTCAGTCGTTGCCGTGCAAATTATCTAATTCGCCATGTTTGTCCGTACTTGATATAGGAGAGATATATAGTTAATGTGTTTCCTGTTGTAAACATAGTGTATCTCATTTACCTATGTTCTATATTTCTTGTGTAAATATTCCTTCTTTTCTCAAAGAAGTTATGAATATCAAGTTACATTTGCCTACTTTATTGGTGAATATCAGTTCCAAAACTTTGGTGATGCAATTATCTCAATTTGTGGCTTTTTAAAGCACTGGGAACTCTTGTTTGTATCTATTTTTAAAATTCAATCAACTAAACATAAGGTGCATTCTTTTGGGTGGTGATAAGTAGACGGATTAAGTTGAATTTGAAAGGTCAAAACTGATTAAAACTCAACTTGGTCATATTTCATATGGGTTAAAAACGGGTTGAGAGCTTAGTAAGCGGGTTGACCTATATTATAAAGGTATTTATGGGACAAATATATTTTAAACTTGCTGTGCTAAATAATTTGTGTTACTAAATATTTATTTTTGGTTATAACATGAGAGCAAGAAAGAAACATCTAATTTGTTCTAAGCGTATTCAAGTGTGTCTATAGTGATTTCAATACTTTTATTTATAGAGTTATATTGAGTAATATTAAAGGGATCACGAGAATGTTGGACTTGCACTTAGTTATGAATATTTACATTTAAATAATATATTTACAAAACTCTAACTTGAATGTCTGACAATGTTGTCATTAAAATCTTATTAGTAAAGAATTTTGTGGAAAAATTCCCAATGAAGGAAAAACATCACAATAAAGGAAAAAGAGTGCATATCCTGCACATTGTTTGCCTGCTCGTTAAGAAAGCTTCTCAGAAAAATTTAGTGGGATAAAATACTGATTTAAAAAAAAAAATACAACAAATATTTTACCCCCCTCCCTCCCCTCTCCGACTCTCCCCTAAATATAGAAACATCATTTAATATTTTAGAGACGACACATTCAAATCTTGTATCTTAGCTTCTCAAATATTGAGGTTGATAATGTCTTAATTAACAAATCTGCTAAATTGTCACTTAAATTTCTTGAAAAATTTTGCAATTCTTTTAATGATCATGTGTGAGAATAGTTTCCAACATAATGTGTTTCCTTCTGTTCCGCCTTCAATGTATCATCCTTTCAGTTAAATTATGTTCATGCAATATTGTCTTCGTGTAACATAGTGGAACTTCATCCTTCAAGAAAAATCATTTACATTTTAAATAGTTAGTAATAATTGTTTGTCTTATAGAGTGAATAATATGGTAGCACCTGCATATACACACATGTTATTTGTTGGAGGTCAATTTTTATATATATCATATAAATACCTTGCATTTCATAATCAATAAGATATTGATAATATTTATTAGCATAAATAAACCCATATCAATAGTTTCTTTTGCCGTATATGATCAATCATGTTTTCAATATATTTTTCATTTTCATGATGTTTAAATGATCTTTATTTATATCTACCAACGTCACAGTCATTGAAATACTTAATGGAGTCATTTTAATTCAATATAAAGATTTGTTAATGCTTTATTTCTGTAAATCTTTGTATGCTTCAAAATAATTTAAATCTGTCACGGATTTTCGTTGTTTAGCTAGCTTTATCAATACTGACAACAATTTACTACAGGCATATCTTGTATATCATTATTGCCAGACTGAAATTTGAAAGTATTGCATCTACCACTAGAGAAGTACTCCAAATAATAATGGCAACACAATTGCGAAAAATTTATATGTCAGAAATTGTACTTTATGTCTTACGACTTTATTTTTTATTTTTCTTTTCATAAAAGAATCCATTTGCATCCGACATGCATTATACCTCGAGGTCATTGGACTATAAGTCCAATTTTCACCTTTTCAAGTAAAATAAAATATATTTGAATTGCTTATTTTTATTAGGCAAGTAAATACTCAGTAGATTTAAGTTATAATTTTTGAACTCATTTTATACTTGTGGTTAGACTTGAATTGTTGAATTTGTGAAATTTGAGATAATTGCATGTCTTATTTGAAGATATTAGCGTCTAGTTTTAGAGTTTCTAAGCGTTTGTCAATCCAATCACTCTACAAAAAATTAAGTATGTTTTACAAGAGCTGGGCAGAGAAATTTGACTAAGTATTCAGGAAAAATATGAGGTACGAGCACTGACCATAACACCCAAGTTTAACGCGATGAAATTACACATATTGTTTTCAAGTTGGAAGCAGCGGAGGTCGTGTTGCGACCAAAGAATTGAGTGGGGGAAAATATTTTGAAGTATTAAATGCGTTGGACCACACGACGTGAGTCGCGTCGCGTTGAAGTCTGACGTGATGGAGCCCATGACACAACATCCATCACGTGCAATGGAGCATATGACACATTGAATGTTTGTCCCAAGTCAATTCGGACAATTTGTCCATTAGTATGTTTTAGCTCGGAGTTTTCATCCCACTACATTTTGGATGAACTTGAAAGAGAAATACCTTAGGGTTTCTCTGAAATATCTAAGGTGAGTTCTACTTCATCCATCTAATTATTACGTTGATTTTAATGTGCATATCCCCATTATAATCCATAGATTTACGAAATTCAATTTAATAGTGTTGAAGAGAATTTTTGAGGGAAAATTCGAGGTTGAAATTTGTTGAATGTTGGGTTTTTGTTTATAACATTTCAATGGGAATTGATGTATGTCTATTTTAAAAACTCTCTTGAAGTATGTATGTTTTTCACATACCTCTCTTTTCAAACACAATGTTTTACTATGAGGTTTGAACAATGCTTTATGTGTTTGTAGGACAAGTTCGCATCGAACCTTTGTATTTTGATTCTGTATTATAATATACGTACATGGACATATTTTCCCCTATGAAGGGGATTTGTTGAAAATTACATTCAATGTAATGACCTTCAACATATTTTTGCCTAATGTACAAGGTATTGATTTGAAAGATCATTTAATGACTTTAAACATGTTTTATAAATAAAATATTATTTGATATACCTCTATTAATGAGAACGTGATTGAAAAGTAATTTGGCTAATCATGTCAAGATTTATATTATTTGTGTTGGGACTGTATGGGCAATCTTGCTTCTAGGGAGGAAGAGTAGTTTTTGAGAGTTGAATTGATGAACTTGATGAGTTGCTCTTGGAGTGATCTTGCTATTCTAGAGAAATAATAATCTTCAAAGGTTGATAGTCCCGATAAATTTCTATCAGAGTTGTTGATCTAACTTAAAGTTGGCATGATGAATATGATTTGCCATGAGTGCCATGAACTTTCCTGTTTTGATTTTTGCCTTGAGATTAGGTATGATAATAGATTATTGACTTGACTTTTAGTTGCCTTACACAATTATTGAGCATAATGATTTAAAATTAATTATTTCTTCATTGGTGATTCTTTATGTTTTCATGATTTCACTATATTTAAGGATTCATCCCTGTGAAGTCCTGGACTCTAGCGATAACTATATTTCTATTCGGATTAGCAGGTGCAACCGCTTACTGATTGACCTGATTGGTCATGGCCCGAGCAAGAATTTCAAACGCAGCCCTGGACTTGGTATGAGTGACCTGTTCATTTAGAGGATTTGCTAGAGTTGGTGGGACTTGTTTGTTCCCATTTTGTTTCTCCTTCTGTTTGCTCTTCTAGGAGGCATCATCTATAAACGTGTAGAGCATGAGTTAGAAAGGTATTTAAAGTTTACACTATATCTGTTACACCCCCCGTAAATGTTAACGATTAGTACGTGTATACGTGGATCAGCAACGAGTAAGAGGAACTTGACGCGTGTGGAAAAAGCCTCGGAAGCAGGGTCGGACGGGACTAGTGCGCACAGGGCCAGCGTGACGCGCCAGCCAGCAGTGCACTGACTAGCGCGGGGCGCCAGGCCTATTGGCACTTTGAGAGGCGCGGGGCACCAAGCCTGCTGCCTCAATGGGAGGCACGGCGCGCCAGGGTTGCAGCCTCAGTAGGAGGCGCGAGGCAGACCCCTGCCACCCGACCTCCTACGTATATATAGGCCCTTCACTTTAATTGAATCATTTCCAAACATTTTTCATTCGGCCAGAAGTAAGGAAGTATGAAGATTTTGATTGTTTTTCGTTCGATTATGCTATCAAACGCCGTCCAAATTCAAATTAACTTCAGGTATGGAGTTCTAAGCCCGCAGGGAGCATTACTACGGAGTTATTTTCATAAAGTTCGCCCGGCGAATTGTAACCCCACCGAGCCAAAGTTGTCAGAATTGCTCCAAACCGATTTTTATACGATCACAGGCTTTAAGTAAGCATTTCTACGTTATGAACTCTCTGGAAATAATAAGTTTTCAGCCGTATTTTAGGTAAACGAATTATGGTTGGTATTAATGTCAAAGGTTATCCTTTTTCGCCAAATTTGGTATTGAAATTCATCTCTTTCTCCCATTATAATGGTTACAGCTGAAAACAACTGACGAATCCAAGTGAAACTCATCCGTTATTCGGGAAACAACAGCTAAGGTGTGTAAGGCTTAACCCTCGACAATTTATTCTTATCGTACAGTGTTACAACTTATGTTTTCTAGTAGAAATAACGATCCCATATTGTGCAGATAGTCGCTACCAGTAAATTGTGATTAGACATGTTGTAATTAACTATCGTCAGTATATAAAGGTCAAATATGATTTGATTAGCTGCTATCAGTAGACTACAGTTATATAAGTTTTGGTTAGTTACTAGAAAACGTATATATATTATACCGCAGTATTTCTCATTGAGAAAGAGCATGTTAAGTGTGCCACACACTAGGAGCGTCATAGAAATTCCTTTGTCCTTCATTTCAGTATGTTAGTAGAATCAGACGTTATATTGTAAGGCCTAGACCCTAGAAGCTCGTAGATAGTTATTGGGCTTGAGTTAGTAAATTGAATAGCACGGGCACAGCCGAGCGATATAATAATCACTTCGACACCTGTATTGTCAGTAGAGCACGTCTAGAGACCGTTGGCGTATCTTGACGCCTCCAGGTCCAAAATTATGTGAGTATGGACGCACCCCAGAGTTAGTGGCACCGGAGTTTCCTGGAGAGTTGGAGGTCAGTCCACCACAAAGTGGCTATTGCTAGTGACATATAGCTTTAGTCGACGTGGTGCTTATCGCACAAATCACTCAGGACGCCACCTCAGTTGCATCGGCCTGATAGAACAGTAGATACCCTAAGGGGAGGGAGTTTTGTTAATAGCTAGATATGGGGCCTACGCCCTATCCTACTCTTGCCATATATCTAGGTACAGTTTGTCGGGAAAGGCTAAGTCTATATAAACACACCTATGAAGTTAGGAATCGCCTAGAGAAGGTATAAGAAATTTGAACGGACTCAGTTAGCGTCCAAGTGACTAGAAACAAAGTTGTACAGTATTACCTCTAGGCTCAGAGTTGTATTAAGCTACCTATGGGAGGTTAGGGCTGACCGCTTAGGATCATATCCGACTAGTAACAGCCCCACAGTGTTTTACGCGGAGGGCAAGTATCCTAGAGTAAACCTATCATGGTCAGATGTTATGAATAACATCGAGATGACATTGACAACATAGTAACCCTCGTCAGAAATAACCCTAGCCAGTTTGGTTATCGTATAAGATATTTCGGGTATGAATGTTATTCCTTATAAAGTAATGTACACCAGAGCAGTATGACGTCCAAAGGAACCAGAGTCAGGCCGTGAGGGCCACATCCAGTTTCAGAGCTTACGTTATGGCCCATAGTCGAGCCAAGGTTCGGGGCCGAGTCACAGCTGTTCCGTTATGACCCATAGTCGGGACAAGGCCCGGGGTCCAGTTATTGGAGATTACATTACAGTCCATAGTCGAGCCAAGGCTAGGGGCCCAGTTACAACAGTCATATCATAATCCATAGTCGAGCCAAGGCTCAGGATCCAGATACAACAATTACATTATGACCCATAGTCGGGCCAAGGACCGGGGTCCAGCTATCCGATATTACATTATGGACCATAGTCGAGCCAAGGCTCAGGGTCCAGTTACACAGCCAAATAGTTCAGACATAGACACCGCCACAGTAGCCTATTAGGCTCAGACGTGCATTCAGAGAATGAGTAATCCAGAGTTACATTATGCCCACAGTTTTTAGTAGCCAGACAGTAGAAATGTACCTTGTTTGTACCCGCTGGGGCTTATGGGGGCTCAGGTAGGTTCTTCTGTGTTGTTTGTACCTTCCAGGATTATGGGAGCCCGGTTAGGTTCTTGTTTGTATTCTTGCCTGCCAGTTATAGTTTAGGAATGTGTAATCATACAGTCTTAGCTCACGTACCTGTAGCGTTTTGCTAGATGCAGATTACGAATAAGCAGGCTTACAGGTTAATCCTTCTACCCCTTCTTTCTATTTATTCCCAATCTTATTCAGCTTATTTACTGCCTTACATATTAGGTACATATTGTACTGACGCCCTCCGCAGGCGCTGCATTACTTGCCTGCAGGTTTAGAAAGACAGAATTCAGGGTCTTCAATAGCAGCTGCTCAGAGTCAGCAGTTGGCCAACTCCTTTCATTTAGAGTTGCCATGTGGTAGAGGTTACTCTTTCTTTGTATAGCATTGGGTAGGTCAGGGCCCTGTCCTGACCACTATTTGTATTCTTAGAGGCTTGCAGACTACAATTATCCGTTAGTTAGATGTTGTTGGTCGTGTGGGGCCCATATACATCTTATTTTACGTGCTGGCCATGTGGGGCCTAGTATAGAGTCTGATTTTCATTTCAGTTATAGCTAGATATCATGGTGATGTGGTCGGCCCGTATAGGATTTCTTGTTATTGTTATTGTTGGTTAGCTGGTTTCTTTTATAGGTGGCTATGCGGTCTTGTTGGCCGGAGGCTACGTTTATAGCCAGGATATAGCTCGTTGTTTTCTTAAATTGAGTTGCAGGCCTGCACCAGACGTGCATATAAGCCTAGTCAGATCAGTCAAATTCCACTGTGGCACTAGGTGCCAGTCATGCCTCCCAAGGTGGGGCGTGACAATATCGCATGGTAGAAATCATGAAAGAAGGAAAATTTTCTAAAAATGTTTCATAGACTCTTTCTCATAAGTGTGGGGCGCTTTACACCCATGAAAAAGACTACTTAGTGCTACTTTCAGACACCTTAGGACACTCTTAAACTTGATGCTCTGATACCAAGTTTGTCATGACCCAAATCTACACTTGGACGCGATACAGTGCCTAGAGCCACAAGGACTCAAAGCTAACCCATAATATGGCATACCACTAACCTAATCTAAATTATAGAGAAATTGAGTGGAAACTAACTGAGTTTGTAAAGAAATAACTTATAAGTAATGAAATAGACTGAGTTTACATAAATAGATAAATATTGTGTCATAAGCTAGAAACACTATTTCTCTGTCTGAAAGCCTCTACTAACTGATGAGTTGCTGGGACAAGTCCCAGCTAACTCTACAAGGCTGAAACTGAAAATAGGAATAAAATAACTGAAAAGCACACAACTCCAGTCCTCGAATGATGAGGACTCACCACTGATTGTTTATCAAGTTCTGAAACGTGTCTACCCGCGGGACTGAATCTAAGTACTTGAATCTATAACATAAGACAATATAACACAAGAAGTATGCGGTCATTACTTTGAATATACCTAGTATATGAGATATGCAACTGAAGTATAAAACATACTAATAATATGAAAAGTTGTACTAAATGCATAATTGAGTGCATAAACTAGAAGAAGTACAATGACCCTATCTGAGATGCATACATACTGATTTGAAATGGTAGTCTAAAAATACATAATAAAAGTATAGGTAAAACTGATTTGAGGGTCATGTACATGCATTGAAAGCTGAGTCTGTAACTGAACTGAACTAAATTGTACTATACAATGGGAGAGTTTATTAACCGATATATAACCACACGAGGTAAACATGAAGTTCGATGTATATGTCCCATCGATAGGACCCAATATACCTTGCCAGTGTATAAAGACATTGGTGGTGTGATCACTAACTGATGTCCGTTTGGACTAATAACCTAATGCGACACGTAGTTCTGAAATTTGGGTGCATTGAACCCCGCCTACTTAGTGCTAAATACTACTCCCAACAGAACATATATACTGATAGCTCAAAATTTGATACCCTAAGACTAAGTCAGAACTACTTTGTTTGAAAGTGCTCTAAGAGTCTACAAGACCTGATAATACTGATTGCAGTGTGAAAACATTTATAGTGAAATCATGATAAGATCATATACTCATAATAAGTTAACTTTTCTTAAGCAATGTTGATCATATAGACTGAAGTTGAAAATAATACTAAAATCATGGTCATAAAGTATAATACGTAATGGAGAAAAAAATCATGAATTTCACTTAATAATAATCATGGAAGTCTTGAAACATTGAGATAATCAGTGAATTTATAAACTAACTGAAAAATCCTGAGACATGATTTTCTATAGGCTGAGAATTCTAAGTTTTCTGAAAGCGACATAAGAGTGAAAGGATGACCCTTGTTGAATTGCTATATACCTGGAGTAGGAGAATTCCCTGCTAGATCTTGAATCTTGATGCTTTTGGAGAGAAACCCTAGCCTTAGACTTGAGAGAATTTGATACCTTCAATGTTATGTTTTTGAGAGTTTAGGAGATAATGAGAGGCAAATGTGACTAATTTTCTCTAATCCCCTTCTAAAAGAACCCAAAATGATATATTTTAGGTGTTAAAAGAGTGAAAAGACTAATACACCCTTAAAAATGGGTTGAAAATTGTCTTCTAATAATGATAAGTCATCACCACGAGTCGTTAGGTCAGACCGCGACTCGTGGTGACCTCTCGTGGTCACTGAAGCCTTCTGTCCAATCTCTGATTTCATCATCACGAATGGACAACACGATTTGTCATATGACACCACGAGTCGTCCTATGACTCATGGTCACTGGGTCAATTTTGCTTAATTCTCTAATCATGACTCATGTTCACTGGGTCAATTTTGCTCAATTGTTTGATCCTTACACCATGGACAGACAGGACGAATCGTTACTTGGTGCAAATGATTCGTCGCTTGAGTTGTGGGGACTGGAACATGGAAGGCTTCTGATTGCTCACCATGAGTCACTCCACGACTCGAGGTCTCACATGACGAGTCGTTATGTGAGAAAATTTTAATTTTCCTACTGGTTTCTCCTTCAAGTCTAAGGTCTGATCTTAGGAATTTTTAGGGTGTTACATGATTGCTTGTGGATCAAATCATCTCTCACGAGTCACTAATTTTGGAAAATCATAGAATAATGTGCGTGCAAGTTAAAAAGAATATGTCTATTTGAATAAAATTAGACTGATGAAGCAAATTAACGGTTAAACCAATAATCCGAACCGATAATTGAGTTATTGAATTAGTGATTTGGGTTATTAGTTTAACGTTTGATTATGAGTTTAGTATCTCAAGTTATTGGGTTATTGGTTCGATTATCGGTTTGACCATTTTTTTAACGGGTTAACTGATAATCCGATAATAATTTATAAAATTATAATTTAGTCTTCAATATATGAAGTATCCAAATAAGAAGATGAAATGGGTATCAATGAAAAGTGAAGGGAATGGTGTTTTAATTTAAATTAAAGTTGATTGTTTTAGTTAAGCTAGTTCTATTTGCTTTTTTTCTTTTCACCCACTTTTTTCTAGCTAAACATACTTGTGACTTATGAGATTTTTTATGTGAGATCTTACCGGTTAACCCGATAACTGAACCGATAATAATCAATAACCGATTAATCAATAATCGATTAACTGATATCTTAACGATTCTTTAACGGTTTAGCATGCTTACAAATCAATAATCGATAAGTAAACAGATAACTTTTCAAAATTGAACCAAACCAACCGATACGCAACCCTAACACGAGGTGCCAGTTGAGACTATTGATAGTAATACATATCATTATATGCTTTACTTGTGCATAGTTATATGTTTGTTGTGTATTGTATTATCGATTATTGACAAAGTCAAAATCTTTAATATGCATATCGATGTATGTGTTATTACTATCATGATGCAGGAGTTGTGCATATTTATGTTATGTTTTATATGTGTAATAGACATATATATTATGCATATATAGTTTGTGTTTGATGCATTTTATTATTTTGAGTATAATAAGTAAGCAAATTTTATCTTAAATAAATTATTTTTTATCAAGACCTTGCCACTATTATATTGAGAATTGTCAATAATTTTATTGAGTATTCTCCCTACTCACTCCTTATATGCCTTACTTATAATGTAAATTTGGACTGAGTATCAGTGAAATTATGATTGAGTTTCAAAGTTTGTGTTGTACAGTTGGTAAGTTGTCTGCTTTATTCACATTTGCTTAGAGTCATTATATCCTTTTTTGTATTTTCTGTTGAGATAGTTATCTTGCACCGTTCATCATAATAACTCTTGACTATCATCTATTCGATCTTGTTATTATGAATTTAAACATTCGCATTGTACTCGAATATATATTTTTGAATTATATTAAATATCTTAGTTTAGACTTGTGTTTTTTTGATTTGTACTGATTTATAATTTTCTCAGCAAAGAGATTGTTAAGTTGTCTATCATAAGAAAAGGAGTATCGTATTTTTAAAATTTTTATTCTCTAATTTCTATTCATTTCGTTTTGAAAATAATGCTCAATTTTTTTCAATCTATATATTATTTGAGGATAATATAATATTAAAGAGGATTGAAATATAACATATTTTTTTACTTAAAGTGATCAAAAACTTATATTTGAATTAATTTGAGATTGAAAATACTTAATAAAATATCATTAGATCAAAGTCAAAATTTATAAGTGTCTTTTCATTACTTTATATATTTAGTAAGAAGTATTTCTAGAGCTGTCAATATTGGCTGACTCAACTCATCCGGGTTAGCCCACACGGGCTTTGAAGTTTGACGGGTTAGAGCGGGTCAGCCCATCATTTTGATGGGCCATAAAACAACAAGTTCACCCCATCAATATATGGGCTACGGGCCATGTCGGAACCTCATTTTTAAAAAAATATTTTAAATTTTTTTTATTAATTTAAATTCTAATTTAAAAATGTTAACATGACTATTTACAAAATAATATTACATGGTGTTACTACTTGCTAGTTAAGTCTTAAATTCACAAACAAAGTATTCCTAATAATATTTATTTAATTTGGCTTCAGCTAAAAATTTAATCGTATGACTTTAATCTGAAACAACTGTCATTCCATACAAATATAAGCAGTACAACCTTAGAAGAACACGATCTTGAGCCCTTTTTTATGCGCCGCTTTACCATGAAAGGAAAATGAGCTTTGCTCCTCTAGGCGCAGGGTGCTTCCATACTTCGCGAGAAGGAAAAAGGATGTATGGACATAAAACTTCTGCAAAATTGAATATCTTTTAACATGATATCTTTCGAACCAAATAAAAATATTAATATAAAAAAAATGATTAATGAGTTTTTTGACTTTGTAATATTGATATATGATGGTTTAAATATACTTTGACTCTTGAATTTTGAATCCTCTGATTATTTTTTGTACTCTATTTTATTTTTTAAAATTAATTTTTTATTAAGCTAATGAGCCGGTCTAATCCACTTTGCTCAAGCCCCACGAGCCAGCAAACTTACTTAGACCACACTAAAAGCCTCGTTATTAAATAAATTTCAAAAATCGTAACTCAATCTTATCAAATCACAAATTAAATTAGACCAGCACACGGACCTAGCCCGTATCGACGGCACTAGGTATTTCCTTTACACCTATTTAGTGAGAGATTAAAAGTGCAAACGAAAAAAAGAAAGAGAAAACATAAGGGGCATTTACGTAAACAAACAAGGGCGGCATTGAGAGAACCCTAGTTCTATAAAAGCCAACTATCCCTTGAATATCAACCTTCCTCACTTTCGCTGTGATTCTCTTCTCTCAACTGTGTGCGGCAAAGGGACCTACCGAAGCTGCATCGCCTTATTTCTCTTCTCTAAGGTTAGATCTATTCAACTTTTCTATCTTTTCTTATCAATTACTGTAATTTGTAATCAATTTTTTTGTCGATATACTGTTGTTCTATCTGTTGATCTGTGTATCAATTGTTATAGATACTTTTACATCATGTTTCCTGATTTACTGATCGGCTAGGTAATTTTCAGTGTGTTTCATGTCCAAAAGCATGTGTTTTTGTGTTTTCTTTGTCGTGAGAACCTCTGTTATCTTTTTTATTTCATGATTCACTGAAATGATTTTGAGTTTGTGTATTTATAACGCTGATATATACCTTGTGCTCTCGAAGTTTTTAGTGATTGCTGTGATCTGGTTTACATATAGATGAACGTCAGTATATATAGATCTGTGAATGCTTATAATGAATTTTGATATGCACATAAAGTGTTTTGGTCTTTTTACTATCTAAGTTTTCCAAATATGTTTTTTACTTTTAACTTCAACTTGTGTCAAATAAGAATACCTTGTGCTACATTTTGGATTATTGTTAATACTATGTCTAACATAGATGGACTTTTAAGTTCCTTACTCACCAAATTATGTACTTAATTCGTTTTTGTTAATAAAAGACTAATATATTAAAACTTCAAAGTTATTCAGGGAGCTGATGCTAGTGTAATGTTTTAGTTACTTATTTGTTTTTTCTTGGGTCATAAGTTTTCATATACTACTATAATATTCTCTTTATACTAACACTATATTTTGTAAGTTAATCATAAATACATCAACTGAGACAGTTGGAAAGACATGCTTCTTTTTGATTGATGGCTAGTATTAACTTTTCAGTTAAAATTATTACATCTGCTGAATTTTGAAATTTTTACTTGCCTTTTAAATATGTTTTCTGTTTTGTATTAATTGCAGCCTCTTAGTAACTCAAGATGGGTAAGGAGAAGATTCACATCAGCATTGTGGTCATTGGCCATGTCGACTCTGGAAAGTCCACTACCACCGGTCACTTGATCTACAAGCTTGGTGGTATTGACAAGCGTGTTATTGAGAGGTTTGAGAAGGAAGCTGCTGAGATGAACAAGAGGTCATTCAAGTATGCCTGGGTGCTTGACAAACTTAAGGCTGAACGTGAGCGTGGTATCACCATTGATATTGCTTTGTGGAAGTTCGAGACCACTAAGTACTACTGCACCGTTATTGATGCCCCTGGACACAGGGACTTTATCAAGAACATGATTACTGGTACCTCCCAGGCTGACTGTGCTGTCCTGATTATTGACTCCACCACTGGTGGTTTTGAAGCTGGTATCTCTAAAGATGGTCAGACCCGTGAACATGCTTTGCTTGCTTTCACCCTCGGTGTCAAGCAAATGATTTGCTGCTGCAACAAGGTTTGCTTTTATTGATAGGCTGAAATTAATTGTTATTTTAATCAGGATATGTCATGCTAATTCTATTATTTTTTCACAGATGGATGCTACCACCCCCAAGTACTCCAAGGCTAGGTATGATGAAATTGTCAAGGAAGTTTCTTCGTACCTCAAGAAGGTCGGTTACAACCCTGACAAGATCCCCTTTGTCCCCATCTCCGGTTTTGAAGGAGATAATATGATTGAGAGGTCTACCAACCTTGACTGGTACAAGGGCCCAACCCTCCTTGAGGCTCTTGACCAGATCAATGAGCCCAAGAGGCCATCAGACAAACCCCTGCGTCTTCCACTTCAGGACGTTTACAAGATTGGTGGTATTGGAACTGTCCCTGTTGGTCGTGTAGAAACTGGTGTGATCAAGCCCGGTATGGTTGTGACCTTTGGCCCTACTGGTCTGACAACTGAAGTCAAGTCTGTAGAGATGCATCATGAAGCTCTGCAGGAGGCACTTCCTGGTGACAATGTTGGGTTCAACGTTAAGAATGTTGCTGTTAAGGATCTTAAGCGTGGTTATGTTGCCTCAAACTCCAAGGATGACCCAGCCAAGGGGGCGGCTAGCTTCACCGCCCAGGTCATCATCATGAACCATCCTGGCCAAATTGGAAATGGATATGCACCGGTGCTCGACTGCCACACTTCCCACATTGCCGTAAAGTTTGCTGAGATCTTGACCAAGATTGACAGGCGTTCGGGTAAGGAACTCGAGAAGGAGCCTAAGTTCTTGAAGAACGGTGATGCTGGTATGGTTAAGATGATTCCCACCAAGCCTATGGTTGTTGAGACCTTTGCTGAGTACCCACCATTGGGTCGTTTTGCTGTGAGAGACATGAGGCAAACTGTTGCTGTTGGTGTTGTGAAGAATGTTGATAAGAAAGACCCAACTGGTGCCAAGGTCACCAAAGCTGCTCAGAAGAAGGGAAAGTGAACAGTGCAGTGCAATGTTGGTGTTTCCAATGCTATCTATTATCAAGTGTGCTATCTGGACTCTCTTTTATTTATTTCTGCTATAGTTTTGTCTTTGATTTTCCTCCTAAGTTCAAGTTCTCTGCCTTGTATGTCAGGTAACCATTCTCAGAACTGGGTACTTGACAGGCGGTGGCGAGCATGATTGAGTCTGTTTTCATTTTCTGTTGAGGTGCCTTGGTTTGCTCATGGTGGCTCAGGATTTTTGCTATTGGTGTTGTCTGAATTACTTAATTTGAGCTTTTTAATTTTACTACTCGTTTCCTTCTCTTTCATTAAGTTTCATTTTCAATGCTCATCCACTAAATCAGTGTTTTCAAAAGTTTATTTGGGGCAAGTCCAATGGGGAGTTTTGGGGCGGGGTGTTCCCAAAAATGCTTTGTCCATGGAGGAGTTTACGCTCTATAATTTGGGTCGTCCATGGAGGAAGCTCTAGCATTTGGGGCATAAGCGGCGAGGTTAAAAGCGTGTCCATTGACTTTTATTATTTTAAAATTATTTGAGGCGGACATTTCAGACCTCACCTGGACATGTGACCCAAATGCCAGTACTCCACAGCAGTTCACATCACCCAAGCGGGTCTTTCATGCATCCATAGAGGCCCGGAAAGACTTGTGCGACACATGGAGTTTTAAATCCTTCAATTTTATTTTGATTTTAATGCACCGAGTACATCGCATACTTTTTAAGTTGGGTTGGAACATCTAAAATGTCAAGGTATTTGTGTGTGTTATGTGTTTTATGATAGATGTAGCAAAAGTAGCGTTATTTAGATAAAAGAATACGTTCTTGCATCGCTTTTTTTGTAGAAAGCTTGACCAGCGAGAACAAGTGTTTGGCCGATAGGGTGACCCACTTTACTCGCTAAGCGAATGATCTTTGCTTCGCGGGAACAACAAAAACCACCATCTTGCTCTTTCCTTTCTTCGGTGCTACCTTTTTTTTCCCAAGGGATGGGGTTTGGGTGTATAATAACCTTTTTTTTTGAGGATGCCCGAGAACAAAATAGAAACCAAGACTAGGAATTTTTAACAAACAGGATCAAGAATCACTACTCTTTCGTTTCGACACAAGAAAAAGGATTTTTCTACGCCCCTTTCTTGTGTTGAAGACTAGGAAGACAAATAATCCCTCCTAGAATTTTTTCTTCCCCGCATTTATCCCCTGCTTCCTTATGTCTAGTATTTAGACAAATTTGACTTTCTTTCTATTTAGAATAGAATTTGAATTGATGTCCTCTCATTGATTCCTCCTAAAGTGCATTGATTTATCCTAAAGATTTCATTTCAATTGGAATTTGATTTTCACCGTGTACGAGGATCCCTGCTAAGCATCCATGGCTGAATGGTTAAAGCGCCCAACTCATAATTGGCGAATTCGTAGGTTCAATTCCTACTGGATGCACGCCAATGGGACCCTCCAATAAGTCTATTGGAATTGGCTCTGTATAAATGGAATCTCATCATCCATACATAACGAATTGATGTGGTATATTCATATGATAATATATGAACAGTAAGAGCTAGCATTCTTATTGAGACTATAACTCACAGGGAAGAAAATCGATTTATGGATTTGCTCAAAGTCGTTCGAGCTTTTCCTGGGAGTATGGCATGGGTTACTTCAGCGTCGTAGCGCCTGGTATTCGAACAATTTCTTTCTGTTCGATGACACAATGCCTCACCTGCCCTCTGCTACGCATCTCTTTCGTTCGCCCTAGACCCATCCACCAAATGGAACTCTGCCCTTTTTGTTGGGTTAGAGCCTGCCTGCAATCCGGTGAAACTGTTAGACGAAGAGGACTCGTCTTTCATGCGGAAAGCGACCCATGGAAGTCTTCTCACTTGGAATAAGTCTAAGTTGAAGTTACATGGTTGGGAGGTATGAGTTGATCGGATGCAGGGAAGCCCGGGTAATCCGTTCCTATCAATCATTCGTCAGGAACAAGAAAGTGTACTTTGCCAATGACTGAGGAAGGTCGTCCGCTATGTCTTACCGATTCTCCGAAGACCATACCAACACTAGTGCCAAAACAAAAAAAAGGGGGGGATTGACTTTTTCAGTATGTGTCTTGAGTTTTTCTGTTCTAATCGAGATTAGATTAGGGTGGTCAGTGTCTTTTTTAGGTCAAGGGACGGTTTTCTTTTTTTCTTCTATCTAGCTTCTTAGGAAAGTACTCTTGATTCCGATTCGGATTCTTTACCTCGTTGACCGACATTACAATAGGTGTATGGGTCAAGGAGCGACTACTTGGTTTTTACGCATTCACTTACTATTGATAGAGAGTTTCTCGGGCCTTTCGGATTTTTTAGCGATGGTTTTTATTTGGAGAAGTTTATTTCTGTTGAATTTGGCTTTGTTAAGTTATAGATTCATAGTGTCATTTTAGTTAAGTAGAGTGGTTTTGACTAATGTGGTGGTGACAAAACAACTTAAAACATGCAAATGTTGTTATCTGGTAATTAATGACCCCCTCTAAATTTGCCATAATTATTAAACATTGAAATGTAAGACTCTATTATTGACATTAATATTAAAAACTATAGCATACATTGCCTATTTGAGAGTAAAATTAAAAGCTAATTGATATCTATGTAACAATGTGTGATGAGAGAATAGTTGTGTTCACCGGTAATGCTTGCATTTTAGAACTTGCGTGGTTGGTCATGCCGTCTAGAAAAAATTGGGTTGTGGAGATGAACTTAGGCCATTTTTTGTGTTTAAAAGCTCTTTTAGCTACAAGGACTTACCGAAGAGCGTGCGTGTGTATATATATATATATCCCTTGTCTTCCCCTTTGAGTCTATTGCCTTTTTCATGGTCAGCTTAATAAAATCATAACCCATGCTTTAAAAACTGATCCTGCTCTACACCTATTCTCCTCGACACTAGGACGAAATATGAGATATTGAAAAGAGTTGAGTTGGAAGTAAAAGAAAAAAAAAGACAGAGAACTGATAATGTTGTGCCTAAATCACGACCTGGTGCACAATGAGCAAGAAGTATATGAAAAAAGAAAAGCAAAAAGGAAAAAAAAAGTGGAAGAAGGAAAAGGAAAGGCTTCTAAAATGTGTGATTAGGGTTGTGAATAGCAAATATAAGGGAAGGAGAGAGATTGGGAGAAAACAATTAACAAGGTAAAAAGAAAGAAGGACTAGTGAATTAAGGTTGACAAAAAAGTTTCAAGACTAAATAAAAGTGACACAAGTCTTAGTTATTGAGGAGATGTGACAATTTTAAAATTAGTGTTAATGAAATTAATTTTAAAAATTCTTAAATTTTATTGTTTACACAAAACCCCTATCTTCCCTTTATCCCTATTCACCCCCTCCCAGGTCATGCCACCCCACACCCTCCCCTCCTCTCCCCCCTCCCGCCTCATCCTCCCCCTCTCTCCCTCCCCCGCCATCATTACCTCCTTTTCTTCCATCACGACCTCCTCCGCCATTATCGCTACCCCCTCCTTCTCTATTGTCACCATCGCCATCTCTACCAACTCCTTCTCTACTTCATTTGCAGTCGCAATCGGCCCATAGTTAGGATTTCAATTTTGCAATAACAGATGCAGTAACTGCTGCAACAGATTCAGTAACTGCTGAAAATATATGCCCGCAGTGGCTAAAATAGATGTAGTTGCTTTGAACTCAAAATAAGACCTTTTGGTCAAGGACTTCGTTCCTGGTCTTCTTATTCCATTTGCTTTCCCAGTCGCGGCTTCTAAGACCCAAGTACCTTTTTTGTTTCATCAAATGATTGATTTAGATATGAAATTCCTCTTTATCAATGGAAGTGATCGTGGGACGTGAAGCAGGTGTCCTCTTGGATGCTCCAAGTCACTATACTGGACTTCTAGCTTTTGTTTTACACAGAAAATTTAGGATTCAAAGTGTGCCCCAAAGAGGCAGGGACAAACTTCAAAATGCATATTTTGCGTAACTTGGATGGCTGGGTGGTCAATCCTACACCAATCTTTGATGATTTGTCTAACTCGAAAACTATAACTTGCCCCCCGAAATTCACAAGCCTGAAAATAACAAAAGGCGACCTTTGTAAAAGAAAACTTGCCATTTTTGGATGAGCAGGTCCTGTTATGGCGAAAGACGATCGAGATTCTATCCAAAAAATGCTTTCTTATTGCGGATCCAAAATTTGAAGTTTGTGGATTCCCACCCATCTCAAATTAAAAAGAGAGAAAATAAAAGTCTTCATGATGGTTTGGGGATTTGAACCCTTGACTAAGAGGACAACAAAACTTAAAAATTTCTTTTCTACTATTAAACCAACACCACACTTTTTTAATGAATTTTCAAGTCGCATATATTTTTCTATATATATTTACAGGAATTTTCAATATAGATACGCAATTCGTGTAAAAGTTAATGAATTTCCGGAAATCACCGGGTAATACACTACATCTTCCCTGATTATTGACACTGGTTTGTGGAGAAGAAGAGTATTGGGGCTGCTGATTCTTAGGTTTGAGAGAAATGAGGTTGAGGAAATTAAGAGAGGGGGTTGGATTATGTCAATTGGGCCGGGTATATTGGACTGAAATGTGGGCCCAAAATGAGTAACAAAGAAGCTAATTGAGTTAGAGAAGTGGCTGAATTGAATTTAAAAAGTAGCATTTTCACTGCAATTGTAGTAAACAAAATAGCCAAATTAACTAAAATTAAATTATTCTTTTTAATAACTAGTTTGAGGTAAAATTGAGACGAATAAATTATTCAACTAATTAACTAAAATTTGTGACTTTTAACAAGGTAATATATTTATTTGTAAGAAACGAACTTAATTATAGTGATTAAGTCGTAAATGACTTTGAATTGAAAGAAATTAATTATATATTTAATTAAATACTATTTTTTGAAATTTGAAATAACATGATTTTCAAATTGATAAGTACATCCTTAAGAAAGTAATACGTTATTTGTTAATGAAGCGTGAGTTTGAGTTGGGCTAGATATTTAGATATTATTATCAATTTATTTAAATTATATTTAAAACTTATAATTACAAAGATTCCGTAAAATTAGATCAAATCAAACTATATATGAGCATCTAATACATTAATTATATTTTAATAGAGATACGAGTCAATAACAATTCTTGAAGCACTTGTTAAAGATGAAGCTTGTATGAGCCTTAGTGAGATTTTGTTTAGATATATTTTAAGTAGGTAATTAAATTAATTAGATATACTCTAACTATAAATTTAAATTATTTTTGAAACTTACAAGTAAGACCACGTAAAATTAAACCAAATAGAACAATCAACATTAACTAAACCTAGATCAATAAAGATATTGTCCTAATCCAACAAGTTCGAGTTAATAATAATTCTCAAATATTTGATCAAGATGAACCTGAGTGAAATTTAGTGCAATTTTGTACTTTAAATTCGATATAATTACTTAACCAAAGTTTATTAGATATTATCACTATTTATTCAAATTATATTTAAAACTTAAGGTATAGAATAGGCTTGCGTCAAATAACAATTTTCAAAGCACTTGATCAAAACGTACCTTGAGTTTAAATTAGTAAAGTTGATTTTGTTTAAATTTAATATAATTAATTTTTCAAAATTAATTATATATAACTTCTTATTTATTTAAATTATATTTGAAACTTACAATTAAAATCTTGTAAAATTGAATATCTTTAATTACACTAATTTGGTAAAGGTGTTGTTCGATAGAAGATGCCCGAGTCATGAAATATATAATAGTTATTTCTCATGTTGTGTAGTTATCATAAAATTGTCTCTTTAATTTACTTTCTGCACTTATTTTATGAACTTATTTTCAATTTAAATACAAATTTGATAAGTATTTGATTTTATGATACCCTATAAAAACTTATTTATGTAAGCAATTATACTTATCAAAACATCGAAATCTCTCTGATAGTCCATATACATACATATTTCTATAAAGATGCACCTAACTATAAATTTTATTTCAACTAATTTATTGTAATTATATTAGTACTATTTTTATAATAACTTCAATTGTACCAAAAAAATATTTAATGTGGCTAAAAAAATTACTATTGTTATAACAAATTTCAAGTCAAGATAAAAAATAATGATTAACTATGAATTTTGTCACAAAAATAAGTCTATGGCTATATTATTTCGTCATGACGAATATTGTAGTTATTACTTATCACGCCCCGCCTTGGGGTGTATGACTGGCACCTGGTGCCCTATTAGGTCCTGAACTGCAAGACTACTGAGTCTAAGCACATCTGGTGTCTGACTCGCTCTAACTTAGATTCATGGAATCAACGGGCTATATAACAGCTGTAAATACAGCCTCCGGCCGATTGGGCCTATAGCCACCTGTACTGTAACATCAGCTAACCAGAATCATACTCATATAGGGAAACCTATGCGGCCCGACAAGGCCACCATGCTGTCTAGTTATCTCTAAATCGTACAACAAATACTGAACATCTACGTGACCGGCAAGGTCACCACTACTAGTTAGATACGGCCCCACACGACCAACATGAATAGCAATACTAAACAGCTAAACATACGCACGGCCCCACACGACTGACACAACTAACCACAGGGAGATATATACATCATCTGCAAGCCTCTAAGAATATTGATAAGATGACCGGGATAGGGCCCTGACCTACCCGTTCTATACAACAAAAGAAAATGAACTACACCTCTGAATATCAAGCTCCGGATGACAGGAGCTGATGACTCTGCGCTAGCTAGGATCACGAGGGATCGGCTCCTCATCTATGAGTACCTGCAGGCAAGTAATGCAGCGCCCCAAACGGGCGTCAATACCACTGGTATCGAGTATGCAAAGCAAACTGATCATAACTGAATATAAACAACATAACTAGAAACTCTTAACAATAGAAGATATCTGAAACTGTCTGAACTGATAGAATCTGAAATAGGCTTTTCTGCACTGAGAATAAGGCAGGAGCATACCTATCGACGTGGCGATCTGCTGTCTATTAGCTAATAAATAACATATATATGCATATATATAACAAGCAAGGACCAATACCAGCCCCCATAAGCCGGAGGGTGCCAACCAACACACAGTCTATATACCCCTACCCGCGTCAAAACCATCCAAAAGTAAATCACTCCGCTCATCTACTAACTACGAGCACCTCTACCGGCCCCCTGGGTCTCCAGCTCGGGCTATGGTCTCTGATATAAATAACTGTGTCTGAGTCTGGAGGACTCGTGTACTATAATCTATAAACTGTAACTGTGTCTGTATTTGTAATCTGTCCCCTAGGCACAAGCGCACAACAGGGTAAGCTATACTGTTATGCTGATCAACCTGATATGGGGAATGCTCCATCCCATCTTCGTCCTACTGCAGACGGCATGCCACTCCTTGGAGTGACGTATCCCCATCCTCACGGTGGATCGACACAATTACCAACCCAGGGGCTGTGAGGACACTCAAAGGGTGCCCTCATAACACAAACAGGTCTCAACAAACAATAATCATATATAACAAGCATGTTTAAACTGAAAATACTATTTGTATTCTGATTTCTCATTCTGAACTCTTTTCTGTGTTATACTGATTCTCATATTGAACTATACTGTATCTGAGATGTTATTTGACTGTTTAGCTATACTGTATCTGAGATATTATCTGACTGTCTGATATTGCTTTGCTAACTTTTATTCTGAATAAATATATATCATAACATTATAAACATGCTTGCTATATCAAAACTCGCTGCTAAACTCATACTGGACTCAATTCTCGACTTCTGAATTCTTTCTTCTACACCTCACGCTATTTATTCTACTGGATTACTAACTTGCCGAAGGAAATTAGCTTTACATACCTTCGCTTCGAAGTTTCCGACTAACTGGCGTAGTTCGGCTAGTACTTTTACTATTTCTCCCAACTGCATTCATATGTATATCAATTAGAACTAAATACACTAATATTCCAGAAGAAAACATCACTTTCGATATATATATAGCCCAAACTTTGACTTATCAAAAAACGACCGAAAACTAGCTATTTCTCGAAATTTCAGAAGGGAGAAATACTCATTTTAAGGCTAGGAGTATATTGACACTAATTTGGAGCAATTCCACTTACCTTAGCTCGGTAGCACGACGATTTGCCTGCCAAATTTCACGAAACTAAATCCTAGGAATGCTCCTTGCTGCTAAATACCTCAGTATCTGAGATTAATTCGAGTTTGGACCATGTTTGACGGTGTAATCGGAAGGAAATTATCAAGAAACCTCGTCTCCCTCTATTTTCCCTCGACCTTACTGGAAATTATATGAAATGTAACTTTATAACCGAAGTGGAGGGGCTTATATAATTGGGACCTAGAATGCGATTTATAAGTCACATTCCTGGAATGCGATTTATAAGTCGCAGTTTGCCTTGCGACGCGCCGACTTGACGCTTGTCCGATCTTTCCCCGGGCCTTTTTCTAGCATATATGACATTCTAAAACTCTTAACCAACATGCGAATAGGCCATCTACATGTCAAGAATTTATGGGTGTAATATTACTGTCATAATTTTTTATAACTTAAAGCAAAAATATTTATTTAGCTATAATATTTTATTTCAAATAATTTATTATGGCTAAAAGATTACTATTGCTATAGTAAATTTCAACTTGTCACAAAAATAAGTAATTATCTACAAAATGTTATTATAGAAAAAATTATGTGGTTGTATCATTTAACTATTGCGACATATTTATTATAAGTTGAAGCAAAATATTTATTTAGCTACAATATTTTGTTCAAATAATTTATCGTGGCTCAAAGATTATTATTGCTACAGTAAGTTTTAACTCGCGACTTAAATTAATAATTAGCTACAAATTTTTTGTTATAGCTAAACATCTATAGTTATATCATTTAACTATTGCCACAACAATTTTAAAACTTGAAGAAATTTTTTTATTTAGATACATTATTTTATTTCAAATAATTTATTGTGGCTACAACATTACTATTGCTACAGTAACATTTATTACATGACAAAAATTTATGATTAGCTATAAAATTTTATCGTAGCAATATAATTATAGCTATTTAGGTAATTATTGCCACAATTCTTAGAAATTATAGCAAAAATGAAGAATTAGCTTTGTCAATTAATTTTCGTGGCCAAGAAAATTTACGAATTTATAGATTGCTACATAATTTAAAATTTTTGTGGTTATTACTAGGTAATAGCTACGATTTTTGAATTTATAGCTTAAATTTCATAGCTATAAGTACATTACGTTGTAGTGAGTCCAGATCAAAGACTTCTGTTTAGGAAGAACCTTAAAAACGAGCAAGGTCCTATGTTGGTATATATACTGGGATCTTTGCTAGTAGGCCCAAGTGTGGAAAGACAACCGAGTCTTAATAACATAAGCTAGAATGTTTGAGATATTATGAAAGCTTCTTCATTCTTTGAACATTGTTCAACTCTTTCTCTCACATGCTTGTGTGGTCAATGAGAGCAACAAAAGATCAAACCCCATCCCATCGGCTCAAGCCCAGGAAGGTTATATAGACGTTGTGGGTTAAGTTTTAAGCTCTTGTCATTTCATTTGATGTCTTACATGATATGTTTGAGTAAGTTCTTTTGAGTATTATAATATTTTTCAATAATTGGAGTGTGTATGCAATTGTTTACAAATGATTTACATTCTTAACTATGAATTAATAAGGTATACGAATTTGAGTTTGGTGGTTCGTTCAATCAAAGTTAAATTTTAGGTTGCGACCGGTGTGGCATAAGGCATAATAATTTGTAGTGCGCAGGGTTAACGTGAGAGGCACACCTTATAGCGCATGAGCAGACAAGTATAAATAACTGGAAGTCACGATTTTATTTCATTCTCTACTCTTTCTCGACTTTCAGTGCTTAATTTGGGATATCTTGAAATGACTAATTTCATCTACGTGTTTGGATTAAATGTTTTAAGAATATTCTTAGGTTTATATTATGAATTTGGGGTTAAGTGAAATCTAGATCTGAAATTGATATTGGGGTTTCGCTGAATTGAATTAAAGTTGGCTTTATGGGTTAACTTTGACTTTGATCGAGTCTTAAATTATGGAATTAAGTTTAAGAGTTTTGTTTGACGTCGTTTATTATTCTTTTGAATATAAAGGAGTCATTTTTTTTAATGAATTTCAAACATAGTAAAGCTATTTTGAGGACTTAACTTAACTAGGGCTAGGATGAGTTAAGACTTCACGTTGAGCTGACTTAGCTGGACATGTACGTGTCTGGCATACACCAACAACACACAATATATATAAACAAGTACAATAATTTGCTTATCAGAAGCCCTAGCCGACAAGGCCACAATTAGAGAATTCCTGTAGCTATAACTTAGATAGCCGAACAGTTCATAACAGAACATCAACACAATCTTATATAGGCTGATGAGACCACCATGATATCTATAATCACATAATCATATGTGGACCGACAAGGCCATCATGGTGTCTAAGATCACAAAAAGATATATGTATATATACAAAGGTCAATAAAGCCGCCATATTTTCAATATAAAGGTGACAAGGCCAACATAGCCAACAACGTACCATTATAGAACCCCAAGTTTGTAACCCTCTAAGAGTAATATACTTGGCTAGGACAGGACCCCCACCTACGACCATCAACTGTGTAGCAAAAGGACTAACCAAACTATGAATTTAGCAACTCCAAAAGAAATGGAGCTTGCCAATCTGCCGAACTTAACTATACCATTGAGGAAATCTGTTTACCTATCTGTCAGACTTGTAGGCAAGAATGCATCGGCCTAGGCTCGGGGCGCCAACACAAAATAATGTACCGAGTATGTAAGATAACTGAAAGCTGAAATTGAAGTTAATTTCCTAAATACGGTAAGTAATCAGCTAGGAAAATCGATAGAAAAACCTGAATGTACTTAACTGTATCTGCTATATGTTATACAATCAATAAAGAAACAAGAACCTAACTTGGACCCTTAAGCTCGACAGTTACAAATAACAATCAACAACTTACTTGAGCCTCCGCAAGCCCAGCAGGTACAATCCAATCTATATACCTTTAATGGCAATACCCTAGCCCTATAGGCAACCAACAATCCGAGCACACAAGGGTAACGTATTTGTATTCTGAGCATACAAGGCTCTTGTATCTGTATTGTGAGTATAGAAGCTAGAAGCTCCTGTATTCATCCCATAGCCCTTTTGGGCATCAACTTGGTTATCCTTGGCGTCAAGAAAGCTTGTGAGTGAGTGTGCTATATTATGATCCTGCAAGTGTCAATATATTATTTTATAATAAATAGAAAAAGGGTCAAAACTACTCTTGAACTATTAGATTTGGTACAAAATACCCTCTATTAACCTTTTCGCTCCAAAATACCTCCGACGTCAACCTATAGGCTCTGAAATGCCTTTACTTTTGACGGCCAAAATTTAAATAATTGTTAAACATTTTATTTGTCACATGACTCACTAATTGGTTGATTTTTTAAATAAACTAATTAAATTAATCTAATTAAAACCCAATCCAAATCCGAATCCACCTACCTACGAAAAAGTTAAGAGATGAACTCCCATCGCCTAAGAGTTTATATGCATAGGAGCACTGTGAGTACACTACCGCCATGAGATGTGCTAGGCCACACGTCGTGACGAGCTTCTTGCCTAGGCTTTTGGGCATTCATCCTACCGTGTGATGTTTTGCACGCAACTCCAATCTCTGACCTTTTCTCGACGTACGCATATAGTAATAAAACTTAAATCATATGGCTATATTAAATAGGGTAGTCACTTTAATTATATGAATTGTTACATTGGGTTAATATACATGGTATATTATTGTTACATATTGCTTTATTAGTTGTGTTTATCTTGCCACTTCATTGGTGTTATTTTGCTTTCTAGCCTATTTTGGACGCATCGTTGTACCGAGGGTCTATTAAAAATAGTCTCTCTACCCCATAAAGATAGGGGGTAAGATTTGCGTACATTCTATCCTTTTAAGATTCCACATGTAGAATGACACTGAGTATGTTGTTGCTTGAGTTAACATGACATATATCTATCTGTAATATGATTTTGAGTGCCAATTGAAAATCTATAATGTTATTTGCATTTGTTACATGCTAGAATAACATTATAGGCTTCATGTATATTGATTTACATTATTGAACTAAGTTGTCAAGCATATTGTACAATATGTACTTAATTTACATATTTGATGCATATTATTGTATGTGAGATATATGTTTAAGAGCATGTGGACTCACGTTTCTATGATTGAACTTAAGATATTTGTGTTAAGACATGCAGACTCATGTTCCTTCATTTATGTGGATTCATATTCAATATTTGAGATCGAGATTATATAAAGGTGGGCACATCATGCTCTTGATGAGCCACTAATTTTGGAGAATCACAAAACAATGTAATTTGAAAAGAATATGTCGGTTTGAGTAAAGTTGGATTGATGATCAAAATGTGTCAGTTGAGATTGTTGATGTATATATATTGTTATATGCTTTACTTGTGCATAGTTATATGCTTGTTGCTCGTCATATACAGAGACGGATCTACGTGGTAACGTAAGGGTGCCACGGCTAAATTTTTTATATATACATAAAAATTTTATTCAATTATGATATATATTAAAGGTTGGCACCCCTAATAACATTATTTGTTTTGGTCCATTGGCCAAAGCCCTGGGTTCGTATCCCCTTGAAAACATATATTTAGCTTTTTTTCACCCCCTCTTTCCATCCATTTCTTCTATTTTTCTTTTTTGGTTTCTCTTTATTTTTTTTCCTAATTTCCTTTATATTTTGTATGATGTATTTTGTATTTTAACTCTTCGTCTAATAATCCTCATTTGTGAGTTTATTTATTTAAATTACTTCTTCATACTTTTCTTAAGATCTCCAAATATTTAATTGAATATGATTTTAATTTTTTTTCTTTTTATTATTGCAAAGTACATTTTAACTTTGAATTTTATGTTTCATTTCTTAATAGTTTGAATAAAAACGATGAAGGTAAAAGTCGATATGTGCTAGTTATTAATTTTTTTAATACTTTATTAAGAATTTTTAATTTTATTCGAAAATTAACTTTTTTATTATGTTTAATAATAAATAATTTGTGAATTTTCGCAATGAAAATATTTTTCTTTATTTGTATTGTTGCTGAAAGAAGAGCAAATGTCCCTTATAAAAGTTGTTTGGCTTTGTTTTTTCTAGAACTCATCATAAGTTACAGTTTGCTAGTTTTTATGAAGTACATTATGTTTGAATTGAAGGGGTCTAATAATGTATTCAAAATTTTAGTTTTCTTATTTATGTTTCCCATTTTTGTTCAATTGTATTTAATCAGGATTTAGATTAAATATTTTGTCAACTCCTTTGCCTAGCGGAAACCTCCACTTATATAAAATTTGTTTGAGTTGATGACCGTGTATTATTTATGAATTTAAATTATGTAAATCTAATCAAATTAGCCCAAAATGATAATTGAATGTGTGCTCTAATTTGATGTCAATTACTAGTGATAAATTTGTATAAAATATAGTGGCACCCGCAATATTTAAATTCTAAATCCGTCTCTGATCATATAAATGTCGGTTATTGCTAAAGTCAAAATCTTTAATATGCATATGTGATGTATATGCTACAGCTATCATGTTAATAGATGTGGGAGTTATGCATATTTATTTATGTTTTATACGTGCTCTAAACATATACTGTTATGAATATATAGTTTGAATTAAATGCATTTTGTTGTTTTGAGTATAATACATAAGCAAAACTTTTATCTCGGATAAATTACTTTTTTTTATGAAGACTCGGTTATTATTTTATTGGGAACTGTCAATGATACTAATTGAGTACTTTCCCTAATCACTTCTTCTTTATTTTATTTATAATGTAAATTTGGATTTGAGAATCACTGAGACTATGTGTGAGTTTTATTGGCTCGGAGTTATTATATCTCTTCTTATACTTACAGATAATTATTTTGTATTTTTCAACTTAATAACTTATGACTATCTTGTACCCGATCCTGTTAGTCTGAATTTAAACTTCTCATTATATTTAAATATATATTCTTGAATTATATTAGATCTCTTACTTTAGACTTACATTCATTTAAATTGTATTTATTTATGATTCTCTCAATAAGAGAATTATTGAGTTGTCAATCATGAAGTTTTAAATTTTGGACCTTGACATCAAACGAAGTATCGTATTTTTTGGTTTTTATTTTTATTCTCTAATTTCTTCACTTAGTTTTGAAAATTTCGATCTAAATGTTTTATTTGAGGATAATATAAATATTGAAAGGAATTTAAATATAACATGTATTCTACTTAAAATGATCAAAAAAATAATATTTGAATTTATTCAAAATTAATGTGCTTAGCAAAATATGATTGGACCAAAATCAAAATTTATAAACTATTTTTTCATTAATTGTTAAGCATTTTCTGTATCTTTTGTGCTCCTTACTTTTTGTTTTTTGGTTTATTGAGAGAATATTTAGAATCTGTTTGGTTTAGTTGAAAAAAGTGATTTTTAAATATAAGTGTTTAAAACAGTTTTTAAATGTTGAAACTTATTTTATAAATAAGCAGTTATGTGTTTGGATAAAAGTGTTGAAGTTGAAAAAAAGTTATTGATGTGTTTGTTACAAAAGTGCTGTTAAGCACTTATTTTTGATCAAATGACTGAAATGCCCTTAAACCTGTTACCACTATAAAAATAAATTATTATAATATTTTTATTTCTAAAATGATTAAAAATTAAAATTAATTCATATTTTTATTTATTTTTAATATAAAATAATTATTTAAGTTATTTTTAATTTTTAAAAATATATAGTTTAAATAAGATTAGGTAAATCTCCCTTTTTACTTTTTATTAGGAGTATGGTTCTATTTTTTATTTGTAAAATCAAAAATAATAATTTAAATGAATTAATACTACCTCAATTAATTTTTTCTAGATTTTTAATTATTGTTTTCAAATATGCACAAAAAAATAAAAATTTATCAAAGATTTGAGTATCTTTGCTTTGTTTAAAAAAATTAATAAATTAATTGTATGTTTTCATTTTTAAACTATGAACGATCGAGTTATAAATAAAGTTCGAGAAGAAGAGAAGAAGCAGAGAAGAAGAGAGACTTTTGGCGCACTGTGGAGAAGTGCAAGATACGGTCATTCTAAAGAAACGAAGAGAAAAATTAGATTTTTTATTTCTTTGAGGATAATTTTGAAATTAGAAATATAGTGTGAGGATAAAAAAGTAAATCTGTTTGTCAAACATAATAGATTATAAGTCAAAAAATAAAAAGCTGAGTTTTACCAACTTTTACTTTTCAGCTTTTAAATTTTGTTTGAATATTTTTTGATTTAATCAAACACTCTAAAAAATTAAAAACTGCTTATAAGCTTAACCAAACATGCTCTTAATTCCACCTATTTATTGAGGGATCAAAAGTGCAAACCAAAAAAAGAGAGAAAATATAAGGGGCATTTACGTAAATAAACAAGACAGGCACCGAGAGAACCCTAGTTCTATAAAAGCCCACTATCCCTTCAAAATCAACCCTTCCTCACTTTCGCTGTGATTCTCTTCTCTCTGCCGTGTGCCGCAAAGAGACCTATCGGAGCTATATCGCCTTATTTCTCTTCTCTAAGGTTAGATCTATGCAACTTTTCTATCTTTTCTTATCAATTACTGTAATTTGTAATCAATTTTTTTGTTGATCTATTCTTGTTCTATGAGTAGATCTGTATATCAATTGTTGTTGATACTTTTACATCATGTTTACTGATCGGCTATAATTTTCATTATGTTCATGTCCAAAATCATGTGTTTTTTGTTTTATGTTTATTGTGAAAAGCTTTATCGTTTTCCTTTCATGATTCGCAGCGTTATTTATAACGCTGAAATATACCTTGTGCTTTCGAAGTTTTTATTAATGGTTGCTGTGGTCTGTAAATGTTTGTAATGAATTTTTATATGCACACGACGTGTTTTAAACTTTGACAAGTACTTGTTCCTATATAAATTTTCCAAAAACGCTGTTGCTACTTTTCGGGCTAATGTGCATACTATATTTAATATATTGATAGATTTTTGAGTTCCATCTATATACCAAATATGTATATATTCAGCAGATGCAGTGCTTATTAATATAAACAGAATTATACCAAATGGATTTTTGAGTTCCATCTACTTTTAAGTGTTTGAATGCTAACTTCATATAAACAGAATTATACCAAATGAGGCATAGGTGTGTAGTTGATAAATGTGAAACACAATAATTGCTTGTTCTGAATTTTGAAATTTTTACTTGCCTATTAAATATGTTTCCTGTTTTGTATTAATTTCAGTCTCTTAGTAACTCAAGATGGGTAAGGAGAAGATTCACATCAGCATTGTGGTCATTGGCCACGTCGACTCTGGAAAGTCCACTACCACCGGTCACTTGATCTACAAGCTTGGTGGTATTGACAAGCGTGTTATTGAGAGGTTTGAGAAGGAAGCTGCTGAGATGAACAAGAGGTCATTCAAGTATGCCTGGGTGCTTGACAAACTTAAGGCGGAACGTGAGCGTGGTATCACCATTGATATTGCTTTGTGGAAGTTCGAGACCGCTAAGTACTACTGCACCGTTATTGATGCCCCTGGACACAGGGACTTTATCAAGAACATGATTACTGGTACCTCCCAGGCTGACTGTGCTGTCCTGATTATTGACTCCACCACTGGTGGTTTTGAAGCTGGTATCTCTAAAGATGGTCAGACCCGTGAACATGCTTTGCTTGCTTTCACCCTCGGTGTCAAGCAAATGATTTGCTGCTGCAACAAGGTTTGCTTTTATTGATAGGCTGAAATTAATTGTTATTTTAAGCAGGATATGTCATGCTAATTCTGTTATTTTTTCACAGATGGATGCTACCACCCCCAAGTACTCCAAGGCTAGGTATGATGAAATTGTCAAGGAAGTTTCTTCGTACCTCAAGAAGGTTGGTTACAACCCTGACAAGATCCCTTTTGTCCCCATCTCTGGTTTTGAAGGAGATAATATGATTGAGAGGTCTACCAACCTCGACTGGTACAAGGGCCCAACCCTCCTTGAGGCTCTTGACCAGATCAATGAGCCCAAGAGGCCATCAGACAAACCCCTGCGTCTTCCACTTCAGGACGTTTACAAGATTGGTGGTATTGGTACTGTCCCTGTTGGTCGTGTAGAAACTGGTGTGATCAAGCCCGGTATGGTTGTGACCTTTGGCCCTAGTGGTTTGACAACTGAAGTCAAGTCTGTAGAGATGCATCATGAAGCTCTGCAGGAGGCACTTCCTGGTGACAATGTTGGGTTCAACGTTAAGAATGTTGCTGTTAAGGATCTTAAGCGTGGTTATGTTGCCTCAAACTCCAAGGATGACCCAGCCAAGGGGGCAGCTAGCTTCACCGCCCAGGTCATCATCATGAACCATCCTGGCCAAATTGGAAATGGATATGCACCGGTGCTCGACTGCCACACTTCCCACATTGCTGTCAAGTTTGCTGAGATCTTGACCAAGATTGACAGGCGTTCGGGTAAGGAACTCGAGAAGGAGCCTAAGTTCTTGAAGAACGGTGATGCTGGTATGGTTAAGATGATTCCAACCAAGCCTATGGTTGTTGAGACCTTTGCTGAGTACCCACCATTGGGTCGTTTTGCTGTGAGAGACATGAGGCAAACTGTTGCTGTCGGTGTTGTCAAGAATGTTGACAAGAAGGACCCAACTGGTGCCAAGGTCACCAAAGCTGCTCAGAAGAAGGGAAAGTGAACAGTGCTAATGCGGGAGTTTCCAATGCTATCTATTATCATCAAGTGTGCTGTCCAGACTCTGTTTTATTTAGTGTTGCTATAGTTTCGTCTCTGATATGCTTATTAGGTTCTAGTTCTCTGTCTTGTATGTCAGGTAGTCATTCTCAGAACTGGGTACTTGACAGGCGGTGGCGAGCATGATTTTGAGTCTGTTTTCATTTTTCTGTTGAGGTGTTTTGGTTTTCCATTGCGGCTCAGGATTTTTGCTGTTGGTGTTGTTGCTTAAATTTCTTAATTTGATCTTTTCAATTTTTCTACTCGTTTCCTTCTCTGGTATGAAGTTTCCATTTTTAATGTTGTGTTTGTCGAAGATTTCTGAGTTTTCAAAGGTCAAATTCTATAATGGTGGTATCGGTTCAGCTTTAGTATTAGTTGTGTTGGTTGTTCCTCTTACCATCTATGATAAGTTATCCAAGAATTGAGGTGTTGAAGTCAAATTTTCATCGGACGGTGGAAGTCTTTTATTACCTTAGTGATATGTCTTTTTGTAGTCTGAAGGAGTGAAGCTGGTGTGAACTTTGAGCTTAACTGTTTAACAGGAATATCAGCTACCTAAGTCAAGAGTCAACATGGTGGTGTTGATTTTTGAATGAAGGCACCCAAATGAAGCATATTAGTCCCACTGAATCTAAATTCCTCTAGACACATATTAGGTCAAAATTCCAATAACGGTTTACTTTTGCATGCCCAATTTTTTCTTCACCAATTTGCTCACTTTTCCACAAAACAAAATATAAATGCTTAAAGTCTCATGCTTTGGTTGGTAATGGTTGTTAATAAAATGTGGAGGAGTAAAAAGTGTTGTTATTCGAGTTGAATGCCAAAAGAGTGTCAAGAGGTAATGGCTATGGTAAACTCATTGTGGAGGTGGTGGTGGACTGGTGGCAGTAAAACATGATGACGAAAAGAATAGGAAAACTTAAAAATTAAAGAAGAATTATTTCCTTTTGTTTACTCTTTTCATGCTCTCAAAAGCCAGTCCAGAACCTAAATACGTGTCAAAAGATCCAAATGGACCAAAGATCAAAGTAATATAAAAAGATCAAATGGACATTAGTGCGCTATAAGTGTCTCTTAAGTGGACCAGACCTAATAATCGTTAAGGTCAATGAGATTGGTTTTGTGAACTAATTTAGTGGGCTATATCAGTTAATACTGTTCTAGTACATATTCTTTATTTTTCAATTTTTCCTCCTTCTCTACATTTTGTCAAAAGATTATTCATGTTTTAAGAATTTGAAATCTCAATATTTTTTATAGAGTTCGATATTTGTTTGTGCGGAGATTACTAATCCATATATCCCTCCAAGGGGCTAACAACCTAATATGCAGCACCTGAGAGAAGGGCCCACTCAGGATTAAGGCCTCTAAGTTTGAAAGCATGTTAGAGAGGGTGTTATAGAATCAGGAACGATCAAAATACGACTCTGAAAAGCATGAAAAATATCGTAAGCTCCCATACAACATCAATTCAGAAACTAGAGAGATAAATGAGAGATTTATCTTGGGAGGAGAATTCGAAGCAGAAAGGGCATATATCTGGTGACCCTGTTGCAGATCCTAAAGGCAATAGAAGGAGTCAAAATACACATTGCATGGCAGTTACTACTCGAAGTGGTAAAATGCTAAATTCTGGAGCTGGTCAGTACATTGGGGAGAAGGTTGCTAAAGAAGAAGACAAAGATTATGCTGATATTCCTGACATTGGTGAGACAGAGGTGAGCCCAACAAGAAGTAATATGGAGAAAGAAGAGAGAGGTAGCAGAGGTTTCTAAGCCACTGACACTAATTCCAAAGCTGGTTCCACTATTTCCACAGAAACTGATGAAGAAAGCTAAGGAAGCCAAGTTTGAAAAGTATTTAGATATTCTGAAGCAGTCGCATTTGAGCATTCCTTTTGTTGATGCATTCCAGGAGATGCTTGGTTTTGCCAAATATCTCGAAGACTTGGTTACAGAGAAGAGAGCTGTCAAAGATGAGATGGTCACGATTACTTATAAGGTAAGTATTATTATTTCAGGTACCGTGGTGGAGTAAAAGAGTGATTTTGGGGCATTCACGATTCCATACACTATTGGTCTTCATGTTTTTGCTAAAGATATGTGTGACAGCAGAGCAAGTACCAACCTGATGTCACTTGCTATTTTCAAGCGATCTGGACTTGGTATGCGAAGACCCACCAGTATGCGGTTATAGATGGTTGACAGATCTATCAAGAAGCCAGTGGGTATTATAGATGATATCTTAGTTCAGGTTGGGAATTCGTGCTTCTAGCAAACTTTGTCATTCTTGATTGTGCAGTGGATATTGAAATTCTTATTATTCTGGAATGCCCATTCCTTGAAACTGGAAAGCACCTATGGACTCAAATAAGAATGAGATCAAGTTCTCGGTAAATGATAAAGAGGTTACTTTTGCAACAGGTAATGGAATGAAGCTACGCAAAGGTTATATGAGTATTTCAATTATCAATTACATTGATATGGTGGAAGATGCAGTAGATATGCAGGTGAAGAAGAGAGCTTAGGTGAAGCGTTAACAACAATTTTAGTGAATTATGATGCAATCGACGATATGGAGGTTATGTGGAGACAGTTAACTCACTTGAGGAACTTGGATATTATTCTTACATGACAAAGAAGTTGGCCTTAAGATCTTGAGTACAGAACAACTCCTCCAACGAAACCATCTATAGTGGAGCCACCCAAGCTTAAGATCAAGACACTGCTAGCTCATCTCAGCTACAAATTCTTGGGGGCTGATGACACTTCTCTAGTTATTATCTTTTTTTTTTTTCTGATTGACGAACAGGTAAAGAAGCTGCTTATAATGCTGAGAACATACAGAAGGCTTGTTGGTTGGACAATTGCTGACATCCAGGGGATGCTACTAGGTATTTGTGAGCATAATATTTCATTGGAGAAGGATAACTCCCCCAATATAGAGCATTAGAGACACTTATATCCGACTATGTAAGAAGTTGTGAAGAAAGAGATCATCAAGTAACTGGATGTTAAGGTGGTCTATCCCATATATGATAGTAAATGAGTTAGTCCAGTCCAATGTGTTTCTAAAAAAAGGAGCCATGAAAGTGGTTAAAAATGAGAAGAATGAACTGGTACCCACCAGAACCGTTACAGGTCGGAGAATCTCCATGGGCTACCATAAGTTAAATGCGGTGACTTGAAAAGATCACTTCCCGATGCCTCTTATTGATCAGGTGCTCGATCAACAAGAAATCATATTACTATTTTCTGAATGGATACTCAGGTTATAATCAATTTAATATTGCACTGGAGAACTAAGAGAAGACCACGTTCCCTTTCCCTTATGGGATATTTGCTTTCAGTAGAATGCTATTTGGGTTGTGTAATGCTCTATCCACATTTAAGAGATGCATGCTAGCCATATTTTCAGAGATGGTTGAGGACTTTCTGGAGATATTTGTGGATGATTTCTCAATTGTTGGCATCTTGTTTGATGAATGCCTTAACCATCTAGGTCAAGTACTACATAGATGTGAAGAGACGAACCTGATGCTCAACTACGAGAAATGTCACTTTATGGTAAAAGAGAGTGTCATACTTGGGCACAAAATTTTCATTGCTAAAGTTCATCCTCCAATCTCCATAAACGCTGTCCGCAGTTTCTTGGGCCATGATGGTTTTTACAGAAGATTCATCAAGGATTTCTCGAAAATTGCTCAACCTATGTGCAAGCTTCTTGAAAAAAAAGACAAAATTTGTATTTAATGAAAGATGCCTTGCAACATTTGAAGAGATGAAGAAGCATCTGACGACATCCCCTATCATTGTGACTCCTAACTGGTCCCTTTATTTTTAGCTAATATGCAACACTAGTGGTTTAGCAAATGTGACTATTTTGGGGCAAAGATATAACAAGATTTTACACCCGATTTACTACTCCAGCAAGGCCTTGAATGCAGCATAAATGAGCTACACAGTGATCGAGCAAGCGTTTTCGACCATAGTCTATGCATTTGAGAAGTTTTAGGCGTACTTGTTGAGATCTCTAGTGATAGTTTATATAAATCATGCAGTCCTGCAGTACTTGATGGCTAAAAAAAAATACAAAGCCACATATGATCAGGTGGTAGCTTTTATTGCAAGAATTTGACTTCAAAGTCAAGGATCAAAAAGCCACCAAAAACCAAGTAGTCAACCATTTATCCCAACTTGAAGATGCAAGGGGACCTATAGGAGAGCTTTAGATTGATGATGCTTTCTTTGATGAGCAAATATTGGCCTTGACTAGTGCTCTGGCCCCCTAATATGCAGATTTGCAAACTTGGGAGCTAGAATGATACACGATGAGCTGAAGTCCTACCATAAGAAGAAGTTTCTAAGTGATGTGAGGCACTACTTCTGTGAAGAACCATATCTGTTCCGCATGTGTGCAGATAATATAACTAGAAAATGCATAAGTGCGGAGGAGGTGTTGCCTCTATTGAAGGCATGTCATGACTCTCCGGTCGAAATTCATCACGGAGGAAATTGCACAACATTCAAAGTATTAGAGTATGGGTATTACTGGACTATAATATATCATGATGCAAAGCAATTGGCTAAGTTGTGTGCTCAATGCAGCGATAGGGCCCGATATCCAAGAAACATAAGATGCCTCTAAATTTTATAATGAAAATTGAGATCTTTGATGCATGGGGGATCGATTTCGCGGGACCATTCATGAGTTCCCATGGAATGCATATATCCTGGTTGCACTGTGTTATGTATCCAAATGGGTTAAAGCAGTGGCGCTGCCGAATAATGAATCTAAGAGTGTGATTGCCTTTCTAAAAAAAAATATCTTCACCAGGTTTGGCACTCTAAGATGCATAATCAGTGATGGGGGTTCTTACATTTGCAACAAGTCATTTTCAGGTTTGCTCCTAAAATATGGGGTAAAACACAAAGTGGCGACTTCCTACCACCCACAGACAAGTGGACAAGTGACGGTCTGCAAAAGAGAAATAAAGAGCATACTAGCTAAAATATTGAATGCAAACTGGAATGACTGGTCCAGAAAGCTAGATGATGCTCTGTGGGCATATCAGACTGCTTATAAAACTTTAATTGGAGCCTCGCATATCGTCTGGTTTTTGGCAAGGCCTGCTACCTTCCAGTGGAACTTGAGCGCAAGGTTATGTGGGACTTGAAGCAGCTGAATATGGACTAGAGTGAAGCTACAAACTTGAGGTTAAATCAATTGAATGAGACGGATAAATTTCGTTTCCAAGCCTATGAAAGCGCAGCTATGTATAAGGAAAGGATGAAGCAGATGCACGACAAGAAAATACAATAGAGAAAATTCAATCTACGTGATCAGGTATTACTTTTCAACTCTAGACCTAAACTCTTCTTGGTAAATTGAAGAGCAAATGATCGGGACCGTTCAAAGTGGTAAGTGTCTCCCCATATGGTGCTATTGGATTAGAGTTTGAAGATGGAACCCGTACATTCAAAGTAAATGGACAATGGTTGAAACACTACCTTGGTAACGATAGGGAAGACAAGCTGGTGTAACGGTTATGTCTCAGGGACTAATCTGCCACTTCTTAATTAGAGCACCAAGGTACGTGTGTCGTGCTGTGATGTTAGATCAACGCTTCTTGGGAGGCAAACCATGAGATCTACACTATATGTAGTATATGTATCGTACCACAACATTAAATCAAGTGCTGTTTGGGAGGCAACTCATGAGATTCACACGATTTGTGGTGCATACATCATGTCGCAATGTTAAATCAAGAGTTTCTTGGGAGGTAACCTAAGTAGTAAACTAATGGGTGTTGTGATTGTAGGATTTAAACTCAACAACATGGAAAGTAGTGGTACATGTAAGTCCAGGTATGGGCCGCAAAATTCCATTACAGACGTAGATGGAGGATAACAACCATAGAAAAAAGGGAAAGTCAGCACCTTCGACTTAAGAGCCCACTTACAGACTGCAAAATTCATTTGCAGCTCGTAAGTGGAAGTGTAAGATTAAGTTCAGGTAGGAAGCCACTAGTTACCACTTACTGTAGGATTTACGACAGCAGAAGTTATTTACAACTAATAAATTCTAGGCGTAACTGGATTTTTTTTCAACATTCTATTTCCACTTACGACCCCAATATATGGTCCATAATTAGGGGTGGGCGTTCGGTGTTTCGGTTCGGTTTTTTCAAATTTCGGTTCGGTGTTTTCGGTTTTCGGTTATGAATAATGAACACCAAACACCGCACCGTTTTAATTCGGTTCGGTTCGGTTTTTTTAAAATTTTGTTCGGTTTATTTAGTTCGGTTATTCGGTTTTTTTGGGCTGCATTTAAATAAAATATAAATTATTTCAAGCTTTTTAATTCAAAATGATCTACTTTTAAGGTTTAACTACCGTGATTGTGAAACTTTCTTTTATTAATATCAAATTATCAATTATAAATTTATAAATAAAAATTAAAATTATATAAATCGAGTGCGTACCGGCTACCGCCTACACTTCAAAATGGCATAAGTTAGTAACTTGCCATCTCAATTCTCAAATTCTCAATGAAAAATAACATAATCACATAAAGCATCACATCACTTGATGGCCGAATTACATAATCTTCATGATTAAACTTGAACCTTTGATCATTGAACCTAAATACCTAATAAATGGTAAGATAAAATAAAAAATTAGAATATAACTTTCAACTTTCAAGATAAAAAAACAATATTACAAAAAATATCATCAATGACAATGAGACTATGAGATGAGAGAGTATAAGACAAATGAGTAAATGACAATGACCAAATAAATAAAGTAATCAATAATTCAACTCACCTGCCACTAGTAGTCGTAGGCACCGCACTAGTAGCAAATTGCATATTGCAATCATACATCAACAATGTAAGACTCTCTTCCATTTATTGCCATCTCTAAAGATAATTTAATCAAATATGTCATAAAACACAAATTAGTATACTACTAATTTATTATTGCATTAAAACTTAAAAGTCTAAATAAACAACTAAAAAACATAAAATCTTACCAAGCTCAAGTTTCTCAAGATACTCCAAACTTTCCTCAACACAAATGGGCTTAGTCTCTTGTCTAAGCCAATCTTGGACACAAACAAGAGATTGCACACATTTAGGAGTCAATGAACTTCTAAATGGATCAAGAATACGACCACTAGTACTAAATGCACATTCTGAAGCCACACTTGAAATTGGAATAGCCAACACATCACGAGCTAACTCTGAAAGAACAGGAAACCTGGGAGAATTAACCCTCCACCAATCTAATATATCAAAATCATCAGAATCAGGCTCTTGGTCTTCACTAATGTATCTATCCAACTCTGATTTAGCACCTCCACTTCCACTATCTTCTTTTTGTTTTTTCAAGAAAAGCTTAGTTCTCAAGGCTTTTGTTTTCATACTTAGAGAAGCGCCAGAACTATATGTATCAGATGTATGCTGAGATGAAGTATTTCTAGATGGAGATGATTGATTAGATCCTTTTGAATATTGATTTATATACACTTCAAACAAAGAAGTCATATAATCACGCACTCCTTCATTTACTTTCTTTCCTATTTCCTCCCCAAATATTTCTTCAAGTGCAAAGCCAACATACACAAACTTATTTCGAGGATCCAACACAGAAGCAATAAAAATCATTTTGTTCATCTTTTCAGGACAACCCCAATATTTCTTAAACTTTTGTTTCATCCGTTGAGCCATGTTACTCAAATTAAGATCTTCACTTGCAAAACACACATTCAAATATGCATCAAGCTCACATATATCCTCAAAATGAACATTAGAAGTAACATATTGTGAACCTGAAACCTTTACAGTGAGCTCGTAGAATCTTTCAAGAAACTTAACCACATTCCTCACATTCGCCCAATCATCACATTCGAGCGGACCTGCAACACTTCCATCTTCACACACATTAGTTGAAAGACAAGTATTAAATTGGTCATCAAAAAGATCAAACCTATCAAAGGCCTTCTCAAACTTTTGTGCCGTATCCAACATCATATAGGTGGAATTCCACCTAGTAGGAACATCTAGCGTCAATGTTTTATCACATTCTACCTTTTGGACTTCACAACATTTCTTAAAGTTTCTTGTTCTTGCAGGGGATGATTTAACATACTTCACCATTTGTCGAACCCTTTTGACAGAAGGATCGATTTCTTTCAAACCTTCTTGCACAATCAGATTAAGTATGTGAGCCATACATCTCACATGAAGATGTTTACCTTCCATTATATTAGTTCCCCACATATTCAGCTGTTTAGACAATTCTTTAATTGTAACATCATTAGAAGATGCATTGTCAACAGTGATAGAGAATACCTTGTCCAAATGCCAATCAAGTAAACAATTACTAATCGCCTCTGCCATTTGCTCACCCTTATGACTAGATATTGGGCAAAAATTTAATATTCTTTTATGCAACACCCAATTTCTATCAATAAAATGAGCAGTCAAACACATATAATTAATTCTTTGCAATGATGTCATGTGTCTGTGGTAAGACAAATCTTTGGTTGGACTTCTTTAAAAGACTTCTTCAAATCTTGTCTCAATTCACTATAAACTTCATAACAATCCCTAGTTATTGTTCTACGGGAAGGAATTCTAAATAGAGGTTGCGCTTTGCTCATAAACTTCTTGAAACCTTCATTCTCTACAAAGCTAAATGGTAGTTCATCGATAATTATCATTTCAACCAAAGCCCTCCGTACTATATCTTGTTCAAATTTCCAAAGGGGGGCATCTTGAGTTTGAAAAGATAATTTCATTTGAGAAGAAGTTTCAACGATAGTTTTATATGCCTTGCACCTATCCAAATGTTGTTTCAAACCCGTTGTTCCATTTTTACTTGTATGGGCAGCATAATTATTCTTACAGTACTTGCACTTTGCTCTACCAATACCATTTTGAACTATCTTATCAAAATGACCCCAAACCTCAGATCTTGTTTGCATTTTCCTTTTCTTTGTAATTGTATCCAAAGTTTCAGTTTGAGTATCTACTGAGTTGTCGGTTGAACCGACTTCACTTACTCTACTTTCATCCTCCATCTATACAAAATTAATAAGAACAATCATAATTAATTAACCAACAATAAACAAATCAACAACCAACAACAACAAATGATATATCAAAAACACAAAGATTATTCAAAGAGTCAAAATATTAACTATTCACATTCTTGAATAAGTTGAATCTTGATTAAGGATAAGTGGAATAGTGGATAACTTACAGTTATAGAGATAATAGAAAATTAGAAATAGATAGCGGGCTAGCGGCTGCCGGCGAGGGATAGGTCGATCAGCCGATGGGCGACTGCCGACGGCTGTTGCTGGTGAGGCAGAGACCAGACTCCGCGACGCCCGACTGCCGACTGCCGACGGGCCCTGTTGAGTGTTGACTGGTGAGTCAGAGACCAGAGAGTACCGACTGGTTAGGCCGGACGGGCGACTGCCGAGTGCCGACGGGCGACGGCGACTGGTGTGGTGTAGCCGTGTAGGGGCGGTAGGGCTGTAGCCTGTAGGCGTGTAGTAGCAGCCGCCAGCCAGACGCCAGTAGGCAGTAGCAGATAGGGGTGGGCTGTGGCCTGTGGCTGTGGGCTGTGTACTGAGTAGTGAGTAATACTGTAGTAGTACTAGTTATAACTTATAACTTTAGGGTTTCTTATTTTTTTATTTAATTTAATTATTAATTAAAAAAAATATTAATAATTCGGTTATTCGGTTAAACCGAATAACGGTGAACCGTAACCGAAAAAAAACCGAAAACCGAATTAAGTTAAAAAAAAAAACCGAAACCGAAAAAACCGAAACCGAAAAACCGAATTAATTCGGTTCGGTCCGATTTTTCGGTTTTCGGTTTTTTTGCCCACCCCTATCCATAATAGAATATTATGGACCATAAAATAGGGTTGTAAGTGGATGCCAAAATATGAACTTCATTGTTTACCACTTACAACGCCTATATGGACCGTACTACCAATGTATAAGGTGTACAAGAGATTGTAAGTGATCGTGATAAGGATGGATAAAACTTGAAACATAAGTCACATACAACTCGTAAATTGATTTTACGGACTCATATAGGGACCATACATGAGTTGGATTGTAAAATCCATTTACAGCTGCAGATGGGGATAGTTGACCCGATACCCACCATAGAATCCACCAAATTTTTTAAAAACAAATATAATTCTCGCCTGATGTTTTCCCTCTTTCTCCTCACATCCGCCATTCTCAAGCGATCACCAGGTGCATCACCCACCTTCACTCGACATACACACCATGACAAGGTCCTGGTCAACACTAAGGTTCATACTGAGCTCGAAAGGTTGAACGTCAAAATCACGCGATGACCATCATTGCATACACAAAGCACATCTTCTTCCAACTGAAATCTTAAGTGAGAAATTTATCATCCTTGCACAAATGTTTGATCATTAGGTATAGTGAAATTGAGCATGAAATGTCATGAGGTAGGTTCGTAGGGTTTGAGACTGAATTATAGGGATTTGACTTGATAATGTGAGATACGGATCACAAGTTGCATTTACGGTCCATAGGGGAGAACGCAAAATAAGGATTAAAGATAAAAAATGGAAAAATTGACTAATTTGGTGAAACCCCCATCATTAATGGAAATTATAGTCGTATAATGCATATATAGACCACATGTGTGATCATAAGTCGACAACAAAATGTTTGAAAATCTGTTTAAGACTTACGGTCTAACATACAACCCGTATATGAAATATGAGTCGTATATGAGATATACGAGCCGTATATGAGAATCAACACCGCAGATATTTATAGAAAGCAACTTACGAACCGCATAATCAAAGTATGGTCCGCAAGTGATGAACATAGGTCGACCTCATCAAGGATGATGTTTTGTTAACTTATGACATCACTTACAGACCATGAAATCAATCTATGATCCGTAACTGCACCTTACCCCTCCGTAAGAGCATTATTTCAGATTGTAAAGTGAAGTAAGGACCGTACTTTCCACTTATGGTCCGTAACTAGCTAAAAACTAATAAAAATCACAAGTCTATCAAGCTTTTTTGCTAATGTGTTGCGCCGCTCAGTTGACTAATTTGGCTGAAATATTTTCAGCAATGGATCCAAAATAAGCTGTAAAGAGGGGTGGCAAGGTGACACTACCAAAAAGGTCTCATCTACGAGATGCTCCAACCAACTTTGATGAGGAATTAGGCGCACCACTTACCCGATCAAAGAGGCAAAAGATCACTCCAAAGCTGATCACCTTGTCATCCTCCAACTCAGATTGAGCGAGATCCGCTGCCACACCAACTAATAGTTCAGAGCCTCTCTGCCTCGCAGTCACATTAGAGGACAAATACACATAATGAGGGTGAGCCTAGTGAGCCCTCACCAGCCGAGTCATCATCAAAAGACACTGGTAGTGAAAAATTCGATGAGAGTGAGGGCAGCCCACACAACACAAACAACTCCGAAGAGAGAAGACAAGCTAAGGTGCAAAGAAAAACAGAGGAGATGGTCGGGGTCAGATGGTCAGTAGCTGGGACAAAGGAGAAGTATTTGGAGGGGCGACAGATTGTAAATAGAAAACCTCGGAGAAGCATAACCTAGGAGAAAAATTTTTTGCAGAAATGGGTTGAAAAACTATCCGTAGATCCTGGATCGGGAAATCATATAATATATTGTTGAAGTAGAAAACAAATTGTCTATAAAATTTGTAGGATTAGTTTGTTTAGACTTTGCTTTCGCACACCATCAAAGAGTGTAATGGGATGAATGAGTCCTCCTTAGCTAGAACTTTCGTATTCGAGTTGTAAAAATGAAGAAACACTTTATTTTACATTAAATTAAAAACAAAGTAACTCAATCAATACAACTGACTAGTTCAGCTCAACAAGCAACAAAATACGCTATCTTCAATCTCTGCAACATATTGAAATGTAACAAACTCTTGCTTTTTTGGCAAAATTAAGTTACGAACATATTATAACTAGAAACTATGTCTGATGAGCAATAAAATTTCTTCAAAATGTTTTTTTTTAAAAGTTAAGTCACTTTTAAAATTTTTTTTAATAATTGTGGACAAACGTTCTATAGCACCCCTTATGTATCCTATTTTTGCAATTTTTTTGGGCTAAATATTGAATCTTAAATTATAGCCCAAATCACGTCTGACTGACAATTATTTTTCATTTGTTTTTTTTTATATATATCACCTAGGAGTGTGATCGGATTAACTTGGTTGTTTTCCAAATTAATCTAATAATATCGATCTACTTAACGCAATTTTGTAATAGATAGATGTAACACAAAGAAAGAAATGTTTAATTTTCACACTCAAGAAAATATTAAGTTAGTATTATTCCTCTAATAACTAGAAATGGAGATTGTCATTTAATTTATTTATATCAATTGTCAATTCAATTCATCACAAGTCAATAGTTTATTGGACCTCACTTGTCCGCTACAATTAAGATTTATATTTAGACCTTTTATTTTATTTGAAATTAAAACTTGGGTCACATGATTGTTATCTCAAGCTATGACCAGCAATGTATGGCTATATAAAAATAAAAGAAACAACTAATAAAATTGATATGACTATATTCTGATCTTTATCTTCTTCAATATTTTCAAAAGTAAAAAGTTTGTCTAGTTTCTTGATGAAAGACTTTGTGAAATCAATAGGATCAATCTCCATAACTTTGTCCACTTCACCTCTTGCGTCTTAGAATTTTGAATAAAACATAGCATGATCATTTCTTCTTGAAGGATTTTGAGAGTACCCTTATTTAGAATTTAACTACAAATGTATCTTCTTTTACATTGAGAAACCTAAATAATATAATGTTGAGGTGGGAAATAAATTCTCTATAAAATTTGTAGGATGTGTTCACTTTATATATGTCTGACTTTTCTTTTACACATCACCAAGGAGTGTGATAAGATGAATGATTCACTCCATTCTTAACTAGAAGTCTCGTGTTGGAGCAGTGGCGTAGCCAAAAATCTGATTAAGGGTGTTCAAACTTATAGAGTAAATAATTTATTTAATAACTGTGTGCACTATAGGTTTTCAATTAAACTATATAGTATTTAGATATCTCATTTCCTTGTTTTGTAGTTTGTCATGAAATCATTATCTAAGCACTATATTTGAAATATACTTTATGAGTTTTCACTGAAAAATTTAGTTGTGCAAAGAAAATCACTCACGAAATTTTAATTAAAAAAATACATTAGGCACTGATAAAGAAAAACAAAACTAAAATGTAACAAAAGTGAATCTAAAAAAATAAAGAAGAACGAACCAGGCAATCAACTTCAACAAGCGTTTGATGGATAGAAACAATAAGATTTTAAACAAACTTTTTTGAGTAAATAGGAAGGCAACAAGATTTATTTGTAAATAAAATTAGAAAATTATTTATGCTTCCTGCAAAAAACATGAATAAATTTAGAGATAATACTTTAATAAATTTATTTAAAATATTTTTAAATTTATATATAAAAATTATTAATATATTAATAAATCACGTATATAAACATCTTTTAATTTAATTATATTAAATTTTATAATAAATGTTTAGAATATAATTTGAAATTTTTAAGAAGGTCTGAGTAACACTTAGAGCTGCAGCGACAAGATACTCTAAAAGTGTTCAATATATTATATATATACATAAAATATGATATCTGATCTACATACCTTATATAATTTTTCGGTGAAAGATGTTCGATTGATTACCGTTGCTATAGGGTAGCTCCGCCGGTGTGTTGGAGTCTTGAAAATGATGAAACTCTTTATTTTGTATTAATTTTAAAATAAAATAACTTAAGCAATACAACTTACTAATCCTACCCAACAGATAACGAATTACACGATCTTCAGTCTCTGAACGTATTGAAATGCATCAAACTCCTACATTATAAATAAAATTAATTGATGTGCATATTACAACTAGAATTTATGTCTAATTGGCAACATTGATATATTATAGCCTAAGCCTCATCTAACTAGCAATTATTTTTTATTTATTTGTTTCTTTTTTATAATTTATCTCAATATCAAACTATACTAATAACTTTTTCTTTTTAAAACTTTTTATCATGAATACATCCAACAAGTCAAATCAGAATAATTTTTTTTAAGTGTTATGAAGTTTTCTTATTGGTCTATTGGGTAAGTAATAAATCCAAACTGACCTAATTTCTTAGACATGTTAACTTGGTTATTGCTTAAATTGATTTGAAAATAACGATCTACTAAACTCAATTCTAGAATAGATGAATGTGACAAAGAAAGAACTGCTTTAATTTTTCATACTCTAAGAAAATATACCGAGTTAGTGTTATTCCTCGAATAACTAGAATATGAGGTTGTCGTTTATTTATAAACGACAATCTATTCAATTTATCATAAGTAAACAGTTCATTGAACCTTACTTATCCGCATATAATTACGATTTAAATTTAGGCCTTGTATTTTATTTAGAACTAAAATTTGAGCCACGTGATTATTTGTTTAAGCTATGATCAATAACATGAAGTTCTAATTTCAAACACTCTCTCGCTTGAACGTCATTAATCATATTATTATATAAGTGGAAATCCTTCAAGTTAAAAGTTGGATTACCATCTTGCCCTTCAATCTAAAACTATTTCAATAATATTTTATGTACTAAAAAGTAAATATACATTTCAATAAATATTATTAGACTATTATATTAAATAACAAATCTATAATTGTCATAATAGAGAATTAAAATTTTCATTTAATTTACGTTATTTCACTTTATTTAAATTTAATTATAATTATTTATCATCATCTTCATCAAAATGTAAAAAAACTCAAAGCAATAGTATCATGGTTGTTTCTTTAAAGATTTATATCCATGTTTCTTTATATATATATATATATATATATATATATATATATATATATATATATATAATGAGATTTTCTTACTATTTGGTACAATAAAAAATATTATAAGAGTATTGTTTAAAGGAAAAAGGGTCAAATTTACCCCTCTACTTTAGTTTAGTAGCTAATTTCACCCTTCGTCATACTATAGGGCCAAATAGCTAATTTTTAAAATTTATCTTAAAAAAATGGACTTCAAAAAATTGGATTTCTATGATCAAAACTTGAAGTTCAATTTACCAAGATAAATTTTAAAAATTACCTTTAAATATTTATTTAATAATAAAAGTTTAACTTTTAAATATTTCAAAACTTTCAAAAATTATATCAAATCAATTTTCGAATTTTTAAAATTTTCACTCATAAAATTTCATATTTTTTTCTATAATGTATTTAAATATAATTTTAAATATTAAAAAAATCATAACTTCAAAAAGTCAAATTTTTAACAAATATATCATGCGTTGCTTTGCCAAAGCGCATCGGTTAATATGACATACTTCGATTAATATAAGTCCTTCAAACTCGATTTTAAGTAAAATACCCCTTATTTGGGGATTCCATTTAAATGAGGGGTATTTTTGAATACTTTGGTAACAATAGGGGTATATTTGGCCCTATAGTATGACAAAAGATAAAATTAGCTATTAAACTAAAGTAGAGGGGTATATTTGACCTTTTTTCTTGTTTAAATGAAGGACAAAATAATCGTTCAATATTTGATGGACTGATATGTGGGACTTCCCACTTTTAGTATAATATAATATGATATGATATGATTCAAATATTATTATTTAATTAAATATTTAATTTAGTTTTGTTCAATAAATAATAAAATATTATTATTTAATTAAATATTCAAATATAATATGATATGATTTAAATATTACTATATTAATAGATATTTAATTTAGTTTTTTGATTCAATGAATGAAAAATATTATCATTTTGTTAGATATTTAATTTGATTTTGATTCAAAGAATGATAAAATGTTATTATTTAATTAGATATTTTATTATATTTTTAATTTATTGTAGGGGCAAAATGATAATCCAACTTTTAAGATAGAGGCTTCCCACTTTAGTATAATATGATGATATCTAGCTTTAACAAGAATTAAAAAAAAATATTATTTTTCTCATTTCTATAATAAATTTATATTAATGACCATTTGGTAAAATATTTTTCGATAAATGACAATTATATAAGCAACTAATATAATTTATTTGGGTGCATATCAAAAGTAATACATTGAATTTTTCTCAATTTTCTTTGATTATAAATTACATTTATTATTTGTCAGCAACAATATATCATTCTACATATATCATCTAATGAATCTGCACAAACTTATATGAGACACACGTGCAACACACGTGTCCAGGACTAGTATCAAGTAATAAAAATAAGTTTATTTTTTGAACCAGAATGAATCGCCGCTCTAAAAGAGAAAGAAGAAACACTCTGCCGGGGAGCGTTTTTCCTATAAAGAAGTTTACAATTAAGCGGAGAATTCAAAGTTCTTCTTCCTCCTTTAAAAAAGGAGATTTGCCGATTGAACAAAAATAAATCGCCGACAGCTCTAAAAGAAGTAACAAAAGAATTTTCTACTAGATGAAAATCTGAATTAGTCAGGCAAGTAAATAACGTATATCAAGTAATTTCAAAAAAAAAATCACATCAATATTTTCATATATGGTCTTACCATTTCGTTGTATTACTAGAGTATGACCTTCTTTTTGCATGAACATAATCAAAATGATAAAGTAATGGCACAACATGACGAAATATTTGGCCATAAATTTTACAGGCAATGATATTAGCATAAGACACCATAGTTATGATTTCTCTTAACTTAGCTGATTTTAATATAAAAAATTATAGATATTACACTTAATACTAATTCACTTAATAGAACTCACCATAAAATAATTATACGAAAACGGTAACAAATATAGATGTATTTGTACTTGCAGAGGAGGGACTTGGTAATTATTGCAGTGAAGATTCTGGGACAAATGGCAAAACTATGAATGGTTAAAGTCAAAACAGAAATAAATGCTGATTTTCCCATTCATTTTTACTTATTCATTTGCGTTCGAACACGTACGTTGCACGTGTATTTCATATTAATTAGTAAATTTTTTTTAATGATATTAGAGATTCTTCTAATCATATTATATAAAAGTTGAATTATGCATATAAAATATATCACCATCTCGACTTCATTTTCTCCCTGCAGTTCATCTATCATTTTTTATTTTATTTTTCTGATCATTCATGACTAAAATGAAAATCATCATCAATTTTGACAAGAGAATTTAAAATATTTCTACCTTGAATATAAAGGTAAAGATAAACTACATGGGACAAAAAGCTAAAATCAATTTTTTTTTTAAAAATAAAATGAATAGTTGCCTAGCAATTTTTCGTGTTGTTTTAGCATCTCTTGACCATATCTCATGCTGCATAAGTAGCGTTTGTCAAATATTTAATAAAAATAAATAAAAATAATTCTTTGCGTGAAAGAGTTCTTGAATAAAATGAATTAGAATGTTATCTCTATATCGATCTTAATATCTTGATTCGTGTTTTTTGGACTTCCCTTTCACATTGGAGTATTAATTAATGGAATTAATTAACATTTTAATTATTTAATATACCTACATGTAATAGCATATTACAACTATTTAAATTCTATAGTGATACTAAAGAAGAGAAAAGTGTATTTAATAAGGAAAAAAATTACATAGTTACATTAAAGATGAAAAGTGAAAAACTTGACATTTATTATAAAATAATAATTAAAATGCAGCTCAATTATTCATTTGTATTCTTCAATATATTAATTTTTTTTTTAAAAATATAGTCATAACATGCAATTATTGAATTGAAAAACGGATGACTTCCATTACTAAATGAAAGAACTTTTCAAACTAGTTGATAGTTGTTCCCTGGTTGCACCCCATACTCAATTATATAATTATAAAGATTACTATTATTATTTATTGGGGATAATTTTTTCAACGTTTATGTACAATTATTTAGATGAACATGTCATGCTAAATCATTAAATCTAACTAACTCTCAAAGCTTTTCAACTTCTCAAAGTGAGAAATAATATTAATTTTTTAATACCATAAAGATTTATTAATTTTATATCTAGTCATTTTAGTCCTTCAATTTTTAACTTTTAAACTTTCAAATAAATTTTTTATCCACTAATTCATAATATGAAGTAAATATTATTATTTAATTTGGATTTTTAACATATTTTAAATATTATTATTTAATTAAATATTTAATTTTATTTTGATTCAATGAATGATAAAATACTACTATTTAATTAGATGCTTTAAATCAGCATAAATTTTTCTATACAATTAAAAAATGTGGTTGATATTATCAGGGAAAAAGAAATGTTGAAAAAAGAACTTTCCAATTGACAATAATTTCATAGAAAGAAGATTTTTTGAATGGGATTCAACATCAATTTATTTCAAGGGATGTTTGAGCATGATGTAAAGGATGAAAAAATTGCTTTAACAAAATAACTCTTCAGCTTTTCAGTTTCCACAATTGCAATTAGTATTGTAAGATCAAACAATCTCCAAAACATTGAATAAAGAAGGTGTAATTGTTGCACCAAACTCCTACATTATAATTTGTTTGGGTGTGTTGATATATAGCAAGAGTTTATTGAAGAACAAGAAAGGAAAAAGTCAAAAGGCTAACTATAAAGGTACATAAGAGAATAGAAGACAATACACTAGAATGGGGAAGGGGGTTCCTATATATATAGGCATAAGACTACGTAAAACCCTAAAGCCCATCTGCTAACAAGTATATGGGCTAACAGGGTGCATATCAAAAAGTAATACATTGAATTTTTCTCAATTTTCTTTGATTATAAATTATATTTATTATTTGTCAGCAACAATATATCATTCTACATATATCATCTAATGAATCTGCACAAACTTATATGAGACACACGTGCAACGCACGTGTCCAGGACTAGTATCAACTAATAAAAACAAGTTTATTTTCTGAACCAGAATGAATCGCGCTCTAAACTAGAAAGAAGAAACACTCTGGCGGGGAGCGTTTTTGCCTATAAAGAAGTTTTCAATTAAGCGGAGAATTCAAAGTTCTTCTTCCTCCTTTAAGAAAGGAGATTTGCTAATTTAAAAAGAATAAATCGTCGACAACTCTAAAAGAAATAACAAAAGAATTCTCTACTAGATGTAAATCTGGATTAGTCAGGCAAGTAAATAATGTATATCAAGTAATTTAAAAAAAAATTCACATCAATATTTTCATGTATGATCTTACCATTTCGTTGTATTGCTAGAGTATAACCTTCTTTTTTCATGAACATGATCAAAATGATAAAGTAAAGGCACAGCATGACGAAATATTTGGCTATAAATTTTACAGGCAATGATATTAGCATAAGACACCATAATTATGATTTCTCTTAACTTAGATGATTTTAATATAGAGAACTATAGATACTACACTTAATACTAATTCACTTAACAGAACTCACCATAAAATAATTATATGAAAATGGTAACAAATATAGATGTATTTATACTTGCAGAGGAGGGACTTGGTAATTATTACAATGAAGATTCTGGGACAAATGGCAAAACTATGAATGGTTAAAGTCAAAACAGAAATAAATGCTGATTCATCAGTTTGATTAATAAATTAAAATGCATCTTGAATTGTGACAAATATCAAGAGAAACCTTGCTCACCATCTTTTGATTAAGTTGGATAGAAGCAGTTCAAGTATAATCATCCCATTCATTTTTACTTATTCATTAACGTCCGAACACGTACGTTGCACGTGTATTTCATGTTAATTAGTAAGAGAAAATTTAATGATATTAGAGATTTTTCCAATCATATTATATAGAAGTTGAATTATGCATATAAAATATATCACTATCTCGACTTCATTTTCTCCCCGCAGTTCATCTATCATTTTTTATTTTATTTTTCTGATCATTCACTCTAAAATGAAAATCATCATCAATTTTGACAAGAGAATTTAAAATATTTCTACCTTGAATATAAAGGTAAAGATAAATAACATGGGACAAAAAGCTAAGATGAATAGTTACCTAGCAATTTTCCGTGTTGTTTTAGCATCTCTTAACCATATCTCATGCTGCATAAGTAGCGTTTGTCAAATATTTAATAAAAATAAATAAAAATAATTCTTTGTCTGAAAGAGTTCTTGAATAAAATGAAAGTTGTCTCTATGTCGATCTTAATATCTTGATTCGTGTTTTTTGGACTTTCCTCTCACATTGGAGTATTAATTAATGGAATTAATTAACATTTTAATTATTTAATATACTTACATGTAATAGCATATTACAACTATTTAAATTCTATAATTGTTATACCCCGTAGAATTCCCGGCACCTAGACGACCTATTCGCACGTTGGTTAAGCATATTTGAAGGCCATACGTGCTGGAGAAAGGCCTGGAAAAAGATCGGACGAGAAACCTGTCGAACCATCGCGGAAGGAGCCGAGACAAAGCCCCTCCGCGATGTCAGGGTGTCACGGAGGAGAGGCCTCCGCGTTGGCTCCGTGAAACGTTGGCCTTGTCCAGGCCCAAGTATATAAAGCCCACTTCGGTTTTAAATCATTTATACACTTATAAACTTCCAGAAAACAGAGCAAGCCAGCAGAGGGAGAAAAGGAACGAAGGAGATAATATAATTTTCGTCCGATTACGCTGCTAAACGTTGTCCAAACTCAAATTAACCTCAGATACTGAGGTATTTAGCAGCAGAGAGCATTCCTACGGATTCAGTTTCGTGAAATACGGCCGACGAATCGTCGAGCCACCGAGCTAAGGTAAGTAGAATTGCTCCAAATTAGTGTCTATGTGTTCCTAGCTATGAAGTGGATATTTCTCTCTTCTGGACCTCTGAAAAATAGCGAGTTTTCAACCGTCTTTCGATAAGCCTAAGTTTAGGCTATAAACTATATCGAAAGTGACGTTACTCTTTAAAGTTAAGTTGTATTTAGTATTGATTGACATATTTATGAATGCAGTTGGGAGAAAACAGTTGAAGTACCGGCCGAGCCTCGTCCGACAGACGAATTGTTCAAGGATAAGGTATGTAAAGTTAGTTTCCTCGGCAAGTTAAGTAATCTCGGTACAGTACAGTAACTTAAAGGCCAGTAGAATATTCAGAAGTCATGTGTTATGTTTATTACGAATGTTGGTACGTTATTAGAAGCATCATGTTGTATTTAGCGCGAAACTTGTTAGCATGATATAGATTCTAATATAAGTGTTAGGAACTGCGCAGCATGCTCAGTATGTGATGTGACACAGAATGTTAGGATATCATTGTATTCAGTTGAAACCCAGTAAAGCAATGTAATATCTGTAAGACATCTCAGAAGTAGAATGATAAGTTAAAATGAAGTTAGAAAGCATGTTAGGAATAGTGAATCATGTTACTATAGAAACTCAGCATACAACATAGTTTTCAGCAGAAAGACCATATCTTGTTCAGCGTTAGACCCAGTACAGTCTGGCAGAAGACTATATTTATATGTATATACTATTACCAGCCTCAACATGTATTAAGTACGTACATATTACTATCACTAGCTCAACATATAGTATATACAAATACTTTACCACTATTAGCTTCAGTATGTGGGACATGCAGATAGTATTACTAGTTGAGACCGTTGTATTGTTTGGGGTTAGACTACCTAGCATCCATGACCGCCCCAGGGTTGATAGCTGTATCGACTCGTCCGCCAGAGGACGAGGATACGTCGCTCTACGGAGTGGCATGCCGTCCCACAGGGGACGAAGATGGGATGCCAGTTTTCCCCATATTATGCCTTGGTCGGCTTTTACACACCCCTGTCGAGCGGATACGCCCGGGTGTTGATTCAGGAGTCCTCCGGACTCAGATGCAGTTATAGTCAGGGGCTCAGCAAGCCCAAGTGCATACCCAGGGGACCGGCAGGATACTTACAGGGTTTATAGGAGATGGGATGACCGGGGTAGGGGTATAGATTCTGTGCTGGTTGTACCTCCCGGCTTATGGGGGCCGGGTAAGGTTTGTGTGTGCTATGTTATATTATGATATGTTATGCCGTGTTACAGTAGATACGAGTAGATCAGCAGTAGAACAATACGTCTCCAGGTATGACTCCTACTCCTTCCAGTATAATTGAGAGAAGGTATGACTTACATTATCAGACAGTTAATCTATTTCTTCCTACTGCAGTTTCATCAGTTATATTATTGTTTTCAGATATTTCTTTCAGTTATTGCTTTACATACTCAGTACCAGCGGTACTGACGCCAGTGGGGCGCTGCATTACTTGCCTGCAGGTACTCATAGACGAGCAGGCGATACCATGTGATTCCTGTCAGCGATCGAGTATTCAGCTCCTGTCATCCGGAGACTGAATTCCAGAGGTGTACTTTATTTTCTTTTGTTGTATAGTACGGGTAGGTCGGGGCCCTGTCCCGATCATTTATATTGCTATTCCTAGAGGCTTGCAGTCTGTATATGTTCCCTGTGGTCAGATGAGCCGGTCGTGTGAGGCCGTGCAGTTGTTAGCTGTTAGTACTTCTGTTTCTTTTATGTTGGCCGTGTGGGGCCATAGTTCGACAGTAGTGGTGACCTTGCCGGTCACATAGCTATCCAGTACATCGGGGTTGAGTTATAGATAACTAGACAGCATGGTGGCCTTGTCGGCCCGTATAGGTTTCCCTATATTGATATGCTTCTGGTCAGCTGTTAGTACAGGTACAGGAGGCTATAGGCCAATGGGCCGAGGGCTGTGTTTACAGCCGTTATATAGCCCTTTGTTTCCAGAAATGTGAGTTAGAGCGAGCCAGGCACCAGATGTGCCCAGGCTTAGCAGTCCAGCAGTTCAGGTCCTAGTAGGGCACCAGGTGCCATTCATACCCCCCAAGGCGGGGTGTGACAATAATGATACTAAGGAAGAGAAAAGTGTATTTAATTAGGAAATAAGTTACATAGTCATATTAAAGATGAAAAGTAAAAAAATTGACATATATTATAAAAAATAATTAAAATACAGCTCAATTATTCATTTGTATTCTTTAATATATTAATTTTAAAAGGAATATAATCATAACATGCAATTACTGAATTGAAAAATACTCAATTATATTATTATAAGGATAGCTATTATTATTTATTGGGGATAATTTTTTCAACGTTTATGTACCATTACTTAGATGAACATGTCATGCTAAATCATTAAATCTAACTAACTCTTAAAGCTTTTCAACTTTTCAAAGTGAGAAATAATATTAATTTTTTAATATCATAAAGGTTTATTAATTTTATGTCTAGCCATTCTAGTCTTTCGATTTTTAACTTTTAAATTTTTAAATAAATTTTTTATCCACTAATTCTTAATGTGAAGTAAATATTATTATTTAATTTAAACTTTTAACATATTTTAAATATTATTATTTAATTAAATATTTAATTTTATTTTGATTCAATGAATGATAAAGTACTACTATCTAATTAGATGCTTTAAATCAGTACAAATTTTTCTATACAATTAAAAAATGTGGTTGATATTATCAAGGAAAAAGAAATGTTAAAAAAAGAACTTTCCAATTGACAATAATTTCATAGAAAGAAGATTTTTTGAATGGAATTCAACATCAATTTATTTCAAGGGATGTTTGAGCATGATGTAAAGGATGAAAAAATTGCTTTAACAAAATAACTCTTCAGCTTTTCAGTTTCCACAATTGCAATTAGTATTGTAAGATCAAACAATCTCCAAACCATTGAATAAAGAAGGTGTAATTGTTGCACCAAACTCCTACATTATAATTTGTTTGGGTGTGTTGATATATAGCAAGAGTTTATTGAAGAACAAGAAAGGAAAGAGTCAAAAGGCTAACTATAAAGGTACATAAGAGAATAGAAGACAATACACTAGAATGTGGAAGGAGATCACCATTTAGAAATGCATTCTTGACATCCATTTGAAATATCTTCCACTGTCGAACGGATGCAACGATAATCATAGTGCGAACAGTCGTCATCTTTGTCACCGGGGCAAAAGTCTCCTCATAGTCCATACCATATTTTTGTGAGTATGCTTTTGCCACAAGTCTAGCCTTGTATCGCTCAACAGACCCATCAGGCTTTGTTTTTATCTTATACACCCATCGACAGCCAATCGTATGTTTAACAGGTGGGAGGGTAACCAAATCCCATGTGTGTCTCTGATAAAGAGCAGTGAGTTCCTCAGCCATAACATTCTGCCAAAGAGGATCAGACACAACCTCTCTATAGGTCTCAGGTTCAGACAATTGATGTATGTTTGTAATAAAGGAAGCAAATGGGAGTGAGTAGGCAGAATAAGCAAAATAAGGTAGTTTGGTGGACTTACTCTGACGAGTAGACCTCCTCAGAGGTGGTGGATCTCCAGTCACAGGATCAGACTCAGACACAGGCGGGGCTGAAGCACTGGCAGGTGGCACATCGGGTGGCATAGCTGAATCCGGAACTGGAGCCTCTATGTCAATGCCAAATGGATCAATACGCCGAAGATCTAACTTAGTAACATCATGGGATTTAGCTGGAATTGAATAGAAAGGAATATGCTCCAAAAAGGTGACATGCCGTGAAACATATAATTTCTGACTGACAGGATCATAGCAACGATAACCTTTCTGTCCAACACCATACCCCAAAAACACAGATATAGCTGATCTTGGCTCCAGCTTGTTTCGTTCAACATGAGGACGAAAAACAAAATAAGTACATCCAAAAACTCGTAATGCAGAGTAATCTGGCATGTGATCATATAAATTCTTAAACGGAGACATCCCTGAAGTCAATGCAGTAGGAATACGATTGATCACATATACAACAGTTAGGACTGCTTCTCCCCAAAAATTACTAGGAACCTCTACAGATAATAGTAAGGAGCGTGCTGTCTCAACAATATGACGGTGTTTCCTTTCGGCAACACCGTTCTGCTCAGGAGTATCTGTACAAGATGACTGGTGTATGGTACCATCAGAGACAAGTAACTGAGTGAAATTACTAGAGGTATATTCACCCCCTAAGTCACACCTGAAACACTTTATGACAGCCGAATGTTGCGTTTTAGCAAGGGCTCTAAAGTTGCTGTAAATGCCAAAGAAGTCAGACCTGCGCTTCATAAGATAAACCCAGGTATACCGAGTATAGTCATCTATGAACGAAACATAATAGGTCGAACCACCCTTAGTGGATACTGGTGATGGTCCCCATACATCAGAATGAATAATGTCAAAAGGAGCAACTGAATAAGACACACTTTTATTAAAAGGTAAGGCAGAAAATTTTGCCAGTTTACAACCACTCAATCTGAAATATCAGAAGTGTTTAAATGACCCAAAACACCAGTAGAGGCTAAAAAACGTAAACTTGACACTGATACATGTCCCAAGCGGGAATTCCAAAGATAAAACTGCGAAGACAAAGGACTCAAACGAAAAGAAGAAAAATCAATGCTAGAGGCGACAACAGCAGACACTTTGAGACTCTCCAGGACATAGAGTTCCCCCAACCTACGGCCAATCCCAATCACCTTCTGAGTGTGTTGGTCCTGTACAACACAAACAGAATCAGAAAAGAATACCCAATGACCAATCCTACACAACTGACTGACCAAAGCAAGATTCAAAGCAAGTTTAGGAATATAATAAACATTAGACAGAATAATGTGAGAAGTAGTCACAAAACCAACACCCTCGACTGACATAGATGTAGCACTGGCAGACACAACAGAGAGTTGTGAAATGGGTGAGAAGGAACCAAACAATGACAAACAATGTGACATATGCTGGGTCGCACCAGAATCCAGAATCCACAAGGATGAGGGAATACTTGATGTACTAGAGGAAGCTGGACCTGAGCTGGATGCTGACATGGCAGTAGGATTGGAAGCCAAAAACTGTCTGAACTGTTCGAACACCTGGGGATCCAACATCGAAGGAGGCACAGTGCTAACAGACTCAACATCTACTGATGGTGCAGCAGCAACAACAGTGAACTATGGAAAACGTGGAGGAGTACCAAAGGAGCGTGGCTGTCCATTCTTCTGTTGCTGACCAGACTTAGCCTTGTTAAGAAACAACGGACACTGAGCTTTCCAATGATTTTTCTGCTTGCAAAATACACACTCATCAAACGCAACTTTAGGAGATCGTCGCGATTGATTGGAAATCTAAGAACGGTGTGTTCTAGACTGATCCGGTGAAGCAGCAAACACTTTAGGAGTAGTAGGCGTTTTCGACCCTTTATCCAATTGAGACTTGATACGAGTCTCTTCTGTAATCAGTTCATGGACAACTGAATCAACTGTGGGGAGGGGAGATCGATGAAGGATTGTTCCACGCAGTCCTTCAAAATCAGAACGCAATGCCATCAAAAATTGAACCAAATGTTGTTCTTCCCTCCTAGCAATAAACGACGCAAAACCTTTCAATTCTGCAGATTCAGTAAGGGCTAATTGATCCCACAAATCCGACATAGCAGTATAGAAATCTTGAATGCTCATAGCATTCTGTTGAAGAGCACGAATATCGTACTCTAACTGGTACTGCTTCGCAAAATTAGACTGAGTGTACAGTCTTTCCAAATGATCCCAGATTTCTTTTGCAGTGTCATATTTAGCCAATTGCATACCAATTGACTGAGTTACGAAATTGTTAATTCAAGTGATAACCTTGGAGTTAGCAGTTTTCCATAAATCCACCGACAATACAAAATCCGCAGCCTTCTCATCCTTAGGTTTGAATTTAACCAAGTGACATAGCCCCACATATTCTTGCAACGAAGAAAATTCTTCATGACATAACTCCAATACACATAATTTTTGCCATCTAATTGAGTGTTAATGGACTGGAGAGAATCATCACTTTCCAGCCATATAGACAAATTACCCTAGTCCAAATCAAATCAAGCCACTAACAGCAACAACAATAGAGTACAAACAGCAAAACAAGAACCCAACAGAAGCAACAAACCAACCCTACGAACAGTAGATCTAAACGGATCTAGCGGAAGCAGCAAACCCAGGAGAACAGCAGTTCGAAAAAAAAGCCTTTTTTAACAAAAAAACTTTTTTTAGCAAACCCAGCAAACAGTTCGATCCGTGCACCGGGTGGTTGCTACAAATAGGGGAGGATCGATTTATTTGGCTCTGATACCATGTTGATATATAACAAGAGTTTATTGAAGAACAAGAAAGGAAAGAGTCAAAAGGCTAACTACAAAGGTACATAAGAAAATAGAAGACAATACACTAGAATGGGAAGGGGGTGCCTATATATATAGGCATAAGACTACCTAAAACCCTGAAGTCCATCTGCTAACAAGTATATGGGCTAACAGGGTGCATATCAAAAAGTAATACATTGAATTTTTCTCAATTTTCTTTGATTATAAATTACATTTATTAATTATAAGCAACAATATATCATTCTACATATATCATCTAATGAATCTGCACAAACTTAAACGAGACATACGTGCAACGCACATGTCCAGGACTAGTATCAACTAATACAAACAAGTTTATTTTTTGAACCAGAATGAATCCCCGCTCTAAACGAGAAAGAAGAAACACTCTGGTGGGGAGAGTTTTTCCCTATAAAGAAGTTTTCAATTAAGCGGAGAATTCAAAGTTCTTCTTCCTCCTTTAAAAAAGGAGATTTGCCGATTGAACAAGAGTAAATCGCCGACAGCTCTAAAAGAAGTAACAAAAGAATACTCTAGATGAAAATCTGAATTAGTCAGGCAAGTAAATAACGTATATCAAGTAATTTTAAAAAAAAATTCACATCAATATTTTCATGTATGGTCTTACCATTTCGTTGTATTACTAGAGTATAACCTTCTTTTTGCATGAACATGATCAAAATGATAAAGTAATGGCACAGCATGACTAAATATTTGGCCATAAATTTTACAGGCAATGATATTAGCATAAGACACCATAGTTATGATTTCTCTTAACTTAGATGATTTTAATATAGAGAACTATAGATACTACACTTAATACTAATTCACTTAACAGAACTCACCATAAAATAATTATATGAAAATGGTAACAAATATAGATGTATTTATACTTGCAGAGGAGGGACTTGGTAATTATTGCAGTGAAGATTCTAGGACAAATGGCAAAACTATGAATGGTTAAAGTCAAAACAGAAATAAATGCTGATTCATCAGTTTGATTAATAAATTAAAATGCATCTTGAATTGTGACAAATATCAAGAGAAACCTTGCTCACCATCTTTTGATTAAGTTGGAATAGAAGCAGTTCAAGTGTAATCATCCCATTCAGTTTTACTTATTCATTAGCGTTCGAACACGTACGTTGCACGTGTATTTCATGTTAATTAGTAAAAGAAAATTTAATGATATTAAAGATTTTTCTAATCATATTATATAGAAGTTTAATTATGCATATAAAATATATCACTATCTCGACTTCATTTTCTCCCCGCAGTTCATCTATCATTTTTTATTTTATTTTTCTGATCATTCACTCTAAAATGAAAATCATCATCAATTTTGACAAGAGAATTTAAAATATTTCTACCTTGAATATAAAGGTAAAGATAAATAACATGGGACAAAAAGCAAAAATGAATAGTTACCTAGCAATTTTCCGTGTTGTTTTAGCATCTCTTAACCATATCTCATGCTGCATAAGTAGCGTTTGTCAAATATTTAATAAAAATAAATAAAAAAAATAATTCTTTGCCTGAAAGAGTTCTTGAATAAATTTAATTAGAATGTTGTCTCTATATCGATCTTAATATCTTGATTCGTGTTTTTTGGACTTTCCTTTCACATTGGAGTATTAATCAATGGAATTAATTAACATTTTAATTATTTAATATACTCACATGTAATAGCATATTACAACTATTTAAATTCTATAATGATACTAAGAAAGAGAAAAGTGTATTTACTGAGGAAATAAGTTACATAGTCATACTAAAGACGAAAAGTAAAAAAATTGATATATATTATAAAATAATAATTAAAATACAACTCAATTATTCATTTGTATTCTTCAATATAATAATTTTAAAAGGAATATAATCATAACATGCAATTACTGAATTGAAAATTACTCAATTATATGATTATAAAGATTACTATTATTATTTATTGGGGATAATTTTTTTCAACGTTTATGTACATTTATTTAGATGAACATGTCATGCTAAATCATTAAATCTAACTAACTCTCAAAGCTTTTCAACTTCTCAAAGTGAGAAATAATATTAATTTTTTAATACCATAAAGATTTATTAATTTTATATCTAGTCATTTTAGTCTTTCAATTTTTAACTTTTAAACTTTCAAATAAATTTTTTATCCACTAATTCTTAATGTGAAGTAAATATTATTATTTAATTTGGATTTTTAACATATTTTAAATATTATTATTTAATTAAATATTTAATTTTATTTTGATTTGATAAATGATAAAATACTACTATTTAATTAGATGCTTTAAATCAGTACAAATTTTTCTATACAATTAAAAGATGTGGTTGATATTATCAAGGAAAAAGAAATGTTGAAAAAAGAACTTTCCAATTGACAATAATTTCATAGAAAGAAGATTTTTTGAATGGAATTCAACATCAATTTATTTCAAGGGATGTTTGTGCATGATGTAAAGGATGAAAAAATTGCTTTAACACAATAACTCTTCAGCTTTTCAGTTTCCACAATTGCAGTTAGTATTGTAAGATCAAACAATCTCGAAACCATTGAATAAAGAAGGTGTAATTGTTGCACCAAACTCCTACATTATAATTTGTTTGGGTGTGTTGATATATAACAAGAGTTTATTGAAGAACAAGAAAGGAAAGAGTCAAAAGGCTAACTATAAAGGTACATAAGAGAATAGAAGACAATACACTAGAATGGGGAAGGGGTGCCTATATATATAGGCATAAGACTACGTAAAACCTTAAAGCCCATCTGCTAACAAGTATATGGGCTAACATTCCCCCTCAAACTCACAATGGGACAACAATAAGCATTGAGAGTTTGTCACACAAGAAATGAAACCGAGACGCCGACTGAGCCTTCGTAAAAAGGTCAGTAATCTGCAAGGCCGATGGAACAAAAGGAAACGATATGGTCCCGAGCTGGAGATGATGATGAGTTAAGTTACAATCAATCTCAATGTGCTTCGTCCGCTCATGGAAAACAGAGTTCTTTGCAATTTGGATCGCACTCTTGTTATCACAATGTAGGGGAGTAGGCAAAGAAATGTGAACCCCCATATCTGCAAGAAGCCAACGTAACCAAACAATCTCACATGTAGTCACTGCCATAGCACGATACTGAGCCTCCGTGGAAGATCTAGAGACAACATCTTGTTTCTTGCTCTTCCATGATATTAAAGAATCTCCAAGGAACACACAAAAACCAGTGGTGGATTTGCGATCATTGCGATCGCCATCCCAATCAGCATCACTATAGGCTCGCAACTCGAGAGATGACGTCGAGGGAAACAAGAGGTTCTGAAACTGGGTGCCACGAAGATATCTCAAAATATGAAGTACAGCTCCTCAGTGAACTAAAGTAGGAGCAGTAACAAACTGTCTAACAACATGAACTACATGAACTATATCCGAGCGAGTAATGGTAAGATACACCAAGCTACCTACAACAGTCCGATAAAGACTCGGATCTGTTAACAAAACACCATCACTAGGAGAGTACCGTGCATTGGTTTCAAGTGGAGTATCTGCAGTCCTGTTGTCAGAAAGGCGCGCCTGTTTAAACAAGTCAGATATATACTTAGTCTGAGAGAGAAGATATCCTTTCTTAGACTGAGCCACCTCAATACCCAAAAAATAACATAGCAGGCTCAAGTCCTTCATGGCAAACCGATGAGCCAAATCATGCTTCAATGACTCAATACCATCATGATCATCACCAGTTATAACCATATCATCTACATATAAGGACAAAAGGATTCGCCTTGTACTTGTACTTCTAATAAACAACGCCGAATCACGGTTACTCGGAACAAAGCCAAGGGAAGTAATCACAGTGGAGAATTTCTCAAACCAAGCACGAGGGGCTTGCTTGAGACTATATAGGGCTTTTCGAAGCCGACAAACATCACCCCCCTGGTGATCAATACCCGTTGGAGGAGTCATATACACTTCCTCATGGAGATCACCATTCAGAAATGCATTCTTGACATCCATTTGAAATATCTTCCACTGTCGAACGGATGCAACGACAATAATAGTGCGAACAGTCGTCATCTTTGTCACCGGGGCAAAAGTCTCCTCATAGTCCATACCATATTTTTGTGAGTACCCTTTTGCCACAAGTCTAGCCTTGTATCGCTCAACAGACCCATCAGGCTTTGTTTTTATCTTATACACCCATCGACAGCCAATCGTATGTTTACCAGGTGGGAGGGTAACCAAATCCCATGTGTGTGTCTGATAAAGAGCAGTGAGTTCCTCAGCCATAGCATTCTGCCAAAGAGGATCAGACACAACCTCTCTATAGGACTCCGGTTTAGACAATTGATGTATGTTTGTAATAAAGGAAGCAAATGGGGGTGAGTAGGCAGAATAAGCAAAATAAGGTAGTTTGGTGGACTTACTCTGACGAGTAGACCTCCTCAGAGGTGGTGGATCTCCAGTCGCAAGATCAGACTCAGACACAGGCGGGGTTGAAGCACTGACAGGTGGCACATCGGGTGGTATAGCTGAATCCGAAACTGGAGCCTCTATGTCAATGCCAAATGGATCAATACGCCGAAGATCTGACTTAGTAACATCATGGGATTTAGCTGGAATTGAATAGAAAGGAATATGCTCCAAAAAGGTGACATGCCGTGAAACATATAATTTTTGACTGAAACGATCATAGCAACGATAACCTTTCTGTCCAACACCATACCCCAAAAACACAGATATAACTGATTTTGGCTCCAGCTTGTTTCGTTCAACATGAGGACGAAGAACAAAACAAGTACATCCAAAAACTCGTAATGCAGAGTAATCTGGCATGTGACCATATAATTTCTGAAACGGAGACATCCCTGAAGTCAATGTAGTAGGAATACGATTGATCACATATACAACAGTTAGGACTACTTCTCCCCAAAAATTACTAGGAACCTCTGCAGATAATAGTAAGGAGCGTGCTGTCTCAACAATATGACGGTGTTTCCTTTCGGCAACACCGTTCTGCTCAGGAGTATCTGTACAAGATGACTGGTGTATGGTACCATCAGAGGCAAGTAACTAAGTGAAATCACTAGAGGTATATTCACCCCCTAAGTCACACCTGAAACACTTTATGACAGCCGAATGTTGCGTTTTAGCAAGGGCTCTAAAGTTGCTGTAAATGCCAAAGAAGTCAGACCTGCGCTTCATAAGATAAACCCAGGTGTACCGAGTATAGTCATCTATGAACGAAACATAATAGGTCAAACCACCCTTAGTGGATACTGGTGATGGTCCCCATACATCAGAATGAATAATGTCAAAAGGAGCAACGGAATAAGACACACTTTTATTAAAAGGTAAGGCAGAAAATTTTGCCAGTTTACAACCACTACAATCCGAAATATCAGAAATGTTTAAATGACCCAAAACACCAGTAGAGGCTAGAAAACGTAAACGTGACACTAATACATGTCCCAAGCGAGAATGCCAAAGATAAAACTGCGAAGACAAAGGACTCAAACGAAAAGAAGAAAAATCAATGCTAGTGGCGGCAACAGCAGACACTTTAAGACTCTTCAGGACATAGAGTTCCCCCAACCTACGGCCAATCCCAATTACCTTCTGAGTGTGTTGGTCCTGTACAACACAAACATAATCAGAAAAGAATACCCAATGACCAGTCCTACACAACTGACTGACCGAAGCAAGATTCAAAGCAAGTTTAGGAATATAATAAACATTAGACAGAACAATGTGAGAAGTAGTAACAGAACCAACACCCTCGACTGACATAGATGTAGCACCCCCAGACACAACAGGGAGTGGTAAAATGGGTGACAAGGAACCAAACGATGACAAACAATGTGACATATGCTGGGTCGCACCAGAATCCAGAATCCACAAGGATGAGGGAATACCTGATGTACTAGAGGAAGCTGGACCTGAGCTGGATGCTGACATGACAGTAGGATTGGAGGCCAAAAACTGTCTGAACTGTTCGAACACTTGGGGATCCAACACCGAAGGAGGCACAGTGCTAACAGACTCAGCATCTACTGATGGTGCAGCAACAGCAACAGTGAACTGTGGAGGACGTGGAGGAGTATCAAAGGAGTGTGGCTGTCCATTCTTCTGTTGCTGACCAGACTTAGCCTTGTTGAGAAACAATGGACACTAAGCTTTCCAATGATTTTTCTGCTTGCAAAATACACACTCATCAAACGCAACTTTAGGAGATCGTCGCGATTGATTGGAAATCTGAGAACGGTGTGGTCTAGACTGATCCGGTGAAGCAACAAACATAATAGGAGTAGTAGGTGTTTTTGACCCTTTATCCAATTGAGACTTGATACTAGTCTCTTCTGCAATCAGTTCATGGACAACTGAATCAACTATGGGGAGGGGAGATCGATGAAGGATTGTTCCACGCAGTCCTTCAAAATCAGAACGCAATGCCATCAAAAATTGAACCAAACGTTGTTCTTCCCTCCTAGCAATACACGGCGCAAAACCTTTCAATTCTGCAGATTCAGTAAGGGCCAATTGATCCCACAAATCAGACATAGCAGTATAGAAATATTGAATGCTCATAGCATTCTGTTGAAGAGCACGAATATCGTACTCTAACTGGTACTGCTTCGCAAAATTAGACTGAGTGTACAGTCTCTCCAAATGATCCCAGATTTCTTTTTCTGTGTCATATTTAGCCAATTGCATACCAATTGATTGAGTTACGGAATTGTTAATCCAAGTGATAACCTTGGAGTTAGCAGTTTCCCATAAATCCACCGACAATACAAAATCCGCAGCCTTCTCATCCTTAGGTTTGGATTTAACCAAGTGACATAACCCCACATATTCTTGCCATGAAGAAAATTCTTCATGAAATAACTCCAATACGCATAATTTTTGCCATCTAATTGAGTGTTAATGGACTGGAGAGAATCATTCTTTCCAGCCATATTGACAAATTACCCTAGTCCAAATCAAATCAAGCCACCAAAAACAGCAACAATAGAGTACAAACAGCAAAACAAGAACCCAGCAGAAGCAACAAACCAACCCCACGAACAGTAGATCTAAACGGATCTAGCGGAAGCAGCAAACCCAGGAGACAGCAGTTCAAAAAAAAAAACTTTTTTAACAAAAAAACTTTTTTTAGCAAACCTAGCAAACAGTTCGATCCGCGCACCGGGTGGTTGCTGCAAATAGGGGAGAATCGATTTATTTGGCTCTGCTACCATGTTGATATATAACAAGAGTTTATTGAAGAACAAGAAAGGAAAGAGTCAAAAGGCTAACTACAAAGGTACATAAGAGAATAGAAGACAATACACTAGAATGGGGAAGGGGGTGCCTATATATATAGGCATAAGACTACGTAAAACCCTAAAGCCCATCTGCTAACAAGTATATGGGCTAACAGGGTGCATATCAAAAAGTAATACATTGAATTTTTCTCAATTTTCTTTGATTATAAATTATATTTATTATTTGTCAGCAACAATATATCATTCTACATATATCATCTAATGAATCTGCACAAACTTATATGAGACACACGTGCAACGCACGTGTCCAGGACTAGTATCAACTAATAAAAACAAGTTTATTTTCTGAACCAGAATGAATCGCCGCTCTAAACGAGAAAGAAGAAACACTCTGGCGGGGAGTGTTTTTCCCTACAAAGAAGTTTTCAATTAAGCGGAGAATTCAAAGTTCTTCTTCCTCCTTTAAGAAAGGAGATTTGCTGATTGAACAAGAATAAATCGTCGACAACTCTAAAAGAAATAACAAAAGAATTCTCTACTAGATGTAAATCTGGATTAGTCAGGCAAGTAAATAACGTATATCAAGTAATTTAAAAAAAAATTCACATCAATATTTTCATGTATGGTCTTACCATTTCGTTGTATTGCTAGAGTATAACCTTCTTTTTTCACGAACATGATCAAAATGATAAAGTAAAGGCACAACATGACGAAATATTTGGCCATAAATTTTACAGGCAATGATATTAGCATAAGACACCATAGTTATGATTTCTCTTAACTTAGATGATTTTAATATAGAGAATTATAGATACTACACTTAATACTAATTCACTTAACAGAACTCACCGTAAAATAATTATATGAAAATGGTAACAAATATAGATGTATTTATACTTGCAGAGGAGGGACTTGGTAATTATTGCAATGAAGATTCTGGGACAAATGGCAAAACTATGAATGGTTAAAGTCAAAATAGAAATAAATGCTGATTCATCTGTTTGATTAATAAATTAAAATGCATCTTGAATTGTGACAAATATCAAGAGAAACCTTGCTCACCATCTTTTGATTAAGTTGGAATAGAAGCAGTTCAAGTGTAATAATCCCTTTCATACGTTCGAACACGTACGTTGCACGTGTATTTCATGTTAATTAGTAAAAGAAAATTTAATGATATTAGAGATTTTTCTAATCATATTATATAGAAGTTGAATTATGCATATAAAATATATCACTATCTCGACTTCATTTTCTCCCCGCAGTTCATCTATCATTTTTTATTTTATTTTTCTGATCATTCACTCTAAAATGAAAATCATCATCAATTTTGACAAGAGAATTTAAAATATTTCTACCTTGAATATAAAGGTAAAGATAAATAACATGGGACAAAAAGCTAAAATGAATAGTTACCTAGCAATTTTCCGTGTTGTTTTAGCATCTCTTAACCATATCTCATACTGCATAAGTAGCGTTTGTCAAATATTTAATAAAAATAAATAAAAATAATTCTTTGCCTGAAAGAGTTCTTGAATAAAATGAATTAGAATGTTGTCTCTATATCGATCTTAATATCTTGATTCGTGTTTTTTGGACTTTCCTTTCACATTGGAGTATTAATTAATGGAATTAATTAACATTTTAATTATTTAATATACTTACATGTAATAGCATATTACAATTATTTAAATTCTATAATGATACTAAGGAAGAGAAAAGTGTATTTAATGAGGAAATAAGTTACATAGTCATATTAAAGATGAAAAGTAAAAAAATTGATATATATTATAAAATAATAATTAAAATACAGCTCAATTATTCATTTGTATTCTTTAATATATTAATTTTAAAAGGAATATAATCATAACATGCAATTACTGAATTGAAAAATACTCAATTATATGATTATAAAGATTACTATTATTATTTATTGGGGATAATTTTTTTCAACGTTTATGTACAATTATTTAGATGAACATGTCATGCTAAATCATTAAATCTAACTAACTCTCAAAGCTTTTCAACTTCACAAAGTGAGAAATAATATTAATTTTTTAATACCATAAAGATTTATTAATTTTATATCTAGTCATTTTAGTCTTTCAATTTTTAACTTTTAAACTTTCAAATAAATTTTTTATCCACTAATTCTTAATGTGAAGTAAATATTACACTAATTCTTAATGTGAAGTAAATATTATTATTTAATTTGGATTTTTAACATATTTTAAATATTATTATTTAATTAAATATTTAATTTTATTTTGATTCGATAAATGATAAAATACTACTAAAATGAAAATCATCATCAATTTTGACAAGAGAATTTAAAATATTTCTACCTTGAATATAAAGGTAAAGATAAATTACATGGGACAAAAAGCTAAAATCAATTTTTTTTTTAAAAATAAAATGAATAGTTGCCTAGCAATTTTCAGTGTTGTTTAAGCATCTCTTGACCATATCTCATGCTGCATAAGTAGCGTTTGTCAAATATTTAATAAAAATAAATAAAAATAATTCTTTGCCTGAAAGAGTTCTTGAATAAAATGAATTAGAATGTTATCTCTATATCGATCTTAATATCTTGATTCGTGTTTTTTGGACTTCCCTTTCACATTGGAGTATTAATTAATGGAATTAATTAATATTTTAATTATTTAATATACCTACATGTAATAGCATATTACAACTATTTAAATTCTATAGTGATACTAAAGAAGAGAAAAGTGTATTTAATAAGGAAATAAATTACATAGTTACATTAAAGATGAAAAGTGAAAAACTTGACATTTATTATAAAATAATAATTAAAATGCAGCTCAATTATTCATTTGTATTCTTCAATATATTAATTTTAAAAAAAATATAATCATAACATGCAATTATTGAATTGAAAAACGGATGAGTTCCATTACTAAATGAAAGAACTTTTCAAACTAGTTGATAGTTGTTCCCTAGTTGCACCCCATACTCAATTATATGATTATAAAGATTACTACTATTATTTATTGGGGATAATTTTTTTCAACGTTTATGTAAACTTATTTAGATGAACATGTCATGCCAAATCATTAAAACTAACTAACTCTCAAAGCTTTTCAACTTCTCAAAGTGAGAAATAATATTAATTTTTTAATACCATAAAGATTTATTAATTTTATATCTAGTCATTTTAGTCCTTCAATTTTTAACTTTTAAACTTTCAAATTAATTTTTTATCCACTAATTCATAATATGAAGTAAATATTATTATTTAATTTGGATTTTTAACATATTTTAAATATTATTATTTAATTAAATATTTAATTTTATTTTGATTCAATGAATGATAAAATACTACTATTTAATTAGATGCTTTAAATCAGCATAAATTTTTCTATACAATTAAAAAATGTGGTTGATATTATCAGGGAAAAAGAAATGTTGAAAAAAGAACTTTCCAATTGACAATAATTTCATAGAAAGAAGATTTTTTGAATGGGATTCAACATCAATTTATTTCAAGGGATGTTTGAGCATGATGTAAAGGATGAAAAAATTGCTTTAACAAAATAACTCTTCAGCTTTTCAGTTTCCACAATTGCAATTAGTATTGTAAGATCAAACAATCTCCAAAACATTGAATAAAGAAGGTGTAATTGTTGCATAATTGTCTATCCATGTAATAAGTATTAAAAGGAGAATAACTCCAACAATTTAAATAGTCTGCAATAAGTATTGTAACTAATTTATTTTAAAGTATTTAGGGGTGTAGTTAATATTTTTGGAAAGTAAGCTTACTTTTTAGTATAAAAAGTGTTATTGATATAATGTGAGATTGAAGGATAAAAATGTCATTCAACTTTATAAGGTAATTTTCGTAATTTAACTTTTAACTTGGAAGCTTTCCACTTATAGAATAAGTATGATATGATATGATGATTTTCATATTTATTAAAAGTTAAATTTACTTTTTTGTACAAAATTATTAATATGAGTAGCGTTTAAGTAAAAGGTAAAATTATCGTTTATTAATTATTGAACAATTTGATAATTCAATTTTTTAACTAAGAGGCTTCTCACTTATATAGTAACTAGTTTCTGGATACGTGCGTTGCACATGTATTTCATGTTAACCAATCCAAACAAAAAAAATTCAAATAGAAAATGAAAGATGGAGGAAGAAAAACTCTATTGCTTAAGATTTTCATTCTTAACACAAAAGTTTATATGAATATGATTATCGAAAAATAAAATAACCACTATTTCATACTAAATAACAATAGATGACATTACTTAATAAAATTTTGCACAAAACGATAATATATGGTTTCACTAATACTCATAAAAAGCAAAGGAAGAAATAAATTTATCTGTTAAATTTGCAATTTTAATATTATCATGGATAAATTTTATTCGCAGTAATAATAATTTATTGATGGATTTATAATGCACATAAAAATCATAACATCGTGTGATCTTTGATTTTCACATAAAAATAACTTAAGTTGTCAATTAAAAACTAACTCAAAAGAGTTAAATTGAATTTCCGAAAGAAGGGGATAAAACTCTACTCTACTTATTATCCTAATCAAATATTATATAGAATAATTTTTGTGCGGTTGATGTACAAATGGAATACACCACATTTTTTTATTCAATCACCCATGCACTTTAACTTTTAAAACAATCATATACTTAAACTATGATATGTCTCAAAATATATAAAAATTAATTGAAGAGAGATTTTTTATTTTTAGTTTATAACTGACATATACTATTTATCAAGTAACTGTTCAATATAAAACTCTTAATCAGTTGACTAAAACAAAAAAAAAAAACATCTCATTATCCTATCAATACATTATATTATTTATAAGCTCATGAATGGAAATTCATAGAATAGTATGATATGATATTCACACGCGCGCGCGCACATATATATTTTATTTTAATATATTTTTATTTTTTTATAGAAGAAATAAAAGATTGCAGTAGTAAATATTTAGATTTTTAAATATTATTATAAAGAATAAAAATAAAAGGATTAATAAATTTTTAGACATTTAAATTTTTTATAATAAAATAAAAATAAATAGAGTGAGTAGTAATTGACACATTTATTTTTGTATAATAATAAGTAAATAGAAATGTGAGAAAAATTATCAAAAAAAATGAGAAAAAAAATAAATAGAATTTTTGTCCAAAGAGAGGTGCCACATCACTTCTCTAATGCCTAACGTTATATTACATATAGATATAGATAAATATAGATTATATATAGATAGATATATTTAAATGCGTTATATTAAAAAATAATAATTTTAAAAAAATTTATTCTTTTAACTCTCTTAATTTTATTTTTTCTTAATTATATTAAATGTGCTATATTTAACACTCTCTACACATTGTGATAACATTAAATGACAATAAAAATTAAATAAATAAGTTAATAAAATAATTTTAAAAAAGAGAAAATAATCACAAAAACCATAAAAAAAAATGAGAATGAAGGCCTTAAAAACATGTCACATCAACATGCCTCTAACATTAGCTATTAATTTTTTAAAGAGTGAAGAGTGGAAAACATACTTAAAGTATCATGACTTTTTGAGTTTTCTACCCGAACTATTAGGTGTTTACTTTTCCTACCTGAACTATCACCAAATGTTTATCAAAACACACCTCAACTATTAATTACTCGCTTTTCTCACCTAAAATATCAGGTAGGAAAAGTGAGCAACTGATAGTTTAGGTGTGTTTCGACAAACATTCAGTTGTAGTTCAGGTAGGAAACTCACACACATGATAGTTCAGGTATGAACTCAAAAAATCTGAATACTTTAAGTGTGTTTTTGACTCTTTACTCTTTTTTAAAACATTCTAAAATGCTAATAGTCTGAAGAGTATAATAGTACAATATACATTTCATTTATTATTTTAAAGGAAAGTGTAAAATTCGTTGTAAACGAAGGGAGTATAACATATCAACTAATTAACTCAAAATCCAGAACATTTAAAGTTCAATTTAGGCTAGTTATGGTAAAAGAACAAAAGAATCTAACTTTATGATAAATAAATAAATAAATAAATTCTTCTCATAAGTAGATTGATTAATTTAGTTTAAGGAAATACTTTAATTTGAGTGAAAGGAAGGATAAAGTAGTATTAAATTGATAGAGAGATTTAGAGTTTAACAGATAAATTGAAGTCCTCTATGATCAATCATGATCTCTGAATATGTTTAGACACTTTCTTTAGTTGTTCTCAAAAACATCTACTCTAGAGTAATTAATACATTTGTAATTTTATTCAAATTATAGATTACTATCACTTTTTGTTTGTCTTGTTAGACTATTTCTAAATTCTACACATTATAATGCTAAAGTCATGAAATTGTATTTTATCACATCAAAATAGTTGGAGGTTTCTTTTTTAACTATAACAATTACAAAATTATGATATGTCACTCATCATATTGGTACTTTTTCATTCTGTAAAGTCCACGTTAATTCAAAAATTATGGTGATAAAGAAAGATTGTGGGTTCGAGCACAGGTCTTCATTGTGTTTGCGATGGTGCTTTCGCGTCTGTAAAGTAGTGGGTCGTGTTGGAGCCTTGCGATCATGAGGATATCTCGCGTTTGCGTAGAAGGATACCACTTGGATTGATTTTAAATTTCTTAATTCAAACTTACGTTTCATAATTCAATTTTTGGATCTTGAGAGCTCGAATTTTGGCAATTTTAAGGGAGATTTGCTTGTTTGGATCGGGGGTTCGAATCTACACTATACTTGGTATTTCTCTGCTATTCTATCATTTATTTTATAATTTAATCCGTGTTTGGATGTTGAAAAATTGTGGACTTGGTACCCAAAGTTGAGAAATCGTGTTTGATGATTTGGAGTTTGATTCGGGCTCAGTTTTCGATGAAATTTCATATTTGACACTCGTATTATAGTTGAACTAATTTCAATATTACTGTTTTGACTTTAAGGGCTGACGGTTGACCTTTTGGGCTTGAGAGAAAAGTATGGTAATATGGGTATCAATAGACTTGTGTATTCACATAGAGTACGTTCTTGATAGATTGAGACTATTCCGAGGTTGTTAGGAAAGGAAAGGCGCACTTGTGAAGTTTCATGACTTCATATACTTGTATTCTGATTGGAAACCCAAAGGAAAATGATTTCAAATACTTGTATTCTGATTGAAAACCTGAAAGAAATGGTTCCGGATACTTGTTCAGTAACTGAAAACCCGAAGAAAAATATTTTTGGGTACTTGCAATTGCGATGCCTAAGCGAAAATGGTACCATGCGGGTATATAGACATCACGAGTCCTCCATTGATCCTAGCTCTAGACACTCCATCAGTGAAATCAGGTGTATACCAGTAGGATCATGTCGTTATTGCATTGCATCATACTTACATTGTATTACTTTCCTCATTTGGGCTTCATATACTTGGTCTACTTGGTGGTGTCTGGTTAGTTGTCCTCTCTCGGTTCCTCATTTAAAGGTTTGGAAACTAATTACTCATTTGAATTACATTTTATACTTTATATGATATGGTTGTGGAATTCCAGCTTAATCGGCCTATGATGCCATCTGAATACACGTGTTATTATAATCATAATATATTTAGTGGTTGTTTGATAGAGTGTATTGAAAAAAATAATGCAAGCATTAATTTTGTGTATTACTAAAACCTTGTTTGGTACACTTTTTCAACCTGTGTATAATTGATTCTTGCACTAGTTATACACTATACTTGCTATTAAATTATGTACAACTAATGCATTAAAAACCATGATATTAGTAATACAATGGTTGTTAATGCATGCATTAGCATGATTAGAAACATAATTGTCCCTCAAAACCTTTTCTACATCCTTTCTATCTTATTTGTGGAGGATTTTATAAATAAATTATTCAATGAATGTTATTTTTAACACACTAAATTAAACACTGCATAAGAAATAACCTTTGCATAACTAATGCAAGCATAACTAATACCAGCATTACCAATGCAAGTATTACTAATTAATACACCTTATTCAACATTATTCTTATATACTTTGCTAAACGACCACTTACTGCACATTTGGATGCAGATTATGCTCCTTATACTAGTAGGCCTTGCTGAGTTGTTTCTACGTGTAGTCATTTTTCGGAGTTCGTGGTGAGCTACATGGCGATTCTATGACGCCAACCTCCCTCTATCATTTACTTTTCTGTCCTTCAAAATTTCAGCCAATATAATCTTATATATTGAAACAATTGTATTTAACTTCTAATCGCTCTTATACATGTGACATTAAGTTTTGGAGTTGTAATTGGTATTTTCCGCATTTATACACTTATATGAAAGCTTTGTGCTGACTTATTTCCATTATTTTTTTCATTTCCTCTCGATTAATTAATTCTATTATTTTGGAAAAAGTTTGACTTACCACCGAAGGGTTAGTGTAGGTATTATCATGCTACTTTAAGGGTAAGAACTGCGTACGCTCAGCTAGGGGTTGAATTATTTTTCAAGAAATACAATAATTGATTAATCAAAGAATCATGATTAATTTAAAAATAAAGTAACTCAATCCATACAACTGAATAATTCTGCCAAATAGAGAGTAAATTAAGCTATCTTCAAGTTTTGTAACGTATTCAAATGCATCAAACTCCTACCTCATTGGTAAAATTAACTTATGTGCATATTACAATTAGAACTTATGTCTGATGAGCAACAAAAATTCTGCCCAACTATTTTTTTTCAAATCTAAGTCATTTTTAAAGATTTTATTAATTGAGGAAAAATTCAACAACACCCCTTATGGTATCTTATTTCTGCAATTTTTTGGGCTAAATAATGGACTAAGATAAGGGGATCGAATTAGGGCATGAAAAAACCGGTTTAATAGATAGACCGAACCGAAAAAAATGCTATTGATTTTATGATATCGGTTTACTAGATTAATGATTTTTAAATAATTTTGTAATTTTTTTTATTGAGATATCGGTTCAATTTTCAATTTTAATATTTTAGTTAATGGTTAAACTGATTGTCACGCCCCGCCTTGGGAGGCATGACTGGCACCTGGTGCCCTACTAAGACCTGGACTGCTGGACTACTGAGCCTAAGCACTTCTGGTGCCAGGCTAGCTCTAACCCTAGATTCATGGAACCAACGGGCTATATAACGGCTGTAAATACAGCCTCCAGCTGACTAGGCCTATAGCCTCCTGTAAGAAAACAACAGCTGACCAGAACCACAGGAGTATAAAGGAACCTATACGGGCCGACAAGGCCACCATGCTGACTAGTTTCACTGAAAAGTTGAACTAAATGCTAAACTGCTCTGTGACCGACAAGGTCACCAACTATCAACTATATAAGGCCCCATACGACTATCATAAACAAACTAAAACATACACACCGCCTCACATGACCGGTACGACTAACCACAGGGAATATATAATCTGCAAGCCTCTAAGAATGATAATAAGATGGTCGGGACAGGGCCCCGGCCTACCCGCACTATACAAAAAAAAGAGAAATAAACCTCTAGTTGTCAAGCTCCGGATGACAGGAGCTAATGACTCTGTGTGCTGGCTGGAATTACGAGGGATCGACTCCTCGTCTATGAGTACCTGCAGGCAAGTAATGCAGCGCCCCCAAACGGGCGTCAGTACCACAGGTACCGAGTATACAAAGCAATAACTAGAACATAACTGAAGATAAACAGTAATACTGATAGTTACTGAAGTATAGGAGATGACTAAGACTGCCTGGGATAGCAGAATCTGAAATGAGCTTAACTGTACTGGAGAGAAGGTGAGAATCATACCTGTCAGTGCGGTGTCCTGCTATCTATCAATTTAATAAATAACACATATAGCATACAAAAACCTATACCAGCCCCCATAAGCCCGAAGGTACCAATCAACATGCAATCTATATACCCCTACCCGGGTCGCCATCCACCTAGTAACTATTCACACCACTCACCTAGTAACTACGAGCATCCCGCCATCCCCTGGGTATGCAACTTGGGCTCTCTAGGCCCCTGACTATAGCTGTATCTGAGTCCGAAGGACTCCTGTAAACTGTGATCTGAGATCTGTATCTGTAATCTGTAATCTGTACCCCGGGCGTAAGCGCTCGACGGGGGTGTGCTATAATGCTGATCAGCCTACTATGGGGAATGCTGCCTCCCATCTTCGTCCTCTGGCGGACGACATGCCACTCCTTGGAGTGACGTATCCTCACCCTCTGACGGGCGAGTCGACACAGCTATTAACCCTGGGGCGGCAAGGAAGCTCTAAGGGTGCCCAACATAGAACAATCAGGTCTCTACAAATAACAATAATCACATATAACATATATATTAAATCTGATAATACTGTCCATGTTCTGATATTCTATTCTGAATCCCTTACTGAATTATACTAAATCTGATACTGAGTTATACTGAGTCTGGAATAATATCTCGCTGTCTGATACTAATTTACTGACTTTTATTCTGAATATGACATAATAATTATTCAAGCATGCTTACTAAATTCACACTGGGCATAATACTCGGCTTTGAAACGTTCTTCTGTAATTTATTCTATTTTACTATACTAGAATTACTATCTTGCCGAAGAAACTGGCTTTACATACCTCAGTTGCCAACTTCTTGACTAACTGGCGTAACTCCGCCAATATCCAGCTATTTCTTCCAACTGCATTCATATTCATAGCAAATAAAACTAAATTCATCAATATTCTAGAAGAAAACACTACTTTGAATATATATACTGCCCAAACTTTGACTTATCAAAAAACAACCGAAAACTCGCTATTTCTCGGAAGTCCAGAAGGGAGAAATACTCACTTTAGGGCTAGGAGTATATTGACACTAATTTGGAGCAATTCCACTTACCTTAGCTCGGTAGGACGACAATTCGCTGGCCGAATTTCACGAAACTAACTCCGTAGGAATGCTCCCTGCAGATTTATACTTCGCTACCCGAAGTTAATTTGAGTTTGGACTGTGTTTGACGGTGTAATCGGAAGAATATTTGTATGAAATCCTCGTCTTCCTCTTTTTGGTCGCTTACTGGAAATTAAAAGATGGGAAATGATTTAAAACAAAGTGGGAAGACTTTATATACTTGGGGCCTTTAAGTCGCATTTGTCGAATGCGATTTATAAGTCGCATTTGCCTTGCGATACTCCGACTTGGCGCTTGTCCGGTCTCTCCCCGGGCCCTTTTTCTAGCACGTATGGCATTCTAAAACTCTTAACCGACATGCGAATAGGCCATCTAAATGTCAAGAATTTACAGGGTGTAACACTGATAACCCAATAAGATAATATTAAAATTATCTTTTTATTCTTAATTATATAATAGTGGCTTTAGATTTTAAATACAAATCTGTTTTCTTTTGTATTTTATAGTTGTTGATTTGGTATTGTTGTTTTCTCTCTGAAGTCATTGGCTTGATGTGGTTCTAACCATCAATGGAAACTGTGAACTAATCTTATTTTTTCTTTTTGAAAGATTGCTACTACATTCAAGTTTGCTACTTAACCAGAAAGAAAATAAATTTGTTTTAGCAATATAACTTAGTTGAATTTTCTTTTACTTGTAATTCGTGTAGACTTTTATGCACGAAGGCAGTGTATATATGAACAAATGAAAATAAGAGAAAGTAAAAGAAATTAGAGAAACATTTTCTTATCGATTAAACCGAAAACCAAATCATTAAGGATCAAAAACTGATTAACTGAAAACTAATATCGAATATCTTATCGGTTTGATTATCGATTTAAAAATCGAAAACCAATAATACACAAAATTGAATCGAATCGACCGATAAGCACCCCTAGAATATCCATCCAGTTGCTACATGTTTACTTTCAAGAATTTTTCCAAGCATCTAGACTAATTGCAAATGCTGAGAAAAGTTCAATCCATTTTGGAAATAATACTAGTGCATATTCAAGAGGAGATCCTTCATAGTCTTGATTTTTCCCAAGGTCATCTGACTTTTAGGTACCTGGAAGTCCCTCCAGCACAAAAAGGATATAATTGGTACAATGCAAGCCTCTAATTGATAAAATATAGTACTCCTAACTCTACTTAGGGGGCAGGGGCGAATTTATGTAGTAACTTCGGGACACGTGAATATGAGATTTCTCTGCGAAACTAAGTAATTTATGAATATATTTTTTAAAATTGATATAATATTATATGTTGACATTCATACTGTAAAAATATTAAATAGTGTACTTAGTTGAAGATAGAGTATTTGGGATCAATATTATTTTTAGTGGTGCACTCATATTTTAAAAATCCTCGATTTGCCTATATTTCGAGGGTTAAATATTCTTGATATATCTCTAACGAGTCAGACAGTCATATATAAACTACTGTCTAATCTTTGTAAGAAGAAGAACAAACTATGGGTACCATGGGCACATTTATTTAAGGGACTTAAGGACTTGATTATTATGCTACTGTTAGTTTTGTTATTTAATTTTTCACACAAGAAAATATATCAAGTTAGTATTATTCCTCTAATAACTAGAATAAAAGGTTGTCCTTTATTTATAACAACAGTCAATTTAATTCATCATACGTCAACAGTTCATTGAACCTCAATTATCTGAATACAACTAGAATTCAGATTTAAGCTTTATATTTTATTAAAATTAAAACTTGGGTCACGTGACTATTATTTCAAGTTATGATCAACAACATGAAGTTCTAATTTCAACACTTTTTTCACTTGAACATTATTAATAAAGAGTAACAAAAATAACTTTATTTTTGAAGTTTAAAACTTTATAAAAACCAACATTGAAGAGACCGGAAAAAAGCGGGGGGGTGTGTGTGTGTGTGTGTGTGTGTGTGTGTGTGTGGATATGACAAGAAAAACATCTAAGATATAAATAATGAAAGAGACCAATAAAACCTGTAGGATTATATTCTAAAGCTTCAACTTCAAGTCTAAGTTTTAATCTTCATCTTCTTCAACATTTTCAGAAGTAAAGGGCTTGTCTAATCTCTTAATTAATAGCTTTGTAAAATCAATAGGATCCATCTCATATCCTTTTCCACTTGACCCCTTTCGTTTATAAACTTCGAGTGAAAAATAGCATGGCCATTTCTTTGTCTCGATGAGAGAGTACCTAAGTAGAATTGTTATGGTGGACCATTTGCTTACATAATTTTAAATGGAATATATATAATATATATAGACACTCACACATGCACGCACACAAGTTTTTGGACATGCACGTGGCGTGCGCGTCTCGTGGGGATGAGTATAAAATCTTTAAAACTATACTATTAAATATCCATTTGAATTATCAAATAAAAATAAAAGAAAAAAGTATAAGTTTTTGAAAATGATGAATATATATCATAGTTAGTAATTAAATAAAAGAAGAAATCTGGTTATGCAAAAGTCGTCGGATGCCTTATTTTCTTTTGTGTATATATAAGTTAAGTATGTGCTTTATGAGTGCAAATAGAGTAGCATAATGAGTTGAGTTATATTCACGTTGGTTTCGATATCATTTGTGATCATTTATGACTTTAAGTTTCTTTTGATGAAACAACTTGATATTATATTATATGTTGGCACCCATGCTACAAGAAGGCTAAATGGTGCACTTGATTGAAGATTGAGTTATTTACCTTGAGTATTTGGAATCAACTTCCAATTAATATATTTTTTCGTCTTCTTTTAGTGATGCACCCATGTTGTAGAAATCCTCGATTCACTTCTGCTGGGGGGGAGGGTAAAAAGTTATTGATATATCTCTATCGAATCAGATAGTCATATATAAACCACTGTCTAATCTTTGTAAGAAGAAGAACAAACCATGGGTACCACGGGGACATTTATTTAAGGAACTCAAGGACTTGATTATTATCCAACTGTTAGTTTTATTATTTAATTTTTCACACTCAAGAAAATATATCAAGTTAGTATTATTCCTCTAATAACTAGAATAAAAAGGTTGTCGTTTATTTATAACAACTGTCAATTCAATTCATCACAAGTCAATAGTTCATTGAAGCCCACTTATCTGCATACAATTAGAACTCAGATTTAGGCTTTATATTCTATTAAAATTACAACTTGGGTCACGTGACTATTGTTTCAAGTTATGATCAACAATGTGAAGTTCTAATTTCAACACATTTTCACTTAAATTATTAATAAAGAGTAACAAAAATAACTTTATTTTTTGAAGTTTAAAACTTTATAAAAACCAACATTGAAGAGACTCAAAAAAAAATAGGGAGGGAGGAGAGGGGGGGGGGGGGGAGGGGAGGGGTTGGATATGACAAGAAAAACATTTAAGATACAAATAAAGGAAAAGACTAATAAATCTATAGGATTATATTCTAAAGCTTCTACTTCAAATCTAAGTTTTAATCTTCATCATCTTCTTCAACATTTTCAGAAGTAAAGGGCTTGTCTAATTTCTTAATTAAAAGCTTTGTAAAATCATTAGGATCCATCTCATATCCTTTTCCACTTGACCCCTTCTGTCTATAAACTTTGAGTGAAAAATAGCATGGTCATTTCTTTGTGTCAATAAGAGAGTACCTAAGTAAAATTGTTATGGTGGACCATTTGCTTACATAATTTTGTGTGTTAAATGGTTTGGCATATATGTGCAATGAACGTGCCAATCATATATACATATATAGTGTGTGTGCGCGTGGGTGAATTTGTTTCTATGGTCATTAGTTCGAGCTAATGAAATTTTTGGTTAAACGAAAATCGATATTCTTGATGATAAAATATCAAAACACATCTTATAATGTCACATGAAATATAAGTTATTCAATAGATCTAAACATGATTTGAATAGAATAAGTAAAGGTGATAATGGAGTCAGGCTCAAAAAAACTACTCAATCCCTAACAAATTAAATAACAATAATCTAAATCAATACAAAACATAAAAAACAGAACCAAACTCAGACAAAGCTGTCTGAATATCCTAGAACCTCTCCATTATGTGTCTGGATAATGTACTTTTTGTATTTGAAGTATTGTACCTAATCTCTTGAGTTGATTTCATTTTCAACGTCTCTAAGCTCTCACCAAATGCTTTGGTATCAGATCTCAAATGAAACAAATTCTAGATTAGATCAATGTCTCCCTTGTACAATAAACATAGGTATCGCCATAATCTTTCACTCATGCAACATGGTCTGTATTGTGCCCAATTCTAATTTTTTCCCTAGTGTGTTTCTTTCAACAGGTTGAGCCTCCAAGGAGGCTAATACCACTGTTAGAGAGAAACCTAATAGAAGAAATATCAAAAGATATTTGCAATTTTTGCTAGTGAGTTATTATCTCTGTGCAAATTTTGTTCTTCGTTGAACTATAATAATTATGCTTATTCTCCTGCCCCTTGTGTAAAGTAGCTCATAACTTCAACCTAGTTCAATGATTTTGTATATGTTGTGCCTTATTTGCGGTATTGTTTGCTTGTCCATATTTAATAATCTTCTTGCTTCTATTGGTAGCTCCTGAAAATACCTGCAAAATCAAAATTCAAGTTAGCTAAAAAATCTGCTAATGCATTTTTTCCCCCAATGTGTGAAAGAAATTCACTAGCCCCTTATTTATCCAGAAATTGATTGTAGCCACTTCCATATGCTAATTCTCCAAGGCACTTTCCATATCTTCTCTAGTATATTCACCAGAGCTGAAGAGTTGAAGAGTCTGACTCTGTCTTGATGGGTAATATATTATCAAAATCAGATGCCATCTAGAATAGTGTTGCTTCTGCACAAATACTAGTGGAGTTATGAGTTCTTCTTGCCCTAGTATAGATCAAATCACCATTCCAGTCCCTAACACAAAAAGTTGTTGAGCTTGCCTCTACAAACTCCATTTGTGTTGCATTTGAACCAATTTGTTCCTGGTTTCTGCCACTTCACTATCAGATGCTTTATTAGATATTTATATTTTTCTAAGAATTGTATCAATTGGGGCCATTGTGAAGGTATCTCCCTCTTTCAAGGATATCTCATTTTTGCCAACTTGAACAAGTTGTTATTAATGTCCTGTATTGCCTTCTTTTTATTCATCTTTCCTCCGTGCTTGTCACAACCCAATTTATGAGATCATGCAACAACCTATTCGACTCTAGTCCAATAGGAGAACCCCTTACTTTCACCCATTTAAAGATATAATTCAGTCAACAGAAACATATTCATGAACAAAATTTATCAATTAAATTTAAAAACCATCCTATAATTACAAACATAAAATAATGCTTTCCAAGCTAGACATGTACAAGAGCTTCTAATCAGAGTAATCGCAAAAAAAAAATAGACATAACTTTGCCTGAGGAAAGAGATGCAAAAGCTAATGATGAACACTCGCCACATCAACAATGAAACTTCAATAACCTAATCTACATCCTACAAAAGGTGTAGCAACAGTAGCATCAGTACACCACACGTACTGGTAAGCATCATCGACCGACTAAGATTAGTTCATGCAATACGGTATAAAATCAACAACATCAATAAATAATTTCGTGCAATAACTTTTATGCCACTTATTCATATCCTATCATATTACCTCAATAAGTTTGTAGAAGACTAGAATATCCTTACCGTTTTAAAAGAGTCTCTTGTTATAAGCCCAAAATATTCATTTTCACTTTCGATAATTATAAGGATTTCCAACATAATTGCTAAAAACCTAGCACTATCATAATTATACATGACCATTATCAGTTACCCAATAATTTTACAATCATTATTATTTTAGACAGAGACATTACCCACTGCTATGATCGACCCAGCAACAAAAGGCACAATAACACATAAACATTAACCCTCCAGGGATATATCAAGGAGTCAATAACAATCAGGTAATTAAATCATACTTAGACAAACTATGTCAGTCAATACCAGACATGTAAGTGACCGAACACACTAAGAGTCATCACAACAATCTGGAATGAAATGCAATCATGCTAATGTCAAGGAATTATATCAATACTGAATTACAACTGTAAAGCTTCTGTATATCATCGGTCTTACTTTATCAAATTGGAACACACATATGTCACTTCTCCGTATACACATGCTAGTGGGTCTTTAATCTTGCCAATCTAGTCATGACCTGCAGGGTACCTTAGGAGTCCATGTACCAAATCCAAAAATAGTTTACATTTATAGCATGGAGTTATCTTTTTTCAAAATGGGTCACTTTTATAATATTTTATTGATATGTCATGATTCATGACTAGTAAATTTGGGGGCTTTATGTGGGTAACTACAACAGATAGGAATATTCTCAAGCAAAGCCATACATTCTAATATGAACAGTTATATAACTTTAAATGTATACACACACACGACTTTAGCACTGCCCCTGCTTACAAAGAGAGAAAAATTCTACTTGTAAGGTACAAGAAAAATATGAACCGTTTCACTTTCACCTATAAGGAAGTGACAATCTCGGGCTCCTAACTAGGATTAGGTTACAACAAAACATTATAAATATAATTTTGAAAAATTCATTATATGAAAAAATATAAGGTTTTTTAGATCTTTGGTTGCAAACAAACAAGAAATAACACCTAAGAGAGTAAACGCAAGCATTTTCTTAAACACATTTAAATGAAAATCAACGAGGTTTCATCATCAAGATTCAATCAGTTGGCGATAGATGGACTAATTGCTCCATAATATTTTACTGATTTGCCATGATTCATGACTAGTAAAACTAGGCTTATATGAAAAACTACAACATAATGGAATTTCCTCAAGCATAGCCATACATTCTAATATGCACTAAACATTAACTAAAACATAAGTTAATTTCATTATTGTCGCCGCTGATACATTTTTTCAAAAATTTGAAAACATATGTCTAGGCCGGGTAGATTTTACTTCTCATTTTATGGTGCATAAGAACTGATGATTATTCCACAAAACTAAATATTTATATATATATTTTTTAAAACTGATCTAATATTCACTCCATGTGCTCTAGAAAGACTAAATAGTGCACCTGGCTGAATACATTAAGTTATTTATTCAAAAGAATAAGGATTTGATTCTCACTGGTCAAATCTTTGATAATTCTTTTTAGCGATGTATTCATATTCTATAAATTGTAGATCCGCCTGCGATTGTACGAGGACAAACTAAAATGTGAAAGAAAACAATTTCATATATCAAAATTATCAGTTCCCACAAATAATTTCCAGCTGAATCAATTTTCCAAATTAATAATCCAATGTGATAACTAGATTCAGTTATTAAAAGAAAAATTGACAACTTCGACTGAAATTAAAAAAATGCTGCTATGAAGACTTGGACCTTGAATATCGTGTCTCACATTCCAAAGTCGACCCATAGACTCATAGACAAGTTGAAAATTTCGCAATAAAGAGGGTGAATTAATTCAGGGTAATAATACCCTCCACTCATTTCCTAAACAATTAAGAAGTTGTGCTGTAACATTTAGGTCTTAGTCGTCAGAGCCTGTCTGCAAACTTTCAAATTGGGGAGTAAATCCTCAATATGATTAATGAGTTCATTTGAATAAGGAGATGGAATTATGCCGCTATTATTGCAGTAGTAATGATACATGGATTTCAAGATAAAGGCTCAAAGTATAAAGCCTCAATTTTAAAACTCGATACTTCTTCTGAAGTTAACATTTTGGATTCATAGATTTTAGACATGAGATGTTTTCCATTACGTATTGCAACCCTTTGTTCTAAATTATGATTTCGTCCATTCATCAACACTTCTTCCATTTTGACACTATGTGAAAAAAGAAAAAAAGAATTGCTGTAAGAGTAAAAAGCTAAAATGAAGAAGGTAAATAAGAGCAACGTTATAAACTTAGTTATAACATTGGTGTATATTACTGTAATATGATAGACAAAATCATCTTTTAAAAAGACGTTTCTTTCTTGTTTTTTCGGAAGAAAAGAATCTAAGACAGTCAAAAATAGTTTGGAACAAAATCACAAAAAATGTGAGTGGTACTTCAAGCACAAATTGACAATTTAGATTTGTTTTTTATTGATCATAAAATCACAAGATTCGTGAGACTTCTTAGGGTGTAGTCGGTATGAAAGAAAATATTATTTTCTAGGAAAATAAGTGAGTTTCTTACTTATTTTCTTGTGTTTGATTATGTAAAAAATATTATCCTAATATCATTTATATATAACTAGTCTTGGACACGTGCGTTGCACATGTATCCTCCTAATCAATATAAATAATTTAAAATAATATGTATAAATCAAAATTAGTGCTGATAAATTATACAAAATTTAAAAGAAAAAAATGCAACTCAAACGGATGAATGGTGTTCCTATTCGCACTACTAAAAAATTACTATTTTTTCATTGATTTGCCAATGAAAAATGTTAAGTGACTATTCTCACTGATTGTCGGTGGGAAAGAAAAATAATAATAGTATTTTGACGTGAAAAAATCATGAAATTTTTCACTATTTCAATGGAAAACTGTTTTCCACTATGCGTTTTTCCAGTGAACAAGTTCGGTGGAAATGAGTGGGAAAATCATGTCTTATAACTCAAATTTTTTATTGATTTGCGGTAGAAAAATCTCTATCTCTAGTAGTGTCGATGTCATTGCAACACACAATTTTAATTAATGGAATCGTTACTATATGAAGTTGGGAGTATATCTTTTATTTGAAACACTTCTTTAGCAATATTATCTTTTATTATTTCGGTAAATAAATGTTACAGTTTGTAGCTGTACATAATCAATAAATTGGCATAAATATTTTTTATGCATTTCTTGACAATTCAACAATGCATAGTTTAGATGTTAACATGATTAACAATGGCTATGATTAAAAATATCTCAAGTATTAAAGTTTTATGTGTTGTTTTTAAAAAACCACAACCTCCACCTTTTTATCGCATACATATCAAGAAGTTGTGTTGAATGAATTTAATATTTTGAAGAAATTATACAAAATTTATAGCTAAACTATTTCTAAGTATATTTTTATATTAGTATTTAACACAAACGGTCTTAAAATATTTTTTTGATATTTGAATGTAAAGATCATGTAATTCTTATAGGGAAAAATTAAAAAAATAATCAAAAAATAAGAAGTAGACTATGTAAATTATAGCCCATAGGGAGATATCTACTTACTATGCATATTAAGACCAAAAAAAAAAGTGTAATAAGTAATTAAATAAGCTTGATAAGATAAGTTTTTTTTTACACTAATTATTCATGAGATTGATCTAAAATATTAATCGCTAAATCTCTATTTCTGAAGTTGACAGTCGACAGTCCACATCATCATAAAAAAAAATATGTTGTCCATTTTATCAACTCAAACCGGTGATCAATAAATATTTTAAGAATATATATTGAACATTATCACAAATTGCTAACAATATTACAATTCGAAAAAGTTCTTAAAAGAAATGAAATAGTAACTCTCTCCAAGTTGGGAGAAATAGTGGAATTGATATAAGCATTATTTTTCAAGCAAACATTTTTAATTAAACTAAAAAAATATAAGAGAAAATTTAAACAAACTTATATGTAATTAAAAATTTCTAAATAGAATCATAACCTATACATAGAAGTAAGTGCATGTGATACCTTTAGCTCAAATCCTTTTGCAGTTCCTTAAACATTGAAATTAATATTTAACAAAAATCAAAATCAAATCAATATTGACACAACACAATCACTCCAAAGGATACTTCATAATCATTCAGAAGACTGTACATCCAAAATAATGAATCTCAAAATTTAAGAAATAAAAAAAATGGCTTATAAAAATAATATTAGTTCTTTAATATTCCAACTGCTTATCTTCAAGAAGATTAAAGAAATACTATGTAGTACTTATACTCTCAGAATTTTAAGCATATGCCTCCTACTTTGAAATACAGATGTGTGCAAGCCAATTTCTTTGAGTTCACCATTGAAACAAATCTTTTGAATTAATAATAGTTTTTTCAATAAATGTTTATTTAAGTATTCTTCTGTAACTAATTGACTTATAAAGACATAATCTAGGAAGATTAAATTATGTCATAAAATTATACATAAAATAATATTTGAGAGTTGTGGGCATAATGCATGATCAATAGATTTCAATGACAATATTAAGGAAAGGGGAGAAATTAAAAAGATCATATATTGATAGATATTAAAATTTTAATAAAAAAATAATTATTAAAGAGGAAAAAGTTGATTAATTATATTTATAAAAACCCAACAAATACAATATGCAAAGAATTAGGATAAAAAAGGAAAAATAATTTATTGCAAGTTTTTTCATGATGAAATCAAGGGACGACTTTTGTTTTCAAGTTAATAAAATAGAACCATTCATTATATTTTGTTGGAAATTCAAAAGTTGCTTGAATTTCAAAAATTACAAGATATATAATATATTTCATATGCATATTTAATAGAGTAGTGGAAAAGACTCTCTATTGTGATTATTTATTTAAAATATTTTTAAATATTTAATATTAGTATTAAAAAAATAATTATTTTAGGGCATTAGGGTCAATTAATATCTTTAAGGTTTTTACGATCTTATAATTTTTAACTTTATGATTTTTCCATTTTAGTATATATATATATATATATATATATATATAGAGAGAGAGAGAGAGAGAGAGAGAGAGAGATAGAGAGAGAGAGAGAAAGAGAGAGAGAGAGAGAGACGCACACACATATATATTATTTATTTTATTTAGTGGATGAGTAAAATGGTAATCCATCTTTGAAGTTAGGACTTAGGAGTAGAGGCAGGAAGATCTAGAATTTAAAATGTATGGGTTCAAACTTTTAAGATTTTAGGATTGAACTCATTATATTCTTAAAGTTATGGGTTCATGTATATTATTTATTATAATTCTAATAAATTTTGCATATAAATTTATACTTCGTTGTAAAAATTATGGGTGGTTCAATCGAACCCATAACATATATCTTACATTCGCCTCTGCTTAGGAGCCTCTCACTTTTAGTATAATATGATAGATGAAATATATGATATATGATTATAATAAAATATTATATATTATTTTGGATTGAAGGATAAAATGGCCGCTCAATATTTGTTGGACAAACTGGTCTTTTAACTTTGGGTTTCGAACTTTTAGAATAGGATGATATAATAAATAAAATATAATTATTATATATAAAATTTAGTTTTATGATGAGGGATAATTTTTTTGATTAATATTATTTAAAGGGTATTTTCGTAATCTAACTTTTAACTTAGGGTCTTCCCACTTTTATAATAACTAGTTTCTGGACACGTGCTTCGCACGTAAATTAAATAATTAAATATAGAGTTATGATAAGTGTAAATTCAAAATAATTGAATTGACATTTTGGTTACCTTAGTTTAATGATCATGCTTTGATGAAGATTAAATATAAAGCGTGACGAGATCATCAAAATAAAATGAAAACATAAAATGTTTAAACATTTATGTAGAAAAGTGCAAGAATTACATAAAATACAAGTTACTGTGATGGGCATAAATATAAGCCACACACCAAGATTAAATTTAATTTGTGGATTTGAGGACGCTTCTATCAAGTTTATGGACATTTCATACAAACCCAAAATGCAAACAACAACAAAATAATAAGGTAAATCAGAAAAAATTTGAAAAACTATCAAAAAGAAGAAGAAAGTGTTAGTAGGTTAAAGTCCCACATTGGTTGGGGCAATGGACTGGTGGTTTGTTTATATGGATTTGGGCAATCCTCCCCTCATGAGCTAGCTTTTGAGGTTGAGTTAGACCCAGGTGTCATATCTTTACATGGTATCAGAGCCAGGTCCATTCCCGTTTGGGCTCCCAGTCCACACTCCAGTCGGGCCTGGGTGTGAAGGGGGGTGTTAGTAGGTTAAAGTCCCACATTGGTTGGGGAATGGACTGATGGTTTGTTTATATGGATTTGGGCAATCCTCCCCTCATAAGCTACCTTTTGAGGTTGAGTTAGGCGCAGGTGTCATATCTTTGCAGAAAGAATACAATAACTTCATATTACCTATTAAAAGGTGTAGAGTATGACCATGACACAAATACATATATTTTTCATATCGAGGCTTCTTAATGGTACATATTTTCATTAGAGGATTGTATATAATACTATTGTAACCGGTATAAAGTTTAAAAGATGAAAAGGTAGTATATGAAATAATAATTAAAAAAATATAAAAGTGTTACCTATAATAATTACTGTCAAGTGAAACAATTATCCTCATTTACTCGGTTCAATGAATGACTTTATTCATTCTTTTTATTTTAATACACACACACACACACATATATATATATTTGATGGTAAAATATTACTATTTAATTAAATATTTTATTATATTTAAATTACTACAGGGATAAAATAGTAATTCAACTTTAAGATAAGGACTTTTCACTTTTAATATAATATAATATAATAATAATAATTATTATTATTATTATTATTTATCATCATCATCATCATCATCATCATTATTTATCATCATTATTTATTATTTATTTTGAGTTTTCACTTTTTGGCTTCCCACTTATATAGTATAAATATATAAATATGATATAATATGATAAAAACACTAATATTTAATTATGTATTAGTAAAAAATTAATTTAGTGGAGGAGCAAAATAGTAATCTAACTTTCAACTTAGGGGCTTCTGACTTATACAATAATATATGATAGATAAATACTATGAGAGGTGGGGATTGTATGGTGGAGTGGAAAATACGAGAGTGGGGTGAAGATGAGGTGTGTTGGAGGGTAGGAGGACACACTAAGCAACTTATTTTCCTAAAGAAAATATTTTTAAAAATTTTTGACCAACCGAATATGAGAAAATGAGAAAATATTTTCTGTCATACTGAGTACTAGGGGTATACATAGTACAGATTGGTTAAAATTATTTAAATATCAAACCAAATCAATTATATTGGGTTTCTAAATCTTAAATCAAACCAACAAAAGTCGGATTCTTTTGAGTTTTTCGGTTTTCTCGGGTTTATTGGGTTTTTTTATTGCCGATAAAGTCTTCATACAAAATATATAACTTATACTTGAAATATTTCTTTAATTTTAGTAACACACAACTATCTAAGGTGTTTTTTATAAAAAAAAATAAAAAATATGAGACGAGTATTGACATTATACTAAAATATTCAACAAAAGAGATCACATAAAACAAATATAGCTAATTAATAAGTCATAATGAAAATGATCATACTCTAAAAGTATTTAATTATGTCAAACTAAGCACAGCTAATAAGTATTAATTACATAACTAAATATTATTTTAAAAAAACTTATGTGTTTTAATTTCACTGTGTAAAGTAACCAATGCAAAATTAAAAAATAATTTTTCATATAATTATCATTTCTAGTATTGAAATTATTTTTATATGAAAAACTACAACATAATGGAATTTCCTCAAGCATAGACATACATTCTAATATGCACTAAACATTAATTAAAACATAAGTTAATTTCATTATTGTCGCTGCTGATACATTTTTCAAAAATTTGAAAACATATGTCTAGTTCGAGGCAGATTTACTGCTCATTTTATGGTGCATGAGAACTGATAATTATTTTGCAAAACTAGATATTTTATATACATATTTTTTAAAACTGATCTAATATCCGCTCCCCGTGCTCTAGAAAGACTAACTAGTGCACCTAGCTAAATACATTAAGTTATTTATTCAAAGGAATAGGGATTTGATTCTCACTGGTCAAATTTTTATGATTCTTTTTAACGATGCATTAATATTCTATAAATTGTAGATCCACCTGCTATGAAGACTTGGACCTTGAATATCTAGTCTCTCACATTCCGAAATCAACCCGTAAACCCATAGATAAGCTGAAAATTTCACAATAAAGAGGGTGAATTAATTCAAGGTAATAATACCCTCTACTCATTTCCCAAACAATTAAGAAGTTATGCTATAACATTAAGATCTTAGTCGTCAGAGCCTGTCCGCAAACTTTTAAATTGGGGATTAAATCCTCAATATGTGTTATTAGAAGAGTTTTGATGATTGAGTGTAATTGATAAAATTTTTACAACTGACAAAGTGAATCATGTTCATATGCAAGTTCATATGCATATGTGGGTGTCAACTAGATTCATGTGCATGCATATTTGTCATCATCAAAAAGGAAAATATTTGTTATGTGAAGATTTTGATGACTGACATAGATGAACCAGGTTCACTACATAGCTGAAGGTTTTGCAGGTGCGAATTTGACTTGGATATGGAAATATCAAATAAGGAAAATACGTGGAATTGAAGTCCAACGCGTAAAAGGAAATCAAGTCCTCTTAGGATTCTTTCTAAAAGACAAGTTGTATTTTACTGAAGAGAGAACCAGATACGTACAAGAAAACCTAATCCTTTTAGGATTCTTTCCAGAAGACAAGTTGTATTTGACTAGGAGAGAACCAAATATGAAAAATCTAACTTGAGAAAATTAAGTCCTTTTGGTATTCTTTTTTTTTTTGGATAAGGAAAGGTTTGAGGAAATAAAGTTCTTTTAGGATTGTTTTTTCTTATTTGAAACAAATCTAGGTTTGACAGAAAATCACGTCTTCAGTGCTATATAATGATCATAAACAACCACAGAATATTCATCTATTGCATTGGCCGCCAAGGAGATTATTCTGAAGCAATAGTCATTCATAGCAAGAAACACTCTTATTGGACCAGGTTCCTGAAAGCGAAGAATTGGAGAAGAAGAATTATACTGTCTTGATTGAGTTGTTGTTTGTATTTTTGAGTTGTAACTTTCTCTTCGAGAGTCGGTTGAGTCAAGTTACGTTGGTGTGATTGTGTTGTACTTCAGAGACTAGAGTTTATAGTCTTTGAATAGGTGATTGCAGTTTAAAAAAACTGTAGAGATTGAGGTACTAGAGTTAGTCCCTTTGATTGCAAAGTGTAGTCCAAACCTGCTCGTGTGTTGAATAAAATCCTATTCAATAGGTCGTATTTTTTGAGACTCCCATGAGCAATGAGGTTTTTTTCACATTACATCTGCGTGTTATTTATTATTCTGCACTTTTGATTTAATTGAACAAGATTCAATATCATAGATAGCTGGTGGTGATTTCAATCTGATTAATGAGTCCATCTGAATAGGTAGATGGAATTGTGCCGTCATTATTGTAGTAGTAATGATACATGGATTTCAAAATAACTTTATCTTGATTGTTGTCATATTCTTCTTCTTCTTCTTCTTTCAACTCATCATATTCGGACGTTCGTCCTTATTCAAAATTAATGAAAAATCTAGGCTCAAAGTATAAAGTCTCAATTTTAGAACTCAATACTTCTTTTGAAGTTAACATTTTGAATTCATAGATTTCAGCTATGGGATATTTTTCTTACGTATTGTAGCTTTTCGTTCTAACTTGTGATTCTTCTATTCATCAACACTTCTTCCATTTTGACACTCTGTGAAAAAGAAATGGAACAAGAGTAAAAAGCTAAGATGAAAAAGGTAAATAAGTGCAACATTATAAACTTATTTATAGCGTTGGTGTATATTACTGTAATATGATAGATAAAAACATCTTTTAAAAAGATGTATCTTTCTTGTTTTTTCAAAAGAAAAGAAAATAAAAAAGATAAAAATAGTTTGAAACAAAATCATAAGAAATGTGAGTGGTACTTCAAGTACAAATTGGCAATTTAGATTTTTTTTTACTGATCATAAAATCACAAGATTCGTGAGACTTCTTAGGGTGTAGTCGGTATGTAGGAAAATATTTTTCATGAAAAATATTTTGTTACAAATTATTTTCTTGGAAAATAAGTGAATTTTTGACTTATTTTCTTGTGTTTGATTATACAAAAAAATATTATCCTAAAATTATTTAATATAACTAGTCTTGGACACGTGCAAACCCACTAATCGATATAAGTATTTTAAAATAATATCCATAAATCACAATTAGTGCCGGTAAATTATAAAAAAATTTAAAAGAAAAAATGCAACTCAAACGGATGAAAGGTGCCTATTCAATGTCATTGCAACACACAATTTTAATTACTGGAATTGCAATCATATGAAGTTGGAAGCATATCTTTTATTTTAAACATTTCTTTAGCAATATTATTTTTTATTAGTTTGGTCAATAAACGTTACAGTTTGTAGCTGTACATAATCAATGAATTGGTATAAATATTTTTTATGCATTTGTTGGCAATTCAACAATGCATAGTTTAAATGTTAACACGATCAACAATGACTATGATTACAAATGTCTCAAGTTTTAAGTTTTTTATGTGTTGTTTTTAGAAAACCCCAACCTACACTTTTTTGTCGCATACATATCAAGAAGTTGTATCGAATGAAATTAATATTTTTAAGAAATCATATAAAAATTTATAGCTAAACTATTTCTAACTATATTTTTATATTAGTGTTTAACACAAACGGTCTTAAAATACTTTTATGATATTTGAATGTAAAGATCATGTAATTCTAATAGGGACAAATTTTAAAAAATAATCAAAAATAAGAAGTAGACTATGTTAATTATAGCCCATAGGGTGATATCTACTTACTCTGCATATTACGATAAAAAAAGGTGTAATAAGTAATTAAATAAGCTTTTTTTTTTACACTAAATATTCGTGAGATTGATCTTTAATATTCATCGCTAAATCTCTATTCCTAGAATATGTCTCTATTATAGGATGATATAATAAATAAAAATATAATTATTGTATATAAAATTTATTTTACGATGAGGGGTAATTTTGTTGATTAATATTATTTAAAGGGTATTTTCGTAATTTAACTTTTAACTTAGGGTCTTCCCACTTATATAATAATATGATAGATAAATATCATAAGAGGTGGAGATTGTATGGTGGAGTGGGGAATGCGAGGGTGGGGTGAAGATGAGGTGTGTTGAAGGGTAGGAGGACACACTAAGCAACTTATTTTCCTAAGGAAAATATATTTCAAAAATTTTGACCAGTCGAATATGAGAAAATGAGAAAACATTTTCCATCATACTGAATACTAGAGGTGTACATAGTTCGGATTGGTTCATATTCTTTAAATATCAAACCAAATGAATTATATCGGGTTTCTAAATCTTAAATCAAACCAACAAAAGTCGGATTTTTCAACTTCGGATTTTTTTGAATTTTTCAGTTTTCTCGGGTTCATTGGGATTTTTTTTATTGTCGATAAAGTCTTCATACAAAATCTATAACTTATACTTGAAATATTTCTTTAATTCTAGTAACATACAACTATCTAAGATGTTTTTTATTTAAAAAAAACAAAAAACATGAGACGAGTATTGACATTATACTAAATTATTCAACAAAATAGATGATGAAATCGCATAAAATAAATATAGCTAATTAATAAGTCATAATGAAAATGATCATACTCTAAAAGTATTAAGTTATGTCAAACTAAGCACGACTAATAAATATTAATTACATAACTATTTTTTAAAAAAAAAACTTGTTTTTTTTAATTTTCACTCTGTAAAATAACAAGTTATTGAAATAATTACTTTGTTAGCGCTAATATTAATTTTGTGTTGGTTTGAAATTGATTTTTTTTTAAAATGTCGCGGTTCGAATCTATACCATGGACGAGACACGGTACTTGGTGCCACAAGTGACCCCAAGCTAACCCATGGTCTATCATTCACTGGTAAACTGAGAAATCATAGGTGTAAGCTTTTTATATAAACTAATAATATAATCAATACTATTGAGAGTTTAAACATAACCAGAAATAATAGTACACATTTGTGTCTGAAAGCCACTCCTAACTGATGAGTTGCTGGAACAAACCCCAAGCTAACTCTAAAGTTTGACAGAAAAGAACTAACTAAAAAGTAAATAATGCTCTCGGAAGATGAGGACTCACCAAACGGACTGTTGCTGCTGGAATCGCCGAGAAGTACTACTATCGATGCTGGGACTGAGAACTTACGCCTGTATCATAATATGATACAACATGAAAAATATGCATCAGTACTTTGAATGTACTGAGTAAGTGAGAGATACAATAAATATAAAAGAATAAGTAACTGTGCTGAAATAACAAGAAATGACCAACAGAAATCTGTAAACTGATAACACTGAACAATAACTGATATGGTCAATAATGACTCTGGCTGATGTCATAAAGATGTCCTGGAACTGAGATACTGAACTAAGCTAAACTGAACTGATCTGAACTAAACTGAACTGAACAAACAAGTGGGAGAGTCTATAATCGATATATAGCCACATGAGCTAAACTTGGAGTTCGATGTATACAACCCATCGATAAGATCCAATATATCTTGCCATGGTATAAAGGCATGAACTGGGTAATCATAAATCTGGGGCCCGATAGACCAATAACCTATGGTGAATACGTAGTTTTGAGAACCTAGGTGCGCTGGAATCTTGATCCACTCGGTGCTAAGTACTACTCCCACTAGATAATTCTAGATTGACTACTAAGATGATAGCTCGAAGCTAGGGCCCAAGATTAAGTCAGGAATACTTATCTGGAAGTACCCTGAGAGTCTTATCGGACTAGATAACTGTAACTGGTATTCTAAGACTGGCCAGAGCTGCTTATCTGGAAGCGTCGTAACCGTCTATAGAACTAACTGATATCTGATAACTAGTAACTGATAATTGAGATTTGATAATTGGGAGGGACACCACAACTCGTGGTGTACCCGATGACTCGTGGAGACTAGTCGTTGGGAACACTGCCAACTTTTCAACATCCAAGGCAAGACCTTGACTACGGCCAGCCCTAACGACTCATGTGATTGAGCACGACTTGTGGCTTCACCTTTGGTTAGCCCTAAAACAAAATATCCCACCAAGCTCATCCTCCTCCCCACGAGTCATCTAATGACTTGTGGTGCACCTCATGGGTCACTGGACGACTCGTCCTGTGACTTGGTGCAGAAAATTCTATTTTTTTTGTTTCAACCCTCGGGTCTGATATTAGGGCTTTCAGGTTATTACAAAAAAATATGTATCATTGAGCTATAAAACTTATTGGATCATTCAAAATTCTAAGTCCAACCTTGAGATAATACATTAAAAGACAAAATTATGAAAAAAATTAAGAAATATTTATAAATTTTATAAAAAATATTCATAAAAATAATATAATGTCGGATTGGTTTGGTTTGGTTCAATTTTTTTTAGTTAAAATAAAATCAAACAAAACCAATTATGATAGAATTTTTTTCAACACCAAACCAGATCGAACCAAATCACTAGTTGAATTTATTTCTCAGTTGACTCGAATTATCAGATTGGTGCGGTTTATTGGTTTGCTTTATACACCCTACTGAATACACTCTTATTGTTAACTGTCGATCGATTTACATTAAAATGTTAACTGTTTTTTTTTCAACTTTCTAATGTAAATACTTTCGAAGCACTTTCATACTGTTCTGGTATTAGTAAGGAACCCATCGAAGATTTTATTATTCCTATTTAATGCGGTAGTGAGGCGTAAAGAAATTTTTTTTCTACGGATCCTCCCTTGTAATATCCTTTGTATCAGTTTCTTTAACATCAACTTGTGAATAAAGTTCTTCCTTAAATATATAATGTTTTTTCTATAATTCAATAAATAGAGAAATTATAACAGCCCTTTTCAAACAAAATGCATAAAACGGAACTCTTACAAATCATTACTTACACAGTCACAATCAAAGCATCTACCGCCTTCATTCTTGTTATGTTCTCGGTTCATTTGTGAAAAGGGAAAAATTAGACTTTGAATGTAGAACCATCAAAAGATCATAATTAAATTTACTAGGTATTAAATATCTAATTGATTTTTCCTTTGGATTGTATATCATGAAAGTTGATTTAAATATAAGAAAAAATTCATCTCTTTTTGACAAACAAAAGGATTGAGAAAGAAAATAATTTGCAGGATATGGAGTATAATTGATGGTAAACATCTTCATCCAAGATTCTTTATCCTCATACTCCTTCATAGCCCACACGTCTATGTCAGTAGTGAAATTATTACAAATCATTGAAATATTACTTTCCAACACTCCCAACACGAGAACAACATCCCATTCTACATAGAAGGGTCGCTCCACTTTTCCCCGTTTCTCATCAACCAAATCAGAAGAGGTTATGCTCCAGCCCCTTTTCATACCTATTAGCTGCACAATAAAGCTTGTCATTCACAAACTTACCTGAATCAATTAATCGTATCCCATTTCGATAATAATGTAGTTTTCGCCAAGAATCATTCTTCAGACTATACATATTGACTTCTTGAAAATCATGTAGAAAACCCTTAATAGAAAAAATACGCACTATCTTATAAGCATCATGGATCTCCTCATATCCAAAACTATATATGAGATGACCATCATTGCTCAATTTAGTTTTAAAATCGGGCAATTTCTTATACTTTCTTACTATTGGGTTCCATAGATATAATTATTTTGTCTCATTTACCAGATAAATAAATTCATTGACTGAATCCTCAATGATAAAGGATATATCGGAGTTTTTCATGTGATAATCCAAGTCAGATTCCTATAAATATATAACTCTATGGTTGGTGTTATTATGAGCTGATAAATTCATATGGGACTTGATAAACTCAGGGCTAGAGATCAAAGCAAGCCAAGATTTCAAAACAGACCTAAATTTCAAGAGGGATTTTACAGAAAGCCTTGAGAGGATTTCAACGATGATTTCAACAGGCAGAAAAAGGTTTGTGTGTTAATAAGAGGCTTCATTAGATACTGGGAGTTCTCTTTATAAGTATAAAATCTCAATTTCATAACTTAATACTTTTTTAAATTCCAGCTTTTTTGTGTCTTCTTGATTAATTAATACTATTCTCCCCATCCAGTTCTTTTTGTAGGTAGCATTTTGAATTCTTTGTGAAAATATTGGAGCCGATAAAGAAAGAAAGCAACCAATAATTATTTTAATTGTTTTGAATTGAATTGAGAATGAGGCTCAAAGTATAAAGCCTCAATTTTAGAACTCAATACTTCTTCTGAAGTTAACATTTTGGATTCATAGATTTCAGATATGGGACATTTTTCTTTACGTATTGCAACTTTTCGTTCTGAATTATAATTCGTCTATTCATCAGCACTTCTTTCATTTTGATTCTCTATGAAAAAAAAAGAATTGCAGTAAGAGTAAAAACCTATGATGAAGAAGGTAAATAAGTGCAACATTATAAACTTATTTATAATGTTGGTGTATATTACTATAATATGATAGACAAAAGCATCTTTTAAAAAGACGTAAATTTCTTGTTTTTTCAGAAGAAAAGAAACTAAAAAAGACAAAAATAATTTGGAACAAAATCATAAAAAAATGTGAGTGGTACTTCAAGCAACAATTGACAATTTAGATTTTGTTTACTGATCATAAAATCACGAGATTCATGAGACTTCTTAGGGTGTAGTCGGTATGAAGAAAAATATTTTCCATAAAAAATATTTTCTTACAAAATACTTTATAGAAAAATAAGTGAGTTTCTTACATATTTTCTTGTGTTTGATTATGCAAAAAAATATTATCCTAAAACATTTATATATAACTAGTCTTAGCCACGTGCATTGCACGTGTATCCCACTAATCGATATAAATATTTTAAAATAATATACATAAATCAAAATCAGTGCCGATAAGTTATACAAAATTTAAAAGAAAAAATGCAACTCAAACGGATGAACGGTGTTCCTATTCGATGTCATTCCAACGCACAATTTTAATTACTAGAATTGCTATTATATTAAGTTGGAAGCATATATTTTATTTTAAACACTTCTTTAGCAATATTATTTTTTATTATTTCGGTCAATAAATGTTACAGTTTGTAGCTGTAAATAATCAATGAATTGGTGTAAATATTTTTTATGCATTTCTTGACAATTCAACAATGCACAGTTTAAATATTAACATGATCAACAACGATTACGATTTCAAATTGTCTCAAGTCTTAAAGTTTTATGTGTTGTTTTTAAAAAACCCCAACCTCCACTTTTTTGTCATATACATATCAAGAAGTTGTGTCGAATGAAATTAATACTTTGAAGAAAGCATACAAAAATTTATAGATAAACTATTTCTAAGTAAGTTTTTATATTAGTGTTTAACACAAACGGTCTTAAAATACTTTTTTGATATTTGAATGTAAAGATCATGTAATTCTAATAGGGACAAATTTAAAAAATAATAAAAAATAAGAAGTAGACTATGTTAATTATAGCCCATAGGGCGATATCTACTTACTATGCATATTACAACCAAAAAAAAGGTGTAATAAGTAATTAAATAAGCTTTTTTTTACACTAAATATTTGTGAGATTGATCTTAAATATTCATCTCCAAATCTCTATTCCTGGAATATGTCTTTATTATAGGATGATATAACAAATAAAATATAATTATTATATATAACATTTATTGTACGATGAGGGGTAATTTTGTTGATTAATATTATTTAAAGGGTATTTTCGTAATTTAACTTTTAACTTAGGGTCTTCCCACTTATATAATAATATGATAGATAAATATTATGACAGGTGGAGATTGTATGGTGGAGTGGGGAATGCGAGCGTGGGGTGAAGATGAGGTGTGTTGGAGGGTAGGAGGACACACTAAGCAACTTATATTTCTAAGGAAAATATATTTCAAAAATTTTGACCAGTCGAATATGAGAAAATGAGAAAACATTTTCCATCATACTGAATACTAGGGGTGTACATAGTATAGATTGGTTCAGATTCTTTAAATATCAAACCAAATGAATTATATTGGGTTTCTAAATCTTCAATCAAACCAACAAAAGTCGGATTTTTCAACTTCGGATCTTTTTGAATTTTTCGGGTTTCTCGGGTTTATTAGGGTTTTTTGTTGCCGATAAAGTCTTAATACAAAATATATAACTTATACTTGAAATATTTCTTTAATTCTACTAACATATAACTATCTAAGGTGTTTTTTATTTAAAAAACAAAAAAAATGAGACGAGTATTGACATTATACTAAAATATTCAACAAAATAGATGATGAAGTCGCATAAACAAATATAGCTAATTAATAAGTCATAATGAAAATGATCATACTCTAAAATTATTAAGTTATGCCAAACTAAGCATGGCTAATAAGTATTAATTACATAACTAAGATATTTTTTTTTTAATAAAACTTATGTGTTTTAATTTCACTGTATAAAGTAACCAATTAGTGAAATAATCTTTTTGTTAGCATTAATATTAATTTGGTGTTGGTTTGAAATTTTTTTTTTTAAAATGTCGTGGTCCGAATCTACACCCTAGATGAGACACGGTACTTGGTGCCACAAGTGCCCCCATGCTAACCCATGGTCTATCATTACACTGGTAAACTGAGAAATGATAGGTGTAAGCTTTTTATATAAACTAATAATATAATTAATATTGTTGAGAGTTTAAATATAACCAGAAATAATACTACACATTTGTGTATGAAAGCCACTACTAACTGATGAGTTGCTGGAACAAGTCCCAAGCTAACTCTAAAGTTTGACAGAAAAGAACTAACTAAAAAGAAAATAATGCCCTCGGAAGATGAGGACTCACTAAACGGACTGTTGCTGCTGGAATCCCCGAGAAGAACTACTATCGATGCTGGGACTGAGAACTTACGCCTGTATCATAATATGATACAACATGAAAAATATGCATCAGTACTTTGAATGTACTGAGTAAGTGAGAGATACAATAAACATAAAAGAATAAGTAACTGTGCTGAAATAACAAGAAATGACCAACAGAAATTTGTAAACTGATAACACTAAACCATAACTGATATGGTCAATAATGACTCTGGCTGATGTCATAAACATGTCCTGGAACTGAGATACTGAACTAAGCCAAACTGAGCTGATCTGAACTAAACTGAACTGAACAAACAAGTGGGAGAGTCTATAATCGACATATAACCACATTAGTTAAACGTGGAGTTCGATGTATACAACCCATCGATAAGATCCAATATATCTTGTCATGGTATAAAGGCATGAACCGGGTAATCATAAATCTGGGGCCCGATAGACCAATAACCTATGGTGAATACGTAGTTTTGGGAACCTAGGTGCGCTGGAATCTTGATCCACTCGGTGCTAAGTACTACTCCCACTAGATAATTCTAGATTGACTACTAAGATGATAGCTCGAAGCTGGGGCCCAAGATTAAGTCAGGAATACTTATCTGGAAGTACCCTGAGAGTCTTATCGGACTAGATAACTGTAACTGGTATTCTAAGACTGGCCAGAGCTGCTTATCTGGAAGCATCGTAACCATCTATAGAACTAACTGATATCTGATAACTGATAATTGTGAGGCATTACTGACACCTCAAGAATTGAATATAGTCAAACTGATCAGCTGACATTACTGAAAGATACTGAGGATATTAACATCATGACCGAAACTAAGCTAGCATGAAACTGTTATATATAACAAGAGTTTGATACCATGTTGATATATTACAAGAGTTTATTGAAGAACAAAAAAAGAAAGAGTCAAAAGGCTAACTACAAAGGTACATAAAAGAATAGAAGACAATACACTAGAATGGGGAAGGGGGTGCCTATATATATAGGCATAAGCCTACCTAAAACCCTAAAGCCCATCTGCTAACAAGTATATGGACTAACAAAGACTACAAAAGACTACATGGAAATGCTGAAACACATCATAGTAGATCATGATCAAAGTGCTTCAACAACTGAAGATTGATGAGAAGTGTATAAATAATTGAAAGTTGGAGAGAAGTTCTCCAACATTTTTTTTTAAAAAAAAGATTGGAGAGAAGTACTCCCACACAAATAATAAAAAAATAAAAAAGGAGCCAGAGTGAAGTGGTCTAGTACAAACAAGAAATTGAAAGATTGGACATAAGTTCTCCAAATCAACAAACAAAAAAGAAAAAGGCAAGAGTATACAACTTTGAATTATGGGAGAATGTTGGAGTTGTAGGAAACTAAATTTAATTAGAATTTGATATTTATTTAATTCATGTCAAATTAAGATTTATAGTCAAATTTATATAGAAATATATTTTTATGTTTTGAATTAAAATTGGTTTCATACTATTATAAATTAGGGTGTTGCTCACCATTTTCATATTGTGAGAGATTATTAAAAAAATGAAAGTATCATTGAGTTTATGAATAGAATATTTTCCTTCCGAGCACAATGAAATTAATCTCTTCATTATTCTTGTAATACAAGTGCAATATTGAAAAGAAAAAAGAGATCTGGAGAAGATTAAAAAAATGGTCTTAAAAAGTAATAGAGATTTAAGTGATGATAAAGAAAGCATTTTTGAGAAGAATGTTTTTTAAAATATCTTGAAAAGATCAAGAAGTAATTTTTTAAAGCCACGTAATATTTTTTCAATTAAAAAATAAGTTTTATTTTTTTTAAATTCAGTAAATATAGGTCAATTAACAAAAATGGTAAATATGCACAATTTGTTAGACAGCGAGGATATATATACACCACTTGTTAAACAGCAAGGGTATATATGCACCACTTTTTTTAACAAAGGATATATCTGTTCTAAAATCGCAAAGTTAAGTAATATATTTACCCTTTTTTTCTTAATTCTTTACTTGGGAGTTGGGGCTCCAATCCATACTATGATCACGAGCCCTTCCATTTTTTAGGTATAACCATCTGATATCCAAAATCACTGGCTCGACTAATCTAGATTTGCATAGCATAAGACTTATTAGACGGGAAGTGCTCCTAGAACTAGGAGTTTCTCCATGCTCGAAAATGGGACTTCTGGTTATGGGTGGTGCGACCCCTTCCATCCCATCATAAAGAAAAGAAAGCGGACATAAGAAGATTATAAACATCAATTACAAAAATGACAAGAAAGTTCATTCCATCATACATTCATAAAAGAAATAAAAAAAAACACATCCTTTGCTATTACATCATCGATAAGCATATACCATAAATCCTAAACCCTAATCCTCTAGATCAAACTATAGAGGCAAAATATGTGCAACTATCACTGTAATGTTATCGGCTTGCCACCAACATGACATTTTCCAACTTTGGACCACTCTTAGCAAAAGGTGTACAAATCGTTTTTACTTTCTGAATTCTGCAGTGCATATTCTGCAATCTTCCATACAACATCTTTGAAAATGTTCCCATTTCGCACAAATGCACTAGCCCGTCGCATACTAATTTCTCCTGCTCGTCGTCGTGAACATTATCCCGCAGTCCATCTGATGCCATAACTATCACATTCCCTGTTTATACTGGAACCTTAATCTCTTGTGCCACACTTGGATCATTAGATTTATTCATAATTTCCTAACTGAAAGGGACAATTGAATCTTTTTTGCTGAATTTCCAATTTGTAAACTATTCCCCCGTATCTTATAACAACAAACCCGCTATCTCCAACATTAACCGTGTGTACAATATCACACATTAAAGTCAAAATACAAGCTGTTGACAAGCCTTGACATTTCGTGTTAAAATAAGCCTCTTTGAGGACTTCCATTGGGTGAATTATATTACCTTGATCTTTGTGCTTGTGAATTGATAATTCAGTGTTTCTAACCAGTTGTCTCGAATATTCACCAGAATCGATAACTTTTTTTTGCCCTGCCACCAACGCCATCTGTTGTGCCTATGGTTTCTCCCTCTATGCAAATAAAATGTGCATCTTCCCCTAGAGGTCCTTTGCTATATTTTGGTATATAAAATGAGCTGGCCTCCATCCTCATGCTGAAATTCCCATTAATAGAACTCGAGACATTAGTACTCTCATCGAGAAAATTTAGATCCTCTTCTATAACATCTATCGCATCTATATCTATCTCATCTTTAGCCAATTAAGAAAATATTAAAGGAGTGATAGAGCAAGCTGAAAATTAATATAAAGGGATTCAAAAAAAATTTACTAGAGCACTATCGCGCTTAGAATTTGAACCATGACCTAAAGCAATTATTGAGTTTCCTTTTTACGCAATGATCAAATCTTGTTATGTTTATGTTTATTTATATCAGAAGATTTGTTCATTGCGTAAAAAGGAAACCCAATAATTGCTTTAGGTCACGGTTCAAATATTAAGCGCGATAATACTCTAGTGAATTTTTTTGAATCTCATTTTATAAATTTTTAGCTTGCTCAATCACTCATTTAATAGTTTCTTAATTGGCTAAAGATGAGATGGATATAGATGCGATAGATGTTATAGAATAGGATCTAAACTTTCGTGATGAGAGTACTAATGTCCCTAGTTCTATTAATGGAAATTTCAGCACGAGGATGGCGGTTGGCTTATTTTACATACCAAAATATAGCAAAGGGCCTCTAGGGAAAGATGCACATTTTATTTGCATAGAGGGAGAAACCATAGGCGCAGTAGATGGCGTTTGTGGCTGGGCAAAAAAAGTTATCAATTCTAGTGAATATTCGAGACAGTAGGATAGAAACGCTGAATTATCGATTCACAAGCAAAAAGATCAAGGGAATATAATTCACCCAATGGAAGTCCTCAAAGAGACTTATTTTAACACGAAATGTCAAGGCTCGTCAACAACTTGTATTTTGACTTTAACATGTGATATTTTACACACGGTCAACTTTGGAGATAGCGGGTTTGTTGTTATAAGAGATGAGGGAATAGTTTACAAATCAGAAATTCAGCAAAAAAGATTCAATTGTCCATTTCTGTTAGGAAATAATGATAAATCTGATGATCCAAGTGTGGCACAAGAAATTAAGGTTTCATTAAAAACAGGGTATGTGATAGAGATGGCATCATATGGACTGTGATAATGTTCATGACGATGAGCTGGAGAAATTAGTACGCAACGGGCTAGTGCATTTGTGCGGAATGGGAACATTTTCAAAGATGTTAGTATGGAAGATTGCAGAATATGCACCACAGAATTCAGACAGTAAAACGATTTGTACACCTTTTGCTGAAGAGTGCTTCAAAGTTGGAAAAGGTCACATTGGTGGCAAGCACAATGACATTACAGTGATAGTAGCTCATTTTTTGCCTCTATAGTTTGATCAAGAGGATTAGGATTTAGGATTTATGGTATGTGCTTATCGATGATGTAACAACAAAAAATGTATTTTTTTGGTTTCTTTTATGAAAGTTTGATGGAATGAACTTTCTTGTAATTTTTGGAATTGTAATATTTTTATGTATCCTTTATTTTCTTTATGATGGGATGGAAGGGGTCCTACGGCCCATAACCAGAAGTCCCAGCTTCGAGCATGGAGAAACTCCTGGTTCTAGGAGTGCTTCCCCTTGAATAAGTTCTACGCTATGCAAATCTACATTAGTCGAGCCAATGAATTTTCGATATCAGATGGTAATACCTAAAAAATGGAAAGGTTCATGATCATAGTATGAAATTGAAGCCCCAACTAACAATCAAAGAATTAAACATTGTTACTCATCCTTAGGTGAGAAATGGGAATGATTCCCCATGGCATCATCTAGTCTTGAATGCATAGCAGAAACGTGAGAAAGAACAAAATGAACCAACTAATAAAACATAATAAAAGTGTAAAACTTTCATTTCATTAGCTGATATAATTATAATTCATTCTCACTAGTTAAATGAAATTATCTTAGCAAGAGAAGAATGAGACCGTAATACTATATAAATGTCTTCAATAACTAGGCAAAAGAGAAAATTACACAACACTATATTTTATCTTTATCTGTTGAATTTCAACACATACTAGAGCTAAAACGCAACGGGAAAATAAATGGGAACGTACCTTCATCCATGGTTGTTTAAGTGTTGTCAAGAATCGCTTTTGTCTTAAGCAAACTTGTAACCCTAAAAAATATTTAAGACCTTATAGTCTTCTAGCCTATGCCTATCAAAGTGTATACCAGATTGATGGAGTCACAAACGTATTTATAAGTAGGCTAGGGACTCATAACAAAATACTTTAACCCTAGGGACTTCTCCATAAAATATGATTTCCCTAAGGAATCCTAATTAATAGTTTCCTTCCATCAAGAAAATTTTCATATATGCATAACCAAAATTAATTATCTTCCATATATATAATTTAAGTGAAAGACAAGGTAAATAATTTATTACTAAATATGTGGACCACATCAAATGTCTCCAAAAGGAGACACGTTTTTTCTTACATTATCTTCTTTTCACCTTGTCCCGAGCCTTGGAACCTTTCCATCAATAATCTTTTTAGTTTTTATTTTTGAAAAAACCAATTTGGATAAAGTTTGGATTGAAGTTGAAAATGTATTTCACCATAGTTTTTCAAAACAAATTTCACTTTAAAGAAAAAAAGAAGAACCGTGACTTATATATACCTATAAGTTCTAAAAACTATCAAGAATATCCAACCGTACCAAACAAATATACTTGTTAATCTCAAATTATGCAGAACCTCATTAATGACGTTTATTATCATTTATCACAAATCATAATTATATATACAAATAAATTTGACATACATTATTTTAAAATTATAACACGAAATTTTAACAACAACTATTAATAGCAGAATTACTAGCTACTATAATTCATTTAATTACAATTAACTGCAAAGATCCATCAGTAACAGAGAAAATGTACATGTTTGGAAAAAAAAAAAGGGGAGATTCTAAAAGTCAAAATTTTAAATATCAAAATCTCCTTCACACTTATCTGTTGGCCTATTTTGAAAATTTTAAAATCTACCCCAAACTTTTATTTTTTATATAAAAAAAAGCATTAATCTATTTTTAACCTCAATTAATCCTTATCTACCTTTTTTTCAAAAAATGCACATCTTCTCTGATGGATCTTTGTAACTAATAGTAATTAAAGAAATTATAATAGCTAGTAATTATGCTATTAACAGTTGTTAAAATATCGTATTATAATTTTAGAATAATATATTTCAAATTTATCTGGTAATATGATTATGATTTGTGATAAATGACAATAAACATTGTTAATGAGGATCTGGATAATTTGGGATTAACAAGTATATTTGTTTGGTACAGTTGAATATTCTTGATAGGTTTTAGAACTTATGAGTATATATAAGTCACAGTTCATTTTATTTTTTATAAAAAAAGTGAAATCTGTTTTGAAAAACTACGGTGAAATACATTTTCAACTTCAATCCAAACTTCATCCAAATCGATTTCTTCAAAAATAAATTTAAAAAATTTAACTTATGGTCAAATGCTAGCTAAGTAAAATTTTGAGCTTTAAAACTAGTAGTTCTAGCATCGACTCGATTATTTCAAATTATTTCTTATTACTCTTGTTTTTATAGCAAGGATAATTAATTGTTATTGTTTTACTTGTCATAATAATATTTTTTTCTTGTTCATTAATAAATCTAACTAGTTAAACTTAGGTTTCTATAATAAATATGGATAATTAAATTCAGATAAAAGTTCGATTACGCCTGAAAAGTCATGGTTGAGTGGTGAATTTCCCATGAGGGAGATGCAGGTTCGAATCCAGCTTCTGTCAGTTACTCAATCATGAGCTCATCACACAGAACTGGTCTAGGACATGCAGTTTATGTCTCCTACATAATTTATGAAGCCGAGTAACATAAGTAATAAACAAAATGAGTATCACCACCAACATTTCTGGCAATTTACAACTTTTAGAAAATAGTTTCTCCAATAATTTTGAACATAAAAAGGTTTCTTTCTCTCCATTCATTTTTATTTGTTTATTGTAGAAAATCTAGAGATAATTTATCATTTATGTTCTAATTTATCCTTTATTTAAATGTCATTAGGAAAATCTTTTTTTGAGAAGTTTTTGTTCTTTTTCTTTTTCCCGTACAAAGGCTCTTCCAGTCTCAAAAGAAACAAAACTCACTCTCTTGGTGAATTTCAATTCTGAAGGATGAAAGACTCAATCTTTGAGGAAAGAGAAGAGTTAATGGTTTCACCTTTAGGTGGAATCTCACAACTAAGAACAATTCATTTCTTGAAGCCCATTGTTTCCTCCATTAGAGGTCCATCTTTGAAGCTTCCTTCACTTCCTTTTTCATCTGAATCTGAATAGCCACTGAAAGTCTCCTTTAATGGGTGTAGGAATCATCATAACAAATGGAAGAAATGGGTTGAAACCATGGAGTCTCTTCATCACTCTGTATGGGAAGCTGTTGGTATTTATGAAGTTATTATGAGTTCAGTATATAAAGTCCATACAAAGAAAGATTTAATTTTTGGATTGGTAGAAAGGTGATTTTGTGAGACTAACACATTTATATTTCCATGGGGCGAAGCTACCATTACTCTTGAAGATATGATGATTTTGGGAGGGTTCTCTATTTTGGGTGGACCTGTTTCATTGCCTCTTCAATCCCTTGAATTGATAGAAGTTAAAGAAAATCTAGAAAAACTGCATAGGGACCTTATCATATTGAAGGGTGATAATTATAACAGGTGGTTGAATTTTTTCATGAAAAGTGGAAGGAATTTTGCACATGTAGTTTTTATTTATCTTTGGTTATCAAGATTTGTGTTTCCATGTAATGAGTATGATAAAATAGGTATATATGTTTTCCCTATAGTTGTTAATCTTGCTAGAGGTACGTGACTAGTGCTCCTTTTGTTCTTGCTAGCATATATAGGGACTTGAGCTTGTTGGAACAGACTATGATTATGGCTTCATCAAATGAGTCAAACAATAATGGAGATGATGGAGGCAGATTTAACATTCTAGAATTTGGTCTTTGGGCGCCATTGTTCTTTGTTCAAGTTTGGGCTTGGGAGAGGTTCCTACCATTGCAGCCAGAGCAGGCTCGGAATTACGATATGGTTAGTGGGGTGAGAATAAGACGGTGGCTCAATGTGAAACAATTGGATGTGATTAATGTGAGGACTACCATTGACTCGTCTAGAGATACATTTTAGTGAAGGCCATATGCTTTGGCCGTGGAAGGTTGGATAATTCCCAAGTTTTACAATGAAAAAGAAGAGTGGGAAATAGTTGAAGGGCAAAATTTGGACCAACAACTGGAGTCTTTCATTCGATGTTTGAGGATGTCTGAGCTTGTTGATTTAGATTGACAAGAGCCTTATCTACCAAATCATATAGCAATGCAGTTTGGATATGCTCAGGACTTCCCTAAATGGATTCCTCGCTCGCCTTCAAGTCCAGAAGTTTCCTGTTACAACTATAACAGACGCATTGATTCTGATTTGAGGTTATAATGTCCATATAGGTTATCTGAATCGGATGTCACTACACAGTATTTGAAATGGTGGAGAAAAGAAGTATGATTTCTAGCTGATGGATTCAAAGGATTGTCTCGTGGACGGAGGAGTAAAACAAGATCAAAGAAGGCAAAAGTTTGTGATGTTCTTCCGGATATACCCATTGAATGTCAATTGAAATAAGTTGAGAATTACCCTGATGTTCCTCCTGATTTTCTTCCCAAGTGTTGTAGGAAAAATGACAAGAAGAATTTGTCTATGGGGGATTCACAAACAATGGCTTGTGACATTGTGCCTCCTGGTTTTATGGTGAAGCATATCGCAGAAGAAAGAGTTTACGCATCCATTGACTAAGAAAATTACAACAATGAGAGTAGCAGTGTAGTTCCCCTCAAGTGCAATGGGCAAAATGACAAGGAGAATTTATCTGTGGAGGTTTGTCAAACACTGTCTTGTGATGTTGTGCCTCCTGGTTCAATGGAGAAGCATACTGCAAGAGAAAGAGCAATTTACGCATCCATTAATTGTGAACAAGACAGAAATGAGAGTAACAATAATATAGCCCACAATCTTGTGATCAACAAGCAGAAAAGAGGGAAAGAACCAGTTGTGATGATCTTATAACGACTATAGAAGTTCGTCTAAACAGGCTCGAGAGACAAGGTGCTTCACCCAGGAGATGATTAGATTCAATATAGTAAAATTTCAAATGCCTATATTTTCCTTACGGGTGCTTACTTTCTCAAAGTAGTCTCTTTTCAATTTTCCGTTTACCCTCTCTTTTAATTAGTTTTTGTACACACTACTTGAATACTCTATTTCTAGTTTTCACAGTAAAGATTGTCCGCAATGCTGCTGCATGGTTATCAAAAGTTTTAGGAATCCTTTGTAAAGATCATTTACTTCAAAGAAAGCCTTTAAAGAATTCGTTTTTAGTCATTGGAGTAAAGAAATGCCTCCATTTACATTTCTTTTATTATGAGTAGAATATGGAATAGTGTTGCATAGTTATTTAGATTTTTGTATTGTGAATTAACCTATTGAAAGAAAATATTTTAATTATAAACTCAAATAATTTTCCACAATTTTTCTCTATTTCTCACCACACAAAAATCTGTGACAGAGCATTCCTATTTTGTATTACCTGCAAATCAAAACCAAGTTAGCTAAAAATTCTGCTAATGCATTTTCTTCCCTCAAGGTGTGAAAGAAATTCACTAGCCCCTTATTTCTCCAGAAACTGATTCTAGCCAAATACTAATTCTCCAAGGCACTTCCCATATCTTCTCTAGATATTCATCATAGCTGAAGAGTCTGATTCTATCTTGATGGGTAATATATTATTGAAAATACAAAATCAGATGTCATCTAGAATAGTTGTTGCTTTTGCACAAATACTAGTAGAGTTATGAATTCTTCTTGCCCTAGTGTAGATCAAATCACCATTTCAGTCCCTAACACAAAAAGTTGTTGAGCTTGCCTCTACAAGCTCCATTTGTGTTGCATTTGAACCAGTCTGTCCTTGGTTTCTCCCCCTTTACTATCAGATGCTTTATTAGATATTTATATTTTTCTAAAAATTGTATCAATTGGGGCCATTGTGAAGGTATCTCCCTCTTTCAAGGATATCTCATTCTTGCCAACTTGAACAAGTTGTTATTAATGTCCTGTATTACCTTCTCTTTATTCATCTTCCCCCCATGCTTGTCACTACCCAATTTATGAGATCGTATAGCAACCTACTCGACTCTTGTCTAATAGGAGAACCTCTTACTTCCACCCCATTTAAAGATATAATTCAGTTAACAAAATCATATTCGTGAACAAAATTTTTCAATTAAAATTTAAAAAACCATACTATAATTACAAACATAAAATAATTCAAGCTAGACATGTACAAGAGCTTCTAATCAGAGTAATGGCAAAAAAAAAGAAGACATAACTTTGCCTGAGGAAAGAGATGCAGAAGCTAATGATGAATACCCCCACATTAACAATGAAACTTCAATAACCTAACCTACACCCTACAAAAGGTGTAGCAACAGTAGCATCAGTACACCACACATACTGGTAAGCATCATCGACCGACTAAGATTAGTTCATGCAATACGGTATAAAATCAACAACATCAATAAATAATTTCGTGCAATAACTTTTATTCCACTTATTCAAATCCTACCATATTACCTCAGTGAGTTCGTAGAAGATTAAAATATCTTTACCGTTTTAAAAGAGTCTAGTTATAAGCCCAAAACATTCATTTTCACTTTCGGTAATTATAAGGATCTCCAACATAAATTCTAAATACCTAGCACCATCATAATTATACATAACCATTACCAGTTATCCAATAATTTTACAATCATGATTATTTTAGACAGAGACATCACCCGCCGCTATGATCAGCCCAGCAACAAAAGGCACAATAACACATAAACATCGACCCTCCAGGGATATATCAAGTAGTCAATAACAATCAGGTAATTAAATCATATTTAGACAAACTATGTCAGTCAATACCAGACATGTAAGTCATCGAACAAACATAAGAGTCATCACAACAATCTGGAATGAAATGCAATCACGCTAATGTCAAGGAATTATATCCATACTGAATTACAACTGTAAAGCTTTTGTATATCATCGGTCTTACTCTATATCAAATTGGAACACATATATGTCACTTATCTGCACACACATGCTAGTAGGTCTTTAATCTTTCCAATCTAGTCATGACCTGCAGGGGACCCTAGGAGTCCATGTACCATACCATGTGGTACCTGCTCCCAATCAACTGCTCGTCCATCAGCTCATATTGGACTCAAGCCACTCATATCATTATATAACTACTCTTTTATAAACTCACTTCAGACTCGAGTCACTCATTAATCATGTAACTTCTTGTCCATAAGCTTACATTGGATACAAGCCACTCATCCATAATGTAACTGCTCACCCTTGAGCTCACATCAGACACAAGCCACTCATCCATCAAATTATTGTGGTATTCTTCAATTATCATCAACATATGTCAATTACCCTCTTCTTCTTTCAACTCATTTTTAGACGTTCCTCCTCTTTCAAAATTGGAAAATGTAGGAACTATGGGTCAATTCATAAAATTTAGACAAGGGACGCTTTTCTTTCCTCACTTCAGGCTGTGATTTTTCTGGATTTGTTTGCTTTCCTATGGGTAACATTCTAAATTCTTTGTGAAAATGAAATGAGAATAAGGAGATAGTTCTTTCTCTTTCTACATTTATAACACTAAAATCAGTAAAATGTTAATTGTACTAAATCTCATTTCAGATTACAATCCAAAATAGTTTACATTTATAGCATGTAGTTATCTTTTTTCAAAATGGGTCACGTTTATATAATTTTACTGATATGTTATGATTCATGACTAGTAAATCTGGGGGCTTTATGTGAATAACTACAACAGATAGGAATATTCTCAAGCAATGCCATACATTCTAATATGAACAGTTATATAACTTTATATGTATGTATACACACACACACACATGCATACACAAACACACACAAACACACTCTTTAGCAGTGCCCCTGCTTACAAAAAGAGAAAAGTTCAATTTGTAAGGTACAAGAAAAAATCTGAACCTTTTCACTTTCACCTATAAGGAAGTGAAACTCTGGGGCTCCTGCTAGGATTAGGTTACAACAAAACATTATAAATATAATTTTGAAAAATTCAATATATGAAAAAATAATATAAGGTTTTCTAGATCTTTGGTTGCAAATAAACAAGAAATGACACCTGAGAGAGTGAACACAAGTATTTTCTTAAACATATTTAAATGAAAATCAACGAGGTTTCATCATCAAGATTCAATCAGTTGGCGATAGATGGACTAATTGCTCCATAATATTTTACTGGTTTGTCATGATTCATGACTAGTAAAACTAAGCTTATATGAAAAACTACAACATAATGAAATTTCCTCAAGCATAGCCATACATTATAATATGCACTAAACATTAATTAAAACATAAGTTAATTTCATTATTGTCGCTGCTGATACATTTTTTGAAAATTTGAAAACATATGTCTACGTCGGGGTAGATTTACTGCTCATTTTATGGTGCATGAGAACTGATAATTATTCCTCAAAACTAGATATTTTATATACATATTTTTTAAAACTGATCTAATATCCGCTCCTCGTGCTCTAGAAAGTCTAAATAGTGCAGCTAGATGAATATATTAAGTTATTTATTCAAAGGAATAGGGATTTGATTCTCACTGGTCAAATCTTTGATGATTCTTTTTAGTGATGTATTCATATTCTATAAATTGTAGATCCTCCTGCGGCTGTACGCAAACAAACTAAAATGTGAAAGAAAACAATTTCATATATGAAAATTATCTGTTCCCACAAATAATTTCCATCTGAACCAATTTTCCAAATTAATAATCCAATGTAATAACTAGATTCAGTTACTAAAAAAAATTGACAACTTGGACTGATATTAAAAAAATGTTGCTATGAAGACTTGGACCTTGAATATCTAGTCTCTCACATTCCGAAATCGACCCATAAACCCATAGACAAGCTAGAAACTTTGGAATAAAGAGGGTGAATTAATTCAGGGTAATAATACCCTCTACTCATTTCCCAAACAGTTAAGAAGTTGTGCTGGAACATAAGATCTTAGTCATCAAAGCCTTTCTGCAAACTTTCAAATTGCAGATTAAATCCTCAATATGTGTTATTAGAAGAGTTTTGATGATTGACTGTAATTGATAAAGTTTTTACAACTGACAAAGTGAACCAGGTTCATATGCATACGTGGGTGTCAACTAGATTCATATGCATACATATTTATCAACATCAAAAAGAGGGAAATTTGTTATGTGAAGATTTTGATGACTGACATAGATGAACTAGGTTCACTACATAGCTGAAGGTTTTGCAGGTACGAATTTGACTTGGATCTAGAAATATCAAATAAGAAAAACACGTGGAATTGAAGAAGTCCAACGCGTAAAAGAAAATCAAGTCCTCTTAGGATTCTTTCCAAAAGGCAAGTTGTATTTGACTGAAGAGAGCACCAGATACGTACAAGGAAACCAAATCCTTTCAGGATTCTTTTCAAAAGACAAGTTGTATTTGACTAGGAGAGAACCAGGTATGGAAAATCCGACTTGAGGAAATTAAGTCCTTTTGGATTTTGTTTTCCTTATTTGGGATAAGGAAAGGTTTGAGGAAATAAAGTCCTTTTAGGATGTTTTTCCTTATTTGAAACAAATCTAGGTTTAACAAAAAACCACATCCTTTGGTGCTATATAATGATCATAAACAACCACAAAATATTCAGCTATTGCATTGGCCGTCAAGGAGATTATTCCGAAGCAATGGTCGTTCATAGAAAGAAACACTCTCACTAGACCAAGTTCCCGTAAGCAAAGAATTGGAGCAGAAGAATTATCTTGTCTTGATTGAGTTGTTATTTTTATTTTTGAGTTGTAACTTTCTCTTCTAGAGTTAGTTGAGTCAAGTTACATTGGTGTGATTGTGTTATACTTCAGAAACTAGAGTTTATAGTCTTTGAATAGGTGATTGCAATTTGAGAAAACTGTAGAGATTGAGTTAATAGAGTTAGTCCCTTTGATTGCAAAGTTGTAGTCTAAAACCTGCTCGTGTGTTGAAAAAAATCTTATTCGATCGGTCATGTTTTATGGGACTCCCTTAACCAAGGAGGTTTTTCATGTTACATCTATATGTTATTTATTATTCTGCACTTGTGATTTAATTAAACTAGGTTCAATATCATAGATAGCAGGTGGAGATTTCTGTTGTGGAAATTCGAGCTATTTTTCCACCAATAGCAAAACTAATAATGGCTACAATAATAAATAAGAAGCAGAAAAGAAAATAAAGAGAATACCAAGATTTGACGAGGTTCGGCCAATTATGCCTAAGTCCCCGTACACCACTACAAATATATTTCTCCGAGAAGATTACAAGAGAGAAAATAAACTAAGCCTCTAGAAGAGTTAGAAGGCTTCAAGTTTAGTGTGATAAAAACAAAGGGAGAGGCTTCCTTTTATAGTATAAGGTTGCCTCCCTATGTCTACTCATCTTCCGATGTGGGACTTTGAGCCAAAAAACAACAAATCTCCACCTTGGCAAAAAGTCCCAAAAGTTACAAAATCTTCTCTCACAACTATTTCTAGTAGTGTCTTCAAATGCACCTATGGTGCTACCCATCTGCAATCTTCACAATATTGATCAAATTCATACAATGTTGAAATTTGATCGATGTCACTATCTTGGTCATCATATCTGTAGGATTTTCAGCTGTCTGGATCTTCTAAAGTAGTATTTCACCTTCTTCCAGAATCTCCCTTACAAAGTGATATCGAACATCTATATGCTTTGTTCGTGCGTGATAGACTTGGTTCTTTGCTAAACAAATAGCACTCTGACTATCACAATGCACCTTGACGTGCTTTTGACCAACTCCCAAATCCTTCAGCAACCCTTGAAGCCAAATAGCCTCCTTAACAGCTTCGGTAACATCCATATACTCTACCTCTATAGTAGACAAAGCGACTGTTGACTGCAAAGTAGACTTCCAACTAACTGGTGCCTTTGTAAGTGTAAATACATAACCGATAGTTGACCTTCGTTTGACCAAATCACCGGCATAGTCGGAATCACAATATCCAACTACATATTGACCAATCTTTTTATCCTGCTCAAATAATAACCCAACATCCACGGTGTTTCGAATATACCGTAGAATCCATTTGACAGCTTGCCAATGTCCTTTACCAGGATCATGCATATACCTGCTCACAACCCCAACTTCTTGTGAAATGTCAGGTCTTGTACACACCATAACATACATCAAGCAACCAACAACGTTTGCACAAGGAATTTTTGCCATATATTCTCGTTTAGCATCATTCTTTGGAGATAAATCAGCACTAAGTTTCATATGAGGAGCAAGCGGGGTACTCACAGATTTTGACTTGTCATTTATGCCAAAACGTTGCAGCACCTTTCTCAGATATTGCTTCTGCGTTAGACGAAGTTGCCCCAATCGTCTATCTCTATTTATCTCCATGCCGAGAATCTTCTTAGCTTCCCCTAAATCTTTCATCTCAAATTCTTGCTTTAGTTTAGCTTTCAGCTTGTCAATTTCTCTAGAATTCCTTGAATCTATCAACATATCATCAACATAAAGAAGAAGATAGATGAAAGATCCATCTTGTAGCTTGCGCAAATACACACAATGATCGTATTTGCTTCTTGTGTACATCTGTCCCAACATAAACTTGTCAAATCGCTTGTACCACTGTCATGGAGATTGCTTCAATCCATACAATGATTTTTCAAGTTTGCATACCATATTTTCTTTTCCAGCAACCTTGAACCCTTCTGGCTGAGTCATATAGATTTCCTCCTCCAAGTCTCCATGTAAAAATACAGTTTTTACATCAAGTTGAACTAGTTCCAAATCCAGCTGAGCTACCAAGGCCAATAAGATTTTGATAGAGGAATGTTTCACTACTGGAGAAAAAACTTCATTATAGTCAATTCCATCCATCTGAGCATAGCCTTTAGCAACCAATCTCGCCTTGTAGCGAATGCTTTTCTTGTCAGGAAATCCTTCTTTCTTTATATATATCCATTTTCATCTAATAGCCTTCTTTCCCTTCGGTAGACTTGCTAGCTTCCAAGTCTGATTCTTATGAAGAGACTGCATATCTTAATTCATAGCATTCTTCCACTCTTCATCTTCGGAACTTTGAATTGCTTCTTGATAAGTGGTAGGAATTCCATCATCCACTATTATAGATGCATGAGCCACCATATCACTAAATCGAACAGGTTTGAGTCTTACCCGTTGTCGCTTCCTTAATGCAATAGGTTCCTCTTGCTGGTGAGGTCCTTGGGTTGGAACCTCTTCCTCATTTGACTCCTCTTCTGCCATAGGAGTCTCTCCATCTTTGTACAGAACTGGATTGATTCTCCTTTCAAACTCCACCTATTGCGGAGCACTATTGATCTGTTGAATGTCATCCTTCTTCAAAATGGAAGATTCATCAAAGGTAACATCTCTGCTAAGGATTATCTTCTTTGTTTCAAGACACCAGAGGCAATATCCTTTAACACCGGTAGTGATCCCCACAAAGAGCGCTTTCTTGGCTCTCGGATCCAACTTCGATCCCTTCACATGATAGTATACAGTTAAACCAAACACACGTAAGGAATCATAATCATTAACAGGTTTTCCAGACCAAACCTCTAAAGGAGTTTTACCACCAATAGCTGTTGATGATAAACGATTAACAAGATGGCTTGCATATCTCATAGCCTCAGCCCAAAATTGTCTGCCCAACCCAGCATTAGACAACATACACTGAACTTTCTCCAGCAATGTTCGGTTCATCCGTTCAGCCACCCCGTTCTGTTGTGGTGTATGTCTAACTGTGAAGTGTCTCACAATACCTTCATCTTGACAAACTTTATCAAACGGATCACTTCTATATTCACCTCCGTTATCTGTTCTGAGGCGTTTGATCCTTTTGCCAGTCTGAGTTTCAATCATCTTTTTCCACTTAAGGAAATAATTTAACACTTCATCCTTTGACTTCATAGTGTACACCCACACTCTTCGAGAGAAGTCATCAACAAAAGTAACATAATAGTGTTTTCCTCCCAAAGAAGTTGTCTTGAAAGGACCCCACACATCAGAGTGAACATAATCCAGAATACCTTTAGTATCATGGATTGCAGTGCCAAATTTCACTCTCTTCTGCTTTCCCATCACGCAATGCTCGCAGAAATTCAGCTTACAAGTTTTTGCATCTTTCAATAATCCTTGCTTTTCTAGAAGTTGCAAGGATTTTTCACTTGCATGCCCCAATCGCATATGCCACAACTTAGTTGCATCTGACCCTTCATCATCAAGAGTTGCAACTGCAGTTGTCCCAACATTTGTATTACCATCATAGTAATACAAATTATTCTTCCGGGTGCCTTTTAACATCACCAGAGCTCCAAAGACTATTTTCAAGACTCCATCTCGCATTGTCACCGTCAATCCTTTGGATTCTAGGACTCCCAAAGAGATGAGATTCTTCTTCATGTCAGGTACATACCTGACCTCTGTCAAAACTCTAGTTAATCCATCATGATTCTTTAAATTGACTGAACTAATTCCTATTGTTTCACAAAATGTGTCGTTTCCTGTATAGACAACTCCACCGTCTATCTCTTTAAACTCAAAGAACCACTCCCGGATATGACAAATATGTTGGTTGCATGTTGAGTCAAACAACCACTTGTCAGATTGTCTTGTAGAGGTTGTAGAAACCAGTGAAAGATCTGAATCTTCATCATTGTATTCAGCAGCACATGATTCTGCAACAGCTTTGCATTTTTCAACTTTGCCCTTATTTTTCAATTTCGGGCAATCTTTCTTCCAGTGCCCCTTCTCTCTACAAAAGCACATTCATCTTTACTCGGTCTGCCTCTTGACTGAGATTTCCCTCTTCTTCCTTTTTTTTGGTTTTGTGGTCTGCCTCTAGCTACCAGTGCTTCTGCAACCACCTCTGCATGCTTGCTTTCCTCCCTGTCTTTTTTCCTCAATTCATAACTATATAGAGTACTACATCCTTCACTGAGGGAAACTTTCTCTTTCCCATGAAGTAACTAGCTTCTATAAATTCATACTCTTCAGGAAGTGAAAACAGCAACATCAATGCCAGATCTTCATCTTTGAAAGTTTCATCAAGGTTCCTCAAATCAGCTGCTGCCTTGTTAAAAGCAGTAATATGATCGTTCATGGTGGTACCCGGTTGATAACTAAACCGGAATAACTTCTTCTTCATGAAGTGCTTATTGTGACCGCTCTTCCTCAAGAATTTATCCTCCAATGCCTTCCATAGCTTACTTGCAGATGTTTCCTTTGAGAATGAATATTTCTGCTCTCTAGAAAGGCATGATCGAATAGTACCACACGCCAACCTATTGATGGTCTTCCATTCTTTTTCTTCAATTTCTTCTGGTTTATCTTCTTCAATAGAAATGTCTAGACCTTGCTGGAAGAGCGCGACTAGAACTTCACCTTGCCACATCTCGAAATGACCCGTACCGTCAAAAATCTCCACCGCAAATCTTGCATTTGGCACCGCAAATCTCGTCAAAATTGACGACAAAGATGCTGCCGAAGTTGATGTAGTGGAAACTGTGGCTCTCAAAGTCTGCTCATTATTATCAGCCATTTTTGCTCTAAAGTGAAAAAATTACCAGTAATAATTTAGCCAAAAAAAATGCACCAGAAAAATTCCCAGGAAAAACTGGAGGGGTCACACGGTCCCACTTAAAAACCAGTTTCCTTAGACAGAACTTCCCTAGACATGCACTTAATTAGACAATATATTACTTAGCAATTTTAACACAAATTTACAAAAAAAATAATCTCAAGAAATTTTTTCTGATGTGGAGGATCAGTTAAAACCGCAACCACAGAGCATACTAAAATTTCAAGAGAAATCGCAACCAAAAGCTCTGATACCAATTTTGTTGTGGAAATTCGAGCTATTTTTCCACTAATAGAAAAACTAATAATGGCTAACAATGATAAATAAGAAGCAGAAAAGAAAATAAAGAGAATATCAAGATTTGACGAGGTTCGGCCAATTATGCCTAAGTCCCCGGACACCACTACAAATATATTTCTCCGAGGAGATTACAAGAGAGAAAATAAACTAAGCCTCTAGAAGAGTTAGAAGGCTTCAAGTTTGGTGTGATAAAAACAAAAGGGGGAGGCTTCCTTTTATAGTCTAAGGTTGCCTCCCTATATCTACTCATCTTCCGATGTGGGACTTTGAGCCAAAAAACAACAATTTCAATATGATTAATGAGTTCATCTGAATAAGGAGATGGAATTATGCCGCCATTATTGCAGTACTAATGATACATGGATGTCAAATCAAGATAACTTTATCTTGATTGTAATCATACTCTTCTTCTGCTTTCAACTCATCATATTCGGACATTCCTCCTTGTTCAAAATTAATGGAAAATCCAGGCTCAAAGTATAAAGCCTCAAGTTTAGAACTCAATACTTCTTCTGAAGTTAACATTTTGGATTCATAGATTTCAGATATGGGATATTTTTCTTTACGTATTGCAGCGTTTCGTTCTGAATTGTGATTCGTCTATTCATCAGCACTTCTTCCATTTTGACTCTCCGTGAAAAAAAAGAGAGAATTGCAGTAAGAGTAAAAAAGCTAAGATGAAGAAGGTAAATAAGTGCAACATTGTAATCTTATTTATAACATTGGTGTATATTACCGCAATATGATAGACAAAAGCATCTTTTAGAAAGACGTATCTTTCTTGTTTTTTCAGAAGAAAGAAACTAAAACAGACAAAAATAGTTTGGAACAAAATCACAAAAAAAGTTAGTGGTACTTCAAGCAAAAATTGACAATTTTGATTGTTTTTTTTACTGATCATAAAATCACAAGATTCGTGAGACTTCTTAGGGTGTAGTAGGTATGAAGGAAATATTTTTTATGAAAAATATTTTCTTACAAAATATTTTCTAGGAAAATAAGTGAATTTCTTACTTATTTCTTGTGTTTGATTATGCAAGAAAATATTATCCTAAAATCATTTATATATAACTAGTCTTCGACACGTGCATTGCACGTGTATCCCACTAATCGATATAAATAATTTAAAATAATATACATAAATCAAAATTAGTGCCGATAAGTTATACAAAATTTAAAAGAAAAAATGCAACTCAAATGCATGAACGGTGTTCCTATTCGATATCATTGCAACGCACAATTTTAATTACTGAAATTGCTATTATATGAAGTTGGAAGCATATCTTTTATTTTAAACACTTTTTAGCAATATTATTTTTTATTACTTTGGTCAATAAATGTTATAGTTTGTAGCTGTACATAATCAATGAATTGGTATATTAACATGATCAACAACGGCTATAATTAAAAATGTCTCAAGTCTTAAAGTTTTATGTGTTGTTTTTAAAAAACTCCAATCTCCACCTTTTTATCGCATACATATCAAGAAGTTGTGTCGAATGAAATTAATATTTTGAAGAAATTATAAAAAAAAATTATAGCTAAACTATTTTTAAGTATGATTTTATATTAGTGTTTAACACAAACGGTCTTAAAATACTTTTTTGATATTTGAAGGTAAAGATCATATAATTCTAATAGGGACAAATTTAAAAAAAAAATCTAAAATAAGAAGTAGACTATGTAAATTATAGCCCATAGGGCGATATCTACTTACTATGCATATTACGACCAAAAAAAGGTGTAATAAGTAATTAAATAAGCTTTTTCTACACTAAATATTCGTGAGATTGATCTTATATATTCATCGCTAAATCTCTAATCCTAGAATATGTTTTTATTACAGGATGATATGATAAATAAAATATAATTATTATATATAGAATTTATTTTAGATGAGGGGTAATTTTGTTGATTAATATTATTTAAAAGGTATTTTCGTAATTTGACTTTTCACTTAGGGTCTTCCTACTTATAAAATAATATGATAGATAAATACTATGAGAGGTGGGGATTGTATAGTGGAGTAGGGAATACGAGGGTGGGGTGAAGATGTTGTGTTGGAGGATAGGAGGACACACTAAGCAACTTATTTTTCTAAAGAAAATATAATTCAAAAATTTTGACCAATCGAATATGAGAAAATGAGAAAATATTTTCCGTCATACTGAATACTAGGGGTGTACATAGTACGGATTGGTTCAGATTCTTTAAATATCAAACCAAATGAATTATATTGGGTTTCTAAATCTTAAATCAAATCTACAAAAGTCGAATTTTTCAACTTCGAATTTTTTTGGATTTTTTGGTTTTCTAGGGTGTATTGGGATTTTGGTTGCCGATAAAGTCTTATACAGAATATTTAACTTATACTTGAAATATTTCGTTAATTCTAGTAACATACAACTATCTAAGGTATTTTTTTATTTAAAAAAATAAAAAATATGAGACGAGTATTGACATTATACTAAATTATTCAACATAAGAGATGTGAAATCGCATAACACAAATTTAGCTAATTAATAAGTCATAATGAAAATGATCGTACTCTAAAAGTATTAAGTTATGTCAAACTAAGCACGGATAATAAGTATTAATTACATAACTAAATATTTTTTTTTAAAAAAACTAATGTGTTTTAATTTCACTGTTTAAAGTAACCAATTATTGAAATAGTTTTTTTGTTAGCATTAATATTAATTTGGTGTTTGTTTGAAATTTATTTTTGTTAAAAATGTCATGGCCTGAGTCTATACCTTGGACGAGACACGGTACTTAGTGCCACAAGTGACCCCAAGCTAACCTATGGTCTATCATTATACTGGTAAAGTGAGAAATCATAGGCGGAAGATTTTATATAAACTAATAATGTAATCAATATTGTTGAGAGTTTACACATAATCGAAAATAATACTGCACATTTGTGTCTGAAAGCCACTACTAACTGATGAGCTGCTGGGACAAGCCCTCAGCTAACTCTAAATTTTGACAGAAAAGAGCTAACTAAAAAGAAAATAATGCCCTCGCAAGATGAGGACTCACCAAACGGACTGTTGCTGCTGGAATCGTCGAGAGGAACTACTGTCGATGCTGAAATTGAGAACCTGCGCCTATATCATAATACGATACAACATGGAAAATATGCATCAGTACTTTAAATGTACTGATTAAGTGAGAGATACAATAAACATGAAAGAATATGTAACTGTGTTGATATAACATGAAATGACCAACTGAAATTTGTAAACTGATAACATAGAACCATAACTGATATGGCCAATAATGACCCCGGCTGATGTCATAAATATATCCTGGAACTGAGATACTAAACTAAGCTAAACTAAACTGATCTGAACTAAACTGAACTGAACTAATAAGTGGGAGAGTCTACAATCGACATATAACCACGTGAGCTAAATGTGGAGTTCGATGTATACGCCCCAACGATAGGATCCAATATACCTTGCCAGGGTATAAAGGCATGAACTGGGTGATCATAAATCTCAGGCTTGATAGGCCAATAACCTATGGTGAATATGTAGTTCTGGGAACCTGGGTGCGCTGGAATCCCGATCCACTCATTGTTAAGTACTACTCCCACTAGATAATTCTAATTTGACTACTAAGCTGATAGCTCGATGCTGGGGCCCAAGAATAAGTCAAGAATACTTATATGAAAGTACCTTGAGAGTCTTATCGGACTAGATAACTGTAACTGGTATTCTAAGACTAGCCAGAGCTTCTTATTTGGAAGCGTTGTAACCGTCTATAGAACTAACTGATAACTGAGATCTGATAACTGGAAGACATTACTGATACCTCAAGAATTCACTATAGTCAAACTGATCAGCTGACATTACTGAAAGATACTGAAGATATTAACATCATGACCGAAACTGAGCTAACATGCAGCTAACTGAGAATTTCATCAAATAGTAATAACATGGAATTTCCAACAATGATAGAGTCAAGAAACATTATATCTATACAATTATGGAGGACCCCAGTTACTACACTTATCGAATTAGGGCTAAAGTCACTTTGCAGGAAAACAAGTATCAACATGATCATTGGAGAGTAGAAATATAGCAACAAACAATATGAACAACATTTCACATGATTTAATCGGAACATTGACCGAAAAATTCCTCAAATTCAAAAGCCTCACGGCTTAGAATTAATAAGAAATTTAGATGAATTTTGGGGCAGAAGGGAAGGATAATTCTCTTGCTAAAATTCTCACATACCTGCTGTAGAAATCCCGGAGAAAATCCTCGCAAAATTGAGAAGAAAAGCCAAATGCCCTAGCTTTTCCTTGAGGACTTTTTCTGAGAGTTCTTCGTACTGAGTCTGAGTGTTGAGAGAAGGAATGAGAGGAATACGTCGTTTACTCCTCTAATTCTCTCCTGAACGTGCCCCAAATGATGTAGTTTAGAGTCTAGAAGTTTAGGAAATGACAGAAAAGTCCTTAAAATTTTTCTAGAAAAATCACACTGCCAGCCCAATAAGGGACAAGACGATTCGTCGTTACTGACCACGACTCATGGTCTACCTTATCGCCAGCACTGGAAATTTCTCATCACGTGTCACCACGAGGGACACCACAACTTGTGGTGTATCAGATGACTCGTGGTGACTAATCATTGAGAACACTGCCAACTTTTCGACATCCAAGGCAAGACCTTGAGCACGGCCAACCTAACGACTCGTGGCTTCACTCGTGGTCAGCCCTAAACCAAAAATCCTCCCAAGTTCATCCTCCTCTCCACGAGTCACCTAATGATTTGTGGTGCACCTCACGGGTCACTGGACGACTCATCTTGTGACCTGGTGCAGAAAATTCTTTTTCTCTATTTCAACCCTCGGGTTTGATCTTAGGGCTTTTAGGGTATTTAAAAAAAATGCATTTAAGAGCTATAAAACTTATTAGATCATTTAAAATTCTAAGTCCAAGCTTGAGATAATACGTTAAAAGAAAAACATTATGAAAAAATTAAGAAATTTATAAATTATATAAAAAAATATTCATAAAAACTATATCCATTTAATGTCGGGTTGATTTGGTTTGGTTCGACTTCTTTTTAGTTAAAATAAAACCAAACTAAATCAATTATGATCGAATTTTTTTCAACACCAAACCAAATCGAACCAAACCACTAGTTGAATTTATTTCTCAGTTGACTCGAATTATTAGATTGGCGTCGTTTATCGGTTTGCTTTGCACACCCTTACTGAATACACTCTTATTGTTAACTGTTGATAGATTTACATTAAAGTGTTAATTGTTTTTTTTAACTTTCTAATGTAAATACTTTTGAAGCACTTTCATACTGTTCAGGTATTAGTAAGGAACCCAATGAAGATTTTATTATTCCTATTTAATATGGGAGTGATAATCAGGCTGAAGCGTAAAGAAAATCTTTTTCTACAGATCCTCCCCTGTAATATCCTTTGCATCAGTTTCTTTAACATCAACTTGTGAATAAAGTTCTTCCTTTATCATTCAATGCTTCTTCTATAATTCGATAAATAGAGAAATTATAACAACCCTTTCCAAATAAAATGCATTACACAGTCACAATCAAAGCATCCACCGCCTTCACTCTTTTTATGCTCCTGGTTCATTTGAGAAAAGGGATAAATTAGACTTTGAGTGTAGAACCATCAAAAGATCATAATTAAATTTACTAGGTTGTGAATATCTAATTGAGTTTTTCTTTGGATTTTATATATGAAAGTTGATTTAAACATAAGAAAAAGTTCATCTCTTTTTGACAAGCAAAAGGATTGAGAAAGAAAATAATTTGCAGATATGGAGTATAATTGATGGTAAACATATTCATCCAAGATTCTTTATCCCATACTCCTTCATTAGCCTACACATCTATGTCAGTAGTCAAATTATTACAAATCATTGAAATATTACTTCCCAACACGAGAACACCATCCCATTCTCCATATAAGGATAGCTCCACTTTTCTCCATTTCTCATCAACCAAATCATAAGAGGTTATGTTCCAGCCCCTTTTCATACCTATTAGCAGCACAATAAAGCTTCACGTTCACAAACTTACTTGAACTAATTAATCACACCTCATTTCAATAATAATGTATTCTTCGCCAAGAATCATTCTTCAGACTATACATATTGACCTCTTGAAAATCATGTCGACAACCCTTAATAGAAAAAATATGCACTATCTTATAAGCATCATGGATATCATCATATCCAAAACTATATATGAAATGGCCATTATTGCTCGATTTAGTTTTAAAATCAGGCAATTTCTTGTAGTTTCTTACTATTTGGTTCCATAGATACAATTATTTTGCCTCATTTACAAGATAAATAAATTCATTGACAGAATCCTCAATGATAAAAGATATAGCAAAGTTTTTCATGAGATAATCCAAGTCAGATTCCTATATATATATATATATATATATATATATATATATATATATATATATATATATATATATATATATAACTCTATGGTTGGTGTTATTATTAGATGATAAATTCATATGGGATTTGATAAACTCAGGGCTAGAGATCAAAGCAAGCCAATATTTCAAAACAGACCTAAATATCAAGAGGAATTTTACAGGAAGCCTTGAGAGGATTTCAACGACGATTCAACAGGCAGAAAAAGGTTTGTGTGTTAATAAGAGGCTTCATTAGATACTGGCAGTTCTTTTGATAAGTATAAACATCCATTTCATAACTTAATACTTTTTTTAATTCCAGCTCTTTTATGTCTTCTTGACAAATTAATACTATTCTCTCTATCCAGTTCTTTTGTAGGTAGCATTTTGAATTCCTTGTGAAAATGTTGGAGCCGATAAAGAAAGAAAGCAAACAATAATTATTTTAATAGTTTTGAATTAAATTGAGAATGAGGATCAGAGTATAAAGCCTCAACTTTAGAACTCAATACTTCTTCTGAAGTTAACATTTTGGATTCATAGATTTTAGATATGGGACATTTTTCTTTACGTATTGGAGCTTTTCGTTCTGAATTATGATTCGTCTATTCATCAGCAATTCTTCCATTTTGACTCTCTGTGAAAAAAAAGAATTGCAGTAAGAGTAAAAAGTTAAGATGAAGAAGGTAAATAAGTGCAACATTATAAACTTATTTATGACATTAGTGTATATTACTGTAATATGATAGCCAAAAGCATCTTTTAAAAAGACGTATCTTTCTTATTTTTTTAGAAGAAAAGAAAATAAAATAGACCAAAATAGTTTGGAACTGTAACACCCAGGAATTCCTAGAGGTCAAACCCCGTAGTTAGAAGAAGCTCTGCAGAAAAAGTCAACAGAAATTTGCGTCAGAATGAGTCAGGGAACGACTCGTTAGTTGACCCAACGAGTCGTGGTCTGACCTGTGGGGAGCAGTCAAGGGATGTGATCGGGACCAGTGGCCACGAACGACCTGACGAGTCGTCTGGCCTGAAAACGACTCGTCAGGTTGGTCATTGGGTGGAGGATAGGGAGTCTTAAGCAGTGTGTGTAACGGATGGGTGTGATGAGTCGTTAAGTGTGATAACGATTCGTCAAGTCAGTCATTATAAGGGAGAAGCTATGGTTTTAAAGTAATCTCCAGTGTACCTGATGAGTGGGCCTAACAAGTCATTGGGTGGAGCAACTACTCGTCAGGTGAGTCGTGGCGTCAGTTTGGGCAATTTTTCCAGTTCTCTTCAGGGGCATTTTTGTAAACCTTTTAACTTCTATACTATGTCGTTTTGGGTTCAACCTTGCACATTTTAAAGAGTTTTTCATGTCTAAACCCTCATTCCGTTAACTCTCATTCTTCCTTCTTTCTTCTCAAGATTCAAGAGTTTCATCAAGGTGTTCAACAAGGCTTCAAGGAAGATTTGAGTGGGAATTTCTTCTACCAGGTATGCGAGACTTCAACGAGGATATTTTTCCATCCTTGTACCACAAAATATTTTCGATAAAAATCCGATTTTAAGTTTTATCTAGAAAACATGATATAGGGTTTGTGTAATGGGTAAATTCTTCTCTATTTTTCTTAAATGTTAATGTTTACTGCAATTATGAAATTAATTGGAATATTAGTTAATGAGTTTCTTTGGAATGTGGATTATATGTTGGGAATGCATGGGTGTAGCATGTTCTTCATAAATTGGCTTGAGTATTGAATAGAAATTGCTTATTGTTCACTTGATTATCATAGACATGTATGAATATGATGAAATTATGAAAATTTTATATGATTAACCCTAATGACTAGATTGTGACATTAATAACTATGTTGGGATGAATTGGAGTTTGTAGTTTGCGTAATTGAAGGTAAATTATGTATCATCACCATGTTTTCGATTTAATTGAATGGGCATGACTAGATGGCATCTATATTATTGAATTATGAAGCTTGGGCAGATTCTATATTATTTTCCTTACTAAAATTGTTTCTATAAATCTTTGAATCTAAAACGCCTGTGGATAAAGAGTTCATAAAAATAGTGATTATGACAAGTGTGTGAAACTTTTGTAAGCCTAAATAAACAAATTCATGCATCCTTGATAGAGTATGATTTGAATCTATATATAACGTATAATCTTATGTTACCTATTGAAAGAGGTGAATTCAGAAATTGAAATGTCATGATAGACAGTGCTAATACGAATCTATAGCATGCTCGTTTGGGGTGAGACATTAAAGCTAATGATGAATTGGTTTTGTGATGATGTGAATCATGATGATAAAACCTGTGACTAATATGTCATCTTGTTGAGCCTGTGTCTATTGAAAGACAACTCTAATCCTTTTAAAAATGAGTATTGCATGATAAGAGTGGTGAATGATCTTGTCTCTGATTAGCTGTAGTAATTTAGATTAGCTCTAGTCGTTAGTGGAGTATGTCTTCTCTTAGTTGGTAGGAATCACATCCCTAGTCATTAGTGGAATATGTCTTCTTTTAGTTGGACGGGACTCACATCCCTAGTCAGTTAGGTATCCTATTCCCTGCGTTTTTATGGACTTACTTTCAGCCAGTGACCCTCTATATCAGAGCTCTCTCTCTCTCTCTTCCTTTGACAGTCAGGGATTCTCTTTAGCTGAGAATGTTTCCCTTTGATAGTCAGGGACGCTCCCTTCGACCATTAGGGACTCCCATTGGACGGTCAGAGACCCTCTTGATATCAGTCACAGCATCGTACCTTTGTAATATTCCCGATCATTACCTTTGCACATCAGCAGTTATTATAATAATGTATTTCTTTAAAAGTGGTTATGTTGATATGAATATGTGAATCTCATATAAGATTGTCATATCTCATTTCAGTTACTTTACTATTAATGCATTTTTTTTTCATTACTTCCTTCTTGTATATATAATGAGTTAGGTTATTTACGCTTCCTCTATACTTTTAGGTTATTTACGCTTCCTCTATACTTAGTACATTTCAAGTACTGACCGCACACCTCTTATGCTATATCGTTTCATGATATAGAATTAGGTCTTCAGGTTTAGCCGTGTGGCTAGATACGCTTCTCCTTCTCCCAGCTGGTAGTGGTGGGTCCTCATTTTTCCGAGGACGCGGTTTATGTCCTTATTTTTATTATGTTTCAGTTTTCAAAATTTGGGAGTTAGCTAGGGACTTGTCCCAACAACTCATCAAATAGTAAAAGGCTTTCAGACTTATATAGACAGATTCAGTGTTGTACTTAAGTGTTGTTAAGATTTCTATATGGGTTATATTGGATTCTTGTTATTAGTTTTCGCTTATCTATGATGTTAGTTATTTCTGGTGTTAAGTGTATGCTATGATTATGCCATGGGTTGACTTGGAGCCTCTCGGGGTTCCTTGTCCCGTGTCACGGCTAGGGTGTAAACTCGGGTTGTGACAGGAACAAAATCACAAAAAATGTGAGTGGTACTTCAAGCACAAATTGACAATTTAGATGTTTTTTTACTGATCATAAAATCACGAGATTCGTGAGACTTCTTAGGGTGTACTCGGTATGAAGGAATTTTTTTTCATGAAAAATATTTTCTTACAAAATATTTTCTAGAAAAATAAGTGAGTTTCTTACTTATTTTCTTGTGTTTGATTATGCAAAAAAATATTATCCTAAAATATTTATATATAACTAGTCTTAGCCACGTGCATTGCACGTGTATCCCACTAATCGATATAAATATTTTAAAATAATATACATAAATGAAAATCAGTGCTGATAAGTTATACAAAATTTAAAAGAAAAAATGCAACTCAAAAGGATGAACGGTGTTCCTATTCGATGTCATTGCAACGCACAATTTTAATTACTAGAATTGCTATTATATGAAGTTGGAAGCATATATTTTATTTTAAACACTTCTTTAGCAATATTATTTTTTATTATTTCGATCAATAAATGTTACAGTTTGTAGCTGTACATAATCAATGAATTGGTATAAATATTTTTGATGCATTTCTTGACAATTCAATAATGCATAGTTTAAATATTAACATGATCAACAATGACTATGATTTCAAATTGTCTCAAGTCTTAAAGTTTTATGTGTTGTTTTTAAAAAACCCCAACCTCCACTTTTTGGTCACATACATATAAAGAAGTTGTGTCGAATGAAATTAATACTTTGAAGAAATCATACAAAAATTTATAGATAAACTATTTCTAAGTATGTTTTTATATTAGTGTTTAGCACAAACGGTCTTAAAATACTTTTTTGATCTTTGAATGTAAAGATCGTGTAATTCTAATAGGGAGAAATTTAAAAAATAATCAAAAATAAGAAGTAGACTATGTTAATTATAGCCCATAGGGCGATATCTACTTACTATGCATATTACGACCAAAAAAAAGGTGTAATAAGTAATTAAATAAGCTTGATAAGATAAGCTTTCTTTTACACTAAATATTCGTGAAATTGATCTTAAATATTCATTGCTAAATCTCTATTCCTAGAATATGTCTTTATTATAGGATGATATAATAAATAAAATATACTTATTATATATAAATTTTAGTTTTATGATGAGGGATAATTTTATTGATTAATATTATTTAAAGGGTATTTTAACTTTTAACTTAGGGTCTTCCCACTTATATAATATGATAAATAAATACAATGAGAGGTGGGGATGGTATGGTGGAGTGGGTAATACGAGGGTGGGGTGAAGATGAGGTGTATTGTAGGGTAGGAGGACATACTAAGCAACTTATTTTTCTAAAGAAAATATTTTTTAAAAGTTTTGACCAACCGAATATGAGAAAATGAGAAAATATTTTCCATCATACTGAATACTAGGGGTGTACATAGTACGGATTGGTTCATATTCTTTAAATATCAAACCAAATGAATTATATCGGGTTTCTAAATCTTAAATTTGTTAGCCCATATAATTGTTAGCAAATGGGTTTTAGGATTTTAGCTAGTCCAATGGGCATTAGGATTTTAGGTAGTCCTATGGGCATTAGGATTTTAGGTAGTCCTATTCCTATGGGCATTAGGATTTTAGTTTATGCCTCTATATAGGCACCCCCTTCCCCATTCTAGATCATTGTATTCAATTCTCAGTTAGCCTTTTTTGATTCTTTCTTTTCTTGTTCTTCAATAAAACCCTCGTTATATATCAACATGGTATCAAAGCCAGGTCCATTCCCATTTGGGCTCCCAATCCACACTCCAGTCGGGCCTGGGTGTGAAGGGGGGTGTTAGTTGGTTAAAGTCCCACATTGGTTGGGGAATGGACTGATGGTTTGTTTATATGGACTTGGGTAATCCTCCCCTCATGAGCTAGCTTTTGAGGTTGAGTTAGACTCAGGTGTCATATCGTTACATGGTATCATCATCTCCAGCTCGGGACTATATCGCTTCCTTTTGTTCCATCAGCCTTGCAGATTGCTGACCTTTTTACGAAGGCTCAGTCGACGTCTCAGTTTCGTTTCTTGTGTGACAAACTCTCAATGCTTATTATTGTCGCATTATGAGTTTGAAGGGGAATGTTAGCCCATATAATTGTTAGCAAATGGGTCTTAGTATTTTAGGTAGTCCTATGGGCATTAGATTTTAGGTAGTCCTATAGGCATTAGGATTTTAGGTAGTCCTATTCCCATGGGCATTAGGATTTTAGTTTATGCCTATATATAGGCACCCCCTTCCCCATTCTAGATCATTGTATTCAATTCTTAATTAGCCTTTTTTGATTCTTTCTTTTCTTGTTCTTCAATAAAACCCTCGTTATATATCAACAAAATCAAACCAACAAAAGTCGGATTTTTCAACTTCGGATCTTTTTGAATTTTTCGGTTTTCTCGGGTTTATTGGGTTTTTTTTTGTTGTCGATAAAGTCTTCATACAAAATATATAACTTATACTTGAAATATTTCTTTAATTCTAGTAACATACGACTATCTAAGGTGTTTTTTATTTAAAAAAACAAAAAACATGAGACGAGTATTGACATTATACTAAAATATTCAACAAAATAGATGATGAAATCGCATAAAACAAATATAGCTAATTAATAAGTCATAATGAAAATGATCATACTCTAAAAATATTAAGTTATGTCAAACTAAGCACGACTAATAAGTATTAATTACATAACTAATTTTTTTTAAAAAAAAAACTTGTTTGTTTTAATTTCACAGTGTAAAATAACAAGTTATTGAAATAATTATTTTGTTAGCTTTAATATTAATTTTGTGTTGGTTTGAAATTTATTTTTCTTTAAAAATGTCACGGTTCGAATCTATACCGTGGATGAGACACGGTACTTGGTGCCACAAGTGACCCCAAGCTAACCCATGGTCTATCATTACACTGGTAAACTGAGAAATCATAGGCGTAAGCTTTTTATATAAACTAATAATATAATCAATACTATTGAGAGTTTAAACATAACCAGAAATAATACTACACATTTGTGTCTGAAAGTCACTACTAACTGATGAGTTGTTGGAACAAGCCCCAAGCTAACTCTAAAGTTTGACAGAAAAGAACTAACTAAAAAGAAAATAATGCTCTCGGAAGATCAGGACTCACCAAACGCACTGCTGCTACTGGAATTGCCGAGAAGAACTACTATCGATGCTGGGACTGAAAACCTATGCCTGTATCATAATATGATACAACATGAAAAATATGCATCAGTACTTTGAATGTACTGAGTAAGTGAGAGATACAATAAACATAAAAGAATAAGTAACTGTGCTGAAATAACAAGAATTGACCAACATAAATCTGTAAACTGATAACACTGAACCATAACTGATATGTTCAATAATGACTCTGGCTGATTTCATAAACATGTCCTGGAATGGAGATACTGAACTAAGTTAAACTGAACTGATCTGAACTAAACTGAACTAAACAAACAAGTGGGAGAGTCTATAATCGACATATAACCACACGAGCTAAACCTGGAGTTCGATGTATACAATCCATCTATAGGATCCAATATATCTTGCCAGGGTATAAAGGCATGAACGGGGTGATCATAAATCTGGGGCTCGATAGGCCAATAACCTATGGTGTATACGTAGTTTTGGGAACCTGGGTGAGCTGGAATCCCGATTCACTCGGTGCTAAGTACTACTCCCGCTAGATAATTATAAATTGACTACTAAGATGATAGCTCGAAGCTTGCGCCCAAGCTTAAGTTAGGAATACTTATCTAGAAGTACCCTGAAAGTCTTATCGGACCAGATAACTATAACTTGTATTCTAATACTGGCCAGAGCAGCTTATCTGGAAGCGTCGTAACCGTCTATAGAACTAACTGATATTTGATAAATGATAACTGATAACTGAGATTTGATAACTGGGAGGGACACCACAACTCGTGGTGTACCCGATGACTCGTGGAGACTAGTTGTTGGGAACACTGCCAACTTTTCAACATCCAAGGCAAGACCTTGACCACGACCAACCTAACGACTCATGTGATTGAGCACGACTTGTGGCTTCACCTGTGGTCAGCCCTAAAACATAATATCCCACCAAGCTCATCCTCCTCCCCACGAGTCACCTAATGACTTGTTGTGCACCTCACGGGTCACTGGACGACTCGTCCTGTGACCTGGTACAGAAAATTCTATTTTTTTTGTTTCAACCCTCGGGTCTGATATTAGGGCTTTCAGGGTATTACAAAAAATATGTATCAGTGAGCTATAAAACTTATTGTATTATTCAAAATTCTAAGTCCAACCTTGAGATAATACATTAAAAGACAAAAATTATGAAAAAAATTAAAAAATATTTATAAATTATATAAAAAATATTCATAAAAATAATATAATGTCGGATTGGTTTGGTTTGGTTCAATTTGTTTTAGTTAAAACAAAATCAGACAAAACCATTTATGATTGAATTTTTTTCAACACCAAACCAGATCGAACAAAATCACTAGTTGAATTTATTTCTCAGTTGACTCGAATTATCAGATTGGTGCGGTTTATTGGTTTGCTTTATACACCCCTACTGAATACACTCTTATTGTTAACTGTCGATCGATTTACATTAAAGTGTTAACTGGTTTTTTTTCAACTTTCTAATGCAAATACTTATGAACCACTTTCATACTGTTCTGGTATTAGTAAGGAACCCAATGATGATTTTATTATTCCTATTTAATGCGGGAGTGAGGCGTAAAGAAAATCTTTTTCTGCGGATCCTCCTCTGTAATGTCCTTTGTATCAGTTTCTTTAATATCAACTTGTGAATAAAGTTCTTCCTTAAATATTCAATGTTTTTTCTATAATTCAATAAATAGAGAAATTATAACAGACCTTTCCAAACAAAATGCATAAAACGGAACTCTTACAAATCATTACTTAGATAGTCACAATCAAAGCATCTACCGCCTTCATTCTTGTTATGTTCTCGGTTCATTTGTGAAAAGGGACAAATTAGACTTTGAATGTAGAACCATCAAAAGATCATAATAAAATTTACTAGGTATTAGATATCTAATTGAGTTTTCCTTTGGATTGTATATCATGAAAGTTGATTTAAATATAAGAAAAAATTCATCTCTTTTTGACAAAAAAGATGATTGAGAAATAATTTGCAGTATATGGAGTATAATTGATGGTAAACATCTTCATCCAAGGTTCTTTATCCCCATACTCCTTCATAGCCACACATCTATGTCAGTAGTTAAATTATTACAAATCATTGAAATATTACTTCCCAACACTCCCAACACGAGAACAACATCCCATTCTACATAGAAGGGTCGCTCCACTTTTCTCCATTTCTCATCAACCAAATCAGAAGAGGTTATGCTCCAGCCCCTTTTCATATCTATTAGCAACACAATAAAGCTTCCCATTTGCAAACTTACCTGAACCAATTAATCGTATCCCATTCCGATAATAATGTATTTTTCGCCAAGAATCATTCTTCAGACTATACATATTGACCTCTTGAAAATCATGTAGAAGACCCTTAATAGAAAAAATACGCACTATCTTATAAGCATCATGGATCTCCTCATATTCAAAATTATATATGAAATGACCATCATTGCTCAATCTAGTTTTAAAATCAGGCAATTTCTTGTACTTTCTTACTATTGGGTTCCATAGATATAATTATTTTGTCTCATTTACCAGATAAATAAATTCATTGTCTGAATCCTCAATGATAAAGGATATAACAGAGTTTTTCATGAGATAATCCAAGTCAGATTCCTATATATATATAACTCTATGGTTGGTGTTATTATGAGCTGATAAATTCATATGGGACTTGATAAACTCAGGGCTAGAGATCAAAGCAAGCCAAGATTTCAAAACAGACCTAAATTTCAAGAGGGATTTTACGGAAAGCCTTGAGAGGATTTCAACGACGATTTCAACAAGCAGAATAAGGTTTGTGTGTTAATGAGAGACTTCATTAGATACTGGGAGTTCTCTTTATAAGTATAAAACCGCAATTTCATAACTTAATATTTTTTTTAATTCCAGCTTTTCTGTGTCTTCTTGATTAATTAAAAGTATTCTCCCCATCCAGTTCTTTTTAGGTAGCATTTTGAATTCTCTGTAAAAATATTGGAGTCGATAAAGAAAGAAAGCAACCAATAATTATTTTAATTGTTTTGAATTGAATTGAGAATGAGGCTCAAAGTATAAAGCCTCAATTTTAGAACTCAATACTTCTTCTGAAGTTAACATTTTGGATTCATAGATTTCAGATATGGGACATTTTTCTTTACGTATTGCAGCTTTTCGTTCTGAATTGTAATTCGTCTATTTATCAGCACTTCTTTCATTTTGACTCTCTATGAAAAAAAAAGAATTGCAGTAAGAGTAAAAAAAACTAAGATGAAGAAGGTAAATAAGTGCAACATTATAAACTAATTTATATCGTTGGTGTATATAATTGTAATATGATAGACAAAAGCATCTTTTAAAAAGACGTAACTTTCTTGTTTTTTTCAGAAGAAAAGAAACTAAAAAAGACAAAAACAATTTGGAACAAAATCATAAAAAAAATGTGAGTGGTACTACAAGCACAAATTGAAAATTTAGATTTTTTTACTGATCATAAAATCACGAGATTTGTGAGACTTCTTAGGGTGTAGTCTGTATGAAGAAAAATATTTTTCATAAAAAATATTTTCTTACAAAATATTTTCTAAAAAAATAAGCGAGTTTCTTACTTATTTTCTTGTGTTTGATTATGAAAAAACCTTTTATCCTAAAATATTTACATATATAACTAGTCTTAGCCACGTGCATTGCACGTGTATCCCACTAATCGATATAAATAGTTTAAAATAATATACATAAATCAAAAGGAGTGCCGATAAGTTATACAAAATTTAAAAGAAAAATGCAACTCAAACGGATGAACGGTGTTCCTATTCGATGTCATTGCAACGCATAATTTTAATTACTAGAATTGCTATTATATGAAGTTGGAAGCATATATTTTATTTTAAACACTTCTTTAGTAATATTATTTTTTATTATTTTGGTCAATAAATGTTACAGTTTGTAGTTGTACATAATCAATGAATTGGCATAAATATTTTTTATGCATTTCTTGACAATTCAATAAAGCATAGTTTAAATATTAACATGATCAACAATGACTATGATTTCAAATTGTCTCAAGTCTTAAAGTTTTATGTGTTGTTTTTAAAAAACCCCAAACTCCACTTTTTGGTCACATACATATAAAGAAGTTGTGTCGAACCAAATTAATACTTTGAAGAAATTCATACAAAAATTTATAGATAAACTATTTCTAAGTATGTTTTTATATTAGTGTTTAACACAAATGGTCTTAAAATGCTTTTTTGATATTTGAAGGTAAAGATTAAGTAATTCTAATAGGGACAAATTTAATAACATAATCAAAAATAAGAAGTAGACTATGTTAATTATAGCCTATAGGGGGGTATCTACTTACTATGCATATTAAGACAAAAAAAAGGTGTAATAAGTAATAAAATAAGCTTTTTTTTACACTAAATATTCGCGAGATTGATCTTAAATATTCATCGCTAAATCTCTATTCCTAGAATACGTCTTTATTATAGGATGATATAATAAATAAAAATATAATTATCATATATAAAATTTATTTTACGATGAGGGGTAATTTTGTTGATTAATATTATTTAAAGGGTATTTTCATAATTTAACTTTTAACTTAGGGTCTTCCCACTTATATAATAATATGATAGATAAACATTATGAGAGGTGGAGATTGTATGGTGGAGTGGGGAATGCGAGGGTGGGGTGAAGATGAGGTGTGTTGAAGGGTTGGAGGACACACTAAGCAACTTATTTTCCTAAGGAAAATATATTTCAAAAATTTTGACCAATCGAATATGAGAAAATGAGAAAACATTTTCCATCATACTGAAAACTAGGGGTGTACATAGTATGGATTGGTTCAGATTCTTTAAATATCAAACCAATTGAATTATATCGAGTTTCTAAATCTTAAATCAAACCAACAAAAGTCGGATTTTTCAACTTCGGGTCTTTTTGAATTTTTCGGTTTTCTCGGGTTTATTGGGTTTTTTTTGTTGTCGATAAAGTCTTCATACAAAATATATAACTTATACTTGAAATATTTCTTTAATTCAAATAACATACAACTATCTAAGGTGTTTTTTATTTAAAAAAACAAAAAACATGAGACGAGTATTGACATTATACTAAAATATTCAACAAAATAGATGATGAAATCGCATAAAACAAATATAGCTAATTAATAAGTCATAATGAAAATGATCATACTCTAAAAGTATTAAGTTATGTCAAACTAAGCACGACTAATAAGTACTAATTACATAAGTAATTTTTTTTTAAAAAAAACTTATTTATTTAATTTCACTTTGTAAAATAACAAGTTATTGAAATAATTATTTTGTTTGCATTAATATTAATTTTGTGTTGGTTTGAAATTTATTTTTCTTTAAAAATGTCGCGGTTCGAATCTATACCGTGGATGAGACACGGTACTTGGTGCCACAAGTGACCCCAAGCTAACCCATGATCTATCATTACACTGATAAACTGAGAAATCATAGGCGTAAGCTTTTTATATAAACTAATAATATAATCAATACTATTGAGAGTTTAAACATAACCAGAAATAATACTACACATTTGTGTCTGAAAGTCACTACTAACTGATGAGTTGTTGGAACAAGCCCCAAACTAACTCTAAAGTTTGACAGAAAAGAACTAACTAAAAAGAAAATAATGCTCTCGGAAGATGAGGACTCACCAAACGCACTGCTGCTGCTGGAATCGCCGAGAACTACTATCGATGCTGGGACTGAAAACCTATGCCTGTATCATAATACGATACAACATGAAAAATATGCCTCAGTACTTTGAATGTACTGAGTAAGTGAGAGATACAATAAACATAAAAGAATAAGTAACTCTGCTGAAATAACAAGAAACTACCAACAGAAATCTGTAAACTGATAACACTGAACCATAACTGATATGGTCAATAATGGCTCTGGCTGATGTCATAAACATGTCCTGGAATTGAGATACCGAACTAAGCTAAACTGGACTGATCTAAACTAAACTGAACTGAACAAACAAGTGGGAGAGTCTATAATCGACATATAACCACATGAGCTAAATGTGGAGTTCGATGTATACAACCCATTCGATAGGATCCAATATAACTTGTCAGAGTATAAAGGCATGAATGGGGTGAACATAAATCTGGGGCCCGATAGGCCAATAACCTATGGTGAATACGTAGTTTTGGGAATCTGGGTGAGCTGGAATCCCGATCCACTCGGTGCTAAGTACTACTCCCACTAGATAATTCTTAAATGACTACTAAGATGATAGCTCGAAGCTTGGGCCCATGCTTAAGTCAGGAATACTTATCTAGAAGTACCCTGAGAGTCTTATCGAACCAGATAAATGTAACTGGTATTCTAAGACTGGCCAGAGCTGCTTATCTAAAAGCGTCATAACCGTCTATAGAACTAACTGATATCTGATAATTGATAACTGATAACTGAGATTTGATAACTAGACACCACAACTCGTGGTGTACCCGATGACTCGTGGAGACTAGTCGTTGGGAACACTGCCAAATTTTCAACATCGAAGGCAAGACCATGACCACGGCCAACCTAACGACTCGTGTGATTGAGTAGGACTTGTGGCTTCACCTGTGGTCAGCTCTAAAACAAAATATCCCACCAAGCTCATCCTCCCCCCCATGAGTCACCTAATGACTTGTGGTGCACCTCACGGGTCAGTGGTCGACTCGTCCTGTGACCTATTACAGAAAATTCTATTTTCTTTGTTTCAACCATCGGGTCTGATATTAGGGCTTTCAGGGTATTATAAAAAAATATGTATCTATGAGCTATAAAACTTATTGTATCATTCAAAATTCTAAGTCCAACCTTGAGATAATACCTTAAAAGACAAAAATTATGAAAAAAATTAAAAAATATTTATAAATTATATAAAAAATATTCATAAAAATAATATAATGTCGGATTGGTTTGGTTTGGTTCAATTTTTTTTAGTTAAAATAAAATCAAACTAAACCAATTATGATCGAATTTTTTTCAACACCAAACCAAATCGAACCAAATCACTAGTTGAATTTATTTCTCAGTTGACTCAAATAATTAGATTGATGCGGTTTATTGGTTCGCTTTATACACCCCTACTGAATACACTCTTATTGTTAACTGTCGATAGATTTACATTAAAGTGTTAACTGTTATTTTTTTTCAACTTTCTAATGTTAATACTTTCGAAGCACTTTCATACTGTTCTGGTATTAGTAAGGAACCCAATGAAGATTTTATTATTCCTATTTAATGCGGGAGTGAGGCGTAAAGAAAATCTTTTTCTACGGATCCTCCTTTGTAATATCCTTTGTATCAGTTTGTTTAACATCAACTTGTCAATAAAGTTCTTCCTTAAATATACAATGCTTTTTCTATAATTCGATAAATAGGGAAATTATAACAGCCCTTTCCAAACAAAATGCATAAAACGGAACTCTTACAAATCATTATTTGCACAGTCACAATCAAAGCATCTACCGCCTTCATTCTTGTTATGTTCTCGGTTCGTTTGTGAAAAGGGACAAATTAGACTTTGAATGTAGAACCGTCAAAAGATCATAATTAAATTTACTAGGTATTAAATATCTAATTGAGTTTTCCTTTGGATTGTATATCATGAAAGTTGATTTAAACATAAAAAAGATTCATCTCTTTTTGACAAACAAAGGCATTGATAAAGAAAATAATTTGCAGGATATGGAGTATAATTGATAGTAAACATCTCCATCCAAGATTCTTTATCCCCATACTCCTTCATAGCCCGCACATCTATGTTAGTAGTCAAATTATTGCAAATCATTGAAATATTACTTCCCAACACTCCCAACACGAGAACAACATCCCATTCTACATAGAAGGGTCTCTCCACTTTTCCCCATTTCTCATCAACCAAATCAGAAGAGGTTGTGCTCCAACCCCTTTTCATACCTATTAGCAACACAATAAAGCTTTCTATTCACAAACTTACCTGAACCAATTAATCGAATTCCATTTCGATAATAATGTATTTTTCGCCAAGAATCATTCTTCAGACTATACATATTGACCTCTTGAAAATCATGTAGAAGACCCTCAATAGAAAAAATACGCACTATCTTATAAGCATCATGGATCTACTCATATCCAAAACTATATATGAAATAACCATCATTGCTCAATTTAGTTTTAAAATCAGGCAATTTCTTGTACTTTCTTACTATTGGGTTCCATAGATATAATTATTTTGTCTCATTTACCAGATAAATAAATTCATTGACTGAATCCTCAATGATAAAGGATATAGCGGAGATTTTCATGAGATAAATCCTAGTCAGATTCCTATATATATATATATATATATATATATATATATATAACTCTATGATTGGTGTTATTATGAGCTGATAAATTCATATGGGACTTGATAAACTCAGGGCTAGAGATCAAAGCAAGCCAAGATTTCAAAACAGACGTAAAATTCAAGAGGGATTTTACGGAAAGCCTTGAGAGGATTTCAACAATGATTTCAACAGGCAAAAAAAGGTTTGTGTGTTAATGAGAGACTTCATTAGATACTGGGAGTTCTCGTTATAAGTATAAAACCTCAATTTCATATCTTAATACTTTTTTAATTCCAATTATTTTATGTCTTTTTGATTAATTAATACTATTCTCTCCATCCAGTTCTTTTGTAGATAGCATTTTGAATTCTTTATAAAAATGTTGGAGCCGATAAAGAAAGAAAGCAACCAATAATAATTTTTATTGTTTTGAATTGAATTGAGAATGAGGCTCAAAGATAAAGACTCAATTTTAGAACTCAACACTTCTTCTGAAGTTAATATTTTGGATTTATAGATTTTAGATATGGGACATTTTTCTTTACGTATTGCAGTTTTTCGTTCTGAATTGTAATTCGTCTTTTCATCAGCACTTCTTTCATTTTGACTCTCTATGAAAAAAAAAGAATTGCAGTAAGAGTAAAAAACTAAGAAGAAAAAGGTAAATAAGTGCAACATTATAAACTTATTTATAACGTTGGTGTATATTACTGTAATATGATAGACAAAAGCATCTTTTTAAAAAGACGCAAGTTTCTTGTTTTTTCAGAAGAAAAGAAACTAAAAAAGACAAAAATAATTTGAAACAAAATCATAAAAAAATGTGAGTGGTACTTGAAGCACAAATTGACAATTTAGATTCTTTTTTTACTGATCATAAAATCACGAGATTCGTGAGACTTCTTAGGGTGTAGTCGGTATGAAGGAAAATATTTTCCATGAAAAATATTTTCTTACAAAATATTTTCTAGAAAAATAAGTGAGTTTCTTACTTATTTTCTTGTGTTTGATTATGCAAAAAAATATTATCCTAAAACATTTATATATAACACGTGCATTGCACGTGTATCCCACTAATCGATATAAATATTTTAAAATAATATACATAAATCAAAATCATTGTAGATAAGTTATACAAAATTTAAAAGAAAAAATGCAACTCAAACGGATGAACGGTGTTCCTATTCGATGTCGTTGCAACGCACAATTTTAATTACTAGAATTGATATTAAATGAGGTTGGAAGCATATATTTTATTTTAAACACTTCTTTAGCAATATTATTTTTTATTATTTCGGTCAATAAATGTTACAGTTTGTAGCTATACATAATCAGTGAATTGGTATAAATATTTTTTATGCATTTCTTGACAATTCAATAATGCATAGTTTAAATATTAACATGATCAACAATGGCTATGATTTCAAATTGTCTCAAGTCTTAAAGTTTTATGTGTTGTTTTTAAAAAACCCCAACCTCCACTTTTTTGTCATATACATATAAAGAAGTTGTGTCAAATGAAATTAATACTTTGAAGAAATCATACAAAAAGGTGATTTTGTGAGACTAACACATTTATATTTTCATGGGGCGAAGCTACCATTACTCTTGAAGATATGATGATTTTGGGAGGGTTCTCTATTTTGGGTGGGCCTGTTTCATTGCCTCTTCAATCCCCTGAATTGATAGAAGTTAAAGAAAATCTAGAAAAACTGCATAGGGACCTTATCTTTTTGAAGGGTGATAATTATACCAGGTGGTTGAATTTTTTCATGAAAAGTGGAAGGAATTTTGAACATGAAGATTTTATTTCTCTTTAGTTATCAAGATTCGTGTTTCCATGTAATAAGTATTATAAAATAGGTATATATGATTTCCCTATAGATGTTAATCTTGCTAGAGGTACGTGACTAGCGATTGCTCCTGTTGTTCTTGCTAGCATATATAGGGACTTGAGCTTGTTGGAACAGACTATGATTATGGCTTCATCAAATGAGTTGAGCAATAATGGAGATGATGGAGGCAGATTTAACATTCTAGAATTTGGTCTTTGGGCGCCATTGTTCTTTGATCAAGTTTGGGCATTGGAGAGATTCCTACCATTGCATCCAGAGCAGGCTCGGAATTACAATATGGTTAGTGGGGTGAGAATAGGACGGTGGCTCAATGTGAAACAATTGGATGTGATTAATGTGAGGACTACCATTGACTCGTCTAGAGATACATTTTAGTGAAGGCCGTATGCTTTGGCCGTGGAAGGTTGGATAATTCCCAAGTTTTACAATGAAAAAGAAGAGTGGGAAATACTTATCTTGGGCCCAAACTTAAGTCAGGAATACTTATCTAGAAGTACCCTGAGAGTCTTATCGGACCAGATAACTATAACTGGTATTCTAAGACTGGCCAGAGCTACTTATCTGAAAGCGTCGTAACCGTCTATAGAACTAACTGATATCTGATAACTGATAACTAATAACTGAGATTTGATAACTGGGAGGGACACCACAACTCGCGGTGTACCCGATGACTCGTGGGGACTAGTCGTTCGGAACACTGCCAACGTTTCGACATCCAAGGAAAGACCTTGACGACGGCCAACCTAACTACTCGTGTGATTGAGCACGACTTGTGGCTTCACCTATGGTCATCCCTAAAGCAAAATATCCCACCAAGCTCATCCTCCTCCTCACGAGTCACCTAATGACTTGTGGTGCACCTCACGGGTCACTGGACAACTCGTCCTGTGACCTGGTACAAAAAATTCTATTTTGTTTTTTTTCAACCCTCGGGTCTGATATTAGGACCTTCAGGGTATTACAAAAAATATGTATCTATGAGCTATAAAACTTATTGGATCATTCAAAATTCTAAGTCCAACCTTGAGATAATACCTTAAAAGACAAAAATTATGAAAATAATTAAAAAATATTTATAAATTATATAAAAAATATTCATAAAAATAATATAATGTCGAATTGGTTTGGTTTGGTTCAATTTTTTTTAGTTAAAATAAAATCAAACTAAACCAATTATGATCGAATTTTTTTCAACACCAAACCAAATCGAACCAAATCACTAGTTGAATTTATTTCTCAGTTGACTCAAATAATCAGATTGATGCGGTTTATTGGTTCGCTTTATACACCCCTACTGAATACACTCTTATTGTTAACTGTCGATAGATTCTCATTAAAGTGTTAACTGTTATTTTTTTTCAACTTTCTAATGTTAATACTTTCGAAGACATCCAAGGCAAGACCTTGACGACGGCCAACCTAACGACTCGTGTGATTGAGCACGACTTGTGGCTTCACCTGTGGTCATCCCTAAAACAAAATATCCCACCAAGCTCATCCTCCTCCTCACGAGTCACCTAATGACTTGTGTTGCACCTCACGGGTCACTGGACGACTCGTCCTGTGACCTGGTACAAAAAATTCTATTTTCTTTGTTTCAACCCTCGGGTCTGATATTAGGACCTTCAGGGTATTACACAAAATATGTATCTATGAGTTATAAAACTTATTGGATCGTTCAAAATTCTAAGTCCAACCTTGAGATAATACCTTAAAAGACAAAAATTATGAAAAAAATTAAAAAATATTTATAAATTATATAAAAAATATTCATAAAAATAATATAATGTCGGATTGGTTTGGTTTGGTTCAATTTTTTTTAGTTAAAATAAAATCAAACTAAACCAATTATGATCGAATTTTTTTCAACACCAAACCAAATCGAACCAAATCACTAGTTGAATTTATTTCTCAGTTGACTCAAATAATCAGATTGATGCGGTTTATTGGTTCGCTTTATACACCCCTACTGAATACACTCTTATTGTTAACTGTCGATAGATTTACATTAAAGTGTTAACTGTTATTTTTTTTCAACTTTCTAATGTTAATACTTTCGAAGCACTTTCATACTGTTCTGGTATTAGTAAGGAACCCAATGAAGATTTTATTATTCCTATTTAATGCGGGAGTGAGGCGTAAAGAAAATCTTTTTCTACGGATCCTCCTTTGTAATATCCTTTGTATCAGTTTGTTTAACATCAACTTGTCAATAAAGTTCTTCCTTAAATATACAATGCTTTTTCTATAATTCGATAAATAGGGAAATTATAACAGCCCTTTCCAAACAAAATGCATAAAACGGAACTCTTACAAATCATTACTTGCACAGTCACAATCAAAGCATCTACCGCCTTCATTCTTGTTATGTTCTCGGTTCGTTTGTGAAAAGGGACAAATTAGACTTTGAATGTAGAACCGTCAAAAGATCATAATTAAATTTACTAGGTATTAAATATCTAATTGAGTTTTCCTTTGGATTGTATATCATGAAAGTTGATTTAAACATAAAAAAGATTCATCTCTTTTTGACAAACAAAGGCATTGATAAAGAAAATAATTTGCAGGATATGGAGTATAATTGATAGTAAACATCTCCATCCAAGATTCTTTATCCCCATACTCCTTCATAGCCCGCACATCTATGTTAGTAGTCAAATTATTGCAAATCATTGAAATATTACTTCCCAACACTCCCAACACGAGAACAACATCCCATTCTACATAGAAGGGTCTCTCCACTTTTCCCCATTTCTCATCAACCAAATCAGAAGAGGTTGTGCTCCAACCCCTTTTTCATACCTATTAGCAGCACAATAAAGCTTTCTATTCACAAACTTACCTGAACCAATTAATCGAATTCCATTTCGATAATAATGTATTTTTCGCCAAGAATCATTCTTCAGACTATACATATTGACCTCTTGAAAATCATGTAGAAGACCCTCAATAGAAAAAATACGCACTATCTTATAAGCATCATGGATCTACTCATATCCAAAACTATATATGAAATAACCATCATTGCTCAATTTAGTTTTAAAATCAGGCAATTTCTTGTACTTTCTTACTATTGGGTTCCATAGATATAATTATTTTGTCTCATTTACCAGATAAATAAATTCATTGACTGAATCCTCAATGATAAAGGATATAGCGGAGATTTTCATGAGATAAATCCTAGTCAGATTCCTATATATATATATATATATATAACTCTATGATTGGTGTTATTATGAGCTGATAAATTCATATGGGACTTGATAAACTCAGGGCTAGAGATCAAAGCAAGCCAAGATTTCAAAACAGACCTAAATTTCAAGAGGGATTTTACGGAAAGCCTTGAGAGGATTTCAACAATGATTTCAACAGGCAAAAAAAGGTTTGTGTGCTAATGAGAGACTTCATTAGATACTGGGAGTTCTCGTTATAAGTATAAAACCTCAATTTCATAACTTAATACTTTTTTAATTCCAATTATTTTATGTCTTTTTGATTAATTAATACTATTCTCTCCATCCAGTTCTTTTGTAGATAGCATTTTGAATTCTTTATAAAAATGTTGGAGCCGATAAAGAAAGAAAGCAACCAATAATAATTTTTATTGTTTTTAATTGAATTGAGAATGAGGCTCAAAGATAAAGACTCAATTTTAGAACTCAACACTTCTTCTGAAGTTAATATTTTGGATTTATAGATTTCAGATATGGGACATTTTTCTTTACGTATTGCAGTTTTTCGTTCTGAATTGTAATTCGTCTTTTCATCAGCACTTCTTTCATTTTGACTCTCTATGAAAAAAAAAAGAATTGCAGTAAGAGTAAAAAACTAAGAAGAAAAAGGTAAATAAGTGCAACATTATAAACTTATTTATAACGTTGGTGTATATTACTGTAATATGATAGACAAAAGCATCTTTTTAAAAAGACGCAAGTTTCTTGTTTTTTCAGAAGAAAAGAAACTAAAAAAGACAAAAATAATTTGAAACAAAATCATAAAAAAATGTGAGTGGTACTTCAAGCACAAATTGACAATTTAGATTCTTTTTTTACTGATCATAAAATCACGAGATTCGTGAGACTTCTTAGGGTGTAGTCGGTATGAAGGAAAATATTTTCCATGAAAAATATTTTCTTACAAAATATTTTCTAGAAAAATAAGTGAGTTTCTTACTTATTTTCTTGTGTTTGATTATGCAAAAAAATATTATCCTAAAACATTTATATATAACACGTGCATTGCACGTGTATCCCACTAATCGATATAAATATTTTAAAATAATATACATAAATCAAAATCATTGTAGATAAGTTATACAAAATTTAAAAAGAAAAAATGCAACTCAAGCGGATGAACGGTGTTCCTATTCGATGTCGTTGCAACGCACAATTTTAATTACTAGAATTGATATTAAATGAAATTGGAAGCATATATTTTATTTTAAACACTTCTTTAGCAATATTATTTTTTATTATTTCGGTCAATAAATGTTACAGTTTGTAGCTATACATAATCAATGAATTGGTATAAATATTTTTTATGCATTTCTTGACAATTCAATAATGCATAGTTTAAATATTAACATGATCAACAATGGCTATGATTTCAAATTGTCTCAAGTATTAAAGTTTTATGTGTTGTTTTTAAAAAACCCCAACCTCCACTTTTTTGTCGTATACATATAAAGAAGTTGTGTCAAATGAAATTAATACTTTGAAGAAATCATACAAAAAGGTGATTTTGTGAGACTAACACATTTATATTTCCATGGGGCGAAGCTACCATTACTCTTGAAGATATGATGATTTTGGGAGGGTTCTCTATTTTGGGTGGGCCTGTTTCATTGCCTCTTCAATCCCCTGAATTGATAGAAGTTAAAGAAAATCTAGAAAAACTGCATAGGGACCTTATCATTTTGAAGGGTGATAATTATACCAGGTGGTTGAATTTTTTCATGAAAAGTGGAAGGAATTTTGAACATGAAGATTTTATTTCTCTTTAGTTATCAAGATTCGTGTTTCCATGTAATGAGTATTATAAAATAGGTATATATGATTTCCCTATAGTTGTTAATCTCGCTAGAGGTACGTGACTAGCGATTGCTCCTGTTGTTCTTGCTAGCATATATAGGGACTTGAGCTTGTTGGAACAGACTATGATTATGGCTTCATCAAATGAGTCGAGCAATAATGGAGATGATGGAGGCAGATTTAACATTCTAGAATTTGGTCTTTGGGCGCCATTGTTCTTTGTTCAAGTTTGGGCTTGGGAGAGATTCCTACCGTTGCAGCCAGAGCAGGCTCGGAATTACAATATGGTTAGTGGGGTGAGAATAGGACGGTGGCTCAATGTGAAACAATTGGATGTGATTAATGTGAGGAATACCATTGACTCGTCTAGAGATACATTTTAGTGAAGGCCGTATGCTTTGGCCGTGGAAGGTTGGATAATTCCCAAGTTTTACAATGAAAAAGAAGAGTGGGAAATACTTATCTTGGGCCCAAACTTAAGTCAGGAATACTTATCTAGAAGTACCCTGAGTGTCTTATCGGACCAGATAACTATAACTGGTATTCTAAGACTGGCCAGAGCTACTTATCTGAAAGCGTCGTAACCGTCTATAGAACTAACTGATATGTGATAACTGATAACTAATAACTGAGATTTGATAACTTGGAGGGACATCACAACTCGTGGTGTACCCGATGACTCGTGGGGACTAGTCGTTGGGAACACTGCCAACTTTTCAACATCCAATGCAAGACCTTGACCACGGCCAACCTAACGACTCGTGTGATTGAGCACGACTTGTGGCTTCACCTGTGGTCATCCCTAAAACAAAATATCCCACCAAGCTTATCCTCCTCCCCACGAGTCACCTAATGACTTGTGGTGCATTTCACGGGTCACTGGACGACTCGTCCTGTGACCTGGTACAGAAAATTCTATTTTCTTTGTTTCAACCCTCGGGTCTAATATTAGGACCTTCAGGGTATTACAAAAAATATGTATCTATGAGCTATAAATCTTATTGGATCATTCAAAATTCTAAGTCCAACCTTGAGATAATACCTTAAAAGACAAAAATTATGAAAATAATTAAAAAATATTTATAAATTATATAAAAAATAATCATAAAAATAATATAATGTCGGATTGGTTTGGTTTGGTTCAATTTTTTTTAGTTAAAATAAAATCAAACTGAACCAATTATGATCGAATTTTTTTCAACACCAAACCAAATCGAACCAAATCACTAGTTGAATTTATTTCTCAGTTGACTCAAATAATCAGATTGATCCGGTTTATTGGTTCGCTTTATACACCCCTACTGAATACACTCTTATTGTTAACTGTTGATAGATTTACATTAAAGTGTTAACTGTTATTTTTTTTTCAACTTTCTAATGTTAATACTTTCGAAGCACTTTCATACTATTCTGGTATTAGTAAGGAACCCAATGAAAATTTTATTATTCCTATTTAATGCGGGAGTGAGGCGTAAAGAAAATCTTTTTCTACGGATCCTCCTCTGTAATATCCTTTGTATCAGTTTGTTTAACATCAACTTGTCAATAAAGTTCTTCCTTAAATATACAATGCTTTTTCTATAATTCGATAAATAGGGATATTATAACAGCCCTTCCCAAACAAAATGCATAAAATGGAACTCTTACAAATCATTACTTGCACAGTCACAATCAAAGCATCTACCGCCTTCATTCTTGTTATGTTCTCGGTTCGTTTGTGAAAAGGGACAAATTAGACTTTGAATGTAGAACCGTCAAAAGATCATAATTAAATTTACTAGGTATTAAATATCTAATTGAGTTTTCCTTTGGATTGTATATCATGAAAGTTGATTTAAACATAAAAAAAATTCATCTCTTTTTGACAAACAAAGGCATTGATAAAGAAAATAATTTGCAGGATATGGAGTATAATTGATAGTAAACATCTCCATCCAAGATTCTTTATCCCCATACTCCTTCATAGCCCGCACATCTATGTTAGTAGTCAAATTATTACAAATCATTGAAATATTACTTCCCAACACTCCCAACACGAGAACAACATCCCATTCTACATAGAAGGGTCGCTCTACTTTTCCCCATTTCTCATCAACCAAATCAGAACAGGTTTCGATAATAATGTATTTTTCGCCAAGAATCATTCCTCATACTATACATATTGACCTTTTGAAAATCATGTAGAAGACCCTTAATAGAAAAAATACGCGCTATCTTATAAGCATCATGGATCTACTCATATCCAAAACTATATCTGAAATAACCATCATTGCTCAATTTAGTTTTAAAATCAGGCAATTTCTTGTACTTTCTTACTATTGGGTTCCATAGATATAATTATTTTGTCTCATTTACCAGATAAATAAATTCATTGACTGAATCCTCAATGATAAAGGATATAGCGGAGTTTTTCATGAGATAAATCCTAGTCAGATTCCTATATATATATATATATATATAACTCTATAATTGGTGTTATTATGAGCTGATAAATTCATATGGGACTTGATAAACTCATGGCTAGAGATCAAAGCAAGCCAAGATTTCAAAACAGACCTAAATTTCAAGAGGGATTTTACGGAAAGCCTTGAGAGGATTTCAACAATGACTTCAACAGGCAAAAAAAGGTTTGTGTGTTAATCGGAGACTTCATTAGATACTAGGAGTTCTCTTTATAAGTATAAAACCTCAATTTCATAACTTAATACTTTTTTAATTCCAATTATTTTATGTCTTTTTGATTAATTAATACTATTCTCTCCATCCAGTTCTTTTGTAGATAGCATTTTGAATTCTTTATAAAAATGTTGGAGCCGATAAAGAAAGAAAGCAACCAATAATTATTTTAATTGTTTTGAATTGAATTGAGAATGAGGCTCAAAGATAAAGACTCAATTTTAGAACTCAACACTTCTTCTGAAGTTAATATTTTGGATTTATAGATTTCAGATATGGGACATTTTTCTTTACGTATTGCAGTTTTTCGTTCTGAATTGTAATTCGTCTTTTCATCAGCACTTCTTTCATTTTGACTCTCTATGAAAAAAAAAGAATTGTAGTAAGAGTAAAAAACTAAGAAGAAAAAGGTAAATAAGTGCAACATTATAAACTTATTTATAACGTTGGTGTATATTACTGTAATATGATAGACAAAAGCATCTTTTTAAAACGACGCAAGTTTCTTATTTTTTCAGAATAAAAGAAACTAAAAAATACAAAAATAATTAGAAACAAAATCATAAAAAAATGTGAGTGGTACTTCAAGCACAAATTGACAATTTAGATTTTTTTTTACTGATCATAAAATCACGAGATTCATGAGACTTCTTAGGGTGTAGTCGGTATGAAGGAAAATATTTTCCATGAAAAATATTTTCTTACAAAATATTTTCTAGAAAAATAAGTGAGTTTCTTACTTATTTTCTTGTGTTTGATTATGCAAAAAAATATTATCCTAAAACATTTATATATAACACGTGCATTGCACGTGTATCCCACTAATCGATATAAATATTTTAAAATAATATACATAAATCAAAATCAGTGCAGATAAGTTATACAAAATTTAAAAGAAAAAATGCAACTCAAACGGATGAATGGTGTTCCTATTCGATGTCATTGCAACGGACAATTTTAATTACTAGAATTGCTATTATATGAAGTTGTAAGCATATACTTTATTTTAAACAATTCTTTAGCAATATTATTTTTTATTATTTCCGTCAATAAATGTTACAGTTTTTAGCTGTACATAATCAATGAATTGGTATAAATATTTTTTATGCATTTCTTGACAATTCAATAATGCATAGTTTAAATATTAACATGATCAACAATGGCTATGATTTCAAATTGTCTTAAGTCTTAAAGTTTTATGTGTTGTTTTTAAAAAACCCCAACCTCCACTTTTTGGTCACATACATATAAAGAAGTTGTGTCGAATGAAATTAATACTTTGAAGAAATCATACAAAAAGGTGATTTTGTGAGACTAACACATTTATATTTCCATGGGGCGAAGCTACCATTACTCTTGAAGATATGATGATTTTGGGAGGGTTCTCTATTTTGGGTGGGCCTGTTTCATTGCCTCTTCAATCCCTTGAATTGATAGAAGTTAAAGAAAATCTAGAAAAACTGCATAGGGACCTTATCATAATGAAGGGTGATAATTATAACAGGTGGTTGAATTTTTTCATGAAAAGTGGAAGGAATTTTGAACATGAAGTTTTTATTTCTCTTTGGTTATCAAGATTTGTGTTTCCATGTAATGAGTATGATAAAATACGTATATATGTTTTCCCTATAGTTGTTAATCTTGCTAGAGGTACGTGACTAGCGATTGCTCCTGTTGTTCTTGCTAGCATATATAGGGACTTGAGCTTGTTGGAACAGACTATGATTATGGCTTCATCAAATGAGTCGAGCAATAATGGAGATGATGGAGGCAGATTTAACATTCTAGAATTTGGTCTTTGCGCGCCATTGTTCTTTGTTCAAGTTTGGGCTTGGGAGAGATTCCTACCATTGCAGCCAGAGCAGGCTCGGAATTACAATATGGTTAGTGGGGTGAGAATAGGACGGTGGCTCAATGTGAAACAATTGGATGTGATTAATGTGAGGAATACCATTAAATCGTCTAGAGATACATTGTAGTGAAGGCCGTATGCTTTGTCCGTGGAAGGTTGGATAATTCCCAAGTTTTACAATGAAAAAGAAGAGTGGGAAATACTTATCTTGGGCCCAAACTTAAGTCAGGAATACTTATCTAGAAGTACCCTGAGAGTCTTATCGGACCAGATAACTATAACTAGTATTCTAAAACTAGCCAGAGCTACTTATCTGAAAGCGTCGTAACCGTCTATAGAACTAACTGATATCTGATAACTAATAACTAATAACTGAGATTTGATAACTGGGAGGGACACCACAACTCGTGGTGTACCCGATGACTCATGGGCACTAGTCGTTGGGAACACTGCCAACTTTTCAACATCCAAGGCAAGACATTGACCACGGCCAACCTAAAGACTCGTGTGATTGAGCACGACTTGTGGCTTCACCTGTGGTCAGCCCTAAAACAAAATATCCCAACAAGCTCATCCTCCTCCCCACGAGTGACCTAATGACTTGTGGTGCACCTCACGGGTCACTGGACGACTCGTCCTGTGACCTGGTACAAAAAATTCTATTTTTTTTGTTTCAACCCTTGGGTCTGATATTAGGACCTTCAGGGTATTACAAAAAATATGTATCTATGAGCTATAAAACTTATTGGATCATTCAAAATTCTAAGTCCAACCTTGAGATAATACATGAAAAGACAAAAATTATGAAAAAAATTAAAAAATATTTATAAATTATATAAAAAATATTCATAAAAATAATATAATGTCGGATTGGTTTGGTTTGGTTCAATTTTTTTAAGTTAAAATAAAATCAAACTAAACCAATTATGATCGAATTTTTTTCAACACCAAACCAAATCGAACCAAATCACTAGTTGAGTTTATTTCTCAGTTGACTCAAATAATCAGATTGGTGCGGTTTATTGGTTCGCTTTATACACCCCTACTGAATACACTCTTATTGTTAACTGTCGATAGATTTACATTAAAGTGTTAACTGTATTTTTTTTCAACTTTCTAATGTTAATACTTTCAAAGCACTTTCATACTGTTCTGGTATTAGTAAGGAACCCAATGAAGATTTTATTATTCCTATTTAATGCTGGAGTCAGGCGTAAAGAAAATCTTTTTCTACGGATCCTCCCCTGTAATATCCTTTGTATCAGTTTGTTTAACATCAACTTGTGAATAAAGTTCTTCCTTAAATATACAATGCTTTTCTATAATTTGATAAATAGGGAAATTATAACAGCCCTTTCCAAACAAAATGCATAAAACGGAACTCTTACAAATCATTACTTGCACAGTCACAATCAAAGCATCTACCGCCTTCATTCTTGTTATGTTCTCGGTTCGTTTGTGAAAAGGGACAAATTAGATTTTGAATGTAGAACCGTCAAAAGATCATAATTAAATTTACTAGGTATTAAATATCTAATTGAGTTTTCCTTTGGATAGTATATCATGAAAGTTGATTTAAACATAAAAAAAATTCATCTCTTTTTGACAAACAAAGGCATTGATAAAGAAAATAATTTGCAGGATATGGAGTATAATTGATGGTAAACATCTCCATCCAAGATTCTTTATCCCCATACTCCTTCATATCCCGCACATCTATGTCAGTAGTCAAATTATTACAAATCATTGAAATATTACTTCCCAATACTCCCAACACGAGAACAACATCCCATTCTACATAGAAGGGTCGCTCCACTTTTCCCCATTTCTCATCAACCAAATCAGAAGAGGTTATGCTCCAGCCCCTTTTCATACCTATTAGCAGCACAATAAAGCTTTCTATTCACAAACTTACCTGAACCAATTAATCGAATTCCATTTCGATAATAATGTATTTTACGCCAAGAATCATTCTTCAGACTATACATATTGACCTCTTGAAAATCATGTAGAAGACCCTTAATAGAAAAAATACGCACTATCTTATAAGCATCATGGATCTACTCATATCCAAAACTATATATGAAATAACCATCATTGCTCAATTTAGTTTTAAAATCGGGCAATTTCTTATACTTTCTTACTATTGGGTTCCATAGATATAATTATTTTGTCTCATTTACCAGATAAATAAATTCATTGACTGAATCCTCAATGATAAAGGATATAGCGGAGTTATTCATGAGATAAATCCTAGTCAGATTCCTATATATATATATATATATATATATATATATATATATATATATATATATATATATATATAACTCTATGATTGGTGTTATTATGAGCTGATAAATTCATATGGGACTTGATAAACTCAGGGCTAGAGATCAAAGCAAGCCAAGATTTCAAAACAGACCTAAATTTCAAGAGGGATTTTACGGAAAGCCTTGAGAGGATTTCAACAATGATTTCAACAGGCAAAAAAAGGTTTGTGTGTTAATGAGAGACTTCATTAGATACTGGGAGTTCTCGTTATAAGTATAAAACCTCAATTTCATAACTTAATACTTTTTTAATTCCAATTATTTTATGTCTTTTTGATTAATTAATACTATTCTCTCCATCCAGTTCTTTTGTAGATAGCATTTTGAATTCTTTATAAAAATGTTGGAGCCGATAAAGAAAGAAAGCAACCAATAATTATTTTAATTGTTTTGAATTGAATTGAGAATGAGGCTCAAAGATAAAGCCTCAATTTTAGAACTCAATACTTCTTCTGAAGTTAACATTTTGGATTTATAGATTTCAAATATGGGACATTTTTCTTTACGTATTGCAGTTTTTCGTTCTGAATTGTAATTCGTCTATTCATCAGCACTTCTTTCATTTTGACTCTCCATGAAAAAAAAGAGAATTGCAGTAAGAGTAAAAAACTAAGAAGAAAAAGGTAAATAAGTGCAACATTATAAGCTTATTTATAACGTTGGTGTATATTACTGTAATATGATAGACAAAAGCATCTTTTTAAAAAGGCACAAGTTTCTTGTTTTTTCAGAAGAAAAGAAACTAAAAAGACAGAAATAATTTGAAACAAAATAAAAAAAAATGTGAGTGGTACTTCAAGCAAAAATTGACAATTTAGATTTCTTTTACTGATCATAAAATAACGAGATTCGTGAGACTTCTTAGGGTGTAGTCGGTATGAAGGAAAATATTTTCCATAAAAAATATTTTCTTACAAAATATTGTCTAGAAAAATAAGTGAGTTTCTTACTTATTTTCTTGTGTTTGATTATGCAAAAAAATATTATTCTAAAACATTTATATATAACACGTGCATTGTACGTGTATCCCACTAATCGATATAAATATTTTAAAATAATATACATAAATCAAAATCAGTGTAGATAAGTTATACAAAATTTAAAAGAAAAATGCAACTCAAACGGATGAACGGTGTTCCTATTCGATGTCGTTGCAACGCACAATTTTAATTACTAGAATTGATATTATATGAAGTTGGAAGCATATATTTTATTTTAAACACTTCTTTAGCAATATTATTTTTTATTATTTCGATCAATAAATGTTACAGTTTGTAGCTATACATAATCAATGAATTGGTATAAATATTTTTTATGCATTTCTTGACAATTCAATAATGCATAGTTTAAATATTAACATGATCAACAATAGCTATGATTTCAAATTGTCTCAAGTCTTAAAGTTTTATGTGTTGTTTTTAAAAAACCCCAACCTCCACTTTTTTGTCGTATACATATAAAGAAGTTGTGTCAAATGAAATTAATACTTTGAAGAAATCATACAAAAAGGTGATTTTGTGAGACTAACACATTTATATTTCCATGGGGCGAAGCTACCATTACTCTTGAAGATATGATGATTTTGGGAGGGTTCTCTATTTTGGGTGGGCCTGTTTCATTGCCTCTTCAATCCCCTGAATTGATAGAAGTTAAAGAAAATCTAGAAAAACTGCATAGGGACCTTATCATTTTGAAGGGTGATAATTATACCAGGTGGTTGAATTTTTTCATGAAAAGTGGAAGGAATTTTGAACATGAAGATTTTATTTCTCTTTAGTTATCAAGATTCGTGTTTCCATGTAATGAGTATTATAAAATAGGTATATATGATTTCCCTATAGTTGTTAATCTTGCTAGAGGTACGTGACTAGCGATTGCTCCTGTTGTTCTTGCTAGCATATATAGGGACTTGAGCTTGTTGGAACAGACTATGATTATGGCTTCATCAAATGAGTCGAGCAATAATGGAGATGATGGAGGCAGATTTAACATTCTAGAATTTGGTCTTTGGGAGCCATTGTTCTTTGTTCAAGTTTGGGCTTGGGAGAGATTCCTACCGTTGTAGCCAGAGCAGGCTCGGAATTACAATATAGTTAGTAGGGTGAGAATAGGACGGTGGCTCAATGTGAAACAATTGGATGTGATTAATGTGAGGACTACCATTGACTCGTCTATAGATACATTTTGGTGAAGGCCGTATGATTTGGCCGTGGAATGTTGGATAATTCCCAAGTTTTACAATCAAAAAGAAGAGTGGGAAATACTCATCTTGGGCCCAAGATTAAGTCAGGAATACTTATCAAGAAGTACCCTGAGACTGGCCAGAGCTGCTTATCCGGAAGCGTCGTAATCTTCTATAGAACTAACTGATATCTGATAACTGATAACTGAGATTTGATAACTGGGAGGGACACCACAACTCGTGGTGTACCCGATGACTCGTGGGGACTAGTCGTTGGGAACACTGCCAACTTTTCAACATCCAAGGCAAGACCTTGACCACGGCCAACCTAACGACTCATGTGATTGAGCACGACTTGGGGCTTCACCTGTGGTCAGCCCTAAAACAAAATATCCCACCAAGCTCATCCTCCTCCCCACGAGTCACCTAATGACTTGTGGTGCACCTCAGGGTCACTGGACGACTCGTCCTGTGACCTGGTATAGAAAATTCTATTTTCTTTGTTTCAACCCTCGGGTCTAATATTAGGGTTTTCAGGGTATTACAAAAAATATGTATCAGTGAGCTATAAAACTTATCGGATCATTCAAAATTCTAAATCCAACCTTGAGATAATACATTAAAAGACAAAAATAATGACAAAAATTAAGAAATATTTATAAATTATATAAAAAATATTCATAAAAATAATATAATGTCAGATTGGTTTGGTTTGGTTCAATTTTTTTTAGTTATAATAAAATGAAACAAAATAAATTATGATCGAATTTTTTTAAACACCAAACCAGATCGAACAAAATCACTAGTTGAATTTATTCTCAGTTGACTCGAATTATCAGATTGGTGCGGTTTATTGGTTCGCTTTATACACCCCTAATGAATACACTCTTATTGTTAACTGTCGATCGATTTACATTAAAGTGTTAACTGTATTTTTTTTCAACTTTCTAATGTTAATACTTTCAAAGCACTTTCATACTGTTCTGGTATTAGTAAGGAACCCAATGAAGATTTTATTATTCCTATTTAATGCTGGAGTCAGGCGTAAAGAAAATCTTTTTCTACGGATCCTCCCCTGTAATATCCTTTGTATCAGTTTGTTTAACATCAACTTGTGAATAAAGTTCTTCCTTAAATATACAATGCTTTTCTATAATTTGATAAATAGGGAAATTATAACAGCCCTTTCCAAACAAAATGCATAAAACGGAACTCTTACAAATCATTACTTGCACAGTCACAATCAAAGCATCTACCGCCTTCATTCTTGTTATGTTCTCGGTTCGTTTGTGAAAAGGGACAAATTAGATTTTGAATGTAGAACCGTCAAAAGATCATAATTAAATTTACTAGGTATTAAATATCTAATTGAGTTTTCCTTTGGATAGTATATCATGAAAGTTGATTTAAACATAAAAAAAATTCATCTCTTTTTGACAAACAAAGGCATTGATAAAGAAAATAATTTGCAGGATATGGAGTATAATTGATGGTAAACATCTCCATCCAAGATTCTTTATCCCCATACTCCTTCATATCCCGCACATCTATGTCAGTAGTCAAATTATTACAAATCATTGAAATATTACTTCCCAATACTCCCAACACGAGAACAACATCCCATTCTACATAGAAGGGTCGCTCCACTTTTCCCCATTTCTCATCAACCAAATCAGAAGAGGTTATGCTCCAGCCCCTTTTCATACCTATTAGCAGCACAATAAAGCTTTCTATTCACAAACTTACCTGAACCAATTAATCGAATTCCATTTCGATAATAATGTATTTTACGCCAAGAATCATTCTTCAGACTATACATATTGACCTCTTGAAAATCATGTAGAAGACCCTTAATAGAAAAAATACGCACTATCTTATAAGCATCATGGATCTACTCATATCCAAAACTATATATGAAATAACCATCATTGCTCAATTTAGTTTTAAAATCGGGCAATTTCTTATACTTTCTTACTATTGGGTTCCATAGATATAATTATTTTGTCTCATTTACCAGATAAATAAATTCATTGACTGAATCCTCAATGATAAAGGATATTGCGGAGTTTTTCATGAGAAAATCCAAGTCAGATTCCTATATATATATAACTCTATGGTTGGTGTTATTATGAGCTCATAAATTCATATGGGACTTGATAAACTCAGGGCTGGAGATCAAAGCAAGCCAAGATTTCAAAACAGACCTAAATTTCAAGAGGGATTTTACGGAAAGCCTTGAGAGGATTGCAACGACGATTTAAGCATGCAGAAAAAGGTTTGTGTGGTAATGAGAGACTTCATTAGATACTAGGAGTTCTCTTTATAAGTAAAAAACCTTAATTTCGTAACTTAATACGTTTTTTAATTCCAGCTTTTTTGTGTCTTCTTGATTAATTAATACTATTCTCCCCATCCAGTTCTTTTGTAGGTAGCATTTTGAATTCTTTGTAAAAATATTGGAGTCGATAAAGAAAGAAAGCAACCAATAATTATTTTAATTGTTTTGAATTGAATTGAGAATGAGGGCTCAAAGATAAAGACTCAATTTTAGAACTCAACACTTCTTCTGAAGTTAACATTTTGGATTTATAGATTTCAGATATGGGACATTTTTCTTTACGTGTTGCAGTTTTTCGTTCTGAATTGTAATTCGTCTATTCATCAGCACTTCTTTCATTTTGACTCTCAATGAAAAAAAAAGAATTGCAGTAAGAGTAAAAAACTAGGAATAAAAAGGTAAATAAGTGCAACATTATAAACTTATTTATAACGTTGGTGTATATTACTGTAATATGATAGACAAAACCATCTTTTAAAAAGACGCAAGTTTCTTGTTTTTTCAGAAGAAAAGAAACCAAGAAAGACAAAAATAATTTGAAACAAAATCATAAAAAAATGTGAGTGGTACTTCAAGCACAAATTGACAATTTAGATTTTTTGTTTACTGTTCATACAATCACGAGATTCGTGAGACTTCTTAGGGTGTAGTCGGTATGAAGGAAAATATTTTCCATGAAAAATATTTTCTTACAAAATATTGTCTAGAAAAATAAGTGAGTTTCTTACTTATTTTCTTGTGTTTGATTATGCAAAAAAATATTATCCTAAAACATTTATATATAACACGTGCATTGCACGTGTATCCCACTAATCGATATAAATATTTAAAAATAATATACATAAATCAAAATCAATGTAGATAAGTTATACAAAATTTAAAAGAAAATATGCAACTCAAACGGATGAACGGTGTTCCTATTCGATGTCGTTGCAACGCACAATTTTAATTACTAGAATTGATTTTATATGAAGTTGGAAGCATATATTTTATTTTAAACACTTCTTTAGCAATATTATTTTTTATTATTTCGGTCAATAAAGGTTACAGTTTGTAGCTATACATAATCAATGAATTGGTATAAATATTTTTTATGCATTTCTTGACAATTCAATAATGCATAGTTTGAATATTAACATGATCAACAATGGCTATGATTTCAAATTGTCTCAAGTCTTAAAGTTTTATGTGTTGTTTTTAAAAAACCCCAACCTCCACTTTTTTGTCGTATACATATAAAGAAGTTGTGTCAAATGAAATTAATACTTTGAAGAAATCATACAAAAAGGTGATTTTGTGAGACTAACACATTTATATTTCCATGGGGCGAAGCTACCATTACTCTTGAAGATATGATGATTTTGGGAGGGTTCTCTATTTTGGGTGGGCCTGTTTCATTGCCTCTTCAATCCCCTGAATTGATAGAAGTTAAAGAAAATCTAGAAAAACTGCAAAGGGACCTTATCATATTGAAGGGTGAAAATTATAACAGGTGGTTGAATTTTTTCATGAAAAGTGGAAGGAATTTGGAACATGAAGTTTTTATTTCTTTTTGGTTATCAAGATTTGTGTTTCCATGTAATGAGTATGATAAAATAGGTATATATGATTTCCCTATAGTTGTTAATCTTGCTAGAGGTACGTGACTAGCGATTGCTCCTGTTGTTCTTGCTAGCATATATTGGGACTTGAGCTTGGTTGAACAGACTATGATTATGGCTTCATCAAATAAGTCGAGCAATAATGGAGATGATGGAGGCAGATTTAACATTCTAGAATTTGGTCTTTGGGCGCCATTCTTCTTTGTTCAAGTTTGGGCTTGGGAGAGAATCCTTCCGTTGCAGCCAGAGCAGGCTCGGAATTACAATATTGTTAGTGGGGTGAGAATAGGACGGTGGCTCAATGTGAAACAATTGGATGTGATTAATGTGAGGACTACCATTGACTCGTCTAGAGATACATTTTAGTGAAGGCCGTATGCTTTGTCCGTGGAAGGTTGGATAATTCCCAAGTTTTACAATGAAAAAGAAGAGTGGGAAATACTTATCTTGGGCCCAAGCTTAAGTCAAGAATACTTATCTAGAAGTACCCTGAGAGTCTTATCGGACCAGATAACTATAACTGGTATTCAAAGACTGGCCAGAGCTGCTTATCTGGAAGCGTCGTAATCTTCAATAGAACTAACTAATATCTGATAACTGATAACTAATAACTGAGATTTGATAACTGGGAGGGACACCACAACTCGTGGTGTACCCGATGACTCGTGGGGACTAGTCGTTGGGAACACTGCCAACTTTTCAACATCCAAGGCAAGACCTTAACCACGGCCAACCTAACGACTCATGTGATTGAGCACGACTTTTGGCTTCACCTGTGGTCATCCCTAAAACAAAATATCCCACCAAGCTCATCCTCCTCCCCACGAGTCACCTAATGACTTGTGGTGCACCTCAGGGTCACTAGACGACTCGTCCATTGACCTGGTACAGAAAATTCTATTTTCTTTGTTTCAACCCTCGGGTCTGATATTAGGGCTTTCAGGGTATTACAAAAAATATGTATCAGTGAGCTATAAAACTTATTGGATCATTCAAAATTCTAAGTCCAACCTTGAGATAATACATTAAAAGACAAAAATTATGAAAAAAATTAAGAAATATTTATAAATTATATAAAAAATATTCATAAAAACAATATAATGTCGGATTGGTTTGGTTTGGTTCAATTTTGTTTAGTTAAAATAAAATGAAACAAAATCAATTATGATCGAATTTTTTTCAACACCAAACCAAATCGAACAAAATCACTAGTTGAATTTATTTCTCAGTTGACTCGAATTATCAGATTGGTGCGGTTTATTGGTTCGCTTTATACACCCCTACTGAATACACTCTTATTGTTAATTGTCGATCGATTTACATTAAAGTGTTAACTGTTATTTTTTTTCAACTTTCTAATGTTAATACTTTCGAAGCACTTTCATATTGTTCTGGTATTAGTAAGGAACCCAATGAAGATTTTATTATTCCTATTTAATGCGGGAGTCAGGTGTAAAGAAAATCTATTTCTACGGATCCTCCCCTGTAATATCCTTTGTATCAGTTTCTTTAACATCAACTTGTGAATAAAGTTCTTGCTTAAATATATAATGCTTTTTCTATAATTCAATAAATCGAGAAATTATAACAGCCCTTTCCCAAAAAAATGCATAAAACGGAACTCTTACAAATCATTACTTGCACAGTCACAATCAAAGCATCTACCGCCTTCATTCTTGTTATGTTCTCGGTTCATTTGTGAAAAGGGACAAATTAGACTTTGAATGTAGAATCATCAAAAGTTCATAATAAAATTTACTAGGTATAAAATATCTAATTGAGTTTTTCTTTGGATTGTATATCATGAAAGTTGATTTAAATATAAGAAAAAATTCATCTCTTTTTGACAAACAAAAGGATTGAGAAAGAAAATAATTTGTAGGATATGGAGTATAATTGATGGTAAACATCTTCATCCAAGGTTCTTTATCCCCATACTCCTTCATAGCGCACACGTCTATGTCAGTAGTCAAATTATTACAAATCATTGAAATATTACTTTCCAACACTCCCAACACGAGAACAACATCCCATTCTACATAGAAGGGTCGCTCCACTTTTCCCCATTTCTCATCAACCAAATCAGAAGAGGTTATGCTCCAGCCCCTTTTCATACTTATTAGCAGCACAATAAAGCTTCCCATTCACAAACTTACCTGAACCAATTAATCGCATCCCATTTCGATAATAATGTATTTTTTGTCAAGAATCATTCTTCAGACTATACATATTGACCTCTTGAAAATCATATAGAAGACCCTTAATAGAAAAAATACGCACTATCTTATAAGCATCATGGATCTCCTCATATCCAAAACTATATATGAAATGACCATCATTGCTCAATTTAGTTTTAAAATCAGGCAGTTTCTTGTACTTTCTTACTATTGGGTTCCATAGATATAATTATTTTGTCTCATTTACCAGATAAATAAATTCATTGACTGAATCCTCAATGATAAAGGATATAGCGGAGTTTTTCATGAGATAATCCAAGTCAGATTCCTATATATATATAACTCTATGGTTGGTGTTATTATGAGCTGATAAATTCATATGGGACTTGATAAACTCAGGGTTAGAGATCAAAGCAAGCCGAGATTTCAAAACAGACCTAAATTTCAAGAGCGATTTTACGGAAAGCCTTGAGAGGATTTCAACGATGATTTCAACAGGCAGAAAAAGGTTTGTGTGTTAATGAGAGACTTCATTAGATACTGGGAGTTCTCTTTATAAGTATAAAACCTCAATTTCTTAACTTAAAACTTTTTTCAATTCCAGCTTTTTTGTGTCTTATTGATTAATTAATACTATTTTCCCCATCCAGTTCTTTTGTAATTAGCATTTTGAATTCTTTGTAAAAATATTGGAGTCGATAAAGAAAGAAAACAACCAATAATTATTTTAATTGTTTTGAATTGAATTGAGAATGAGGCTCAAAGATAAAGCCTCAATTTTAGAACTCAATATTTCTTCTGGAGTTAACATTTTGGATTTATAGATTTCAGATATGGGTTATTTTTCTTTACGTATTGCAGTTTTTCGTTCTGAATTGTAATTCGTCTATTCATCAGCACTTCTTTCATTTTGACTCTCTATGAAAAAAAAAGAATTGCAGTAAGAGTAAAAAACTAAGAAGAAAAAGGTAAATAAGTGCAACATTATAAGCTTATTTATAACGTTGGTGTCTATTACTGTAATATGATAGACAAAACCATCTTTTAAAAAGATGCAACTTTCTTGTTATTTTCAGAAGAAAAGAAACTAAAAAAGACAAAAATAATTTGAAACAAAATCATAAAAAAATGTGAGTGGTACTTCAAGCACAAATTGACAATTTAGATTTTTTTTTACTGATCATAAAATCACGAGATTCGTGAGACTTCTTAGGGTGTAGTCGGTATGAAGGAAAATATTTTCCACGAAAAATATTTTCTAGAAAAATAAGTGAGTTTCTTACTTATTTTCTTGTATTTGATTATGCAAAAAAATATTATCCTAAAACATTTATATATAACACGTGCATTGCACGTGTATCCCACTAATCGATATAAATATTTTAAAATAATATACATAAATCAAAATCAGTGCAGATAAGTTATACAAAATTTAAAAGAAAAAATGCAACTCAAACGGATGAATGGTGTTCCTATTCGATGTCATTGCAACAGACAATTTTAATTACTAGAATTGCTATTATATGAAGTTGTAAGCATATACTTTATTTTAAACAATTCTTTAGCAATATTATTTTTTATTATTTCCGTCAATAAATGTTACAGTTTTTAGCTGTACATAATCAATGAATTGGTATAAATATTTTTTATGCATTTCTTGACAATTCAATAATGCATAGTTTAAATATTAACATGATCAACAATGGCTATGATTTCAAATTGTCTTAAGTCTTAAAGTTTTATGTGTTCTTTTTAAAAAACCCCAACCTCCACTTTTTGGTCACATACATATAAAGAAGTTGTGTCGAATGAAATTAATACTTTGAAGAAATCATACAAAAATTTATAGATAAACTATTTTTAAGTATGTTTTTATATTAGTGTTTAACACAAACGGTCTTAAAATACTATATTTTTATATTAGTGTTTAACACAAACGGTCTTAAAATACTTTTTGATAGTTGAATGTAAAGATTAAGTAATTCTAATAGGGACAAATTTAAAAAAATAATCAAAAATAAGAAGTAGATTATGTTAATTATAGCGTATATGGTGATATCTACTTACTATGCACATTACGACCAAGAAAATGGTGTAATAAGTAATAAAATAAGCTTTTTTTTTATACTAAATATTCGCGAGATTGATCTTAAATATTCATCGCTAAATCTCTATTCCTAGAATATGTCTTTATTATAGGATGCTATAATAAATAAAAATATAATTATTATATATAAAATTTATTTTACAATGAGGGGTAATTTTGTTGATTAATATTATTTAAAGGGTATTTTCGTAATTTAACTGTTAACTTAGGGTCTTCCCACTTATATAATAATATGATAGATAAACATTATGAGAGGTGGAGATTGTATGGTGGAGTGGGGAATGCGAGGGTGGGGTGAAGATGAGGTGTGTTGAAGGGTTGGAGGACACACTAAGCAACTTATTTTCCTAAGGAAAATATATTTCAAAAATTTTGACTAATTGAATTATATCGGGTTTCTAAATCTTAAATCAAACCAACAAAAGTCGGATTTTTCAACTTCGGATTTTTTTGAATTTTTCGGGTTACTCGGGTTTATTGGGGTTTTTTGTTGCCGATAAAGTCTTCATAGAAAATATATAACTTATACTTGAAATATTTCTTTAATTCTACTAACATATAACTATCTAAGGTGTTTTTTATTTTAAAAAACAAAAAATATGAGACGAGTATTGACATTATACTAAAATATTAAACAAAATAGATGATGAAATCGCATAAAACAAATATAGCTAATTACTAAGTCATAACGAAAATGATCATACTCTAAAAGTATTAAGTTATGTCAAACTAAGCACGACTAACAAGTATTAACTACATAACTAATTTTTTTTTTTTTTAAAAAAACTTGTTTGTTTTAATTTCACTGTGTAAATTAACAAGTTATTGAAATAATTATTTTGTTAGCATTAATATTAATTTTGTGTTGGTTTGAAATTTATTTTTTTTAAAATGTCGCGGTTCGAATCTATACCCTGTACGAGACACGGTACTTGGTGCCACAAGTGACCCCAAGCTAACCCATGGTCTATCATTACACTGGTAAACTGAGAAATCATAGGCGTAAGCTTTTTATATAAACTAATAATATAATCAATACTATTGAGAGTTTAAACATAACCAGAAATAATACTACACATTTGTGTTTCAAAGTCACTACTAACTGATGAGTTGCTGGAACAAGCCCCAAGCTAACTCTAAAGTTTGACAGAAAAGAACTAACTAAAAATAAAATAATGCTCTCAAAAGATGAGGACTCACCAAACGCACTGCTGCTGCTGGAATCGCCGATAAGAACTACTATCGATGTTGGGACTGAGAACCTATGCCTGTATCATAATACGATACAACATGAAAAATATGCATCAGTACTTTGAGTGTACTGAGTAAGTGAGAGATACAATAAACATAAAAGAATAAGTAACTGTGCTGAAATAACAAGAAATGACCAACAGAAATCTGTAAACTGATAACACTGAACCATAACTGATATGGTCAATAATGACTTTGGCTGATGTCATAAACATGTCCTGGAACGGAGACACTGAACCAAGCTAAATTGAACTGATCTGAACTAAACTGAATTGAACAAACAAGTGAGAGAGTCTATAATCGACATATATCCACATGAGCTAAACCTGGAGTTCGATATATACAACTCATCGATAAGATCTAATATATCTTTCCATGGTATAAAGGCATGAATGGGGTGATCATAAATCTGGGGCCCGATAGGCCAATAACCTATGGTGAATACATAGTTTTGGGAACCTGGGTGCGCTTGCCCAATCCACTCGGTGCTAAGTACTACTCCCACTAGATAATTCTAAAATGACTACTAAGATGATAGCTCGAAGCTGGGGCCCAAGCTTAAGTCAGGAATACTTATCTAGAAGTACCCTGAGAGTCTTATCGGACCAGATAACTATAACTGGTATTCTAAGACTGGCCAGAGCTGCTTATCTGAAAGGGTCGTAACCGTATATAGAACTAACTGATATCTGATAACTGATAACTAATAACTGAGATTTGATAACTGGAAGGGACACCATAACTCGTGGTGTACCCGATGACTCGTGGGGACTAGTCGTTGTGAACACTGCCAACTTTTCTACATCCAAGGCAAGACCTTGACCACGGCCAACCTAACGACTCATGTGATTGAGCACGACTTTTGGCTTCACCTGTGGTCATCCCTAAAACAAAATATCCCACCAAGCTCATCCTCCTCCCCACGAGTCACCTAATGACTTGTGGTGCACCTCACGGGTCACTGGGCAACTCGTCTAGTGACCTGGTACAAAAAATTCTATTTTCTTTGTTTCAACCCTCGGGTCTGATATTAGGACCTTCAGGGTATTACAAAAAATATGTATCTGTGAGCTATAAAACTTATTGGATCATTCAAAATTCTAAGTCCAACCTTGAGATAATACATTAAAAGACAAAAATTATGAAAAAAATTAAAAAATATTTATAAATTATATAAAAAATATTCATAAAAATAATATAATGTTGGATTGGTTTGGTTTGGTTCAAGTTTTTTTTAGTTAAAATAAAATCGAACTAAACCAATTATGATCGAATTTTTTTTCAACAGCAAACCAAATCGAACCAAATCACTAGTTGAATTTATTTCTCAGTTGACTCGAATTATCAGATTGGTGCGGTTTATTGGTTCGCTTTATACACCCCTACTGAATACACTCTTATTGTTAACTGTCGATCGATTTACATTAAAGTGTTAACTATTTTTTTTTTCAACTTTCTAATGTTAATACTTTCGAAGCACTTTCATACTGTTCTGGTATTAGTAAGGAACCCAATGAAGATTTTATTATTCCTATTTAATGTGGGAGTCAGGTGTAAAGAAAATCTTTTTCTACGGATCCTCCCCTGTAATATCCTTTGTATCAGTTTCTTTTACATCAACTTGTGAATAAAGTTCGTGCTTAAATATATAATGCTTTTTCCATAATTCAATAAATCGAGAAATTATAACAGCCCTTTCCAAACAATATGCATAAAACGGAACTCTTACAAATCATTACTTAGATAGTCACAATCAAAGCATCTACCGCCTTCATTCTTGTTACATTCTCAGTTCATTTGTGAAAAGGGACAAATTAGACTTTGAATGTAGAACCATCAAAAGATCATAATTATATTTACTAGATATTAAATATCTAATTGAGTTTTCCTTTGGATTGTATATCATGAAAGTTGATTTAAATATAAGAAAAAATTCATCTCTTTTTGCCAAACAAAGGCATTGATAAAGAAAATAATTTGCAGGATATGGAGTATAATTGATAGTAAACATCTCCATCCAAGATTCTTTATCCCCATACTCCTTCATAGTCCACACATCTATGTTAGTAGTCAAATTATTACAAATTATTGAAATATTACTTCCCAACACTCCCAACACGAGAACGACATCCCATTCTACATAGAAGGGTCGCTCCACTTTTCCCCATTTCTCATCAACCAAATCAGAAGAGGTTATGCTCCAGCCCCTTTTCATACTTATTAGCAGCACAATAAAGCTTCTCATTCACAAACTTACTTGAACCAATTAATCGCATCCCATTTCGATAATTATGTATTTTTCGCCAAGAATCATTCTTCAGACTATACATATTGACCTCTTCAAAATCATGTAGAAGACCCTTAATAGAAAAAATACGCGCTATCTTATAAGCATCATGGATCTCCTCGTATCCAAAATTATATATGAAATGACCGTCATTGCTCAATTTAGTTTTTAAATCAGGTAATTTCTTGTACTTTCTTACTATTGGGTTCCATAGATACAATTATTTTGTCCATTTACCAGATAAATAAATTCATTGACTGAATGGTTGGTGTTATTATGAGCTAATAAATTCATATGGGACTTGATAAACTCAGGGCTAGAGATCAAAGCAAGCCAAGATTTCAAAACAGACCTAAATTTCAAGAGGGATTTTACAGAAAGCCTTGAGAGGATTGCAACGATGATTTCAAGAGGAAGAAAAAGGTTTGTGTGTTAATGAGAGACTTCATTAGATATTGGGAGTTCTCTTTATAAGTATAAAACCTCAATTTCGTAACTTAATACTTTTTTTAATTCCAGCTTTTTTGTGTCTTCTTGATTAATTAATACTATTCTCCCCATCCAGTTCTTTTGTAGGTAGCATTTTGAATTCTTTGTAAAAATATTAGAGTCGATAAAGAACGAAAACAACCAATAATTATTTTAATTGTTTTGAATTGAATTGAGAATGAGGCTCAAAGATAAAGCCTCAATTTTAGAACTCAATACTTCTTCTGGAGTTAACATTTTGGATTTATAGATTTCAGATATGGGACATTTTTCTTTACGTATTGCAGTTTTTCGTTCTGAATTGTAATTCGTCTATTCATCAGCACTTCTTTCATTTTGACTCTCTATGAAAAAAAAAAAGAATTGCAGTAAGAGTAAAAACTAAGAAGAAAAAGGTAAATAAGTGCAATATTATAAACTTATTTATAACGTTGGTGTATATTACTGTAATATGATAGACAAAAGCATCTTTTAAAAAGACGCAAGTTTCTTGTTTTTTCAGAAGAAAAGAAACTTAAAAAGACAAAACTAATTTGAAACAAAATCATAAAAAAATGTGAGTGGTACTTCAAGCACAAATTGACAATTTAGATTTTTTTTTACTGATCATAAAATCACGAGATTCGTGAGACTTCTTAGGGTGTAGTCGGTATGAAGGACAAAATATTTTCTAGAAAAATAAGTGAGTTTCTTACTTATTTTCTTGTATTTGATTATGCAAAAAAATATTATCCTAAAACATTTATATATAACTAGTCTTAGCCACGTGCATTGCACGTGTATCCCACTAATTGATATAAATATTTTAAAATAATATACATAAATCAAAATCAGTGCAGATAAGTTACACAAAATTTAAAAGAAAAAATGCTACTCAAACGGATGAACGGTGGTCCTATTCGATGTCATTGCAACGCACAATTTTAATTACTAGAATTGCTATTATATGAAGTTGGTAGCATATATTTTATTTTAAACACTTCTTTAGCAATATTATTTTTTATTATTTCGGTCAATAAATGTTACAGTTTGTAGCTATACATAATCAATGAATTGGTATAAATATTTTTTATGCATTTCTTGACAATTCAATAATGCATAGTTTAAATATTAACATGATCAACAATGGCTATGATTTCAAATTATCTCAAGTCTTAAAGTTTTATGTGTTCTTTTTAAAAAACCCCAACCTCCACTTTTTGGTCATATACATATAAAGAAGTTGTGTCGAATGAAATTAATACTTTGAAGAAATCATACAAAAATTTATAGATAAACTATTTCTAAGTATGTTTTTATATTAGTGTTTAACACAAACGGTCTTAAAATACTATATTTTTATATTAGTGTTTAACACAAACGGTCTTAAAATACTTTTTTGATATTTGAATGCAAAAATCATGTAATTCTAATAGGGACAAATTTAAAAAATAAATATTAGATAAGCTTCTTTTACACTATATTAGTGAAATTGATCTTAAATATTCATCGCTAAATCTCTATTCCTAGAATATGTCTTTATTATAGGATGATATAATAAATAAAATATAATTATTATATATAAAATTTATTTTACGATGAGGGGTAATTTTGTTGATTAATATTATTTAAAGGGTATTTTCATAATTTAACTTTTAACTTAGAGTCTTTCCACTGATATAATAATATGATAGACAAATATTATGAGAGGTGGAGATTGTATGGTGGAGTGGGGAATGCGAGGGTGGGGTGAAGATGAGGTGTGTTGGAGGGTAGGAGGACACACTAAGCAACTTATTTTTCTAAGGAAAATAGATTTCAAAAATTTTGACCAATCGAATATGAGAAAATGAGAAAACATTTTCCATCGTACTAAATACTAAGGGTGTACATAGTATGGATTGGTTCAGATTCTTTAAATATCAAACCAATTGAATTATATCGGGTTTCTAAATCTTGAATCAAACCAATAAAAGTCGGATTTTTCAACTTCGGATCTTTTTGAATTTTTTGGGTTACTCGGGTTTATTGGGGTTTTTTGTTGCCGGTAAAATCTTCATACAAAATATATAACTTATTCTTGAAATATTTCTTTAATTCTACTAACATATAACTATCTATTGTGTTTTTTATTTTAAAGAACAAAAAATATGAGACGAGTATTGACATTATACTAAAATATTCAACAAAATAGATGATGAAATCGCATAAAACAAATATAGCTAATTAATAAGTCATAATGAAAATGATCATACTCTAAAAGTATTAAGTTATGTCAAACTAAGCAATGACTAATAAGTATTAATTACATAACTAATTTTTGTTTTTTAAAAAAACTTGTTTGTTTTAATTTCACTGTGTAAAATAACAAGTTATTGAAATAATTATTTTGTTAGCATTAATATTAATTTTGTGTTGGTTTAAAATTTATTTTTTTTAAAATGTCGCGGTTCAAATCTATACCCTGTACGAGACACGGTACTTGGTGCCACAAGTGACCCCAAGCTAACTCATGGTCTATCATTACACTAGTAAACTGAGAAATCATAGGCGTAAGCTTTTTATATAAACTAATAATATAATCAATACTATTGAGAGTTTAAACATAACCAGAAATAATACTACACATTTGTGTCTGAAAGCCACTACTAACTGATGAGTTGCTGGAACAAGCCCCATGTTAACTCTAAAGTTTGACAGAAAAGAACTAACTAAAAAGAAAATAATGCTCTCGGAAGATGAGGACTCACCAAACAGATTGCTGCTGCTGGAATCGCCGAGAAGAACTACTATCGATGCTGGGACTGAGAACCTATGCTTGTATCATAATACGATACAACATGAAAAATATGCATCAGTACTTTGAATGTACTGAGTAAGTAAGAGATACAATAAACATAAAAGAATAAGTAACTGTGCTGAAATAACAAGAAATGACCAACAGAAATCTGTAAACTGATAACACTGAACCGTAACTGATATGGTCAATAATGACTCTGGATGATGTCACAAACATGTCCTGGAATGGAGATATTGAACTAAGCTAAACTGAACTGATCTGAATTAAACTGAACTGAACAAACAAGTGGGAGAGTCTATAATCGACATAATCACATGAGCTAAACCTGGAGTTCGATATATACAACCCATCGATAAGATCCAATATATCTTTCTATGGTATAATGGCATGAACGGGGTGATCATAAATCTGGGGCCTGATAGGCCAATAACCTATGGTGAATACGTAGTTTTGGGAACCTGGGTGTGCTTGAATCCCAATCCACTCGGTGCTAAGTACTACTCCCATTAGATAATTCTAAATTGACTACTAAGATGATAGCTCGAAGCTGGGGCCCAAGCTTAAGTCAGGAATACTTATCTAGAAGTACCCTGAGAGTCTTATTGGACCAGTTAACTATAACTAGTATTCTAAGACTGGCCAAAGCTGCTTATCTGGAAGCGTCGTAACCGTCTATAGAACTAACTGATATGTGATAACTGATAATTGTGAGGTATTACTGACACCTCAAGAATTGAATATAGTCAAACTGATCAGCTGACATTACTGAAAGATACGGAGGATATTAACATCATGACCGAAACTAAGCTAGCATGCAACTGTTGATATATAACAAGAGTTTGATACCATGTTGATATATAACAAGAATTTATTGAAGAATAAGAAAAGAAAGAGTCAAAAGGCTAACTACAAAGGTACAAAAGAGAATAGAAGACAATACACTAGAATGGGGAAGGGGGTACCTATATATATAGGCATAAGACTACCTAAAATTCTAAAGCCCATCTGCTAACAAGTATATGTGCTAACAAAGACTACAAAAGACTACATGGAAATGCTAAAGCACATCTTAGTAGATCATGATCAAAGTGCTTCAACAACTGAAGATTGATGAGAAGTGTAGAAATAATTGAATGTTGGAGAGAAGTTCTCCAACATTTTTTTTAAAAACAAAAGATTGGAGAGAAGTACTCCCACACAAATTATAAAATAATAAAAAAGGAGTCGGAGTGAAGTGGTCCAATGCAAACAAGAAATTAAAAGATTGGACATAAGTTCTCCAAATCAACAAACAAAAAAGAAAAAGGCAAGAGTATACAACTTTGAATTATGGGAGAATGTTGGAGTTGTAGGAAACTAAATTTGTTTAGGATTTGATATTTATTTAATTCATGTCTAATTAAGATTTATAGTAAAATTTATATAGAAATATATTTTTATGTTTTGAATTAAAATTGGTTACATACTATTATAAATTAAGGTGTTGCTCACCATTTTCATATTGTGAGAGATTATAAAAAAAATGAAAGTATCATTGAGTTTATGAATAGAATATTTTCCTTCCGAGCACAATGAAATTAATCTCTTCATTATTCTTGTAATACAGGTGTAATATTGAAAAGAAAAAAGAGATCTGGAGAAGATTAAAAAAATGGTCTTAAAAAGTAATAGAGATTTAAGTGATGATAAAGAAAGCATTTTTGAGAAGAATGTTTTTTAAAACATCTTGAAAAGATCAAGAAGTAATTTTTTAAAGCCACGTAATATTTTTGGAATTAAAAAATAAGTTTTATTTTTTTTAACTTCAGTAAATATAGGTCAATTAACAAAAGGATAAATATGCATAATTTGTTAGACAACGAGGATATATATACACCACTTGTTAAACAGCGAGGGTATATATGCACTGCTTTTTAACAAAGGATATATCTATTCTAAAATCGCAAAGTTAAGGAATATATTTGCCCTTTTTTCCTTAATTCTTTACTTGGGAGTTGGGGCTCCAATCCATACTATGATCGCGAGCCCTTCCATTTTTTTAGGTATAACCATCTGATATCCAAAATCACTGGCTCGACTAATCTAGATTTGCATAGCATAAGACTTATTAAACGGGAAGTGCTCCTAGAACCAGGAGTTTCTCCATGCTCAAAAATGGGACTTCTGGTTATGGGTGGTGCGACCCCTTCCATCCCATCATAAAGAAAAGAAAGCGAACATAAGAAGATTATAAACATCAATTGCAAAAATGACAAGAAAGTTCATTCCATCATACATTCATAAAAGAAATAAAAAAAACATCCTTTGCTGTTACATAATCGATAAGCATATACCATAAATCCTAAACCCTAATCCTCTAGATCAAACTATAGAGGCAAAATATGTGCAACTATCACTGTAATGTTATCGGCTTGCCACCAACATGACATTTTCCAACTTTGGACCACTCTTAGCGAAAGGTGTACAAATCGTTTTACTTTCTGAATTCTGCAGTGCATATTCTGCAATCTTCCATACTAACATCTTTGAAAATGTTCCCATTTCGCACAAATGCACTAGCCCGTCGCATACTAATTTCTCCTGCTCGTCGTCGTGAACATTATCCCGCAGTCCATCTGATGCCATAACTATCACATTCCCTGTTTATACTGGAACCTTAATCTCTTGTGCCACACTTGGATCATTAGATTTATTCATAATTTCCTAACTGAAAGGGACAATTGAATCTTTTTTGCTGAATTTCCAATTTGTAAACTATTCCCCCGTATCTTATAACAACAAACCCGCTATCTCCAACATTAACCGTGTGTACAATATCACACATTAAAGTCAAAATACAAGCTGTTGACAAGCCTTGACATTTTGTGTTAAAATAAGCCTCTTTGAGGACTTCCATTGGATGAATTATATTACCTTGATCTTTCTGCTTGTGAATTGATAATTCAGTGTTTCTAACCAGTTGTCTCGAATATTCACCAGAATTGATAACTTTTTTTTGCCCAGCCACCAATGCCATCTGTTGTGCCTATGGTTTCTCCCTCTATGCAAATAAAATGTGCATCTTCCCCTAGAGGTCCTTTGCTATATTTTGGTATGTAAAATGAGCCAGCCGCCATCCTCGTGCTGAAATTCCCATTAATAGAACTCGAGACATTAGTACTCTCATCGAGAAAATTTAGATCCTCGTCTATAATATCTATCACATCTATATCTATCTCATCTTTAGCCAATTAAGAAACTATTAAAGGAGTGATAGAGCAAGCTGAAAATTAATATAAAGGGATTCAAAAAAATATTTACTAGAGCACTATCGCGCTTAGGATTTGAACCATGACCTAAAGCAATTATTGAGTTTCCTTTTTACGCAATGATCAAATCTTGTTATGTTTATTTATATCAGAAGATTTGTTCATTGCGTAAAAAGGAAACCCAATAATTGCTTTAGGTCACGGTTCAAATCCTAAGCGCGATAATACTCTAGTGAATTTTTTTGAATCTCCTTTTATAAATTTTTAGCTTGCTCAATCACTCATTTAATAGTTTCTTAATTGGCTAAAGACGAGATGGATATAGATGCGATAGATGTTATAGACTAGGATCTAAACTTTCGCGATGAGAGTACTAATGTCCCTAGTTCTAGTAATGGGAATTTCAGCACGAGGATGGCGGCTGGCTCATTTTACATACAAAAATATAGCAAAGGGCCTCTAGGGGAAGATGCACATTTTATTTGCATAGAGGGAGAAACCATAGGCTCAGTAGATGGCGTTGGTGGCTGGGCAAAAAAAGTTATCAATTCTGGTGAATATTCGAGACAGTAGGATAGAAACACTGAATTATCGATTCACCAGAAAAAAGATCAAGGGAATATAATTCACCCAATGGAAGTCCTCAAAGAGACTTATTTTAACACGAAATGTCAAGGCTCATCAACAACTTGTATTTTGACTTTAACATGTAATATTTTACACACAGTCAACTTTGGAGATAGCGGGTTTGTTGTTATAAGAGATGAGGGAATAGTTTACAAATCAGAAATTCAGCAAAAAAGATTCAATTGTCCATTTCTGTTAGGAAATAATGATAAATCTGATGATCCAAGTGTGGCACAAGAAATTAAGGTTTCATTAAAAACAGGGTATGTGATAGAGATGACATCAGATGGACTGTGATAATGTTCATGAAGATGAGCTGGAGAAATTAGTACGCGATGGGCTAGTGCATTTGTGTGGAATGGGAACATTTTCAAAGATGTTAATATGGAAGATTGCAGAATATGCACCGCCGAATTCAGACAGTAAAACGATTTGTACACATTTTGCTGAAGAGTGCTTCAAAGTTGGAAAACGTCACATTGGTGGCAAGCACAATGACATTACAGTGATAGTTGCACATATTTTGCCTCTATAGTTTGATCAAGAGGATTAGGGTTTAGGATTTATGGTATGTTCTTATCGATGATGTAACAACAAAAAATGTATTTTTTTGGTTTCTTTTATGAAAGTATGATGGAATGAACTTTCTTGTAATTTTTGGAATTGCAATATTCTTATGTATCCTTTATTTTCTTTATGATGGGATGGAAGGGGTCCTACGGCCCATAACCAGAAGTCCCAGCTTCGAGCATGGAGAAACTCCTGGTTCTAGGAGTGCTTCCCCTTGAATAAGTTCTACGCTATGCAAATCTAGATTAGTCGAGCCAGTGGATTTCCGATACCGGATGGTAATACCTAAAAAATGGAAAGGTTCATGATCATAGTATGGAATTGGAGCCCCAACTCCCAATTAAAGAATTAAACATTGTTACTCATCCTTAGGTGAGAAATGGGAATGATTCCTTGTGGCATCATCTAGTCTTGAATGCATAGCAGAAAAGTGAGAAAGAACAAAATGAACCAACTAATAAAACATAATAAAAGTGTAAAACTTTCATTTCATTAGCTGAGATAATTATAATTCATTCTCACTAGTTAAATGAAATTGTCTTAGCAAGAGAAGAATGGGACCGTAATATTATATAAATGTCTTCAATAACTAGGCAAAAGAGAAAATTACACAACACTATATTTTAGCTTTATCTGTTGAATTTCAACACATACTAGAGCTAAAACGCAACGAAAAAATAAATGGAAACGTACCTTCAGTCATGGTTGTTCAAGTGTTGTCAAGAATCGCTTTTGTCTTAAGCAAACTTGTAACCCTAAAAAATATTAAAGACCTTGTAGTCTTCTAGCCTATGCCTATCAAAGTATATACCAGATTGATGGAGTCACAAACGTATTTATAAGTAGGCTAGGGACTCTTAGCAAAATACTTTAACCCTTGGGACTTCTCCATAAAATATGATTTCCCTAAGGAATCCTAATTAATAGTTTCCTTCCATCAAGAAAATTTTCATATATGCATAACCAAAATTAATTATCTTCCATATATATAATTTAAGTGGAAGACAAGGTAAATAATTTATTACTAAATATGTGGGCCACATCAAATTTCTCCAAAAGGAGACACGTTTTTTCTTACATTATCTTGTTTTCACCTTGTCCCGGGCCTTGGAACCTTTCCAACAATAATCTTTTTAGTTTTTATTTTTGAAAAAATCAATTTGGCTGAAGTTTGGATTGAAGTTGAAAATGTATTTCACCATAGTTTTTCAAAACAAATTTCACTTAAAAAAAAAAAAAAGAACCGTGACTTATATATACCTATAAGTTCTAAAAACTATCAAGAATATCCAACCGTACCAAACAAATATACTTGTTAATCTCAAATTATGCAGAACCTCATTAATGACGTTTATTATCATTTATCACAAATCATAATTATATATACAAATAAATTTGACATACATTATTTTAAAATTATAACACAAAATTTTAACAACAACTATTAATAGCAGAATTACTAGCTACTATAATTCATTTAATTACAATTAACTGCAAAGATCCATCAGTAACAGAGAAAATGTACATGTTTGGAAAAAAAAGGGGAGATTCTAAAAATCAAAATTTTATATCGCAAAATCTCCTTCACACTTATTTGTTGGCCTATTTTGAAAATTTTAAAATCTACCCCAAACTTCTATTTTTTATAAATAAAAAAAAACCATTAATCTATTTTTAACCTCAATTAATCCTTATCTACCTTTTTTTCAAAAAATGCACATCTTTTCTGATGGATCTTTGTAACTAATAGTAATTAAACAAATTGTAATAGCTAGTAATTGTGCTATTAACAGTTGTTAAAATATCGTATTATAATTTTAGAATAATATATTTCAAATTTATCTGGTAATATGATTATGATTTGTGATAAATGACAATAAACATCGTCAATAAGGATCTGCATAATTTAGGATTAACAAGTATATTTGTTTGATACAGTTGAATATTCTTGATAGTTTTTAGAACTTATGAGTATATATAAGTCACAGTTCATTTTATTTTTTATAAAAAAAGTGAAATCTGTTTTGAAAAACTACAGTGAAATACATTTTCAACTTCAATCCAAATCGATTTCTTCAAAAATAAATTTAAAAAATTTAATTTATGGTCAAACGCTAGCTAAGTAAAATTTTGAGCTTTAAAACTAGTAGTTCTAGCATCGACTCGATTATTTCAAATTATTTCTTATTACTCTTGTTTTTATAGCAAGAATAATTAATTGTTATTGTTTTACTTGTCATAATAATATTTTTTCTTGTTCATTAATAAATCTAACTTGTTAAACTTAGGTTTCTATAATAAATATGGATAATTAAATTCAGATAAAAGTTCGGTTACGCCTGAAAAGTCATGGTTGAGTGGTGAATTTCCCATGAGGGAGATGCAGGTTCGAATCCAGCTTCTGTCAGTTACTCAATCATGAGCTCATCACACAGAACTGGTCTAGTACATGCAGTTTATGTCTCCTATATAATTTACGAAGCCGAGTAACATAAGTAATAAACAAAATGAGTATCACCACCTACATTTTTGGCAATTTACAACTTTTAGAAAATAGTTTCTCCAATAATTTTGAACATAAAAAGGTTTCATTCTATCCGTTCATTTTTATTTGTTTATTGTAGAAAATCAAGAGATAATTTATCATTTACTTTCTAATTTATCCTTTATTTAAATGTCATTAGGAAAATCTTTTTTTGAGAAGTTTTTGTTCTTTTTCTTTTTCCCCTACAAAGGCTCTTCCTGTCTCAAAAGAAACAAAACTCACTCTCTTGGTGAATTTCAATTCTGAAGGATGAAAGACTCAATCTTTGAGGAAAGAGAAGAGTTAATGGTTTCACCTTTAGGTGGAATCTCACAACTAAGAACAATTCATTTCTTGAAGCCCATTGTTTCCTCCATTGGAGGTGCATCTTTGAAGCTTCCTTTACTTTCTTTTTCATCTGAATCTGAATAGCCACTGAAAGTCTCCTTTAATGGGTGTAGGAATCATCAGAAAGAATGGAAGAAATGGGTTGAAACCATGGATTCTCTTCATCACTCTGTATGGAAAGCTGCTGGTATTTATGAAGTTATTATGAGTTCAGTATATAAAGTCCATACAAATGAAGATTTAATTTTTGGATTGGTAGAAAGGTGATTTTGTGAGACTAACACATTTATATTTCCATGGGGCGAAGCTACCATTACTCTTGAAGATATGATGATTTTGGGAGGGTTCTCTATTTTGGGTGGGCCTGTTTCATTGCCTCTTCAATCCCCTGAATTGATAGAAGTTAAAGAAAATCTAGAAAAACTGCATAGGGACCTTATCATATTGAAGGGTGATAATCATAACAGGTGGTTGAATTTTTTCATGAAAAGTGGAAGGAATTTTGAACATGAAGCTTTTATTTCTCTTTGGTTATCAAGATTTGTGTTTCCATGTAATGAGTATGATAAAATAGGTATATATGATTTCCCTATAGTTGTTAATCTTGCTAGAGATACGTGACTAGTGCTTGCTCCTGTTGTTCTTGCTAGCATATATAGGGACTTGAGCTTGTTGGAACAGACTATGATTATGGCTTCATCAAATGAGTCAAGCAATAATGGAGATGATGGAGGGAAATTTAACATTCTAGAATTTGGTCTTTGGGCGCCATTGTTCTTTGTTCAAGTTTGGGCTTGGGAGAGGTTCCTACCGTTGCAGTCAGAGTAGGCTCGGAATTACAATATGGTTAGTGGGGTGATAATAGGACGGTGGCTCAATGTGAAATAATTAGATGTGATTAATGTGAGGACTACCATTGACTCGTCTGGAGATACATTTTAGTGAAGGCCATATGCTTTGGCCGTGGAAGGTTGGATAATTCCCGAGTTTTACAATGAAAAAGAAGAGTGGGAAATAGTTGAAGGGAAAATTTTGGACCAACAACTTGAGTCTTTCATTCGATATTTGAGGGTGTCTGAGCTTGTTGATTTAGATTGTCAAGAGCCTTATCTACCAAATCGTGTAGCAATGCAGTTTGGATATGCTCAGGACTTCCGTAAATGAATTCCTCGCTCGCCTTAAAGTCCAGAAGTTTCATGTTACAACTATAACAGACGCATTGATTCTGATTTGAGGTTATCTTATCCATATAGGTTATCTGAATCCGATGTCACTACACAGTATTTGAAATGGTGGAGAAAAGAAGTATGATTTCTAGCTGATGCATTCAAAGGATTGTCTCGTGGACGGAGGAGTAAAAAAAGATCAAAGAAGGCAAAAGTTTGTGATGTTCTTCCGGATATACCCATTGAATGTCAATTGAAATAAGTCGAGAATTACCCTATTGTTCCTCCTGATTTTCTTCCCAAGTGCTGTGGGAAAAATGACAAGAAGAATTTGTCCATGGGGGATTCACAAACAATGGCTTGTGACATTGTGCCTCCTGGTTTTATGGTGAAGCATATCGCAGAAGAAAGAGTTTACGCATCCACTGACTATGAAAATGACAACAATGAGAGTTCCCCCCAAGTGCAATGGGCAAAATGACAAGTGTTGATATATAACAAGGGCTTTATTAAAGAACAAGAAAAGAAAGAATCAAAAGGCTAACTTACAAAGTTATATAAGAGAATAGAAGACAATAACCTAGAATGGGGAAGGGGTGCCTATATATAGGCATAAGACTACCCAAAATCCTAAGGCCCATCTGCTAACAATTATATGGGCTAACAATAATATGGGCTAACATTCCCCCTCAAACTCATATTGCGACAGTAATAAGCATTGAGAGTTTGTCACACAAAAAACGAAACCGAGACGCCGACTGAGCCTTCGTAAAAAGGTCAGCAATCTGCAAAGCTGATGGAATGAAAGGAAGCGATATGGTCCCGAGCTGGAGATGATGACGAGTGAAGTGACAATCAATCTCAATATGCTTCATCCGCTCATGGAAAACAAAGTTCTTTGCAATTTTCATCGCACTCTTGTTATCACAATGTAGAGGAGTAGGCAGAGAAATGTGAACCCCCATATCTGCAAGAGCCAGCTTAACCAAATAATCTCACATGTAGTCACTGCCATAGCACGATACTCAGCCTCCATGGAAGATCTAGAGACAACATCTTGTTTCTTGCTCTTCCATGATATCAAAGAATCTCCAAGGAACACACAAAAACCAGTGATGGATTTGCGATCATTGCAATCGCCATCCCAATTAGCATCACTATAGGCTCGCAACTCGAGATATGACGTCGAGGGAAATAAAAGGTTCTGAAACTAGGTGCCACGAAGATATCTCAAAATATGAAGTACAGCTCCCCAGTGAACTGAAGTAGGAGCAGTAACAAACTGGCTAACAATGTGAACTGCATGAGCTATATCTGGGCAAGTAACAATAAGATATACCAAGCTACCTATAACAGTCCGATAAAGACTCGGATCTGTTAACAAAACACCATCACTAGGAGAGTACCGTGCATTGATTTCAAGTGGAGTATCTACATTCCTGTTGTCAGAAAGGCGCGCCCGTTTAAACAAGTCAGATATATACTTAGTCTGAGAGAGAAGATATCCTTTCTTAGACTGAGCCACCTCAATACCCAAAAAATAACGTAGCAGGCCCAAGTCCTTCATGGCAAACTGATGAGCCAAATCATACTTTAATGACTCAATACCATCATGATCATCACCAGTTATAACCATATTATCTACATATAAGGACAAAAGGATTCGCCCTGCACTCGTACTTCTAACAAACAACGCCGAATCATGGTTACTCGAGACAAAGCCAAGGGAAGTAATCACAGTGGAGAATTTCTCAAATCAAGCACGAGGGGCTTTCTTGAGACCATATAGAGCTTTTCGAAGCTGACAAACTTCACCCGGCTGGTGATCAATACTCGGTGGAGGAGTCATATACACTTCCTCATGGAGATCACCATTCAGAAATGCATTCTTGACATCCATTTGATATATCTTCCACTGTCGAACGGATGCAACGACAATCATAGTGCGAACAGTCATCATCTTTGTCACCGGGGCAAAGGTCTCCTCATAGTTTATACCATATTTTTGTGAGTACCTTTTTGCCACAAGTCTAGCCTTGTATCACTCAACAGACCCATCAGGCTTTGTTTTTATCTTATACACCCATCGACAGCCAATCGTATGTTTACCAGGTGGGAGGGTAACTAAATCCCATGTGTGTGTCTGATAAAGAGCAGTAAGTTCCTCCGCCATAGCATTCTGCCAAAGAGGATCAAACACAGCCTCTCTATAGGACTTAGGTTCAGACAATTGATGTATGTTTGTAATAAAGGAAGCAAATGGGGGTGAGTAGGCAAGATAAGCAAAATCAGGTAGTTTGGTGGACTTACTCTGACGAGTAGACCTCCTCAGAGGTGGTAGATCTCCAATCTCAGGATCAGACTCAGACATAGGCGGGGCTGAAGCACTGTCAGGCGGCACAGCTGAATCCGAAACTGGAGCCTCTGTGTCAATGCCAAATGGATCAATAGCCGAAGATCTGACTTAGTAACATCATGGGATTTAGCAGGAATTGAATAGAAAGGAATATGCTCCAAAAAGGTGACATGTCGTGAAACATATAATTTCTGACTGACAGGATCATAACAATGATAACTTTTCTGTCCAACACTATACCCCAAAAACACACATATAGCTGATTTTGGCTCCAGCTTGTTTCGTTCAACATGAGGACGAAGAACAAAACAAGTACATCCAAAAACTCGTAATGTAGAGTAATCTGGCATGTGACCATATAATTTCTAAAATGGAGACATCCCTAAAGTCAATGCAATAGGAATACGATTGATCACATATACAGCAGTTAGGACTGCTTCTCCCCAAAAATTACTAGGAACCTTTGCAGATAATAGTAAGGAGCGTGGTGTCTCAACAATATGATGGTGTTTCCTTTCGGCAACACCGTTCTACTCAGGAGTATCTATACAAGATGACTGGTGTATTGTACCATTAGAGGCAAGTAACTGCGTGAAATCACTAGAGGTATATTCACCCCCTAAGTCACACCTGAAACACTTTATCACAGCCGAATGTTGCATTTTAACAAGGGCTCTAAAGTTGCTGTAAATGCCAAAGAAGTCAGATCTGCGCTTCATAAGATAAACCCAGGTATACCGAGCATAGTCATCTATGAACGAAACATAATAGTTCGAACCACCCTTAGTGGATACTGGTGATGGTCCCCATACTTCAGAATGAATAATGTCAAAAGGAGCAACTGAATAAGACATACTTTTATTAAAAGGTAAGGCAGAAAATTTTGCCAGTTTACAACCACTACAATCTGAAATATCAGAAATGTTTAAATGACCCAAAGCACTAGTAGAGGCTAAAAAACGTAAACGTGACACTGATACATGTGCCAAGCGGTAATGCCAAAGATAAAACTGCGAAGACAAAGGACTCAAACTAAAAGAAGACAAATCAGTGCTAGAGGCGGCAACAACAGACACTTTGAGAATCTCCAGGACATAGAGTTCCCCCAACCTACGGCCAATCCCAATCACCTTCTGAGTGTGTTGGTCCTGTACAACACAAACAGAATCAGATAAGAATACTCAATGACCAGTCCTACACAACTGACTGACAGAAGCAAGATTAAAAGCAAGTTTAGGAATATAATAGACATCAGACAGAACAATGTGAGAAGTAGTAATAGAACCGACACCCTCGACTGTCATAGACGTAGCACTGGCAGACATAACAGAGAGTGGTGAAGTGAGTGACAAGGAACCAAATGATGACAGACAATGTGACATATGTTGGGTCGCACCAGAATCCAGAATCCACAAGGATGAGGGAATACCTGATGTACTAGAGGAAGCTGGGCTTGAGCTGAATGTTGACATGGCAGTAGGATACTGTCTGAACTTTTCGAACACCCGAGGATCCAATGCTGAAGGAGGGACACTGCTAACAGACTCAACATCTACTGATGGTGCAGCAGCAGCGAACTGTGGAGGAAGTGGAGGAGTACCAAAGGAGTGTGGCTGTCCATTCTTCTATTGCTGACCAGACTTAGCCTTGTTGAGTAACAACGGAAACTGAGCCTTCCAATGATTTTTCTGCTTGCAAAATGCACACTCATCAAACGCAACTTTAGGAGATCGTCGCGTTTGATTGAAAGTCTGAGAATGGTGTGGTCTAGACTGATCCGGTGAAGCAGCAAACACAGTAGGAGTAGTAGGTGTTTTTGACCCTTTATCCAATTGAGACTTGATATGAGTCTCTTATGCAATCAGTTCATGGACAACTGAATCAACTGTGGGGAGGGGAGATCGATGAAGAATTGTTCCACATAGTCCTTCAAAATCAGAACGCAATGCCATCAAAAATTGAACCAAACGTTGTTCTTCCTCCTAGCAATATACGGCTCAAAACCTTTCAATTCTGCAGATTCAGTAAGGGCCAATTGATCCCACAAAGCAGACATAGCAGTATAGAAATCTTGAGCATTCTGTTGAAGAGCACGAATATCGTATTCTAATTGGTACTGCTTTGCAAAATTAGATTGAGTGTACAGTCTCTCCAAGTGATCCCAGATTTCTTTTGTTGTGTCATATTTAGCCAATTACATACCAATTGACTGAGTTACGGAGTTGTTAATCCAAGTGATAACCTTGGAGTTAGCAGTTTCCCATAAATCTAACGACAATACAAAATCCGCAACCTTATCATCCATAGGTTTGGATTTAACCCCAGTAACATAGCCCCACATATTCTTGCCACGAAGAAAATTCTTCATGACATAACTCCAATACGCATAATTTTTTCCATCTAATTGAGTGTTAATGAATTGGAGAGAATCATCCTTTCCAGCCATATTGACAAAATCAAAGGGAAGACAGCAAGATAAGCAACCCCAAACAACGATAAGAACAAAATACCCTAGTCCAAATCAAACCAAACCAACAACACCGTCCAAATCAAACCAAACCAACAACAGCAGTAACAATAGATCTAAACGGATCTAGCGGAAGCAGCAAACCCAGACGAACATAAGTTCGATCCGCGCATGTGGTAGTTGCTACAACTAGGGAAGGATCGAGTTATTTGGCTCTAATACCATGTTGATATATAACAAGGGCTTTATTGAAGAACAAGAAAAGAAAGAATCAAAAGGCTAACTTACAAAGTTACATAAGAGAATAGAAGACAATAACCTAGAATGGGGAAGGGGGTGCCTATATATAGGCATAAGACTACCTAAAACCCTAAGGCCCATCTGCTAACAATTATATGGGCTAACAACAAGGAGAATTTATCTGTGGAGGTTTGTCAAACACTGTCTTGTGACGTTGTGCCTCCTGGTTCAATGGAGAAGCATACTGCAGGAGAAAGAGCAATTTACGCATCCATTAATTGTGAACAAGTCAGAAATGAGAGTAACAATAATATATCCCACAATCTTGTGATCAACAAGCAGAAAAGACGGAAAGAACCAACTGTGATGATCTTATAACGGCTATAGAAGTTCGTCTGAACAGGCTCGAGAGATAAGCTGCTTGACGCAGGAGATGATTAGATTCAATATAGTAAAATTTCAAATGCCTATATTTTCCTTACGGGTGCTTACTTTCTCAAAGTAGTCTCTTTTCAATTTTCTGTTTACCCTCTCTTTTAATTAGTTTTTGTACACACTACTTGAATACTCTATTTCTAGTTTTCACAGTAAAGATTGTCTGCAATGCTGTTGCATGGTTATCAAAAGTTTTAGGAATCCTTTGTAAAGATCATTTACTTCAAAGAAAGCCTTTAAAAAATTCTTTTTTAGTCATTGGAGTAAAGAAATGCCTCCATTTACATTTCTTTTATTATGAGTAGAATATGGAATAGTGTTGCATAGTTATTTAGATTTTTGTATTGTGAATTAACCTATTGAAAGAAAATATTTTAATTATAAACTCAAATAATTTTCCACAATTTTTCTCTATTTCTCACCACACAAAAATCTGTGACAGAGCATTCCTATTTTGTATTACCTGCAAATCAAAACCAAGTTAGCTAAAAATTCTGCTAATGCATTTTCTTCCCTCAAGGTGTGAAAGAAATTCACTAGCCCCTTATTTCTCCGGAAACTGATTCTAGCCAAATACTAATTCTCCAAGTCACTTCCCATATCTTCTCTAGATATTCATCATAGCTGAAGAGTCTGATTCTATCTTGATGGGTAATATATTATTGAAAATACAAAATCAGATGTCATCTAGAATAGTTGTTGCTTTTGCACAAATACTAGTAGAGTTATGAATTCTTCTTGCCCTAGTGTAGATCAAATCACCATTTCAGTCCCTAACACAAAAAGTTGTTGAGCTTGCCTCTACAAGCTCCATTTGTGTTGCATTTGAACCAGTCTGTCCTTGGTTTCTCGCCCTTCACTATTAGATGCTTTATTAGAGATTTATATTTTTCTAATAATTGTATCAATTGGGGCCATTGTGAAGGTATCTCCCTCTTTCAAGGATATCTCATTCTTGCCAACTTGAACAAGTTGTTATTAATGTCCTGTATTACCTTCTTTTTATTCATCTTCCCCCATGCTTGTCACTACCCAATTTATGAGATCGTACAGCAACCTACTCGACTCTTGTCCAATAGATGAACCTCTTACTTCCACCCCATTTAAAGATATAATTCAGTCAACAAAATCATATTCGTGAACAAAATTTATCAATTAAAATTTCAAAAACCATCCTATAATTACAAACATAAAATAATTGTTTCCAAGCTAGACATGTACAAGAGCTTCTAATGAGAGTAATGGCAAAAAAAAAAGACATAACTTTGTCTGAGGAAAGAGATGCAGAAGCTAATGATGAATACCCCCCACATTAACAATGAAACTTCAATAACCTAACCTACACCCTACAAAAGGTGTAGCAACAATAGCATCAGTACACCACACATACTGGTAAGCATCATCAACCGATTAAGATTAGTTCATGCAATACGGTATATAATCAACAACATCAATAAATAATTTCGTGCAATAACTTTTATTCCAATTATTCAATTCCTACCATATTACCTCAGTGAGTTCGTAGAAGATTAGAATATCTTTACCGTTTTAAAAGAGTCTAGTTATAAGCCCAAAACATTCATTTTCACTTCTGGTAATTATAAGGATCTCCAACATAAATGCTAAATACCTAGTACCATCATGATTATACATAACCATTACCAGTTATCCAATAATTTTACAATCATGATTATTTTAGACAGAGACATCACTCGCCGATATGATCAGCCCAGCAACAAAAGGCACAATAACACATAAACATCGACCCTCTAGGGATATATCAAGTAGTCAATAACAATCAGGTAATTAAATCATATTTAGACAAACTATGTCAGTCAATACCAGACATGTAAGTCATCGAACAAACATAAGAGTCATCATAACAATCTGGAATGAAATGCAATCACGCTAATGTCAAGGAATTATATCCATACTGGATTACAACTGTAAAGCTTCTGTATATCATCGGTCTTACTCTATATCAAATTGGAACACACATATGTCACTTATCTGCACACACATGCTATTAGGTCTTTAATCTTTCCAATCTAGTCATGACCTGCAGGGGACCCTAGGAGTTCATGTACCATACCATGTGGTACCCGCTCCCAATCAACTGCTCGTCCATCAGCTCATATTGGACTCAATTCACTCATATCATTATATAACTACTCTTCTATAAACTCACTTCAGACTCGAGTCACTCATTAATCATGTAATTGCTTGTCCATAAGCTTACATCAGATACAAGTCACTCATCCATAATGTAACTGCTCGTCCTTAAGCTCACATCAGACACAAGCCACTCATCCATCAAATTATTGTGGTATTCTTCAATTATCATCAACATATGTCAATTACCCTCTTCTTCTTTCAACTCATTTTCAGACGTTCCTCCTCTTTCAAAATTGGAAAATGTAGGAACAATGGGTCAATTCATAAAATTCAGACATGGGACACTTTTCTTTCCTCACTTCAGGCTGTGATTTTTCTGGATTTGTTTGCTTTCCTGTGGGTAACATTCTAAATTCTTTGTGAGAATGAAACGAGAATAAGGAGATAGTTCTTTCTCTTTCTACATTTATAACACTAAAATCAGTAAAATGTTAATTGTACTAAATCTCATTTCAGATTACAATCCAAAAATAGTTTACATTTATAGCATGTAGTTATCTTTTTTCAAAATGGGTCACGTTTATATAATTGTACTGATATGTTATGATTCATGACTAGTAAATCTGGGAGCTTTATGTGGATAACTACAATATATAGGAATATTCTCAAGCAAAGTCATACATTCTAATATGAACAGTTATATAACTTTATATGTATGTATACACACACACACACACATGCATACACACACACACACAAACACACTCTTTAGCAGTGCCCCTGCTTACAAAAAGAGAAAAGTTCAACTTGTAAGGTAAAAAAATCTGAACCTTTTCACTTTCACCTATAAGGAAGTGAAACTCTCGGGCTCCTGCTAGGATTAGGTTACAACAAAACATTATAAATATAATTTTTAAAAATTCAATATAGAAAAAACAATATAAGGTTTTTTAGATCTTTGGTTGCAAATAAACAAGAAATGACACCTAAGAGAGTAAACACAAGTATTTTCTTAAACATATTTAAATGAAAATCAACGAGGTTTCATCATCAAGATTAAATCAGTTGGCGATAGATGGACTAATTGCTCCATAATATTTTACTGGTTTTTCATGATTCATGACTAGTAAAACTAAGCATATATGAAAAACTACAAGATAATGAAATTTCCTCAAGCATAGCCATACATTATAATATGCACTAAACATTAATTAAAACATAAGTTAATTTCATTATTGTCGCTGCTGATATATTTTTCAAAAATTTGAAAACATACGTCTAGGTCGGGGTAGATTTACTGCTCATTTTATGGTGCATGAGAACTGATAGTTATATACATATTTTTTAAAAATGATCTAATATCCCCTCCTCGTGCTCTAGAAAGTCTAAATAGTGCAGCTAGATGAATATATTAAGTTATTTATTCAAAGGAATAGGGATTTGATTCTCACTGGTCAAATCTTTGATGATTCTTTTTAGCGATGTATTCATATTCTATAAATTGTAGATCCGTCTGCAACTGTACGCGAACAAACTAAAATGTGAAAGAAAACAATTTCATATATGAAAATTATCTGTTCCCACAAATAATTTCCATCTGAACCAATTTTTCAAAATAATAATCCAATGTAATAACTAGATTCAGTTATTAAAAAAATTGACAACTTGGACTAAAATTAAAAAAATGTTGCTATGAAGACTTGGACCTTGAATATCTAGTCTCTCACATTCCGAAATCGACCCATAAACACATAGACAAGCTAGAAATTTTGGAATAAAGAGGGTGAATTAATTTAGGGTAATAATACCCTTTACTCATTTCCCAAACAGTTAAGAAGTTGTGCTGGAACATAAGATCTTAGTCGTCAAAGCCTTTCCGCAAACTTTCAAATTGGGGATTAAATCCTCAATATGTGTTGTTAGAAGAGTTTTGATGATTGACTGTAATTGATAAAGTTTTTACAACTGATAAAGTGAACCAGGTTCATATGCATACGTGGGTGTCAACTAGATTCATATGCATACATATTTGTCAACATCAAAAAGAGGAAAATTTGTTATGTGAAGATTTTGATGACTGACATAGATGAACTAGGTTCACTACATAGCTGAAGGTTTTGCAGGTACGAATTGACTTGGATCTAGAAATATCAAATAAGGAAAACACGTGGAATTGAAGAAGTCCAACGCGTACAAGAAAATCAAGTCCTCTTAGGATTCTTTCCAAAAGGCAAGTTGTATTTGACTGAAGAGAGAACCAGATACGTACAAGGAAACCAAATCCTTTCAGGATTCTTTCCAAAAGATAAGTTGTATTTGACTAGGAGAGAACCAGGACTGGAAAATTTGACTTGAGGAAATTACGTCCTTTTGGATTTTTTTCCTTATTTGGGATAAGGAAAGGTTTGAGGAAATAAAGTCCTTTTAGGATTCTTTTTCCTTATTTGAAACAAATCTAGGTTTAACAAAAAACCACATCCTTTGGTGCTATATAATGATCATAAACAACCACAAAATATTCAGCTATTGCATTGGCCGTCAAGGAGATTATTCTGAAGCAATAGTCGTTCATAGCAAGAAACACTCTCACCAGACCAAGTTCCTGTAAGCAAAGAATTGGAGCAGAAGAATTATCTTGTCTTGATTGAGTTGTTATTTTTATTTTTGAGTTGTAACTTTCTCTTCTAGAGTTAGTTGAGTCAAGTTACATTGGTGTGATTGTGTTATACTTCAGAGACTAGAGTTTATAGTCTTTGAATAGGTGATTGTAATTTGAGAAAACTGTAGAGATTGAGTTACTAGAGTTAGTCCCTTTGATTGCAAAGTTGTAGTCTAAAACCCGCTCGTGTGTTGAAAAATATCTTATTCGATCGGTCATGTTTTTTGGGACTCCCTTAAGTAAGGAGGTTTTTCACGTTACATCTACGTGTTATTTATTATTCTGCACTTGTGATTTAATTGAACTAGGTTCAATATCGTAGATAGCAGGTGGTAATTTCAATATGATTAATGAGTTCATCTGAATAAGGAGATGGAATTATGCCGCCATTATTGCAGTACTAATGATACATGGATTTCAAATATAACTTTATCTTGATTGTAATCATACTCTTCTTCTTCTTTCAACTCATCATATTCGGACGTTCCTCCTTGTTCAAAATTAATGGAAAATCCAGGCTCAAAGTATAAAGCCTCAAGTTTAGAACTCAATACTTCTTCTGAAGTTAACATTTTGGATTCATAGATTTCAGATATGGGATATTTTTCTTTACGTATTGCAGCTTTTCGTTCTAAATTGTGATTCGTCTATTCATCAGCACTTCTTCCATTTTGACTCTCTGTTAAAAAAAAAAAGAATTGCAGTAAGAGTAAAAAAGCTAAGATGAAGAAGGTAAATAAGTGCAACATTGTAAGCTTATTTATAACATTGGTGTATATTACCGCAATATGATAGACAAAAGCATCTTTTAAAAAGATGTATCTTTCTTGTTTTTTTAGAAGAAAAGAAACTAAAACTGACAAAAAATAGTTTGGAACAAAATCACAAAAAATGTGAGTGGTTCTTCAAGCAAAAATTGACAATTTCGATTGTTTGTTTTACTGATCATAAAATCACAAGATTCGTGAGACTTCTTAGGGTGTAGTAGGTATGAAGGAAAATATCTTTTATGAAAAATATTTTCTAGGAAAATAAGTGAGTTTCTTACTTATTTCTTGTGTTTGATTATGCAAGAAAATACTATCCTAAAATCATTTATATATAACTAGTCTTCGACACGTGCATTGCACGTGTATCCCACTAATCGATATAAATATTTTAAAATAATATACATAAACCAAAATTAGTGCCGATAAATTATACAAAATTTAAAAGAAAAAATGCAACTCAAACGCATGAACGGTGTTCCTATTCGATGTCATTGCAATGCACAATTTTAATTACAGAAATTGCTATTATATGAAGTTGGAAGCATATCTTTTATTTTAAACACTTTTTAGCAATATTATTTTTTATTACTTTGGTCAATAAATATTATAGTTTGTAGCTGTACATAATCAATGAATTGGTATAAATATTTTTTATGCATTTCTTGACCATTCAACAATGCATAGTTTAAATATTTACATGATCAACAACGGCTATAATTAAAAATGTCTCAAGTCTTAAAGTTTTATGTGTTGTTTTTAAAAAATCCCAACCTCCACCTTTTTGTCGCATACACATCAAGAAGTTGTGTCGAATGAAATTGATATTTTGAAGAAATTATAAAAAAATTATAGCTACACTATTTCTAAGTATGTTCTTATATTAATGTTTAACACAAACGGTCTTAAAATACTTTTTGATATTTGAAGGAAAAGATCATGTAATTCTAATAGGGACAAATAAAAAAAATCTAAAATAAGAAGTAGACTATGTTAATTATAGCCCATTGGGCAATATCTACTTACTATGCATATTACGACCAAAAAAAGGTGTAATAAGTAATTAAATAAGCTTGATAAGATAAGCTTTTTTTTCTACACTAAATATTCGTGAGATTGATCTTATATATTCATCGCTAAATCTCTAATCCTAGAATATGTTTTTATTACAGGATGATATAATAAATAAAATATAATTATTATATATAAAATTTATTTTAGATGAGGGGTAATTTTGTTGATTAATATTATTTAAAAGGTATTTTCGTAATTTGACTTTTCACCTAGGGTCTTCCTACTTATAAAATAATATGATATATAAATACTATGAGAGGTGGGGATTATATAGTGGGGTAGGGAATACGAGGGTGGGGTGAGGATGAGGTGTGTTGGAGGATAGGAGGACACACTAAGCAACTTATTTTTCTAAAGAAAATATAATTCAAAAATTTTGACCAACCGAATATGAGAAAATGAGAAAATATTTTCCGTCATACTGAATACTAAGGGTGTACATAGTACGGATTGGTTCAGATTGTTTAAATATCAAACCAAATGAATTATATCGGGTTTCTAAATCTTAAATTAAATCAACAAAAGTCAAAATTTTCAACTTCGAATTTTTTTGGATTTTTTGGTTTTCTAGGGTTTATTGGGATTTTTGTTGCCGATAAAGTCTTTATACAAAATATTTAACTTATACTTGAAATATTTCTTTAATTCTAGTAACATACAACTATCTAAGGTATTTTTTTATTTAAAAAATAAAAAATATGAGACGAGTATTGACATTATACTAAAATATTCAACATAAGAGATGTGAAATCGCATAACACAAATTTAGCTAATTAATAAGTTATAATGAAAATGATCATACTCTAAAAGTATTAAGTTATGTCAAATTAAGCACGGATAATAAGTATTAATTACATAATAAAATATTTTTTTAAAAAAAAACATATCTGTTTTAATTTCACTGTGTAAAGTAACCAATTATTGAAATAATTTTTTTGTTAGCATTAATATTAATTTGGTGTTTGTTTGAAATTTATTTTTGTTAAAAATGTCACGACCTGAGTCTATACCTTGGACGAGACATGCTACTTAGTGCCACAAGTGACCCCAAGCTAACCTATGGTCATCATTACACTGGTAAACTGAGAAATCATAGGCGGAAGATTTTTATATAAACTAATAATGTAATCAATATTGTTGAGAGTTTAAACATAATCGGAAATAATACTACAAATTTGTGTTTGAAAGCCACTACTAACTAATGATTTGCTGGGACAAGCCCCCAGCTAACTCTAAATTTTGACAGAAAAGAGCTAACTAAAAAGAAAATAATGCCCTCGGAAGATGAGGACTCACCAAACAGACTGTTGCTGTTGAAATCGCCGAGAGGAACTACTGTCGATGCTGGGACTGAGAACCTACGCCTATATCATAATACGATACAACATGAAAAATATGCATCAGTATTTTAAATGTACTGAGTAAGTGAGAGATACAACAAACATGAAGGCATATGTAACTGTGTTGAAATGACCAATTGAAATATGTAAACTGATAACACTGAACCATAACTGATATGGCCAATAATGACCCCGGCTGATCTCATAAACATATCCTGGAACTGAGATACTGAACTAAGCTAAACTAAACTAATCTGAACTAAACTAAATTGAACTAATAAGTGGGAGAGTCTACAACTGACATATAACCACGTGTGCTAAATGTGGAGTTCGATGTATACACCCCAACGATAGGATCCAATATACCTTGCCAGGGTATAAAGGCATGAACTGGGTGATCATAAATCTGGGGCTTGATAGGCCAATAACCTATGGTGAATACATAGTTCTGGGAACCTGGGTGCGCTGGAATCCCGATCCACTCATTGCTAAGTACTACTCTCACTAGATAATTCTAATTTGACTACTAAGCTGATAGCTCAATGCTGGGGCCCAAGAATAAGTCAAGAATACTTATATGAAAGTACCTAGAGAGTCTTATCAGACCAGATAGCTGTAACTAGTATTCTAAGACTAGCCAGAGCTGCTTATTTGGAAGCATTGTAACCGTCTATAGAACTAACTGATATCTGATAACTGATAACTAATAACTGAGATCTGATAACTGGAAGACATTACTGACACCTCAAGAATTGACTATAGTCAAACTGATCAGCTGACATTACTGAAAGATACTGAAGATATTAACATCATGACCGAAACTGAGCTAGCATGCAGTTAACTGAGAATTTCATCTAATAGTAATAACATGGAATTTCTAACAATGATAGAGTCAAGCAACATTATATTTATACAATTATAGAGGACCCCAGTTACTACACTTATCGAATTAGGGCTAAAGTCACTTTGCAGGAAAACAAGTATCAACATGATCACTGGACAGTAGAAATATAGCAACAAACAATATGAACAACATTTCAAATGATTTAATCGGAACATTGACCGAAAAATTCCTAAAATTCAAAAGCCTCAGGGCTTAAGAATTAATAGATGAATTTTGGGGCAGAAGGGAAGGACAATTCTCTTGCTAAAATTCTCGCATACCTACTGTAGAAATTTCTGAGAAAATCCTCGGAAAATTGAGAAGAAAAGTCGAATGCCCTAGCTTTGCCTTGAGGACTTTTTCTGAGAGTTCTTCGTACTGAGTCTGAGTGTTGAGAGAAGGAATGAGAGGAATACGTCATTTACTCCTTTAATTCTCTCCTGAACGTGCCCCAAATGATGTAGTTTAGAGTCTAGAAGTTTAGGAAATGACGGAAAAGTCCTTAAAATTTTTGTAGAAAAATCACACTGCCAGCCTAATAAGGGACAAGACGATTCGTCGTTACTGACCACAACTCATGGTCTACCTCATCGCCAGCACTGGAAGTTTCTCATCACGGGTCACCACGAGGGACAGTATCAGATGACTCGTGGTGACTAATCGTTGGGAACACTGCCAACTTTTCGACATCCAAGGCAAGACCTTGACCACGGCCAACCTAACGACTCGTGGCTTCACCCGTGGTCATTCCTAAAACTAAAATCCCACCAAGCTCATCCTCCTCCCTACGATTCACCTAATGACTTGTGGTGCACCTCACAGGTTACTGCACGACTCGTCTTTTGACCTTGTGCAGAAAATTCTATTTTCGCTATTTCAACCCTCGAGTCTGATCTTAGGGCTTTCAGGGTATTACAAAAAATATGCATCTATGAGCTATAAAACTTATTGGATCATTCAAAATTTTAAGTCCAAGCTTGAGATAATACGTTAAAAGACAAAACTTATGAAAAAATTAAGAAATTTATAGATTATATAAAAAATATTCATAAAAACTATATCCATTTAATGTCGGGTTGATTTGGTTTGGTTCGACTTTTTTTTAGTTAAAATAAAACCAAACTAAACCAATTATGATCGAATATTTTTCAACACCAAACCAAATCGAACCAAACCACTGGTTGAATTTATTTCTCACTTGACTCGGATTATCAGATTGGTGTCGTTTATCGGTTTTCTTTGCACACCCTTACTGAATACACTCTTATTGTTAACTGTCGATCGATTTACATTAAAGTGTTAACTATTTTTTTTCAACTTTCTAATGTAAATATTTTTGAAGAACTTTCATATTGTTCTGGTATTAGTAAGGAACCTAATGAAGATTTTATTATTCCTATTTAATGTGGGAGTGATAATCAGACTGAAGCGTAAAGAAAATCTTTTTCTACAGATCCTCCCCTGTAATATCCTTTGCATTAGTTTCTTTAACATCAACTTGTGAATAAATTTCTTCCTTAAATATACAATGATTCTTCTATAATTCGATAAATAGAGAAATTATAACAGCCCTTTCCAAATAAAATACATAAAAAATGGAACTCTTACAAATCATTACTTACACAGTCACGATAAAAGCATCCACCGCCTTCATTCTTTTTATGATCCTGGTTCATTTGAGAAAAGGGATAAATTAGACTTTGAATGTAGAACCATCAAAAGATCATAATTAAATTTACTAGGTTGTGAATATCTAATTGAGTTTTCCTTTGGATTGTATATCATGAAAGTTGATTTAAACATAAGAAAAAGTTCATCTCTTTTTGACAAGCAAAAGGATTGAGAAAGAAAATAATTAGCAGATATGGAGTATAATTGCTGGTAAACATATTCATCCAAGATTCTTTATCCCATAATCCATAGCCTACACATCTATGTTAGAAGTCAAATTATTACAAATCATTGAAATATTACTTCCCAACACGAGAACACCATCCCATTCTCCATAGAAGGATAGCTCCATTTTCCTCCATTTCTCATCAACCAAATCAGAAGAGGTTATGTTCCAGCCCCTTTTCATACCTATTAGCAGAACAATAAAGTTTCACGTTCACAAACTTACTTGAACCAATTAATCACATCTCATTTCAATAATAATGTATTCTTCGCCAAGAATCATTCTTCAGACTATACATATTGACCTCTTGAAAATCATGTAGACAACCCTTAATAGAAAAAATATGCACTATCTTATAAGCATCATGGATCTCATCATATCCAAAACTAACTATGAAACAGCCATTATTGCTCGATTTAGTTTTAAAATCAGGCAATTTCTTGTACTTTCTTACTATTGGGTTCCATAGATACAATTATTTTTCCTCATTTACAAGATAAATAAATTCATTGACGAAATCCTCCATGATAAAAGATATAGCAAAGCTTTTCATGAGATAATCCAAGTCAGATTACTGTAATATGATAGCCAAAAGCATCTTTTAAAAAGACGTATCTTTCTTGTTTTTTTAGAAGAAAAGAAAATAAAACAGACCAAAATAGTTTGGAACTGTAACACCCCGGAATTCCTAGAGGTCAGACCCCATAGTTAGAAGAAGCTCCGCAGAAAAAGTCAACAGAAATTTGAGTCAGAACGAGTAGGGGAACGACTTGTTAGTTGACCCAATGAGTCGTGGTCTGACCTGTGGGGAGACGTCAAGGGATGTGATTGGGACCAGTGGCCACGAACGACCTGACGAGTCGTCTAGCCTGGAAATGACTCGTCAGGTTGGTCGTTGGGTGGAGGATAGGGAGTCTTAAGCAGTGTGTGTAACGGATGGGTGTGACGAGTCGTTTAGTGTGATAACGATTCGTCAAGTCAGTCATTAGAAGGGAGAAGTTATGGTTTTAAAGTAATCTCCAGTGTATCTGATGAGTGGGCCTAACGAGTCATTGGGTGGAGCAACGACTCGTCAGGTGAAGTCGTGGCGTGAGTTCGGGCAATTTTTTCAGTTTTCTTTAGGGGCATTTTTGTAAACCTTTCAACTTCTATACTATGTCGTTTTGGGTTCTACCTTGCACATTTTAAAGAGTTTTTCATGTCTAAACCCTCATTCTCTTAACTCTCATTCTTCCTTCTTTCTTCTCAAGATTCAAGAGTTTCATCAAGGTGTTCAAAAAGGCTTCAAGGAAGATTTGAGTGGGAATTTCTTCTACCAGGTATGTGAGACTTCAACGAGGATATTTTTCCATCCTTGTACCCCAAAATATTTTTGATAAAAATCCGATTTTAAGTTTTATCTAGAAAAGCATGATCTAGGGTTTGTGTAATGGGTAAATTCTTCTCTATTTTTCTTAAATGTTAATATTTAATGCGATTATGAAATTAATTGGAATATTAGTTAATGAGTTTCTTTGGAATGTGGATTATATGTTGGGAATGCATGAGTGTAGCATGTTCTTCATAAATTGGCTTGAGTATTGCATAGAAATTGCTTATTGTTCACTTGATTATCATAGACATCTATGAATATGATGAAATGATGAAAATATTATATGATTAACCCTAATGACTCGATTGTGACATTAATAACTATGTTGGGATGAATTGGAGTTTATAGTTTGCGTAATTGAAGGTAAATTATGTATCATCACCATGTTTTGATTTAATTGAATGGGCATGACTAGATGGCATCTATATTGTTGAATTATGAAGCTTGGGTAGATTCTATATTATTTAACTTACTAAAATTGTTTCTATAAAATCTTTGAATCTAAAACGCCTATGGATAAAAAGTTCATAAAAAGAGTGATTATGACAAGTGTGTGAAACTTTTGTAAACCTAAATAAACGAATTCATGCATCCTTGATAGAGTATGATTTGAATCTATATATCACGTATGATCTTATGTTACCTATTGAAAGAAGTGAATTCAAAAATCGAAATGTCATGATAGACAGTGCTAATACGAATCTATAGCATGCTCGTTTGGGGTGAGACATTAAAGCTAATGATGAATTGGTTTTGTGTGTTAGCCCATATAATTGATAGTCCTATGGGCAATAGGAGTTTAGGTAGTCCTATGGGCATTAGGATTTTAGGTAGTCCTATTCCTATTGACATTAGGATTTTAGTTTATGCCTATATATAGGCACCCCTTCCCCATTTTAGAGCATTGTATTCAATTCTCAGTTAGCCTTTTTGATTCTTTCTTTTCTTGTTCTTCAATAAAACCCTTGTTATATATCAACATGGTATCAGAGCCAAAATAAATCAATTCTTCCCTACTTATAAATAATCACCAATTTTCGCGGATCGAGTTGATGTTCTCCTGTGTTTGATGTTTCCGCTAAATTCGTTGTTGGTTTGGTTTGCTTTGGACGACGTTGTATGATTGTTGTTGTTGGTTTGGTTTGTTTTGGACGTCGTTGTTGGTTTGTTTTGTGACTAGGGTATTTTGTTCTTATCGTTGTTTTGGGGTTGCTTATCTTGGTGTATTCACCTTGCTTTTGTAAATATGGCTGGAAAGGATGATTCTCTCCAATCCATTAACACTCAATTAGATGGCAAAAATTATGCGTATTGGAGTTATGTCATGAAGAATTTTCTTCGTGGCAAAAACATGTGGGGCTATGTTAGTGGGGTTAAATCCAAACCTAAGGATGAGAAGGCTGAGGACTTTGTATTGTCATTGGATTTATGGGAAACTGCTAACTCCAAGTTTATCACTTGGATTAACAACTCAGTAACTCAGTCAATTGGTATGCAATTGGCTAAATATGACACAGCTAAAGAAATCTGGGATCACTTGGAGAGATTGTACACTCAGTCTAACTTTGCCAAGCAGTACCAATTAGAATATGATATTCGTGCTCTTCAACAGAATGCTATGAGCATTCAAGATTTCTATACTGCTATGTCTGATTGGTGGGATCAATTGGCCTTTACCGAATCCGCAGAATCGAAAGGTTTTGCGCCGTATATTGCTAGGAGGGAAGAGCAACATTTGGTTTAATTTTTGATGGCATTACATTCTGATTTTGAAGGACTACGTGGAATAATTCTTCATCGATCTCCCCTCCCCACAGTTGATTCAGTTGTCCATGAACTGATTGCAGAAGAGACTCGTATCAAGTCTCAATTGGATAAAATGTCAAAAACACCTACTCCTGTTGTGTTTGTTGCTTCACCGGATCAGTCTAGACCACAACGTTCTCGGCCTCAGACTTCCAATCAATCGCGATGATCTCCTAAAATTACGTTTGATGAATGTGCATTTTGCAAGCAGAAAAATCATTGGAAGGCTCAGTGTCCCTTGTTACTCAACAAGGCTAAGTTTGGTCAGCAACAGAAGAATGGACAGCCACACTCCTTTGGTACTCCTCCACAATTCGCTGCTGCTGCACCATCAGTAGATGCTAAGTCTAGCACTGTGCCTCCTTCGGCGTTGGATCCTCGGGTGTTCGAACAGTTTAAACAATTTTTGGCATCCAATCCTACTGCCATGTCCGCATCCAACTTAGGCCCAGCTTCCTCCAGTACATCAGGTATTCCCCCATCCTTTTGGATTCTAGATTCTGGTGCGACCCATCATATGTCACATTGTCTATCATCTTTTGGTTCCTTGTCACCCATTTCACCACTCTCTGTTATGTCTGCCAGTGCTACATCTATGCTAGTCGAGGGTGTCGGTTCTATTACTACCTCTCACATTGTTCTGTCTGATGTCTATTATATTCCTAAACTTGATTTCAATCTTGCTTCGGTCAGTCAATTGTGTAGAACTGGTCATTTGGGTATTCTTTTCTGACTCCGTTTGTGTTGTACAGAACCAACACACTCAGAAGGTGATTGGGATTGGCCGTAGGTTGGGGGAACTCTATGTCCTAGAGAGTCTCAGAGTGTCTGCTGTTGCCGCCTCCAGCATTGATTTGTCTTCTTTTTGTTTGAGTCCATTGTCGTCGCAGTTTTATCTTTGGCATTCCCGCTTGGGACATGTATCAGTGTCATGTTTACGTTTTTTAGCCTCTACTGGTGCTTTAGGTCATGTAAGCACTTCTGATATTTCTGATTGTAGTGGTTGTAAGCTGGCAAAATTTTTTGCCTTACCTTTTAATAAAAGTATGTCTTATTCAGTTGCTCCTTTTGACATTATTCATTCTGATGTATGGGGACCATCACCAGTATCTACTAAGGGTGGTTCGAACTATTATGTTTCATTTATAGATGACTATACTCGGTATACCTGGGTTTATCTTATGAAGCGCAGGTCTGACTTCTTTGGCATTTACAACAATTTTAGAGCCCTTGTTAAAACGCAACATTCGTCTGTGATAAAGTGTTTCAGGTGTGACTTAGGGGGTGAATATACCTCCAATGATTTCACTCAGTTACTTGCCTCTGATGGTACCATACACCAGTCATCTTGTACAGATACTCCTAAGCAAAACGGTGTTGCCGAAAGGAAACACCATCATATTGTTGAGACAGCACGCTCCTTACTATTATCTGCAGAGGTTCCTAGTAATTTTTGGGGAGAAGAAGTCCTAACTGCTGTATATGTGATCAATTGTATTCCTACTGCATTGACTTCAGGGATGTCTCTTTCAGAAATTATATGCTTACATCCCAGATTACTCTGCGTTACGCGTTTTTGGATGTACTTGTTTTGTCCTTCGTCCTCATGTTGAAAGAAACAAGCTGGAGCCAAAATCAGCTATATGTGTGTTTTCGGGGTATGGTGTTGGACAGAAAGGTTATCGTTGTTATGATCCTGTCAGTCAGAAATTATATGTTTCATGACATGTCACCTTTTTGGAGCATATTCCTTGCTATTCAATTCCAACTAAATCCCATGATGTTACTAAGTCAGATCTTCGGCGTATTGATCCATTTGGCATTAACACAGAGGCTCCAATTTCGGATTCAGCCGTGACACTCGATGTGCTGCCTGAGACTGGAGATCCACCACCTCTGAGGAGGTCTACTCGTCAGAGTAAGTCCACCAGACTACCTGATTTTGCTTATTCTGCCTACTCACCCCCATTTGCTTCCTTTATTGCAAACATACATCAATTGTCTGAACCTGAGTGCTATAGAGAGGCTGTGTCTGATCCTCTTTGGTAGAATGCTATGGCGGAGGAACTCACTGCTCTTCATCAGACACACACATGGGATTTGGTTACCCTCCCACCTGGTAAACATACGATTGGCTGTCGATGGGTGTATAAGATAAAAACAAAGCCTGATGGGTCTGTTGAGCGATACAAGGCTAGACTTGTGGCAAAAGGGTACTCACAAAAATATGGTATGGACTATGAGGAGACTTTTGCCCCGGTGAAAAAGATGACGACTATTCGCACTATTATTGTCGTTGCATCCGTTCGACAGTGGAAGATATTTCAAATGGATGTCAAGAATGCATTTCTGAATGGTGATCTCCATGAGGAAGTGTATATGACTCCTCCACCGGGTATTGATCACCAGGGGGATGAAGTTTGTCGGCTTCGAAAATCCCTATATAGTCTCAAGCAAGCCCCTCGTGTTTGGTTTGAGAAATTCTCCACTGTGATTACTTCCCTTGGCTTTGTCCCGAGTAACCATGATTCGGCATTGTTTGTTAGAAGTACGAGTGCAGGGCGAATCCTTTTGTGCTTATATGTAGATGATATGGTTATAACTGGTGATGATCATGATGGTATTGAGTCATTGAAGCATGATTTGGCTCATCGGTTTGCCATGAAGGACTTGGGCCTGCTATGTTATTTTTTGGGTATTGAGGTGGCTTAGTCTAAGAGAGGATATCTTCTCTCTTAGACTAAGTATATATCTGACTTGTTTAAACGGGGGTGCCTTTCTGACAATAGGACTGCAGATACTCCACTTGAAACCAATACACGGTACTCTCCTAGTGATGGTGTTTTGTTAACAGATCAGAGTCTTTATCGTACTATTGTAGGTAGCTTGGTGTATCTTACCGTTACTCGCCCGGATATAGTTAATGCAGTTCACATTGTTAGCCAGTTTGTTACTGCTCCTACTTCAGTTCACTGGGGAGCTGTACTTCGTATTTTGAGATATCTTCGTGGCACTCAGTTTCAGAACCTCTTGTTTCCCTCGACGTCATCTCTCGAGTTGCGAGCCTATAGTGATGCTGACTGGGATGGAGATCGCAATGATCGCAAATCCACCACTGGTTTTTGTGTGTTTCTTGGAGATTCTTTGATATCATGGAAGAGCAAGAAACAAGATGTTGTCTCTAGATCTTCCACGGAGGCTGAGTATCGTGCTATGGCAATGACTACATGTGAGATTGTTTGGTTACGCTGGCTTTTTGCAGATATGGGGGTTCACATTTCTCGGCCTACTCCTCTACATTGTGATAACAAGAGTGAGATGCAAATTGCAATGAACGCTATTTTCCATGAGCGGACGAAGCACATTGAGATTGATTGTCACTTCACTCGTCATCATCTCTAGCTCGGGACTATATCGCTTCCTTTTGTTCCATCAGCCTTGCAGATTGCTGACCTTTTTACGAAGGCTCAGTCGACGTCTAAGTTTCATTTCTTGTGTGACAAACTCTCAATGCTTATTACTGTCGCATTATGAGTTTGAGGGGGAATGTTAGCCCATATAATTGGTATTCCTATGGGCATTAGGATTTTAGGTAGTCCTATGGGCATTAGGATTTTAGGTAGTCCTATTCCTATTGACATTAGGATTTTAGTTTATGCCTATATATAGGCACCCTCTTCCCCATTCTAGAGCATTGTATTCAATTCTCAGTTAGCCTTTTTGATTCTTTCTTTTCTTGTTCTTCAATAAAACCCTTGTTATATATCAACATTGTGATGATGTGAATCATGATGATAAAACCTGTGACTAATATGTCATCTTGTTGAGCCTGTGTCTATTGAAAGACAACTCTAATCCTTTTAAAAATGAGTATTGCATGATAAGAGTGATGAATGATCTTGTCTCTGATTAGCTGTAGTAGTTTATATTAGCTCTAGTCGTTAGTGGAGTATGTCTTCTCTTAGTTGGCGGGAATCACATCCCTAGTCATCAGTGGAGTATGTCTTCTCTTAGTTGGATGGGACTCACATCCCTAGTCAGTTAGGTATCCTATTCCCTGCGTTTTTCGGGACTTACTTTCAGCCACTGACCCTCTATATCAGAGCGCTCTCTCTCTCTCTCTTCCTTTGACAGTCAGGGATTCTCTTTAGCTGAGAATGTTTCCCTTTGATAGTCAGGGACGCTCCCTTCGACCATCAGGGACTCCCTTTGGACGGTTAGAGACCCTCTTGATATCAGTCACAACATCGTACCTTTGTAATATTCCCGATCATTACATTTGCACATCAGCTGTTATAATAATAATGTATTTCTTTAAAAAGTGGTTATGTTGATATGAATATGTGAATCTCATATAAGATTGTCATATCTCATTTCAGTTACTTTACTATTAATGCATTTTTTTTTCATTACTTCCTTCTTGTATATATAATGAGTTAGGTTATTTACGCTTCCTGCATACTCAGTATATTCCAAGTACTGACCGCACGCCTCTTGTGGTATATCGTTTCATGATATCGAATTAGGTCTTCAGGTTTAGCCGTGTGGCTAGATACGCTTCTCCTTCTCCCCAGCTGCTAGTGGTGGGTCCTCATTTTTTTGAGGACATGATTTATGTCCTTATTTTTATTATGTTTCAGTTTTCAGAATTTGGGAGTTAGCTAAGGACTTGTCCCAACAACTCATCAAATAGTAAAAGGCTTTCAGACTTATATAAACAAATTCAGCGTTGTACTTAAGTGTTGTTAAGATTTCTATATGGGTTATATTGGATTCTTGTTATTAGTTTCCGCTTATCTATGATGTTAGTTGTTTCTGGTGTTAAGTGTATGCGATGATTATGCCATGGGTTGACTTGAAGCCTCTCGGGGTTCCTTGTCCCGTGTCACGGCTAGGGTGTAAACTCGGGTTGTGACAGGAACAAAATCACAAAAAATGTGAGTGGTACTTCAAGCACAAATTGACAATTTAGATTTTTTTTACTGATCATAAAATCACAAGATTCATGAGACTTCTTAGGGTGTAGTCAGTATGAAGAAAAATATTTTTCATGAAAAATATTTTCTTACAAAATATTTTTTAGAAAAATAAGTGAGTTTCTTACTTATTTTCTTGTGTTTGATCATTCAAAAAAATATTATCCTAAAATTATTTATATATAATTAGTCTTATACACGTTTATTGCACGTGTATCCCACTAATCAATTTTAATATTTTAAAATAATATACATAAATTAAAATTAGTGCTGATAAGTTATACAAAATTTAATAGAAAAAATGCAACTAAAACGGATGAACGATGTGCCTATTCGATGTCATTGCAACGCACAATTTTAATTAATTGAATTGCTATTATATGAAGTTGGAAGCATATCTTTTATTTTAAATACTGCTTTAGCAATATTATTTTTTATTACTTCGGTCGATAAATGTTACAGTTTGTAGCTGTACATAATCAATGAATTGGTATAAATTTTTTTATGCATTTCTTGACAATTTAACAATGCATAGCTTAAATATTAACATGATCAACAATGGCTATGATTACAAATGTCTCAAGTCTTAAAGTTTTATGTGTTATTTTTTAAAAATCCCAAGCTCCACCTTTTTGTCGCATACATATCAAGAAGTTGTATCTAATGAAATTATATTTTGAAGAAATTATACAAAAATCTATAGCTAAACTATTTCTAAGTATGTTTTATATTAGTGCTTAACACAAACGGTCCAAAAATATTTTTTTGATATGTGAATGTAAAGATCATGTAATTCTAATAGGGACAAATTAAAAAAATAATAAAAAATAAGTAGACTATGTTAATTATAGCCCATAGGGAGATATCTACTTACTATGCATATTACGACCAAAAAAAAGGTGTAATAAGTAATTAAATAAGCTTGATAAGATAAGCTTTTTTTTACACTAAATATTCGTGAGATTGATCTTAAATATTCATCGCTAAATCTCTATTCCTAGAATATGTCTTTATTATAGGATGATACAATAAATAAAATATAATTATTATATATAAAATTTATTTTGTGATGAGGGGTAATTTTGTTGATTAATATTATTTAAAGGGTATTTTCGTAGTCTAACTTTTAACTTAGGGTCTTCTCACTTATATAATAATATGATAGATAAATACTATGAGAGGTGGGGATTGTATGGTGGAGTGGGGAATACGAGGGTGGGGTGAAGAAAAGGTGTATTGGAGGGTAGGAGGACACACTAAGCAGCTTATTTTCCTAAAAAAAAATATTTTTCAAAAATTTTGACCAACCGAATATGAGAAAAATGAGAACATTTTCCTTCATACTGAATACTAGGGGTGTACATAGTACAGATTGGTTCAGATTCTTTAAATATCAAACCAAATGAATTATATCGGGTTTCTAAATCTTAAATCACAAAAGTCGAATTTTTCAACTTCGAATTTTTTTGGATTTTTCAATTTTCTCGGGTTTATTGGGGTTTTTTGTTGCCGATAAAGTCTTCATACAAAATATGTAACTTATACTTGAAATATTTCTTTAGTTCTAGTAACATACAACTTCCTAAGGTGTTTTTTATTTAAAAGAACAAAATATATGAGATGAGTATTGATATTATACTAAAATATTCAACAAAATAGATGATGAAATCGCGTAAAAAAATATATCTAATTAATAAGTCATAATGAAAATGATCATACTCTAAAAGTATTAAGTTATGCCAAACTAAGCATGGCTAATAGGTATTAATTACATAACTAAAATATTTTTTTTAATAAAACTTATGTGTTTTAATTTCACTGTATAAAGTAACCAATTAGTGAAATAATTTTTTTGTTAGCATTAATATTAATTTGGTGTAGGTTTGAAATTTATTTTTGTTAAAAATGTCACAACCCAAGTATATACCCTGGACGAGACACGGTACTTGGTGCCAGAAGTGACCCCAAGCTAACCCATTGTCTATCATTACACTGGTAAACTGAGAAATCATAGGCGGAAGCTTTTTATATGAACTAATAATGCAATCAATACTGTTGAGAGTTTAAACATAACCGAGAATAATACTACACATTTGTGTCTGAAAGCCACTACTAACTAATGAGTTGCTGGGAAAACCCCCAGCTAACCCCAAAGTTTGACAGAAAAGAACTAACTAAAAAGCAAATAATGCCCTCGGAAGATGAGGACTCACCAAACGGACTGCTGCTGCTGGAATAGCTGAGAGGAACTATTGTTGATGCTGGGACTGACAACCTGCGCCTGTATCATAATACGATACAACATGAAAAATATGCATCAGTACTTTGAATGTATTGAGCAAGTGAGAGATACAATAAACAGGAAAGAATAAGTAATTGTACTAAAATAACATGAAATGACCAACTGAAATCTGTAAACTGATACACTGAACTATAACTAATATGGTCAATAATGACCCTGGCTAATGTCATAAACATGTCGTAGAACTGAGATACTGAACTAAGCTAAACTGAACTGATCTGAACTAAATTGAACTGAACTAACAAGTGGGAGATTCTATAACCGACATATAACCACGTGAGCTAAACGTGGAGTTTGATGTATATGCCCCATCGATAGGATCCAATATACCTTGCCAGGGTATAAAGGCATGAACTGGGTGATCATAAATCTGGGGCCCGATAGACCACTAACCTATGGTGAATATGTAGTTCCGGGAACCTAGGTGCGCTAGAATCCCTATCCACTCGGTGCTAAGTACTACTCCCACTGGATAATTCTAAATTGGCTACTAAGCTAATAGCTCGAAGATGGGGCCCAAGACTAAGTCAGGAATACTTATCTAAAAGTACCATGAGAGTCTTATTGGACCAGATAACCGTAACTAGTATTCTAAGACTGGCCAGAGCTACTTATCTGGAAGCATTGTAATTGTCTATAGAACTAACTGATATCTGATAACTAATAACTGAGATCTGATAATTGGGAGGCATTACTGACACCTCAAGAATTTACTATAGTCAAACTGATCAGCTGACATTACTGAAAGATACTGAAGATATTAACATCATGACCGAAACTGAGCTAGCATGCAACTAACTGAGAATTTCATCTAAATAATAATAACATGGAATTTCCAACAATGATAGAGTCGAGGAACATATTATATATACAATTATGTAGGACCCCAGTTACTAGACATATCGAATTAGGCTAAAGTCACTTTGCAGGAAAACAAGTATCACCAATCACTAGACAGTAGAAATATAGCAACAAACAATATGAACATCATTTCACATGATTTAATCGGAACATTGACCGAACAATTCCTCAAATTCGAAAGTCTCATGGCTTAGAATTGATAAGAAATTTAGATGAATTTTGGGGCACAAGGGACGGACAATTCCCTTGCTAAAATTATCGCATACCTTCTGTAGAAATCCAGGAGAAAATCCTTGGAAAATTGAGAAGAAAAGGTGAATGCCCTAGCTTTGCCTTGAGGAGTCTATCTGAGAGTTCTTTGTATTGAGTCTGAGTGTTGAGAGAAGGAATGAGAGGAATACGTCGTTCACTCCTTTGCTTCTCTCCTGAACGTGCCCCAAATGACGTAGATTAGAGTCTAGAAGTTTAGAAAATGACGGAAAAGTCCTTAAAATTTTTGCAAAAAAATCACACTGCCAACCCAAAAAGGGACTGGACGATTCGTCGTTACTGACCACAACTCGTGGTCTACCTCGTCGCCAACACTGGAAATTTCTCATCATGGGTCACCACGAGGGACACCACAACTCGTGGTGTACCCGATGATTCATGGTGACTAGTCGTTGGGAACACTGCCAACTTTTCAACATCCAAGGAAATACCTTGACTACGGCCAACCTAGCGACTCGTGTGATTGACCACGACTCGTGGCTTCACCCGTGGTCATTCCTAAAACTAAAAATCCCACCAAGCTCATCCTCCTCCCCACGATTCACCTAATGACTTGTGGTGCACCTCACAGGTTACTGCACGACTAGTCCTGTGACCTAGTGTAGAAAATTCTATTTTCTCTATTTCAACTCTCGGGTCTGATCTTAGGGCTTTCAGGGTATTACAAAAAATATGCATCTATGAGCTATAAAACTTATTGGATCATTCAAAATTTTAAGTCCAAGCTTGAGATAATACGTTAAAAGACAAAAATTATGAAAAAATTAAGAAATATTTATAAATTATATAAAAGATATTCATAAAAACTATATACATATAACGTCTGGTTGGTTTGGTTTGGTTCGACTTTTTTTAAGTTAAAATAAAACCAAACTAAACCAATTATGATCGAATTTTTTTCAATACCAAACCAAATCGAACCAAACAACTAGTTGAATTTATTTCTCAGTTGACTCGGATATCAGATTGGTGCGGTTTATCGGTTTGCTTTGTACACCCTTATTGAATACACTCTTATTGTTAACTGTCAATCGATTTACATTAAAGTGTTAACTGTTTTTTTTTCAACTTTCTAAGGTAAATACTTTTGAAGCACTTTCATACTGTTCTGGTATTAGTAAGGAACCCAGTGAAGATTTTATTATTCCTATTTAATGTGGGAGTGATAATCAGGTTGAAGCGTAAAGAAAATCTTTTTCTACAGATCCTCCCTTGTAATACCCTTTGTATCAATTGCTTTAACATCAACTTGTGAATAAAGTTCTTCCTTAAATATACAATGCTTTTTCTATAATTCGATAAATAGAGAAACTATAACAGCCCTTTCCAAATAAAATGCATAAAATGGAACTCTTACAAATCATTACTTACACAGTCACAATAAAAGCATCCACCGTCTTCATTCTTGTTATGTTCCCGGTTCATTTGTGAAAAGGGACAAATTAGACTTTGAATGTAGAACCGTCAAAAGATCATAATTAAATTTACTAGGTTGTGAATATCTAATTGAGTTTTTCCTTGGATTGTATATCATGAAAGTTGATTTAAACATAAGAAAAAATTCATCTCTTTTCGACAAGAAAAGGGATTGAGAAAGAAAATAATTTGCAGGATATGGAGAATAATTGATGGAAAACATCTTCATCGAAGATTCTTTATCCCCATACTCCTTCATAGCCCACACATCTATGTCAGTAGTCAAATTATTGCAAGTCATTGACATATTACTTCCCAACACTCCCAACACGAGAACACCATCCCATTCTCCATAAAAGGATCTCTCCATTTTTCTCAATTTGTCATCAACCAAATCAGAAGAGGTTATGTTCCAGCCCCTTTTCATACCTATTAGCAGCACAATAAAGCTTGCCATTCACAAACTTACCTGAACCGATTAATCGCATCCCATTTCGATAATAATGTATTCTTTGCCAAGAATCATTCTTCAGACTATACATATTGACCTCTTGAAAATCATGCAGCCGACCCGTAATAGAAAAAATATGCACTATCTTATAAGCATCATGGATCTCATCATATCCAAAATTATATATGAAATGACCATCATTGCTCGATTTAGTTTTAAAATCAAGAAATTTCTTGTATTTTCTTACTATTGGGTTCCATAGATACAATTATTTTTCCTCATTTACAAGATAAATAAATTCATTGATGGAATTCTCAATGATAAAAGATATAGCAGAGTTACACATAAGATAATCCAAGTTAGATTCCTATATATATAACTTATTGTTGATGTTATTATTAGCTGATAACTTCATATGGGACTTGATAAACTCAGGGCTAGAGATCAAAGCAAGCCAAGATTTCAAAATAGACCTAAATTTCAAGAGGAATTTTACGGGAAGCCTTGAGAGGATTTCAATGACGATTTCAACAGACAGGAAAAGGTTTGTGTGTTAATGAGAGGCTTCATTAGATATTGGGAGTTCTCTTGATTAGTATAAAACCTCAATTTTATAACTTAATACGTTTTTTTAATTCCAGCTCTTTTATGTCTTCTTGATTAATTAATACTAATCTCTCCATCTAGTTCTTTTGTAGGTAGCATTTTAAATTCTTTGTGAAAATGTTGGAGCTGATAAAGAAAGAAAGCAAGCAATAATTATTTTAATTGCTTTGAATTGAATTGAGAATGAGGCTCAAAATATAAAGCCTCAATTTTAGAACTAAATATTTCTTCTGAAGTTAACATTTTAGATTTATAGATTTCAGATATGGGGCATTTTTCTTTACGTATTGCAGTTTTTTGTTCTGAATTGTGATTTGTCTATTCATCAGCACTTCTTCCATTTTGACTCTTTGTTAAAAAAAAAAGAATTGCAGTAAGAGTAAAAAGATAAGATGAAGAAGATAAATAAGTGCAACATTATAAACTTATTTATAACGTTGGCGTATATTACTGTAATATGATAGACAAGAGCATCTTTTAAAAAGACGTATCTTTCTTGTTTTTTCAAAAGAAAAGAAACTAAAATAGAAAAAAATAGTTTGGAACAAAATTACAAAAAATGTGAGTAGTACTTCAAGCACAATTGACAATTTAGATTATTCTTTTTTACTGATCATAAAATCACAAGATTCGTGAGACTTCTTAGGGTGTAATCGGTATGAAGGAAAATATCTTCCATAAAAAATATTTTCTTACAAAATATTTTTTAGGAAAATAAGTGAATTTCTTACTTATTTTCTTTTTGTTTGATTATGCAAAAAATATTATCCTAAATCATGTATATATACCTAGTCTTAGACACATTCATTGCACGTGTATCTCACTAATCGATATAAATATTTTAAAATAATATACATAAATTAAAATTACTGCCGATAAGTAACAGAAATTTTAAAAGAAAAAATGCAACTCAAACGGATGAACAATTTTCCTATTCGATGTCATTGCAACGCACAATTTTAATTACTGGAATTGCTATTATGTGAAGTTGGAAGCATACTTTTATTTTAAACACTTCTTTAGAAATATAATTTTTTATTACTTCGGTTAATAAGTTACAGTTTGTAGTTGTACATAATCAATAAATTGGTATAAATATTTTTTCTGCATTTCTTGAAAATTCAACAATGCATAGTTTAAATATTAACATGATCAACAATGCCTATGATTACAAATGTCTCAAGTCTTAAAGTTTTATGTGTTATTTTTAAAAAACCCCAAGCTCCACCTTTTTGTCGCATACATATCAAGAAGTTGTGTCGAATGAAATTAATATTTTAAAGAAATTATACAAAAATCTATAACTAAACTATTTCTAAGTATGTTTTATATTAGTGTTTAACACAAACAGTCTTAAAATACTTTTTTGATATTTGAATGTAAAGATCATGTAATTCTAATAGTGACAAATTAAAAAAATAATAAAAAATAAGTATACTATGTTAATTATAGCCCATAGGGCGATATCTACTTACTATGCATATTACGACCAAAATAAGGTGTAATGAGTAATTAAGCAAGCTTGACAAGATAAGCTTTTTTTTACACTAGATATTCGTGAGATTGATCTTAAATATTCATCGCTAAATCTCTATTCCTAGAATATGTCTTTATTATAGGATGATATAATAAATAAAATATAATTATTATATATAAAATTTATTTTACGATGAGGGGTAATTTTGTTGATTAATATTATTTAAAGGGTATTTTCGTAATCTAACTTTTAACTTAGGGTCTTTCCACTTATATAATAATATGATAGATAAATACTATGAGAGGTGAGGATTGTATGGTGGAGTGGGGAATACGAGAGTGGGGTGAAGATGAGGTGTATTGGAGGGTAGGAGGACACACTAAGCAACTTATTTTCCTAAATAAAATATTTTTTAAAACTTTTGACCAACCAAATATGAGATAAATGAGAAAACATTTTCCGTCATACTGAATACTAGGGGTATACATAGTACGGATTGGTTCAGATTCTTTAAATATCAAACCAAATGAATTATATTGGGTTTCTAAATCTTAAATCAAATCATTACCGCCTTCATTCTTGTTATGTTCCCGGTTCATTTGTGAAAGGGGACAAATTAGACTTTGAATGTAGAACCGTCAAAAGATTATAATTAAATTTACTAGGTTGTGAATATCTAATTGAGTTTTCCTTTAGATTGTATATCATGAAAGTTTATTTAAACATAAGAAAAAATTCAGATATGGGACATTTTTCTTTATGTATTGCAGCTTTTCGTTCTGAATTGTGATTCGTCTATTCATCAGCACTTCTTCCATTTTGACTCCCTGTGGAAAAAAAAAGAAGAATTGTAGTAAGAGTAAAAAGCTAAGATGAAAAAGGTAAATAAGTGCAACATTATAAACTTATTTATAACATTGGCGTATATTACTATAATATGATAGACAAAAGCGTCTTTTAAAAAGACATATCTTTCTTGTTCTTTTCAGAAGAAATGAAACTAAAACAGAAAAAAATAGTTTGGAACAAAATCACAAAAAATGTGATTGGTACTTCAAGAACAATTGACAATTTAGATTTTTTTTTACTGATCATAAAATCACAAGATTCGTGAGACTTCTTAGGGTGTAGTCAGTATTAAGAAAAATATTTTCCATAAAAAATATTTTCTTACAAAATATTTTCTAGGAAAATAAGTGAGTCTCTTACTTATTTTCTTGCGTTTGATTATGCAAAAAAATATTATCCTAAAATTATTTATATATAATTAGTCTTATACACGTTTATTGCGCGTGTATCCCACTAATCAATTTTAATATTTTAAAATAATATACATAAATTAAAATTAGTGCTGATAAGTTATACAAAATTTAATAGAAAAAATGCAACTAAAACGGATGAACGATGTGCCTATTCGATGTCATTGCAACGCACAATTTTAATTAATTGAATTGCTATTATATGAAGTTGGAAGCATATCTTTTATTTTAAATACTGCTTTAGCAATATTATTTTTTATTACTTCGGTCGATAAATGTTACAGTTTGTAGCTGTACATAATCAATGAATTGGTATAAATTTTTTTATGCATTTCTTGACAATTTAACAATGCATAGCTTAAATATTAACATGATCAACAATGGCTATGATTACAAATGTCTCAAGTCTTAAAGTTTTATGTGTTATTTTTTAAAAATCCCAAGCTCCACCTTTTTGTCGCATACATATCAAGAAGTTGTATCTAATGAAATTATATTTTGAAGAAATTATACAAAAATCTATAGCTAAACTATTTCTAAGTATGTTTTATATTAGTGCTTAACACAAACGGTCCAAAAATATTTTTTTGATATGTGAATGTAAAGATCATGTAATTCTAATAGGGACAAATTAAAAAAATAATAAAAAATAAGTAGACTATGTTAATTATAGCCCATAGGGAGATATCTACTTACTATGCATATTACGACCAAAAAAAAGGTGTAATAAGTAATTAAATAAGCTTGATAAGATAAGCTTTTTTTTACACTAAATATTCGTGAGATTGATCTTAAATATTCATCGCTAAATCTCTATTCCTAGAATATGTCTTTATTATAGGATGATACAATAAATAAAATATAATTATTATATATAAAATTTATTTTGTGATGAGGGGTAATTTTGTTGATTAATATTATTTAAAGGGTATTTTCGTAGTCTAACTTTTAACTTAGGGTCTTCTCACTTATATAATAATATGATAGATAAATACTATGAGAGGTGGGGATTGTATGGTGGAGTGGGGAATACGAGGGTGGGGTGAAGAAAAGGTGTATTGGAGGGTAGGAGGACACACTAAGCAGCTTATTTTCCTAAAAAAAAATATTTTTCAAAAATTTTGACCAACCGAATATGAGAAAAATGAGAACATTTTCCGTCATACTGAATACTAGGGGTGTACATAGTACGGATTGGTTCAGATTCTTTAAATATCAAACCAAATGAATTATATCGGGTTTCTAAATCTTAAATCAAATCATTACCGCCTTCATTGTTGTTATGTTCCCTGTTCATTTGTGAAAGAGGACAAATTAGACTTTGAATGTAGAATCGTCAAAAGATCATAATTAAATTTACTAGGTTGTGAATATCTAATTGAGTTTTCCTTTAGATTGTATATCATGAAAGTTGATTTAAACATAAGAAAAAATTCATCTCTTTTTGACAAGCAAAAGGATTGAGAAAGAAAATAATTTACTAGATATGGAGTATAATTGATGGGAAAACATCTTCAGCCAAGATTATTTATCCTCATACTCCTTCATAGCCCACACATCTATGTCAGTAGTCAAATTATTACAAAATTATTGAAATATTACTTCCCAATACGAGAACTCCATCCCATTCTCCATAGAAGGGTCGCTCCACTTTTCTCCATTTCTCATCAACCAGATCAGAAGAGGTTATGCTCCAGCCCCTTTTCATACCTATTAGCAGCACAATAAAGCTTCCCATTCAGAAACATACCTGAACCAATTAATCGCATTCCATTTTGATAATAATGTATTCTTCTCAATTCTACCTTCCACATCCAATTCTTCCTTCATTACAAGGCCCAGCTTCGCTAAACTCGCACCGACCAACAATATGCGGGTAGCTTTTCACGAAAGATTGTTGGCATGCCTCCCATAAGAAGTAGGATTAAAAAACCTATGAGACCCCCTTGTTCTAATCTTTTTCCTAAAGAGCAATCGATTACTATACTAGTGCATGCAAACTTGCCATGAATCATTCTTCAGACTATACATATTGACCTCTTGAAAATCATGTAGGCGACCCTTAATAGAAAAAAATATGGATCATTTGTTAGACGACGAGGATATATACGGACCATTTATTGAACAACAAGGATATATATGCTTCACTTTTTTAATAAGGGGTATATCCGCTCTAAGTCGCAAAATTAAGAGATATATTTTTCCTTTTTTCCCAAAATAATATGGTAGTGCAAATCACAAAAGATAACATACATTAGGGGTAAAAATGCAAAGAACCCGTGAAGAGCCCTGGCTCCTGTTAGAGTTCAGGACAATCTGAATATTTCCCTTACACAAAAGTGAAAAGCCTGGGCTCCTGCTAGAATTAGATTACAATAAAATATTATGAATCTACTTTTGACAACTTCAATACATGAAAAACATAAGGTTTTTTAATCTTTCATTGCAAGCAAACAAGAAATGGGACCTACATAGAGTAAACACAAGTAAGCATTTTCTTAACCACATACACAGAAAATTATCATATCCACATAAAAATAAATGAGGTGATCCCATGCTTCATCATCAAAATTCAATCAAAGAGCATCGGTTGGCTAAATTGCTCCTTAAATAACCTCGCTTCCTGAATGTTCAATAGTAGAAAATAAAATTAAATAATATTTTACTGATCTTCTATTAATCATGACTAGTAATATTGAGCTTACATGGCAATCTACAACAGATACAATTTCCACAAGCATAAACATACATTCTAATATGCACTAAACATTAATTAAAATAAAAGTTAATTTCATTGTCATGAAAAATGAAGAAGCTTCATCCCGCTCAGTATATTTAAGTGTGCATTGAGCATTTACGGTCCTCGAAACTTCTATGCTATAACATGAACTAATATACGATAATTACATTATGTGAAAAATAGATTGCATGAGGTTGTAATTTCATATATGCTCTAGCTCACCCAACACCAACTAAGTTTTCTTACAGAAGCCTTCTTCCTTTCACTAGTGTGGACAGGATCCCGTTAAAAAAAGCTTCATAACCACATGTACTTCCATAATCATAGCAGCTAAATAGTTTCGATATTACTTTCTCCTAATTTCATTATGTCACGACCCAAACGGAGGCCCGAATCATAGACACGAGACAAGGGACCTCGAGAGACCCCAAGTCGACCCATGGTATAAACACACAACTAACTCACTCATTAAACTGAAGAAAACATGAACATAATCTCAGCGGAAGTCTAATTCAACATCATATCATAATAACATCCGAAGCTGCACATATATAAGTTTGAAAGCCTCTAATCTGGACGAGTTGATCGCACAAGACCCCAACTAACTCAACAATACTAAAACTAGAAATACATAAAGGAAAATGATAGCCTAGTCCTCGAAGGATGAGGACTCACCAATCCGAGCAGATACTAACTCCGGAAAGCTGTCTAAGAACGGGGTTGAAGCTGCAAGTTGGGACCTGAATCATGAAATGATACAACACAGAAAGTATGCAGTCAGTACGCGGAATGTATCGAATATGCAAAGTAAGTAAAACCACTCTAGTAAAGTAAATCATTTAAAATATTTCATAACATATCATAAGCTTTCAAGCACAAGTAGATGGGTTACATGCATTCAATCTGAAATCGCAATCTTATCATAACATGACCATGCATAGCTTTATAACATCATGACTAACTCGAATGACTCAAAGCTGAAACATAACATTTGAAATGTTGAACAATGACTCAAACCTTGCTTTTAGAACATGCATGCGTAAAGTAATCATCATGAATAATGAATATGCAAATCTGAATGATACAGAAAATGGGAGACTCGTCACTTAACCAACATACCATGATAGAGCTTACGTGGTCCCGACTATTACACTCAAGTGGGAAAAGCCTTCCAAGACCTTGCCAGGTCTAAGGACGCTACCATGATATCGATATCAAGCTGAAGGGCCAATCGAGCTAGGGATAGCTCACAAGGGAGGTCCCAATATTATAATAATATCAACCTACGTTGGCGCGTAGTTTGGGGGAATAAGGTGATCAACCCTTAACCTGCTCGGTGCTAGACTCTTCTCCCAAAAACATGTAATGCTCTACATCGTATATAACGAAGCTCAACATCGTCTATTAATGAAGCTTAACACCGTCTCTTGAGGAAGCTCAACATCATGCATAACTCAACATCGTATGAAATGAAGCTCAACATTGTCTACTGAAAAAGCTCATAATGAAATCATTCATAGACTCGATATCATATGAAAATGAAGCTCAACATTATCCTTCGAAAAAGCTCGACAATGACATATATCTCAATTATGAATTTATGCATATTAGAAGCTTTATTTCAAAACATACCACAAGCTCAAATACCGGTGGGAGCATCTACTCCAAATCACGTGGTAAGCTACATGAAGGAATATTTAACTCTAACATACCACAAGCTAGAAATTATGAAATTTGATAGACTTCACTCCAAACAATGTGATAAGCTTATTTCAGGAAAAATCATCATTTTAAATCAACATGTGGGCATTTTCGAAAGCTCTAGCATACTTGGATCTACTCAATTCATTTTGAAAACAACATCATAATCATGGGCAGCTTTAGAAACATGTCTTTCATCATCAAATCTCATCATCATCATACATTCATCATCAATCGCCTCTTTTATGAACTTTTCATCCGCGGGCATTTAAATTTCATAACTAAAAAAATATGATTTGTATTGAAAACAATTTAAAATCTGACCCAACCTTCACAATCCATCAATATAAATAAAATCTAATCATACCCATGTATATAGATTTAAGAATTATGCAATTGGGGGAAAACCCCATACTTGATCATAGGTGATTTATCATAATTTGATAAGAAATTGGGCATGGGTTTGGAAGGAGACACCCATTCATAGCCTTACATACCTGGGAATGGTGAATTCTAACACCTTCTAATTGCCCAAGCTTAGATTCCTATGGGAACCTTGAGATTTTGCTTTGAATCACCTCTTCAATCCTTCAAACTTGCATGCATGGAAAGAATGACTTAGAGTAGGTCTTCCCCCACTAAAAAGAGCCTTAAACGACATAGTATAGACCCCTAGGATTTAGGAATTACGAAAAAACCCTTACTAAAATCACTGAAAATAACTGTCAGGGGGTCCCAACGAGGGACCTAACGACTTGTCACGAGGGTTCGTGACTCGTCGAGTCATCCGTCAGGTACACTGGTTAACAGATCTCTTAGGGTTCATAATGGGGGACTTAACGACTCATTCCATGGGACCATGACCCGTGGTTACCTTACGTCATGTACACTGTCTCATTCTCAAATAAAGTTCACCCTGCTTGCTCACGACTCACCCCACGAATCGTGGGGACTGACCACGACTCATGGGTTCCCTTCCGTTAGGTACACTGGTTAATTCTTCCATTTATTTCTCCACCTCATCCCACGGCTACCTTAACGACTCGTGGTGGCTGACCACGAGTCATTCACATGCACGTGGGGACCTCTAACCTTCATTTCCTCCACACCCCCCCCCATGAGGCACCTGACGACTCGTAGGGTCTTCTCACGAGTCGTCCAATGACTCGTCCTGCAACTGAAGCACCCATTTCTAGTTTTTCCCCGTTTAAACTCCCGGGTTCGATCTTTGAATTTTTGGGGTATAACAATATCTCCCCCTTGAGAACATTCATCCTCGAATGTTAGAAACACAAAAAAAACTCAGAAACATGCAATTCTCACATGCAAATACTAATTATTAAAATCGAAAACTGACGGAATGACTACCTCTGAAAAGAACTATGTGGCTGAACTGAATTCAGGCATCACATACATCTACCATAACATAAATTAAACTTGCGCACATAAACTGAACATGGAAACTGGTTAGAGAATTAGGGAAAAATCTGATACCACAAACTAAAACTAAGCCGGTAGGGAACAGGTGGGGTATTTTGCTATCATAGCCGCTTCAGCTTCCCACGTAGCTCCCTCAACATGCTGATTTCTCCACAACACCTTCACCTAAGCTACTTCTTTGTTCCTCAGCCTTCGAACCTGATGATCCAAGATTGCAACTAGAATTTCCCCATAACTAAGGCTATCTCCCACACCAACACTTTCCACCGGGAAAACTAAAGATGGGTCACCCAAGAACTTTTTCAAGAGTGATACATGAAAGACGGCATGAACTGAAGTTAACTCTGATGGCAAGTCCAACTCATATGCCACCTTACCAACTCTTCTCATAACCCGGTAGGGACAATATAGCGGGGACTGAGCTTTCCTTTCCTTCCGAACCGCATGACTCCCTTCATGGGAGATACCTTCAGAAACACCCAATCATCTACCTCAAACTCCAATCTCTTCTTCTCACATCTGCATATGATTTTTGATGACTCTGAGCAGTTTTCAGCCTATCCCTTATCATCTGAACTTTCACCATGGCCTTATGAACCGAATTAGGTCCTATCATAGCTTCATCACCAACTTCAAACCATCCAATGGGCGATCTACATATCTATCCATAAAGAGCCTCGAACGGTGCTATCTGGATGTTGGAGTGATAGTTGTTATTGTAAGTAAACTCAATCAAAGGAAAGTGATCATCCCAACTACCTTTAAAGTCCATCACACAAGCTCTCAACATGTGCTTGACAGTTTGAATTGTCCGCTCCACCTGACCATCCGTTTGCAGATGAAATGTTGTGCTGACCACCAAACCTGAGTCCCAAGCCCTTTTTGGAATGACCACCAAAATTGGGAGGTAAACTGAGTGGCTTGGTCTGAAATAATAGACAAGGCACTCCATTAAGTCGAACCAACTCCCGAATATACATTCGGCATAATTATCCGCTGAATCTGAGGTTTTGATGGGTAGGAAGTGTGCAACCTTGGTCAATTTGTCTAATACCACCGAAATAGAATCGTAGTGTCTGCGAGTACGAGGTAGGCCTTTAATGAAGTCCATATTAATCTCTTCCCATCTCCAAGTAGGATTGCTAATATCCTGCGATATGCCTCCCCGCCTTTGATGCTCGACCTTCACTAGTTGACAGTTCAGGCACTTGGCTACGAATTCGGAAATATCCTTCTTCATGTGGTTCCACCAATATATTTCTCGCAAATCATGATACATCTTGGTGGCACCCGAATGGATAGAATACCTGGATCCATGTGCCTTATGCAATATCTGGTCCCTCAAACTATCAACATCTGTAACACATAGACGACCCTAGTACCGCAGTACACCATCTCCCCCTTGGGAGAAGACCTCCACCTTTTTTCTTCGAATGGCTTTCTTCAGCTTTACTAAAATCAGATCCTCATCGTGTTTGTCTTTCACATCCGTCACCAAGGATGATTCTGATCCGTTTTGCATAATAACGCTGCCATCAGTTGAGCCGACCAATCTAACTCCCAACCTTGCAAGTCGATGGACATCTTTTACCAACTCCTTTTTTCCTTCATCCACGTGGGACACACTCTCCATAGAGAGCCTGCTAAGTGCATCCGCTACTACATTAGCCTTACCCGGGTGGTAAAGGACACTCATGTCGTAGTCCTTTAGTAGCTCCAACCACCTCCTTTGCCAAAGATTGAGATCTTTCTGTGTGAAAACATATTGTAAGCTCTTATGATCCGTGAATACATTTACAAGTAATGCCTCCATAACTTCAAGGCGAACGCCACCGCGGCCAACTGAAGATCATGAGTCGGGTAATTCTTCACATAGAATTTCAACTATCTCAAGGCATATGTTATCACCTGCCCATGCTGCATCAGCACACACCCAAGTCCGATTCTCGAAGCATCACAATATGCCACAAAACCATCGGTACCGTCAGGTAGAGTCAACACTGGTGCTATAGTGAGTTAGTCTTCAATTCCTGAAAGCTTTTCTCACAAGCCTCCGACCATCAAAACTTTACCTTTTTCTGTGTCAACTTGGTCAATGGCGTTGCAATTGATGAAAACCCCTCAACAAATCTCCGATAGTAACCTGCTAAGACTAAGAAGCTCCTGATATCTAATGGGTTCACCGGTCTGGGCTAGTTCTTCACCACCTTGATTTTCTGAAAATCCATCTTTATGCCCTCACTCGATACCACTTGACCCAAAAATGCCAAAGAGTCCAACCAGAACTCACATTTGCTGAACTTTGCATACAACTAATGATCCTTGAGGGTATGGAGTACTACTCTCTAGTGAGCGGCATGCTCCTTGCTCCGAGAATATATAAGGATGTCATCAATGAATATAATTATGAACATGTCCAAATATGACTTGAACACCCTATCCATTAGATCCATAAAAGTTGTTGGGGCATTGGTTAGTCCAAAATATATAACAACGAATTCGTAGTGACCATACCGAGTCCTGAAAGCGATTTTCCAAATGTCACTCTCCCGAACCCTAAGCTGGTGATAACCAGATCTGAGATCAATCATGTAGAAACACTTGGCACCCTAAAGCTGGTCAAACAAATCATTGATCCTAGGTAAAGGATATTTGTTCTTAACGGTGACCTTCTTCAACTGCCTATAATCAATGCACATCCGAAAAGAATCATCCTTCTTCTGAACGAATAGGACTGGTGCACCCCATGGGGACTTACTCGGCCTAATAAAGACCTTATCTAACAGGTCCTTCAAATCATTTAGCTCGGCTGGAGCCATTTTGTAGGGCAGGAAAGATATAAGTTTCGTGTCAGGAAGAAGATCTATACCGAAATCAATCTCCCTCTCGGGAGGGACACTTGGTAAATCATCAGGAAAGACCTCTGGATACTCACATAATACTGGTACAGACTGGATGGTCGGGGTCTCGGACTCCACGTCCTTAACCCTAACTAGATGGTACATGAAACCCTTAGAAATCATCTTCTTGGCCTTAAGGTAGGAAATGAATCGACCTACAGGCACCGCTGAACTACCCTTGCACTCTAAGACTGCTCACCTGGAAATTTGAACTCTACTGCCTGAGTTCTATAATTAACTGAAGCATAGCATGAAAATAGCAAATCCATGCTGAGAATAACATCGAAATCGATCATGGCTAACTCTACCAAGTCTGCTGAGGTGATATTATGAAGAACTAAGACTAGGCAATCTCTATACACCCGTCTAGCTATAATTGAGTCACCTACTGGAGTAGAAACTGAGAAAGGCTCTGATAAAACATCGGGACTGACTCCAAAGCTACTGCTACATATAGTGTCACAAAAGATAGAGTAGCCTCTAGATCTAGCAAAGTATACATATCAACATGAAAATTTGTCAACATACCAATGACCACATCTAGTGAGACCTCCTGCTCCTGACGGGTGGCTAAGGCATAGAATCTGTTCTGGCGCTGCCCGCCAGCTGTGCTAGTAGATGCCCCCTGATGTGCTGTGTGTAAAGGAGGGGCTCCTAAGCTAGAAGCTGGGCCTCGGCCCCTAACCTGCTTTTGTCTCGCAGCTGGACAATCTCTAAGCATGTGTCCGAACTGCCCACAACCAAAACAAGCTCCTAAACCTGCCAAACACTATCCTGTGTGCCCCCGACCACATCTACAACAAACCAGGATGCTGGAATCTATGGGTCTGCTGCTCTGACCCCTCGAGCCTGATGCTCACCATCTCTGATCATGTTTGGGCCTGGATGGCAACTCAATGCCGAAGATGCTGGGGCTGATAACCTCTGGTGAGTCTGTTGTCGGTGCCCATCACCGGACCTCTGCTGAGAGAATTTGTAACCCTCATTCCTGGCACTCTTAGCTTCCCTCTCCCTCAAATTTTCCGCCTTCATCTGCTAGGCATACAACACCATGTGAGGGAAATCCATATCCTAGTAAAGCATAGCAATCCCGCACTCCTTATCCAAATACCCTACTATACCATGCAAAAATCTGCTCATCCGCGTCCTCTGGTCAGTCACTAACTCCGGGGCATATTTCGATAGGCGAGTGAACTCAAGGGAATACTCTAGCAATGTCATCCTTCCCTGCTTCAAGTTTACAAACTCAACTGCCTTGAGCTCCCTCATCTCCCTTGGGAAGAACCGATCTAGGAATGCAACCTGAAACTCCTCCCACATGATCGGACCTGCTCGCGCGACCCTGTTATCCTTTCATTGGCGGAACCATATGTACGCAACCCCCTTAAAATGGTAGGAGGCCAACTCTACGCACTCAACATTATTCACCCCCATGACTTGGGTGATCTTGACAATCTCATCAATGAAATCATGTGGGGCCTCATCTACCTTGGACCCTAGAAACTTCGAGGGATTCATTCTCAAGAAGTCCCTGACTCAAGCCTCCGCTGCACTGCCATTTTGTGGAACATGCGTAATGGCCTACTGATTGACCTGAGTGGTCAAGGCCTGTGAAAGCATCTGAATAGCGGCCCGGAACTCAGCGTGAGCAACTGGCTCCAATGCTGGAGGCTCCTAAACTGGTGGGGCTGGCTGATGCCCATAACCATTTCCATTCTCATGGCTTTCACCACCTCCGTTCCTCCTTCGTTCATCCTTCTAGGAGTCATGATTCTGCAATCGCGATAAGCACTAATTAGAAGAATAAAAAGACTTTTCATCATACGACATAGATCATGAAAGAAGGGAACATTTCTTAAACATCTCATAGCCTCTTCATCATAAGTGTGACGCGCTTCACACCCATGAAAAATACTCTACTTAACGTGGCTTTCAAACTTCTTACGACACTTCAAACCTATGACTCTGATACCAAGTTTGTCACGACCCGAATTGAGGCCCGAATCGTAGATACGGTACAAGAGACCCTGATAGACCCCAAGTCGACCCATGGCATAAGCATACAACTAACTCACTCATTAAACTGAAGAAAACATGAACATAATCTCAGTGGAAGTCTAATCCAACATCACATTAGAATAACATCTGAAACTGCACATATATAAGTCTGAAAGCCTCTAATCTGGATGAGTTGATGACACAAGACCCCAACTAACTCAACAATACTGAAACTGAAAATACATAAAGGAAAATGATAGTCTAGTCCTAGAAGGATGAGGACTCACCAATCCGAGCAGATACTAACTACAAAAAGTTGTCTAAGAACAGGGCTGAAGCTGCGAGCCGGGTCTTGTATCATGAAATGATCAGCATAGAAAGTATGCGGTCAGTACGTGAAATGTATCAAGTATGAAAGGTAAGTAAAACCACTCTAGTAAAGTAATCATTTAAAATATTTCATAACATATCATAAGCTTTCAAGCACAAGTAGATGGGTCCGTAATCTTATCATAACATGACCATGCATAGCTTTATAAAATCATGACTGACTTGAATGACTCAAAGTTGAAACATAACATTTATATTGAAAGGCTGAACTATGAGTCATACCTTTCTTTCAGAACATGCATGCGTAAAGTAACCATCATGAGTAATGAATATGCAAATCTGAATGATATAGACAGTGGGAGGATCGTTACTTAACCGACAAACCACGATAGAGATTACGTAATCCCAAGTATTACACTCAAGTGGGAAGATTCGTCCAAAACCTTGTCAGGGCTAAGGATGCTACCATGATACCGATATCAAGCTGTAGGGCCATCGGGCCGGGGATATCTCACATGGGAGGTCCCAATATTATAATAGTATCAACCTACGTTGGCGCGTAGTTCTGGGACATAGGGTGATCGACCCTTAACCCGCTCAGTGCTAGACTCTTCTCCCAAAAACATGCAATACTCTACATCGTATGTAACGAAGCTCAACATCGTCTATTGACAAAGTTTAACATCATCTCTTGATGAAGCTCAACATCATGCATAACTCAACATCATATGAAATGAAGCTCAACATTGTCTATTGACAAAGCTCATAATGAAATCATGCATAGAAACGACATCATATGAAAATGAAGCTCAACATTGTCCTTCGACAAAGCTCAACAATGACATATATCTCAATTATGAATTTATGCATATGAGAAGCTTTATTTCAAAACATACCACAAGCTCAAATATCGGTGGGAGAATCTACTCCAAATCACGTGGTAAGCTACATGAAGGAATATTTAACTCAACATACCACAAGCTAGAAATCATGAAATTTGAGAGACTTCACTCCAAACAATGTGATAAGCTTATTTCGATAAAAATCATCATTTTAATCAACATATGGGCATTGCCCAAAGCTCTATCATACTTGGATCTACTCAATTAATTTTGAAAACAACATCATAATCATGGGTAGGTTTAGAAACATGCCTTTCATCATCAAATCTCATCATCATACATTCATCATCAATCACCTATTTTATGAACTTTTCATCCGTTGGCATTTAAATTTCCATAACTAAAAAAATATGATTTGTATTGAAAATAATTTAAAATCTGCCCAAGCTTCACAATCCATCAATATAATAGAATCTAATCATGCCCATGTATATAGATTGAATAATTATGCAATTAGGTGAAAACCCCATATTTGATCATAGGTGATTTATCATAATTTGATAGAAATTGGGCATGGGTGTGGAAGGAGACACCCATTCATAGCCTTACATACCTGAGAATTGTGAATTCTAACACCTTCTAATTGCCCAAGATGAGATTCCTATGGAAACCTTGAGATTTTGCCTTGAATCACCTCTTCAATCCTTCAAACCTGCATGCATGAAAAGAATGACTTAGAGTCTTCCCCCACTAAAACGAGCCTTAAACGACATAGTATAGGCCCCTAGGATTTAGGAATTACGGAAAAGCCCTTACTAAAATCGCTGAAAATAACTGTCAGGGGGTCCCAACGAGGACCTAAAGACTCGTCGAGTCGTCCGTCAGGTACACTGGTTAACAGATCTCTTATGGCTCGTAAAGGGGGACTTAACGACTCGTTCCACAGGACCACGACTCGTGGTCACCTTCCATCATGTACACTGTCTCATTCTCAAATAAAGTTCACCCTGCTTGCTCATGACTCACCCCGCGAATCGTGGGGGCTAACCATGACTTGTGGGGTCCTTTCATTAGGTACACTGGTCGATTCTTCCATTTATTTCTCCACCTCATCCCACGGCTACTTTGACAACTCGTGGTGGCTGACCACGAGTTGTTCCCATGCCCGTGGAGACCTCTAACCTTCATTTCCTCTAGGCCTCCCTATGAGGCACCTGACGACTCCTGGGATCTCCTCATGAGTCGTCCAACGACTCGTCTTGTAACTGAAGCACCCATTTCTTGTTTTTCCCCGTTTAAACTCCCAAGTCCGATCTTTGAATTTTTGAGGTATAACACATTCCTCTTGCTAATCTCAATGTAATGTAACTGTTAAGTTTGAGATTGGCCTCAACTCTTATTTCATTTTCGCGCTTAAGTTTAATTTTAAAAAGGATTTGCAATGCAGGCCCTAGGTCAAATTAGATCTCCATGAAGATGTAGGATAAAGTTCTCCCTTAAATATGCACTAGATATTTCCATTATTCCATAGAAAGAGAAAATATAATAGCCTTTTGCAAAATGCATAAAGTAGAACACTTATAAATCATTAGTTACATAGTTACCTTCGTCTGAGCTTCTGCCTCCTTTATTCTAATTGTATCCTTGGTTTAATCTGTGAAAAGGGACAAACCAAGCTTTGAATGTAGATTTCAATCGAAAGACCAAAACAAATCTTCTAGACTGCATATATCTGATCAAGTTATCCTTTGTATTGCATATCATGAAAGTTGATTCAAACTAAAGCCAAAGTTCATGACCTCTTTTTAACAAACAATAGGATTGAGAATAGAAATAATCCACAAAACCTAGAGTATAATCATTGGTAAGCATCTTTATCCAAGATTATTTAAACTCATACTCCGTCATAACCCACACATCTACTTGATCAGTAGTAAATTTATTACAAATCATAGAAAGATCACTTCCCAACACTCCCAACACGAGAATACTATCCCCTTCTTCTCCATAGTAGGGTTCCTCCACTTTTCTCCATTTCTCATCAGCTAAATCAAAAGAGGTTATACTCCAACCTTTTTTAATATCAAGATGAGTAGTATATGTAGCCCAATGAAGCTTCCTATTCACAAACTTACTCGAATTAATTAATCCCACCACATTTTGAGAATAATCACTTCTTCTCCAAGAATCATTCTTTAGGCTATAAATATCGACCTCAAAATCCTTCAAGAGGTTAAAAACATGCACTACCTTATAATCACCATGAATCTCATCTTATCAAAAATCATATGTGAAACAGTTAGGGACCCTGAATTTAGTTCTAAAATCAAGCAACTTTTTGTACTTTCTAATTGATGGGTTCCATAGAAATAATTCTTTTTCCCCAGTTGCAAGAAAAATTAATCCATTGATAGAACCCTCAATGGAAAAAGATATAGAGGAGTTTTTCATGGGATAATCTTCCAAGTCTGATTCATTCATAACATACTCATCATAAAATAATGACTTACGAGGACATTCCTTAAGATTGTATTTAGGTTGGGAAATCCTCAACATAAGCCTATGGTTGGTGTACTCTTTGTTACTAGCTGATAAATTCAAATGAGACTTGATAAACTCAGGGCTAGAGATCAAAGCAAGCCAAGATTCTGAAACAGACCTGAATTTTAAGAGAGATTTCACTGGAAGCCTTGAGAGAATTTCAACAATGACTTCATCTGGCATAAAAAAGTTTGTGCATTGATCGGAGGCTTCATCAAAATACTGGGAGTTCTCTTTATAAGTATAAAATCTCAATTTCAGAACTTAATACTTCTTCTAATTCCAGCTCTTTCATGTCTTCTTGATTAATTAATCCATTATCAGATTCTGGATTTTCTCGCTTTACTTCACTATTTTCTCCTTTCAGTTCTTCTACAGGTAGCATTTTAATACTTTGGGAAAATGTTAGAGCCGATAAAGAAAGAAAGTAAGAAAGAAAGAAAACAAAGAAGAATTTTTACTTGTTTTGATTTGAACTGAAAATGAGGAGATGGTTCTTTCTCCTGCTAGATTTATAACTCAAAAATCAGTAAAATACTAAAATGAATCTCACTTCACATTATCACCCATAATCTCAATTTATGATGAAGTAACCAGCGATGTAATTAATTATGAACTTAGACCGAACCATTAAGTGGCCAAATGTTCAAATCTAATTAGCAGAGGCTATAAATGGTCAACAATGTTATAAAATCATTGTTATCAATTATATGAATTGATAAATGATCAAAGATGTTATAAATTGATTTTTATCAATTATATGTTCACAAGTGTCCCAATCATACGTAATATTTCTTCTAGTATTTGATAAAAAGAGTATAACAGCTTTCTTCATAGTGTATAAAATGGAACTCTTACAAATCATTACTTACAAAGTTGCAATCATCATAATGTCTGCAGCCTTCATTCTTGTTTTGTTCCTGGTTCAATTTGTGAAAGGAGACAAACTAGACTTTGACCGTAGAAATCCGTCAAATGACCATAATTAAATTTACTCAATTTTGAATATCTAATTAAGTTATCCTTTGAATTGTATATCATGAAAGTTGATTCAAACATAAGATAAAATTAACCTCTTTTTGACAAACAAAAAGATTGAAAAAATGAATAATCCACCTGATCTAGACTACAATTGATGGTAAGCATCTCCAAGATGCCATTGCATAGATAAGTTAACCACTTAAAGTTATAAAACTTCAAGCTTAATCCAATTGATGCTAATTTGTATAATAAGGAGAGACATTTTTTATGTGATTAACTTGTCTACGTAATGGTCCTTTGAAACTTTTTAAAAATATGAGTTAAAATTATTTAGTGAGAACACTTTATCTTGCGTTCAAGTACTCAATTAGAACATATCCAATTTGTTTAATCTAAGAGTACATATTTGGTAATTTTATAATAATAACAAATTCATGTCGTTTGAGAACATCTGCTAAAATAGTGGGAACTATAGCAAAAACACCTTGTTCTGATCAGCATGTAATTAATAATATTAAAGAATTGATATTTTCCATATATATAGTGTGTACTTTTTAGATTTTTCCTTATTTGATATTTCTAGCCAAAATTGTTACAAAATAAGTCAAACTTCTAACAATGAGTAAGACTCATAAAATACAAGGCAAAATATGAATCTTTTCCCTTTAAGATTAGGTTATACATTATAAATCTACTTTTAAAAAATTTAATACATAAAAAAACATAAAGTTTTTAGACCTTCGATTGCCAAAAAATAAGAAGGAAACCATAAGTAAACAAAAGCACAACACAGGTAACCCTTTCCTTGTTAACAAGTCATATTTTCCTTACATCGCTAGTATAAATATTTATAGCATTATATTATATATATTATATGTTGCTGTGAAAATAAGAATTTTTGTGGTGATAGGTAGGTGTCACAAAAAACTATAGTTTCGGTACAATCCAAGGCTGCCACTAAAAACAATTAGTAGTGACTTGTGGCGTCACAAGCAGGGATTCAGTGGGCGATCCCAATTAGTAGTGACATGCATACAGTCCATATATTATGCATCAAAAAGCATAATAAGAGAAGATAAGAAGACACTACATGATCTAAGTGCTTAAAAGTAATTTGATCCCCGGATGTCTTGGCATCTTTTAGCCATACTAAGATGAGTAGTTTTATAATATTACGAATGAACTTTGTCGTGTTTCGCACGGTTATAAAATATTATTAAGATAAAAGTAAATTTACACTTACTTAATTTTTTTTTGTTCTTTTATATCATACCGAGTTTATTAAAGAAAAGAGTAAGACAGATGATAGAATTCACCAAAGTGATGTGTTTGTGGTGACTCATCTGTGTTGCCGCGAAAAAGTCTCTCTCACTTTAGTATAGCCAACGACCATTGGGCCGTCATAAAAGGGATTTTGTTGGCGACTTTGTAACTTTTCTTGTATATAAGTTGTTCTTGAATAACGCTATTTCTAGAAAGTGCAATAGTAAAAATGACACTTTCATGATGATTCATGACTATAAGAATGATCTCAAAGATTATGCTATACAGATACTCATGATGGCATATTCAACACCACGTTAGCTTGGCATATCAGTCTTTATTCGATGGGAAATCTGGAGACAGTAGACTGCTTGCAAGTATGGCTCTCAGAAGAAAATTCTACAAGTTTAAGATGGAATACCATATTCTTTGGAACATCACTATGGCCATAAAGAAAATGTATCCTACAATTACTTTGGAAGGAACCTGGGCAGTATTGACTGATACTATTGAAAGATATAGACCCAAGGTTAATTGGAGGCAGGTGGTTTGGTCGAAGCCTCCTATTAACACTATAAACACTACTAAAAAATCACTATTTTCCCATTGAAATTTCCCACCGAAAAATATTAAGTGGCTATTCCCACTGATATTAGTGGGAAGAACAAAAATAATTGTGTTTTCATATGAAAAAATCATGAAGTTTCTCACTATTTCAGGGAGAATCTGTTTCCCACCATGTGTTTTCTCAGTGAGCTGGTTCGGTGGGAAATGGGTGGGAAAATCATGTTTTATAATACAAATTTTTCGCTGATTTGCGGTGGAAAAAATCTCTATTTCTAGTAGTGAAAGGTGAATATGGATGAAGCAGGAATTGGTGGAGTAGTTCCTGATCACAATGGAGACTTTATTATGGCGTTTGCAATCCCCATCCAGTGTAGTAGCTACAATATTGCTGAAGCTGGGGCAGCAAACTATGGAATTTGTGTATTGAGCTCCCATGAACTAATATATAATAATACGTACATTATAAATAAAAAAAATAGATTGCATGAGATTATAACTTCATATCTCCTCTAGTTCCACCTACACCAACTAAATTATTCTTCTTCTTTACACAGATAACTCTATTATTAGTATAGTTACTTCAATATCCCATTGTTTCCTCAATTAATGTTCCACATAGAACACAAATTAACAATGATAACGACAACATATGTGTTAAACTATTGAACATTATTTATTGTACATGGATGAACTATTTTTGAGGAAAAAAATGGATAAGGAAAAACATAACTATTGCACTTAGTTCTTCTAATATCTTGAAAGATCAAACAAAATGTATCAGAATTATGTGGAAACTAAAGTCAATTCGAATACAATATGCCACTCTATTAAGAAACAAATTCACTACGTGAGAACGTTCCTGTTTGAAATATTAACAACGACGATAAAAGTTTGCATTTTTATGTACTCGATCTCATTAAACAAAGCTTCATATAACAAATCCAGTTCTCCTAGAATCTCACATTCAGAAGTGTTCCAATTTACTTCCATAATCATAGCAATTAAATATTTCCTCTATTTTACGAGGATGTAGGTAAAATTCTCCCACAACTATGAAAAAGTTTTCTCAAATATTTCATTCTTTAGACCATACATATTGACATCTTGAAAATCATGTAGACTACTCGTAATTGAAAAAATACACGCTATCTTATAATCATCATAGATCTCATCATATGTAAAATTATATATGAAACAAATGGACAAGGAATCCAGTATCTAAAAGGTTGAGTTTTTGTACTCCTTAGTTTTGTAAACCTCTCCCTTTTATGGGGTCCAGGAGGGTGTTTAGGTATTTTTGTATGCTTCTACATATAGACTTCTTGTAAGTTTAGCTCCGGAAGAAAGTTAGGCGAGCACCACATATTTTGGAATATCACCATTACCCACCGCCTTGAGCACTTCATTTCCTAAGTTTAATATTGTACATGCATGCATAGACTTGTGTTACTGTACTTACGGTATTATATCATATAATATACTTGGTGTCTATTTGTGCAATTACAAACTTCACAAAAGTTGTGAAATATGAAGCATTAGTTTTATTCACTTATGAATGATTTAAGGACTCGAGTGATGATCAGTTGCATGAGAGAAAGAGAGAGAAACTAGCGTTAGCAACTTTCATATTCATATAATGTAGGTTTTGTTTGTATTTAATAGTTAATCTCTTCGAGGAGAAAGTGGAACTACTAATCTTCTGAGCCTAGGATTTTAGTTATGTGCGGGATTGTAAACTGATAACTAAACAATGTAACTGGTGTGCTGAATGCGCGGGATTATACATAGCAACTTAAGGGGTACTAAATATGGTATGTGTTCAATCGCCAGTCTTATCATTTGGAGATTCTAAAGTGTTTTCATTGTGTAACTTCTTTAATACAGAAGATATGATTTTCAATATTGAAGCAATAAACTGAAGCATTTAAGTGATACTTTTCTATTCATATATTTACAATAGTCTCAGTTGCTTACTATCCGAGCAACTCCCCCTTGTAACAAAATTAGGAACTTTAAATTGATGCTCCTAGTCTCAGAAATTAACCCATAGACAAGTCAAAAATTTCACGACAAATTGCAGGCTGGATTATTTCAGGGTAATAGTAATACTATGCAGCCATTTTCTTGTTCTACTCTTACTCGTCCTTCTGAATTTGTTTTCCATACTCTTCTCCTTCATTATTTCTCCATTCATTAGTTCTTCTAAAGGAACTCTTTTTTCACTCAAGGGAACAACTTCAATAGTGTACATTTCAAAAATCAACTATTATACCCGGGGAACCCAAGGATCAGACCCGGGAGTCAAAACGGTGAAAAATTAAATTGGCTCGTGAGGAGTGACCAGGAGTCGTGAGGTGACTCGTGGTCAATAAGGGCCTGACATGGTGTTGGGTGAGGCCAAGAGCATGACCACGAGTCGTGGTCAGACCTCACGACACGTGAGGTCATCCGTGGCGTGGATTGAGAGGTTGGCTAATGTTTTGCGGCAGTGGGGGTCACTGGTGGTGACCACGATTCATGGCTAGCCACCACAATTTGTGGGGTCCTTCGTGGGGTCCCCTAAGTGAATTGGGCAGTAGACTCCACGACTCTAGGCCACGAGTCCTTCGCCCTGGTCACGATTCGTCCAGTCCCTCGTGGGGACTGGCAGTCAGCAAATTTCTGCGATTTTAGTAAGGGTTTTTCCATAATTTCTAAGTCCTAGGGGCCTATACTATGTCGTTTAAGGCTTGTTTTACAGGTTTTTAAGAGGGGAAAACCTATTTTAAGCTAATTCATTCCATGCATGCAAACTTGAGAGTTTGAAGAGAGGATTTGGAGCAAGTTTTGAAGGTTTCCATTGGAATCTCATCTTGGGTAATTAGAGAAGTGGTAAAATCATCCCTCCTAGGTATATAAGGTCATGAGTGGGTATCTCCCCCACACCCATGCCCAATTTCTATCAAATCATGAAAATTACCTCTGATCAAGTATGGGGTTTTTACCCAATTGCATAATTCTTCAATTTCAACATATGGGCATGATTAGATTATGTCTATATTGATGAATTGTGAAGCTTGGGCAGATTTTAAATTGTTTTCAATCAAATATTATTTTCTAAATTATGAAATTTAATGCCCATGGATGAGAAGTCATGAAAGAAGAGAATGATGATGAGATTTGATGATAAAAAGCATGTTTCTAAAGCTACCCATGATTATGATATTATTTTCAAAATGAATAGAGTAGATCCAAGTATGGTAAAGCTTTGGGAAATGCCCACATGCTTATTTAAAATGATGATTTTCCCAAAATAAGCTTACCACATTGTTTGGATCGAAGTCTCCCAAATTTCATATTATTAGCTTGTGGTATGTTTCAAATTAAAGCTTAAATTAAAGCTTCTCATATGCATAAGTTCATAATTGAGATGTATGTCATTATTGAGCTTTGTCAAAGGACAATGTTGACCTTCATTTTCATATGATGTCGAGTCTATGCATGATTTCATTATTGAGCTTTCTCAAAGGACAATGTTGAGCTTCATTTTCATATGATGTCGAGTCCATGCATGATTTCATTATTGAGCTTTGTCAAAGGACAATGTTGAGCTTCATTTTCATATGATGTTGAGTTTATGCATGATTTCATTATTGAGCTTTGTCAAAGGACAATGTTAGGCTTCGTTTCATCCGATGTTGAGTTATGCATGATTCATCTTGAGCTTCGTTAACAGGCGATGTTGAGCTTTGTTATATAAGATGTAGAGCACTGCATGTTTTGGGAGAAGAGTCTAGCACCGAGCGGACTAAGGGTCAATCACCCTATGCCCCAGAACTACGCGCCAACGTAGGATGATATTATTATGTTATTGGGACCTCCCTTGTGAGATATCCTCGGCCCTAATGGCCCATGATCTTGATATCGATATCATGGTAGCATCCTTACCCCTGGCAAGGTTTTGGACGGCTCTGCCCACTTGAGTGTAATAGTCGGGACCACGTAAGCTCTATCGTGGTATGTCGATTAAGTGACGAGTCTCCCATTGTCTATATGATTCAGATTTGCATATTCATTACTCATGATTATTTCTGTAAGAATGCATGTTCAAAAAGCAAGGTCTGACTCATTATTCAGCTTTCATTATAAATGTTATATTTCAGCTTTGAGTCATTTGAGTCAGTCATGATGTTATAAAGCTATGCATGATCATGTCATGACAAGATTTCAATTTTAGAATGAATTCATATAGCCCTTCTTCTCAGACTTGAAAGCTTATGATATATTATGAAGTGTTTTAAATGATTTATTCTACTTAAGCAGTTCTACTTACCTTGCATACTCGGTATATTCCACGTACTGACTGCATACCTTCTATGTTGTATCGTTTCATGATACAGGACCCGGCTCACAGCTTCAGCGCCGCTCTTAGACAGCTTTTCGGAGTTAGTATCTACTCAGATTGGTGAGTCCTTATCCTTCAAGGACTATATTATCATTTTCCTTTATATATATCCAGTTTCAGTATTGTTGAGTTAGTTGGGGGTTTTTTCCCATCAACTCATCCAATAGAGGCTTTTCAGACTTATGTATGTGTTAACTTCGGATGGTTATTCTGATGTTATGATAAGTTAGACTTTTGCTGAGTTATATTGATGATTTTCTTCAATTTATCAAATGAGTTAGATGTATGCTAATGTCATGAGTCGACTTGAGGTCTTTCGGGGTCCCTTGTCTCATGTCTATGATCCAGACCTCCGTTTGGGTCATGACATAAACATATGTTTATCTTTTGCAATTTCTGATAGTGTGAGTTGAATGGCAATGATGTGGCCTAGCAATACATGAAGATGGAATTGATTTCGAATCCCAATCGAGAAAAAAAGAAGATCTCCATGAATCACAACAATTCAATTTTTAGTTTCTGCTTGAAAGAAGAGAGGATTAATTAACTTATCAAATCTAAAACAAGTCATATATCAAACTTCGCAAAGTTGAAAACTTTAAATTGATGCTCCAAGAAATTAACTAAAATAACAATACCCTACAGCCATTTCCAAAATAGTTAAGAAGTAGTCTTGTAAAAGTAAGATCTTATTCACCAGTGCCTGTCCATGAGTTTTCAAGTTGGGGATTAAAGTCTCAATGCAATTAATCAATTTCTTGAATATACGATATGGAATTATTCCTCCATGATTGATGTAGTAATTATACATGGACCTCAAAATCGCCAAATCCTTATCATAACCATACCCATCTTCTTCTTTTAACTCATTTTAAGACGTTCCTCCTCTTTCAAAGTTGGAAAATGTAGGAAAAATGGTCTTCAATTCATATAATTCATACATAGGATGTTTTCCTTTCCTCACTTCGGCCTGCGATCTTTCTGGATTTGCTTGCTTTCCTATGCGTAACATCCTGAATTCTTTGTGAAAATGAAATGAGAATGAGGAGATACTTCTTTCTCTTGCTACATTTGTAACACTAAACTCAGTAAAATATTAATTGTACTAAATCTCACTTAAGATTACAATCAAAAAATAATTCACATTTATAGTACGTAATTATCTTTTCTCAAAATGGGTCACGTTTATATTATTTTACTGATCTGTCATGATTCATGACTAGTAAATGGGGGCTTATGTGGCAAACTACAACAGATAGGAATATTCTCAAGAAAAGCTATATATTCTAATATGAACAGTTATATAACTTTATATACATTCTACTTGTAAAGTACAGGAAAAAATCTGAACTTTTTTACTTCCACCTATAAAAAGTGAAAAGCTCGGGCTTCTACTAGGATTAGGTTACAACAAAACATTATAAATATAATTTTGAAAAATCCAATACATGAAAAAAAACATAAGGTTTTTTAGATCTTTGGTTGCAAACAAACAAGAAATGACACCTACAGAGAGTAAACACAAGTAAACATTTTCTTAAATATATTGAATTGAAAATCGATGAGGTTTCATCATCAAGATTCAATCAGTTGGTGATAGATGGACTAATTGCTCCATAATATTTTATTGGTTTGCCATGATTCATGACTAGTAAAATGTCACGACCCAAGTTTACACCCTAGTCGTAACACGGGACAAGAAACCCCGAAAGGCTCCAAGTCGACCTATGGCATAATCGTGGCATATCACTTAGCAATAGAAACAACCAACAACATAAATAAGCGGAAGCTAACTGCAAGGGTCTAATAGAAACCATAAGTAAAATTGTAACAACACTTTGTACAATGCTGAATCTATCTAAACAAGCCTGAAAGCCTTCTACTAAACTGAAGATTTGCTGGGACAAGCCCCCCAGCTAACTCCTAATATCTAAAAACTGAAACATAAAGAAAATATAAACACAAATCATGTCCTCGGGAGATGAGGACTCACCACTAGCAGCTGAGAGGGAATGAAGTGTATCTAACCACGAGGTTGAGTTTGGAGACCTGAATCTATATCATGAAAGGATATAGCACATAAAGGAGTGCGGTCGGTACTTGGAATGTACTGAGTATGCGAGAAGCATAAATAAACTAAAACATACAAGTATACAATAAGGAAGTATTAGATACATCGACATGCAACTACACTGGAATACAACAACCCTGCCTGAGATACATATATATACCATAAAGCTTTTATTTGGAAGCGTTTATTGAAGTATAATCAAACCGATGCATAAGGGTCTGTGATGTACATTTATTGAGAACTGAAGTTGTAACTAATATCATACACTGTACTGACTATCTGCTGATAATTGAATTTGAATCCGGCTTAACTTATTTTAACTAAAATCTTAAATAATGCGGAGCTGAGCTGAACTGATATCGGAGACAGAGGGAGACATTCTCGACTATGGATAGTCCCTGACTGACTGAGGGAAACATTCTCTACTATGGAGCATCCCTGACTGACTGAGGGAAACATTCTTGGCTATGGAGAGTCCCTGACTGACTGAGGGAAACATTCTCTGCTATGGAGCGTCCCTGACTAATTAAGGGAAACATTCTCGACTATGGAGAGTTCCTGACTAACTGAGGGAAACATTCTCTGCTATGGAGCGTCCTTGACTAATTAAGGGAAATATTCTCGGCTATGGAGAGTCCCTGACTGACTAAGAAAAATATTATCGGCTATGGAGAGTCTCTGACAGACTAAGGGAAACATTCTCGGCTATGGAGAGTCCAGTTAACTAGAACATGGAAGTCAATGGTCTGACATTATTCGTTTAGTCTAAGTCACTTCAGCTAATCAGAGACATGAGCGTTCAACTGTTTACATCATACTGAATCATTTAGAATTGATTAATGCTACTTTCTACTAACAACAAGCCCAATGGTCTAAAGGATCATTATCAGGCTTTGTCATCATAATTCATATCATCATGGTGCCAATTCATCATTTAATCCACATATCTTATATTCATAAAACACCTCTAGGATCATATCATACTTTACACACAGCCACAACATTCAAATCCTGAGTTCATAACATATGACGTATATCTCCGATTCATGTAGGATCCATAGGTTAATTCATACTTTACATGTATACATTGATTTATATATTCTAGATTTATGGAAAGCCCATGCATATAATGAACTCATACCTTGAACACGTATAATGAGATCATGGTGGAAGCATATAAATATTCATAAAAATCCCATTTCGAGATTTAGTCTAAATCACAGTGAAAATTCGATAATCATGCCATTATCATAGGTTCAACTCATACCCAATACATTTACATCGTAATCATAGTGAAAACATGCACATACTCCATATTGATCAAAGCCCATAAGTTCTAATCGTGTTCCAACATATACACTGCGACATATGTTCTAGATTTGCGGAACCCATGTGATCTACATATACTTTAAACAAAGATATAACTTCATGATAAGAGCATATGATTTATCTATGAAATACCATTTCAAATTCTAGACTAATTCATGGTGAAAATTCCTTAATCATGCTAGGCGTTAGAATTCATAGGAGACATATGAGAGTTTATCCACAAATCGAACCGTAGAATATGCTTTCTAAAAATATCAAGGAAGTTGGATTTTAGTATCAAAATTTGGAATACAAGGATGGAAGGAGATCCTTGTTGAAGTCCTACATACCTGGGTTGATGATCCCTTGCTTTGTCTTGAAGATCCAAGAGGAATTGAGAAGTTGGAGGTGATGAACCCTAGCTCCTTCTTGAGAGAAATTCTAATCTAAGCATGTTGAAGAGAGTAAAGATTTAAACAAGGTTAATCCCTCTAATCTGACCTTAAGAAAGCCCAAAACATCGTCATTTAGGAGTTAGAAGCATACTAGTTTACCAAAATGTCCCAAAACTAATGAAATAAAACTTGTAACTGGCAGTTACCACGACCAACTGTACGAGTCGTAGATTGCTTGTACGACTCGTACTGAGAGTCGTACCATGCCTGCTGCAACTTCACTAAATCGTTTCATAACTTTTTACTCCGAACTCTAATTGGTGCAAGGTCGGATGCATTGAAAAGAAGACTCAAAGGACTTCAATTTGATATGATGAATCACCCAAAAACATTTTTTAAAAAGAGAGCTATGGTCGGTTGAATTTGACCCTTATATGAACTAATACGGAAAACCCAATCGGTTAGAAGGCCCTCAACTCAACTTCATGCTACAGGTTCCTTATGACCTTAACTTAAATCTAATGCACTTATTACACTCAATAATTGATCTAACACCTTGTTTCCATAAATTCATTGGGTTCAGGTCTATCCACATACTTAGAAGGGCTTTGAACTTAGCCTCAATGTCCGAGGCATTACAATATCTCCACCCATGACTGAAACAACGATTCATACCATCATATTATGACTCGTACCACAAGTCGTACCACCAACCTACAACTCGTGGTTTCCTCCCATGACTAATGATCCATTTTTTTCCAACTCTCTGAATATTTTTATGACTCGTACCATGACCTGTAACTCCATCCTACGAGTCGTGCTATTACCCGTACAATCATTCACATGATGACCTCAAAGACCTGCTACTGTTTCTGGCCACGGGTCATACCCACAAACTACGGCTCATGGTGGGGACTCGTGGTTGGGAAACAACTTATCTGATCTGGACCATGGGTCTTCCGACGACCTGTACTACCAACCTACGGCTCGTATATTGAATCGTACTGAGGCATGTTGCAAATTTTTTCTGCTGAGCACATTCCAAATCCTGATTTTTAATCTTGATAACTTTTGGGGTGTAACATAAAACTACGCTTATATGAAAAACTACAATATAATGGAATTTCCTCAAGCATAGCCATACATTCTAATAAGCACTAAACATTAATTAAAACATAAGTTAGTTTCATTATTGTCGTGGCAAAAGAAGAAACTTCATTTCTCAAGTAAGTTCACTTAAGGGTGCATTGAGCATTTAAGCTCCTGTTGGTATACATATAACTTGAATTATTATATGATAGTTACATTCTCTATGAAACAGATTGCATGAGGTTGTAATTTCATATCCAGAAAATAAAGCACGCAACCTGCTTATGTATTATATTAGAAAGAAATGTTAAAAGATTCTTGAAGATCAAGGCTAGGATACTTATGGTATTTTTCTTTCATTGGGAGGATCTTTATAGAATCATCGAAGTAGCTAAGCAAATGGTTTGTATCAAGTGGAATGCAAGGGTTTGTGAAATTAAATACCGATGGATGCTCAAAAGGAAATTTGGTGGATAATATTGTTAAGATTAAAGACATGCTCAAGCATGAGCAGACTCTGTCAGTATGTCCCTTGGTATTTTTGGTATTATATTGACAGTTCGTGGTTACTTTTTGCTACATCACCTACAAAACAAAATATTTCAATAGAAACAACAACACAATCGATAATAGCCATCAAAACAATAATAGAAATACTCTGAAACAATTCAAACATAAAAATTAAGCCACCAAACATCATTCGAATCCAACCACCTTCAACATTATGCAAACAACTATCAAAAGAGTCCCACTAGCTAGACTTCAAAATAATTTAAAATAAGATGATCCATAACTAAAATGGCAATTGACACCTAATAATACTCTTCTCCATCTTCCCCATCCTCTCCATCAGGGGTCAAGAGTGGAGAGCGGGTAACTTAATTAAGGTACTCACTTGAGCCTTGAGTTCTTTCTCTCTATATCTTGCAATCTACTCTGGACGCAGTGAAAGTTCTTCTCGTAGCAAAGGATGTACGCTCTCGTCATCTACAATGTTCATTTTCCATGCACATGTACAAATAACAATGAATACAACCTGAATAATTAAAAAAAAGCTGCAATCATTTTGATAAGGCTTAAGTAAGAAATTGTCCGAAAAGAAGCGCCAACATAGGCATATATATATATACACACACACTCAATACCAGAAAACCATCAAGTCTCAAATTTAGTGAGTGATTGTTACTAATCATATTTAGTATGAGTAACATGCAATATCTTGCATATGTGAATTGGTTTGCATACGTATTTTTTGTGTTTCTATTATATCTTAGACAGTTCTTACTCAGCAGCTTCTCCATGAACTTTCAAGTCTCTGCCATACAATTTTTGGTATGAGATTAATATATATATATATATATATTGTATCCTATCTAACTAAATTCATACTATTGATTGTTTCAACTTTTGAAAAAGAATTATCTTTTTCATCCATTAATAGTTGAGGTTAAACAGGCCACGTAAATAATTTAAATCCACCAAATTCAAACTCAAACAAATTAAATTGACTCGCCAATATCCCTTCTAACCCAAGTATTATACCCGACCCACCTTCCTTTTAGCCCAACCCCATTTTAAATCCTTCATTCACACCGCTTCATCAAACACACAAAATCGCCTATTGATTCCTGACACCACCATCTGACAAGTGTCACAAGTGCACGCCACACAACATGACGCAATGCAACAAGCTCCCCATATCATTAATTCAGTCCTTATGCTTGTCACACCTTAATTGATAGCGAAAAATTGCCAACTCAAACCCTAAATTCTAAAATTTAAACCTTTAGCTCACTTTTTTCTCCCCTTCATTGGCATAAGTATAATGAAACAATAAAAAATGGAAGAGGCTTGGCATTTTCTAGGAGTAGCATTTCTCCTACAAGGGATAAGTTTGAAAATCAAGTCACAGCTAAGCCACTTCATAGCTCAAGGTCGGCTTCAGGAAAACACGAAAGGTGCTGGTCATCTGATTGAAGAAGTTTTTTGAGCTTTTACTGTTTCTCTTCTGCATTAACTTAAAATATATTTGATTATGACAGTAATTCAAGCTGACAATTTTGTGTGTTTGATGGAGCAGAGTGAATGAAGGATTTAGAATGGGGTTTGGGTTAAAAGGAAGGTGGATCGACTATAATACTTGGGTTAAAAGGGATGTGGGCGGGTCAATTTAATTTGGCTGAGTTTGAACTTGGTGGATTTAAATTATTGACGCATCTTGTTTAATTGGGGGCCACGCGTAAATAAATGGTTTTTGAAAACCAGATATGTGAGACATGAACCGAGAGTAGTATGAATGGACCTTTTTGGTCACGGCGGTGGCATAAGCAAGCTCAATTATTAACAAATGGCATAAATGAACCTTTTCCAAAAATCCGATGGCATATTTGGGCTTTTTCCCTTTATTTAATTCATGTCTAATTAGAATTTATAGTCAAATAAATATAGTAATAAATTTTCAAAATCTAACTAGAATTTATAGTCAAATGAATATAGTAATATGTTTTCCTATTTTGAGATAAAATAAGTTTCTTACTATTATAAATATAATATTTTGCTAGCTATACAAATTGTGTTAAATCACTGAGAGAATTTCTGTAGAGACTAAATTGAAGTTGTCATCATTTTTGGAGATCACTTTTGAATTTTCCAAGTTTTTGATTCCGTATAAACAAGCCTTAGTTTTGATGGCTCCAACTCATCATTCCCACCGGAATACTACTTCAGATACCGAAACCGGCACCGGCGGTCCCATCAGTGCACAGCAGTCTGTGATCATCAGCCATGCGTGTCGTTACCTTGCGGTGGACTCAAATTGTTAGCAGTGGAAAACCAGAGGTGACCTCCTCTTCAGCTCCACTTTCTCCTCCGGCGTCTTGTGAGCAAGTCGTTCACTCCTCTGATAATGGAAGCAGCGACCACAGCAACAGTAGTCCTTGTAGGAAAACAAATGCTAAAATATTGATATAGAACAGGAATTAATACAAAGGTAAACAATTTAATACAAATACAGTGTCGTGGCAAGACACTTCCTTGAAAGCGATTTCGGCCTGACTCTGATGCAAATCGTTAAGGCCGGTCACTCCCCAAGGTTCCACAGCTTTTTCAAATACGTGCACTCGTGGCTGAAAGTTGGAGTTGCACAAATACAATTGCCTAGAAATTCACAAAGAAAGGAAGTCTACAAAGAATAAAAATATTCTAGAAATAAATCCAATTAAGGAGATAATATTTATTTCTATGTATGTGTGTGTGTTTTTCATAAAGAAAAGACATCTAAATATATAGGTGCAGGAAATAGAACGTTATGGTAGGAAATGAAATAACTCATAAGTTAAAAATATAATGGCTGAAAATATTTTCTTTTTCCTTCTTCTATTAAGTCATACGTTATAATTCTCACAAACAATTCAAAGAATGCATATGCTACTTTGAATTTTGACACAGTCAATTCTAGAGAATAAATGTGGTAACTTTTACTTTGCATTCTCAACTCCACAATCAATTCTAGAAAGATGAATACAGTAAATTCTTTTTCTTTTTTTTTTTTGCATTTTTATTCCTCAATAGAAAATGCCAAAAATCCCCCACAAATGCAAAGAAAAAATAAGAGGAATAATTTCTAGACAAAAGGAAGGAACACGTACTTAATTATATATATCTTTCGATTTGAATTGACACGTAGTGAAATGAGGCAACAACAAATATCCACAAAGTGAAGTACCTTTGAACTAAATTGGCATAAGTTGAGACCCCCACAACACATATCATATCCTTAATTTCATGCAAACTCTGCGATACTAAAAAAAAGTGCTTTTATGGTCATGAACACACCTTGGGTCTCATGAGTGCTCTAGAAAGACGTCCTAAGTCTTTCATAAAAGGCGGCCCCATCTTTACACTCACGTAGGTGATTTCATCAAGTCTATCTCAAATAGACCACCTTAAGGCTATGAAATCATTAAGAAAAAAATAAGTTCAATCTTATTAAGCACTGCCTTACGTCATAGGGATAGGAAATGTAGTATATATTGTGGGCTTATATGGCTTCGTTTGATCACAAATGGATAACCACCATACTACCTCAATCCATGGGCGTTAGCCCCATCCCCCTTGTTATTTCAAGGATCATTTTCCTCGCCAAACCCTTGGTTAAAGGATCCTCCAAATTTCTTGCAGACCTTACATATTCCAAGGAAATAACACCATGTTTCAACAACTGTTTAACCGCACCATGTCTAATGCAAATGTGTCTCTTTTTTTCATTATACACACTATTTTTGGAAATTCCAATTGCTGCCTATGAGTCACAATGAAGAGAAACTGGTGAAGCTTGTCTTCCCCATAATGACATATCTGCCAAAAGGTTTCTCAACCATTCAACTTCTTGTCCTGCCAATTCGAGAGCAATGAATTCATATTTGATGGTAGACCATGCTATACAAGTCTGTTTGGAATACTTCCATGAAATAGCACCTGCACCCAAAGTAAACACATAGCCACTGGTGGAGCTAACTTCATCATTGTCAGTTACCCAATTTGCATCACAAAAACCTTCTACAATAGTAGAAAATTTATTAAAATGCAAACACCAATTCATAGTACCTCTCAAATACCTTAACAAACTATGAAGAGCATTCCAGTGTTCATTACTAGGATTATGAGTATATCTACTCAATCTGCTAACAGCATAAGCTATTTCAGGTCGAGTATAATTCATGAGAAACATTACATTTTTAGTTATTTTAGCATATTTAGTTTGAGAAACACTAGATTCTTTATTTTTCCTCAAGTGTATGCTAGGATCAGAAGGAGTTCTTGCTGGAACTAAATCAAAACAACCAAACTTTTTCAACATCTTCTCAATGTAATGAGACTGACACAAAGAGAAACCATTATCAGTTCTTTTAATTTTAATCCCCAAAATCACATCTGCTTCACTAAGGTCTTTCATTTCAAACTTTGAAGATAAAAAATTCTTAGTCTCATTAACAACATTCACATTAGGGACAAAGATTAACATGTCATCCATGTACAAATATATAATCACACAATTAACATGTCATCCACATACAAACATATAATCACACAATCTGATCCTATCATTTTGGAATAAACACATGTATCAGATGAATTTACAACAAAACCATCATCCACTAATGTGACATTAAACTTTTCATACCACTTCTTAGGTACTTGTTTTAGGCCATACAAGGACTTTCTTAATTTGCATATTTTATCTTCCTTTCCTAGGACCACAAAACCCTCAGGTTGTGTCATATAGATCTCTTCCTCTAAATCACTACTTAAAAATATTGTTTTGACATCCATTTGGTGTACCACTAAACTATGAATAGTGGCTAGATCAATAAGAGTTCTAATGGTCGTTATTTTAGTCATATGAGAATAAGTATCAAAGTAATCAACACCTTTCTTTTGGTTAAAACCCCTAATCACAAGTCTAGCCTTATATTTATCAATTGTACCATCAAGTCTCAATTTCTTCTTAAATATCCACTTGCTACTTATGGGTTTACAACCTTTAGGCAAATCATACAAGTCCCAAGTTTTGATTAGAAACTATAGAGTCTAACTCACTTTTAATGGCCTATTTCCAAAACATAACATCTATTGCTCTCATTGCTTCATCATAAGTCTTAGGATCTTCTTCTATTAAGTAGATAGACACTAATTCATCATTTAAAGTATCAATTTAAAATTCTCCGTCAAGAAGGTAGTGATAAAATCAGGACCAAAACTAGTCTTAGTTCTACGTCTTTTACTCCTTCTAAGTTCATATTCATGCTCATTAGCAATAACATCACAAGAAGGCTCAACATGAGAATTAATAGACAAAGATGTAGAAGCATTATTTTGCACATCACTACGCACATCATTTTTCAAAGGAAAAATATGCTCAAAAAATTCTGCATCTCTAGATTCACAAATAGAATAATCATTCAAAGACATAAATCTATATGCAACACTATTTTGAGTATAACCAATAAAGACAGTGTCAAAAGTCTTAGAACCTACATTGACCCGTTTAAAATCAGGTAGACCAACCTTAGCCAAACACCCCCACACTTTCAGAAATTTCAAGTTAGGGGAAAACCCTTTCCACAACTCATATGGAGTCATGTACAATTTCTTATGAGGGACCCTATTAAGAATATAACATGCAGACAAGACAGCTTCCCCCCACATGTTATCAGATAGACCCGAAGCTTAAAATCATAGAGTTCATCATTTCCTTAAGGGTTCGATTTCTGCGTTCAGCTACACCATTTTGTTGGGAAATATAGGAAGCACTAACCTCGTGTATGATACCATTTTTCTCACAAAAAGCCTCTAAAGTTTTAGTAGTGTATTCACCACCCTTATCAGATCTAAGTCTCTTGATTTTCCTATCTAATTGATTTTCCACTTCTGCTTTAAATTTCAAAAACATGCTTTCAGCCTCATCTTTAGACTTAAGAAGATATATTTTTGTGTATCTAGAAAAGCCATTAACAAAAGTAATGTAATATTTTTTTTCCACCTTTTCTCACAGTGTTCTTAAAATCTGCTAAGTCTGAGTGTACTAGTTCAAGCAATTCGGTCTTTCTACTAGTAACAGATTTGAAAGGTTTCTTGACATGTTTTGCTTCTACACAGATAGGATACTTAGAAAAATCATCATTTTTATCACAGGGTTTAATTCCATTTTCTATGTCTTTTAATAAAAGAAAGATTAACATGACCTAGTCTACCATGCCACAAATTAACAGACTCAGCAATATGAGCAGAATTAAAAATACTTGCATTATTGAAAATCTCTTGAACAATGTTCAGTACAAATAAGCCCTCACTAAGATATCCCTTCCCAACAAATTCTCTTCCACGATAAATAATTATTTTATCATCTTCAAAAATAAGTTTAAGGCCTGCTTTGTTGAGAAGTATTCCAGAAACCAAGTTTCTACGGAGGGAGGGAACATACAGAATATTGTTCAAGGCTAAAGTTTTTTCAAAAGTTAATTTAAGTAAAAATTTTCCTTTGCCCATAACTCCAGCAGTAGTGGAGTTACCCATGTAGGCACACCCGCCATCAGTAGACTCCTTACAGTCATGGAACAACTCCTTGTTGGAGTAGAAATGCCTTGAAGCTCTCGTGTCCAACACCCAGTCAGTCTTGTTAGCCACTAGGTTCACCTCTACTACTACAGTAGCAATCACTTCATTACCCTCAATAAGATGAGCTTGGATATTACCTTCTCCTTCCTACTTCGAGTTTTGTCTATGTCTTCGATAGCACTGGGCAGCTTTGTGACCAAGTTTTCCACAGACAAAACAAGGTCCCTTTGATTTTTTGATTTGGCTCTTCGGCATGTGGAAGTGATTTTTCTTCTTCTCATGTCCTTTTTTCGGGACTTTCTTCTGTTTTCCTTTGAACCTATCTGTCACAATAGTACCAAAAGATTCCACAAGGTTAGCTTTAGAAGAATTAAGAGAAAGAGCTTCCATCTTATCTTTGAGATGGTTTGCCTCTTTAGTCCTCATGTGACTAATTAGTTCCTGGAGAGTCAAATTCTTTTTCTTATGCTTCAATTGATTTCTGTAATAGCTCCAATATGGTGGCAGTTTTTCAAGTAGAACATTGGCCTGAAAAATATCACACATCTTCATTTCCTTGTTGATAACATCAGTAGTCAAGTTCTCATATTCGTGAAATTATTCCATGATTGGCTTATTATCAACCATCTGGAACTTAATCCACTGTCCGACAACATATCTTTTCTTTTCTGCATCGTCAGCACCATATTTCTTTTTCAAACTGTCCCATATTTCCTTCGCAAATTTATAAGTTACAAATAAATCAAACAAAGAATTAGTCATATGATTTTGCAAATGTCCTCTAACAGTTTTGTTATCCTTTTCTAACTTCTTTTTACTAGCATCATCAACAATCACAATAGTGCTAGAACCAGTAGTAGTGTTAGAACCATCAGTAGAAGGTTCATTAAACAAAACATAATCAATTTCTAATTGTTCAAAGAAAATCAGAAGTTTATGTGACCAACTTTTAAAATTGTTTCCGTCCAAAGGCTCGAGCTTTGAAAAATTAGGAAAATTTTTGTACAAGGAAATAGTCATTTATCAATATTATATTCAGAAATCGCTTTCAAATTATAGGAAAAAAACACTACAATATTGATATAGAAAAGGAATTAATACAAAGGTAAATAATTTAATACAAATACTGTGTCGTGGCAAGACACTTCCTTGAAAGCGATTTCGGCCTGACTCCGATGCAAATCGTTAAGGCCAGTCACTCCCCAAGGTTCCACAGCTTTTTCAAATACGTGCACTCGTGGCTGAAAGTTTGGGGTTGCACAAATACAATTGCCTAGAAATTCACAAAGAAAGAAAGTCTACAAAGAATAAAAATATTCGACAAACAAAGCAAATTAAGGAGATAATATTTCTTTCTATGTATGTGTTTGTGTTTTTCATAAAGAAAAGACATCTAAATATATAGGTGTAGGAAATAGAACGTTATGGTTAGGAAATGAAATGACTTATCAATTAAAAATATAATGGCTAAAAACATTTTGTTTTTCCTTCTTCTATTAAGCCATACGTTATAATTCTCACAAACAATTCAAAGAATGAATATGGTACTTTGAATGTTTGACACAATCAATTCTAGATAATGAATGTGGTAACTTTTACTTTGCATTCTCATCTCCACAATCAATTCTAGAAAGATGAATGCAGTAAATTTTTTTTTCTTTGCATTCTTATTCCTTAATAGAAAATGTCAATAGTCCTGTCTCCTGGCCAACTCTCTCCGAGTCCACTAAGGCTTCACCTAAACAGCCTTCTTCGGATTCACTCAAAAATCTGTCTGATGGATCAGTTTCTATAACACAGGGGCACGGGATGTCATCAGCTTCTCATAGAGATAATAGTCATAGTGATGGTGGACAATGCGGAGGATCTGGATTGCAATAAGATTGTGCAAATTCAAATAGGAGAGGCAATTGCTGTCCACACCCCTGTGGAGATCTAGATCAGGATTGGAAACCCCACAGAAATTGGGGAATATGGCACCGCAAAGAGTTCCAGTGAGGCCACGGATGAACATGGATGGGTTCCAGTTATGCTAATAGTAGGCTTCAAGAAAGTAATGGAGTTGACAGACAATATGCAACTGATACTGAATGTTGTGAGCTAGGTCCTCTACTGTTGTGGAAGTGCAGGGCAAAAAGTTAAGGTGGAGAAATGATTGGTTTCGCTGGCTCATGCCGCCATCTTTCAGAATTCAGATTTGTCAAGTCCCTCAATCCATTTTACTTGTATAAAATTTGGGAAGAATTTCATTTGATGATAAGACTACGAAAGACTACATGGAAATGCTGAAGCACATCTTAGTAGATCATAATTAGAGTGCTTCAACAACTGAAGATTGATGAAAAGTGTATAAATCATTGAATGATGGGGAGAAGTGCTCCGACATTAAAAAAAAGATTAGAGAGAAGTACTCCCACATAAAAAATAAAAAAATAAAAAAGAAGCTGGAGAGAAGTGGTCCAATACAAACAAGAAAACTGGAAGATTGGACATAAGTGCTCCAAATCAACAAACAAAAAGAAAAGGCAAGAGTATATAACTTTGAACTATAGGAGAATATTGGAGTTGTAGGAGACTAAATTTATTTAAAATTTGATATTTATTTTCATGTCTAGTTAACATTTATAGTCAAATTTATATAAAAATAGATTTTTATGTTTTGAGTTAAAATTAGTTTCATATTATTATAAATAAGGGTGTTGCTCACCATTTTCATATTGTGAGATATTGTGAGAGATTATTAAAAAAAAAATCAAAGTATTATTGAGTTTATGAATAGAATATTTTCCTTCAGAGCACAATGAAATTAATCTCTTCATTATTCTTGTAATACAAGTGTAATATTGAAAAGAAAAAAGAGATATGGAGAAGATTTAAAAAATTGGTCTTGAAAAGTATAGAGATTTAAGTGATGATAAAAAAAGGATTTTGAGAAGAATATTTTTTAACATATCTTGAGAAGATCATGAAGTAATTTTTTAAAGTCACGTAATATTTTTGAATTAAAAAACAAGTTTTAAATTTTTCTTTTAATCAGTATATATAGGTCAATTAACAAAAAGGGTAAATATGTACAATTTATTAGATAGTAAGGGTATATATACACCACTTGTTAAATAGTGAGGGTATATATGCACCACTTTTTTAACAAAGAATATATCCGTTCTAAAATGGCAAAGTTAAGAGATATATTTGCCCTTTTTTCCTTAATTCTTTACTTGGGAGTTGGGGCTCCAATTCCATATTATGATCGCGAGCCCTTCAATTTTTAGGTATAACCATCTGGTATTCAAAAATCACTGGCTCGACTAATCTAGATTTGCATAGAATAAGACTTATTAAAGGAGAAGTGCTCCTAGAACCAAGAGTTTCTCCATGCTCGAAGCTGGGACTTTTGGTTATGAGTGGTGCGACTCCTTCCATCTCATCATAAAGAAAAGAAAGGGGACATAAGAAGATTATGAACATCAATCGCAAAAATGACAAGAAAGTTTATTCCATCATACATTCATAAAACAAACCAAAACAACACATCCTTTACTGTTACATCATCGATAAGCACATACCATAAATCCTAAACCCTAATCCTCTGGATCAAACTATTGAGGAAAAATATGTGCAACTATCACTGTAATGTTATCGCGCTTGCCACCAACATGACGTTTTCTAACTTTGAAGCACTCTTAAGCATAAAGTGTACAAATCGTTTTACTTTATGAATTCTGCAATGCATATACTTCCATATTCCATGCTAACATCTTTGAAAATGTTCTCATTTTGCACAAATGCACTAGCCCGTTGCGTACTAATTTCTCCAGCTCATCGTCATGAACGTTATCCCACAGTTCATATGATGCCATCACTATCACATCTCCTGTTTATACTGGAACCTTATTCTCTTGTGCCACACTTGGACCATAAGATTTATTCATCATTGCCTAACTGAAAGGGACAATTGAAGCTTTTTTACTGAATTTCCAATTAGTAAACTATTCCACTGTATCTTATAACAACAAACCCGCTATCTCCAACATTGAATGCGTTTACAATATCACACATTAAAGTCAAAATACAAGATGTTGATGATCCTTGACATTTCGCGTTAAAATAGGCCTCTTTGAGGACTTCCATTGGGTGAATTATACTCCCTTGATCTTTCTGCTTGTGAATCGATAATTCAGTGTTTCTAACCAACTGTCTCAAATATTCACCAGAATTGATAACTTCTTTTGCCCAGCCACCAACGCCATCTTTTGCACCTATGGTTTCTCCCTATGCAAATAAAATGTGCATCTTCCCCTAGAGATCCTTTGCTATATTTTGGTATGTAAAATGAGCCAGGCGCCATCTTCATGCTGAAATTCCCATTAATAGAACTCGTGACATTAGTACTCTCATCGCAAAAATTTAGATCCTCGTCTATGACATCTATCGCATCTATATCCATCTCATCTTTAGCCAATTAAGAAACTATTAAAGGAGTGATAGAGCAAGATGAAAATTTATATAAGGGGATTCAAAAAAATTTACTAGAGCACTATCGTGCTTAGTATTTGAATTGTGACCTAAAGCAATTATTGAGTTCCCTTTTTACGCAATGATTAAATCTTGTTATATTTATTTACGTCAGTAGATTTATTCATTGTGTAAAAAGGAAACTCAATAATTGCTTTAAGTCACGGTTCAAATCCTAAGCGCGATAGTACTCTAGTAAATTTTTTTGAATCCCCTTTTATAAATTTTTAGCTTGCTCTATTACTCCTTTAATAGTTTCTTAATTGGCTAAAGATGAAATGGATATAGATGCGATAGATGTTATAGACGAGGATCTAAACTTTCACGATGAGAGTACTAATGTCCCGAGTCCTATTAATGGGAATTTCAGCACGAGGATGGTGGTTGGCTCATTTTACATACCAAAATATAGCAAAGGGCCTCTAGGAGAAGATGCTCATTTTATTTGCATAGAGGGAGAAACCATAGGTGCAGCATATGGCGTTGGTGGCTGGGCAAAACAAGTTATCGATTCTACTGAATATTCGAGATAGTTGGTTAGAAAAGCTGAATTATCGATTCACAAGAAAAAAGATCAAGGGAATATAATTCATCCAATGGAAGTCCCCAAAGAGGCTTATTTTAACATGAAATGTCAAGGCTCATCAACAGCTTGTAGTTTGACTTTAACATGTGATACTGTACACATGGTCAACTTTGGATATAGTGGGTTTTTTGTTATAAAAGACGGGGGAATAGCTTACAAATTAGAAATTCAGCAAAAAAAATTCAATTGTCCCTTTCAGTTAGGAAATGATGATAAATATGATGATCCAAGTGTAGCACAAGAACTTAAGGTTTCAATAAAAACAGGGTATGTGATAGAGATGACATCAGATGGACTGTGGGATAATGTTCATGACAATGAGCTGGAGAAATTAGTACGGGATGGGCTAGTGCATTTGTGCTGAATGGAAACATTTTCAAAGATGTTAGTATGGAAGATTGCAGAATATGCACTATAGAATTCAGAAAGTAAAATGATTTATACACCTTTTGTTGAAGAGTGCTTCAAAGTTGGAAAACGTCATGTTGGTGACAAGCACGATAACATTACAGTGATAGTTGAACACATTTTGCCTCTATAGTTTGATCTAGAGGATTAGGGTTTAGGATTTATGATATATGCTTATCGAAGATGTAACAACAACGAATGTGTTTGTTGGTTTCTTTTATGAAAGTATGATGGAATGAACTTTCTCGCCATTTTTGGAATTGATGTTCATAATGTTCTTATGTATCCTTTCTTTTCTTTATGATGGGATAGAAGGGGTTGCATGACCCATAACCAGAAGTTCCAGCTTCGGGCATGGAGAAACTTCTGGTTCTAGCAGTTTTTCCCCTTGAATAAGTTTTACGCTATGCAAATCTAGATTAATCGATTCAGTGGGTTCCAGATACCATATGATAATACCTAAAAAATGAAAAGGCTCGTGATCATAGTATGGAATTGGATCCCCAACTCCCGAGTAAAGAATTAAACATTGTTACTCAGCCTTAGGTGAGAAATTGGAATGATTCCCAATGGCATCATCTAGTCTTGAATGCAGAGCAGAAAAGTGAGAAAGAACAAAATGAACCAACTAATAAAACAGAATAAAAGTGTGAAACCTTCATTGCATTAGCTGAGATAATTATAATTCATTCTCACTAGTTCAATGAAGTTGTCTTAGCAAGAGAAGAATGAGATTGTAATACTATATAAATGTCTTCAATAACTAGGCAAAAGAGAAAATTACACAACACTATATTTTAGCTTTATCTGTTGAATTTCAACATTTCCTAGAGCCAAAACGCAGCGGAAACATAAATGGGAGCGTACCTTCAGCCATGGTTGTTCAAGTGTTGTCAAGAATCGCCTTTGTCTTAAGCAAACTTGTTACCCCAAAAAAAATACTAAAAACCTTGTAGTCTTCTAACCTATGCCTATCAAAGTGTATGCCAGATTGATGGAGTCACAGACGTATTTATAAGTAGGCTAGGGACTCTTAGGCAAAATACTTTAACCCTAGGGACTTTTCCATAAAATATGATTTCACTAAGTAATCCTAATTAATAGTTTTCTTCCCTTTTAAGAAAATTTTCAATATGCATAACCAAAATAAATTATCTTCCATATATATAATTTATGTGGAAGACAAGGTAAATAATTTATTACTAAATATGTGGGCCACTTCAAATGTCTCCAAAAGGAGACACGTTTTTTCTTACATTATCTTGTTTTCACCTTGTCCCCTGCCTTGGAACCTTTCCAGCAATAATCTTTTTAGTTTTTATTTTTGAAAAAACCGATTTGAATGAATTTTGGATTGAAGTTGAAAATGTATTTCACCGTAGTTTTTCAAAACAAATTTCACTTTAAAGAAAAAAAAGAACCGTGACTTATATATACCTATAAGTTCTAAAAACTATCAAGAATATCCAACCGTACCAAATAAATATACTTGTTAATCTCAAATTATGCAGAACCTCATTAATGACGTTTATTATCATTTATCACAAATCATATTTTATATATACAGATAAATTTGACATACATTATTTTAAAATCATAACATAAAGGTTTAACAACTGTTAATAGAAGAATTGCTAGCTACTATAATTTGTTTAATTACAATTAGCTACAAAGATCCAAAAGTAACAGAAAAAATCTGCATTTTTGGAAAAAAAAGGGTAGATAAGGATTTATTGGGGTCATAAATAGATGGATGCTTTTTTATAAAAAGTAAAATTTTGGGATAGATTTTAAAATTTTAAAAATAGGCCAATAGATAAGTGTGAAGGAGATTTTGAGATTTAAAAATGTGATTTTCATAATCTCACCAAAATAAGATAAATTCTACGGTCAAACAAATATTTAAATTTATTTATTTTTAAAAATATTTTTTCAAATTTTATTTATTTGTTTGGCCATATATAGAAATTATCTGATTTTGGGGAGATTCTGAAAATCAAAATTTTAAATATCAAAATCTCCTTCGCACTTATCTGTTGGCCTATTTTTAAAATTTTAAAGTCAACCCCAAAACTTCTATTTTTTAAAAAAAGAAGGCATTAATCTGTTTTTAACCCCAATTAATCCTTATCTACCTTTTTTCCAAAAATGTACATCTTCTCTGACGAATCTTTGTAACTAATAGTAACTAAAAAAATTATAGTAGCTAGTAATTATGCTATTAACAGTTGTTAAAATATCGTGTTATGATTTTAGAATAATATATTTTAAATTTATCTGATAATATGATTATGATTTGTGATAAATGACAATAAACATCGTTAATGAGGTTCTGCATAATTTAGGATTAACAAGTATATTTGTTTGGTTCGGTTAAATATTCTTGATAGTTTTTAAAACTTATGAGTATATATAAGTCACATTACATATTATTTTTTATTTAAAAAAAGTGAAATTTGTTTTGAAAACCTACAGTAAAATACACAACTTCAATCCTTCATCCAAATCGATTTTTCCAAAAATAAATTAAAAAACTTTAATCTATGATCAAACGCTAGCTAAGTAAAATTTCGAGCTTTAAAACTAGTAGTTCTAGCATCGACTCGATTATTTCAAATATTTCTCATTACTCTTGTTCTTATAGCAAGAATAATTAATTGTTATTGTTTTACTCGTCATAATAATATTTTTTTTCTTGTTCATTAATAAATCTAACTAGTTAAACTTAGGTTCTATAATATATATGACTAATTAAATTCAGATAAAAGTTTGGTTACACCTACAAATGCATGATTGAGTGGTGAATTTCCCATGTGGGAGACACGGGTTCGAATCCAGCTTCTGTCTGTCACTCAATCATGAGCTCATCACACAGAATTGGTCTAGTTCATGTAGTTTACATCTCCTATCTAATTTACGAAGCCGAGTAACATAAGTAATAAACAAAATGAGTATCACCACCTACATTTCTGGCAATTTACAACTTTTAGAAAAAGTTTCTTCAACAATTTTGAACATAAAAAGGTTTTATTCTCTCCGTTCACTTCTATTTGTTTATTTTTAGAAAATCAAGAGATAATTTTTTATTTACTTTCTTATTTATCCTTTATTTAAATGTCATTAGGAAAATCTTTTTTTGAGAAGTTTTTGTTCTTTTTCTTTTTTCCCTACAAAGGCTCTCCCTGTCCCGAAAGAAACAAAACTCACTCTCTTGTTGAATTTCAATTTTGAAGGATGAAAGACTCAATCTTTGAGGAAAGAGAAGAGTTAATGGTTTTACCTTTAGGTGGAATCTCACAACTAAGAACAGCCCATTTCTCGAAGCCCATTGTTTCCTCCATTAAAGGTCCATCTTTGAAGCTTCCTTCACTTCCTTTTTCATCTGAATCTGAATGGCCACTGAAAGTCTCCTTTAATGGGTGTAGGAATCATCAGAACAAATGGAAGAAATGGATTGAAACCGTGGAGTATCTTCATCGCTCTGTATGGAAAGTTGTTGGTATTTATGAAGTTGTTATGGGTTCCGTATATAAAGTCCATATAGCTAAAGATTTGATCTTTGGGTTGGTAGAAAGGTGGTTTTGTGAGACTAACGCATTTATATTTCCATGGGGCGAAGCTACCATTACTCTTGAAGATATGATGATTTTGGGAGGGTAATCTGCTTTGGGTGGGCCTGTTTCATTGCCTCTTCAATCCCCTGAATTGGTAGAAATTAAAAAAATCTAGAAAAACTGCATAGAGACCTTATCGTATTGAAGGGTGATAATCATAACATGTGGATGAATTTTTTCATGAACAGCAGAAGGAATTTTGAACATGAAGTTTTTCTTCCTCTTTGGTTATCAAGATTTGTGTTTCCAAGTAATGAGTATGATAAAATAGGTATACATATTTTTCCTATAGTTGTTAATCTTGCTAGAGGTACGCGATTAGCACTTGCTCCTGTTGTTCTTGCTAGCATATATTGAATTTTGAGATTGTTGAAACAGACTATGGTAATGGCTTCATCAAATGAGCCAAGCAATAATGGAGATGACAGAGACAGATTTAACATTCTAGAATTTGGTCTTTGGGCACCACTGTTCTTTGTTTAGTTTTGGGCTTGGGAGAGGTTCCTACTGTTGCAACCAGAGCAGGCTCGGAATTACAATATGGTTAGTAGGGTGAAAATAGGACCGTGGCACAATGTGAAACAATCGGATGTGATTAATATGAGGACTACTATTGACTCGCCTGGAGATACATTTCAGTGGAGGCCATATGCTTTGGCTGTGGAAGGTTGGATAATTCCCAAGTTTTACAATGGAAAAAAAAAAGAGTGGGCAATAGTTGAAGGGCAAAATTTGGACCAAGAACTGGAGTCTTTCATTCGATGCTTGAGGATGTCTAAGCTTGTTGGTTTAGATTGTCAAGAGCCTTATCTACAATATCGTGTAGCAACGCAGTTTGGATATGCTCAGGACTTTCCTAAAATGGATTCCTCGCTCGCCTTCAAGTCCAGAAGTTTCCTGTTACAACTATAACAGACGCATTGATTCTGATTTGAGGTTATACAATCCATCTAGGTTGTCCGATGTCACAAGAATTATTTCTAGCTAATGCATTCAAAGGATTGTCTCGTGGACAGAGGAGTAAAAAAAATTGAAACGGCTTTCTAACCTTTATGGTTCTCCTCCCAAGTTAAAGCAGGCGAAAGTTTGTGATGTTCTTCCTGGTCTACCCATTGAATATCAATTGAAATAAGTCGAGAATTACCCTGATGTTCCTCCTGATTTTCCTCCTAAGTGTTGTGGGGAAAAGGACAAGAAGAATTTGTCTATGGGGGTTTCACAAACAATGGCTTGTGACATTGTGCCTCCTGGTTTTGTGGTGAATCATATCACAGAAGAAAGAGTTTACGCATCCACTTACTACGAACATGACAGCAATGAGAGTAGCAGTGTAGTTCCCCCAAGTGCAATGGGGAAAATGACAAGAAGAATTTATCTGTGGAGGTTTGTCAAACAGTGTCTTGTGACGTTGTGCCTCCTGGTTCAATGGAGAAGCTTACTGCAGGAGAAAGAGCAATTTACTTATCCATTAATAGTGAACAAGACAGAAATGAGAGTAACAATAATTTACCTCACAATCTTGTGATCAACAAGCAGAAAAGAGGGGAAAGAACCAGTTGTGATGATCTTATAACGGCTATAGAAGTTCGTCTGAACAGGCTCGAGCGACAAGCTGTTTCACCCAGGAGATGATTAGATTCAATATAGTAAAATTCCAAATGCCTGTTTATTTTCCTTATGTGTGGTTATTTCCTCAGAGTAATGGCTTTTCTATTTTCTATTTACCATCTCTTTTAATTAGTTTTTGTACACACTACTTGAATACTCTATTTCTAGTTTTCACAGTAAAGATTGTCTGCAATGCTGCTGCATGGTTATCAAAAGTTTTAGGAATCCTTTGTAAAGATCATTTAGTTCAAAGAAAGCCTTTAAAGAATTCTTTTTTAGTCACTGGAGTAAAGGAATGCCTCAATTTACATTTCTTCTATTATGAAGTAGAATATGGAATAGTGTTGCATAGTTCTTTAGATTTTTGTATTGTGAATTAACCTTTTTAAAGAAAATATTTTAATTATAAACTCAAATAATTTTTCACAATTTCTCTTTATTGCTCACCACACAAAAATATGTTACAGGGCACTTCTATTTCTCTCTATTTGTTGTTGTATTAGAGCACTTCTCTCCAATCTTTCAATTTCTTGTTTGTGTTGGAGCACTTCTCTCCAACTTTCAATTTCTTGTTTGTGTTGGAGCAATTCTCTCCAATCTTCCAGTTTCTTGTTTGTGTTGGAGCATTGCTCTCCAACTTTCAATTGTTGATGTAATTCTCATCAACTGACACTTGTTGAAGCACTTCTCTTTAATATTCAATTGTTGGAGCACTTCTCTCTACCTTTAAACTTTGTTGGAGCACTTCTCTCCAACTTTCGATTTTGTTCCATTCACTTGTAATCAACTTTCAACTTTCTTTTTAAAAAAAAAAAGAACTTTCTCCAACTTTTAGAGAAAAGTTTTCCTCTTGTGTCATGTTTTCTTATACCTCTTTAAACTTCCAGTCTTTTCATCAATTCTTATCAATATGATTGTTTTCATGTATACATGATTTACCAACTTTTGCAACATAATCATTGTAGATAATTTTTCAGCACAATCATTGTCAGACGGACGATACATACTGCCTAGTGCCTCCCGCTGGCAGCGAAAGCTATTTGATTCTTAGAAGCTTTAATACCAATTTGAAGAAAATTATTTTATTTATAAACTCAAATAATTCTCCACAGTTTCTCTCTATTTCTCACTACACAAAAATATGTGACAGAGTACCTCTATTTATAATATTAGAAACCTACTTAAACGTAAAACAGGAAAACCTATTTCTATATGAATTTGACTATCAATCCTAACAAGACAAGAATTAAATAAATATCAGATCCTAAAAAATTTGATTTCCTACAACTTTGAATTATTCTTCCAACATTCAAGTTATGGAATTGCTGGTAAAATCTACATATGTGATGCAAAATTGCATTTGTCAATTTTCTGTTGTTTCTTTGTGTTTGTATTATTTTAATACAACACGATTTCAGTATGTATCATGTTTCTTTTTAGAGTGAAGGTCCAAAAATATACCTATACTATCCCGCTTTTGTGAGTTTAATACTTGAACTATTCGAAGTTTGTGTATAGTAGTTGAGCTATCACCCCAAGCTTACAAAAATACATCTGAGTGGTGATTGGACCAAAATCATGTGTTCAATCACTCCCGCATGCGTGATTGATATTTTAGCTATAAAAAATCACCTACATATCATTATGACAGCTATAACTGCTGAGTAAACATTTTTTAAAAAGTTTTTCACCTTTAAAATGTTTTCTCCTTCTTCTTCATGTTTTCTGCAAAATTGCATATTATTTCCCTCCTAAAACTATCCTCTTCTTCTTTATCTTTCTTCAATTTACTTTTTATTTTGTAATAACTCATCCCTTCTTTTTTAAACATATTTAATTTTATCCCTCCTTACTTCTATTTATTATTATACAAATAAATTAAAGAATAACTCAATAAATTGAAGAATAACATAATAAACTGAAGATTAAATTGTTGTTCTGTTTTCTGGCTTAGTGTTGTAGTGTTCATGACAAAAGTGGTAAGTAGGTGGGTTTATGTTGGAAAAATAATTCAAAGTTATAGAAAATCAAGTTTGTTTAGGATTTTATATTTGGTAGTTTATTTAAATCATGTCTAATTAGAATTTATTTATCAAAGTCATATAGTAATAAATTTTCCTGTTTTGAGTTAAAGAAGGCTTCTAGGTATTATAAATAGGGGTGCTGTGTCACATATTTTCTTGTAGTGTGAAGTGATGTGAAAATTATTGAAGTTGTAGAGAGTATTCAAGGATTTATTAGTTTATAAAAAATATATTTTCCTTCAAATTGGTATAAGAGATTTTACGATCTTGGTAGAGAATCAAATAACTTTCACTGTCGGCAGGCGGCACTAGCGAAGTTGTGTCACCCGTTTTGCCAGTGATTGTGCTAAAAAATCTTCTGACCAATTATTGTGTTGCAAAAATTAGGCTAATGATGTATGTATGAAAAATAATCATGCTGAGAAAGATTTACAAAAAGATTACAATTTAATGAGGTGCAAGCAAACATGGCACAAGAGGAAGAAGCTTTTCTCTAAAAGATGGAGATAAGAGATTGGCCAAAAAAAAAATTAAAAGTTAATTTCAAGTGAATTCACAAAATTGGGTGTTGGTGATAAAGTGCAACAATGAGAGTTGGAGAGAAGTGCTCCAACAATTAAAGGTTGAAGAGAAGGGCTTCAACAATTGAATGTTGAAGAGAAATGCTTCAACAATTGTATGTTGATGAGAAGTGCATCAACTAGTGAAAGTTAGAGAAAAGTGCTCCAACACAACCAAGAAAAAAAATTACGGGAATTGGAGAGAAGTGCTCCAACAAAATTGAGAGTTGGATAGAAGTGCTCCAACAATTAAAGGTTGACGAGAAGTGCTTCAACATTGATGGTTGATGAGAAGTGCATCAACAATTGAAGTGTTGAAGAGAAGCGCTGCAACAAAAAAGAAGTAATAAATTAAAAGTTGAAGAGAAGTGTTCCAAAACACACAAAAAGGAAAGGAAGATTGGAGAAAAGTGCTCCAATACAAACAAGAAACTAGAAGATTGGAGAGAAGTGTACCAATACAAATAAGAAACTAGAAAATTGAAGAGAAGTGCTCCAATACAACAACAAGAAGAAGAAAAAAGGCAGGAGTACACAACTTTCAATTACGAAGGAATGTTGAAAAAATAATTCTCAGCCATAGTAAATCAAGTTTGTTTAGGATTTTATATTTGGTAGTTTATTTAATCCATGTCTAGTTAGGATTTATTTGTCAAAGTTATATAGGAATAAGTTTTCATGTTTTGAGTTAAAGTAAGTTTTTAGTGTTATAAATAAGGGTGTTCTGTCACATATTTTCTTATAGAGTGAAGTGGTATGAAAAATATTGAAATTGTAGAGAGCATTCAAAGATTTGATAGATTATAAAAAAAATATTTTCCTTCAGTTTAGTTTTTCCGACTGGAATGAAAACTTTGAAAAAGTATATAACTGGTTGAAATTTCTAGTAAAAAAAGAATAATTATAAATTGAAGAATTTTTCCCCCCTAAACATTTTGAAAATGTGAACAAAGTAACTTTGCTTTGAGTTTCGACATTTAGCAATACATTCTTCTTTTGTTTCTTAATTACTTCTTCTTTTGTTTGAAGTGGAACTCGATTCTATGTTTGCTAACTTCAACAAATTCCATACAAGTTAATAGAGAAGTGCTTGGGCTAATGATGTGAACCAGAGACCTTCGTTCTTGGAGACTCTAAAGGCAGTCGAAAAAATCAAACAAGACTTATCGTCATTGAAACATCTTCATTTAATAATTGAAAAGTATTGAAAAAATAATTTTATATCTCAAAAAGAATTATTATTTTTTTAATTTTGCTTTGAAATAGTAACAAACCCCTGATTCAAGTTTTAGCCATTAGTATTCTTCATTGACTTTTATATAAACTTGAATTTCTATTATGCTAATTGATTTTTGGTCATTAAATAATTATTATTATGAGATAATATTTCTAATTATACTTTCTTATTTTCCATCTATATATTAAACGCCTTGAATAGCCTTCAATTGACTTGAATGGCTTTTACAATATTCAAGCAGTTACACTTTTCAAAAGTGAGTCGTTGTTCGTTACATTTTGTTATCAGATGTCTGCATCTCTTCCCTTCTTTACTCCTATATATTAGCTAAGTGTTTCTACTTTGGAAGGAAGAAAAAAATAAAATAAAGAGTCCATGTTAAGAAACAAAATCTCTTCTTCTTCATTTCTTGAGTGTTGGGTTTTTCTTCCTAATGAATCTTTACTTGTTTCTGTATTTCTATTTCTATACTAGAAGAGCTTGTTGAATCCTGAGGGATATACCTATACCAGGTGAAATATTCTTAAGGACAGTGTCATTGACATGCCTCAAACCACAAATAATTCTCTACATGGTTCGTGATTAAGTATTTTTCGTAAGATTTACAACAAGATGTACAGGATTTTAGCAGACATTAAAATGATGTATTTTGTGTACATGAATCTCCCTTTTTTATGAGCTTGTATGCCAATCAGCTGCTCTTTGAGAGGCCTATTGTTGTAGTTAATTCTGTATGCCCTTTCGATATCGTAGATAGATCTTTCTGCATAACACCCAATATGTTTGAAAGATCCAACTTGTGAACTTATCACAAAGTTTTATATTGGCAAAGTTCACGAGTTGGACATAAGCGGACAAGAATTTATTCATTGGCTTAGTAAAATCTTCACAAACTAGTTCATTTTGTTCAAATCATTCATCATTTACAAAACTATAGTTTGATTTCAAGATCGAAGATAACCGAGGGAGGAGGTAAAGAATGAAATTTGCGTGTAATAGCATTTGCGTTGTTGATGAGATTTGTCATGGTGTTATAATAGTTAACACTTTATTGCCAACATGGTCTTGACATGTTTAGTGTCCCACGTCTACAAAGAAAATGAGTTGACGTCTTTTTATATAGTTTCTAGCAATACTCACTTCATAAAGTAAATTTTCGAATAAGTTAAAGTCAAACATAACAAAATATATTTTTCCTAATTAACCTGTAAACAAATCCAAAATATTGCAGGAGTAGGTCACGTCCATGTAAATAATTAACGTGTTATATAATATAGTACTTGGTTTCTCATGATGTTATTCAGAGTCTCGATAAAATGGTTTGGCGTTTCAGGGAATATATGAGAAAAAACAGTATTAAAAGGCAAACATATTCCTCAACTTTGCAATTTAGAGCGGATATACTCCTCATTAAAAAAATGTTGCATATATGCTCTTGCTGTTTAACAAATGGTGTATATATACTCTTGTCGTCTAATAAATGGTGTATATTTATCATTTTCATTAATTAACCTATATTTTCTGAATTAAAAAAATTTAAAACTTATTTTTTAATTTCAAAAATACCACGTGAATTTTAAAAATTGCCTCACTTATTTTTTCCCCCTCTAAACATGACCCAAATGAAGGAAATGCTTCAATCCCTTTTCTACTCAGTCATAAAATGAGTTTGGAATGGATCTGAATAAAAGAGGAATTGAATTGTCTCTAGTTGGGTGGGATCGGGAGGGGTACAAAAAATGAGTGAAGTAACCTTTTAAAATCACGTGACATTTTTAAAATTAAAAAATCAGTTTTAGGTTTTTAAAATTCAGTATGTTAATAAAAAATAGTAAATATACATCATTTATTAGACTATGAGGGTATATATACACCATTTGTTAAACAGTGATGATATATATGTACCACTTTTTTAACAAGGGATATATCCGCTCTAAATCGCAAAGTTGTGGGGTATATTTGCCCCTTTACCCTTATTATTATTATTATTTGAGTAAAGGGGCAAATATACCCCTCAACTTTGTGATCTAGAGTGAATATACCCCTTGTTAAAAAGTGGTGCATATATACCCTCAACTTTTCACAAATGGTGCATATATACCCTCTGTCCGATGGATCAGTTTCTATAACACAGGGGCATGGGATGTCATCAGCTTCTCATAGAGATAATAGTCATAGTGATGGTGGACAATGCGGAGGATCTGGATTGCAATCAGATTGTGCAAATTCAAATAGGAGAGGCAATTGTTGTCCACACCCCTGTGGAGATCTAGATCAGGATGGGAAACCCCACAGAAATTGGAGAATATGCCACCGCAAAGAGTTCCAGCGAGGCCATGGATGAACATGGATGGGTTCCAGTTATGCTAATAGTAGGATTCAAGAAAGTAATGAGTTGACAGACAATATGCAACTGATACTGAATGTTGTGAGCTAGGTCCTCTACTGTTGTGGAAGTGCAGGGCAAAATGTTAAGGTAGAGAAATGATTGGTTTCGCTGGCTCATGCCGCCATCTTTCAGAATTCAAATTTGTCAAGTCCCTCAATCCATTTGACTTGTATAAAATCTGGGAAGAATTTCATTTGATGATAAGACTACGAAAGACTACATGGAAATGCTAAAGCACATCTTAGTAGATCATGATTAGAGTGCTTCAACAACTGAAGATTGATGAAAAGTGTATAAATCATTGAATGATGGGGAGAAGTGCTCCAACATTAAAAAAAAAGATTAGAGAGAAGTACTCCAACATAAGAAATAAAAACATAAAAAAGAAGCCGGAGAGAAGTGGTCCAATACAAACAAGAAAACTGGAAGATTGGACATAAGTGCTCCAAATCAACAAACAAAAAGAAAAGGCAAGAGTATATAACTTTGAATTATAGGAGAATATTGGAGTTGTAGGAAACTAAATTTATTTAGAATTTGATATTTATTTAATTCATGTCTAGTTAACATCTATAGTCAAATTTATATAAAAATAGATTTTTATGTTTTGAGTTAAAATTAGTTTCATATTATTATAAATAAGGGTGTTGCTCACCATTTTCATATTGTAAGATATTGTGAGAGACTATTAAAAAAAATCAAAGTATTATTGAGTTTATGAATAGAATATTTTCCTTCAGAGCGCAATGAAATTAATCTCTTCATTATTCTTGTAATACAAGTGTAATATTGAAAAGAAAAAAGAGATCCGGAGAATATTAAAAAAATTGGTCTTGAAAAGTATAGAGATTTAAGTGATGATAAAAAAAGGATTTTGAGAAGAATATTTTTTAACATATCTTGAGAAGATCATGAAGTAATTTTTTAAAGCCACGTAATATTTTTAAATTAAAAAACAAGTTTTAAATTTTTCTTCTAATCAGTATATATAGGTCAATTAACAAAAAGGGTAAATATGTACAATTTATTAGATAGTAAGGGTATATATACACCACTTGTTAAACAATGAGGGTATATATGCACCATTTTTTAACAAAGGATATATCCATTCTAAAATGGCAAAGTTAAGCGATATATTTGCCCTTTTTTCCTTAATTCTTTACTTGGGAGTTGGGGCTCCAATTCCATATTATGATCGCGAGCCCTTCAATTTTTAGGTATAACCATCTGGTATTTAAAAATCACTGGCTCGACTAATCTAGATTTGCATAGCATAAGACTTATTAAAGGGGAAGTGCTCCTAGAACCAGGAGTTTCTCCATGCTCGAAGCTGGGACTTTTGGTTATGAGTGGTGCGACTCCTTCCATCTCATCATAAAGAAAAGAAAGGGGACATAAGAAGATTATGAACATCAATCGCAAAAATGACAAGAAAGTTCATTCCATCATACATTCATAAAACAAACCACAAAAACACATCCTTTACTGTTACATCATCGATAAGCACATACCATAAATCCTAAATCCTAATCCTCTGGATCAAACTATTGAGGAAAAATATGTGCAACTATCACTGTAATGTTATCGCGCTTGCCACCAACATGACGTTTTCTAACTTTGAAGCACTCTTAAGCATAAAGTGTACAAATCGTTTTACTTTCTGAATTCTGCAATGCATATAATTCCATATTCCATGCTAACATCTTTGAAAATGTTCTCATTTTGCACAAATGCACTAGCCCGTTGCGTACTAATTTCTCCAGCTCATCGTCATGAACGTTATCCCACAGTTCATATGATGCCATCACTATCACATCTCCTGTTTATACTGGAACCTTATTCTCTTGTGCCACACTTGGACCATAAGATGTATTCATCATTGCCTAACTGAAAGGGACAATTGAAGCTTTTTTACTAAATTTCCAATTTGTAAACTATTCCACTGTATCTTATAACAACAAACCCGCTATCTCCAACATTGACTACGTTTACAATATCACACGTTAAAGTCAAAATACAAGATGTTGATGATCCTTGACATTTCGCGTTAAAATAAGCCTCTTTGAGGACTTCCATTGGGTGAATTATACTCCCTTGATCTTTCTGCTTGTGAATCGATAATTCAGTGTTTCTAACCAACCGTCTCGAATATTCACCAGAATCAATAACTTCTTTTGCCCAGCCACCAACGCCATCTGTTGCACCTATGGTTTCTCCCTATGCAAATAAAATGTGCATCTTCCCCTAGAGATCCTTTGCTATAATTTGGTATGTAAAATGAGCCAGGCGCCATCCTCATGCTGAAATTCCCATTAATAGAACTCGTGACATTAGTACTCTCATCGCAAAAATTTAGATCCTCGTCTATGACATCTATCGCATCTATATCCATCTCATCTTTAGCCAATTAAGAAACTATTAAAGGAGTGATAGAGCAAGATGAAAATTTATATAAGGGGATTCAAAAAAATTTACTAGAGCACTATCGTGCTTAGTATTTGAATTGTGACCTAAAGCAATTATTGAGTTTCCTTTTTATGCAATGATTAAATCTTGTTATATTTATTTACGTCAGTAGATTTATTCATTGCATAAAAAGGAAACTCAATAATTGCTTTAAGTCACGGTTCAAATCCTAAGCGCGATAGTACTCTAGTAAATTTTTTTGAATCCCCTTTTATAAATTTTTAGCTTGCTCTATTACTCCTTTAATAGTTTCTTAATTGGCTAAAGATGAAATGGATATAGATGCGATAGATGTTATAGACGAGGATCTAAACTTTCACGATGAGAGTACTAATGTCCCGAGTCCTATTAATGGGAATTTCAGCATGAGGATGGTGGTTGGCTCATTTTACATACCAAAATATAGCAAAGGGCCTCTAGGAGAAGATGCTCATTTTATTTGCATAGAGGGAGAAACCATAGGTGCAGCATATGGCGTTGGTGGCTGGGCAAAACAAGTTATCGATTCTACTGAATATTCGAGATAGTTGGTTAGAAAAACTGAATTATCGATTCACAAGAAAAAAGATCAAGGGAATATAATTCATCCAATGGAAGTCCCCAAAGAGGCTTATTTTAACATGAAATGTCAAGGCTCATCAACAGCTTGCAATTTGACTTTAACATGTGATACTGTACACGTGGTCAACTTTGGAGATTGCGGGTTTGTTGTTATAAAAGATGGGGGAATAGTTTACAAATTAGAAATTCAGCAAAAAAAATTCAATTGTCCCTTTCAGTTAGGAAATGATGATAAATATGATGATCCAAGTGTAGCACAAGAAATTAAGGTTTCAGTAAAAACAGGGTATGTGATAGAGATGACATCAGATGGACTGTGGGATAATGTTCATGACGATGAGCTGGAGAAATTAGTACGCGGCGGGCTAGTGCATTTGTGCGGAATGGAAACATTTTCAAAGATGTTAGTATGGAAGATTGCAGAATATGCACTATAGAATTCAGAAAGTAAAACGATTTATACACCTTTTGCTGAAGAGTGCTTCAAAGTTGGAAAATGTCATGTTGGTGGCAAGCACGATGACATTACAGTAATAGTTGCACATATTTTGCCTCTATAGTTTGATCTAGAGGATTAGGGTTTAGGATTTATGATATATGCTTATCGAAGATGTAACAACAAAGAATGTGTTTGTTGGTTTCTTTTATGAAAGTATGATGGAATGGACTTTCTTGTCATTTTTGGAATTGATGTTCATAATGTTCTTATGCATCCTTTCTTTTCTTTATGATGGAATAGAATGGGTCGCACGACCCATAACCAGAAGTTCCAGCTTTGAGCATGGAGAAACTCCTGGTTCTAGGAGTGTTTCCCCTTGAATAAGTTTTACGCTATGCAAATCTAGATTAGTCGATTTAGTGGGTTCCAGATACCAAATGGTAATACCTAAAAAATGAAAAGGCTCGTGACCATAGTATGGAATTGGATCCCCAACTCCCAAGTAAAGAATTAAACATTGTTACTCAGCCTTAGGTGAGAAATGGGAATGATTCCCAATGGCATCATCTAGTCTTGAATGCAGAGCAGAAAAGTGAGAAAGAACAAAATGAACCAACTAATAAAACAGAATAAAAGTGTGAAACCTTCATTGCATTAGTTGAGATAATTATAATTCATTCTCACTAATTCAATGAAATTGTCTTAGCAAGAGAAGAATGAGACTGTAATACTATATAAATGTCTTCAATAACTAGGCAAAAGAGAAAATTACACAACACTATATTTTAGCTTTATCTGTTGAATTTCAACATTTCCTAGAGCCAAAACGCAGTGGAAACATAAATGGGAGCGTACCTTCAGCCATGGTTGTTCAAGTGTTGTCAAGAATCGCCTTTGTCTTAAGCAAACTTGTTACCCCAAAAAAAATACTAAAAACCTTGTAGTCTTCTAACCTATGCCTATCAAAGTGTATGCCAGATTGATGGAGTCACAGGCATATTTATAAGTAGGCTAGGGACTTTTAGACAAAATACTTTAACCCTAGGGACTTTTCCATAAGATATGGTTTCACTAAGGAATCCTAATTAATAGTTTTCTTCCCTTTTAAGAAAATTTTCAATATGCATAACCAAAATAAATTATCTTCCATATATATAATTTATGTGGAAAATAAGGTAAATAATTTATTACTAAATATGTGGGCCACTTCAAATGTCTCCAAAAGGAGATACGTTTTTTCTTACGTTATCTTGTTTTCACCTTGTCCCCAGCCTTGGAACCTTTCCAGAAATAATCTTTTTAGTTTTTATTTTTGAAAAAAAAGATTTGAATGAAGTTTGGATTGAAGTTGAAAATGTATTTCACCGTAGTTTTTCAAAACAAATTTCACTTTAAAGAAAAAAAGAACCGTGACTTATATATACCTATAAGTTCTAAAAACTATCAAGAATATCCAACCGTACCAAATAAATATACTTGTTAATCTCAAATTACGCAGAACCTCATTAATGACGTTTATTATCATTTATCACAAATCATAATTTATATATACAGATAAATTTGACATACATTATTTTAAAATCATAACAGAAAGTTTAACAACTGTTAATAGAAGAATTACTAGCTACTATAATTTGTTTAATTATAATTAGCTACGAAGATCCAAAAGTAACAGAAAAAATCTGCATTTTTGGAAAAAAAAGGTTGATAAGGATTAATTGGGGTCATAAATAGATGGATGCTTTTTTATAAAAAGTAAAAGTTTGGGATAGATTTTAAAATTTTAAAAATAGGCCAACAGATAAGTGTGAAGGAGATTTTGAGATTTAAAAATGTGATTTTCATAATCTCACCAAAATAAGATAAATTCTATGGTCAAACAAACATTTAAATTTATTTATTTTAAAAAATATATTTTCAAATTTTATTTCTTTGTTTGGCCATATATAGAATTTATCTTATTTTGGGGAGATTCTGAAAATCAAAATTTTAAATCTCAAAATCACCTTCACACTTATCATTTGGTCTATTTTTAAAATTTTAAAGTCAACCCCAAAACTTCTATTTTTTATAAAATAAAAAAAAGGCATTAATCTGTTTTTAACCCCAATTAATCCTTATCTACCTTTTTTCCAAAAATGTACATCTTCTCTGACGGATCTTTTTAACTAATAGTAATTAAACAAATTATAGTAGCTAGTAATTATGCTATTAACAATTGTTAAAATATCGTGTTATAATTTTAGAATAATATATTTCAAATTTATCTGGTAATATGATTATGATTTGTGATAAATGACAATAAACATCGTTAATGAGGTTCTGCATAATTTAGGATTAACAAGTATATTTGCTTGGTTCGGTTAAATATTCTTGATAGTTTTTAGAACTTATGAATATATATAAGTCACAGTACATATTATTTTTTATTTAAAAAAAAAGTGAAATCTGTTTTGAAAACCTACAGTAAAATAAACAACTTCAATCCTTCATCCAAATTGATTTTTTCAAAAATAAATAAAAAATTTTAGTCTATGATCAAACGCTAGCTAAGTAAAATTTCGAGCTTTAAAACTAGTAGTTCTAGCATCGACTCGATTATTTCAAATATTTCTCATTACTCTTGTTCTTATAGCAAGAATAATTAATTGTTATTGTTTTACTCGCCATAATAATATTTTTTTTCTTGTTCATTAATAAATCTAACTAGTTAAACTTTGGTTTCTATAATATATATGACTAATTAAATTCAGATAAAAGTTTGGTTACACCTACAAATGCATGATTGAGTGGTGAATTTCCCATGTGGGAGACACGAGTTCGAATCCAGCTTCTGTCTGTCGCTCAATCATGAGCTCATCACACAGAACTGATCTAATGCATGTAGTTTACATCTCCTATCTAATTTACGAATCCGAGTAACATAAGTGATAAACAAAATGAGTATCACCATGCTATACCCCGTAGGATTCCCGACACCTAGATGACCTATTCGCACGTTGGTTAAGCATATTTGAAGGCCATACGTACTAGAGAAAGGCCCGAGAAAAGATCGGCCGAGAAACCTGTCGAACCATCGAGGAAGGAGCCGAGGCAGAGCCCCTCCGCGATGGCAGCGTGTCACGGAGGTGGAGCCTCCGCGTTGGCTCCGTGACACATTGGCCTTGTCCAGGCCCAAGTATATAAAGCCCCACTTCGGTTTATTTTGGAATTAAACCATAAAAACTCCAGAAAACAGAGAGGAAACAACAGAGAAGGAAAAAGGAATGAAGAAGTAATATAATTTTCATTTGATTACACTGCTAAACGTTGTCCAAACTCAAATTAACCTCAGATACCGAGGTATTTAGCGGAAGAGAGCATTCCTACGGATTTAGTTTCGTGAAATACGACCGACGAATCATCGAGCTACCGAGCTAAGGTAAGTGGAATTGCTCTAAACTAATGTCTATGTGTTCCTAGCTGTGAAGTGAGTATTTCTCCTTTCTCGACCTCTGAAAAATAGCGAGTTTTCAACCGTCTTTCGTTAAGCCTAAGTTTAGGCTATAAACTATATCGAAAGTGACGTTGCTCTTTAAAATGAAGCTGTATTTAGTATTAATTGAAATATTTATGAATGCAGTTGGGAGAAAATAGTTGAAGTACTGGCCGAGCCTCGTCCGACAGACGGATAGTTCGAGGATAAGGTATGTAAAGCTAGTTTCCTCGGCAAGTTAGTAATCTCGGGATAGTACAGTAATTTAAAAGCCAGTAGAAAATGTTCAGAAGTCATGTGTTATGTTTATTACGAATGTTGGTACGATATTAGAAGCATTATGTTGTATTTAGCGCGAAACTTGTTAGCACGATATAGATTCTAATATAAGTGTTAGGAATTGCACAGCATGCTCAGTATGTGATGTGACACAGAATGTTAGGATATCATTGTATTCAGTTGAAACCCAGTAAAGCAATGTAATATCTGTAAGACATCTCAGAAGTAGAATGATAAGTTAAAATGAAGTTAGAAAGCATGTTAGGAATAGTAAATCATGTTACTATAGAAACTCAGCATACAGCATAGTTTTCAGCAGAAAGACCATATCTTGTTCAGCATTAGACCCAGTACAGTCTGGCAGAAGACTATATTTATACGTATATACTATTACCAGCCTCAGCATGTATTAAGTACGTACATATTACTATCACTAGCTCAGCATATAGTATATACAAATACTTTACCACTATTAGCTTCAGTATGTGGGACATGCAGATAGTATTACTAGTTGAGACCGTTGTATTGTTTGGGGTTGGACTACCTAGCATCCATGACCGCCCCAGGGTTGATAGTTGTATCGACTCGTCCGCCAGAGGACGAGGATACGTCGCTCTACGGAGTGGCATGTCATCCCACAGGGGACAAAGATGGGATGCCAGTTTTTCCCATATTGTGCCTTGATCGGCCCTTACACACCCCTGTCGAGCGGATACGCCCGGGTGTTGATTCAGGAGTCCTCCGGACTCAGATGCAGTTATAGTCAGGGGCTCAGCAAGCCTAAGTGCTTACCCAGGGGACCAGCAGGATGCTTATTGCTATTTTAGAAGATGGGATGACCGAGGTAGGGGTATAGATTCTGTGCTAGTTGTACCTCCCGGCTTATGGGGGCCGGGTAAGCTTTGTGTGTGCTATGTGATGTTATGATATGTTATGCCATGTACAGTAGATACGAGTAGATCGATAGTAGGATGATAAATCTCCAGGTATGACTCCTACTCCTTCCAGTATAATTAAAAGAAGGTATGATTTACATTATCAGACAGTTAATCCATTCCTTTCTACTTCAGTTTCATCAGTTATATTGTTATTTTCAAATATTTCTTTCAGTTATTGCTTTATATACTCAGTACCAGCGGTACTGACGCCTGGTGGGGCGCTGCATTACTTGCCTGCAGGTACTCATAGATGAGCAGGCGATACCACGTGATTCTTGTCAGCGATCGAGCATTCAGCTCCTGTCATCCGGAGACTGAATCCCAGAGGTGTATTCCGTTTTCTTTTGTTGTACAGTACAGGTAGGTCGGGGCCCTGTCCCGATCATTTCTATTGCTATTCCTAGAGGCTTGCAGTCTGTATGTATATTACCCTGTGGTCAGATGAGCCGGTCGTGTGAGGTCGTGCAGTTGTATAGCTGTTAGTACTTTTGTTTCCTTTATGTTGGTCGTGTGGGGCCATAGTTCGACAGTAGTGGTGACCTTGTCGGTCACGTAGCTATCCGGTACTTCAGGGTTGAGTTATAGATAACTAGACAGCATGGTGGCCTTGTCGGCCCGCATAGGGTTCCTTATAGTTGCTTGTTTCTGGTTAGTTGTTATTATAGGTACAGGAGGCTATAGGCCAATGGGTCGGGGGTTGTGTTTACAGCCGTTATATAGCCCTTTGTTTCCAGAAATATGAGTTAGAGCTAGCCAGGCACCAGATGTGCCCAAGCTCAGCATTCTAATAGTTCAGGTCCTAGTAGGGCACCAGGTGCCAGTTATACCCCCCAAGGCGGGGTGTGACAAACTTGGTATCAGAGCAGGTCGTGTCCTAGGGAGTCTGCAAGGCGTGCTAAGTAGAGTCTTGTCTATGGATGTGTTGTGCACCACAGACTATAGGCAAGAGGCTGCGAGGCATGATAGGATGGTTACCCTTCCTTCTCAGCCAGTCGTGCTTTAGAGCGGAACAGTATAGGGTGGAGTCTCTAAAAACTTACCGTATTCTTTGATTACAGATACAAAGGCAGATCAGCATTACCCTATTACAGGCAGAAGATCAGATATAGCAACAGAAGAAGGCATCAGCCAGTTACATGATAACTACAGCAGCAGGAGGAGGTACCCGAGACCTCCCAGCATGATACCTTTATCGGTACTATCCCCAGTATATGTCGATAACTTCAGAATAGGAAGTCATAAGCATAACGTATAAATGAGTCGATTTATTTGTTAGATATATATATATAAGACCTGATTAAGATAATAGATAATATTAGATTATCAGATAAGTGTGAGAAAGAGAGGGAAATGTAGGATTCCCACCTCCATTCCTTCAGGTGTGGTACAGTTCCATGTCTTCGTTTCGTTGCAGTAAGAGAAAGTTATTCCTACCCCCTTAGTTTCGATCCCAGTGTAGTAAAGGGCATAAGGATTGAGATGATGTTGCCCAAAGCAGGCAGTAAGTGAAAGGTGGATTGGTTGATTCCAGAAAGTGTTTGAAAGAGTAAGGAGCCCTTATGATTATGTAAGTTGTGCAGACCCTCACGGTAATAAGTCAGAAGATCAAGTAAGACTACGAGCTTACTCGAAGTGGGTGTAGGAGATCCATCAATGATGGACTCCCCGTAAGAGTCAAGTTCAAGTCAGGAAAGGGTTGAATCCGCCGTGGTATGCTAACAACGGCAGGGTATGTCTGCAAGATAATAGGTATAATCTTAGCTGTGATATCAAAAGACAGGGAGATTATATGAATAAGATGGGTCCGACTGCAAGCCATAAGAAGTATAGGCCATCAGTATTCTCATTAACAACGAAAGGCAGGTCCGACAATGCTCACCCCTTGACAAACTCGACACTTCGTGATGTGAGGATCCCTCAACTCGACACCACCTTACTCCATGCGAGCGCAGGACGCTATGAAACAATGCCGGCACCGCTCTGATACCAATTGTTGTGGAAATTTGAGCTATTTTTCCACCAATAGTAAAACTAATAATGGCTAACAATGATAAATAAGAAACAGAAAAGAGAATAAAGAGAATACCAAGATTTGACGAGGTTCGTCCAATTATGCCTAAATCCCCGGACACCACTACAAATATATTTCTTCGAGAAGATTACAAGAGAGAAAATAAACTAAGCCTCTAGAAGAGTTAGAAGGCTTCAAGTTTGGTGTGATAAAACCAAAAGGGGGAGGCTTCCTTTTATAGTCTAAGGTTGCCTCCCTATGTCTGCTCATCTTCCAATGTGGGACTTTGAGCCAAAAAACAACAAGAAGTGTTGCAACAAAAAAGAAGTAATAAATTAAAAGTTGAAGAGAAGTGTTCCAAAACACACAAAAAGGAAAGGAAGATTGGAGAGAAGTGCTCCAATACAAACAAGAAACTAGAAGATTGGAGAGAAGTGTACCAATACAAATAAGAAACTAGAAGATTGGAGAGAAGTGCTCCAATACAACAACAACAAGAAGAAAGAAGGCAGGAGTACACAACTTTCAATTACGAAGGAATGTTGAAAAAATAATTCTCAGCCATAGAAAATCAAGTTTGTTTAGGATTTTATATTTGGTAGTTTATTTAATCCATGTCTAGTTAGGATTTATTTGTCAAAGTTATATAGGAATAAGTTTTCATGTTTTGAGTTAAAGTAAGTTTTTAGTGTTATAAATAAGGGTGTTCTGTCACATATTTTCTTATAGAGTGAAGTGGTATGAAAAATGTTGAAATTGTAGAGAGCATTCAAAGATTTGGTAGATTATAAAAAAAATATTTTCCTTCAGTTTTGTTTTTCTGACTGGAATGAAAAATTTGAAAAAGAATATAACTGGTTGAAATTTCTAGTAAAAAAAGAATAATTATAAATTGAAGATTTTATCCCCCTGAACATTTTGAAAATGTGAACAAAGTAACTTTGCTTTGAGTTTCGACATTTAGCAATACATTCTTCTTTTGTTTCTTAATTACTTCTTCTTTTGTTTGAAGTGGAACTCGATTCTATGTTTGCTAACTTCAACAAATTCCATACAAGTTAATAGAGAAGTGCTTGGGCTAATGATGTGAACCAGAGACCTTCTTTCTTGGAGACTCTAAAGGCAGTCGAAAAAATCAAACAAGTCTTATCGTCATTGAAACATCTTCATTTAATAATTGAAAAGTATTGAAAAAATAATTTTATATCTCAAAAAGAATTTATTTTTTTTTTAAATTTTGCTTTGACATATTAACAAACCCCTGATTCAAGTTTTAGCCATTAGTATTCTTCAATGACTTTTATATAAACTTGAATTTCTATTATGCTAATTGATTTTTGGTCATTAAATGATTATTATTATGAGATAATATTTCTAATTATACTTTCTTATTTTCCATCTATATATTAAACGCCTTGAATAGCCTTCAATTGACTTGAATGGCTTTTACAATATTCAAGCAGTTACACTTTTCAAAAGTGAGCCGTTGTTCGTTACATTTTGTTATCAGATGTCTGCATCTCTTCCCTTCTTTACTCCTATATATTGTCTAAGTGTTTCTACTTTGGAAGGAAGAAAAAAATAAAAGAAAGAGTCCATGTTAAGAAACAAAATCTCTTCTTCTTCATTTCTTGAGTGTTGGGTTTTTCTTCCTAATGAATCTTTACTAGTTTCTGTATTTCTATTTCTATACTAGAAGAGCTTGTTGAATCCTGAGTGATATACCTATACTAGGTGAAATATTCTTAAGGACAGTGTCATTGACATGCCTCAAGCCACAAATAATTCTCTACATGGTTCGTGATTAAGTATTTTTCGTAAGATTTACAACAAGATGTACAGGATTTTAGCAGACATTAAAATGATGTATTTTGTGTACATGAATCTCCCTTTTTTATGAGCTTGTATGCCAATCAGCTGCTCTTTGAGAGGCCTATTGTTGTAGTTAATTCTGTATTCCCTTTCGATATCGTAGATAGATCTTTCTGCATAACACCCAATATGTTTGAAAGATCCAACTTGTGAATTTATCATAAAGTTTTATATTGGCAAAGTTCACGAGTTGGACATAAGCGTACAAGAATTTATTCATTGGCTTAGTAAAATCTTCACAAACTAGTTCATTTTGTTCAAATCATTCATCATTTACAAAACTATAGTTTGATTTCAAGATCGAAGATAACCGAGGGAGGAGGTGAAGAATGAAGATTTGCGTGTAATAGCATTTGTGTTGTTGATGAGATTTGTCATGGTGTTATAATAGTTAACACTTTATTGCCAACATGGTCTTGACATGTTTAGTGTCCCACGTCTACTAAGAAAATGAGTTGACGTCTTTTTATATAGTTTCTAGCAATACTCACTTCATAAATTAAATTTTTGAATAAGTTAAAGTCAAACATAACAAAATATATTTTTCCTAATTAACCTGTAAACAAATCCAAAATATTGCAGGAGTAGGTCACGTCCATGTAAATAAATTAACGTGTTATATAATATAGTACTTGGTTTCTCATGATGTTATTCAGAGTCTCGATAAAATGGTTTGGCGTTTCAGGGAATATATGAGAAAAAACAGTATTAAAAGGCAAACATATTCCTCAACTTTGCAATTTAGAGCGGATATACTCCTCGTTAAAAAAATATTGCATATATGCTCTTGCTGTTTAACAAATGGTGTTTATATACTCTTGTCGTTTAATAAATGGTGTATATTTATCATTTTCATTAATTAACCTATATTTTCTGAATTAAAAAAAATTTAAAACTTATTTTTTTAATTTCAAAAATACCACGTGAATTTTAAAAATTGCCTCACTTATTTTTTTCCCCTCTAAACATGACCCAAATGAAGGAAATGCTTCAATCCCTTTTCTACTCAGTCATAAAATAAGTTTGGAATAGATCTGAATAAAAGAGAAATTGAATTGTCTTTAGTTGGGTGGGATCGGGAGGGGTACAAAAAATGAGTGAAGTAACCTTTTAAAATCACGTGACATTTTTAAAATTAAAAAATCAGTTTTAAGTTTTTTAAAATTCAGTATGTTAATAAAAAATAGTAAATATACATCATTTATTAGACGATGAGGGTATATATACATCATTTGTTAAACAGTGATGATATATATATACCACTTTTTTAACAAGGGATATATCCGCTCTAAATCGCAAAGTTGAGGGGTATATTTGCCCCTTTACCCTTATTATTATTATTATTTGAGTAAAGGGGCAAATATACCCCTCAACTTTGTGATCTAGAGTGAATATACCCCTTGTTAAAAAAGTGGTGCATATATATCCTCGCCTTTTAACAAATTGTGCATATATACCATAGTGCATATACACCCTCGCAATAAATATAAGTCAGTTAACGAAAATGGTAAATATGCACCATTTGCTAGACAACGAGGGTATATATGCACTATTTGTAAAACAACGAGGGTATATATGCGCCACTTTTTTAACAAGGAGCATATTCGCTTTAAATCACAAAGTTGAGGGGTGTATTTACACTTTTTCCCTTATTATTTTTGTTATATATGAACTGTTGGATTCCGCTAACATAAATAAATATAACAAGATTTGGCCATTGTGTAAAAAGAAAACTCAATAATTGTTTTAGGTCACGGTTCAAATCCTAAGGGCGATAGTATTCCAGTAATTTCTTTGAATCCCCTTATATAAATTTTCAGCTCCCTCTATCACTGCTTTAATAGTTTCTTAAATGGCTATAGACGAGATGGATATTGACAAGATGGATATAGACGCGATAGATGTTATAGACGAGATGGATATAGACGAGGACATAAATTTTCGCAATGAGTATGCTAATGTCCCGAGTTTCTATTAATGGGAATTTCAACACAAGGATGGCGGCTGGCTCATTTTACATACCAAAATATAGCAAAGCACCTCTAGGGGAAGATGTGCATTTTATTTGCATCGAAGGAGAAACCATAGGCATAGCCGATGGCGTTGGTGGCGGGGAAGGTATCAATTCTAGAGAATATTCAAGACAGTTGGTTAGAAACGCTGAATTATCGATTCACAAGCAAAAAGATCAAGTGAATAGAATTCACCTAATGGAAGTCCTCAATGATGCTTATTTTAACAAAATGTCAAGGTTCGTCAACAATTTGTATTTTGACTTTAAAGTGTGATAAAGTACACGCGGTCAACATTGGAGATAGCAAATTTGTTGTTATAATTGATGGGTTAATAGTTTACAAATCGGAAATTCAGCAAAAAGGATTCAATTTGTTCCTTTCAGTTAGGAAATGATGAAAAATCAGATCATCCAAGTGTGGCACAAGAAATTAAGATTCCAGTAAATACAGGGAATGTGATAGTGATGGCATCAGATGGACTATTCGATAACGTTCATGACTATGAGCTGAAGAAATTAGTATGCGGCGGGCTAGTGGATTTGCACAAACTGGGAACATTTTCAAAGATGTTAGCACAGAAGATTGTAGAATATGCACTGCAGAATTTAGAAAGTAAAACGATTTGTACATCTTTTGTGGGAGAGTGCTCCAAAGTTGGAAAACGCCGAGTTGGTGGCAAGCGCAATGACATTACAGTGATAGTTGCACATATTTTGCCTCTATAGTTCGATCTAGAGGTTTAGTGTGTAGGATTTGTGGTCTGTGCTTATCGATGATGTAACAACAAAGAACGTGTTTTCTTGGTTTCTTTTATGAATGTATGATGGAATGAACTTTCTTGTCATTTTTGAAATTGATGTTCGTAACCTTCTTATATCCCTTTTCTTTTCTTTATGATGTGATGGAAGGGGTCACACCACCCTTAACCAGAAGACCCAGCTTCTAGGAGTGCTTCCCTTTTTTATAAGTCTTACATTATGCAAATCTAGATTAGTCGAGTTAGTGAGTTCCAAATACCAGATGGTTATACCTAAAAAATGGAAGGGCTCGCGATCATAGTATGGAATTGGAGCCCCAAGTCCCAAGTAAAAAACTAAACATTGTTACTCAGCCTTAGGTAAGAATGGGAATGGTAACCAGTGGCGACATCCAATCTTGAATGCAGAGCAGAAGTGAGAAAGAACAATATGAACCAGGCCAACTTATAAACATAATACAAGTGTAAAACTTTCATTACATTAGCTGAGATAATTATAATTCATTCCACTAGTTCAATGAACGTCGTAGCAAGAGAAGAATGAAACAGTAACACTACATTTTAATACAACTTCTTGAACCAAGAAAAAATAAAAAGAAAGAGAGAAAACTAAGTTCACATCTAATTCTGCAGTACCAGTACTCGAAAATTCTGCATATCTACTATCCCTCGAATTTGGGTTTGGACCTTCACATGCAAGTTCTAAACTATCAGGCGAGTTGATCTTGCAGCCACCTTTATCATTTCTGTCCTTGCTCTCTAGTGGCACCATTTCCTTAACTACACATGCCTCATCTCCATCTAATTCCGCTGATTTTCCATTTGAAGTCTCAAGTGCTTCGTTTAGTGGTTTTAATTCCATTAAGGCCTCCCTTTCTGTGGGAGTTTCGTCATCCAAAGCTGAAGTTCTGATGATTCTGTGGGAGTTTCGTCATCCAGGAGTTCTTGATTGCCAGGTACAGTAATTCCTTCTTTTAGGAGCCTCCTCCGGCGTGAAAATTCTGATGATTCTACAACTCTCATTTCACAATCTTCAATATTGTCTACCGTACTAAACTCATCACATTTCTGCACAAATTCACAACATACAGAGGCATTTAGTTTTTCATAGTGTCCCCATGACATTCTTGGTATCTTGATCGAAGCCAAATTGCATTGATACTCTATGGGGGTTATACGGGACGCCTCATTAAGCAAGAACCCGAGCTAAGAGCTGGGGCAGTTCAATTAAGGTATAGAGAAAGCTCCAAGCAACTACCATTGATCAATCTTATTCAGGCACATCAATCAAAGATCTTGCTTACCAGATAACTTTCCTGGCGAAGGTGAGTGTGTTTGACAAGCTAAGAAAGTCTCGTTGAAAGAAGGAACTCAGAATGTGACGACTATTTTCATTTGAGCTGACTCGGCAACAGCGACCTCATGCCGCACTGGAGTAATCCAATATGTAGTTTCGTACATTCCGCCATTTCTCTGTTCATTTTCAATAGTGATCGGGAAACACCATGGCAGCAGGATGTTGAAGTCCGGAATTTGAAGTGAAATTTTTTATTTGCCTGTTCTTAGTCGTTATGAGAAAGAAATACAGAAATAAGAAAGAGATTATTCTCTTAGAGCTTGTCCAATACCACCGGTACCAGAAATATCTATTGAGTAAAGAGAGGGTTTGCTACAGTGATTCGGACGGTTGGTGGCCCTTCGAGAGTTGCGGGTCCTTGCCAACACTCATGCTCAAAACTCCTTCGACACGAGTCCTAGTCATTGCGTTGTGGTCCGTTTCCTACGACCAGGTACAGCATCACATTTGACACCTAAAGAAGGTACAGCCCAACTATGAGGTACATCAGCAGATGTTACAATAAAATGTATGGTTCTTTGTTGCTAGAACCACTCTATTGTCGACTTCTAATAAATATGATTGACTCAATTCTAGATCATCTTCTGAAATCTATAACTGTCAAAAGTGAGTGACTATTCATCAGAACTGTTATAGTCTGAATACTCTACACAATCCATCCCAACTAGTTCAGAAGTTCGAATAAGTCTAGCAAATATCATGATTTCTCTTCCCATCTTTGGCCCAACCACCATATATTCCTCCTTTTCCTTGTAAAATTTGCTCATGTCCCAATTCTTCACAGTATCAATAGCGTATAGACGCCACAGAAAATATTTTGCTGCAGAATCTATTTCACTCCTAGGATCTACACTTTCTAGTTTTTTCACCTTATGCCATCTAGCTACTCTTGGCTCCCCAGAGTAGATGACAGTACTAGGCTTAGGCAGGGGCGGATCCAGGGTTACGAACCCCCTTCGTCGTAAAAATGCATTGTATATATAAGGTCAAATATGATATTTATGTGTATATATTACATATTGAACCCCTTTAACACAACTTAAAAATCTATTTCGAACCCTCTTGGTAAAAATCCTGCCTCCGCCACGAGGCTTAGGCTGCAAATTGGGAAAATCTCTCCCAAGCCCACAGCTGAACAAAATGAAGTGGAGCACGAAGGATAAGATCTGACTCGTCTTCTATACATCTAGAATTACTACTTTGTTCAACTGCTTGGTGCACATTCTAAAAACTTTTAGGGGAAAACACATGCTTGGACAATAAATTAAAAATAAATTTAATTGGAATATATATTCATATAATAAAGAATTATGACTTTAATTTTTTAAAAAGTGTCTCAATTATGTTAGAACAATAATTATCTTTGTTAATCAATTGCACAAAAAAGACATTTTAGTCACGGTAGAGTAGTTAATTCTTTTGAATCTCTTATTAAATATAAATTAACATTAAATTAAATGTGATATATTATTATACTACTAAACTAATTTATTTTGAATTTACCCTCAAATATATGGGATTAATTTTGTTATTTTCTCTTTTTGTTGAATATATCATTTTTACTCTTATTTTTTGTTTTAGGTATAGGTGTGTATATGTCACCAATTATGTTCTTTAACTAATTACTACATGAAGTTATAGCTTACATTTAGTCAAAAAAATTATTAAAAAAAATTTGGTTTTCACTTTATGATTTTCGTAAGTCGTAAGTCATAAGTCATAAAATTTCACATGAAAAATCTCATAAGTCATAAGTATCTTTAGCTAGAAAAAAGTGGGTGAAAAGAGAAAAAGCATATAGAACTAGCTCAACTAAAACAATCAACTTTAATTTAAATTAAAATACCATCCCCTTCACTTTTCATTGACACCCATTTCATCTTCTTGTTCGGATACTTCATATATTGAAGGCTAAAATTATAATTTAATAAATTATTATCGGGTTATCGGTTAACCCATAAAAGTGGTCAAACCGATAACCGAACCAAAAATTCAATAACTTAGAATAGTAAACCGATAATCAAATCGTTAAACCAATAACCCAAATCATTAATCCAATAATTTAATCGTCAATTCAGTTATTGATTTAACCGTTAATTTGCACACCCCTAATTCGAAGTTTACTAACTTTATTAGGGTTCACACACAGGTTGGCTCTCTAAGGGTAAAACAATTTATGATTAGGAAATTATTTATTTTTAAGATTTTAAATTGGAAATATTAAGTTATGTAAGTGTGAATGGATGTCAACCATCACATCAAGCCTCTTTGATGGTAACTTATGTTTTAGGCTACTAATAATCTCACTTTTTATAGATGATAATTATTACCCGATTATTTCTTAAGCAATTTGATTATATTTGATGTATAAAAACTTAAACTTAGTAAAATTATACGTCCCACTTGATAGTTGAATCATTAATTTTGGTGTCGTGACACTTGACCAAAAAAACTTAAATAAAACATTAAATTAAATTTAAAAAATAAAAAATAAAAAACTTCCACTTCATATTCAGGAAGTGATGACGTAGGAGTATTGACATCACCATATCTAGAAGATGAGACTAATAACACTAATGAAATTCAAGCCACTCAAATGGAACCAACAAGTTGTACAGAAAACATTCAATGCTACTTTTTAAATTGTTTTATTTTGGATAAAATATTTATCTGCATCGAATATTTATAGTAAATTAATAAATACGTAACAGTATATATATATATATATATAACTATTACTTAATTAATATATGTGTTTATTTAATTATTTTACTTAATTATAGTAATTTAAATTAATTTACTGTAAATACTCTATGCAAATATATATTGATCGCGTTTTCTCCTCTCCATTTTGTGTATTTTTCTCTTTGTCCTATTTTGTTTTGTTTGATTGAAGTTGATTGGCCCTTATAGTGACCTAACATGGTTGAGAACGATGCACCAAATAATATTTTAAACTTGCTTTTTTTTTTTATCTGCATAAAGAAAATGACAGGAAATAGTTAATGAGAGGAATTTTAGAACATGAGGCATCCAGGGGTGAGTTAGCTGTAAATGAAGCAGATGAAAATTACTTTTTCTTTAAGGGGTGAGTTAGCTGTAAATGAGCAGATGAAAATTACTTTTTCTTTAAACAAAGAAAAAGTAAAATCACAATAGATACAAAATTATATGATCACTTTTTATTGGAGAGAGCGAATTCGGAATTTAAATTTTATATATATTTTTAAATTTCAGTGTTTGTATCTACTATTTGTAGCAATGTTAATGAATTTTTACATATAAATTTGTATTTTTAGTCAAAAGTATTAAATTCAGATGAACCGAGTAACTTAAAGCTGCATATACCCTTGCCCTATCTGCTCTAAAGTTTAGCGGACTAAGTTACTCGATACGTATGTTATTAAGAGGTAGTAGGTATCTCATAAAAGAATTAATGTGCCTACAAATTGGTTAGGACACCAACAAAAAATAGAACGTGATTTAAAAGAGCATATAGTTGGAATATTTCTTGTTTATAAGAAATTATGTATAGAGTTGAGTTTATTCACGAATGAGAAAAATAGGACAAAAGCATTAAAAGGCTTGCTACGCAGGAGAGATGATGCTGGATGATAAAAAGGGGCTTAATTTATTGGCCAGCATCATACTCCTGCATATTAAGCCTTAAAAAGATGCTAACAAAACCAAGTTTATTCACATATTTCTGCTCACTGGTGCTACTTGTTTTTAACAGGTTCTTTCAGTTTAGATGGAGGAAGATGATAGACTTCTTGGATCATCATTGCTTCGGGAAATATGGGTATTGAAAATCTTAACAACTCGTAGTTTCCCAATTTTAAAGCGATTTCTACTCTACTTTTTTCTTGTAGAATCAACTCTTTTCTTTTTTCCTTTTTTCCTTTTGAAAAGAAAATGTGCTCGTTTTTTAGTAGTTGGCAAAAAGAAAAGCTTCTGTTAAGTAATATCGCTTTTTTAGAATGATTTTGTCCATTAATGACAGTTGTATAAGAAGCAAATGGAACAGATCTAGATCTCGAAAGGACGTTGGCATCGGGTGTGGTGAGGTTCAGCCTTCAAGATTCAGATAAGAAAAGAATAGAATTTCACAAGCCAGACTTAGAGAAATTCCAAGTTCCTATGGCTTCTGTCTTGAAGCATATCACCAATTGTTTAGGACAGTGAAATATATGAAAATTCAGATTAAAGCTTTGTGAACTGAGGATTCTCCTTACAATGGGTTCCCTGCACAAAAGCTAACAGATACTCAAGAAAATTTAATCGTGTCAGATGCATGTCAATTTGTGTTTGATTTGAGTTTCTCCCATCAAGTATAAGTACTTTTCTATGACACCTTTTCTTTTTTAGTTCATTAAAAAAAAAATGAAATCATAAATATTAAAAGTCTTCATTTCTTTTTTAAATTTTGTGTTAATTCAAACTGTCACGTGAATTGAGACGGAAAATAAAATTAGGCAAAACATGAAAAATTTACTATTCACTTGCCTGATTCTTTGTAAACCATCCCCCACCCCTTTCCGAAAGAAAGAGAAAACTTCAGCCCAGCCCGAAAGGTGGGTGTCTCGATCTAAACCAACTTGTCTACCAAAAGAATCGTTACATTGAGAAGGTAGCATCTCGAACTAGAATGCCCTTAATTGAGGAAGTGAAAAGAGTGGTTTTGATCTGTTAATACAGCTTATCTGAGTTATCAATTTGAACTACCTTCTGTAAAGAGTTTGAATCGTTCGTTTACTCTAAGTCTAATTACCAACGCGATGGATTGCTATTTAAAAACACTTCCAATACAAAAAGAGCTCCTTCCGGCTATACTCTAGTTGGACAGTGTTAGTTCAGTTTGACTGTCCGAAATCAAGTAGGAGATTTAATTGAAAAGACCCCTTCCTATAGATAGTGTTAGAACTGCTTTTTGAAATAAAGACGTTTAAATTTGACCCCACACACACACCCAAAAAAAAAAAAAGTAATATATTTCCCTAAAGCGGACTATTTAGTAGGATTTGCCAACATGAAACAACCTTGTGAGGAAAGAGTTTCCACCAGCATCATCTTTCATATATCAGATTCCTTCAACAAAGCAGGAACAGTACATGGAATCGAAAGATATAAGCAGCAAAAAAGAGTGAAAAAAAATACCCAAACAGAAGATGTTGCTAGAACAAAGGTTAAGAAGGATGCTTTCGCGTATACGTATCTAGCAATTCATAAGATTCGCGAATACCAGTGCCTGTTTATATAAATTTGCAAACTGATCAGAGTAGATGGAAAGTGAGCGTTTGGGAAAATAAGATGGCCACAGTTGACTGACATGCTGCATCATGTGGGCATATCTTTCAAGTTACACATGAAAAAAGACCAACAAAATGACAATTTCCATAATATATATTCAGTCCATATCTCCACCATAACTATGCAGCACTTCAGAAACCAGCAACGTGCCACATATTTCCTTTCGTTAAACCTTGACATACAGGGCCTAGTTACCATGACCCCACCGCACCAGCACTTGGATTCTCGAAAGCAGAGAAACTCCAAAAAGTCTTTAATGAGTATGGCTGAGAAATTGTCACTCCCTCTTCCGTGATTTTGGCAATCTGCGAGTTCATGCAGCAATGTAAAAATGGAAGTTCAAACACTCAGTAGAAAGATGTCATTTGTTTGTTATTTAATAAACTCATGACTCGAGATATTAATGGAACTGGAAGGAGGGAGAATCAACCAAAAGTTGAGATATTCAAGAGTCAAAAAGTAGTCAATGCATCTATTATCACATTCAACTCTAAATCCAAAATCAGCTACAAGTTCTAAATTCTGTTTAATCTTTCCAAATTCTCGTTTCTAGGTTTACTAGTTTCTGGTACATCTAGGAATAAACACCATTACTACCAGCATATCAACTTTGGAAATAAAGCTGTGGACTTTGAAGATCAAAATTTAGGTTTTTCTGCTTCTACTCGACTGGAGTAACAAAAATTTTCCTTTTTCAGAAAGGTAACAGAAAAAAAATTCTTCCTAGAAGTCCGTATCTAGCAGGAGGGCTATACCTGAAGCTTGTTGACTGCAGATCTATCCCTATACAGAAGAACACGCATACATTTCTCCAATAACTTAACACCTTCTTCATAGCTCAAGTCTTCACGCCATTCATCACGGATAATGGGCTTTGCAAGATGATTGCCAAATCCAGTAGCCACGTGATTGTCCTCATAATGGACACCAATCATACTGACCTAAAAGAGATAATAGAAAGATAGATTTGGTTATCAAAACATTAAAACAAAAGAAATTTGATTGGTGTGAAGAAAATAACAGAAAGATGTAACATTCGTAACTAAGCACTTAATAATGGTACTTAATAATGTGGAAAAACACACTTAACAATGGGAATGCATGTAAGAGAATGTGCAAGACAAATGTAATAGCTTTTACCGTTCCAAGATACTTTTGTCCATTTTTGACCCCACCAAGTACAAGGGAATTCCAAAGAGGGTTGAACTTGTTCCTTCGATTATACATCACACGAGTTAGATAATTATGCACTTCTTTGGGACCCAAGGAGTTCCCATCATCCCACATGTTATCATACAAGCTGCATTCATGAAGCATCAAGTACCATAAGACACAAAACATTTTGCATCATATATAGATAAGCAGAAGTAATAGCAATTCAACCCTCGTCACAACAACAACAAAACGTAAACCTTTAGTAGTAACTTCTATGGGAAAAACTTACATAAGCTCGTCAAGGTACCGCAATATCTCCTGAAAATCACTAATTTCACCACTTGCACCAAGAAGGGAGTGTTTTCCCACTGACTTCAATCGCTCCACACTCTTGTAACGTATTGTTGAACCATAGGAACCTGAAAGACCAACATAACTAAGAAATATTATACAGTTTTAAGCATGTATGAGCTAAACTAAATGAAGTTGCAAGCTAGAAAGACGATCACCACAAACTCTTTCAAGGCCATTCTCCAATTTTTCTACTTGATTACTGTTACCATCTTAAGTATAGCTGCTAACAATGTGAAAAAAGATGCAGTTCTGAAGGAGTCCAGAACTGACTATATGCGAAATATGACACTCTCTACAACATAGACTTAACTTTTGAATTTGGATACAACCTAAACTTTATTTTCTCTTTTTGTAAAAATTCACAAGTCTAACGACTCCAACTGCCAGCTGCAGGTGGAGTAAAAAAATACTGGGAAGCTGGGCCTGATAAAAGAAAGGGCAACCACAGCAAAAAATATAACATTTTGGCAAAGTCAACATTGTATGCATTGAATTCAGGTGCAACACATTAGCATAAATGCCTACTGCCAAAGAAATAGTTCAGTTTCTCTAGTGTCAAAGTATAACAATTCTTTGGCAAAGTCAGTATGACAGTGTATACATCGAAATCAGACACAACACCCATACGCATTCAGTCTAGTGTAAAAAAATAGTTTAGCTTTTTTTATACAGTAGAAAAAACGCAACACACATACGCTTTCAGTCTAGTGTAAAAGAAATAGTTTAGCTTTTTTTATACAATAGAAGAAAATAGTTCAGTTTCTCCATGATGATAAGGGGCTCCCTCCAACAAGTTGATCTACCCACTATCTAACCTTATTGCATCTTTCTTGCATTCATCTTTTTCCCCTTTTTTTTGGCAGGAGGGAGGTGGAAGAATCCTAGCTTTTCTCTTAGAAACAAAAGAAGCAAATACTATCAGACCTGAAGGATCCATGTTAAGTACAGTTATGTAATTTTAACCACTTAAGGAAAAAAGTATGATCTAATTTTAATTAAAGGTAAAAATGCAGTGACTGTTTCATTAGATGTACCAGTGGTTCGACTAAGGGTGGGTTCAGTTGGTTCGTTTTTCAGAAAGTCCGGTTAGGCTTGTTCGATTTTCAGTTTTATTTAGGTGAACCAAAACCGAACCAAAATTAACACTTTTTTTTTTGTTTTTAGAAGTTTGGTTCAGTTTAGTCGATTTAGGCCTATCATTGGGCTTTTTTCTACTGAAAAAATAGACCTTCAAATTCAACTTTCTCAAAAGTTAGCTTGTTTAGTTGAATTTGTTTATTTCATATTTTCATATTTGCACCCAACACATCAATCTTTTATAGATAAAAAACGCAATTCTTTTTGGAGTATGAGAAGCCAGTTCAGCAGAGCAAAGCTAGTGCTAAAGAATGTTGTCCATCTATGTCTCAATACAAAGAAACCTGACTCGTACAGTTCAAAAGTCACTTAAAGTCTTAAGCACAAATCAACCTTCTACACACTTGAATACAAGTCAACCTTCTAGGTAGAGTAATGATGTTCAAGAACCTAAACTGTATGTGCATGCATTATCCTTCACTACAAAAAGGTAGAAAGCATCCTTACAAGAACCCCTTTTTACAAATCAGAACTGCTTTATCCATCATTTACAAAAATCAGAACCCTAAAGGTACGGGTAAGGTCTGCATACATCCTACCCTCCGCAGACCCACTTGTGGCATTACATTGGGTATGCTGTTGTACAGAAACCAGAACCCTAAGAATCATCAAAACTGAGCATCAAACCGGAAACCGGACTTGAAAAAAATATAAACTGTAAACTGACCGAGTAAACCGGAAAACTGAAAATACGGTTTTTTTGGTTTTATGCTCACTCCCCAGATTCAGCTTCCAGACATGACAACTTATAACAATGAAATGAATTGCGTAACTTTTTCAGCATGTATTTTACATAATGCAAATCACTTTATATTTATGAGTCCCTCAAGCTTGGAATAGTATAGTATACTAATCACAACTGAGGAAAACCCTGCAGAAAATTAGTCTCCAAAGCCCAAGATGAAGTAAATAAAGTGGGTCAAAGTGATCACACTAAAGGTACTGCTCGTGCTAACTGCATTTTTGCCAAACAGTCAGCAACTGCTGGTGGCTTTAGACGACATTCCCTGTTACAGAATTTCTTCTGATATAATATTTCTTTAGGCCAACCAAGGCAAAGAAGGAAGAAGAAGAAGAAGGATAAGATCCAAAACATATTAACCATCATCAAAAGAAAGATCGAAAACATATCAACTTCATTCTTAGGATTGGAAATATATATGGGATTTTTAATAGGCCAAGATGCGCCTGGACATATGAAAGCCTCATATGTTCCCTTGTACATTTTGCTATTTCAGAGTACCCAAAACTCATGTAATTATTAAAATATTTCTTGGAGAGGGCTCCTAGCCATTTTATAACATGGAACACATCCCCATTCTACTTCTCTTGGACTAATTCTCCTTTCCTTTAATTTCCATAGTCTGTAACAAAGCATTTTATTGATCTCATGATCAGGTGAAGGCAATGAATTATTTCTCGAACTCAAATATGTAGAGTCCTTGAAAACAAGAGTGAGCTCCACTAACTTTTCATAAACTAACAAGTACTGCACATAGCCCATATTCCAATTGTAAATGACTTATTAAGGAGTCAACAACTGCAGCCACTACTAAGCTCCAAGTTCAGCATTTTGAGTTACCTCCCATTTTCATCAGCAGTAACACCAAATATAAGATATCCTCATATCCCCAGTGAGCAAGTTAGAATTGTTAAGTGCCAGGAAGATTTTATAAGTGCTTAAAGCACCAGTTGGCTGAAACTTATAAACAAATTCATAAAGGAGAATCAGTAAAATCACAAAGACAGAAGTAAGTTCCTGTAATCAGTCCACCTCTGTAAATTGTACTTAAACCAGAGAGTAAAAAGTAAACAAAATTCCCTATAACAGTAGCAAACAAATTGGAATGAGACCAAATGATTTTCAAAATAGTATATTCACAAATTCCAAAATTAAAAACTAACCTCCCATATCAGCAGCCAACAGAACACCATCCTTGTACTTGATGCCGATAACTGACGTGCCTGTCACATATGGGTACCTGTAACCAAGAAGCATATAAGTTAATATTGCAAGAACAAAGTATAGTAAGCAAAGAGCAAAAGAAGAAACAATTCACAAATATGCAATTCTATGAGCACAAATATGAAAATAGGTGTTCAAGTTGCTGTGTTGTCCAGTAGAAAGCCAGATAACTTACTGGATCATTTTATCCTTACACTTAAAACAAGGAAATGGAACCATTCCCTCATGCCAAGAGGAAAGTTCTATATATAAACTCAAGCCCATGTTGTTCACGTCCAATACCTAGTAACCTATTCAATAATCTGAATCTTTTGCACCTCCTCCCCATTTTTAAACTTCGACATCATTTTCTAGCAAAGTGCATCGTTTGCCCCTCTTCTCTGTAAACCTCATGGCTTTACATTCAACAGCACCTCTATGTTCTAACAGTCTCATGATTTTCGACAAAAAGAATCTCTGCTTTCAGTACATAGTTACCACATAAATAGGAAAATTAGAATTAAGACGAGTGATCCACTGCCACCCATGAATCAATTGTCAAACTGTATTCTAAGGACCTAGCTACCAACTATTGGCTGTTAAAACTTATGGTAATAGAAGATTCGAGCTGGGCTAGGTCAGTACCACTATTACCAATCACAAAGAACTAATTAATGAAGCTCCTTTTTTGCTTATATTGTAAAGGAATAAGCACAATCGAGTTGGAAGCCTTGACATTGTTAGAAACATATATAAGTTGACTGGTGGAGAGTGCACGGGTAAATCGGCAGCCAATACCAGTTAATATATACATATTTAAAGTTCTTATTTGAATTTTCTAAATTCTTATATATAATCCAAGTCTGAGACCATAAATACGCTTCCAGGAAAGAGTCCAATGAGAGTTTTAGCAAAATTATCCCTAATCATTGGTAGTAGGCCTAACTTTATTCTTTAAAAACCCTGAGCACTATCTGTCCTCTAGTTTTGCAAAACTTGTGCACTTTGTCACTAACAGAAAATACACATATAGTGTTAAACTTAATGGTGACCTCTCCTGGAAGACGCTTGAAACTTTAAAAAAAAAAAACATCAGCTCTATTTTCACCCTGCCAATTTTCATGTTGTCTTAAACTTTACTTTCTCCAGAAAATTTAAATTTAACATTTCATTTTTTGGTTCACACTTCAAAATAAAGATGATCAATTATTTTCTCCTCTAATCAATGATGTCTTGACTTTGGTCTTTTTGTTTTTTCACAAAAAGCCTACAGTAAGAAATGGAACCAAAACTATTCCAGTAAGTGTTTTAGAATTTTGAAGAAATGAAATGGGGAAGTGTGAGAGTAAGTACAAAAATACTAAAATAATAACAGTAAGAAACAACAAAAGAAATTTGATTGCTAAATTGGGCTACAAGACAGTTAAAAAAAACTTGTAGTTTAGAAACTTGCTGGAGAAAGAAAATTCAAGACACGTGGTTGGTGGAGAAAAAGGCAAAGAAACCCACATATTTAAATTTTTTTGAATAAGGAAGAAACCCAACAAATCTGGGAAGGCGAGAATAGAGCTGGTTTCTTTTTTCAAAGTTTCAAGTGATTTCCAAGAGAGACTGATAGCTGAATTCAGGAATTTCCAGGAATTCGAGAATCAAGGACTGATTAGGAAGAAGAAGACGACTTGTATTCATTCATCATATCCGTAATCAGTACATGTACATTGTTTTATATGAATGGAATGGAATATATGATTAACAGATTAACAGATTCCTAACAACTAATCTGTTTATTAACAGTGAGTAGTCCCTACTAACTAACTAACTTGTAACTACTTGATGACATGGCATTAACTACTTATAACCAACTGGCCATCCCTAAGAACCATACATCAGTACTCCCTTGCTGGAAAAGATCCTTGACCTCAAGGATCAAAGAGAGGGATAGCCTGTTTGGCCAAGGTTCTTGGAGGCCAAAAGTGCTTATTTTTCCTAAAAAGCACTTATTTTGAAAAAAAATGAGGTGTTTGGCCAAGCTTTTGAGAGAAAATAAGTGCTTTTGAGGAGTAGCAGAAGCTGTTTTTTAAAAGCTAAAAAAAGTAGCTTCTCCCCAAAAGCACTTATTTGAAAAACACTTTTGTGAAAAATACACTTAGAAGCATTTTTCAAAAGCTTGGCCAAATACTAATTGTTGCTCAAAAGTGCTTTTTAAATTTATTGGTCAAACACAAACTGTTTCTCACCAAAAGTACTTTTTTAATAAGCACTTTTAAAAAAAGCACTTCTCAATTAAGTTGATTTGAGAAGCTTGGCCAAATGGGCTAGGAACCTAGTCTTCAAAGCACTAGCAAATTCCCAAGTAGCACAATTTGCAGACAACCAGACCATTTAACAAGAAGTTGAGCCACAGCCTTGTTGCCCTTTTTCACCATTCTCCTTTGCAACTCACATTCAGGATCAGGGCAGTAGGGACTAGCAATGCCAGTGATAGAAGGGTAAGAAATCTGATCAGGAACATGATAACACCTCTTGAGCAAGGACACATGGAGAGTAGGGTGTTTTCACAGCAGCAGGTAATAAAAGTGTATAGGCAACAGGACCAACCTTCTTAGCAATTTGAAAGGGCCCATAGTATTTGGCAGAAAGCTTATGAAATGGCTGGGAAACTACAGAGAACTGCCTATAAGGCTAAAGTCTTAAAGTACATCCAAACTCCTACTTCAAAACACCTATTAGATCTATGAGAGTCTGCTTGCTGCTTCATTCTCAGTTGAGCTCCGAGCAAGTGATGTTTCAGCGCTTGTAACTTCAACTCTCTAGCAATGAGAGTGCTATCAACTTCAAATGAACCAGATTCCCCAGGAAGATAGGGTAAGTGTAAGGGGGGTGGTCTACCATATAAAGCCTCATACGGTGTGGTCTGGATAGAAGTATGAAAAGAGGTATTATACCAATATTCAGCCACTTGTAAACACTCAACCCAAGTAGAAGCCTCATCTGTACAAAAACACCTAAGATAGGTTTCCAAACACCTATTCACAACCTCAGTTCGTCCATCAGATTGAGGGTGATATGCAGAAGATGTATTGAGTTGGACTCCTTGTAGTGAAAACAGCTCCTACCAGAAGGTGCTAAGGAAAACAACATCCCTGTCACTGACTATGGAATCAGGTAGGCCATGAAGTTTCACCACCTCATTGAGTACTGCAGATGCTACTGATTTAGCGGGTATAAGGATGCTTTAGAGGAAGTAAATGGGCATACTTACTCAATCTATATACCACTACCAAAATAACCTCATAACCATTGGACTTAGGCAACCCATCAATAAAGTCCATACTGATTTGTAACCAAACTACCTCTGGAATAGGTAGAGGCTGTAGTAAGCCAGGTAGGCAGCTAGATTAGGTTTTTATTTCTCTGACATATATCACAGTCTTGCACAAATTTTTTCACATCATTTCTCAGACCCTTCCAATAAAAGGTACGTAGTCTTCTCAAAGTAGCCTCCACACCAGAATGCCCTCCGCTGGCAGAGGCATATGCCAAAAAGTCATAATGTCCCTCCCCAATTGGGGTACCTTCCCTACCACCACCAATCTGCCTCTTCTCCTCAACTTGCCATTAGTCCAAGTGAACTGTGAAGTTCTATTAAGGCTCATTCTACAATTGCTCAATCAAAAACTTCACCTCTGACTCAAATTCCCAACTCTGTGCTATAGCTTGTAACAAATATTTGATTACACCAAAAACACAGAATTAAGATGCAATTCAACTTAATCTGTTGCAAGTCATTCTATATTTTCAAAACATCTTAAGTTCCTCTCTTTCTAGATAGTCCACCATATGCTAGCTGGTATGATCCTCCATCTATCTCTGCTCTTGGCTTGGCTTCCAACTTCTTCCCAACTTTGTATGGCCTGTGTTATCTTTTCTGGCATAGACCATGAGATGCCTTTAAGATTTAAAAACAATCTCCATAACTGTCCAGTTACCTTGCAATGTAGGAATAGGTGGTTCACTGTTTTTGCTCTTTCCCCACAAAAGAAATGTCTTGAGCATAGGGTCATGCCCTTCTTCATCAGGTTGTCTTGTATCATAACTGCTTCTTTTGCCAGTAACCATACAAAGCATGCTACTTTGTGTGGGATTTCCAGCTTCCATATGTTTTTCCATGGCCAGAGTTGGCGTGAACTTTTTGCTCCATCAAAAACTTCAAAGCCCTTTGATCTGTTTAATAATGAACTTTTGTCCCAATAGATATTGAGACCATTTAGTGACAGCACGGACAACAGCTAGTAGTTCTCTGTCATACACAGACATAGCAACATGTTTAGGAGAAAGTGCTTTACTAATAAAAGCAATAGGGTGACCTTGCTGCATTAGAACAGCCCCTATGCCATATCGACTAGCATCTATTTCTACAATAAAAGTCTTGGTCAGATCAAGTAAAGCTAAGACAGGAGCTTGAGTAAAGGATAACTTCAATTCTTCAAATGTTGTAGTAGCCTCCAAAGATCATCTGAAATTATCCTTCTTCAAAAGATCAGTCAGAGGCCTAATGATCAGTCCAAACCCCTTCACAAATCTCCTATAATACCCAGTCAATCCTAGGAACCCTCTCAGTTGCTTGATAGAAGTAGGAATGGGCCAGTTCTTCACAGCTGAGATTTTTTGAGGATCAGTGGACACCCCCTCCTCAGATATGAAATGGCCTAAATATCTATTTTTGGAACTCCAAAAACACACTTGCTTTGCTTTGCAAACAACTGGTGTCTTTGCATCACAATAAAGACAGTTCTAAGATGAGTAACATGGTCTTTACTAGTCTGGCTATAAACCAGGATGTCATCAAAGAAGACTAACACATTTTCTGAGGAAAGGCTGAAATACTGTGTTCATCAAACCTTGAAAAGTGGTTGGAGCATTGGAAAGGCCAAAAGGCATGACCAGGTATTCATAGTGGCCAGAATGTGTTCTAAAAGCAGTTTTGGGTACATCTTCCTCAGCAATCCTCAATTGGTGGTATCCAATTAGAGATCTATCTTAGAAAAGATCTTGGATCCCTCTAGCTCATCTAACAGATCCTCTACAATAGGGATAGGGAACTTATTCTTCACAATGCTCTTATTCAAATCCCTATAGTCTACAAAACTCTCCAAATCCCATCTTTCTTCCCCACTAACACCACGTGAGATGCAAATGGATTACTGTTAGGCTGAACTATGCCATGATCAAGCATCTGTTGTACCAATGCTTCAATGATATCCTTTTTAACAGAAAGATATCTATATGGCCTCTTATTAACTGGTTCAGCTCCAGACTGTAGCACAATCATATGGTCATGAATTCCGCTGGAAGGGGGTACTTGAGTAGGTTCATCAAACAACCCTTTGAATTCACTCAGCAGTTCAGTTAAACCAGACTCTTTTGCTGAATTATGAGTAGGTTCCAAGGCATGACCATGTAATTCATAGCACTTAGCAGGTATTGCTTGAATCATATAAAGTTGTGATTCATTACCTGAAAGTCTGTCTATTATTCCAGCCTTTGAAGTTGTAATTTGCTTGCCTGACCCTTTCAGCAAATGTCTCTTACCCTTGTACCAGAATCCCATAGTAAGTTTACTGAAGTTCATCTTGATATCCGCTAAGGTTAACAACCACTGGACCCCCAATACTACTCCACAAGACCCTAGTCATAGTAGTATAAACTCAGTAGAAAATTCAACCCTTGAAGCAACCAAGTGATCTCACAGACCCTATCCACCCTCATGTCATTACCATTTGCTGCAGCTACTAACTAAGGTGTAGTTGCCTTAGTAATGCACCCTAACTGCTTCACTACTTCAGGATCAATGATATTATGGGAGCTTCCAGTGGTCAATTAGGATGTGTAGGGGTCTTTTAGAGTGATAGCAGTCACTCTCAGTGTTCTAAACCCCACTGAACCATTGAGTGCATGGATGGATATCTCCATCTGCTCCATGTGTATATTCATTTCCATCAACTCTAATTCTTGTCCCTCCAGAACTTCCTCTTCATACCGAATTTGCTCTTCTTCCAACTCTTCTAATTCTAAATAGAGCTATTTAAGATTTTACACTTGTGGCCTGGTACATACTTTATATTACAGAAATAGCACAGTCCCTTGGACCTCTTATCATATATCTTCTCCAAGCTTAGCCTCCTTCTAGTTACTCCTCTATTACCTGTAGCATTCTCACTTCCAAGGGTTGGTAATAAAGGAGGTTTTCTCTAAGTCCTTGGATCCTCGGATCTCCTGTACACAGGACCAAAGTTTTGTGGTACTACAGGGACTTGTTTGTAAGCTTTAGCTTGAGCAGCTAAGTAAGCTTCTTGCATTCTCGCAGTTTTGTACAACTGAGACAAAGTAGATGGATTTGTTAATTTTACAGCCATGTTCAGCTCTTCCTTGAGTCCATCAATAAAGCAACTAATTGCATTTTCTTGTGACAGATTAACCCTAGTCAATTTATTCTCGAAGAGAGCTTGATACTCCCTCACAAAACCAGTCTGTCTAATCTTCTTGATCTCCTCCATGGGATTATCATAATTAGCTCCAAATTTGTCTACCAATGCCATAACATACTCATTCCAGTTAGCATAATGAGTGTATTGTCTATACCTCATGAAGTATTGGTACCATTGTATAGCTTCTCCTTCCAGATGAACTGCTACTAGTCCAACCCTTTGATCTATGGGAATATCATCAAAGCTGAAATATTGTTAGACCCTTAAAAACCATGACCTCAAATCTTCCCCAGAAAATTTTGGGAAATCCAGCTTAGAATAGCGAGAAATTCCCTGGTGGTGCCCTTGATAGTTCACTGTGTTTCTGTGTCTTGGTTCCTCCTCCATAAATTGGCCCTCTCCTTGATGGTAATTCTGATAATTCACAGGGTTCCTATGCCTTGGCTCTTCTTCAACAGACTGCCCTTCTCCTGATTTTCTACCTCTTTGTGTCTAAATTCCATCCCCCTAGGGGTATTATCTCCGCAAATTCCACCTAATTGCTCCTTGAGTTCCATAGCGGTTTGATCCAATTTCTTTAGAGAAGCAACCTCTCCATTGAGGACTTCTGTTATCAATTTTTGCATCATCTCCCACCGTTCCCCTCCCTCAAGAGTCGAGTCATTATTCATTTCTCCAATCGCCCTAGTTCCCTTCGCCATTGATGCCGAGAATTGCACAGCTCTGATACCAATGATAGTGGAATTCAGGAATTTCCAGGAATTCGAGAATTCAATGACTGATCAGGAAGTTTCAGAGAACTTCGAGAATGACAGTCACAAGATAAAGTTAAGAATTGTAGAAGAAGAAGAAGAAGACGAAGAAGACGACTTGTAATCATTCATCATATCCGTAATCAGTACATGTAAATTGTTTTATATGAATGGAATGGAATATCTGATTAACAGACTAACAGATTCCTAACAACTAATCAGTTTATTAACAGTGAGTGGTCCCTACTAACTAACTTGTAACTACTTGATGACATGGCATTAACTACTTATAACCAACTGGCCATCCCTAAGAATCATACATTAGAGACCACGGTTAAGTTTAACACTATTTTGAGTATTTTCCTTAGTGAGACTAAAAGTGCACGAGTTTTGCAAACTTAGAGGACAGATAGAGCTCAGGGTTATATTTAAAGTACAAATCTATGCCAACTCCCAATGGTAAGTGATAATTTTTGGCCAAAAACTCAGTCCAATGATATATAAAGTTGCCACTTTGAAGGAAAAAATAACTAGAAAAGCTACTTTTACTGGTTCCAAACACCCATAGCTAGAAAAACCCTATAGTTCCCAACACCAATGGTGAACCTGGTGGGCAGGTTTATGGAACAACTATGATTGTGGAGTGTAACAGGCTGCTGAACTAATTGAAGCACACACAAGTTGGTCCGTAAACCTCTGTTATCCACACAAACGAAACAACAAAAAGACTATAATTCAGAACACAAAATGTACTTGCTAATCAAATCAGCACAATTTCGGAGCACATTCAAAGAGGAGAGAATAGAGAATGCATACTGTGTTCTCTGGATATCAGCTTCAGGGCTCAATAAGCTACTCTTAGCCGATGCCGAATCCATCAACTGCGAAAATTAATTAAACAAAGATATTATCAATGCCAGATTAGAATTATTGGAAAAAGAAGTATGCGAGAAGATCGAAATCTTACCAAACTCTCTTCGATCGATCGACAACAGCAAACTCAAAAATGTTTCAAAGCTAAACTTTACACCGGGAATTTTGTTTTTTCAGTTTTCCCCATGAACAAGAAAAGTTGCAGATTTATATTTTTTGAGGTTTTGGGCCGAGATAGAGGAGTCATTCGGCTCATTCACAAGTGCTCTATTCTGAGGCAGTATTTAATTTTTTTTCTTAAATTTGTAATTTTATTTTTATTTTTTGATAATTAAAGTAATTAAAAATATCTCTAACAGCAAACATAAAAAGATTACCAGCAAAAAAAATATAAGACGTAAGTTTTGGTACAAGTTATGTTTTAGGTATAAGTTCACGTAGGTTATGCTTCAGGCCTAGGAGTAGAAATTCAATAGCATGTCATAAGTTCAGTAGCATAAACTTGTGTATTATATATATATACACACACTTAAGCTCAGTAGCACGAACTTGTGTCTAGGGATAGAAGTTCAGTAGCATGAACATGTGTCTTCTGAGGCTAATTTGTGTCTCGCAATTTATTTTAATATATTTAGGATAAAATTCTACCTTATGAATCAGATAACACTTATGTCTCCAAACAAACATTCTCTAACAAGGTTTGCCTAACGAAATTAAGTCATATTAAGAATATTTGAACAATAAATTTTTATTAAATGAGTAGTAGGAGTAAAAATTAAAGACTACCCATTTGAGAGACAAAAATTAAAGGTCATCTCTAAAATAAAGACAATCAATGCAAAAACTTGGAGTCATTTGCCCGTGTACTTTGCAAGAATAGACCAATTTGGAGGTGGTCTTAAAGTTTAACCCTATTAGAAACAAATTAAAATAACTTTGCAATAGGTAAAACTTTTATTGCTATCGAGCATAAAATAATTTTACCTGTGAAATAAGAGTTTGAGACATTTCAATAAAGTAAAAGATAATAGACCTACTTAATTGACAATAAATTTTGTTTCACAATTAAAAACTGCATGTGTTACTCAATTGTTCACAAGTTATAACGGACAAACAAGACTTGATACTATTCATTTTATATATCATGTTAGATTGGTCATAAATTATATCTTATCAATAAAAAAATTATATATATTGCTCAATTGTTCATAATTTTCCTTCACTTCATAATAAATCTTTCTTATAATCCACAAAGTAATATTCTACACTTTTTAAATTGACAATATAGATAAATTATTTAATATATATATATATATATATAAAATTTGATCATGACTAAATAATCAAAATGTTATAAAAAAAAAAATCCCTCAATATTAACATATCTAGTATAATCCTACAAGTGAGGTTTGGGGAGGATGGTGTGTATGCACACCTTATTGTTATCTTGTGAAGGTAGTAAAATTGTTGTTGAAAGTCCCTCGGTTCCAGTAAAGCATATAAAAGCAAATTTTGAAAGAAAATACAATAATGAAAAAGGCATTTTGAAAAAAAAAATTAACAATTGTTCTTTTATCTAACCAATAAGAAATTGAACCAAAATAATTATGGTAAGTGTTATATTAAGTAAGTATCCCGTAGGAAACACATTACGGTATCTTCATTGTCGGTAACTTTTTAAATTGTCTCAAATTCCTGTCTAATAGGAAAAACTAACTTATGTGCATGCTACAATTAGAACTTATGTAAGATGGATAACAAAATATTGTCAATCAAATTTTTTATGGTTGTGGTGATTTAAATTTTATCAAACAAGGCTAATAATTTCAAAACAAGTTATTGAGTTGAGAGTGTCATAAACTATAGAGCTACATGTGCTAAGGAGCGCAGTGTGGGATAGAAAGCTTAAGGCTAACAATATGGAGTTTTGATTATTAACAAATGAATGGCAAAATATATGCAAGAACTAGGTCTGAATAAATGATTGGTAGTGTTTATAACAAGATACTACAAGGAACCAATTCCTATTATGGTCTACAACAAAGAGATATTATCAAGAATATATCATATGCAATGAAGAAGTAGTGAAGGAACTAAGTCTTTCACTGTGAACTGAAAGAGACCGTTGATCAAAGTCAAAATAGATTTCAAGCGCAAAGAAGGATTCCTTAAGGAATCAAGATTGTGACAAATCTAATGAAACAAGGGGCAAGAAAAACATAAAAACATTATTGTATTACCAACGAGGAAGGAACTCTAAGAAATAAAGAAAATAGTGGCCAAATGCGTGAAAGAAAAATCAAATCAAACAAGAATTCGAATCTTGTATTCTTGATCTAGTTGAGTTCAATTGGGAAGACAAGAAGCGGCTATCAACACCTATATAAAGCATCTGATTGATGTTCTTGAAGATGGAAAAATAGACTCAACACAAAGATAGATTAAGAGAAAAATCTTAACGCTAAGTATTCTTTCTATTATCAGAGTCAACTACACGACAACAAAGGCATGTTCCTATCAAGTTACATTCATAACAGTTCTTGTTGTTCGAAGTTCGATCCATTGTAACCTTTCATTTTCTAAGTTGATTTATATTAGGTATTGTTGTTTTGAGTTGCAAGGGAACCAACAATTGTGTAAAGTTGTTGGGGTAGAGTCTAGACTACAATTGAAGCGCATTGTAGAGAAGAGAAAAATGTGCTATAGTGGTTAGTGATGCGTCCAAATGCACACTCAAATGCATGCAGTCATGCAAGTAATATACAATTTTGAGTTCAAATATCATATCTACAGAGACTTGTAAGATTGATCGTTTAATTTGATTTCTTATTGCAATTATTTGAGAAACAAATAATTCTTGAATTTTTGTTATACTATTACTAACTAGGAAAAAGTTAAAGTTATAGCAGACTAATAAATGTTGGTTTAAATCAGATGAGATGAAAGCCCAGAGTCTTGGCAAATTAACAATCCAGTTGAGTCGTCTAATTGTCACACTTATAGATTTTCCTGAGTTACTAGTTGCATATTGATATTACTTATTGAGCATCTTGCTGATAACTTTAAGACCACTCGACTATCCCTAATGCCTATTTTTCAATGATCGTCGGATAATAGTTAAGCGCATGTATCTTTCTTTTGTATCAGCTGGACAAGACTAAAGGGTATATTTCTATCCTGATTAACGAAATGATTCCCCCTCCCTATGAGGTTCACGAACAAGCCCTACTTCTTCTTATCACACTCAACTTTCCCCTTTTAGATCCAATTATTGAGCCATAGCTAACATTTCAAAGATGATCAAACAATCAAATAATTAAAATCAAGAAGAAATAAATAACTCAAAAGTGAAAAATTTAATAGATATAAGCGATTGTCAAATGCCAGCCATCACCTCAATGTCAAAATCCTAGAACTAGAAAGTTTAGCTACCCATGATTCTCACAGATATTCAAGAATTGATGAGTTTACAAGAAATACTTAAAAGTATTAAGGAAAAGAAAATAAACTAGAGAGAAATCTTATTTTTCCCTAGCTTTCCTCCAAAAAATAGCATCCCACTTTCTCAAAACGACTTAGGGTCCTATTTATAAGATTTGAAAAAAGCCCAAAAAGCCTATCCAAAGTCGATTTGGACTTAGAAAAATTTCCTGTCCTGATCATCCTAGCTCGTGTTGCGAGCTCCAAAGCAAGGCCAGATCTTGTGGTAGGTGTCGCGACGTAATGTCTTGGTTGGTTTTCAAACTTACCCAATATTCTTGATTCCAGGTGTGGGCTTCACGATGCAAACTCCATAGCAAGCACTTTTCTCCTGAGGTCCTCTTCCAGCTTTACACTTAGTCATTTTCCTTTACCATCATATTTTAGCTCCTCGTGGCGTGAACTTTATAGCGAAAGGCATCCTTGCTTTGGGCTTTGCTACACGAGCTTCCGTACACTCATTCCATGCTTAGTCATTTTCTTGTGTCAATCACATGAATTCCACAATTAGCATACAGATAAGTTCCATAATGAAAATTTCACATAAGTTGGATATATTTAATATATTTATCTCTAAAACAAGGCATAAACACAGTATAAAGACATATAAATACACTGAACATCACCATCTCACGCTTAAGCCTTTGTTCTTCCTCGAACAAATAACTAAACACTTCCTATTTTTACAGGAACTCTACACAACTACACCAAATTGAACAGGTATGCTCAAGGTAGGGTCACAATATCCATTTAAACATGAAGCAAGCAACCACTTTATCAACACAACCTAGCCTCTGTGACTCACTCATCAACACAAATTAAGGCAAAACAAATGGTCATCCCTTAGCAAAGAAATCAACCACATCACCTATGTCTCATGAATTATGTGCCCTCACAAAAATATGAAAAGTTACCTGCGCTATATCAAAAGCAACAAGTAGCACTCGGACATAAAGGTGGAAAGAATTATACTCACGTTCAACAAAGAACTCACATGCACATACGACATACCATAAACTTTCTCTCTGTGTCATACTCCATTAACATAAGCACATCAACTAAAGAATCAATTAAGACTTAAAGGGTTGAAATGTCGTTTTGGGGAAGGATAGGAATTATTGGAATTAATAGTGACTAACCTCTCTAACACTGTTAAAACTTTATGCTTTAATCCAACTTGTGCACTTTCGTTGTGTCATTGAATTTCAGTCACTCTTTTCACTTTTTCTTATGTCCCCCTTTTTTTTAACTAAGCACACTTTTTAAAATTTTATTGTACATCACTAGTAAGGAAAAATTTCCTATTGATTTTTCTTTTTTAATTAAATCAATATTTTTCTTTTCTTTGTTGTGTTCTCTAGTAACAACATACATTTTAGCTATGTTCAACAAGTGCACCCTCAACCTTTTTTAGTTTAGTTTTCCACTTCAACCTTTCCACATACTTCCCACTTACTTCTAAACGTTCACTTTCTCAAAGTGCTTTAGGAGTTCGAGCTCAATTTCAAGTTATATCAAATAAAAGGGATAGGATCAAGACTTGGTTACCAACAAAAGAGGCTAAAGGATTAAACAAGGTTAACTAAGAATATCATATATGTGTATGGTCCAAATAGATGGCTAAAAATTATGGGTAACGAAGAAATGTCTATACCACTTCCTAAACTTATTACATTTCATTTCACTTTGCACACAAACTAGATAAGTTCTAGACATCGTTATGACACATTGAGTAAACAAGTTTCTTGCCAGACATGGCACACAACTAGCTTAAGACGAATCCACAATGACCCTCCACCTATCAGGCAATAGCACAAACACAATGTAAATATTTTATTTTAGCCACAATCAGTGATGAAATTGTTGAGTAAAAGAGTCTAGGTGTCTTAACTGAAGTTATTTCCTCAAAAGTTGCTCATGTTGTCTCTAATGTACCTATTCCTGAACACCTCCCATTCAAATGGCCTTAATGGTTTTTGTCTCTCATTTTTTTTCTAACGACTAAGTTCCCTCAAGACGGTCATCATTCATCCAATGTCAAAAAAATTCCCTACTTATGAATTAAAAAATACTACTACTATGGTTCAAAGACCCCTTGCAAAAGAACCGAAAATAAAAATCAAGGGTTGCACTAATTATATAGCATGACATGTTGTTACTACAATACTACTATATTAATTACTAGTTATTATGTACCATGAATGTTCTTCCCAAGAAACAAGAAACAAATCAAAATAAAGTCAAGTGATAAAATAAAAATAGTACAATAATAATAGAAAGTTTCTTTCCCTACCCCACACTTTAAAAGCAAGAATTGTCCTCAGTACAAAAAATAAAATCATAAAAGGGTGAGAACAAAAGAACTCCCTGTCTAATCTTCAACATCCTCATCATCAGTCAAGGAAAAATCGAAATCTCCCTTATCACTATGGCCTCCCGAGGCCTTTCCCTTTCCCTTTCCAGTAGTATCAGCTTTTCTTATGTGAACCATGGTGTACTTGTGCAACAACAATTCTTCATGAGTTTAAATATAAATCTAGCTAGAAAATAAAGCTATATGGGAGTTGGAACGACCCCACACTTAATTTGCTAGTGTGATGCTAACTAATCAATGATAGGGCACTCAGACTTTCCCATACTCTCGTATCAATGTTCGACTAGTGCACCCCAACTTTTTCAGCTTACGCTTCATTTATCCATACACATATACACATTTGACAAACTATATTACACTTACACAGGTTTACACCAGATGACTAATATATCCTTAAGATGATCATCGTCATCTAGCATCGGGAACATAATACCATGACTATACTTTGGGGTATTTCATCGAACATTTGGTGTGCATGCTCAAGAGAAGTTCACAATGGGGCTACCAACATACACCCTTATCATATTACACCACTAGTATCAGTTAATTTCAACAAGCATCAGGTGACTTATGGGAACAAGCAAAGAATTACCATTATACTATTTACACATTCTCAACAAGAATAAAAATATTTTGTATCAACATTGCACCAATTTCATATAACTCATGAAGCCTAATCAGTAGAGAACGAGAAGAACTTACTGGATTGTTGCAACTAGAACCTAAAGAAGAGATTTCAGAGAGAGATAGGAAGTTGAAAGATTTTGAGTGTGGAAATCGTGTGAGAAGTGAGGGGAATATGGAGGGTTTTGGGGGTTTAAATCGGGAATTGAGGTCGGTTTCGGTTGGGTTGGGTCGACCCACTTTTTTTAACAATTAAAACTGCAGACTCAAATGCCTCACGACGAGAGGTACATCTCAAAAAGTCTCCTTGCTTTGGCCTTCTGGACACGAGGTCCATAGCAAGATCTCAACTCGCTTTAGCCTTCGAGAAGCGAGGTCTCTGCTCATTCCATGCCTTAGTCAAAATTTTAGGTAGCCTGTTGGTCCACTACCCCTATTGACTCCATTTCAGCCCTTTATCTACATTATATAAAAAAACAAAAATATGTGACACTATAAAAATAAAAGTAAAAAGCTACACTATTACAAACTTGAGTTGCTTCCTAATAAGCGTCTGATTTAATGTCACAACATGATGCATGTCTTAGATCAAGACTCTCTCGTACTCTTCCTCCTCTTAGGATTTATGTTTTTTCTCAACACTCTCTCATACGCTCCTTCTCTTAGGATTTAAGTTTTTTCTATTTTTCACACCCAAAGGTTTATCACTTTCATCTCTTATGCACTTTCTTTCCTTTTTAAATTTTTCAGTTCATGCTTAGACAACTTTATCTCTTCGTTATGCTTTCGTAGCACCTTGAGCAATTTTTGTTTCTGCTCCTCAAATAGATAGACAATAATAGATTTCACGAACTTACTCTCTTTGACGCACACTTGTTTTCTGTCACCTTTGTGATCATGCATAAAATCTTTGTAATACACGAGGGTAGAGAGTGTTTTGTACATGTCAAATGTGATCTCTTCATCATGCATCCGCATCTTTAACTTACCTACTCTAACATCAATAATTGCTCCACCGATGGCTAAAAATAGGCGTCTCAGTATGATTGGCACCCTGCTGCAGCGTTCGTCAATCTAAAAGACATCACCAAGAACTCAAAGTGGTCATATCTGGTTCTAAAAGTTGTCTTCAGAATATCTTTCTCCCGAACTTGTACCTGATAGTACCCTAATCTCAAATCAATCTTTGAGAAATATTTGTCACCTTGTAACTGATCAAACAAGTCATCTATGGATATTTGTTCTTAATAGTAACTTTATTTAACTGTCGATGATCTACACACATTCATAGGGAGCCATCTTTTTTTCTTACAAACAAGACTAGCGCACCCAAGGTGAAGCACTATGTCTGATAAAGTTTTTATCTGACAAGTCTTTTAGCTGATCCTTCAACACATTTAGCTCAAGAGGAGCCATTCTATAAGGAGAAATAAATATTCGTTATATACCTAGTAGCATATCAATAGCAAAATCTATCTAGAGGAATACCAGGAAGCTCGTCTGGAAACATATCCAGGAATTCACTAACCATTGAAATAGACTAAAAAGTTGGGGATTCTGTCTGTGTATCCCAAACTCTGACAATATGATACATACAACCCTTTGCAATTAACTTCCTCGCCTAGAGAGAGGATATGAACCTACATTTTTAATGCAGTTGTAGTGCCCTTCATTCTCGAATTACTTCTCTAGGGAAATGAAATCTAACAATCTTTATCCAATACTCAACATTGGCATAACGCGGCACTAGCCAATCTATGCCTATAATTACATCAAAATCAATCATCTTTAACTCTACTAGATCTACATAGGTTTAGCAGCCAACAATTTCCACCATACAACCTCGATAAACTCTCCAAGAGATAATGGATTCACCAATAGGTATACATATGGAAAATGGTCGCTGGAGCAATGCTAGTACTATACAAATTTTCCCTCTACTAGCAGAGTAACATAGGATTGAGTGCAGCCTGGATCTATCAAAGCATATACCAAGTGAGCACAAACATTCAATGTACCTGTCATAACATCTGGCGACAACTCAGAGTGTTGTCGTCCTACTAGTGCATGACCACTGCCATAACTGGATGCTCCCGTTCCCCCTCTACCTCTGCCTACTGAAGTCTGGGGCCCACTCTTCTGTAGAAGGTGCCGGAGCGTGTGACTCTGTTAATGATCCGGTTGCTGGCCCCTATCACTTTGATCTCTAGTCAGGTAGCTCCTCATTATATGACCCTCCTATCCACAGGAATAGCAAGTTGTGGAACCATATCTGCACCTCTCAAAGTGCCCATGTAACACAATAAGGTAGGGTTGGCCTCATCTAATCTGAGCCCCTCTGCTGCTGTAAGCCTAATGCTCGTTAACTCTTGCCTGGACCTAACTGTCCATGATGATCAGACCTACTACCCTACTGCTGCTGGGTGAATTCCTAAGTCACCTACCTGAAAATCGAGGTTTGAGTTCACCTTAGGACTCTACATGTAAATCAGTTGGTCTGGCCCTTTTGTGCTACCCCTCGTATACCCTATCATCCATATGTTGTCGCTTCCTGACCTCTTTTATATTCTGGGCAAAGGCCTGAATCTGTGATATATTTGTGTCCTCTCGTAACACAGTTGGAGCACAAGACTCGACATACTCTAAATTAAGCCTTGCTATGAACCAGTGTGCCCTGGCTGGCATTGTGGCAACAAAGGTTGGTGCATATCTAGCCAAGGAGTCAAATCTTCGTGCATACTCTAGGATACTCATCATGCCCTGCTCTAGATGTAAAAGTTGATCTACCGTGGCCTCTCAAATCTCTCATGGCAAATAATGATCTATGAAAGCCTCAAAGAAACTGAACTAGGTAGGTGGAGGTGCATCCATTTCTCTAGACCTTTCCCAACTTTCGTACCACATAATAGCTAGATCCCGTACTCAAAACACAACCAACTCAACTGATTCAGTAGTTGAAGCATGCGTAACTCTAAAAATTCTGTGAAGCTGATCCAGAAAATGTTGAGGGTCCTCTCTATGATTTGTCCCTATAAACTATGGAGGATTCAAAGCAACAAATTCATGAACCCTTGAACTTTCAGGTCCTTCAGAAGGAACGAAAACCTCTGGCGCCACTGGCTGTCATTGAGCAGACATAATCTGAGCCAACATGTAAGCTGCATTCCTAATATCTCAATCTGAAGGAATATGAGGATATAGAAATGGTGCTAACTGATTTGTAGCCCTCAGAGACTCCTGACTTAGTGGAGAATGCTGAGAGGATCGAGAAGATGTATCCCCTTCAACTTGGGCTGGGTTGTCTCCATTCGTGGCACCCTACTAGTACCTTTTCCTGTTGCTGTGTCTAGCTCCTGGCCAGTTGTAGTCTGTTATATATCAGGCACTCTCTGTAGATAAATATAACAATACGCTTAGGGACTCAACCCTGTAATACTCAGTTTTATAGAATGATTTTGAGCAAAAAAATGGTAATTATACTATTATGCCTCATATCTCTCTGCTTATAAAATATGGTGCGCAACACATTTATAAACAGGTCCCTGGGATATGACGTTGCTCTGATATCAAGTTTGTCACACCCCTCATTGTGAGGTGTAATTGGCACCTGATGCCACACTGGTACCTAAGCTAACTTAGTTGGATATATACACCTTTGGTGCATACTAACAACATATAATCAAGAAAACAAACAGGTATATCTTGGCTTAAAGAAGCCCTTGACCAAAAAGGCCGCAATATAAATTCTTAGGCAGATATTCAACTGACACGATAATTCAAAATAATAATAACATCCTATGCAGACTGACAAGACCACCATGTTGTCTAATATCTAGATGGTTGGAATAGCCTTTCGACCACCAGATCCCGTGCTCTTCCTGAGCATCTTGCGTGCGTTATTTGGTAACTATGATAGGGTAGCACACTGTTCTCTCTCGCGACCCAGCCTTTGCTCTAATTGGAGCTTTTCCTCTTCTATTCTTGAGATTTTGATAGAAATTTATTGAAGTCTTAGAAAAAGAATCCATGGCTACACTCAATTTTTTTCCGACTTCATTGTTCCTCTCCTTCTCCCTTTGTCAAATAGAGAAAGAAGCTTCTATATATAGGCGTTGGAGGCCCTTAACTCTTTCTTATTATTAGTAAGATAGGTTGTCTTGGTTATATAACATGGATCAAACCTTGCTTTTCATGAATATGGAACCTCATCCACTAGATTTTAGTGCGCTGAATAATTATCCTTTCCTCGTTGAATATGAAAGGCACCCTTTCTTTTGGTGAGTATCACCACGTGGCTTAATCCCGAATCACTCATTAAGAAATAGGACACAATAATATAGCGTACATCAGAGAATAGAGTACCCCCTTTATTATAAGACAGCTCCCTGCATTCTTTCTTAAGAGATGGAGCAATCGTCACTCGACATCTCAAAGATGACCGGTACAACCTGCGTGCTTGCCTACTCATTTTTCACCGACCTATTTGTACCCAGCTACAATCTCTTCCCTTATAAAATAAAAAAGGGTCCCTCAGTCAATCCTCAATTGACAGCAACTCCATCCTAGCGAAGTAAAGTCTCTACCCTTATTGCTTGATTGATTTGATTAGACACTTGTTCTACCCTACTTTTGACAAAAGAACAAAAGCACAAGTTCTTCCTAGTAGTGTACTACACTATCTCTATATCTCTTAGAAAATATAAATGAGTTTGATAAAAAAAATTAGCGATAAGCTTATTGCATATAAGATTGAGAAAATAGTTAAAGCTTACAAGTCCTATATGGATATAGTGTGCAATAAAAAAAACAATTAAGAATCATGCCCTTCTTTCTAGAAGAACTGAAAATATCATATTGATTATTTTTATACTTTCAGAAGATTTGCTTATAAAAAGTATGCCCTTTACTATGTTCATTATTAAAGGAATATATGATATAAAAATGAAAAAAATGGATCACTTCTTATGGACTCATTGAGAATGATTTTGATCTAGTTCATGGCCTATTAGAAGTAGAAGGCGCTCTGGTGGGATCCTCACAGACAGAAAAAGATTGCAGTCGGTTTGATAATGATCTAGTGACGATTAGTCGATTTTATAGTAGTTTAACAACAATTAAAAGTGCATAAGATGTTGGGTTTGAATTTGCTAGTTTATATGGGACCAAGTATTTTATATGACTATAAGACTATAAAGCTAGGATTAGGAGCTCGGACAGACACTTAACATTTAAAAAAAAATGATGAGTACCACTTTTCGAAGGAACATCTTCCATGGGTATAGAAGCCAGTAGCCGCGAGAACAATATCTTGATTGGGGTTTCCGCACTTGAAAGTCCTCATACTTAAAGTATTTTACGCCTTTATCATATTGAATGTAGCAAATTTGAGCTCGCTAATGAATCTTTGAGCAAAAGGAGCTCTAAGAGCTCACTTTATCCCTTTCCTTTCAATTGAGTCACTTCGTCCCTTTCAGGTGCAAATGATTAGCTTGGGACTAGGGTTTATGATCCTTCTTTTAGTGGTAAAACAAAAATAAGAAAGGAGCTCTGCTAACTTATGCAAGTCGCGAAGTCGCAGACCATTGCTTTAAAAATAAGATGGAATCTTTCTTTTCGATTCTATGGTTCTCCCTGGCTACAAGGCCTCACACAGGTAGAGTTTGGTATTCCATTGTCGATGGCTGACCCAGCTCTTTCCTTTCACCGGCCGGTAAGTGCATCCTATTCCTACTAAGCGGGGTGACAATTACTAAATAAAAAGGTGGCATCATTCCCACTAAAGAATAAATAATTCTTTATTTATTCTCTATTCCAGATTCTAGTCTTACCAAAGTCACCTTTCTCTAAGACTCTCAGGGATGGATTGAACAACAGTTGTTAGGGAAGGATCTCTATGATCGGTACAAATCCTTATGCATGCCGACAAGACCATTATGGTGTCAAAGCTCAAATAAGCTGAAAGTAAACACATTCACAAAAGTCATTAAGGTCGTTAAACAGAATACAAAATAACAAGCCAACATGGCCAATAATGTATTTTTATACAATTCATAGTCTGCAAGTCTCTAAAGAGTAAATACTTGGTTGGGATAGGGCCCCGACCTACCAAAAAGAATTGTACAGCAAAATACATACAAACCTCTAAAGTATAGCAACACTGGAAGAGGGGAATTAACCAATATGTTGAGCCTGAACTGCTACTTAGAAGGTCTTTAAACTTGTCTGTCAAAACCTGCAGACAAGAGTGTAGCGTTCCCAAACTCAGGCATCAATACAATAATGCACCAAGTATGTAAGGCAACAATAATAAGGTGGAATTGAACTGATAGGAACAACTGAACGTAAACATTTGTAAGAATAAGAGAATAACCTAAAAAATCTTATTAAGTTATACAAGAAACTAAATAGGCAATAATCGAACAAGAACCTAACCTGGCCCCCATAAGCCCTGATAGGTATACCTCAATCTATATATCTCTATTTGCAACACTATAGCCTTGTAGGCAAGCTGTAACTATATTTTGAGCACACTTGGCTTCTGTATTTGTATTTTGAGCCTTCTGGGCTCTTATAACTTCACTCCGAGTACACAAGGCTCTACTGAGGGTTAATAATGCCAACTTAGGTATAAAGAAAATCCATAAGTGAGTAGACTTTAATATGGTTCTACAAGCTTCAATATGATCTTTCTAGACACTTTATAGCTCTTACAAGCAAAGTATAGTCTCATAGGCAAGGTACGCTTCTCAATAGCCTTCCTAGGCAATATGTAAATATACATATATATGTATATGGCTTGGAGACTTATTCCCAAATACTAACAGCTAACGAGATAGCCAATGTAGGCATCAAACAATCTTCTAATTTATCAACAAGTAAGGTGGCTTTCTAAGTGATTTACACAACAATTGTATGTCGTATCAAAGTATAAGGTCTCTAATAAATAGCTGGAACACCTAGAACCTCACTACCACAAATCAATAGGCAGCCACAACATTATTTACCCCAAGATAAAGCTACAACTCTAATTTTTTAGCTCTATAGGCGTCAAGATACGCCAAAGGCCTGCAGGCGAGCTATGTAGTTTATAGGCATTGCAGTCACATAGTTTCTTCACCAAAATAATAGTTATGCTGCCAATATCAAGATGAAATGCTAAGAAGCTAATCACAAAGCCCTTAAGGCATCAACAAGGCAACAAGCTATTAATAGAACTAAGCGACAACAATTTATACGAGAAGATTCTTATGTCTCTTTTACCACATGGCAGAAGCTAAACAAGACTAATCCTGACAAGGGAAGCTCACATGTATACATATGTATAACTCCAACAGCCAACTCAATCAAAAAGTAATATGTTTATGAGTACTATAGTGATAAAGAACAGGTCATATTAATTATATGATGAACGAAACTTGCTGAAAAATGTTTAGCCTTAACATGCCTCATAAGCGATCCGATATCTTAAATATTCTCAATCAATAATTTGATATGCTACTTTAGCACAATAAGCGCAACACATTATAACTCAACTACCACCTAAAATAGTCCACAACAGACAAACTGAAAAGAGATTTCGACATCGGTAGCAGTTTTCAATATAACTTATAACTTTCAAATTAATGATAGAGGGAGGTTTTAGAAACCTTTACCTTATGTTATATGAAGTAAAACAACACATACACAACAACCCTCATGAGATGCTTCTTTTATTATCAACCATATAACTCAAATTGACATGGCAAACACTTTCTAGACGTTCTACGACCACCTCGACTTGTCTCTTAGCTTGGAGCAAGTTCCAATGGTGATTTACCCTTCAATTAAGCTTGGGACCCCAGAGAAGAGAGGAGGAAGAAGACTTTATATTTCAGGAACTATTTTGAAATGAAAAATAGGTCCCAAGATATATCTATATATTTTCTGCTAACATGGTCCTGCCTCCATGTGCCTACTTGTGCAATCTCGCGAAAAATGCAAATATCTCTCTATTATGAAGTCATATAAATGAACCATTTTGTGCATTGAAAACTAGACTCATAGGCCTTTAATTTGGTAGATAGTAGGCCTCCTAACTCTTTATATATTGGGAGAAAAGCTCCAAGACATATGACCCAAATTTCAAAGAATTTCTGAAAGTAGCTTGCAATAACTTTTGTCGATTTTTGTGTTTTACAATTTTCTTGACTTTAAATCATAACGTACGATCATTGAGTGATTTGAATACCTCACAACACATTCTTCTTGTGGTATTGAGCACTTTTGACCTATCTCAAAAGTACGAGTTTATTGCTTAAATTATACGGGGTGTTATACTTATATACATCAAATCCCTCCTAAAAATATACATCCCAAAATAAATGGGACTTTGATAACTAGTTCAAAGTCTAAGATAATGAAATCCACTGGAAATATCAAGGATCCCATCTGCATCAACACGTTCTCAATAATACCCTCGGGCCTAGCTAGTGACCTGTCTAGCAGTTGTAACATAATAGTGGTTGGGTGTGGCACACCTAACCTCAATTTCTTGAAAATCGATGAGGGCATCAAATTAGAGCTAGCCCCCAAGTCACACAAGACTTTGGCTATTACCTTATGCCCTATAAATATTCCTATTATGAAGTTTCTTAGATCTTTTATCTTCGTGGGTAATCTGTTGCGTATTTTGGAAATGCAGTCTTCGGTCAATGCCACTATGACATATTCTATCAATTGCCTCTTATTCGCGACAATATCCTTGATGTACCTGACATGTTGAGGAATTCCCTGCAGTATATCAACCAGAGGAATGCTAATATGGACCTGTTTGAGCAATTCAATAAACTTGGAGTAAGCAGTTTCCTCCTTATCCTCCCTCGATTTCTGTAGGAATGGAGGAGGCGGTTCATATACCACTAGGACTGGTGGTAGATATACATTTTCCTTAACAACCTCCTCTTCTTCCTTGCCATCTTTAGAATCCACTTTCTTGGATACTAATTTTTCTAATTCTTTGCCATTTATGAGTGTAATTGCATTGTGATATGTCATGGTTTTATAATATTTTCGACGCTTAAAACTAAGAAAATATATAAATCCTAGGTATGTTTATATGGATGTGATGTGTTAGTGAAGTTTTGCTGGAAAAACTATTTGGGAAGTGATTTGGGAAACACAAGTTGAAAATGGCTAAGTATTGGTTGTTAAGGCAGGGCATGAGTTGTTAGGACACTTAACAACTCATGCCATGAGCAATTCTAAGAAGTTAGACAACGATCAGAGAGTTGAAAAAATTGAGGTGCAGGTAACGAATGACTTAACGACTCGTCAAGTCTGACAACAGGTCACATGCACCCGTTATGAAAGGCTATTATGATTGGAAGCTGAAAGTTGGAAAAGAACTGGGGGTGATGACGAGAGGCACAACGAGTCATCGAGAGACTCATCATGAAGACTCGTTGACAGAAGTTCAAAGATATAGCAATGTTCAGTCCCAAACATGACGAGCCACATAATGACTCGTTGTCTCAGCTAATGGGTCACTTCTTGAGGCGTTATCAGAGATGAAGTCAATGGTCAAAAAGACCCGTCAACACACTGCAATCATTTTCAATTTAGGATAGGTTTTTATTATTGTCTATAAATACTCTTATTAGGTTTCTTTTACATTTTATGCATTTTAAGCACTTTACCTAGTTTTGGAGTCCAAGAAACATATATGTGGTTTTATTCTTGGGTTTTGAAGCATTATTCACTCTTTGATTCTTGGACATTTTATTCTTGTTGGTAATTCAAGTGTTTGAATTTCTTATACTTAATTCTAGTAAGTTTATGATTATGAATTTATATATGATTTCTAATTGTAATTTTCCAAGCATGAGTAGCTAAATCCCATAACTAGGGTTGTGAGAACCATGGTGAATTAACAAATGTAGGCAAAGTACTTACTGATTCTTGAATGGAGTTTATGCATGTATTGTTCTTCCCTTCATTTTAATTGCTTTTGACTGTCGTGAACATTAGAATTTGCCTTATTCTTACTCTCGGAATCAAGGGTAATGAATGGAAAAAGGGATTAACAATGGATATTTGATGCTATCAACCCTCATCTAATAGCATGACCTTGTCCGGGAATAGCTAATCCGATATCAAAGGTAAGGATTAGTAAAGTTTACACCCGTAAACGGATCAAGTTGCATGGTGATAATCATCTATAGGGGACTAACCACTTAGTTTCTAACTTACCAATTTTGCATGATAAATACCAGGATAGATCACTAGTACGATAATCTTGCTATGTTATGAAATTATGGGGAACACAATCCTAGTCAATTCACTCACTGAATACAACCAACTTTAACTATTATTCTACTCTCAGTTACCCCCTTTAGGAAATAAGCTGACTAAAAGTAATAGTAAACACGCTAAACGATGTTCTGACCATATTTCTTATGGGATTCGATGCCAACTCTATTAGGTTCTATATTTGAACACCGACCACTTTATATCTCATTAAGATGTGTAATTTGGGTGACATCACATTGTGTTGCTTTTGATTGGTATTTATATTGTTGGACAACTTACTTTATGTTCTTGTATTCTTTGCCCATGGAATCTGACCCATTTGTCTCTCTGGTGCCTCACGGCCAAATCTTGGTTTCTTTTCCTGTATTTGTTCGATGAGAAATGCGAGTCTGTTTTGTCCACTTACATCTTTTACCAATTTGTCCTAATTTTCCGCCATCTTATCCTACTTTCCCACTAACTTCTTCAGCAATACTTCCATACCACTTGGTTGGTCGTGGTTTGATTGCCCTGTGATTGCTGAAAGTTAGATTTTCCCTGCTATTTGTGTTGATTTTGATTCTAAGTACCACCTCATAAAAAATTTGGGTGGTTCCTCCAGCTGGGTTTATAGTTCTTTTCATAACCTTAATTTCCTGCACCTTTGCCTGCATTACCTATAAAGTTCATCAACTCCGGATTGACTCCATACAACTTTGTTGCATGATCTCCCCCGCACACATATTATTTTCCGCTTTGAAGATCCTTACAAATGGTTGGATCGGAAATCCTTGCCAAAAGAAGCGGGGGATGGTGGCTAGATGGTCGGACTCATAGGAGCAACCAAATCCCCAAACTGTTGTTGTGCTCATAAAAAGAATGGAATGTTCTGAGTTTGGGAACGATTTTTCTTACTGGAATACCCTGTGCAGGAAAAAAATAAATTTAGCAACACCAGTTCAAAACTAAGGAAGTGAAAGGTATTATCATGGGTCTTAACTTTCCAGCCTCAACTTGGCGCAATGGATTTCTATGACCTTGTTGCCTAAGTAGATAAATACAGAATGGTGCTCACCCAGGCTTCACTATCCTCAACCCCCTCCGTAGTAACCTCCAAGGTTGCATAATAAAACCAAGTTAATGTCAATAAAAGGTGTCATTTGGAGTTAAGAAAATAAAGCACAAGGAAAAGACGAGAGAGGCAGAGATGTGCGAGTATACTTACGGTTGGGATTCCAAACAGAGAGGAACAAAGACGTTTCGACCTACTAGATCAAACCAGTTGAAATTATGACATACCACTCAGACCAACCTCGGTCATATTCATTGTCAATGCTCAAAATAAGGGACGTCTTGCTTCGATACGACATCGTCATAATTCTCACATGATAAAACTTAAGTGAGTAGAGATATAGAATATGTTGGAGGCTAAAAGATTTCTCCGACAGATCATCCAACTGCCTCAACAAGGCAACCGACCTCCATACTTAGGGACCCACCTAGGCTATGTATATTTGATACCGTCGATAAATCTCATCCATCATTGGATCCACGGGGAGCGTGAATCCTATAGTGAATGGATAGGTGTACACGAAATAGCACCCCACCTAGCAGCTAGTGATTTTATCTTCCTCTGAAGAATAAAGGATGGTATTGTTGGCCTTATCCTTGCCCTAACCATAATCTTCTTAACCCTTAGAATGTGCTTAGGTTTACCAGGGAAGGAATGTCACTCACCGGTTTATTCCTTTCATTTGTAACTTTAGCCTAGAGACAGAAATCAAACGTTAGGTCCAGAGACCATGGGATGATCTCAGAGGCCAGAACCTCATGGTCTGGTCCATTGCTACTCTTCTCCACCTCTCGTGATGGCTCTATGACAAGATCGACGATGATGACTTTCCTTTACCACTATCATCAATCGAGAAGGTTGCCCCAGTCATCACCTTAGAACAAGCTGAGGGTTATCCCTAATATTGGTACAAGCTTCAAGAATTAAGTCCATCAGTGAACTCATCAAAAACATGAGAAAGGCTTAGTTAGATATAATTTTGAGAGGAGTTTCAGACTATGCGGAAAATTCGCCACAAAACATAAAGATGATGAATTTGAAATGGACAAAATGAGTTATACCTTAAGGTTATTTATAGGTGCAAGGTCATCATTGAGCTAGAAAATAGTTGGCATCTATTCGGCCAATTCTTGCCACACGTCTATGACAATGATAAGAGGAGGCATCATCGTTCCTAATCTTGAGTCAATAATATTTGAACCTGATTTCCCTCTTGATATGAAGAGACACGATGAATGTTTCCCCCTTGAAACTCTCTCACTTTTTGGGATAGTCTCGAGACTTACATAAAGTGAGGGAACTATTTGTATTATCCAAAATGTGATAAACACTTGCAGACATACACGTGATAGTTAAAATGGATCCGAAGAACATGCTAGGAAACCAGAGTGATAGCCAGTGAAGTTTTCGAGTGAAATTTGGCCCCAGACCTCATTCCAAACACGTACCTCTTACACAGGAATAAAATAGTCAACACCCACATGTGCCTGAAACTTGGCAATTGAAGATAACCATGTATACCGATATTTGGGGATCACATTTATCCCATTTTCTAGAAGTTCGCTATCCTCGTGCCGATGGTCAATTATGCTTAGGGTTAGGAAGCTAGTTAGGGAGGTCAAATTATATTAGCCCCTTTAACCTCTAATTTTGTATAGATCGAATTATACTAAGTAATACAAGTATATTATTTTTCTTCTTTTATTACTCTCCATCCATTGTATTAGTGTACTTGCTTTGATTTTCAAAGACGTTTGGCTCCACCATTGGAAGATTAAATAAGTTTTCTTATCTCTTTTTATTTAATTATTTGTGTTATTATAGTTGACTCACTTGCTATTATTTATCATTCTTGTTTCAGACTTCACATTATAGATTTTTGAAACTAGATTGGATTCATTTTCATTGTTAAAGATCTCTGACACATAAAGTTAACTAATTTTCCTAATAAATGATTTTTAGGCTAAACAAGGCTCAATTTGCTTCTTAATTTCTGTACTATCTCTAAATTTATTGTTTTTAATTTTTTTTCATTATCCCAATTATGCTAATTAAGAAATTTAGTATAAACAATTCAATTTTTTGATCATCTCAATTTGTACGTCCTTGAGCCGTGTTAACAACTTCAACTATACTGATTTAAGAGTAAACAACATACACCACAAGGAATAAAGACTATCAATTTATATGTGTAGAAATTTATTTTAGATAGTAAATAAGAATATATGAGATAAGAAAGTTATAAATTGTTGAATCATGAGTTAACATATAATTACTTGATTTTTGGTGAAAAAGTGGGTAGATGATCACCTGATAATAATTTCTAAGAGCTGCAGAAAAATATTATGCCACTTTCTCAAATTTGCAACCACTTAGACAAAAATTCTTGCAAATTAATGTTATTATTTTTAAAATTAAAATATTCTTTTTTATGGAAGTAGAGGGAATTGAAATGAAAAGGTGTGGTGATTTGGTGATCTTTTTTTTTGGTTTATGATAAAATTTAAAAAGTATTTTTTTTTCTTTTTGTATTATGCATATTATATTTGATTGAGTATTATATTATTAGTATCAAATTCCACATTTCGGGATCAGCGGTTGGCACACATCCCCGTAACATTATATAACGCGCAGAAGAATTCTAAACGGTATGTATTGTTGTGGAACAATCATATTCAAAGCTGTCAATATATATTTGCACATATGGCATGATCTCAGATTCGGTATGAGTCATAAAGTCTTGTAAAACATGAGATGTAATATGTAAATTATGTTAAATTTTTTCTCAAGCCAAATACAAGAAGAAAAAAAATCACCCACACATATCATAATGTATGTATATTCATAAAATAATTAAATTAAGTGAATACTTTCTCATTCATCATTGTAACGCATATCAGGCATATGCACGTAGTAGTACACAGGGGCGGATCTCCAGTAGCGGGTGTAGGTTTTCGAAAACCCACACCTGCTACTGCAAATTCTATAAATATATTGAAAAATATTTGAAGGCCATAATTATTTGTAGATGGGAATCCATAACTAAAAAGGGTTGCTGATGTTATGATAATGAAGGGCTCTTAAGAGTTTGCTTTGTCTAGATTACGTGGGATTGAATCCCAGTGGACACACCCCTTTTTCTTTTCTTTTAACTCATTTTTTCATGTTTTCTTTCACTTTTTTCCAAAAAAAAATAATAAAGATGACTAAAAAAAAAGAAATAAGTCAATATTGTATATTAATTTATTATATTGGGAACTCATAAATTTAAAATTCTGGATCCGCCTCTGATAGTAAACATGGGCTGACCTTCTCTATTAGTCACAAGGATTTTGAGCGTTTAAGTATTATTCAAATTGACTCGACCTTTCTTTCGGACCATCACAATTCTTTTGGACGTCAATATTATGTTGGTCCTATCCTCCTGGGTCACCACAAAGCCTTTGAACTTCACATAATATGGTTCAAAAAAATCAAATATGCATGTCTACATGTCAAAATAGTCTTAACTATCATTAAGGAAATTAAACGGCACAAAAAACCATCATAAAGTTTCTAAAAGCCACAAAAGGCATCAATAAAGTTATAAGGCATTAAACATTTGAAAGTTCGCAAATAAGTATTTTACATATTTCAAAATGTGTGACTGATAACATTGAACTAAAATAAAAGCTACAAGAGTGTTAAAGATAATATTTAGCATAGTAAACATCAAATCACATGATCAACATTCGAGTCGTTCGATAAACATGGTGAATCAATCATCTATTCGTCCTTATTAAGCATTTGATCACAAAACATTCATTAAAATATTTTATCAAACATGTTCAAAGTATGTTCTTTAGGGTAAAATAACCTAGAAGACAACGTCTTAAGGCATCTTAACCTTATGCATAAATTTATCTTTCAAACTACTCAATCACGTTTAAAGCGTAAAATAAAATTTAATCTACACGTATGAATTTCATCATTTCTTATAATATCAAATCCAATCTAACTCATCTTGGGTCAACACATTGGTTACATGCTATCTAAATCATATCTCATTCATTAATTTCATATTCGAAGTTCATAAATTAATTACATGATATTATTAAAATTATTAGAGTAATTACTCAATATTTAAATTCAAGTTACTATTCATCTTCTTCTTTATAAAACTCAACACCAATACACATTGAACCTTTTAGGGTTCGTTAAATCCATAAAATGAGAGGCCCTTCTAATTCATAAACATCCTAGTAATACTCATTTTTTGATAATAATTGCATGGAAAGTTGAGAATTTAGATCTTAAAGAAAGTCCTAAAAAAATTATTTTGAGATTTTAGATGAAATTCTTTCAAACAATTAGAGAATTTTCATGTATTTTGATGTTAGGAGTAGCATTTAATGAATAAAATCTTCCCAAAATATTATTTAACACTTACCTTGAATGTGAAATGATGACTAGGTCATGTATGCCCTCCTCCAACATGTCATCTTGCATTCACGTAGTCATTTTTTTTAGGTTACACCAAATAGTAAAAAATATCAACATCGTTTATACAAACATATATATTATTACGTAATATTTATATACCTATATAAAAAATATAGTTACCTTATATAAAAGTATATAACATTAAATAAAAAGTGTATAACATGTAGCTAACTATATAAACGATATTCTTCTGTGATTTTCAATTACAATTCTTGTTCAAAATCAATACAAATCTCTACCAAATGATTTAGATTTTGTAAATAACTTTCTTACACTATTTTCAACAAGTCTAAACAATATCTACATCAAATTTCTCACAAAATAAGATTTATAATTCAAACACATTTTTTCAGTCTTGTTTAACAATGGTGGGTACTTTTCTAATTTGATGTCCACCACTCAAATCTTGTATAATTAGTTATCGATCCATGATTTAAATTTCAAATACAATAAAAGTATCATCATACAAGCGGTCAATATATATTTGCACACAAAACATGATATCAAAACATAAATTTTTGAATATCAAGGATATTAATATATAGACTATCCAAAATAATAACTTACTAATCTAATCACAAGTTGTTGTAATAACTAATGAATATGTTTGTATCATTATAACATATACAATATAAAAGAATAAGAGATGAATATTGGTCACTCCCAAAGTACATGTGAGGCTCAACAAAACATATGTAGAAGGACGTAAATCTCTAACGGGTAGCACTATCTTGAGAAATGCATGTATCTAACACAAAAAAAAGTGTGAAAGGACAAAATACATCACACTCACTAAGTACTACTGATGAGTCATGAGATAAGTCTTGTGAAACATGAGATGCAATATACAAATTATACTAAAATATTCTTATAAGCAAATACAAGGCAATATAAAAAACAAATCACCCAAGCGTGTCATAATATATCTATAAAATAGTTAAATTATGTAAATATTTTCTCATTCATCTTGGTAAAGTATATTGGGCACTATGCATATAGTATTAAACATGTTTTGACCTTTCTCTAGTTATCATAAGGCTTTTGAGCATTTAAGTGTTATTCATATTGGCTCAACCTTTCTCTTGAACTATCACAATTCTTTTGGGTGACAATATCGCATTGGTCCTACTCTCCTCTTAGGACACCATAAGATTTTTGAACTTCATGTGATATGGTCCAAAAAATCAACTATGCATGTCTACATGTCAAAGTAAATCATCACAAGCCTCGAGAAAATCAAACAACACGAAAAAACCATCATAATATCTCTAAACAACATTAATAAAGTAATAAGGAAAGAATTTTACATATTCAAAATGTGCTACTTATAACATTCAATAAAAATAAAAGTTGTGAGAGTGTCAAAAATAATATTTAACATTGTAAACATCAAGTCACATGGTCAACATTCAAGGCATTCGGTAAACATGGTGATCAAATTAATCACCTACTCGTCCCTATTAAGAATTTAATTGCAAAATATTTATTAAGACATTATCAAACATATCGAAAGTATGTTCTTTAGGATAAAATCACATAGAAAATGAAGTCTTAAGTCATCTTAACCTCATGCATAGATTTTCATCTTTCAATCTACTCAATGATGTCCAAATGTCAAACCCAATTTAATTTACACACATATGAATTTCATTATTTCTTATACAAACAAAATCAATATAACTCATCTCGGGTTAATACATTGACTATAAAGTTATCTAAATTCTACCTCATTTGTTAATTTTAAATTGCAAGTCCATATATTAATTACATGATATTATTCAAATTATCGAAGTAATCACCCATCTGAATATTTAAACTCAAGTTACTATTTATCTTCTTCTTTATTAAACATAGTAATAACATACATTGAAACTTTTAGGGTACATTCAATCTGTGAAACGAGATATGCTTCTAACTCATATATATCCTAATAATACTCATATATATGGGAAGTCAAGAATTTATATTTTTGAAGAAAATTCTAAAAAATCTCGTTTTGTGATTTTTGGATGAAATTTTTAAAAAATTAGATAAATTTCAAGTATTTTGATATTAAGAGTAGCATTTAATGAATTAAACATCCTCTATATATCATTTAATACTTACCTTAAATGTGAAATTGTGACTAGGTCGTGTATGCCCTCATTTTTGCTCTCAAACCTCTACAACGCTTTAGCATTTTATCTCTTCCCAACTTGGACTATCTTATATATACCTAGAACTTGACAACTTGACTTGCAATTCGAGTATAGCTCGAGTCCCCTTTCCTTTTGTGATATCCTTCTCACAATGCAAATTTATCACTAAGGAGGATTAGTTATCCATGATCTTCTTGCAATGGTGCTTGCAATGGGATTGAGCATGTAGTAAGACAATTGGCCCTCCAAATGTCATATCACGTTACAATTCACGATATGAGCCCATACCTTTGCCTCAAGGCCTTATGACCAAAAGATCAATTTCGATAAGAGTCAGTTCTTCCTCTCGAGCAGAACTCCTGTTGCGATATTCACACTGTGGAAGAGACCTCATGACCCATGCCCTTACCTTGGTAACCTCTTTCATGGAGGGAGACCAACACGAGAGACAAATGAGAATTAGTCTTTTGTTTGAACCTTGATTTTTGGCTTTTTAATTCATATTGTCATTTCAATTTCACACAATAATACCATTCATATATGAACTTCTATTAGGTCTCTTTGCATATTTTTAGTGAATTGGAAATAACTTCATCACTCTTGTATAAGTTTGTGTACACTTCATGATTACTTCAATCACGTATTAAGATTATAATTAGTCCAAACTAATATCCAAAGCTTATGAGACTTTACATAGCAAAATAAAATATTATAATAGACTTGAATTCAGAAAAAAATATAAGAGCTAAGTAAAAATAAAATGGTGACTGAATACTTTGAATATCTCAAAATGTTAAAAATATCATGAAGTAAAATAAAAAAGATATTGTCAGAATATCACAATTATTAAAAAATAAAGAGTATTGAAGTCATTGAAAGATAAAGTAATAGTAAAAATCAATAAAATATTTAGAGTATACAAAAATTGCCATTCAAAAAATAAAATTAATATAACATATTTATATATATCTTTTTGCAAATGGTAGAACCCAAATATAAAAAAGGAGAGATTAAACCCAAATATCTTTTTGCAAGCTCACTTGCTTGTGAGCTCCCTTTCAAATCTCATACTATCCTCTTTAAATGAAATAATATGTATTTTTTATTTAAATATAAAATTAAGAAGCAGGATACGCTAGTATACGTGAAAGTAGGGGATCCAAACCCGGATTTGTTTGCATGGAACAAACCGGATTTGATAATGAAGGATACATCCGTAATTTTTAGTAGCATAATCCGATTATAGGTTAGTAATTAATGTCCCAGAAGAAGTAAGGAGAAGCTAAATCACCGAGAAGCAGCCATTTGCTGAAAAACCCTATGTGATTTCAGTTTCATCCCTTAATTTCTCCGCCGTGGTAATCTTTTTCGTCAATTTTCTTGATTTAGTATTTCAATTCTAAGTGTTGTTTTTGTGAATTGCCATTTTATGATCCGTCTGTTGTTTGAAACTGGCTTAGGAATTCCGTTTGATAGTAATTTTTAGGATTTTGATATTTTTCTGGTAAGAATTTGGAAATGGATTGATGTTTCAATGTATTTTTTCTGGGTGATTATATGATCAGGTCACACATTCGGTATTTCAACCACGGTGTATCATCTGCTTTGTGTTCAACATGGATTTGCTAACTAGCTGCAAGGTAATTAGTTCTTATTGAATGTTATTGATTTTTTTCTTGCTCTACAGTTGACATTTATATTAATGGTACTAGTTATACCCTTCGGGAAAGTGTGAAATTTAGAGAATTTCTAATTTCTAATTTCTAACTTGCTGGAAGGTAATTAGTTTATATTTAACCCTTAATGTTTGTCGAATGTCATTGAATTTGTTGCTCTCTTCTACAGTTGTCACTTGAATTAGTTGTACTAGTATATACCTGTAGAGTAAGTGTGAGTTAGAGAGTAATTTTCCTTAAAAAGGTGAAGTATTTAATACAGGAACGAGATAGACTGGTAGATTCATGTAACCTTGGTGTAGTTTGGGTCACACTTAGTTGACGAGGGCAAAACACCAATATTAAATACAAAGCCGGTGCTAGTCAGATATAGTATAGTTAGGGCTCGAACCCCAACAGAGAACCCAACCATTGAAAGTAGGGCCTGAAACAAATCAATTGAACCCATTTTCAAACAAAGAAGATAAAAGAAGAAAATTATTTCCACCGAGGAATAAGAATAGGAAAAGGAATGGATCTTTACATCTTCTTTAGGTCTTGCGCTAAATAATAAAGAATTTTTTTCCCCTCGAGGACGTATACAAAGTTGTGGGATTGCATAGGGTATGTTGTTGTTGATGTATACAAGGTCTTTGCTTATTCCTAGTAACACGGTGCATCTCTTAGTAGAGGGGTGGGAAAAGTGGAGACTTTGGGACTGAATAAGCTGTCAATTGATTTATTCTTGCTAGTTGAAATCAATTAAAAATCAAATAATTCCTTCAAATATCATAAAACAAATGTTTGAAGTGATCTAAAGTTTTGAACTCAGATTAAAGAGATTTACCAAAGGAAGAAAGTGGGGAACTCCACTTACGAGGATTAGTTTAGATTTCAGTCTTTGATTAATAATTCTTGAACATAAATATTAATAATTTCTTGTGGATATAATTTTCTATTCCCTAATAAGCTATTTTTTCTCTCGAATAACTATAAATTAAAGACACCAGAAACAGATTGCGAATTTAATTTATGTGTTATTTTTATAAACAACATATTTTAGATAACAATGAAGCTTCTCTCGTAAACTCCAACTCCGGTAACAGACTCCTGCGACCAATGATATTCTCAAATAAATGTGTTATAGGAGAACAACAAGTAAAAATTATTTAAGCACAAGATTCCCTCTTAATTCCTCTTGAGTAAATTAAGATTCAATCCTGATGAATCCACAGTAAAAATACATTAGGTATTAGTTCAAGAAACTAAAATCTAAAGTAATACATAATCAAGTTTCCGTATAGAAAAATTACTCCATAAAAGAGTTCATATCATAAATCATAGAAGAAGAAGAGCTAGAAAACATGACAAACCAATTAGGAGAATGTAATATCTCACCTATGTTCCTTGGCTTAAAAATTCAGTATACGGTCCACAATTAAGATCCCTAACTTATGGGACGAATGCATGTACTTGAAGATATGTCAAAAGGACCAAAATATATCCTAAAGTACAATTTCTAGGTCGGCCCATTGGTTCTGGCTTTTGCACTGCAGCGTATAGTTCATGCAGACTTCTCTGCACTGTGTTTTGCATTGCAACACAATAGCAATTTTAGGTTGCAGAGTGTATCTGCACTGCGCTCGGCATAGCTCCACACTTGCACCGAACCTTCATGGACCCAACCTCAAATTGACTTTCTTGATCTTTTTCTTCTTGTTTGGATCGACCTATATTATGCATTTTAAAATACCTATACGAAAATTACCAAAAGTTAATGTATTAACCATCCAAATAAAATAAAATACAATCAGAGGTCATCCAAAACACATCAAGATATTCATGGATACAGTTCAACTCATCAGTAGTCATTATGTTCTTATTCTCAAGGTTCTGTGGTACTGAATGCTAATTCTGGAGCAATGAAATTGTTAAGCATTTTAGTACAGGCATACTTGGGATCTTGGGTTCTGATGCTTTAGTGACTGATTGATCACCTACTGTCAAACTGTTTAAACAAGAAGGGGAAAAATAGGAAGAAAAGATGCAGGCAAATGTGAACTTAGTGAAAACCTATCCCCTGATGTTGAACTCCCGTTGATCCTTGCTTACGCGTACATTTCCCTGACACGCTTGTATTTGCTAGTTCAAATGATCAAGATTAATGTCATATGACATGGCTGCAAAACTCAATTCTATCAATTATGGGTCACTGTTTTGGAAGTATACTGGTGCCAGAGGACTCAAAAGAGAGAAGCGGAAAAAGCGGTTCAGCTTTAAGTGCAAACTGGAATTAGGTTGTGCACATTAACGAATAAAGGTGCTAATGAAGAAAGAGCAAAAATGTGTATGTAATTCAAGGAAAAATGACTACATATACAAGCGATAAGTATTTGATCAACGGAATTGGAATAATTATGAAAATTTATGGAATCATGTCAATCAAGTTTAAAAGCCATTTTAAATTTCTGTTTCAGATGGACTAAAGTATAGTTTTATGGTTTTTGAAGCTAGTTCTTTTGATTTTTTTTTTTTGTAAACTAACTTTTAATTTTTTTTTCTTAATAGCTTTTTCATAACATTCTCAAACAATTAATGTATCAATTTACCGACTATATTTATTGTCTACTGAGGCGCACACCTCGGCACCTTAGTGCTCACACTGAAGCCAGTGAAGCACACACTTTGGTTTTAGTTGAGTTTCTGGGCTTATGTCACCCAAACGAGTCTTTAACAGTGCTGATTGGTCCAACCTCTTCCCGTCTCTGAGGAGTGAGGACTATGGAGGCTTGAGATAGTTGATCTCACCTTCTCAAGCAAGACTGTCTCCTCATAATAGTGTAATCAAAGTAATTTGTCATCAGAGTTTGTATAGTCTAATCAAAAAGTACTTGCGTCATCAAGTAGGAAATTATTCTGGTCATTATCTCTTGTAATGTCCTTCCGTGGCACAATTCAGTGTTAGGGAACTGGATGCACCTGTCACTCTATTTGAAGTGACAATTAATTTTCTCTTATAGGATAAAATGGCACATTTTCGGATAAAGGAGCTCAAAGATGTGCTTACTCAACTTGGTCTCTCAAAGCAAGGAAAGAAGCAGGTTTGAACATTTTGTTGATGCTTTGTGGTTTCATATGTTGAACCTGGTTTTTTTTAAAGTTCATTCTCATATTTCCTGATGTGCCAAGTAGATTCCTGTATCTTACATTGTTACTTCTGTATTGGATTATGACCATATTATTCTGTATGAGTCCTGAAACAATTTTTTTGCCTTCTAAGTTATTTATATCATGAGAATTTAAGGGTTTCTATCACTGTTTATTCAGTTGGTCCTTCTTGTCAGTTGTTGCCTAGAATGTGTAATAAGACTTTGGTGTTGTCTACTATTCCTTTTGAATTGGACTTACTTTTGGGATCTTGTAATCAATTTAAATACGAGTGAGAGTGCTTCTTTATTATTATCTTTTTTGTGGCTATTTTGCTTTAATGATTCAAAGGTTTCTTTTCTTTATAACAAGTTGGTTTTCACTGTAGCCCAACTTTGAATGAGTAATTATTTATGATTTGAGTATTACTAGTATGTGTTTGACAGTTGTATTTGGCATGATGTAGGACCTTGTTGATCGCATATTAGCTATTCTTTCAGATGAACAAGGTGAGCAGCAACAAGGTGAGCAGCCGCGTAGCTTGCTTGGAGATATTTCACGGGAACTGTTGAGACCTATTCTACTTGTAGTTAGTGTTTTTGTGTAGTTTTACTATCTATGTTTATTCTTAAACTTTTTTTCTGTTCTTTATACCATTCCTATTAGTGATATACACTCATTTGTTTGGTGACCTTGTCAAACTTTTTCTTTGTAGTAAATCCATATGATGTCAAAAAATTCAATTTTATATGTCTGGAACTACCCTTCCTCCAAAGGCCAAATCTTCCTATCTCTTATGCACTCTGTTTTTGTGTGACCTTGTCAAACTTTGTCTTTGTAGTTCATCCATGTGTAACAAGAAATTTACTTTAGTACATCTGGAACTCCCCTCCTCCCAAGGCAAAATTTCCTTTCTTATGCTTTTGGTGGGGCAGTTGTATATGATTTGCTCTCAGCAGAAAACTGATGCTCATAAACAGTGTTCTTATTACCTTGCAACCTACATGATTTCGCTGTTCCTACTCCTACTCGTGTTAAGAGGAAGTTGGACATGGGCAGGATGGATTTCTTATGGAAAAGAAACAAGGAGAAGACATTCCATATTACCAGTTTCCAAAATAAAAAACTGTCCCATTTGGTAAGGTGGAAAGCAGTGAGAAAAAGTGAGGGAGGATTGGGGATTAGAAAGCTGAAATTTTAGGATAAAACCTATTAATCAAGTGACATTGGAAAGATAGCTAGGAAGCAGAGGTACTGCAGGAAAAAGTTGTTGAAGCTAAATATCGTATGAAAGATTCATTGTGAATGAATGTAGCAACCATATCTCATGGGGTTGGGTTTTGGAGACAAATAAGGAGATACTGGGAGTTGGTAGGAAGAACATATTTTAATGTGAAGCTTTTCCATTTTGCTAATATTGAGCTTTTTCATATAGGTCTATCTTGCCTTTGTTACTATAGGTCTATGTTGTCTTTGTTAACTATTTTGTTATATGCTAAAGAGTAATAAAGTGTTTCTGTCTAGACATTGGAAGCATGTTTTAGAAGTCCAGACTCCAGAAGCATCCTCTCTTCTTGCCTCTTTTCTATGTGACTCAACGCCCTCACTCGTCTCCGGTAGAGCTCTCTGGCGTTTCCGTTGCTCTCTTCGAACAATGACTTCCTCTTCTTAAGATTTTGATAGTGTTCTTAGGTTGTTTTCTCTTTTACGCGGACTTTTGAGGTCTTGTCCTGTCTCCTAACTATCTCCTCCAACTAAATTGAAAATATTTTTAGATCAGGGGAGAATTTGGATTTTGGTGGTTACGTTTTTGACCTGATGTTCAAAATCTATTGTATTAGATTGGGGCTAAATATCAATGTTCAATTGGGGAGATTTGTTTATGAAATTGGGAAGTGTTATTGGGCTTTGCGCTGTATTTAAGGTGCAGGGTGCGACTAGGTTCTGCCTCAACTGTGTATGCGTTTGCTTCACAAGACTTGTACCACCTTTAGAGTCTCCGGACATTTTCGACCTCTTTTTCTCAAGGCATGTCTCGAGCTTGCTTCAAAAAGCGCCTCTTAAAACATTACGCTGGATTCCTTTCCTTCAACTCATTAGAATTGCTCTTGGTCCCTTTTTCCCTAAATTTAGCTTTCATTGCACTCCTTTTGCCTATATAATCTACACTCTGTGCTCTAGGCCCATTTTTAGCTTATAGAATCACTTCAGTTCTCTAATAAAAGCCAGTTGAAATTTGAAAATATTAAAAGTAAAAAATAAGTTCTTAATCCTTGTATAAACTTGGAATCGACTTACACATGCAGGGAGGATGTCAAGGAACGAATATATATGGGCATACAAAGAATTTCATAAAAGTTTGTGCACTTTTTTTTTTTTGAAATTGAAACATTGGTATTGAGACCACTGGGGCAGTGCTGAAGCCATATTAGTTTGTGCCACTTTTTTGTTGCATTAAGATTGTCAGTGATGCATATTTTGATAGATTTTCTGGTTTATTCTAGTAACAAAGAATTTACTATTAGGATTTATTTCCTTTCATGTTTGTGCAACAAACCATATTTCTAACTGTAGCCTATCAAAAAACTAATGCTAATTTTGTTGCTTCTTGCTTGCCTCGTTTACCCTTTGAGTGCACAATTAGAATTAAGAGTACCTCTTCCTTCCATGTAGCTTCTATGTGAAATTCTTGCTATACTTTAATATCCTGCTCTTAGTTGTGGGATGTGTTGAGTGTTGACTTTCATGCTTGTGCAGAAACCATGTTTCTGATTGTACTGTTTTGAATAGATTACTAATGCTAACATATTTGTGTGATTTTGAGCAGTTTCAGGAATGTGCGCAAAGAAAAATAGTGTTGGAAAGGAAGAGGTTGCAAAACTTGTTGATGGAATTTACAGGTATAAATCAGTCCTGATCTCGAGTACACTTAAATAAAAGGAGAGAGGATTTTCTTTTATAGGATTTATGGAGAAATAAGCTTGTATTACTTCTTCGTTTCAAACTTTGATTTGCATCAGAGAGAGATGATTCTGTTCAATTCATTTTGCCCTTAATAACTTAGATAAAGCTGATGTGATAATCTTTTACTACTCAGGAATTCTTTGTTTCTTGTCGTACTGATGTTTGTTTCTTCTTCCAGAAAAATGCAAGTGTCTGGGGCAACTGACCTAGCATCTAAGTCACAAATTGTCTCAGATAGCAATAATGTAAAGTTAAAACAGGAAAGTGAAGATACTTACCAGATGATTCTTCCTCGAAAGAAAGATACTTGCCAGATGAAGATTCGATGTCCCTGTGGAAGCTCGTTACGAACTGAAACAATGATTCAGGTTTTACTTACATGCTGATTCCCTTCGTCAGCTTTAATTATGAAAATAAACTTGCACATGCTGAAGTATCCTGTGGATTGTCCTGATTGAGAAAAGACTCCTCTAATGTTCAGATTCTCTTTCGAAGAAATGTGTAATAAATTTGTATGCCAAGCATTTTCAATTTATACAAGGTTTTTCTCCTCTGATTTCGGCCTCTTACCAATATTGAGATGTTTTCATTGTTGACCTTTGTTATATTCTCCGGGTATCATTATGGTTTTAATATGGGGACATCTTCATCTTCTTCAATGCTGCATGGCTGTGATTTGAGCAGAAATTGTGTGTTCAGTATTCTATTTCTGTTGCAGTGAGGGGTATATGCATTCCTTTTATGTGATGATGTATCAATGTATGGTGCCTTAGTATTTGAAGCTTAAGTTTCTTTCTATTCGATGCACTTCATTTTGTGTCTAAAATGGAATTTTGATTGCAGTGTGAAGATACAAGATGCCGCACATGGCAACATGCAAGCTGTGTCTTCATTCCAGAGAAGCCCACAGAGGGGGCTGTTCCTCCATTTCTTCCTGACAATTTTTACTGTGAATTGTGCAGATTGAGTCGTGCAGACCCGTAAGTTGTCACCTATTTTCTGTTTACCTGGCTTCATCTGATTTTCTTAACCTCAGGATGTTACAGTGCAAGCACATTATGTTTTCTTCTCTGATGAACACCATAGTCCATATAAACATGTATATTCAATTATACTTCCTTTATTTCTTTTTGAGGTTTGGTGGTTGCAGTTGTGGGGAGGGGTGGGAGAATTGGCTTTAAAGAGCCTGTGGATTTTTCTATTTGACAGAACGAGTTATTGCCGCTTCATATTTCTTATCCTTGTTGTAGTTCTGATATCTTTAAGCATAGGGATAATATATTCAGGTGTTTTTGACTTTCAAGAAGGAAGCTTTTCAGCTAAGTTGGCTATTTGGTTTTGTTAATTCATCCTGGTTCTAGATGTTGATAAGCTGTGTACACGAGATGTGGGTGCTAACCTGGGATTGCCAGTGTGGGAGTAAAATCTTAAAGGAGAGGCTGTCGTTTATTGGACTCCTCAGAGCTGACGCTTCATTTTCTATGCAATAGATACTTAGGTGTTGCCTAGGTTCTTACATAAATGCTCTGACCTTCACTGATGGAATTATCTATATGCAGGTTCTGGATGACGATGGCACACCCTCTATATCCTGCTAAGTTGGCTATCACTAGTGTTCCTGTAGATAGGTGAGTTACTTGTATCCTGTTGGTCTTATGAAGCGTTATGTCTAGAAATAATTCTGCTGCTGTTCCTTCTTGTTGGGTTTAAGTTTACCCTGTTTATGTTGTTAATTCCTTAAAAGCAAGCTCTTTTTTTAAAAGCAAAAAGCGAAAAACAAGGTGACAAGGTTGTGAAGCAAAAAGCAAATTGATGGACATAGTTTTCGACAATTTAAAATACGATATGTATATTTATTACTATAATAATAAAATTTCAGTTAAAATAACTAATTTCATCATCCGATAAATGGGGTTTAGTTCTGCAAAACAGGGTGCCATTCCATTTCTGCCTTCTATTAGTCTGATGCAGAAGAGAGGCACGAAGATGGGAATAATAGGACAAGATCTTATCTTTATCTCATTCAGTGTGAGGGTTTCATATTAGAGTGATAGAGCTTGTTTGGATGAGCTTATAACTTATGTTATAAGTTAGAAGTTAGAAATCCTAACTTATATCTTATTTTTGTTGTTTTGGCTTACAAACAAGTGCTTAAAAAGCTATTTTTGCTTAAAAGCACATAAATTAGCCAATCGAAACTGGTCTAATGCATTTCAAAATGGGGTCATCACATGAGTTAATCTTGTATCTTGTGTGTATGCAAATTTAGTATTTCATTAAATGACAGATCTTTTGTTTGCATTTTGCATCTACACCATGCCAGGTCTGAAGTACCAATTAAACATGAAAAATATTTGAAAATGTAAGATTGGCATCACGTAGAAATAGGTTTACTAATTTGAATCACATAGAGTTACATCCAAGTGATATTGATCATTTAATATAGGGATATTACACAAATACCCCATCAACTTGTCCTGAATTTTCAACGACAGACCTAAACTTTTCAGGGGTCTCAGTATCTCCCTAGACTTCTTTGAAGTAGAAGAAATACTCGCTTTTTGTGGACAACGAGATTTTGTGATGAGTGTTGAAATAGACGTGCATCACACGTGTATTTTACCGCTTAATTTTTTTCCACTTTTTTCTCTTGTTTCAAATCTTCACTATCACAACAATTTCCATTTTTCCATGCACTGCAAATACACAAGCCACAATTTTCATCCTTCCTCTCTTGACACACCACAACATCTCAACTGCCAATTTTCCATACCTAGAGCCCCATCCTGTTCTTCCCATTGATAACCAGACACAATAAACCACCCAGCAAAACATTTATTGTCACATCCACCACAATACCTTCACTTCACCCAAGAAGCCCACTTTTCATTTCACTTCTAAGACCCACTGTTTCCTTCACTTCCATAACCAACATACATCTGCATGGACACACAAACGCCACTCGCAAGAGGATTCTTCCCATTTCCATACTGGAGCTCCACCTCTGAAGAGTGTTTTGACCACTTGATTTTCCATTTGACCAAGTCCTCAGAATCATTTTAGATTCGATTCAAGGGAGTGTTTTTTTTTGAAACTGGTAACTTTGTATATGATTGAATAAAAATGAGCAATACATGAGTAGTATCGCCACCCTATTTACAAAGTCCTACTATAGCCCATGATCATGTTTCTATAATGAGTCTAATACATCAATAATAGAAACAAGATCATTAGCCCATAATTGATTACACCAAAAACACAAAAGTAGTATGCAATTCAACTTAACTTGTTGCATACTATTCTTTAGGTTCTCAAAGCATCTAGAGTTCCTTTCCCTCCACATAGTCCACCAAATGTTGGCAGGGATCATCCTCCATCTGATTCTGTCCTTGCTGTGTGTGCCTGCTTCCTCCCAGCTTTGTAAAGCGTCTGTGATCTTCCCTAGCATGGACCAAGAGATGCCTTCTAGATTCAGGAAGAGCCTCCATAGCGCTCTTGTGTTTTTACAGTGTAGGAACATGTGATTTACTGTTTCTTCTTCCTCCCCACAAAAAAAAACACCTTGAGCAGAAATTGAAGCCCCTTTTCATTAGGTTCTCCTGGGTGAGAACAACCTCTTTTGCTAGTAACCATATGAAACAGGATACCTTGAAAGGTATTTTTGTCCTCCAAATGCTTTTCCATGGCCAGTTGGTAATCTGATGATTTGGTTGATTCATTTCCTATAAGCTTTGCCCACTGAAAACATCCCCTTTCCTTTGTCTATCCATACTAGTCTGTCCATACCTTGCTGAAGACATCCAGTAAAGTGTTCTATAGTGCTAAGAAATTCAGAAATTCTCTGCATCTCCCAATTGTTAAATTGCCTTCTGAATGTAAAATTCCAGCTACCTTGTGCCCAAATTTCTGCAATGTAGCTCTGTTGGTGATGAGCTAGATTGTAAATGTCTGGAAACAGCAGCTCCAATGTACCATTGTCGATCCATTTGTCTTTCCAAAATTTAGTTTTCTCCCCATTGTTCACCTTTATCCTAGTGTGCAACTTGAGTTTTTTCGGCAACCCTCTAATGGATCTCCAAAGGTTCACCCCGTGAGGGATTGTTACTTCCTTTGTCATCCACTTATCTTCCTCCTCATACTTTGCTTTGATCACCTTCTTCCAAAGCTGTTGGGTGTCATCTGCATATTTCCACAACCATTTCATTCTTAGTGCCTTGCTGTGATTTTTCAGATTTTTGATGCCAAGTCCCCCAATTTTTTCCACTAACACTGACTCTCATTTGACCAGATTGTACCCTTTTCTGTCTCTATTCCCTTCCCACAAGAACATTCTTCTTATTTTGTCTAGTCTGCTAACCACTCCTGCGGGGATTGGAAACAATGACATCATATAGGTTGGTAGGGAATCTAGAATTGAGTTGATAAGAGTTACTTTGCCTCCTAGAAATAGGTATTGTCCCTTCCATACAGCCAGCTTCCTTTCACATTTTTCTATCACCGGGTTCCAGATCTCCGCTGACTTTGATTTAGCTCCAAGTGGCGTACCCAAATAAATTGTAGGTAGATTTCCTACCTCCTCTCCAAGTATAGAACTTAGCTCTTCCATATTTGGGACATTGTTGATTGGATACAGAAAGCTCTTTCTCCAGTTAACATGTAGGCCAGAAATACCTTCAAATAGCGCTAGAATTGTTCTCAGGTACTTCAGTTGATCAACTTCAGCTCCACAACAAATCAAAGTATCATCTGCATACTGTAAGTGTGATTTCTAGGCTCTCCTAACCTTGTCTACTCACCTCAAAGCCTCTAATCCAGCCCCTGATGTTAGCAGATCTAACCATACTGTTCAAACCTTCCATTGCCAGTAAGAATAGGAACGGAGATAAGGGATCTCACTGTCTGAGTCCCTTTTGGGCTTTAAAGAAACCTGCAGGAGCACCATTTACTAGTAATGAAAAGCATACTGTAGAGGTGCAGTGTTTTATCCAATGTATCCATTTTTGACCAAATTTCATCTTCTCAAGTGTTCCAAAAAGGTAATTCTAGTTGACATTGTCATAGGCCTTCTCAATGTCAAGTTTGCAGAGAATTCCTGCTATATTCTGCTTCATCCTGGCACCCATTGCTTCATTGGCGATTAGGACAACATCCATGATTTGTCTGCCTTTGATAAAAAGCCATCTGCTAAGCATCTACTAGCTTTGTCATTACTTCTTTTAACCTTTCTGTCAGGACTTTAGAGATAATCTTGTAGACACTACCGATTAGGCTAATGGGCCTGAAATCTTTCAACTCATCTGCTCCCTTCTTCTTAGGGATAAGTGCTATGAAAGTTGCATTGAAATTGTTCTCAAACTTTTCATGTTCATAGAAGTGGTTAAGAGTGCTCATAATATCTTGCTTATGAAGAATCCCATGGTAAAACCATCAGGTCCTGGAGCTTTGTCCCCTGCACACATTTTAAGACATTCCAGCACTTCTTCCTCAAATCTTCTTTGTTGGTTCTCTCTCTCTCTCTCTGCTACAGACAGTTCTGGACAATTTGGCTGTGAATAAGTTGGCCTCCATTGAATTGACTACTATTTCCCCTTCAATTCTAGCTACATCTTTTATAATCTCCCCTTGAATGTTTAGTTGATCAATGTTATTGTACCCTTTGTGAGCATTTGCAATCCTTTGGAAAAACTTTGTATTCCTATCCCCTTCTTTTAGCCACAGGGCCCTTGATCTCTGCCTCCATGCTATTTCTTCTTTTTCGATCAGTTCCTCATATTGAAGTAACAACTCACCTTTACACATGATTTCTTCTTGGGTTAGCAATCTGTTCTTTCCCACTGTGTTCAAATCAGAAAGTTAATCAAGTGCGTGCTTCCTCTGAGTTCCCGGTTCCCTTGAGTGGTCCTATTCCATTCCTTTAGCTTATTTTTGAGTGCCTTCAGTTTACTAGCTAAAATGAAATCTGGCCTTCCAACAGATTCAAAGTTGTTCCTCCATTCTTTCACCTTTTCTGTAAAGCCCTCCGCTTGTAGCCACCAATTCTCAAACTTGAAGTATCCTTTTGTTCTATTCCAAGTCCCCCCTTGTAATGCAATAGGCACATGATCTGAGACTAGCCTCTGTAGAGGGTTTATCTTCAGATTGTTGAAGATATCATCCCACTCTTCCGATATCAAGATTCTGTCAATTCCCGATGCAGCTTCATGAGTGTCTCCTTTAAACTAGGTGTATGTTGCATTTTCCATTGGTAAGTCAATTAGTCTCAAATCTTCAATGAAGTCTGAAAATTCTTTCATACCTTTGTTTCTGTACACACAGTTCCTTTTTTCCTGAGGGAAATCTGCTCACGTTAAAATCACCACATACTACCCATGGTCCTTCCACAATTCCTCTGACTGCCCCCACTTCCTCCCAAACAAGTCTCCTTTCGCTATAATTGTTTGGAGCATACACTCCAGTAATATGGATGGAGAGGTTGAGAAGTTGAGCTGTAAACCTACATGTTAATGAGTAGGTCCCTATCTCCATTATGTCACCTTTTCAGTATCTGCTGTCCCAGAGCATTAGTATCCCCCCTCGTGTCACATGCTTCCAACTGTGCATATCTTACCCATCTGCCTCCCCATAATTGTTTTACTACTTCAGTAATCTCCCCCTGCAGCTTTGATTCCTGTAAGCAGTATATGTGTGCCCTCCACTCCAATATCATACTTTTAACCATTCTCCTTTTTCCCCTACAATTTAATCTCCTTACGTTCCATGAAACAAGTTTGAATTGCACTAGGCACAAATCAAATTGTTTCTTCCCCTATTTCTGTCTCCCTTGCTCTTGAATTTTACATCAAAAGCCACCAGGCTTTTTAGTTCCCGAGCCCCTTTAAATTTGGTTCTTTTGCAAATGTCTTCGGACTCCATCCTTCTAGCTGCCCTGCTACTTTCTACCTGCAGTAAAAGCTCCAGCGCTCCTTCTTCATGACCTTGAAAGTCAGCCCCACTAATTTTCCAATCTTTATCAAGTTTTGCTTTACCCATCATGATGTCTCTCTTTGTCTCGAGAAGTTGATTGTGGCTGAATTAATAGTGGTTCGACCTCCTGAATTTCCCATTCCTCAATTACAGTGCTTGGGTCATGAAAAATTAATTCATTCGACCCTCCTGTGTTGTTGCTCTCCACCCCTGTGTCCTTTCTTTGCTCTACTGTCTCCCTCATTGTGAGAGACGATCCCCTCTCCGTTCTTAGAGCTATGGCTGCATAAGTATACTGCTCCGCATGCATCGGTGTTTCATCGGCACTTGTGAATCCTCCACTGTGTATTAAACTCTGGCTGGTCATTTAAATTGTTGCAAATGACCTGGGCCGCAAGATCAGGCTCAAAACTTTTGTACTTGGTGAGGCCTGACCTTTGCTTGTAATTTGGCCCACCGACCTGCTTTTCTTTTAAATGAAGCACATGCTTCTCACGTGACACCCCCAAGTCAATATTTCCAGCTGTTGTACTCTTCCCCACATGTTGCCTGTCTGTCAAATCCCTAATTTGAAGGGATTTCTGTACTTTGTTGTAGGCGGACACATCATTTCTCCGCTGGGTAGATAATTCGATCGGATATTGAGCTTCACCTTCTTCTTCGACGACCTCCTCTGATTTATCCGTGAGCATTCAAATCTTGTCTTGCTCTCTACCCAAACTGGGCAGTGATATATCCTTCCGTTTTGGTTGAGCGAGACTTCACGAGGGATCGACCTACCATCCTTGGCAACCAAGATCCTGCCCACTTCATATGATTTTTGAGCTCCGTCTCCTCCTCCGTTGCTATCCAGCCCCCACAACTATTCCCGATTTCTTGGAATATCTTACTGTTCCACAGATGTACCGGGATTCCTATTACTCTGATCCATGTTGCCTTATCAACAGTTTCGTTTGGTATGCATCCTGTTGTAGGGCTCTACCATTCTAGCCTGAAGACTAAATTCTTCCGTCGCCATTGCTCACCGATTATCCATCCAGCCATGTGTTTCTTGGGGAATTCTATGAGAAACCTGTTTTCGTTTAGTTCGTAGAAGTTAACCGCAAATGTTTCCTTCCAAGTAGATGTAGACCACCTTCTTATCTCTGAAAGAGTGGGTTTCTTTTTTGCCTCAGACTCTACCCATCCCACCAGACATTTGTTTAGGGGTCCTTCCTCTTGGCCGCCTGCTGGGCCCAGAACTTCAATGCTACCCCTTGTCCTCTTAACTTTTGCCTCTTTCAGCCGCCTCATTTGCCATTTACTTGCTTTTAATGCTATCGCATAAGGGTAGTTAGCTTCAGCTACCCTTGGAGGGCCTGACTGACTCAGATTCGAGGGGCTTTTAATGAAACTTTCTACCTTACAAGCAATATCCCACCATCCTGCATTCAATGATGGTTCTGGAACAATAAGTACTGTTCTGCCTTCCTTATTTAAGGATAAAATGCTTATGAATCTCCCATATTCATTCACCTTCCTTGTGCAAAAGTGCTCTCCATCCCTGTGTTTCATTCTCCATCTTTTGATCCTGGAACTTTGGTTATTCGAAGCTTCCTTCATCGTAATGCATATCCAATACATGACCCTGCCACTCATGGAGGATCTTCTCATCATTCTCCTACTCTTTTCCACCCAGTCCACACTCTACTGTTGGATGACCATCTTGTGATATCGAAAGACTTAAAATCTGCGTTGAAGTATATCTTGTTGTTATCCATGTTACGATTCCGTACGTGATGAGAACAGATGTTGCTGAAAGAAGAAAAGAAATTGTAAGAGGACGGTGGTGGGTTAAAGGGTAGGAAAGAAAGAGAGGGAGGTAATTCTGGTGTTTTCTGGTGAGGGTGTCACCGGAAAGGGGTGGTGTCCCCCTCCTAAGAAGTAGGAGAGAGAAATGTATTGGGTTCTGTGCCTGGGAGACCTTAACACTCACAAAAGTCAGTACTTATCCCTATTAAGACACCAATTTTACTCAGCTCCTTTGGGCTCCAGTACTTAAAATCCAGTCCTGACAGTTTAACCCAAATGGGCAGAGTCACAGAGTGTGCAGTTCCTCCCCGGTAAATTCCATGTTTGAGTGCCAAGTTAGAGCAAAAATAGGAAAGAAAAAGGGCTCGCTGGAGAAGATTCTTCTGGCCAAAGTTTTCGGTTCGATGGTTCTTTGTTACAGATCTGAGTTTAAGGGGGTTTATGAGGAGTCTTTGAAAATAAAAAAAGAGAGGGACGGAGGTGATAAAAGAGTAGTCACCAGAAAACATACTATAACCAAGCTTTGTTTTCTTTTCTCAAAAGTTTGTGTCACTGACAATGGTTATTCCGACAGAGTGAAAAAAAAAACATAACGAGCGTAATCCCACAGGTGAGGTCTAGGGAAGGCAGTGTGTGCACAGACCTTATCCCTACCTTGTGCAGGTAGAGAGACGGTTTCTGGTAGACCCTTGACTCAAGTAAAGCATAAAACACAATTATTTTGGAGATATAAGCAGTAACAACAAGATGGTAAGAAAATCAAAGTAGAAGAAACAACAAGTAGAAATAGATTTCTAAGAATAAGAACTATGAAAATAATAAAAATAACGAAAATAATACTAATATTATTAGTCAGGTAAAGCAAAACGCGCAATTACCTACCCTAATCCTCGACCTCCACACCCTCCTATTGAGGGTTAATGTCCTCGGTAAGCCGAAGACTTGCCATGTCCCATTTGATAACTTCTCCCCGATACTTCTTCAACATACCTCTACCACTCCTCAGTCCCTCCCTCACCAGCCTCTCGCACCTCCTCATTGAGGCTTCTGTGCATCTCCACTTGACATGCCCGAATCATCTCAGCCTCACCTCCTGCATCTTGTCCGCTACAGAGGTCACTCCCAATTTGACTTTAATATCATCATTTCTGACCATATCTAGTATGCCCACACATCCATCTCAATATCCTCATTTTCACAAAAGAAATGAACAAAAGTTAAAAATACAACTAAAAGAATAAAGAATATTAAGGTCATTAAAAAAGTTAAGAATATTAAATCTTAATTTGGTGTTGAGGGAGGATAGCACTAATTAAAATGGAGAGAAATAAGAAAAAAAGCAGGAAAATATATTTGATAAAAGGAAATGCTGTAAATAATAAAATTTTAACCAAAGTTTGCTCCTCGAAGGAGTGTGAATACATGCCATTTCAGGAAAAGATGATGTAATTGTTCCACTTCAGGATAGTGGGGGGTGGGGGGTTCATAGGACTGCCACAAACTTTAGGTGTGTAGTTTGAGAATACGGGACAAGTTGAGGGGGTATTTATGTATCATCCCTTTAAATTTTACAACTTCCTTTGCTTCGTCCCCCATTGTTATGCTGGTCTGTGATATGTATTTGTCCACTTTGTTAACTTGTAATCTAGAACATAGGAAGATTCATTTGTTGGACGGTGCTCCTATCAGAAAATATGCTGGGTGTCCGGAGCATGAGGATCAGTGAATCTAGTTTTTGGTGTAAATTTGGATTGATTTCATAGCTTTTCCGAAATAAGATTTACATATTTAGAAACTGCAAAAAATACAATTATTCACAATTTATTATGGTTAAAACATATGAAGTATGTTTGACAATTACAGTCAAAGATAAATTTGTTTGATTGCTCAAAATAGTAATAACGACGTCGTTTTGGGGCGAAGGGAGTATTCTTTTAAAAATGATTGTAGACATATTAACTCAATAGAAGGATTTATTATGTGCTTTCTAGGCATGGGTTTAATGACTCTTCTTTGTCCTGTTCATGCTATAATTTTATTTTGCCTTTTGAACTGTTTGTTCTATTGTGAACATACTGTCTTTTCATATTGTCGTTGTATTGCGGTGATGCAACTATGGAGTCCATTTGTGAATCACTTTTTACATTTTTAAAATTTTCAGCACAAACCCGATGCAAAGGATTGAGAAAACATTTCAACTCACTAGAGCCGACATGGACTTATTGGCAAAGCAGGAATACGATGTTCAGGTTGTTGGTTGAGTAATGACTTGACCTTAAGTAGTTATTGTGTATTTATGGTGTTTGTTTTTTAAAATTTCAGGCTTGGTGCATGCTTCTCAATGACAAGGTACAGTTCAGGATGCAATGGCCTCAGTATGCCGATTTGCAGGTCAATGGTATGCTCTATTCTGTCTTGCTTCATTTATATAATCTTGATCCGCATGGAATTAAGTGCTCAAAGTACATCTTTCTCCAGTAATTGGTTCTGGGTTCGGCAACATATTATGTGTTAGATATGTTTGTTCTCTCCAATGCATAGGCTCGTCAGTATTTATATAAAATATGCAGTTGTAGAACTCACAGGCGCTAGCAAACTTGGAACATTTTTTTTTTTCATTTTGTGCTCTTCTCAGGTTAAATATATTTTCTGTCTTGTTTGTTTTCTCCAAAAACATGTTAAAAAACTGATTCATACTTTTAATTTTTGTTAAAGAATTTTTGCCAGATCAGTTATTTTATTATATTTGAACCAACAGGAGTTCCAGTACGTTGCATAAATAGACCTGGCTCACAATTGCTGGGTGCAAATGGTCGAGATGATGGCCCAATAGTGAGTATTCATTTATGCACACCCTTCTATCTTCCTAGTCTTTTGGGAGGGGCAGATTAGTTGTACATATATGTGCTGCTCGTGGTTACCTAAGGAACTGTCTGTGACTATACTTTAATGTAGTTGTATTTCATTTTTGTTACTTCCCATTTCTTTGTTTTTTGTATTGACATAATATACAGAAGCAGCTTTTGTTTTCCTGGATGTTTCTCTCAAGTTTCTCTTGCTGTTTTGACAGATCACACTATGCTCCAGAGATGGAATTAACAAAATCTTGTTAACAGGATGTGATGCTCGTGTCTTCTGCTTGGGGGTTAGACTTGTAAAGCGTCGTACTGTCCAACAGGTAGTCGAATTTTTCCAATTACACACACCTTATTTATTTCAGAAGCTATTGCATATTAACTATTTGGGAGAAGCTTGTGATTTTATTTTGGAACAATTATTTTGTATATTGTCACTTCGTTTCATCATCTTTTCTCTTTTATAGTATTGCCCCTTAGCTGCTTTATGTGTTTTTAAGAATCATGCACTATATCTGCACTAGGGGTGGCATAGTTTGGACCAATCCGAAATTCAAACGGAAATCCGAATTTTTTGGATCTTTGGGTTTGATTTTTGGATTATGGATTGGATTTTGGATTTCATTTTTAAAAATTATGGATTTTGGATTGGATATTGGATTTAGTATTATGGTTTTTGGATATCCGAAAATCCGAAATTTTTATACCTTATATTTAACCTTACTCAATTACTCATATCATATGTCCAATACCAATAAGTCCAATTTTCAAGATCCAATAGATCAATACCTATAACCCATCGTAATATTAAATTATTATGAGAGTTTCTATTAATCAAATATAAAAATATAAAATATTTCATGTGTAAGTAAAGTGTAATGCACGGCATGAGCGTTAGAGTCACCTCAATTCTTGTTAATTGTAGAAAGTTATAAATTTCAAGGAGCAAAGTATTAGGTGGATTGAGGTTGTTACTTATTATGATCTACTTAAAAAGCTCAAAAGTCAACCGAAAATCCGAAAAATCCAAACCGAATAATCCGAAATCGAACTTAAAAAATCCAATCCAATCCAAACTTATTTGGATTGGATTTGGATTGTACTTTTCTTAATCCGAAATCTGAATATCCAAACCGAAGTTCTCATATCCAATACGATGGCCCGAACGCCCACCCCTAATCTGCACTAATGAGCAGTAACTGCTGTTATTTCTGAGATTCTCAAAGACTAGTCAGAGGGCTTCTGTTTCTCAGACGTGTCTTGAAGTAGGCTCACACAACTGCTTTTTCTACTCGATTCTTGAGCAAAGTTCCGCTTGGGAATGTGGAATTTTGGGTATATGTAGATGTAGTTGAGGGTCTTTTTCTTTCTTTTTTTTTTTTTTTTGGCAAAAGCTATTTTCTATTATTACTCTTATCTAATCCCAGCCAATAGGTCGAATTTTTCCAATTACACACACCTTATTTGTTTCAGAAGCTATTGCATATCAAGTATTAGAGAGAAGCTTGTGATTTTATTTTGGAACAATTATTTTGTATATTATCACTTCGTTTCGTCATCTTTTCTCTTTTATAGTATTGCTCCTTAGCTGCTTTATGTGTTTTTAAGAATCATGCACTATATCTGCACTAATGAGCAGTAAATGCTGTTATTTCTGAGATTCTCAAAGACTAGTCAGAGGCTTCTGTTTCTCAGATGTGTCTTCAAGTAGGCTCACACAACTGCATTTCTACTCGATTCTTGAGCAACGTTCAGTTGGGGAATGTGGAATTTGGGTATATGTAGATGTAGTTGAGGTTCTTTTTTTTTTTTTTTTTTTTTTTTTTTTTTTTTTTTTTTTTTTTTTTTGGGCAAAAGCTATTTTCTACTATTACTCTTATCTAATCCTGGCCAATAGGTCGAATTTTTCCAATTACACACACCTTATTTGTTTCAGAAGCTATTGCATATTAAGTATTTGAGAGAAGCTTGTGATTTTATTTTGGAACAATTATTTTGTATATTATCACTTCGTTTCGTCATCTTTTCTCTTTTAAAGTATTGCTCCTTAGCTGCTTTATGTGTTTTTAAGAATCATGCACTATATCTGCACTAATGAGCAGTAAATGCTGTTATTTGTGAGATTCTCAAAGACTAGTCAGAGGCTTCTGTTTCTCAGATGTGTCTTCAAGTAGGCTCACACAACTGCATTTCTACTCGATTCTTGAGCAACGTTCAGTTGGCGAATGTGGAATTTGGGTATATGTAGATGTAGTTGAGGTTTTTTTTTTTTTTTTTTTTTTTTTGGGCAAAAGCTATTTTCTACTATTACTCTTATCTAATCCTGGCCAATAGGTCGAATTTTCCAATTACACACACCTTATTTGTTTCAGAAGCTATTGCATATTAAGTATTTGAGAGAAGCTTGTGATTTTATTTTGGAACAATTATTTTGTATATTATCACTTCGTTTCGTCATCTTTTCTCTTATATAGTATTGCTCCTTAGCTGCTTTATGTGTTTTTAAGAATCATGCACTATATCTGCACTAATGAGCAGTAAATGCTGTTATTTGTGAGATTCTCAAAGACTAGTCAGAGGGCTTCTGTTTCTCAGACGTGTCTTGAAGTAGGCTCACACAACTGCATTTCTACTCGATTCTTGAGAAAAGTTCAGCTGGGGAATGTGGAATTTGGGTATATGTACATGTAGTTGAGGTTTTTTTTTTTTTTTTTTGTGCAAAAGCTATTTTCTATTGTTACTCTTATCTACCCCCGGCTTGTAGTATATTTCTGATGGCTTTACATCTAGGTTGACTAATAATAGATGTATGCATATGCCTCGGTTTTGTTGTATTGGCCCTTTTATGGTGTCTGAATAAAATTTTGTTTTCTTTGTAGATTCTCAATATGATCCCTAAAGAGCCTGATGGTGAGGTATTTGATGATGCTCTTGCTCGTGTTCGTCGTTGTGTTGGTGGTGGGACTGCCACTGAAAATGCTGACAGCGACAGTGACCTCGAAGTGGTAGCTGATTTTATTCCAGTCAATCTTCGATGCCCCGTAAGCAAATTCCGACGTTTTCCACTGTCCTTTTACGGTGTTTTTATGTTTTCATCTCTACTCCATTTTTTCTGTGGTGTTAGCTTCTCTTCCATGTATTCTCTCATAGCCAAAGGAAGAAACTGACAGATATTTAAAATTTGGCATTTTCCTAATGAGTTTCCCTATCTTCTCCTTGGTAGCTTCTAGGATGCTATGGTTACTTCACATATAAATTTTTTATTATTTATGGAATATATCCTCTTTCCCCCTCTCCTCCTCCTCTTTCTTACTCCCTCTTCCCATTTTTATTTGGTTTAAAGTAGACGGTGAAGCTGCTAAGCTGTGCAGTTGCACTAAGTGGCAATAGCTTACTCCTAGAAATCTCTTCAAATGCAATCAGACCAATTGTTTGCACATTTTTCAACATTGATTTAGCTTTTCATTTGATTGTTGAAGCGAGAAACAATTCGGTCTATTTCTCCAAAGCATAGACTTTTCTGTTTTTGAGGCGTCGCCTTGTCAAGTTAGATGATGGACGACGAATTAGCAGAGGATGTTAATAGATATTGTTGTTTTTCCAGCACCCGGAACTTTGGCTTAGTGAAAAGAGCATAATGTGCTATGTGGTGTGTGTGTGTGGGGGGGGGGGGGGGGTAGGTACACAATGCACATTATGATTTCAACTCTGCCACAGATATACGTTTGGTACTTAAATGGAGAAGGGTAGGTGGACCTATTATCCACTGAGTTTCGAATCATTTGCCATCTATCTCTCAAAATTCTTGGTTATTATCCCCCCGCCAAAAAAAAATGAAAAAGTAAAAGAGAGAGATTGTTGATTCACCTCGAACTTCCACCTCCTGCTAGTATGTGATAAGCTCTTTCTTAGGGGAGGATAGGATGGCTTAAATTTGAATAATTTGCTTCTATTGGATTCAATTTATTTTCTTTGAAGGTTTCTTGCATGTTTACCCCTTTGTGACGCAGCATGCATCACCACTGATATTTCTCGTGTACATCTATGTATAGATGAGTGGTTCAAGAATGAAAGTTGCCGGAAGATTCAAACCTTGTGTACATATGGGCTGCTTTGATCTTGAAGTCTTTGTTGAAATGAATCAAAGGTCGAGGAAGGCAAGTAACTAGACCCCAGGTTTAAGTGTCTGTCAGGCTTAGATTAAAAACTCTGTTGTGTCTGCTGTTATTAAGTAACAAATATCATTGATATGATGTAGTGGCAATGCCCTATCTGTCTCAAGAACTACTCTCTGGAGCATGTCATTATAGATCCATATTTCAATCGGATTACTTCTCAGGTATGGTAGTTATTTCTTGTGACTGTACACTGTTTTGATCTTGTTTATTATTCCAGGTATGGCTAGTTTTGCTTGGGAAATCTTGATTATGTTAACCTCATTTTCTTTTGTGTGTGTGTTTGTTTTTTTTTGGGCTTTTCTTGAGCAGCTGCAAACTTGTGGAGAAGAAGTGGCTGAAATTGAAGTGAAACCTAATGGTTCTTGGCGTGCAAAAGCAGAAGGTGATCGAAGGAGTCTTGGGGATCTCGTACGGTGGCACTTACCTGATGGGACTCTCATTGAATCTCAGGATATAGAGTCAAAACCCAAGCCTGGAATTCTTAAGCATGTTAAACAGGAAGGAGGCCCTGAAAGCCTCAGGGGACTAAAAGTTGGGCTGAAGAAGAACAGAAATGGTTTGTGGGAAATTAGCAAACCTGAAGATATGCAGACATTTCCATATGAACATATAGTAAGAGAGAACTTTGAAATTCATATTCAAGATATCATTCCCATGAGCAGCAGTGCCACTGGGAGTGGCAAGGAAGGTGAAGATCCCAGTGTTAATCAGGCTGGTGATGTTAACTTTGACTTCCCTAACAATGGATTTGAGCTTGAAACTATTTCTCCAAGTTTGGTCCGAGCATATGGTTGTAATGACCGTAATCCCCCAGCTCCGGCTGGAGATGCTGAAGTTATTGTCCTAAGTGATTCTGACGAAGAAAATGAGCCACTTACCTCTTCAGCGTCCATTTACAATAACAACCGTACTGATGCACCTATAGTGTCTTTTATGGGTAGGCCTAAAGGAATTTCAGATTCCTGCCATGATGATCGTGCACTTGTTACTGATGGGAATTCATGCCTGGGGCTGCTCAATTCAAATGATGATGAATTTAGGGTGAATATGTGGCCTTTGCCTACTATTAACCAGGGTTGCCCAGGCTTTCAGTTGTTTGGTTCAGATACTGGTGTCTCAGGTTCTTTAGTAGATTTGCAGCATGGTTCTATTAACTGTGCAAGCTCTATCAATGGCTGCTCGTTGGCTGCAGATACTGGCATTGGATCTTGTTCTCTTCTTCCTGAATCTTCTGTTGATCATCCGAATGCTGAAATGAATGGTGGTTTAGCTAATAATCCCCTATCATTTGGCACTAATGATCCCTCACTTCAGATATTTCTTCCTACTAGACCATCAGATGCATCAGTTGAAGCTGATATGGGACATCAGCCAAGTTTGTCAACTGGCGTTCATACTGAGGATTGGATTTCACTTAGGCTTGGCGCAGGTGGGGATTCTGCAGTTGCAAATGGGTTGAGCTCAGGGAATCCATCGCAAACCAAAGACTCTTCCTTGGACTCGTTGGCTGACACTGGTATTTCCCTATTCATAGATAGTGTTGGAGATTAGAAAGAGAAAGCTGAGAAGTGTCAACATTCACATTATATATGCATTTACATTGTGGGCTACTACTTTTTAATTGCAAGTAATATTATTAGGGGTAATTAGACCATAATTATTTTTTCTGTGACTAGTCATGTTTCAATGCATAATATTATAAGTTGATAACTCTTAACATGAGCACATACACGCACCTAGAGTAGTTTTATGGAACTCCCATGCTATTATTATTTTTTGAGGTAGTTCCCAATGTGCATGATAGATGTTTATATGTGAGATAAAGAGATGTTGTCAGAAGCATTTTATTTCTTTGTTCTTCTGTTGAAGTTATCTGAACCTATTCAATGATGCTACTCTCTACACAGCTTCTTTGCTGCTTGGTATGAATAACGGAGTATCAATGAAGAGATCAGGTGGCCCGTTTAATTTTCCTCGCCAACGTCGCTCTGTAAGACCGAGAATGTATCTAAGTATTGATTCAGACACTGAATAGAAGGAGCGCATTCCATGTTGGAGGAATAATGGTTGCTTCTACTGCAAAAATGTGGATTCAACCACATGATACCTTGTTTGTAAAATCTTCTCTGCCTGGCTTGGTAATCTATCGTTTTGGCTTGGAGGTGAACATGCATCTGCCAACAGGAAACTGACTTCAATTCCTGTGCTGGAAATTTAGTAGTACTGATTGGTGGACACTCAACTCTCCAATTTTTGTTTTTCTATTATCTGGACTCAGGAATCCCCCACCCTCGTACCCTCCTTCGCATTATGAAGAGGGTCTGGCATTGTTCTTCTCTTCGATTTTATAGATGATTCCTTGCAAGTGAATTGCACATTTGGATAGGGCAAGAAAATTGTACATTTGGATAGCTTAGCTAGGTTTAAAGAATTCCAGTAACACCAGTCGGTAGTTACAACGGGATGTACAGTAGCGAAAGAGGGGAGCCATTTATTGATTCAGAACCTCCTCTTTGCCTCATACGAGGAGGGGTCTATAGCCTGTAAATCTTATTACATTGAGTAATTTATAGACTAGCATTTTAGAATGTGTTTCTCCTGTTGAGTACTCCTATCATTAATCATTGAGCTGATGCTCGATTGGTTAAATCTTAACCTGAGATAAAATGCTAGGTAATTTCTCTCCTATCCGAGTCTTCGTAGATGGAGTTACCCAATATATGTGTTGATGGGAGGTAGAATGCACTCGGTGACCGGTACCAAGTGGACTGGAGGGTTGATATTCCTGAAATTTGGTACTACTTGAAATGATCCAAGTTAAATGGAGAAACACAGTGGCCCTAATATTTGAATCTCTATAATTCTTCTTCCCTTTGAGATATATTTACTTAGGACCTAGATGGATGTTTCTATAACTTCTTGCGAGTGGGGGAGCAGAGTAGTGAAGGAATCAATCGGGCTAGGGGTTGAAAAGAATTATTTGGGCTTGTTACAATTTAATCTTTTTTATTCTTATTAAGTTTTAATTGTTTTATTTTTTTATAATATTTTAGTAGTTAATAAAATTATTATTTTTTAATTATGGCTATGTTGATAAAATTTTTCACGGACTAATTTAGGCTAAATATTTGGGGTCACTCATGCAAATGCCTTTATTATGGATTATTTTTAATTTTTGGTCTTAATTTTTATCCATTGAAGCTTTAAGTAATTATAAAATGGTAAAAGATGTTCTCAACAGCAGAAAAAAAAAATCACAAGACATAAAAGTTGTGCTCTAGGTATAAGTTTAAAGACACAAATAATGTTTTAGGGTATAAATGTAGTGGCACAAATTTTGTCCCAAGACAATATTAAGTTATGCTTCAAGACATAAATGAAGTCACACAAGTTATGTTTGAAAGCAAAAGAAATTGAACTTGAGATACAAATTATGTTTTCAGTGACACGAGTTGTGTCTCAAGGCAAAAGAAATTATGTCCCAGAAGAAGTTATGCCTCAAGATATAAGTGCAAAGATATAAGTTATGCCTGAAAGCAAACAAGATTAAGCTCAAGACACAAATTATATCCCAAAACACAAGTTCAGTAGCACAAGTTATGTCCTAAAGCATAAGTCTAGTGGTACAAGTTATGCCCCATTAGATCAATGAGACAAGTTATGCTGTAGGGCATAAGTTCAGTGACAAAAGTTATGCTTTAAGGCGCAGATTCTCTAAATGTTTTGCGTTATGAATAGAATACTATAAAATTTATAACTCAAGGTAAACCTTCAAAAAAAGTTCTGTCTTGAAAAATTAATTTTGCTTAACGAAATTAAGTCATAATTTTTTTTGGGCCACAAATTTTTATCAAATAAGCAGTAAGGGTAAAAATTAAAGATAATAAATTTAAGGGGTTAAAATTAAAGACCATCCCAAAATAAAATTCGTGCAAAAACTTAAAATATTAGTTTAAATTTAATAAACTAAAATTGACTGAGATAATAAATAAATAATTTAATAATCAATTAAAATTTAAAAAATCAAATGAATTATGATTTCATATTCTAATTTTACCACCCTAAAATAGACCAATGATAATACCTATTCTTGACAATCGCTCCTCTAGAAAGACACCACTCACATATGATGTTTGAGGGCATTTTTGTTTTTAAAAATCAACCACAAGTGTATAGTTTTGGCAAATTTCAAAAAAGCATGACTCACATAAGTAGAGCTTGTTAAGTACATTTTGTTGGTATGAATAAGAAAATAGCCTATTTAAAAGAAGATGAAATAACAACTACTTGAAAAGGTAGAATTATATATGATCCTAATTGAAAAACATGCATTTATTTCATACACTGAGAATGAAAAAATATATATTTTACATCTCGAAGGAACTATAATTGAGGATATTATTGATAAAATAAAAAAGGAAAAACTTCATAAACAACAATATAAATGATCCTCATTGCTAATAATAACGATATTATTAATTTTACAAAACATAGCAACATTTTTCTTGCAAAACACATAAATTCCATACTTATAGTCATCCGACCCCCTTTCCTTAGCGGTTCAAAATTCCTTATCTTTCTCATTCACTCTATTCTTTGAGAAATGAATTTTAGCGTAAAAGCGGTAGGAACTAGAATATATAGTGCAGTAGCAATAAATGCAAGAATATTTGTCGAGAAGTGCAAAATCGTATGGATACGATTCTCATTTTGTATCTTGATTAATTGGATAACAAGGCCTTTCTTCCTCATGAAGAAGGAGCAGAGACCTAGCTTTCATCTGTCTGTTAAAATGTAATGCTATACCTTTTGTCCTTGAGAATCAGCTCGAGCCTAACTGAGCTGAGTCGAGCTCGAATCGAGCTTTAAATAGTATCGAGCCGAGCCGAACTCAACCGAGCTTTTTACATTTTGACCGAGCCCAATCCAAGTCGAGCCTGCTCTTTTTTATTTAGGTTGAGCCTGCTCTTTTTTATTTAACTTTTTTATATTTCTTATAAATTTTATTTACCTAATTAATAGTTATAGATCTCAAGATATTTTCTCAATAATTCAAAGAAATTATACCCACCATAATAAAAGAATATCAAAGGATTATAAGTTGACAAATAATGATTTTTTTCTAATTGTAAGAAGAAAAATGAAGAGACGAATAATATTAGATTTTTTAAAAATTGATAAAAACAGAACCACATCAAACAACAATCAAATTGATAAATGTGTATTATGTTTGATTTCACTTGATTTTAATAATTGAAAACTTGATTTGATTTTGATTATAATAAAAAATCGACCCAAACCAAACTATGAACACCTATACTGATGTAGTAGGCTTAGATTACATTGTGGTTAAAAATTTACCATCAAATATTAATTATATAATATTAAATTAACATAGTATTTTAAGTTAAATTTCTAATGTACTTCGTATGAGCTTAATGAAAGGATATTATTTTTTAAATCGATCCGAGCCAAGCCAGCTCTATTGAGCCCGAGCTTTGATCAAGCCGAGCTTGCTTGAGCTTTTATCTAGCCGAGTCGAGCTGAACCAAAATTTAATTGCAATCGAGTCGAGCTGAGCCGAGCCAAGTTTTTTTTCCAAATGAGCCGAGTCAAGCGGAGCTAAATACATGTGAGCCAAGCCGAGCTCCGAGTCGCTCGGCTCTTTGCCCAGGCCTACATAAGGTATACAAGACATATGCATGACATACACACAAACATCCAGGGATGTATCATACACCATACATAGTATGTATTACTTGTGCCACCATGTATATAATGATACATGTGATATGAAATGGCTTATACACGAGATATAAAATACATACACATACACATAACATACAGGAATATATCACTTCTGTTAATATATGTTTAATGATATACGTGACATACAATAAATGATATACGTCCGACATACAGTTATTCCATTACCACCACCAAAAGAAGAAGAAAAAAATCCATAGGCCAATTTTACATATTCAAATAGGCCTATTGGATAGATGATATATGTGAAGTAAGAATCAATTAAAGACCAAAAAAAAGTACCAAAAAGAAATTAAATGGAGTCAGTTGGCAGAATTATTTGAGATATTTCTTTTCTGGATACCTTTTCGATTGTCGTTCCAATATTTGACTTATTTCCGCACCTAAAGGGACGGTGCAGTGGTCAATGAAGTGAGTCGAGAATAATGTAATTTTATGTTTAAATTTCAACTAAGACAAAAATATATAGTGATTTCTTTCAATTTGTCCTTGCCTTGGTAGACATCGTTATCTATTGCTGGTGGAAAATGACAAATGACATATATTTCATAGAATTAATTAAGGTGCGTCCAAATTAACTCGTACACTATGATTATCATAAAAACATATTTGACTTATTTCTTGAATCTATTAAAAGCAAATGACTTATTTCTTGAATCTATTAAAAGCAAATGACTTATTTCTTGAATCTATTAAAAGCAAATGTTTCTAAAGCCATGTATGGTGGTGGTGGGTGATTAAAACCTAGCTTATCTAGAAAGAGGAAGGTAACATCAGGTGTGTGAAAAAATAGAAAGAGGAAAAATTTGGAAGACTGGAATGAATTATGTTTAGCCTAAAATTTGTTTATAAGGAAAAACAGTTAAATTTGATTGAAAGATCTTTAGCAATGCAGTTAATTTAAATATTAGTAAATATTTGATTAAGTGATTTAAGTAGTGAATAATAATTGAAATATTTGATCTCCTGGAAGAGTGATTTATATTGCTTGATTGATGAGTGAATGCTTAAACAATTATGTGTTTGCAAAGAATAGTAGAGAGTTATTATATTGTATTCAAGCAATAAATTAAATGGGGGTACAATTGGGGGATAATAGGGTATCCCACGATACTAGAAATAGAGATTTTCTCCACCCAAATAAATGAAAAATTTATGTTATAAGACATGATTTTTCCACGTATTTCCCACCGAACTTGTTCACTGGAAAAATATATGGTGGGAAACAGTTTCCCACTGAAATAATGGGAAATTCCATGACTTTTCCATATGAAAACACTATTTTTTTTTCCAATCACTTCATATTTTTCAAAGAAAAATTAGTGAAAAAATGATATTTTTTTTAGTAGTGCCAGAAGTAGAAAGTCGTATCCAGTGGCAAGACTCGTATCATTTTGAAGCCATGATCAATAGGTGTTATGGATATGAAAGCATGCTGTTGTGTCCAACATCCATATAGATACACACGATCATACAAGTAATACAGAATTTAGAAAATTAGTTGTCGAACCCAAATAAACTCGCAATTGATAAAGATTAAGGACAAGCTATTATTATTTAATTGACAAGCATTTTTCAGAAGAGTTGATTTTGAAATTTTTGTAACCTTAGTATTTTAATTAAAATTCATTAAAGAAATGATTAAACATCTATTCATGCTTGTGGTTGCACTTTCATTAGTATATAAATGTTTATCGATATAACTGTCACGCTCCACCTTGGGAGGCGTATTACTTGTCCTTAATCTTTATCAATTGTGAGTCCCTTTGGGTTCGACAACTAATTTTCTGAATTACTGTATTACTTGTATGATCGTGTGTATTTATTGATAAAGATTAAGGACAAGCCACTATTATTTAATTGACAAGCGTTTTTCAGAAGAGTTGATTTTCAAAATTTTTGTAACCTTAGAATTTTAATTAAAATTCATTAAAGAAATGATGAAACATCTATTCATGCTCGTGGTTGCACTTTCATTAGTATATAAATATCTATCGATATAACTGTCACGCTCCACCTTGGGAGGCGTATTACTTGTCCTTAATCTTTATCAATTGTGAGTCCCTTTGGGTTCGACAACTAATTTTCTGAATTACTGTATTACTTGTATGATCGTGTGTATTTATTGATAAAGATTAAGGACAAGCTACTATTATTTAATTGACAAGCGTTTTTCAGAAGAGTTGATTTTGAAATTTTTGTAACCTTAGAATTTTAATTAAAATTCATTAAAGAAATGATGAAACATCTATTCATGCTTGTGGTTGCACTTTCATTAGTATATAGATGTTTATCGATATAATTGTCATGCTCCACCTTGGAAGGCGTATGACAGTTGATGCCACATTGGACCTTGAGCTGACCTAGCTGAACATATACACTTCTAGTGCATACCAGCAACACGTAATCAAGAAGACAATTATGTATATCTCGGCTTAAGCATAGCCCTAGGCCGACAAAGCTGCAATATAAATTTGTGATATTGTAGTAATTTACTTCTACTCGCATTGCTTATCCATTTTTCACTGGGTGCTATTTGTTATCTGATGGTCGTAGCATGGGTCCTGAAATTCTGAAATCTGTCATTTTGCCTGACCACATCTGCTGCAACAATCGTCCTACCGCGACATCGAGGCAGTTTTCGCTGCAGCAAAACTCGCTAAGCGGAACAATCTATAACAAGATTTCTTTCGTCTCTTTGGTCAAATCAAGTTAATCCCGCCCTACCAGTCTTATCGCAGGTTCTCACTAATCACTCTTAGGCAGATACTAGTTAGGCCTGTCGAGATACCAATTGGGATCTTTCAGATACCAATTGGACTCAACTCGAGCGATCGACACAACAGGAAAACATGATAGGAAAGAAATAAGTGTGACTTCCTAAATGCCTTATAACTTCTCGAAGATTAGATGTGGACGTCTACACATCAATCTGCAGGAGTCTACTCGACATTTCTCTTGTACTTGTAGACCGGTAACCTAGACGCTCTGATACCAACTTGTCACGGCTCAAATAGATAGGCTGTGTGGGCACCTACATCGACTCTACTCGATAAGTATCACGACCCGAACATAGGCTCGAATTGAGACACGGGACAAGGAACCTTGAGAGGCTCCAAGTTGACCGATGGCATGAACATAACATCTAACCCAATCATAGATAAGCTGAAGATCAACATAATTAATATAGTGGAAGTTTGATAGTATCATAACATCGGAATACATAACTCAAACAGAAGCTGATTACATACTATGTTTGAAAAGCCTCTACTACTGACGAGTTGATGGGACAAGACCCCAACTAACTCACTAAACTCTGAAACATAAAGTACTAGATACAACTGAAAAGAAGGGCCCTCGAAAGATGAGGACTTACCACTCTGGCTGATAAGTGCTAAAGCTGCAGGTCTGTCTAATGACGGGATTGAGCTTGAATATCCAAGCTTGTATCATAAAATGATACAACATAGAGTATGCGGTCAGTACATGAAATATACCGAGTATATAAGGTAAGTAAAACCCTTAAGTAAGTAAAATCATAAATCATGCATATCATAAAATATAATCAAGATAAGATTCTGAGAGTAGGGCTTGCATGCTATTTTCTAAAATCATGATCTGAACATAACTGAACATCATAACTGAATCGAATGACCCAAAGCTGGAAACTAAATATACTAAGTAAAATCGAACATTGGGTCAAACCTGCTGAAAACATAATATCATGACTAATGAACATGAATAACTGAAATCATAAGGAACAATGGGAGAATTGTCATATAACCGTCATTACCACGATAGAGCTTATGTGGTCCCGACTATCACACTCAAGTGGACAGAGCCGTCCAAAGCTTTTACAGGGCTAAGGATGCTACCATGATATCGATATCAAGCTGAAGGCCCCTTGGGGGCAGGAGAAGCTAACAAAGGGAGGTCCTAAATAATTTGAACATACCTACATTGGCGCATAGCTCTGAGGCATAGGGTTGACTGACCCTTAGCCTACTCGGTGCTAGACACTACTCCAAAAAATATGCATATGCTCTCCATGATTTTTCAAGGAAGATGAACCATCGTCTAATGATGAATATCACTCATAATATACATATATAAATTTGAAACCATAACATGATGGGCCTTGGCTCAAACCATACCACAAACTGAAAATAGTGGGAGTCTTGTGACACTCTGGATAGTTTGAGCAATAAAATCGTGCTTTCAAGCTAGGGCTAAAGTACTTAATAGGATAAGAAGGAAGTTTTATGAGTTATTTGAGCCACTCTATGATCATATTTAAGATTGGACGTCGATCAAGTTGTAGAACAAAATTTGGAAAAAGTTATCGCAAAATTTCCTTCTTGAGATTCCTTGAAATTTAGGTCAAATGTATTGAAGTGTTTATTCCAATATATAAGGAAATATGGGGTGTGATACCTATCAAATTAAATATCTATGAGTCTAGTTTTCATTGCATCAAACCGTTTGCTAATACGACTTTGGAGTAGAGAGATATTTGCGTTTTCACGAGACCGCGCAAGCGGTACGTCACAAGGGTATAAGGCGGTGGAAGGCTATTTAAGCCCCTTTGGTCGATTGTTCTTCATCCAAATTCATTTTCCAGCAACCTACTTTTCAATAAAACTCTATCAATTTATCTCCATGGTTTTGCTTGGGTTTTGGTGTTAGAAGCCATGGTTTAACATGATTTTAATATGGGGAAGTCGGGAATCGCGTGTAGTCCGTAGTTTGGTGTCTTTTCTCGGCTGTTGGTGGCTGTTTCATGGTGAAGCTGCTGGTAAGACTTCTTCCTTTTGTTCTTATTAGTGTTTAAGGTTGTTTATTGGTGTGTTGACCCCGTTAGGTTGTTGTCTCGAAGTTTCTACCACTGAATTCCTATGAATCTTGTTGGATAAGGTTCGTTTGTCTTGTTTTGTTATTGAGTTGTATTGGCTGCGTTTTGACAGAATCTTGGACTGCCTTTAGGCAGTAGGTTCATGGTGTTGAAGGTTCAAGTTTGTCTAGGCTTGAATCTAAGGCATGTTAGCCCTTTATCGGCATGAATTCCATAGTCGTTGTCGTCCGTGTTGATGTATGTGTTGGCTGTTTTTTGATGGATTGTGTTTTTGCTATTATTGAACTCTTGTTATTATGTTTATATGGTGATAATGGTGTGTTTAAGGTTCTGGTTTGATTGATGGCTCGGGCTTGAGCGCGGAGACTCGTAGTCATGGAAGATTGTTATGCTCGTGTCGAGAGGTCATGTATGAGACATGTGGTTCTTGTAGAAAATTGTGGGATGTTTGAGTGAATAAGATTAGGTGATTATATTGGCAAGTGAATGAGGGATTAGATTGGTTAATGCTAATGGCTTATATTTGAATCGGTGATCGTGTCGATGGCACGTGACGGCCGTAGTGACACTTGGGCTGATTTGTCCGTGTCTCTTGATGTTAGTGGTAAGTAGAGTGGCGTGTGGGCTGTTTGTAAAGCTTGAGGATAGACTGGTTAGGATGGTAATTCTTCGCTTGGTTAGTGGCTCATCGGTGGACAGCTATACGTGAAAGAATGGTATTGTGTTGTAATAATCGGGTTGTGGGGTTTAAGAGCTGATTGTGGGATGTTTGAGCATGTATTATTTTTGTTGTTGATTGTGTGTGTGTTGTGTTGAGGCCTTGTGGCTGGTGGATACTTAATGAACGAGAATTGTTCCAGTTAGGGATCGAGCCCGAGGTGTCTTGTGACTTGTGGATACTTGACGCATGAGAGTATTTTCGGCTGAAGGCTTGAGCCCAAGGAGTGAAATGACCTACGAAGTTGAGAATGATGTCCACCATAGTGTCGAGTTGAGACATGATTTTTGAGAGTGGTCCTACATGTATGAGCTTTTCTGGGATCGCGATTGGTTCTCCTAGATGGATTGAGCTCCGCTAACTGTGCGCAGTCGAGAGAGTGTCCGACAGTGCCTGATTAATGATGTTGATTAACTGGTGTTTACTTGTGATTTGTTTGGAATTATATTGTGATTGTTGTTTGTGTTATTTGTTATATGATAGCAGTGGATGCTAGATGTTGGCTGGTGTTAGCTGAGGCCATTGAGAGGTCTAGAGGCAATGACAGGTGAGCTGCGTCGGCTAGGTGCTGTTGTACTATTATTTACTTTTTGGACTTGCCGGGGCTTATGGGGGCCAGGTAGGTTCTATTTGTATGTTTTCTTATACTTGCCATGCTTATGGGGGCCAGATAGGTTTTATGTGTTTACTTAAGTTTAGTTCTCCTTCTGCGATATTTGGTATATCTGTTGATCTCCAATCTTAGTTTTTTAGTTGTTTCTGCCTTTCATGCTCGGTACATTATTGCACTGACGCCCTAGTCGGGGTGCTACATTTATGCCTGTAGGTGATGATGGGCTCTTAGATCAGGTTCTTGGTTACTGAGTGGAGTTCCAGCTGAGTCGGCGTGCTCCAGTTCTTTTGGAGTCGCTAGAGGTTGAGTTATGGATAGGGCCCCAAGTAGTTAATTTCTATTATAGTTTTAGAGGCTTGTAGACATTTGTTGTAGGTGTAGTGTCATTGTTTTAGGCTAGGTGGGCCATGCTGTATATTTGTTCTTCCATTCCGTGTCCTTGGCGACAAATTGTATTTATTTTTCTTGGTTGGTCAGGTGAGCCAGCTTCCGCTATAATCTATCGTCTTATTCTGATTTTATAGTTGTTGTGTTGTTGAACCTCATCGTTCTGGACTTTGTTTTATTTTTAGGGCGTCGGGTATGCTCATATCAGGGGTGACACCAGGTGCCAGTCACGCCTCCTCGGATTTGGGGTGTGAAAAATATAGACTCCAAAATCCATGTGGTAAGCTAATATATGAAGTTTAGATAAATCATGAAACATACTTGCTCATATGGGCTTGCCCAATACTTAAACGTGCTTGACATAGACATGATCATTCGAAAACATGAATATAGAAATGGGTAATTCGAAATCATACTTTCTTTATAAACATCTCAACATGCTTGAATACATATTTCATAGATCTCAACTTTCATGAACTTTCATGGATGGTCATCATAATTTATAAAACTTGAAAACATAATTTATAATTGAAAACATTGTAAAATATGTCCGTTAATCATAATTCAACATTTGAAACATGCTTAGATCATACCCATGATTGATATTTAGAAAATTCACATGTTGGGTAAAAAACCCCATAGATTCATCAACCAGAATTTTCATGAATTGAGAGGGGATTGGGCGTGGGTATGGACAATTACACCCATTCATAACCCTACATACCTGAAGAAATATGATTTCACAACTTCCTTGATTGCTTAATGAGAATTTGGGGAAGAACTTGAGGAATTTAGGCTTGATCACGCTTAGGAACTTCTAGACTTGCATGCATGGAAGTGAATAAGCCTAGAATAAACTTACCCCTCTTTAAGCACTCTATTCTGAGCTTAAAACGACGTAGTTTAGACCTTCGGAACTTAGAAATTACAAAAAATTCCTTAATAAATGTACAAGGAAAAACACACTGCCAGTCCCCACGAGGGACTGGACAGATCATCGTCAGTGACCCAGACTCCTGGTCACCTCTCGTTACCTGCACTGGAATCCCATCTTCACTGGTCACCATTAGGGACACCATGACTCTTGGTGTGCCCGATGACTCATGTTGACTAGTCGTTAGGTGCACTGTCCAAATCCTTCCTTCTCCATTCAACCTTTGACCACGGACCACCTGACGACTCGTGGTGGTGACCACGACTCGTGGTCCCACCTGTGGTCACCTCAAACTAAAAATCTCAACCATGTCCAACCTCCTCCTCACGAGTCACTTAACGACTCGTGGCGCATCCAACGGGTCTTTGGACGACTCATCCTTTTACATGGTGCAGGAAATCCTGTTTTCTCCGTTTCAACTCCTGGGTCTGATCTTAGAATTTTTGTAGTATTACAATATCTCCCCCTTGAAAAAATTCATCCCCGAATGTGGGAAAACATACTGAAAAGCAGATAAATACAATCATCATACTCAAATACTAATCATACATGATAAAAACTGACGGAGTGACTGGCTCCGAATTAAACTACATGACTGAACTAAATTCCTGAATCACACATACATTCATTGACATGAAAGAAACTGAGAAACATAAGCTGAAAATGAATATGAATAGAGTACTATAATACCTCAAAAATCCTAAGATTAGACCTGGGAGTTAAAACAGAGAAAACAGGATTTTCTGCACCAGATCACCGAACGAGTCTTCTTGTGACCCGTCAGGATGACCACGAGCCGTTAACTGACCCGTGGTGAGGTGGGAAACTTAAGTTGGAAAATTATGTTTTTGGGTCACCACCAATATGACCACGAGTCGTGGTCAGCCCCATGACTCATTGAGTCAGCCGTAGTCAAGGAAGAGTTAAAGGCAGGAGAAATTGGGTATTGCACCTAACATGTGGGTCACCAGGACTCATTTGGTACACCACGAGTCATGGTGTGCCCCGTGGTGAGCCCCATGTGAGATTTGGTAGTGAGGGGAATGGAAGGTGACCACGAGTCGTAGTCACCAGTGATGAATTGTTAGGTCCCTCCTAGGGACCTTTTGAGGGAAAACTGAAAGTGTACTTAACAACTTTGACCACGAGTCATGGTCCATGAAAACGACTCTTCCAATCCCTCGTTGGGACTGGCAGTTAGTTTTTCTCTGCGAATTTAGTAAGGATTTTTCCGTAATTTCTATGATCTTAAGGCCTAAGCTACATTATTTTAAGTTATGAATAATGAGTTTTAAGAGGGATAGGTTCATTCTAAGCTATTCCTATTCTTGCATGCAAGTGTAGAAGTCTAGAGAGGTGAACAAGCTCAATTTCTTCCAAGTTGTTCTCAATTCTTCCTTGGGCAATCAGAGTAGTTGTAGAATCAGATTCTATCAGGCATGTAAGGTTATGAATGAGTGAAAGTGTTCACACCCATTCTCAATTTCTCTCTAATTCGTGAAATTCTATTGATAATTCTATGGGGTTTTGTTTCAATTCTTATGATCTATCTATGGGTTATCTCCTTTATGTATCAATTCATATTTTATGAATCATGAGCAGATTTTATGACTGTTTTGAATTATAAACTTATGGATTTAAATTAACTATGCCCAATTATGTATGTTCTTTTGAAAAGTTAAGTTATGATTTTGCTATGATCTTGATCTAGATTTTTCCAACTATGATTTATGCTTTATGATTTGATTTCTCTCAAGCACTTATCATGGATTTATGAAATATCACATTTATACATGTTTTAAAGTATGCATGAATTTCATAATTGATGGATTTATGACTCTTGGCCAATTCATGGGCCCTTATTCATGGCTAATCATGTATTTTAAATAGGGATAAATGATGATGTTATTTATTTGTCCATGAATTTAATGAATGATATTACAGTTACTATACGAGCCTAATGTGCATGTTTGGGAGCAGTGTCTAGCACTGAGTAGCCCGGCGTTCAAAGGACTACACCGATGTCACAGAATTATGTGCCACCATAGGTTTACTTATATATATATATATATATATTCCAATATTTATGGATCCCTTCTTTGTGATATATATATATATATATATATATATATATATATATATATATATATATATAATCCAATATTTATGGATCCCCTCTTTGTGATATCACATACTGCACGTCCCTTGCCTGGCAAGCTTCGGATGACTCTGCCCACTTGAGTGAGATAGTTAAGCATCATGTAAGGCTCTACCATGATGGTGTCGGTTATGACGAGTCCTCCTACTGTTCCTTAGGATTCATGCATGGTTATGATTATATACTTTGGCTCTAGTCATGTTTAATAAAGCGTTTCTTTTATGATTATGATTACGATTGATTTGTGAATGTTTTTGAAAACCTTGAGCCTTCATGTTTACATTATGATATTTGCGTGTTGATCATGTTGTTCTACTCTTATGAATTTTTATATAATTTAACTATTCGTTTTTACTTACCTTGCATATTCGGTACATTCCACGTACTGACTGCATACTCTATGCTGTATCAACTCATGATACAGGTTTGAGGGATCCTTCTCAACAGCATCCTTAATCCCTGCTTCCCTAAATCGACCTGTCTAGCTAGCATTGATGAGTCCTCATCCTCCTAGGACATTCAGTATCCATAGTTATTATATTTCCCTTCAGTTTCAAAGTTGTTGGGTTAGTTGGGGTATTGTCCCATCAACCCATCAGATATGTTAGAGGCTTTCAGAACTTGCGTTTTAATCAACTTGTCATGTATGATGTAAATTACAGTTCAGATGTTATGTTATGTTTAGACTTCTGCTATGTTTATTATATTAAGTCTTCTATTTTTATTGATTGAGTTAGATGTATGTTCATGCCATGAGTCGACTTGGATTCTCTCGGGGCTCCTTGTCCCGTGTCTCAATCCGATCGTATGTTCGCGTCATGAAAAACTTACTACCAGAGCAATAGGTTTTGAAGTGTCTTAGGGTGTCTGAAATCCATGTTAAATAGAGTCTTTTTTATAGGTGTGAAGCACACCACACTCATGACGAAGAGGCTACTAGACGTTTAGGAAATGTCCCCTTCTTTCATGATCTATGTCGTGCAGTGAAATATCTATCTATTCTTCTAATTTGTGCTATACGCATTTGCAAAATCATGCCTCCCCATAGAGTCAAGGGCAGAAGAAATGGAACCAGAAATGGCCACGAGGGTGGTAATGGGGATGAGCGCCACTAGGCCTCATCAGTCCATGCGGAGAACATACTCGAGCCGGTTGCCCACACAGAGTTTAGGGAAGCCATCTAGATGTTAGCCCAGGCCCTGACCGCCCAGGTTAATCAGGAGGTGGTGGTGCATATCCCTTGGAACGGGAATGCAGTGACAACAAGGGTTAGAGATTTTCTGAGAATGAACCCTCCCGAGTTCCTTGGATTGAAGGTGGACGAGGATCCACATAAGTTCATTAAGGAGATTTTTAAAATCATCCAGATTATGAGGGTGACCGGGGAGGAGTTTTCTAATCTGGCCTCGTATCAGTTATAGGGGATCACACATATTTGGTTGAAACAGTGGAAGGATAGTAGGGCAGTGGGAGCAGGTATCGTCGGTTGGGAGGAGTTTCACATTACATTTCTGGATCGGTTTTTCTCTTGTGAGATGAGGGAGATCAAAGAAACGGAGTTCATGAATCTGAAGCAAGGGAAGATGACTGTCCAGGAGTATGCTTTGGTGTTCACCCATTTGTCCAGGTATGCCCTAGAGCTAGTGGCTGATCAGAGGGCTCGGGTGAGCAGATTTGTTCATGGAGTAGCGTAGTACCTGGACATGGATTTTCTGGAATCAACAAATCCACCCTTTGCTTACTATTTACTCCGGGCAACATCGCTTCAATTCTTACGCCCTTTGCTATACTGAAAACAAAACTATGAGGTAGGAATAGCCTTTTCTTACCGCAATGAAAAGGGAATATGGAACCGTACAATATTCGAAAGGACGGAGGTGGGAATCCTGCATTTCCCTCTCCTTCTCATATCCATCAGGTAATCTAATATTAACTGTCCTCTTGACCAGATCTTGTATATCTAATAGATAATTTAACTCGTATATACGCTATACTCCTGACTTTCTACTCTGAGGTTATAAAAATGAATTGGGGACGGTGCTGGTAGATGAATCACAGCGTGAGGTTCCTGGTACCTTGGGAGAGTATTAGGGAGATCAAGGACGTCCGCTCCCATCCTTAGGCTGACTATCTCCCAACTGTGGCATCTTAATGACACCTCCTCCTACTGCTGTAGTTATCTTGCAAGTGGCTAGTGTCTGTCTTATATTAAACATTACCCTAGATAGACATAACAAGGAAAACTTAGAACGATCCGAGAAGAAGGAAGAGTAACCATCCTATCATGACTTGCAGCCTCCTGCCTATAGTATGTGGTGCACAACACATCCATAGACAAGACTCTACTTAGCACGGCTTGCAGACTCCCTGGGATACGACCTACTCTGATACCAAGTTTGTCAAGCCCCACCTTGGGAGGCATGACTGGCACCTGGTGCCCTACTAGGATCTGAGCTACTGAACTGACTGAGCCTAAGCACCTCTGGTGTAGGGAAGACTCTAACTCTAGAATCAAGAAAACAACGGGCTATATAGCAGCTGTAAAACAACCCCCAGCCGACAAGGCCTATAGCCACTTGTGAAAATAAACAGCTAACTAGTGACAAGCAAAAATAGGGAGTCCTATGCAGGCCGACAAGACCTTCCATGATTATAACTGTAGAGTAAAATCAGATACTAAACTGAGCTATGATCGACAAGACCATCAATCAACAGCTACACAAGGCCCCACATGGCCAACACACATAATCTAAATCACATACCGCCCACACGACCGATACATCTAACTACAAGGAAATAATACAATCTGCAAGCCTCTAGGAGTAATAAGATGGTCGAGACAGGGCCCCCACCTACCCATACTGTACAAACAAAAGAAGTAAACCTCTATCACACAAGCTCTGGAAGAAGGGAGCTAATGGCTCTGTGCGACTGATTGGAACTACGAGGGATCTGCTCCTCGTCTAGGCGTACCTGCAGGCAAGTAATGCAGCGTCCCAAAAGAGGGCGTCAGTGTCACAGGTACTGAGTATGTAAAGCAATAGCTATAAATGACTGAAAGTAAGAAATAAAGCTGACTTAGCTGAAGTAAAGGATACAAACTGAAGCTTATTGAAATAGTGAAATCAGGACTAAACATAACTGTAATAAGAAGGGTAGGGGTCATACCTGACAAACGAAATGTCTTACTGTCTAACTATAAGTAACTAAAGCAACATAAACATAAACCTTACCTAGCCCCCATAAGCCGGAATGTACAATCAACAAAAAAAAACCCACACGGGCCCTTATTATTCCTAGTGAGTACACCTTAATCTATTTACCCTTATCCAGGTCATACTGAGTCAACTACTAGCTAAAAGCATCCTGTCGATCTCCTAGGTCTGCAACTGGGCCTGCTGGGCCCCTAACTATACCTGTGCCTGAGTCCGGAGGACTCCTGATATCTATACCCCGGTGTAAGTGCTCGACAGGGGTGTGTATAGGCCAACCACGGTAAATATGAGGATCTGGCTCCCCATCTTCGTCCCTTGCGGATGGCATGCCGCTCCGTAGAGTGACGTATTCTCGCCCCTAGCAGACGAGTCCACATATCTATCTACCCTGGGGCGATCACGGAAGCTATACAGGTAATCCGGCCCAAAATAATACAATTACAAGTCTCAACTGATAACAATAACTACACATGATAATATATTCCTGACATACTTTACTGGGATTCATACTAGAGCAACCCCAACCCAGACGCTATACTGACTCATCAATCTATCTGTAGAACAAGAGCGTATCTGGCCTTTTGGGCCTCATGCTAATGCTGCTCGCTTCTAGGATAATCTATATGGTTGTCTGCAAGCACGCCATGTGCATGTATTTGATCAGAGGATCCTAATAGTGATCATGATCTCTAATAGTCTGGACTGAATAGAGCAAGGTCTGAAGTGGCCTAACAATACTCTGAATGTCCTACTCGGACATCTATAACTCATGAATAACTGTGGGGTTACGGATAGCTAACTATTTTTTTCTTCTAATTAAACAACTATAAGGCTGGCCCTCTCGTGACAATCTGTACCTGAATACCTTACAAGAACTGGCTAGGGTGCTGACCCGTCACTGACTACTGGCGTGGACCTATCCTTGGGGTACCCACGGTTTATCTGACTCGAACGACTGTGTTGTCTTGCTAGGAGTCCTACATGATAACTGTTAAGTCGACTAAGACTGACCATCACTAATAAGGCTAAAGGGATGGCGGACGATCACCCAATACACTGAAGTACTCTGGTGTCGCTAACTGTAGAATATACCTATCCTGTCTCTACTTATGGTTCTGGAATGTACGATAACGTCAATGGCCTCTAGGGATGCTTTCCTGTCAATACAGGTGCCAACTGGTCATTAGAACGCCTAACTGCGCCCATACTGTTTAACCAACTGATTCAGGCCAATAACTCTTACGAGCTTCTAAAGTCTAGGCCAGGAAACAAACATATAAGTCTACCATCACAATAAACTGAGAACCAAAAGAGTTTCTATAGTGTTCATAATGTGAATCCCATTTAACCTGCCCCCTTTTAGCAAGGGGTCCTACAGTACAATCTGTATATGTTTTCTAGCAGCTAACCAGAATTTATGTAACTGTAATCCCTATTAGCAGCTACTCGCAACATATTTGATATTTATATATGTATACTAATAGCAACTAATTACAATAACCATCCACAACGTCTGAGATCGTTATTTCTATTCGAGAACATAAGTCGTAACACTGTATGATAAGGATACTTGCCGAGAGTTAAGCCTTACATACCTCGTTCGCCGTTTTCTGACTAACTGATGAATAACAACTCGTATTCAACTACCCTTCTCAACTGTAATCATATTAATAGAAGAATAGGGCCAACTTCGTTACTGAATTTGAAGAAAACAATAACCTATATGTATATATACTGACTATACTTCAACTTATTGAAAAACGATCAAAAACTCGTAATTTCTCGGGAATCTAGAAAAGAGGAATACTTACTTTAAGTCTGTGATCGTATTGACACTAGTTTGGAGCAATTACAACAACTTTGGCTCGGCGGAACGACGATTTTTCAGGCGAATTTCACGAAACTAACTCCGTAGAAATGCTCCCTACAACCTTATACCTTGATACCAGAAGTTAATTTGGATTTGAATGGCGTTTAGCAGCGTAATCTGATGAAAATTATATGTTTTCCTTCGTCCCTATCCTCTGCTGGTCGTGGTTTATGAGTTATAACTTAACTTCTAAGTGTGAGACCCTTATATACTTGAGGTAGAAGACAAGGCAACGTGACACGTTGCCCAACACACTGATTCTGTTATGTGCCACTTTGCCCCTCTGGGCAGCTTGGTTTGGCCTCTCTCGTGAAATCCCAACTTGGCACTCATTCAGTCTTTCCCCGGGCCTTTCCTCGTACGCATGACACTCTAAAACTCTCAACAAACATACGAATAGGCCGACTAAACGTTAGAAACTTACGGGGTCTAACATTTGGGTAGTGCTCAATGTTGAGTATTAATGATGATTTTCGTGAATTGACGTTATTACTTCTTTTTGGAGTGAAATCTCCCAAATTATAATATTTTCAAATAAATTGTTAGAGTTCAAGCATGATAAGGTTTTGGGCAAGACCCTTATATTGATGATGATGAAGTGATAATTCTAAATAGGCTTACCACATGATTTTTGGAGTAAAGTCTCCCATTATTCTTTGAGCTTGTGGTATGTATCATAGTAAATCTTCTCATATGCATGAAATCCATAATTGAGATGTATGTTGGCATTAAGCTTCATTTCACATGATGTTGAGTCTAAGCATGATTTCATTCTAAGCTTTGTTGAGACGACATTGTTGAGCTTCATATTTATATGATGTTTAGTGTATGCATGATTTCATAATGATCTTGTCAACAGACAATGTTGAGCTTCGTTTCACACGATGTTGAGTTTATTCCTGATTTCATGTTGAGCTTCATCACTAAACGATGTTGAGCTTCGTATTTATACAAGGTAGAACATTGCATGCTTTGGGAGAAGAGTCTAGCACCGAGTGGGCTAAGGGTCGACTACCCTATGCCCCAGAATTATGCGCCAACATAGGTTGACTGTATTATATTATTGGGACCTCCCTTGTGAGCTATCCCCGACCCGATTGGCTCTTTGAGCTTGATATCGATATCATGGTATCGTCCGTAGCTCTGGCAAGGTTATGGACGGCTCTGCCCACTTGAGTATAATAGTTGAGACCACGTAAGCTTTATCACAGTATGTCGGTTAAGTGACGAGTCTCCCACTGTCTATATCATTCGAGTTTGCATACCCATTACTTATGATGATTATCTTATGCATGCATGTTTGAAAAGCAAGGTTTGACTCATTGTTCAGCTTTTGATTTAAATGTTATGATTTATCTTTGAGTCATTCGATTTAGTCATGATGTTGTAAAGGCATGACCATGTATTAAATAAGAATGATTTCATAATGAATGCTTATGATCGTTTCTTATCCGTAAAGGCTATCATATATGTATGAATTGTTTTAAAAGGCTATTATTGTTCAAGCAGTTTTACTTACCTTGCCTACTCGGTATATTCCACGTACTGACCGCATACTTTCTATGATGCATCGTTTCATGATGCAAGATCGAGTTCTCAGGTTCAGCCCTGTTCGTAGCCGCTTATCAGAGTTAGCATTTGCTTACTTGGTGAGTCCTCATCCTCCGAGGACTGGACTTTCAGTTATTTTGAGCGTACTTACAGTTTCAGTATTTTTGAGCTAGTTGGGGTGTTGTCCTATCAGTTCGTCCAGATCAAAGGCTTATCAGACTTAGACATGTATTTAGCTTCAGATGTTCATTCTGCTGTTATGTAAAGTTAGTCTTCTGCTGAGTTTATATTTATGTTTACTTGTATTTAGCTTCAGATTTTCATTCTGCTGTTATGTAAAGTTAGTCTTCTGCTGAGTTTATATTTATGTTTATTGAAAGAGATAGTGAATGCTTATGCCATAGGTTGGCTTGGGGTCTCTCGGGGTCCCTTGTCGCGTGTCTACGATTCGGGTGTACTCTTGGATCGTGACATTTTCTCATTTATATTCTATGCAAAAAAAAAATCAAAAAATACTTATTTAGCTCTATTAATTATATTAAATGTGCTTAAATAAATATCATAGCAATTTATGAAAATAATTATGGACAATTGAAAGTCTTCCTGAATTGTACATGGCTAATGAAAATGTCACAACAATCCATACATAATAATTGTGGAAATCATGCATAATTTTTCATTTATTTTATCAGAGCTCATGAACAATATTTTTCATTGGTACTATCTATCAATCTATCTATCTATCTATCTATCTATCTATCTATCTATATATATATATATATATATATAAAGAAGAGTGATATGACACTTATTTTTGATCAAATAACTTATTTATTATTATTTTTAATTTTTTTCATAATTCTCTTCATTTAAGTTTTTAATAATTAAAAATATTTAATGTATCTCATTAATATTTTCTTTATAATTATTTAATTATATTATCAGTTAAGGAAGTATCTCATTTATTGGTATCCCCTGCTAACTAAAATGTTTCACTTTATTCTTCTATGCTTAAATTTCCACAGTTTCACCATTTACTATTTAATATTTTGCAACAATATGGTTATAGCTAAGACAATATGAGGAAAACAAATATCATAGGTGGTAATAGCTTTGGGGCAAATATCTATCGTGATGGTGAAATGCCTGTTGAAGCTGTCAAAATATGACACTACATGTTTTTGCTATAACTTGAAAAGTATTTACTTCAATTGATTTGTGAGTTTGATCTCATTCAATTCGAAAATCTAGAATTTAAATCGATGTTCTCTCATTAATATCTCCTAAATTGCATTAATTTATCTGAAAAATTTCTTTGCAATTGAAGTTTAGTTATTCAAGATAATTTCAGTAGTATCTTTTTTGCACTTAAACTAAATATATCAGGATGTCACAAGCAGGAAGAAGTTATGTCATGACCTATTATGCTTCTATAAGAGTTTTTTCTACGGAAAAAATAATTAGGATGCGGTGATAACAGAACGGGGTTAATTGGTCACAAATTCACAATATTTGAACATTAAGAGGATTCACAATATACTCTATGGATGAAAAAATATTACTTTTGTGTATACTAATCTGCTACTACATATGTGTTGGGCATCGTTGTATACAACCAAAACATTCTGTAATTGAGTTTCCAATTTTAGGTTTCCTATTTAAGATTTTAGAGCAGGTAGTTCATGAGGAGATTTACTAAAGCAGCATGTGTTGCAAAACAGTAGGAGACTCATAAGGTCATTGCATCTTTAAGAATTTTAGGACAAAAAAATTTACATCCCTATTGTCTTTTCAAATTCAGAATGCTAGCTGCATTTTGCGAATATTATAGGTAAGGAAAATATTCTTTCGTAAAAGGTTAATTGAGTTCTGATCAATATTATGAGTGTTAGTGATGCTTCTAATAAGAATGTATGAATAGCTTGGGCTCAATTATTAATGTGTTCTTATTAGCTTTTATTGTTATGTTGTTATAGCTATTGTTGTGTATTTTTACTTCTTGGTTTAATATAAAAATACATGCAAAGTTTTTTTTTTCCAAATATTATCATTTTTCTTTTTCAAAATAAGTATGGATTGAAATTACAATTTTTTATGTTTTAAATAACAAAAGAAAGAAAAAATAAAGCTAGCTGTAGTCTGTGGAAACAATAATTTTGATTGTTTTTACATATATTAAAAATAAGTTAAATTATATATATTTAATAAGATATGTTATCACCGTGCGAAGCACGACTATGTTTACTAATAAAAAGATAAAGAAAGTTCTACATGTTTATGATATTTGTGATAGATAAGAAATTCAAATTTATAATGATATACTATTGAATAAGTTGAAATTTCTTCAATTACAGTAATTTAGTATGCAAACATATTCATTTTATAATACCATTAATCTCATGAAGCTGTCATATATTATAGTTTAATCATTTTTACTTTTTCAATCTTGTTATGATTGTCAATTTAATTAAATACATCTCAAATATCTAAATTATTATTAAATCATATCAGTTTTTGTATCATTATCCATGTTTTTCGCAATCCAAACTCTACTAGCCGTGCTGACATTTGTGCCAAAATTGGTAGAAAAAATATGATTCAATTTTAATTATTTTTACAAGTAAGTAAAAAAGTAAGAGTAAAGAAACATAAATAAATCATAACTAGAATATCAAACTTAAAAAAAAATTCATTTCAAAAGGAAACAGTTGGCTGGCAGGTACAGAAGAAAAATAACATGCTCCCAAACCACTGCCACAAATATAAGAGCCAATAAAAAGAATACAAGTCTAAAATGAAATAATACATGTATGATGAAAGGTTGCACATCCTGAAACCAATGCACATACAGCCATAGATTCAGACTGCTCTGCATACTCCACTAGTGCATAGATGTGGACTCGCACCCAACAAGGAGCGCACAAAGTATAGTATGAGGACAAAAATAACACGAACCTAGTAAGTTTCACTGTCTAACACTGATAAAATAGTGACAAGCCCGATGGCTGAAAAACTTGCACTAATATTAATCAGATATACACACTTTTAATTAAGCAATAAACATAAATAAATGTGAAACAACTCAAGTTAAAAATATATAGTTCTCATAAATTACAAATATAAAGACAAACAATAAAATCCAACAAGTCAGATATAGTGAATGCAATAAAAAGAGATGGCGAGGGTTGGTATTCCCATGCTTACCTCAAACTTATGAACAATCAACACAATAATAAATATAGTGAATTCGAGCTGTGAATGACAAAGAATAATAATGTTTATCAATAGTTTATCAGAAAATAAATAATTTAGGCAACCAAACTGTAACATTCCTTCAAATAAGCAACTAATGTTCTGATATAAGACGTGACATATGAATAAAACCAGATAAATATGACATGAAATGTAATCGCCAAATTAACTGGTATACACATGCTCCTGCAGTATAATTTACTTGACGTATGGGAGACTCACGAGGTCTATGTACTCTTGTGGAAACCTTTCTATATACCCCTCGGATAATCCGACGAATAGCTCATAAAAGCATCATTCCATCTCAAATCCGTCTTTTAGACCCCATTGGATAATCCAGTATTGAGGCTATCACATCATATTTCCAATCGAGACCTGGTCCTTTTGTCATGACCCGAGCATACACCCGGGATGCGATACGGGATTTAGAACTACGAATGACTCCAAGTTAACCCATGGCATAGCGTAATACTAACATAATCTGACTGAAAAAGAAAATTAAGCGGAAGCTAACTGAAATATAAACCATTCATTATGCGTAAGGACATAGCTCGTTAACAACAATAGGTCATAAGCTGATACTACACTACACTGTCTAAAATTCTCTACTAGTCTGATGAGCTGTTGGGACAAGTCCCCAGCTAACTCAAAAATTCGAAACTAAAATAATACTGAAATGAAAAAACAACAATATTGTAATATGCTTCATTCTCCCACTTTTTGAGTTTCCTCTTTATTTCGGCACTAGTATACGAGAATCCATAAACTCTATCAAATATCATTTTATGTCACTGAAACTAGTTTTTTCTAATTATAATATTTAAAAATAAGATCTTCATTGCAAATCCTGCTACTTGCTCCCATGATTATCCTTGAATTCAACCCTACGATATAGAAAAAATGAATATAAACATTAGGTGTTGCACAAAATATCAATAGACAAAACTGGTTGTGTAAATTTCCTAAAGATTTTTCTAACATGAATGGTGAATTTATAATAAAATAATTTTGTAACAATGGACATTGAATTTCCTTCAAAGAAGTTTTTCTAAAATTTTCTTAATAGTACTTTGATCAAAATCAAGTTACATGTGAAATCATGTGTAGATTACTATGAACAAAACCTGGTGTTTTCAGGTTCAGCAGAAGTTGAACTTGTATAATTCACCAAATTCACATCTTGAATGGTATGACACTCGTTACTCGTAGCTTTTTCCAAACTAGAGTCATACTTGTACCCTTGAAAGCCTCGTCTATCGCTTGTAGAGATTTGCTCATTTTTCTGTGCATAATGAAATAGTTGTGTATCTAACAAATTAATCTCTTACCCAGAAAAATAGAATCAAATATTTGATTTAATTCTTTAGTGAATCTAAAGCACATAAACTTATATATGATTTTGTATATGAGAGGGTGTGCATTTTCTTTGGATGTTGCGTTGTGTTGCAGACAATAAAACAAATGGGGAATAGAAAGTGGGTAAATACTTAGCACCATGAGGTATATGCATCAAATCAAATAATTTAATCGTAGCAATTAAAATTCTAAGTGAGAATACATAAAATCCAGTAATGGTTAGGCAATAAATTGGTAAATGTATAACCAAAAAACTACTGATAAATCATAGAGCAATTGATCTATATGTATATTCTTATACTTTAATTGATTGTATAAACACATAGAATATAAAAGGATAGAAGCATAGACAAAATATCAAATTTAAATAAAAGGTGAAAGTCACCTTGTCCAAGGATGATCTCTCGAGCTGTTTTTTGAAAAAAGCAGTTGTTTTCTGAACAAAGTCAAGCTCCTCCTTTGTTTTCTCAATTTGTTCCCTTAATTTTCTTTCAACGGCAAGGCAACCATGTACTGGATTTTCATCCCTAATTTTAGCCTCTGAAATTAATGTTTCAGCCATTTTTGCCTTCTGCTCATTATCGGCTACAGAATTAATCATCTTTATGATGCTGCTTACTTTGTAAAGCCTAGTCAATTTCTTAAACTCCTCAACTTTGTCGGAAGGAAAATATGGAGCTAATGGGCAATTCACACCGCATCTTTTTCTTTGGTGTTTACATGCTGCACATTTACCATTAGGTTCGACCACATCTGCATTTTCCATCTTCTTCAAACTAATTGAAAATTAATCCTAAATACATAAAAGAAAAGTATTCCCTTTTTGTTCGTCTACCTTAATATGAAAATGGAGAAGAACTGAGTAGAATAAATACAATTCATTGTATTTATTACAGCATCAGATTACATTAGAAATAATGCAATATGATATTTAATTAAATAATTAATTGGCCTAGATTTTTTTCATTAAATGAAAGTGATATATTTTTTTAAACTTAAAATCCTTCATATTATTATATATTATTACGGTTCAAATTAAGATTAATGCGCTTTCTCAAAAAATATGATAAATTTAAGTATGTTTTTGCACAAGGGTTAAAGATTAAGTTAATGCATATAAGTAGAATGCTTAGCTGACAAGAAAAGAATGAAATAAGCATTTAATGGAAAAAGATACATCAAATGTTATTTAATTTTAGTCAAATAGCAGTGAAACAATTAAAATAAAAAGGTAAAGGAAGTTCTACATGTTTTTGATTTTCGTGATGAACAAGATATTCAAATTTATAATGATATACTGTTGATTATGTTGAAATTTCTTCAATTACAGTAATTTAGTATGCAAACATATTCATTTTATATTACCACTTAATCTTACGAAACTTTCATATATTATAGTATAATCATTTTTACTTTTTCAATCTTGTTATGATCGCCAATTTGATTAAATACATCTCAAATATGTAAATTATTATTAAACCATATCAGTTTTGGCATCATTATCCGTGTTTGTCGTAATCCAAAATCTACTAGCCGTGTTGACATCTGCGCCAAAATCGGTAGAAAAGTTATGATCCAATTTTAGTTATTTTTTACAATTAAGTGAAAAAGTATAAGTAAAGAAACATAAATAAATCATAAGTAAAATATCAAAATTTTAAAAAATTTCATTTCAAGAAGAAATAGTTAGCTGGTAGATGCAGAAGAAACAAAACACGCTCCCAAACCTACTACCACAGATACAAGAGCCTATTAGAAGAATACAAGTCTGAAATGAAATAATACAACTATCATGAAATAATACAACTATGATGAAATAATAGAGAAAAAATAAAAATAATAAGAGAGGAAGTCCACTTCTACAGAGCAGTAAGGAAGCACATCCTGAAATCAATGCACATACAGCCATAGATTCAGACTGCTCTGCATACTCCACTAGTGCATAGATGTGGACTCGCACCCAACAAGGAGCGCACAAAGTACAGTATGAGGACAAAAATAACACGAACCTAGAAAGTTTCACTGTCTAACACCGATAAAATAGTGACAAGCCCGATGGCTGAAAAAACTTGCATTAATATTAATCAGATATACACACTTTTAATTAAGCAATAAACATAAATAAATGTGAAACAACTCAAGTTAAAAATATATAGTTCTCATAAATTACAAATATAAAGACAAACAATAAAATCCAACAAGTCAGATATAGCGAATGCAATAAAAAGAGATGGCGAGGGTTGGTATTCCCATGCTTACCTCAAACTTATGAACAATCAACACAATAATAAATATAGTGAATTCGAGCTGTGAATGACAAAGAATAATAATGTTTATCAATAGTTTATCAGAAAATAAATAATTTAGGCAACAAAACTATAACATTCCTTCAAATAAGCAACTAATGTTCTGATATAAGACGTGACATATGAATAAAACCAGATAAATATGATATGAAATGTAATCGCCAAATTAACTGGTATACACATGCTCCTGCAGTGTAATTTACTTGACCTATGGGAGACTCACGAGGTCTATGTACTCTTGTGGAAACCTTTCTATATACCCCTCGGATAATCCAACGAATAGCTCATAAAAGCATCATTCCATCTCAAATCGGTCTTTTAGACCCCATTGGATAATCCAGTATTGAGGCTATCGCATCATATTTTCAATCGAGACCTGGTCCTTTTGTCATGACCCGAGCATACACCCGGGATGCGATACGGGATTTAGAACTACGAATGACTCCAAGTTAACCCATGGCATAGCGTAATACTAACATAATCTGACTGAAAAAGAAAACTAAGCGGAAGCTAACTGAAATATAAACCATTCATTATGCGTAAGGACATAGCTCGTTAACAACAATAGGTCATAAGCTGATACTACACTACACTGTCTAAAATTCTCTACTAGTCTGATGAGCTGTTGGGACAAGTCCCCAGCTAACTCAAAAATTTGAAACTAAAATAATACTGAAATGAAAAAACAACAATATTGTAATATGCTTTCATTCTCCCACTTTTTGAGTTTTCTCTTTATTTCGGCACTAGTATACGAGAATCCATAAACTCTATCAAATATCATTTTATGTCACTGAAACTAGTTTTTTTTAATTATAATATTTAAAAATAAGATCTTCATTGCAAATCCTGCTACTTGCTCCCATGATTATCCTTCAATTCAACCCTACAATATAAAAAAATGAATATAAACATTAGGTGTTGCACAAAATATCAATAGACAAAACTGATTGCGTAAATTTTCTAAAGATATTTCTAACATGAAAGGTGAATTTATAATAAAATAATTTTGTAACAATGGACATTGAATTTCCTTCAAAGAAGTTTTTCTAAAATTTTCTTAATAGTACTTTGATCAAAATCAAGATAAATGTGAAATCACGTTTAGATTTGTTACACCCCGAATTTTTTTTGACAATTATTTGATGTTTGTATGCTATGTTAAGGGAAGTATGGGTTGTATATTTATCGTAGATGACAAGAAAAATGTGTACGAACGAAAAATCGAAGAGTATGTGAAGTTCATAAGTAAGGGTCAATTTTAAATAACCATATATCTAGTATATAATGAATTAGAAGCCCCACGACCTATCAAATTAAAGGTCTTTGAGTCTAGTTTTCAGAACATTAAACAGCTTGTCAATCAGAGTTCGAAATAAAAAGTTATAGGTATTTTACTGTAGCACTATTGGGAGATGACTTGGCCACCGCCCTAAAAAGGGTCACCGCCCAAACACCTTTATCTTTTAAGTTTTTGGTTATGAAATCATTTTTAAATTTTCCAAGTTTGAGGTGCTCGCTTACCCTATGAAAATTCTCTCTCTTTTCCAGTATCAAAGCCTTAAAAACCAAGAGGAAATCCCTCAAGAAAACACCATCAAAACTCAAGCAAAAGTTGATGGAAGTGAAGGCAACATTATGGTGAAGTTGTTGCTGCATGTTTGATACTATTTTGAGCTAATGTTATACTCCATGTTAGTAGGAATTGTTCATAAGAAATAGTAAGTCACTTCCCTCTTTTTGAATCTCTAATAAGTGTATGAATTTTTGAAGGAAAACCAGAAGAAAGTTATGGTTTGTATGTTGACTTGTTGTAGTTGTTGTGCTGTTATTTTGTTGCATTTTGGGTAGCAAGATTGCTCCGTTATTGGAAAGTGATTTGGAGGAAAATACTCCTGTTATATCCAATAATATTCTCATGCAAAGGGTAAGTGTTTCTAATTTCTTAACTTGCCTAAAAATCCTAGCTAAAGCTAGAAGTTGGAGGTTATGTTGGGCTGCCGTTGTTGGTATGTTGTTGTTGAAGTTCTGCTTGTTTTTGAAGGTTGGAATAGCTGTGTTTTGCTGAGAATATACTCTATATTTGTGGGAGTTTTTCATGAGAAAAGTGAGGTAATTTCCGACCTCTATTTTCCCCCAAAGTTGTAGAAACGAGTTGAAATAAGAAATGCTAAGTGTTGCCTTATTTGTTTATGTTGTGACTGCCTACTGATGTAACATTTTGACTGGATAAATTGGCTTGAAACAACCTTGCACTTGGTGATAAACTCAAGAAATTTAAGGGGCTAAAGTTCTGGTTGTTGAAAGAAAGAAACGACATAAGAAAGCTTGCCGAAAAAAAAAGGCATGTAAGGCGCTCTTTGTCTCTTTATTTTCAAGCCCGAATTCATGCCGAGGATTAATCCGGCATTCCCCCTGTACTTGAGCTTCTGTAGCATATTATGGTTCTTCTCAGTTGTTAGAATTACTTGGTATTAAGTTGTGTATTTTCTAAAGACTTGGAACACATGAATGTAAAGAGGAGAGGGCAATTGCATTCGATTATGGTCATAGTTGTAAATTGATTCTGAAGTCCCCTCGACATGGACACTGTGAGCTGGTCCTTTACATTACATTATGTGTTTGTGGTTTCAAATTTGTTTCACATTATGGTTGCTAAGAAATTGGTAAACATGGCAAGGCGACGATGCGCGGACAAACCTAATAGTTGAAATTGGTTTTAACTCAATAAGGGTTAACGAGGGTAAAAAAAGGGAATTTCCCTACAACAGTTACCTACCCTCTTATATTCATGGTTTAAGGTGCCTAGGGCCATGAGAAGCTTCCTCTATCCCTCTCCCTTAAGCTAAAAGACTAATTAATACATTTTTTAATTAACTGATACGTTAAACTTGGAAGATAGAACCCGAATGGGTGAACTATTGATATTTCTATGGGACCATCTTTATTGGAAGGTTATGCATAATATTTTGATGTTAACATGTTAGACGAAAATCATAATATATATATATATATATATATGTTTATGCTTACATTCAAATTACGCGCTAAAGCGGCAAGGATTGCCTTTAGAAAGTCGCTATATGTTTATTAGAGCTCTTGAGTTATCTAGACCTCCTTAGAATTGCAGGCTTTAAATAGACACGTCACATGTTCTTTGAAAGTTGTAGATGTGTAAGAAAATTAACCTACGTGTAAAAGTTGAGGCGCTAGTAGCAAAGGAGAGATAAGAGTAAATGTTAGACCTTTTAAAGTAATATGTGAGGTATATGCCTTCTATCTGTAGTTGATTTCAAAAACCTTTGAGCGACGTTAAAATATGAGCAAGACGAGTTTAAGAGATAAGGTTGGCAATTAGGTAAGAAGGTAAGTGCATACAAGAATTGCTGGAATAGTGAACACGAGAGTAAATAATTAGGTAGGGAATGACTAATCCTGTTTGGAAAAGAATTTAAGATGAATACGAAAAGTAGAGCTAAAGGTTGTTAAATTTGATGATAAGTGTTACGATTGTTAATGAATTTGGCAAATAGCTAGCAAGATTTACCCTGTTCTAAAGACGTTTAGCAAAAGAGTTATAAATAAAGTTGTTTATGTTCAGTTGTGTTAAGCTAATGAAAGGCCAATAAAGTGTTAACTCCTTAAGAAATAATTAGAATCGAATATTTTGAGATAGTGACTCAAGTTAAAGAGAAGTTCTTCATTGTACTTTTAAACAATTATCTTTGATTATTTGTTCTAAGAGTTGGATTAACTTTTTAAAGTTTTAAAAGATTTTATTTTTCTTGGAAGTTTCTAAACTATTTATAATGCTACTAAGCTTTTCTAAGCTCCACATATATTGCAATGTTTCACATGAGCTTTTCCTACGTTGTCTGAAGCACGACTATAAGTCTTTATTTATCTTAAGGCAGTCCCTAGACAGTTGCCTATCATTTGTATATTAAAGAGCTCCAGGTTTGAGATACACAAGTTATGTCTTCCTATTCATAAGTTACCTCGAGATGTGATATGATGTGCAATGAATGAGGTATGCTCACAATTTTTGATATGAAAGTATGAAAGTCAAACGAGTATAAGCACGAAATGAATACTAAAATTGTTAATAGAAAATGTTAGGTTAAGTGATTCCTCTGTGCTCCTTGTTGTTAGAATTGCTAGGAGAAGTTTAAAATCATGAACGTGAGTCTACACATGTCTTTATGATATTCCAGTTCTAGGAACTTTCCTAGAATTCATTCACAGCATATGTATGTATTTAAGTGCTAAATGAAATACCTATATGTGTATGGCATAATTGTAGTATTAGGGTCGTGGTAAGATCCTACACATGTTATAGTAACTGATCAGCATATTTTATGGTTTTCAGTATTCAGATAGTTTGTATGAGCTCTGTGAGCTCCATTTATGATGGTGATTAAGATTTGTTCTTATTTTACTCCGGTGTGGTACACTAGCTGGAGATCTTTTTATTTTATCCCGGTGTGGTACATTGGTCGGAGATATTTTTATTTTACCCCGGTGTGGCACATCGGCTGGAGATATTTTTATTTTACCCTGATGTGGTACATCGGCTGGAGATATTTTTATTTTACCCAAGTTTGATACACCGACTGGAGATCTTTTTATTTTATCCCGATTTAGTACATCGGCTGGAGATATTTTTATTTTACCCCAGTGTGGTACACCGGCTGGACGAATTTTATATATGAATTTACGATTGGCTGGTCGCTGGCATTACAATTATAGTTTCTTTCTTGTGCATTTCTTAATTGCATTTTTATCTCATTATAGAGTTATTATCAGGTTTCAGTTTTCAGGATTCCAGTTTGTTACCATTCCTTATTCCTGGTTCAGTTATCTTGAGTTCAGTTATGTTATAGTAAGTTGTTATCAATTACAGGTTGCAGAGTTTCAGGTTATATTTATCCTTTATATGTTTATGTGCTAAGTTAGTTATTACAGGATTGTTATCTCATGGTTACAGTTTCAGCATTACATACCAGTACATTTCATTCGTACTGGCGTCCCCTTGCTTGGGGACCTGCGTTCGTGTCGCAGGTGCAGGTAGAGGTCAGGATGACTAGTTGAGTAGCAGTTCATGAGCTCAATAGATGGTTGGTATGCTCCTTTCTTCCTAGAGCTAGGGTTTAGTTATTTATGCTTGAGTTTTGAGATGCAACTATGGATAGGTCGGAGCCCTGTTCCGACCATCAGTCAATTTACTCTTTAGAGGCTTTGTGGACTTAGTGTGTACAGTGTTATTCAGTTTGTGGACTCATCCGCTTATTGTTGCTTGGTTTAGCACAATAATTGCCTTGGTTGCATTTTGATTGTTTACCCCGTCTTGTTGAGACCTTATGAGTCCAGTTTATTCTTCAGTTGATTGTGATAGGTGGCCTGGATGGCCTAAGTGTTACAGTAACAGATTTCATATAGCCGGCTTCTCGATCAATCATGAATCGAGTGTCAGTTGCACCCTACCCCAATTTTGGGGCGTGACAAGATTACTATGAATAAAACTTGGTGTTTTCTGGTTTAGCAGAAGTTGAACATGTATCAATCACCAAATTCACATCTTGAATGGTATGACACTCATTACTCGTAGCTTTTTTCAAAGTAGAGTCATACTTATACCCTTGAAAGCCTTGTCTATCGCTTATAGAGATTTGCTCATTTTCCTGTGCATAATGAAATAGTTGTGTAATTAACAAATTAATCTCTTACCCAGAAAAATAGAATCAAATATTTGATTTAATTCTTTAGTGAGTTTAAAGCACATAAACTTATACATGATTTTGTATATGAGAGGGTGTGCATTTTCTTTGGATGTTGCATTGGATTGCGGGCAATAAAATAATTGGGGAATAGAGAGTGGATAAATACTTAGCACCATAAGGTATATGCATCAAATCAAATAATTTAATCGTAGCAATTAAAATTCTAAGTGAAAATACATATAATCCAGTAATGGTTAGGCAATAAATTGGTAAATGTATAACCAAAAGACAACTGGTAAATCATAAAGCAATTGGTTTATATGTATATTCTTGTACTTTAATTGATTGTATAACACACATAGAATATAAAAGGATGGAAGTATAGAAAAAGAATAAAATAATAAAAATAAAGAAAAATAATTTAAAATAAAAGGTGAAAGTCACCTTGTCCAAGGATGATCTTTCGAGCTGTTCTTTGCAAAAAGCAGTTATTTTCTGAACAAAGGCATGGACTATGAAAATCACTGTCAAAAAGGAGGCCGTTAGGCCAAGTAAATAAAACCTACGGTAGCAACGTAGTTCTGGAACCTGGGTGTGCTGGAACCCCGGCCCTTTCAGTGCTAAGTCCTACTTCCATTGAAAAATTATATTACTGCTACTACTGACAAGCGGATAGCTCGATACTAGGGTCCAAGACTATACTGACCCAGGGATACTGTCAGAGAGTTATAGGACCAGATTTAGAAACTGAGTTTTAAGACTGGTCAAAGCTACTTATCTAAAAGCGTCGTAACCATCTAGAGAGTAAATTAATACTGAAATGGGGTCCTGGGGATGGTCAGATCTATATAACTGGAACTTCATGACCGCCTAATGGACTAAATAATAGTAATCTGAGTCTGAGTCTGATAACTGAGAGGCACCACTGACACCTCGGGAAAGATTATAGTCAAACTGATCAGCTGACATTTCTGACTAACACTGAATATTCTAGTACTTTGACTGAAGCTGAACTGACAATTCTGAGAAAATATATAGTATATAGATCTTCTAACTGAATCTGAATACATTGAGCAGACCAAAAGAAAATTAAGTCAGACATTTAAAATGAAGGACTTAGGCGAACTGAAAGAATTCCTAGGATAGAGTTTGCAAGGTCAGATCAAGGGATACTAATGCATTTCTTGAAGCTTATCTATGAAATAGGAGTGGCGCAAGACCAGTAACTACTCCTATTAACATCAACAACAAGCTAACTACAAAACAATATGATGACAGTATCAATCCAGAAGCAGCATGACTAGGCATGATATCTCATTTGGGGTATAGAATTTGAGTCAATTCCTCCAACAGTCAAAAAATCACACATGAAAGCTTCTCTAAGGATTGTAAGATACATTAAAAATTAGCCAGGGCAAGAAATTCTACTATTAAGCACACATGATAACACAATCACTGTATTCTGTGATACTGACTAGGCATCGCCCTCACTCAAAAAGATTTATTACTGGTTATTTAATCAAACTAGGTGATTCACTGGCTACCTGAAAATAAAAATAAAAACAGACTACTATTTTCAGAAGTTTAGCAGAGTTTGAATATAAAAGCATGGGTTCTACTGTCACTGAGATTATATGGGACTCATGAAAGATCTAGACGTTGAAATAAGAAAACCAATGAACATTTTCACTGATTGCAAGGCAGCTAGCAGCCAATCCAGCATAACATGAACGCGCAAAGCACATTGAAATCGATTGCCACTTCACAAAGGAGAAAATAATGCAAGGCTTGATTTGTACCAATTATATCTCCCCTTCTCTCACACGCTCTCTTTTTCTTCTGTTTTCCTCTTTTAAGTCTTCTTCTTCTTCAATTAGCCATTTTTACAAGATCAAAGAACTTCAAATTATGATATTTACCCATACTTACTTATATTTATATGAGTTAATTAAATATGGGTGAAATCAAGCCCAAGTACAAAATATCACATCCTTCTTTCTGTATTCTAACTTATATTCTCTTTTCCTTTCAAAAACTAACTATGATCAACAATGTCGTCAACATTTATTTGTGATTGATTATGATGGACTATTGTTACTTCTAGTGGCTCTTTAGGTTCTTCAGATATCTCATGAATTTCATGAGCACTAGCATTGAACTCTGCTATAGTTGTCATTCTCTGGTGATGAGAGGACAATTCTATTTCTGACAACTCTGCATCTGATTGTTGCACCTTATTCTTTTGCTTCTTTTTCTTCCTCTTCACATTTGTGTGCCATTGCTTTATGGCTTGCTTTATGTGTTCTTCCAATAATGCTCTTTTGAAATTTGAACCCATCTGAATAAAAGAAATATCATAAAATTAAACATCTTTGAATTCTCATATGAAAAATAATTTTTCATCTATATACTTTATATATTTTATATATATATATATATTGTATAACTTTTTGACAAAGAATGTTCGGTTAACCACCCTTCGCTATATGTGACTATGCCACTGTATATGATTAAATTTTTTTTTCCCGATTTGCATAAAAAATAACCTCTTATCAATCACTAAAGCAAGAATATTTGTGCGACAAGAAGATAATTATCATGAAATAATAGACACTTCGTCGTGAATTTAAAATTTTTGGCCATGATATAGAAATAGAATGTCTGCAAGAATTTATGTTTAGAGTGTCTAAAATTGTTAATCACATGAAAATATTAGTATTGAAATTATTATAAGTAAGATGTTGAGGGATAATTTACTATAGTGGATGACTACCTATTTATTCACTACATAAAACTAGAAAGTTTTCATTTGTGATGCAAGTTAATCAACCTTGCACGAATAAAAGTTATCATAAAGCTTCGTTATTGTTAATTTTATCAATTTAGAACCTATCATTCCATTAAATTAATTCCTAAAATTTCTAATGATTTTTTCTTAATTTGCTAAAGTAGGTTTATAAATTGAATCAAATCGTTACAGAAATATTCTTTTTGTTTTAATTTATGTGATACATTTTCTTTTTTAGTCGGTTTTAAAAAGAATGACGCGTTTCTATATATATATATTTAGTAATAATTTTACTTTAAAATACTCATTTCACTCTTAATGAGATAATTTTTAGCCGCACAAATATAATATATATGACTTGTTTTAGATCACAAGTTTCAAAAGTCTTTTTATATTTTCTTAAACTTTGTGCACAATCAAAATATATCACATAAATCGAGACGGAGGAAGTATGTTTTTTGGAGTACAAACCTGGGTAACGAGGGCATACAGAGGCAAAGTAATGTAACTACAAAGTACTTGGACCATCAACCTGCATGCATGGCACACATATGCAAAGAAATTATAATGTTTTTTTTATTTTTTGAAAAAATGTCAACTTTAAATACCAAAAAAATAATTAATTAATTAAGAGAAAAATAATTCTTATGGAAGTATGACTTACGCTAGAACCACCCTGACAACGATGATCTCCACATGCTCATGATAACAGGATTTTATTCCAAATTGCCACTGAAATATTTAATTTTTATCAAAAAGAAAAAGTAAAAAAAAAAGAGTTGTTAATTAATTATAACAAGAAGTTATTCTGCTTCCGTTATTAAAAATATGAAATTTGTTAATAATTTTCGGCTAATCCATTGCTAAAAATTTTCTATCTAGTTGAGCTTTTTTATAATTCGTTTAATCCGTAGCTAAATGAGCTTAGCACTAATTTTTGTTATTTTATTAGAAAATTTTAGTATTCACGACTAAATGAGAGAGTGTGGCCAAAATTAGGGCAGAGATTTACCGTCACCCAAATAAAGAAGGCCAGCTCAAATGCATTCTACAATCAAGTCATGTGACACCAACAAAATAGATAGATAAGTTAGTAATTGTTAGGGAGATTTACAAAAAAAATGAAAATTTGATTCTTTAATTTGCTTATAAAACTAACTATGAATTTACCTTTTATATATACATGAATAATATAAAAAAATATTTACACTATTAATTTAAAAGATAACTAATACATGCATGTTATAACATAAACAATGAGACTTAATAAGGGGATCGTAGGGTAGCTAGTTTAAATATGAGTTATGTAACTATTAAATTTTGCATAAATAATGTTATATTTTGTAGCTGGTTAGGAGGTAAATTATTCATGCATAAAATTAATAAAGTGTTTGGTTTGCAATTTAGATACCGGCTTGCATAACCAATATATGTATAAATTGTGAGAGAATCTATGTATTATTTTATACAGGTTAGAAGGTGAAGTAACTTATACATGAATAATTAAATCATGCATAACCAATTGATGTATAAAATAATACATAATTCCCCCGTAACTAATCTATATATAACTAATATACGTAACTCTAACCAGCTACCAATCGTCCTTTTAATTTGTTGTTTATAGGTGATTATAAGCTACATAAAAATGAGGTGAAAGGAGAAATTGCTTACTATGAAAAGGGTGTAGTGCAGAAGGGTCAAAACAAATTGAGGTTGGTTAAACCAAAATAGATTATCATTAGGTTGGACCAATGGGGATCCAATAATGACAGTGTCTTGAGTTTCGAGTTGAAGAGCCATTTGAGCTACAATTGTCTCCAGCTTTGTCCCAGTCACCAACACAGTCTATGAAAATCAACAATTAACAAAAATCTTGACTTTGCAAGTAATAATAGTGAAGTTTCAACATGGATGAAACTTAAAACTAAAGCAAATTAAATAGAAAGATTTTTGTATTCTTACAATGAGTGGGAGAAATGATACCCAAAGATAGACGTTCCAGCCTGTTTAAATTAAATTAAGAAAAAATTCAGCTTGAGAAACCAAGTTTTTGTGAGACTATAATAAATGAAAACCTATATATTTGATCGTTCGATAAAATTTTAGACCTCTAGCATAATTTTCGCGAGCAAAATCAAGTAACGGATAGCCAGTTATAAAAAGGAGCTAGAAAGAAATTCTATAATTGTTTTATGTGTTTTCTAGTTCCACTTTTATTTTCTTTGATGATTGATAGAATAGATAAACTAGAAATTTCTTTTGCAAGGGTAACATTAGATAATTTATGTAATAATTTACAAACCTTCCCGAATAACCATCATGATATCCTTTCTAGTGCTTCTACTAGCACTACTTCTTCTACTAATGCATAATATGTCTATATAATGTATCCTTTCAACCAATATATATTATATCAGCTATATGTTTTTTTTTCCTGAAAGAATGACTATTTAAGTAAATTTCTTATTAAATGCCAAAATGGCGAGACATAATGTAATTAAATAAATTAAAATATATATGTTCTCGATAATAATTTAAACTTTTAGATCAGACAGTTTCATAATTCAAGGAGATATATCGACAAACATACCATGAACGTCAACCAACAAGAAGATGACAACCACTAACCACATGAAAGGGCTGTTTCAGTAAAGAAAAAAGAGGATAACATGTTAGGATAATTGTAAACATATATATATGATGATATAAATCATTTCCATGTATAGAAGGATTCATATATAGCTAAACCTAACTAGCTTTTGATTAAACCATGCCATGTTATTGTGAAGCATTTTAACTCTACATGGTTAATTGACATATATAATAGTAGTTTTATGTATAGATTAAGCCTCTAATTGCAAGCAATCCAATGACACTGGTGGAGTCATGATAAGTGTTAGCAGTTAACTCACTTGATCAACAATGATGGTTATGTGCAATCTCACTTGCTATCACTATTAGTAAAAAAATGCTTTTTCTATCACGAATTAATAGGAAATTCGTGTTATAAATCGTAATTTTTTTAGTTATTTTTCATCGAATCAGTTCACTGGGGATGTATGGTGGAAAATAAATTCTTACTGAAATAGTGGAAAGTATCCTAATTTTTCCATGTGAAAACACTATTCTTTTTTTTTATTTTCTCAACGATTCAATTAAAATATCTATAGGAAAAATCACTTGACATTTTTTCAATGAGAAAATAGTGATTTTTTAGTGGTGTATGTGATTCAATGACCTACAATCTACCATCGACGCTTTTGTCGTTCCACTTTCAACAAGTAAATATAATATAAGGATAATTAAGAGAATTAGAGAGCTAACGGAAAGTAGTTGTTAGCATCAAGTCGTCAACCTATCCAATTAAACTACTATAACAATATCATATCCAGTATAATTTCATAAAATGGGATTTGAGAAGAATAGAGTATACACAGACCTTACCTTCACCTCAGAAGTGGAGAGAATGTTTCCGATAAACCCTCGATTAACCTTTCCAATTTAAGTGCTTATAATTATTTTCTTCAAACATAGTCTTCATTAAATTGTGTGACAATCTATTATTTTCAAGATTCTTCAATTAATTAGTAGTTATATTAAATTATTGTTATCATTAATTAGGGAGTACCTGATGCCAACTACGACTTTGAAATCATCTTCCAAAGATCGTTCAATGTACTTCTGAAAATTGAAGGCATTGTTTGAAGATAAATGAACCTGCACATTTTTTATTTTGAGTAAATAAAAGGGAAACACATTAGTGAGAAAGTATATATGCATGGTTAATGATTTGTTAATTGGTTACAATAAAATCATTTAATAAATATTACTTCCTTCATTCACTTTTACTTATTCAGTTTGAACTGGGCATGCCCTTCAAGAAATAATCAATTAACATAAGTATTTTATCATAATATCTATGTTTAGTCTTCAGTCTTGATAATAAATAATTTGGAGAGTTTTATAGGTAATTAATATTGAGGGTAAAACATGAAATATATATATATATATATATATATATATATTCTCTTCATATGAAAAAGTGATAAATATTAGTAAACTATATTTTTAATATAGTGGACAAGTAAAAGTGAACTGAGGGAGTACTGTATATATCTGGTTCATACTATTTCTCATTATAATATTTTTGCATACTATTAATTAAGAAAGACAATATTTAATATCTACACTATCATCTTAATAGATCTTAGAAAATTGGCCAGTTACTTTCACTCTGCGCGACATCCTACCTATATTTTATCTTTTTTCTACGAGACCTTAGAGTTGATCTCCAACATTTCTCTGTCACATGTCCCCCGGAATCAAATTGGCATTTGTCTTGACCTCACATTTTCTTTAAAATCATTTTTGAGGCTTCCGCCTTACACACCAAAAATTGGATTAACTAAATCACGAATAATTTAATAAATTGTGTATCGATCACCTCATATTGATAAAATATTCAAAGAACAATTTTTCTAACATAACCTTTAATTTTCTTAAACAGTCTCACTTGATTAATACTATATCAACAGATAATAACAAGAATAAAAATAATAAATGATTTTATTATTCTATTAGAACGTTCAATATTTTAAACCATTTCAATTTATCAAAACAGACTAATATTTAAAACGAGAGTACATCTAAAGAAGAAGAAGAAGAAGTAAATACTTACCGTAATGAAGCCATGGCGTAATGTAAGATAGTCAATTTTGGCTACTGAATGAAAGAACTGCCGCAGGAAACATTTCTGTCCCATTTGCAAAAGTATTGATATTAATAGCAAAAAAAAGACTGTCCAAAATTAGTATTTCTATAAGATTAATACTCAAAATTCTTTTCTTTTTTTGTCTAATAAAATGTCAAAAAAGGAAATTAAAAAAAAAAATTATACTTACAATCCAAAGCTGAATATAAGTGCTTGTAAACTTGTTCATATGGCGTCGACCAAATGTGGTTTCTCTTGTTAATCTGAATCGATTAGGATCTAATGTGTGGTTGCATTTGATCATAATTCAATAATATAAATCAGATAAGAATTTAATTAAATCGAAAGTCGCTTTCTATTCTCAAACTTTGAAATATATAATATTTTAACTCGAAACTTTGTTGTGACATTTAACTACTAAGATGCATGGTTCAGACTTCACCACGTTACATACACTATGACATCAAACAATGACTCCCGCTTCATTCATTCATTTTAATTTATGTGAAAAAATTTAGAATACGAGCGTTAAATATCTATTTCTTAATTTTCAGACCTAAATTATTTAATTTTTTTTGGAACTAAAATCTACACACAGATAAATATACAAAGAAAGACAGAAGCAGACAAGACATAAAGAAGAATGAATTGATATTAAAAAAAAAAAATGAACGAAATTAGCATAAGGGGTGAATATAAAGTAAAGCACAATAAACGGACGAATATATATTTGCAAATTGTGTAAAATTATTAAAAGTTATAAGTGTTAATAATTCAAAATATATATTTCAAAAAATTGAAAAAAATATTGATTAAAGGAAAAATTGTATATGTTTGAATAATATGTGCATCTCTAGATCATGGCCCTTTCCTGTTTTCGAAAAAGTCTAGTCTTCATATACTTAAAATAAATTGTTAGGTTCTTCCTGAGAGTTTAATTAGTTTACCATTAACAGTATAGGAAATATCTTCTCAATCAAATTAATTACTTAATTACTATAAAATATCTACACTAAGTGTGAATAATTGGTATTTGGCAACATAAAAGGGAGTGCATGGTTGAAAACTACCCAAAAACAAAAAAGAACTAGCTATGAATTTGTTGTTAATCTGTCTTTTAATGGTCATAGCTAATAGGAATTTTTTCTAATTAATAAGTTATTAATTCTTCGTTAAATAAGATTAACTAAAATATTTATTATTTAGTGACAGAAGTTGTAAATTAAATCATTAATTTCTTTTTTTCTTATATCAGTCAAATTAGAATTATTTTGGGAAAAAGAAAAATTGCACCAATATCATCGTGGATAAAATTTGGATTCTTTCAAGTGTTTCGATATTGATTGGATAGACTTATGAGTTATGACTTATAAGTCAAAAATTATAAATTAAAATTTTTAATTTTTAATTTATTTTTATTATTTTAATTTAAAAATAAATACTTAAATATTTTTTTTATTTTATTCAAATATTATAAATTATTTTAAAATTATTTTAACTTAAACACATCTCCAATAAACCAAGGCAAACAGCTTCACAGTATATCGACAAGTAGAAGGTGCATACCATTGGCTGCCATATATTCTACGGTCTGAGTCTCCTTCTCCCATGTTTTCCAGCGTTTCATCTAAATATTAATTGATCAGAAGATATACGGTTAAATTTCGCTATAACAATTATTTTCATAAATTATAATTATAATATATAACAGTTTAATATTTTTTAGAATCAATTTTTTATGTTATATTTTATTTTTTTATAAAATTTTTTTATCTATAACAGCAGTGATGTTCAGTATAGTGGTATGTTTTTTGTAAAATTAACTCATCTATAATAGTCATACTCAAATGTTGTGCAATGATATTTTGTAAGAAATATATTATATATAAAAATAAATATTAAAATATTTATAATAATCATTATTAATGTCATGCACATAATAAATTTCAGTGACAAATATCTAAAAGAAAAAAATTACATTAAAATAGCGTCCACTAGTATAACTTCACCGAGTAAAGGCTACATGTGTTTACCTTTTTTACATTAATATTTTTTTTGTTAATTTAGTTAACAAATACGTTCATTCTTCTTTGATACACAAAATCATTAAATTAGATTTTTGTATATTTATGTTTATAACAGTTTAATGAGATATAAACATCAAATATTAATATACATATATAACAGTATATCATTATAATAGTTATGAAATTTTCAGATAAATACTATCACTGTAACGAAATTTAACTGTATAGAAAAATCTATTGTTAAAAGTAATTGTCAAACAATATTTAAAATGATTTGACCGCTGAAGTGATCCACTGGTCCAGGCAATTTAATGCATCGACGCACTTTCATTTAGACAAAATTCCTAGAGGGCTTTTTATTTTCGTTTGATATTTTAATATTTTTATTAAAATTTTAATTAATTTAAATTTATATCGTGTAAAACCTAATTTAAGAAAAGATAGCTTACCTTGGCTCTTCCTAAAGCCATTGTGGCAACACAGTACACAATCTGCATGATTGCCAGTACAAATATGAAGTTATTTAGCTGATTGATTCCACTTTGTGACATGAAAGAAGTCATCCCCTGGAAAATAATTAACTAATAAATTAAAAACAATATAAGAAAGAAAACATTTATATTCACAAATTATAAGTTAAAGCACACTCTCTCCTTTACAATTAATGTGTCCCATCATTTAGATTTCAAGAGTCAAATTCTTTAATGTTGACTGTGAATTCTGAAATTAAAATTTTTAATTTCTAAAATAAAATTTAAATATTTGAAAATTATATTAAGGGTGTGTTTGGTAGGACGGAAAATATTTTTTATGAAAAATATCTAGAAAAATAAGTAGGTTTCTTATTTATTTTTTAGTATTCAGTATGTACGTCAATACTATTATACTAAAATCATTTATATATAATCTAGATAAATATTATGAGAGGTGGAGGTATGGGGGCTACGGGAGTTAGGGGTAAAGATGAGGTGTATTGGACAGTGAGTAGACACAATCAAGTGATATGCCACTTGTAAAACTTGTTTTCCCTATTTGCGTCAAGAAAGTCATTTTCCTCATTTCTAAGCAGCTTATTTTCCTAGAGAAAATATTTTTTTAGAAAATTTGACAAACCGAATATGAGAAAATCGAAAAATATTTTCCTCTATACCAAACACCTCCTAAAAGTATTTCAAGTCATAATAATTGAAATACTTAGAACGTCACCAATCCTTTTAGATTTACAATCCTATTTCTATTATAAGAAATGACGTTTTAACCCACTTTAAAAGAGTCCTTAAGGTCATAAAGAGGCTCTTTAAATTCGAAAAATATCACATAAATTCGGACAGAGGAAGCTATCATTTTTCTTCTTTCATACTTTGGAGGCACAGTGATCCTCTGAATTTTCAACAGATGTCAATTCCCTTTGATGACTAGAAAATAGAAAATTGGATGATGAATTTAAGAAATGCTCGAATCCTTTGATGGTTTTTGCAGAATCCACAGCACGATTACAAGGGAGCATGTGATTTGCTATTCTATTTTGTATGCATATTTTGGATATTGGCCTTTGTATCACTGCTAATAATAGTGACAAAAATCCTAGTTGCATCAACACTGCATATACAAAAATAAATTATATTGTTAAAATTTAATATTTATACATCAATAGCGTAAACAAAACAAATCAAAGCAATTCAGAAAATGAAGTAATGGATGAAATAAAGTATGTCAAACGTTATCTGAAGTAAAAATAACACGATACAGAAAATTCAAGAAACAATAGATAATGTCAGAAATTTAGGAGGAAGATCAGTTACGTCTAAAATGGAGTAGTAAAATAAAACAATTAATTGTTGTATTATTCCTTGTAATAAGCAAAGTTTGAAGTGAAATTAGAAATGGTAGAAACCAGAAAATAATGAATTAGTTGTAAAAGATATTAGAGACCTGATTTGAGTTTGTCCATAGCTTCAAACAAAGCTGTCTTCCTATGTTTTTTGAGCCACTGCATGAATAATTTTGCAAATTCAAAAGAATCCATATATATAAATTTTTAAATAAACTCAAATTTGGTTGCTTACGTTACAAAGAAGATGAATCAAGTGTTCAATGAAAATGCCAAGAAAAATAAAGATGAAGCAGACGATAGCCAGAGCCCAAGTTGGAGTGTCTAAAAGAGTGCGAGAAGGACTCGAACTCGATCCTCCTCCTCCTCCTCCAGCCATAATTTTCGACGTATCAAATCCTATCTTCAACTTATTGCAGCACAGGTTAAAGAGGTTGAATGAATCATAGATGGAGCCAAGTACATAAAAATAGAAAATATTGAAATGTTCGCAATTGTTATCACAAGAAGTTCTCTCCCAAACTTATAGAGGGGTCCGTCACTTCACCTGTAGCTTCTTGACTTTGGTTTCTAACTGAATTTGTTAATGGCCTTGCCCTTCTGACCAGTTACCTCTGAGGAAGAATTCTAGAATTCCATCTATTTTTTTGGTTTGAGAAATAGTAGATTTTCAAGAACGAGAATCATATGATATATTTTTTTTTAAAATTATGTATGATATGAAAGTAGTTATAGAATTTTCCAGTGGAGGTCTTATTAAGGCTTTTTGACTAGGTTATCATAGAAGATTACTGTCCCAGATAAAGGGCATTTTGAGTAGTTGTTTTGCTGACATTTAAGTTGAATTCAAACTAGTGGAGGGATTAGATTGACAAATAAATAAATAAATAAATAAATAAATAAATAAATAAATAAATATAGTAACACTTTTATTTCTTAGCTTACTTTGAAGACTTAAGAAGACATTGTAGTAGTCATAGTAGTATGGTTGACTTGCCCAAGTATTGACCATGTATATGCTACTCCTTTTCTATTTGCTAACATTATTTATACTCTTCACACAAGATTAATTAAATTAATGATCATAATTAAGAGAATGGTTGAAAGTGGATCATAATTTGTTGGGTGTTTGTCTTGACTTTCTTATTATAATTGAGTTTTTTTCTTTTTCTAAAAGGGAAATATAAAATTTTCATATTTTGGCTAATCCTTTCTCCTATAGGAAAATGTTTTCTACTCTATAAATTAAGGCTCCTTCCTTTTAACTTGACAACATCCACAATGTAGTCCCAAGGGTTTTGAGAATTTGTGAGACACAAGTGTTATATTGTCACTTGTGTGAACCTCTTTTTATTCCGAGTGAATTTTGGGAGATTACTTCTCTCGATATTTTGTATTCTCTTTTATATAGTAAATTACTTATCTCCACTTATAAATTGTACATCGATTGACTGAACTGCATTAAATTATTATATCTCTTTTCATATATTTTTTATTTATCTTCTTATTTTTCATCTTTTGTAATTTACTTTATTAACTTCCGTATTACTCATTATTTTTCAGTCCTAACAAAATTCATATGCAAATTGGTTTAGATGTCAAAATCATCTCTAGATGAGTAAGAAATGATGGCAGAAGACCGTGAAATTTAAGACACATCTACCAATGGCCACTTGTGATGTAGCTAGCTAGCTAACTTGTTTGTGATTATTCCATTAATCAATAAAATATTATAATCAATAAAATTATCCTTCGGAGTGATAAAACCGATAAATTTATGATTATTCGTTCGATTCAATTCATTCAACGTTCTTTTGGTATTTAATTTCGTCTCTTTTATATTGATTTTTTTGGGCCCACTGTTGCAATTTAAAAATTCATAATAATATTTATGGCATTTTTAATAATATTACAAGTATTATTTACTTCTTTTTTTAAACCTTAGTACTACTACATGCATTACAATTTTCACAATATATCCGGTAAGTTAAGTTGTAATTTTAGATATTTAAAGTATTACAATTTATTTAACATTTTCCAGTGGTATTTATTTCAATTTTTCTTCAAGCCTTTCTTTTCTTTTCTTTTTTTAGTATAATTATTATTTACCAATTATAATATCATTATTTAAGGAATAATGACATTTATATACCACTTACAACTAATATAGGCATATTTTTGTTTCCAAATTATATATATATTTAGCAATTGAAACCACAAAAAACCAACTCGATAAAAAAAGTAATTTAGGCATGAATAAAAAAATCAGACCTGTCAAATGCCTTTGTGATATGTGTATATCATGTTGTACATCCTGTATATTAGTGTATATCAAAGCATAAATTTTCATAGTACAATTACGACATGAGTATATCATGTTGTATATTGTCTGTATCAATGTATATCACACATATTTTCATGAATATATACAAGATATAAAGAAGATAAACCGGATATATATATAATATAATATACAATGAATTGTGAGGGATACACAGATCGAATCATCTTTAACCTGGAGTTTTCAATTCAAAATTCTGTTAACATTCACATTAAATTGTCTCTAAAAATCTACAAGTTGATATTCAAACTCCTTAAGATACTTCCAACAAAACTCAATCAAGACAAATCACAAATATGCAATCAGGAAAAAAATTGAACCACTTATATGGTATTTTTAGGTCCTTATATTCAAAATATCGACAAAGAACTTGAAAAATGGATTAATATTTTAACACGACAACAATATCTATGAAAACCCAAAAAATGAATGAAAATTGGCATTGCAACAAAAAAATAACGAAGAACTAACAAAGATTTCTTAGTCGAAAAAGAAAGCAGAGAGATTTGGGAGAAAATATAGAAAAAATTATGACTGAAATTATTAAAAGTGAGAGAGGTAGGTAAGGGGGTATTCAATTACGTATATATTGAAAAGAAAGGTATCAATATATATTGTTAGTTGCGCTTTAAAGTATTAAAACTTTGTGAAATTTTCAGGAATGCAACAAAACCTCATTGGGCTAAGCCTATACTCACCGGCTCACTAGACCCACTAAGAAGATAAAGTGCACAATGCAAGATCCAATTATTACACTTATAATAAGACTCATAACGTTTATCCACTAGCCTACAATTCGAAATAATTAAAAAGATAATTATTCTCTATATCAATTAGGATAACAATGCTATTAAAATTGACGGATATTTCTTACCTTCATACCCAATTTAACCCACTTTATATGTAACTTGACTATTTCTTTTATTTCTTAGCCAACAACTTGAATGTGCTTCTTCTTCTGCACAACATGAAGTTCATCCTCATGCTAACCTATTTGTCTTTAAATTAGGGGGAACAAAAAGCAGAAATTTCATAGGCAGACATTGTTGAAACTCGAAACTTTCAAGTTTGAAATTTTTCACAAATCAATCCAGTTTTAAGTGAATATTGTTGTAAAAAATCGGGTACATATTAAAGAGCCTAAATATAAAATTTAAGGTGATTTGATATAGTTTTTGAGGTATTTTGGATGGATCTGCTGCTTGGATTAAAGGAAGAAGTCGAAGTCAATTTTTGTATAATAATATATATGAGTGTATAAAAACCTCTTATAATTTTATATAATATTTGTACATTAGGTATATAATATTGTATATCAAGTTCTAAACATTGTTATAAAAGAAAAAAATAAAGGTTTTGTATAATATTTTATATGGGGTGTATAATTATTACACCCCGTAGAATGTCATCGATTAGTAGGTGTACATGTGGATTGCGTCAAGGAAAGGAAGCTTGACATTTGTGAGAAAAATCTTGAAATTCAGGTCGAGCGAGGCCAGGCCACAAGGCTCAGCGCGACACGCCAGCACCCTTGCGCCCTGGGCAGAGCTGCGCACCAGCGCCTTGGCGCGTTGAGGGGCGCGATGCAGGGTGGTTTGGCGCGATGGGCGGCGCGCGGCGCCCCCCTGCCACCACCCTAATATATATATATATATATATGGCCCCTTAGTTCAAGTTTAAATTATTTCTCAATTGTTCATTCAGCCAGAGAGAGTAAAAGTCGAGGGAATTGATAGTTTTTCATCCGATTACGCTATCAAACACGGTCCAAACTCAAATTAACTTCGCGTATCGAGTTTTAAGCTTACAGGAAGCATTAATATGGAGTTATTTTCTTGAAATTCGCCCAGCAAATCGTAACCCTGCCGAGCAAAAGTTGTCAGAATTGCTCCAAACTGATTTCTATATGGTCACAGGCATCAAGTAAGCATTTCTCCCTTCTAAACCCTCAGAAAATTATAAGTTTCAACCGTATTTTACTTAGTTGAATTATAGTTTCTATTAATATCAAAAGTTATTATTTTAAGCCGAATTTAGCATTGAAATTCGTCTCTTTCTTCCAGTATAACGGTTATAGCTGAAAAGAGCTGACGAATTCAAGTTGAAACTCGTCGGTTATTCAGGAAACGACAGTCGAGGTATATAAGGCTTAACCCTCGGCAAGCTATTCTCGTCGTACAGTGCCACGACTTATGTTCTTGAATGGAAATAACGGTCCTATATGTTGCAGATGGTTGCTACCATTAGATTGTGGTTAGACATGTTGTAATTAGCTGTTACTAGTATATAAAGATAAGATATGTTGTGATTAGCTGCTATCAGTAGATTACAGTTATATTTGTTGTGGTTAGCTGCTAGAAAACGTATATAGATTATACCACAGTATCCTCGTCAGGAAAGAACATGTTAAGTGTGATACGCGCTAGAAGCATCATAGAAATTCTTCTATTCTCCAATTCATTGTTGATGTGTTGTGATTTTACGGCACTTTCAACGCTTAAAACCAAGAAAATATGCACATTCCGGGTATGTTTATGTAGGTGTGATGCATTTTGTGCTTAATGTTGCAGGAAAATAGGTTCGAAAGTGAAACGGGCAAATTAATGCAGAGAAAAACTGAACAGGAGGCTGCTAGGCACTTCACGAGTCGTTGGTACTTAGCACGAATCATTGCTGAGTTCGTGGAAAAATATCGAGTTTTGAAGATGAAGGAACAGTGGACTTAACGGGTTGAAGGCACGACTCGTTACATCTGGTAACGAGTTGTCAAGCCAGCCGTGAAGACTGGGAGATGAATTATTGAAGAAGTAACCAATGGAGATAACGGATGACATAACGAGTCATTAGCTGACTAAATGACTCGTTGGCAGATCACTAGAACCATTCATAGGATACATTAAAGATTTGAAGAAGTTAGACAACGAGGGGCCTAACAACTTGTGCCCAGTCACGACGAGTCATTAGGTGACCCGTTGCCATGACTGGGCTTAACACTGAGGATGCCTGAAATTCATTGATCACGACTCGTCAAAGGTCCTAACGAATCGTTACCTAGCCCCTGACCACTGATGACCTGATTTTCAGTTTAATTAGGAAAAGGTTTCTTAGGAACTATAAATACATTGTTTAGGTTTATTTTCGACGGACAGTTTATTGTTACTACTTTTCACATAGATTTTGGTGTTATAATATTATTCTTGGTTCAAGAAACAAGGTTTACAATTTTGTGCTTGAATTTGAGGATCAAAAGCAACATTGGAACTTATTCATCAAGTTGGAGTTTTATTCAATTTACTTAGTTTTTTCTACGATAATTTGTAAGTTGCAATTATGATTTATTCAATATTTTGTGATTGTGATTATTCAAATATGAGTAGCTTAACCCATAACTAGGGTTGTGGTAACCAAGGTGAATTAACACATATAGGTGAAACAGGTGATTCTTGAACGGGGTTCAATGCATGTATTATTTTTTCCTTCGTTTTAATTGATTCTTAACGGTTGTAAACGTTCGGACTTGCCTTACTCTTACTTACCATACCAAGGAGGTATTGAATGGAAAAAGGGATTAACAATGGAGATTTGAAGCTATCAACCCTCATCTAATAGCTTGAGCTTGTCCGAGGATAGTTAATCCGATATTAAGGGTAAGGGTTAATTAAGCATACACCCGTATATGGATCAAGTTGCGTGGTGATAATCATCTAGATAGGAGACCAACCATTTAGGTGAACCTAACTTGCCGATATTACATGTTAAACACTGGAATAGATCACTAATGTAAAAGCGTTATGGTTATGACGTCTTGGGGACGACAATCCTAGTCAAGTTTTTGATTGAATACAAATCGAATTTGACTTAAGTATTTAGTAGTTTTTACTCTTATTTAGTAGTTTATTTTTCTCCCTTATGAAATAAGTAACCCGATAGTAATAACTATTCACATTAACTCAAGTTCTTTCCATATTTCCCGTGGGATTAACCTCAACCTTCATTGGGTTCTATATTTGATATCGACCGCTTTATATCTCAACTGTGAGGTGTAATTTGGGCGACATCAATTGTATTAGTAGAATTGTATGATTTATTGCCAGACCTAGACCTTAGAAGCACATGAATAGTTATCGGGCCTGAGCTAGTAAGTTGAACAACATAGGCACAGCTAGGCGGTTTAACTATCAATTTGGCGTCTATATTGTCAGGAAAGCACGCCTAGAGGCCATTGGCGTACTCTCATGCCCCAGGGCCAGAAATTTAGATAGGAAGGTCATACTTTAGAGTCAGCAGCCTAGGTTTTCCTAGTGAACTGAGTGACAGCTTATCATCTAGTTAGCTATTACCAGTTATTGTCAGTCTCAGTTAACTTAGCATTCGTCATACAGGTCGCCCAGGAAGCCAACCCAGTCATCCAGGTCAAATAGATTCATGGGTACCCTAAGGAAGGAGGCCTTATTAGCAGTTAGAGACAGGGCCAGCGCCCAGCCGGTTCTTATAAAATACTCAGGTACAGATTGCCGTGAGTGGCTAAATCTATATAAACTTGTCTATAAAGTTAAGAATCGCCCAGAAAAATCATACAAGATCTGAGCAGACCAAGATGAGATCTAAGGAACTAGCACCATATTAGTACAGTACTACCCACAGGCTAAGAATGTCGGTAAGCTACCTGTGGAGGATTAGGGGTCGATAGCTCAAAAGCATGTTCAGTCAGTAACAGCCTACAATCGTTTTAAGCAGTGGAACTAAGTAATTAGTCATCCGCGACCCCACAGTTGTTTATGAGTTATAGTTGTCCGAGAAGGACATTCAAAGTATTGTTAGGCCACTCCAGATCTCACCCTATCTAGTCTGGACTATTAGAGATTATGATCACTATCATGATCCTCTGATCAGATACAGGTGCACGGGGTATACCTACTAGCAGCCTTACAGACTATCCTAGGGGGAGAGCAGCAGTAGCGTTAGGCCTAGAAGACCAGATACGCCTTTTGAGTGGCTAGAGTAAGAGTTCAGTACAACACCTTGGTTGGGGTTGCCCTCACTCAGGAGCCTTCCATGACCACCCCAGGGTTACTAGCTGTGTCGTCACCCGTGAGGGGCTAGATGACGTCGCTCCAAGGAGCGGTATGCTGTTCGTGAGGGACGAAGATGAGGTCCAAGGGCCTTATACAGTCCATTCCATGGCTGGACTATTTTTATGTCGTATCGGCATCACACCCCCGACGAGCCTGGTGCCCGGGGTGCAGTTATCAGGAGTCCTCCGGACTCAGACATAGCTACAGATCAGGAGTCAAGCGGGCTCAGTTGTAGACCCAGGGGGACAGGTAGGTTGGCTATAGCACCAGTAGAGCCATAGAAACCTGGATAAGGGTATATAGATTGAGGTGTACTTGTCGGGGATTATGGGGGTCCTGGTAGGTTATTATGTATTGTTTGTACCTTCCAGGCTTATGAGGGCTAGGTTAGGTTCTTGTTTGTATTTTGCTGGCTATGAGGGCTAGGTTAGGTTCTTGTTTGTTTTCTGCTGGCTATAGCTTATGAATATATGATTATACAGGCGTAGCTCATGTACGTGTAGTGTTTTGCTGGATGTAGATTACGAATAAGCCAGCTTACAGGTTAATCTTTCTTCCCTTTCTCTATATTTACTTTTAATATTTAACAACTTACTTATTTCCCTACATTCGGTATATATTGTACTAATGCCCATCCCTGGGCGCTACATTACTTGCCTGCAGGTTTAGACAGATAGAGTTCAGGCTTTTCAGTAGCAGTTGTTCAGAGTCAGAAGTTTGGTTAGCTCCCTTCGTTCAGAGTTTTCAGGTTGTAAAGGTTACAGTACTTCAGTTGTATAGCATTTGGGGGTAGGCCGGGGCCCTGTCCCGACCACTATTTGTATTCTTAGAGGCTTGCAGACTACAGTCGTCAGTTAGTTAGTTGTTGGCCGTGTGGAGCCTAAATTAGTTATGTTTCGTATGTTGTCCGTGTGGGGCCTAGTGTAGTGGCATGTTCTCATTTCTGTTATAACTAGACAGCATGGTGATCTTGCCGACCCACATAGGATCCCTTTTGTTTCCTACTGTTGGTTAGCTGTTTTTATTTACAGGTGGTTATACGGTCTTGTCGGCCGGAGGATGTGTTTACAGCCGAGATATAGCTTGTTGTTTTCTTGAATTAGGTTGCGGGCATGCACCAGACGTGCATAAGCCTAGCCAGGTCAGTCAGATTCCAGTGTGGCACTAGGTGTCAGTTATGCCTCCCAAGGTGGGGCGTGACAATAATGTTATATATCAAGGCTTTTAACTATTGCTGTAAGAAAATAATATGCTATGCGCGCGACTGAAACTTAAAAACTTGACTATTTAAATACAATATAGTGTTGTGGGGTTGTACTTTGTCGCAACTATCCCATAATTAAAACATAAATAAAATATTTTACATCATGTAAGCCCATTTTTCCAATAATGAAAGCTAAGAGCCACTTTGTTTCCAATTAGTTTTGCACTCTTATATTGTTAAGTTTGGATAGACATTTGATGTAATTAAAGATAATTGTGAATATATCCCCTTCTCTATTTGATTTCTTAGGGCTTCCACCTAATCCTCCCTTAAGACTTTGGTAATTTAATTGGTTTCAATTTACATATTTCAACCACCTTGAGGTGGTTTTTTTCAATAAAAGAATACTACTAGAAGAGATCAAAAGTAATTTTATATACTTCAAAGTTGAAATCTGAAAATGTAAAAGGACAATCAACTCTACCTTGATACTCCAGTACCATTTAGAACCTGCCCTAGATGAAATATAAAGGAAAAAAAATATGTGTTTCAACATGACCAAAGAGAAAAAGATGTCTCTATATGTAACTTAGTCTTCATACACACAAAAAAATAAAATAAAATACAAAAAAGATTGTTATCGGAATTGGTAAAGTAAGACCTAGCTTCCTTACTTGTATTTATTGCTATTGAGAATTAATAAAAAAATGCCAAACAACTCTGTTTAGGTGTATAAATTAAACTCAAAAAAAAAAAAAACTGAGATGAATCCAAATCGAGGAACTTGAGGATGACAAATGGGCGGATCAAGTCAGATATGAGTAAGTGAAAAATAAATTAAATAAAAATGAATAAAATATCTGACTCACTCATATTTGACATGGTTAAAAAATGGATAAACCAGACTCTGGCTTATTGATTTGTTTATTTTCTTCCTCTTAAATTTGATGGTCTTTTGAGACTATTTTCACATTTGGCTACAATAAATTACTAAGCTAGTTATCCTGCCTTCACTAAATAAGACCTAGCTTAAATAACTTATCATGTTTATTATACTCTAATGTGTAATACCACCTTCCCTAAATTAAGAAATTTTGAAATAGCATTTCATTTTGAAGAAGCAATTACTCTCTTAAAAATAAGAAGTTGGAAATCGACACGCAACTTTTCAAAGAAAGAAAGAATTGATTTTTCGGATGATCATTCAACTAATAATTGTTATTTGAAAATTTCTTTTTTAATTGATGAAAATTAAATAAAGAAGAAATGTGATTTTTTGAGATATAACAATTAATAGAGTGATCATCTTATAAATCAACCCAAGAAAGAGATTATCATTGTTTTTTGTTAAGTAAAACGGGTCGTTCACACAAATGCCTCTATTTTTGGGTGATCTTTACTTTTTGTCTCTTAAATTTGTGGTCTTTAATTTTTTTATTTTGGCATTTTAAGTAACAAAAAAGTGGTTGAAAATGCCTATGATAGTGGAAGAAAAAAATCACAAGACATAAGTTCCGGCATAAATTAAGCCGCAGGGCATAAATTCACACAAGTTATGCCATAGGACATAAGTTCAGTGGCACAAGTTATGCCCCAAGACACAAGTTATGCCTTATACAAAAGAAATTATGTCCCAGGCACAAGCCTCAAGACATAAGTTAAGTGACACAAGTTATGCCACAAGACATAAATTCAATGACACAAATTATGCCCCAAGGCATATATTCAGTGGCACAAGTTATGTCATAGGACACAAGTTCAATGACAGTAGTTATACCCCAAGACAAAGTTCTCTAAAAGTTTTGCTCTGAGAATTAGATTCTACAGAACTTATGCCCAAGGTTAAACATTCTCTAAAAAATGTTTATCTTACGATGCTAGGTCATAATTAAGAATATTTTAACGCATAAATTTTAGTTAAATAAGTAGTAGGAAAAAAATCACCCCCAAAATAAATACCATCCATATAAAAACTTGAAATAAAACTCGTACTGTGTATGAGTGTTATTATTCAAACTAAAACCTATTTTGATTTTGCTTAAGGGTGATTAATTGATTATATTAATAATTGAGCTAACCCAAGCAACATTACCACTTCCATTTCATTGTTATTTGGTTGGAGAAGGTCTAATTATCCTTCTGAAAAATAATTATTTTAACTTTACATTAACACTAGGAATTAAAATAAAAGTTATGAATGGAATTTTGTTTTTAAATTTTCGTTTTAAGATATTAGAAGATCTGTATTTCTTTTTAATATTAAAGATGATTTGAATCTTGAACATGCACGTACGTCATCTAAAACTCCAGGTCGTCGTTGCTTTGCTAGCCTTGATATCGGTTGTCGTTACGTCGAAAAGAAGCAAATCCGAAAAAATAAGAGAAAATAAAATATATTAAATTTAACGTGAAAAACTCTAGAATTTTGGAAATATGTGGGAAGATATTCAAGTATCTAGAAGCTTAATGAAAGATCGAAGTAGATCTAGAAGCTTAGTGAAAGATTGATGTAGTTCAAAAAAGATATCACATATTAGGGTCGTGAGAATTAACGGTTAAATTAATAATCTAAATCGATAATTGAGTTATTCGATTAATAATTCAGGTTATTAATTTATCGATTTTGTTATCGATTTACTATCTCAAGTTATTGGGCTATTGATTCGGTTACCGATTTGATCACTTTTCTTAATGGATAAACCGATAACCTGATAAGAATTTATTAAATTATAATTTTAGCTTTCAATATATAAAGTATTCTGACAAGAAGATGAATCGGGTGTCGATGAAAAGTGAAGGGGATGTTATTCAAACCTAAATTAAAGTTGATTATTTTAGTTGGGCTAATTATATCTGCTCTTTCTCTTTTCACTCACTTTTTTCTAGCTAAATATACTTATGACTTATGAGATTTTTTATATGAGATCTTAACGGTTAACCCGATAACCAAACTGATAACGATCAATGTCCTGATCAACCAATATCTTAACGGTTCTTTAATGGTTTAGCATGTCTATAAACCGATAACCGACAAGTAAAATTGATAACTTTCAAAATCGAACCGAACCGACCGATATTCAAACCTACCATAGATAAAAGCTAATATATCATGTTTTAGTAGAAATGCAAAACATTCCTCATAATTATGGTGTCTCTATGTTTCCTATCTGGTTGCATATATGAAATGGATGCATATATTTTATAAATTTATGAAAAAGATGTTGAGATAAAAATTCCAACAAAATTACAGGGCTAAGGTTAAGATAACTAACAATCATGTAAAGTTTGAGGATAGAAACCCAATATTCACACGAGGATAATAATTCCGGTAAAGCGAAAGATGAGGTCAAAAACCCAATGATTATGCAAAATTGTCGTGTAGAGAACACAAATCTCAAATAATCACGCAAAAGATTGAGAATAAAAATTTTCAACAAAGACGCGAAAGATTTAAAAAAATGAAGTTCTAAATAAAATATACTGAAAATGAGTCAGAGATGTTCATTTCATGAGTATAAAAATAATTAAGGGCCCAAGTCTTCTTCAAAGATAAGTAAAAAGTTGGATGTAAGTTTCTTGACTTGTGGTAATCGGATGTATTAAATTTTTGAAATAGTTTTTACCAACTAAAATTTTTCAGAGTTAAAAATATCAAAAGAATTAAGATCTCAGTTAAACAAACACTGCAAAAGACACTTAGTCAAAAAAGCTCATATTCGATCAGAAAAAATTGATCAAAATAGCGAACTAAGGTTGTAGTCTATCAAATAAAGCATAAGTTGATTTATGATCAGTTACTTTCGAAAACTCCTCACAAGTTCCTTGGTAAAAATAAATTTAATATAGGATAAAGTTCAAAATTCAAAAAGCTTATGAACTAAAACATCCATGTAAGATAGTACCGGTATAAAGAAAATAAAACAGGACAATGGAAGATAGCAAAATGATGAATTATATTAATAAAGGTCAAAAGACCAAGAAAGATTACAAGTTAGGGGAACCGAATGAGAAGCAGAAGGGCGAGAATAAGAAATATCGAGATTGGGAATTGCAGGTTCATCATCATCTTCTTCTTCTTTTTCTCTATCGGAGAAACTGCTTAAACTGTAAAAGCTTAATCGGGGAGAAGGTGAAAGATTGTCACGGGCCACAGTCTCAAGTTCTTGAGGCTCAGAAATTTTGGCATCTATTCTTTAATACCAGTTTTGGCTTGTTCAGGAGTATTTCTCATGACATTTTAAGTGGTAAAATCAGATTCTAAAGCCATGCAGTCTTTTTGACTTTTGAGATCCGCCAAATCTTTATCGCATTGAAGTTTTAAATATCTGAATTCAAAGGTCAAAACCTCTATTCTCCATTTCAAATCAGTTATTGCCGACACATACCTCTCCCCTGTTTTGCGATAAAATTCTAGCCAGCGTGTCAAATTTGCTTCTCCAAGAGCCATATCCGCTTTTTTGGCCTCCTTGGTCGAGAGCTCAGAATTAAGCCACAGAAGTTCAATATCTAAAAGGGACTCCCTTTAAATGCTTAGTTCTAAAGCAGCTTCCTGAGTCTAGTGAAACTCCTTCAGGACGTTAAGTTCGTGGAAAAGTTTCTCGGCCTAAAAGTTGAAAGCTTCTCTCTCCTGGTCGGCCACATCTAACTCTTGAAAAGTGAAATCAAGTTGACCTTTTCAAGTTCAATTTTTAAGTTCGTAGTATGGCAGGAAGAAGTTAATTCCTCTATCCTCCTGGTCAACTCTGCTTTCAAAGCAAGAATCTTTTGCTCTTGAATTAATTTGAGCCTTAAGCTCATTATTATGATGAATGTTAAGTTGAAAACGTTCATTGATTAAAATATAGACTTGAAAATACAACAAGAGTAAGTATAAACGTATAACGAGATACAATAAATAAATAAAAAAGAAGAAGGGCAAGGATTACCTAGGCAGTGGCGTGCATGCCTTCACTAAAAAGACAATACTCGGATAGATCCTTCATTTTCTTCTTATCGATATCGGAGAGTAGTGGTCCGAGATAATTAGCTACACCAACTGGTCTTGAGAAAAGTTTGTATCCGCCAAAATAGTTATCACGGCAGATCGTGTTTGGTTTGGTTTCCTACTGGAATTAGGAAAAGTCTTGACGAGCTTGGAGCGTGAGGACCCAAGAGTGCCAGAAGGTCCAGTAGTTGAAGATGAAGTGTGAAAAGGTCCGGTCTCTAGAGACAAAGTGCAGGAAGGTCCAAAATCCAGAGTCAAATTATCCGAAGGAATCTCTAGAAGTGTGGGCAAAATAGTTTTATCAAATTTTGACGCTGGTGTTTATCTTGAAATGATAAATGCAGAACCGTTGGCTAGACTCGATCTAGGTTTTCTGGGGACCAAGACCTCACTTCTGTCTCTTTACTCTCCTTAGAAATAACTACATTAGCAACCAATTCTGGCGGAGGAAGAGAAGGAGAAGCTCTGGAACATTTTCGGATAAAGTTATTTTCCTCTCTTTGAGAGGAGCCTAAATTGGCAAAGAAGATATCTCCGGAGAGGCAGGAGAAGTTTGACTTCTTTCTTTTGGATTATCTTAGATATCTATTGAGTAGAAGCCTGAGGGTCTAAAACTCAATCGACTGAGTGGTATTTACCGGATCCCTTAAATAAACCTATCAAAAATAATAAAGAAGATTAGTAAAACAACATTGGAAGGAAAAAATTAGTAAAAACTAGATTCTTACCTTGGTGAGAAGCTCTCCACCAACTGTTGAAGATAGCTTTCCAAGATCGTTCTTTAAAAAGCCAAACCTCTAAAATAGATTCGATCTGTTGGGGAGATCCATAATAGTGTTAGGAATTCATATGGTAGTTGTTACAAGAAAAACAAACAACTTAAAATAAAAAAAAACACAATTAAAGACAGAAAATAACAATGAAATAAAGAGGAAAACTTACGACTCAAATTTCCCGTTACAATCCGAGCTGAGACCCCAGATCAAGACACAGAATCTAGAATCATAAATGACTCTAAGTCAACCTTTGACATGAACATGATAACTAAAGATCATCATAAACAAAGCTGATAACAAAATTCTGAAATAGCGTGTTACACCCCGTAAGTTCCTAATTTTAGTTGGCCTATTCGTATGTTGGTTGAGAGTTTTTAGAATATAATACGTATGATAAAGGGCCCGGAGAAAGTTCGGACGAGCACGGAGTCGGGACGCGCGGGAGGAGGCCGGGCCAGCTGCCCAAAGGGGCAGCGTGGCACGGACCATGCCCTCCGCGATGGGCTCCATGGCACACCCGTGTTTTGGCGCAATGAGGTCCGTGCCACGGACCCCCTGTCTACCACCCAAATGTTATATATATATTAAGTTGCTTTCATTAGTTCATTACATATATATATATATATCTTCGGCTAGAGAAGAGAGAGTACGAAGGAAACAATAATTTTTCGTCTGTTTACGCTACGATACACCGTCCAAATTTAAATTAACCTCGGGTATTGAATCCCAATCCCGTAGGGAGCATCACTGCAGAGTTATTTTCATGAAATTTACCCAGCGAATCGTAACTCCGCCGAGCAAAAATTATCAGAATTGCTTCAAACTAGTTTCTATGCGATCATAGGCTTCAAGTAAGTATTTCTCCCTTCTGAACTCTTGAGAAATTATACGTCTTCGGTCGTGTTTCGTTAAGTTGAGGTATAGTCGATATTAGTATTATAAGTTATTGTTTCTGCCGAATTTAGTACTAAAACTAGTCTCATTCTCTCAGTAATACGATTCCAGCTAGGAAGGGATATTGAATACCAGTTGAAACTCTCTGGTTACTAAGGAAACGACACTCGAGGCATGTTAAGGCAAATTCCTTCGGCAAGTTAGCTTCTTTAGTATTGTAATACAGATTGAGTCCCAGTAAGAGATTCAAAAGCATATCTATTGTGATTAGCTGCCGTAGTATATTGAGTTCTTTATATTGAGGCCGCAAGGGCTGTATTGAGTTCTGTATATTGAGGCCGCAAGGGCCGTATTGAGTTCTGTATATTGAGGCCGCGAGGGCCGTATTGAGTTTTGTATATTGAGGCAGCGAGGGCCGTATTGAGTTTTGTATATTGAGGCCGTGAGGGCCATATTGAGTTCTGTTATATTGAGGCTACGAGGGCCATACTGAGTTTCATATATTGAGGCCGCGATGGCCATATCGAGTTCGGTTATACTAAGGTCGCGAAGGCCATAGTGAGTTTTAATAGAGTAAGGTCGTGAGGGCCATAGTGAAATCTGTTAAATCAAGGCTGTGAGGGTCGTTTTTAGTTACAAGTATACTGCGATCGTCGATAATCAAATAGTAGAACGTATATTGCTTGTACCTGCCGAGGCTTATGGGGGCCCAGGTAGGTTATTCTTATATGGGTTGTACCTCCCAAGCTTATGGGGGCCCGATTAGGTTTTGTTTATATATATATATATGTGTGTGTGTGCCTTGTTAATTAAGTACTACAAATAGCGAGATTGTTCAAGTTAAAGTCTTACCTTTCTGTATGATTATTTCAGTTCTTTAGCTTCCATTCAGTTATTACTCTATTGCCTTACATAGTCGGTACATATTATACTGACGCCCTCCGTGGGCGCTGCATTACTTGCCTGCAGGTGCGACTAGGCACAGAACAGGACCCCCATAGCTCCCATCCAGGAATAGCAGCACAGTTAGCTCCCTTTTTCGGAGCTAATAGCTAGAAGGTCTGTTTTTGTTGATTGTTCAGTTTTTGGGTAGGTCGGGGCCCTGTCTCGACCACTATTCTACCTCTAGAGGCTTGCAGATGTACAGTACCCTGTGGTTAGTCTGTCGTTGGCCATTTGGGGCCCAGGTGTATGTTTCATTTTGTGATGACGGACGTGTGGGGACTTGTTTAGCTATTGAGTAGTGGCCTTGTCGGCTATAGCATGTGTAAGTCTCTGGATTTTCATTGCAGTCATAACTAGACATCATGGTGGTCTTGTCGACCCGTATATGACTCCCTATCATTAGTTGTTTCTGGATAGCTGTTTTATTTTACAGGTGGCTAGGCGGCCTTGTCTGCTGGGGGCTGTATTTACAGCCAAGATATAGCTCGTTGTTTTCTTGATTCGGGGAGCAAGTTTGCACCAGAAATGCATAATTTCAGTCTAGTCAGTCCAGACCCTAGCAGAGCACCAGGTGCCAGTCATACCCCCTAAGGCGGGGCGTGACATAGCGGAAGTTGAATAACAAATATTTATCCATTGAAAACATCACAACACAGAAACCGAAGCTGAATACACAGGTATATGTCTGAAAATACTCTAACATACTAACGAGCTGATGGGACAACACCCCAACTAGCTCACTAGAAGTTTGAAACTGAAAATAACATACTCAACTAACTGAAGGTCCTCGAAGGATGAGGACTCACCAACAACAACACTTGGATAAACTCGGGAGACTGGCTAACGGTGAGACTGAGTCTGAACATCTGAACCTGTATCATGAAATGATACAGCATAGAGAATTCGATCAGTACTTGGAATGTATTAAGTATGAAAGGTAAGTAAAACATGTTGAGTAAGTAAAAATCTGAAATCATGCAGTTCACAAATCATAACATCATAAGATTCTGAGAGTAAAGGTTGCATGCTGATATCTGAAAACATAAATAGACATAAACTGGATCTCATAACTGAATTGAATGACCCAAAGCTGAAACTGAGATTTTAAGTAAACTGATAACCTGATCATTGGGTCAAACCTGCTGAAAACATAATATCATAACTGATAAACATGCATAACTGAAATCATGAGGAACAATGGAAGACTCGTCATATAACCGACACTATTATGATAGAGCTTACGTGATCCCAACTATTACACTCAAGTAGGCAGAGTCGTCCAAAGCCTTGTCAGGGCTAAGGGCACTACTATGATATCGATATCAAGTTGAAGGCCCCCTTGGGAGTAGGGGAAACTCACAAGGGAGGTCCCAATGTAAATATATAAACTTATGTTGGCGAATCGAAATAGCGAAATTCTTGGGTCATCTCAATGGGTTCAGAAACCACACGCTTCTCTGGATCATCATAGCGTACTATCAACTGGATGAAGTGATAGGGGGGATTCCGTTCAGTCTATCCAGCAGAGGCTCCTATCATAATTTTGAGATCAGAAAATCTTGGAACCCCAAGCCTACTCAGTGCTAGACATTGCTATCAAAAATATGAAAAGTGCTCTTCATCATTTTTCAACGAAGTTAAAACCATCGTTTCTCAGAAAAGCTGATATTGTAATTACATGCATAGTCTGAAATCTGAACATGGGGAATCTTGACTCAAAAATATATCATAAGTTATAATAGGAGTCTTAAATCCAAAACATATGATAAGCTGATCTTATTCGCCTTGGCTAAATCATGAAAACATATTTAACTTGTGTGGGCTTGCCCAAATCTTAAAATTACGCATACTTGAAATAGACTCATAAGTCAAAATCATAGATGCATACATGGGTAATTTGTAAACATTTAATCATGCTAGATATCTCATCATACTTGAAATCATGGATCATAAACTTGACTTTTCATGAAACTTGCATAATTTGGCATAATTGTTCTAAAACTTGAAATCATGAATTTATAATTAATTAGTATATAAAATCTGTCCATGAATCTTACATGCTTTGAAACATGAAAGGAATCGACCCATGAATAAAGTATAAAGAATTTCATAAACTTGAGTTAAAACCACATAAGATCAAACACTTGAATGCATGAACTTAAGGAGAAATTTGGGCATGAGAATGAAAAGAAACTCTCATTCATGGCCCTACATACCTGGGTAAACTGAATCTATACCCTTCCTTGAAAGCCCAAGAGATCTAGAGAAGAAATTGAAGAATTTCTAAGATTGATCTTCAATGGAAGGCCTTAGTCTTGCATGCATAGGAGGGAATAAGTTAGGATAGGCTAAACCCTCCTAAAATCCTCCTAACAGAGCTCAAATTGACGTAGTTTAGGACTTAGGGGCTTAGGATTTACGAAAACACCCTTATCAAATTCGCAAGAAAAGTGACACCCCAAGGGACTTGACAAGTCGTTGGGTCTACTAATGACTCGCCATCCCCTCCCGTCATCTTCACTGGAAAAATTCTCATTCACTGAACTTCCTCACTCCATGGGTCACTTGATGAGTCGTTATGTGCATAACGACTCGTCCCTCAATTCATTGCCAACACTACCAAGACCCTCCCTCGCACATTTCACAAGGGACACGACGACTCATGGGTGACACGATGACTCGTTTCTTAACCCATTAAATCTCCTGATCTGCAACTTTCTCTATGCACTTACTGACCATACTAACGACTCATTTAGTCTCATGACAAGTCATTCCTCGACCCGTCGCTACTGGTAAGAATCCTTCAAAATTGGGCTCCTCCTAACGTGTCACTTAACGACCCGTTAGGTTACACCACGAATCACTGGACGACTCGTTCTATGACCTGGCGTGAAATTTTCTGCTTTCACAGTTTCAACTCACGGTTCTGATCTTAAGGACTTTCGGGGTATTACATTTTCTGTCTCTGAAAAAGAGAGAAATGCTTTTAGAATAATCTCAGCAGCAGAAACGATTACGAACCGTTTCATCCAACAATAATCATTATCCTCATCCTAACTAAAAAGGATGTAAGTTTGACCTCGCTTAGCACGGTACATGACTCCGCCATAAAAAATTTGGGGATATAGAATTAAATGAAGTGGCTAGAAGTGAAGGGTGAATGTGTCTTCTTCACTTCTATAACTATGTCTACTAGAATATGTAAACTACCGATGACCCTCTACACGAAAGGACCAACGTAAGAGAGGCAGATTGTTACACCCCGTAAGTTCTTGACACTTAGTTGGCCTATTCGCATGTTGGTTAAAAGTTTTAAAATGCCATACGTGCGAGAAAAGGGCCCGGGGAGAAACCGTACAAGCGCCAAGTCGGAGCGTCGCAAGGCAAATGCGACTTATAAATCGCATTCGACAAATGTGACTTAAAGGCCCCAAGTATATAAAGCCTCCCACTTCGTTTTTAAGTCATTTCTTATATTATTTTCAGTGAAAACGACCAGAAAACAGAGAGGACGAAGGGTTAACATAGATTTTCGTCCGATTACGCCGTCAAACGCAGTCCAAACTCAAATTAACTTCGGGCACCGAAGTATAAAGCTGCAGGGAGCATTCCTAATGAGTTAGTTTCACGAGAATTGCCCGGAGAAGCGGCGACCCGCCGAGTCAAAGTGATTGAAATTGCTCCAAACTAGTATTAATCTACTCCCGGCATTAAAGTAAGTATTTCTCCCTTCTAGACTCCCGAGAAATTGTGAGTTTTCGGCCGTTCTTCGATAAGTAAAAGAATAGGCAGTAAATATATTCGTAAGTATGGTTTCTCTCCAAAATAATAGTAGAATTAATTCTATTCCTTCGTGAATATGAATACAGTTGGGGAAATAGCTGAATATTAGCCGAGCTATGCTAGTTAATCAGGAAGCCGGCTATTAAGGTATGTAAAGCCAGTTTCTTTCGGCAAGCTAGTAGTTCCAGTATAGTAAAATGGTACAAATTCTAGTAGAATGTTTCAGAAGTCATATATTATGTTCAGTATGAATTTAGTAACGCCCATTAGAAATATTAACTCGTATTTAGCATGGAACTTAGTTGAATAACATGATTCTCAGCAAAATATTCCATCAATATTTATATCTTGTTTCAGTACCAGATTCAGTACAACATGTCAGAGAATATATATATATATATATATATATATACAGTATTATTATCAGTTTCAGCATGTATTGTATGCAGTATTATTATCAGTTGAGACTTGCTTGTACTGTTTTGGGCTGGATTACCTAGCATCCATGACCGCCCCAGGGTTGATAGCTGTATCGATTCGTCCACCAGAGGGCGAGGATACATCAATCTACAGAGTGGCATGCCGTACACTAGGGAAGAAGATGGGATGCCAGTTTCCCCATATTATGCCTTGGTCGGCTTATATACACCCCCGTCAAGCGCTTGCGCCCGGGGTGTTGATTTCAGGAGTCCTCCGGACTCAGGTATAGTTATAGTCAGGGGCTCAGCGGGCCCAACTGCATACCCAGGGAACCGGCAGGATGCTTATAGTTACTAGGGGAGATGGGATGACCAGTGTAGGGGTATAGATTGTGTGATGATTGTACCTTTCGGCTTACGGGGGCCAGGTAAGGTTCATGTGTGCTATGTCATGCTATGTTATGCTAGATATAGATGGATAGACAGTAGAATGCCACGTTACCAGGTACGACTCCTACTCCTTCCAGTGTAGTTAAGGAAAGTCTTGAATTCACATTTCCAGTCAGTTACAGTCTGTTTCCTTATTACTTCAGTTCTATCAGTTTTATTGTTTACATTCAGTACTTTCATTTGTTGCTTTGCATACTCAGTACGAGCGGTACTGACGCCCGTTTGGGGCGCTGCATTACTTGCCTGCAGGTACTCATAGACGAGGAGCAGATCCCTCATAGTTCCAGCCAGCGTACAGCGCCTTCAGCTCTTTTCATCCGGAGCTCGAAAGACAAAGGTTGACTTCCCTTTTATTTGTACAATATGGGTAAGTCGGGGCCTTGTCCCAACCATCTTGCTATTCTTAAAGGCTTGCAAATTGTATATATTCTATGTGGTTAGCTGTGTAGGCCGTGTGGTGCCATTTGTGTGTTTCAGTTGTATGCAACGACCGTGTGGGGCCTTATCCAGTTGGTAGTGGTGACCTTGTCGGTCACATAGTAGCTTGGTACTTGTTTTCATTTCTCAGATGAACTAGTAAGCATGGTGGCCTTATCGGCCCGCATAGGTTCCCTTATGTTCAGTTGTTCTGGGTAGCTGTTATATTCCTACAGGTGGTCATAGGCCTTGTCGGTCGGAGGCTGTATTTACAGTCGTTATATAGCCCGTTGTTTTCATAAATCTAGAATTAGAGCCAGCTTGGTACCAGAAGTGCTTAGGCTCAGTAGTCCAGCAGTCCAGATCCTAGTAGGGCACCAGGTGCCAGTCATGCCTCCCAAGGCAGGGCGTAACACAGATGTTATAATACCTACACAGATCTAAGATGACCGGATTAATAGTCGATAAAGGGATAGGTGTAAACAGTGGAGTAACCTAATCTGGGAGTGGTGACTCTATCTCCCTCCCCAGGAGCTAAGACCTCAGAAAGGGTTTCCCAATGACACTCTTCTCTAACTAGATTGAGATGAGAACACTTTATAACTGAAGAAAGTTTTTTAGCTAATGTACCCCTGTCACTATGGAGAAGGGGTAAAGGTTGAGCAATCATTTTTAAAAGTTCAATAACTGGGAAGGATAGACAAAACTGTAGGCTGAGGGGTTTTCTTTGCCACAACATCAAAAAAACTACCACCCATATCAGAGGATGAAGGTTGATTTTGAATAGAAGATATTTTATTTGAAAAGGAAAGGAGAAAATTATTTTAGCGAAGAAGACTTTAGGAAAAGGAATAAGAGCAAAAAGAAGAATTGCACCAAATAGTAAACAAAAAAAATCAAAGAGTATGGTTATAAAGAAAAAAAAGGCAGCGAGCAATTAAGTTGGAAATGACAAGCCATCATCACGACGACGCTTTGAAAATTCAATTCTTTCAGAGTCCAGCAGGATCATGATGCATGGCCAAAAAGACATGAAGAGGTTTCGTGTAATTTGAAGTTTTCCTCTCTTTTAAAAGAAAAGAAAATAAAAACAAAAGACTGTCATTACCAGTTACGAGGAAAAATAAAAATTTGACTCGAAAAGTGTAGGGACTATCTATATTGGGTGAAAAACAAGCTTAATATATGGACATGTCGAGATGAAGACATGTGTCACAAAAGGTTAAACATTTGACATGAATAAGTCAGATTATGCTCGGTTAATATTCCGAAGGAAATAGAAGGTCAACAAAGAAACAAATTCGGATATAAGTAAAACATCCGGAGAAAAGTAAAATAAAGATATGTCAACTAAAATGGTCATTTCAGGATAAATACCACTTGTTACTCCATCAACATTAAATACAATTTCATTAAGAAAAATTTAATATACAATGATTGTTAGGCTTTAAGGCCTTATATATATTAAGACCTATATAAAGGTCATCACATGTATCAAGAAGGGAGATTTAATAATAAGTAAGGAATACAATATATCTATTTAAAACTTATAATTTGCATTTTTATTGTTTCATCAAGCAAGTTTACATTTTGAGAACATCATCATTTGAAATTCAAGCAATCAGGCTGGATTTCTATTTACTATTATTTCATTTATGCATTTTTTATTCAAAAATAACAATAGAGACATTTTTGGATTAAAATATTAAAAACATGAGTATTTTTAAATCAAGATATTGACGGCAGAAGTATTTTTGAACCAAACTATTACGAAAGTTATTTTGTTCAATTTCACATAATTTAAGGATATTTTGACCCCTTTTTTTGTAAAAAAAAAATTAGCAGAGTAACAGTGGTTACGAGGTTCCAGGATTGAGATGTAAACTTAAACTTAAACTTAATGCATATTAGGATCTTAAACACAATAATCTTACAAAGAAAATATTACGAAGAACAAACCTAAAGCGTAAGATATTATCACAGAGAGGAGCGGAATCGTTAGTTGAAAAAGTGGTTTCTACTTGTTTCCTCTAGTGTTATGTTACCACAACTGTTAGAGATACAAAGATGTAGAGAATTATGTGGTAACCCTAATGGGCGGAAGGAGGACCAATTTATAGAGGTTAAGACTTAATCAAGTACGTCTAAGGGACGAGATTTGCTCTTCACGAAATATTAGTTATGGACTTTATATTAATTAGGCCACACATAAAATAATAAAAAGTCTAATATTCTCCCACATGGCTCAATAACCACATAATACTACTATTAAATGACATTCATTAGTTGCGCATAAAACAAATATCTTCTATAATGTCCATCATAAATATCATAATATGACAAACTACTAATGCGAGTTATAGCGGTTATACAAAAAATTTTTTGCTCTACATACTCTCTTCTATATTCTACAACATTAGCAACTTATTATACCAGGTTCATAAGCTATAATACATTTAACATTATGGTCCGCAATAATGTCTCCTTGAGACTTATCCTATAATATCCCAAAACAATAATGTTTACATCCTTATGAGATATAGAAATCCACTAATGTATATCAGAAACACAAAATTGAGCTCAGGATGTCAAAACATCATAAGCGCATCAATCATAAGTACAACCAAGACTTATTATATGTACATGTTCTTTAAATGTCTTTGGTTGCAAATGTTCATCAATAGATCTACAATCATGAGATCATTTTAGTTGATGCCCTTTGTTTCTGAATTTTTTATTTGATGACAAAGTACAATTATTTCATAATTTTGGTAATTTTAGAGTATTTTTCATTCTTAGAAAAGAACACTACTACAAAATAACCATCATAAGTTTCGGCGGCTTGGTAATAGTATCGACAACCTCAAGTCTTAAGACAAAATTTTACAGTCATAATGCGTGAATAGTGACTATAAACATAAAATCATAAATTTTCGCTTTCATAATTAATAAGATGATATTTTACTTGACATTGTTCCTCATCACTGTTCCTTCATATAATAGAAATAAATATTTAACTGTGGATTTTAACTGTCAAATTATTTGATAAAATCTAATTTGAGTATCCGATCAACTTTCATTAATCATATATCATACACATAAGCATGTATAACTTGTTCTTTTTACACACCACAATACTTTCTATGCTTTTTCGGTAATAAGTTATAGATGAATACTTATGCACACTCTCTAAAATTTTTATTGACACAAATTCTGAAGCACTCCATCAATTAATATGCCTTATTATAAAATATTTTATTCTTTTTAAAAAGATGTCTCGTACCTTTCATTCAAAAAATTCTTTTGAGAAAAAACTTTCATGCAAATCACCAAATCATTAGCAACGAGCAATATATTATCTGACATATAAAAACATACTCCCACTAATCTTTGTTATATTTTTCGTTTAATGGTATTTTTCATAAATCCAAAAATACTAGGAAATGATTAACCTTAATATACCATTATTATGAGGTTTATTTAGATCCAGACTTCTTTAATTTACACACCTTTTTAACATTTTTAATCATAAAATCAACAAAGCCAAAGAAGAAAACAAGACGTCGCCGTCATCATTAACTGATAAAAATTGTACCTTTTGCATTCTTTGTATATTGGTTTCTTTTCAATAATTTTTATTTATTTGTTCAATCATTCAAGTCCCAGCGTTGATGTTATATGTACATTTAAACTTAAACTTAATAGGATCTTAAATATGATATCTTTAAGAGAAAACGTTACGGAGAACATACATGAAGTGGAAGACATTATTACAGAGAGGAGCTGAAACGTTAGTTGAAAAACTGGTTTCTACCTCCTTTCCCTAGCCTTATGTTACTACAACCGTCAGTGATGAAAAAGTGTAGAGAATTATATGGTAATCCTAATAATAGGCGAAGAAAAAATCAATTTATAGAGGTTAAGACTTAATCTGATATGTCCATTAAGTAATCGACCTAATAAACAAAATTTTCTCTTCATCAAAAATTAATTATGAACTTTATATTAATTGAGTCACGTATAAATTACTCCCTTCATTTCAAAATAAGTGGTATTTTTAGCTTGTGCACACCTCTTATAAAACTACTACTCATTCCTAAAAAGTAAAATGTATTTTTACCAATTTACCGTTTATAAATACCTTGAAAATGATGTAATTCTTTAGTATGTTCTTGATTATATAAAATTCTGTTCATTTAAATAAAGGTAAAATTAAAAGAACATCATTAATGTCTTCTTAATTATATAAAATATAATTTATTTTAAAATAAAATTAAAAAGCTAAAATATCAGTACTTTGAAACGGAGAGAGTAATAAAAAATCTAATATGAGATTGAAATTATCACTCATTAACAACTTTCTTTAACATAAAAAGAGGGGACCTAAAGGCTTGCACTAATGTGCCGGTATTGGACTGCCATGACCCATTCGGAATATAAAGAAAGGAATTAAATGTTACCAGAGTCATCAGACTTAGCTTGGACCATCTAGATACCTAGAAAAAAACAAGTTATTTGTAATGAATGTTTGATTTATTAAACTAAAATTTCTTATGTAAGAATTAAGATAATTTATTAAAATAAAGATAGTTGACTTTTATTGGTTTTTTTAGAAGAAAAATAAAGATATTTTTCTGTTTTTTTTTTTTTTGCTATTTTATTTCTGTATAAGTTATATATAAATTAGTTATTCTATATTGTTTATGGTTATAGAAAAAAAAATTAATTGGCATATTAAGTTATACATAATTCAAATTACAACTCAACATTGAATAAAGTATATATACCATAATTATTTTCCTTATAAATCATATCAAACGAACTATTAATATCTTTATTTAGTTATTCTACAATACTGTGCTTGGAAAAAAAAATGATTGCACCTTGTTAAAAAAAAAAAGAAAAAAAGAAAGAAAGAATGATAATTAGTACACTATCATTCTTAATTCGAAATTTTAGATTTGAGTTTTAAAAATTAAATTACTTTTAATACATAATATTTATTTTTAAACATAACTTTTTAATACGAATTCAATTAATGAAAAATTTAAAATTAAATTACTTTTAATAGAAAATATTTTATTTTAAAACAAAACTTTTTAATACCAATTCAATTAATGGAATTTTAAAATTTAATAAGAAACGTGACCAAATTTTTTTTTTAAAAAAAAGTTGAAAACGACAATAGTTCTCACTTGTTGTGGGTCAAAGGAGTAGAACAATAATTGGCCATCGATGGCTTTGTGCAGACTTTGGCTACTAAAGATGCTCTTTTTAAGAGAAATAAAAAATAAATATAATTTTAAGATAGATTTATTTTATAATTTTTTTGTTTTATTTTAATTGTTAAGTATAATAAATACAGTTATTTTAAAATATTTGTTAATTATAAAATTCACGAGATAATTGATTATGTTTTTTCAATTCTATCCTTAGTACTTAAAGTCATTTTAAAATGTGAAAATAATTATTATTGTATGTTTTCAAAAAATTAATAGGGCTATATTAGTTAAATTAACATTCCTATTAATTTTTTCTCGATGGATGTGCAAATCTTATTCTAACAATTAAAATAGAACAGAAAAAGTATTTGATTAGAATAAAATTTTAAAATAAATTATCCCGCAATTAGTTATTTTAAAATTATAATATTATTTTTTATATCATATTAAAAATGAAATAACAATTCTAAAAAAATTAATTTCAAAATAATTTTTTCAGAATACCTTATTTTTCGACCAAATAATCTTTTATTGATCTAATTAAAAGAAGAACAAACTAATAAACTAATGAATCAGCATCCTTTATAAATGGACTCAATCCAACAACTAGCTTTCTCCAACCATTATCACACAGAGGACACGAGTGATCTTATGTATAAAAACTAGGGCACATGAATCCACGCTTTCACTCTAAAATATGATATTTTTATATATTTTTTTAAAAATTAATATAATATTATATATTGGCACTCATATTATAAAAATACTAGATAGTGTATTTAATTAAAGATTAAATTATTTATCTTAAGTATTTGAGATTAAATCTCATTTAATACAATTTTTTCTTTTTAAGTAATACACTTATATTATAAGAATCTTAGAATCGTCTATGATGGAGGACATATACATAACAACTCAGCTGCTGAGTCAATTATGATAACCAAACTGGTTTTCATATTGCAACTAGTTTGGTATGAATGAATCGAATGACAGTTCACTTTGTCAAGTAAAACATGCGGTGCGGTGCGACTATAAGTTATAACCACAAGTTTATAAAAGCAATTGGATTTGAGAGAGTCTCGAGCAAGTTGGGCATTTATGACAATGCACATATTTAAATTTGGGATAAAATTGAAAAAATACAATTAATTATCTTTTGAATTTTGAAACTAGCAAGTATTTTGAAATAAATATCTTTAGTATACCTAGCAATTAAAATGAAACAGATGGAGTAGCATTTTATGGTGTATGGAGAGAATCGATAAATCACATTTAATTAATAATTTGAGTCATATCAAGAAAAATATTTGGCTAGTGGTTTGATTTGATTTTATCTGGTATTGAAAAAAATTCATCATAATTGATCTGGTTTGGTTTTTACTATTTCCTTCGTTTTAATTTGTTTATCTTACTTTTCTTTTTTAGTCAGTTTGTCTCTTTCCCTTTTTGAAAAATTTTTAGATCCAACTTTCCACATTTCATATTTAACACCACAAAATCAAATGACTCTTTGGCACATTTTACGTTTCTTTCTTTAATTTAAGACAACTCCATGTCAAGTTAAAAACAAACAAACAAATTGAAATCAAGAGAGTAATTTTTAGTTAAAATCAAACCAAACCAACTGGACATTAGATGTATAAAGTTTTTACAAATATTATATATATATATAAATATTTATTTGTAATGTAGTTTATAAATATTTCTTAAACTATTTTATAATTTTTGTCTTTTAACATATTATTCAAGCTTGGACTTAATATTTTGATTTGATCTAATAACCAAATCCATACGTATATTAAGAAAAGAAAAGAAATTCAATTCTAACACTAGGAATGACAATAATATTGGATATCTATTCTTTAGTTATGCATTAGTTTAGACAGTGAAAATACATAACTTATTTTATTTTTTTCTTTAATGTTTAGGCATGTAATTAATACTTATCAACCATAATTATTTTTATTATGACTTATTAATTAACAATGTCGAATTTAACTTTTTTTAGTATAATATCGACATTTATATCACATTTTGTGTCCTTTTTTAAGAAATACTTTAATTAGATAATTATATCTAACTACAACTAAAGAAATATTTAAAGCACAAATTATATAATTTGTATAAAACTTTACTAAAAAAAACTCAAATTTAAAAAAATCAAACATTTGTAAATTTAATCAATTTAAAATATAAATTTAACATAATTAATATAAGTTAATATTTAAAAATTTTAAATCAATTTCACCGATAACCCTTCCTTGCACGTGTTTGTTTGGGATATCAATAAACCTCGTCGAGAAATGGAAGTGCACGTTGTCTTTTTTGTTTGTCTTTCCTTCTCTCAAATAAGATTTACATGTATAAATTGAATTAATTGTGTCCCAAACTAAATATTGCGCGGGCACCAAATTATTCGGATTGGTTTTAGATTTTTTATTTTATTCGAGTTTTATCGTAATTGTATTTTAGTTTAGAAAAAAATATTTAAGTTTTTCCTTTTGAGATAACACAATAATATTCGTAATATAATTCTTAAAAGAATTTTGTTTCAGGAAAAAATTATCTCCCTATAATTTTTTTATGTTTTTCTTTTACATTAATTTTGTCATATACAAATTAATTGATCAAATTAATTAAAATATTATGCCTCTTTTAATATACTTTTTTTTGGTGAAAGATTTACTTGTTCAAAATTTCTATTTGTTAGTTTCCGCATAACACCCCGTTGTTTTGACCCCAACAGAAAGAAAAATCAAAGTATAAAAGATAAGGTCGTGACACAAAGTGACTAAATAGCTATCCCCGAATGGGTCCTACCTGACGTGAATCTAAATTAGTCATGCTTCAATATGAATACTAACACTACTAAAAATAAAGATTTTTCTCACCACAAACCAATGAAAATTTTATGTTATAAAATATGATTTTTTTCACTCATTTTCCACCGAATTAGTTCACTGGGAAAATGTATGGTGGAAAACAGATTCTCACTAAAATAGTGAAAAATTTTGTAATTTTTCTATGTGACAACACTATTATTTTTTCTTTTCCCACCGATAATCAATGGAATTAATCACTTAATATTTTTCTAGCAGAAAATTTTAATAAAAAAATAATAATTTTTTAATAGCGGAAATACCGATTGAAAGACCAAATTAAAAGAGATGTTCTGGGGAATCCTTCTAGTAATTTTGCATGGAATGTTTGTCGTTATAATTAGTCAATACCACGTAGAATCATTCCCTCTTAAACATATTTTAATAGCCAACATAAATCATAATTAATCTTCTAATTAGCTTTATCTGATGGCGCCTACTTAATAGAAAATTATACAGGACAAACACTATGTATTATTTGACTGAAGTGAAAAGTTAGCAAATTGAAATATATAAATTCACTTCTGTTTACCATTCTATTGGATGATAGCTGATTAATTATGGATAACACCACCCTTAATACGTCTTAGTTGAACATAATATAATTGTAATGATTACTTTGAAAGTTCTTTTTCTTTTCTATATAATATGGTCATGTAATAGGGTTGATGATTATTAGAAGGGTTGTAATGAAGTTTGTACATATTTTTCTATGTTCAATTTTTATTTTCTTTATTTATTTAATATTGACTTAGCGTATTTTTTATGAAGTAATAAATATAATAATAATTTTATTATATTATTATTTTTAATATAATAAATTTAACATTTTAAAAAATATATTAAAATATGATTATAATTAATAATAAGAGTAAAATTTAAAAATAAATGACAAAAGTATATCTTAATTTTCCAAAATAGACAAATAATAATAATAATGTTTACCTTTTAATATAATAAATATATAAAAATGAGCAAGAGTAATATTCATATAAAAGATTACTTTTGAAAGTCTTTTTCTTATATTTGAATCAATGTAGAAATTTTTAAAGACCCAATCCATCTCACTCCAATGTCATGTCATGTCATGTCATGAATTACTTTGAAAGTTTTTTGGTATATAATGTTTATGTAATTCACCCCTCACACGTCATAGAAAAGGGGTGGATTGGGTGTTTAAACATTTTCGTGCTCATTCAAATTTTAGTTATGATTTAATTTCTAGTTTGCTAAAGCTATTACAAATAACTTGGTTTGATGGGTATTTCTTTCAATTGACTACCATTTAACTTATAGCAGAAAATAATACAAAAAGCAAAGTACACACAATTTTTACGTGAAAATATCTTGAACCATTAAAAATAATAACTCACACCCATGTTGGATTTGAATTAGCTCTTTTACTAAATAATGAGTCAAACACGATTCCAAAGTAAATTTATTATTTTATATGGCCTATGGGGCTATGTTGATGCCTAATAGGGCTACATGATGCCTAAGGGGCATAGTAGATGCCTAGTGCTAGCTACTTGATGCGTACGGAGCAATGTTGATGCCTAATAGGGCTACGTGATACCTATGAGACTACGTTAATATTTGAGCGATTGGGATTTATGGACTCTCAATGAACTACATACAAATTGCCTGTGTCACGCCCCCGTCTTAGGGGGTATGACGGGCACCTGGTGCCTGCTAAACTCTGGACTGCTAAATGGTCCAGCCTGAGCACATCTGGTGCTTTGGCTGGCTCTGACTCTATTCCAAGAAACAAACCGGCTATATAACGGCTGTAAACACAGCCTCCAGCCAACTGGCTTATAGCCACCTGTACCTGTAATAACAGCTAACCAGAACACACTCATAACAAGGAACCTATGCGGGCCGACAAGGCCACCATGCTGTCTAGTCATCTGTAATATCAACACAAGACTACTGTAAGACTACGTGACCGGCAAGGTCACCCCTACTATCAAATTAAGGCCTCACACGACCAACATAAACTGAAATACTAAACAGCTACAACAAACTGCACAGCCTCACACGACCGACTCAACTGACCACAGGGAAATATATACAGACTGCAAGCCTCTAGGAATAACAACATAAATGATCGGGACAGGGCCCCGACCTACCCGTACTGTACAAAAAGGAAAAGAGCTACACCTCTGGAAATCAGACTCCGGATGATAGGAACTGAATACTCAATAGCTGACTGGAATCACGAGGGATCGCCTCCTCGTCTATGAGTACCTGCAGGCAAGTAATGCAGCGCCCCACTGGGCGTCAGTATCACTGATACTGAGTATGCAAAGCAACTGAAATAATACAACTGAAAACAACTGAATAAAGATAACATAACTAGCATTTCTGTATAGCAGGAGATAACTGAATCTGAAGAAGCCGACATAAACTGGGGATCGGGCTTTCTGTACTGATAAGGCAGAGGTGTACCTGTAGGCGCAACGACCTGCTGTCTAGTAGCTAGATACAATATATATAGCACATAAATAGATATACAAGTAGCAAGCAAGAGCCAATACCAATCCCCATAAGCCGGATGGCGCCAAGCAAGCAAACAATCTATATACCCCTACCCGAGTCAAAACCAACCAAAAATAAGTTACTCCACTCATCTACTTACTTCGGAGCTCCTCTACCGGCCCCCTGGGTCTTCGGCTCGGGCCATAGCCTCCGATATAAGCAACCGTGTCTGGGTCCGGAGGACTCCTGTGTAGACAGTAACAGATAGGGTCTGGATCCCCGGACACACTCAACAGGGCTATCTGATACCGGAGCTACACCTGTAATAACTGAATGTACAGACAGTAACAGATAGGGTCTGATTCCCCGGACACACTCAACAGGGCTATCTGGTACTGGAGTTGTACCTGTAATGCTGATCAGACTGCTATGGGGAAAGCTTCATCCCATCTTCGTTCAAGCTGGGGATGGCATGCCACTCCTTGGAGTGACGTAAACCCACCCGCTCAATGGGCGACACGATTACCGACCCAGGGGCGGCGAGGACGCTCAATAGGGTGCCCTCAAACCACAACAAGTCTCAATAAACAAATAGCACATATAAATAGCAAACATGTATAGCTGAAAAGACTATCTGAAATTTAGCTTCTTGTTCTGATCTGTTTCTATACTGAACTGATTCTTTTACTAATTATACTGATTCTGAAATCTCTGTTAACTGGATGGCTAATCTGTAGCCATAACTGTCTGTCTATCTGATCTTTCTTTACTGACTTTTATTATGAAAATTTATTTCTTTTTATTCTTACAACATGCTTGCTATTCGCATAATAGGTTGTACTGAATCTGAACTACTAACTTGCCCTTGGGCACATGCTTTTCTAACTTTCAGACTGAATATGATATCACAACGCGAACTAAGTTTACTGAACTTGTACAATACTTAACATTCAACTTCCGGGAATTCTACTACGGAGTTTATTGTACTATACAAGGCTAAAGCTACCAACTTGCCGAAGGATCTAGCTTTACATACCTTAACCTCGAGTTATCCGACTTTCGGACGAGGCTTGGTCAATACTCCAGCTATTTCTCCCAACTGCATTCAGATATACGTCAATTAATACTAAATATAGCTTTATCCTGAAGAACAACGTCACTTTCGATATAATTATAGCCTAAACTTAGGCTTATCGAAAGACGGTCAAAAACTCGCTATTTTTCAGAAGCCCAGAAGGGAGAAGTATTCACTTCACAGCTAGGAGCACATAGACACTAATTTGGAATAATTTTACTTACTTTGGTTCGGTAGCTCGACGATTCACCGGCCGTATTTCGCGAAACAAAAACCGTAGAAATGCTCTCTGCTGCTAAATACCTCGGTACCTGAGGTTAATTTGAGTTTAGACTTCGTTTGGCAGCGTAATCGAACGAATATATATTACTCTCCTTCGTCTCTCCCTATCTCACGTTCTCTGGAAATTATTTCATGGAATTATGACTAATGTAAAGGGACTTATCATTACTTAAAGGAGATATTATTAATTAAAGGAAATTATCTTATGGGAATTATTATTAATTAAAGGAAATTACATTACAAACTGAGCTCCATATACTTGGGCACTATAAATCGCATTTTGCCTTGCGACGCACCGACTTGGCGCTTGTCCGATCTTTCCCCTGGCCTTTTTCTAGCATGCATGGCTTTCAAATATTCTTAACCAACACGTGAATAGGCAATCTATGTGCCGAAGATTTTACGGGGTATAACATTCTCCCCCCCTTAAGAACATTCGTCCTCGAATGAAATCTGTTATCTAGAGGACTTCTCAACTTACCCAACTTATTACTTTAGAAAAATTTCGGCAGAATTTTCTCTGTAATATGGACTATCCCAAAAATCCTAAAACACAAAAAAGTCCAATACAGGTACTCCACTCAATACTATAAAGTTCACTTGATATCTAACATCAATCTTTCTCATTTCATACATATACAACTATAATACTACATAAGTAATAACACGGACATACCTGTCGCCTGACTAGGCCGGGAATAGGTGAGGATATCTAGCTTTCATATCTTCTTCAGCTTCCCACGTCATCTCCTCTCAGTTCTGCTTACGCCATAATACCTTGACAGATGCAATATCTTTAGTCCTCAATCTACGAATCTGTCTGTCTAGGATAGCTACCGGAACCTCTTCGTAGGCCAGCTCTTCTGTAACCTGGATATCCTGGACTGGGACTGCTCTGGACGGGTCTCCTATGCATTTCCTCATCATAGACACATGAAAGACCGGGTGAACGGATTCTAGCTCTGGGGGTAAGTTCAACTCATATGCTACTCGGCCTATCCTCCGACGAATCTGATAAGGCCCAACAAATCTCGGACTGAGCTTACCCTTCTTGCCGAATCTCATTACCCCTTTCATCGGAGACACTTTCAGAAATACCCAGTCATTCACATTAAACTCCAGGTCTCTGCGCCGTACATCTGCATATGATTTCTGGCGACTCTGTGCAGTCAATAGGTGTTCTCTGATAAGCTTTACTTTCTCTTCTGACTGCTAAACAATGTCTGGCCCAATTATCGCTGACTCCCCTGTTTCAAACCAGCCAACCGGCGATCTGCACTTTCGGCTGTATAAAGCCTCAAAAGGCGCCATCTGAATAGCCGAATGATAGCTATTATTATAAGCAAACTCTATCAACGACAAATGCTCGTCCCAGCTACCACCAAAATCTAGCACACACGCTCGCAGCATGTCCTCGAGCGTCTGAATAGTGCGCTCAGCCTGTCCATCTGTCTGAGGGTGGAATGCTGTGCTCAAATTGATTTGCGTTCCCAAACCCTTTTGGAATGACTGCCAAAATCTAGCTGTAAATTGTGCTCCTCTGTCTGAAATGATGGATGCGGGTACTCCATGCAACCTGACTATTTCTCGGATATACAACCCAGCATAATCTTCGGCCGAGAAGGTAGTTCTTACTGGCAGGAAATGAGCTGATTTAGTCAACCTGTCAACTATTACCCATATAGAGTCATGCCTGCGTCTAGTACGGGGTAATCCTGCCACAAAATCCATATTTATAGCTTCCCATTTCCAGAGAGGCACAGCTATATCCTGAGTCAAACCGCCTGGTTTCTGATGTTCTGCTTTCACCTGTTGGCAGTTAGGACACTGGCTACAAATTCAGCAATATCTCTTGTCATACCTGGCCACCAGTAATTTTCTTTGATATCATGGTACATCTTTGTCACGCCAGGGTGGAGAGAATAACGGGTGCAATGTACTTCGTTCATGATCTGTTGGCGGAGGCCTGAAACATTGGGAACACATAAACGATCTTTACGACGCAGCACTCCATCCTCTGTTACCTGGAATTCTGGCGCTTTGCCTAGCGGAATATAATCTCTAAGCTGAACTAGGTCAGGATCCTCAAATCGCCGTTCTTTCACTTCCACGACTAACGATGACACGGCGGTGTTCTGAATTACCGCTCTACCGTCCTCTATTTCTGCTACACGAACGGCTAGGCTAGCTAACTAATGTATCTCCCTGACCAATTCCCGCTGCTCGGGCTGCAAATACGCCAAGCTCCCCATGGACTTTCGACTGAGAGCATCTGCTACAACATTAGCTTTTCCCGGGTGGTACAGAATGTTCACATCATAATCCTTTAACAGCTCCAACCAGCAACGTTGCCGCAGATTCAGCTCCCTCTGAGTGAAGATATATTGTAGGCTCTTGTGATCTGTGAAAATATCAACATGGACGCCATACAGGTAATGTCTCCACATTTTCAAGGCGTGGATCACTGCGGCTAACTCCAGGTCGTGGGTAGGATAATTCTTCTCGTGTTTCCTCAGCTGTCTGGAAGCATATGCAATCACCTTATCATGCTGCATCAACACACAACCCAACCCAACGCCTGATGCGTCGCAATATACTGAATAGCCTTCTGTACCTTCCGGCAAGGCTATCACTGGGGCGGAGGTTAATCTATCTTTCAACTCCTGGAAGCTCTGCTCGCATGCCTCTGTCCACTGAAACTTTGCTGCTTTCTGTGTCAGTTTGGTCAGAGGTGCCGCAATAGTCGAGAACCCTTCAACGAACCTCCTGTAGTAACCTGCTAAACCTAGAAAGCTACGGACTTCCGTCGGAGTAGTAGGCCTAGGCCATGATTTGACTGCTTCTATCTTCTGCGTGTCAACCTGTATACCAGCATCCGACACAATATGCCCTAAAAAGGCCACTGAATTAAGCCAGAATTCACACTTAGAAAATTTAGCATATAACTGGCGGTCCCTGAAGATCTGGAGCACTGTCCGTAAATGAGTCCGGTGATCTGCTTCAGAGCGAGAATACACCAGAATGTCATCAATAAATACTATTATGAACAAGTCCAGGAAAGGTCTGAAAATACTGTTCATCAGGTCCATGAATATTGCCGGGGCATTCATCAACCCGAAGGACATAACCAAGAATTCAAAGTGTCCATATCGGGTCCTGAATGCTGTTTTGGGAATATCTCTCTCACGTACTCGAACCTGGTGATATCCGGACCGCAAGTCAATCTTAGAAAAATATCTGGCTCCCTGCAACTGATCAAATAAGTCATCTATCCTGGGAAGCGGGTACTTGTTCTTCACTGTAACTTTGTTCAATTGCCGATAATCTATGCACATACGGAGTGAGCCATCTTTCTTTCTCACAAACAGAACTGGCGCACCCCATGGTGAAGTACTCGGCCTAATAAAACCTTTATCCAACAAGTCTTTCATCTGCTCCTTTATTCTCCGAGTTCTGCAGGAGCCATACGATAGGGAGGAATTGATATCGGCTGGGTGCCTGGTAACAAGTCAATAGCAAAATCTATTTCCCTTTTTGGGGGAATACCAGGTAACTCATCGGGAAACACATCAGGAAACTCGTTCACCACCGGAACAGACTGGAGTGTCGGAGATTCTGCTCGGACATCCTGAACTATGACCAAATGGTAAATACATCCCTTAGATATCAATTTCCTTGCCTGAAGGTAGGAAATAAACCTACCTTTTGGCGTAGCGGTGCTGCACTTCCACTCCCGCACTACTTCTCCTGGAAAGTGGAATCGGACCGTCTTGGTCCAACATTCAACATTGGCAAAGCACGGCACTAGCCAATCCATACCCATTATGGCATCGAAGTCTATCATTTCTAACTCGACCAGATCTACTGCGGTCTGACGGTCAGCAACCTCTACTGTACACCCTCGGTAAATTCTGCTAGCTATAATAGAGTCACCGACGGGCGTGGATACCGAAAAGGGCTGCTGTAATAATTCTAGTACAATATTAAACTTTCGTGCCACAAATGGGGTAATATATGACAGGGTGGATCCTGGATTAATCAGTACATAAGCAGGGCATGAACAGATGGTCAGCATACCTGTTACTACATCTGGAGACGCCTTTGAATCCTATCTGCCTGGAAAAGCATAAGTACGGCTTGAACCCGTACCTGAACTGGAGGCTCCCGATCTACCTCGGCCTCTGCCTGCTGAACCCGAAGGCCCACGCCTCACTGAGGCTGCTGGGGCTCGTGGCCCTGCGGATCCCCTGTCCTGATTGCCTCTGCTCCCCTGACCTCTGGTCTAACAGTCTCTCATCTGGTGCCCCTCCCGCCCGAAAATATAACACCCCATGGAGCCATATCTACAAGCTCTGGAGTGTGGTCGATTACAATAGGGGCAGGGTGAGGGTGCAAATCTACTCTGTTCTTCCCTTCTCTGCTGCGGGGAATCTACCATTCTGGAACTGCCACTGAACCCTGACTGCCCTCTACGAACATACCTACCTCGCTGCTGCTGCTGTGGAGGTGGGGGTCTAGGGGGTCTATCTGATAGTCGAGGCCTGGGTCCTCTCTGAACATCCCTCTGTATCTCATCTGGTCTATCTCTGCGGCGTTGTTCCTGACTGATCTGTCTATTACTCTGCTGCCGCTGTCTAAGACCCTCTATGGTCTGAGCAAAAGCCTGTACTCGGGCAATGTCCATATCCTCTCGCAACGTCGCCGTCATACACGCCTCAGTATACTTCGGATTCAAGCCCATGATGAATCTGTGAACTCTTGCTGGCATAGTATCAACAAAGGCTGGAGCATAACGGGCTAAGGAGTCAAACTGTAAAGCATACTCACGAACACTCCTTGCCCCCTGCTCTAAATGTAGGAACTGGTCCATTCGGGCCTGCCGGATCTCTCGTGGCAAATAATGGTCTAGAAAGGCCTCCGAGAAGCTGGTCCAGGTCGGAGGGGTAACATCTCTCCCTCGGGACCTTTCCCAACTCTCGTACCACAGAATAGCTATATCTCTTAACCGGAACACTTCCATCTCAACAGACTCTGAAGGGGTCACATGCATCACTCGGAATATCCTCTGCATCTGATCTAGGAAGTCCTGGGGGTCCTCTACCGGATCTGACCCTGTAAACTACGGGGGACCCAGTGCCAAAAACTCCCTGACCCTGGAACTACCTGACCCACCTGAAGGCTCTGCTGCTACAGGTGGTGCTAACTGGCGCTGTGCGGCCAGCATCTGTGCCATCATAACTACAGCGCTACGAACCTCCTGATCTGATGGCGAAGGCACAGGAGCTATCGGAGGCAGTGTCGTACCGAACAGCTCCTGGTGAGAGGGGAACGACTGAGAGGGCTGTGATGAAGCCTCTATGTCGCCCTCAGATCGGGCTGACTCTGTCTGAATCTGAGGCACTCTGCTAGTGCCTTCTCCTGCTGCTGTATCTAGCCTTCTGCCTGTGGCAGGGTGTCGCTAATCTGCCATTCTTATCTGTAGACAAAGAATACGATAAGTGTTAGGGACTCAACCCTATACTGTACTGCTCTATAGCACGACTGACTGAGAAAGAAGAGTAACCATCCTGTGATGCCTTGCAGCCTCCTGCCTATAGTATGTGATGCACAACACATCCATAGACAAGACTCTACTTAGCACGGCTTGCAGACTCCCTGGGACACGACCTGCTCTGATACCAAGTTTGTCACGCCCCCGCCTTAGGGGGTATGACGGGCACCTGGTGCCTGCTAAACTCTGGACTGCTAAATGGTCCAGCCTGAGCACATCTGGTGCTTTGGCTGGCTCTGGCTCTATTCTAAGAAACAAACCGGCTATATAACGGCTGTAAACACAGCCTCCGGCCAACTAGCCTATAGCCACCTGTACCTGTAATAACAGCTAACCAGAACACACTCATAACAAAGAACCTATGCGGGCCGACAAGGCCACCATGCTGTCTAGTCATCTATAATATCAACACAAGACTACTGTAAGACTACGTGACCGGCAAGGTCACCCCTACTGTCAAATTAAGGCCTCAACGGCCAACATAAACTGAAATACTAAACAGCTACAGCAAACTGCACGGCCTCACACGACCGGCTCAACTGACCATAGGGAAATATATACAGACTGCAAGCCTCTAGGAATAATAACAGAAATGATCGGGACAGGGCCCCGACCTACCCGTACTGTACAAAAAGGAAAAGAGCTACACCTCTGGAAATCAGACTTCGGATGATAGGAGCTGAATACTCAATAGCTGACTGGAATCACGAGGGAACGCCTCCTCGTCTATGAGTACCTGCAGGCAAGTAATGCAGCGCCCCACTGGGCGTCAGTATCACTGATACTGAGTATGCAAAGCAACTGAAATAATACAACTGAAAACAACTGAATAAAGATAGCATAACTAGCATTTCTGTATAGCAGGAGATAACTGAATCTGAAGAAGCCGACATAAACTGGATCGGGCTTTCTGTACTGATAAGGCAGAGGTGTACCTGTAGACGCAACGGCCTGCTGTCTAGTAGCTAGTATACAATATATATAGCACATAAATAGATATACAAGTAGCAAGCAAGAGCCAATACCAACCCCCATAAGCCGGATGGCGCCAAGTAAGCAAACAATCTATATAACCCTACCCGGGTCAAAACCAACCAAAAATAAGTTACTCCACTCATCTACTTACTTCGGAGCTCCTCTACCGGCCCCCTGGGTCTCCGGCTCGGGCCATAGCCTTCGATATAAACAACCGTGTCTGGGTCCGGAGGACTCCTGTGTAGATAGTAACAGATAGGGTCTGGATCCCCGGACACACTCAACAGGGCTATCTGATACCGGAGCTACACCTGTAATAACTGAATGTACAGACAGTAACAGATAGGGTCTGATTCCCTGGACACACTCAATAGGGCTATCTGATACCGGAGCTGTACCTGTAATGCTGATCAGACTGCTATGGGGAAAGCTTCATCCCATCTTCGTCCAAGCTGGGGACGACATGCCACTCCTTGGAGTGACGTAAACCCACCCGCTCAGTGGGCGACACGATTACCGACCCAGGGGCGGCGAGGACGCTCAATAAGGTGCCCTCACACCACAACAAGTCTCAATAAACAAATAGCACATATAAATAGCAAACATGTATAGCTGAAAAGACTATCTGAAATTTAGCTTCTTGTTCTGATCTGTTTCTATACTGAACTGATTCTTTTACTGATTATACTGATTTTGAAATCTCTGTTAACTGTATGGCTAATCTGTAGCCAAGATACTATCTGTCTGGATGGCTAATCTGTAGCCATAACTGTCTGTCTATCTGATCTTTCTTTACTGACTTTTATTATGAAAATTTGTTTCTTTTTATTCTTACAACATGCTTGCTATTCGCATAATAGGTTGTACTGAATCTGAACTACTAACTTGCCCTTGGGCACATGCTTTTCTAACTTTCAGACTGAATATGATATCACAACGCGAACTAAGTTTACTGAACTTGTACAATACTTAACATTCAACTTCCAGGAATTCTACTACGGAGTTTATTGTACTATACAAGGCTAAAGCTACCAACTTGCCGAAGGAACTAACTTTACATACCTTAACCTCGAGTTATCCGACTGTCGGACGAGGCTCGGTCAATACTCCAGCTATTTCTCCCAACTGCATTCAGATATACGTCAATTAATACTAAGTATAGCTTTATCCTGAAGAACAACGTCACTTTCGATATAATTATAGCCTAAACTTAGGCTTATCGAAAGACGGTCAAAAACTCGCTATTTTTTAGAAGCCCAGAAGGGAGAAGTATTCACTTCAATGCTAGGAGCACATAGACACTAATTTGGAATAATTTTACTTACTTTGGTTTGGTAGCTCGACGATTCGCCGGCCGTATTTCGCGAAACAAAAATCGTAGAAATGCTCTCTGCTGCTAAATACCTCAGTACCTGAGGTTAATTTGAGTTTAGACTTCGTTTGGCAGCGTAATCGAACGAATATATATTACTCTCCTTCGTCTCTCCCTATCTCACGTTCTCTGGAAATTATTTCATGGAATTATGACTAATGTAAAGGGACTTATCATTACTTAAAGGAGATATTATTAATTAAAGGAAATTATCTTATGGGAATTATTATTAATTAAAGGAAATTACATTACAAACTGAGCTCCATATACTTGGACACTATAAATCGCATTTTGCCTTGCGACGCGCCGACTTGGCGCTTGTCCGATCTTTCCCCGGGCCTTTTTCTAGCATGCATGACTTTCAAATATTCTTAACCAACACGTGAATAGGCAATCTATGTGCCGAAAATTTTACGGGGTATAACAGCCTGGAAGGCTTTTTGGAAACACAAGTTGCTTGTGGAATCACCGAGGGCATAATGGTCGCCTTTGAGACTAAATACAGATTGTCTGAGGGACTCTTAAGATGTAACAGTTGCCTTAGGGGCGAGGATATTACCAATAGGGGTATATATATTGATATGTATCTGGTAGGATTTTGGGGGCTCAAGTAGGTCATTGAAGTGTTATTTGTACTTATTATGCTTATGGGGGCCCAAGTAGGTTATTGTTTGATTATGACATGTATGCTTAGGCTCAAGAGTAGGTTAATACGTTTAGAAGATTCTTGATTTCTTATCTAATTACTTTTAGCACATATTGGTATAATTTGGTCCATTATTTTATTGTCTTGCATACTCAGTATATTATTTCGCACAGACGCTCCGGGCCAGGGTGTTACATTCTTACCTATAGGTCCTGATAGATAGGTACACGATCCTCCTTAGTGTATAGACGAGTGCAGTAGATTGGTCAGCTTCACATTGTTTGGAGTTTCCAGATCCAAGGTTGGTTAGTCTTTTGTTGTTCAGCTAATGGGTAGGTCGGGGCCTTATTCCGACTAAGAGTTTTACTCTTAGAGGCTTGCAGACTTGGGGTTGTATAGTTGTACAAAGGCGGCCTCTTTGGCCTACACACACACACACACACACACACACTTTTGTGATCTTAGACACTGGTGGACTCGACGGAACATATAATATTTTGTGATTGTCGATATCATTGTGGTCTCGTCGACCCGTATAAAAATTTATTATTATTCTTTTATGAAATGTTGGGTTAGTTGAGTTGTTACCACTATAGGATTCCTCTTATTGTGGTCTTGCCGACCAGTATTTTTGATAAAATGAGATTTAATTATTTGTATTTAATGTGTGTAGGTGTCTACTGGAAGCGTACATGTCCAATTAGGTCAGCTTAGCGACAAGTGTGGCATCAAGTGCCAGTTGTGCCTCCTGAGGTTGGTGTGTGACAAACTTGGTACCAAAGCGACATCATATCCTAGGGAGTTTGCAAGCTATGTCTAGTAGAGTGTTGTTTTCAAATGTAGTATACACCACATTTTTATAATAAGGGAGCTATGGAGCATGATAGTATGGTTACCTTTTTTCTGCTCAAATCGTGCTATAGAGTTGAGTCTTAAAGGTTGAGTTTTTGAGCTTATTACTTCTATGTGCATATAGATATGCCTGTTACCAGGGTATCAGCTGTAGTGGCGACCTAGACTAAGGTCAAAGGGGAGATATTTTCTCAGTCTCCTTCAGTTTCTCCACTATCTCAGGAGCCTCCGAGAGCTGCAAAACCTCCAGTGTCACCTCCAGTTCTTCCTATAGCTTCCAATCAAGACTTCGAAGTGTAGTATATATGCTGGCACAATTAGAAGTTGCACAGTGACAACTAGTGACATCAGATGCTGTTGGGCCTTCTGAAATATCCTGAAGTTTGATGCAGGTCGAGATTCTTAATACGCTCTACAAATTTTACTTTTTGTCTCAAAACCTTTAATATATTGTATACTTTTCCAAATATTACATATTGCGATCTCAATAGTTTAAATTTTTTCTTGACAATCAAATTCAAAATGTTAACTATTAGCACATTGAATATGCACTAATTTTTCATAGCAAAGTAAAAAATTCATCAACTTAAAATGTTTGATCAACTTATCCATAATACGTTCATTATAACATGCATTATCTGAAGTTATTGAAAATATCTTCTTTTCAATTTTTCATTCTTTAAGCATATATATTGATCAATTTTGAACCTAAAATGACATCACTATAGGGAGGATATACATGAAGAAATATCAAAACTCTCTTTTGTAAAATTCAATTCGTATGAATATAATGAGAAGTAACACACATATAATCATCAAAGGTAATTAACATATGAATCCGACACCAAAAGAGTCAAAAAGTGACTGCCCACAAAAAATGAAATAAAATCATTTTATATAATGGCCAAATATAAATGAACAAGATAGCAAAGATAATATTATTGTTATTTTTTGAAGGAACTAAACAAATCACTATTATTTGAATCATATCTAACACCCCTAATAACATTCTTAGGATTAGCAATAATTATCTTTAAAAAAATAATAAGACATTAATTAACGACAAGGGTAGTTGGAAAATGCCTCATATGAAGACGCAAAGACAGTTATCACCCGATGAAGACACTATATTATATATTTTATTCGGTTTATTTTATTTTTTGTTATGAAATAATAAAGAAAGAACAAGAATATTATAAAGAAAGAGAGAAGTTCTTATTTCTCTTGATGGGATCAAATACAATGAAAGAGAATCCATCTATTTATAGAGACAATTCCTCCTAACTTTTCTCCAAAAGATAGACTTTCACTATAATATAAACACATGTATCCACTACAATACAAATACCTTTATAGACATTCACTATAATACAAATATGTTTATAACACTCCCCCTTAATGTCTATTTGATAGATAATGTGCCTCGTAAAACCTTACTAGAAAAAACCCAGTGAAAAAAAATCTAGTGAAGGAAAAAGAGTACACATATCTAATAATACGCATTTTGGCTGCCTCATTAAAAATCTTACAAGAAAAACCCAATGGGACAAAACCTCGTAAGGGAAAAAGAGTACGACGCGTATTAACTCCCTCTAATTAGAACATCCTTGAATCTTTGCATCCCGATCTTGTGCATCATCTTCTTGAAAGTTGTAGTTGGTAGAGATTTGGTGAATAAATCAACCACATTATCACTTGAACGAATCTGTTGCACGTTAATATCACCATTCTTTTGGAGTTCATGTGTGTAGAAGAATTTTAGCAAGATGTGCTTCTTCTATCTCCTTTTATGAATCCTCCTTTTAGTTGTGCTATCCATGCTGCATTATCTTCATATAAAATTATAGGTAATTTGTCATATTTCAAACTATATTTTTCTCTAATGAGATGTATCATGGACCTCAACCACATACATTCTCGGTTTGCTTCATGAATAGCTATTATCTCAACATGATTTGATGAAGTAGCTATGAGAGACTGCTTTGTAGATCTCCAAGATATGGCAGTACCTCCACATATGAACACATAGCCAGTTTGAGATCGAGCTTTGTGTGGGTCAGATAAATATCTACCATCAACATAACCAAAAAGATCAGGACTGCAATTGTTAGAATAATATAAGCTCATATCGGTAGTCCCTTTTAGATACCGCATTATGTGTTTGATCTCATTCCAATGTCTCCTAGTAGGAGCATACTATATCTTCAAGACCAAGAATTTCCTTGTTCTTTTAAATCCTTCAAGGATTTTCATATATCCTTCAGTCTCTCTAGACATGAAAATAATTTCATTATGCGCATATCAAGTTTTTCATATATTGCCAGACTTATGAGGAACCTCAAAATAATTGCATCCACCACAAGAGGACCTCTTCATATAATAATGTCAGTATTTACAAAAAATCTTCATGCCACAAGAATCCATTTATATCCACTGCATTACACTTGAATTGCGTACTTTTAATTGGCCAATCATTTATCTGTCCACACTTTTTGACAGATTTGAATTCAAGATCCTCGTCAATATTTATAATATTGAGCGCTGCATTATATCAAAGGTATCGTCGAAGATCATTCTGATATCAGTTTCAATGCGACATAACTTATTGAGATCTCTTCATTTTTCGTCATTTTCAGGTACCTGAAACTTTGCCAAGGTTTTATGAAGTGTTATGTCGTGGTGCTTTCTTAAAGCACTTGCCTCATCATTATGAACATCTTAATCATTTGCTCCTCTCCTTCTTCAAGGAGTTCTATATTCAAAAACGTTTGGTCTATCACGCTTCAGGCGTCTCATAGACCCTATCCTTCAAGGACCTTTCATTGGAGCATTTGCAACTGAATTATAAAATAGAGTTAGCAAATATATCTGGCAATTGATTGCAATATTTTGCAAGTGAATTATCTATTGAACTTTAAGTTCACTTTTTCTTTTCCCGAGGATCTAGATAATTCATCCCACACTCAATTTTCAGCTGTTAATCACTCCTCCTCCTAATGTTAGAAAAACTAACATTTACCCCCCAAACACATTTGGACTCATCTTTGTGCGTTGTGGTGGAGCAATTGAATCATATATCGCACATTTAAATTTTTAGATGGAATTATTTGGTTTCTGACCCTGAACCAATTGTGATAGGGGAACCTTGTTGGCTTAATGCATTCAAGTGTTGCTATATGTTAAATAAACATATCTCATACCAAATTTTATTTGGGAGTTTTATTCTCATAACCAGTGATTTAGCTATAATTGGAGGCATACAAATTTTGTTAAACCAACATAGATATGAATCAACATTATCAACATGATTTTATAATTTGGAACTATGCTCTTAATTTAATAATTCGAGCAACAACCTTACAAAAATCAATTGCAAGTTGATATCAAAACACATGTGATCATACCATAGATGCATCTATTAGCAAACGGTTCACATGGTAGGTGAATGGGCCCATATTCACCCTTTTATAAGTTTCAAAATTTCAGGGAATATAATTCCAATCTTAGCTGATCATGATCATTCTATCACGAGAACAAGCAACACAAGAGAATTCTTGAAGAATCTTTTATTTCTTCAACATATAGCCACGTGAATTCTCAATTATTTTTGCATCACATTGAACCGGGATGGCCAACCAGTTATGCCAACTTATTTCAGTAAACTTCTAGTTTACTTTCATATGTGATTTCATCATCATACTCATATTTATGTAATACAAATAAAAAACGGGGGGTAATCTTTTACATAAATATTTATAACCCGCTTCAATTGTAGTAGCATAAAGATATTAGATCTTCCCATAATTTATAGTCTCAATTTTTTTTCAATGTCCTTGAAACTTATAAGCTTCCTTTTGAGACTTACTACAATAATTTCATTTTCAAGTAGTAATACATTAGCTCTTCCGAGCTCTCAATTAATTTTGTTTACTACTACATATTCAATCATATCAACATCATTAATAGTTTCTCCACATAGTTTCAACCTAGAAACAATTTTGAATATTGATGAGCTATACTCATGAACAGACTTATAGTCTTGATGGATCCAATCATATCGTGCCATTGGGTGTATGACCATCTTCAGGTGGTCATACCTTTCTTTTAGGTTATTCAACAAAACAAGTGGATCCTTAATCGTGAGATATTCAATTTTAAGAATTTCGTCAAGATGATGACGTAAGAATATCATAGTCTTAGTACGATCTTGATTTGATGTTTTGTTTTCACTTTTAATGGTGTCTCCAAGACCTATTGCATCCATATGGATTACAGCATCCAACATCCATAAAAGGTAGTTCTTTCCCGAACTTTGAAGAGCAATGAAATCAAGTTTCTTAAGGTTAGCCATATTTAAAGAAAGAGAAAAATAATACCTTGGCCTTCAAATTTTGAGACAATAGAGTCATAGAGCAACAATATCACCAAAGGAATATCACTCCTATGGTTAAGTAATACATCTTTCAAAAAAAAAAATAATTTTTCTTACCTTGGATCTTTCAAAGTGAGTGCTCAAGACAGAGACTCGTGCTGATAACGTGTTATGAAATAATAAAGAAAGAACAAGAATATTATAGAGAAAGAGAGAAGTTCTTATTTCTCGTGATGGGATCAAATACAATGAAGGAGAATCCATATATTTATAGGGACAGTTCCTCCTAACTTTTCTCCAAAAGATAGACTTTCACTATAATATAAACACATGTATCCACTACAATAAAAATACATTTATAAACATTCACTATAATACAAATATGTTTATAACATTTTTCATATTTTTATTTTTATTCATTTTTAGTAAAAAATTGACTAAAAAAATTTTATTAAATTATTTTTATTTATTTTTTGATTTTAATTTAATGTTATTCTATTTTTCATCATTATATTGATCTCTCTTTATATTTATTGAGCAACGGTAAAGGTGAAAACTAAGTGTGTGTCTGACCCTAAAAACAAAAAATTGTTCACTTTATTTGAAAATTTTAAAGTTGGAGTTGGAGTTGAAGTTGTGTTTGCCCATGTTTTTTATAAAGAATATTTAGAATTTGAATATAATTTTTCTAAATATGATTTAGTACCCCTAATTTCTAAAAACTAGCAAAATCACTCCTCTTGACTAATTTACCTAAAACATACAATCAATCTACTCTAAAAAAAAAATATATCAAAATAGAAAATCAAATAAGGTCATGCGTGAAATCATGCATACGAACTACTACGTACTATTAAAAATATTTTTCACTTTATTTAGAATTTGTGAAGTTGGAATTGTGTTTTGTGATAGTTTTTGCAAATAATATTTGATTATTTGAATATACTTTTTCTAAGAAACGTGAAATATGATTTAAACATAAAATATAATTCAAATGGAGTCATGCATTTTTATACAACTATTAAAATTAGGATAAAATTTGAAAAAAAAATATAATAAAAGTGAAAATAAAATTTTGGATGTTTTCAAATTTCAAATACTACTTCAAATTGTATTTAAAGTTTTTTATGATCAAATACTAATTTTTAAATAAAGATATTTTTGTGAAAAAAAAAAACATTATGACCAAACGAATCTATAGAACTATCCATTTTTAATATGAACACAAATAAAGTGAACCAGAGGAAGTAATTTATTATTTTGACAAGACAGCTTTGATTCTTTCCTCTTTTATTTATTTATTTATTTATTTATAGATAACTTAATAGATGTAGTCTACGGGGTTTTTTTTATTTATTTAAAAAAGACAAAAATCGTTTTTTTCTTTTTTCACCAGAGGTAGAGGTGTCAATTAATTTGATTCAGTCAATATCTTATATATTACTATGTGTATATATTAATAAACATATTATTATTAATTATCAAGAATAATCATAGTAAATCTTTTTTATAACTATTCTAGTTGTCTCAATGTATAAAGATGTCAATAAATTGATATCTTACATTCATTGTAAGAAGTTAAACAGTAACTCTAATAATTTTTGTCGTTTGAATAGGTTGATTTTTAATTTAATTTATCCTTAGAAATTGAGCTTATATTTAGCAAGACATAAGTTGTTTAACAGTGCAAAATATAATTTGTATAATATTATAATGTGAAAAAATAAATTTATACCATACGAGTACATTATTTGCCACGAGAAATAAAATTAAATAGGAGCAAAATGAATTTATATAATTAATTGTGTGTGCTAGATATATTACTTATATACTAATAAAATAAAAAAAAAGGGAATCTTTAACTAGAAGTTAGAAATTGTCATCAAGAAATGAATTTATATACTTATTGCAAGTTTTAAATTAATTAGGAAAATCTTTACTTATGATATGATGTCTCTGATTGACTGAGTCTGTGATTCTGTATAGTCATTTCAGTACCTTTAGTATTTTCTCATGTCCAAAATAATATAATGGTGTTTACATTTTTTTTAAGTATAATAATTATATTTGATTCGATTCAATTTTTTATTTTTATATATAATATAGTTTGATATGATTATAGAGGTGTACCTGGACCTAATTGTCACGTTAATATCGATGGAGGAAGACTATCAAATAGGTAAGTCAGACATCTTCATTAATTTTACGGATATGTATTTGTATGCTATGTTTCACAAGCACAAATATTGCGGAATATTATTGATTAAAGTTTGAACAAATGAGAAGAAATTATTTAGGTATTTGTCTGTCTGAACTTGGGACCTCACAATCTTCCACTTACTTCATTGACCACCAGCCACGTCCTTAAATAAATATTTAATTGTACACTCAATCAACTATAGTAAGTCCAAAACTGTTCGGTCTTCTGCCTAAAAAATAAGAAAGAAATTTTAAAAATTCCAAATAACTAGTATTCCCTTCGTTTCAATTTATTCGTCTTACTTTTCTTTATAATTTGTTTCAAAAAAAGACATGCGAAAGCCCGACGGAGCAATGCCTCATGGAGGTAGAAGGCCCATGGGCCGTGAACTTCTTTTTTTGGAGAAGAAACAATGACGGTATCTTGGGAATAAGCATAAGCTAACTCTGTGACAACAACCGTTGTAATACAGAGCGAGGATGCAAGTGTTATTCGGAATGATTGGGCGTAAAGGAGTCTGTAGGTGGCTTTTGAAGTCCGCCGTCAAATCCAAGGGGTCAACCTTGGACAGGCGGTGGAAACTACCAAGCTAGAGTATGGTACGGGCAGAGGAAATTTCCGGTGGATTCAGTGAAATGCGTAGAGATCGGAAAGAACACCAACGGTGAAAGCACTCTGTTGGGCCGACACTGACACTGAGAGACGAAATTTAGGGGAGCGAATGAAATTAGATACCCCAGTAGTCCTAGCCGTAAACGATGGATACTAGGCGTTGTGCGTATCGACCCGTGCAGTGCTGCCTTTTGACAACTCTTTAATTTTAACATTTCACATGACATCTTTAAAACCATACTATTAAAAAGATATTTTAATACATTTCACATATCTTTAATTTAAGACTATAAAATTAAAAAATTATCTTTATTTTCTTAAAGTTCTAATCAAACAAACAAAATAAAACAGAAGGAGTTACATACTTTGATTTAGTTGTATGAGAGTTCCTTGTAAGAATAATATATGGTCAAAGACAAGATCATCACAAGTATTTAAATATACAATATATCCCTCATAAGAGTCTGAATTCCAACCATTTTTCTCCACTTTGGTTGTATACTCCAATTTTTATTTGTATATTCTCTGAAAAGAGAAAAAAGCAATGTGTGAAAAGAACAATTATTTCATTAAAATAATTGTATATCTTAATCAAGCCTTCTAAGGTCAATATACGTTGGCTTGAAACAATATTATGGCTAGATCCAACGGCTACTATTGATTATTCTTCGAATGATAGGTTGATCTGGGGGAATAAATAAAGGTATTTTCCAGTCTTAATAAAGGGGCAAAATAGATTGTGTGTCATTTTCCAAAGATAGATTTTAATAAATGGGATTTCATTCAAAATTTTCATAACAGAAATTGTCAACCAAGATAACATGTGATAAAAGTTAATAATACTTTCAAATATTTTTTGGTAAATTGGGATACATCCACCTCCCAGGGAGGGTAGCTCCTCCATCTCAATCTTCTGTAAAAACCAATCATGGATTAGGAAACTTGTATTTTGCATTTGTCATTTATGTATTGAAGAATTAAGTTTTTCTTTTTAAAATTTATGCAAGAATTAAGTTAGGAATAGAGTAAATAAATATAAGAGTTTTTCGTGAAAAATTTCTCAAGGAGCAAAACATTACGATCTGTCACGTAGGATTTTTCTCTCAAGTTATTACTAAATTTGAATTAAAATTTTAGGTTACAACTGTATAATCAAGGAGCTAATCACCATAGCACCTATCCCCCTCTACAATTCTTCCTAATTGTAGTTTACTTCTTTCAAGAGTCTACCTAGTTAAAGAAACCCTATAATTCAAAATATCCTAATATAAATCACTACGAACGTAAAGGTTTATAATTTAAAGCTCAACGAATCTAACCGTACAATAAGAACTGGTGACTACAAGAAACTTGACTTTTAGTGGCAATAAAAGTCGCTATTGAAACCCCAATTGTCGCTCCTATAGGTTTTCAATGGCGGCTTCTATATTGTAGCAATTACTTCCGTAACTGAAAGTTATTTGTGACAACTATAGGAGTCACTACTAAAAACATATATTTGTCGCGGCTTTTGTCGCCACTAAATGTAAATAAACTTGCTAACAGACTAGTTCCACTTCGATAGGATCGCCACTATAGACTAATTTTTAGTGGCGAATTCACTTGCCACAGAGTATTATATTTTCAACAGCAACAACTATCACTGCAATAGCCACATACTTTTAGTGGCGACTACAGTTGCCATATATAGTATTCCTTCAGCAGCAAAACATACTATTGTTGTGCCACTGAAACCTACTTTTTCAAAAAAAAAGCTATATTAATAGATTTTCTATTGGAACTTAATTTTCTAAATCAATGTACATTTATATTTCTATCAAATGTTAAAAATATTTAATATTAGTACGGAAAGCACCACAAATACTTCTCAACTCGAATATCATAAATAGTTCAGCAGCTAAAAAGTCAATTAAATATACACTTTTACTACACAATAATATTCTTGTTGGCTAACCTATCAAGCATCCGATCAATGAATGGGATGGGATAATGATCTTTCCTCGTGATGTTATTCAGCTTCTACAAACCATGCATATATGCCACTCTTTCACTATTCTTGTCGAAATGAGCTCATCTTTTTCACTGGTGATCACCGTCATTCTCCCTCTTATTGGGCACACCTCACGTAGGACTCACCTATTTTCTATCAAAGATCGGGTATACAATATTTGAATCAAGCCACTTAATGACTTTCTTCTACATAACCTCTTTCATTACTGGATTCAACCTCTTTTGATGTTCAATTTTTGGCTTATGATTCTCTTCCTTGAGTATTTTATGCGTGCAAAAGGCTGGACTAATCCTTTCAATATTAACCAATCGCCACATAATTTCCTTCTTTCTGTGCCTCAATATCTCCAATGCCTCCTATTTCTCTACATCAGTGAGCTTTGCCTAAATAAGCATAATTTAGATATTCAAGTCATGCTTTGGAGCCTCCATAATAGATGGTTTAGGCGGTGGCGATCTAATGGTCGATCAAGGGGCTCGAACTCCTTCTATTGCATATAGATGTCAACCATCTCTAAAATTTGCACCCATTCACTTGCATCTACATTGCTAGAGACATCTTCGCACGCAAGAGCTCTTGAGAAGTGATGAATGGCAGCTCTGAGTTGAAATCCACAATATTTATCATGGAAATACTTCATAGGATGCAGGAAATTTGAGATCCTTTTACAAATTAAACACCTTCACTTGATTGTGGACTCTCATTGTCAACTGCTCCGCTGCAACATCAATCAATGCTCTCCTGGTAGTCAAGAATGTATACCTCAAAATAAATGAAACTTCCATATCTAGCTCAAAATATAATATAATGAAATTTGCCAGAAAAATCAAAGACTCTACTTGCCAAAACATCTTCAATGACCCCCTCAAATCGTGCAAGTAATATGTTAGCCAATTGTAGAACAACAGTAGTAAGGCGAGGTCTCCCCAACCCCATCTTCTTGAATAATGATGATGACATGAGGTTTATGGTAACACCCAAATCACAAAATGCTCTAGCAATAACCTGTTTTTCGATAGTAATCTCAATGGTGAAGCTGCCCTAATCTTACAGCTTAGCAGGTATCTTACTTTGTATCCTGGAGGTGCACTCTTCAGTAAATGCTACCTTTGTATACCCAGTAAACCTGCTTTTATTTTTCATGATATCTTTAATGTACTTAGTATACTTTGGAATTCCATACAACATGTCTACCAGGGAAATGTTCACATGTAAATCAAGAAACTTCTTGTATGAAGCTTGTTTTTATGCTTGACCAGCCATTAAGGGAATGACGGTGATGGCTTAGTACTAGATTTCATAATACCTGTGCTTGCTTCACCTGCTAAACTGGTGGCTGAAACTGGCCCATAAACATTTTTCTCAATTGATTCTATGGAAGGTATTTGTGCAGATAAAGATAACGTAACATTAAATTCTAATACATTTGTTGTCTTCTACACCACACCTCTAATTACATCTTCCTGCCAATCAGGGTTGCTCTTGTTCAATAATGCATGTATCTGCTCATAGTTCTTCTCCAATATTTGCCTACATGCAGCTGCATCTAACACAATTTTAGTATGAGGATTTAACCCCTCAATGAAAATGTGTGCTAGCACTTATTTGGATTGGTTATGTTGGGGAAATCTTAAAAGAGTGCTTTGAACCACTCATAGCAAGCATATAAAGACTCACCCTCCTTCTGTTTGAAGGACATAATTTCACTTTGTCTCATTGTCTTTCTTGATAAAAAGAATCTATCTAAGAAAGTTTGGGCTAAATATCCCTATATAGTGATTGAATTAGGAGGCTCCGCTTTCAACCACCTCTCTGCTTTTTAAATAATGTGAGTATGTCTTAGTGAAATGTGCCCCAATAGCGATATAAATATCACTGATCTTTAGGAAGTCCTGAGTATGTTATTGAATATCCTCATGTGATAAACCCGTAAATTATCCATTCGCATGAAGAAACTGGAGCATGCTCTGCTTAAGGTCAAAATGTCAGTATAGTTGAGCTTAACAATACTCAAAGTGACGTTACACACCAAGGGCATTGCCACCACTTGCGCTGCTACAGGATCGCCACCTTCCATTTTCTCAAGTGGGGAGTTTATTGATTACGAAGGAATCTCAAGTTACCTTCTCTTCCTATGGAAAGTTTTCTCAGGTTCCTCATCGAAATCCTCCAAGTTTTTATTGCTAGCAACTCTTTGTATTCGGATATTGGTACTTATATTAAAAACAACTAAGATCAAATCGTTAATACTTGAACAACAAATATAATAATAGAAAAACTAAATAAACTATTAATTTTCAAGTCCCTAACAACAACACAAGAAACTTATTCTCTCCCAAACACACACGTGAGCTCACATGATCGCTAAATAATACAGTGACTCAAAAGTCAGATATCGTACCCACAGGAACTTGTTTCATAGTTTATTAGGTTCGACTATCAATAATCAATCACACAAGTGCTTTCACCCTAACTTAATTTTGGTTATTATATTATAATCTACTGCAGGAAATATATTAACTAACTATCTAACAATTATCACTATCTATTATTGTTGAGATATAGGTTTTAACACAATCAAAGATGATATTCCAGAGTTATGATTTTGCTAACATTCATGTTGTATGCTCACTTCACCTGACTTTGATTATCTACCAAGTTATTGATTAGAGAAAATTACTGTGACTAGGTTCTATCGAGCTCGTAGCCCTCCGATCTGTGTCCTCACTTCAACACCTAACTCTCAATGATCCAAAATGCAACAAAAAACGCTTATAAATCTGTCGTACACTAACCAAGCAAGGCAATAGGTATATCTCTATCCTAATTGAAAATTAGTCCCTTATGCAGGCAATTATCAATCTCTATTTAACCTTATTGCACGCCCTAAACTCCCTCTCCCGAGTCTAATCTAGGGTTCAAAGATATATTCTATTGGTTGTGAAACAATAAAATAGTTACGCCCAAGATTAAGTAAATAACCACACGAGTCGTAACGCGACGATAAGTATCTTAATAAGTCAAATCAAATTCATACAACAACAATTGCCACTACCATAACCCCAAAATAAGGATTTAGCGGCTCATGTTCATAGAAAAATCAAACTAAAGTTATTGTGCATAAGAACGACTACTAAAGATAAAGAGAAGGAAAAACCAAAAGATTATGTGGCTTTGTGCTCGCTCTCGAATGTGTTACTCCTTGCGGAAAACGTCCCAACCTCGTCAAAAATTAACTATGGGTCTACTTATAAAGAAGGAAAACCTTAAGCCAAAACTCTCCTAGTCAAACTTGGACTTAGCTGATGTTACACCCCGTAAGTTCTTGACACTTAGTTGGCCTATTCGCATATTAGTTAAGAGTTTTAGAATGCCATACGTGCGAGAAAAGTGTCCGGGGAAAGACCGGACAAGCGCCAAGTCGGAGCGTCGCAAGGCAAATGTGACTTATAAATCGCATTCGACAAATGCGACTTATAAATCGCATTCGACTAATGCGACTTAAAGGCCCCAAGTATATAAGGCTCCCACTTCATTTTAAATCATTTTTCCTTCATATAATTTTCAGTAAACGAACAGAAACAGAGGGGAATGAAGGGTTTGATTAAATTTCCTTCTGTTTACACCGTCAAACGCAGTCCAAACTCGAATTAACTTCGGGTAGTGATGTATAAAGCTACCGGGAGCATTCCTGCGGAGTTAGTTTCGCGAAATTCGGCCGGCGAATCGTCTTCACGTTGAGCTAAAGTAAGTGAAATTGCTCCAAACTAGTGTTAATATACTCCTAGCATTAAAGTGAGTATTTCTCCCTTATAGACCCCCGAGAAATAACGAGTTTTCGGCCGTTCTTCAATAAGTCGAAGAATAGGCAGTAGGTATAGCCATAATATGGTTTCTTTCCAAAATAATAGTAGAATTAATTCTATTTTTTCGTGAATATGAATACAGTTGGGAGAATAGATGAATATTAGCCGAGCTACGCTAGTTAATCAGAAAGTCGGCAGTTGAGGTATGTAAAGCCAGTTTCTTTCGGCAAGCTAGTAGTTCTAGTATAGCAAAATAGTACGAATTTCAGTAGAATGTTTCAGAAGTCGTATATTATTTTTCAGTATGAAATTTAGTAAGCATGTTAGAAATATAATACAGTGTTCAACATGAAATTCAGTAAAACGGTATAAGTCCCAGCAGAATATTCCAGAAATATTATTACAGATTCAGTATATTTCAGTATCAGATTCAATATATTTCAATATGAGATTCAGAACAGAATACCAGAACATAAATATTATTATCAGATCCAGTATATATATTACATGTGTCTATTGCTATCTGTGGAGACATGATTGTTCTGTGTTGGGCACCCTTAGAGCTTCCTTGACTGCCCCAGGGTTAATAGCTATGTCGACTCACCCGACAGAGGGTGAAGATACGTCGCTCTACAGAGTGGCATGCCGTCCGCCAGCGGACGAAAATGGGATACAGATTCCCCATAGCAGGCTGATCAGCACTATACCACACCCCCTGTCGAGCGCTTGCGCCCGGGATTACAGATTTCAGATTTCAGGAGTCCTCCAGACTCAGATATAGCTATAGTCAGGGGCCCAGCAAGCCCAAGTTGTATGTCCAGGGGGCCGGCAGGATGCTCATAGTTACAAGGTGGATGGTATGACCTGGGTAGGGGTATATAGATTGTGTGCTGGTTGGTACCTTACAGCTTATGGGGGCCGGTAAGGTTCTTGTATGCTATGTTGTGTTAGTTATTAATAGATAGAAAGTAGACCACCATGTTATTAGGTATGACTCTTACTCTCTTCAGTAAAGTTACGCTCTTTTCACTCAGTCTCAGCCCGTCCCCTATTACTTCAGTATCTATTAGTATTATTGTTTGCTTTTAGTTATTTTCAATTATTGTTTTGCATACTCAGTACCAGTGATACTGACGCCCGTTTTGAGGCGCTGCATTACTTGCCTGCAGGTACTCATAGACGAGGAGCAGATCCCTCGTAGTTCCAGCTAGCGTACAGAGTCTTCAGCTCCTATCATCCGGAGCTTGACAGCTAAAGGTTTATTTTCCTTTTTGTTTGTACAGTATGGGTAGGCCGGGGCCCTGTCCTGACCATCTTATTATTCTGAGAGGCTTGCGGATTGTTTATTCCCTGTGGTTAGTTGTATCGATCGTGTGGGGCCGTGTGTATGTTTTTAGTTTGCATGTGATGGCCGTGTGGGGCCTTGTTCAGTTGTCAGTTGGTGACCTTGTACGTCACAGATTAGTTTAGCACTTGATTCTACTTTTCAGTGATAACTAGTCAGCATGGTGGCCTTGTCGGCCCGCATAGGTTCCCTTATGTTCAGTTGTTTTGGGTAGCTGTTATATTCCTACAAGTGGCTATAGGCCTTGTCGGCCGGAGGCTGTATTTACAGCCGTTATATAGCCCGTTGTTTTCATAAATCCAGAATTAGAGCCAGTCTGGCACCAGAAGTGCTTAGGGTCAATAGTCCAGCAGTCCAGGTCCTAGTAGGCACCAGGTGCCAGTTATGCCTCCCAAGGCGGGGCATGACAACTGAAGTTTAGTATCAGCCCACCTTTCATCGCTCCGCACTAGCGAGCACGGTGACTTCTACCATGTTGGTCATCGTGATGCACCACCTTGCCTACTTCTGTCTTAGTCAAATTTAACTATCTCAGTCATGTAACCACGGTGCACTAGCCATCGCAGTGCACTTCATTGATACTTAGCTATTTTCTGTTTTTCTTCAATTCTTGCGTAGTTTCATCCAAAAATACCTTCAGTATTTATATTAGTAGCTTGAATTAGTCATATATCTCATTAAAGTAATGTACAAAAACGTGAAATTACACCTTACATCAACTATAAGGTAACCTAATTAACTGTTGGATATCAGCTTTGACAGCAATAAACTGCACTTTTAAATATATTGTCTTGCAAATCGGATGTTGCTAAAAATACTTTGAAATTTCTCATGTAGCATAGCCACAAATGCTACATCTTCTTTGAAAAATAATAGCAAATTATCTGCAAAACACATATAAGTAATGCACAATTTATAACATTTGGGATGAAACTTAAATTGCTTCACATCTTTGAGCTCATCTAAGATTCTGCTGAGATATTCAATGACGAATTCGGCATCAAAACAGTAAACTAGTGGACACAATGAACCAAACAGTAAACCAAAAAAATATACACCAAAATGAGCAGTTTGCCAATATTTGAGTGAACTGCACCACCTAAATCTAGCGTCATCAACCCTCCATCCCAAAGCTGACCACTTAAAAAAAAATCAAACTCATAGTTCGCCCAAAATTAGGTGTTTTTCTTTTTCAAATGCAAAAAAAATTCAAACACAAAAATTAGTCATATATCTCATAATTAACACAAGTTAGGTGTTTTTTTTGCATCTTTTCTTACTATTGACTACTACTATTGAAATGAATGAGGAAGACATGTAAAATATTTATTCTTTTAATTTTGTCACTTTAGAAGGTTGAAACAAATTTTTTTTTTTAATTAAGACATAGTTCGCCCAAACTTAGGTGAATTGCAAAAATGATTTTAGATTCACCATTTGGATGGAAGGTTGACAACCATTAGTTAGGGAGCGCAGTTCACATATTTAGGCGAACTGTCTGTTTTGATTTATAAATTTCTTTTCATATATCCTTTTAATTCATTATACTCAATAATTTACTGTTTTGGTTTTAAACTCTTCAGTGACTATGATAAATAAAAACGGGAACATAAAATCTCCTTGCCTTAGCGCTCTAGCAGCATCCCTTAATAGGTTTACCATTGACAATATATTATTGAATAGTTTAAATATGATTTCACTTTGATCAAATCACGTTATCAAGAGGGTCAAAGAAATCTGCATATTATGATAAAATAATTATATTTAACAGTACTTATCTAACCAAATTATATGTTAATAATGAAAGCTAATAATAGTATACTTATAACATTAAAATAGCGTGAAAATAGTACTCTACACATTAAGTGGTTTGATAAAGTCAAATGCTCTCACCGTCTCAATTTATATAATATATATAGCAGAAAATTTTTATAATTTATAGTCTAAAATAACCATAGATATTTGTATTGCTATAAATTATCTCACTAAAAATGAAATTAATATTTTAAAAAAAATATTTTTTTAAAACTAACTAAAAAGAGAAATATATCACGGATCGGAGTAAACAACTAATTATTTCTCTCTCCAATTGTATAAGTGAGTAGGCAGTCATCCTTTCCCTTCCCCTTGTTTGTAAATTTCTCACGCGGCAATTAAGTCAAAGTCATCCACCTTTTATTGTCGTTCCATTTGCCTCATTATTTGCCTCCTCCCCTCCTCTCCACGAACACTTGAAAAGAGTATTATAAAAGTCTGTCATTTTATATCCAACCATTATTGTTCCTTAGGAAATTATTCTTTCTTTTCAACTTTTCTCTTATGTCACTTGCCATTAATTCCCAGTAATTGAACTCTTCTTCACATAACACTACATCTCATGTTTGGACAACTTTTATTGCACCAAACTACGCCTGGCTAGCTCACTTTTTTTTTTTTGGTTACTATTTCACTCTTACAAGTACTTTTTAAGAAGTTTGAGTGGTGTTCTTAAAGACGACGACGACAAAGAAACAGAAAAGATGGCCGGTGGTGGTGGTGGAAGATCGTTGGAGCAAACGCCGACGTGGGCGGTTGCCGTAGTTTGCTTTGTGTTAGTTGCAATCTCCATTGTGATTGAACATATTATACACCTTATTGGAAAGGTAAAGATTCAAATACTACTCTTTCAATGCAATATTTCAGACACGAACATAATTAAACCTTTACACTTTTCTTTTTTTTTTTGGTTTTGATTGCAGTGGTTGAAGTCTAAAAATAAAAATGCCTTGTTTGAAGCACTTGAAAAGATCAAAGCAGGTTCTTTTCTAAAATTTTAGCCCATATATTATACAGTATTCGTAATAATGACGGATTCAGAATTTAAGTTTTTTCTTTTTCCGAATTTGTGAACTCATGATTGGATTTGCGCGCCGCATTAGTCCAATTTGTGAACATTTTTAGTGAAATTTCTAATTTCACTGCTATTTTTTTACTTTGGTACAGAGCTTATGTTGTTGGGGTTCATATCATTGCTCCTAACAGTAGGACAAAGTCCAATTTCCAACATATGTGTATCAGAGAAAATTGGAAATTCATGGCATCCATGTAGTAAGAAGAAAGAAGAAGATATAATTAAAGGTGAAGATATTTCAGACGACTCGTCGGAGCAACACCGCCGGAGACTTCTTATGGCGGCTGCCGGTGGTGGCGTTCGGCGAATATTGGCTGGCGGTGGGGATGACAAATGCGCAGCCAAGGCATGACTTATTTAATTCCTTTTTTTTCATTAATTTATTATAGTGACCAATTTTGAACAATTTAAACATATGAGACTTCCTTGAAAGTTTCTTTCTAATACCATTCTTTTTTGATAAGGAAAGTGGTTAATCTCCGTTAAAAAATCACTATTTTTTTATTAAAATTTTTTGGTAAAAGAAGAGTAAGTAATTATTTTTGATTGAATCGATCAGAAAAGAAAAAGTAATAATGTTTTCACATGAAAAAATTAGAAACTTCTCACTATTTCAGTGAAAATCTATTTTCCACCATATATTTTTGTAGTAAATTGATTCGAAGAAAAATAAGTAGAAAAATCGTATGATATAACAAAATTTTTTTATTAATTTGTGGTGAATTTTTTTTTTTTTTTTAGTAATGAATATAATAAGAATAATTATTCAAACACGTTGTCATTTATAAGTTAATTATAAATTAATATCTATGATAAACATTACTTGGCCACGTGATAGAAATATTAGGAATTTTTTTGAAATGTTTTTTTTAACTATTATTATTATTATTATTATTGCAGGGAAAAGTACCATTTGTGTCTGCTGATGGCATCCATCAGTTGCACATTTTCATTTTTGTGCTGGCTGTTTTTCACGTTCTTTATTGTATTACCACGTTGGCTTTGGGAAGAGCTAAGGTACATTATATTTCACTATTTATTTATTTATTTATTTATAATCGAGTAAAAAATTAAAAGTATCTTTAAAGTATTTAATATTTTTAAGTTTCTTATTCGAACTATTAAGTATTTATTTTTTTTATTTGATTTATCACTAAATATTTATTAAAACACATTTTAATTATTAATTGTTTATTTTTCCTACTTAAAATGTATAGATAGAAAAAGTAAGCAACTGACAGTTGAGATACGTTTTGATAACTATTTAACAATAGTTTACATACTTAATAATTTAAATTTAAAATTTAAGAAATCAAATACTTTATGTTTATTTTTCACGTTTATGCAATTCTTTAGAAATTAACGTCTCTTTCAAAGTCGTTACACTTTTTTTTTTCTGACTTTTCTTTTTTTTTTCCTTCCTATTTTTAGATGAGAAGTTGGAAGTCATGGGAAAATGAAACCAAAACAGCTGAATACCAATTTTCTCACGGTAAAGAAAATTCAAACTAGAATTATTTAACATTTATTTGAATATAGAAAATATTTATTTATATGTATTAATTAATAATCACGTACATTTAGAAAAGTAAAATATTCTAGAAGAACTAATTAATTAATTAATTAATTAATCTCACATTGATAATCATCTTTGCATACGTGGCAGATCCTGAGAGGTTTCGGTTTACCAGAGAAACATCATTTGGGAGAAGGCACTTGAGCTTTTGGACCAAAAATCCTGTCCTACTTTGGATTGTAAGCATATAATTTTAAATTCCATAACGTCCTTTTTTTTTTAAAGTTTCGTTTTTATACATCGACAGTATAAATTATTGTAAATTTTTTTTTATATTATCAAATCATAAAAAAAAAAAAAATTCATTTTAGTTTATATCTCTCTTTTCACTTTTCGAGAATCGATTTGATTACTTTTTAAAGTTAAATTAAATTAATTTCACTCAATATTTTAAAATCAAATTTAGATAATTCAAAAAATAAAAGTATTATATATATTTTTTTCATGTCAATATATTTTTAAAATATTAATCAAAATTTATATAATTCTGAAAAAATAAACAATTGTTAACTGATCATAATAAGTGGAGTGAGTATTATAAAAGCATACAACTTGTTATAATAAATTAAATTACATTGATAAAGCAAATAAGTGGACTAAATAACATAAAATCAAGAACGATCTTTCACGTTAAGATTATTTAATTGTTCTAATAATGCAATATTTTGTTTTTAATGCTAGTGGGTATGTGTTCTTGATTGATGTAAAAAATAAATTATAAAAAAAAGATCAAGAATTAATACATAGTAATGCATACTTTTCCCCTAATGTATGGGGGTTTAATTGTCTAAGAAACTTACAAATATGGAAAAGAAAGATCGTTCAACGATGAATAATTGCTGCCTTTTCAATTATCTGACTTTTTCATGAAGCAATTTATAAGTTTGACTTCAAAATAACAATAGTTATCTATTTTTTTCGTTTATTTTTTATTTATTCAGTATTGACTTGACATATTTTTTAAGAAATAATATATAGAATAATTAATTTTATTATATTATTTTTTAAATATAATAAATTTAATATTTTAAAAAATATATTAAAAATAACTATAATTAATAGTATAGGTAATTAGGAATTGAGTGATAATTATATTTTGATTTTTTAAAATAAATAAATAAAATTAAATATTCATTTTTATAATATAATGAATAAATAAAGATAGACGAAGAAAATATGGTGTAACATTTTATCTTTGGTTAAGAAACCTTTGATTGATGTTCACATTTGATTAACTGTTTGCATTTATTTTATATCGAAGTAGGAATTATTATCTCTTTTTCTAGATGCTCCTCAAGCCTTAAAACAAGAAAATAAGCTAAATATTCTTCTTCTTTAATAATAATAATAATAATAATAATAATAATAATTTAGGTTGGCCTTTTTTGCAGGTTTGTTTCTTCAGGCAATTCGTAAGATCTGTCCCAAAAGTTGATTACTTAACACTAAGGCATGGATTTATCACGGTAACTTCATCCTCATTTGCTTTCCAATTAATTTCACTCCTGACAAACAAAGACTAAACTAGATATACATTTAGTTATTGTTATAATTATGAAATCAAAATGTAAATAATTATTGAGTTTGAATTTGTTTGTCACAGTGGCGTTGCCTAGAAGTTTAAAAAGAAAACAAAAAACTTAGGGCAAGAGAATTCAATAATTTATAAGTTTATTTTTACCTTGTTTATATAATATATTATCGTGATCTCAGGCGCATTTAGCACCTCAGAGCCACCAAAAATTCGATTTCAGGAAGTACATCAAGCGATCACTCGAAGAAGATTTCAAAGTGGTCGTTGGAATCAGGTTAATTAATTTACCTTTCAAATTTTAATTTTTAAAGATAAAATTTTTACCTAATTTAGGCTACATTATATTAATAGTTATATCGTTTTTTTATGCTTTTTCTCAGTCCCCCAATATGGTTCCTCGCCGTGCTCTTCTTACTGTTCAATACTCATGGTAAATACATACTATACTTCATGCCTTCATTATTAATGTTTTATTATACATGTGTATTTGTGCATTTCTCCCTCGTTGGATAAGAGAAGGGAGAACTCTTGTACTAATATAGAGATAAGTATATCTTATAGCTCATAAACAGTGGAGAAAGAGGGTTGGGTCTTCCCTCACGCCGTCGCCGTCGTCGTCGTCGTTGCCGTATTTGACTAGAATTTGAATTCAGTCTTATTGATTGTTAATCAATCACGGTTATAAATTTCGAGGCTTCGCCTTAGTATTTCAACAAAAAAAAAAACAACAATTTTTTTTTCTCTCTTCTGCATTCTCTGCATTGTTTTTAACAGCAAAAACATAAGTGTCAAGCGTGATTCTGTTCCGCCATTTGAGTTTGTTGAAATTTTGTAATTGCATTACCGCTATTACAGAAACGTACTCAATTCTTTAACAATAATAATTAAAAACAAAAGTTATTATTAAAGAACCGTTTAAAACACAAATACACTCTTTAAATAAAACTTGATAAACATTCATACTCTTAATAAAATATTGTCAGTGTATATACATACAACTTAAACTCTTTAAATAGCACTTAATAAACTCTTAGTTTAATTATTCAAGCTACATTGTATATCATTCATTGCAAATTACGTTTGACTAACACATTTCATTATTATTAATTTTCTGGACAGGCTGGTACTCCTATCTCTGGCTACCATTCATCCCCTTAATTGTAAGTAGTTCACAACTCATAAGTATACATCTTTCAGTTGACTTTATGTGGATGTTTCACTATAGTTTTTTCTTTTCACATCATATATCAATTCAAATTTGATATTTATTTGTTTCATTTTCTTTGGGTCCATAAAAAACAAAAATCCATTAAAATTAAAAGTACATGTTAGAGTTTTGTTGGGCACATTTGAATACTCATAACTTAGAATTTTATTATTGCTAAGTAAAGATTCGTTTTGATCTTGCAATTTTTATACTCAATATCTCTTGCACCGATCACACTTCGGCAGCTCTCTTTGTTGCTTGCTTCAGCAGCATTCTTTACTTGAGCACTCACATTTTTCTTGAGTATACATTCCTTGATTTTAGCACACTTACATCTCAACTGAACCACCTCTATTTGTAGACGGAAATAGAAGAATCTAGTTAAAGATCTTTACTACTCTACTCTAGAATATTCCTTCAACTACTTATTTCTAAAACTATCCATTTCAGAATATTTCTAGACTTTTCTCTCTAGAACGCTCATCCTAGAGATCTTCGTTCATTTTTTTAAAAATTCTTTGTCATAATTAACAGCAAGCGCATTTTTAAATTAAAATATTAACGGCAGAACACTTTTAGACTAAATTATTAGTAGAGAATATTTTTATTTAATATATTACATAATTTAAAAATAATTTTTATTATTTTTGATGATGAATTCTTAACGATATATATATATATATATATGCAGGTGATATTATTAGTAGGGACAAAGCTACAAGTGATAATTACAAAAATGGGGCTAAGGATTCATGAAAGAGGAGAAGTAGTAAAGGGGGTACCTGTGGTTCAGCCAGGGGATCACCTTTTTTGGTTCAACCGTCCTCGTCTCATTCTTTTTCTCATTAACTTTGTCCTCTTTCAGGTATAATATTAATTAATTATTCACCAATTCCTTTTATGTTTTTTTAAAATTAATTTTCAGTTTTAAGTTTTGTGCACAATTAGTGTATAAGTAATATATTTTTTTATTATCATACTATTTAATTTTATAAAATACTAATTACGAGACTTACGAATTTAGATTTACAATAATTACAACTCGTGTTATTGATTGTCGAGAATTTTAAAAAGTAGATGAATTTTTTTTGCCAACAATCTAGATATTCTCCGGAGAATATAAATTTTTTTTTTTGCCAACCTTATAATAATGTATTTATATATTATGTTAAATTATATCGGATGCAGAATTCTTTACACTTATATTGTTTATATAACTTAACTCAATTAATTATTATTTCCTAGTTATCAATTTAGCTCTCTTATGACTTATATCATAGTATTTTAATGGATTTTAATTGTTTACTTTTTTTTTTCTTGAATAAATGCAGAATGCTTTTCAGTTGGCTTTCTTTGCTTGGACTTGGGTAAGAACTCACTGTACACCAATATTTTTGCTATAGCCAAAAAATAAAAAAATAAAAACGTGAGAACTAAAAGAAAGCTAATATTTAAATCTTTTTTTTTTTCTTGTTTTGGGTAATACCAGTATGAATTCGGGTTGAAATCTTGTTACCATGACCATACTGAGGATATTGTCATCAGAATAACTATGGGGTAAGAATTGTTACTTAATACTCTTTATTACAACAATTTCCATAGCTAAACAGTAAAAATTCGTCGCTAAAAAAAATTAGCGACGAATTATTTCTAAAAATCTTGTTAACTACCAGCAATTTAGCAATAAAGTTGATGGCTAGTTTCGTATTTTTTTTTTCAATTCATGACATTGACATATTATGATGGTCTTATGAGCAGGATTCTCATTCAGATTCTCTGCAGTTATGTCACACTTCCTCTTTATGCCCTCGTAACACAGGTAATAAATTGAATACATTTTCATTATTATCACATAAATCTTGAATGTTAGTATGTCCTATCTTTAATAGTAAAGATTTAATTATATTTGCTGTATCTTTCATTTACGGTTTTGATTTAACATCTCATACATGATAACAACATTACCCCTCTGCTTCCGTACGCGCATAAAGAATTTGAATTTAACTTATATACATTGATAATATAAAGAGATTTTTTTTTTTAAAAAAAAAGATACTTTTATAAGTGTAATTTAACATTTTGTAACATTGAAATATTATCGAGTAAGTGTTCAGTAGTAAGTTTTAGAGTGAAGGGCAAAAAACACATCTAAAGTATCTCAATTTTTCGAGTTTTATACTGATATCAGGTGTGTGAGTTTCCTACCTGAATTATCAACAACTGTTTATATTTCAAAATACACTTCAACTATCAGTTGTTCTTTTTCCTATATCACAATGGTTCAAGTAAAAAAAGGAAACAACTGATAGTTAAGGTGTGCGTTTGATAGACAGTTGATGATGGTTCAGGTAGAAAAAGTAAACACCCGATAGTTTAGATATGAAACTCAAAAAATCCGCGTGATACTTTAGATATGTTTTTCACCATTCACTCTAACTTTTATTCATCGAAAGTGTAAATCGTAAAATATGTGTAGTTTGACCGATTCAATCTCAAGATAACCAGCTTACCTTTGAAATGAAATACTCAAACGGTTTATCTTATATACACAAATAATATAAACAATTTTTTTTAGTGTACTATTTTAATTTGTCATATCGTTTTACTTCTCTTATCTATCCCATTATGATGTATATAATTAGTCGTAGTTACCTTTTAGATGATTTGATCAAGTGTACAAAATTAAACGCAAAATGCTCAAATGTTTGTGTATATAATTGTGAATAGATGGGTTCAAACATGAAATCAACCATTTTCAATGAAAGAGTAGCAACAGCATTGAAGAATTGGCACCACACAGCAAAGAAACATGTTAAGGATCAAAGCAAGCATTCAAATCCAGTGACACCAATGTCAAGCAGGCCAGGGACACCTTCTCATGGCATGTCACCCGTGCATCTCTTGCGCAGCCACTACAGGAGCGATATGGGCAGCCTACAGAACTCCCCTCGTAGATCAAACTACGATATCGATCATTGGGACAATGAGGGCTCGCCTTCACCCTCCCGGTTTTACCAGGAGGCTGATGGCTCGTCGTACATGCACCAGATTCAACTTGGTCAGTTGGACCACCATGACTCGCCAGAAGTTATTGGGGCTAGCTCGTCACAAGTGGTTCCTCTGCCACTAGAGGAACGCGAACAACACGAGATCACTATTGTTGGATCAAGAGAATTTTCGTTTGAGAAAAGAACAACCAGTATATAGATAGATATTAATTTTTTAACAAGGCGTTTTATATTCTATATTATTTTTATTAATTTATACTCGATTCCGGAGAAATGACGATTGTAAATTTGTTCCTGATTGCTGTATTGCAGCAATGGATGCACGGTGTAAATCTCTGTAATTAAGAGATCGAGAAATTTGATCTGAAAATTCGACTATAAAGTGCAAATAAGATGTTGAATTTTCCTTTTAAGTTATGGTAAAATATAGGATGATCTAATTATAATGGTGTTAAATGTCCGAAGGAGTTAAAATTGATTGAGTTACTATGTATTTCCCAAAACTTCTTGCTAATCCCCAACCCTCCTCTCCTTTATCCCCCACAGAACTTATTTGCTCTTATTTTTATTTTTTTTCACGTTGTGTTTATATGTTAAAATAGGAAATGTCCAACTGTATAGCACTGAACCAGTGATTAGCAACACAATTGAGATTTTTTTCATAACACCAAACAACATTACTATTCTGATGCATAAACTGTTGCAAAGAGTTAAAAGCTGCGGCAACATTATTTATAATTCACATAGAAAAATTATATAGTGAATGCTATTTTTAATTTATCAAATCAAATGGAGCATAAAAAATAATTTCAGCGTAAGTAATACAAATATAATTAATATCAGCATTATTGATACACTTTATTCATTATTAAAAAATTACTATTTTCCTACTGAATTTTTCCACCGAAAAATATTAAGTGGTTATTTCTATTTATATCAGTGAGAAAAGGAAAAATAATAGTGTTTTTACATGGAAAAATCATAAAGTTTCCCACTACTTTCAGTGAGAATCTGTTTTCCACCATGCGTTTTTCCAGTGAACATGTTCAGTGAAAAATCGATGGGAAAATCATGTTTTATAACACAATTTCTCATTGATTTGCGATAGAAAAAATCTCTACTTTTAATAGTGATTCAATATTATTCCTATATACCCTATCAAACAACTCCTGAATTTATTGCGAACTCCGAGAAAACTCGAGACTTGGTCATTTCTCAGAGGCAAAAAAGGGCCGCAAATAGAATGTATACAGCTCGGTAAGTTTGTGGGGACAGTGAGCTAAGCGCGCGGTGAAGAAGTGTGAAGAAGAGTGAAACAATTTTGCTACCAACATAAAACGACAAGCACCTAAAGCTGCACATACATACAGTTAGTACATGTAACATGATAAGCCACGGGAACCGCAAATTGTCATTGTGTAGAAACCATGACAACAATAATAGTCCACAGTTTTGACATTTTCCCCAGTCCAGCCCCCTGTTTTCTTATCTAACCCCTTTTCATTTTTTCTTATTATAGTTCTGTTTCAGATTAGTTTGCGTGCATCATTAAGAGTGAACACAAATCTCTTTTTGATTGATTCAATTGAATTTAATATTTTTATTATTGTATTTTTTTTGTTTTAATTTTTTGATATTTTTTGATTTAGACATATTAGTGAAAATATAAATTTAAAGTTAATTTTTTTTTTAAATTGTGGAGATGTGATATTCTTTTTAGGATTGATTAAAAAATGTGTGTTATATTAATTGGGAAAGAAAAATTAATAAAATGAGAATAAGCGATAAACTAATTTGCAGTATGGCAAAGGTTGAACCGACATGTTTAAATCTTGAATTTGTCTCTTTGTATCTCGATTATTCTAATATCTATTATCTTCTACCTTTATACGTATCGGATAATTCTGTTAATCAAGTTTTATATCGAAGAAAAGAATATCTAATATTTTTTCATCTCTATTGAAATCCAAAACCTTGATTTCCTATAACTTTTATCAAATTCCTTTGTTTCAATTTGTTTGTTTAGTTTTGATTTGATACGAAATTTAAGAAAGCAAAAAAAAAAACTTTTGAATCTTAGCTTAAACCAAATATATGTAGAATATATTAAAATATTTTTTAATTTTATGATTTTAAACATGTCACATAAGAAAAGAGATATTCTTTTTTAAACGAACTAAAATAAATAAATTTAAACTGGATGAAGTATTTTATTGATCCGGTATAGATAAGTGTCGACGTCACTCCGCCTATTTATACGCAACACTTCCCCCATTACACTACACATATCCATTTTAGAGTGATTTCTTCACATAGAAAGAGGGAAGTTAAAGGGTAAAAGAGATGGGGAATTTTCAAGGGATGATTGGTCAAGTGGGCAGACAATTTTATGCAGTGTTTTGTTTAGGTGTGCTGCTTATTACAGTGGCCGTAGCCCATTATGCCTGTGCTGATCAAGAACTGAATGACCAGAACCACCACGAGCCGCCTACAAGCCTTGCATGATCCCCCTCTTCTTCAACGCCGAAGCTACTGAAGCAAAAGAGGCGAAAAGCCAGGATTGTATGGGCTAATGTTATTTCAAGCACGTGGCGGAAAGTAAACGGTGTTATGTGTCATCGAGATATTAAGGATGTGAGCATGATGAGTTGATTAAGAAAAAGTTAATGAGGTCTCTCACCTTTTAGGCATCGGGAAAAGACGACTGAGGATAATTATGGAGGAATTGATGCTAACTTCAAATCTGAATCAGCAACTTGGACTTGAAGGCATGATGAAAATGACAACGATAAGTAGGCAAGATTGTACAAGAAATATACCAATAGTGACAAATTAATAGCCGACATCTGTAACGATATAGTATAAATATCATGATTATCATTATGTATTATAAGGCCCAATTGGAGCCATTTAATTGGTCATAGTACTATAGTAAAAAATTTTAAATAGGTGTTTCCTTCACTTGTAGAAGACACTTGATGAACAATTGAATATTACTCTACTATCTTTTGCTCTTATCTTCTCTTTGTTACTCTTTTTGTCCACCAGTAGCTTGCTGATAATATAGATCTAGGTCTAGAAGAGTACGAAAACTTAATTAGGATTCAAATAAATCTCTATTTGTTTTATATTGAGTCGGCTATATATATTTCTCCTATTAATTATCTTAATAACATTGAATCTGTAATTTAATGCATTTTTTGTGTCCTTAATCTCACTACAAATTTAATTATACCAATTTCATTAATAAACAAAGATATAAAATTTATGAGTTCAAATTCTAATCCTTTAAAATTATTGAGTTCTAAAATAATTGGTACTGTTGTAAAATATGACTAATATAAAACAATACTAAATAAGATATATTGAACAAGAAATATAGAAAGGAGGAGAGAACTTTTCTTCTGTTGATTATATAATTCATGAACCAAAATGCACTATTTATATTTACAAAGATACATCCTCAAAGACAAGAATGAAAAGGATGATGTTACATATTATATAGATATATGTGTAGATACATTTGAATGTAGTAAATCCATGTATGTGAATTTAATGGACAATCCACATCTATTCTCATGCATTGTATTCATAACACCCCCCTTGGATGTCCATAGATAATGTGTCTCATTAAAACCTTATAGAAAGAAGTTCTACAGAAAAAAAAACTCTAGTGTAGGAAAAAAAAGCACACACATCTTTAATATGCCTTGAGTGCTGCCTCATTAAAGTTCTTATCAGGAATATCTAATTGGAATAAAATCTTGGTTAAGAAAAAAAGGAGTAATGTATATTTCACTCCCCTGATGGAAACTTTACTTGATATCTCAGAGACGACCTATTTCAATTTTGTATCTCAACTTCTCAAATGTTGATGTTGGCAATGCCTTAGTGAATAAATCTGCAAGATTATCACTCGAACGGATCTGTAGAACACTATCTTACTATTTTATTGAAGATTATGTGGAAAAAAAATTCGGTAAAATGTGTTGTATCCCGTCTCCTTTAATGTATCCTCCCTTCAATTAAGTTATGCATGCAGTATTATCTTCACACTATACTATTGGAATCTTTGTTTACAAAGAAAGATCACATAATCATAAAATGTATTTAGTCATTGATCTCAACTATACATACTCTCGGTTGGCTTCATGAATGACTATCGTGATTTGAAGATACAACAACTAGAGTTTGTTTTGTTGAATGTCACGATATATATATTTTAGGTCAGCAAATATGTCTGATAATTAACTTGCAGCATCTTGCAAATAAATGGTCTTTTGAATCTCTTATTCACATAGATTTGCATGAGGATCCATATGAGATAGTGATAATGCATTCCATTTTATCTCCTTTTTATGCTTCTTATTTAATTTTCTCTCTCTCTAATGTTGGGAAAGCTGATTTATCAAAGTGACAATCAACAATTCTGGCCATAAATAAATCTCCCGTCATGGGTTTTAAATATTTGATAATAGACAGAGATTTATAACCAATATATATTTCTAACCTTCTTTGGAGATCCATCTTTGTGCATTTAGGTGGAGAAATTAGAATATATACCGCACAATCAAAAATTCAAATATGAAAAATATTTGGCTCCTTACCAAAAGTCAATTATAATGGGGAGTTTTTATAATAACTTGTTGACCTTATGTGTACAAGCGCAGTTACATGCAAAATGGCATGTCCCTACACTAAAAGGGAAAGTTTGATCTTCATAAACAACAATCTAGCTAATCAGTTGGAGGCGTTTGATGAGCGATTCTGTTAGACCATTCTGAATATGAAGATGAGCCACGGGATGCTCAATTGTTATCCCAGTTGTCATACAATAATCATTAAAAGTTTGAGATGTAAGCTCATCATCATTATCAAGATGAGTTGTCTTAATTTCATAATTTGAAATTTGTGTTTTTTAATCTTATTATTTGGCCCAACAACCTTGCAAATGTCATATTACGAGTTGATAATAAGCACACATGTGACCATATTGTAGATACATCTATCAAAATCATATAATACTTGAATGGTCCACACGAAGGATGGATGGACCCACATATATCACCATGTATACATTTCAGAAATGCAGGGGATCCAATCCCAACTTTTGTTGCTGATAGTTTAATAATTAATTTTCCTTGAGAACAAGCAACACAAGAGAATTCCTTAGATTAAAGAATCTTCTAGTTCTTCAATGTATGCCCATGTGAATTCTTAATTATTCTGCGCATCATATTAGAACTAGGACGGCCCAACTGGTCATGCCAAATTATAAAATTATTAGGACCCGTAAACTTCTTGTTTACTATGACATGTGATTCAACTACACTAACACTGTTGTAGTATAGGCCACATGAAAAATAAATATTCTCTCATATTCATATACGTGACCATCCACTTATATGAGAAATATTTATTTCACAAAGAATGTCATTGTCATTATAGTCATGGTCAAAATCATTATAAACAAGATCCTTATCTTTCTTGACTTTTTCCATTTTATAATTGTTACTGAGGCCTGACAAAATATTTTTGGTATATGATAGGTATGCAACACAAAGACATATTCACTCTCTTTATTCTCTCAAACCTCCCTTGGAGGTAAGTTGTGGTATTTATTCAATCATGAACATGTCTGAGTTTATAAATTTTATTTCATATAGTCACACTCACTTTTGGAATAAATTATAATCATTTGGACATGCCTCATGACTTTTCAGGATAAGCTTGTTATTTTATCCTAGCATTTATCATAATTATTCATATATATGACTCCACCTCAACATCATTTTGAAAGGCCAAATGTTACCTCACTTTAGTTTCTTTCTTTTGATAGAGGATTGATAATGCTTGGCAAAATATTCGAGCAAACAACAATCATAAGCCTAATATGCCTATTTCATACCATATTGATGGCATATCTTACCTTTACCTTTTGAAGGATTATTTATGAATCCTTAATGATCTCTTATTTATAGTTACCATCATAATGATGATTATTACTTCGTCTCTTATCATGCCCATATTCATTCATACGGCCCTGATAATTATTTAGTCTTCTTTCAGATTTTTGATCTACCTCTTCTATTATGTTATCGATGAGTGAAATCGATCTAGGGTTATGGTCTATCTAACAGTTAAGTTGTATTATTCAATTTATTCACCAGTTGATTTTTCTAAGTTACTAGTTTTTGCAGATTAATATATTTATTGATCATTTTGCGGATAACTCTAAGACTACTCAACTATCCCTAACGCCTATATTCTTATGGTCGTCGGATAATAATGAAATATATGTATATTTCTTCTATATCAACCAAGCAACACTAAAGCGTATGTTTCTATCCGCATTAGTAAAACTATTTCCCCTCTCTGTGAGGTTCACGATTAAGCCTTACTTGTTGTTATTACATTTGTCAGTTCCTCTTTTAAGTCCAATTAATGAGGCACGAATAGTGTTCAACTGTTTCATCATAATCAAATAATTAAGATCAGAACTAAATAAATAACTCAATGATGAAAAATTAATTAGTAAAAAAATATTATGAAATAACAACGATCTTGAAAGAGTCACATCCCTAAAACGAGAAGTTTAGCTTCCCATAGACATGGAGGAAATACAAAAAATTATTAAATATATATATATATATATATAATAATATGAAGGAAAAAGAATCAAAATTCTCCAGCCTCCACAACGACTCCTAGCTCTTACCATATCAAAAGCTATGTCAACATCGTGCTTGTAAACTATTTATAAGTGTAAAAGTCTATAAGAAATAATCGACTCCAAAATAAATTGAAAAAATATGAGAATTAGATTGTCCTGGTGCAACGCAAAAATTAAAATTCTGCGTAGACAAAACAATATATGTTTCAATCCCTTTAACCCATAACTATTTCAACTCATTAGTCAAATGTTGCCAATATGCATCAATCAAGCTTTTAAGATTATGTGGGCCAGGAATAATGCATTTAAGGAATATATATGGACTAGTCATATAAATCTCAGGTGTAAAATTATATAGTGTAATAAAGATAAACCAACATGAATATGGTGCAAAAAAATAAAGAATAGAGTGAATATATCTTCACGTAAACCTAACCTAATGTTCCTTTGTTCAATTGTGAAATATAGATAGGTTTTATCAAAATGCTTCCAAGCCTCTCTGTCTGATGAATTACATATAAAATAAGGTGGTGTTTTTTTTTTCATAATGCAACCTCATACAGGGAGCGTAACTATTTGATGCATACAACCTATTTAACCTTGGTATAAGAGGTAAATAATATATCGCCATAACAACAACTTTCTTCCCAAGATAAGCCCCCCTTAAAACTAGCTCTTCCACAAAATTTACAAGATTTTAAATCGACATCCTCCTTATAATATAATATGAAGCCATTCATAATAATTTATTCTCATTGATGAGAGTCCTAACTTAGTCACTAATTTCTTTACCTTACAGTAATCATCAGGTACCTATAGATTTAGTTCAACTAATTCATGAATAAGGCCAATCATAAAGTCCATTGCTTCTTGAGTAATATTCCAATCTAATTTGATATTTAATAATGTAACCATAGTAAATAATTGAGAGTGTGGACTCCCATCACATAAAAGATGATTAGCAATATTTAATTGTTCATAAAAATGTCTTGTTTCTTCAATATTTTCTCTAGATTCAAAAATGAAATGCATTTCATAAGAATCTTGAGCAACGTCATGCATTATAGAATCTTTGACATTATGTATTAGGTTCCAAATCCGGGGAGGCGCAACCGGCAGCCGGTGCCTCACTTGATCGAACTAGCCAGTAAAACTCAGATGCCATGATAACTGATCTTGGGCAGATTTATATGCCCAAGTGATACTCAAACGTATCATTTTCGCCTTGTTTATCGTGCAATGTGTATACATTTTCATGTAATTGGTAATAAAATGTGAATTTATACTAACCAACATGATTAGCATTGTTTTGTAGGTAAAATGTGATTTCGAGAAGCTAAAATGCATGTTGGAGGATATCGGAGTTGGACTTGGAAGCGAGCAAAGGAAAAAGCATTGGACTGCACCAATTAAAGGGGCTCCGCGATGGAGCCGTGTCACGCTGCCATCGCGGAGGCATTCTGCCTGGAGGGTGGAAAAATGCATAAATTCCAGTGGAGCCTCGCAACAGCTCCGTGGCACGGAGGCAAGCCTCCGCGTTGCATGTCGTGCCACGTTGATGCTTTATACCTGGACCCCCAAATTCCAGTGAGGGTCCGCGTCCACGTCGTGTCACGGAGGCAGTGTTCCGCGATGCACTCCGTGACACGTTGCTTGTTATTCCGGAAAAAATTCCCATTAGTATAAATAGAACACTTAGGCTTATTTTTCATAATTCAGACTTTGTGGAGCAAGGACGTGGGTTACAGGCAGTTGAGGGACGAAAAGTTCAGGGTTTTTTCTCTCTTTCTTTCTTCTCTAATTCAATTGTTTGTATGATTAACACTTGTTTTAGGATGATTAATCCACAAATGAGTGGCTAATTCCCTCCCTTGCTAAGGTTATGAACACTTGTGATGAATTTTGATTATTAATTATATGGTTTTTCATCTTTTTCTTCCATGTTGTTCTATTAATTCTTGTTCTTACTGCATTGGTGTGTGGCCTACATTAATGTACATCTAAAAAGTCCGATTTCACTCGAGAGAGCACGAAATTGGAAAGTTGTGAATTAATAGGATATTGTTCTTTACTTGATTTGGGAAAATTGAGTTTTGATGTGCTTTCCTGATAGAAATATACTTGAAAGCCGTATTAGTCAATTTAGGAACCGGAATTGTATTGCTAGGTCATGAATTGCATTTGATCACAGAAATGTAGACGGATGGTTTATGATTCTTAAGTGAGATTAAATACGAGAGTTTTAATCTCTTGGCTAATGTTCTTGGCTAGAAACTGGAAGAAAAGATTAACCAATTTATGATGATAATCAGTTTCATTACATGTTCTTAACCTCGGCATGCTCATATCCATAGTTTAAATTCACAGTAGATAATTGTTTGTAGTTTAGTATATAATTTATAAAGCAACTTATTTAATTGTTGGTTACATTGTTGTCAGCATATTTAGAAGTGAGATATAATATAGTATACTTGAGAAATTTTCACTTATCTGGAGTCTCCGTGGATCGATACTTGGCTTACTAAAGCCACTTACTACTTGTTTGACCACGTGCACTTGCGTGTCGGTTTTTAACCCTTACGAACCACCGAACAAGTTTTTGGCGCCGTTGTCGGGGAGACTAGGCAATTGGTGAAATTGTGTTAAGTGTAAATTTACTGTAAATAACACCGATATTAATCAAAACTAACTAAACCGGCAAGGTCACAATAATGTGGAAGAATAAAGGTAAGGCCAACAAGGCCAAAAACTCAGCTAATAGAGAAAACACTAAAAGTAAATTGAAAAACCCATATAGCTCATTTAAAAGACTTTAAGAGTGTATGACAATCATATAGTCAGGACAGGGCCTCAGCCTAATAGTCTATTATACATAAAACTCTGAAACAAAAAGCTCCAGAAAGAGTGGAGTTTAATAAACAATAGCATAAAATGGCAAAATTCTACTGTAGAGATCGATCCGGGCCTATATTTGAACCTACAACATGAAATTCAGCGTCATCGGGCAAAGAAAAGTCAGTACGAATGAAATGTATTGATATGTAAGGAAGGAAACAATAAACATATGTATAATTGCAATATGAGATAGGTAAAATACAACCCGAGACTCTGACTTCCACGTTAAGAGAATAACTTATAACTCAATGCAACTCAACTCTGTATGCATATATATATATATATAATTGCCTAACCGATACTTGAACTAGCAATATATAATAGTATATCATATAAGGCTAACTGATACTTTGACCGGTAATATATTGTAGTAGATGCTATATAAGTCTAATTGATACTTGGACCAATAATATATATAATAATAATTTCCATATAATGTCCTGCCTCGTGATTATAGCTCGGGGTAAATGCATACTCAACGATATGTAAGTATATACCGAAAACAAAAGACTTGAAGACTTTCTAAACTTGAATGTCATGATTCTAGTTATCTTTGAGGGAATCCAAAAATGACCACAAATAGGAATAACAAATTCAATATCATTCGGGGTAAAACTCTTTGTGACTATTCATTTAAACGACTTGATAAAGAATGTAGAACTTTAAGCTAGATTTATTCTTTCTAAAATTCTTGCTTTTGGTGGCATAACATCCTTCGACAAGGTACTATGCACCATTTATTTGTTAGCTAAGAACAAGAGCCTTGATCAAGGCAAGTGAAGCAAATACGATAACTTTCAAGCTCCAACGAATAATGAGCATGCATAAATTGGATTTCACAAGTAGCAAGAACATAAGGAATAACGACGCCTCATATCGATACGAACAGAACACTTGTATGAATGCTAACAACACATAATTGGGCAGATAAAAATCAACATAATCACTAACTATATTCACGATAACACTAAGCGTTAAACTTGATTCAATGATCAACACCACAATTAGAACTCATGTGACTCAAAGAAAGGATTGCCTTTATATATCTCGTAAGCAATTCCCAAAAGATCTACTATGCTCTACCGTTAAATTCCAACTTATATACTGCCACATACAATCCAAATAACTTTTACAGCCCATAAACACCTAAATAGTCCGTAACAACAAGCAAGACGGAAGAGTTTCTGACGTCAACAATCATTTTCCAATAAGAATATAAAAACTTTACTCCACAATAAACAAGGGTTCAAGATTCTTACCTTACAAAACTTTATTCCACAACGAACAAGGGTTCAAGATTCTTACCTTACCCAGTATAGAGGATTCATAATAGAGGACTAAGCAACCAAGATATTTCCTCCTTAACTTGACAACACAAGAGTCTGAATTTGGTGGGAGAAACGTGAAATCGATGATCTTTATGCTCTTCTAGACTTGGGTCTTGATTAGATTTTGAGTTAATATGGAGTATTTACCCTCCAATATGCTCCGAGAACTCAAGAACTCATAAGGGACGAAATGGTCTAGAAATTTAGAAATGAGAGAAAAATCACCAAGGCACTATATATATAGAGGTGTCAGATGTACGCTAGAGTCGCGGTCAGCCATCTGGGTTCTTCACTCCCCACCCCCCAAGTGTGATATTTCATCTACGGCTTCACACCCTGACCTTACCTTGACATACGACATGTGGTTATAAAACTTATATCACACCTTATATACGTAATGGATTAATCACTATGAATTTAAGAGGTGTTACACCCTTCTCCTTTTAGGAACATTCGTCTCGAATAGAAATACAACTCTCAAGGTTAAGTCCTTAGGACGTTCAAATTTTGACAGAGTCTCCTCTGTAAAATGAACTATCTCATAACCTGAAAGTTAGAAAATTTCAACAAGGTGCCTTACAGGGTGATGTAACAATATACAAACAAGTTTGATCATACGCATATACTCATCTTATTCTCGTCGTGCAAAAGAAAGGATAGTCATAATTTTAAAGTCATAACGCACTTCATGATACTATTTAGCTTGCAAACAACTGGAGGTACTTCTTCCTCATTTCTTCCACAGCTTCCCATATCACATATTTGACATTCTTATTCCTCCATAACACCTTTATCGAGGCTACCTCCTTGATCTTGAGCTTCCTAACTTGACGATCTAGAATGACAATGGTACTTCCTTGTAGGATAGGTCTTCAAAACTTGAACATCCTCAATAGGCACAATGCACGAAGGATATCCTATACACTTTCACAACATCAATATGTGAAACACGGGATGGAATGCCTCCAACTCCGTGGGTAAATCAAGCTCATATGCCACATTTCCTATTCTTTGGATGATTCTATAAGGTTTGATATACCTCGGAATAAGATTTTCCTTTTTTTTCAAATCGCATAACACCTTTCATAAACGAGACCTTTAGAAAGACCCAATCATTAATATCAAATTATAACTCTCGTCGCTCCACATCTACATACGACTTCTGCCTACTCTGAGATGTTTAACCTTTCTCGGATCAGCTTCCCTTTCTCCATTGTTTGATGAACCAAGTTGTGCCCTAACAGTTCTATTTTCCCGTCTTCAAACCATCCAATCAACAATCTACACTTTTGCTCATACAAAGCTTCATAAGAAGCCATCTGAGTACTTGCATGGGAGTTTTTATTATAAGAAAACTCATTAAGAGATAAATGATCGCCCAGTTCCCTTTAAAATCTAGCATATAAGCTCGCATCATATTGTTACACCTCGTAAATTCCCGACACATAGATGGCCTATTCGCATGTTGGTTAAGAGTATTTGAAATCCATACATGCTAGAAAAAGGCCCGGGGAAAGATCGGACAAGCGCCAAGTCGGCGCGTCGCAAGGCAAAATGTGACTTATAAATCGCATTCCGAGAATGCGACTTATAAGTCCCAAAGTATATAACCCCCACTTCGGTTTTAATTGATAATTTACCTTAAATTATTTCCAAAACTCGTGAGAAAACAGAGAGAAGGCGAAGAGTAATATAAATTATCTTTTGATTACGCTGCCAAACGTAGTCTAAACTCAAATTAACCTCAGGTACCGAGGTATTTAGCAGCAGGGAGCATTCCTACGGATTTTGTTTCGTGAAATACGGCCGACGAATCGTCGTGCTACCGGGCTAAGGTAAGTGGAATTGCTCCAAACTAGTATCTATGTGCTCCTAGCTGTGAAATGAATACTTCTCCCTTCTGGACTTCTGAAAAATAGCAAGTTTTTGACCGTCTTTTGATAAGCCTAAGTTTAGGCTATAATTTTATCGAAAGTGATGTTGTTCTTCAGAATAAGGTTATATTTAGTACTAATTGACGTATATATGAATGCAGTTGGGAGAAATAGCTGGAGTACTGACTAAGCCTCGTCCGACAGTCGAGTAACTCGAGGTTAAGGTATGTGAAGCTGTTCTTCGGCAAGTTAGTAAGTATTAGCTTTGTGAATCATAGTAAACTCCGTATTTGAAATTCCCGGAGTTGAATGTTGGGAAGTGAATAAGTTTAGTAAATTTTGATTTGCGTTGTCGTATCGTATCTTAGTCCGAAAGATAGGAAAGCATGCGCCAAAGGGTGAGTTAGCATTCCAGATTCACTATAGCTTGTTGTATGATTAGCAAACATGTTGTAGAATAAAAAGACACCGATTTTCAGAATAAAGGCTAATAAAGTAAAATCAGATAGACAGACAGTTTTATGGCTACATACTAGCCATTCAGACAGATGGAATATTGGCTACAGGTTAGCCAGCAGTTAAAGAAGGATTTCAGAATCAGTATAATCAGTAAAGAATTAGTTTAGTATAGAAATAGATCAGACTAAGAAGTTAGATTTCAGATAGTCTTTTCAGCTATACATGCTTGTTATTTATATGTGCTATTTGTTTGTTGAGACTTGTTGTGGCGTGAGGGCACCTTATTGAGCGTCCTCGCCGCCCCTGGGTTGGTAATCGTGTCACCCATTGAGCTGGTGGGTTTTACGTCGCTCCAAGGAGTGGCATGCCGTCCCCAGCTTGGACGAAGATGGGATGAAGCTTTCCCCATAGCAGTCTGATCAGCATTACAGGTGCAGCTCCGGTTTCAGATAGCCCTGTTGAGTTTTGTGTCCGGGGATCCAGACCCTATCTGTTACTGTCTGTACATTCAGTTATTATAGGTGTAGCTCCGGTTCCAGATAGCCCTGTTGAGTTTTGTGTCCAGGGATCCAGACCCTAGCTGTTACTGTCTACACAGGAGTCCTTCGGACCCAGACACGGTTGCTTATGTCGGAGGCTATGGCCCGAGCCGGAGACCCAAGGGGCCGGTAGAAGAGCTCTGAAGTGAGTAGATGAGTGGAGTGACTTATTTTTGGTTGGTTTTGACCCGGGTAGGGGTATATAGATTGTTTGCTTGCTTGGCGCGATCCGGCTTATGGGGGTTGGTATTGGCGCTTGCTTGCTACTTGTATATCTATTTATGTGCTATATACTAGCTACTAGACAGCAGGCCGTCGCGTCTACAGGTACGCCTCTGCCTTATCAGTACAGAAAGCTTGATTCAATTCATATCAACTTCTTTAGATTTAGCTATCTCCTGCTATACAGAAATGCTAGTTATGCTATCTATATTCAGTTGTTTTCAGTTGTATTATTTCAGTTGCTTTGCATACTCAGTACCAGTGGTACTGACGCCAACTTGGGGCGCTGCATTACTTGCCTGTAGGTACTCACAGACGAGGAGCCGATCCCTCGTGATCCTAGCCAGCGCAGAGTCATCAGCTCCTGTCCTCCGGAGCCTGATATTCAAAGGTGTATTTCATTTTCTTTTGTTGTATAGTACGGGTAGGTTGGGGCCCTGTCCCGACCATTTTATCAGTATTCCTAGAGGCTTGCAGTCTGTATATATTTCGCTGTGGTCAGTTGAGCCGGTCGTGTGAGGCCGTGTAGTTTGTTATAGCTGTCTAGCATTTCAGTTTATGTTGGTCGTGTGAGGCCTTAGTTTGACAGTAGTGGTGACCTTGCCGGTCACGTAATCTTACAGTAGTCTTGTGTTGAGTTACAGACAACTAGACAGCATGGTGGCCTTGTCGGCCCGCATAGGCTCCCTTACATTGACATGTTTCTGGTTAGCTGTTATTACAGGTACAAGTGGCTATAGGCCAGTTGGTCGGAGGCTGTGTTTACAGCCGTTATATAGCCCGTTGTTTCCAGAAATCTGAGCTAGAGCTAGCCAGACACCAGTTGTGCCTAGGCTCACCAGTTAACAGTCTAGATCCTACTAGGGCACCAGGTGCCAGTCATACCCCCCAAGGCGGGGCGTGACACATATCCTAGAGTTTCTAAATAGTATGCTCGACTTATTCGTTGGTTTATGGATGGAAGGCTACACTGAGATTCACCTAAGTACCTAGACCTTTCTGGAAATACTTGCAGAAATTTATTGTAAACTAATTTCCTCTGTCTGAAATAACGAAAATAGGAATACTATGAAGTCAGACTATCTCTCAGATGTACAACTTGGCATAATCTTCAGTTGCATATGTCATTTGGATTGGCAGAAATGAGCCGACATTGTGAACCTATCTATAATCACCCAAATGGAATCGTTCTACTCTTGAGGAACATGTTCAACTGTCTACTCCTTGAGGTGGCTTAAGATTGTGTGCACTTTATTCAAGTATCAGTGCACGCATTCGTCTTTTACTTCAAATAAGCCATTGACCTAGTTAGCCACTAGGAGGGAGTAACTTCTTGCTTTGATGATTTTCACCTTTAGCCTTCGTGCTAATTTTTTAATCCTACAATTAATGTCTCATACTCGACTTCATTATTAGTTACATGAACAGTGTTTATTGCTTGCTTGAGGGCTTCCGGGAAGGAGTTTTCAGGATAATACCCAGCCTAAATCCCTTTACATTCGAGGCACCGTCTGTAAAGAGGTTCCAGATACCAGGGTTAGTCCCCGAGGTTGTAACATATTTTTTTCGACCTCAAATATCATTCTAGATTGAATTCAGCTGCGAAATCAGCAAAGGCTTGAGACTTTGTAGTCATTCGTAATTTATATGTTATATCGTGACCATTAAGTTTGCTAGTAATTGACAAACAAAAAAAAACTGACGTCAATTATTCTTAGCCTCGTGATGGGCGCCAAACTGTTTACCCTAAAAATAGGTACAATTGAATCTATAACGATGATATAAGGATGTGAGACTGATTTGGTCGTAAGAAATGAAATAAACTATAAATTAAATAATGAAATAACAATAAATAAAGATATAGTCTGATGGTCTGAGCTCAAGATGATATCTTTGATGAACAGAGGACTCGTCTACTAAGCAGAATACCAATAACTTAATAAAAGAAAATGATTGACAGAATGCTTACAACTTGAATAGAAAAGATCATGTGTATTCTCTTGTCTCTTATCCGATGATCTTTGTGGTACAAAGATTAGTCCTTTTTATAGGACTTGTTGTGTTTAAGGCTTTAATACCTGATAATCATTGCATATTAAATTTTCTTAAATAAGAAATAAATCGTATTAAATGTTTGTGGAGTAACGGATGATATTGTCACGCCTCGTCTTGGGGGGTATGACTTGCACTTGGTGCCCTACTAGGGTCTGGACTAATCTGAATGGACTTATGCACTTTTGGTGCAAACTTACTTCCCAAATCAAGAAAACAACGGGCTATATCTCGGTTGTAAATACAGCCCTTGGCCGACAAAGTCGCATAGCCACTTGTAAAATAAAACAACTATCCAGAAACAGATAATGATAGGGAGTCATATGCGGGCCAATAAGACCACCATGTTGTCTAGTTATGACTGTAATGAAAATCAAGTGACTTACACATGCTATAGCGGACAAGCCCACTATTCAATAGCTAAACAAGGCCCCACACGGTCGTCATCACAAAATGAAATATACATTTGGGCCCCACACGACCAACAACAGACTAACCATAGGGAATTGTACATCTGCAAGCCTCTAGAAGTAGAATAGTGGTCGAGACAGGGCCTCAACCTATCCATAAACTGAACAATAAAAAAAAGCAGACCTTCTAACTATTAGCTCCGGAGGAAGGGAGCTAGCTGTGCTGCTAACCCTGGCTGGAAGCTACGAAGGTCTTGGCCTGTGCCTATCCGCACCTGCAGGCAAGTAATGCAGCGCCCAAGGAGGGCGTCAGTACAATATGTACCGAATATGTAAGGTAGTAAAGTAATAACTGAATGAGAGCTGAAGAACTAAAATAATCATACAGAAGGGCAAGAGTTTAACCTGAACAATCTCTTTATCTGTAGTACTTAATTAACAAGGTACACATATATACAAACAAGAACCTAACCAGGCCCCTATAAGCTTGGAAGATACAACCTATACAAGAATAACCTACCTGGGCCCCCATAAGCTTCGGCAGGTACAAGCAATATATGTTCTACTATCTGGTTGTTAATGATTGCAGTATACGGTAACTCAAAACAGCCTTCACAGCCCCGATTTAATAGAACTCACTATGGCCCTCGCGGCCTCAATCTAGTGGGACTCACTATGGCCCTCACGGCCTCAATCTAATGGAACTCGCTATGACCCTCATGGCCTCAGTAGAATAGGACTCGATATGGCCCTCGCAACCTCTGCTGAATGGAACTCAGTATGGCCCTCGTGGCCTCAGTGTCACAGAACTCAATATGGCCCTCCCGACGTCAATATAACAGAACTCCATATGGCCCTCGCGGCCTCAATATAACAGAAGTCAGCTAATCACAACAGATATGCCTTTAACTCTTTTACTGGGACTCAAACTGTATTACAATACTAAAGAAGCTAACTTGCCGAAGGAATTTGCCTTAACATACCTCGATTGTCGTTTCCTCAGTAACTGACGAGTTTCAACAGGTATTCAAATAGCCCTTCCTAGCTGGAATCGTACTACTGAGAGAATGAGACTAGTTTTAGTACTAAATTTGGCAGAAACAATAACTCATAATGCTAATATTGACTAAACTTCAACTTAACGAAACACAACTGAAAATGTATAATTTCCCAAGAGTTTAGAAGGGAAGAATACTCACTTGAAGTCTGTGATCGTATAGAAATAGTTTGGAGTCATTCCAACAACTTTGACTCGGCGGGGTTATCATTTGCTGGGCGAATTTTATGAAACTAACTCCGCAGTAATGCTCCCTACATCCTTAAACTTCGATACCCGAAGTTAATTTGAATTTGGACGGCGTTTCGTAGCGTAAACGAAAACCTCTCATTCCCTCGACTTTTTGTAACAGCCCAGGTCGCCACTTGTAGATATTGTCCGCTTTGGGCAGCTAGTCCCTCACGGCTTTAAAACGCGTCTACAAAAGAGAGGTATCCAAGCACTTATAAAGTACTCTTCGTTCTCCTCCCCAACCGATGTGGGATTTGCCTAAGTAAACCAGGCGTTACGTATCGCCGTCCCTGGTTACCCCCCATAGGGACTCAGCGTCCTCGCTGAGGTTTGCCCCACCACCGGCCGGCACCTGCTCTGATACCACTGTAACAGCCCAGGTCGCCGCTTGTAGATATTGTCCGCTTTGGGCAGTTAGTCCCTCACGGCTTTAAAATGCGTCTACAATGTAGAGGTATCCAAGCACTTATAAAGTACTCTTCGTTCTCCTCCCCAACCGATGTGGGATTTGCCTAAGTAAACCAGGAGTTACGTATCGCCGTCCCTGGTAACACACACAATACCTGACCGACCCCCATAAGCCGGAAGGTGCCAACCAAGCAAGCAATCTATTTACCCCTACCCGAGTCTAAACCAACCAAAAACAAGTCACTCCACTCATCTGATAACTGTGAGCTCCTCCTACCGGCCCCCTTGGGTACGTAGCTCAGGCCTTGGCCTCTGACAATAAACTGTGTCTGAGTCCGAAGACTTCTGCCTCTGGGCGCAGGTGCGCACACAGAGTGGTCTGCCCCTGTAAACAGGGTGTGCTAGTTCTGCGCAGAGTAAACTGAACTACCCCTGCAAGCAGGGTGGTCTGGACCGTATTATCATGGTGGTCGGCCATCATCGTCCTTTAGTCGGACGGCATCGCCCAGCTGGTGGCGGCATCTGAATCTGGTATCGACACAGCTATAACCCAGGGGACCGGCAGGATGCTTACAGCCAGTATAGGAGATGGGTTGACCGGGGTAGGGGTATAGATTCTGTGTTGATTGTACCTCCCGGCTTATGGGGGCCGGGTAAGGTTGTGTATGCCATGTTATGTTATGTATGTTATGCTATATTACAGTAGATACGAGCAGATTAGTAGTAGAATGATACGTCTCCAGGTATGATTCCTATTCCCTTCAGAATGATTAAGAACAGGTACGATCTACATCACCAGATAGTTAATCTAGTTCTTCTTATTCCAGTTTCATCAGTTATGTTATTGATTTCAGATATCTCTTTCAGTTGTTGCTTTACATACTCAGTACCAGCGGTACTGACGCCCAGTGGGGCGCTGCATTACTTGTCTGCAGGTACCCATAGACGAGCAGGCGATACCACGTGATCCCCATCAGCGGTTGAGTATTCAGCTCCTGTCATCCGGAGACTGAATTTCTAGAGGTGTAGTCCAGTTCTTTTTGTTGTACAGTACGGGTAGGTCGGGGCCCTGTCCCGATCATTTCTATTATCTTTCCTAGAGGCTTGCAGTCTGTATATTCCCCTGTGGTCAGTTGAGCCGGCCGTGTGAGGCCGTGCAGTTGTTAGCTGTTAGTACTCTTGCTTCTTTTATGTTGGCCGTGTGGGGCCATAAGTTTGACAGTAGTGGTGACCTTGCCGGTCACGTAGCCTTCTAGTATTTTACCGCTGAATGCAGATAACTAGACAGCATGGTGGCCTTGTCGGCCCGCATAGGCTTCCCTATAGTTGCTTGTTCTGGACAGCTGTTATTACAGGTACAGGAGGCTATAGGCCAATGGGCCGGAGGCTGTGTTTACAGCCGTTATATAGCCCTTTATTTCCAGAAATGTGAGTTAGAGCCAGCCAGGCACCAGATGTGCCCAGGCTTAACAGTCCAACAGGTCAGGTCCTGGTAGGGCACCAGGTGCCAGTCATACCCCCCAAGGCGGGGTGTGACAAACTTGCTCAGTCGGACGAGGTTCGGCCGGTACTTCAACTATTTTCTCCCAACTGCATTAATAAATACGTCAATCAATACTAAATACAGCTTTATTGTAAAGAGCAACGTTACTTTCGATATAGTTTATAGCCTAAACTTAGGCTTATCGAAAGACGGTCGAAAACTCGCTATTTTTCAGCGGCCCAGAAGAGAGAAGTATTCACTTCTCAGCTAGGAACACATAGACATTAATTTAGAGCAATTCTACTTACTTTAGTTCGGTGGCTCGCCGATTCGTCGGTCGTATTTCGCAAAACTAATTCCGTAGAAATGCTCTCTGCTGCTAAATACTCGGGTATCTGGGATTAATTTGAGTTTGGGCAGCGTTTGGTAGCGTAATCGGACGAAAATATTTAATTTTCCTTCGTCCTCCTCTGTTTTCTACGCTTTTCTGGAATTTTGCAAGTGTTAAATGATTTCAAACCGAAGTGGGGGCTTTATATACTTGATACCAACCAGGGACGGCGATACGTAACGCCTGGTTTACTTAGGCAAATCCCACATCGGTTGGGGAGGAGAACGAAGAGTACTTTATAAGTGCTTGGATACCTCTCTCTTGTAGACACGTTTTAAAGCCGTGAGGGACTAGATGCCCAAAGCGGACAATATCTACAAGCGGCGACCTGGGCTGTTACAGTGGTATCAGAGCTGGTGCCGGGCCGGTGGTGGGGCAAACCTCAGCGAGGACGCTGAGTCCCTACGGGGGGTAACCAGGGACGGCGATACGTAACGCCTGGTTTACTTAGGCAAATCCCACATCGGTTGGGGAGGAGAACGAAGAGTACTTTATAAGTGCTTGGATACCTCTCTCTTGTAGACGCGTTTTAAAGCCGTGAGGGACTAGCTGCCCAAAGCGGACAATATCTACAAGCGGCGACCTGGGCTGTTACACTTTTACTCTCTCTGCCCCAAGGTATATATGTATGAAATGAAACAAATGAAATTAACTTAATATATATAACATTTGGGCAGTGGAAAGGGGGTGCGTGGCACGGATCCCATCGCGCCAAAACACGGGCGTGCCGCGGAGCCGAACGCGCCAGGGAGGTGTCCATGACACGTTGCCCCTTGGGGCAGCTGGTCCAGCCCTCTCCCTTGAAAGCTTGACTCCGTGCTCGTTCGACCTCTTCCCCAGGCCCTTTTTCATACGTGTCGTACTCTAAAACTCTTGACTAACGTACGAATAGGTCAACTAAACATTAGGAACTTACGGTGTGTAACAGATGTCAACTTCAGAATGACCGCTTGTCAGTTGATTTGTGTTTGCTTCTTTCCTCCAAATGCTTAGAAGTCTATATCTAGATTCGTTCCTCCGTTAATTTATCATTTCCTTCAAAATGTTGACTATACAATGTCGGATTGCCCTTGAATCTTTACGATATATGCTTATCCTTTGACACATGTCTTCATCTTAGCTTGTTCACATATTGGGCATGTTTGTACCATATACAAGTACTAATCTCATATATGAAAAATTATGATGTTAGTAATATAAAAATTAGTAATACATGCATAAACATAATTAAAGTTGATTTTTAATATACCAAATCAAGTAGTGAATAAAAAATAATATCATCATAATTAATATTAGTCTTACTAATTTCATTGATACTTATACATTTTACTCCCCCTGTTCCAGTTTAATTGCTAGGTACACTAAAAATAATTGCTCATGACTTTCCAATTCTACCCTTAATACTTAAAGTCATTCTAAAATATGAAAAAAATTATTATTGTATATTTTCAAAAAATTAATAGGATTATATAACTCAAATTAGCATCTCCATTAATTTTTTCAATGAATGTGTAAATTTTATCCCGATATTTAATAATATTTTTATACACCCATTTTTGTTGTTTACTATGCACTCATGTTGATCCACGTAACCACCAGCCTAACTAATCAAACTCAAACACGTCATCATAACTGCCCCCAAGTTTCCATTTAATTACACTTTCACTCTCTCTCACTCCCTCAAATTTCATCATAATTATCACTCTTCACCACCTTCTCGATAACCCAACACCCAAATAATGGCGCGAGGCTCTTCTTCCCAATCCACCTCCTCCTCCACCACCCGTCCGGGGACCGCCGCACCCCGTGGCTCCGCCGCCGCCACAGCTGGCATGCGCAGACGCAGGCTCGGTAGTTCCTCCTCCTCCGCCGGCGGTGGTGGTGGTGGTAACGCCGTAGTAGGCTCCGGCAACGCTAGCAACATGCTCCGATTCTACACCGATGATTCCCCCGGTCTCAAGATCAGCCCGACTGTCGTCCTCGTGATGAGCCTCTGCTTCATCGGATTCGTCACTGCTCTCCATGTCTTGGGAAAATTCTACCGCTACCGATCCGGCTCCGGAGCCTGATTATTCGGGTTCGGATCTTTGATTTCGGATCATGGTGATTTTGAAACCCACGTCTTACAGGATAATTTAGTTTTCGTATCACGATCTTTTGCTTGTTCTGTTTCCTTTTTAGAATTTTTGTTGGCTGAGTTTGACTGAGTATTAGAAATGATGATAAAAGAAGCTCCCAATTAAGGGAATTTTGGAAGTTTACATGTGCTTTTTGTTTTGTCTAATCAGTAATGCATAGTCTTTGTTCAAACAGAGGAGTAACAATTGTGCTTTATGTTTTTCATGAGCTTGTGAATACGATTCAGCCAATGCTTACTATACAATGATACCCATGAGGATTTGGATTCACCTGTGAGTATGATGATTCTTGAATACTAAAGAACAAAAACAGGATGAAATGCAGAGGACTTAAGCTGGTCATAAATAATTTGGCTTTAACTCTTAGTTGATTGATGAAAATATTTAGAGTCACCATTACCCTATTCCGCAGGGCAGTCTTCTGGTCTTGTTATTCCTGGAAGTTACTTCGAGTAAGTTATTCGAGGGGGCTCTGTTTAGTTTCCATTTGTGCTAAACTTGCACCACACACCATATCTACTTGCCCTGTCTGCTTAATTTTTGAATAGCCCTTTTGTGTTGGGCTCTGAGAACCTTTCAATTGGTTAGCTTTCCTTGTTGGAAGGATATTGAATACCATTTAGCATGATTATGGTTTGCATTTTGTCTGTTCAATATACAAGGCTTTGGTTTGGGGCTTTGTTGTTTTAACACACATGGTGGTTCTAATTGATTTTGGACTGCATAGATTTTCTTTTCTTGGTGCATTTTACAAAGTTCTTGATGAGCTATAGCTTTTTCCAGTTGTAGAAGTCCTGAAATTTCTCCAACAATTGCAAAGTTATGGAAGGCATGATTGTCCATGTCATGTAATAAACTTCGTTCAGGAAATTCTAGCCCTGCTTGTTCTCTTAATAATTTGAATAGCATTATCATTAGTACTTTGTAGCACTTAACCACTTGAGCTGCACTACTATTTATGTCTAGGAGTGTCACTTTATACAATATATTTTCTATATTTGTTTTTGTCTTTTAATTATATATACATATTTGGTAAAAAAAAAATTTGACGAAGCAGTATCACGTGACCCTCTTCGAACCTTGTTAAATCCGCCCCCAGTGACAAAGTCATGATTTTCATTGAGAAGTGTTAAAATATATATAAAAAAATTGTTTTATCGAACTGTACAATGAAATTTTTTGACGAAAGAGTGTCAATTGGCATTACTTACATACATGTGGCTCCTCGAGTGGCTCCGTCCGGCAGTTAAGTCCCGCATTTAACTCAGTCTTCCCAATGTTTAGAATAGTTTGTGTTACGGTCCACTTAGGCCATGATCGTCACTCAGTAAGCCGAAGCCTATCAAGCTAAGTGTTGATCATTTTTATGCCAAAAAAAAAATTGGCAGTATTTTCTTTGTATCGGGAACAATTCATAAATCTAAATCTATAAACACTCAGTAATCAAGAATCCAACACACTACAATATCAACATATTAGGAGTTTAGATGAATTTCGTAACTAATATCATATTTTTTAGTAGTATGTAAATATAGTAGAGTGGTAGCATCATTAATATACAATTATAATTATACTCTTTCTATTTTATTTTAATTGCTAGGTATATTAAAAATAATTATTTCAACTTGTTAGTTTCAAAATTCAAAAGATAACTGATCATGTTTTTTTCAATTTTATCCTTAGTACTTTAAAGTCATTCTAAAACGTGAAATAAATTATTGTTGTATATCTCCAAAAAGTACCTATCAATTAATATGGTTATATTAGTCAAGTTGCCATCCCTATTAACTTTTTCTTAATGAATGTTTAAATTTTATCCTAACAATTAAAACGAAACAAAGGGAGTAGCTTCTAAGTCCGGTACTCGTGCATGCATGCATGTCAAATTAATAATGAAAAAAGTGAAAGATGAGAAGAATAATACTCCCTCTGTTCCATTTTAATTATTAGGATAAGATTTGCATATCCATTAAGAAAAAATTAATAGGGATGGTAATTTGACTAATATAATTCTATTATTTTTTTGAAAACATAAAATAATAATTATTTTTACATTTTAGAATGCCTTTAACTACAAAAGGTAGAATTGAAAAACATGATCAATTATTTTTAAAATTTTGAAACTAACAAATATTTTAAAATAATTATTTTTAATATACCTAGCAATTAAACTAAAACGGAGGGAGTTCTAATTAATTAGGAGATGGACAAATGTAAAGCCTCATATCTCTTCAATTCCTAATGAAGAAAACGAACCATTACTCCCATTTCCCCACATGCTATATATATGACTTTACTTCTTCCACTACCATGCGTTATATATATTGGGAGTATTAGTCTTCCCTTAATTAGCACTTCTCATTTTCTTCGCCTAATTAAATTCCTTCGTCATTTGACAACCTTCTACTTAATTTTGGAATCTTAATTTAGTATTCTCCCCATCATGTTGACTAAACTTGCTTCCATTCTTGCTTCATTGGACGATAAGCAAGAAAATATTTCACTTGATCAACAAGAGGTGAAAAAAGAACAAGTAGGGTTAAAGAAGGAATATTGTGTCAGTACGAGGAATAAAAGAACTGAAGAAATAGTTATTCCGGGATTGATAGATGTTGTGTTTTCGTGGTCTTTCTCTGATGTTCTCAACAAAAAACTTTTCAAAGATGAGGTTAGAATATTTCTTGTTTCCCTCTCTCTATATATACATATACACACATGTAATTAGTGGCGAAGTCAGGAATTTGACGAATAGTATGCAGTTTTTCTTTTTAGTTGTGTTAGGGGTGTCCAAAACTAAATATATACTTGTAATAACTAACATTTAGCCTTTGTGCACAACATGATTTTCGGGTTAAGGGTGTGTATTGGACCACCATTCACCTAAGATGACTCCACCGATGCATGTAATAAACAAATGTCGTTAAATATGAGTTTAAACTTATAATTATATATATTCAGGGGCGGAGCGAAGATGGTGAAGGGGTTCACCCAAACCCTCCTGAGAAAGTACATTATATATGTAATGGTTAAATCTAGTATTTATGTTTATATATTACGTATTGAACCCCCTTGAGACAATGTGAGAATCTATTTTGAATTCTCTTGGTGAAAATTTTACCTCTGTCGTTATAGACTTTTTTTTACACCATCAAGTTTAATTAGTCGCAATAACGGGGACTAATTCATAGTGCAAGGAGTTTTTTGAAAAAAAAATTTAGTACACATATTCTATGATTGAAGCCTCATTTCTGAAAATAGATAGATAATCTAACTTCATATCTTCACCTATTATTGGTCAGCATGTGTTACATTGTTACTTTATATTGTTTAGGGTTCTAACTAAGTATATTGTTTAAGTGGATTAGAGTCTTGAAGAATAATTACAACTTCAAATAATTATCTTTAAGAAATATTCTCTGACTAATAACTGTACTAGCTAGAGAGGGATTTACCATATCATATATGAATTTGCGAGTATTTAATAATTTTTGTTCGAATCTTGTATTTATATTGTAAAATTATTTACAAATATAATGAACTTGAGTTGGATACCTAGTACCAAGTCAGCTCCCTTGATTGACCATGGCTATTGGATACTCTTTGGTCTCTCTTTTAAAACCGCACTTTGTTATGGGCGAATTAAAATTTTTATTTTAAAATTTGAGAAATAATAATCCTGAATTAATTGGAGAATTAAGATTAATAATTAAAATTGGATACTGTGTGATCAGAATCTATGGTACTGTAGGAATACATATCACATTAATCTAAACTAGTTAGTTCCTTGTGTAGCGGAAGCAGAAGACTTGATTGAACCGTGGTTGGAATTAGTGGTCGATGAGGATTGTCTCGTTTCCTATTAAGTTAAGTGTTCCGGTCTTTTAAAACACTGGTGGCAAGTAAGGCCTTGCACATTTATGTTACTGGAGATGAACTGTTTTATGCCTTGGTAAACATAGTGTTTTGAAATAGATATTTTGTGTGCTTTTTCATACTTTGATATTGTCTTAGTTTCTTTATGCAGGTTAAACAAATTCCAGACACATTTTTGTCGACGGATGATTACTTCAAGTCATTCATCAGTCCACTTATAGAAGAAACTCATGGTGATTTGCTAACAGGTGTGACAAATACTTGTCAATCTCCTGCACTTGAGGTTCTTGATGTGAAAATATCAGCAGATTTTCAGCTGCCGAAGGGTTTATTCTACAATATTTGGTTGAATAATGCTACTGGAGGAGAAAGATTTAGTAAAACATATGAACCGGAGGTTGGTGATCTGATTGCACTATCAGATGTGAGCCCGAAAAGCACAGCAGACTTGAACAGACCAAAGAGGTCATTTCTCATTGCATTTGTCCATGGCAGAGATGATGGTTCAAACAGGATAACCACCCTGTCTTCGAAACTTATCCCGTTTAAAAAACCAGACAGGGAAAAGGGTGAACAAGGAGATAGTCTTTTCATCGTTTACCTTTCTAATTTGACAACGAATATTCGAATATGGAAAGCTTTGAATTCAGATCAGCAAAGTGCAAACCTGAACATTATTAGGAGTGTACTGAAAGTTGATCCAAGTATTGTAAGAGAATATCTCTTTCTCTTTCTTACTCTTGTTTTAGCCATTCTGGACAATTTTCATTGATTAATGTTAGTAAATTTCAATCATTTGCAGGATGAAGAGAATTGCGTTCGTTGCTCCTTGAATGACAAAAAAACTGGTGCCATATCAAGTCACTGGACCACCATTGAGTCCTTTGGGCTTGATAATGCGCAACGAGAGGCTGTTATAAGCTGTATTGCGACAAGTGAATGTGTTCACAAGAATGTTGTTAAGCTAATTTGGGGTCCTCCTGGAACTGGAAAAACAAAAACAGTTGCTTCTTTACTTTCTCTCCTATTTAACATGAAATGCAGAACTGTAACTTGTGCGCCCACAAACATTGCTGTGTTGGGAATTACAAAGAGGGTGATGCAACTAGTGCAGGATGGTCTGGAATATGACACCTATGGTCTTGGAGACATTATCTTATTTGGGAATGGGAAAAGAATGGGGATTGATGATCATGAAGATCTATTCGATGTATTTCTTGATAAACGAATTGCTGCTCTGGAAAGCTCTCTGTCTCCTGATCATGGATGGAAAAGTCATATACTTTCCATGATATCTTTGCTTGAAGATCCTGAAGAGCAATATAAGAAATACTTAGTAATAGAAAATGAAAACAAGGAACATAGGACAAATGATATTGCAGAGGAACAGAAAGGTAGGATTACAAGTATAGGCAATCAAGGACTAGATAAAAATAAGAAGAGTAAGCTGCGGAAAACAATCGTCATTCAGACATTAAAAGAAAATGAGAAGAAGACATCAAATGATGATGAAAGTTCTCAAATGATGAATAACTTGAGACCAGTTGACAAAGGGGACAAAGTCAATTCTAAAATTGAGAATGAAGGGGAGGCAAGAAACAGCAAACAAAGCCATAGTCTTACATATGAGGAGTTCATTATCAGTCAATTCAAAAGGATCCTGGAGCAGTTGACATTTTGTCTGACAAGCTTGTACACTTACCTGCCTACTTCTTTCATTGAACTAGAAGTAGCTAAAGATATGATCAGAGTTCTTGAAATGCTTCAAACTCTTAGAGAACTGTATGGAGTTGCATTTGTGACTAGGTATAATTGGGGACATTTCGCGAATATATGTGCAACTCAAACAGAAAGCATCGAAGTATTGAAATCTCTCAGCGAGAGAATCTCTCTCCCAAATATCACTGATATTAGAAGTTTTTGTCTGAAAGGTGCATGTCTGATTTTCTGCACTGCCTCTAGCACATCGAAATTGTACACAGAAGGAATGACCTCTCTGGAGATGTTGGTAATTGATGAAGCAGCTCAGCTGAAGGAATGTGAAACCACTATTCCCTTGCAGCTCCCAGGTCTCCGTCATGCCATACTCATTGGTGATGAGAAACAATTGCCTGCAATGGTTCACAGCAAGGTTTTCCCGCTTATCTTTTTATTACGCTACTTAACTTTTAGGAAAAAACTGACTTTGTTACTCTTAGATCATTGACATACTGTCCATTAATGACAGATTTGTGAGAAGGCTTACTTTGGAAGGAGCTTATTTGAGAGACTTGTGAATGTAGGCCACAAGAAGCACCTTCTTAATGTTCAATATAGAATGCATCCTGCAATAAGTTTGTTTCCAAATAGAGAGTTCTACGAAAATAAAATTATGGATGGTCAGAATGTTAAAAAAGCAATGTATGAGAAGACATTTCTTAAAGGAAATATTTTTGGCTCCTATTCTTTTATTAACATAAGCAATGGTAAAGAGCAGTATGATAACAAACATAGCACAAGAAATATGTCAGAAGTTTATGTCATAGCTGAGATTGTTGCCAAACTTTATAAAGGTAATACTCTTATCTTTCAAGGAATTTATCTATACTTGTGATGAAGTTTTTCCTTGTTTTCAGTACTGTATTTTGGTTAGCATGGCAGTTGTGTTGGAAAACCTGATTTTGTTTCTGAATTATAGAGTCTGTTACTTCAAGGCGAAAGATTTCTGTTGGCTGTATATCTCCTTTTGCGATTCAACAAAAACTTGGGCAGAAATATAGCACAGATGACAGCAGCCACTTCTCAGTGAATGTACGCTCTGTTGATGGTTTTCAAGGCTGTGAAGAAGATGTGATAATTATCTCCACTGTTCGTTGTAATGGGAGTGGATTAGTGGGATTCCTTTCTAGTTGTCAGAGAGCAAATGTGGCACTGACTCGAGCAAGGTACCAATTTACTAGACAACGATATTACATATAAAATGTTTGAATGTTGTTGCGAATGATTATAACTTGATATTCTTATCTTACTGCTTGTCTTTTGGTGGTCCATCAATATGATAATTGATGAGCATGCTCTTAGTTGCTTCATTGGCTTTATACACAGATTCTGCCTTTGGGTATTAGGGAATGCCACAACTTTGGTGAACAGTGGTTCCATATGGAGGCAATTAGTCATCGACTCCAAGGCTCGAGGTTGTTTCTTTGACGTTAATGAAGACAAGAATTTGAGTCAAGCGATTTTGAGTGCTACCATTGAAGTTGGCCAGATTGAAACATTACTCGGAATGGACTCCCCTATATTCAGAACAGCAAAGTGGAATGTATGCTGCTTCATTTGGCTTATAATGTATTCTTTTCTTTGTGTTAATTCACTGTTATCAAACTCATTTGTGAAAAGTTTTTTTTTCTTTTTGTTAATGTTTTGTTTTTTATTGAATATTCAATGGCCAAAGAATAGTCTGTTGAATTTGGATTTTGCTAGTGAGTGTTTGATATTCCTTCTTCATAGGATTTAAATCTTTACTTCTGTTTACAATTTGGAGAAAATAACAGGTTCTATTTAGTGAGGATTTCTCAAAATCCATTGCCAGAATCAAAGATGTCGCAATACGTAAAGAAGTGATCTCTCTTTTGGAGAAGCTCTCCAGTGGTTGGCGCGAGCCAGGAAACCACAGCTTACTCGGTAGCAGTGGCGGGAATTCATCTGAACTATTAGAGGTCTACAGTGTCAAGCACCTAAAATTAATTTGGAGCATAGATATTCTGCTAGAGAAGTCGACATACTTTCAAGTGTTAAAATTCTGGGACATCATTCCGGGATATCAGATATCAAAATTGGCAAAGGTCCTTGATGTCCGTTTTGGTATTTATACCATCAATAAGTTGAATCGTTGCAAACACAAGCTTGTGGAGCGGTACATACATTTCTTATTTCTTCCTCTGATGAATTGCTGTCTCGTTGTCTGTTCTTAATTAGAAGTATACTAACATTTTTGGATTATAGAAGAACCATTGCGATGCTGACTTCACAAGTCTTCATATCTTTTCGTTGAAATTTAACACTTCCAATGACTTGGCCAATTGGTGGAAATGATGATTCAAGAATGAACCCAGCTCAAAGCGATCTAGAGAAGAACTTTTTCAGGTACTCACTGGGATCTTCAATAAATTCCGAGTTAGTCTAGCGTGTGTACTAGAGGGTTCTTTCAGGGCAAATGAGAAAAAACAAGATAGAAGAGTCTATTATAAAGCCTTTTAGAGAACTAAGCTTGTATTTATTTCATCATTTCATTGGTGAGACATATTTCATTTTGATCAATGTGATTTATTTCCCTCTTATATTTCTGTTAGATTACTGGTTTTGATGCTGTCAACCTCACATAGGGACCTGATCCCTTGTGCTGGTGTGACTCATTTTTTAGCTGGACGGGAAAAGACTTTACAGTTGGAAAGTTTGCTTTTTGGCTGTCAGTTGGTGAGAGCAGAAGTGCACAGCAGCACAGCATGGAATCATAGCAGCATCCTAGGCCAAGTTGGTCACATGTGCTTGACCAAAAAGAGAGCTTTCTAGTGGGTATCATTACTACTCTCTCCTTTTATCCATGTGGCTAGTGGGTATCATCAATACACTCTCCTTCTACCTATGTGGATGAAAGGAAGCTGAAAAGATATAAAGGATAGAACCCAACAACTCTTTCTATCAAGAGAAATCATTCAGAAAAATTGATCTAAAAAATAAGCTTATTCTTCTCTCAAAAGGCAGCCATTGTTTCCTTGTTTCACAGCAAGAATCAAAGAAAAATAACTCAAGTTTAGAGGCTGCCATTGAAGGAGAAGAAGTGCACTGCAAAATAGAAACCTTGTATTTCGTACAAGTTTTATTTTCTTGTTTTTCATGAGTTGTTTTTCTCGTTTTGGTCTGCTAGAGCTAGTAGACATTTTGGCTAGAGTTAGCCTTGTATTTCAGTTGAGTTTTAGCTGAAGTAGAGAATATTGAAGTCTTGTAATAGAGGTATTACAAGTGGGAGGTTAGGAGGTTAACCTCTTAGTTGTGTACTAGGTTTTGTAACTTTTGTTGCTCAGATCTCGTAGTGGAGTTTGAGAAATCCTACGAGGTAGGTCGTGGTTTTTTACTTCCAGTGAGCAAGGAAGTTTTCCACGTAAAACTTCGTGTGTCTTCTTCTTACTGTTGTATTTTCGTGTACATGTGTCTCTGCCTCTGTGTAACCTGATAGAGGGACCTGGTCCTGAGTAAGGTGGTCGACCCATATAATTCAATAATTGGTATCAGAGCAGGTGCTTTCTAAAAGGTTAACACCTAGAAAGACTCCTGTAAAATATGGCAGCACCACCAAATTTAGAAGAAGGACAGTCTACTACCAGACCTCCCAGGTTTAATGGCCAATATTACGGATGGTGGAAAACAAGAATGCATGATTTCATCATGGCTGAAGATTGTGAGCTGTGGGATGTGGTACTGGATGGACCTTATGTGCCAATGAAAACCGTAAAGGAAGGAGAGACAACCATCTCTATTCCCAAAACCCGAAAGGAGTTTGATGATCATGACAGAAAACTCATAGAAAAGAATTACAAATCTAAGAAGCTTCTTGTTTGCGGTATTGGTCCGGATGAATATAATCGAATCTCTGCTTGTGAGACTGCAAAGGAAATATGGGACTGTCTCAGAACCGCTCATGAAGGGACCAGTCAGGTCAAGCAGTCCAAAGTGGATATGCTTACCACTCAATACGAAATGTTCTCCATGAGGGAAGGTGAATCTATTCAAGAGATGCATACCAGACTCATGTCCATCACTAACGAGCTCTATTGTTTGGGAGAAGTGATCAAGCCAAGCAGGCTGGTCAGGAAGGTACTCAGTGTCCTCCCCAAGTCTTGGGAGAGTAAAGTTGATGCGATCACTGAAGCTAGAAATCTGGAAGTCCTCACGATGGATGAACTCATAGGCAATTTAAAAACCTATGAGCTCAAGAGGCAGCAGGACCAGAGCAGGAGTGAGCTGAAGAAGGACAAAGGATTAGCTCTTAAAGGAGCTCAAGCAAGCTCCAGCGAAGAAGATGAAGATATGGCCTACCTAACAAGAAGGTTTCAGAAAATGATTAGGCGAAGTGGCAGCCTTCCTAGGAGGACAAGCTCGAACAAGGGACCTGGTTACAATGATCTGTGTCACAAATGCGGCAAACCAGGTCACTTTATCAAGGACTGTCCGATGCATAAGATGGATTACAAGGAGTATCTGAGAACCACTGCCGAAAAGGCCCAGAAGAAGGACCGAGTCCCTGACAAGTTCAGAAGAAGAGCTGCAGCCGACAATATAGTCAAGCAAGCTCTAGCTGCTTGGGGGAACTCCTCAGATGAATCTGATAAGGAGGATGCTGTGAAAGATGCTTCTATGATGGCTGTGGAGGATGATGACTCACCCTTTGACTCAATGTTTGCCTTCATGGCAAATTCGGATGGAGATGAAGATGAAGAGGTAACTTTCCTTGACATTAAAAAGAATCTAAAAGACTATAATGGGAAAGAATTGAGGTCGCTAGCTTGTGTGTTAATTGACTCTTTTTATGATCTTACCAAAGAAAAGGAAAGTCTGAATCAATATATAGATAAACTTGAGCTAGAAAAGGCGAACTTGATCTCAAGTTTGGCAGAACTAGAAGAGAAATGTCAAGAGCTAGTCAATGAGCAAAATGCCTTTATTAAAAAGGGAGGGACTAGTGACATGAAAAATGCTCAAAAAGAATTCGAAGCTGAACTGAAAAGGTCACAAGATGAGCTCACTGTAATAATGAAAAGAAACACTGAGCTTGAGAAAAATGTGATCCAACTGAATGCTGAGCTTGAGAGATTGCTTAAATGGAATGCCTCTTCACAGATCTTACAAAAATTAACCGGACAAAGATCTAATTCCGGTGAAGGGTTAGGTTATAAGAAAAGTAGTCCTCCTTATAATCCTCACAGTAAATATGGATCTAATCCTGATAATTTGCTGTGCACACACTGTGGTAGGAATGGGCACCTTAAGTCTAACTGTGTATCGAGGCAAGCAGCCTTAAGAAAGACGGTGATTAGTAAAGGAGAATTAGGGACCATAAGGGGACCTGGTTCCAAAATGTCTCAGATCAGGCTGCCTGAGTGGTCCAAAAGAAAATTGATTTATCCTCTGTCTCGGTACTGGGAACTCAAGCTGAAATGGGTTCCCAAGTCTAATCTATAATCTATATGTGCAGGAAGGAGTGAGAGAAAGCAGTCGGAAATGGTATATGGATAGCGGCTGCTCAAAGCACATGACTGGAAATGTTGATAATTTTCTCTCACTCAAGGCATATCAGGGAGGCTCAGTATCTTTTGGGGATGGCAAAAAGGGACACATTCTTGGTGTTGGGAAGATTGGAAAGACACTTGCCCATGCCATAGAAAATGTCTTCTATGTAAATGGACTGAAGTACAGCCTCCTGAGTGTCTCACAAATCTGCGACAAAGGAAATGAAGTCAAATTCGTTTCAGACCAGTGTACAGTGACATATCTTCAATCAGGAAGAGTTGTTTTGACCGCAAACAGATGCAAGAGCATGTATGTTGCTGATCTTGATTCAGCTGCATGCTTAAGCGTGGTGGAGGATGAAGCTACCTTGTGGCACAGAAGGTTGGGACATGTAAGTTCTGTTCTTCTCAACAAGCTAGTATCCAAGGACCTGGTTCGAGGACTCCCAAAGGTGAAATTTGCTCAGAGTCAGATCTGTGATGCTTGTGTTCAAGGGAAACACACCAGGTCTTCATTCAAGAACAAAAAGGAAGTGAGCACCTCCAGACCCCTGGAGCTACTACACATGGATCTGTGTGGACCTGTAAAGGTTACAAGTCGTGGAGGAAAGAAGCTGATCCTTGTAATTGTTGATGACTATTCAAGATATACCTGGGTGATGTTTCTTCGCACTAAAGATGAAACATTCCCCACCTTTGAGTCATTTGCAAACCAAATTCAGGTGAAGCTGAACTGCAAGATTGCAGGGATCAGGTCTGATCATGGAACTGAATTTGAAAATGCCAAATTTGAAGCTTTCTGTGCTGCCAAAGGAATCAGTCACAACTTTTCTGCTCCCAGGACTCCACAACAGAATGGAGTAGTTGAAAGGAAGAATCGAACTCTTGCAGATATTGCTAGAACATTGCTCATAGATGGAGGAGTGGCAATGTCATTCTGGGCAGAAGCTGTCAACACGGCCTGTTATGTGGTCAATCGGTGTCTAATTCGGCCATTACTTGGAAAAAACCCCTATGAGCTGCTGAATAAAAGGAAGCCGATGCTGAACTACCTTAGAGTCTTTGGATGCAAGTGTTTTGTGCTAAACAACGGCAAGGACCATCTAGGAAAATTTGATCCCAAAAGTGACGAGGGAATTTTTCTAGGATACTCATTAAATAGCAAAGCATACCGAGTCTATAATAAACGGACTCAGTGTGTTGAAGAAAGCATCCATGTCGTATTTGATGAAAATGGGAAGCTGAAGAGCACGGAAGCACTGGGTAAGGACGAATTTGAGGAACTGTGGCTGTTCCAAAGAGATGATGTCAATCATGATTCATCTAAAAAACCTGACATCACAAAGAACTCCCTGCAGAATGGAGATCAGACCACTCATGATGAAGCAACAGAACACATCAGAGAAGAGGAGGCAGAAAAGGAAGATGATGCAGAAGGCAACCCAGAAGAGGGACCTGGTTCCAATTCTGGAGAATCTGCTGGAACTGGTTCCAATTCTGAAGAATCTGTTGTAAAGGGATCTAACTGGAAACACAAATCTTCTCATCCTCTTGACAACTTAATGTCTCCATTGGACTCAGGAATGCAGACCCGATCCAAAACTCGAAACACATTTGCCTCATCAGCCTTCATATCACAGATTGAGCCCAAGAACATCAAGGAGGCACTGAAGGATGTGGAATGGGTGAATGCTATGCAGGAGGAGCTGCATCAATTTGAAAGAAGCAAAGTCTGGCACTTGGTTCCAAAACCATCTGATAGAACTGTTATAGGAACCAGGTGGGTCTTCAGGAACAAATTAAATGAGCAAGGGGTCACAGTCAAAAACAAGGCTCGACTGGTTGTTCAAGGGTACAACCAGGAGGAAGGGATTGATTATGATGAAACATTCGCTCCAGTAGCCAGAATGGAAGCCATTCGCATGCTGATTGCCTTTGCCTCTTTCATGGAATTTAAATTGTTTCAAATGGACGTCAAAAGTGCCTTCCTAAATGGGTACTTGAAGGAAGAAGTGTATGTGAAACAACCCCCTGGTTTTGAGGATATTGATAGACCTCATCATGTATACAAGCTGGACAAGGCACTGTATGGACTGAAACAGGCTCCAAGGGCTTGGTATGAAAGACTATCAAAATTTCTTCTTGATAATGGTTTTAAGAGAGGAAGAATTGACAACACTCTTTTTCTCAAAACAAGAGGAAGAAATTTGCTTATTGCTCAAGTCTATGTTGATGACATTATATTTGGAGCCACTCTTGATTCACTCTGTGAGGATTTTGCAACGCTCATGGGAAGTGAATTCGAGATGAGTATGATGGGAGAACTTATGTTCTTTCTGGGGTTACAGGTCAAGCAGGACAAAGCTGGAACAGCCATCAGTCAGCAGAAGTATATCAAGGACCTGCTCACAAAATTTCATATGGAAAGTGCCAAACCAATTGACACTCCCATTGGGACTGCTTCAAAACTGGATAATGATGAACCCGGTCCTCCAGTAAATGAAACTATGTACAGTGGCATTATTGGCTCCCTGCTTTACTTAACAGCCAGCAGGCCAGATATTGTGTTTAGTGTGGGTATGTGTGCTCGATTCCAAGCTTGTCCTAAGGAATCTCATCTGAAGGCTGCTAAGAGAATTCTCAGATATCTTAAGGGGACCTCTGATTTAGTCCTTTTCTATCCATCTGGAGGTTCCTTTGAACTTATTGGCTATTCTGATGCTGACTATGCTGGGTACCTGGTTGATAGGAAAAGTACCTCAGGCATGGCTCATTTTCTGGGTTCTTCACTGGTCTCTTGGGGATCAAGAAAACAAAATTCAGTGGCACTCTCAACAGCTGAAGCAGAATATGTGGCTGCTGCTTCATGTTGTGCTCAATTACTGTGGATTAAGCAGCAACTGGAAGACTTTGGAGTCCTGACCGAGTGTGTCCCTTTGACGTGTGACAACACCAGTGCTCTGAATATGGCTAAGAATCCAGTACAACACAAGCGGACTAAGCATATTGACATCAGACATCATTTTCTTAGAGACCATGTTGAGAAGGGAAATATTCGTGTGGAATTTTGCAGGACAGAAGATCAGATTGCAGATATCTTTACCAAAGCCTTGAATAGGGACCAGTTTGATAAAAACAGATTAAGGCTGGGCTTAATCAAAATGAATTAAATTCTCCCTCTTCTCTGTCTAAGTGTTGACTCTCGTTTTTGGCTATGATCTGAATGCAGGTATCCTTGCTAGTTTGCTGTGGATGCGTCTAACTCAGTTCTATACCTCCCTAGGTATACACGCATGGTGGATGTAAGGAAGGCTGGACTTAGACAAGTCAGGGACTTTGGACTGCCTGTTCAACCTCATAAGGGGACCAGGTCCTATCAGGTCAGTATTACTTTGTCACTTATAAACATAACTTGAGAATATTGTAAGAACTGCCCTTACCGCTTGTTTCTTCCGGTATCCGGTCATAAAGTAAGTGTTGTATCTACATCCAGTTCAAAAGTCTCTCTGATTAGACGTGTCATAACCCCTCTTAAAACCCTTTCCACCTTCCATCTTTCCTCTCATCTCTTTAAACTGCTCTCTGCAAATAACCTCTTCAAACTTCCTATTCCTCCATCTCTTACTCACCAGATTTCTTCCAGATATAGGACCAATGAGTCTACTGAGCTGTCCAAGGAAGCCAGGCAGCTTATCTTGCAGAACCAAAAGGTGTTACGGGGCAGGGTATTTGATCCTGAAATTTGTGACATGGAAGGCATGGCTGAGCTGGTGGAAATGGTCAATTACCAAAGTTGGCGACACTTATTTGTTCCTCCAGTTCCTGTTTTACATGAGAATGAGGTCAGGAAATTTTATCATGAGCTGGAATTTGCTGATAATGGTACCAAGATCTACAGTAAGGTGAGTGGAGTCACCTTCATGATAAATGAGCAGGTTCTAAGTTCCATCCTTAAGGTTCCTAATAGAGGGATCAGGTCTGTCGATGGAGAATGTGCGCAAAGGCGTTTTATTTCCATGATTGCCAAGCTTGACAGAGTCACAGGGGAGAGAGTTCTCAAGAAACAAATGAAGGGTGTGTATCAACTGTTGTTTGAGTTTGTAAATAAAGTACTTCTACCAAGGGCAGAGAAGAGGACTTGATTGCCTCGCAAGAGAAGTCCAATGAGGCTGAAATAGTTCGTCTGAAGGCGCACCCAGTAGAGGACCCTGGCACCATCTCCTCCCTCAAGGAATAGAATGAAACTTTAAAGGCTGAGGTTAAAGATTTAAACCAAAAACTGCTTACTGTCAGTGATCCTCTCAAAGCAGAAAATGAAGCCCTGAAGGTTGAGGTCAAGGACTTGACTAAGAAATTGCTTACCCATGAAACCTTCAATGATCGCCTCTCAGCCCTCTTACCCAGACTACCCGACTCTAAATGATTTTCCTGCTCTCTTATCTCCTTCCTACTTTACTCTCTTTCCCACGATTATGGACAGTTCTTGTATGATTCTCTTTTGGTATGTTATGCTAAGTGATAATGTAATGCTTTTCTGATTGCAGGGGTTGGCTGTTGCATTGTTCTTATTGTCTATTAGTTTTTCTGCCTTTCTTATTTCCATTAGTGTCAGTGTTGCCCCAGTGGCCATGAGTTAACTCACCTAATCATTCTTGTCTTGGTTTACTGTTCTTTTCTTTTTTATGATGCCAAAGGGGGAAGATACTAAGACAGGGGGAATTATGGGGGAATTATGCTGAATGACAGGGGGAATTATGCTGACAGGGGGAATACTGTGAAGTGTGTTAGATAAAATGTGCAAAGAAGGTTGTCAAGGTTGTCATCATCAAAAATGGGGAAATTGTTAGATTACTGGTTTTGATGCTGTCAACCTCACATAGGGACCTGATCCCTTGTGCTGGTGTGACTCATTTTTTAGCTGGACGGGAAAAGACTTTACAGTTGGAAAGTTTGCTTTTTGGCTGTCAGTTGGTGAGAGCAGAAGTGCACAGCAGCACAGCATGGAATCATAGCAGCATCCTAGGCCAAGTTGGTCACATGTGCTTGACCAAAAAGAGAGCTTTCTAGTGGGTATCATTACTACTCTCTCCTTTTATCCATGTGGCTAGTGGGTATCATCAATACACTCTCCTTCTACCCATGTGGATGAAAGGAAGCTGAAAAGATATAAAGGATAGAACCCAACAACTCTTTCTATCAAGAGAAATCATTCAGAAAAATTGATCTAGAAAATAAGCTTATTCTTCTCTCAAAAGGCAGCCATTGTTTCCTTGTTTCACAGCAAGAATCAAAGAAAAATAACTCAAGTTTAGAGGCTGCTATTGAAGGAGAAGAAGTGCACTGCAAAACAGAAACCTTGTATTTCGTACAAGTTTTATTTTCTTGTTTTTCATGAGTTGTTTTTCTCGTTTTGGTCTGCTAGAGCTAGTAGACATTTTGGCTAGAGTTAGCCTTGTATTTCAGTTGAGTTTTAGCTGAAGTAGAGAATATTGAAGTCTTGTAATAGAGGTATTACAAGTGGGAGGTTAGGAGGTTAACCTCTTAGTTGTGTACTAGGTTTTGTAACTTTTGTTTCTCAGATCTAGTAGTGGAGTTTGAGAAATCCTACGAGGTAGGTCGTGGTTTTTTACTTCCAGTGAGCAAGGAAGTTTTCCACGTAAAACTTCGTGTGTCTTCTTCTTACTGTTGTATTTTCGTGTACATGTGTCTCTGCCTCTGTGTAACCTGATAGAGGGACCTGGTCCTGAGTAAGGTGGTCGACCCATATAATTCAACAATTTCACTGGAAAATTCTTTGTTTTGTGATAGTGATTCACTTTTTCTGGCCTCTTCCAGAAAAATGCAAGGGTCTAAATCAGAAGGTGTCTCAGATAGCTTTCGCGTAAAGTTAGAAGAGGAAATTGAAGATCCTCAATGTCCCTGTGGAATGTCATCACGAACTGACTCAATGATTCAGGTTTTACTTCTGTGCTGATTCTCTTCATCTGCCTTCGGTGGCTGAGGTAGAATTTTCATTAAGGGAGTTCCAAATGGATACTCAAGATATATCAAGAGGATTTAATAATATACACATAAATATCATATTTGACCTTACATATATAGTGTAATTTTCTGACGAAGGGCTTCAAGTGAATCCCCTTCCATCACCCCGGCTCCACTCCTGTCTGCCTTAAAGTACACTTTGTTTTTGTTATAATGCAATTTCGCATGCAGTGTGAAGATAGAAGATGTCGTGCATGACAACATGTGAATTGTGTCATTATTCCAGAAAAGCCTATCGAGGGAGGTGCTCCGCCAAATCCTCCTGAAACATTTTATTGCGAATTGTGCAGATTGAGTCGAGCAGACCCGTAAGTATCACTTAATTTCTCATTACCTCGCTTCCCCCATTCTGTTTTCTCTGCCACAACATTAGCTGTAGACAGACTGCGGATTATTTTGTGACATTTTTACTTCAAACTTTTCATTTCACTGATTTATAGACACACAAATAACTATGGCTTATTCTAGACGACAAGTTTCAAAAGTCCTTCATTTATTCTTAAGCTCTGTGCCCAGTCAAACACCAACACGGAAGGAGTACTTGGTTTCGTCACTATACCTGTCTTCAATTCAAATGATACTATTGTTTAGTCTTCGTTATATGTGAAGTTTATGTAGTATGCATAAGAATGAAGCAGTAGTATGTGAAGAGTTCTCCTCTGTAATTTGCTATATGTAAAGCTTTGTACACTAGAAGATCTGGGTGCTAACAGTAACTGGCAATCTCCAATGATTGGGTAAAATCTTAATAGAGCTGGGTTTTTATTAGACTCTTCAACACCGACGCTTCATATATGGATACTTAAGCGACATGTTGAGTTGTTGACTCGTTTCTTACATTAACCACAGATGGAATGGTAAATGCTTTGACATTCACCGACTGAATTGTCTGTATGCAGGTTCTGGGAGATGATTGAAAACCCTTTATCTCCTGTGAAGTTTTCTTTTACTTGTGTTCCAGCAGATGGGTGAGTTACCTGCACCTTGTTAGTTTTGTGAAGCTACACTGTACATGAAATTGCTCTGTTACTGTTCTTAGCTGGGTTTAAGCTTTCAATGTTTATCAATTGGTTGACTCTTGTGCGCATCAGAGTTAGTATATCAGTAAATGACATATCTCTCTGTTGGCATTCAGATCTACACTGTGTTTTAGGTTCGTAGTATTTGTCCATTTGAAAGTGAAGAATGATATTTGACAATGTCAGACTGGCTTCATATAGAAACAGATTACCAATATTTTACTAACCATATAGTGATAATGGCATTCTTTTGGGGCTAAAGGAATGTTCTTTTAATAAATTTGTTTAACATATAAATTGCTCTTGTTCATTAGGACTATTTTGTATCTGCTTTCTAGTTCTAGGCATGACTTTATGACTCTTCTTCGTTGTGTCCTCTGCATGCTATATTTTGGGATTTGCCTTTTTGCTTGTTTATGGTGAACTTACTACCTTGCAACGACGGACCTGTTTGTGGATCACTTGTTTACATTTGCAAATTTTCAGGGCATACATTGTACAGAGGATTGAGAAAACATTCCAAGTCAGTAGAGCCAGCAGATACTTGCTGGCAAAACAGAAATACGATCTTCAGGTTGTTGGTTAAGTAATGACTTGACTTGAGTTCAATTATTTACTTTGTATTCATGATTTTTTTGGTAACATTTTCAGGCTTGGTGCATGCTTATCAATGACAAAGTACAATTTAGGATGCAGTGGCCTCAGAATGCTGATTTGCAGGTCAATGGTATGCTCTATTCTGTCTTGCTCAAGTATATTTTTCTCTGGTAATAAGTTTTGGTAGGGTACATGTTTCTTCTCTCCATTGCAAAGGCAATGCCGGCTTTGATATTAAGCGTGCTGAAAAAACTTGGAACTTTGTCTTTGACTTGTCATTTGTGCCCTTCTTAGGTAAAATGTATGTTCTTGTTTGTCTTCCTCCAAAAACTGCAATTTCCATAAGCCTGTTAGAAAACTGATTCACCCTGTAGTTTATGTTAGAGAATTTTTTGCCAGTTCAGTAACTTCAGTCATATCTGTACCAGCAGGAGTTTCAGTGCATTGCATAGAAAGACCTGGCTCACAGTTATTGGGTGCAAATGGCCGAGATGATGGTGTCATAGTGAGTGTTCAGTTGCGCGTACCCTACTTCTTGGTTTTCTTATTGATATATATATATATGAAACCGCCTTTGATTTACTGGATTTTTTGACAGATCACGCGTTGCTTGACAGATGGAATAAACAAAATTTTATTAACAGGATGTGATTCTCGTGTATTTTGTTTCGGGGTTAGGCTTGTAAAGCAACGTACTATCCAACAGGTAAGTCGAATACCCTTTTCTCTGTGTTGCTTTTTTTCCTTCTATCTTACTTTTTTCTAATGCCTTTACATCTAGATTGACTGATAATGGACATGTACAAGTTATTGACTCTATTATGGTGTCTGAATAACATTATGTTATCTGTCTAGATTCTGAACATGATCCCTAAGGAGCCTAATGGTGAGACATTTGAAGATGCTCTTGCTCGTGTTTGTCGTTGTGTTGGTGGTAGGACAGCCACCGAAAATGCTGATGGAGACTGTGACCTTGAAGCTGTAGTTGCTGATTTTGTTGTTGTCAATCTTAAATGCCCTGTAAGCAAACGCTGATGTTGTTATCCTCTTCTTTTTTCACTTGTGCTATTTGCAGTATATGATTTTATCGTTTTTGCGTCTATGTATGTATGGACAGTTGAGTGGTTCAAGGATGAAAATCGCCGGAAGATTCAAACCTTGTGTACATATGGGCTGCTTTGATCTTGAAGTCTTTGTTGAAATGAATCAAAGGTCGAGGAAGGCAAGCATCTGGAGACTACTTGATCCAAGTTTCTATCAGCTTAGTTCAGATTTTTAATGAAAACTTAACTTATTTCAAGGGCGCAACTTTATTTCTTAACTAAGCTCACCAAACAAGTTTAATGTTTGATCATGACTCCAACCGGGGCCACCCAGCCCCTTCGCGGGCCTTGCCATAGGCAGGATGTTGGGGGTACCCAACAATCACCCTCTCAACACCTACCTCATGCATCATGTTGCATCTTGAGAACGAATTCATGACCTTAGTTCTGATACCATGGATCAAGCGCTTACCATCATACCAAAAGTTATAATTGTCTTGTATCATCTGATATATATTTAGTAACATTTGTTGTTTATTTCATGTAGTGGCAATGTCCCATCTGTCTCAAGAACTACTCTCTGGAGCATGTCATTATAGATCCTTATTTCAATCGGATCACTTCTCAGGTTTGGCTAGTTATTGCTTGCGATCTTTACTATCTTAGCCTCGTTACACTATCAGTATATAGAAGTTAAAACTTTTTTCTTATGGAGTATTTCTTTTTTGGTTGTGTTGCAGCTGCAAAATTGTGGAGCAGTGGTGACAGAAATTGAAGTGAAACCTGATGGTTCTTGGCGTGCAAAGGCACTAGGGGATCTGGGGCAGTGGCACTTACCTGATGGGACTCTCATAACATAGAGTGAGAAACCAAGCTTGGATTTCTTTACAATACATATATATTTTCCCAAAGAAAATGTAGAGACTATTTAGCAACAACTAAAATGTAAAATATTTTTTTTAATATGTTCAATTTTCTTGAAATGTTTCTATTTCTAGTATGTTCCAGTGACTAGTTTGCAAACGCTACAAGTGTGAGAGCGATCCTAATCAGGAAGGCTAAGACAACGCCTCGCATATGGATAACAAAAGAACGCTTATGCCTTGACCACCCCCACTTTAAGTTGTAATGACTGAATCAATCTTTTAACATCACACAAGTATCCTTTGTTGAAATCCCTAAACTGACGTATATTCACTTTTCTTGATTTCAACTGATATTATCGATCCTCAAATAATCTCCAAACTGCACTTCGAACCCTGAATTAGTTCACACCTAGCACTAATGCACAATGATAAATTTATTTATTGATTGTCACCTTGCTCAAGGGTTTGTAGGTGATTTTTGCCTGTAAAGAATCATATTTTGTCTTGTCACGTCATATACTTGAACATCTCCAGTAAATCATGCAATTATTCCCTTCAGTTTGTCAACTCTATGAAGTCATTATGACTAGTGATGGTAGAAATTTACTGATTTAATGTCGACATTTATTCTCCAAATTACATGATAAAATTGTGTATTTATTTATCAAAGACCGATGTGGGATTACAACCATTCGCCCTAATTAATATTACAACAACTCCAGATTAATGGAAAAATACAGGCATAAATTGTGGTAGGATAGTTGGGATTTCCCCGTCCATAATTAGAGTTTTCGGGTTCAAACTCCTAAGAATGAAAAAAAAATCTCTTGAGAGCATCGCCTTCAGAAATATGACCTTCACGTTACGCTGCAAATTTAATCAGGCGCCATTGCGGATACCATACATTGGGTGGAAAATAAAATAAAAAAATTAGTGGAAGGTTAAATTAGACCGGGAGGAAATTGATACGAAATTACATATAATAATCTTAAAAATGGGGGATCTTGAACTTTTAACCACCATTTACCCATGTGTAAACCTTCAAAGATCAAAAGTCAAAAATTATTATCCTTGAAGTTTAGCTCAGGGACCAGTGGGGTCAAATGCTCTAGACCATGCACCCTCTTCCAAGATCAATCTTACATATGAGAAATTTTCATCAGTTATCCCTTTTTAGATAGTTATTTAGTAAATGATCATATTTTCATTTTTCTTACAATTAATATACCTTTTAAATTACGGGCTAATTTTATTTTTTCTAAAAAAATTGAAAATCATAAATATTAAATCATGATTTAAAAATTTATAAGTTATTCAAAATGATGATATAATATTTCATTTTTAAGATTGAGAAATTGTTGGAAAAGAAAGCTACTGCACATTTCTTTATATGACACTTATTCATGTTAGCCCATATTATTGTTAGTCCATATAATTGTTAGCATATGGATCTTAGGGTTTTAGGTAGTCTTATGCCTATATATAGGCACTCCCTTCTCCATTTTAGTTTGTTGTCTTCTATTCTCTTATGTAACTTTGTAGTTAGCCTTTTAATTTTTTCTTTTCTTGTTTTTCAATAAAACCCTTGTTATATATCAACACTTCAAACTAACGTGAACTGCCTATAAATACGCTTATAAGGAAAGTGGAAATGCTAAATCTAAGTCCACTAACCACTAATTAGCTATGTACTTATCTGCCACAATATCTAAACTTGCTTAAATAAAAGAAACTAACTAACAAACTCGTGAAGGCTTGATCAAGTATCTTTTGAATCACTTCTCAATATAAATATATGAGCAAACATTAGACTTGAGCCTAATGTTATTTGAAAGGAAAATTTTAAGGATCATATTTATACAATTTTTACAAATAAGAATAAAATCTAAATAATGACCTAAAAATGGGCATTTGTGTAAATCGGCCCTTATAAATCACCCCTTGTGATAACAACATCCTAGCTCATAATAAAAAAAATCTCATGGGGCTCCAAATCCGAAAGACCAATTTTAAAGGTCATTGATAAGGAACTTAGGGGTGGTCATGATTTAGTTTGGGTCGATTTTTTATTAAAATATAAATTAAATTAATTTTATAAAAAATTTAATTATTAAAATTAAATCAAACCAAATGTATTATGTATTTATCGATTTATTTGTTATTGATTTTGGTTTGATGGTTCGATTTTTAATCATACATAGATATATATTATTTTTTTTCTTTTTCTACTATTATTTCTTGATATTAAATTAGAAAATAAAGTGATATAATTTTTATTAAATAAATATAACATTATTTCTTAAATAATATACTTAGAATAAGTTAAATATATTTAACTATATAATGTCTTAATTAGAATTGGAGATTAAAGAAAAAGAATTTGCCTTATCAAACTATATCAAACAACTAAGCGTTTTTGAAAAACTTCAAGATGGAGACAAAGACTGAGAAACAAAAATAATTTAGCTGTGTTATAAACATATTTGTATTATAGTAAATGTCTATAAAGGTATTTGTATTGTAGTGGATATATGTGTTTATATTATAGTGAAAGTCTATCTTTTGGAGAAAAGTTAGGAGAAATTATCGCTATAAATAGAGGGGTTCTCCTTCATTGTATTTTATCCCATCAAGAGAAATAAAAACTTCTCTCTTTCTCTCTTTCTCTATAATATTCTTGTTCTTTCTTTATTATTTCATAACACGTTATCAGCACGAGCCTTTGCCTTGAGCACTCACTTTGAAAGATCTGAGGTAAGAAAAATTAAAAATTTCTTTTTCGAAAGATGTATTACTTAACCACAGGAGTGATATTTCTTTGGTGATACCGTTGCTCTACTGTCTCAAAATTTGAAGGGCAACGAAATCAAGTTTCGTAATGTTAGCGATATTAAAAGAAAGAAAAAATAATACCTTGGCCTTCAAATTTTGAGACGGTAGAGTCGTAGAAACATAATATCACCAAAGAAATATCATTCTTGTGGTTAAAGTAATACATCTTTCGAAAAGAAAATTTTTTCTTACATCAGATCTTTCAAATTGAGTGCTCAAAGCAGAGACTCGTGCTGATAACGTGTTATGAAATAATAAAGAAAGAACAAAAATATTGTAGAGAATGAGAGAAGCAGAGAAGTTCTTATTTCTCTTGATAGGATCAAATACAATGAAGGAGAACCCATAATCCTCCTAACTCTTCTCCAAAAGATAGACTTCTATAAACACACGTATCCACTACAATACAAATATCTTTATAGACATTCACTATAATACAAATACACTTATAACAATCCGCACTGTTAACTAATTGTTTTAGCTTTCTACCTTTATTTGTATCAAATAAGTTAATGCATACAAATCAGGAACTAGCTAAAGCGACCAAATTTTTCTGTTGATTTGGAAAGTTGTAATAGTAATTATAATGACCACTTTTAAAACTCTAATAGTGGTGTTGCCTTCCCTTACACTTGTATTGATATATATAAATTTTATTATGGTACCTAGTTTTACCAAAAAAGGAGAAAAAAATTATATTAGAAATTTCAAGATTATTTTATTTTTGAATGATAACACATTAAAATCTGCATCATGTTAGACTTTATATTAACTACGAAGTCTAAAATAGTAGAACTATAACTAAAATAATGTAACACTAAACCATTACTTCAAATGTAACTAAATAAGAAAATAATTAATATGTCGTTTTAACAAAATTGACTAAGATAGATTTAGTTTTCTCTTTTTCTAACTTTTATAACATATAAGATATCTTTCAATGATAAAAATTTTGAGTAAGTTTCACTCTTAATAAATTCAAGATGTATAAAATGTTAGATCATTTGCATTTGCTAGCTCCGAAATATTAACTATGGAAGTATAATTATTTAGTCCCTAACTCCAAGATTGAATTTTAATATCTTAACTATATCTACTTAAGTAAGTTACTAATAAATACCTTAAAGGCCAGATTTTGCAATTAATTTATTTTTAAATTTTATTAGATTATCTGTATTAACTTTTAATATGTGGTCCTACTATAGATCTAATATATAAGACAAACACTATTATTTCATATCCAATTATAGATACTCACTCATATATTTTACTTTTTTCTGTTTGTGGGCGTGTGTCCAAGATATGAATGGAAAGTGAGGACTCAGAACCAGTAGGAATCTCGATAAGGGTAAGAAAATAAATCTAGATAAAAGACTAGTATCACTATGCGTAAGCAGATGAGTTGTCTATTCTTTGTGATACAAAAGGCGGTATAATTTTTTTTTTTTTGGGGGGGGGGGGGGGGGGGGGCAGCTAATCTTGTATATTAACTACCAAGTAAGATTTACAATGCAATAACTTAGTAAAGACTATTAGCTATCTAAATTCACTACACTTCCCGACTACTACTACGAATAGTTTGAATTACATTAGTCTAATTTAGAAATCTAAACTATACAGCAGTTGGCACCTTCCCACAAGAGTCCTCATGTTGCACACATATGCTTTTTCTATGGTAATTTCTTCCCAATCTCTATAACGTTTCTAAAAAATCCTCGCATTCCCTTTCTATCAAAACAACTTGAATAACCTCACATAAACACATCTGAATATGGTAGCCTGTTGAGACTTCTCTTTAGCCAAGCAAACAACCCACTTCAGATATTGTCCCCAGCAGCTCCATCTCGGCCCATCCTTTTGCAGCCATACTAGAATTATGGTCCATAAGCTTTGTACAAATGAGCAACTTGTGAAAATGTGCACATTTGACTCATCTTCCACATCTTACAAGATACATTTTGAATCTAGCCCTAGTCCTTATTTAATTAGCCGATTAGTAGTTGATAACTTTCCATGTAAATGTAGCCACATTGTGAATATAGCCTTTGGTCTAGCATAGTTCTGAAACATTAAACTCTTTGATGGCATTCTAGGAGTATCTCTATTATTTCTAGTTTAAGTCAAAGGCTTAATATGGATTAATTTGCTTCTGGCCTCTAGAATTTTCCTCACCATCCAAGCATGCTTGTGCTAGTAAAACAATCTTCTAAAGTGGTTTCCCTTTGATATAGTATATATGTATCCTTCTGATCCATAGGTTGTCTTTCTTGTTAAACACGTCCCAAAAGATAGCTTTTTGACTGTCCATGATGCTACCTTTCCTATAATCTTATCAGTAAGAGACTTCCACTGCATGATGGTAAATTTCTTGGTAGATAAAGGAATGTCAAATATTTGAAAGGCAATGATCAAATTTCATCCCCCCAAACGATTTAGGATAGTTTCTTGAGTGAGTTGAGGTACCCATCCAAAGTACACTGCACTTTTCTCCAGGTTAGGTTTTAGGCCTGAAGCTTCAGGGAAATCCATAAAGTAGCTATACATAACCTAATAGATGATAAGTCTCCCTTTGGGAACAGTAATAAGTCATCCACAAAGCTGATGTGTGTTATTCCCACTTTAGCATATTTGGGATGAAATTTAAATTCAGACTTTATTTTGAGGTCCGCTAAGTTTCTGCTGAGGTACTCCATGAATATAGCAAAGCTGAGGAGGCGGGATAAAGGATCCCGTTGCCTTAATCCTTTAGCAACATCAAAAGGATGTGTAGTTTCACCATTGATCGGTATAGTGTAGTTGACTATACTGATACATTCCATAGTCCACTCGGTAAACCTTCTAGGGAACCCCATTTCCATCATTATTTGTTTCAAGAAAATCCATTTGAGTGAGTCATATGTCTTCTGGAGTTCGATTTTGATCATACACCTTGCAAATATGTACTTTCTAGAGTAATATTTCACCAGTTCATGAGCTAGAATAATGTTATCCCCAATCTTCATTCCAGTTATGAAACCTGCTTGAGCTTCACATATACTAGAGCTCATCACCTTCTGTAATCTATTGGTCAGGATTTTGAAATTGAGTTTATATAAAATAGTATAACAAGTAATAGACCTGAAATCCTTAGAAGTTAAGCTTTATATAACCATAGGCTAGACAACACATAGTCTATTTATCCATTGATCAGAAACACCATTGCCACAATAAAGCTAAGAACTAAAAAACTAGATTGTGCACTAGATTGTTGATTTTTGGAGGAGCTCTAACACAAACAGTGTAGGCTACCTCTGTCGCAAAAGTCTCTCCTTCTCTGATTCTCTTTTAAAAAATACTCTTGTTCCTTTCCTTCTATATGGCATACACAGTTAGGGCAGCATATTGGTCGGGTCGGTTCGATTTTGAAAGTTAGCAGTTTTATTTATCGGTTATCAGTTTTTTGAAATGCTAAATTGTTAAAGAACCGTTAAGTCGGTTAATCGGTTATTGGCTAATCGATTATTGATCATTATAGATTCGGTCATCGGGTTAACTAATAAGATCTCACATGAAAATTTTCATAAGTCATAAGTATGTTTAGCTAGAAAAAAGTGGGTGAAAAGAGAATAAACATATATAACTAGCTCAACTAAAACAATCAACTTTAATTTAAATTAAAATACCATCCTCTTCACTTTTTATCGACACCCATTTCCTCTTCTTGTTTGGATACTTCATATATTGAAGGCTAAAATTTCAATTTAATAAATTATTATCTAGTTATCGGTTAACCCTTTAAAAAAAATGGTCAAACCGATAACCGAACCAATAGCTCAATAACTTGGTATAGTAAGCCGATAATCAAACCGTTAAACCAATAACCAAAATCACTAATCCAATAACTCAATTATTGGTTCGGGTTATTTGTTTGACCATTAATTTGCACACCCCTATACACAGTCTCTGAGTACAGGAACTTGTACATTTGAGCCTTTACTGCCCTTCCTCTAGAGTTGGCAATCATCCTTGGTGATGATCGATTTCTAATCAGACATAAATATATAGTATTTTTTTTACTACTATTATTTTTGATATTAAAAAAAAATATAAAGTGATAGATTTTTTATTAGGTAAATATATATATTTAAAAAAAATATATAATTAGAACAAGTCAAATATATTTAATTATATAATGTCTTAAGTAGAATTGGAGATTAAAGAAAAGGAGTATGCCTTATAAAAATATATCAAACAACAAAGTGTTTTTGGCTCTATGTAGATTAAATATCCTGAAGATTGATAAAAAAATTTTAAAAAAATTAAAGATGGAGACAAAGATTGAGAAATAAAAATAAATTAGCTGGGACTAGAATTGACCGACTAGATATCTTTTTGGGGACTATGTATTTTTTTACTATAATAAATTTTGATGAAAATATATATAATATATTTAAATTTGTGCAAAAAAAAAATGCATTATGTGTATATGAAATAATAAAACTCCGTACATATTTTATTGGTTTAATTTGGTTAAATTTTTTTTTATTATTTCTACAAAAAATTAATACTAAATCAAATATTGTCAGTTTTTAAAAATTTAAAAATAAATCTAATTTTTTTTATTTATTTAGTTGATTTGATTCGATTTTCTGTTCAAATCAGTTTTTAACCAAAACATGGATACTCCTATCTCTAGGAATAGGATTTAAATCTCAAAAGGAATATAATAAAGTTTAAATTCTTGTTGGAGGTGAATTGAATTGAGTTGAGTTTAGCTTAAAGTTTATCTTATTTAATGAAGACACCGATTCATTTAATTACCCATATTTTCAATTGACAAGGACGAAAAATATTACAAATATCTAATTGTAGAGTGCAATGTCTATTTCTTAGTATTTTTCACTCAAAACTATTTGGGGTCAAAGTGTAACAACTAAAACTTTATAACAACTTAACAAGCAACAGCCAGATGTGCTTCCATAAGCCCAAAGTATCACTTTCAAAACTTTTCAATTTTAATTCATACTACTCGCAATTCATATTAGTACTCAATTAAAAAATTTTTAGTCCTCAAAGAAGGAATATTTAAAAAATTGACTCCGTACTTTTAGAGATTGAGAATAGTAAAAACTACATATAAAAATTCAGCACTAGAGCGAGAGTTATTTTTTTTTCCGGAATTATCACTATGAAAAATAGAATAAGAAACAAAAATAGGAATCAACTACAAAATTTATCGCTAAATATCTTACAACTATCAAAATTTTTGATAATCCGTCACCAATTTATCATTAAGTATATTTAATTAATTGAAAGTTACATGTGTGAAGTCATATATTATAAAGAATATATAACATGTGAAAGCAATAATCCACAATTATCCCTATAATTGAATTTATTTAAATGGATTGCATAAGATTCCCTTATTTGACTAATTTAAATTTGAATTTATCATTAAATCTAATTAAACCAGTCAATGCAAAATCACAAGAAAAAAAGTGTCAATTAAAAAAAAATCTTTTGTAATTGAAATGTAATAAATATGTACATATTATTTTGGATTTTGTACATTAAATGACATTAATATATAAATTAGAAGTTGATGATAAAAAATTAAGCAAATCACCCCGAAAAAAAAATATTTCATGGATGAATTGAGCTTTTCTAGTTGAATCTTTTTATTTCTAATTTGAAGGTTGATCTCCAGGTAAATAGAGAAACAGAAAGAATTTCATATATATATATATTATTTACTTAGAGTCACTTCATTTTACATATATATAACATCACATGTAATTCGTGAATTAACAATTTTGATTAGTTTAAACACAATTCTTTTTTCTGTTACTATTGATCAAGAATGATTTATCTTCTTGATTATTACTAGCTTAAAAGTTATTTTTAATTTTATGATGATAAAAGAATTATAAACTTGCCATGTAGCTTTAATCATGTAGCCTAATTAATTACAAATTTTTTAAAATAAAGACATGTACCTTTAATCATATAACTGGTAAAGTTGTTGCCGTGTGACCAGGAGGTCACGGGTTCAAGCGGTGGAAACAACCTCTTGCAGAAATACAAGGTAAGGCCGTGTACAGTAGACCCTTGTAGTCCGGCCCTTCTCCGAACCCCCGCGCATAGCGTGAGTTTTAGTGCACCGGGCTTCCCTTTACCTTTAATCATATAACTTAATTAATTGCAAATCCTTCAAAATTAAGATTAGTTATTTGTTAATTTTGATTTTTTTTTCAGCCTTCTTCTTTTAATTGAATTGATCCCCCCCCCCCCCCCTCACACCTTTGATCGTTAAAGTAAAATACCTTAAAGTAGGTGTTTTTTTCATTCACATTATGTGGTCAGAGGTGAGCTTACCATTTTACTTACGAGTTCGGTAAAATTCTCAAATCTTGTATTAATATATAAAATTCAACTTAATTAATATAAATAATTTAGTCAATACCTAATAAATCAAGTTTTCTAAACTTCAAAACTCATAAACTTAAAATTATAGCTCAATGTTTGTATGTTGTTAATATCTTTAATATGCTCATGCCGTGAGCTTCTTTCAGTTAGCAATGGCATTGAGAAATTTGAAGGAACTCCGACTAGCACTTCTCAATCAAATGTTGAAAAAGGTAGAATTTGGCTTGTCACTATCTCAATATTATTGTTTGAGGTTCTTTTTTCATTTTGTTTTAATTATAATTTTGGCTATTAGACTTAATTAATATCCCTAATTCTTTTCTTTATGCAGTTTTCGGTGAATAATCAATTTGAACATTTGATGATTGCTAAGAGATCACAAAATCCTCAATCTGTAATTTCAACAATTGAGGACTATTGTGGTGAAGCTGAAGCAATTTTATCACAAATGAAAAATATCATTTAATACTCTTTAACTTAAAAATCAAATTTTGACAAAATCATCAAATTTAATTATTTCATAATAAGTTGAATTTTCTATTTATGCATCTCATGCAATTATTTCCTTATATTTAATTTCTTATATATCAATTATTTGCAGTGATATTTTCGATGTTGAATTTTCTCATTTGGTTACATTATGTAAGCTTCTCAAAGAGAAAAGTACAAGGTGATTTCCTCAAACTACAAATATCCACTTGCTCTTTTAAATATAATTTTTCGAAAAGTGTCTTTTTTCTCACTTTTTTGGAAAATTCGTAATTAACTAATAGTAAAAGGTAAAATTCTTATTTTCTCACTCGTAAACGCGGTCCATAATATTAAACTTTGTTAGTCCCTTATGACCTAGTTTTACATGATGACTTCATCACCAGTATTTTTTCTTTTGTATATGGCTATGTGACTATGTAGCCTTAGCATACCTTTTCTCTTAGTATAGGTCTTTAATTATCGGGCTTTCATCTCTTCGCCTATAGATATGTATTATATCATATCATTGATGACTTGAATGCCTATAAGATATAGTGGTCGGTCTTGATCAGGCGAGAAGGGTTTGATATACCAAGTTCTACATTGTATATTTTTTATAATCTATTGTTGCTATTGTTGTTGATGGTATAGGATTTGTGTTGTGCAAATGAATTTTGCATGTATGCTCATCATTCATGCTTGTGAGCAAAGAAACAAAATCAAGTAAGTAAAAAATTTAATTGTTTTCTTTATTCTTCAAGTGAAATATATGTCCAGTTATATCGCTTTGGATTCTCTTTAGTGTGAAAAATATTAATATAAAATTGTATAATTTCACAAATTCTTTGACATCATTTCAGGTTTTTCCAAGCCTTGGACATGTTAAAAAATGATTTCTCAATTATCCAAAGTCAATTGGAAGCTTATGCTAGGGTGCGTACTCAACCTAAATATAAATTTATTAATCACAACTTAATGAAGTATAGTTTTTTAATTAACTTAATCTTACAAAAAGATGTCACTTGCACCTGCAGATAGAGAGGAGGATTATCATGTTGGAAATGGATCAAGCTGGAGAGTCAAGTTCTTAAAAGAAAACTAGTTTTATATTTTGTTATATGTACTTGGGTAATATTTGGTGTCCATATATGGCACTGTATTTGGTTCAAGATAAGTTGAGGGAACTTGTTTAATTTATTTACCTCTTCTATGATAAGTATTTCACCTTGCATTTTGATTTTATCACGGATGATAGAAATTAGTTGTCTTTATTTATTCATCCCACATGCAATCAATAATCAAACCTATCTGTAACAATATTTTTTTTTCCAAATATTTTTTAATTGGTAAATAAAATGTTCTTTTAGAGAACATAATATTATATAACATGAAAAATTAGTTCCACAATAAACGTGTCTTTTAATATTGAGATGTTGTTATAGACGATCTGACTATTCTCTTTTAACCATATTAAAATGTAAATATCAGAATACTGAAAATTATTCAAATTCAGTAAACATAAGTAGATGCATCAAACATATATAGTAGTACAAGATTATGAAGTGTAATAGAGGAATATAATCTCTAAGTGATAGATACAAGAGTCTCCTAACTCAAGTCTTTATCCTAGAAGATAGAGCTGGTTGTTCAATACCCCTCGCAAACTGAAGGTGGTTCTTAATATTGAGTTTGGTTCATAGTAACTGAAATCTTGTTGAAGAACTAAACATGAGATCACGTGTAGTTACTCTTTTTGTCACATCTACTTTCTTTACAATTCTGCAACTATGTTCAGGAGCTAAGTTCCTTAGTATTTGCATTACATTACACGACACTCCCCTTTTTTTTAACTTTCATAAAATGTATTTATAATTTTAAAGATTCAAAGAATTTTCTAAACTGAAAGGCAAAAAAACAAGTAAAATTAAATAATTAAACTAAAATAAAATGTTGCTTACTTATCAAATTACTACCTAAATTGAAATAGAAACATATTTTATAAATTTTATCTTTCTTTTGAAAGCGAGACCAAACTTATATTATGTCTATGTATGACTACATTTTATAATTTTTGAATTTTATAGGTGAAATCTACTAAAATAAAATAAATATATAAATTAGATCCGAAAGAGAATTTTAAAACTAAAATGGTGATATAAGTGACGGCGGGTCAAAATGATATGTCCACTAAAATTCTCTGCTTTCTTGAAATATAGTGAAACTGTTACAAATAAATAAAGAGTCATACATAAAATCAGCAGTGATGAGATTTTTTTTATCATTTATTTTGCGTAAAAAAATTCAAATTTTTCTCTTTCAACTCATTTAATTATGATGAAAAATTCTTTTTTAGAGCCTTTTCCCCTCCCCTAAAAATAGTTATTAAATTCAGTTAATTCATCACCTATAACTTAAATATAATTGCAACATTGGCAACACTAGAAATAATAGGCCTATAAATATTATTCAAGTAGCTATTAATTTTTCCCTCCTTTGTGTATTCCTCATTGCACTCACTGCCTTCTCTAGATCACTTTCTATTTATTTTCATCAAAATTTGTTTGAACATGTAGAACTGTTATATATATAAATGTAATAAATAATTTTGTAAGTGGATTTTCTTTTTGCAGATAAGAAGGTACGTGCATAATGTTGGTGTTGACACCCAATTTTGACCGACCTGCACTAAATATGCTGCTTATATATGTATATATTTGTTTATTTATTTTTACGCAAAAATTCGACTTATTTTTGTATTTATAAAGTAATTTATTATCATAATATTGCGAAAATTATTTCAAGTTATATATATATGATTTATATTAATTTTAAATTTTGATACTAAATAATTACATCGGATATAATATATTTTGTATTAACATGCGTCCTTATTTCGAAATATATTCTTTACTTAATATACTATTTACATAATTTTTCTAAATTTTACAAATTATTTGACTAATATTATTACTCGAATTTATAAATTATTTATGTAAATAATATGATTTTTATAATATTTGATAACTCAATTTTATATTTTAGTCATTAAATTATTCGTAAATATAATAATTTAGTTATATGATATTTACATAAGTGTACTTAAATTTAGAATTTATTTATTAATAATAATATTTATATGATTTTCTTATAATTTAAACTATTTTATTATCTATTTATTAAATTATTTAAAAATGTAGTATAGTTATTAATTTAATAGCAGCTAAATCCAATTTCAATCAATTCATTTAAATTATAGTCATTTCCTATTCAATTTCATTCAATTTATTTCAAATCTGGCCACTTCTATTGAATTTATGTCAATTTTAGCCACTTTTGATCAATTGTGGCTACTATTTAAATCCAATTTCAATCCAAATTAATTCCCAACCCGCTTACCCATCCGGACGACCCGCTTCTACTCATAACCCGACCCAAATCTCCCTAGATCAATCTCAACCGCTCATCTAATTTAATCCTACGGTCCTAATTAAAAGCTATTTTATTTCCTTATTTAATCTTTCTACCCCCCAAAACCCTAAACATTTTTTCATTTTTCCCCTTCCCTCTTAACAGCCGCCGCCAGTCTTCCCTCTTCCCCCTCGTCCTCGCCGGCGAAACCCCATTTTTTCCGGCGAAACCAACACTGCATGCAGCCGCCGACTCCCTCTTCCCCTCATCGCCGGCGTCGCCTCATCTTCTCCCCTTCTCTTCCATCTCCCTCTCTTCTCTTAACAGCCGCCGCCAGTCCTCCCTCTCTCCCTCATCTTCTCCGACAACAGCCACCAGACCTCCATAACTTCCGGCGGCTTCACCTTCCCTCTTCTCCTTTTTCCGGCGAAGCAGACAACGCCGGAACCACCGGCAACCACCGTCTCTTCCTCTCTACACTGCCTCCGGTAGTTTCAGTCCACTACCGGCGGACCTCCATACTTCCCAGCCAATCCGGACAGATTTGAAATCTGTCCGTAAATTTTTATTTTTTATTTTTTTTAATTTTAATTTACTGTTTATTTTTATTTTTCTTTTGTTTTAATGTATGTATATAATAAATATATATCTAATATATATATATTGTGTGTGTATATATATATGAATAATGTATATAATAAATACGTATATATAGAATAATATATAATATATCTATATAATATATATACTGTTTTTACTTCCTGTTTCATTTATATATATAATAATTATATAATAATATATAATAGTATAATATATATATATATATATATATATATATATATATATATATATACTTATATATATATATAAGTAACATACTGTTTTTGTGTTACTTTCAGCTTCATTTGTATATAATTATTTATATAGTACTTATATAATATAGTAATATTTATATAATATAGTATAATGTTTATATAGTATAATATATATATAAATAATATATACTGCTTTCCTTTCTGTTTTCATTTATATACAATAATCTGTCTTTCGTTTCATTTATATATACAATGAGTATCCATTAATTATTTAATCATACAGTTGACTAATATGCTTGTTCATGAAGTTTGTTTAATCTGACTGAATATGCTTGAAAAGAAAAATCAGTATCTTTAGAATATATGTTTAGTCGTTCATCTTGCCATCTAATTAGAATTTTACTATTATTGCTCTAGGGTTTCTCTGTTTACTAGAAAGTTAGAAATTATAAATATTTATAATTGACTTCGATTCGATTAAAGGAAATATACTGTCTATTGAATATTTTTCCTCCCTTTACTAATGTTGGTGTTTGCATAATAATTTATGATGTTATTTCTTCTAGATGATTATGTGAAAGCTGTCATATTTATATTAAATATTCGGTAATTTATCGACAATTTGATCCCCATAATAATTGCTGCTTTCCTTTCTACGGTTTGAATCAGAGTAGAGTTAGTTTTGCTTCCTATGATAGTGTTTTTATATTTTTCTTGGCAATTTTGACAGCTTTTAACTCTATATTCTAGATTAATTTGATATAATCTCATTAGTTGATTATGTTTATTTCTTGTAAGGAAGGTCGTGCCATCTTTGTCTCTAAATAAATTATTTGACAGCTCTAGTATCTTGTATTTATGGCAAATTAAATCTGTGTTATATCTGATTCGCTTTGAATCACGTTATTATAGGAAATTTCCTTTCTTCACCTAATCTGAATATGAGTTATTTATGTTAAATTTATATATTATATTAATTGACTTGCCTTCTCAACTTAAGGAAAACTCTATAATTGGTTTCTTCTTTTATTAAATAGTATTTATTTAATTATAGAATGGTTGGATTATACCTTATATATCTTGATCTGATTTTGTTAATTACGAAATTTTATCTCGTAATTGATTTTATTGACCACCTCTTCCCTTAATTAATTTTTTTTTTCTTTAGTATATAAACCATCATCTTCTTCTCTGTTAAGGGGAAGGGAGGCGGACAGTAAGTAGAAAAAAAAAACTGCAATACTTGAATCCATTAAATATTACTCTATTTTTCTGTCTCATTTTCGACACGAGCACTGCTCGGGATCCAAGAGATCCTCGTGATCTTGACGTGTCGAAATTGGGATTTCGATAACTGAAAAGCCTTCTCGTGAAATAGCTGGTTATTGGTTTTGTTCTTTCACTGATTAATCGGTTAGTTCATCGTTCTGCCTTAATTTAAATTTCGTGTTACATGAATTTATTGTTTGCATTAGATTTTTACAAATATAAATCCTACATTATGTGCATGTCCGTTATAATGTAGCACAATCTTGTCGTATAGTTTTGTTTAACAGGTTTAAGCGAGGAGTTTGCCGGGATTGGAGGGTTTATAATTCATCGATTTCTGTATATACGTAGTGTTGTATTTATTTATTTTTATTCTATTTCTGTTAATATGTAAAAATGTAAACAAACGCTGCTAATAGTGTAAAGGGGTCAAAAGGGGGGCGGGGATTTTTATTCTTCTTTACTGTTTTTTTTTTATATGTCGATACCGCTAGAAAATATGCATATAGGAACGACGCACAAGAGAAATCATGCTCGTAGCAGTTTTGATTTACACATTGCTAGAAAACATGCCTATAGGAATTTAATGCGATAATACAAACTTAGAAATCATGCCTATAAGTTTAACGCAATTAGATTTGAATCGTATGTCGTGTTATTTACTGTGACGTTTTAGCTAGCAAAGATAAATATGATTATATATTCCTATTTGGTCAGGCGTCGTATCTACAGAAGTTAATTCTCGGTATAGTATGTCTAAACACGCAGTATTAGAAACCATATCTTTCATAATTTGTGCAAGTACTTGTAGGCAGATGTGATGAAGTTGGTATGCGAATGTTTACTTAAATACAATGTTTACTACATAAAATTGCATATATAACAATGAATCTATGACTTTGTAATTGTTAGACATAATGCATTTAGGATTAAATCATTTATTCGCTTTACATAACCTGATCACTAGAGAACTTCTATCAGGCCAATTAGATATCACGTCTATAAGTTTTCTTGCATTTTAAAATTGCTCGTCATCATTTAGATTTCATGCTCATAATGGCTCTGCTCATGTTCGGATGTTCAATAGTATTTTTGTAAAGCTGTTTAGGTCCTCAATTCTTACTTAAAAGGAGTAATATTTCCCATGAAAAAATTTCCATACTTAACTAATATTTGAATCAGTAAATTTCTTTCGGTAGAAACTATTGCTAGAAGTGCTAAACAAATATCGTATAGGGTCTTTTGCTTACGTAATCTGACTGTTATATACTGTATTTATGTGCTAATTGTATAAATGTGATATTTGTGCATCAAAATATGCATATAGGATTTATTCTCATAATAAGACGTCATATAGGACCTAATATGTATTTATCCAAAATCATAGATTTTGTCTGTTGAATGTTACTCTATATGTTGCATGCCCAAAATCTGACCTCTCGCATTAGATACGGTTGTTGTAAAAAATTTTCATGATAGATGCCTTCCTCATACACCCTGTCGTCTGATTTTTACTTTTTTTTTTAAAATAAAAGAGGCATATGTGAAATCTTTCTAAACTGCCCTAAAACTTATTTGTTTTGTTTGACGTTTTTCTTTTGTAACCATAAGATTTTAGATCCAAATACAATAATTGTCCAAAGCCTCTTGGACCTTAAGTTTGGTGCGGGTAGGCAAATAGTAGGATGTTAGTTTCATCACCTAATGCGTTTTAGGTTAATTAATCAGCTAGGTGGGTAGTCGGGAAATGATAGTTGTGCTCGCTGAATAATACGAGCAATTCAAAAGATTGCGAAGTATTATTTAAGTTGCACAAGTGATCCCTTTAGGTCAAACATTTCTAATGTAGAACTACGTTTGGCCTGATTCCCTTAAGGGATACGTCGGCGCCTATCGAGGCTTGGCCCCCATAATTAAAAAATATTTATTTATTTTCAAAAAATGATTGCTTGTCACAGCTTTTGTATTTATTTAAGAATTTAGAATATCATAAATTTGTTTTAACTTTCATTCCGCTCAATTTTCTTTCTTGTTTGTCCACGTTGTTATTTTTGACTATATCATTTAGTATAAACAATAAGCTAAAATCAGTTTTAATTGGCCACTTAGTTAATATCCCATTTAATGAGTACGGCCGGGAACCACATTTGTGGACCTCGAAAGGTGCCTAACACCTTCCTTTCGAGATAACTAAAGCCCTTACCCGAACTCTGGTAACTTAGGAAACAAAATAATAGCTTAGAACGGTGCCCTAACGCACCTTAAATTCGTTAGGTGGCGACTCTTCTTTTCAACCCCTAAGAGTTGTCGCATGTCGAATCCCGCTTTCCCGCAAGGAAAAATGGGGCGCGACAGTTGGTGATGCTGAGAATTTGATGGATTATTCTTTTGTTCAAGTGAGTGCTACTATCAACTACTCTTCTTTTATACCAATTAGTCTTTTGAATTACCTTAAAAATATAAAGTTTAATCTCATATCCCTCAATTATTAATTAGAGATTTTAGATTAAACTTTGAGAATAAAATAATCTTTAAAAATAAAATAATTTATTCAAAGTAGAATTACCCTACATGAACTCGCAAACTCCATTAATCCCTCCAAATATATGTACCAATACAGAATCAGAAAAAATAATCGCTATTTAATATCAATTTTTGAGATAATGCTGAAAAAATGAGGAGCCGATGAATTAAAGAAAAATGTGAAGGTATAAATTATGAGAAGGTGACGAGTGATTTGAAAGAGACAGAAGTAATTAAAAATGATTTAAAATAAAAAGAAGAAAGAAGCGAAACACAGAAAATAATTAGGAACAATTGATAAAAATTTTAAAAGGAAAGAAGATAATTAAGTTTTACCAAAAATCTTCTTTAATGAAGTGTACATTTCTAACGATGAAAATAAAGTAGAAAAAAATATTCTTAAGTTTTTTTTTAAAGAAGAATCTTGAAGTAGAAAAAAAAAAATTATCGTGGTGATTGTGTTGTCAGGACTTCTTCTTTTTATTTTTCCTTAAGATTATGTTTGGCTTTAAAATTTTAATTTCAATTTTAATATTAGAAGGACAGTTTGATGGACAAAACAATCAGAGTTTAAATATAAATTTGTAAAATACTTCTGAATTGGAATTATATATTTTAACTTTAGATTCTCTTATTATAAGATAAAATTTAAAATGTTTTTAATTGTTGCAAACTTATATTTTTGATCTTTTTAAAAAAAAAAAGGTTTCGTAAGTCTTTTGCAGCCTAAATTTCAATATTATCTGATTGTAAGATAGAATTTAAGATTTTTTTTAATTGTTGTACACTTAAATTTTTGATGTTTATTTTTTAAATATTTTCATAAATTAAGTAAATTTTTTTCTAACCGCGTGAAGCGTAGAAAAATTTACTTAGTTATATATATATATGTACAAACATAAAACCAGATTTACATTAATACTATCATGATCAAATATTTAATACACCTCCAATAAGCTATGTAAAATAGCAATTTTATTACATGAAATAAAAACAAAGACATAAATATGCATATCCAAGTAACGAATTAATAAATAAAATCAGTGTTTTTTTTTTCCCTTTTCTTTTCTTTCTGTTCTCTCATGATTAGAGTAGGTTAATAATTCCAAAAGATTAATTAATAGAGCATCAAAACTTGGGCAACTTCTGTTGGGAGCCTTTTCCATCTTTCACAATGAATGCCATTTCCATTCCCCAGCTCACATGACGTTCTAAATGACAATGCATAAACCATACTCCTGTCCCATTTAAAAAAAAAAGAAGAAGAAGAAGAAGATATTATTAGATAAAGAATTCAAATTATATACACCGACACGACATAATCTTTTAATATAATTTAATTTATTTGATGTAATAAGTTATTTACCATGTTTTGCAGATTACAAGAATCCATGCATGATATATAAAGTTGAGTTTAACTTCTAAAATGGATCACCATTTAGCTATAAAAAAAATTGTGGATGTAAAACTTTTTTACATTGTCAGAAAGTCTTAGCATGTTGACATAAAAATCACCATTAATGACAATGCATCATGTTAACATTCTTCATAAAGTATAGTTTCTATCTTTATATTGCTAATACACTTATTCTAGTTTTATATTCTATCCCACCTGTATTAGTACACAGATTCACATAGAGCTTAGTACAAGCATTATCTATTTAATAGCTCAACTAGAGATTGCATTTTGTTATGTGGAAATTATAATTTTATGACGCAACAACAAAACAAACACATATTATCTCATACCAATTTTTATGTAGCTATTAGTTGCTCCAACATCACAGACAAATGACACCCTTAGTGTGTTAAGTTAGTTGTTTTAGCTTAATCCCATGAACTATAAATAACTATATTTTGTTGATTTTAAGAGTTGTAATAGTAATTATAGTGACAACTTTTAAAACTCTAATAGTGGTGTTGCCTCCCCTTATACTTGTATTGATATATATAAATTTTTAATATTATGCTACCTTGTTTTACAAAAAATGAGAAAAAAAATTATATTTGAATTTTCATGATTATTTTGTTTTTGAATGATAACACATTAAAATCTACATCATGTTAGACTTTATGTAACTACTAAGAAGTCTAAAATAGTAGAACTATAACTAAAGTAATGCAACATTGAACCATTACTTCAAATGAAACTGAATAAGAAAATTACTAATACGTTGATTTAATAGAATTAACTAAGATAGATATAGTTTTCGCTTTTTCTAACTTTTATAACATATTAGATATCTTTCAATAACAAAAATTCTTGAGTAAGTTTCACTCTTAATAAAATCAAGGTGTGTAAGAAGTTAGATCATTTGCATTTTCTAGCTTCGAAATATTAATTATGGAAGTATAATTATTTAGTCTCCAACTTCAAGATTGAATTTTAGTAATTTAACTAAATCTATTTAAGTTATTAATAAATACCTTAAAGGTCAGATTTTGTAATTACTTATATTTTTAAATTTTATTAGATTATCTGTATTAACTTTTAATTATGTGGTCCTACTATACATCTAATATATAAGCCATACACTATTATTTTATATCCAATGATAGATACTCACTCATATATTTTATTTTTTTATTTTTTTTGTGCGTGTGTCCAAGATACGAATGGAAAGTGGGGACTTAGAACCAGTAGGAATCTCGATAAGGGTAAGAAAATAATTCTAGATAAAAGACTAGTATCACTATGCATAAGGAAGTAGATGGTTGTCTATTCTTTGTGATACAAAGACGTTATAGTTTTTTTGGGGTAGCTAATCTTGTATATTAACCACCAAGTTAGATTTACAATGCAATAGCTTAGTAAACGTTACTAGCTATCTAAATTCACTACACTTCCAGACTACTACTATGAATAGTTTGAATTACATTGGTCTACTTTAGAAATCTAAACTATACAGCAATTGGCACCTTCCCATAGGAGTCCTCATGTTGCACACATATGCAGCTTCTATGGCAATTTCTTCCCAATTTGTATAACATTTATCAAAAAGTTCTCGCATTCCTTTTTACCCAAACAACTTGAATAACCTCAGCATAAACATGTTTGAATATGGTTAGCCTGTTCAGACTTCTCTTTAGCCAAGAAAACAGCCCATTTCAGATATTGTCCCCAGCAGCTCCATCTTGGCCCATCCCTTTGCAGCCATACTAGAATTATGGTCCATAAGCTTTGGACAAATGAGCAGCTTGTGAAAAGGTGCTCATTTGACTCATCCTCCACACCTTAAAAGATACATTTTTAATCTAGCCCTAGTTCTTATTTAATCAGTTGATTAGTAGTTGATAACCTTCCATTCAAATGTAGCCACATTGTGAATATAGCCTTTGGTCTAGCATAGTTCTGAAACATTAAAATCTTCGATGGCATTCTAGGAGTATCTCTATTACTTCTAGTTTGAGTCAAAGGCTGAATATGGATCAACGTGCTCCTGGCCTCTAGAATTTTCCTCACCATCCAACATGTTTGTACTAGTATAACCATCTCCCGAAGTGGCTTCCCTTTGATATAGTATGTATGTATCCATCTGATCCATAGGATATCTTTCCAGTTAGACATGTCCCAACAAATTTTAGCAATAGCTGCTCTATTCCACAATTGCAAATTGATCAAGTTTAATCCCCCAAAAGCTTTAGGAAGACAAACTCTAAACCAAGCTTTGAGAGACTTCTTTGTAATTTTGTTTTCTCCTGACCATACATAACATCTACAGTAGACTTTAATTAACTTGATTATCTTGGCGGGGATGAGGAATAGTTGTGTCCAATATGCATGTATACTAAAGAGGACTGTTTGCACCAGCTGCACTCTTCCAATGTAAGATAGCTTTTTGACTGTCCATAATGCTACTTTTCCTATAATCTTATCAGTAAGATGCTTCCACTGCATGATGGTAAATTTCTTGGTAGATAAAGGAATGTCAGATATTTGAAAGGTAAAGATCAAATTCTGTCCCCCAAATGATTTAGGATAGTTTATTGAGTGAGTTGAGGTACCCATCCAAAGTACACTGCACTTTTCTCCAAGTTAGGTTTTAGGCCTGAAGCTCCAGAGAAATCCAGAAAGCAGCTATACATACCCCTAATAGATGATAAGTCTCCCTTAGATAACAATAATAAGTCGTCTGCAAAGCTGATGTGTGTAATATCCACTTTAGCATATTTGGGATGAAATTTAAATTTAGTATTTATTTTGAGGACCGCTAAGTTTCTGCTAAGGTACTCCATGGATATAGCAAAGCTGAGGAACGAGGATAAAGAATCCCTTTGCCTTAAGCCTTTAGCAACATCAAAAGGTTGTGTAGTTTCACCATTGATTAGTATAGTGTAGTTGACGATACTGATACATTTCATAGTCCACTCAGTAAACCTTCTAGGGAGCCCCATTTCCGCCATTATTTATTTCAAGAAAATCCATTCTAGTGAGTCATATTCCTTTTGGAGATCGATTTTGATCATACACCTTGCAAATGTGTACTTTCTAGAGTAGTATTTCACCAATTCATGAGCTAGAATAATGTTATCCCTAATCTTTATCCCAGTTACGAAACCTACTTGAGCTTCACATATAATAGAGCTCATCACCTTCTGTAATTTATTGGTCAGGATTTTGAAATTGAGCTTATATACAACAGTGCAGCAAGCAATAGACCTGAAATCCTTAGAAGTTAAGATTTACAAAATCATAGGCTAGACAACACACAGTCTACCTACCCATTGATCAGAAACACCATTGCCACAACAAAGGAACTAAAAAACTAGATTGTGCACTAGATTGCGATTTTTGCAGGAGCTCTAATAAAAACTGTGTAGGCTACCTTTCTCGCAACAGTCTCCTCTTCTCCGATTCTCTTTAAAAAATACTCATGTTCCTTTCCTTTCATATGACATCGACAGTCTCTAAGTAGAGGAGCTTGTACATTTGAGCCTTTACTATCCTTCCTCTAGAGTTGGCAATCATCCTTTTTGATGTTTGATTTCTAATCATACATAAATATATAATATTTTCTTATTTTCTTCTACTATTATTTTTTTATATAAAATAAAAAAATAAAGTGATAGATTTTTTATTAGGTAAATATATTTTCTTAAAATATATAATTAGAACAAGTCAAATATATTTAATTATATAATGTCTTAATTAGAATAGGACATTAAAGAAAATATGCCTTATCAAAATATATCAAACAATAAAGTGTTTTTGGCTCTATGTAGATTAAATATCCTCAAGATTGATAATTCTTTTTAAAAAACTTTAAAGATGGAGACAAATAATAAGAAATAAAAATAATTTAGCTCGGACTAGAATTGGACGACTAGTTTCTTTTGGGGACTATGTGTCTTTTTTATTATAATAAATTTTGAAGAAAACATATATAACATATTTAAATTTTTTCAAAAAAATTAATTTACTATGTGTATATGCAATAATAAAACTCTGTTTATATTTATTGATTTAATTTGGTTCAATTTTTTTTTTGGATTATTTCTACAAAAAATAAATACTAAATCAAATATTTTTAATTTTTAAAAATTTAAAATTAAATCTAATTTTTTATTTATTTAGTTGATTTGATTTGATTTTCTATTCACATCAGTTTTTAACTAAAACATGAATACCCCTACCTATAGAAATAGGATTTAAATCCAAAAGGAATATAATAAAGTTTAAATTGTTGTTGGAGGTGAATTGAATTGAGTTTACTTAAAGTTTATTTTATTTTAATGAAGACACCGATGCATTTAATTACCCGTATTTTCAATTGACAAGGACGAAAAATATTACAAATATCTAATTGCAGAGTGCAATGTGTATTCTCAACATTTTTTACTTAAAACTATTTTCGGTCAAAGTGTAACAACTAAAACTTTATGACAACTTAACAAGAAACAGTCAGGTGTGCTTCCACAAGCCCAAACTATCACTTTCAAAGCTTCTCAATTTTGCTCTCTAATTCATTCTACTTGCGATTCATCTCAGTACTCCTCAATTAAAAATTTTCTAGTCCTCAAAGAAGGAATATTTAAAAAATTGACTCCACACCTTTAGAGATTGATGATAGTAAAAACTACATATAAAAATTCAGCACTAGAGCGAAAGATTTTTTTTTCGAAATTATCACTATGAAAAATAGAAAGAAGAAACAAATATAGGAATCAACTACAAAATTTATCCCTAAATATCTTACAACTAATAAAATTTTTGATAATTCATCAGCAATTTATTGTTAAGTATATTTAATTAATTGAAAGTTAAATGTGTGAAGTCATATATTATAAAAAAAATATATAACATGTGAAAGCAATAGTCTACAATTATCCCTATAATTGAATTTATTTAAATGGATTACATAAGATTCCCTTATTTGACTAATTTAAATTTGGATTTATCATTAAACTAGTCAATGCAAAATCAGAAGAAAAAAATGTGTCAATTAAAAAAAGAATCTTTGTAATCAAAGTGTAATAAATATGTACATATTATTTTGGATTTTGTACATTAAATTAAGTTAATATATAAATTAGAGTTGATGATAAAGAATTAAGCAAGTCACCCATAAAAGAACACTTCATGGATGAATTGAGCTTTTCTAGTTGAATCTTTTTATTTCTACTTTGAAGGTTGATCTCCAGGTAAATAGAGAAATAGAAAGAATTTCATATATATAATATATATACATACATATATTATTTACTTAGAGTCACTTTATTTTACATATATATAACATCACATGTAATTCTTGAATAACATCGTTAACAATTTTGATTAGTTTAAACACAATTCTTTTTTCTGTTACTATTGATAAAGAATGATTAATCTTCTTGATTATTGCTAGCTTAAAAGTTATTTTTAATTTTATGATGATAAAAGAATTATAAACTTGCCATGTACCTTTAATCATGTAGCCTAATTAATTGCAAATTCTTCAAAATAAAGACATAGACCTTTAATCATGTAATTGGTAAAGTTGTTGACATGTGATAGGAGATCACGAGTTCAAGCCGTGGAAACAACCTCTTGCAGAAATGCAAGGTAAGACTGTATACAATAGACCCTTGTGGTCCGGCCCTTCCCCGAACCCAGCGCATAGCGGGTGCTTTACTACACGTGGCTGCCCTTTACCTTTAATCATATAACTTAATTAATTGTAAATCCTTCAAAATTAAGATTAGTTATTTGTTAATTTTAATTTTATTTTTTTGTTCGGCATTATTCTTTTAATTGTATTGACCCTCTCCCTCTTCACACTTTTGATCGTGAAAGTAAAATGCTTTAAAGTAGGTGTTTTTTTCATTTACATCATGTGGTCAGAGGTGAGCCTACCATTTCACTTACGAGTTTGGTAAAATTCTCAAATCTTGTATTAATATATAAAAGTCAACTTAATTAATATAAATAGTTTAGTCAATACCTAATAAATCAAGTTTTCTAAACTTCAAAACTCATAAACTTAAAATTATAGCTCGATATTTGTATGCTATTAATATCTTTAATATGCTCATGCCTTGAGCTTCTTTCAGTTAGCAATGGCATTGAGAAATTTGAAGGAACTCCGACTAGCACTTCTCAATCAAATGTTGAAAAAGGTAGAATTTGACTTGTCACTATCTCAATATTATTGTTTGAGGTTCTTTTTTTTTTTAATTATAATTTTGGTTATTAGACTTAATTAATATCCCTAATTCTTGTCTTTATGCAGATTTCAGTGAATAATCAATTTGAACATTTGATGATTGCTAAGAGATCACAAAATTCTCAATCTGTAATTTCAACAATTGGGGACTATTGTGATGAAGCTGGGGCAATTTTATCACAAATGAAAAATGTCACGTAATACTATTTAAATTTAAAAATCAAAATTTGACAAAATCATCAATTTTTATTATTCCATAATAAGTTGAATTTTCTATTTATGTATCTCACGCAATTATTTTTTATATTTAATTTCTTATATATCAATTATTTGCAGTGATATTTCCGATGTTGAATTTTCTCATTTGGCTACATTATGTAAGCTTCTCAAAGAGAAAAGTACAAGGTGATTTCCTCAAACTACAAATATCCACTTGCTCTTTTAAATATAATTTTTTCAAAAGCGTCATTTTTCTCACTTTTTTGGAAAATCCTTAATTAATTAATAGTAAAAGGTAAAATTCTTACTTTCTCACTCGTAATCGTGATCCATAATATTTGACTTTGTTAGTCCCTTATGACCTAGTCTTTATCCACAGTTGACATGATGGCTTCGTCACCAATATTTTTTCTTTTGTATATGACTATATGACTATATGACTTTGTAGCCTTAGAATATCTTTTCTCTTAGTATAGGTCTTTAATTATTGGGCTTTCATCTCTTCGCCTATAGATATGTATTACATCATATCATTCATGACTTGAATGCCTATAAGATATAGTGGTCAACCTTGATCAGGCGAGAAGGGTTTGATATACCAAGTTCTACATTGCGTATTTTTTATAATCAATCGTTGCTATTGTTGTTGATGGTATAGGATTTGTGTTGTGCAAATGAACTTTGCATGTATGCTCGTCATTCAAGCTTGTGAGCAAAGAAACAAAATCAAGTAAGTAGAAAATTTGATTATTTTCTTTATTTTTTAAGTGAAATACATGTTCAATTATGTCGCTTTGGATTCTCTTTAATGTGAAAAATATTAATATAAAATTATATAATTCACAAACTTTTTGACATCATTTCAGGTTTTTTCAAGCCTTGGACATGTTAGAAAATGATTTCTCAATTATCCAAAGTCAATTGGAAGCTTATGCTAGGGTGCGTACTCAACCTAAACATAAATTTATTAATCACAACTTAATAAGGTATAGGTTTTTAATTAACTTAATCTTACAAAAAGATGTCACTTGCACCTGCAGATAGAGAGGAGGATTATCATGTTGGAAATAGATCAAGCTGGAGGGTCAAGTTCTTAAAAGAAAACTAATTTTAGATTTTGTTATATGTACTTGGGAAATATTTGGTGTCCGTATATGGCACTGTATTTGGTTCAAGATAAATTGAGGGAACTTCTTTAATTTATTTACCTCTTCTATGATAAGTATTTTACCTTGCATTTTGATTTTGTCATGGCTGGTAGAAATTAGTTGTCTTTATTTATTCATCCCACATGCAATCAACAATCAAACCTATCTATAACAATGTGTTTTGTCCAAATATTTTTTTAATTGGTAAAGAAAATATTCTTTTAGAGAACATATGATATTATATAACATGAAAATTAGTTCCACAATAAACGTGTCTCTTAATACTGAAATGTTGTTATAGATGATGATTGTTATAGTGACGTCTCACTATTCTCTTTTAACCATATTAAAATGTAATTATTAGAATACTGAAAATTATTCAAATTCATTGAACACAGACAGATGCATCATATATATATATAGTAGTTCAAGATCGTGAAGTGTAATAGAGGAATATAATCTCTAAGTGATAGATACAAGAGAGTTCTAACTCAAGTCTTTATCCTAGAAGATAGAGTTGGTTGTTCAATACCCCTCGCAAACTGAAGGTGATTCTTAATTTTGAGTTTGTCTCAGAAAAATTGAAACCTTGTTGAGGAACTAAACATGAGATCACGTGTAGTTACTTTGTTTGTCACATCTACTTTTTTTTACAATTCTGCAACTATGTTCAGGAACTCTTCTTCCCATAAATTCCTTAGTATTTGCATTGCATCACACATCACAACCCTCTTTTTAACTTTCATCCAAAGAATTTTTTAGACTGAAAGGCAAAACACAAGTAAAATTAAATAATTAGACTAAAAAGAAAATGTTGCTTACTTATCAAATTACTACCTAAATTGAAATAGAAACATATTTTATAATTTTTCTCTTTCTTTTGAAAGAAAAACCAACTTATATTATGTCAATGTATAACTATATTTTATAATTTTTGAATTTTATAAGTGAAATCTACTAAAATAAAATAAATGTACAAATTAGAGCCGAAAGAGAATTTTAAAATTAAAATAGTGATATAAATGATGAGGGGTCAAAAATGATATGTCTTCACTAAAATTCTCTACTTTCTTGAAACATTATGAAACTGTTACAAATTAACAGAGAGTCATCAATAAAATCAGCAATGATGTGAAATTAAAAATATCAAGCACTTGAAGCCTATTCGAAATCATATACAGATTGAAAATTCTTCAATTGATGATTTTCTTAAATCCTACAAAACCAATTATTTACAATAGAACAACTACAAATGCCTATATTCACAATTTGACAAACCTGCTAAGCATCAAAGGTTTTAATTAGTGCACAAATTTCAAACACCCAATCCACTACAGTTTATTAATACTAACATAAGACATAAAAATCACCATTAAATACTAAAGCATCATATTAACATTCTTCATAAATCATAGTTTCTATCTCTATATTGCTAATACATTTATTCTAGTTTTATATTCTATCCCACCTGTTTTAGTACACAGATTCACATAGAGCTTAGTACGAGCACATAGAGCACCAGAGGTTGCATTTTGTTATGCGGAAATTATAATTTTATGACACGACAACCAAACAAACACATATGATCTTATACCGAATTTTATGTACCTATTAGTTGCTCCAACATCACAAACAAATGACACTCTTAGTGTGTGAACTAGTTGTTTTAGCTTAATCCCATGAACCATAAATAACTATATTTGGAATGTTCTTCCTTTATTTATATCAAAAAATTTAGAAGCATAAAAAACAGGAACTAGCTAAAGTGGCCAAATTCTTTTGTTGATTTTGAGAGTTGTAATAATAATTATAATAACCACTTTTAAAACTCTAATAGTGGTGGTGCCTTCCCTTATACTTGTATTGATATATATAAATTTTTAATATTATGCTACCTTATTTTACATAAAATCAACATCATGTTAGACTTTATGTAACTACTAAGAAGTCTAAAATAGTAGAACTATAACTAAAGTAATGTAACATTGAATCATTACTTCAAATGTAACTGAATAAGAAAATCATTAATACCTTGATTTAATAAAATTAACTAAGGGTAAGAAAATAATTCTAGATAAAAGACTAGTATCACTATGCATAAGGAAGTAGATGGTTGTCTATTCTTTGTGATACAAAGACGTTATAGTTTTTTTGGGGTAGCTAATCTTGTATATTAACCACCAAGTTAGATTTACAATGCAATAGCTTAGTAAACGTTACTAGCTATCTAAATTCACTACACTTCCAGACTACTACTATGAATAGTTTGAATTACATTGGTCTACTTTAGAAATCTAAACTATACAGCAATTGGCACCTTCCTACAGGAGTCCTTATTTGCACACATATGCAGTTTTTGTGGCAATTTCTTCCCAATCTCTATAATGTTTCTCAAAATTCCTCGCATTCATTTCTAACCAAATAACTTGAATAACCTTAGCATAAACACATCTGAATATGGTTAGCCTGTGGAGACTTCCCTTTAGCCAAGAAAACATCCCATTTCAGATATTGTCCCCAACAGCTCCATTGTTGCGCCCCAGCGCACGCGCAAGCGCACTAGGTCGTACAAATAATACAGTGGTCCTTTTTTGAAGCTGGATGTCGAACCCACAGGGACTGGACTAATTCAGTGAATTATCAATTTCAAGTGTTAATTTAACCTTCACAAGTGTTGATTATAGAAATTTCAAAAAATTTTAATTAAGTCTAGGGGTAATCACAAAATACTCGAGAAACAATACAAGAAGCAACTAGAGTTAAGGCCTAATAATCATGCAATGCTACAATTCACAATGGTTTGAGTATGAAAACTTTAGTTGTTGTCTCACATAATTAAAATGCTATGTTCAGGGTCTTTCAAGCCTTTAAACACGACAACCTAGTCTCACGCCTACATCATCGAGCGGGAATGTGACATCCTAATTCGTGAGCAATTTAACTACATTGATGTGGTTTACGGAGTTTGTGCCCTTGATTATGGACTTTTGTACCTCTAATCGTTTAACCTAACTTAGCTACACAACTACTTCTACGATCGGTGATGTGACAATTCTAAGTCGGTGTCTAGCTCATCCCATTTTAGTAACCAAGCAAGGAAAATTAGGTATAATTTCTATCCTAACCGCGAATCCTGTTGTAAAGATAAGAACTTTCTCCTTACATTCTTGTTTTCTAGCTTAGGATTACTCTTTCGAGCTTTTAGTAAGCTTAACGCATTTGTTTTCATGGTGATCAAGCATAAAAATAGTAATAATAAAAAATGTAAGACAAAACAACACTAAAAACTCAAACTAAGAAGAATTCACACATTTATAATCATATTATGTGGCCTCAACCCTAGAGGAAGGGTTTTAGCAACTCATATTCGTACAAATACTTAAAAACATGATTCAAGTAGAGTACTTACAAAAATAGATAAAAGAGAATGAAAATTAGTGAACCTTAGGTAGAGTTCTTCCTTTCTCCCTTCACTCCTTTCTGTTGTTCTCAAGAAATTTCGTGATAATGAAATTAGAAGCTAAAGGTTCAATTTATAATAAGTTGGAAAAAATGCAAAATTTGGCCTGTGGTGAAACAGCTACATGTCACGCTGGCTATCACGGAGATTTGCCTTCGTGACACTCTGCTATCGCAGATGCTCACTGTCTAGAAGCCCTTGCTCATATAAATTAATTCTTTGCTATGTGGCACGTTGTTGAACGCCCCAATGCTTCTCCATAGCACGGAGTTGAATCCAAATGTCTTTTTTAGTTTGTCTCATCATCCATAATCCATCCCTTAACATTTATCTTTAAGATTAGGATCATTATCTTCAGATTGAGCTCTATACATTGGCAATTTCAACCTACAAAGAGAGCTAATTATATTTGTTAGTCTATGGCCACAAATTACACAAAATACATGAGATTGTTCTTAAATTAAGGTACAACATGGGTACAACAGTTAATTCTGTTTGCTTTACTGTTGGTTCTTATTTCCTTTTTATTTTTCTTTTGTTGTTTTTGTTTTTAACAGGTCTTAGGTTCGTGCATGTCCAGTACTAGGAGCCAAGGAAAATCCCTACTTCAAATCGATCACGAACTTGAGCAGACACTAAGGAATCTAAGAAGAATGGCCAACATACAAGAATAGGAGACAGTGGACCAAGCCACAGCGAGAATGTTGGCTGAGGAGCAAGCTTGGGCTAGAGATTATAAGTTAGCTAGGGTTGCTAAAGAGCAACGTCTAGCTGCCGAAGCAGAGCGAGCTAGAAGGCACAGAGGTCCAGAACAGCAGAGACACCGGTATTTCGATGAGGATGATGATGTTGATATAGATGAAGTCGGTGCCACTGGAGCTATTGTCCCTCCCCCTTTGCCTTCTGGGGCAAAGTTTGATATTACTAGTGCTATGATCAACTACTCAACATGAAGGGAATATTTGCAGGTCATGTAACTGATGATACCCATACTCACTTGACAAATTTTGTGGGTATTCTGCAAGGCATACAAACAACCAGGAGTAAGTTAGGATGCAATACGGCTAAGGTTATTTCCCTTCTCATTAGGGAGTAAGGCAATGCTCTAGTTGGCAGAACTGCCCAATGATTCTATCACTACATGGAGGGAGTTGAAGAGAGCTTTTCTTGAAAGATTTTTCCCACCTTCCATAGCTTTGCAGTTATAAGATGAGATATATAACTTCAGGCAGTTAAATTCTAAGGCACTTCACGAGACGTGGTTGAGATTCAACAAGAAGCTTAAAAGGGTGCCCAACCACAGGATCCCAAATGATACATTGCTGGAAATTTTCTATAGATCGCTTAATGCTAACACCAAGGCGGTGGCTAATACCGTGTCTGGCAGAACATTCATGAGCCACACTTATGCTGAAGTTGCTGAGCTACTTGACATAATTACTAAAACCAACCGCGTATGGCACACAAGAGAGCATAGACTTCGGCTGGTTCTTATGCGGTAGGTATGATTGATGAACCGAGAAGAAAGGACGAAGAATGAGGTCAAGACATTATTGAGATAAAGACCACAATGGGGATACTTGCTAAGCATTTGATGGGAGACGGAACTATAAAAGTAAATATTGTGGGTTCTTAGGGCAAGTACCCGAGGAATGATGGAGGGGAATCTGAATTTGAGGAGGAAGCTAATTATCTGAATGGTCAAGGGGCGGGTTTTCGGACCAACACACAAGGGTCTAACTGAGACTCTTGGCATCAAGGTCAAGGGAACCAAGGTCGAAACTTTTACAGAGATAATAATTATAACCGAGGCCAATACAGAGATAATGGTGACTGGAAGAAGCGTGATGAGTACAAGAATGACAGAAGTGGTTTATATGTTCCTCCAAAGAACCGCGAGCCAGAGTATAGTGGTTCATGGGTAGAAGATATGTTATCCAAGGTTCTTAAGAAGATGGAGGCGACAGATAGCCATTTCAAAGAACTCCGCATTGATATTTATGGGATAAACCAAAAGGTGGAATCACATTCCGTTTCCACAAAGAAGATTGAGAAGCAACTGAGTCAAATGTCTATTGTGATGAACCAGAGGCAGAAAGGCACGCTTCCTAGCAACACTGTTCAAAATTTGAAAAATGAGAGTCATTGCATGGCTGTCACTACTAGGAGCGGGAAAGAGACAGTTGATCCGCCAAGATAGGTTATGATTGATGAGATAAATGAGCCTTTAGTGATTAATGATGGTAGGGTGGCAGATTTCGAGGATCAGATTTTGGCTAATGAATCAGTTGAGAAGACCGCTCCTAGTAATGCAAAGGAGCATGAGTCTGGCAAAGAAAAGGAGAAGGAGGTACAACAAAATATCACACCTATTCCTAGACTACCTCCCCTTTTTCCACAGACGTTGAAGAAAAAGGCCAAAGATGGGAAGTATCACAAGTTCATCTCAATGTTAAAATAATTATCTGTGAACATCCCATTAGTCGAGGCACTTGAGCAGATGCCTGGCTATGCCAAATTCATGAAGGACCTTGTCACTAGAAAGAGGACTGTGAGTTTCAAACCAACAGATAATTTGCACCCATGGAATAGAATCTCGTTCTCTTATTTAGAAAAAGGAGGACCCTGTGGCGTTCACCATACCGTGCAATATTTGAGCCTTTAATTTGCTAAGGCATTATGTGATCTTGGTGCTAGCATTAATTTGATGCCATTAGCAGTTTTCTGACAGTTGAGCTTGGGAGCCCCCAACGTACTACAATGCGGCTTTTGATGGTAGATTGTACAGTGAAAAATCCGATGAGAATCCTCTGCGATGTTCTAGTGAAGGTAGAGTCCTTTATATTTCCGATCGATTTTGTCATCCTGAACTGTGAAGTTGATTTTGAGGTCCCCATTATCTTGGGTGACCATTCCTCGCTACCGGACGTGCTCTTGTAGATATAGAGACTGGACAACTCAACTTCCGGTTGAACAATAAGGAAGTAACATTCAATGTATGCAGATCATTGAAACAACCAAATGATATGAGGGTGGTCTCAGTAATTGATGTTGTGGAACCTGAGTTCCCAATTATACCCATTGAGGAGTTTTTGATTCTTGATGACTTAGTACCAGTTTTGATGGATGTTGGTGCTGAGGAGATCTGTGGGGGTGAGGAAATTGTTAATGCACTTGCTGGCATGGGTTCATACACATATGCTCCAAAGAAGATTGATCTAGACTTGAAGAATCGGGTGACCCCACCAGCCAAGCCATCTATTGAGAGTCCTCCAGTATTGGAGCTCAAATCACTCCCGTCTCATTTGCAGTATGTATTTTTGGGAGTCGGTAACACTTTACCAGTCATTGCTACAACTGACTTGGAGGAATGGCAAGTGGAGGCTTTGGTATCCATTTTGAAGAGATATAAAAAAGCTATTGGGTGGACTGTTGCATATATTATTGGAATCCCAACCGGTATTTGCACTCACAAAATCCAGCTAGAGCTAGATTGTATTTCGAGTATTGAGCATCAGCGTAGGTTGAACCCACCTATGCAAGAGGTGGTCAAGAAGGAAATCATCAAATGGTTGGATGCAGGTGTGGTTTATCCTATTGCAGACACAAATGGGTTAGCCCAGTCCAATGTGTACCGAAAAAGGGAGGAATCAAGGTGGTCCCAAATGCTAACGATAAGTTAATTCCTCTAAGACCAGTCACCGGTTGGAGAGTATGCATGGATTATAGGAAGTTGAACCGTTGGATGCAAAAAGATCATTTTCCGATGCTATTCATGGACCAGATGTTAGACAAACTGTAGGCAGAGGATGGTATTGTTTCATTGATGGTTATTCGGGGTACAATCAGATTTCTATAGACCCCGGAGACTAATAGAAGACCACATTCACTTGACCATATGGTACATTTTCTTTTAAGAGAATGTCGTTCGGGTTATGTAATGCACCCGCCACTTTTCAGCGTTGCATGATGTCCATATTTTATGACATGGTGAAAGACATCATTGAAGTCTTTATGGATGACTTTTTGGTGGTGGGTGATTCGTTCGAAGATTGTTTGGCTCATTTGAGCAAGGTGCTGCAAAGATGTGAAGAGACCAACTTGGTGCTTAACTAGGAAAAGTGTCATTTCATGGTCAAAGAAGGTATAGTGCTAGGCCACAACATTTCTGGTAAGGGTATTGAGGTGGATCGGACCAAGATCGAGGTAATTACTAGTCTACCACCTCCAATTTCTATGAAAGGTGTTCGAAGATTTTTGGGTCATGCAGGGTTTTACAGAAGATTCATCAAGGACTTCTCGAAGATTGCACATCCTTTGTGTAAAATGTTTGAGAAAGAGGTGAAGTTTGTTTTTGATGAGGCATGTCTGAAGGCTTTTGACTGCCTTAAAGAGAGATTGACCACTGCCCCTATTATAGTGGCACTCGACTGGTCTTTACCTTCTGAGGTCATGTGTGATGCTAGTGGTGTGGCCTCAGGAGTTTCGTTGGGTCAAAGGCTTGAAAAGATTTTTCATCTGATTTATTATGTTAGCATGGCTCTAAATGCAGCTCAAAAAAATTATACCGTGATAGAACAAGATTTGTTGGTTGTAGTTTTTTGCATTTGAGAAGTTTCGGGCATACTTGCTTGGAATTAAGGTGATAGTTCATATAGACCATGCAGCTTTGAGATATCTGATGGAAAAGAAGGATGCCAAGCCACGGTTGATTCGATGGGTTCTCCTGCTATAAGAGTTCGAGTTCGAAGTAAAAGATCAGAAAGGACTAAAAATCAAGTGGCGGATCACTTATCAAGATTGGAACCTTATGCAGCACTTCGAGATGAGCATTGTTGCGCCCCAATGCACGCGCAAGCGTACGCGGTTGAACAAGTAAAACAGTGGCCCTTTTTAAAAGTCGAATGTCGAACTCACAGGGACTGGACTAATTCAGTGAATATTCAAGTTCAAGTGTTAATTTAACCTTCACAAGTGTTAATTAAATCTAAATGTGATCACAAAATAATCGAGAAACAATACAAGAAGCAACTGGAGTTAAGGCCTGATAATCATGCAATGCTACAATTCACAATGGTTCGAGTATGAAAACATCAGTTGTTGTCTCACATAGTTAAAATGTGGTATTCATGGTCTCTCTAGCCTCTAAACACAATAAACTAGTCTCACACCTATATCGTTGAGCGGGGATGTGACGTCCTAATTCGTGAGCAATTTAACTACGTGGATGTGGTTTACCGGGTTTATGCCCTTGATTATGGACTTCCGTACTTCTAATCATTTAACCTGACTTAGCTTCACAACTACTTCTATGAGCGGTGATGTGAAAATTCTAAGTCGGTGTCTAGCTCATCCCGTTTTATTAACCAAGCAAGGCAAATTAGGTATAATTTCTATCCTAACTGCGAATCTTATCGTAAAGATAAGAATTTCTCCCTACATTCTTGCGTTCTAGCCTAGGTTTACTCTTTCGAGCTTTTACCTAAGCTTAACGAGTTTGTTTTCATGGTGATCAAGCATAAAAACAACAATAATGAAGAATGTAAGATAAAAACAACAACTAAAAACTCAAACCAAAGAAGAATTCATGCAATTACAATCATATCATGTGGCCTCAACCCTAGAGGAAGGGTTTTAGCCACTCGTGTTTGTATAAATACTCAAAAATATGTTTAAAGTGAAGTACTTACAAGAATGATTAAAAGAGAATGAAAAATAACAAACCCTAGGTAGAGTTCTTCATTTCTCCCTTCGCTCCTTTCCATTGTTCTCAAAATATTTTGTGATAATGAAATTAGAAGCTAAGGGTTGAATTTATAATAAGTTGGAAAAATACAAAATTTGGCCTGTGGTGAAACAGCTTCGTGTCACGCTGGCTATCACGGAGATTTGCCTCCATGACATGCTGGCTATCGTGGAGATTTGCCTCCGTGACACTCTGCTATCGTGGATGCTCACTGTTTGGCAGCCCCTGCTCATATAAATTAATTCTTTGCTCTGTGGCACGCTGTTAAACACCCCAATGCTTCTCCATGGCACGGAGTTGACTCCAAATGTCCTTTTTAGTTTGTCTCATCATCCATAATCCGTCCCATTTATCTTCAGGATTAGGACCATTATCTTCACATTGAGCTCTATACATTGGCAATTTCAACCTACAAAGAGAGCTAATCATATTTATTAGTCCATGGCCATAAATTACACAAAATACATGAGATTATTCTTAAATTAAGGTACAACATGGGTAAAACATGGGTATAAAATAGTATGTGGGCATGTAAATATGCCCAAGATCAAGCATGACATAGATGATGCATTCCCAAACGAGCAGGTTTTAGCGGCCTCACAAGATCTCATCCCATGGTTTGCAAACTTTGCTAATTATCTGGTGAGTGATGTTGTACCGGAGCACTTATCTTTTCACTAGAGGAAGAAGTTTATGTCTGACGTGCAGAAATTTTTCTGGGATAAGACCTACTTATTTTGCATATGTGCTGATGGGGTGATTCAAAGATGCGTGCCAGAGGTAGAGATGCTGAGTATACTGGAGGTCTGCCACTCATCCCCTGTTGGGGGTCACCACAGCGGGATTCGCACAGCCCATAAGATTCTGCAATGTGGATATTATTGGCCAACCATTCACCAGGATGCGCATGGTTTCGCAAAGGCATGTGATGAATGTCAAAGGCAAGGAGGCATACCACGGAGGCATGAACTTCCTCTTACTCCCATCCTGGTCATTGAGCTATTTGATGTATGGGCATTGATTTCATGGGCCCATTTGTGAGCTCAAACGGGATGAAGTACATACTTCTTGTTGTTGACTATGTTTCAAAATGGGTGGAAGTAGTTGCACTTCCAAATAATGAAGGGAAGAGTGTCACAGCATTCTTGAAGCGGAATATATTTGGTAGATTCAGGACTCCCAGAGCCATCACTAGTGATGGGGGTTCGCACTTCTGTAATCGGTTGTTTCGCTCTTTATTAGAAAAATATGGGGTAAAACACAGGGTGGCAACACCCTATCATCTGCAATCTAGTGGGCAGGTTGAAGTCATAAACCGGGAGATAAAGACTATCTTGGTGAAGAATGTGAATGCAAATCGGACAAATTGGGCAAGAAAGCTAGATGATGCTTTATGGGCTTATGGACCGCATTCAATAATCCTATAGGTATGTGTCCATATCAGCTTGTGTATGGAAAAGCATGTCATCTTCCGGTTGAAGCATAAAGCTATGTGGGCGCTCAAGAAACTGAATTTGGATTGGAACGAAGCTGCAAACTTGAGGCTTGATCGGTTAAATGATCTTGATGAATTTCGATTGAAAACCTATGAGAGTTCTGAAATTTACAAACTAAGGATGAAAATTCAGCATGACCGGAAGATTGAGAAGAGAGAATTTAGTCCGGGTGACATGGTGCTACTATTCAATTCTAGACTTCATTTGTTTCTTGGAAAGTTGAAGTCTAAATGGCTGGGACCTTTTCAAGTGATTCAAGTATTCTCCCATGGGGAAATTTAACTAGAAAATCATGAAGGAAAGCACCTTAAAGTTAACCGTCAATGGGTAAAAGCATATCTGAGGAGAAGCGAAGAATTAAAGCTGGTGGATCTCTGGGCTCTGGGTGAAATCTGAGTAACCCAGGGACTTGCGTCATGCCGCGACGATAAATCAGGCGCTGCATGGGAGGCAACCCATGGAGGTGTTTTGCTGAAGTCTGAGTAGTCAAAATACCCACGTCGTGCCGCGACGTTAAATCAAGCGCTTCTTGGGAGGCAACCCAAGTTGTTATTGTAAGAAAAATGTAGTGTTTACGTGTGTTGATGTATGCAGGTGATTAAGATGGGAAATTTGAAGTTAAAACCAAAAATATGAACTTGAGTTGCTGGTGCCAAAAAGTACAGAATGAGTCGTCACAAACCAAACGACTCGTTAACTAGATTGTCAGCATTGTTGTATCAAACAGTGTAGACAACGGTTGACCAAACGAGTCATTGCCACTGGCAATGAATCGTGAGGTCTTCTTTCAAGTCTACTGTATCACAGGTGAAATCAAATTGAGAAAGGTGACAACGACTGACTTAACGAATCGTTGGGCAACCAAACAATATGTTAAGTGACCCATCACGAAGCTACCATGGTTCAAGGACCACGACTCAGGTCACGACTCGTTGGGTAACACCACGAGTCGTTGCATGAGTCGTTAGGTCCCAGGTAAATTCTCAAGCCTAGGGTTACTCCTCCAGAATCTAGGCCCCCACATTCACCCTCACCCCGCTCTGAACGCAAGCCACCACCAGGGCACGGGAATACGTCATATCAGTGACATTGGAGGATGGGCGGATCCTCCGAGACACCAGATTCAGCCACCTCCTAGCCTCCATAGTAAAGTGGGTACTCTGAATGCATGTCCTAGTAATGCCCCAGCTAGTTGAGGCCCTCTGCTCCTCCACCACCAGTGTGTCCACCAGCCACTACCTATTCCCATCCACATCGCGGGCCTTTAGCTCATCCTCCAGAGGATTTGGTAGACCCAAAGCCTCATTGATAGCAGCAAGGGTTAGAATGATCTGTATTACCCTAACATAGGCCACAGGCTTATCACGGCTTCAAGCCACTGTGGAGAGGTTATCATAGAACTTCCTTACCTACGTTGACCCTATATGGGTCCTTCACCAATAGATCCCACCATATCTCCTGGAGGAGGAAATAGAACTCAGGCGTCTTCTTCTCTGCATCCTGCATAATGAACCCCCTCTCATGGAGAAGCCCTTTCACAGCCTGCTCACTGTGCCAAAATTGGCACTGGTCATTCAAAAATCTTATGTAGTCACCGGTGTGGATGGTACCGCTGGAGGAAGACATAGTGTTGAACCTGTAATAATAAGAAACATTACAGAATGAATGTAAAGGACAAGGTAAAGAATAAGGTTGAGAAAAATAAAAACAGAACTGGAAAGAGCCACTACTTGGGCGGACCGCTACAGCGGCTAAGTGTCTGTTGTAGCGAGCTCACAATAGCAGAAGAGGACAACTATGACGAATCCACTGTAGAGGTCAATGTTCCACTACAGAGAACATCATCATCCCCATTGGACCTTGACCCCCAACAATAGAGGTTGAAATTTCAACCTCCATTTTCTTCAAAACAAACTACAGATCATGTAAAGGGAACACAATCGGTACTCTACAATCAATTTTTACCCCCAATAATAGTCGGATTCAAGCCCAAAAGTCTTGAGAAAGCTAAAACCACCACCCTACCCAAATCCCACCATTTCTAGTGTGAAAACCCCCATAAAAACTGTCTATAGTATGCAGGGATAGATTCTAGTAACTTGGGGACGTAAAAGCTAAGAGCATGCTTCGAAAACATAGCTGCAAATGCAAGGAAAGAGATCTAACCTCACTACCCCAATAACCACCCAAAAGCAGTGCATGAAGGCATAATAAAGCAAGTAATCCAAAGTAAAGAAGCAAGGAAATCATAGGGCTGAGTATTACTTGACAAATTGAGAGAATGGCTGGAAGAATAGAGAGGATTTGCATAAAAAGTGAAGAGAAATATTGAGAATGAACTCAGATTCCGTCCATTCTTCCCTTTAAATGGTCTCATTTTCTGCTGCAGCGGACCATTTTCTGTTGTGGTGGCACCACTATCGAGGGAAACAAACTCGCTGCAATGGATGGCTAAAAGTAGTGACGGTTCAAATTCCATCACGGGGCACCCACCTTTTCAAAACACCCACTCCCATAAATTCAACAAATCAGGGGTACCTAGAGCACCTTGTCCAGGAATAAGTAACCTTATGACACGAAGGAGGGGCAATTACGTAATTTATCGCTTGAGTCTTGGTCAACCCCAAAATGAAGACTTATAATTCAGGGAGAAATTATCATGCTTATGTTTAAAGAATTTAAGGATGGCGGGTAATAAAAAGGGGTCCCGTGAGGATCAGTCCAAGGATCAAGAAATAAATATCGATAAGAACCCGATTTTAAAAAAATGTTGGAACTATGATCGATGTCAGAATCAACATAGGGTGACTAAAACTCCTACCTCTACATCATAGGGACATTTGGGGGTGAATGGATTTTTAATTGATATCTGATGTAACAACCCGCTCAATCGCTATAGCACCCTGACAACCTAAACACAGGCGAATTTAAAATTTTTGTTGTAAGCTGGAACGTAGTCCTTGGAAATAAAAGATTATGAGATAAATAATTTTTAATGGGCTAAGTCAAATCAGGTGGAGCCAGGCAAAAGACCGCTGCTGCGGACCATTTTCGTGGTAGCGGCACCACTGCAGCGGATGTGCCCTCGCTGCAGTGGATGACGCAAACCAAAATTCCGCAAATCCTATCCCGATTAGGATTTATGTACCTATTCTCATAAGGGGCTAAAAAATAGAAAATAGGATTTTTGGGACAAGGAGAGAAACAAGAAGGTTAGAGAAGGCAAGACTTCACCTTCGCAGCTATGATTCCCCACAAGAACTCATAACTTGATGCAAACACGCATGCAGGAAGGTCTCGATAATATCTTGGCGCCCAGGTAGGCTATGGCTTACTCAACTTCGTGTTAGACTTTTTGATTAGTAAAACATATATGTGCATATATTTGATGTGTTATTGATGAGTAGGGAAGAAAATCTTGAGTAAATTGTCAATAAATGGTCATAATAAATAAGTGTCTGGGGGAGAAGGAAATAAGAAAGGGGTGGTGGTATTCCGGGATGTGAATATCCATAGATTATGGTTTAAATAGGAATAGATAATAAATAATGGTGTATATGGGAGTGGGTTGATTGTATGCGTACTGGTCTCGGACATTGCTTACTGTTGTATATATACTTATAGTCCTTCTTGTCCAAAATACAATATTGAGCGATTAGTCATAAAACTTTACATATATAATGCGGAGATTCAATGTTGAGGGGTGATCTATAATTGTTGCATAGCTTGAATCGTGACCCATTAATTGTGGGAGAAAGTGAGCTACGGGGCTAGTATGTTCTCTTTTTATGTTGTGCCCCATGTTGTTGGTTCGTATCAATTCAATTGTCCTTGCTTGAAGAAGAAGGTAGGGTAATTATAGGGATGAATCAATGTAGATAACATATAAAGGGTGAGAGATTACGAAGAAACAATCTTTGGGAAGTCTTGGGGAACAACTAGTCAGAGTACTGCCTGAGCACTACCGCTGCAGCCGTCTTGGAGCCAATACAGTGAGACCGTAATGGCGGCAGTAATGGCGTTGCAGCGCGCCCAATCTCGCGAGCGGGCCAGGTTGCACCTCATCATGGAATTTTTGAATATAAATGATGTAATAATACATCATTAACTAATTGTGAAATAGCCTCGAACTAGGGTTGTGCTATACTGGGTGTTGCGTAATTCTTATTGTGTGTGATTTATTGTTATTTGAATGGTGATATGTGACTCTTGAATTGATGAGTGAAGTCTGTGATAAGCAAGTGAGAAAATGAAGTTGTACGTATTATGGGAAGTTAAATCATTGACATGTTGAGAATAAGAGGCCTGGGGCTGAGGTGCGAACTTGGGTGAGAAAATTATATGATCAACTAATGAGTAATGGATTGGATATAAGTGGCTCATGCCCTAGGTGAGCATCCCGGCAAACAGTATGAGTGACTATACAGACAGGTATGACTAAAAGATCATACGGCTTGGTATACGGACATGAGTACATAGACAGGTATGATGAAGGTCTTATATGGCTAGGTGTATAGTATATGGATTTCTAGAGTACCCTGCAGGTCATAACTGGAAGAAAAAACATCCTCTGGCATGTGTGTACAGTGCTTTGGCAGAGGCGTGTGCCCGACATATCACCGATGGTATGATTGTGAGACAGAGATTGTGCGAGTATGGCATGATATACATACGGCTACAATGACTAGGAGGTACAGGTATACAAGTGTGATACAAGATATTTCAGCATGATTCAGGTATGACATGAGAGACACGGTTGGGATGCAATATATGATGATATGGTACAGGTATGGTACTAGATGACATGATTATGATGTGGAGACAGGGACGTGTGTGTACTTAAATTGTTGAGGACTTAACTCCATCAATATGTTTTGATAACTCCATCAATATGTTTTGATGCTTCCTTGTGTGTACTTGAGTTGTTTAATTTGTAATTGTGATTGAATGTTTGATCAAAGTAGTCTTTGTGGGTTATAGAAGGTAGCATGACGGTTTTAATAAAAGGTAGTGAAGTACGAGGAGATCGCTGGTTTAATTTTATTATTCAAGTACAAAACCAAGGAGGTTATTATAACAACCCACATGGTCATTTTGTGATTTTTGACTGGTTTCCCTAGTTTTAATCTTTTCGTATCTTCATTTTGTTTCTTACGACTTGTGTAGATGAATGACATAATTCCCGAGATGATTTAATGAAAATTGGATGAGATTTTTTATTTTTGAAGGTTTAAAGTTTGAGAGATTTGACAAAAGTCAACATTTCATGTTAGTGAGCTCGAATTTAGATTCCAAAAGCTCTGTTAGTTTTGAATGGTGATTTATGACTTAGTTGGATGATTTGCATGGATCCCGAGGTGTTCGACAGTGATTTGAGCCTTTGGTTGAATTTATGAGCTTTAAGGAAGCTAAGTTTGACCACGGTCAACTTTCGATCAATATGACCTCACACCGCTGATTTGATGATTCCAACAGACTCAGAATATGTTTTATGATTGAATTGCATATTTGGTTTGTGTCCAGAGGATTCCAAATGAGTTTCAGACATTCGAGTTGCATTCTAGTAGAAGTTAAAGTTAAGAGTTGACCTCGATCAAATAGTTAACTAAATGAGCTCAAATTAAGGATTTGAAAGTTCCAATATGTTTGTATTATTACTTGTCCAAAAGTTTTGATTTAATTTCGATGAGTTTCGGGTGGATTTGAACGTTCTGTGGTTTTTAGCATAATTTTAAGCATAAAATGTGACAACTTAGAGGTTCATTTTTAGTTCTAGAGATTGAAAAAATTATTCCGAGACTTCTAAAATTCTTAGCATGAATTATAGGAGTGATTTGAAAAGTTTGGTGCAATTTTGATAAGTCAAGATCGGATTTTTATCGCAAAAAATGAAATCATTCTTAAACAAAAAAAATAATATTTGATTAGAAAAATGAGCACTAAATGGAGTTTTGATTGAAAGAGTAGGTGCATATCATTATTTAGAAACTATAGAAAAAAGAATCGTCGCATTTTGAGTTTGTATTATGAAGTTATGACCATTTTAGTGAAAACATGGATTGCTGGTGCAAAACAGGATCTGGTGCATGCCTTTAGCAACCAAAAAAATTGATTATTAGCAAAGGGAGACTTATTTTTAATGACTGGAGTTGTTCTTTTAATGCTGGACAATGTATTAAATTACAGATAGTGATTTTTGGATATTTTCATCATATCTTGAGTTCTGGAGCTCCGTTAGAGGTGATTTTTATGGCGTTTTTCTCGTAATATGTGGGGGGGGGGGGGTTAAGTATCTAATACTTATTTTGGTATTTCTTCACGATTTCTTCAATTGTTTTTCTTTTATCCATGAATGTATTGGAAGAAAAATTGGGGGTTTTCGCCCTAGATCTAGAATCATATTTCTTTGATTTAGAGATTAATTCGAACTTGGTTTTTAAGGTTCTTATGTTATGAGTAAACTGATTTTGGCGTTAAATTTTTAATTTATCGATTGTTTTGTCATTTAAAACCGCATATGAGCATGGAAATTGGAAATTTTGAGCATTAAGTTTAGAAACCATATTTTGATGAATTCAAGGTCGATTTGAGCTTCGTTTTTTATGAAATTTCATATTTGAGTTTTATGAGTAACATGATTTTTAAATAAACCTCTAGTTTTTTCCTTGCGGGCTCGGGTTGACTTTTAGGTTGACTTTTTGGGCCCGAGATAGAAGTAAATCAATATGGGTTTCCATGGTTTTATTTTCTTATGTAGAATACATATTTGACTAGACTTTAATCATTCTGAAGTATTACAGAAGGGAAAACTCATAATTTGACGATTGGGCTTCGGATTGAGGAAAGTAGAGATTCCTTGATTCTTTGAGGTTTTAGTTTTATATAAATTAAATGAATTTAAGGGTAATAGAAAATAAAGGTGTCCCATATAAATGAGATGACAAGCATACACCCTAGACGGAACATGGTACTTGGATTCACAAGTAACCCCAAGTCAACCCCTGGTCTATCATACACTGGTATTATGAGTAAACTTATAAATATATATAGCGGAAGTTTAAAGCAAAAATATAAACATTTGAGAGAATAAAGTTGAATCATAATGTTCGAAAATATTTGAACAAAACTACAAGCCTGAAAAATCAAATTTGCGTCTGAAAGCCACTACAACTGATGAGTTGCTAGGACAAGCCCCCAGCTAACTCCAAATATAAATATAAGAAAATAAATTGTAACTCAATGAAATAATCTCCGTCCTCAAAAGATGAGATCACCAACTAGAACCACTGAAGTCTCCGGAGAGCGATCGGCTAGCTAGGCTGAGACTGAAATCCTGCAGCTGTATCATAAAATGATAAAGAATAAAAGTATGCATCAGTACTTTGAATGTAATGAGTAAGTGGAAGAAAACATAACACAATGGAATAAAAGTGCTAAACCGAAAAGACATGCAATGACCAACTAAAGCTACTAAACTAAATAATTGAAATAACTGAGATGGTCTAAAAGACCCTGTCGGATGTTCAAGAACATGCCCTAAATAATAAGGTATTGAGTTGAGCTGACTAGTGGGAGAGTCTATAATCGACATATAACCACGTGAGCTAGACGTGGAGTCCGATGTATACACCCCATCAGTAGGACCCAATATACCTTGCTAGGGTATAAAGGCATGAACTGGGTGATCACAAGAGTCTTGGTCCATGAGGCCAATAAAACTGTAACCCACGGTGGTAACGTAGTTCTGGAAACCTAGGTGCGCTGGAACTCCGGTCCTCTCGGTGCTAAGTCTTGATCCCACTGTATAGTCATAAATTAAATACTAACCTGATAGCTCAAAACTAGGGCCCAAGACTATTCAGGGATACATATCTGAAAGCACCCTGAGAGTCTTATCAGATCGGATTCTGAAACTGAGTTCTAAGACTGGTCAGAGTTGTTTATCTGGAAGCATCGTAATCTTTCAAAGAACAATTATAATCTGAAGCTGGGGTCCTAAGTCTAGTCAGAGTTGCTTATCTAAAGTGTCATGACCACCTAGTGGACCACTAAATTTGAATTCTGAATCTGATTCTGATAACTGGGAGGTACTACTGACACTTCGAGAATTTCTATAGTCAAACTGATCAGCTGACATTTCTGATTGACACTAAGAATTCTAACATTTTGACTGAAATCAAACTAATAATAATCTGACTAATTTTAAACACAATCAACAACATGGGAGTTCCCAATACTGATAGAATATTTCAGTATGTAAACACTATTGCAAGATTCTAGTTCTCTGTATTCAAGACCAGGGCTAGATTTCACATTACAGGAATAAGCAACAACATAGTCACAAACTGGTGGAAAAACATCAACAATTAACATAAAAGATATTTCACATGATTTAAGAGAGGTCTTGACGAATAATTTCATCCCATTCGAAAGTCTCAAGGCTAGAACTGGTGGAGAAAGCAAAGAAGGATTTTGGGGACACAAGGGGAGAACTACTGCCTTGTTGAATTCCCACATACCTGGTGAAGAAGCCCGAGGAATTTCCTTGAGAAACGAGAAGAAATAGACTGCCCTAGTTCTTGCTCTAAAAGCTCCTGAGAGAAACTCTTACGTTGTTTTCTGAAAGTCTGAATGGGGAAAATGAGAAAATAAATCATTTAACCCCTCTAATAATCTTAAAATATGCTTAAAACGACGTAGTTTAGAGTCTAGAAGGGTAATAAATTACTGAAAGACCCTTAAAAAACTCGCAAGGGAAAACTGATCGACAATCACCACGGGGGACCTAACGGGTCGTGGCCAGTGACCATGACTTGTGGTCCCAGTCGTGGGGTACACTGCCTAAGACCCCTACTGGTCACCACGGGGGACCTAACGTGTCGTGGTTGGTGACCATGACTCGCAGTCACCTCTCGTGGACTCCACTGCCCCAAACTTCCCTGGAGTCCCCACGGGCGACACCACGACTCGTGGTGTCCCAAACGAGTCGTGGTGAGGACCCATTGGGTACACTTCCTGACCTTCTATAATTCTTAACCAAATCCTTACCATGGGTCACCTAACGGGTCATGGCATGGACCACGACTCGTGGTGACTAGTCGTTAGGTTCCCTGCCTAATTTTTTCCCGGCCTTAAATTTGTTCTTGACCATGGGTCATATCACGACTCGTGGTCACCCCCTTCTCCAAATTTTCAACTAAGTTCAGATTTACCACCACGAGTCACTTAATGAATCGTAGTCACCTCCCACGAGTCACAACAAGACTTGTTTTGTGACCTGGTGCAGATTTTTCAGTTTTCTCTATTTTATGTTCGGGTCTAGTCTTTGAGTTTCTGGGGCATTACAGTTATGACATGGATAAATTTACACAAATTGATATATGTATTGATGATATTGCACAACATGTGATGTAATTGACTTACTAGGACTTATGTACTACGTGATACTTGATTGTGATTTGAAGATCCTTGATTGCAGCGGTCGGTTGATGAACTTGTGTTATTCATACATACTCATATCACTCTTATTGTTTCATGATGATTATAGACTAATAGTGCCCATTGAGTTATTTTGTGAAAATTAATACTCTTATGATGCCGATGGAAAATGGATATGGCGTGTGTTATTGTCAATGGAAAATGGTTCTGACATGTGTCATTGCCGATGAAAAATGGTTCCAACATGTGTTATTGCCGATAGGAAATGGTTCAACGTGTATTATTGTCGATGGAAAATGGTTCTCACATGTGTTATTGCCGATAGAAAATTGTTCCGGCGTGTGTGATTGCCAATGAAAAATGGTTGTGATAAGTATATGGACCTTGCAAGTCCCCCATGGGTCCTGACAATCCAACAGAGGAAGCGGGTACAAACAGATTCTTGGCAAGTGCATTGCATTACATTTCATCTTCATTGCATTTCATCTTGAGTTGAGTGTTGAAGTGTTGAAGTGTTGAGATGGTTATGATATTGATTTGACTCATTTTATTTGAGACGGATTGTGATATAATCAATGGTGTGGCTGATGTGGTGACCATATCGAGTATATTGTGATATCATCGGTGGTATAACTGACTACGAATAATAGATATTTTATTTGCTTCATGGTTAGATATTAAATCCATAAACTCTTGTAGGAATGGACTATTATTATAGTATATTTACAATTGTTGAAAAGAATTGTTAGGATTATAGCTCGTAATCACTTCTAGAAAGGGTCAGTTATCAAAGCTTGCTGAGTACACGTGTTTCCCATACTCACCCTATACTTGCTGCACTTTTTTGCATGCAGGGAGTGAATCAAGTACTAATGGTATTTGAGTTGCTACGCAGTTCGAGATATGTTGGAGTTAGAGTTCAGGGTGAGTTGATTTCTCTCTAGCAGTACTGAATTCTAGAGAGTTCTTATTTTATTTCCTATCTTATTTCTTTCTAGACGATGACTTTAGTTTTGCAGAGTTGTTTGGTATTCGTAGATGCTCTTGTACTTGTGTCACCAGGTCTTGGGGTTGTTTTGATCTTAGACTCGTTTATTCAGCAATTATAAGAGCTAGTTGCTTATTTTATATTATTTTTGAATTATTTAAATTATTAATTGGTCAATGAAGGAATAGGTTTCGCCTATGGGTATAGTGGGTGTCCTCACGGCTCAATGTGATTTTGGGTCATGACAATTATTTAATTCTGTGGGTAAATAAATGGGTCATTATATAATGGAATGGACTTAGTTAGTGATAACGAGAGCGTAAATGGGGTAGACATGCTCTAATGGTTATAGGGCGGGATAAAAGAGAACTGGATCAGTTAAACAGGGCTATTGCTTAAGTAACATGGCGTTGCAGCGGTCCAGTTGCCACTATAGCGGTAGCGATTACAGATACCCGTTGCAGCGAGGTAAGGAGGCGGACTAGAAATTTAGAAGAAGGCTAGAGTGGTAGGGTGCTTGTATGAAAATTGACGAGTTATAAGCGTCAATAATGTAGCTAGTAATCCTGATGAATTATGACATAAGTCAGAATAGTTGTTATGGTAACTAAGTCGATTGCATGTTAATTTATAGGCCCTTATGTGAACTAATCTTAGTCGGCTGATGATGACTACCGGTACGCGTCATGTACTGATACTACATTGCAGGTTTGGAACCCTAATCCTACGCAGCCTAAAAATACCAAACCTCCTGTTTTCCTATTCGAGAACCATATCTCATTGCGGAGCCCCTTCCATTTCAATAGCTAATTCTCCAGCGCGAGGCTCCTATTTACACACCTTTTTTTGGTGTAGGTTGTGGCAGGTTTGAAGTTTTTTGATTAACGTGGAGTACTCAGCATTAGCTTCCGTGTTCTTCTCCTCAGACAAAGTTGTGTCATTTATCTTGTCAAGTATTTTGTTAGACCTCTTGTACCTATTTAGACTAGATCTTGGGGGAGTCATGGTTCAGAATAAAAGGGATTTATCTTTAAATAAGAAACATTTTGTAATATGCGAGTTAAGAAGTATTTAATTTCCTTTGCATGTTGGTTTAATAAAGGGTTCTCCTATCGAATTAAAAATTGATGTAGGTGCCCGCATGACTCACCTTTTTGGGGTTGTGATATTTTTTTGGTAGCTAATCTTGTATATTAACCACCAAGTAAGATTTACAATGCAATAGCTTAGTAAACACCACTTGCTATCTAAACGCACTACACTTCTGTTATACCCCATAAATTCTCGACATGTAGATGGTCTATTCGCATGTTGGTTAGAGTTTTAGAATGCCATACATGCTAGGAAAATGTCCGGAAAAAGACCGGATAAGAGACACGTCGAACCATCGCAAGAGGAGGCTAGCAGACCTCCTCCGCGATACCCAGAGTGTCATGGAGGCTCACCTCCGCGATGGCCAACGTGTCACGGAGGTGAGGTGCATCCCCAAGTATAAAAGCCTCCAAACTTCGATTTTAAGCGATAATTTTTTATAAATTCCAGAGAATACACAGAGAACACAGCTAAGAACAGAGGGAACAAAGGTTTCTTTAAAATTTCCTTCCGATTACGCCGTTATACGCAGTCCAAACTCGGTATAACCTTGGGTAGCGAGGTATTAAGCAGCAAGGAACATTCCTACGGGTTTAGTTTCACAAAATTTGGTGGGCGAATCATCGTGCTACCGAGCTAAGGTAAGTAGAATTGCTCTAAATTAGTGTCAATATACTCCTAACTCTAAAGTGAGTATTTCTCCCTTTTGGACTTTCGAGAAATAGTGAGTTTTCGACTGTTTTTCGATAAGCCAAAGTTTGGGCTATATATATATATTAAAAGTGATATTTTCTTCTAGAGTATTAATGTATTTAGTCCTAATTGATATACATATATGGATGCAATTGGGAGAAATAGCGGAATATTGATCGAATTACACCAGTTAGCCGGGAAATCAGAAACGGAGGTATGTAAAGCTAGTTTCTTCGGCAAGCTAGTAGTTCCGGTATGGTCAAATAGTTCAAGTGCCAGTAGAATATTTCAGAAGCCGTATATTATGTTTAGGATGAATTTTGGTATGATATTAGCAACACCATGTCATGTATAGCGTGAAACTTGTTAGCACGATATAAATTCTAGTAGAAAGTATCAGAAACAATACAACATGCCCAGTATGTAATTAGTAAAGTATATCAGGATATTATCGTTTTCAGCCGAGACTTAGTAAAGCAATATAAGTTCCCGTAAAGTATTCCAGAAATAGAATAGTAGCTTAATATGAATTCTAGAAAGCATGTTAGAAATAGTAAGTCATGTTTACCATGAAACTTAGTTATATAGCATGATTCTCAGCAGAAATACTATATCTTGTTTCAGTATCATATTTAGCACAGTATGACAGAAATTATATACATATCATTATCAGTCTCAGCATGTATTGTATATATACGCAATACTATTATTAGTTTCAGCATGTATCATATACATACACATTACTATCGCTAGTTTCAGCATGTAGTATACGCAGTTAGTATTACTAGTTGAGACCTGACTGTATTGTTTTGGGGTTGGATTACCTAGCATTCATGACCGCCCCAGGGTTAATAGCTGTATCGACTCGTCCGCCAGAGGGCGAGGATACGTCGCTCTACGGAGTGGCATGTCGTCCCCTAGGGGACGAAGATGGGATGCCAGTTTCCCCATATTTTGCCTTGGTATACTTTTATACACCCCCGTCGAGCGGGTACACCCGGAGTGTTGATTCAGCAGTCCTCCGGACTCAGGTACAATTATAGTCAGGGGCTCAGCGAGCCCAAGTGCATTCCCAGGGGACCGGCGGGATGCTTATAGTCACTATGGGAGATGGGATGACCGGGGTGGGGGTATAGATTGCGTGTTGGTTGTACCTCCCGGCTTATGGGGGCCGGGTAAGGTTTATGTGTGCTATGTTATGTTATGTTATGTTATATTATACCATGTTATGCTAGATATGAATAGATCGACAGTAGAACGCTACATTTCCAGGTATGACTCCTACTCCCTTCAGTATAGTTGCGGACAGTCTTGAACTCATACTTTCAGTCAGTTACATTTTATTTCCTTCTACTTCAGCTCTATTAGTTATATTGCTTGTCTTCAGTTATTTCCAGTTTTTGCTTTACATACTCAGTACCAGAACTGACGCCCATTTGGGGCGCTGCATTACTTGCCTGCAAGTACTCATAGATGAGGAGTCGACCCCTCGTGATTCAGCCAGCACACAGAGTCACCAGCTCTAGTCATCCGGAGCTAGATAGCTAGAGGTTTATCTCTTTTCTTGTGTTGTACAGTATGGGTAGGCCAGAGCCCTGTCCCGACCATATTATCAGTATTCTTAGAGGCTTGCAAATTGTATATTCCCTGTGGTTAGCTGTACCAGTCGTGTGAAGCCGTGGGTATGTTTTAGTTTGTTTATGATGGTCGTGTGGGGCCTCATTCAGTTGGTAGTGGTGACCTTGTCGGTCACGTAGCAGTTTAGCACCTGTTTTCTTGATTCAGAAGTAACTAGACAGCATGGTGGCCTTGTCGGCCCGCATAGGTTCCTTCATACTAGTGTTTTCTGGTTAGCTGTTGTTTGCTTACACGTGGCTATAGGCCTAGTCGGTCGGAGGCTGTATTTACAGCCGTTATATAGCCCGTTGGTTCCATGAACCCAGAGTTAGAGTCAGCCTGGCACCAGAAGTGCGTAGGCTCAGTAGTCCAGGTCTTAGTAGGGCACCAGGTGTCAGTCATGCCTCCCAAGGCGGGGCGTGACAACTTTCGAACTACTACAAATAGTTTGAATTACATTGTTCTACTTTAGAAATTTAAAGTATACATCAGTTGGCACCTTCCCATAGGGGTCCTCATATTACACGCATTGGCAATTTCTATGGCAATTTCTTCCCAATCTATATAATGTTTCTCAAAAATCTTCACATTCATTTGTACCCAAACAACATGAACAAACTCAGCATAAACACATTTGAATATGGTAGCCTGCTGAGGCTTCCCTTTATCCAAGCAAACAACCTATTTCATATATTGTTCACAGCAGCTCCATCTCTGCCCATCCTTTTGCAGCCATACTAGAATTCTGGTCCACAATCTTTGTACAAATGAGCAGCTTGTGGAAGGTGCTCATTTGACTCATCCTCCACGCTACACAAGATACATTTTGGTTCTAGTCCTAGTTCTTATTTAATCAACCGAATGATAATTGATAACTTTCCATACAAATGTAGCCACATTGTGAATATAGCCTTTGGTTTAGCATAGTTTTAAAATATTAAACTCTTCCATATCATTCTAGGAATATGTCTATCACTTCTAGTTTGAGTCAAAGGCTTAATATGGATCAATGTGCTTTTGGCCTGTAGAATTTTCTTTACCATCCAGCATGTTTGTGCTAGTATACCATTTTCTAAAGTGGCTTCCTGTTGATATAGTATGCATGTATCCATTTAATCCATAGGTTGTCTTTCTTGTTATAAAAGCCCCAACAAATTTTAGCAGTAGTTGCTCTATTTCACAACTGCAAATTGATCAAGTTTAATCCCCCAAAAGCTTTTGGAAGACAGACTCTAAGCCATACTATGAAAGACTTCTTTGTGATTTCATTTTCCCCTGACCATACACAAATATTATAGTAGCTTTCAATTAACTTGATGATCTAGGCAGGAATGAGGAACAGTTGTACTCAGTACGCATGTATACCAAAGAGGATTGTTCACACCAGTTGCACTCTTCTAGCATAAGATAGCTTTTTGACTGTCCATGATGCTACCTTTCCTATAATCTTATCAGTAAGAGGCTTCCACTGCATGATGGTAACTTCATTGGTAGATAAAGGAATGCTAAATATTTGAAAGGTAATGATAAAATTTCAACCCCCAAACAATTCAGGATAATTTCTTGAGTGAGTCGAGGTACCCCTCCAAAGTACACTACACTTTCCCCAGGTTAGGTTTTAGGCCTGAAGCTCCAGAGAAATCCATAAAGCAGCTATATATATCCCTAATAGACGATCAGTATCCCTTTGAGAACAGTAAAATACTTACAACGAACAAAATTTTTGATAATCCGTCAGCAATTCATCGTTAAGTATATTTAATTAATTGAAAGTTAAATGTGTGAAGTCATATATTATAAAGAATATATAACATGTGAAAGAAATAGTCCATAATTATCCCTATAATTGAATTTATTTAAATGGATTACGTAAGATTTCCTTATTTGACTAATTTAAATTCAGATTTATCATTAAAACTAATTAAACTAGTCAATGCAAAATCACAAGAAAAAAATATGTCAATTAAAAAAAGAATCTTTTGTAACTGAAATATAATAAATATGTACATATTATTTTGAATTTATAAATTAAATGATGTTAATATATTAATTAGAAATTGATGATAAAAAATTAAGCTAAGTCACGCAGAAAAAAAAAATTCATGGATGAATTGAACTTTTCTAGTTGAATCTTTTTATTTCTACTTTGAAAGTTGATCTCTAGGTAAATAGGGAAATAGAAAGAATTTCACATATATAAATTTTATTTACTTAGAATCACTTCATTTTACCTATATATAACATTACATGTAATTCATGAGTAACATCTTGAAGAATTTTGATCAGTTTAAACTCAATTCTTTTTTCTGTTACTATTAATCAAGAATGATTAATCTTCTTGATTATTGCTAGCTTAAAAGTTATTTTTAATTTTATAATGATAAAAGAATTATAAACTTTAATGTACCTTTAATCATGTAGATTAATTAATTGCAAATCCTTCAAAATAAAGACATATACCTTTAATCATGTCACTGGTAAAGTTTCTGCCATGTAACTAGGAGGTCATGGGTTCAAGCCGTGGAAACAGCTTCTAGCAGAAATGCAAGGTAAGGCTACGTACAATAGACCCTTGTGGTCCGACCCTTCCCCGAACCCCGCTCGTAGCGGGAGCTTTAGTGCACCAGGCTGCCTTTTACCTTTAATCATGTAGCTTAATTAATTGCAAATCATTCAAAATTAAGATTAGTTATTCGTTAATTTTGATTTTATTTTTTTGTTTGGCCTTCTTCTTTTAATTAGATTGACCCCCCCACCCCCCACCCCCTCACATCTTTGACCATGAAAGTTAAATACTTTAAAGTATGTGTTTCTTTCATTTACATCACGTGGTCAGAGGAGAGCCTACCATTTTGCTTACGAGTTCGGTAAAATTCTCAGATCTTGTATTAATGTATAAAAGTCAACTAAATTAATATAAATAATTTAGTCATTACCCAATAAATCAAGTTTTCTAAAATTCAAAACTCATAAACTCAAAATTATAGCTTGATGTTTGTATGCTAATAATATTTTTAATATGCTCATGCCCTGAGCTTCTTTCAGTTAGGTAGAATCTAACTTGTCACTATCTCATTATTATTGTTTGAAGTCCTTTTTTCTTTTTTTATTATAATTTTAATTATTATACTTAATTAATATCCCAAAATTGTTGTCTTTATGCAGATTTTGGTGAATAATTAATTTGAACATTTGATGATTACTAAGAGATCAAAAAATCTTCAATCTGTAATTTCAATAATTGAGGAATATTGTGATGAAACTAAGGCAATTTTATCACAAATGAAAAATGTCATGTAATACTCTTTAAACTTAAAAATCAAATTTTGAAAAAACTATCAAAATTTAATTGTTCCGCTGGCAACGCTGTAACGGTGAAGATAAACCTAGGTGTACGATGGAGGTCAAGGAGAGTGTGGTGCATATTATTGTTGGAGAAATCAAAGATTTGATTAGCAATCTTTCTGATAGAGAAGTCTTTGTTTCACCATTGTCGAAGAAATCGAAGCAGAAGATCTTATTAGCAATCTATTATTGTCGGATTTCTCAAGCTTTTGTCTTTGTGTATCAATGACAGAATTGATATACTGAGTTTTTGTTTTTGTGTCTCAATGGCTGAAATATATCAAAGTGATACATATTGATAAACATTGTCTTCGTGTTTTATCTTGATTTCATGATGCTTTTGGTACAGACTGTATCAATTAGATATATAATATACGAGAATGATCCTTCGATAATAGAATGATAAAGACAATCTTCATCTTGTATCATAGTTATCATATTTTATGATACAAACTTTATTTTCATATTAATGATACAGTACTAAAATGTATCATGCGATAATAGACTGATAAAGAATGATATAGACAATGTTCATCTTGTATCTAAGTTATCATATTCTATGATACAAATTTGATTTTCATATTAATGATACGATATATCCATCTCTTCTCCTTCTTTTTTTTATACAACCAACTAATTGAACAATATCGTTTTCATATTAATGATACAATACTAAAATATATCAATCGATAATAGACCGATAAAGAATGATATAGACAATGTTCATCTTGTATTTGAGTTATCACATTCTATGATACATACTTTGTTTTCATATTAATGATACAATATATCATTATGTTAGACATCTTTTTCAAAATTGTAACACTGATATACTCAAAAAAAAAAAATTCTCCAAAATCTACAATTTCATATTTAGAAATTACACAGATGCGGAATTTTGATTTAAAATTTTAGATATGGACAAAAGAACGTCCAAGATCATAAAAAGAGTGATTTACTCTCATTAAAAACTCAACTTCTCTTTTTTTTAAAAACATCGCCAATTAAGGAGTGATTTCAGGGTGTTACAGTAAATTGTATCAAAAAATAGGAAAATATGTTATTTTCTGTAATTTTAATAAATCATGCTATTTTGTATAATATTTTACTATGTAGTGCTATTTATGAAAATTGTTCTTCTTTTCTTAGGATTTACATCGCTATCAACATCAAATTGTTTATAAAAGAGCCAAACTTTGAAAATCAGCTTATTCTGGAAAAAAAAATTTAAGTGTTTTTTGAAAAAGTACTTTTAGTAAAAAACCGTTCGTGTTTGCCAATAAATTTAAAAATCACTTTTGAGCAATAATTAATTATTTGGCCAAACTTTTTTAAAATCTTTTAAATGTACTTTTTTTGCAAAAATGTTTTTCAAAAAAAGTGTTTTTAGTGAAAAATTACTTTTTTAGGTTCTGCTACTCTCCAAAAGCATTTATTTTCTCTCAAAAATTCAGTCAAACACCTCTTCTTCTTCTTTTTTAAATAAGCACTTCACACCGCTAAAAAACTTAATGGCTATAGCTTTTAAAGCAGATTCCATTCAAATCTGAAGAATTGACTTACCAATAAATACTCTCTGTGAACTTCTTTCATCGTAAATAAATATCGTAATCATTCTCACCCAGCTTGGAAAAATGGGAGATGCGACCATTCTCATGTTTGGAGGATGACAAGTTTCTGGTGAATAACTAGAGTGGTTTGGGTCCTTTGGCTAAAAACAAATCTGACTTCACAGGACCAACAACTAAACAGACAAGTTCAGTTGTTTGTTGATTCAAGTGGTACGTCTGTTGGATTTACTAAAATGTCATGACAAATCTGATTTCACAGGACCAACAACTAAACAGACAAGTTCAGTTGTTTGTTGATTCAAGTGGTACGTCGGTTGGATTTACTAAAATGTCATGAGATAGTTCAATTCGTATCTACTGTGTTATTGTTAAAGGGAGTACTGAACCCACCCCAAAGTCACGTCAATGGTATCTCCTGCACTCCTGGCACAAGGAAACCAAGTTAGGCTAACCTATAGTGGACCGATTGTTATGCCAATATCAGCAGCATACAACTAAGTTGGTATGAAACAACTACTACACAAGGAAAAATCCTTCTCTCGCATAAGTTCTCGTACAACTAAGTTGGTATGGAAAAACTACTACACAAGGAAAAATCCTTCTCTCGTATAAGTGCTCGGACGAGAACTTTGTACAAAACATAAATAGGTGAGAGGTTCGAGCACTACAACCCATTGCTCAACAATACACTCAATCTTTACATCAATCCTAGAATTGACCCATGAAATACCCATTAACCAAATTTTTCTTGGAAAGTTCCAATATATTTAACAAGGCCCAAAGGAAAACACATTATATACTTACTCTTTGGAAGATGAAATAAGAACCTCTTGTCAAAAATGTACATGTCTTGTAAATCTCTCTCTTTTTCATACTTAAAAGCAGAAATGTGACAATATGATCTAAGTGCATTTACGTATGATTAATTATATCGTAACAAATGCATTAAGATATGCAATACCTGATCAGAACTCGTCAAAAACTATCATCTTTACGTCTAGCTAAATGTTCAAGGGTTTAGAGATAATACATGTATATTTACAGGCATAAGTTGCAAAGATAAGAAACCAATTTGATTAGAACAAAAGTGCCCCATGCACCCCCCCCTAAACCCCAGGTTTTTTCCCCTTTCCCTAACCTTCTCTCCCTATATCCTGTTTTTGATACGAACACAGTAATCAAATGAAGCAAATCGGAAAACTATGTTAATAGCTGGTGCAGAAAGTGGTTGTCTTGTTCGAACAATAATAAATGGTATAAGGCATCATCTCCGGATCATCATGATCGAGTCTCCTCAGCCTTGGGCATTTCAGCCAAAGCATCTTCAGCTCTTACTTTCTGAGGAATAAAATCTGCATAAATAGCATAATAGGCAAAGAATGAATCAACGATTCTTCTCTTAGAGCCAAATCATTGGTTATTGGGGAAACTGTAATTGATACCTGAAAGGAAGTCAAATCTGGGTCTTTTGGAAACAACCGAAGCTGAAACAACCAAAAACATGTCAAGTTACTAAGAACGCAAATAAAATGACTTCTCAGTTCTCAGAAACAAATTGGTTATACTTGGCACTACAGCCTGAATCAAGTTTAATAAATAAGATGTTACAGCATGCTTCATAGATTATATCTTAGCCACTCCTTGTAGTTCTCTCCTTACATTGAAACAACAATCAGAATTCCAGAGCATTACTTCTTTTTCTCGAGGAATTCCAGAAAATTGATAGCCCAAAACTCAGCTGAATTGAAACACTATAATAACAGAGTTTAGGTAATATACATCATCAGATCAGCTTTGCTGTGAGAAGTGACATATCTTATTGAAACCCACATTTTGACGCTTACTTGTAGGTATCTTTCACATGACCTGATAGTGTAAACAATTGTTTACATTGAAGGTGTATAAAACTTAAAATCACAATAACAAACCTATTACCAAACAAACGGTGTACCAATCACAATCTTGATTGAATTTGACCTCTTTGAACTGAATTGCAAAACAAATTGAAAGGTAATAGGAACAGTGTAAAAAAGCAAAATCGCAAATTCAGGATCCTTATATCCCACTAATCCTACCTTTTTGCCCATTTTACGTTTTCTTCCTCTTAAGTTTTTCATTTAGATTTGTTGCATTATGGGTAGCACTTTGAGAAATGACATTTCAATTCAACACGAGCAACTGTGAAATAAGTGGGCTATTTTTTCTTATTTTATGTTTGTTTTCTCTTCTTTTTTTTTTTTTTTTTTGATTTGGAGTGGGTTAGCCCATGAATAGTGGTAGAGAACAAGAAAACAGGGGCAGGCCTCAAGTGGAATCGAAACCATGCACCTATTTGAATCAATATAATAACAATAATGTGTCTATCCCAAACTAGTTGGGGCCAACTATATAATCAATATCTATTCAGATCCATCTATTGAGACAAAATAAATATTATTGAAACAAAGAATAATTTAAAAATAGAGTAGAATATTCTTCATTATTATCTTTGTCAATAAAAAAATATTCTTCATTATTATGTCATAATTAATAACCCAAAGTAATAACAACAATAATGCAATGATTCTGAACTAGTTGGGACCGGATATATGATCTTATATCTCTTCCTCTCCATATGGGTTAAGCCTGAAAGTACAATATTGTTGAACATCAAAAATAATCGAAATATCGTTTTGAATATTCCTAATTATTTTGTCATAATTAAGAATCCCAGATTAAGATATTTTCTTATTTTATGCAACTCAACTCCTATATATAAACCTTTTTATTTGTTACCAACCATTTATAATAAGTTCTTTTTTTCTTGTCTCATTCCATTGCAAGGGAAACTCTACAGTCTTTACTTAACTTCCTCCAGCCTACAGTGACCTTATGCCACCCAAACAAGAATTACGCCTCAATTCCAAATAGTTGGGGTAAGCAATATGAATCCTCATTTCTTCATTTAAGCTCATATCATGTCATCATCATAATAAATAAAATAAAAGTAAAACATATGTAAAAAATATATAAAAACAATACTAATGATGATGATGATGACGACAACAACAACAACAACAACAACAACAACAATAATAATAATAATAATAAAAGTTTCATATGAGTCTAAAATCTACCTCGGCTAGTAGCTATCAGCTATATGGATCTTTTTCTTCCATTGTGTCCTATCCTTAGCTAGGTTTGTATTGACACCAAGCAATTGCAGGTCTTTTGAGACTACTTCCTTCATGTAATTTTAGGTCTACCCCATCCTTTTTAACACCTTCACTTACCATAGTTTCACACTTCCGGACCAGTACATCTATAGGTCGACGAACACATGTCCAAACAATCTCAAGTGACCTCGCATTTTATCCTCAAAGTGTGCTACTTGCACCTTTCGAAGTGGTCATTTCTAATCTTATTTAATATGGTATGACCATACATCCATCTCAGCATCTACATCTCCCCAACAGTCATCTTTTGTATATGTTGGACTTTAGCAGCCCAATATTCACTACCATATAACATAGCCGGTCAATCACATAACACCCTGATAGCACTTCTCCATTTCAACCATCCACTTTTAATCCTATGAGGAACATCTTCATCTATTTTTCCAGAACCCTCCTCCAGCAAGAGTTCTGGTTAATTATCACAAAAAAAGTATTACAGTCTTCTCATTTCGGTAACCATTTACAGCAGTACTTCACCTCCTTCCATTGACCATGGTCTCTTCCGACCACTTCACCTACTTCTCACAAAAATATCTCCAGAACTTGTTCTCCTCTTTTTCGTCATGGTATCAAAGTTTGGATATTCAATATTGAGTCCCCCTCTATATTGAATTTTCTATCATTGTTCTGAAAAGATCTCCAATGTTTTATATGGTACCAGAATGCCTCCTCAGAATATCGAACTTCTAGACATTTTTTGGTTATTTCCTGAAACTTTTCCAGTTACTCTTCAACCACCAAGTTAAGCTATGTTAATGATACCCTAGGAATTCACATTGCTCTACCTCTTTCTGAGAACAAATTGTTTACATGTAACCTGCAAGAGGCACTTCTATCCACTACAGCTTTTATTTGCAATGATTGTTCACTACTATGACGATATTATTCAACCAACTGTTTATTATTCTGGCCATCTTGTAGCATTTCTATATAAATATGTGAAATCAAGTTGTTTCACCACCTTTAGTTTGAAGGTCATGTTCAACATCAAGAGAACATCAAGAGAGTAAAGAACAGTATTCAGAATAATCTTAATGAGTTAGTCATAAGTTAAAATCCTATAAATTAGGAAACTGTCCTAATTCATGTAACTCAAAAATCCTATATCAGCAGTTCTATTGTTGCTTAACCAATTCCAAATAAAAGTTTTTCCATTTCTTTTCTCTTTTGTCAAATACATTATACGTAAAAAAGATGTTATCCATTTATGACAAACCAAGCAGGTTGGTAGAGTCAACATGCAAAGCAACAAATATAACATGACTAAAGAGTAATATCCGTATCAGAAAATACACATAAACCATCTTGTCCAGGAAATAGAATCATATCAAAAAGGAATCTTTGATCTATCAGCAAAGCTTGAAGTCACCTTCTATCTAATGTGTCATTTTGCATCTTTAAGATAATTAAACAGATATCTTTTAACAAAAAAGTTTAGCCCATCTAGCATAGCTTCTAAAAATAGATACAAGACGTTCACTTATATTTACAACTTGATTGGGTTTTTTAAGTCTTAAGCAATGTTTAGGGGTGGGCATTTTGGCAGTTCGGATTGGATATGAAAACTTAGGTTTAGATTTTCGGATTCCAAATCCAATCCAAATAAGTTCGGATTGGATCAGTTTTTTCAAGTTCAATTTCATATTAATCAGTTTGGTTATTTCATATTTTCGATTTTGCGCCTATAATTTGTTTCTTCTTATTGCAAAAACAAACATCCTAGTAAAGTATTCATGTTTAATTGCCTTAATAATTTCTCATCTGCACCACAATCCTTCAAATAAAATGTTCATTCAAGCAGTGAAACCATTATAAAAGAAATTTTTAATCTAAACAAAGTAAAATAATGACTAGATAAATCATACTACTAATGGTTCTATTCAAGTCAACCAGCACTCAATCCTTGAAAATTCTATGTGATTTAAACATCAATTAATATGTTTCCTAAAGGAAACCCATGTCATAACTCCTCAAATAACAATAAAAAAATACAGTCAGCGTGAATGCATCTCATTTTGCACCATTGATTAGCCTAACAGGGTATATTGACTGATTTAGTAGGGTATTAGACTTAATATAAGTATATGAGCTTAGGTCTAATATGTAAGGATAAATATAGGGTATAAAAGTTACGGATTTTCGAATATTTGAAAATCCAAAGTTCCAAATCTAAAATCCAATCCAAAATCCAAATTTTTTAGAAGTTAAATTCAAAAATCTGTAATCTGAAAATCCATAACCAAAAATCCAAAAATTTGGATTTCGATTTGGCCCTAACTGTAATTGAGTAAGAATGTTTGAGATAAATTACGATTAAGAGTGATTGGTAATAAATTTAATCAAAACATATCTATTACTGCGTTTATTAGAGAGATCTCAAAACTATTATTAGCTTTTAGTTACTACCATGAAAAAAAAAAAAGTTCAACAAGTCAGATCAATTTTCAAGAAAATGTGAAGATTTTGTTTTACTACATAGTTACTACTACTACTACAGTACTACTATAAATTTTTTATAAACATAACTGGAACAACCCATTGATTGACATGACTTAACATGATTAAGAACCGGTGAGCTTGACACAACCGAGTTAATAAATGGATTGTGATGCTTTTTACCCCATTGCATGTATTACGAGTCCCACGAAATGCCATATAGACAAGTACGCAATACCCTAATCAGTACCATATAAGAGCCACATAACTTCCAGGTGGGGTCTTTACCTACAAAGTATTTGGGGATACCTTTGGGGGCCAAAAACAAATCAAAAGAACGTTGGAATGAGGTAATAGAGAGATGTGATAAGAAGATGGCAAGGTGGAAAACCTAATACCTATCCTTGGGAGACAGAATGACACCTATTAACTCTGTGTTGGATGCCCTTCCCAAGTATATGATTGTTGCCTTTCGAATTCCTAGAGAGGTAGAGAAAAAGAATTAAGATTGCATAACAGGAGTCTTTTCAAAAATAGTTAGCAGGTTCAACCCAGAGGATATGAGACTTTGGAGAAGCTTCGTCATTCAGAAGTATGGGATGAATAGCCAGTGGACTACAAAAGAAGTGAAAAGTCCTGCAGTGTATGGAAAACTATTAGATCAGTGGCATGATTTTGGGGTTAATGTGGAGAATCTGGAGATTGTTGTGGGTGATGGAAGAAAGACAACTTTCTGGGAGGATCATTGGATTTGTCACAGTAGCTTAAAGTCCACATTCCTTGATATATACTCCATAAGTCTACAAATCCATGCTCAGACAAATCAAGCTTGGAACCAACAAGGTTGGGAGTTGAATTTCAGGAGAGCTCTTAATGATAGGAAATTGATAGGTTGACTACTCTGCTTCAGCTACTGGAATCTTTCTGGTAACTTCAGATCTTTCATATAGAAATAGGTGGAGTTTGAACAGCAAAGGAACTTTATCTGTTAAGTCTGTTTATTGGACTTTATCAAGGAAGCCCCACGAATGGGATATGGCCTTGGAAACTTATACGGAGAGCTAAACTTCCAGTAAAGATTTCCTGCTTTGTTTTTCTTTTTTATGAAAAAAGATTTCCTACTTTGTCTGGTTAGTTGCAAGGAAAGCATGCTTAACTCAAGAAAAGTTACAAAAAAAGGCCTTCAGAGTTCAGATTTTTTCAAATGTCTACTATGTGGTTAGGATGGTGAAAGTATTGATCATCTATTCAGACATTGGAAGACAATTTCAAATCTGTGGCACATGTTCTTTTGTATTTTGGGTATAAACTGGGCTATGCCTAGTTCTACTGTGGAGCTTCTGACCAGTTGGAAGACTGGGAAAAAGAAGTGGAGAGGAAGACTGGTGTCAGATCATCCTAGTTTGAAAATGGTGAATAGTATTGAAAGAAATGAACTTAAAATATTTTGAAGATACTAGCAATTATTAGGATGAATTGTCTTTGTTTTTTTTTTTTTGGGGTGTAAACAAAATTTGTGGGGGGAAGTAGGAGACTTGGTAGATTTAATTGGCAAAGTGCAAGTTTATAGCTCTTGAACAGGAGTCCCCTTATACCTTTTTTGTGTTTGTAAAGTTCTCAATGCAGCATCTTTTTGGTGCCGAGATTTACTATTAACACAAATGGTTACCTTTAATTCAAAAAATAAAGAGCCACGTAACTTCCATAGTAGTTTTTCGAGAAGTGTATGACAATGCTATGCTATCCCCTCAAAGTTTCATACTACTGCTGAAGATTTCATTTTAGAATGATGCATTCACTAAACAGTAGCATCATTAAACACAAATTCCAGAAACTACTCAAAGTTCATTACATCGGACTTCGTATATGAGTTCTTTTTTTCTTTTTGCTGGTGTTATTTTTGAGACCAGAAACATCAGTACTCTAGCACTTTTTTATCTTATCCCTACCAATTCTTTGCATTTCCATGTGATAGTAATCCTCGGTTCACTTCAAGGAAGGCTCTCTATTTTAGAAATCCATAAAATAAATCCAACACAACTTGTTGTGTCATATCAACTTTTTATACAGAATAAAGACTACTCTCAAAATTTCAACAGGTGTATTTAACAATGAATTCACCAGTAATTTCATGTAAGAGCTTAGATTTCTGAAATCTGAAGGCTAGGTGTACGAAAGTCGTACAGTGAGATGTAAACCAATTCTTTTTTTCAATTTTTTGAATGGAAAGAAGACAATATTGAACTGGCAAGAAGGTAAGATCTAGGTCCAAAGCATCGTATGCATTAAGGCCTAGGAATTACAATAACCTTCATATTACACAAACCCCATTTTATGCGACCTAGTCACTATTTAGAGAATAAACAGTACTTCTTCCTGAGTTTATGATTCCTTTATCCTTTTTATTTCAATAAAGCAATTCACAATGCTATCCTTTGTAGTTATAAACCTACAATTTTTTTCCCATGGAAATAGATAAATCAAGCAAAAGTGTTAAAAACATACACTAGGTTTGTTGTTGTAACACTTTCTCCCTTGTGGTTTGAGATATTACACTTACCTTCCTTGTTGCATTGGTCTTCTCTAATTGTATTTTTTTCCAATGCTACTAAGATATAAGAAATAGCTGAACCATTACCTACAATATCACAATATACCAACATCTTCTCTTTTTTCTTTTTTCTTTTTCTTTCCGGAGAGGGTGAGGGTGTGTGTTACAAACATGACATTTTATTGCCATAAAAAGCAGTTCGGGAATGTTGTAGGAAATTTATCATTTAAACCAGCCTACCTTTTGAAAAAAGCAAATAAGGGAAATTATTATACTCCCTCAATTTCATTTTGTGTCTTCATTTGACTGGGCACAGAGTTTATAAAGTAAGGAAGGCTTTTGAATCTTGTAGTCTTAAACTAAAAATATGTGTAATATACCAAAATGCCCTTAAATATGTCAGGTGGGAAGTTGGAGTTTAAAAGTTACTAGACATAGAAAGTAGCATCCAATTTTAAATAGATTAAAAAGGAAAATAATATAATCCTCTGTTTCAATTTGTTTGGCTTGATCCGGAGCACGAGGGTCAAACTAAAGAATGTTCAGTGCGAATTGGGACTTAGAATCTTCTATTTTTTTTTGAAATAAAATTTACATATTTAGAAACTACATAAAAAGTAATATATGTTACAATAGTTAATAATTCAAAATATTTAAGAAGTATTTGAAAAAATTATAGTCAAAGAAAATATTCTTTGACTGTCCAAAAGGGTAACTAAGACAAACAAATTGAAACAAAGGCAACAACAACAACATACCAGTGTAGTCCCACCACGAGGGGTCTGGGGAAGGTAGATGTACACAGACCTTACCCCTACCTCAAAGGTAGAAAGGTTGTTTCTAATAGACCCTCGACTCAAGGAAAAACAATTCAAAGCGGTCCAGAAAAGGAGTAATGGGAGTACAAGAAACAACTGATCTTAACAAAAGAGCAAATTGTAACAAAACAGAAACTACAACTCAACAATACAATAATCAAGGTACAAGGAATCAACAGAAAGAATTAGAAATCGAAGGACAAGAAACTACAGGAGCAATACGACAACTACTAATATGACAAACAGCAAGACAAACTACTACCTACTAACTTCTACCTTAATTCGTGTCCACACTATCCTATCTAAGGTCATATCCTCGGCAATTTGTAATTGTGTCATATCTTGTCTCATCACCTCTCCCCAATACTTTTTCGATGTATCTCTCATGCAACCACCACTAGCCAACCTCTCACACCTCCACACTGGAGCATCCATACATCTCCTTTCACATGCCTGAACCATCTCAACCTAGCTTTCCACATCTTGTCCTCCATTGAAGACACTCCCGCCTTGTCCCGGATATCTTCATTTCTAATCCTATCTCTCTTAATATGTCTACACATCTATCACAACATCCTTAATTCCGCAACTTTCATCTTCTGAAAGTGAGAGTTTTTGACTGGCCAACACTCCCCCCATACAACATAGTTGGTCTAACCATCGCCCTATAAAACTTGTCTTTAAGTGTTAATGGCACCTTCTTATCACACAAGACTCCAAAGGTGAGCCTCCACTTTATCCACCCTACACCAATACGGTCAGTCACGTCCTCGTCAATGTCGCCATTACCTTGGATAATAGACCCAAGATACTTGAAACTTCATCTCTTTTGGATGACTTGTATATCAAGTCTCACTTTTACGTCATCATGCGTTACGTCACTGAACTTACACTCCAATTGTTATGTATTGGTCCTACTCAACCTCAACCTTTCTAACTCTAGAGTTTGTCTCCAAACCTCCAACTTACGATTAACTCCACCGCGAGTATCATCAATCGGAACTATGTCATCCGCAAATAACATACACCATGGCACCTAGCCTTGCATTTGTCATGTTAATGTATCTATCACCAAGGAAAACAACAGGCTAAGGTTCGATCAATCGGGCTAAGTGCGCCGAATCCCCTCCCACAGTTCCCATCTCATAGTCCTCACCCGAATCTTGACTCCATCATACATGTCCTTGATCGCCCTAGTGTACACCACAGGTACACCTTGATTGAAACAGAGGGAGTACATAAATTGAAACAGAGGGATTATATCCTGGTTAAGAGAGAAGTTATGCGGGATTGTAATATAAGGATTAGTAATACAGGAATTAATAAGGTAAGGATTGTATAACACAGGGATTATTTCTTGTTGAATGTTTAGTTTGATATATTACATATTAGTATATAATGTATAATTTAAAACATTTGTTTACCGTTTAAACAAAATAAAATATTTCTTACTATTATGAGGATTAGTTCGGTCATTTCAAAAAATTTTCAATGTGGAGATTAATCTCCTCAAATCCCAACCAAAACGATGTAACAAACTTATGCCAATTCATATGGAGATATATCTCCTAAAATCCAAACCAAACAGCCCGATAGTTAACAACACAAACTTGGAGGGAGGTCTCTAAAAAAATTTCATAAATTAATGCTTAATACTACTAATACTAGACTGAAAAATAATCAAGTCACCTCAGACCAAACTAGGCCATACAATTTGAGACAGGATAAATTGTAGCACGTGACAAGTATGAACACGAGAAAGGATATGATATGCAAGCTCAACTCATTTTCGTTTATAAGAAATGCAATCATAAGTATCTAAAGGCTTTAAAAGTAACAAATTATTTGTAATGATGAAAATGGAAAATCAATGAAGATAAGGTGTGTTGAAATAACAGGAAGTGATATATGAAAAGCAACACATAAAAGCACAAGCACTAAGTGAATCAGGAATACCATGTAAAATGTAACATCAAAATCTCTAGCTATTCCACCAGGAAGCAGGTTCAACCAGCTTACAAGTGATGAATTAAAAGATACTCACAGAGATGGTTGTATCCAACATAATTGTTGTGATCCAGAAAAGAACAAGCATAAGCCTCCCTGCAAAATACTTCAAGAAATTTCTCCTGCATGGAGCAATCAAAAATCTGTAAGACACTGTTAATATGTATAGCAAGTAAACATGCAGAGAAAAGCTAATACTACTGCTCCTGTTACAGAACTTAGCAGCTTCCAGAAGCTTTGAAATGAATCAACTCAAAGACAAATCTTTTATCCTTTTTCTTTTCTTCTTTGCCTTCGTTCTCCTTATAACAAAACCTAGAAGATAGCCTAAGAGAAATAGGCTGAGAGCACAAATCCAAACAGGCAGCTTACTTCACCTAAAACACTAAGTTTGATCTTAATCTAAAGTCCATTTGAAACTGAGACCCCATGACAAAAGAAGAACAAGATGTTGGAAGGGGGGAGGGAGAACCACAACTTAGGGTTCGTTTGGTAGAATGCATTAGAAAAATAATACATGCATTAACTTAGTGAATTACAGCTTGTTTGGTTTGGTTTATTTTAAATGTTTTCAAGTCAAAATAGTGTTTAAGCAGTTTTGGAGTGTTTGGATAAAGTTAACAAGTGCTTTTAAGCACTTATTTTTAAGGTAAAAGAACAAAATAAGTCAAAAGCTAAAGTTAGAAATTCTAACTTATGGCTTTTGACTTATAAGTCATAAGTAAAAAGCTATCCAAACAGGCTCTTACTAATACCTTGTTTGGTACACTTTTTCAACTCACGTATAACTAATACACTCTATTTGGTATTATTTTATGTATAACTAATACGTGGCAAACCATGGTATTAGTAATGCAATGATTTTTAATGCATGCATTTGCATGGTTAAAAGATACAACTGTCCCTCAAAACCTTTTTCACATCATTTTTATCATATTTGTGAAGGGTATATTTATAAGCAAAAAAAAGTTTTTAAATTATGCAATACATGTTATTTTTAATACATCAAACCAAACAGTACATAAGAAATAATCTCTACATAACTAATGTCAGCATTAGTAATACCCCCTATATTCTTATCACCCTACTAAACGACTCCTTATAGTGAAACAACCAAGGCTACTGAACATATAACATAAGTGAGGAAGAAACAATGAAACCGTTTTCAAAGTAAACAACTCACCAGAAAAGGGTATTACACTTTTGAAAGGTATTCTTCTCCTAATCATAAAATGGGCAAAAATGCTACTACAATTTCAAAGCAAAGAATCTACACCTCATTGCACAACAAAAGTATTTCCAAATAGTTTTCTGCTTATAAAATAAAATGTTGTAAAGAGAAAATGAGATAAATCTGGACTACAAGAATTAACTACTTTGGTGCAACTACATTACCTGAGAAAAGCAACATGAACACAACTGAAAAATAAATTTCAGAAAGCATCAACTACAGCAAGGTCTTAGATGCTTTCTAGTCCAAAAATGACACTAGATTTACATTTTACAAATACATGAAGCATCTACCCAATTCAATGGACTTTGAAACAAGGATTTCATTATTCCACCAGTCTTACTCCTCAATGCATTAGAGACATGAATACTTCACCAACACAATTAGAAGCTAAAAGGAGTATGGCATGGAGTGGTTTAGCCGTTTAGGCCGGCTAAGAAAATGGCATTTCTAAGGATCATCTTTAGCTTAAGGATGTGAATGATATTCGCAGATGTGTTACATACTACTTGGTGTGGCTTCAATAGGTTCCTAGTCATATTTGTGATCTTATCCTGTAAAAAAGGAGTTACATGTGTGATATAAGGCCAAATCATATAGGTCTTTAGCAGCCTAGCCCAAATTGCGCACTGGTAAGTGGCTTCTGCAATCTCACATAATTCAATCAACAGTTATGCCTCAACCTCAAATTAGTTGAGATCGGCTTCATAAATCCTATGGATTAAATTTGTTCTATAATTCTATTCAATTTCACTTGATTCCAATGCTGAATAAAGGGCACGAGTCAGTGCATATACAGGCTTATGTAAGACATGGTATTTTTTCATTAATATAAGACATGGTTAAAACTATCTAGGTGAACTTCTCTCAATTTATCCTCTATTTGTGTACCCTTTGTTGGTTATTATCACCTCTAATTTTGTGTACTCTACATAACATTCACCTTAATATCCACATTTCTACATCATTCATCTACTGATTATATTGGTCTTTAACAACCCAAGATTCAATGTGTTATAACATTTCTTATCTTCCCATCACATAGCACACTAGTACCACTTTTCATTTCATCCAAATTCTTTTTGTTTTAATGTGTTATATCTCCATCTACTATAGCATTCTCCTGTAAGATTTAACTTGTATATCTAAATGTCAGCATTTAGACTAAATGATCTTGTCTAATCTTACTTCACATTTATTAACTTGAGATATTGGGTGATATAATATATGCCTCCAACAGCAATCTCATAGTCCACCTAAAACTAAAAGAAGTTTAACAATCTCCAAAATCAGTGAGCAATGGAAGTTTTAGACTATACTTGTGTTAATTGGTCACTTCTTGAACAGAAGTCCTCGAAGTCAAAGAATGACTTTTGAAAGGATGAACATAAGAAATGTCTTATCAGGAACTCTTTTATAACATTAGTGTACATAAGACAATGAAAATAGTATGTCAGTTATCATATATAACACAATTAAATAAGGATTATAGAGCCATACCGTAGCTTTGTTAACAGCAAAGATTGCTTCTTGTGACATCCTAATATCAGCATTTTCATTCTTTATTATCCGATGGACTCGATTATGGGGAAATTGATAAAGAGCACTCTCACTCTTCTCATCTTCTTCCTCTTCATCCTCATCCTCCCTTTTCTTCTTTGCCTTTAATTTCTTCTCCCCATTTTTTTTGGTGGTACCGTTGCTGCTTGCTTCATTTTTTACCTTTCCATTATCTGTTTTACCCTCCTTTTTCATCTTCTCCTTTGTAGATGGACTTGCAACTCCATTACTATTTGACTTCTTCACTAGCTTTCCTCCGGCCTCTTCATCTCCTTCCTTCTTATTTTGTGTCTTCTTTATCTTTTTCTCTTCTTTTTTCAACTGACTTGAATCACCATTGCTCTTGGCCTTTTTTGCTGATTGCCCACCTCCTTCTCCTTCTTCTGCCCTTTTCTTCTTGTTGTTCTCCTCCTTCTCAATTCCACCTCCATGACTAGAACCTCCATTGCTCTTTGCCTTTTTTGTTACTTTTCTTTCTCCTTCTACCTCCCTCCTCTCGTCCTTCTTGTTCTTCTTTTCATTTTTGCCTTCACGGCTAGAATCTCCATTGCTCTTTGCCATTTTACCTGTTTTTCCTTCTTTCACTTTATCTTCCTTCTTTCCCTTTTCATTCTTCTCCTTCATACTTCTCTCCCTGTGATCCTTTTTGCTTTTAGCCATTTTCGCAGGGACGTTTTGCTCCTTTTGTTCGACCTCCTCTTCTTTTTCCTCCCCATTTTTGATCTTCTTCTTTCTCATATATGTTTTCAATTTTTCACTCTCGCTCTGCCCACTACTATCCACTGTTTTCTTCGCCTTTTGCCCTTCATTTTCCCTATTTTCATCTTCCTTCTTCCCCTTTCTTCTATAAACCTTCTTCTGTACTCCCACCACATCCTCCTTCCTCCCCCGGCTATTTGTATTAACGACTTTGCTCTCCGCGGCTTTTTCTTCCTCCTCTTCTTCTTCTTCGTCCGTATCGCTTACGTACTCCTTCTGAACATTCTGAACGCCGTCGCTTTCTTCCTCGCTTTCATCGGCATCTTGTGATTCGGTACTGGAAGATGGAATGACGAAAATCTCCGGGTCGTCCCCGTCGCGGTTGTCGGAATTTCCGTTACTCCTCTTCGGCATTTCTGGAAACTTGTTAGTTTTGGTACTCTCTGATACAAGCTGATTCTTCAGCGTCGATTAAATGGCTGCCGCCGTTTGCAACGGAGGTCCGCGGCGGAGAAGGGCACTTAGTTGCTGATTCAATTTTCACAGGCGTTACAATAAGGGCTTTTGTCGGATTGAAGAAACTTCACACGTGGCTTTCGGACCCCTAATGGGCTGCTCCCTCCGCAGAAACATGGAAAAAAATCATAAGTAATCATTTTCATAATTTAAAAAAAGTTAAAAAGGTTCAAAAATACATCTGAATTATATTATTTTTGTGAGTTTAATATTTAAATTATGCAAAAATTAGTATTAGATATTTCAACTATCATCCTCGAGTTATAGAAACACACCTGAATGCTGACTGGATTAAAAGTTGTGTGTTCAATTACTCTCGCCCGTGCACGTGAGTGATATTTTAGTCATTAAGAATCGCTTACATGGCATTATAACAGCTAAAATCACCATCATGACATTATATCAGCTAAAATCGCCTACACGATATTATAACAACTATAAATTGCTGAATAAGCTTTTTTTTAAAAAAAAAATCACCTTTAAATACTCTTTCTTCTTCATTTTTCCTTCATCTTTTCTGCAAAATTACAGATTTCTTCCTTCTTTTTTTCATTCTTTTTTAATTTATTCTTTATTTTATAATAACTCATCCCTTCTTCTTAAACAGATCTAGTTTTCTTTTCCAAGTATGATTGTACAAATTTTTAAAATAAATTAGGCACAATAATCAATCCATCTTCCACACTTTCATTTCTTCAAGTAGTAATTCATTTGTTTAATTATTTTCACCTAACTGATAAAAAAGCAAAGAAGACCCAATTGATAACAAACTAGTGACATGGTTTGTATAGGAGGGGGATATTGGGGAGAGACGGAAAAAAAAAATAGTGGGGATTCAAAATTAGTACAGTAATACGTGGATAGTCACCTCGCATTATAAAAAAAACTAAATTGGTGCGTGTATCATACGAAAGAAATATAAATATTCAGTTGCGTTTCTATAACCTAAGGGTGGTAGTTCAGGTACCTAACGCAAATTTCACATAGTTCAGGTACTAAACTCGAAAAATCGATAGAGTTCAGGTGTGTTTTTGAACCTTAACTCTTAAAAAAAAGTTTGGAATATATATCATTCGGTCAATTTATGTATTAGTAAGATAATTAAAATATACATACTATATACATTATTCACTATCAATGTGTGTGTGCGCGCGCGTATATAAAACTAGTTTTCAATTACCTACAATATACGTGTACCTTATTTCAATAAATAAATTTTTTAAGTAAATCATATAAATATTATTAAAATGGTATTTGAGTTATAGAATAAAAATTAACAAAAAAATTTATAACCTTAAAATAATGAGTATTGGCAAATATTTAGTTTTTACTTATGAAAATAACTCTACTCCCCAAGAATGTTCTAATGCATTATTATAATGTGGATATTGAAGTTCTGTATTTTCTTTATAAGATTTAAGTAGAGAAGAATAAAGTTGTTTATTTGTATTCACACTACTTTCAGTATAATATTTGAATCTTTGTATATATAAAAATGCTCACTTCTATCTTTCATATTTCTAAGAAGATGCACCTATATTTTTAATATACTAGTCTAGGATACGTGCGTTGCACGTGCATCCACTAACCGATACAAATATTTTAAAATAATATACATAAATCAAAATTAGTGCCAATGAGTTATATAAAATTTAAAAGAAAAACTGCAACTCAAGCAGACGAATGGTGATCCTATTCGATGTCATTGCAACGCATAATTTTAATTACTGAAATTGCTATATATGGAGTTGGAAGCATATCCTTTTAAACACTTCTTTATCAATATTATTTTTTATTACTTCGGTCAATATATTATAGTTTGTCATTGTACACAATCAACGAATTAATATAAATTATTTTTTATGCATTTCTGGACAATTCAATAATACATAGTTTAAATGTTAATGTGATCAACAATGGCTATGATTACAAATGTCTCAAGTCTTACAGTTTTATGTGTTGTTCTTAAAAAACTGCAACCTTCACCTTTTTGCTGCATACATATCAAGAAGTTGTGTCGAATGAAATTAACATTTCGAAGAAATTATACAAAAATTTATAGCTAAACTATTTCTAAGTATATTTTATATTAGTTTTAACATAAACGGTGTTAAAATGCTTTTTGGATATTTGAATGTAAAGATCATATAATTCTAATAGGATAAATTAGATTTTAAAAAAAAACAAAAAATAAGAATTAGACTATGTTAATTATAGACCATAGCGCGATATCTACTTGTTATCGATATTACGATACAAAAAAAAGAGAGGTGTAATAAGTAGTTAAATAAGCCTGATAAAATAAGCTTTTTTTACATTAAATATTTGTGAGATTGATCTTAAATATTCATCACTAAATCTCTATTTCTAAAGTTTATAGTCGACATCATCATAAAGAAAAAACATGTTGTCTATTTTATAAACTCAAACTGGTGAGATAATAGAATCAATAAATATTTTAAGAATATGTATTGAACATTATCACAAAATTGCTAATAGTATTACAATTCGAAAAAGTTCTTACTAAGAAATGAAATAGTAACTCTGTCCTAGTTAGGAGAAAAAGTGGAATTGATATAAACACTATTTTTTCAAACATTTATAACTAAATTAAAAAAAAATAAAAGAGAAAATTTAAACAAACTAATATGTAATTAAAAAAATTCTAAATAGAATCATAACCTATACGTAGAAGTAAGTGCATGTGAGATCTTTATTTATTCAAGCTCAAATCCTTTAGCAGTCCTTCAAACATTAGAACTAATATTTGACAAAAATCAAAATCAAACCAAGATTGACACAACACAATCAACCCCAAAGGATACTTCATAATCATTCTAAAGTTTGTACATCTAAAATAATCAATCCACAAACTTTAAAAAAACAAAAAAGGACTTATAAAAATAAAATCAGTACTTTAAAATTTTAATTTCTTATCTTCAAGAAGATTAAAAATACTGTATAGTACTAACACTCTCAAAATTTTAAGTATCTCCCACTTTGAAATGCAGATGTGTGCAAGCCGATTTCTTTAAATTCACCATTCAAACAAATCTTTTGAATAGATAATAGTTTTTCAAACAAATGTTTATTTAAGTTTTCTGATGTAACTAATAGACTTATATAGACACATTCTAGGAAGATAAAAGAATGTCATAAAATTATACGTAAAATAATATTTGAGAGTTATGGATATAACTCATAATTAATAGAGGTTTCAGTGACAATATTAAGGAGAAGGGATAAGTTGAAAGATTATATATTATTAGATATTAAAATCTTAATAAAAAATAATTATTAGAGAGGAAAAAATTAGATTAATTATATTTATAAAAGCCCAACAAATACAATATGAAAAGAACTGAGGAGAAAAAAAGAAAAAAAATCAACTGTAAGTTTTTCATAATGAGATCAAGGGACATGGTTTTTTTTTTCTCAAGTTAATAAAATAGAAGATTATTTATTATCACTTATTACATTTTGTTGGAAATTCAAAAGTTACTTGAATTTGAAAATATACAAGTATGTATGTATATATATATATATATATATTATATGCATATTTAATAGAGTAGTGGAAAAAACTCTCTATTATGAATATTTATTTAAAATAGTTTTAAATATTTACATTAGTATTACGAAAATATTTATTTTAAGGGCATTAGTGTCCATTAATATTTTAAGGTTATTATGATTTTATAACTTTTAACTTTATGGCTCTCTCATTTTAATATTATATATACATATATATGTTATTTATTTATTTTATTTAGTGGATGGACAAAATAATTATTTATTTATTTATTTTATTTAGTGGAAGAGTAAAATAGTAATCCAACTTTGAAGTTAGCACTTAGGAGCCTCCCACTTTTAGTATAATATAATATATGCAATATATGATATATATGATTATAATAAATTATAATAAAATATTATAAAATTATTTTAGATTGAAGGATAAAATAATCGCTCAATATTTAATGGAAAAATTGGTCTTTTGACTTTGAGTTTCTCACTTTTAGAATAGGATGACATAATAAATAAAATATAATTATTATATATAGAATTTGGTTTTAGGATTAGGGGTAATTTAGTTGACTAATATTATTTAAAGGGTATTTTCGTAATCTAACATTTAACTTAGGGTCTTCTTACTTATATAATAGTATGATTAGGAACATGACAGATATGATGACATAATAAAATAAATATAAGAAATAACTGCTAGTTAGAGCTAAAGAAAATAGCATAAACTATTATCTTTACTCAAAGAAATATTATCTATACTGAAATAAGTATATTGTGATTTGAGTAAGAGACATTGAATAGGTCTTAGGAAATTGAAAAAGAATTCTAAGAAAGTACAAAAGAAACCAAGATATTGAATAGAGGAGAGGTGATAATGGAAATTGAAACAAACTTAATGTAAAAAAGCACAAAAACTTGTGCATAATATATTAAAAAGCCTGAAAAGAAAATTAATAAAGTCAAACTCCGATATTTCAGTAATTGAATTTTTGTCTATTCCCATAATCACATTCAGGGACGGAGCTATCCTAGTCCGAGGAGTGCCAAGCGACACCCCTTCGTGGGAAAATTACACTATTTATATAGATCAAATTTTAATGTTATAGGTATATATCCTGTGTTGATACCTCTTGATACAAGTTGAAACTTTAGTGTAGTGGCTAAGACATGTCAAAAATGGTAGAAAAGTTGTGGGTTCTAACCTAAATCACTTACTATTTACTCTTTTTGGTCATCGATCTCTTCAATTTTATTTTATTTTATTTTATTCTTTAATCTCTTGGGGACTTTTTTTTTCCATTCTTATTTGATAGTGTCATTTCCTGTGTGTGTTGAACCTATCTCGCACTCAATTTCTTTTCCTAAGTTTTGGTTGATGTATTTCTACTCTATTTTGAAAAGAAAAATTATTAAGCTTCACAAATTTTCTTGTGAAAGGTTGTTTACCTATCTTTATTTTTTGATTCCCCGCTCAATAAATTTCAAACACTACAATTTTATTTAAGAAAGTAATATTAATATAATTTCTCCAATTTCTTCGGCTTCAAAATTTATATATAATCTGCGGAATCGGATGAATAATGAATTTTTGAGCAATTGTTTGGTGCCTAATGTAAAAAAAATGTGTTTAATAATTAATATTTTTAATGATGCTTTTGTAAAACATTTCAAGAGATGAAAAGCCGTGTATATTATGATAATGTATTATATTCTACTTTCATTAGTAAAATTTATTTTATCAATTTTTTTTCTGTATTTACTTATTTATATTTGACACCCTTTAATGAAAATTTTAGCTTTATTACTGATCACATTAGCAGACTTCGCAATTTTTTTCTCAAATTCTTTTATCTCAGTATTATTTCACCGATATATTTAGAGTTCCTCTAGTCTTTCATACACAAGAATTATAGCATATAGAAATCCTTCTATGAAAATAATATTGAAAGAGTTAAATTTATAGGACAAGAATTGTAGGATGGGAATATAAGAATATTTTCAACTCTGAAGGGTCAAGTATTAAAATAAATTAAAGACAAAAAAAAAAGATAAAATATGAACATTAACTTTGGAAGATAAAACACACACATATATATTCTATTCAAAAGGATAATTATTATATTTTATTTTTTTCTATTTAATTTATTCACATGTATACCAACTTTTTAAGAATTAATTTGTGTTTAAAGGGTAAAAAGGTCCTCCAATATTTGATGGATATTTTGGTAATTTAACTTTTAACTTTTTTGCTTCCCACTTTTAGAAAAGTATAGATAATCGTCTTATGCGTATCCTCATATTAATAAGAACAAATTTTTAAAAGTAGCATAGATAATATTTAAAAGATGTGTTTGTGTAACAATATAAGAATTTAGAAAGAAAATTATTAATTATCAATTGATAATATAAATGATCATATTTAAGAATTTGATCAAATCCAGTTGTTTTTTCTTTAGTTTGTTCTAATATTTGCTTCATTGAACAAAAGCATAGTAAAATCAGTGTTTGATTGAAAATTTTAAAAAATCATTCATTTTTACGTGAGCACTTCAATGCGTGCATTATATGTATATTTCATGTTATATTATTATATAATTTGTACTATACACTATTAACAGATCAACATTTAATATAAATATTCATTATGAAGACGCATTAAATACAAAGTTGTATAGTATATTAGAACATATAGTATAAATTATTCATTTAAATAATTAGCACTTACGAAATCATAATGTAATGTATTGTTGGCTTGTTTTCACACTAATGAATTGATATCTTATCACAAAAATATTGTTTATTTGTAATTGATCGTTAAAAAATGGTTATGCCACCAAACTAAGATAGACTCATCAAAATGAGTGAAAACAACCACTAATGCTTGTAACCAGAGTAGGTTGTTTCTATCACACTCTTTGGGATGCGAGTTTTTCCTGAACCCTATTAACATAAAATGCTTTATGCACCGGGAGATCTTTTTTTTAAATGTATTTTTGAAACTTTTAAACATAAGATTACTTAACATTATAAGTATAATTTTATTCAACATATAATTATTTATTAAAAGGTAAAATCTTAATCGCTCTTATATTTCTAAATATTAAAATTTTCTATAGTGTATTTCAAATAAGGAATATTGATTTAATATAATAAATTTAATTAATTTTAAAATTTTAAATATTAGAAAAATAATAAAATGACTATTTTGTCAATTGTGAACTTTATTTTAAAATTAAAAAAGTGAACAACATTTTAATACGGGGCTTCGTACTTTAAATATTTAGTAATAACTTAAATTTAAAATTTTTATTTTACCTTTGTGCGCAACCTACAAACCTTGATGACGAGCGCCACATCATTTCATTTTATCGGCATCACTATTTTTTGCATAAATGAGAATTTACGATTTTCACGATTTTTGTGTATGTTAGCCCACAAATTTCTCGAGAATTGAGTCAACGTCTCCATTCAGCCCGAAGTTTTACCTGTGATGTGATCTGTCGTCTCCATTCTTCCCCAAATTTTAGATTGGTGACTAGCTCCCTATCAATTTATTTGATCGAAATCAACATTTTTTGCATAAATGAGAATTCATGATTTTCGCGATTTTCGGTATGTGTTAGCCCACGGATTTCTCGAGATTTGAATGACCATCTCCATTCGGCCCGAATGTTAGCTGCGCGCAGCCTACAAGGACTGGTGAAGAGCTCCTTATCACTTAGTTGATCGGCATCACCATTTTTTGCATAAATGAGAATTTACGATTTTTGCAATTTTCGGTGTATGTTAGCCCACAGATTTCTCTAGATTTGATTGAAAGTCTCCGTTTGGCCTGAAATTTTAGCTGTGCGCAGCCTACAAGACCTGGTGATGAGCTCCCTATCAATTTATTTTATCGGTATCACCATTTTTTGCATAAATGAGAATTTATAATTTTCAAGATTTTCGGTTTTTGTTAGCCCACAAATTTCTCGAGATTTGAGTGACCGTCTCCGTTCAGTCCAAAATTTTAGTTGCGCGCAGCCTACAAGGCCTGGTGACGAGCGCCCTATCACTTTAGTTGGTCGGCATCACCATTTTTCGCATAAATGAGAATTTACGATTTTGGCTATTTTAGTTGTATGTTAGCCCACGGATTTCTCGAGATTTGATTGAAAGTCTCCGTTCAGCCTGAAATTTTAGCTGTGCGCAGCCTACAAGGCCTGGTGACGAGCTCTCTATCAATTTATTTGATCGGTATCACCATTTTTCGCATAAATGAGAATTTATGATTTTCGCGATTTTCGGTGTGACGCCCACAGATTTCTCGAGATTTTAGGGACCGTCTCCGTTCAGCCCAAAATTTTAGCTGCGCGCAGCCAACAAGGCCTGGTGACGAGCGCCCTATCATAGTTGATCGTCATCACCATTTTTCGCATAAATGAGAATTTACGATTTTGGTGATTTTCGATGTATGTTATCCCACGCATTTCTTGAGATTTTATCGGTCGTATCCATTCTGCCCCAAATTTTGGTTGTGAACAGCCTACAAGACCTGGTGACGATCGCTCTATCACTTTAGTTGATCGGCATCACTATTTTTCGCATAAATAAGAATTTATGATTTTCGCGATTTTTGGTGTGTGTTAGCCCATGAATTTCTCGAGATTTGATTGGCCGTCTCCGTTCTGCCCAAAATTTGGGCTGTGCGTAGCCTACAAGACATGGTGACGAGCTCCCTATCACTTTAGTCGATTAGGATCACCATTTTTTGCATATTGAGAATTCATAATTTTTCGCGATTTTGGATGTGTATTAGCCCAAAGATTTCTCGAGATTTGAATGAAAGTCTCCGTTCGGCCACAAATTTTAGCTGAGCGCAACCTACAAGGCCTGGTGACGAGCTCCCAATCACTTTATTTGATCGGCATAACCATTTCCACATAAATGAGAATTTTTGATTTTCGCGATTTTCGGTGTGTGTTAGCCCACGTATTTCTCGAGATTTGAAGGACCGTCTCCGTTCGGCCCGAAATTTTAGCTGTGCGCAACCAACAAGGCCTGCTGACAAGTGCCCTATCACTTTAGTTGATCGGCATCACCATTTTTCTCATAAATAAGAATTTACGATTTTTGCGATTTTCGGTGTATGTTAGTCCACGAATTTCTCTAGATTTGATTGAAAGTCTCCGTTTGGTCTCAAATTTTAGTTGTACGCAGCCTACAAGGCCTGGTGACGAGCTCCCTATCAATTTATTTGATCGGTATCACCATTTTTTGCATAAATGAGAATTTATGATTTTTGCGATTTTCGATTTGTGTTAGCCCACAGATTTCTCGAGATTTGGGTGACCGTCTCTGTTCGGCCCGAAATTTTAGCTACGTGCAGCCTACAAGGCCTGATGATGAGCACCTTATCACTTTAGTTGGTCGACATCACCATTTTTCGCATAAATGAGAATTTACGATTTTGGCGATTTTCGGTGTATGTTAGCCCACAGATATCTCGAGATTTGATCGACCATCTCCGTTCTACACCAAATTTTTATTGTGCGTAGCCTACAGGACCAGGTGATGAGCTCCCTATCACTTTAGTTGATCGGCATCACCATTTTTCGTAACTGAAATTTTATGATTTTTGCGATTTTCGGTGTGTATTAGCCTACGGATTTCTCGAGATTTGAGTGACAGTCTCCGTTCGACAAGAAATATTAGCTGCACGCAACCTACAAGGCCTGGTGACAAGCTCCCAATTACTTTATTTGATCAGCATCACCATTTTTCACATAAATGAGGCCCACGTATTTCTCGAGATTTGAGCGACCGTCTCCGTTCGGCCTGAAATTTTAGCTGTGCGTAGCCTAGAAGGCCTGGTGACGAGTGCCCTATTACTTTAGTTTATCGGCATCACCATTTTTTGCATAAATGAGAATTTATGATTTTGGTGATTTTCGGTGTATGTTAGCCCATGCATTTCTCGAGATTTGACAGGTAGTATCCGTTCTGCCCAAGTTTGGCTGTGCACAACCTACAAGACCTGACGATGAGCTTCCTATCACTTTAGTTGATCGGCATTACCATTTTTTGCATAAATGAGAATTTATGATTTTCGCGATTTTCGATGTGTATTAGCCCACGGATTTCTCGAGATTTGAATGACAGTCTCCGTTCAGCAAGAAATGTTAGCCGTGCGAAGCCTACAAGGCCTGGTGACGAGCTCCCTATCAATTTATTTTGATAGGCATCACCATTTTTCGCATAAATGAGAATTTATGAATTTCGTGATTTTCGGTGTATGTTAGCCCACGGATTTCTCGAAATTTGAATGACAGTCTCCGTCCGACCCGAAATTTTAACTGTGCGCATCCTACAAGCCTAATGATGAGTGCCCTATCACTTTAGTTGATCGCATCAACATTTTTCGCATAAATCAGAATTTACGATTTTGGCGATTTTCGATATGTGTTAGCCCACGGATTTTCGAGATTTGATTAACAGTCTTCGTTCGGCCTGAAATTTTAGCTGTGCACAACCTACAAGGCCTAGTGATAATCGCCTGATCACTTTAGTTGATTGGCATCACCATTTTTCGCGTAAATGAGAATTTACGATTTTGGCAATTTTCGGTGTGTAACGCCCACGGATTTCACGAGATTTTAGTGACTGTCTCCATTCGGCCAGAAATTTTAGCTGCGCGCCGCCTACAAGGCCTGGTGACAAGCGCCCAATTATTTTTGTTGGTCGGCATCATCATTTTTCGCATAAATGTATGATTTTCGCGATTTTCAATGTGTATTAGCCCACGGATTTCTAGACATTTGATCGATCGTCTCCGTTTTACCTTAAATTTTTACTATGCACAGCCTACAAGACCTGGTGATGAGCGCCCTATCACTTTAGTTGATCAGCATCACCATTTTTCGCATAAATGAAAATTTATGATTTTTGCGATTTTTAGTGTGCATTAGTCCACAGATTTCTTGAAATATGAATGAAAGTCTCCGTTTGGCAAGAAATTTTAGCTCCGCGCAGCCTTCAAGGCCTGGTGACGAACTCCCTATCAATTTATTTGATCGGCATCACCATTTTTCGCATAAATGACAATTTATGATTTTCGGGATTTTCGGTGTATGTTAGTCCACGGATTTCTCGAGATTTGAGTGACTGTTTCCGTTCGGTCCGAAATTTTTGCTGCGTGAAGCCTACAAGGCTTGGTGACGAGCACCCTATCACTTTAGTGGGTCAGCATCACCATTTTTCGCGTAAATGAGAATTTACGATTTTGGCGATTTTCGGTGTAGCCCATGAATTTCTTTAGATTTGATCGGCTGTCTCCGTTCTGCTCCAAATTTTGGCTATGCATAGCCTACAATACCTCGTGACGAGCTCCCTATCACTTTAGTTTATCGGCATCACCATTTTTTGCATAAATGAGAATTTATGATTTTCGCGATTTTCGGTGTGTATTAGCCCACAAATTTCACGAGATATGAATGACAGTCTCCGTTCGACCAAAATTTTTAGCTGAGCGCAGCTTGCAAGGCCTGGTGACGAGCTTCCATCACTTTATTTGATCGGCATCACCATTTTTCACATAAATGAGAATTTATGATTTTCGCGATTTTCGGTGTGTGTTAGCCCCACGGATTTCTCGAGATTTGAGTGACCGCCTCCGTTTGGTCCGAAATTTTAGCTGTGCACAACCTACAAGGCCTGGTGACGAACGCCCTATCACTTTAGTTGATCGGCATCACCATTTTTCGCATAAATGAGAATTACGATTTTCGCAATTTTCGGTGTATGTTAGCCCAAGAATTTATCGAGATGAGATTTGATTGGTCGTCTCCGTTCGGCCCCAAATTTTAACTGTGCGCAGCCTACAAGGCCTGGTGACGAGCTTCCTATCACTTTAATTGATCGGCATCACCATTTTTCGCATACATGAGAATTTATGATTTTTGCGATTTTTGGTGTGTGTTAGGCCTTTAATCACAAAATAAGAACTGCAGATATGCAAGTGTTTTGATAAGATCTTATATAATGTTTTTAAAACTGTAATATAATCACCGGAAAAAGAGTTCATTAGTGGCACAATATTTTAATGATCATAACTTTGTGCTGGATTATCCATTTTACTCGATTGTTTTTTCATTTTGTGTATTTTTTTGAGATCTATATGGACAAACTACCGCAAGGCGATTTGGCGGAGCCAATTCTCTCAAAATATGCCTCTATCACCGTCAATCAATATTTTTTTCAATTTTAGTTAACAGTTTTAATTTAAAAACTGGTCCTAAGAACCCACCACAACCGACACCACCATGGCAAGTGACCATTGTAGGCCAGCACTACCACCATCAATCTCTAGCATTGTCTCTATCGCATAAGGATAAGCATAGTTGTTTTTTTTAAATTTTTGCTCGTTTGGCATTGATCAAGGGGCATTGGATTTCGACAGAGGTCAGCATGTGTCATTCGATATCGGCTAGTCTGCCGACAGTGGCATAATGCGCCCATGTTGCTAGCTTTCAAACTTTTCGGTGTGTGTTAGCCCACGAATTACTCGAGATTTGATTGACAGTCTCCGTTCGACCTGAAATTTTAGCTGTGCACAACCTACAAGGCTTAGTGACGAGCTCCCTATCACTTTATTTGATCGGCATCACCATTTTTCATATAAATGAGAATTTATAATTTTAGCGATTTTCGGTGTGTGTTAGCCTTCGGATTTCTCGAGATTTGAGTGACCGACTCCATTTGGCCCTAAATTTTATCTGCGCTCTGCCTACAAGGCCTGGTGACGAGCTCCCTATCAATCTATTTGATCTGCATTATCATTTTTTGCATAAATAAGAATTTATAATTTTCGTAATTTTCGGTGTGTATTAGCCCACGGATTTCTCGAGATGTGAGTGACCGTCTCCGTTCTGCCCCAAATTTTGGCTGTGCACAACCTACAAGACCTGGTGACGAGCGCCCTATCACTTTAGTTGATCGGCATCACCATTTTTCACATAAATGAGAATTTACAATTTTTGCGATTTTCGGTCTATGTTAGCCCAAGAATTTCTCGAGATTTGATCGGTTGTCTCCGTTCGGCCCCAAATTTTGGCTGTGTGCAGCCTACAAGGCCTGGTGACGAGCTCCCCATTACTATATTTGATCGGCATCACCATTTTTCGTATAAATGAGAATTTATGATTTTCGCGATTTTCGGTATGTCTTAGCCCACACATTTCTCGAGATTTAAGTGATCATCTTTGTTCGGCCTGAAATTTTAGCTGCCCACAGCGTACAAGGCTTAGTGACAAGCACCCTATCACTGGGTCCGCATCACCATTTTTTGTACAAATGAGAATTTACGATTTTGGCGATTTTCGGTGTATGTTATCCCATGAATTTTTCGAGATTTGATCGGTCGTCTCCGTTTTGTCCCAAATTTTGGCTATGCGTAGCCTACAAGACCTGGTAACGAGCTCCCTATCACTTTAGTTGATCGACATCACCATTTTTCGCATAAATGAGAATTTATAATTTTCGCGATTTTCGGTGTGTATAAGCCCACAATTTCTCGAGATTTGAATGACAGTCTCCGTTCTGCCAGAAAGTTTTGCTGCGCGCAGCCTACAAGGCCTGGTGACGAGCTCCCTATCACTTTATTTGATCGGCATTATCATTTTTCACATAAATGAGAATTTATAATTTTCACGATTTTCGGTGTGTGTTAGCCCACAGATTTCTCGAGATTTGAGTGACCGTCTTCGTTCGGCCCGAAATTTTATCTATGCGCAACCTACAACGTGTGGTGACGAGTGCCCTATCACATTAGTTGGTCAGAATCACCATTTTTTGAATAAATTAGAATTTATGATTTTTGTGATTTACGATGTATGTTAGCCTACGGATTTCTCGAGAATTCAATGACAATCTCCGTTCGGACCAAAATTTCGGCTTTGCACAACCTACAAGGCTTGGTGACGATCTCCCTATCACTTTATTTGATCGGCATCACCATTTTTACATATAAATGAGAATTTATGATTTTCGCGATTTTCGGTATGTGTTATCCCTTTAATCACAAAATAAGAACTGCCGAGATGCGAGTCTTTTGATAAGATCTTATAAAATATTGTTAAAACTGTAATATAATCACCGAAAAAAGAGTTCATTAGTGACACATTATTTTAATGATCATAACTTATTGCTGGATTATCCGTTTTTACCCGATCTTTTTTTTTCATTTTGTGTATTTTTTTCTAGATCTATATGGACAAACTGTCGCAAGTCGGTATGGAGGAGATAATTTCTCAAAACATGCCTCTATCATAGTCATTTAATATTTTTTCCAATTTTAGTTAACAATTTTAATTTAAAAAATGGTCCTAATGACCCACCACAACCGACACCACCATGGCAAGCGACCATTGTAGGGCAGCACTACCACCACCAATCTCTAGCATTATCTCTATAGCATAAGGATAAGCATAAGTGTTTTCTTTTAAATTTTCGCTCGCTTGACATTGATCGAGGGGCGTTGGGTCTCGGCATAGGTCAGCATGTGGTGATCCGATGTCGGCCGGTCTGCCGATACTGGCATAGTGCGCCATGTTGCTACCTTTCAAAATTTTCGGTGTGTGTTAGCCCACAGATTTATAGAGATTTGATTGGTCGTCTCCGTTCAGCCCCAAATTTTGGTTGCGTGGTGACGAGCTCCCTATAACTTTATTTGATCAGCATCACCATGTTTTGCATAAATGAGAATTTATGATTTTCGTAATTTTAGGTGTGTGTTAGTCCAGGGATTTCTCGAGATGTGATCGATCGTCTCCGTTCTGCCCCAACTTTTTGCTGCGCGCAGCTTACAAGACCTGGTACGACTTCCCTATCACTTTATTTGATCGGCATCACCATTTTTCGCATAAATGAGAATTTATGATTTTTGCGATTTTTCGTGTGTGTTAGCCCACGGATTTCTCAAGATGTGAGTGACCATCTCCGTTCTGCCCCAAATTTTAGCTGTGCGCAGCTAATAAGGCCTGCTGACGAGCTCTATGTCACTTTAGTTGATCGACATCACCATTTTTAGCATAAATGAGAATTTATAATTTTGGCAATTTTTGGTGTATGTTAGCCCACGGATTTCTCGAGATTTGAATAACAACCTCTGTTCGGATAAAAATTTTAGCTGCGCGCAGCCTACAAGGCCTCGTGATGATCTCCCTATAACTTTATTTTATCGGCATCACCATTTTTTGCATAAATGAGAGTTTATGATTTTCGCGATTTTCAATGTGTGTTAGCCCACGGATTTCTCGAGATGTGAGTGATCGTCTCCGTTCGACCCAAAATTTTTGCTGTGCGCAGCCTACAAGGCCTGGTGACGAGCTCCTTGTCACTTTAGTTGATCGACATTATCATTTTTTGTATAAATGAAAATTTATGATTTTCGTGATTTTTGGTGTGTGTTAGCCCACGGATTTCTCGAGATGTGAGTGACCGTCTCCGTTCTGCCCCAAATTTGGGTTGTGCGCAGCCTACAAGGCCTGGCGAAGAGCGTCCTATCACTTTAGTTGATCGGCATCACCATTTTTCGCATAAATGAGAATTTACGATTTTGGCAATTTTCGGTGTATATTATCACACGGATTTCTTGAGATTTGAATGACAGACTCCGTTCGACCCGAAATTCTAACTGCGCGCAGCCTACAAGGCCTGTTGACGAGCGACTTATCACTTTAGTTGATCGGCATCACCATTTTTTGCATAAATGAGAATTTACGATTTTGGTGATTTTCGATTTATGTTAGCCCGTGGATTTAACGAGATTTGAGTGACCGTCTCCGTTCGGCCTGAAGTTTTAGCTGTGTGCAGCCTACAAGGCCTGGTGATGAGGGCCCTATCACTTTAGTTGATCAGCATCACTATTTTTCGCATAAATTAGAATTTACGATTTTGGCGATTTTTGATGTATGTTAGCCCATGGATTTCTCGAGATTTGAATGACAGTCTCCGTTCGGACCAAAATTTTGATTGCGCACAGCCTACAAGGCTTGGTGACTAGCTACCTATCACTTTATTTGATCGACATCACCATTTTTCACATAAATGAGAATTTATGATTTTCGCGATTTTGTGTGTGTTAGCCCAAAGATTTCTCGAGATTTGAGTGACCGTCTCCATTCGGACCGAAATTTTATTTGTGCGCAGCGTACAAGGCCTTGTGACGAGCAACCTATGACCTTAGTTGATCGGCATCACCATTTTTCACATAAATGAGAATTTATGATTTTCGCTATTTTCGGTGTGTGTTAGCCCTTTAATTATAAAATAAGAGCTGCCGAGATGCGAGTCTTTTGATAAGATCTTATAAAATATTGTTAAAACTGTAATATAATCACCGAAAAAAGAGTTCAATAGTGGCACATTATTTTAATGATCATAACTTTGTGCTGGATTATCCATTTTTACCTGATTTTTTTTTCATTTTGTGTTTTTTTTTTTAGATCTATATGGACAAAATGCCGCAAGGCGGTATGGAGGAGATAATTTCTCAAAATATGCCTCTATCATAGTCATTCAATATTTTTTCCAATTTTAATTAACAATTTTAGTTTAAAAACTGGTCCTAATGACCCACCACAACCGACACCACCATGGCAAGCGACCATTGTAGGGCAGCACTACCACCACCAATCTCTAGCATTGTCTCTATCGCATAAGGATAAGTATAAGTGTTTCCTTTTAAATTTTCGCTCGATTGACATTGATCGAGGGGCGTTGGGTCTCGGCATAGGTCAACATGTGTCATCTGATGTCGGCTGATCTGCCGACACTGGAATAGTGCACCCATGTTGCTACCTTTCAAAATTTTCAGTGTGTGTTAGCCCACAAATTTATAGAGATTCGATCGGTCGTCTCCGTTCTGCCCCAAATTTTGGCTGTGCTCAGCCTACAAGGCTTGGTGACGAGCTCCCTATTACTTAAGTTGATCGACATCACCATTTTTTGCATAAATGAGAATTTACGATTTTGGCGATTTTTCGGTGTATGTTACCTCACGAATTTCTCGAGATTTGAATGGCAGTCTCCGTTCGGCCCGAATTTTAGCTGCGCTCAACCTATAAGGTCTGGTGACGAGCATTTATGATTTTCGCGATTTTCGGTGTGTGTTAGCCCACAGATTTCTCGAGATGTGAGTGACCGTCTCCATTCTGCCCCAAATTTTGGCTGTGCGCAGACTACAAGACTTGGTGACGAGCGCCATATCACTTAGTTGATCGGCATCACCATTTTTCGCGTAAATTAGAATTGACGATTTTGGCGATTTTCGGTATATGTTAGCCCATGGATTTATCGAGATTTGATCGGCCGTCTCCGTTCGGCCCTAAAATTTTGTTGCGTGCAGCCTATAAGGTCTGGTGACGAGCTGCCTATCACTTTAGTTGATAGGCATCACCATTTTTCGCATAAATGATAATTTACGATTTTGGCGATTTTCGGTATATGTTAACCCACAGATTTCTCGAAAATTGAATGACAGTCTCCGTTCAGCCCGAAATTTTAGTTGCGTGTAGCCTAAAAGGTCTGGTGACGAGCGCCCTATCAATTTAGTTGATCGGCATCACCATTTTTCGTATAAATGAGAATTTATGATTTTGGCAATTTTCGATGTATATTAACCTACGGATTTCTCGAGATTTAAATGACAGTCTCCGTTCGGCCAAAAATTTTAGCTGTGCGCAGCCTACAAGGCCTGGTGACGAGTTCCCTATCACTTTATTTGATCGGCATCACCATTTTTCACTAAATTTTGATTTTCATGATTTTCGGTGTGTGTTAGCCCACGGATTTTTTGAGATTTGAGTGATCATCTCTGTTCGGCTCGAAATTTTAGCTGTGCGCAGCTTACAAGTCCTGGTGACGAGCGACCTATCACTTTAGTTAATCGGCATCACTATTTTTTCGCATAAATGAGAATTTATGATTTTGAAGATTTTCGATGTATGTTAGCCCACGGATTTCTCGAGATTTGATTGAGAGTCTTCGTTAGGGCCCACATTTTGGTTGTACGCAACCTATGAATCTTGATGACGAGCGCCCTATAATTTTATTTGATCGGCATCATTATTTTTTGCATAAATGAGAATTTACGATTTTCGCGATTTTCGGTGTATCTTAGCCCACAGATTTATCGAGATTTAATAGACAGTCTCCGTTCGGCCCGAAATTTTAGCTGTGCGCAGCCTATAGGGCCTGGTGACGAGCTCTCTATCACTTTATTTTATCGGCATCACCATCTTTCGCATAAAGGAGAATTTATGATTTTCGTGATTTTCGGTGTATGTTAGCCCACGAATTTCTTGAGATTAGAGTGACCGTCTCCGTTCGGCCCAAAATTTTAGTTGTGCGCAGCCTACAAGTCCTGGTGACGGTTTCGCCCTATCACTTTAGTTGGTCGGCATCACCATTTTTGCATAAATGAGAATTTACGATTTTGGCGATTTTCGGTGTATGTTAGCCCACGGATTTCTCGAGATTTGATCGACCGACTGCGTTCAGCCCCAAATTTTTGCTATGCACAGCCTGCAAGACCTGGTGACGAGCTCCCTGTCACTTAATTTGATCGGCATCACCATTTTTCGCATAAATGAGAATTTATGATTTTCGCAATTTTCGGTGTGTGTTAGCCCTTTAATCACACAATAATAACTGCCGAGATGCGAGTTTTTTGATAAAATCTTATATAATGTTGTTAAAACTGTAATATAATCACTGGAAAAAGAGTTCGTTAGTGGAACATTATTTTAATGATCATAACTTTGCGCTGGATTATCCGTTTTACCCGAATTTTTTTTTATTTTGTTTATTTTTTTCGAGACCTATATGGACAAACTCCGCAAGGCAGTTTGGCGAAGCCAATTTTCTCAAAATATGCCTCTATCACAGTCAGTCAATATTTTTGCCAATTTTAGTTAACAGTTTTAATTTAAAAACAGAACCTAATGACCCACCACAACCGACACTACCATGATAAGCGACCATTGTAGGCTAACACTACCACCACCAATCTCTAGCATTCTCTCTATCGCATAAGGATAATCATAGGTGTTTTCTTTTAAATTTTTTCTCGCTTGGCATTGATCGAAGGGCGTTGGGTCTCGGCATAGGTCAGCATGTCTCATCCGGCCGATCTGTCGACGCTGGCATAGTGCGCCCATGTTGCTAACTTTCAAACTTTTCGGTGTGTGTTAGCCCACGGATTTCTCGAGATTTGATCGGTCGTCTCTGTTCTTCCCAAAATTTTGGTTGCGCGCAACCTACAAGGCCTGGTGACGTGCTCCCTATCACTTTATTTGATCGGCATCACCATTTTTCGCATAAATGAGAATTTATGATTTTCGCAATTTTTATTGTGTGTTAGCCGACGGATTTCTCGAGATGTGAGTGACCGTCTCCGTTCTGCACCAAATTTTGGTTGTGCGGAGTCTACAAGGCCTGGTGACGAGCGCCCTATCACTTTAGTTGATTGCCATCACCATTTTCCACAATAATGAGAATTTACGATTTTGGCGATTTTCGGTGTATGTTAGCCCACAGATTTCTCATGATTTGAATGACAGTCTCCATTCGGCCCGAAATTTTAGCTGCGCATAGCCTACAAGGCCTGGTGACGAGCTCCCTATCACTTTAATTGATCGGCATCACCATTTTTCGCATAAATGAGAATTTACTATTTTGTGCGATTTTCGGTGTATGTTAGCCCAGGATTTCTCGAGATTTTATTGACAGTCTCCGTTCGGCCTGAAATTTTAGTTGTGCGCAGCCTACAAGTCCTGGTGACGAGCTCCCTATCACTTTATTTGATCGGCATCACCAATTTTCGCATAAATGAGAAATTATGATTTTTGCAATTTTCGGTGTGTTTTACCCCACGGATTTCTCGAGATTTGAGTGACAGTCATTCGACCCGAAATTTTAGCTGTGCGCAGCAGCCTAAAAGGCCTGGTGACGAGCTCTCTATCACTTTATTTGATCTACATCACCAATTTTCGCATAAATAAAAATTTATGATTTTTGTAATTTTCGGTTTGTTTTAGCCCGCGGATTTCTCGAGACTTGAGTGACAGTCTCTGTTCGGCCCAAAATTTTAGCTATGCGTAGCCTACAAGACCTGGTGACGAGCTCCCTATCACTTTATTTGATTGGCATCACCATTTTTCGCATAAATAAAAATTTATGATTTTCGTGATTTTCGGTGTTTGTTAGCCCACGAATTTCTCGAGATGTGAATGACCATCTCCATTCTGTCCCAAATTTTTGTTGTGCGCAACCTACAAGGCCTGGTGACGAGGGCCCTATCACTTTAGTTGATCGGCCTCACCATTTTCTGCATAAATGAGAATTTATGATTTTGGCGATTGTCGGTGTATGTTAACCCACGAATTTCTCAAGATTTAAATGACAGTCTCCGTTCAACCCAAAATTCTAGCTGCGCGCAGCCTACAAAGCCTGGTGACGAGCTCCTTATCACTTTATTTGATCGGCATTGCCATTTTTCACATAAATGAGAATTTATGATTTTCGCGATTTTCTGTGTATGTTAGCCAACGGATTTCTCGAGATTTGAGTGACCGTCTCCGTTCGGCCTGAAGTTTTAGCTGTACGCAGCCTACAAGGCCTGGTGATGAGCCCCCTATCACTTTAGTTGATCGGCATCACCATTTTCTGCATAAATGATAATTTACGATTTTTGCGATTTTCTGTGTATGTTAGCACGCGGATTTCTCGAGATTTGATTGACAGTCTCCATTAGGCCCCAAATTTTAGCTGTGCGCAGCCTACAAACCTTGATGACGAGCGCCCTATCATTTGATTTGATGGGCATCACTATTTTTTGCATAAATAAAAATTTGTGATTTTCGCGATTTTCGGTGTATGTTAGCCTACGGATTTCTCGAGATTTGATCGGCCGTCTCCATTCGGCCCCAAATTTTGGTTGTGCGTAGCCTACAAGGCCTGGTGATGAGCTCCCTATCACTTCATTTGATCGGCATCACCATTTTTCGCATAAATGAGAATTTATAATTTTCACAATTTTCGATATATGTTAGCACTTTAATCACAAAATAAGAACTGTCGAGATGCGAGTCTTTTGATAAAATCTTATATAATGTTGTTAAAACTGTAATATGATCGTCGGAAAAAGAGTTCATTAGTGGCACATTATTTTAATGATCATAACTTTGCGCTGGATTATTCGTTTTACCCGATTTTTTTTTTTTTTAAATATTTTTTCGAGATCTATATGGACAAACGCCGCAAGTCGGTTTGGCAGAGCCAATTTTTCTCAAAATATGCCTCTATCACAGTCATTCAATATTTTTTTCAATTTTAATTAACAGTTTTAATTTAAAAAATGGTCCTAATGACCCACCACAACCGACACCACCATGGCAAGCGACCATTGTAGGCAGCATTACTACCACCAATCTCTAGCATTGTATCTATCACATAAGGATAAGCATAAGTGTTTCCTTTTAAATTTTCGCTCGCTTGGCATTGATCGAGGGGCGTTAGGTCTCGGCATAGATCAACATGTTTCATCTGATGTCGATCGGTCTGCCGACACTGGCATAGTGCGCCCATGTTGCTAACTTTCAAACTTTTCGGTGTGTTTTAACCTACAGATTTCTCGAGATTTGCTCGATCGTCTCAGTTCTACCTCAAATTTTGGCTGCGCGCAGCCTACAAGGCCTGATGACGAGTTTTATCGACATCACCAATTTTTCACATAAATGAGAATTAATGATTTTCGCGATTTTCAGTGTGTGTTAGCCCACGAATTTCTCGAGATGTGAGTGATCGTCTCCGTTCAACCCGAAATTTTGGTTGTCCTTAGCCTACAAGGCCTGGTGATGAGCGTCCTATCACTTTAGTTGATCGGTATTACCATTTTTCGCATAATTGAGAATTTATGATTTTGGCGATTTTCAGTGTATGTTAGCCCACAGATTTCTCGAGATTTGAATGACAATCTCCGTTCTGCCCCAAATTTTGGATGCGCGCAGCCTACAAGGCATGGTGACGATCTCCCTATCACTTTATTTGATCGGCATCACCATTTTTTGCATAAATGAGAATTTATGATTTTTGCCATTTTCGATGTGTGTTAGCCCACAGATTTCTCGAGATGTGAGTGACCGTCTCCTTTTTGCCCTAAATTTTGGTTGTGCGCAGCAGCTTACAAGTCCTGGGGACGAGTGCCCAATCACTTTGGTTGATCGGCATCACCATTTTTTGCATAAATGAGAATTACGATTTTGGCGATTTTTGGTGTATGTTTTGCCCACGAATTTCTCGAGATTTGAATGACAGTCTCCGTTCAGCCCGAAATTTTAGCTACGTGCAGCCTACAAGGACTAGTGACGAGCGCCCTATCACTTTAGTTGATCAACATCACCATTTTTCGCATAAATGAGAATTTATGATTTTGTCGATTTCCGGTGTATTAGCACACGGATTTCTCGAGATTTGATTGACAGTGTCTGTTTGGCGCCAATTTTTGACTGTGCGCAGCCTACAAGTCCTAGTGACGAGCGCTCTACCACTTTATTTAGTCGGCATTACTATTTTTCACATAAATATGAATTTAAGATTTTCAAGATTTTTGGTGTGTTAGCCCCCGAATTTCTCGAGATTTGATTGACCATCTTCGTTCAGCCCTAAATTTTAACTGTGCGCAGCCTACAAGGCCTGATAATGAGTGGTCTATCACTTTATTTGGTCGGCATCACTATTTTTCGCATAAATGAGAATTTACGATTTTAAGCTTTCTGGTGTGCGTTATTCCATCAATCACAAAATAAGAACTGCCGAGATTCAAGTATTTTGGTGAGATCATACATAATGTTGTTAAAACTATATTTTAATTACCGAAAAAAGAGTTCATTAGTGGCACATTATTTTATTGATCATAACTTTGGGCTGGATTATCCGTTTTACCCAATGTTTTTTCATCTTGTGTATTTTTTCGAGATCTATCAGGACCAACTGTCGCTAGGCGGTTTGGTGGAGCCAATTTCCTTAAAAATGCCTCTATCACAGTCATTTAACATTCTTCCCCAATTTGATTAATAATTTTAATTTAATAACTGGTACTAAAAACTCACTACAACCAACACCACCATTGCAAACGACCATGGTAGGCCACCACTACCACCACCAATCTCTAGCATTGTCTCTATGGCATAAAGATAAGCATAGGTGTTTCCTTTCACATTGTCCCTCGCTGGGCATTGATCGAGGGGCGTTGCGCCTCGGCATAGGTCAACATGTGTCGTCCGGTGTCGGCCTTTCTGTCGTCACTGCCCCAGTGCGCCATGTTGCTGACTTTTAAACTTTTCAGTGTGTATTAGCTCATGGATTTCTCGAGATTTGATTGACTGTCTCCGTTCGGCCCTAAATTTTGATTGTGCGCAGCCTACAAGGCCTGGTGACGAGCGCTCTACCACTTTATTTGGTCGGCATCACTATTTTTGCATAAATGTGAATTTATGATTTTCTAGATTTTTGGTGTGTGTTAGCCCATGGATTTCTCAAAATTTGATTGACTGTCTCCGTTCGGCCTCAAATTTTTGTTGTGTGTACAAGGCCTGATGACGAGCGCTCTATCACTTTATTTTGTCGGCATCACTATTTTTCGCATAAATGTGAATTTACGATTTTCAAGATTTTTGGTAGCCCACGAATTTCTCGAGATTTGATTAACCGTCTCCATTCGACCCTAAAATGTTGTGCGCAACCTACAAGCCCTGGTGACGAGCGCTCAATCATTTTATTTGGTCGACATCACTATTTTTCGTATAAATTTGAATTTAAGATTTTCAAGATTTTCGGTATTTGTTAGCCTACGAATTTCTCGAGATTTGATTGACCATCTCCGTTCGGCCCAAAATTTTGGTTGTTTTGCGCAGCCTACAAGGCCTGATGACAAGCGCTCTATCACTTTGTTTTGTCAGGATCACTAGTTTTTGCATAAATGAGAATTTACGATTTTTAAGTTTTTCGGTGTGTATTAGTCCATCAATCACAAAATAAGAACTGACGAGATACAAGTGTTTTGATGAGATCTTACATAATGTTATTAAAAGTATAATTTAATTGCCGGAAAAATAGTTCATTAGTGGCACATTATTTTATTGATCATAACTTTGGACTGAATTATTCATTTTACCCGATTTTTTTGTTGTATTTTTCGAGATCTATCAGGACAAACCGCCGCTAGGCGGTTTGGTGGAGCAAATTTCCTTTAAAAACGCCTCTATCACAGTCATTCAACATTCTTCCCCAATTTAATTAATAATTTTAATTTAATAACTGATACTAACGATCCACCACAACCAACACCACTACGATGATGATGATGATTTTTAACCCAAGAAAGAATAGATTTTTGTGTTTTTGATGAGATGAGATTAATTTTAGGCTATAAGCTAATCTAACAATCACATTGTATTTCTAAGTAATTTAACTAATTACTTTATATGGTTTATTGATTGACAGAGTCAATTTTACTCATAATATTCTATCGAACAATTGCACACCTGTTAAAGCTAACCTAATTTTCTATGTTTAGTAGAATACAATTAATGGGAATATGGTTAAGCTAAAAATATTCAATGAAGTAAAAGGTAAAAGAATTAACAAAAAATGCTTATAGCCTATTTGGCCAAGTTTCTGAAAAGTCAGAAGTGCTTTTTTTTTAAAAAAAAAATATTTATTTTAAAAAAATGAGGTGTTTGGAGAGTAGTAAAAACTGTTTTTCAGAAGCTAAAAAAGTGACTTCTCCCCAAAAACACTTATTTGAAAAGTATTTTTCTGAAAAATACACTTAAAAGCAGTTTTCAAAAACTTGACCACACAATAAATGCTACTTAAAAATACTTTCTAATTTATTAGCCAAACACAAATTTCTTCTCACCAAAAGTACTTTTTTAATAAATACTTTTCAAAATAGTTAATTTGAAAAACTTGACTAAACAGACTATTAATTGAATTGAGTTATTCTGCCATCCTAGTAATTTTTCTCGACGATTACATAGTGAAAGACGAAAGTATACCATTTATTATTTTACCTTGCCTATTCACAATTTGCTATTTTCAGAATTTATTCGTATAATTCGATTTGTTTGTTATAAAACTCTACTTCTAGTCCCAGATTGATGTGTTATCTTTCATTATTATCAAGCAGTGTCAGGATATACTATACATAATTAATACTCTCTCCCTTTTAATTTATTTTTCTGATTTTAACTTGACACGAAGTTCAAGAAAGTAAACAAGACTTTTGAATCTTGTCGAGCTAAACTAAAGATACATAAAAGTGTAGCGAAATGTCTTTTAATCCTGTGTTCTTACACATGCTATGTAAAAAGCTAAAGAATTAAAAAGCTGCCAAAAGGGAAAAAAAACTTTCTTTATTAAACAAACTAAAAATAAAATAACACAAACAAATTTAAACGGAGAAAGACACTTCGTGAAATGGAGTCTACACCATTGACTCAACCCCACCCCACCCCCACCAAAGAGAGAGAGAGAGAGTGCCTTGTAAACCCCCAAAAGTTTGGATTATACACAACTCTACAACTGTTACATCTAAATCACAAACTAATTTTAACCAGCTACATGAATCCTAGGGTTATGATCAAATAGCTTTTAATTCAGTAGCTTAACTATGCATGGATAATATATTTAATTTACCCTTATACAATCCTCCAGTGTTATAATCCTTCTTAATCACCTGTCTCAATCTCCCTTAATTCCACAATATTATGATTCCATCTTTGTGTGTGTGTGTGTGTGAGAGAGAGAGAGAGAGGGGGAGAAGGGACGAGATATATAAAGAGCAAAATGACAACTTCTAAGCTGCAAAGTCTACCTATGGGTTTTGCATACAATTGAGTTCAAAAGGTGCACTGCTTAACAATGTCATGGTAACTGTCTAACTGAGATATTCCAGTCTCAGAATCTTTTTCAAGGGAAGAATACATACAAATCTTGTATATAGCAGGTCAGACCATAAATGAATGAGATAAGTACCTAGATCCACCCCGTCAACCCATACTTCTCAGCAACGTTGTACATTACTAGCTTGTCCCAAGCATGACCAAATAGATGCTCTCCTCCAATGGAAAAGGTAAGAGCCCAAGTTGAGAGGATAGCAGCGAACACTGTGAAACCAATTGCAGACCTGACAACATCTGCAAATCATAGTTTTCAAACCTCAATATTAGAAAAGTGATTGCAGCCCGAGTTAAAATGATAACTCATAACAGTAAAAACCATGAAACCAATTGCTCTCATGACAGCAAACATCATGAAACTCTCCTAACATCTATAACTCTAACATTCTAGAACCTAAACAATAGAGACTGTAATATACCCAATAGACTAAAGTAAGAGTTATCAGAGACTGGAGTCGCCCAAGCATGCGATAAAACCTAATTCATAAATATATGTATATATAACTTGCCAGAAAGTCCTTGACCATTATTAGCTGTTAAAACTAGGACTAATTAATGGTAAAAAATGCTCAATTTCCCAGCACATGACACTTACAGTGAGCTTTACAAACTAAGAGAGAGAGAGAGAGAGAGAGAGAGAGAGAGTTGGATGGAAAATGAGACGAGGCGAAATTATTTTTTCTCAATGGTGAACAAGGAAAAAGCTCGTAGTGTTTAGCCGTGAAGACGATCAAGACCAACTGAAGCATAGGAGTTCCTCCAGCATGTGCTGGAGATCCCTAGCGGAAGCATGCAAACCTCAACATTCTATTCCACTTGAAATGGACCTCCGTTGTGACGAGAGAGGTGAAAGAATGTCCCCTTTAAGGTTCTTTCCTTGATAGGGGATTATGTTGTGACAAGCAAGCAGCCATATGGTCTGATCTGAATTATATAGGGCAGTGCTTTTGCACACAGGATGCTGAAACCTCCATTTAACTTTGTTCATTTATATGCAGAAGCATATCGCTTGATTGATGGACTATTTCTTGTGTTCAATGATGGGACTTGAATAACATTGAGTCCTTCCTCATGGAGATAAATGTGGTAGGTGAAGGGTTAGCAAGAAAAATGTCAACCCATCACGCTCATAGAAGAGGTTTTGCAGGTGTTGCAAATGGCTGCTGGTCACCGTCCAAATCCATGGCTTTTGACAAACAAAGATTTGTTTAGCAAAGTCAATGACGCATTAGACGATGGATTCAAATACACTAAAATAAAAGAGAGGTACAGCACAATATATAGAGAGAGTGTACAGAATTATTTTCTGCTGAAAGTACCTCCGACTAGCCAGCTTCTTTTGGCAATGCCCACTTTATTTCTTATCAGATTAAGCTGAAATTAACAGCTTGGTCTCCGATTAGAAACTGACAGAGCAAGATTTGGAGTCTTGTAGCTCTAGATTTTTAGCCGTGAATAATAGCTATGTCTTTGGTGTTTTTCTTCCAAACTTCTCATTTGGAGAACTTTTGTAACTCTCGCATTGATATACTGGAGTTTTGATCCCGTCGTTTTTACTCTTCACATTGAAGAGGTTTTTCCATATTAAAATTTCAATGTCGATTTTTCTTTTCGATATTTTTGTTCTCACAAGTACGGGGAACAGTTTTAGTACCTGTTTGTTTTTATTCCGCTGCGTGAACCACACCTTTCCAAACACCAACAAGCGGTTATATTTGTGGTGAACGATGAAAGCAAACACAAGTAGAATGGTTACTTCCAATGGAGTCAACTATGCCATTTGGAAGGGCAAAATGGAAGGTTTACTTTATGTCAAAAACTTTCATGAGTTCATCAACCAGTCTTTTGCCACTAAAAAGCCTAATAACAAAAATGATGAAAAGTGGAATCTGTGGCGCAGATAGGTATGTGAATTTATTAGGCAATGGATTGACAATAATGTATTGAACCATATTTCTAGGGAGACACATCCGCGGACCTATGGGAGCAACTTAAAAGTCTGTATGCTCAAAAGAGAGGAAACGACAAGATGTTCTTGATAATGCAAATATTGAGTTCAAAATACCATGATGGTTCTCCGATGATGGATCATCTGAATAACTTACGGGGATCATGAACCAATTATTTGCTATGGGCAATTATTTTGACGAAGAAATTCAATGTTTTTTCCTACTTGGTTCCCTACCACTCTTGGAAAACTTTTAGACCTTCATTGTTAAATTCTGGTCCATATGTTGTGATCTCTATGGATCTTGCTAAAAGCAATGCTTTGAACAAAGAGATGAGAAGAAAGTCTTCGGGTTCTCCTCAACGGATATCCTGGTGATGAGCTTTAGGGGGAGAATTGTGGTTTGCATAATAGAAGTAAATCCAAAGGCAAACTTGAGGATATTGAGTGTCATCATTGTGGGAAGAAAGGGCACACAAATGGGGAGAATTGTGGTTTTCATAATAGAAGTAAATCCGAAGGCAGACTTAAGGATATTGAGTGTCATCATTGTGGGAAGCAAGTGCACACAAAGAAGTTCTACGAGATGTTAAAGAAGGAGAATAGAAGGCAAGGAAGAAAAGAAAGATGCCAATGAAAATTGTGTGGCCACCGCATCACCGTAGATCTTGTTACTGTTCTTGATGTGGTTCTGATAAATATTGCTTGTGATGAGTCAAGCTGGACTGTGGACACAGGTACCGCATCTCACATGACATCAAGGAAAGTTTTTTTTTCAATTCTGTACTTGGGTGATTTTGGAACTTTGAGTATGGGTAATGAGACTATGTCTAGGGTGGCTAGTATTGGTACAATTTATTTGGAAACTAGTATTGGAACTAAGCTAGTTTTGAACAATCTAAAACACGCACCAGTTGTTTGTTTGCACTTGATCTCTGTTTAGTGTTTTGTATGAGCGATATGTTAGTACAAATGGTGATGGAAAGTGGAAACTCACTGAGGGTTCCTTGATTGTCGCTCGTGGTAAAAAGCATCGTGATCTATACTGGACTATGGCTTCTACTATGTTGATATGGTGAATGAGTTAAGAGCAATAACTTTTCAGCGTTATGGCATAAGGGGCTTAGCCACATTAGTGAGAAAGAATTTAATGTTCTGGCCTAAGAAGAAACTGTTGTCAGATTTCAAAAGTGCTAAATTAGAAAAATGTGAGCACTGCTTTGCTGGAAAACAAAATAGAGTTTCTTTCAAGTTTCATCCTCCTTTAAAAAAGACAGAGTTGCTTGAATTGGTGTATCTCAGATTTATGTGGTCCAATGAAGACAAGGACTTTGGGTGGTGCACTTTACTTTGTTACTTTTATTGATGATTGCTCAAGGAAACTTTGGGTCTATGTCTTGAAGACTAAAGACCAAGTGTTGGGTGTCTTTAAGCAGTTTCAAGCTTCAATTGAGAGAGAAACAGGAAAAAAGTTGAAGCGTATTCGTAACAATATCGATTGTGAATATTGTGAATTATTTGACGAATACTGCAAGCAACAAGATATCAGACACCGGAAGACTCCTCAGCTTAAAGTTTGGCCGAGAGGATGAACAAGACCAGGATGAAAAGAGTTAGACGTTTGCTTTCTAAAGCAAAGTTGTCAGGTTCTTTTTGGGATGAAGTTCTATTAAACGTTGAACACTTTATTAACTTATCTCCTATTATTTCTTTAAAGAGTGATGTTCCAACCAGAGTTTGGTATGGCAAGGATGTTTCTTATGACCATTTGAGAGAGTTTGATTCCAAAGCTTTTGTACATGTGCCTAAAGATGAGAAATCAAAGTTAGTTGTTAAGACAAGGTAGTGCATCTTCATCAGTTATGGCCTTGATGAGTTTGGTTACAAGCTATATGATCCAGTTGAACAGAAGCTTGGGGAGGCCATGACGTTGTCTTCATGGAGTATCAAACCATTGAAGATATTGACAAAGTGAAGAAGCTAGAAACTTCAAATTATGATGGTTTAATTAATCTTGACCAAGTTCCTCATACAAGTGTGCATGATGCTAGCAGGCTTGATGATGATAGTGATGCCCAAAATCATGTTTCGGATCAACATGTTGATGCTGATAATGATGCTATTGTTGATGAGGTAGATGCTGTTGATCATGAAGTTGTGGACGGGTCAGATATTTTACTTAGGAGATCTAATAGATAGCATATCCCTTCTTCCGTTATTCACCTAGTGAGTATGTTTTACACTTTTACTCATGTGGGAGAACCTGAATGTTATGACGAGGCCATGGAAGATGAGTACAAAGATAAATGGATTGAAGCCATGGAAGATGAAATGAAATCTCTACAACAGAACCACACTTATGAGTTGGTGAAATTGTCAAAGGGTATAAAAGCTTTGAAGAACAAGTGGTGTTCAAACTTCAAAGTTAAAATTGAAGAACACAAAGCAGGAATCGCCAAAAGAAGCGGGCTGGTCAGAGGTATTTTAGCAGAAAATAAATCTGCACTCTCTCTATATATAGTGCTCTACCTCTCTCTTTTATATTAGTGTATTCTTTGGTGTGCTTCAGCTGAAGAATGATCTGTCTATTTATGGAAGTGAATACCTCTCCTTAATGTCACTGATGACATCCACATCCCAAAATAAGACTTGGCTTCATTGACTTTGCCAAACAAATCTTTGTTTGTCAAAAGCCATGTATTTTTCTTATGTTTTAGTTAAGTTTCGCAGTCCAGTTAAAGAGAATCCGTACTGTTGTCAAAAAGTAAAGAGTAACGATACATTACTGTCAAATGGCTATTTTTCCTCAAAAAAATTAGCTACTTTAGAGATAAAAGTCCTATTATTTCTTTTGAAATTGATGGACTCAGATAAAAGCCCTATTGTTCGATTTTAACTTTAGCAATATAGAGATATTGATTGCATTCAACACCTATACAATTATCATCCATCTAAAGTCAAAAGAAGGGCTACTACTTGTGCTTTTTAGACCAAGGGGAGTTGATAGTAGTTGAAATATACCTTTGCACAACAAATGGTTTTGAGTTACAAAATGGACATGGCACAATACTGGGAAAAGTTTAGACTTCATTTTTTTGAGTATCTTGCCCATCATTGCGTTTTCCCTAGATAAGCACAGCCCATTCCTTATTTGCATTAGAGATAGGCTGTTGACATGGCATATCCACCAATTATAGTAGTCGAAGAATCAAAAACAAATATTTCATCCCCTTCTGATACAGTTAACTCTTAGGAACAAAAGCAGAAAAAAAAAAGCACTAAACATTCAGACAGACAACAAGGTGACTGTCATCTTCTTCTCCTTTCAGTAAGAGTGGTTCCGGAGCCAGCTTGCGGAAGGAACTGTCATATCTTACCATCTCATTTCTCCAAATTACATGGAATCTGAACACTTAAGATTCTCAATGTTTTTCTTAGTACTGCATGCCAAGCAACAATCATTAAAGTACCACAAAGAAGGTTCCCTTGTTTCATATAAAATACACGCATCCCCTTTAAAATTTTTTATTGATAATCACAGTACTCGTTGAAGTATAACAAGCTGCTTTCTTCATGTATTCCAAATACATAAAACAGTCTGTTAACTTATTTTCTACATGCACTTAAGCCCAAAAATACTTTTTTGATGGGTTAAGTGTAACTTTGATCATAAGATCAGCACAAAGAGAGCGCAGGGGAAGTTACAACCAAATGATGCATTCATTACAAGTTGTGTAGTGAGAGCTAATAAAGTCACATAACCCCAAAAAATAATTATTTTCTACACGCAGTCCAATCCAAGCTTTCTCAAGCATGCTAGTTTCTAATTAATCAATTTCATATTTCTCATATAAATAATTATATATTTTAGCAACGCTTGGTATAAACTCTTAAGTTATGTCCCAGTTATCAATTTTTACTTCTCAAACTTGTGCTCTAAAATCTGGCAAACCACCCTAGAAGATCAAAATGGTACAACTTATAACATCTGGAAAATGCTTCATCATCCAACTATAATTTGTTTTCCATTTAAACATAACCATCCCTGGAGAATAGAGGGCATATTAACATCTGGAAAATGTTTCTTTCCTTTTCTTTTTTTTTTTAATAATCATCTGGAAAATGTTTCATTATCCAACTAAACATAATGCAGATACAGCTGTAAAAAGTATCTACATGTAAACAAAGAAGTCAACTCTAAAACATGGATGGCTTTTGGTTTATATTTCTTGAATATCAAGCGCTTTTTGGTCATAACACTTAACATTAACTATTTTTAAAAAATAAAATCATCCATCATGTATATTATATATATCTATTAACGGAGGAGGACTTAAAGCCTAAACATCAAGTAACTTATAACAAATACAAGACAGAAGAAAGAAAGGGGATTTCCCTTTTCCTTACGCCCACAAAAAAAGGTACTATGACCATATAATGATTCTATTTCTTATAAACTTAATGACCTTAACCAATGCCTTTTGTTCTTTGTCCTGATCCTGAATTAATCATACCAGCTTTCTCCAGGAGGTAGTTTCCCCTAGCCGAGGCGGGAAGTTGAGAAGGATTAACAAAAAACATTGACAAGTCCCCAATAGCACCATATTTTGCCAACGAGTCAGAGATGGTGTTTGCTTCCACGAAACAGTGAACCACTTTAGTTTTGAGCCCCTCTACTTTTTCTTGAATTTGAGCAATCCAGTATTGTAGCTTCCGTGAAGGTTTACATACTCCATTGATCATATCCACCACGACTTTTGAATCCATTTCCAAGATGACGGGAGGGATCCTGTTTTCCTTGCACCATTGAAGGTCAAAATTTGCTGCTTGAGTTTCAGCCATGTTATTTGAACAAAAGATCATGGAAACAGAAAGGCCATAATCATTTTCCTTGAAAATCTCTCAGTATGCCTCCAAACCCCTGCTTTATTCCCTCTTACTCATAGAACTTCCATACATGTTCAATTTGAAGGTCATTAGAGGGGGCTTTATCCAACATACTGGAATGGAGATTAAACTTGGCTTATAGTCATTCATCAAAACACAGAGGTCTTTCTAGTTGCAACCCATGGAAATAGAATTAAGCTCCTTTCTTATAGCAATCTTGAGATTGAGAAAAAATTCATGAAACACTTTAGCAAAGGAAATTCTAACTTTCTCGAAGGTGTAAGCACATGTCTTCCTCCAAAGTTTCCAACAGATTAAGGGAGGAATTAATTTGGTCACAAGTTTAAAAAGTTGATTGATCGCTCTAATACTCCACCAACTCCACAGAGTTCCTTCAAATGCTTATGATTGTGATGAAGGATTCCAAGAGAATTTTCAACGGAAGTCCACAACTTCCTTGCTGAATAGCTATCCACAAAGTGGTGGTTAGAGGTTTCATGACAAGGTGTAGGGCAGCATGTACAATTTGATACTTGTTGTGGAGGTCTTGTGTTGGAACTATGATGTTGATTGCCATTATTGGAGTTGTGTTTGAAACTTGCTAGCAGTATCATCCAAAGAAAGTCTTCTAAGCATGATTCTTAGTTGAGAAAGTGGTGCTTCGGGGCTTGACGGAAAGAAGCTCAGCAGATTCTATACTCATTCTTATCTAATTCTCATTCCCAAAGTGAAGACACCTACTAGTTTCTCACATATGAGCCAATTAGCCTTAGCAATTTCATCAATAAGATTCTGGCTGAAATAGTTGTCTCCAGACTCAATTCATACCTTCCCAATCTCATCTCTGAAAACCAAAGTAGTTTTATTAGTGGAAGGCTTATTTCTAAGAATGAGACTCTAGTTCAGGAAATTGTCAGTAACCTTAATAAAAGGATAAAGATAACATGGATATTAAATTAGATATGAAAAAAGCTTATGATAGAATATCTTGAACTTTCTTGTATGTTATTTTGGAAAAATTGGGTTTTAATGATGTGTTCCTTAATATCATTCAGAGACTAGTAGATGACGTGTGGTATTCTATGATGATTAGTGGGAAAGGAAAGGATTTTTTCATTCTTCTAGGGGTTTCAAACAGGGAGACCCCTTACTCCCCTCTCTCTTTGTTATATCTGCTGAAATACTATCCAAAATGCTCAATAACCTCTTTGAAAAAAGAAACTTCTCAGGTTTTACTATGGACAAGAAGGGACCAAGGATAAACCACCTTGCCTATGATGATGTGGTCATTTTCACCTCCTAAAAGAATAAGTAACTGAAAAGAATCATGAGGCAACATGAGAAATATGAGCAAATCTCTGGAAAGAAGATTAATGACAACAAAAGCTGTTTTATAACAGCCACCACCCATACTAACCGAAAAATTAGGAAAAACATAAGAAGAATTACTGGCTTCTCTCATAAAACTTTCCCTTTCACTTGCTTGGAATGTCCTATTTATGCTGGAAGGAAGACGACATGCTATTTTCCAGATATTACCAGTTTACCACAAGGATTTTGAAGAAAGCAGGAGCATGGCAAGGCAGTCTCCTGCCCTAGGGAGGAAAAGCAGTAATTATCCAACAAATACTGCAATCACAAGCTATGCAGCTATTGCTCCCCTCAAAGATGTTTTAACACAAATAGAGAAATATCTAGCTGGCTTCTATTGGGGACAGAAAGAAGGCAAGAACAAGCATCATTGGATATCCCGGGACAAAGTATGTTTTCCAAAAGAGGAGGGTGAACTGGGCTTCAAAAGTCTCCATGACATCCGAAAATCCTTTGCCATGAAGAGATGGTGGAGACCCAGAATTCAGGATAACCTGTGGACCAGGTTTATGAGTGCCAAGTACTGCAAAAGAATTAACTTGGTAGCTAAAAGCTGGATACTTGGTCAATCTCAAAGCTGGAAAGAGCTTATGAATGTCAAAAAACTCTCTGAGCCACACATGCTTTGGAAGATTATCAGAGGACATATTCTATTCTGGTGGGACAATTCGACTGGTATTGGTCCTCTTGCTCTCTATGTCAATAGGAATTCCACTTTGAGCAACATTCAGGTCAAAGAAAATACTTGGAATGAGGACAGGCTGCAGGCAGTGGTGCCTCCAAATCTTCATCAATACATCATCCAGATCCAAATCTTTGATAGGAATAGCCCAGAAAATGCTACTGGATGCTTACAGAGGATGGCGATTTTAGTTGTGCATCTGCCAGGGATACTATCAGACAAAAAATACTAATGACACTCTTAGTGCTATTTGGCACAAAAATCTCCCTTTCAAGATTTCCTTTCTCAACGGGAGAATCATGCTAAGAAGACTTCCTCTGGATGATACTACTAACAGGTTTCAAAAGCACAACTCCAATAATGGCTATTCAATATCATAATTCCAACACAAGGCCTCCACAACAACAAGTACCAAATTGTACATGCTGCCCTACACCATGTCATGAAACCTCTGACCACCTCTTTCTGGACAGCTACTCAGCAAGGAAGTTGTGGACATTCTTTGAAAAACCCCGGAGCATTTTCAGGACTAAGACCCTTGATGGCATCTAGGATCTCATCATCCCTGGTACTCTAGTAGGTGACTCCAATAGACACATATACATCACAGACTATTCTGATCGAATTAATTGCTCTTCCGAACGACCAAGTCATAATGAGATTAAAAACCGATGCTTCCTTGGCCGTGTGGAACATGGATTAGCATTATGTCATTCCTACAAGTGATGACCCACCCAGGATTGAAGACTAAACAGGAGAACTAGACAAGATGTTTCACAGTAACAATTACCCTTCATGAGTTCATTTTCTCAGATAATATTAATCCGGAAGAGAAATAAGTGAAAGGTTCCACAAAACTTGCAGCACCACAAAAATAGAAGAATTAACAGAGCATGAAAAGAGTCAAACTGTGATCCGAACATGATCCAGATGGTAAGGTTTATCTTCTATCTCATAGCTGATCCACACAACTGTTGGTTCTAGCTTACCAAACACAAACAAAACAAAAAGGACGTGTTCCCCTTCAGTAACATAATGCCTAAGCAAACCAAATTACACAAACCAAATTACACCCCCACCCACCACCCCCCAAAAACCCAAAAGCAAATAGTACACAATCATCAAAAGAGTAAAAGCACATAACTGCCCAATTAATTTGGCAGTATTTACTTGGAGAGCCGAACAAAGTATTTCTAACTACATTGTTTTAAACATTTTTAAAATTTTTGTTTACCTATGAATTTGAATTTAATGTACTTTATAAGTACAATAACAACAACGACAACAAATTCAGTGTAACCCAATAAGCTGTTCTGGTGAGAATAGTGTGTATATAGAGACTGTTTCCCACAAACCCTCGACTCAAATAAAGAAGAAGAAAACATTTCAAAGCAGTTTTGGAAAAAGAAAATACAAAAATGAAGAAGCCATGGCAAATACTAAGGAAAGGATTACACAACATTCCGAAAGCTAATGTACGTTATAAGTATTCTTTGAATATTTAAAATTTTGTAATATTTAAGTTTATACACACAATTAGATGAGTTTTCCCTCATACTCTGAAGCCCTTCAATTCTTTTCGGAACAGGACAAGTATAAATCACGAACTAAAAAATCAGCTGGAAAAAGCACGTTAACATCGGGGTTACTTAGATGGGTTTCCCAAAAAAAAATACCGCAATGGATCTCAATTATATAGAAGTTTTAACCAAAACTATAAAGGACTTACATCGACGGAGCTCTGGGTGATAATAGGAGGTGGGACGACGAAGGACAGGCCAAAAGTATAAGCAATTGACAGCCCAAAGCCAAGGGAGGAGTAAAAATCCAAAATTGAAGAATCTACGCGCATGATCGACGGATTCCTGCTCCGTCAGACCCAATGGTCCATCTACCGTCGGCCAGTCAACTCCCAGCGGATTCCGGTGGTTCGCGACGGAGGCATTCATATTAATTACGGCGGAAGGGGCGGAGTTGGCAGTGGAGATGATATTATGAGTGGGATTGGAGGGAGCCGCCTCCATATTCTGCTCGGAAAAGTTGTACTCCGATCTGACTACAGTATAGCGGTCGGTTGGATTTTGGTAACTGAACAGACCGAACTAACGGAATGGTCTTAGAGAGTTTTTAAGACCCAAAATGTGAAATTTTTGGCTCAATTTTTTGTTTGTAAATTTTTTAATTGAAATTTGTGTAATTACTGATACAGTAATTATATATTTTTTAATAATTATATAGTAATAATTATGATGACTTTTATTTATTTGTACAAGTTATTATATATTTAGATTAAAATTTTTAAAAATAAAAGGTAATTAATAAAAATTAAAAAGTATATATTTTTATAAATGCTATTAAATTAGATATTTAAGATAATTTCTTGAAGGTATATTAATTAATAAATATATTTTTTTTACTGATATTATAAAAAAAATAATTAAAATATAATTTTTAAATTAATATTATTTTAATTTTATTAATTATAAAAACTAAAAGTACATATTTTTAAAAATATCATGGAATGTATGTTTGACAAAAAAGATTAACTGTATAAATATAATGTCATAAAATTATTTAAATATTTGATAAAAAATAATATATCAATTCTAATTAAAAATGAATGTCATGCAGTATGAAATAACTTAATACTACTAAAGTAAATAAATTAGAATCGAAAATATAACATAAATCTTTTTTAAAAAAAAGTTTATATAAAACTCTCGTGTCAAATTCTAACATAACATAAAAGAAGTTCAGACATAATTTAAATAAATATAATTTTTTTAAAATGAAAAAAAAGAAAAACATATATAGGTCTATAACCTCGTTTAACAATGAAATTCTACTTTAATTCAAAAACTAGAATAACAACGCAGTTATGCTAAATTAAAAGAATAAGAAATAAAAAGTACAAGCAATTATATGGCATCACAAAAATTAAAGGTTGGGAGATGAGAAGAAACAAAATGAAAGATAAATAATGTAAAATAAAAAATATATTTTAAATAATTTTAAAAATAAAAATAAATTATAATTTTAAAAAATAAAAAATAAATTAAATAAAAATGAATAAATTAAAAAGTAACATTGTAAGTACACTATGTAATTACCAGCATTCCTCACCTTCCCATGAGAATTGGAGAGTGTAATTACCACCTCTTAATTATACTCAATTCATTGCTAGTTAAGGAATTACTCGGCCAAACAAACAGATCAAACTATGTAATTACACCCTATTATACTCAAATTTAAATCCCATATGGCTTTTCAAACATGCCCTTAGTGTGCGTAGTTTTTGTTAGAGTTTTAAAAAGGCATAATGCATAAACAGACACTCAAATTTAGTCTTAAGTAAATACTCCAACTTTGAGCATGCACATGTAGACTTTTCAACTCATCTTAATTCATGTGTCAATTGAACACTCCTACTTACAAAATGATCAAGTAGACACATCCAAAATTATGTGTCACGTCAGCATCGGGTGTTCACGAGACATAGTAAGAACGAGTTGGAGTGTTTAGTCTCGAAACTAAGTTGAGATGTCTAGATGTATACTCTCAAAATTTGAATGCTTACTTGTTAGTTAATACTAAGTTTGAGTATCTATTTATATATTATGCCTTTTATAAATAAGTGAAATGCATTTAACAGTTAGTTTGGATGGTCGTTACCTCTTGTAAAATACAATGTTTGTTTTTGGTTATTAGTTAAATCTTATTTTATCCAATCATTATATCCATTGTCAGGAAACAACATAAAGTTTCATTTTGTATAACGATTGATTTGGTGTGATTGCATTCTTATTTTATTCTCTCTTTTTTTCATTTGTCTTTACTTATTAATTAAGAGTGAAGGGTCAAAAACACATCTAAAGTATCACGAGTTTTTGAGTTTTATACCTGAACTATCAAGTATGCGAATTTCCTATCTGAAATATTACCAAATGTTTATCAAAATGCACCTAAACTATCGGTTGGTCATTCAGGTAGGAAAATGGATTAGTTTTGCACCCTAAAACGTGGTTATAAATAGCTATAAATTTAATCTTACGTATTACTAACCTCTTGAATCTATTGCATAAATCGTCCAATGTGTTCTCCAAGTCTGCAATCTTCTGCTATAGCCTAAAAAATCTCCAAGTAAAGAATACTTGTGTCGGCAAGTACTGCTTCTCACAAAGGTCATATTCCATGGAGGAAGATGATCCTATTTATAACCACGTTTTAAGGTGTAAAAGTACTAAAATGTATAGAATTCTTTCTCTCCAAGTAATTATACACGTTTTTGGGTTATAATCAAACTCAAAACGTATACAACTTTCCTTCTAGAAGACCAGTTTATTTTTACCAAAATCTTGTAGGATTTTACAGTTTCTAGAAAATCGACTTCTTCCTTTCCAAGTTCATTGATTAATCAGGCACATCAGGGACCACAAATTTATTTAGTGAGGCTTTTAATAATGGTATTAATTCTTAAAATGAATGAATTAACACATCATAATAAATTACAGATTATTCCACTAAAAACCCGTAATTGCACTCCTCGGTACAATTTCAAAACGTTCATTAAATATTATTTAACTCGTCGTGTTAAGTTTACAGATACCAATCAACCGAATTTAATTTTTGACTATTTAATTCATTGATTAATTTAATCATTTATTCATACGCTTAACTTATTTTATGTGACAGATACAAAATTCATCTGTAGAATTTTCACATGAAAACTTATAAGCAACCATAAAGGGGTATCATCGGGAATCCAGGACCTAGTTCTATAGGTTTCTATGCTAGGGATGAATTCGGAGATCTTATATATGCTAAGGCTGGCTGTATTGAAGACTCTGCAACTTGGTGGCAGAAGCGATGGCCTTAGACAGGGGATGGAGTACTGTTGTCGGCAAAACATATTCCCAGTTATAATAGAAATAGACTCACTAAGTCTGAAAAATATTATAGAAGGGACATAGGATATCCCTTGGTCAATAAGTGGGGAAATGCATAAGATAAACTAGCTAAGGGCCAGAGGAGAGCATGAGCTAGATCATGTGCTGAGAGAAGGGAATAAGGTGACGGATTTTGTCACTAACCTAACTTTTCATTTTGCAGGTACAACAGAATTTACTCATAATTTACCACTACACGCAACAAGACTAATCATAATGGACAATTACAAATTCCAAGCCTTAGTCACATCGGCAAAACGACAGCTTTTGAATGCTTATAAGTAGAACCAAAGGACAAGGGCGGAGATAAGAAGTTGTATGATCCATCCAATGCGAGAGAGGAGGGCCCATGACCTGGACTAAATGAAGTGTATCAAGAATGAGGAGGTCAAAGTACTGGTGGAGGAGACACTTATTAGACAAAGATGACAGTCATATATACTTTCATAAATTCTTGAATAAAGAGGGTGATAAATACATTGTGCTGGGAGAGTTGGAGCACTCAGATATGCATCATGATTACGGGTATTGTAGGCATATAAAGGTTGAGGAGGTTAAGGGTGTTATTCTTAAGATGTGTAGAGGTAGAGCGATCGGGCTAGATGAGATCTCGGGGGAATTTTCGAAGAGCACAGTCACGATAGGTATAAAGTGGTTGCTTGAGTTGTTTAATATCGTTTTCAAGATGAAGAAGATGGCGAAGAATAGAGATGGAGTATAATGATTTTGTTGTCAAATTGCTAAGTCACACTACGAAAGTTTGGGAGAGGGTGGTGGAGATAAGGGTGAGGAGGGGCATGGGAACTTCTGAAAACCAGTTCAAATTCATATTGGGGCACTCAACTACATAATTTATTCATCTTGTAAGGAGACTAATGGAGAAGTATAAGGAAAGGAAGAAAGACTTACACATAGTGTTCATCGATCTAGAAAAAATTTATGACAAAGGGAGGTTCTTTAGAGTTGATTGGAGGTTAGAGGTGTACATGTGGCATACATTAGGGTGATCAAGGACATATATGATGGAGTCAAGACTCAGAGCACTTTCCTATTTTGATGGGTTTGCACTAGGGATCAATCATTAGCCCGTTCTTATTTGTCTTGATGTTGGACGCATTGACCCGCCAAATTCAAGATGAGGCTCCATGGTGTATGTTATTAGTAGATATTATAGTTCTTATTGACGAGATTCACAATGGTGTTAATGCTAAGGTGGAGGTTTGGAGACAGATCCTGGGGTTTAAAGGATTCAGGTTGAGCAGGATCAAGATATAATACTTAAAGTGTAAGTTTAGTAATGTATGCATGAGGCTAATGTGGAACTGAGGCTTGATAAACATGCCATCCAAAAAAGAGAAAGTTTTAAGTATCTTGAGTCTATTATCCAAAGGAATGGGGAGATCGACAAGGATGTCACCACCGTATTAGTATAGGCTAAATGAAATGGAGGCTCGCATCCAGAGTCTTGTGTGATAAGAAGATGCCACTAAAACTTTAAGGTAAATTCTATAGAGTGATGGTTAGACAAATTTATTGTATGGGGCGAAGTGTTGGCCAATCAAGAACTCTTACATTCAGAATATAAAAATTTTAAAAATGAGGAATGTTGTGATAAATGTGTGAAAAAATATGATTAGAATAAGAATATTTGGGATAAGGTAGGAGTATCGGTGGAGGATAAGATACGGCAAGCGAGACCAAGATGGTTCAGGTATGTGAGGAGGGATGCACAAATTTCTCAGTGCGGAGTGTGAGTGGTTAGCTATAGATAGTTTTGGGAGAGGTAATAATAGACTGAAGAATTATTGAGAAGAGGTGATTAGATAGGACATGACACAGTTTCAAGCTTATCAAGGACATGGCCTTAGTAGGAGGTATGAAGGATACATATTAGGGTATAATATTAGTAGGTAACAATGTGTTTTCTTGTTTTCTATTCATGTTAGTAGTCCTAGTATTGTTCCTGTAGTTTCTTGTCCTTCTATTTCTGTTACTATCTGTTGTTCCTTATACCTTGATTATCATATTGTTTGTTGTAGTTTCTATTTTGTTACTATCTGTTGTTTCTTGTACTTTCATTATTTTTTTTTTGGGACTGCTTTGGAGTTTTTTCCCTTGAGGCGAGGGTCTATTGTAAATAGTCTCTCTATCTTTGAGATAGGGGTAAGGTCTGCATACACTTTACCTTCCTCAGATCCCACTTTGTGGGATTACACTGATATGTTAATATTATATGTACCTTTAACCATCCAGGTTCAACCCAATTGATGACTGAAACAGAATTATCAAAACATTGTATACATGTTAACAAGATACCAAAATATTCAATTGATTGGGTGACGAAAGTATTAGTTATTTGAAGGGGTTCAGTAATACCTTACAAGAATTAAAGGCATGAAGGCATTTTCAGAAATATATTATTAGTTGGCGAAGAGATAGTATCATTGAGACTTTATATTATATTATTCTATCATTCTTATTATCTTTATTAATAACATCAAATATTTTTTAAATTTTAATAGGGAACAAAGATGTAAGCAACACTATTTAACAAGCATATCGAAACATGGAAGGACTTTTTGAAACCAAATAAGAGTTACTATAGTGTTAATGGTCGTTTAGATTGTGTCAACCCCAACTATTCTTTGATCCACAAAAAAGTTAGAACTGCATTTACTAACACCACCATCATAAAGGAGTCGGACCGTGATGTTTCCACCCACAAATTCTCGAATGATTTTGTTTCATTGGAACATATAGAAAAGTTACCTAGTGACATTACATTTGGTAACTCTTTACACGTATTATCAATTATTCACATGCACAAATACGTAATATCTCACTAATTTAAATGTCCTATTTTTCAGACTTAGTTTGCATGTTAGTTACAGTGAATCTCCTCATTGAAAAAGGATAGAGCAAGTGAAGGGGAATTGTTATTACAGATGAAAAGTAAGTTAAATTTACGCATAATTCATGTCCTATAGAGATATTCTGACGTATTTATTATACTCTGTTAATTGAAAATTCAATTTTGATCTTACAACTATTACTTTATGGGGATATTTTCTTGTAAATGATAGTGCATTTCTGGAAAAGTTGAAAGGTGATAAACTAATTCTTGGAAAGATACTGTGTCACCTATTATATGTTTTTATAAATAACATACTAAATGTATTGAATGTATTCTAAATTTATTTTACTCTTTTAAAACTAGGGAATTTTGGCATATCAATTATTTATGTTAGTAGTGTGTTGATCAATCCAACATTTAAAAAAACAATTGACCTTTGAACCTAGTAAAGTACATGATTTAATAATATGCTAAGTAGTATTTATTTTACCTCTTTGGCAAAATTAATTTGGAAGGCATTATTTAACTTTGTAGATACACCATTTATTTTGTGCAACTCAATTGCATCTGTCCTATCCAATTTTATTTCAAAAAAAAGGATAAAAAATTTCTATCCTCTCATCACAAACACATTCTGAACTAACTCATTATTGTGGAAATCACTTGAAAGATTAGGGAACAATACTATTAACTTCACACAGACATATTTGCTAAAATTAAAGGTATTGGAGTTGTTATAATTACTAGGATATTAATTACTAAGATCACAATTTCTTTGAAATTTTTATGTTAATTATTTAGGATAATATATTTTATTAATATTATAGAAAATACAAGCGTGAAGTCATGAAAGCCAAATAAGAAAGATCTTGCAGTAATACAAAGTGGAGTAATAAAAAAAAGACATAGAAGTGAAGTTAATTAATATTATGAATAAGTTACTAGCTGAAACACAAGTAACTTTTAACTGATATTTTATAATTTTCAAAGAGTCATTAATATTTACCGAATGTAATTATATATTGTTTATTGTCTATGTGCATGATTCATATTACAAGTTCAAAATCAAAATTATAGGTATTCTCAACGAAGATGAGTCATGATATTCTTCCTGCAAAAAATAACTATAAAAAAATAGATGTTATAAAAGACATCGCAACTTATAGCAATTGTAACATAGAGAATGTTGATTATGAAATAAAGTGAGCTTCGAAAAAAAGAACTTTCAACATTTCCTGATTAAAAAAATTTATTTTTTATATTCAAAATTTTCCTCATATTTATAGATATTGCTTATGTATTGAAGTTTGTAATGGTGAACGACGTATCCGAGTTATACTTTTTGATGCGCCAAAGTAGTTGTTAGGTTGCAACGTCAAAGAGTACATTGAACCAACCTCTGTAAAGGTATGGATTATATTTATAACATCTTTTACTATATTTGAAATAATTTAAAATAAAAAAAATCCGTTGAATAAGTAACTTTCTGGCAATTTTTTTCCGTAACATATGAATTTGCTAATATATTTTGTAGAAAGAAAGATATACAAACTACCACAAGTTGGTATTGAATAACGATAATAAATTCAATTTTCTTGTTAGGATCGATAGAAATAATGCAAATCCAAAAAAAAGCTTAATTGCTCAAGAGATATATGAAATTGAAGATGACGCATCGTGATAGTCGAGGAAGAAAATAAATTAATAACAATGTGAAGAAAAAGGGCCAGAAAAACAGCAAAGATCAATGTCTTATCACTAATAAGAAAATTAAAATCTAAAAAAATAATTGACTGTCTTGATAGTGGAAATAAATAATGAAATAATTTTTTTTTTATTTTTTTAAATGAATTTTTTGGAGTATTATCCTTATTGTGTGTACATGAATATTATTGATTATTTTTTAATTATTTTTACATAAATAACTTGTGCTCGCAAAACATCTAAATTGTGTTTTGTATTCTTTCATATGGAATTTTGATTTATAGTCATTCTAATGATTTTAATTCTATTGATTTTTGCAGATTAACTATATCTTTATTTATTTATAAAAACAATTATACAATTAAAACGGTGTTAAGAAACTCTATGTTGCACTATAAATATAATTAAATTTGTGATTACATTATTAGTTAAATAATTCACTATTTTTATAAATTAAATAGCAACTATTGATAAATAATTCTATGCAACGAAGGGTACATAAATATGTTGCATCAATTCAACTAGTAAAGGGTGCACACTTTGAAGAACCAAGACCAAAGAAGCAAACAAATATATTTTATTGGCAACAAACAAAGTTTTAGTTGAATTATATGAATTATTTGTAGATGAATAGGATGAAATCTGTTGAGATAATATGCTGAGTTAGTTAGTAAGTTAGTTGAGAAATTAGTTAGAGGGTCAGTTTTGTCATTTTTCATAGTTAGTTGTGAAAGTTAGTTACCACACTTTGTATATAAATATGACTAAGAGAGGAAAAGCTGAATATAGTTTTTGAGTCTCTTCCTCAACACTTTCTTCTTCCTCTGCCCTCTTCAATTTTCCTTTCCATTGATGAATTAATCCCAAACTGCAACAATGTCAAATCTAACATGGTATCAGAGCAGGGATAAATAATACATTCGCGCCTGCCGATTCAATAATAGGAGCATCGACTGTTCTCTCTTCGATCTGTGATTACAGATCTGTGTTGCTTTTCCTTTGCAGATCTGTGCTGGTTCTGGTTCATCTTCTACCTCTTAGATTTCACTTTAAACTCCGTTTTTCAACTCTTCTATCTGATAATGGATCAACGTCCAGATGATGTTCGAATCCAGACGGCAGATATCAACAATGCATTGTATATGCATCCATCAGAAAGTGCCAGTTGTTCTCTGGTTTCTACTGTATTTGATGGAACTGGATATCGATCATGGAAGAGAGGCATTCTTCGTGCCTTATCAGTGAAGAATAAGACTGGTTTTATCAATGGAAAAATCAAAAAACCAGCCATTAATTCACCAACATTCACTCAATGGGAACGATGTGATGATATGGTGACTTCCTGGATTTTAAATTCACTATCGAAAGATCTCAATGATAGTCTGCAGTTTGTGAGTAATGCTAAGGATTTGTGGGATGAGTTGGAGGCAAGGTATGATCAAGCGAATGGAGCTAAACTCTATCAACTTCATCAGGAAAAAAATGATCAAACACAAGAAAATTTGGATATCACTGGCTACTACAATAACATCAGGAAATTATGGGAGGAACTAAGTGTTTTGGATGCTAATGTGCAGTGCTCATGCTTGTGTCAGTGTGGTGGTAAGAACAGAATGCATAAGGCAGAACAAGATAGGAGACTCATTCAGTTTTTGATGGGTCTAAATGAGGTATATACAGTGATAAGAGGCAACATTCTGATGATGAACCCTTTGCCAACTATGGCTCAAGTTTTCTCTATTTTAGTATAAGAGGAGAAACAAAGGGAGCTTAAACCTTATAATAGAATTCACTTGGATTCCACCTCTCTAAATGTCAATGTAGGACGTAATGTAATTGATAGAAGTGCAGGAGCAAGTAGTAGCAACAACTACAAAGCTCAGCAGGTGACTAGAGCAGGATCAAACAGTAGCTTCAGGACAAATTATGCCCCAAGGAATGGAGGAAAACAGGTCTACAGATCTGGCAGCTTACATGGAAACAATAATAAGTCCCTATTATTTTGTGATTACTGCAAAAGGACTGGGCACACTGAAGATAAATGCTATAGGATCCATGGTTTTCCTCAGGATTATAGGGTTACAAAGGGAAGGAATTCAGGCACAGCTGCTAATGTGATGGGAAATGTTGGAGGTGGAAGTTCAATGAACAACAGTAGCAGGTATGAACACAGCTTGACAAGAGACCAATATGACAAACTGATGAATCTCTTGGGAAGCATACAAGTCAGAGGAGACAACACACAAGGGGAGGTCAAAAATCAAGCAGCAGGCATTCTCAATGGACAAGGAGTTGCAAGCCTTGCAGGTATACTAGCTTGCCACTCTTCTATGACCAAAATAGGTGAATTATCATGTAATTGTGTAAACCTGTCTGCTGATTCATGGATCATAGATTCTGGAGCTACAAACCACATGACATTCAACAAAACTCTGCTAACTAAAGTTAAGACATTGCCTTATCCTTTTCTAGTAACGTTGCCAAATGGTTATAAAGTTAAGGTGACTGAAATTGGAGAAGTACATTTGAATCCAGTTTTAATCCTACAGAAAGTGTTATTTGTGCCTAGCTTCAAGTTCAATCTAATTTCAGTTCATTGCTTGGCCTCACAACTTCAGGGAATTATTAGTTTTAATAGCTCATCTTGTCTTATGCAGGGCCCTTCACTGAAGAGCCCTCTGGAGATTAGTGAGCAAGAAATGGTCTCTATTTCATCTGTTCAAAATGTCATAAGAGTTCAGATCTTCACAACACTTCATCTGGTCATCTTGATTCACAGTTTCATTCATTGGCTAGTTGTTTTTCTTTTCCTATTTCTGTTGGTAGTTGTACTTCTTTTGTTGACAGCAAGCAGTCTTGCATTCCATCTTTTCTGCCATGTGTAAAATACAATCATTCAAGAGATAATAAGACTTACTGTCCTTTTGTTTCTGATTCTGAACATTCTGAATACACTGCTCTTCATACAATGAGTTCATGTCATGCAAATGGTGTAGATTACTTATGGCATACAAGGCTAGGTCATATACCTTTTGTAAAGATGAAGGGCATAACTACAATACCAATCACCTTTGCTACCAAATAACCTTTTTCTTGTGTGATTTGTCCAATGGCTAGACAAACAAGGTTACCATTTCCTCAAAACTCTTCCTCTAAGTCATCCAGAATTCTTGACCTACTCCACATTGACATATGGGGACCATATCACACACCAACACATGATAATTACAAGTATTTCTTGACTGTGGTCGATAACTATAGCAGATCAACATGGACATTGCTCCTCAGCTGCAAAAATAATGCTCTACAGTCCATTAAAGGACTGATATGCTTGATAGAAAATCAGTTTGATGTCAAAGTTAAAACTGTTAGGACTGACAATGGTTTGGAGTTCATCAATACAAAGACATCTGCTTTCCTGCAAAGCAAAGGAATTTTACATCAAAGGACTTATCCTTATACACCTCAGCAAAATGGTGTAGTGGAAAGAAAGCACAAACATCTCCTTGAAGTAGCTAGATCTCTGCTATATCATTCAAAAATTCCAGTGAGATACTGGGGTGAATGTATACTTACTGCTACTTATCTTATCAACAGATTACCCTCAACCACAATACATGATAGTACTCCTTTTGAAAAACTTTATCACAAACAGCCTGCCTATTCTCACTTAAGATCTTTTGGATGCCTTTGTTTCCCCACCAATGTCAAACCTCACAAAGACAAGTTTGATCCAAAATCACACCTCATGTGTTTGTAGGTTATCCCTTTAATACAAAAGGTTATAAGGTCCTAGATTTGAGCACTAAGAAGATTCACATTTGCAGAGATGTCTTATTTTATGAGCATATATTTCCGTTTGCATTATCATTTCCTATCTCTGATTTCAATTCCATCATGCAAAAACTTACTCCTCATTCTGTAATATTGAACTGCACTAATGCTGCTTTCAGAAAAGGTTATAATCTGGATGAAAATGTTAACAATTCAGTCACTACTTCCACATGTGATACACTTCTACCAAGTCAGAATACACAGACTAACACACCTGGCCATATATCTGATACTTCTACTCACTTACCAACTATTTCAAGTCCTGATACTCCTACTCACTTGCCAAATATTCCCAGTTCTTCCAGCAATACTACAACCCAAAATACCAGAGACACTAGTCATGATATTAGAAGGTCCAACAGACCACACACTGTTCCCACCTATTTGAAATATTATACCTACTCACTGCCTATTTTACAACCATATGCACCTGTTACACTCCATACTTCACTTGCTCCTTTAGATTCTATTGATCAGCAGCAGGAACATGTTCATGATAAAGAACCTTCATCATATGAAGAAGCAGTTGTACATCCTGCCTGGCAAGCTGCAATGGACCTTGAGTTTGAAGCACTTTACACTAATAACACTTGGGATCTGGTTGTTCTTCCACCTGGGAAGAAAACTATAGGATGTAAGTGGGTGTATAAGATCAAACATGTCACACCCCACCTTGGGGGGTATGACGGGCACCTGGTGCCTGCTAGACTCTAGACTACTAAATGGTCCAGCCTGAGCACATCTGGTGCTTAGGATGGCTTTGGCTCTATTTCAAGAAACAACCCGGCTATATAACGGCTGTAAATACAGCCTCCGGCCAACTGACCTGTAGCCATCTGTACCTGTAACAACAGCTAACCAGAAACAGACTTGTAACAAGGAACCTATGCGGGCCGACAAGGCCACCATGCTGTCTAGTTATCTGTAACTTAACACAAGACTGCTGTAAGACTACGTGACCGGCAAGGTCACCACTACTGTCAAACTAAGGCCCCACACGGCCAACATAAACTGAAATACTAAACAGCTACAGCAAACTGCACGGCCCCACACGACCGGCTCAAGTAACCACAGGGAATACATATACAGACTACAAGCCTCTACGAATACTGTAAGAAATTAATAGAAATGATCGGGACAGGGCCCCGACCTACCCATACTGCACAACAAAAGAAAAGGAGCTACACCTCTGGGATTCAGACTCCGGATGACAGGAGCTGATGACTCACTGGCTGGCTGGAATCACGAGGGATCGGCTCCTCGTCCGTGAGTACCTGTAGGCAAGCAATACAGCGCCCCGCTGGGTGTCAGTACCACAGGTACTGAGCATGTAAAGCAAACTGAAATATGCAACTGAAACGAATAGCGCAATAACATGACATTTAAGCAAGAAGTAGCTGAGTCTATCTAGCTGAGGATAACTAGGGAGAGTTTATACATTCTGTAACTAATTGAGCGTACCTGAAGACGTGTCGTCCTTCTGTCTATCAGTATCTACTAGCACATATCAATATATATAATAATACACACAATACCTGACCGACCCCCATAAGCCGGAAGGTGCCAACCAAGCAAGCAATCTATTTACCCCTACCCGGGTCTAAACCAACCAAAAACAAGTCACTCCACTCATCTGATAACTGTGAGCTCCTCCTACCGGCCCCCTTGGGTACGTAGCTCAGGCCTTGGCCTCTGACAATAAACTGTGTCTGAGTCCGAAGACTCCTGCCTCTGGGCACAGGTGTGCACACAGAGTGGTCTGCCCCTGTAAACAGGGTGTGCTAGCTCTGCGCAGAGTAAACTGAACTACCCCTGCAAGCAGGGTGGTCTGGACCGTATTATCATGGTGGTCGGCCATCATCGTCCTTTAGGCGGACGACATCGCCCAGCTAGTGACGGTATCTGAATCTGGTATCGACACAGCTATAACCCAGGGGCGGTGGGGATGCTAAAAGGGTGCCCACATGCCACAACAAGTCTCAACATACAAAACACATACACAGCAAGCATGCTTAATGAAAAATACTAACCATATTCTCTTCTTGTATCTCAAGGCCAGTTTGTATTAAATAACTGATACTATATTCTATTCCACACTGTTTCTGATTGCTGGACTAACTGCTACCTGGCCTTTATCTGTCTATCTGATTATATCTGGATATAGCTCAATAACATAAAATGCACCATCTACTACTGGATACAATCTCAACAGATGTAATACGTATTGCCTGAATATCTATTATTCTGATTATCGCATGATACGTAATTAGTATACTAGCATGCTTGCTGGAAATTGTACTAAAATCGTTCCTGTACGCTGGGTATCTGTTAATAGCGTTTATTCTATTTATTTTCTACCCTGTACTTCCTGGCTTGCCGAAGGAATAACTTTACATACCTGATTTCTGAGTACCCGACTGACCGATGTGATTTCCGTCGGTACTTCTGCTGTTTCTCCCAACTACATTCATATACACATAAATTAGAACTAAATACATTAATATTCGGGAAAAATTATCACTTTTGATATATATATTTATCCCAACTTTAACCTTTCGAAAAACGGTCGAAAACTCGTTATTTCTCGATAGTCCAGAAGGGATAAATGCTCACTGCAACGGTAGAAACACATTGGTACTAATTTAAAGTAATTCTATTTACTTTACCTCGATAGCACGACGTTTCGCCGGCCAAATTTCACGAAACTAACTCCGTAGTATTGCTCTCTGCAGCTTTATACACCTGTACCTAAGCCGGGACGAAGTTTAGACCGCGTTTCGTCGCGTAATTGGAAGGAAATTATATATTTTTGTCGTGGGTTTTCATTTTCACTATCCTCCCCTGTTCTTTGCTGTAAATATGCATATTTAGATGAAATGCTGACTTTTTATTTATCAACCTTTTTTTTTTTATTTTTTTTGCCTTCTAAATCCCTTAACCAACATGCCCTTAGGCTATTTATCCATTTAAAATTTACGGGGTGTAACATCATCCCCCCCTTAAGAACATTCGTCCTCGAATGACATTCTGTCTAGAGGACTTTCTCAACTTACTCAACTTGTTTCTAGAAAAATTTTGGCAGCGTTTCCCTTGTATTATGGACTATCTCATAATTCCTGAAAAGCAGAAAAGCCCAATACAGGTACTCTACACGATATAATAACATTCATGTATAAAACTATCTATAATCAATCGCCTGCTTTCATATATGAAGTATAAGCATTAATAAGGAAAAACAGTTCTAACATACCTCCCATTTGCCTATGCTTGGAATAAGTGGGGATATCTGGCTTTCATGTCTTCCTCGGCTTCCCAGGTCATTTCTTTTCGGTTCCTGTTACGCCACAATACTTTGACAGATGCAATATCTTTAGTTCTCAATCTACGGATCTGTCTGTCTAAGATAGCTACTGGAACCTCTTCGTATGCTAACTCTTCGGTTACCTGGACATCCTGAACTGGAACAACTGTGGAAGGGTCTCCTACAAATTTCCTCAACATAGATACATGGAATACTGGGTGAACAGATGCTAACTCCGGAGGCAAGTTCAATTCGTATGCAACTCAGCCTATTCTCCGTCGAATTTGATATGGCCCAATGAATCTCGGGCTAAGCTTGTCTTTCTTACCAAATCTCATCACCCCTTTCATCGGAGACACCTTCAGGTATACCCAGTCATTTACCGCAAATTCTAGATTTCTACGCCGCATATCTGCATACGACTTCTGGCGGCTCTGAGCAGTCAGCAGGCGTTCTCTGATAAGCTTTACCTTCTCCTCTGACTGTTGAATGATGTCTGGCCCAATCAACGCTGATTCTCCCACTTCAAACCAACCCACCGACGATCTACATTTTCGCCCGTATAATGCTTCAAAGGGCGCCATCTGGATAGCTGAATGATAACTGTTATTATAGGCAAATTCAATCAACGACAAATGTTCATCCCAGCTACCCCCAAAATCTAGTACACACGCTCGTAGCATATCTTCGAGCGTTTGGATAGTCCGCTCAGCCTGTCCATCTGTCTAAGGGTGGAATGCTGTGCTCAAATTAATCTGCGTTCCCAAACCCCTCTGGAACGACTGCCAGAATCTAGCTATAAACTGTGCTCCCCTATCTGAAATAATGGATACCGGCACTCCATGTAGCCTAACTATTTCTCTGATATATAACTCGGCATAATCCTCGGCTGAGAAGGTAACTTTCACGGGCAGGAAATGAGCTGATTTTGTCAGCCTGTCAACTATTACCCAAATGGAATCATTTCTGCGTCTGGTACGGGGTAATCCTGTTACAAAATCCATATTTATCGTTTCCCATTTCCACATAGGCACAGCTATATCCTGCGTCAGACCGCCTGGTTTCTGGTGCTCCGCTTTCACCTGCTGGCAGTTAGGACATCTAGATACAAATTCAGCTATTTCAGATTTCATACCTGGCCACCAGTAGATGTCTCTGATATCGTGGTACATTTTCGTTGCTCCTGGATGGAGGGAATAACGAGCGTAATGTACCTCATGCATGATATGCTGGCGAAGCCCTGGTACGTTCGGGACACACAGACGACCATTACAACGTAGCACTTCATTTTCGGTCACTTGGAAATCTGACTCCTTACCTTTCTGAATTCTATCTCTGAGCTGGACTAAGTCAGGGTCCTCGTACTGCCGTTCTTTTACCTCTGTAACTAGTGATGACTCGGCAGAATTCTGAATTACCGCTCTATTATTTTCTGTCTCCACTACTCGAACGGCTAAACCAGCTAGTTGATGAATTTCCTTGGCTAATTCCCGCTTCTCGGGCCGCAAATACGCTAAACTCCCCATTGACTTACGGCTCAGGCATCTGCTACTACATTAGCTTTTCCCGGGTGATAGAGAATATTTACATCATAATCTTTCAACAATTCTAACCAGCGACGCTGCCGCAGATTTAACTCCCTCTGTGTAAAAAGGTATTGCAGACTTTTATGATCTGTAAAAATGTCTACATGGATGCCATACAGATAATGCCTCCAAATTTTCAAAGCGTGGATCACTGCAGCCAGTTCCAGGTCATGGGTCGGATAGTTCTTTTCGTGTTTCCTCAGTTGTCTGGAAGCATAAGCAATCACCTTACCATGTTTCATTAACACACAACCCAGTCCCAAACCTGAAGCGTCGCAATACACCGCATACCCATCTGTTCCCTCTGGCAATGCTAGTACTGGGGCAGAGGTCAATCTGTCTTTCAATTCTTGAAAACTCTGCTCGCAGGCCTCCGTCCACTGAAATTTAGCTGCTTTCTGTGTTAGCTTTGTCAGAGGTGCTGCTATAGTGGAGAATCCTTCGACAAATCTCCGGTAATATCCTGCTAAACCTAAGAAACTGCGAACCTCGGTCGGAGTGGTAGGTCTGGGCCATGTCTTGACCGCCTCTATTTTCTGTGTGTCTACCTGTATACCAGCATCCGACACGATGTGCCCCAAAAAGGCAACTGAGTTCAGCCAGAACTCACACTTAGAAAATTTGGCGTACAGCTGACGTTCTCTAAGGATCTGGAGTACTGTTCGTAAATGGTTCCGGTGATCTTTCTCTGAACGAGAATATACCAGAATATCATCGATAAATACTATCACGAACAGATCCAAATACGGTCTGAATATGCTATTCATCAGGTCCATAAACACTGCGGGAGCATTCGTCAGTCCAAAAGACATAACTAGAAATTCAAAGTGACCATACCTGGTCCTGAAAGCAGTCTTTGGAATGTCCCTCTCCCGAACCCGGACCTGGTGGTATCCGGACCTCAGATCTATCTTAGAGAAACATTTGGCCCCCTGCAACTGGTCAAACAAATCATCTATTCTCGGGAGCGGGTATTTGTTTTTAACTGTTACCTTATTCAGCTGCCGGTAGTCCACACACATACGGGGTGAGCCATCTTTCTTTCTTACAAACAGAACTGGCGCACCCCACGGGGAAGTACTAGGCCTAATAAAACCTTTGTCGAGCAAATCTTTTAACTGCTCTTTCAACTCTCTAAGCTCAGCTGGTGCCATGCGATACGGGGGAATGGATATAGGTTGAATCCCTGGCAACAAGTCAATCGCAAAATCTATCTCCCTTTCGGGAGGGATACCAGGCAACTCATCTGGAAATACGTCAGGGAATTCATTGACTACTGGAACAGACTGAAGAGTCGGAGGTTCCACCCGAACGTCCTGGACTCTAACTAGGTGGCAAATACATCCCTTTGCTATTAATTTTCTTGTCTTAAGGTAGGAAATAAACCTACCTTTCGGCGTAGGTGTACTCCCTTTCCACTCTCGCACTGCTTCCCCCGGAAAGTGAAATCGGACCGTCTTGGTCCAGCATTCTAAGTTGGCATAGCATGGCACTAACCAGTCCATACCCATAATGGCATCGAAGTCGACCATCTCAAGTTCTATTAAGTCTACTATGGTCTGACGATCAGCAACCTCTACCGTACACCCCCGATAAACTCTTTTAGCTGTAAGCGAGTCACCGGCCGGTGTAAGCACTGAAAAGGGCTGCTGAAGCAATTCTGGTTCGATACCCAACTTTCGGGCCACAAATGGTGTGATATATGACAATGTAGACCCTGGATCAATCAACACATAAACAGGATATGAACAGATAATCAGTGTACCTGTGACCACGTCGGGAGATGCCTCTGAATCCTGCCTCCCCGGTAATGCATAGGTATGGCTGGGGCCTGCACCTGAGCCAGAGGCTCCTAGTCTACCTCGGCCCCTATTCCCTGAACCTGAGGGTCTGCGCCCTGCTGAGACTGCTGGAACTCGTGGCCCTGCTGACGCTCTATCCAGATCATCCTGACTACCCTGTCCCCTGGCTGGACAATCTCTCATTAAATGCCCTTCCTGTCCGCAGTAATAACACCCTGGGAAGCCTTGCCTGCAGGCTCCAGAATGTAGTCGGTGGCATATAGGACAAGGGGTGGATGTAACTCTACTCTTTTCTACCCTCCGCTGCTGAGGTGAGGCTACTGTCCGTGAACTGCTACCGGACTCCGACTGACTCCGGCGAATAAACCTGCCCCTCTGCTGCTGTACCGGTGGTAGAGATCTGGGTGGCCTATCTGAAAACCGTGGTCTCGTCCCCCTAGGAATTTCCCTCTGAATCTCAGCGGGTCTGCTCCTACGGCGCTGCTCTGAAGTCGCCTGTCTGTCACCCCGCTGTCGCTGCCTTAGGCCCTCAATTGTCTGTGCAAAGGCCTGTACCCTGGCTATGTCCATGTCCTCTCTCAAAGTAGTTGTCATGCACGTCTCTATGTACTCTGGATTCAGGCCCATAATAAAGCGGTGGACTCTGGACGACATGGTGTCCACAAATGCAGGAGCATAGCGGGCTAAGGAGTCGAATTGTAAGGAATATTCACGGACGCTCCTAGCCCCCTGCTCTAAATGTAAGAACTGGTCCATCCGGGCCCGTCTGACCTCCCGGGGTAAGTAGTGGTCCAGGAAGGCCTCTGAAAAGCTGGACCATGTAGGAGGGGCTGCATCTCTTCCCCGAGACCTCTCCCAACTTTCGTACCACAAAACAGCAATATCCCTTAATCGGAACACTGCTAGCTCAACTGATTCTGCTGGGGTTACGTGCATGACTCTAAAGATCCTCTGCATCTGGTCCAAAAAGTCCTGAGGATCCTCCGCTGAATCCGATCCAGTAAACTGAGGGGGTCCCAACGCTAAGAATTCTCTGACCCTGGAACTACCTTGCCCCCCTGGGGATTCTGCTGCTGTAGGTGGTGCTGGCTGACGCTGAGCAGCTAGCATCTGAGTCAACATAACCACCGCACTACGCAGCTCCTGATCAGATGAAGTGGGTGTAGGAGCTGTGGGAGGCTGTGCTGCCTCAAATGGTATCTGGCGAGGCGGAGACTGCTGGGAGGGTCGAGATGACACCTCCGTATTGCTCTCAGACCGGGCGGAATCTGGCTGTAACTGAGGCATCCTGCTGGTGCCTTCGTCCGCTGCTGTATCCAATCTCCTACCTGTAGCTGGGTGCCACTGGTCTGCCATAATATCTGTGAGCAAAAAGGGTGGTGAGTTTCAAAAGTCAACTCTATACTGTACCGCTCTATAGCACGATTGAATAAGAAAGAAGAGTGACAATCCTAACATGTCTCGCAGCCTCCTGCCTATAGTATGTGGTGCACAACACATCCATAGACAAGACTCTACTTAGCACGGCTTGCAGACTCCCTGGGACACGAACTTCTCTGATACCAAGTTTGTCACACCCCACCTTGGGGGGTATGACGGGCACCTGGTGCCTGCTAGACTCTAGACTACTAAATGGTCCAGCCTGAGCACATCTGATGCTTTGGCTGGCTTTGGCTCTATTTCAAGAAATAAACCGGCTATATAACGGCTGTAAATACAGCCTCCAGCCAACTGGCCTGTAGTCATCTGTACCTGTAAAAACAGCTAACCAGAAACAGACTTGTAACAAGGAACCTATGCGGGCCGACAAGGCCACCATGCTGTCTAGTTATCTGTAACTTAACACAAGACTGCTGTAAGACTACGTGACCGGCAAGGTCACCACTACTGTCAAAATAAGGCCCCACACGGCCAACATAAACTGAAATACTAAACAGCTACAGCAAACTGCACGGCCCCACACGACCGGCTCAAGTAACCACAGGGAATACATATACAGACTACAAGCCTCTACGAATACTGTAAGAAATTAATAGAAATGATCGGGACAGGGCCCCGACCTACCCATACTGCACAACAAAAGAAAAGGAGCTACACCTCTGGGATTCAGACTCCGGATGACATGAGCTGATGACTCACTGGCTGGCTGGAATCACGAGGGATCGGCTCCTCGTCCGTGAGTACCTGTAGGCAAGCAATACAGCGCCCCGCTGGGCGTCAGTACCACAGGTACTGAGCATGTATAGCAAACTGAAATATGCAACTGAAACGAGTAGCGCAATAACATGCCATTTAAGCAAGAAGTAGCTGAGTCTATCTAGCTGAGGATAACTAGGGAGAGTTTATACATTCTGTAACTAACTGAGCGTACCTGAAGACGTGTCGTCCTTCTGTCTATCAGTATCTACTAGCACATATCAATATATATAATAATACACACAATACCTGATCGACCCCCATAAGCCGGAAGGTGCAAACCAAGCAAGCAATCTATTTACCCTTACCCGGGTCTAAACCAACCAAAAACAAGTCACTCCACTCATCTGATAACTGTGAGCTCTTCCTACCGGCCCTCTTGGGTACGTAGCTCAGGCCTTGGCCTCTGACAATAAACTGTGTCTGAGTCCGAAGACTCCTGCCTCTGGGCACAGGTGTGCACACAGAGTGGTCTGCCCCTGTAAACAGGGTGTGCTAGCTCTGCGCAGAGTAAACTGAACTACCCCTGCAAGCAGGGTGGTCTGGACCGTATTATCATGGTGGTCGGCCATCATCGTCCTTTAGGCGGACGACATCGCCCAGCTAGTGACGGTATCTAAATCTGGTATCGACACAGCTATAACCCAGGGGCGGTGGGGATGCTAAAAGGGTGCCCACATGCCACAACAAGTCTCAACATACAAAACACATACACAGCAAGCATGCTTAATGAAAAATACTAACCATATTCTCTTCTTGTATCTCAAGGCCAGTTTGTATTAAATAACTGATACTATATTCTGTCCACACTGTTTCTGATTGCTGGACTAACTGCTACCTGACCTTTATCTGTCTATCTGATTATATCTGGATATAGCTCAATAACATATAATGCACCATCTACTACTGGATACAATCTCAACAGATGTAATACGTATTGCCTGAATATCTATTATTCTGATTATCACATGATACGTAATTAGTATACTAGCATGCTTGCTGGAAATTGTACTAAAATCGTTCCTGTACGCTGGGTATCTGTTAATAGCGTTTATTCTATTTATTTTCTACCCTGTACTTCCTGGCTTGCCGAAGGAATAACTTTACATACCTGGTTTCTGGGTACCCGACTGACCGATGTGATTTCCGTCGGTACTTCTGCTGTTTCTCCCAACTACATTCATATACACATAAATTAGAACTAAATACATTAATATTCGGGAAAAATTATCACTTTTGATATATATATTTATCCCAACTTCAACCTTTCGAAAAACGGTCGAAAACTCATTATTTCTCGATAGTCCAGAAGGGATAAATGCTCACTGCAACGGTAGGAACACATTGGTACTAATTTAAAGTAATTCTATTTACTTTACCTCGGTAGCACGACGTTTCGCCGGCCAAATTTCACGAAACTAACTCCGTAGGATTGCTCTCTGCAGCTTTATACACCTGTACCTAAGCCGGAACGAAGTTTAGACGGCGTTTCGTCGCGTAATTGGAAGGAAATTATATATTTTTGTCGTGGGTTTTCATTTTCACTATCCTCCCATGTTCTTTGCTGTAAATATGCATATTTAGATGAAAGGCCGACTTTTTATTTATCAACCTTTTTTTTTTTTTTTGCCTTCTAAATCCCTTAACCAACATGCCCTTAGGCTATTTATCCATTTAAAATTTACGGGGTGTAACAAAATACAAGGCAGATGGAAGCATTGAAAGATACAAAGCCAGACTTGTTGTGAAAGGATATACACAACAGGCTGGAATTTATTATAATGAGACTTTTTCACCTGTTGTCAAGATGACTACCATAAGAGTTTTAATTGGGCTAGCAGTCAAAAAAGGATGGAATCTGTATCAACTGGATGTAAATAATGCTTTCTTCCATGGAGATCTACATGAAGAAGTATATATGAATTTACCTCAAGGATTACTTGTGAAGGACAACAGACTAGTTTGCAAGCTCAACAAATCCTTATATGGTTTGAAACAAGCAAGCCGACAATGGTATGAGAAGTTAGCAACCTCATTACATTCCAGAGGTTATTCCCATTCTACAGGTGATCATTCTCTCTTTTATAGGAAAGTTGGTACCTCAGTATTCTTTGTGGCAGTGTATGTTGATGACATTATAGTTACTGAAACTGACTTGGTGGAAATAGAAGCTTTGAAATCTTTCTTACATGGACAGTTTAAAATAAAAGACCTAGGAAGACTACATTACTTTCTGGGGATGGAGATCATCTATAAATCAACTGGAGTGCTCATTTCACAAGGAAAATTTGCTACTGACCTGCTCAAAGAATTTGATTGTGTTAGCTACACTGCCACCTCCTCACCTCTTGATCCAGCTGTGAAGTTAAGATCTGATGTAGGCAGATTGCTTGATGATCCCACATACTACAGGAAACTTATAAAGAAGTTGAATTTTCTTACAAACACAAGGATTGACATAGCTTATAGTGTACAACACTTAAGCCAATTTCTACAAGAACCTAGAGACACTCACTTGCAGGCAGCCATACATGTACACAGATATCTCAAAGGAAATTTGCATCATGGGATATTCTTATCACATGAAGATGACTGCACCATCACAGCTTATTGCGACTCAGATTGGGGATCATGTCCAGAGTCCAGAAGATCTGTGAGTGGCTACGTAGTGTTCTTAGGAGATAGCCCAGTTGGATGGAAATCCAAGAAGCAGCCTACTGTTTCCCTATCCTCAGCAAAAGTAGAGTACAGGGCCATACGAGTTGTAGTGGGAGAGCTGGTTTGGATGCACAGGTTGTTAACTGAATTAACAGGGGAATGTTCACTGCTTATAAGTGTATTTTGCGATAGCCAAGCGGTAATTCACATTGCAAGAAATTTAGTGTTTCATGAGCGTACCAAACACATCGAGGTGGATTGTCATTTTGTTCGTGATAAACTTCAAGAAGGTGTCATCACACTTCATCATGTTCCTACTGTTGGACAACTAGCGGATATCCTAACAAAGGCTCTTACTGGCCCAAAACATTCGGGTATCCTTAGCAAGTTGTCGTTGGAGTTACCCCCTCCAACTTGAGGGGGGGGGTGTTGAGATAATATGCTGAGTTAGTTAGTAAGTTAGGCTTAGTTAGTTATAAGTTAGTTGAGAAATTAGTTAGAGGGTCAGTTTTGTCATTTTTCATAGTTAGTTGTGAAAGTTAGTTACCACACTTTGTATATAAATATGACTAAGAGAGGAAAAGCTAAATATAGTTTTTGAGTCTCTTCCTCAACACTTTCTTCTTCCTCCGCCCTCTTCAATTTTCCTTTCCATTGATGAATTAATCCCAAACTGCAGCAATGTCAAATCTAACAAAATTATTTTAGAAAAATATAAGAGTTTATAATAGCATATTTACTTTTACGTTATTTGGAGTAAAGTTTGTTAGAGAAGTGATATTTTCAAGGAAAGCAGTTTATAGTTTTAAGGCACAAAAATAAATATATCATGATCTATCATTATTGGTCCCAACGAGTGATACACCACGTTACTTTCAGCTGTACTTCTATGATACAAATCATGAGTTAGCGAATAGGATAATAGGTGTTGTAGCGAAACCGATTGCACAAAAGGGAGAATCAGCCACGTTAAAGTTACCTTCTAAGAAGATATGTTTGTTAATATTTCAAGATGCAATTTATCAAAAGAGTCATGAAAAATTATCAAAAAAATAATAAAGAAAAATCTATATGCTCCTTTTTTTTTCACAATTAAAAGCCCATTTAAGTTTTCATAATTTATAAATTTGAATAGTTGCAAACAAATAAATTTTAGATTTGCTTTTGATGCATGCTCATAATTTGAGTTCAATCATATTTTAAGGGCATATTAAGATCTTGGACTCACTGGTATTTATAATGTGATTTTTATAAAATTTAAACTTATTAATACAGGATACACATGCAACATGCAAGCACGAAATATCTTAGATTAATATCGTTCGCCTTTTTAAACCTTAAAAAATAAATTACAAATTGAATAGAATTATAATTTATTACTTTTCTTATAGTTTAAATTATACATTTAATTAATTTTCAAATATGTAGGACTTCAAAATTAACTAAATATTATATTGTTCATGATAAAAAGGAAAAAGAAGAATAAGTAAAAAAACTCATAGAAAAATTATCGTCTAATAAAAATTGAAAAGGAAGAAGTGAATAAGTGGAAAACTCATTGTTTAAATTCTAATGTAGAATAATTGTAGGTTAAAAGAGGATAAAAGAATTGCTAATAAGAAAATAAGTAGGACTTTTTTACGTTTAAAATTAATTTTTTTAAAATAAAATATTTATTAAATTATTTTTTAATATTTATAACTTTGAAATAAACCAAATTTTGTATATTAAATCTTTTCTTGTTTCTTTCACGAGTTAGGGATAAGACTACGTACGTATATTCGATCCTCTTTAGACTTTAGTTATGAGATTACAGTGAGATTGTTCTTACCGTAAATCTTTATTTATTTGAATTATATAAAAAATTTTAATATTAGAAATTAAAATCAAATTAAATCCACTACATAAACTCTTTACTCATTTGAATTATGTAACTATAACTTTTTTTCTCTGAGTATATTGAAAACCCTACACACATATATAGGGTTAATATTTTTTTTTGGACTCAGACATGAAGCAAATTAATAATTCTTTTGAAAGAGAAATACAAAAAACCAAGACAGATAAATAAAAAGAAAAGGATGAGATAAAAAAATAAATCAAAAAAACAAAATCATTAATTAATAATAAAATATGTCTGTAAAAAATATTTTGAAATCTAATAGAAGTTGAAAATGAGAAAAATAATATAATACTTCATCATAGGTAATTTTTCTTAAATTTTTCAATAGCATAAACATTTCATATTCGGTGTTTAATTATAAGAATTTATTTAATCAGTACATATTATATGTAAATTTGATATTTTTATTATTATAAAATTTAAAAATTAATTGTTAGGTCAATCAAATTAAAAGATTTAAAACTCCATTCTTAGAATTTTTAAAAGGTTGAAAACTCACAAATGAGTTTTGAAACAAATTGATAATTGTGATTCGCGTTGGTGGTGTCATTTCAAAGTTGTGGTTATAATTTGAAGCCATTTGGAAAAGATTTGACCTATTTGAAATGAAGTTTCGTTGTTGAAGTTCGTAGGAGATCAAACATAATTTTTTGTATAATAGTGTAAGAGTATGTATAAAAGTACCTCTTATGCACTATTATATATTTTTATACAATATTTAGTACCTCTTATGCACTATTATACACTTTTATACAATATTTATATATTATTTATAGTAAATATATAATATTATATAAACACAATTGCGAAAAAAAAAAGTTATACAGGTGTAATATAAAAATATAGACTATTTAAATATAATATTTTATATTAAACTATATATTTTTATAAAAATCATTATTTTAGTTGAAAACAAATTATGAGATCTAACATGCTTTCTTGGTTTAGTTATATTATTTATTCATATTGATATGGTTTTATTGCATTATTTAATATATATATATATATATAAAACTCATAAATAAAATAATTAAAGGCAGGGTTATTATTATCCTTTTGTAATGACAAATTTTGTATGTCTTCCTAAGGAAAAAATTTTATCCATTTTTTAAGATATCGAGCTCCGTTCGAAAGCTTCACGAATAAGCTCATTATCTTTCCAAGCAAAATTACATCCTTCATTATAAGCTTTTACACATGCTTCTAAAGCTACTCGATTAGCTAAAACACCTAGTGCATTACCCCAATAAATTGTTAGATTAATTAGTGATATATATTAGTATTAGAAGAGATTTTATGAAAAAAATATTTTTTAATTTCTTCATAGGAGAGAGCAAATCTCTTTTTTTTCATAAAAATTTTACACGACAGAGGAGAAGTATATATAATTTGTAAAAATATTTTATTCCCTCCATTCCGATTTAATTATTAGCATAAAGATTTGCACAATACTTAAAGTAAAAATTAATTAGAAGTATAATTAAACTAATATATCATTATTAATTTTTAAAATTTTTATTTACTTATTTATCTCTTCATTCTAAAATAATTAATACTAAAAGATAAAATTAAAAAAAAAATTAATTCACTCATAATTTTTTAAATTAATAAATGTTTAAAAATAATTTTTTTTAATATACATAATAATTGAAATGGAAAGGAGGGAATATCTTTTTTTGGGCAAAATACACGTGCAACGCCCCAATACAAAATAGTAGTATGATATAAAAGGTGGATTTCACTACATATCAAAACCCTTTTTCCTCTCTGTATTCATCGCCTCGCCTCTGTCTGTCTCTGTCTCTCTCTCTGTGTTCATTTCCATTTTCTGCAAACAAAACTCAATTGCCATTTCCACCGGCAGTACTGATACTCTTTTCACATGAGGTATCTCTTCTCTTCTATGAATTGCTTCGAATTAGTCATGGTTTCAGAATGCGGCTGCCAAAAAGACTTAAAAGAGTTTAATCTTTTCTAATCATGCTCATTCCCTTTTATGCTGTTGTTTTTAATTTTTTTTTTTTTTTTGCTTTTTCTTGTTTTTTTTTTTCCAGGCGAATTCTGTTACTCGGTCTGGGTCAATAATCATCTGGGGTTTCGGAATCCGAATTCGCTGATCACTAATCAAAATCAAATCAATCCTTTGGAAAGTTGTCAGATAGGTTGTTGAATCAATCAATTGACTGTAGAGAAGGTTAATTTTTTTCCACTGTTTTTTGAATTTTTCATCGGCTTATTTTTTTTCGTTTTTGGCCTTTGTTTCGTATGCTGATGATACATGTGTATGTTAGGTGTATGGGCGTGTTTGGTCGTATCTATACATATTTTCTTTCCTCCAAATCTCGATGGTTGATTTTTGTGCTGTCAGCTTTGTGCGGTCTGGGAAGGTCCCACAAAGTGAGCTTTAGCTTTGGACTGGTAGAATGTACATAGAGCTTAACGCTACCTCAGAGCACAGAGACTCTCTCCTAAAGCCAATTTATTTAACTTGTGGAATTTGAGTTTAGTCTAGTTCACTTTATGTACATTAATGTGGATAATAGGTACTTAGTTCTTTCTTTTTTTTCTTTCCTGAGTTTTACAATTGTGGCAAAGGTCACACGGTTATTACTTTCTGTGACGAGGCTCTTTGAATCTTTATTTTTGCACTGATTTTGAATCTTTCTTCATTGCCTTAATCTTTTTTTTTTTGGGTGGGTGGGTGGGGGTTCTGATTCTGATTGCATATGCTCTATACAGATGATACATGAATGAATGTACTGCATGTGTGTAGATAGATAGACATGTATACATGTAATATGCAGTATGTTTTTCATACCTATCTACGTTTATCATCTACGATGGCAGCTTCTTATTGTTTTTTAAGTTGAATTTTATCGTGTTCTAACCAGTTTCTTTAGCTTGTGGCATTTGACTTTAGTTTACTGCAATTTATATTCCTAATGTGGATGGTAATTAATACTCGTGTTTTCCTTTCTGGTTTTTCAATTATGGTAAAACGTCAGATTTTTTTATGAGGCTCTGTGGCTCGCGAGGAGTGGAATATACTAGCCTGCCAGGTTCGGTCACTAATTGTTGTAGTAAGCTGGAGCTAATTTCACTATGTCGGGATTCAATCGCAGTGGAATTAATTTGATCAACTGCTTCTTTCATTTTTCTGAGTGGCATCCACTTGAATAGCAAAATCGACCAGGGCTTGAAGCCCAGATCAAAATTTTCGCTTTTAAGGTTATCTTATTACTTTTACCTTTAAATTGATATGTATATTGATACATATATTGATTTGTAACAAGAGGTGTGCTTATTTTTCAGGTGTTCAGGTCAAGTTGCTTTCGGGTTGTATAGTGTAGTCATTGCAACAATTCTGTAGTTTCTGATGTTTGTGAAGGGGAATTCTGTTGCTAAAGTGATAGAAATGGAGTGCTGTGGGTGTTTTGGATTCTGTTTTGCAAGAAAACCAAAAAGGCTGGGAAAGCCCAATTTGGGATTGAGAAGTAACTGTTCTCAGGAGTCTTTGTTATATGATGATGGGGAGGAGGAAGATGATTGCTCCTACAATGGTGATGTAACTGATACTGGTAATGGGGATGATGGTGAGTATTGCACCCCAGTCAAACGTTCTGAAGAGATTCTCAAATATAGAATCGAAAATGGGTTGGTTTGCAGGGAGATCCCGGTCAAGGAAACCCACAAAGTTGTACGGGATGAGGTAATAGAAGATTAAAAGATCTTCTAGAAATTAGAGATCTTTGAAACTTTATTTATTGAATAGATGTGAAAATGATGGTTATTAATCCCTCACTCAATACTCCACTTCAGCTTCCGTCGAGCTATAGTTGAGTAAGTTTGGTCGTCTTGATAGGTGCACCCCCTCTGGAGTCAAGACTAAGAGCCCTTTTTGTCTTTCTTTCTAAGAAGTTCATGTATAAGAGCTTCTCCTTTTGGGAAATACCTCCCATAATCGATGCAAAACATATCTTTATGGATGCAAAAATGGTAAACCCAGAACAGACAAATGAATAGTCTAATTTTTAATATCTCAGGATATCTGATAGGAGAATATACTTCCCTTAGTAGCATATCCTTACCTATAAAAAAAAGTTAACTCCATAACAGATGACTGAACATTTTAATTTTTAATATCTCAGAAGATGTCTGGTACAAGAAATGTACTATCCCCTCCGTCCCGATCTATGTGACATTTTTCGCTTCTTGCAAGTTGATTTAACTAATATTTGAAGCTAAATTGGACAAGATCCACTCAATATTTTAGAATTAATATTAGATATTCAAAAACTATATGATAAATACTATAAGTTGCAATTTTTTTCATGTCAATTTGATGAAACAATTACATTTTAAAATGTTGGTCAAAGTTCACATAGTTTAAATCTCGTGAAGTGAACGTGCCACATAAACTGGGACAAAGGGAATACCTCATATTGTTGTTTTTATATTCAATTGTGTAGCTTTATTTCTTTTGGAGGAAGGTAATGGTGGATTCGCTATAAACTTTATTGTAGTACACATTTGTATGGTGAGCCAACTGAAGTGGCATGCTCTATTACGTGTCACGGTTGGGCCTTCTATGCAGCTATTTTATCACATTATTTATCCTCACAAATGCAATTGTTGAAGTGGCATGCTCTATTAGCTTTGTATGGTTGACCTATGCAGCTATTTGTCACATTATTTTTCCGGGTGGTACTCATGGATGTAACTGTTCCAGGATGAAGATGGGAACAAGATGGTTAATGAGTATGTACGTGAATATAAGATCGGGTCTGGTAGCTATGGAAAAGTGGTGAGTTGAGTGCTGTTGGTGTTACATTTCCATTTTTAGTTGAAGGTACCTGGGTTATATATCTTATAACCTTGCAATGACACAGGTTCTATATAGAAGCCGTACTGACGGAAAACATTATGCCCTAAAGGTAATGTTAACAAAAAATAACTTTTCATGATTTCATCTTGTTTGACTGGTGATACTTAATAGCTTAAAGCATGCATTCCCATGACCTGTACTCTCCATCTTATGTACAACTTCTACTTGTAGAAATTAGATTGCTATAAACTTAGAATAAGAGGTCTACTTTTTTCTGTTGAAATGGTAAGTAATATGAGGTTTACGATGTAATATGGCTGATTGGGATTTGAAAAGCTTTTTGTTACAATGCTCAGTAATCAGCTGCTAGATTCACAATGGATTTTCTTAAGTTATGCAAGTGAATACCTTCAGCAGTAAACTTAGGTCATTTTTATCCTTTCATTGATCATGGGGAGGGAGGGATTAATCAAATTACTTAATTTAGGACTGCTAGTTCTAGTAGTATTTATGGTTGTGGAGGATAGTTGGAAAATGGATAGCAAGTGAAAATGTTGTACAAATCGGTGGTTTGACGTAAAAAAATCAGTTTGTTATTTAATATTGGGCTTAGTTGTCTCTTAAATAGCGCTAAGAGCTTTTAGTTATTAAATGCAGGCCTTTCGCAAGTCTCATTTATTGAAGTTGCGGGTGGCACCTTCAGAAACTGCAATGTCGGATGTTCTTCGTGAGGTACATGCTATGTTCTTCTTTGAGTTTTATCTTAAACCCATTTTTGAGTTATCCTCAAAACTTTATTTTGTAATTTGGCTATGCATTGCTGAATGTGAATCTCTCGTAATTCTAGGTAAACCACATTGCATTGTGAAGATAGAAGAAGATAGTAAATTGTTATTTAACTTTTTTGATTAACAACATATAAGATGGGATTTTTATATAAGATGGTGACATGGAAAAAATTAATCATGCACCCCGACGAGTCCACAATAGCATACACAATTCCCCAAGGACATGGAACCAAGCCATACCACACCACAAATCATTTACGGTTAGACCTCTCCATAACAACATCCTTATATGACAACACCTCACTATAACAACCAATTTTTTCTCGGAATCGATTTCTTATGTTATATTTTACCTCTATATAACATTTTTTTAACCTAACAACAATCACTATATTTATAACAATACACTCTTTATAAAATTACCCTTTTACAACACCTATCTTCTTTTTTTGTAATATAATAATTAACCATTTTTATGGAAATAGAACAAATACACGGCTGGTCGAAGACCACGGATTCTGCCAAGCGCATGCTCATCACAACATATGGACTAGTCATAGAAAATATATTTTTAAAAAATGCTTTGATAAAAAAGCAAGCATCCAAAGTTTAAAGTCTTATTTACCTCAAATTCACAATTCAAGTACACTTTCTAATAAATCAAAACTACACTCTCGAGTCTCCGAATCCCCTCAAGCTACACAAAAATGGGTTTAGAATAGTCAAAATCCCTTCGGTGGATGTTTTCTTAATTTTTAACAGAAGTCATGCTGGTTTTCCCCTTTCTTATACAGATGGGCTTTGTCCCCTGTTTTTAATCCTTAATTCCCTTTTTTCTTTTATTTTGGTTAAATGACAAAATAACCCCTCATTTAATTAGGGTTATTACAAATACACTTAGTTATCTCTTGACTTTGAACACTAGCCATAGATCTCCTTGAAAGTTTTTGTCATTCTAACCTTAAGTTCCTTGATTTGATTTGTCCAAAGAAAAAAGACTACCGTTCTTGGTCTTTTGGCTAAGATTAAGTGTGGTGTCTATTCTTATCTATATGATATGTCAGTTATTTACCCACATGATATTAACTTATTTCTTTTAGGGGGAGGCCTGAGCTACCTGAGCCTTTGCGCGTCCCCTAAGCATTGCGCTACAGCCCAGGCCTGGGCCACCTCACAAAAATAGATTATCAGAATATTACTTATAAAAAAAAAGAAAAAGAAAAAAAAGGACTTCTCACTGTGTAAGATTTGGTACTTTTAGTGCTTATATTTTTCAAGGCACGTGGGATCACTTCTGTTTTACTGTGTGCCAACTAAGTTTGAGATGGTTGAGATGGATTGCTTTATGTTAATCATGTTTTATTATACAACTCAACTACGTATTAGATTTTCTATTCTCATGGACTATTCCTTGGTTAAAGACCTTAGTATTTTTCCTCATTTTTGCAGGTTTTGATCATGAAAATGTTGAGCCATCCCAATATAGTTAATCTTATTGAGGTGATTGATGACCCAACAACAGATCACTTCTACATGGGTATTCTTCCACATTCCTATAAATCCTACCTTATTTAGATTTGTGGCTTGCTATGCATATTGAATCATATTTTGGTGAATGGAAAGAGGGAAAACCAAAATGCTAAGCTTTTCTATCTTTTCTTTTGTTTTGCACAGTCCTTGAATATGTGGAAGGAAAATGGGTTTGTGAGGGTGCTGGTCCAGCAGGTGGTCTCGGAGAAAATAAGGCACGGACATACTTGCGTGACACAGTCTCTGGCTTGATGTATCTACATTCTCACGTATGACCAAATTCTTCTAGTAATTCTTTGGAAGAAACAATTTTTCGCTGTTGATCTGTCTCATGTTTTCTTCGCATCATGACCTTTGTGTGCATTTTTCTTAATGTAAGTGATGTTACATGCATCATGAATCATCAATTTTTGCTAAGGGCGTTCTTAAAGGCATGTACATTTCCAAAGAAACTCCACTTCCATGCATTGGGTTATTGTGTTATCCTTGATCGACGGTTGAGCTATATTCTAAAGTATTGTCTCACTTTAATTAAACACTTCGATTGTGGACTATGGGATTGTTAAGCTATTCTATATGTACAATTCCGTGCTCTATTTCATTGTGATTGAAGAATGAAATGTTAACCTTAAATGTTTAGGTTGTTTGGGTTATAATAAAACTGGTGAAATTTTCAACCAAAAGCTTGAATTAAGGAGAAACACTCCACAGAGTAAAGATTTTAGGACAAATAGTAAGACTTGAATACATGCCTGGAAGTTTAGCCAACATAATAAGAGTAAAGTTGAGGTAAATTTGTGATCAAGGTTTGGTGCTAGGAGTCTTTTGGTCTTGTTGGGATTTGTATTTGTGTAGAAAATGTACAGAACCTTAGTGCAGAGAGTGTAAATCTTCAAATATTCGAATACTGCAAGGCTAAATGGAGTGACATGGTCAGTGATGATTCATATAGTAAATGCCTACTAACTTGAAATTGAGGTGTTTTAGTAGTAGATGTTGAGATCTTCAACTTGGATAATCTCCTCTACAAGTGGCCTTTTCCATTAGAAACTTCTTTTGTGGGCCCTCTTCCCTTCCTGTTTCCCTTTTTCTAGGCAAGGTACCTAGTTTGACCTGAATCTTGATGATTTTTTTCACTGTCAAAGACTAACATAACATTGTTCATTTTAACAGTTGCTTGTCGAGCTAGTAGTAATCATGTGATAAGGTGCATATGAGATTCATTGCAAAAGGGGAGTCCCTTAACTTAAGATATAAGCAAGTTAAGGAACCAAGTGAAGGGTCACTTTTTTCCTGCACGATATGATTAACAACAACAACAACGTACCCAGTATAATCCCACTAGTAGATACCATGTTAAATCTCAACAACAAAGTTGAAACTGTTCGACACATTCATTTTCCTTGGATTACTTAAATCGTGCATCAGTAACTTTAAGGCTTAACATACACCTGTATGTCACTGATTGCAATTATGTGCTTTTTGTAGTTTAACATCTATGTTTTTTCTGCTCTCGAACAGAATATAATCCATGGGGATATTAAGCCAGACAATCTTTTAGTCACTGCCTCTGGTAGGGTGAAGATTGGTGATTTCAGTGTCAGCCAAGCTTTTGAGGTATGACCTTTTCTCAACAATGGTGTTTTCTTTGGCTTTATTAATTAAAAAAGAGACGAAATTATTGGTTTCTTCAGATGTAAATTCATGTGCAAGGGTTTGTTTATGAGCATTTTTCTTTCATTTCATTTTAACGGTTGGGAATGTGGCCGGTGGGTCTTTCAAATTTTTGCATGCTTCCTTGACTCATTCTGCAATAGAATATGTTAGTTATTATATCTTGTAGTCTGTCTCCACTTAGAGATTCTTGGTGTTTCCCCTGCAACTAGCTGTTGATGACTTTGATTTGACTCATCTCGACTTGTTACCCAAGCATTATCTCTGTGAGGTGTTAGATATATGCGAGGCTGAATATGCATCTCATGGATAAATTGGAGCCGTTTGGCACATTGTTAGCATGAAAGTATGAGTTGTGGGTCGAACTTCCACCTGCTTGCTTTCTCTGTGTCCTTTTGATATTTACTTTAAAGAGCTTGCCCCCAGTTATTACTTGGAAAAAGCTACATTTTCCTTCTGTGGGTGTTCTTATGGCCTCAGAAGGGTCTAAATGTTGGGGTTCCCCTCGAGGAAGAGGAAAACATATCTGCCAAAACCTCCAGAACCAATATCCATCTGAGGGACTATTTTTGTTCTAGAGCTGAAAATGCTAGTATTTTGACTCTCTGTTGTGCAGAAGAGGTGGTTATTGAGGAGGATGGTTATTCTTTAGCAGTTTTTGGAGGAAGAAGTGGTTTGTCCATTCGAGTAAAAGGAGAATTTTTTAAGGTTTGGAGAATTTGTAGGAGTTCTTTTGAAGGGAAAAAGGATAAAGTCCTAGATTTGCTAAATTTAATGAAGTAATTGTTGTATTAATGGCATCAAGAAGATGCTATAACAGTACAAAATAAATTAGGGATGGCTCTTAGATTGCTAACTGATATTGAACTAGAGGCAAAAAGAGATAGAGGTGTTGCAAAAGGGGCAATAGGGGAGGGGAGGGGAGGGAGATGTGGGTAGGCACAGGAGGGGGAGATTGTGGTGTACAGAGAGAGGTGGGTTATTGGGAAAGATGGGGGGGTGGGGCGAGGGGGGCAACAGGGTAAAGATGTCGCTCATGAAAGTAGATCATATCATAAAATGTGTGGGGAATGACCCAAACAAGATTTCCATCATTAGGGGAGGAGCTAAAGAATGGAGGACAGAGCTAATGGAGACAATTATGGTCTTTCAAGAGACGGGCAAGCTTGGATGAAACCTAAATGCATCCTTCATAGTCATCGTGCCTAAAAAGAGAGGGAGTAACGTGCATCAAGGACTGTAGGCGTATTTAGTATGGTAGGAAGCATTCATTAGATAATTTCCAAAGTGCTTTCTAACCTACAAAAGAATGAATTGGATGAGACTGTATCCTTCCCATAATGCATTTGTATAAGGCAAACACTGGGAATTTTATCCAAGTTGGACCTTGAGAAGGCATATGATCGTGTGAATTCGAAAATATTGGACTACATCATGTTGAAGGGGGATTCGGGAACAAGTGAGTCAGCAGATTAAGTTTTGTATCTCTACCGTTAGATTCTCAGTCATCAGTCATGGTAAATGGAAGACCTTGTGGTTTCTTTGCCAGCTCGAAGGGTCTGAGACGAGAGGATCTACTATCTCCAATGCTATTCATTTGCAAAATGATGGACAAAGCTATAGCAAGAGGCTTTTTGAGGGGCTTTTCTGCTTCCACTAGGGAATGACTCAGGGTCAACCATCTTCTATTTGCGAACATGCAATGTGTGTGAGCTAATATATATTTGATACTTCATTGCTCTCTGGCAGTTTTTGTGTACTAATGCATATATGTTGTATTTGAAGGCCCTAATAGGAGAGGGATCTCTTGATGTTGTTATATACATTCTCTAGTCTTAACTTTTATGGTTCAAGGGTTTCGGGCAAGGGTTTAGTTATGTTTGCCATGATCTCAAGTTATCTTCTTCTTTCTCTTTCAGTTAAATGGCTAACTCTAGTGAATTGCCTTGTTTGTAGGATGATGATGATGAGCTTAGGCGATCTCCAGGCACTCCTGTTTTTACTGCTCCCGAGTGTTGCCTAGGTTAGAATCTCGGGTTCTCCAATATTGACGTCTATATAATCTTTTTACTTACTAAAGTGATTTCTTATTATTACTATTATTTTTGGTTGAGAAAGGTAACAATATACTGAAGTGGTTTCTTCTTATTAATAGCACCAACATATCATGGAAAAGCTGCTGATACATGGGCAGTGGGTGTCACCCTTTATTGTATGGTGTTGGGAAAATACCCATTTCTAGGAGAGACACTCCAGGATACATATGAAAAGGTAAGGGTTAACTCTTGTTGCTGATGTATAATAATATTACTGACCGCCTTAGTTTTCCAAGTCTTTAACAACCTGCATTCTGTATTCCCAGATAGTAAATAATCCCCTCTCTCTCCCTGATGGTATGAATCCCATGCTGAAGAATTTGCTCAAGGGCCTTCTCTGTAAAGGTTCGTATTTCATGCTACTGACATTTTGCCTTTTGTTTCTCCTTCTGTTATCCTAAAAAGTAGTGTGTCGTGCAGATCCAGCACAAAGGATGACTCTCCAGAGTGTTTCTGAGCATGAGTGGGTTGTTGGTGATGAAGGTCCCATCCCTCGGCATTTATGTTGGTGCCAGCGCCAAAAATTACAGAAGGAAGTGCCAGATGGGAATGCGGTGGATACTTTCACTTGATACTGCAATTGGAAAGATGTTCTGTGACAAATTTTCTTTATCTGCCTTTTTAAGTTCTGAATTATGGAATGGTAGCTAGAATACAGTTATATAGGCAAAATCATATATAGGGGGATAGTAGAGCATGAGTGGTTGAGTAAATTCTGTGAGTTTTCTAGCTGCAAGTGGGAAGAATTGTGCCTCAAATTTCTTTTTAATCAAATCCCATATCATTGAGGACTAAATTTGACGTTAACTGGGCAGTCGGAGAATAGCGGTGTGGGAGGTGGTTTCTTTTCATCTTTTCTAGCCTGGTGGATAGAGTTGTTTGGTATTTGTTGCTGGTGGGAGGTGGCGGATATCTCGTGGATTAGTTGAGGTGCGCGCAAGCTGGTCAGAACATCATGGTTATAAAAAAAAATAGGGCAGTCATAAAATTGTTGACAAAATTTTTGACGCTTAGTAATTGAAATATGTAGAACGGGAACACATTTTATAGATAACTAAAAAGTGAAAAGATGTAGAGCAGTTATCCATGAAATATAACATGCACAACTCTTGGAGGTAGTTTGGTTTGAGGTACAAGTTAATTTTGGTATATAGATTGATATTGTTTTATATGGCGTTTGATTTTGAGTAGGGGTTGTCATAAATACCGTAAAATTAAAAAATTGGATTGATCAAATTGAACTAGTTCATTTCTTTGAGTTTGGTACTTTGTATCTCGGTTCGGTTTTGATATATATTGTTAATATTTTGGTATTTCTATTTGATGCTCAGTATTATAGTTTCGATTCTTCACTAGTATTAAAATACTATAGTTTTATAATATTTTTTCAAATTTTGATATTTATAATCTGTTCACTTATTTTCTGGGCTTCTACGTCAGCCTTCAGGCTTTTCACTTTCAGTGAGCAAGGTCATTCGCACAAATTTCTTTATTTTGCAGTGGTGCTTTTTAATTTTTATTCTTTAAATTATGTTTTTTAATTTTTGTCTTTCGACATTTTAAGAAATAAAAAAGTAGTAAAAAAATGTCCTTAACAGTTTTAAAAAAACAGCAAGGCAAAAGTAAATTTATCAAGACACAAGTTTTCCCCCAAGTTCACACAGATTATGCCAAAAGGACAGAGGTTCAGTAGCATGAATTTAGGTCTTAGGGTAAAATTTCAATTGCATGAACTTGTGCTTTGGACATAAATGCAATAATATAAATTTATGCCTTGGGCCAGAAGTTCATGCTACTAAACTTCTGCCTATTGGACCTGTGTCTTGGTACAGAAGTTCAGTAGGGAACTTGTGTGAACTTGTGCCTACTGAGAATGTGCCTTGGAGCAGAAGTTCAGTCGATTAAACTTTTATCTTTTAATATTAACTTATTTACGAATTTTATTTGTTTTATAATTTTTTTTAAAAAAATATTAAAAATATTTTATTCTATTTTTATTATTTAAAATATTAAAAATAAAAAATATTTATTAAAAAAGCGAAAATTAAACAACACCCGAATAGTGACCGTAGGTGCAAAAACTTGTGGCGAGGAGACCCAGAATATTAACCAAATTAGCCTACTGCTTAACTCCTTTGTACTTCGTCCATTACCAATTTATCGAATACCAAGTACCAAGCAGATAGCAGCACCCCAGCCCAGGTTACCCTTCGTCGTTCGTCCCTTATCAAGTACCAGACGCAGACAGTGGCACCCTAGGCCAACCTTCGTCCCTTCTAGTGCTGGCAAAATAAGCCCATATTTTAATGGGTTGGGTGAGTGACTTTTTAAATGGATAAAATTTGGGTTTAAACCCATATTCAACCCATAGAAATATGAGTATTCATGGGTAAAATATGGATAAAATCTGGGTTAGCTTAATTGGTTAAGCTTCCAACTTTTATTCACTCAGCATTCATAATATCACAAAAATGCTATAACTTCTATATCAGAGATGGAGTCGAAGGTCGGGGTTGAGGTCAGGAGTGGGAGTAGGAGTCGGAGTCGGGGGTCGTGGTCGTGGTTGGCGTTTGGGTTGGGGTTGAGGTCAGGAGTTGAGGTCAGGCTAGGGGGTTGGGGTCAAGGTCGGGAGTCAGCATCGGGGTCGAGGTCGGAAGTAGGGAGACGAAGATGGAGGTTGGGGTCGAGGTCGAGGTCAATGTCGGGGTTGGGGGTCGAGATCGAGATCGGGAGTCAGAATCGGGGTTGAGTTCGCTAGTCGAGTTTGGAGTTCGAGGTTCAGGTCGAGGTCAAGAGTCGGAAATCGGGGGTCGGGGTAGAAATCGAGGTCGGGAGTCAGAGTCAGGGGTCGGGGTCGAGGTTGGGAGTCGGAAGTCAGAGTCGCGGTTCGGGGTCGACTTTATGAGACAGTAAAACTAAATAAAATATTTTTAATATTTCTCGCTTTTAGAAAACCTAAAGTATTTCGAATATTGCTCATGAAAATATGTCTAAATATGTCTTTTACCCAATCCATTTTTACCCACATTGAATATGGGCAGGTTGATATAATACCCATATTATATTGATGCATTTTCAACCCGCCCAAATTTGACCAATCCACCCATTTGCCACCAGTACTCCTTTCCAATACTCCACTAGCCAGCGACCAGCGGCGAGTCACGGCCAGCGACCAGTGACGAACTTTCAACCAGTAGGCGGCAAGTCACGGCCAATGTATGGCAGTCACAACTCACAGGCTATTGAACTTCGAGTTTCAATTTCTCCTATTACAAGGTATCTCCATTAGTCCATCTCTTTAGCTTGAACATTGAACTTGATTTCTGGCTATATTAGTTTTGGATCATTGAACTTGATTTCTAGCTTAAAACTTGAATTTTTTTTATTTTAATTTGCTTCAATGTTTGTTTTTTTCCCTTCCTTATTGAATAATGTTGTCGGCTCATAAATCATATACTCCTCTGATCATAGTACTACTAGTACTAGTGTGTTACTATTATAGCATTGGTTATTTATTTTGCTTTTGCTATTGTGGAGTAATTGCTAGGGGTGAAAGAATGTAGCCAAATGTTCTGGACAGTGGTTGGTTGCTACTGTTATTTTTTGGGCAGTGGACTGGCTTCAGGTTTGGACTTTTGGTGGTGCTACTGCTAACTTTACCTAAATGTGCTTGTTACTCGCTGCTCCCTTATGGCTTTATCCAAATATTATTAACTGCTAACTGCTAACTGTACCTAATAGACAGATGCTAACTGCCAAATGTGCTTGTTGTTGGTTGCCCCTTTTTAGTTATCCCATTTAAATAAATATCAAAGAACCGAATTAAAAAACTGAATTAAATCGAACCAAAATTAAAAAATCGTACCAAACCGAATTAGTTTGGTATGGTGTTCGGTACACATTATTGACAAACCAAAAACCCAAATACTGAATCTAAGAATCAAACGCCCACCCCTAGTTTTCTTTATTAATTTTTGCTTTGAGTTATGTGGATTTAAATAACGGAAGCCAAATCGTATAACTAATGTATATAAAGTATATAAAAATTTATATATCTATATATATATATATATAAGGCAAAATAAATACTTCCTCCGTTTCTAAGTAAGTGTTGTATTTAGCTTGAGCACAACCCTTAAGAAAACTACTCATTCCTAGAAAGAAAAATGCATTTTTACCCACATACCTCTAATAAATATCTTGAAAAAGATGTAACTCTGTAATGTTTTCTTGATTATGTAAAACTCTCTCCATTTAAATAAGAGTAAAATTAGAAGAACATCATTAATATCTTCTTGAATACGTAAAGCACCACTCATTTTGAAACAAAATCAAAAGGCTAAAACACCACTTATTTGAAATGGAGGGAGTAATACTTTCTCCGTTTTAATTTATTTGTCTGGTTTTGATTTAACACAGAGTTTGAAAATAAAAAAGACTTTCATATTTTATGGTCTTAAATTAAAAATATTGAGAATATATGAAAATGTCATTTGATCTTGTGGTCTTAAACATGCCATGTGGAAAATTGAAAATGAAGAATTGTCAAAAAAGAAAAGAGACAGACCTTTTGAAAACAGACTTTAAAAAAAGAAAATAAGAAGCAATTCAGCTCATAAACAACACAACGATGGGGACGAATACTATTCAGACACTCTCATAGTAATGTATTCGGAGCCACAACCACTGCAGATTGACTGTAGCACACAAGATGAAGATTTGGCTGCAAAAAAAAATACATGGGTCCAAAATAATATGATTCAATTGAGCCAAAAATTTGATGTGAATTTTAAAGGATGCAAAGAGGAAGCCTATGCTCTGTTGATGAAATTATACCAACAAAGGGAAGGGGGGAAAAGAGAGGGGGGAGTATCAAAGCAGCAAACACAAAAAACGGAATACCAGGAGGTGAGGAATTTGTTGTTTGATATGAACTTCAAAGAAGGGGAACCAAGGTCCAACGGGAGGAATATAGCTCTCACCCATAAATGATAGTGGAGATTATTTCACGGAACGTGAGGGGGCTAAATGGGGTCAAGGAAAGGAAAACTGTGAGAAAGCTAATTCACCAATCAGGGCCGATGTTTATGAATTAATAGAGATAAAATTAGAGGGGCAGATGGATGGAATATTAGAAACCATATGGATAGATGGTCGAGGGAAATACATAAGGAGGCTAGCTGGAATAGTGGAGGAATCCTATTCCTATGGGACAAACGAGTATGGAAAGGAGAAATGGTAGAGAATGGAGATCAATGCATCACTGGTAAATTCACTGGAGCTTTTTTTTTAAACTTGCCATCACCATTGGCAGTGCCCAAGTGTTTAGGGATTGGCTCAATCCCTCCTAACCGTTCCACAAAAGTTGGGTATAATTGAAGGAGAGTGGGGGGGGGGGCATAGACCTTATCTCCAAAAAAATCAAGCATGTGGATTGTAAAAACAATCCACTTTACTGGGATGGAAGAGATCTTTCATGAGCTATACAAAAATATACAAGTTAACTAACAAAGAAGTTGAATTTGTCAAATCTTCTTCTTATACTAGGCATCTAAGTTTTGTCAAGTTGAATAATTCCTCTCACCTCTCTCGGCAGTTGTTGGGGGGAGGAGTAGTTGGTACTTGTCACGCTAGAAGTGTTACACCCCACCTTGGGGGGTATGACGGGCACCTGGTGCCTGCTAGACTCTGGCTCTATTTCAAGAAACGAACCGGCTATATAGCGGCTGTAAATATAGCCCCCGGCCGATTAGGCTTATAGCCACCTGCAAAGCACAACAGCTAACCAAAACAATGACACTATAATCTGAAGCAACTGCTATTCACATTTGTGACTGACAAGGTCACTAACTATAACCAGAAGAAGGCCCCATGCGGCCATCATCAATAACTAAACACATATATACATGCACGGCTCCACACGACCGGCTCCACTACCACAGGGAAACATCCGACTGCAAGCCTCTAGGAAGTAATAATAGAATGGTCGGGACAGGGCCCCGACCTACCCAAATTGTAATAAAAAAGGAAATAGGAACAACCTCCGACTGTCTAGCTCCGGAGGATAGGAGCTGATAACTCTGCTGACTGGATCACGAGGGATCGACTCCTCGTCTATGTGTACCTGTAGGCAAGCAATGCAGCGCCCCCACGGGCGTCAGTACCACAGGTACTGAGCATGTAAAGCAAACTGAAATATACAACTGAAATGGGTAACAACAATAACATAACATATAAGCAGGAAGTAGCGAGTTTATCTGGCTGAGGATAACTGGGAAGAGTTTACCTATTCTGTAACTAAACTGGCGTACCTGACGACGTGTCGTCCTACTGCCTATCAGTATCTAATAGCACATATAAATATACATATAAATACACACAATACCTGACCGACCCCCATAAGCCGGAAGGTGCCAACCAACAGAACAATCTATTTACCCCTACCCGGGTCTAAACCAACCAAAAATAAGTCACTCCACTCATCTGATAACTGTGAGCTCCTCCTACCGGCCCCCTTGGGTACGTAACTCAGGCCTTGGCCTCTGACAATGAACTGTGTCTGAGTTCGAAGACTCCTGCCTCTGGGCGCAAGCGCTCAACGGGGTAATCTGCTGTTGTATCTATGACTGAAACTGCCCCTGGGTGTAAACACACAATAGGGTAATTTTATAAAAATCTGTATCTGAAATTGCCCCCGGCCACAAGCGCACATGGAGTAGTCTGCCCCTGTAAACAGGGTAATCTGGCTCTGCGCAGAGTGAACTGAACTGCCCCTACAAGCAGGGTAATCTGGACCATATTATTATGGTGGTCAGCCATCATCGTCCTCTAGGCGGACGACATCGCCCGGCTGGGGGCGGTATCTGAATCTGGTATCGACACAGCTATAACCCAGGGGGGGCGGGGATGCTAAAGGACACCCACATGCCATAACAAGTCTCAACATACAAAACACATACACAACAAGCATGCTCAAATGAAAAATACTAATCATATTCTCTTCTTTTATTTCAAGGCCAGTCCGTGTTTAACAACTGATGCTATATTCTGTTTTACACTGTTTCTGATTGCTGGGCTAACTGCTACTTGGCCTTTATCGGTTTATCTGATTATTGTTATCCGTGATCTGAAGCTATATCAATTTCTAGAGCCATATCTGTTTCTGGAGCTATATCTGTATCTGGAGCTATATCAGTGTCTGGAGCTATTTCTATATTTGATTACTGATCTGGTTATATCTGGATATAACTCAATAACATAGAACATACCATCTATAACTGGATATAGCTCGATAATATAAAATGTGCCATCTATTACAGGATACAGCTCAACAAATGTAATACGTACAATCTGTAATCATGCTAATTCGTTATACTGCTTTTATAACTTACATTCTGGGTATTACGTAAGAACATGCTGAGCTATTAGCGGATACCATATTACTATCTGAAATCATCTGACTATCCGTTATTCTGGTTATCGCATGATACGTAATGATATACTAGCATGCTTGCTGGAAATTATACTAAAATCGTTCCTGTATGCTGGGTATCTGTTAATAGCCTTTATTCTATTTATTTTCTAGACTGTACTTCCTGGCTTGCCGAAACAATAACTTTACATACCTGGTTTTTGAGTACCCGACTGACCGATGTGATTTCTGTCGGTACTTCTGCTGTTTCTCCCAACTACATTCATATACATGTCAATTAGAACTAAATACATTAATATCCAGGAGAAATTATCACTTTTGATATATATTTATCCCAAACTTTGACCTTTCGGAAAACGATCGAAAACTCGTTATTTCTCGATAGTCCAGAAGGGATAAATGCTCACTGCAAGGCTAGGAACACATTGGTACTAATTTAAAGCCATTTTATTTACTTTACCTCGGTAGCACGATGTTTCGTTGGCCAAATTTCACGAAACCAACTCCGTAGGATTGCTCTCTGTAGCTTTATACCTCAGTATCTAAGCCGAAACGGAGTTTAGACCGCGTTTGTAGCGTAATCGGAAGGAAATGTATATAAATGTTATGGGTTTTGCCTTAGTCTTGGCTACCCTCTATTTTCTGGAAATTTTTTGTTATATTGAAGAAAAAAACCGACTTTCCCTCTTTTTTTTTTTCCTAAATCCCTTAATCAACATACCATTAGGCTATTTATTCATTTAAAATTTACGGGGTGTAACATCAAGCAGCCATTTTTGCAAGGAAATCAACTGCCTTGTTAGCCTCACTATAATAGTGAGACACAAATATCTCTCCATTATCAGTAGCCTTCATAGTGTTCCTAATGATCCTGCTAAGTTTCAAATTGCTTGTGTCTCTGTTGTTGAGCATGTCTACAATTATTTGCGAGTCGAGCTCCATTTGAATTTTACCAAAATCATTTTTTACACACCAAAATACCCCAAAAAATGTTGCTTAAGCTTCAGCTTGATTATTGGTAGCACAATTAATGGAATTAGAGAAGGCCATAACCAGGTCACCATTGTGATTTCTCACGACACCATCTATCCCAGCTTTGCCTGTTGCTTTAGCGTAGCTACCATTGGTGTTAACTTTGACTGCGTCAATAGGAGGCTTAGTCCACCATACCTATCTCCATTTAACCATTGGTTTAAGGTTCTCCATATCGCAAATGTTGATCCAGTTACCTCGGATGTCGACTGTAGGAAAGGCTGTGTTGATGGCTGTTACTATATTCCAGTAAATATTGTTTTCCATTTTATGCTTACTGAGATTCTTCTGGTCTCCAAACTTGCAGGAGATCCAGTTCCTCCATATCTCCCAGCAGATAATTATTGGTAAGGTTTGGAGGACAAGTTTATGGACCTCATTGTTACCTTTGACTCTCCACCAAGAATTTAGCACCCTTTTGAGTGGCCAATGATGGTGATCAATCCCCAAGAGGCCTCCAAACAGTCTCCATATATGTGTGGCATATTCCCTCTCGATAAATGTATGGTACATAGAATCCACTTTAGCGTTAGCACAACAAAAAAAATTGCCTCCGAAAAATGTACCAAACCTCAAAATAGTTTCATTGAAGGGGAGTTTACCCAGATACAGTCTCCAACTCAAAAAAGAGAATTTAAAAGGAATGGCTTTATGCCAAAGTTTCCCCAGATCGGGGGTGATACAAGGATTTTTAAACCTGATTACTTGTCATGCTGATTTACTGGTGAAATTACCATCATGGGAGTCTATCCAAACTGAATCGCCATCAAGATTTGGATCTCCAATGTCAATGTGGTTTATAATGGTAGTCATGTTTTCAGGAAGTAGATCACTAATCCTCTGAATATTCCAACAACCATGATTTAAGAAGTAGCTCACCGGAATTTTAGTGTTACTACCACAAGTCATAACGAGATTGGCGAGAGCACCACTTCCTATCCAATTGTCCCACCAAAAGTTGTTATTCCCTACATTAATGTTCCATATTAGTCTAGCCTCGACTTTATCTCTTTCCTCCAATATATGCTTCCACAACTGAGAATCAGTATTAGCTGTTTTCTTGGCCACTGGGTGTCGATTGGAACAGTATTTAGCTTTAACGAAGGTAGCAAGAAGAGAAGGTCGGGTTCTAAACCACCACCATCTTTTAATTGACATATATCTACCAATATCCTTCATTCTCCTAACTCCCACCCCGCCCTCCTTAGTAGGAAGACACAAGTTTCTCCAAGAGCTCCAGTGATACTTATTCTTGTCTCCTTCACTGCCCCAAATGAATCTAGCAAAATGCTTTTCCAACAGAATTATAGAGTTCTTACGAGGGCAAATGGCTGAGAAGGTGTAAGTTGGGAGGTCTTGCAGGACACTCTTAATAAGGACCATTCTTCCCCCAGGAGAAAGAAGCTTTCCATTCCATCCACATGAGCCTGCTAACCACTTTGGTGACCATACCATTGAAATACCTAATTAATTTCCTTTCCACATAAATTGGACAACCTAGATATGTGAAAGGGAAATTCTTGTTCATAAAGCCAGTACAGTTTCAGATTCTGTTGATCTTGTAGGCACTAGCTTTATCATCCGTCAAGAAAAAAACTTTTCTCTTTGTTAACTCCCTACCCCGAGGATTGTTCATATCTATGGACTTGTTTCATAATCAATCTCACTGATCTGCTGTTTCCACTGGAGAAGATCACTACATCATCTGCATAAGCGAGGTGATTCACCTGGGGTCCCCTGCAATTCATAGAGAAAGGATGAAGTTAGCATTTGAGTGCAATTTATTTAAAGATCTTGAGAGAACTTCAGCTGCTAGTATGAAAATTGAGGGGGGGAGGGGGTCTCCCTGTTTGAGACCTTGAGATGAAGTAAAGAATCCTAATCTAGTTCCATTAATAATAACATAGTACCAAACATCAGAGATTAATCTATTCAATAAATCTATCCAAGTTCTGAAAAAACCAAATTTCTTTAGAACAGAATAGATGAATGGCCATGACATTCTATCATATTCCTTGACCATATCCAATTTAATAACAATATTCGCTCATTTATTAGGCTGCTTGATGCCCTGAACAATCTCTTGAGTCAACATGACATTTTTCAGTGATCAATCTACCTGCAATGCAGCCACTTCGATTGTCAGAAACCAGATTTGGTAATAATGGATTTAGTCTTCTAGATAAAATCTTGGATATGATTTTATTAGAGAAGTTAGTAAGGCTAATAGGCCTCAAATCAGAGAAAGTAACAGGAGAAGCAACTTTAGGAATTAAGGCCAAGCAAGAGTGAGAATAAAATTTAGTCAATCTTTTGCCTTTGAAGAATTTCAAGACAAAGCTAACCATATCATCATTGATGATATTCCAGCAGGATTGATAGAATTTTCCATTAAAGTCATTAGGTCCAGCTGAGCTATCAGCACTCATGCTGAACACTACCTCCTTGACTTTTGTTTCGTCTGGTTCTTTGGAAAGGAAATCATTGTCTACGTCGGAGATGATTTGGGGAATACACTCCAATAAGCTTTGGTCTATGCTAGTCTGTTTTAGGTTAAACAACTTATCGAAATGTGTTATGGCAGCCTTAGAAACTTTGTCATCTCCTTGGATCCACCTTCCCTTGTGGTTTTTGATCCTTTGGATGTGAAGTCTCCTTCTCTTATCCCTAAGGACACTGTGAAAGTATTTACTATTATAATCTCCTTCCTTATACCATTTGATTTTCTTTTGCCTTAGAAGAGACTCTTGTATACCCAACCATTTAATGTACTACGCATGGCCCTTGTTAAGCTTTGCCCTGTCTGCTTCAGTGTTGGTCATGAGGTCTAGCTCCTCCAGAGCTTGAACTTTTTCTTCCTAGATAGCCACCTGATCATTCACATATCCTATGCTGTGTCTTGACCATTGACTCAAAGCTTTACTACGAGCTTTTAGCTTGTATTATATCCTCTACATTGCATTTTCAGTAACATTTTAATTCCAGTTATCCTGGACAACCTACAAAAAGTCGCTTTGTCAGTTCAAAAATTTAAAAATTTAGAATATTTGATACCTGAATAATTGTCATTGTTGCTCTTCATTAGGAGAGGCCGATGGTCTGAGCTAGTCCTTACAAAGTGCCTGATGGTGTTATTTTGGATCAATTGAGATCACTGATCAAAAACAAAAACCCTATCTAGCCTCTTCCAGATCCTTTTGCTAGTTCTTCTATTATTACACCATGTGTACTTAGGACCCATAAAACCAAGGTCTGTGCAGCCACAAGCATTCATTATACTAATAAAATCTAAACTTGTATAAGCTCTATGAGATTTTCCTCCCAACTTTTATTCCTGGTCTATGATGATATTGAAATCTCCTCCAATACACCAAGGGCCATCAATAGAGTTGGCAGTGTCCTCCAGGTTATCCCAAAGATCTTTCCTTTCTGTAATAGTGCATTTAGCATAGACTGCTGTAATAAAAAGGCTTGTTTGTCCCCATTATCATTAAGGTTGAGAGTAATTTGTTGCTCCTCATTTGAAACCACCATGTATTGATCCAAATAGTTCCAGAAACACCATATTTTGCCAGTGATATTGGCTATACAGTGCTAAAAGCCAAGGAATATCCTATATCCCTCTATCTTATCAATATTAATAAGAGGTTGAAATAATGCAACGAAGACCACTTTGTTGATTTGGACTATTTTTTTCAGCATGTGAATTGCTTTCTTTGATCTTACCCCCCCTCCGAATGTTCCAAAAGATTGCACTAATCATCGGATTATTTTGATGAGGGTGACTGTCTTTGTGCCTTTCCTCTATGGGGAGGAAAGGTGTTTCCTCTTTGCTTCTTTCCTTTCTTTCTTTGGGTGCTTCTTCCTCTTCTATATTTATTATCTTCTTGATCATTGATGTGAATTGTTGTAGGGGGGTGATTGGAGTCCTCCCCCTTGTTAGGACAGGTTGAATCATTGTTGTAGTGTTGTCCTGTGTCCTTTTATTGTTCACTGTCTTCTTTTTGGTGGTCTGGAGACTTCAAAGGTTGATCAACTATCTGATCACAAACTAGATCCACCACTAAATCAATAGCTCTTTGATTTTTAATTCCTTCTGAAGACTAGTCGAAATGTTTATGTCATTTATCCTTTTTTGTCCGAGATCGCTTTTCTCCCCTGTTCCTCTTTATTGACATCCTTAACCTGATTGTAACTGTTGTTTCCCTGCTCCTCATACTGTTTTTGGGGATTGTTCTATTATTTGCTGCTATCTGTTTCAGAGACCTCGACCCCTTGATCCTTTACTAGGATAGTGCAATCCTTCTTGCTTTGTTCCCTTGACCTATACCTTGAGTCATGGACTGTTGTTCATCTGAAATTGCTATGTATGTACCCTTCCCTTCTATGTTACCATTGAGGTCCTTGTGGTTGTTCTGTTGTTTCTGATGTTTCTTTCCTTGCGCGATCCTCTTGTTGATTACCTGCTCTAGAGATGGTTTAAACAAGACTTTAGGTTTCATTTTGGGCATTTCTTCTTTCTCTTCTTTCTTTCCTTCTTACTACTAATTCTTTCTGTAATCAGTTGCATTTTCTCCACTATTTCTTTTGTTGAATCTCCAGCCTTGTCTTGCTTCTTTCCATCATCTTGATTGTCCAGGTCATTGGATAATTGAGGATCTTTATCCCTCTCTGAGTTTGCGTATGTTCTTGCTTCCTTGTCATTGTCTTTCCCTATTTGAGAATCAGAATTCCCAGTGATAGCTTCATTAGTTTCAGCTTCCTTTGCTCTTACCCTTTTTAGAACACGGTAGTTCCCTACATTGTGTCCAAGTTTTTTGCAGTGCTTACAGTACTTTGGCATATTGTCATATTCAATCTTCTGATAGTAACCTTTTAGCGGCTGGTCATCCTCCTCTAGACCAACCCAAATCTTGTCCGGTAATTTCTTGAGTAGGTTGATCTCAACCCTTACTTTTGCCATGCTAGGTCTAGTTCTGCCTTTCGTTGCTATGTCTAAACCCAAAGGAGTACCAATACTGCTAACAATTTTCTTTACAAAATGCCGAGTGTGGAGATGGTAAGGGATTTCAGGAAGGAGAACCCAGATTGGGGCTACTAGGTGGTCCTCATCCGGTGACCACTTCTGGAGCCACATTTGGTTACCCTCAATTTTAATTACTCTTCTGAATCATACCGTATTAAAGTCATCCTCGTTGGTGAAGTCTAGAAAGACACTATAGTTATCATAGACATTGTAGTTAGCTGGTACATTAGCGCAATATATGCAAACTACAATAGCGAGATCAGAAGAGTGCTTTGGGAGGAATTGAGGAACATCAGAAATAGGTTCGATGGGAGATGGATTGTCTGTGGTGGCTTTAACATTATCATATATCCAATAGAGAGGACAAACTGCCATAGAATGAGGGGAGTCATGACAGAATTTTCTTCCTACATTGAGGAGTTGGAGCTAGTTGATCCTTCTTTATTTGGAGGATCATTCACTTGGAGAAGTAGGGAAGATCACAACTGCGCATCAAGGATTGATAGATTCTTGCATTGCACTCAGTGGGTGGGGGTAGGGAGGGACAGTTTTAACCACATCAAACAAATGGTTATGCCAAAAATAAATTTATACCATAACCCTAATGAACTATCATGCGGTGATTGGGAATGGAAGAAGTCTTATTTTAAATTTGAGTCATGGTGGTTGGAAGTGGAGGGATTTAAGAACAAAGTAAAAGAATGGTGGGAATCCTTCACTGTGAGTGGGAGAGCAGGATATGTACTGGTTGAGAAATTGAAGATGCTAAAAGAAAATATGAAGGAGTGTAGCAAGGAAAACAGGGGAGATTGAAGGTAGATGAAGGAGGGCATTCTAAATCAGTTAGTAGATTGGGAAAGAATCGAGGAGAAAAGGATCCTCATAGATGATGAACTAATACAGAAGGCAAACCTTGCTATGGAATTTGAAGAGGTAGCAAAAAATGAAGAGTTGATATGGAACAGAGATCTAGGATATAATGGTTAAAGCTAGGTGACAAGAATAACCTGTCACAAGTTGTTTAATTCCATGGAACAATTGGAGGTTGATGGAGTCACTACAAATGAACCTGATAGGATCAAAGAAGCAGTCTTGAATTTCTACAAAGAATTATATAAGGAGGCATAACAATTGAGGCCAAATTTGAAGTTACATGATATATCAATGATAATCTAGGAAGAAAAAATATGGTTGCAGAGAAGTTTTGATGAAAAGGAAGTTCTGGAATGCATCAAAATGCTATTTTTTCTAACTTTCTAGGAAATCTTGAAGAGAGATATGATGAGAGATATGATGAGTACACTTCAGCTTTTCCACTCTAATCAGGTATTTGAGAAAAGCTTCAATGTAATATTCATAGCCTTGATATTAAAGAAAGTAGGAGCCTCTGAATTAAAGACTATGGACTAATCAGTCTGGTTGGGGGAGTCTACAAGATCATTGCAAAGCTGTTGGCAGAAAGGTTGGAAAAGGTAATCAATAAACTGGTTAAAAAGCATCAGATGAGTTTTATCAAAGGCAAACAGATTATAGATGTTGCTCTAATAGCTAGTGAGTGCATTGACTTTAGACTGAAAGGAAGCCTCTGGTCTAATGAGCAAACTAGACATTTAAAAAGCCTATGATCGTGTTAACTGGTCCTTTCTTCTTAACATCCTCAGGCAAATGGGTTTTGGTAACAAATGGTTGAAGTGGATTTAATATTGCATCAAAACAGTAAGATTCTCTGTATTAGTGAATAGGGAACCTGTGGGTTTCTTTGCATCAGAGAGGAGCCTGATGCAGGGGGATCCCTTCTCTCTTTTTCTATTTATCCTGGCAATGGAAGGTTTTGACAGTATGCTGAGAATAGCAGCCCATAACAGGTGGATCAAGGGATTCAAAATTGGATATAGAGCTAGGGAAGAAAAGGAAATATGCCACATGCTCTTAGTAGATGAAACAATTATTTTTGTGAACTAGAAGCTGAACAGATTACCTATATCAGATTGATATGGATGTTGTTTGAAGTAGTAGCAGGCCTAAAAGTAAACCGGGGGAAAAGCAACCCATTCCCAGTCAAGGAGGTCTCACAGATTCAAGATCTTGCAGGTATACTAGGCTGTACAGCAGAGAAGCTGCCAACAATTTACCTGGGCATGCCTTTAGGAAACAAACACAAGGCTATAGAAATATGGGATGAGATATTAGAAAATACAGAGAGGAAGTTAGCAAAATGGAAGGCACAGTATCTCTCTTTAGGTGGAAGATTGATCTTGATTAATTTTGTTATGGACTCTCTTCCTACTTATGTGATGTCTTTGTTTCCAATTCCATCAAGTGTGACTAGAAAACTAGACCGGTTGAGGAGAAAGTTTCTATGGCAAGGTAGTAAGGAAGGAAAGGGATATAGTTTGGTGAAATAGGAAACAATGTTGTTTAGCAAAGATAAAAGGGGTTTGGGTATCAGAAACCTCAATCTACAAAACAAAAGTCTCCTTTTGAAATGGCTGTAGAGGTATACCAGTGAGGAGAGTGCACTGTGGAAAGAAGTGATAAAAGCATAGTATGGTGAGCTGAGTCCTTGGTGCATTAAACCAGTCAATGAACTATTTGGGGTGGGGTGTGGAAAACAATCGAAAATTTATGGCCATTGATGGAAGCAGACTTAGAATACAAGGTGGGCAATGGTGCTAAAACCAAATTATGAAGAAGGCTGGCTTGACCAAACACCTTTGTGTGAGTCTTTCTCAGATTTATTTTCCATATGCAACAATCTTAAAGCAAGAGTGTGTGATTGTTAGACAGAGCAGGACTGGTATCTTTCATTCAGGAGAATGCTAAATGACTGGGAGGTGGAGAGGGTGGCTTCCTTTCTTGAGAAACTTGGAGGTGCTAGCATAGATGTAACAAAACCAGACAGATCTCTATGGAAACATTGCAAGGAGGGAAGATTCACAATCAACAATGCATATAAAAGAGGGCTACAAAGCATGAATGGAGGAACACAAGATCAATGGAACTATATCTGGAAAGGTCTAACTCCAACCAAAGTGAAATGCTTTACCTGGTTAGTTATCAATAGAGCATGTCTAACTCAAGAAGTACTCCAAAGGAAAATGATGCAACTAGTTCCAAGATGCTTTCTATGCAACAAAACATAAGAAAAAAAAGCATCTATTTTTGCATTGCAAGTTTACCATACAAATTTGGGAATTCTTCCAAAATACAACAACCACCAGTAGGACCATGCCAGAGCACACAACTAATCTTCTCAGTTGTTGGATAAGGAGGAGAGGAAGTAAAAGAAAGAAAAGGTGGTGGAGGTTAATACCTCTATGTATATGGTGGATAGTATGGAACGAAAGAAATGATAGATGCTTTAAAGATAGGTTCAATTCTATTCACAAAGTAAAATGAAATTGTATTGTATCTTTACTTTTTTTTTTGGTGTAAATAGTTTTGTATAAAAGACACAAACCAGGTTGTAGATCTTATAGGAAATCTGTAAGTTCTTTTCTTGGAGGTGGCTAGCATGCCCTAAATGTTGTGTAATACAATCTTACTAATTTTCCAAAAAAAAAAATAAAATAAGATAAATAAATTAAAACAAAGAAAATAGTGTATTAGCAGTAGATGAAAATAATCTTACAAAAGAGATAGAGGTGTTGCAAAAAGGGCAATAGGGGAGGGGAGGGGAGGGGAGGAGAGGGAGACGTAGGTAGGTGCAGGAGGGAGAGATTATGGTGTACAAAGAGAGGTGAGTTATTGGGAAAGGAGAGGGGTGGGGGAGGGGTAACAGGGTAAATATGTCGCTCATGAAAGTTAAGATCATATCCTGAAATGTGTGGTGAATGACCCAAACAAGATTGCCATCATTAAGGGAGGAGCTAGAGAATGGAGGACAGAGCTGATGGAGGCAATTATGGTCTTTCAAGAGACGGGCAAGTTTGGATGAAGCCTAAATGCATCCTCCATAGCTATCATGCCTAAAAGGAGAGGGGGTAACGTGCATCAAGGATTGTAGGCGTATTTATTATGGTAGAAAACATTTATTAGATAATTTCCAAAGTGTTTTATAACCTACAAAAGAATGCATTGGATGAGACAGTATCCTTGCCATAATGCATTTGTATAAGACAGACAAATTTTGGACGTGGCTTTGTGGCAAATGAGGTGGTTAATTCTAGAAGGAAAAAGGGAGAGCTGGGAATTTTATGCAAGTTGGACTTTGAGAAGGCATTTGATTGTGTAAACTCGAAATATTGGACTACATCATGATGAAGGGGGATTTGGCAACAAGTGAGTCAGTGGATTAAGTTTTGTATCTCTACCATTAGATTCTCAGTCATCAGTCATGGTAAATGGAAGACCTTGTGGTTTCTTTGTTGGCTCGAAGAGTCTAAGACAAGAGGATCTACTATGTCCAATGCTATTCATTTGCAAAATGATGGACAGAGCTATAACAGGAGGCTTTTTGAGGGGCTTTTCTGCTTCCACTGGGGAACGACTCAGGGTCAACCATCTTCTAGTTGTGAATATGCAATGTGTGTGAGATGATATATATTTGATACTTCATTGATCTCTGGCAACCTTTGTGTACTGATGCATATATGTTGCATTTGAAGGCCCTAACAGGAGAGGGATCTCTTGATGTTGTTATATACGTCCTCTAGTCTTAACTTTTGGGGCTCAAGGATTTCGGGCAATTGGGTTAATTTAAGTTATGTTTGCCATTATCTTAAGTTATCTTGTTCCTTCTCTTTCAATTTAATGGGTAACTTTAGTGAACTGCCTTGTTTGTAGGATGATAGTGATGAGCTTAGGCTGTCTCCAGGCACTCCTATTATTATTGCTCCTGAGTGTTGCTTAGGTTAGACTCTCAAGTTCTCAAATATTGATGTATATGTAATCTTTTTACTTACCGAAGTGATTTCTTATTATTACTATTATTTTTTGTTGAGAAAGGTAACAGTATACTGGAGTGGTTTCTTCTTATTAACAACACCAACATATCATGGAAAAGCTGCTGATACATGGGCAGTGGGTGTCACCCTTTACTGTATGGTGTTGGAAAAATACCCATTTCTAGGAGAGACACTCCACGATATATATGACAAGGTAAGGGTCAACTCTTGTTGCTGATGTATAATAATATCGGTGACCGCCCTTAGTTTTCCAATTCTTTAACAGCCTGCATTCTGTATTCCCAGATAGTAAATAACCCTCTCTCTCTCCCTGATGGTATGAATCCCATGCTGAAGAATTTGCTCGAGGGTCTTCTCTGTAAAGGTTCGTATTTCATGCTACTGACATTTTGCCTTTGTTGCTCCTTTTGTTATCCTAAAAAGTAGTGTCATACAGATCTAGCACAAAGGATGACTCTCCAAAGTGTTTCTGAGCATGAGTGGGTTGTTGGTGATGAAGGTCCCATCCCTCGACATTTATGTTGGTGCCAGCGCCAAAAATTACAGAAGGAAGTACCAGATGGGAATGCGGTAGATACTTTCACTTGATACTGCAATTGGAAAGATGTTCTGTGACAAATTTTCTTTATCCGCCTGTTTAAGTTCTGAATTATTGAATGGTAGCTAGAATAAAGTTGTATAGGCAAAATCATATATATGGGGATAGTAGAGCATGAGTGGTTGAGTAAATTCTGTGAGTTTTCTAGCTGCAAGTGGGAAGACTTGTGCCTCAAATTTCTTTTTAATCAAATCCCATATCATTGAGGACTAAACTTGACGTTAACTGGGCAGTCGGAAAATAGCGACGTGGGATGTGGTTTCTTTTCATCAGTTCTAGCCTGGTGGATAGAGTTGTTTGGTACCTGTTGCTGGTGGGAGGCGGCGGATATCTCGTGGATTAGTTGAGGTGTGCGCAAGCTGGTCCGAACATCATGGTTATAAAAAAAACAAGGCAGTCAGAAAATTGTTGACAAAATTTTTGACGTTTAGTAATTGGAATATGTAGGACATGAACACATTTTATAGATAACTAAAAAGTGAAAAGATACATGTATCAGCACATTTTTGCCCATGCTGATACATGGGCAGTGGGTGTCACCCTTTATTTCAAGGTTATCTTTTCGCTTGTAAATTGATAAGCGTTTCTTCTGTTTTAGGGTGTGAAACTAATGGAATTGAAATTTATATACTAAAGTTTCTAAGACCATACTTGTTTTGACTGATATTCTTTCTTTCTCCACATTATATATAGGCTCAAATTCCTCCCTCTGCTCCCTTTTCTCTTACTGAGAAAGAGACAAGAATTGTGGCCATAGATAGAATTCGTCCTTCATAAAATGTACATACACAATATTTCTTCTTTTCTTATTCTTTTAATATGATTTCCTAGCATTGGATTACAAGCTTTGGCTAAGCATCCTTTTATTTTGATTCAAGTCTCTACATTGATGTATGCAAATTTTTCTTTATGGTATTCTTTTTGTTAAATATATTTTGTGTTATGTTTTTTCCATTCAGTATTTTGATCATCTACATTTTTTTTTAATCTCATGGTTCTGCAATGGTGTAACTTATATATATAATGTATGCCTTGCCTTAGAAGTGCAATAATGATGATGAAACTAGTTATTGGATTGTACTTTTTCTTTTATAGTGTTGAAACTCTTAAAGATTGTATTATTCGTTCTTGATTGTTATGGATATAATGAAGCCGACTAGTGGTAGACTAAACAAAAGACAACATTAACATAATTGCCTTTTTGAGAAGGATGGCCTGTGGATAATATACCGGAAAACATGAAAAAAAAGGTAAGTGCACAGATGAACGCTTGGAGGATCCTTATTTAAAAAATATCCAAAGTTTAATTTCTTTTTAAGTTTAGTTGTTTCAAAATCAACTTCAGACTTGAGAGATTGAAAATTGTGGGCCTGAAGTGCCAAAAGTTTAGACACACTGGCGTGAAGTTGAGCTTGTCAAAGCCTAAGTTTAGACTTGTATGCTTGAAGTTTGAGCTACCATTTATGTTGTTCAAACTTTGAACATTTAGGTCTGAAGTTGGGCTTGACAATCCTCAATTTCAAATGTGTATTTTTCAAGTTTGAACTATCAAGTGTAACTTCGGATCCAAATATTTGAAGATGGCATAGTCCAAGTCTGAAGTTGGTTCTCGATAAATTAAGAACAAGAACAAATGATGAATATAATAGAGAGTAAGATACTCAAAGAAACTTATGAAACCATTATTAGAGATGTGTAGACATCTAATCACGATGAAGGAGACAACTTATTCACCTGAAGAAATGCAAAGAGAACTAAGTTGAATAAATATGAGATTTTTTAGAATTTGTTTGCTATCGTTTACAAAAACTATATTATTTTTTTAATATGACAAACTTTAGAGATAATTACTCTTTCTACCAGTTGCAGTAAAAATGCTATCAAAATTGACCCATATTTTACCTTTTACCTAATTTGACCCACTTTATATATAACTGAATTTTTTTTTCATTCCTTAGACCAAAATTGGGTATTTCATTAAACCCTTTGGGATCTCACTATTTTGCCTTAATTCTACTGTACAAGAAATGAGATGAAGCTTGACCAAACTTTCTCAGCTCTATCAACAGACCCCAATTGCCCCGCCCGCTTCCATTTCCTCTGCATTTTCACCTTCTTCGGCGGAGGTGGAGGTGGTAGAGACAGGGGGGAGGGGAGGTTTCGATTTCACAAACTTCGATTTTAGTTCGAAAAAATCCAAATCTGATGACTCCAAACCCGAATCATCCCCTCCTCTACCTTTTTTAGAATAAGGGGTATTCACGGTTTGGTGAAAAACCAAATCAAATCACAAATCAAACCAAACCGATTAAAAAATCGACATTTGGTTTGGATTGGTTTTAAATTTTAAAAACCGATTATATTTGGTTTGGTTTGATTTTGATTTTACTAAAAAATGAAGAAATAACCAGACCGAACCGATAAATTTTATAATTATTTGAATATATATTATTAGTTTTTTTATAAATAATTATAAATATTTTATACCTTTTAATCATTAATTTGGTTTTAGTATACTTTATTTCACATGCACTACAACGCTCTTAAATTTTATTACTCAAAAAATATGTCCAGACCCAACACTCTAAGTCTAATTATTTATATGTGGTGTGGCATATTGCCAATTTTTTAAATTTTCTTTGCTAGGACATTAATCTACTCTTCAATCGTTTGCCTCTTTGATTTTTGAAGGGTTAGCTATTTTATTTAAAGTTATATATTGTTTCTGCGTAGATATTAGACATATTTGTGGAAGAATCTCTATAGTTATACAACTTAAACATGTTAACACTTTGGAATAGTGTTGAAAAATAATAAAGATTAAGATACATTCATCTCATGATAGTAGAGAGAAATCTGTTGATTCCTTATGTTCACTTGAAATATTTATTTCATGTCTCTATTGTTTTACTATTATTAATATATCGTCATTAGCTAGTTATAAACTGAAAAATCAAACCAAATCAACAAGAACCAAATCGGTGGTTATTTATTTAATTTGGTTAGATTTGATTTTAGAAATTTAAAAACCGACTAAATTGATTTAGTTTTGGTTTTAATCAAAAATCGACCCAAACCGAACCATGAACACCCCTATCTAGAATTGGACATAGACGAGGCTGAGGTAAACCTTTTCCTTCTTCCTCAATTCTTCCTTCATTGATAACCCTAACCCTAATCCTCTTACTAGTCGTGTCCATGGTGAGATCGCCCATTTTCTCCATCACCTCAGCCGCAACAGCAGCAGTCATTATCACTGAAAAATTTGATTTTCTTCGTGAAGGAAGAAGTAACAACTGATTCAAATTTTAGTTCTTTGATGCTCTAAAATGGAGAGAAGATTCCAATCTCTCTTAAAGTGTAATATTAGTTTCCGCATACACTATTATACAAAATTATAATACGTGTATAATATTGTATACTGGTGTGTAAAAGCTGTTATACAATATTGGTTGTATATATATATATATATATACATATTTTTCTCTTTTTTGATAACCGTAGTGTCCAGGTCACAACTTGCGTGCACCTCGACTAATCCCACGAATAACTGTCACCTCCCACCAGCAACCGGTACTAGGTAACTCTGTCCTCTAAGGCTAGGATAGATAGAAAGAAATCACCTAGTATTTTTTGTCTCTCCTAGGTTTGAACCTAAGACCTCATGGTTCTCGCCCACTTCATTAATCACTAGGCCACACCCTTGGATTTTTTTTCGATATATATTATTATATATTTCATATACAAGTTTGTACAAAGTTATACATCATTATATATGTATTGCACATGTGAAGTTAAAAACTGTTTTCTATGTGTTTTCTTACTTTTTCTCGAATAATCTAGGTATAAATCAACTTTCCTCGTTGATTTCTCTGCCAAATCACGAACGTTCAATAATTTTTTTTCAGTTTTTATTTTTTATTATTCTATTTGAAACTTGGAGAAGAAGAAATTTTAAGATTTTTGAGTTGCATTTTTTATAGTTGAAATAGGAATGCATATGAACTTGGGAAAGAAAAATGGAAAATAATCCAATTTTTATGCTTGAATATCAGCAGAATAAAAGAAAAATAGAATTTCTTTTTTCAGACTTAGGCCTATTATTTTTGGGCTACAAATTGGCCAAGTTAACATTGTATCTTTCTATTGCAATATATGTGTGTGAGTTGTACTTATACGCAATTCTCCCAACTTCTAATATCAAGTTTTCGTCCATGTTTTAAAACAAAAGCTGTGGTAGATTACAGGGACCAAGAATCTGAATGTAGAACTTCACATTATACATATGTTTTATAGAACTCCACATTTTTAATTATTAATACAACAAAATCTAGATAGAATGGCACAACAACAAAACTAACATTGGTTACAAGCTAAATACTTTGAAAAAATTGGATATAACTTAAATAAGATGTCTAAATTTGGTTGCGCGATGCAAATTCTACGGCAAAAAAGAGACTTCTCATGAAACTATTCACGGGAGAATTATTTTTGTAGATCACTTACAAATATTTTTTTAATTTTATAATTTTTTTTACAAGAGATTTTCATTTTTACACATGAGAGATCTAAAAATATAATTTTCTTCTATTTAATTTGTAAAAGGTCAACAGATTTCATTTCCTCGTATTTTTATCTCTCTTCTTGAATTCCTTTGGGGTCCTTGTTCAATCCAAATTGAACTTGTTCCCTTCCTTTCCTGTCGAGGAGTAAATCTCAAAATCTTCAAGGTGATAATATCCCTCTGACCAATTTAATCTGTGGTTTGTTTTGCTTCCGTTTTCATAGTCATTTTTAAGCATAAATTGAAGTATTTTGATGGGAAATTTTAGTTATATCCATTTCGAATCTTGTATTGTAGCTTTTTAATTTTTTTTTTCCAGAACTTTTTGATATTGTATATTGCCAGGTCATTTTCCCCTTACATGCAACCTTTGATATGAGTGTTTTTCTTTTCTGAGATGGGGCTTTTAGAATAATATTTGAATGTGTAGATAGTTTTCCATTTCCACTAAAGTTTTTGAAATGAGAACATTTTCTACCTAAATTAGAGCTAATTTTTGCTCTAATTGTATGTTTGGCTTGTTTCAGTTATAGTGTATTTTGTACAAAGTTCTCTTTTCGCCATATTTTTCAATTATTATAGAAGAGTGAAGGGAGGGACGGTCAAGGGTATAACTGTAATTTTATTTTATATTTTATTTAATTTTTATATATTATATTATTGTACTTGTCTTCTAATTTTTCTCTATCTAGTTCAATGTGATCACAAATACCATACTAGTTTTTTCTAGAATATATTTATATTTTTTATTTCTATTTTTTTATTAAAATAATATAAATGGTAACAAAATATATAGCTTAAAATAGTTGTACTTCACAAAGAGTATTGAATTTGTAGAAAAGTCAATCAACTTCTAGAAAGTTCTACTGACTTTCATATTTTGGAAAAGTAAAAAAAATTATATGTACATCTAAGAAAATGTAAGTCCTATTTTTTTATCATCAAAAAATTATGAGAGAATTATTTTTTTAAATTATTATTATTTTCAGGTATCATATGTACTTTCTGTTTTTTTTTTGTGTAATATCTAATTTAATTGCTATATTATCCTATTTCTTCTCTTTAATAATATATATTTTATTCGTAATAATTATTTAAATAACTAATTTAATTTTAAAAAATTATTATTTTAAATTTTAAAATACAATTTATTATCCTTTTATCTTTATTTTTGTTCTAAAAAATATAGAAACAAATTAGTACAGTAAAATGAATAGTATATTAAATTGAGATCAAAGAATAAATAAGGGTAGTTTAATTAAATTATTATTTTTAATATTTATTAAAGCACAAAAAATAACATGATAAATAAAATGAACTGGATGGAATACTTAAATTAGAGTAAAATAGAAGTGTTTATTAGATTTTTAAAATAATAATTCTCTATTTAAATAGAGGATCAAGTTTGTATTTTGTTTCATTTTACGAAATTAATTTAAATATTTGAACTAATGTAAGTTTCAAATGTAAGTTTGATTTAATTCTGAAGTTACTGAATCAAATTTTGATAAAAACAATAAGTATTTGTTGAGTTCAATTTACATATAGATATCTTTATACTTTTAAATTAATCAAATCAAAATTTAATTAATTACAATATATTATTTACTTTATGTTTCAAGTTATCAATTAATGCTTAATGTAATTTTTTTTGTCTAAACAGAATTTTGGAAAATAATGTCAGCAAGTTATAATTAAGCGGATTATAATTTAAAAAAAATATAAAAAAAATAAATGCATAATTATGAAAAATTATATAACTAATTAACATTGATAAGAACAAACTTTAAAATAAAGAATTACAATTATATAATTCTATTAAATCTAATAATCAAATTATCATCCAATCCTAATAAATTTATTTCATTATGAGATAGTAAATATACAAATTAAATATTAATCCTAAGTATTTTATAACTTTAAAAATGATTATTATCACAATTTACCAATAATTTTTGATTTTTTTTTTAAATGAACAAAATAATAGCAAAAACCTAAGTGAAATTTATTTGATATCTCTTCGTTTCTCTTTCATCTTCTCTTCTTATTACTCTTTATTGGTTAAAACCCTAATCTTTCTTCTCTCTTTCATTTGCTCGCCTTTTATATATCTCCGGTAAGTGTTGTTTATGTTTCAATTTGTATTTTGTCGGTTTAGCATTTACCCATTTTATCAGAATCCCATATGGTTTCTTTACACGAAAATGTATGTAGTGTGAATCTTGGTTTTGTGTTTCATCTGAAATCATTGAAGCTTTATGGCAGACTTGCAGTAGTTGATAAAAAGTGATGTTTGACTTACTTCAGAGTTTGGAGAAGTCTTGGAAATTACTTGCGTTTGTATAATTGAGGAGTTCTTTTGGTGGATATAAGATGTAATTGTCTAGTGTTGTCCATTATTTCTTGTGGTAAAGCCTTCAACTTTCAGTAAAACAGGAGATGGGCACAACAAATTTGTATGTTTTGAGCATTGAGGAAGTTGAATTATGTTGTCTTTTCACATTTATTTACATGTTTGTATGCTTAAAGATATGTTGTCACAGCGCATTTAGGTTTTCTTTGACAGCTAAAGCTACCAGGTGCAGCAAACTAAAAGAATTTGTGTTAACAACTTATTGATTTCTCTTACTCAATAAATAGATAGAGCAAAATTTCTATAGTCGAAGCCTCAACAGAGATAAGCAATTTGATGTTTATTATGTTTGGTCACACCTTTATTATAATGTGGAAATTTGTAACCGAGAATGAGTATTGAAAAAGTATAAAAGAGTAAGGATAGACTTTTTCACCAATCCTAACCAGTTTATGTAATTAGTAGATTCTATTCCTATTGTATGTTTGTTAATATCACATAAAACTGAAAAAGAGTTATATGTTAGTTAATAGAGGAAATAGTAGGGGACTTCTTCATTTGCAATTGCACTAGCTAGGACCCTAGGATGTCTGCCTGCAATGTATTAGAGGCTACATTGGTTCAGTAAGTTATTTTTCTTTGTGAGCTTAATTTATGTAGATGTTTGTTCCTGTAAAAATCCTCTCTGATTTAAGTAAAAAAATACAACTTGAAGAAAATATCTTAGGAACAATTATCCTTTTTTCTTTTTAAATCTGTTTACATATTGTATTTGATTCATGTTGTTGTTAGTCTCTTTTAAGTTCAGGGACTTACATATGTCTTAGGCTCATCAATTCGTAATATGATCTTGTGAGATTGCTCCATGAAAAATGGATCAACCTGATTATATTAGCCATGAAAATCACAATCAACACCTGAACTCAGACTTAGAAGGGATATATATGTTGGCTTGGGCTGTTGTAGGTCGATTGCTTGGGCCCGTGCACGGGCCTTAAATTACCTAGTTACTATGAAAAATACCATCTTATATTGAGTTCTAGCCAAATATTTTTGTTTCAATTTCTGGTGGTGAACCTTAATGTGATGGAGAGAATGAAAAACATTGATTGCCCAATTGCTATTTTCTAAATTGTATGCTGTTTTCTGGATGTAATTTGAGCTTTAGCTCTCAATGTTTGTTCTACTCCAAAAAAAGCTTCTAACCTTTGTTGAGGAAGGAAAAAAGAGAGTATTGGGTCGGCAATGGATTCGGATGATGCATCCGGGTATTCAACCGGGGTGGGCGATGATTATGAATCTTTACTTTCAACGACTGATGCGGAGCTCTTGAAACGGGCATGGCAGAATGAAAAGGCTGCTCCTGAAATTCTTCAATTTGAGGCAGCTTTGGTTCAAAGATCCAGAGAACAAATTCAATTGATGGTATGCCCATTTCATATAATTAGGCCTCTTAAATATGTACCTGTGATATTTATCTGTTTAGATTTTGAACTTTAGCTTTCACTTTATCTTCTATTAGAATTTCTATGTGTTAATATTAATTTTGTGCTAAAACTTGTATTTTGTTTGGTATTATGTGGTGGACATATGGCTTCAGGGGTTGGGAATTATTAGTTGTTGTCTTAATTTCAGAGGGGTGTTTATAAAGGGACTGTATCATATCAAATGAAAGTTTTTGTTTTGTCCAAGAGTCTAGCAGGATCAACTGAATTTTCCAGTTCTGCTTAAAAGGATGAGATTAAACATTTAAATAGACAAACTTATTTCTGATAAAAAAAATTTCACCGGGCAATTATTATTCAATTAATGCCTAATAGAACTTAACTCTAGAGCATCCGTGTGCACTTTGTCTGCTATTAGGTGAAGTGTTTGCTACTAAGATTCCCATAGGAGCATGACTTCAATGGGATCTTTTTGTTCTCCATTTGTGTACCCCGTGCCTCCTTGCAAACTAGTATTTTTACTACTCTCATATACAATGATAACCTTATAGTTACACCATATTGGCCTATCGGGCATACTTATTTTAAAGCAAAATACTAGGAGCAATCCTCATAAGTATCTGAGTTTAAGAAGGACCTGCCACTCATAAGAGGAAAAAGTTTGTAGTGGACCTTAAGTGTGTTTGGGAAGAACTGACTTTACTTGTGACTTATTCCCGACTTTACTTGTGACTTAGTCCAATGGTGATGGAAAGCTTTATTGGAGGTATACAATAGGAAGGTATATGTAAACGTACACTTAAATAAACAAATGGCAGAACCATTAGAATCTTGTTTCACCGAAGATAGTTGTTTGTTAATACAAGTAACTGGATTATAGTTAAAGCTGCATTTCATTTGATGATGCTGAAAGTTTCATTTATATCTTCTAGTTTATTGTTCATTTATGTGAATCTAATTTTGCTCTAGTTTCTTGGATTATGTGACTCATTAATATTCTATGCATTTTCATGGTTTACAATGAATTGCGTTGTTATATGCCTAGTTAGTCGGAAGCGAACAAAAGTCATTTCCACTCTAAATCTGTTAGGCGGTTAAGTCTTTGGGTTCCACTTGTAAGCTGAAGTCAGTGGCGGGAAATGTAGTTAGAGTAGTTAGAGATTAGTTCACCCAGTCTAGCTATTAATTTAGTTGTATCAGCTCATTTTCCATTCACCAATAATATCTTACAGATTCTTTCCTATAATCTCTCTAAGTGTATTTGTTTTCCCTGCAACTCTGTTCAAAAGCTTTTCTTCCATAAGTTCTTTAGGAATTGCATAGCTAATCTCTGCCTTAGTCGCAAGGCACTGAAAGGCTGTAACAAGTTGGTATATCTTCCAAAACCAAAAATAGTGGTATTTACTAGCAACAACATAATGAAAGCAGTCACTCAATATAGATTGATCCAAAATTTGATTCAAGAACGACTGTGGGGGAGAATCCAATTAGAAAAATTCATATCGGGCTTAGGGATAATCAGTCTAGAGCAGTCGAATACTTGGAATTCGGAAGTCATGGGGACATTGTAAGACTAGTGAAATCAGACGCGAGGTGGATCAGTCGATGGGGGAGTTTCAATAGTTGTTTGGTGAGTAGCTTCGTCATTAATGAAAAACATGAGCAGAACATGGAGGAGGTTTGACAAATGTTTCTGACGATGAAAGGGACTCGTTAATCCCCACACAGAGAAGAAATGGCTTTTGTTGATTCTAGTGGGTCGCAGTACAAGGCCAATAACAGGTACTTACGCATCGATTTTACGAAATTTAGTGGTGAAGTTATTAGGGGATGGGTCTATAGATGCGAAAAATTCTTCTAGTATGTGGATACAACTGAAGAATCGAAAGTGAATGTGGCTGCTATATATTTAGAAGGAAAGGCATTACGAAGGCATAAAATGTATATGTAGACTCGATTCTCTCGGCACATTCTTGAGTGGGAGGATTATGTCTGAGCTTTGGACCTCTGCTTACCTAGATCCCCTATCATATTTATGTCAAACTGGTACTATGCAAAGCTTCCTTGATCAATTTGATGAACTACTAAACGGAGTGGATCTCACAGAGGACCAAGCGGTTGGCTTTTTATTGGCGGGGTTAAGAATTGAGATAGCTGTCAAGGTGAAGTTGTTGAATACTAGATGCTTGATGAAAGTATACAACCAAGTCACCCTCACTGAGAAGTCTTTAACCCTTCAAAGAACCAGTAATGTTTCTTACCACATAATGACTTCTCCACTACCTAAGCCAAAACCCAATTTTAGCCAACCTTACAGACCAAATCCACCCAAGAACTTCCCTGCTAGACCCTTCACTAGATCCACTCGAATGCTGATCAGTGATGAGATGGATGAAAGGAGGTCAAAGGGTCTGTGCTATTGGTGTGAGGAGAAGTACATGTCGGGTCACAATTGTAAAAAAGGGAAACAATTGTATTTTTTGAGGTGGATGAGGAAGAAAAACCACAAGAGGAGTATCATGAGGTATAGGAAGGGACCATAGAGGAAGAAGAGGAGACCTTGGAAGGGCACAAGTCTCAGTTCATGGCTTGTTTGGAGTGCATGATTAGAGAACTATGAGAGTTAGAGGATCCTTTAAAGCAAAGGCAATACATATCTTGATTGATACAAGAAACTCATAATTTCTTGGATTATGAGACTACCCAAAGTCTAGGATGTCCCTTAAAAGTCATTCATGCTGCTTCTGTAGCTGTAGCTAATGGAAGCAAGATCAAGAGCTCTCACATATCTGGTAGTTTTTTTCTGGAAGATAATTCTCCTCTGATATGTTGATCCTGGCATTGGGAGGGTATGATGTAGTTCTTGGAATACAGTGGCTGGTCACTTTGGGTGACATTAGGTGGAATTTCATGCAACTTAAAATGGAATTCATGGTGGGGAAGCAGGAAGTGCCTCTTAGGGGAAGTCAACCAGCTGATCTCACTAGGTTGACAATAAACACATCCAAAAGTTGATGCAAAAAACCAGCTCAATTGGCTATGAAGGCAGTAACAATGGTGACAGTCATACAACCTAAGAAGGAGCACACATCTAGGGTTATATTGAATAGTGTTGTCAAATGCGCGCTTAAGCCCTAAAGCGAGGCTCAAAACACGCTGAGTGCTTCACGTCGCTTAATGTGCGCTTTAGTGTCATCATTAGGGCTCTAAGACAAACTTTTCCTTGCAAATGAGCGTTTCCTGAAAAGTCTACACTAAACAATTGATATTTCACTTAATCCTAAAAAGTTCATTTTCTTTGTCCATATATATGTTATTCATGTTTATAATTTTTTTTTGATAATCGTGATGTCTGGGCCAGCTTGCGCGCACTTCGACTAATTCCACGGGATACCTGCCACCTCCCACCAGCAACAGGTACCAGGTAACTCTTTCCACCAAGGCTAGGATAGATGGGAAGAAATCACCTAGTGTTTTTTTGTCTCTGCTGAGGTTTGAACCTGAGACCGCATGGTTCTCACCCACTTCATTGACCACTAAGCCACACCCTTGGGTGCGTTATTCATGTTTATAATTATTGGTCTTGGACTATATATATATTTGTATGTTTTCTCCCTTTGCGCCTTTTCTCATTAAAGCTCACGCTTTATTTGCGCTTTGCGCTTAAAGCCCCAATGGACTTTAGAGCTTTTTTGCGCTTTTCGCTTTTGATAACACTGATATTGAATTCTCCAGAGGTGAGTATCCCTATTGTTGTGCAGTCATTAGTTGATCAATATTCCCAGATATTTAAGACCCCCATAGAATTACCACCCCATAGGAGGCAGGATCACAGGATACTTCTGAAAGAAGGCACTTCACCTATCAATGTGAGGCCTTATAGATACCCCACTAAAAGATGAAATTGAGAAACATGGGTAAGAAATGTTGGCTTATGGGGTTATTAGACCAAGTTTGAGCCCTTATTCATCTTCCATAGTCATGATGAAGAAGAAACAATGGTTCTTGGAGAATGTGCATAGATTATAGGAAGCTCAATAAGTACACTGTCAAGGATAAATTCCCAATTTTTGTGATTGAGGAACCATTAGAAAGGGGGGGGGGTCAATTCTTTACTAAATTGGACTTAAGATCTGGTTACCGTCAAATCAGAATAATGGAAAGGAACATGGACAAGACAGTTTTCAGGTCTCACCATGGACATTATGAATTTCTAGTTATGCCTTTTTGATTGACAAATGCACACTCCACATTTTAAAGCTTGATGAATCATATTTTCCAGCCTTATGTCAGTAAATTTATCTTGATTTTCTTTGATGACATACTGGTGTACAATCCCTCACTGAGCAGCCATTTGGACCACCTGGAGTTGACATTCAGAGTTTTGAAGCAAAACAATTTGTATGTTAAACTCAACAAATGTTCTTTTGCCCAAGCTGATGTGGATTATTTGGGCACATTATCTCTTCTGGTGGGGTTCCTGCTGATCTTTAGAAGGTTGAAGCTATGCAGGCTTGTCCATCACCTATGAAGTGAAAGAGCTAGAGGATTCTTGGGACTTTCAGGGTATTACAGAAGATTTATTGAGGGTTATGGGGTTATTGCAAGATCCTTGATGGATCTGCTAAAGAAGGAAGCTTTTAGATGGTCGATGGAGGCTGAAATAGCTTTCCAGAAGCTGTAAGTTCTCCTCCTTTTCTAGCACTACCTAACTTCAACTTGGAGTTTCTCATTGAAGTTGATGCATGTTCAGTGGGGGTAGGGGCTGTCTTGATGCAATAGGATCATCCTTTGGCATTCATGAGCAAAGCTTTGGGCCCATGATACTCTTCTCTACCTGTGTATGAGAAGGAAATGTTGGCAATTGTGTTGGCTGTGCAGAAGTGGTGACCATACTTGGTAGGTAGGCATTTCACTGTCAGTCATAATAATGCAACAAGACTTGATGGATGATTTCTTTTCTCTATGGATTGGGAAGAAGCTTTTAGAGACATAAGACAGAGAATACTTCCCAGAGCCAACTCTGATCACTCCCCGATTTCTCTGGAGTATGGAAATTGGAAGCATAGAAGTCCTATTTTAAATTCGAGAACTGGTGGCTAGGAGTGGATGGCTTCAAAGAATTGATACGAAAATGGTGGAATGAGTTTGAGGTACAAGGCTGCCCGACTTTCAGTTAAGCAGTAAACTCAACATGTTAAAGAGCAAAATTAAGGAATGGAGTAGAACAACTTTTGGGGAGCTGACTAATAAGAAGATCAACCTCCTGAATGAGTTAGCCGAGATAGATCAGACTCAGGACAATAGAGAACTTAATGAAGATGAGATGATGATCAGGGCAACAATTATGGTTGAACTGGAGGAATTGGCCAAAAATGAGGAGGCAAGCTGGAGGCAGAAATCTAGAGTTTTGTGGCTCCAACAAGGGGATAAAAATACTATGTTTTTCAGAGGATGGCTACTGGTCATATGAGATGCAATACCATAGACAGATTGAAAGTTGAGGATGAAGATGTGGTACAAATGTATGAGATTAAAAGAACTATGGTGGATTTTTATATGAAACTATATTCAGAAATAGAAACTTGGAGTCCCTCTTTTGAATTTCCAAATTGCCCCAAAATCAATAATGAAGAAAGTGAATGGTTGCAAAGACCTTTCTCAGAGGCAGAGGTTCTCAGAATCATTAATATGTGTGCAGTGGACAAGGCCCTTGGTCCGGATGGCTTCACAATGGTTTTTCTTTTTAAAGAGTGTTGGGGAATTCTTAAAGAAGACATAATGTCAGCTATTCAAAATTTCCATCAGAATGAGATTTTTGAAAAGTCCTTCAATGCTACTTTCATAGTTCCAAAGAAGAATGGTGCGGAAGAATTAAAAGATTTTAGACCTATAAGTCTTATAGGCGGGATCTACAAGATATCATCCAAGCGTATAACAGAAAGATTGAAGTAAGTGATAGGGAAGCTGGTTGATGTGCACCAAATGGCTTTTCTTAAAGGAAGAAAAATTAAGGATGTTGTAGTACTGGCAAATGAGTTAGTTGACTCCAGAATCAAATCCAAGAGGCCAGGGATCCTATGTAAGTTGGATATTGAAAAGGCCTATGATCATGTCAATTGGGAGTTCTTGCTGAAAATTCTCAAACACATGGGCTTTGGAAACAAATTGATTAACTAGATAAGATTTTGCATTTCTAGTGTAAAGTTTTATGTTTTGATCAATGGGAGCCCTGAAGGTTTTTTTCAATCTCAGAGAGGTCTTAGACAAGGTGACTTAGTGTCACCTTTTCTATTTTTGTTAACCATGGAGGGACTTAATCATATGATTAAGGTTTCTCAATCTAATGATTGGATAAGGGGCTTTGGCTCTCAAGCTAATGGAAGTGTAGGATTGGAAATATCACATCTATTATATGCCGATGATTCTTTAGTTTTCTGTGAAGCTGAAGTGGTGCAGATCAGGCATCTCAGAGCCATTCTCACCATTTTTGAAGCTATGTCTGGATTACATGTTAACTAGGGAAAGAGTTTTCTATATCCAGTAAACGTTGTACCAAATTTACTGTCTTTGGCAGCTAATATAGGATTCAAGTGGGTGATTTGCCTACAATCTATTTGGGGATGCCTATGGGGGCCAAAAGTTTGTCCACAGAGATCTGGAATGAAGTCATGAGAGATGTGATAGAAAGTTATCAAGATGGAAATCACAGTATTTATCTTTAGGTGGTAGACTGACCCTTATTAACTCTGTACTGGATGCCTTACCTACATATATGATGTATATTTTCCCTTTGCCTAAGGGGGTTGAAAAAAGGATTGACAGATTGAGAAGAGATTTTCTCTGGCAAGGTGATAAGGAGAATAGAAGCATCAATCTAGTTAAATGGGATGCTGTCACTTTAAGCAAGAAACATGGTGGATTGGGTATAAAGAAATTGAGGCTACACAATAGAAGTCCGTTACAAAAATGGCTATGGAGGTTTAACAATGAGGACACAAGGGACTTTGGAGGATTCTTATTTCCCAGAAATATGGGATGTTGGATTAGTGGACTACACATGAAGTCAGCAGCCCCTGTGGTAGTAGTGTCTGGAGAACTACTAGAAACCAGTGGAGGAATTTTTGGGTAATGTGGAGATCATTGTGGGCAATGGTATGAAGAAAAAATTCTGGGCTGATCACTGGATTGAGCAGAACAATTTGAATTCTATTTTTCCATTCCTCTATTCAATTAGTCTACAACAACATGATAGGATTAGTCAATTATGGAGCTGACAAGGTTGGAATTTAATTTTTAGAAGAGCTATAAATGACTGGGAAATTGAGAGGTTTATCACAATGATGCAGTTACTGGAATCTTTTGGTGGCACTTCTGATTGCCCTGATAGATTAGATGGAAAATGAATAACAAAGGGATTTTCTCGGTAAAGTCTATTTACTGGAACCTGAACCAAAGAGGCCCTGTTAAGGTGAATTGGCCTTGGAAACAAGTCTGGAAAGTAAAAATTCCAATGAAGGTGTCGTGTTTTGTTTGGTTGGTGATTAGGAAAGCATGTCTATCTCAACTCAATTTACAAAGAAGAGGTTTTCAGATTTGTTCAAGGTGTCTTTTATGTGACCAGGAGGTTGAGAGCAATGAACATCTTTTTTTACACTGCAAGACAACTTAAATCTGTGGCACATGTTCTTTTGCTTTTTGGGGATAAAATGGGTAATACCTAGCTCTACTCTAGGGCTTCTGAGCAGTTGGCAGAATGTAGGGTACAGAGGTGGGGAGTAGGATTGGTGGAAGATCATCCCTGCTTGCATCTGGTGGAGTGTGTGGAAAAAAAGGAATTCCAGATTTTTTGAAGGCACTAGCAGTTCTATCCAAATTAGATGAATTGTCTCAGTCTGTTCTTTTTTTGGTGTAAAACAAAATATGTGGGGAGAAGTAGGTGACTTAGTTGACATAGTTGATAATGTATAAGAAAATAGGTTTTTGGACAGGGTTCTTTTTTTGTACCTTTTAGCTGTTTTGTGTAAAGATCCCAACTTAACATCTTTTTGGGATGTTTAATTTATGTTTAATAGAAATACAATTGTTACCTTCCTCGAAAAAAAGACTGACCATCAAAGTCTGAAATATCTGATGGAGCAGAGAATCACAACTCCTAGACAACAGAAGTGGCTAACCAAGCTTATGAGGTATGACTATTCTATTCATACAAAAAAGGGAGTGAGAATTTAGTTGCAGATGCATTGTCTAGAAGAAGTGACCATCAGTTTCAGTTGAAGGCAATTTCTGTGGTCACTGGTCATCTGTTACTACAGGTGAAGGATTCCTACCAGGGGGATGCGTACATCATGAAGTTGCTCCAAACTATCTCGGCAAATGCTGCTTGCAAACCTTACTATGTCCTGAAAGATGGACGTGGGTTATGAGGCAGTATTGAAGCAAGAACTGCTGCAGATTTACCATGACAGTGCTTTGGGTGGTCACTCAGGTATGGAGGCTACCCTCCAGAGGTTGAAACTTGGTTTTTTTGGGAAGAGGATGAAGAAAGAAGTCTTTCACTATGTGAGGGAATGTGTGATCTGCCAAAGGAATAAGTCTGAGCATGTGGCATCTCCTGGTTTACTCCAAGCTCTGCCTATTCCTGATAGGATTTGGCAAGACATCAGTCTTGGTTTTGTTGAGTTACAAAGCTAACTCTAAATCTGTGATACTGGTGGTAGTTGACAGATTGAGCAAATATGCTCATTTCATTGGTCTGTCTCATCCTTACTCAGCAGCTGACATTGCTAAATTGTTTCTGGATCATATCTATAAGTTGCATGGACTCCCTCAGACCATTGTGAGTGATAGAGATACTGTATTTTTGAGCTAGTTCTGGCAGGAATTGTTCAGCATCCAGTCTGTGTCTCTACATCATTCCTCAGCTTACCATCCTCAAACTGATGGTCAAATTGAGTCAGTGAATAAGTGCTTGAAAGGGTATCTTAGGTGCATGTGTGGTGACAGACCTAAGGAGTGGATCCACTGGTTACCATTGGCTGAATGATAGTGTAACACCAATTTCCATTCATCCACTCATTTGACACCTTTTGAGGTGGTTTATGGCCAGCAACCTCCCCTTCATATTCCTTACTTCCCTCAGGGGTCTATGATTGAGGCAGTTGACAGAAGTTTACAGGCAAGGGAGGCAACTATCAGACTGTTGAAACACCATATCTTGATGGCTCAACAGAGAATGAAGCAGCAAACTGATAAGAGGAGGTTTGAAAGGTGTTTGAGGTTGGTGATCTGGTTAATGTGAAGTTACAGCCTTACAGGCAAACGTCATTGCGGGGTCACTTCTATCAGAAACTTGGTCCAAGTACTTTGGACCCTTCCCAGTGCTTAAGAGAATTGGTTAGGTTGCTTATCACTTGGAGTTCACATCACCTTTCATGTATCACAATTGAAGAAGATTGGCTCTAAACCTGCTGTCCCAAACCTTCCGGTTACCTTGTCTTCTCATAGCAATGCCCTCTTGGAACCTGAGGTTGTTCTGGATCGTTGGGTCGTGTCCAAACATAATCTACCAGTTACCCAAGTCTTAGTGAAGTGGTTTAACTGTGCTCAGGAGGACAACACTTGGATGGATTTACATACACGGCAACAACAGTTTCCTCTGTTCAATCCTTGTGGTCAAAGGATGTCTTTGAGAGGGGAGTAGTTGTTATGTGCCTATAGTCGGAAGGGTGCAAAAGTCATTTCTACTCTAAATCTGTCAGGCAGTTAAGTCATTGGGTTCCACTTGTAAGCTGAAGTCAGTGGTGGGAAAAGTAGTTTGAGATTAATTCACTCAGTCTAGCTATTAATCAGTTCTCAGTTCATTTTCCATTGATTGAATAATATCTTACAGATTCTTTCCTATAATCCCTCTTAAGTGTATTTGTTTTCCCTGCAACTCTGTTCAAGAGCTTTTCTTCCATAATTTCTTTAGAAATTGCATAGCTAATCTCTGCCTTAGTTGCAAGGCACTGAAAAGCTGTAACATGCATGCTGATGTATCTTGATCTTTGCTCTCCAGGAAGAAACAGTAGAGGAATTTTCAAAAAATGGCGTTGATCCACTCACTGTGTCTCTTTACCAGATGGACCTCGATAGAACTTTGTTTCTATTGAGATCATATCTAAGAACCCGTCTCCAAAAGGTAGCCTTGAGTTAATAGTATATTATTATGTCTCTGATTTACGCAAATTTCATATCTAGGAAGAGCTATAGTCATGGTGTGGAAGAGATACCTCAGTCTACCAACTACTTGTAGTTCTAAATAGTTCTTTAAGTTTCTGGTAGTGTCTTTTAAAGCAATGATCTGTTTGCATGTCATAGGATCTCATCTCTTTATGTTTCCCTGCAGCTTATCCCATCTTCATCCATTTCATAATTAATGTTTGACTGCAGATTGAAAATTATGCATTTCACATACAAAAAAATACCGACTTATGGAATCGTTTATCTAAACAAGAGCAGAAATTTGCTGAAAGGTAAAGCTGTTTCTCTTTATTGCAAGTGTTCAATGCCTACCAAGTTTATAATGTTAATTACCTGGGATGATTAGGTGTATTGACGACATGGAGCAACATCTAGATCAGTCTGTTCTGTCGAAGTTGCCTCATGGCTTCAAGTCCCACTTGAAGCAATCTTCACTAAGTTTGGCAGATGACATGGGTAAGCTTGCCATACGCCGTTCAAGTTGATTGAAATTAAATTTGTTCAAGTCCCTTCCCCTATCTGCTTCTTTATGCATTTCAGTGTGTGTTTCACTTTATCTATGTTGTTGAAGAGCTAAAAGAGTTTCTGGAATCCCAGATTAATGGCTATGCCTAATGAAAAGCATCTTGAAATAATAAAAGGTTTGTCGCTAAGTGACTTAGCATTGTCTATGAACACAGTGCAGCAATTTAAATTCCCTAACCAATTGCCAAACCTGCAACCTGGTTGTGAGTAAGTTTAGGGACGACTCAATCTCTTGCACTCATGATATCTGCTTGTTTTCTTCGCCTTTTAGACATCTCAAATATGAAGACATTCAGGATTTACATTTGAACTGTGAACTGAAGCAGCAGTTTCTCTTCTTGCATGCCTTTTAGTTCCCGAGCCGCAGCTGGATCAATATGTTATCTGCAGAAGCAAGAGGTTTTTAGGATCTTTTCAGCTTGATGACAGGCAATCTTCTTTTACTTTATTGTTGTTTCTCTTTGGAATCCTGCCTGATTATTTTATCTTTCTTGACCTCCATTAATTTTCTTTAATGACAGTGGGGAAGAACCAGTGAACATTGAAGCCAATGATTTGTATGCTCTGCCTTACAAGTCCATTAAGCCACTTGTGGAGAGTGGGCAGATCGATCTGGTATGAGTGAGAGTGTACAGTGTAGGAAATACTGCCTCTTTGTTTCCTGGTGATTAGAATTGACATAGTTTGTAACAAATGCAGCATAGGAACTATTAACTCTTTTACAATCCTTTTAACTGCTCAAGATTGGGTTTCCTGGTATGAGTAGTGTCCTCTTGTTTGTTTCAATAGTTTATAAAGATGCTTAATTTGTTAATTTTCACCCATATGAGATCAGGTCATTTGCTCTTTTGCCCTTATTTTGTACTGGTCTTTAATTTATTTATGCCCTTCATAACAAATAATTTTTTCGCGGGGCATAAGTTTATATTTCGTATCATAATATCTCACTAGTAATACCTGGACATGACTTTAGTTTCTAAAGAACTTATGCCTCACTAGTGGCATAAGTTTGTTGACAGTTAAATTCTTTTGCATTCTAAGATCAATTTAGAAGATTCAACTTATAACTTCTAAATAAATTAGATAAGATTTTTTGAACTTGAGTCCATGGAAAACATTATGTTTTTTCCCATTTCCTTTAGTTCAAAATTATATTTTATTTCGAGGATGCATGAGGAGAAGTTTGTGAAAAAACAAGAAAGTTGTTCCGAAAGCTGTAATTCTAAAAATTTTATATTGAAAGAATTAGGTTTTTTGAATAGCTAAGCAAAATGTAAATTTTAGAATAATAAATTAACACAAGAATTTTACGTGAAAAGCTCCTTGCTCAAGAGAGTTAAAAATTACGATCTACGTTGTAGGACTTTTTTCCGAACTCTTCAACTAAAACTCGAGTCCAAGTTCATAATAAGTTTAAAACTGTCCTTGTAACATCTACAGAAACTGTTCCCCACAGTTTTCTCCTCTACCCTCTCTAATCTTTACAACTCTACCTTAGTTAATGAAGTTTCCCCCCGCAATAAACAATCTAAAAGAAAGTAATCACGACCCTGTCTTGAAACCACGCCAAGAAACTAACTATTACAAACTAAAGAACTGTATAGATAAAACTTCACAGGAACAAATTCTTTATTGCAGCAGTAACTTCTTCTTCGAGACTCTTTTGAAGAATTGAGAGCACTTTGAGGATTCTATTTTTGGGTGTGGTCAAACTCGATTAATGTGTTGTTTGTATAGGAATAAGTCTCCGACTTGCAGTTTTCCAATCCAAGTTAGATTTGTTCAAGACTTGCTAAGAATCTAATCCTAATTTGACTCCTCGGTCTTTTTTCTTGTTAATGCATACGGGGCTTCCTTGTCAATCCAAAAGGCATAAATAGAAATTCATAATGTCCATGGTCAGACATGAAAGCTGTCTTGCCTATGTCCTTTTCCATTATTCTGATTTGATGCTTAAAGAACTGAGCACCCCCAAGTTCATCTAATAATTTCCCAATCACAGGAATTAAGAATTTATCCTTAACAATGTACTTATTGAGCTCCCTATAATCAATACACATTCTCCAAGAGTCGTCCTTCTTCACCATGACTATGGGAGATGAACAAGGGCTCACACTTAGTCTAATAACACCATAAGACAACAAGACAATACTTGTTTCTCAATTTCATCTTTTAGTGGGGTATCTATAAGGCCTCACATTGATAGTTGAAGTGCCTTCTTTCAAAACTATCTTGTGATCATATCTCCTATGGGGTGGTAATTTTGTGGGAGTCTTAAATATCTGGAAATATGAATCAACTAAGGACTGCACAATAGCAGGGATAGTCACCTCTTGAGAATTCGATATAACCCTAGATGTGTGCTCCTTCTCCGGTTGTATGATTGTCACCATTGTTGTTGCCATCATAGTCAATTGAGCTGGTTTTTGCATCAACTTCTAGATGTATTTAATGTCAACCCATTCAGTTTCAGCAGGTTGACTTCCCCTAAAAGACACTTCCTGCTTCCCCAGCATGCATTCCATTTTAAGTTGCATGAAATTTCCACCTAATGTCACCCAAAGTGACTAGCCATTGTATTCCAAGAACTACATCCCTCCCAAGGCAAGGATCAACATATCAAAGAAGAATTCCACATCCTACATCTTTCAGGAATGTAACACCTCGTACCTTTAAAAAGAAATTTCCGACCTTAATACGTAAGAAATTGACCCTAACTATGAGAATGCAATTATTCATGTTATTTATGGGGTGTATATAGTGTGTGAAGTATCTAAACGAAGTATGAAAGTACCCGAAAATTAAAAAGACAAAAGATAAAATTATAGAAAATTCATTGTCAGATACCGTAGATGACATACGACCGGTAAAATGATTCTATGGGCCGTATGTCAAAGTACAAAGGAGGCCATATTATTCTAGGTCACTGGTTAGACCTATGAGACAACCTATGAGCCGCAAATCAAATCTATGAATTGTACATTGATTTTGGCAAATGAACCTTCAGAGAATGTGCAAGGTGGGAATCAACATGCGGTCTAACTGATGGACCGTAAACTAATTTTACAAATTGTAGGTGGATTTCATAAATTGAACTTCAAAGAAAATAAAAAGTCTAGATTGATAGACGGTCCAATCTATGAGCTGCAAAATGAGTCTACGGGCCGTATGTTGGCACTGTTGATGAAACTTCAGAGAGTTAAAAATTGCTAGGTGACAGAAGTTTCGATCTATATACCGCAGATTTTATTAATGAAACGCAAATGACACTGTAACTGGGAGGGAGAATTTTTCTAGATGATCTACGGTCTGACTTACGAACTGTAAATTGGTTTTACGGTATTGTAACTAGTACCAGTCCCTCCATAAGTAGTCCGATGCAACCCATTATAAATATGCTAAGTCTGATTTTTCTTTCATTTTTTCACCTCTCTCGAAACCTAAGTAGATATTCCTCTTTTTTCCAAGTCCTCTCACGTCAAAGTAAGCAAATCCCAAGCTTTTTCATGCAATTTTTATGGAATTTTATAATAGCATATGAGGATGTTCTTCTACCATCTTAGATTTCAAGGAAAACCTTACTCCAAGGAATTTGACAAAAGTGTTTTTGTTCAAGAATTAAGTTGTTCTGCAATTGGTTGATTTTAATTAAGATATGTAAGGCTATCTCACGTGCGGAAACACTTTGTTTCATGAAAATTTCACAAAAAACCCTTTTTCTTGAATTATTAAGGTTAAGGTAAAAAATGTTATGTCAACGATTATTTGTTTTCAAAACTCCATGAGTTCCTATATATGTTTTATGATCTTTCTTGATTCTTCTAATGAAAAGTGTCAATTTTATGAAGTATGATTTTTTCTCTAGAAGAGAAGTTTCAATGACTTTATGAACTATGATATTTTCTCTAAAAGAGAAGTTTCAATATTTTTATGAATAATGATTATGACATGATGATTTATGAATTTAAAGATCTTATGACAATGATGAACTATGATTATGATACGATGGTGACTTATGATTTCAAGTAAATCATACTACATAATAAAAAAAGGGAATAACATTATTAACCAAGAAGGCTTCAGGCCTAGAACTACTGCCAACATTGATTATGGATTAGTTTTGTTAGTTTGGGTGACTCCTTATGTGACCTAGGTACGGGTTGTTATGGATTCTTGCTAGCAAACTATATTATGATGTTTCATACCTCGACAAAGTATGAGATCGCTTCGCTGATCAGGCAAAGATCTGACTCCATATTTACATGATGGTTTATGTTGGTTAAAGTAAGAACCTCCCAATATGGATTAATGAATGATGATTTTTAAAAGGTCAACCTACTGATTTTGGATTCTTGATTTCCTTCACACTATGTCCATGTTTTCTGATTGTCCTTTCTAACAGTTCTGCTTATGTTTCATTTAACCATTTTACATACAGTACGATCCCATGTATTTATGTCCCTTTGATCGGGGCCACTGCATAGTTTTATAATGCATGTTTAGATACTCATACGGAAGATCGAGCTGCACGCTAAGATTCTCTTTCATTCAACTATTGATGAGCCCCACTTGTTTTGGGCTTAGTCATTTTATTCAGTTTTACTAATTTTGACTTAGAGGTATGCCGGGTGTCTTGTCCTGATAAATAATTATTCCTTTATAATAGAGGCTTCATAGATTATTGTTCATGTTGATGTAAACTTGGCAAGTCTTTTCTATAAATCAAGTATCTTAATTTTTTAAAAGCTTAAGTCTACTGATGTGCTAGATATATGCTTATGATGTACACCATGTTATGTGGTTCGCTTGGTTCAATAATGACATCGAGTGCCAGCCATGCATGGGCCAAGGTTGGGGTGTGACAAACTTGGTATCAGAGTACTAGGTTCAAGCGTCTTAGGGAGTCTATGAAGCCATGTCTAATAGAGTCTAAATTATGAGTTTGAAGCGCGTCATATTCATAATTTAGAAGCTACGCGACATTTGAGAATGTCACTCCTCTTTCACATTCTAGATCATGCTATATAGGTGTGCCCTAGTGAATGTTCTAACTTCGTGTTACTATGTTTCTTTTAGAAAGCCTACTAAGAGGAAGACAACCACCAGCTAAAGGGCTAATGACACCAATGGGGTAAACTCCAATATGCCTCAGGGAGTTCAAATTAGGTCTTAGGGCCACCAACAGGCCAGACTACTCGTACTAATCCATCATTGTCAGAGGGTCCTATGGGGAACCCTATAGCATACGTACCACCATCAAGTACTACTGATGCATATAGGGGAGCTATTCAGATGTTCACTCAATTGGTTGCAGCACAGTCCCAGCGTCAGAGTACTCTACTATAGAGTATGAGTTTTTATCAGGGTTTAGTTACATCAAGGATCATAGAGTTTATCAGAATGAATCCACCAGTCTTTACTGGGTCCAAACTAGAAGAGGATCCCCATAATTTTATAGATGAAGCACAGATGATTTTCTGATTCATGCATGCTAGCAAGACGGAGGCAATTTAAATTGCCTCCTATCAGTTGAAGGATGTGGCCATCATATGGTATGAGTAATGGAAACTATTCCGGGGAGAAAATGCAGTACCCGCGGTTTTGGATGATTCTATGGATGCTCTTATTGACTATTTCCTACCGTTAGAGCTAAGAGGAACAAAGGCTGATAAATTTATAAATCTCAGGCAAGGCTTTATGAGTGTGAGGGAATACCGTCTTAAATTCACACAGTTGTCAAGATATACGCCAAAGATGGTCTCTACTATGCGGGCAAGAATACGCTATTTTATTTATGGTTTGGGAACACATTTGGCCAGTGAATGTACTGCGACCTTACTGAACAAGAAGATGGATATTTCTAGGGTAATGGCTTATGCTCAACAAATAGAAGATACGAAGAAGAGGATTAGAATTGTAGAGAAAAGAACCAGCATAAGAGGGTCAGATCAGCTGAAAATAATGAACGGTATCAAAGGAGCACAAGCAAGACTTTGTTTAATGGGAGGTCATCAAACATGTTACGATCTACTACGAGTGCACCACCGCAGAGGTACAGGAATATTAGACGAGGCCAGAACAACCAATGCCATAACTCGAGAGCGCCAGGCTCTCAATTTCGGGGTAGTGTTGCACAATAATTCACAACAAATTCCTTGCAATAGCTATGGTAAGAGGCACCCAGGAAAGTGTCGCATGGATATGAATTGTAACACTTCGTATAATTTAAACAATAAACTTGTACTTTTTAGGTGATACTAAGAGTACTTAATAACACAAGAAGTTTGTATTATGAGATATTCGAATCACTCAATGATTGTGTATTAAGATTGAAGTCAAGCAAGTCATAAAATAAAAATCGGCAATAGTTATCGCAAATTACTTTAAAAAATTCTCTAAAATTTGGTTTAGATGTATTATATATTTTCTCCTAATATATAAAGAGTTAACAGGTCTACTACCTATCAAATTAAAGGTCTATGAGTCTACTTTTCAATGCACTAAATCGTTTGCTGATATTACTTCAGAATAGAGAGATATTTGCATTTTCGCGAGACTGCATAAACAGGCACATAGAAGCGGGCCTCATGTCGGCAGAAATATATATTTTTAGACTTAGGTTATATTTCATTATCCAAAACAGATTCTTGAAGCTTTAACTCTTCTTCCTCATGTTCCTCTAGGGTTCCAAGGTCTATTGAAGGTGATTTCACCATTAATTTTTCAAGCTTCATCCTTACTTCCCTCTCTCCCTTAAGTTGTCATACTCAGAGGCGAACTCACGTGGAGTAAAGGAGGTGCACATGCACCCTTTAACTTTAATTTTTTTAGATATATGTATATTATACCATGAAAACGAATATATATTTAATTGTGCACCTTGAAACACAAAACCCATCTGGTTGCACTGGTCAAATATGCAGGTTTGCCTCTCTTTCACACACCTCATCATAGGTTCGAACATGAATTGCCGCAAAACTGCGTCCCTTTTCTTCTTTTTTACGTTTAAATTTAATTTTGGCCACATTATCCGATCCCACCCTTTTTCCATTTAATTAGAAAACAAATTCTAAAGTAATGTCCTAATCTTCCTTCCTGTCTTCCTTCCACACTACATAGAGAACAAACATAAAATTTTCTCTCAAACTTTCAAAGTTCTGTTTGAAATTCCCCATTCATTCTTCATGGTACTTCATTAAAATTTTTTAGTGTCCGCAAGGCTATGACTATCCAGACTCACCCAATAACCACAGGTTTCTTCTTTGCATCTCAGAGTCAGTTTTCATCTCTTTCTATTTTTGTTAACCAATATAGCTTTTTTTATTCAAGTTTTTTTTTTTTTTTTGTATTTTATAATTTTTGTTCCATATATATTTGTTGCTTTCTTGTTTTACCAATAACCTATTATATGAGGTATACAATGTGTATCTCTATATTAATGTATATTTATTGATATTAAATAAATAAGGAATTAAGGATTAGAGAAGCACATAACTTTATTATAATATATTTTAATAAATAATTTATTATTACAATGTTAATATTGGAATTGGACATTAAATAATAAGGATAGAAAAAGTAGTATTATTGAGTATTGGTGTCCGTTCAAGAACTAAAATTTAGTAGTTTTAGTTGAGGATGACAAACTTTTATGAACGAAGAACATAGTTTTAATTTCTTCTGTTTTTTTTTTAATTTTTTAAATGAATTTACAGGATTTATATATTTATAAGGTAAGATCATAATATTTTTAATTTTGTTGAGCTAAACAACTCTTTATTTCAAGGTTATCTTTTCGCTCACAAATTGTCAAGTGTTTCATCCATTTTAGGGTGTGATTTCATATTGCGTGTTATTCTTTTTGTGCTATGAAAAAAGAGTGTGATTCCTCTATTGAAAATGTCATGTTTACTTATATTGCTTTTATGTGGGGTGTGATTCTCCTATTGAAAATTTCATGGTTACTTATATTTTTTATGTGAGGTGTGATTCCTCCATTACATATTATTTCTATTGAATTATGAAAGGAGGGGTGTGATTCTTCCATTACATATTATTTTTATTATGCTATGAAAAGAGGGGTGTGATTTTCCTATTGAAATTGTCGTGTTTACATACTTTTTCTATGAAGGGTGTGATTCCTCCATGACATATTATTTATGTTTTGCAGTGAAAGAAGGGGAGTGAGTCCCCTATTAAAAATGTTATGTTTACTTATATTCTTGATGATCTTTAATTTGTAGGAATTTGTTGTTGATTCTTGTGAATTGAAATGGATAGATTTTTGAAGAAGCTTAATTCTTATCAACTAAGTTTTAGTTTTAGAGACAATTCTCCCCGTCTTATAGATGAGTTTGATTTAGAGTCACTTAAATCCGACCCTGGAGAAAGAATACTTATCGATAATATTACTTATCGATAAATATAGCCCTAGGATAAGGAATGAAGTGAGAAGACACTATATTCAACAAGGGCCTTGTCAATCGGTTGTTTTTGAATTTCCTCAAACTAGATTTGGAAAGAAAATGTGGTGATTTAATTCGATATAGTTTTAGAATTCATATTTTAGTGGATGGAGTACAGTGTGAAAAAAGATACTGTATTTTATTTATGTTTCCATTTATTCAAAAATGACTATGTAAAGAGAAGCATATGTGATTTTTTTTTTTAATGAATTTCAATTTTAAGGCTTGGAACATGAGTTTGGAATAATTTGCTTTACATGTTGGTGAAGTAAATAGCATCCACAATATGTGTTTTAACAAGATACTAGATTTGGCGAATCAATCTCAATCAATTCGAGTTATTTTTGACAAGCAATCTGAGAAAATAAGAAGCGAGCACCGGATTGGTTTAGATGCTTCAACTAATATGACAAGGTTCCTCTTGAAATTCGTATTTTCTTTTCCAGGTCACGGTGAAAGTGAATTTTTGAAAAATAAAGGCTTTTTCTTGGGCTTTTGGAATGTCTTAAAAAAATGCTTTCAGATGTTGACAGTTTTATATTAAAATATTCTCCAAAAAAATGCTATGATGACTTCTCCAAAAATTTAAAAGGAGATTATGAGTGCTTGTTCACAAGAAATCGTGAAAGTTATAATTGATGAATTGGATGGAGATTATTTTGGGATATTAGTTGATGAATCCAAGGACATATCACACCATGAACAAATGACCCTTACTTTACAGTATGTTAATAAAAAAGGCAAAGTGAATGAGCGAGTTATTACTATTGTTCGTGTTGGTGATACATTAGCACAATCATTGAAGAAAATAATATGCTCTTTGTTTTTGAGACACTCTTTAAGTACATAAAATACGTGGATAAGGCTATGATGTAGCTAGTAACATGTAGCGAGAGATGAATGGTCTTAAGCTTTGATTTTGGAGGAAACTCCATCGACATATTGCATTAACTGTTTTGCTCACTAATTACAATTGATACTTGCAGCTGTTGCCAAAAAACATTTTCTTATGAAAAAATTCTTTGCTATTATTGCTAATATATTGAATGTGATTGAATCATCATTTAAGCGTAGAGATCAACTTCGGGATCGTCAAGGAAAAATGTTGGAGCAACTACTAGAGAGCAATGAAGTTCAAAGTGAAAAATGTTTTCATCATGAACGAGGGCTTCACAGGCTAGGTGATAATCGTTTGGGATCTCATTTTAGAACATTGAATAATTTTATTGTTTTATTTTCATCTATAACTCATATGCTTGATGCGATTAAATGTGGAAATTCTAACCCCCAATGATAGATTAAAAGCAGAAGTTTTTTTGAGTATGATCAATGAATTTGAATTTATTTTCTTGGATGTTGAAAATATTGGTGATGTCAAATGAGTTGAGCGCATCATTACAAATGAAAGAACAAAATATTGTCAATGCCATGATATTTCTTGACATTACTAAGAAAATATTGCAATTATTGAGAGATGATGAATAAGAATCTTTGATGAATGAAGTTTTCTCATTTTGTGATAAACATGATATTTTGGTGCCTAAGATGAACAAATTTTATATTTCTGAAAAGTCAAAACATAGATCTTGTGGTGTTACTTATTCATATCACTATGTGTTGAGCTCTTTTATGCCATAATTGACTTGCAACTTCAAAAACTTAACAATCATTTGATGTTGTGAGTGGTAAGTTGCTTCTTGGTGTGATAAACTTGAATCCAGCTAAATGCTTTTGCTAATTTTGATAGGGAAAAAATAATGACATTGGCTAAAAATTATGCTGATGAGTTTGGTTAAACGAAACTTCGAGATCTCAATCACTAACTTGATACTTTCATAATACACATGCGGCGTGGTGATCCTATATTCTCTGATTTGAAAGGAATTAGTGATTTGACAGAATGTTGATTATTGCAAATCTTGTGGAGACTTATTCTCTTGTGTACTTACTTATGTAATTGACGTTGATTTTACCTGTCACTACTGCAACCGTAGAAAGAACATTCTCATCCATGAAGCATATCAAGAGTGAACCGCGTAATAGTATTGATGTTGAAATTTTAAATGATTTTTTAGTTTGTTACATCGAGAAGGACATATTTATAAATATAATCAACAATGGTATTATTGATCGTTTTCAGAATATGAAAGTGCGTCGATGTCAAGTATAAATAAATGATCTAATTTTCTTATACTAATACAAAAATAATGACATTCGATCATTTTGAAGTTTATACTTTGCTCATAATTTATCACATTTTTTATGTTTTAAAAAACTTGTACGCCAAATTTCATAACTAGTAATTAACATGACTATATTAAAAATAATAGTATACCTCTCATCTTTAAATCCTGAACTCGCTCTCTCTATATATAGCTCAATATATGTACTTATTTTTCACATTCATATCGAGTTCAAGTGGGAAGCCGTGGATTCTGTTGAACCAGCGGAATGTACATGAATCTGCCTTTGTATAAGTCTATGATATTTTCTCTTTACTTTCTACAACTTGCTATTTAAGTACACAACAGAAAATATTAGGGTATGTTTGGTACAAGGAATATATATATTTTAAAAATAAATAATATTTTTATTTTTTCTAAATATCTTTAATATATAAGTACAAAATATTATATATAATTTAGATAAATATTATAAAAATGAAAATGGGGAGGCTATGAGAGTGGAGGATAACGTGTTGAAAATAGAAAGAAGATACTTAATATGAAATTTTATTTATCATTTCCCCTTACTTTTCCTATAAAAATTATTTTTCTCATTTTTTTAAAAATATTTTCTTTTTTAAAAAAATTTAACCAATTAAATATTAAAAAAATTAAAGCAGATTTCTCCTTACTTCCACTGAAAATATATATTTTTTCTAAAAGATGAAGGCCTTGGGCCCTTGAGTATCTGATAAGTGATATTTTTTGCCTTCCCTTTACTAGTGGGTCCTTTCCTTTAGTACCTGACGTTATTATCGTATTTTTATTTGTTCAATATATTAAAAATAAATAATTATTATTATTTATTTATTTTTAAAAAATTATAATTTTTAATTTTTAATTTATTTTATAATTATTTTTTAGTAAATATTTAAATAAATAAATTTATTATATTTAAAATATAATATAATAAAATTAATATTTTATTTATTATTTTTTAATTTTAAAATAAGCAGTATTTAGCCTGTTTATTTTATTTTAAAATAATTGATATTTTATATTATTAAAAAAATATTACTGATATTCTTATACTTTTAGTGTTATTTAAATAAAAAAAATTTACATAATTAAAATATTACCAATTAAAAAGCTATAATATTGTTTTCACGATATATTAAGAATAAGTTAAAAAGAATATATCTTATTTTTTAAAAATAAGTAATTTTTAAGATTTATACCAAATTTAAAAATATACTTTTTTTTAAATGAAAAAAATATTTTTTAAAAATAAATAAATTAAAATTAAATAAATAAAAATATGTTAAGTTAATATTAGATAAATAAAAATAGACGAAAAAACTATTCATCTTTGACAGAAAGTTGTTTGGAAAAATTTTGTTTTCTTGAAATTCGAATCTTATCCTAAGTTATCCAATAAGGGGAAAAACTTATTGGTTGAAGTGTGTGCACCAAGAAAATTAATGTGAAACATAAATTGTGCATATAAATTTTTATTATTTACTCATATAAATTGTGTATTTAGTTTTTTATTTTTATTTTAAAATAAATGGTATTTTATATAATCAAAAAGATATTAATGATGTTAATTTAATTTTATTTTTATTTAATGGAGAGAGATTTTTACATGATCAAGAAAATATTTAACAATCTTTTTCAAGAATTTACTAGGGATAAGTGGGTAAAAATATATTTTTCTGTCTAGAAATGAATAATTTTCTTAAGGGCAGTGGCATATATACATATATTAGAGGGTGACCAATTGAATATCCTTCGTTAATAAATTATACGAATTATCTTAAAACCAACTCGATTTAACTTTTTTTTATTTTGATAACTAAATTTATATCTAAATTTTTATAAACTAAAATTATGTAAAATATAATTTTAAAAATTTTATAATATAAAATATATACTTATGACCTTCAATTTTATATTTTAAAACATAAATATATAAATGCAAATGGCCCCCTAACCACCTTTTCTGAGTGCTCTTCCCAATATGCAATTGGAGGACTAGTGTTTAAATGTTCTCAATCTTGGTGCCATTTGACTTCAAAAAATATATAATTTTTTTAATATATTAAATTAATTTAATATTTTAAAATAAAATTTTAATTATTTAAAATTATATATAACATAGTATAAATTGTATTTTTTTCTCCTACTGATATACTAAAAGAATATATTGTAAATATATATAATTTGAATCACAAAAAATTAAAAGTATCAATAAAGGAACTCTATTTTTGCAGCCTACAATTTTCAAATAAATTATTGATTTTTATTTACTTTCCAAATAGATTATTGCTACTTCCATTTGTTGAAATAAATTATTGTGGAGAGATAATATAAAAAAAAATTTCATTTCACTAGAAAAATAATTCTTTTTTAGTAAAAGTGTGAAAAATAAGTTTCGCAAGTGATATTTCGTCTTGATTGTTTATTCCTTTGTCTTTACCGCACCTTCATAATTTTCATCTCCACCATCCGACTTTCACCTTCCATGATATTTATTTTGACAATGTACAAATGCTTTTAAGATAATATTTTTTTGCTTACATACCAAATATAAGAAAATAAATACTTTCTTTGTCCCAATTTATGTGACACTTTTTTTAATCAGTCCAAAAAATGATATATTTTTATATTTAGTAACAATTTAACTTTAAAATATCCATTTTACCTTTAATGAGATGATTTATAGTCACACAAACATCTATGAGTTGTTTGAGACTACAAGTTTTAAAAGTCTTCTCATATTTCTCAAACTCTATACTCAGTTAAAGTATATCACATAAATTAAAACAATAAAAAATAATAAATTTACTTCTTTTCCTAAAATATTATTCAAGAAAATATTTTTCATCGTCCCGACCACCCCTAATCTTACTTTTACGCTTAATTATGTGAATAAAGTACCTTTTAGGGTTGATGAGGCTCCTTGGTTCTACTTTGCATTATCCAAACTTTTTTCTTCCTTTTGCTTTCTCATCTTTTTCTATCACTAACAGGTAATGAATCCCCACCCCAAAAGGAAAAAGAAAAAAGAAAGAGAACAAAGGATAATAGAAAATGTTATTTTCCGATGAGAAAATGATATTTTTTGGTCTTTTATAACTTAAATAAAAGAAAATATTTTCAAATCTTTTAAGTGTATGAATGAAAATCGCCTATTCATAAAAATAAATTTCTTTTAATTATAAAAAAAATAGAAACCATTTCTCCCTTTTCAGACTGCACCTACCTCAATTTCTCATTTAATTTTTTGTGGATATTTATCTACATCTCGATATGTTCTATGACCCATTCAAGTGGCATAATGAAAATTCAATATTTGGTTCAACTTGTTCCAAATTACGTTCTTTCCGTTTAGGTACGTCAGATTCCATAGTGGACTATTATTAATTTTTATATTATTATGTGTATATATTTTAATTCTTTTTTATATTCATACGTAATTATATAAAACGTAATTTTATAGAATAAAATGAATATAATTTTAAAAAAGATCCTCAACATATCATTCTTGTACCGTTGTACAAGCCATTCAAAGGGTCTAAATTTTAAATGACATGATAGAAGCATTTTCTTTCAAAAGTAACCTATCCGATAAAGTATAAATATTTAATTTCTTGATGGTGTTTGTAGACATTGTAGGAGGGAAAACCAAATTAGAGGCATGGACGAATAAGATAATGACACGAGAAAAAAAAACAAGTTAGATGTAGCTCAGTAGTAGTAGGTACCGAATATCTCCCCAAACATGATCGGAGGAAGTAACCACATTCGTAGAGGATCCAGATTCATGACATTTGAGACCGGTATCACACTAACAAGCTTGCCAAGCTTCGAAATTGATACCAGGCTATGACCGGACAAACTAAGAGCGAGACTCAACCATTTCCTGAAGATCTGCAATCTTCCCCAACCATTACATAATGGGCACAAACGTGAGTAAATGGGAGTCATCATGAAGCTAAGATTTGCACATGGTATTTCCTAAGGTTTAGCGATAAATAATCTTATACCCATTTGTTGATCATCTGATTTTCACTGGTTCACCAGTATTGTACTCATATTTTGCAATCTCAAGCCCTTTAGCTCTTTAGTTATGAAGGATGATAACAATATCAAGCTTTCCTGATGATGTTGCTGGCTATCAGTACCGGAACTCAAGCTCATTTTGTTTGCTCATCTTATTATTTTAATTCAATTTTATATTTAATGCTTAATTGTGCTATTTTATTCATATTATCTAAGTGCCTTAAAGTAAGCAAATCGCGTGTTTTGATCATCTCAATCTGCATGTCTTTGAGCCATATCTATAACTTTAACTGTACTATTTCAAGGGTAAACAATTTGATGCCCATTGTGGAAAAATATCAATTGTGGTATTATTTTGACTTACTGCTAACTTGCTTTAGTTTAGTTTTGCTATAAAACTCATCAACTATGGCTCTTAATGAAAGAAACGTACAATCCACTAGCAACCAAGGCAACTGGCATACCTCCGAATAATTTTGGTGGTGATTTGTAGACCTGTAACCAAACATAAAATGAAGATGGAGACATAACTCCCACTCACAGGGGAAGGCGTAACCAACAGATGATAAAAATCTGAACCCTTGATGACTTATTCGAGGATGAAAGTGATGGCGATGATCGAAATCGGGGAATGGCTCAAATCTGGAAATATTATTAAAGATCCTAAAGTCACATTAGAAGGATATAATGACACATCTTTCGCTTCGTCCTCAGATGATGACCCAACTCCAACAAGTGGCGATAGGATTCTCCAAAAATGCAAACTCAGGGACCCTAACGCCGCCCCCGTTCAAGGGACTCTGGGAAATTTTTAAAATGCTTCGAGGATTGAGTTCTAATTGTATGGTCGTCGAGATGATTCCTCATAAGTGAAAACGTTCAGGAAGATCCTTTCAAGGATGAGTTTATGAAGTGTGTAAAAGAGATTCACTCTTTGATAGATCAAATCTCGAGTGCACCACCGATCCTTAATGGACCAAACTCTAAGAAATACATCCAATTTCCCTATAACCCGAGTGTTGCATTTCAATTCGATGTCTGTCTAAGGACCTATGTTAACATTTTGAAAAGAGGATGTTAGCCTTTTGTAACAAATAGACCCATGATATAGAATAATATATGTTCTTACCCGTAGGCATAAGTAAGATCTATTCATAGTTAGTTAGTCCCCCACAACAAGGCTTCTATATTTTCATGAATGTGTCCCCTTCTCTGCTTATGTGAATTTTACTCGCCTTTGACTCTAGTTTCTTCTGACTCCTTATGAGCCTTACTTTATTGGAGAGTCGGTGGAATATGGGAGCCTCAACCTATGCATCAGTTACCTAAATAACCTCTGCTCTCCCACTTTCTTCAATTCAAAAGGTGAACAACTGTTATACTAAAAGTCCCTAAGAGGGTTCTTTTTTATATATTACATGAGCCATAAAGTAGGTTGCCCTAAAAGATGAACTCCAAAGAGTGGGTTTTGGATTGTCCCTTTTCTTGTAATGAAGTGGCTTTCAAATCCTTTCTATCTTATTAGTCAAAGCCAAACACCCTTATTTCAAAAACAACGCTACAACCCTATCTATAGTAAGTGGCCTTATTCAGTAGTGTGAACAAAAGCCTGTGGATAGATTTCTTGCAAGACTTTTGGTAGATGGCTCGGCCAAACAAAATCACCAATCTAGGCAGAAGGATCGTTCAGTCCCTATTCTTTGAGAGGTTGCTTATGACGGTAGCATAGCTAGGGAATCAGGACAAATCAAACAAAATCAATTCTATAGTGAAGATCATCGGATGTAAAAATAGATTGAGTTGGCTAATCACTTGATGACCCGATAGAGAATGGGAACAAAGAGTTGCTCCTATAAATGAACGAATAGGAATTCTGATCTTGACCGAACCAGAGATTTCAACAACTTAGGTAATCAACAGAAAGAGATGTGTCAGATATTGAAATCTGCCTAAAAGTCCTGACTTTTTTGAGGCAGGGCTTCGACCTATATATATTTTCAAATCCTCAAACTGCTGGGTGTAGCATATTCATGGAATGATAAAGCAAACTCTCAATTTGATCATGAGAGCCTCGATAGCTCTTATCTTCTCCCAGATTCTGACTAGCATGGTTCTTTTTCTCGATCAATTTGAATTTCATTGTGTTTTTTAATTTAAGTTAACTAGAGTAAGTATCTAGGCGAATTTCAGCGCATGATGCATTGAGAATCTCCAAGGAAATTAGAAGTGCCTATGATAATGTATGATTATAAACATTATTGACCGATGGTTGCTTGCAAGAGGTGTCGATCGACAATGTTCACCAAAAGAGGCTATGTTGTACTCGTCTGGTATGATGTCTTTGTTCTCCTCCAAAAGTTTTTTGAGTCACTCAGGCATATCTTCTGCACTCTTATCTTTGTAAGCATCATCATTGTCATGCATGACATCCATCTATCTTGGCTAACTATTTTTTGATCTTTTGACTAGTTGCATCATAGAAAATTGCAGGTGTAGCGAGATAGCGACCATGATTGTAGTGGATACAATATATGATGTTCCCTCTCCCAAGAAGCATATCATTTTGAAGTAGGAAGAAATAATGACATTTACTTTGCTCCAAGAAATTGCATGGTTCCCAATTGGACTGGAGAAACCTTATTGGGTTATGCTTCATTCTCCGTAACCATAATTTTAGACTTCCAAGGTTAGGTCAATATTTTGAAGGCATTCTCCCCTTTTCACAAATAACATCCTCTCATAGGGATGAAATCCTTCTTCTTGTCTTATAGTCTCGACAAGATAGGAAAAACCTTTATGTGGAACCATTTTGGAAAACATTGATTCTACTTACTACTTGTTAAATTTCGTTAGGTTCCTTGTCAAATACTAATTGATTTGAATTCAAATTATTTGGGGATCTAACTTTTGTTGTTTCTTTCCTTCGGCATATGATAGGCCCTATCAAAAACTAGTTCCAAAAGTATCTTCCATTCATCTCGACCTAGAATGATATTTGTTCTAATGATGATAAACAATCATCAATCTATACAGTATATATACCCCAAGCCCTCTTTTTGTACCATTTTTTTCTTTCTAAAAGAGGGCCTAGAACTAGTCTATCTTCATAGCCCCTAAAGGCATTAGGAACAAATTTAATCATCCAATGTAATAACTTAATCGATAGAAAACCTTATCAATACCTAAAACAAAGAGTATCATCTCCTATAGAGTCTTTTTATTTTGCATATATGAAGTTTAGAATTCTCCTCACACTTTTTCCATCACGATTTTCTTTTAGAGAATACTTACTTCATAGATTCTTCCTCTTGTTCCTTTTATCTTGGACATTGAGATTTTTATACAAAGCATTCTTGTCTACCTTATGTAGGCGACACAAGATATCGACCTGTATACTTAAGACCTAAGGATATTACTTTGGCGGGTGATCGGGTCTTAGGATCCTTAGGCTTAGGGACATTCCTTTTCCCCCACATCGGATTCTTTGAAATCGAATTTTCAATTGTTACTAAGAACCTAACTGATCAGTTTAATGGATGATTATATGATACACCACACAAGAAGTTTAATGGTTGATATCTTATGATCCCGAAAAGGTTCAAAATGCTGAATATTCTCAGATACGATAGAACCATAGACCCACAGGAACACAAAACGACATATACCACTACTATCAAAAGTAACAATCTAGCACTGAATGAAATTGAGTTGGTAGTGATAAAGAAGTTCGTTGAGACACTTAACACATAGGACCAAGCAAAGCAATCCATGTTATCTTTCAAGAATTCAATGAATTTGAGTTAGAGTTGGGGGTCGAGACCAAACTCAGATATACCTTTCGTTCTGGAAAGTCTACAAAGAGGATGAATTTCTCAAGTTCTTTAGCGTTGATTTGGTGACATCTATGTCTTCCGGAGCCTTAAATGTTCTTGGCACGTGAGTTTGTTCTAGTTCTTCTTCTTCAAATTTGTTATTTTCTAGTTGTTCCGTTTCTGACTTCGAATCATCTATACATATTGGTTCTGGCGAATGAAAGTTTATGATTTTCCTTGATGCGATCAGTTGCTACAGTTAAAGCATTTATTTTTGGACAGCTGGCGATCTCCCCAAATTTCCCTTATCCCCTATTGGTAGAAAATTTTATGATTTGGGGAAAGTTGACGGGACAACCCACATGAGATATAGCCAGGCCTTCCCAAGATGATGTTGTATAACATATAATCGACCATGATGTCAAAAACATTATGTCTTGGATGATTCCTTCGATATAAGTCGGTAACTTGGTCTCCCCCTAGTTAATTCACTTGCCATATTGAAACCGACTAGTAGTTTTATGGAGAGAATTATTTTGTCTGTCTGTTGCACTTTTTAAGGACCCAGAGCTGGACGATATTGACTAAGCTACCTGGATCAATCAACACACATTTAATTTTTAAATTTGCACAAAGAGATATTACCAGTGCATCATTGTGAGGAAATGCAAGGCCATTGCGATCTTCGTTGGCGAAGGTTATTGCATCATGTTCTGGATATTCTCAATCCTTTTTGCCAATGGAGATGGAGACCTTAATCATTTTAGTTGTCGAGTAGGTAACTCCTTTGATTATTTCTTCTACGAAGATTAAATGGACGGTATGTTCTGATTACGGAGGTTTTCGTGGCCTTTCACCTTCCCAGTTCTTGTTGAGGTTGTTCTTGGCTTGATTATTAAGGAATTCAATTAGGTTCCCAGCCCTGAGTAATTGTCATACCTCGATCCACAAATGCTAAAAATCCTTATTAAAATTTTCATGGGTATTATGATAGTCACACCATAGGTCGATATATCTCTTGTTGGGGTTGGGACATATCTTTTCAAGGAAGGGGACTCCTTGATGTCTTTCAAGGCCTAGATAATGTTCTTGGGACCGATGTTCAAGTTTTATTCAGACAATTTCAATATCACCGGATCTCTTGGCACTACCCTAGAATATCCTGTCGTGTCCTTTCGTACAAAACCTTGGTTGATTCTATCCTGATCTAGCCTAGAGTTTCCATCCGCTTGCTTAAAAAAGGAGTATGGTTCAAAATGGCCCCTTGGATTCATCTGACCAGAATACGCGACATTCTTTGATCTTTCTCGGAAGCGTGCCTTTACTTTAATTGGTGCATAGGTTCTTTGATCATCTCCAACCTGCATCTTGGTTGTGTACTTTTGATTTACCTCATTCCAGATCTTAGTCAGAAACTCGCTCTAGCTGGTGTTTAGTTTCCATGATGCATCAGAGTTGTTTGGTTTTAAGTCATCAGTAATGCATTCGCAATCCAATCTTCCGATATAGTGGGTAACATCATCCTTTTTTGTTTGAATCTTTCTACAAAGCTTCAAAGTGATTCTCCTTCGCGTTGATTTATTTTGAAGATGTTGTTTTTGTGGGTTTCAACCTTCTTGGCTTTGATATAGGCCTTTACGAACAAATCTGCAAGCATAGCAAAGAAACTGGTAGAATTTTCAAGTAATAAAGTATACCAAGTTAGAGCTCCCTTTGTAAGCATTTGACCAAACTTATTGAGCATCATAGATTTGGTTTCATTTACTAGAAGATCATTTCCATTAATACCGATTGTGTAGGCTACCACGGGATCTTGTGGGTCTATAGTCCCATTATATTTTGGGAGATCTGGCATCTTGAACCTCTTTAGGATGAGTACAAGGGCAATATTTTACTTGAAAGGTAATTGGGAGTACTTCTTAGTGTCTGTTCTCCTAACAATTGGTGGACCCCCCCAGTATTTGACCCATTTGGAGTAGATATCTTGAAAAAATAGAAGAAGTAATGCTCCGTACGGTTCGGCTAGTGCCTACATCATTTCAGACTTGTTCATGCGAGCCCCTGAGTTATTAGGAAGCACCCTCGCATCGAGATTGATAGTTTTAGTATGATTATTATAGACGAAGGTGGCTATGGTATTTTCCATACGTGTCATAAACGCGTTTCATGCGATTATTATTCCTGGCACAACCTCTTCAACCCAAATCTTTTCCTCTACTATATACTAGTTGCTTTGACGTGGCGATGTCGACCCCTTTGAGGCATGTACTAGTCTCTTTGGTACCCATTGTTATTGTCACTTGTGTCTTCTGGAGTTGTGTTTCTTCTCGCATGTATGATCTCACCATCTCCATGCAAAGAGGCCTGATAATCCCTTATTTATGTTCAAGTTCCTCTGAATGCTTCGAACCTCGTGAGTTCAAAGGCTACAAAGGATTAGACAACTCTATGACTAGTAGGTTGTTGCGTTATTCATCGACGAGGGGGTTGTTTATTACACCCCGTAAATGTTAACAATTAGTAAGCGTACACGTGGATTGGTGACGAGTAAAAGAAACTTAACGCATGTGGAAAAAGTCTCGGAAGCGGGGTCGGACGGGACCAGTGCTCACAAGGCCAGCGTGACGCGCCAGCCAGCAGTACACTGGCCAGCGCGGGGCGCCAGGCCTGCTGGCGCTTTGAGAGACGTGGGGCGCCAGGCCTGCTACCTTAATGGGAGGTGCGGCGCGCTAGGGTGGCAGCCTCAATGGAAGATGCGAGGCACACCCTGCCACCGACCTCACTTATATATATATTGCCCCTTATTTCATTTCAAATCATTTCAACCTAACTTATATATATATTGCCCCTTATTTCATTTCAAATCATTTCAAAGGAACATATTCGACCAGAGAAGAGGAAACACGAAGGATTCAAGTAATTTTTATCCATTTAAGCTATCAAATGCCATCCAAATTCAAATTAACTTTGGGTATCGAAGTTTAAGCTCGTAGGGAGCATTACTATGGAGTTAGTTTCGCAAAATTCTCCCGGCAAATCATAGCCCCGCCGAGCAAAAGTTATCGGTTTGCTCCAAACTAATTTCTATACGATCACAAGCTTCAAGTAAGTATTTCCCCCTTCTGAACTCTAGGGAAGCAATACGTTTTTGGTCGTTTTTCGTTAAGTTGAAGTATTGTAAATATTAGTATTAAAAGTTATCATTTTACGCCGAATTTGGTATTGAAATTCATCTTTTTCTCCCTGTATAACGGTTACAGCTGAGGAGAGCTGGTGAATACAAGTTGAAACTCATCGGTTATTCAGGAAACGACAGCTAAGGTATGTAAGGCTTAACCCTCGGCAAGTTATTCTCGTCGTACAGTGTTACGACTTATGTTCTCGAGTAGAAATAATGATCCCACATGTTGCAGATAGTCGCTATCAGTAAATTGTGATTAAATATGTTGTAATTAACTGTCGTCAGTATATAAAGGTCAGATATGCTTTGATTAGCTGCTATCATTAGACTACGGTTATATAAGTTCTGGTTAGCTACTAGAAAAAGTATATAGATTATACCGAAGTATCTCTCATCGAGAAAGAGTATGTTAATTGTGTCACACGCTAGGGGCGTCATAGAAATTCCTTTGTTCTTCAGTTCAGTGTGTTAGTAAAATCAGACGTTATATTGTCAGGCCTAAACCCTAGAAGCTTGTAGACAGTTATTGGGACTGAGATAGTAAATTGAACAGCATATGCGCGGCTAGGTGATATAATAATCAATACGACACCCGTATTGTCAGTAGAGCTCGCCCAGAGACTGTTGGAATATCTTGACGCCTCCAGAGCCAGAATTATGTAAGTATGGCCACACCGCAGAGTCAGTGGCACTGGAGTTTCCTGGAGAGTTGAAGGTCAATTCGTCGCATAGTGGCTATTGCCAGTGACAGATAGTTTTAGTCGACGTGGTGCTTACTGCACAAATCACTCAGGGCACCACCTCAGTTGTATTAGCCTGATAGAACAGTACATACCCTGGGGTGGGGGGAGTTTTGTTAGTAGCTAGATACGAGGCCAACGCCCAAACTTAGTCTTGTCAGATATCCCGGTGCAGGTTGCTGGGAACGGCTAAGTCCAGATAAACACACCTACGAGGTTAGGAATCGCCCAAAAAAGGCATATGAAATCTAAACAGACTCAGTTAGCGTCCAAGGGACTAAAACCACAGTTTTACAGTATTACCTCCAGGCTAAGAGTTGTAATAAGCTACCTATGGGAGGTTAGGGCTGACTACTCAGGAGCATATCCGACTAGTAGCAGCCCCATAGTTGTTTCACGCAGAGGGAAAGCATCCTTGAGTAAATCTATCATGGTCAGCTATTATGAATGGCATCGAGACGATAGTGACAACATAGTAACCCTCGTCAAAATTACCCTAGCTAGGTTGGTTATTCCTTACGACGTCTGGGCGTTAGATGTTATTGCCTATAGGGTCGTGCTTGTAGGGGCAGTATGATGTCCGAAACCATTCAGTGAGGCTGTAAGGGCCGTATTGAGTTCCATTCACTGAGGCTGTAAGGGCCGTATTGAGTTTCATTCACTGAGGTTGTAAGGATCGTATTGAGTACCATTCACTGAGGCTATAAGGGCCGTATTGAGTTCTATCAGATTGAGGCCGCGAGATCCACCTCGAGTTACAGTTTACGCAAAAATCCTTAATGGTCAGATAGTAAAAGTGGACTTGGTTGTACTTGCCGGGGCTTATGGGGGCTCAGATAGGTTTTTCTGTGTTGTTTGTACCTTCCAGGCTTATGGGGGCCAGGTTAGGTTCTTGTTTGTATTCTTGCCTGCCAGTTATAGTTTATGAATGTGTAATCATACAGCCTTAGCTCACGTACATATAGCGTTTTGTTAGATGCAGATTACGAATAAGCAAGCTTACAGGTTAATCTTCCTGCCCTTCTCTTTCTATTTATTTCCAGTCTTTATTAGCTTATTTACTGCCTTACATATTCGGTACATATTGTACTAACGTCCTCCTTTGGACGCTGCATTACTTGCCTGCAGGGTTAGAAAGACACAATTCAGGGTCTTCAGTAGCAGCTGTTCAGAGACAGCAGTTGGCCAGCTCCTTTCATTCGGAGTTGCCATGTGGTAGAGGTTCAGTCTTTCTTTGTATAGCATTGGGTAGGCCGGGGCCCTGTCCCGACCACTATTTGTATTCTTATAGGCTTGCAGAGTACAGTTGTCCGTTAGTTAGCTGTTGTTGGCTGTGTGGGGCCCATATACATCTTATTTTACATGTTGGCCGTGTGGGGCCTTGTATAGCGTCTAATTTTCATTCAGTTATAACTAGATATCATGATGATCTGGTCGGCCTGCATAAGATTCTTTGTTATTGTTGTTGCTGGTTAGCTGGTTTCTTTTACAAGTGGTTATGCGGCCTTGTCGGCTGGAGGCTCTGTTTACAACTGAGATATGCCCATTGTTTTCTTGAGTTGAGTTGCAGGCCTACACCAAACATGCATATAAGCCTAGCCAGATCAGTCAGATTCCAGTGTGGCACTAGGTTCCAGTCATGCCTCCCAAGGTGGGGCGGGACATTGTTATAGGGTGTCCCAGGCATGATAGTGGATAAAATTCTGATGATCTAGAAAAGAGTTAGAGAAATAGATCGAAATAATATCATAGTTGTCTATCCCCTCAAAATGGTGCTAAATTGTTATACCAAAAATCGTGAATCTTTTGTATTATCAGAGCTTTTCAATGGTATTGTTCTTCATGTGAAGATTAGATCCCTTCTTCTCTCATGCAAGAGTCTACTTAAGGGAAAAAATAGCAAAGGATACTAGTATGAAAAGGCTATTATCTAATCTAAATATGGCTACTATCAACAGTACTCGAGTACTATCACGTGTCTGTAGTCTGGTGCTAAGCTCGATTTGATTGATGTCAAGACTAAAATCATTGCGAGTATACACCGACTAGACAAAGAGTTGTGACCAGGATTTGGGAGTTCCCATGAGAGCTGTGTTGTCGATATTCTGATCTTCAAATAGTTCGGCTCTGGCAAGATGTCTCCGGTCCTTAATACACTAGTGGCGCCAGTTTTATGATGTTGGTAGACTAGGATCAAGGACTCCACTGTGAATCCAATTCTGATTAAACCGATACTTATACGTGTCAGATCCCAACTGTTTCTCTTGCGAAGCTCGAATTTCGCAACATACATTCATGTGCACCATATTCTAGAGTATGAATTCACCCCTGAGCCTACTCACCTATCATCAGTCACCAAACAAATTGTATCTAATAAAATGTCTTTTGCAGCCAAATCTACGGTAGGTCCATTTTGAACATTAAAAATCAAGTTGTGAGTAGTGACTCATCACCTATTTTTAGAAATTCTAATAATGATAGTGTATGAATTGCTTGCACGTATTTCTAATATGATTTCTACTGGCAACAGTATCATATAATTCTACTCACCTAGAATATAGACAAATAAAAAAAATTATTTAATTTTTTTCCTCACTAAATGACACTAATCTCCCATGATTTACATCAATTTCATTGAATGTTACACTACACACCCTTAAGTACCACACGGTTTTGGAACTAATGTCACTGTTGCAGCGTGGCACCACCATGTCCCACAATTAGTATCCCAAATCATATATGGAAGTGGCCATGTCAGTTCCATCACTATCACACTCTTCCTTCGACCTTCTTTAATTAGAATCTGTCTGCACTGACTTATTTTAAATATTTTTAAGTTAATTTTTTTTAAAAATATTTAAACAAATTAAAAAAAAAAATTTAAAATATTTATTTTAAAGTTAAAATAATAAAAATAAGTTAAAAATTTAACTTATAATTTTTGATTTATATGTCATAAGTTATAAGTAGTGGCGTAGCCACATATACTAATGCGTGGCTAGCAGAACTCCATTCGTCAAAAAATTATACTATGTATATAGAAAATTATGCAAAGTATATAAAATCAAAATTATTATATATATATATATATATATTAAATCTTGAACACTCTAGATAAATTTTTGATTTCGCCACTGAGTCCACAAGCTTCATCAAACAGGCTCTTAGTCAATTAAATAATATTAACCAGTAATGGCAATTTAAATTCATATTATCATACTTTTTTAAAATTAATTTCCTTTATATATGTTTTTAAAGTTTGTGTCGATAAAAGTTCATTTTATATTGGATGTAAATTGATACTTTCTCTGTTTCATTTAAATTATTAAGATAAGATTTATATATTCATTAAGAAAAAATTAATAGGAATGATAATTTGACTAATATAACTTTATTAATTATTTGAAAATATTATAAACATACAATAAATAATTCTTTTCACATTTTAGGATGACTTTAAGTACTAAGCGTGGAATTGAAAAAAATGATCAATTATCATTTGAATTTTGAAACTAGCAAATATTTTAAAATTTTTTTTTTTTATTATACCTAGTAATTAACGGAGGGAGTATATTTTGGTTCCATAAATAGGAGGACATTGCTGTAATCTTTTTTAAATCTGTAAGATGTAAATTAACTTAAAAAATTATAAAGCCATATAGTATTACTTTTTTAAAGTATACCTTATTAAGCCAATTAGTAAAAGTATAAATAAGTGAAAAGTTTAAGAGATAAATAATAATTCACAAAGATACACATATAATTAATAAATAAGTTGATGATTAATCTTTTTAAAAACAAATATAATGCATTACAGGTGTACAGTTAATCAATCAGTTGACTAATCCCAAACAAAAAAGTGTACAGACAGATAACAGATCCCTTCCTCTGGAAATAGACTTTTCTTGTCTATTCTATTCTTTTGCTTTTATTAAAAGACACATGTATGATAAGAATTCATTTTTACCTCTTGCCAGGATTGGTTCTGTTTAGATATGATTTTTCAATGATGAATTGAAATCAGTTAAAATGAAAGTAATTTGAAGTTAGAAATTTTGTTTGAGTATGCGATTTAAATTTTTGAAGATATATTTTTTTTCATAAATATAAAAATTTCACAATTTGTGAAAATCATTAAAATTTTCCTTAATGCATAGGGCCTTGTGGAGCAAAGCTAAATGTGAGGGGGTACCTTGCCCTTAGTCTTAGGGGCGAGGCAAGCCCTCCAGATTGAAATATCTTTTAAGCCCCACCCATTTTTAGGTGGGCTTTTTAGATTTTTTTCCAATAATACAAATAGGCCCCTTAGACAGTTTTAGAGGGGATCAACGTTTTGAACACAGATGGATGTTTTAAACACAGAAAAGACACAAGCATAGTTATTCATCGGATTACTTCTTATTTCTTCATTATCTTATATTTTCTTGATTTGATTATGAACAGATATATATATGTAATCCAAAATCCAAATATGTATGGCTAAACACCCTAATTCTAATGTTATCGCCTAAGTATGATTGTTATTGTCAAACCTTAAGTTGTTTATGCATATTTTATAATAAGAATTGTTTATTTGATCTTGCTCTTACTATCTTACTACTTCATGATCAATAAGGCAAATCTATATTCTTGATTGAAATAAGGAATGAGGAAAGTTAAGATAGAATGAAGGTCAAAGAGAGTAGGATCTGAACCCGAGGGAGCGGATTTGCATCTAGGATATCAATATATCTAGTTCGCGCTATTTGGTTCAAAGATGCGAGTTAGAAATGCATCTGTTTTATAAACATATCATAGCAATATAGGCACGAGACTAATACAGATAGCGGATTAGAGATTCAGCAAGATCATAATCATAATTTCAACCCTATGAATCAACAACTCGATAAATATGTGCATGATATAAAAAGTGTAAACACAACATGATTACATAAAAGTGTCATAACCCTAGAATTTGTCTCTTATTGTTATAACCAAAATTCTCAAATCATTTACTTAGTGATATTTAATTACTTATACATTGTAATTAGAAGTAATCAACAAAATTAATTCTTTATGAAAATATTTGTCAACGTTGTAGTAATAGTTTATTAGAATATTTGTCAATCATAAGTCCCTGTGAGATTTGACATTTGACCATTTTCAATCACTATATTACTTGAACGACCGTGTGCACTTGCATGTGCACTGGAAGCTATCAAGCTTTTGCGGTTGTTGTCGGGGACTTACAAATTGACTTGTATTTAGATTTAGCTATTACTACTTTTGTTATTGAAGTTTTCTAGTTTTGTGTGATTTTGATATATATGTACACAAAAAAAATTGTGTCGTATTGTGCCAACCTTTATGACATGACATCGTGGGATAGAAATTGATTGAATAATGGGTATTCATATTTTGGTGATCCTTGTTTGAGTTGTGGAGGACCCCACATGTGGCAATAATATCATAATACTTTTGGAAACGGATGATGCGCACCTACTCCATCCTTTGACTGGAATGTGTGTCGTATATGTGGTGGTCAATATAGCCATTAGAATGATTGCCTTAACTCTTATTTCCCATCCCCGAGCCCCTAGTATGATTCTCTTATTGGTTGTGATGTTGACAGGAGTAATGAATAGGAGGATGCAGAACATCATGCTCGAATAAGTGATATGATAATATAGATGCTTGAGCAAAGAACATTAATGAGAGAGCAGATGAAGTAATGAGGGATTAATATGTCGAACAAGGAAAATCCCTAGAAAGGATTAGTGCCAAACTCACAAAGATGTAGACTGAGGCTGAAAATTGTAATAATCTGCAAGTTGCAGTCTTAGATAATATCGTAGATGAAACTCACGTAGAAGAAGAGAGTGAATCCCAACCATTCGACCGAAATCTTATTAATGATTCCAATGTTGAAGAAGTGGAAAATGATGATGATGTAATAGTAAAGTATTTTCGGGTTTGAAGTGCATTTGACCTAAGCCTAGTCATTTTTTTGATATTATATTTGAATGGTGACATGAAAATTGAACCACCCGAACTTATGGAGGAATTAGTGGATTAAGAGTCAGGTGCTTATATTCTTGAAGTTGCCGTTCTAGAAAAAAGAAATTACCTACCTCATCTCAAGGCCAAGAAGTGGGGGAGATTGTATTGGTTACTTGGACTAATTATTTGTACCTCCACCCTTGGAGCATAGCCAAAAACTTAAAGAAAAGTTGAGGTACAATTCCTAAGTTCGAGGTGGAGGAAAAAATTGATGGTGTCGTGCCACGACCTTAAGTAAGGTACTTATTGGGAGGCAATCCAATTTGTAATAATGTAACTTCTTACTTTTATTTTTTATATATATAGGGTCACATTGTTACATTGTTTGTCTATGTTGTGCATATCAGGGAAAGTCTCAGTACCCGAAGTTGAAGGTAAGGAGCACATTTGATAAGTGTGACCCTTGATAGAAATTAAGGAAAACATGTTACTAGCTAGGCCCTAGAAGGTTTCAGGGGGTTCTTTCACTTCTTATCATTTTTTATTATAGTTTATTGCACTGCGGGCAATGTTAATTTCTAAGTGTGGGGTGGAGAAGAAACTTCTTGTGATTATTTGAATGTCTGTTGGTTCATGTTGGTATTCTGACAATTTTGTTTTTTCACTTGACTTTGTTTGTATTTGTTTCATGCTTTCTAGGAATTAAATTTATTTATGGTCTGTAATACTAAATATAAATTAACATAGTAGTGTGTAGAAGTAGTGTATCGTGCTAGATAATAGTGCAACTCTTAGTTTTTATTTTCAATTCTTTTCCAGGAGAGTCTTTTAACCATATTCTTTTTGTTTTTAGTCATAAGTAGAGATTTTTTCCGATGATGGATGGGTGACGATCGTTCTGAGGAAAAATTAGTCTTTAAGTAGAAGAAAAGAAGGGAGCCCTGAACTTCATTTGAATGTTAGGTACTTAACCTAGATACGCTATAGAAAACATTTGGTAACTCCTGAAAACTTGTGCATAAAATATAGACTAATTTTTTTGAGACGAGTAGGCTCTTTCACGTGACTCTAGATTAATAAATGGACTTTAAAATGATTTCATTGGATTCGATTATGTTTTTAAGTAGAGGGTAAATTTAGTCATAGGTACAGACTTTTCCCAATTATGGATGGATGACGATCGTTATGAGGATAAAAATAGTCTTTAGGTAGAAGAAAAAGAAGGGAGCCTTGAACGCTATTCGAATGTTAGGTACTCCACATAGGTGCACTATAGACAATATTAGGTAATTCTCAAAAACTTGTGCATAATATGTAGACTACTTGAAAAAGAAGAAAAGACATAGAAAAAATGCTCCTTGCTAGTGATGTATGAAAAATTTGAGAGTGCTTAGAAATAACAATAGACATAAAGGGCAGTAAAGAAAAAGTTGAAAAATTGGAAGAAACAAAAAAAGTGTGTGAATCAAATTAAAAAGTTGAAAAATTGAAAGAAACAAAGAAAGTGTGTGAATCAAATTAAATGTAGTGTCTTAAAGTTCATAGGGAAGGTAGTCACTATTTTTGATCAAATGACTTTTACCCGTCCCTTAGCTGACATTACAACCTGTGAAGTCCTAATTGATCTTATGTTTTGATCACTTTTATTAATAGAGTATGATACTAAGGGTAAGCTTATGGTATGTATTATATGCATGAGAATCTTTCTTGTGAGAGTGAACAAATTTTTTCTTTTTATATATGCCCGGGTAGTTGCACTGTTTCATAAATTGAAAGGGGGTATCTCTCGTGAGTAGTGAGGGCACATAAATGGTGAGAAATTAGTAAACCAGTTGATGTCTTTACTTGATGATTTGATCATTTTTGCCCTGAATTGTGTTTTTGAGTCGGTTCTAGAGGTTACGTTGTCTTGATAGAAGTTTCATTATTTTTCTATTGATAATTCACTTGTTGACTAAGAATTGTGAATGGGTTTAAACTATTTTGGTGACCTGGGATCAAGTCGACCTATTTGGATTGGCGTAGTTAGCTATGTAATATGTTTTAGGTGTCTAGGAGTTTATTCGAGGATGAACAAAGGTTAAAGTGTGAGATGGTGATGTTAGGTGTATTTATACGTCTATTGGAGATGTTTCACCCATGTGTATGCCTTGTTTGGAGAAAAATTATGCTAAATACTCCTAACTGTTTACTCATTCTTGGATTATGGAACTGATTAATGTGCTATGGTGAATTTGTAAGTAAAATGCCCAAGAAAACGACTAAGGATGACAAATTAGCATGGACGTAGCAATGGCTAGGGTGAGCCACAACAGTGCTCTGGAGCTCATTGGGTAAGCTTGGAATAAGAAGTCAGCCCTTAATTCGACCAACTGTGGGAAACTAGGCATCCCTCGCGGAGCGAATTGCAAGGCGAGCTCATGTCTCACTATGGTGGTCGCCACACAATTGGACTGTGGATGTTGCTAAGGAAAATCGTCTAAGTATGGAGAAGCAGAGGGCCTTGCGGAGTAAAGCTCAACGCAAGAGGCAGGCTCCTGGACTGAAATATTTTCTAAGTCACACCCATTTTTTTGTGGGATTTTTAGGTCTTTTCCTAATATTACAAAGATGCCCCTTAGTTAGTTTTAGAGGGGGATCAATGTTTTGAACACAAAAATGGCACAAGCATAGCTACTCATCTTAGGGTTACTTCTTATTTCTTTATTATCTTATCTTTTTTTGATTTAATTATAAAAAGCATATGTGTGATCCGAATATGCATGGCTAAACTCTCTAGTTCTGGAGTTATGGCCTAAGTATGATTGTTGTTGTTGAAATTTGAGTTGTTTATGCATATTTTTTAACAAGAGTTATTTATTTGATATTGCTCTACTGTCTTACTGCTTTGCGGCTAGTAGGGTAAATCTATATTCTCGAACAAAACTCGAATGAGGAAAGTTAAGATAAACGAAGATCAAATAGAGTATGATCTATAGTCAAGGGAGCGGATTTGCATGTAGGATAGCAATATACCTAGTTCTCCCTATTTGGTTCAAAGACGAGAGTTATAAATGCATTTGTGTTATTATCATATCATATAAATATAGGCATGAGACTAATACAAGTAGAGGATTAGAGATACAAAAGGATCATGGTCTTAATATCAACCCCGTGAATCAACAACTCGATAAATATGTGCATGATAGCAAAAGTGTAGATATAACATGATTACATCGAAGTGTGATAACGCTGAAATTTATCTCTTACTGTTATAACCAAAATACTCAAATCGTTTACTTAGTTATATTTAATTACTTAGACATTGCAATTAGAAGTCATCAACAAAAATTAATTCTTTGTGAAAATATTTGTCAACTGCATAATAATAGTTTAACTAAAATATTTTTCAATCATAAGTCTCTATGGAATTCATCATCTGATTATTTTCAATTACTGTAGTACTTGAGCGATTGCATACACTTGCTTGTGCATTGAGAGGTAATAATTAGAATGATGATTCTAGTGTTAGTCCTCGTTAATGTGATAATTTGACCATAGGATGGTAAAGAACTCACCTTGGGTGTTTAGATAAAAGTCTAGGCTGAAATAGCTCTAGAAAATCCATCCAAAATGAAATAAATTCAGAATTTCCAAAGTCCCGTATTTATAGATTTTACTGTCAAATTTCATATACGGTCTACATGCGGAAATATGCGTCCTCATGTTGGCTTGTATGTGGCCTTCGAAACCAAAATGAAATTGGAAAAAATCAGTGAGCCCATGTATGTTGGTTCATATATCAAGCTTTATAGTTTCCCAATAATACTTCTCTGGATCTTCAACATGCGGTCCGTATGTTCCACATAAGGTCTTCATGTTGACTTTATATGTTGTCAACAACTGAAGACCCAGACTTCCCAACTCACGGGACTTTCACCTACACTGCCACATACGGTATGTATGTCAATTATATGGTCATATGTGGGTTACATCTGTTGACTCTCAAATTTCCTAAAAATGTAACTTCACAATACTTTAACATACAACCAACATGCAGTTTGTATGTTGTTCCACGTCTCAATTCCTGAAAACTTCAAAATTTCTAAGTCTTAGTACTTTCATATACATTCGATATGAGTTTCATATGTCACTTAAATGACCTGTATGTGGCTTTTGCATATACTTGTGGCTTTAAAATTCTTACCTTCTTAAATCTCATATTTCATTGGATATGCGGTCTACGTGTCACTTATGCGGCTCGTCCATCTACCGTGTCTTGATATCAACACATCCACTTTGATTATTTTCAATTTCTTTCAACTCTAATATTTTTACACACTTATTACATACTTTGATATCAACTTTAATACATATCCGCCCATGATTTATCATGGTTCAGGTCAAACTACTAGAAATTTGATGGTTTAAATCTAGCTGAAATATACGAAGATTATATTATCTTTCCCTTTGAATCATTCATCCTCAAATGTGGATCATAGCCTAAAATTTAACTAACTCCCAAGATTTGCAAAAATTTCGCTAGAGTTTTCTTTGTAAATGGAGAATCCTAATATTTAAAATTTATCTAAAAACGCAACAATCAATAATATGATTTTCACATAAACTTCCACAATCAAAATAATCAAGTTCCAACATAAAATAAGAAATGTCATACCTTTATCTAACCTATTGCCAAAAGGTGAAATATCCATGGATTTACCAAGTACCTGGCCTATGGAGCGAGTGAGGATATCACCTTTTTATGTCTTCATCTGTCTCTCAGGTTGCTTCCTCGGTATTATCATTATACTGCAAGAATTTGATTGAAGCTACGTCGTTAGTTCTCTACCTTCTTACTTGACGATCTATGATTTGCACCAGATTCTTCTTCATAAAACAACCACTCATTTATTTCAGTTTCTTCATGAGTCAAGATATGAGAAGGATCGGGTTTATACAATCTTAACATGGGTACATGAAACACTGGATGCACCATAGACATGGGCGAACTAGCTAACACCCTGTCTATGAAAAAGCCTGATTTATGGGACGGGAATGAGCCGGTTCAGAGTCATGTTTGAACTTGACGCTTGTTTGATGAGCTTGATTAAGAATCGCACTCTTACTATTAACTATAACTTTTGACACCATGACAAACATTTGATTCTAACAAAGATACTCCTATTTCACTTTATGTATCTTAATTTGACTAAACGCAAAATTTAGATAAGAATGTTAGAATTTAAAAAAAAAATAAAATAAAAAGGAAAGACACATGAGTAATATTGTAAGGAGGTGGCTTTATTTTTTTTAATTCATCAGCTATACATGACTAGGCCCATCGATGAATCATGAGTGTAGCATCTTAGTGATAGTGATGAGTGAAGTGAGAGTGCGCTTTGAGGAGTGGATGAGACCCGTGTTTGGCAGGGCAGATACATAGTATGTAGTAGTAGGCCAGTCGTCTGTGTCTCTTTACTTCTCACGTTTTCCATTGCCGATATTTATTGCAAGTACCAACTAACATTCCATTATAATTTTAAATTAAAAAAAAGAAAGATTGCCTTCATTCACTTACCTTAAACTTTTTAGTTCTTAGTTACTACAAGTGTCATCTTGTTCCAATAAAGTGAAAAAAATACATCAAAATTGGGTCTTTTTTATCTTTACATCATGAGCTGGGAACAGAAGAATAAATCCATGGCAGAGGTGTATGATGAATATGTTAGAAGTAATTCTAGTGAAAGAATCGCCATTCAAATTCCTCAGGTGAAAGACCAAAGATTGATGCTTTTCTGTTTTCTCTTTCTTGATTTCTTTTCTTTTCTTGTTTTTTGGTTTGGGAAGGGAAAGGAAAGGAGACATGCGTGGAACTAAAGCCAACATGGTCTAAATGGGGTTCAATTAAATTCCCATGTCAGGAAAATTATAGTACTTTGCAAATGATAGGGTAAAGAACTTTTTTTTGTTTTGGATTTCTTATGAATTTTTGAATGGAAGGGGAAATTGTGCTGTTCTTGTTTCTTAAGAGTGCTGTTATAATTGTGTATTTACTGAGATAGTGATTACTAGCTAATACTTTTCGAGTTAGTGGATTTGTTCCTTTGTAACTCAGTATTTTACTGGGAAACTATAAGAGGCTGTTGTTATTCTGTTCTTGTGTCCTATATGTAAACCAACTACTTAGATCCTTAGTGTTAGTTTATCAATGAAACATTGCTGCATATTACACTTAATTTCTTGAACCTATTTGCTTGTGTCCGTGTCGGATCCTTAAAAAATACACTACTTTTGGAGGATCAGACAGGCCCGTCCACATTTTTGAAGAGTTCGAGCAACATTTCTCTTGGACTGATGTTAGGAAGCTTTCTTTAAACTGAAGCAAAATGTGGAAATAGCTCCTCTTCCAAAGCCTTGATTGAGCTTAAACTCTCACTTATCCGTTGGAAAGCATTTTGTGCCTTCAAGTTCTGGAGTTTCTTTGTAAGTTTCATGTTAAAATAATGCTAGGGAGATTTTATCTCTGGTCGCGTCCTAGCCATAGCAGCTTTTCTCTGTCAAGTTCGGTCCACTGTAATTCTGCTTGTCTACCGAGGCAATTTTAGTATGTAAGTAGTAGTGTATGTGCACCTACTGCCTTGGTGTCGGATTGTGGATTTGTATGAGGAAACTTAAGATATGTAAAGACATTTTGCTGCATCCAATTTTATTTACAATTTTGGATCTGCCTCTGGTTCTTGTGAGACATCTTGCTCCTCGGTTATTTAGACAAACAATGCCACTCCATGTGTTGTTGTGTTGCTGTAATGCCACTCCATATGAAATGCTTCTTCGAACTATTATAAGTGTTTTCCGATAGCATATACCATCGAAAAGAAATATAACGCCAACTAGCTGTTTCTTTCAAAATTGATCAATCGAGGCATGTTCATCTGCAGAAATTAACTGTTGTTAACTCCCAAGAATATTAGATTCTTGCATCTGAAGACTTCTTTCTGTTATATCTTTTGTCCAGCCTGCACATATTCTTTAAGGTAGTTGGCTTGTTATGATATTTAATTGTCAGCTTGAGATGTTGGCAAAGTTCTTGATGAGCAGTGCTTCAGGTTTCATAGAATGAGAGGTTACTTGTTTTCTTATGCGCCAGTTTACGGACAGCAATATCTGTTTCTTTCTTTCCAGGATGAAAGTTCCTCGGGGATTACTGAAGAAACAACACATGCTAAACCATGGAGGAGACCAAATCTATTTGTGGAGATACCTTCCAAATCATCGGATACCTCTAATCAAGAGTCTGTGCAAGTTAAAATGCTTTCAACACCTATGCCTACACCGAAAAGGGTGAATTTCCTTTTGACGCCTAGTCCTTCTAATTTGAAAGCAAACGCTTTTCCTAGTCCCTCCTCGTGCAGAGGCAGATCGTCCATCAAGAATCTTTTGCCAAGACTAAGCTTCAAATTGCGTAATACGAATCCAAATACAGAAAAGGCAACCTTACCAGATTCAGATACTTCGGTCATGGTGCCACAAGAGAAGGTGTCCATATCAAGGTCATGGTCATTCACTAAATTATTTACACCACGTGTGAAAAGGACGTCATCTTTACCTGTTACACCAATTGATCATTCAAATCCAGAGTCTGCTAGTGGAAGTATCAGCAGAGCTCTGACATTTGGTGTAAGTGCTCTGTACAAAAATGGTTTTTTTCATACATGTTGAGTTATTGATAACTTTTATAATCTAATTTTGGAAGTTGGTCATAGAATGAATACGAGTAAAGACTGCTGCAAAAACACCAAGTATCTTGTTTAGTTTGATGACCTTTAGTGAAATGTTATAGCTTTTTTCTTTTTTGAAAAATAGTATATGGAGCTTTATATAACAAATCTCTCCCCGAGCCTGGATACTTACCAAATTTCAGAACCTTAGCAAGGTTCTCAGACCTATCTACTCTTGATAGATAAGCTCCTTCTAGCTCTTCATGCACCATCGCACACTAGGTGCTAATGATGGTGAGACTGTCAAAAATTTCCTCCAATCTGATAAAAGAACTATAGGAGGACTAATATAACTCTCATCTTCTATGGAAGGAGCATTTTATATCCATCCTGTATCTACACCTGAGTTTATCTGAAGAATGTTTCATATCATACTTTTATGCATGCTGAGTTTCTAGGAGATGATGTTGTTGTTTCCTTTATTTATTAAAAAGTTTAGGGGATCCATCTAGATTCCGTTTCATCCTAAACATCGTCAATGTGAGGTATATGCGGAGACCAGGGAGGAGTTTTTACATGTTGAAGGCCTGAAGTTATTGTTTTGCACTCAACAATTTGTGCAATCATTTGAAATGTGATCTGTTTTTATTGTAGACAAAAGAAACACAACTGCGCATTTCTCGATCACTTTCTCTACCAGTCATTAACAAAGAACGAAGCACTAGGAGAGTTGAATCTTTCTTTCGAGTCATTCCTTCAACCCCTCATGGGAAGGATGGCAATTCTACAGTTCCAGCTACACCTCCAGCCAAAGTATCTGGTAAATAATTGTTTATATGATCCAAGTAATTATTTGATTTATAAGCAACAACAGGCTCCGGAAGCTCACTGTACTTTGACACTTTCTGATAGAAAGATGTGATGAGGCTTCTTTTGTTCTCATTGTTTGAAATGAACCCTTTAGGGAGTAACCATTTGGTGAATATATGAGCACCACATGTACTACTGTACACGCATGTTTCCATTGCTATCTAATCAATGCATTATTTCTCAGAAGATGATGAGCCAAATGGTGAAGATATACCTGAAGAGGAAGCTGTTTGTCGGATTTGCCTGGTTGAATTGTGTGAAGGTGGGGAGACACTCAAGATGGAATGCAGCTGCAAAGGTGAACTTGCTTTGGCTCACCAGGAATGTGCTTTTAAATGGTTCAGTGTAAAAGGTAACAGAACATGTGACATTTGCAAGCAAGAAGTTCGAAACCTGCCTGTCACACTTCGTCGCATCCAAAGTGCGAATGTGGGATCCAATGGTTTCCAGCACTTGGAAATAAATGGATACAGGTGAGTGTTATTTGTTCTTTTCTTTATGAGCTAAGAAGACCGAGTATCTCGCCTGCAAGCGCTGTTGTTCCTTTTTAAATGGTTTTTCTGTCTCTCACTATTGTTTTCTCCTAATATTTGGAATTTTTTGTGATATCACATCTCTTTTAATTTCTTGTTAGAACTAGTTACATATCCAAGGGGGCTAGAAAATGAATCGAGCTTTAGTCTGTTCATCTCATAGTTCTTGGTCTATGAAGGCGCATTACTAGGCGCTCCATCTTATTTTTCCATTGAGGCTGAATGCTGAGATTACTAATTGACTTTCTGATAGCAGATTCGTGATAAAAGAAAAAGTACTTATTGAGGATCAACGAACTAAGAATGAATACTATCTCGTCCGAAAATACCACACTCCATTTTGATGATGATTTACAATAAGCAACATCTACTAATGACTCGCAACATGAAACGACACAGAAATGTTGAACTAAAATCATGCTTTTTTTATTTGTACTTTTGTTGTTCAGCCCCAACAAGAAGGCTAGTTTGTTGCATTTTCTGGTTCCTTTCACTTATCCCACTTTTGTCTTTGGAATGGAACTAGTTAAATCTGAATATATGGGAAGATTAATGTGTTAATACTTTCAATATCTAACACAATTTAAACAAAGATACTTGTTAAAAGTTACTCAACTGATTCAGCTTCTGAAAATTTTGCTGAATTATATGCAGGGTATCACAGGAACTACCCATTCTTGTCATCGTCAGCATGCTTGCCTACTTTTGCTTTCTTGAGCAGCTTCTGGTAATTACTGAAGGTCATCATAAAAGAAACAGCCTGTCATCAATCTTGTATTGATTTACGATTGTCCCATCTGCAGGTCGGAACAATGGGTACAGGTGCAATAGCTATATCAGTTCCCTTTTCTTGTGTACTAGGTCTGCTTTCATCTTTGGCATCTTCAACCATGGGTATGCCATCTTCTTCTCAATTGGAACATTTTAAAACTCTGATCAATCGAATGTTGTAGATATAAAACTTCAAAGGAAGTACAAGTACTAATCAGTACCCCCTTAGGTCCTAGTTGATACAAAATAGGACATCTGAGTGTCCACGAGACGCACCTGTGTTAAGTTGAGGTGTCTAAATGATCACTTGGTAAATTTAAGTGTCAAACTGACAGTTGGGGCCAAGTTTGAGTGTTTTTCTATAAACTTTGAACCAAGACTTGGATATAGTTGAAAATTTTATTTGAGACCTCAACAAAGTAGCAAAATATGATCTTCACACCTTATGCTCATATGTGTTTCCTTTTGTATTCTGACAAAATCTTTTATCTTTTTATTTTTTGGTAGTGAAGAGAAGGTTTATTTGGGTTTATGCATCCATTCAGTTCATCCTCGTGGTATTCTTTGCTCATATGTTCTACTCCTTGGTAAGTAATTCTAATTCCTAAATGTGAAGATCTGAGTGGACTAGAGACATTATGCTGGACCCAGAGTCGGATCCAAAATTTAAACTTGACGTGTTCAACCTTTAAGTTCTTATCACTATTCATGAGTTCATAATTTAATACTTATTGAAAGTTTAGTAATTTTGCACATGTATATATTTATGTTTCGTGTTAAAATACTAGGTTCAGTTGAACCCATTGACTAAGGCTGCATCCGCCTCAGGTTCGACCTCTATAATGTTACTATACATTTTCAGGTTCATGTACAAGCTGTTCTTTCAATTCTTCTCTCAACATTTGCTGGCTTGGGGGTTGCAATGTGTGGATGTTCTATACTTATCGAGTTCTTTAGATGGAAAAGGCGGAGACAAGCCTTGTTAGATCAGCAGCAGCAGCAGAATTCCCAGCTGAATCAAACAGAAACATCATCCCACATAGGTCGTCAAGATTATCAACCGGATATAGAAAATCCGGAGACATTTAGTGGGAGCTAGATAGTCAATTACGCTATAGCAGCTTATAAGGCATTTAAAACAAACACAGTCCTTGCGACGAATGGCTTGTTGTGTATAGCTTGACGTTCATCCTCCACTTAGAAGTAGAAAAGTTTATTGTACTGCGAAAGCATGGAAAGAAAAAAAAATTCCATAAAAAGCAAAAGAAAAATATGTGAAAAGCAGACATGTTTTAGTGTACAGTTGCTGTGGGAATGGCTTGTTGTGTACAGTATGTCTAAATATTACTTATTTTAAGCATGAAAGATAAGCCTTCCCCAGGGGCAGAGGGAAAGTGTTGCCTTTTGGATTCGATTGAACCAAGTAACTTTGGTTCAAACTCTGTATTTGTTGTTCATTTAATATGTAAGTTGAAAAGATTAGAATTTGAAATTCATAAACTTCAAATCTAGGTTCCGCCTCGGGCATTCACACTCAATGCCATACCACTTTCATCTAGAGAGTAAAGGAAGAAAGTGACATCTTGGTTTTGGGGTTAATGGGAAACACTATGGGAGGATTACATGTGTGTTCTGTGTCTGCAACTTTCTTATTTGGGTCATTTGTTTCTTTAGCCTGCCATTTTAGTATTGCTATATTGACTATAACTCTGGACAGGACATGTTCCCAACTTGGGTTGGAAAAAGCTATTGGCTATTGCAATGAAGCTGCAGCCACTGACTTGTGTAAGAATTTGTACAATTGGTTTTCACCTATTGCTATCACTATTCAGTTTGCATATGGATTTAGATGTAGGGCTATAGCGATACTAAGCTTTACTTTAATGTTTTTTTTACTTTCTATTTTCGTTTGCAAAGATATGACATCTAAGCATAAATCAATCCCAAAAACTAGCTTACAAAGGAAGGATTTCCCAAGTCCATATAAGCAATTCGCTAGTCCATTTCCCAACTAATGTGCCGTTCTAACACTCCCCTTCACCCCCAAGCTCAACTGGAGCGTGGACTGGGAGCCCAAAATGGGGATTGACCTGACTCAAATACCATGCAAAGATATGGCACTTGAGCCTAACTCACCCTAAAAGCTAGCTCCTCATAAGAGGAGGATTGTCCAAGTCCATGTAAGCAAACCGTCAGCCCGTTCCCCAACCACTGTGGGACTCTAACTCACTCTAATACCCTCCTTCACGCCTAGGTCCAACTGGAGCATGGACTAAGAGTCCAAACGGGAATGAACCTGGCTCTGATACCATTTAAAGAGATGAGGAGCTAACTTTTGGGATTGAGTTAGGCCCATGTATCATATCTTTACAACATATATGTGCAAAATTACTAAACTTACTTTGTTTTGATCATCCTAAATTTATATTTGCAACATTGTATTAATATACAATTGAAATCTAAGATCATATTATTCTTTTCTTAGCATCGTCAATCATGTATCACAACCTTAATAAGATATCCTCACACTTGTAAATATTTCAGAGTTGTCACGCCCTACCTTGGGAGGCATGACTGGCATCTGGTGCTCTACTAGGACCTAAACTGCTGATCTGACTGAGCCTAAGCACCTCTGGTGCAGGGCTGACTCTAACTCTAGAATCAAGAAAACAACGGGCTATATAGCGGCTGTAAATACAATCCCCGGCCGACAAGGCTTATAGCCACCTGTGAAAATAAACAGCTAACCAGAGACAAACAAACATAGGGAGTCCTATGCAGGCCGACAAGGCCACTATGATACCTAGTTTTAACTGGAAAGTAAAATCAGATGCTAAACTGAACTATGACCGACAAGGCTACCAATCAACAGCTAAACAGGGTCCCACACGGCCAACACACATGGTCTAAAATACATATGGGCCCCACATGGATGATATCATTAAACCACAGGGAAGTAATGCAATCTGCAAGCCTCTAAGAGTAAAAAGATGGTCGGGAAAGGGCCCGACCTACCCATACTGTACAATAAAAGAAGTAAACCTCTATCACACAAGCTCCGAAAGAAGGGAGCTGACGGATCTGTACAGCTGACTGGAACTACGAGGGACCTGCTCCTCGTCTATCTGCACCTGCAGGCAAGTAATGCAGTGCCCCAAAAGAGGGCGTCAGTACCACAGGTACTGAGTATGTAAAGCAGTAACTTTAAATAACTGAAAGTAAGGAAATAGGACTGAAAATAACTGAAGTAAAGAAAACGGACTGAAAATGACTGAAGTAGTGAAATCAGGGCTAAACATAACTGTAATAAGGAGGGTAGGGGTCATACCTGACAAACGAGGCGTCTTACTGTCTAACTATTAATAACTAAAGCAAGCATAAACCTTACCTGGCTCCCATAAGTCAGAAGGTACAATCAGCACAGAATAACCCACCTGGGCCCTCATTAGCCCTAGTGAGTACACCTCAATCTATATACCCCTATCCAGGTCATACTGAGTCAACTACCAGCTATAAGCATCCCGCCGATCCCCTGGGTCTGCAACTGGGCCCGCTTGACCCCTGACTGTAGCTGTGTCTGAGTCCGGAGGACTCCTGATATCTACAACCCGGGCGTAAACGCTCGGCGAGGGTGTGTATAAGGCCAACCACGGAAATATGAGGATCTGGATCCCCATCTTCGTCCCTTACGGACGACATGCCGCTCCGTAGAGCGACGTATCCTCGCCCCTGGCGAGCGGCGACACAGCTATTAACCCTGGGGTGGTCACGGAAGCTATACAGGTATAATCCAGCCCAAAACAATACAATTTACGAGTTTCAACTGACAACAACAACTAAACATGATAACATACTCCTGACACGCTTTACTGGGATTCATACTGGATTACTATGCTGAGGAAACTAACTTGTCAAAAAAAAATGCCTTAACATACCTCGTTCGCTGTTTACCGATTAACTGGCGAGTTCTAATTAGTATTCAATAGCTCTTCCCAACTGAAATCGTGTTACTGGAAAGATAGGACTAGTTTTAACACTAAATTCGGCAAAAAGGAAAACTTTATATATAAATATTAACTATATTCCCAACTTTACGGAACACGGTCGAAACCTCGTTATTTCTCGAAAGTATAGAAGGGAGAAATGCTTATTTTAAACCTGGGATCGAATTGACACTAGTTTGGAGCAATTCCAACAACTTTGGCTCAGCGGGATGACGATTCGGCGGGCGAATTTCACGAAACTAACTCCGTAGAAATGCTCCCTGCAACCTTATACTTTGATACCCGAAGTTAATTTGGATTTGAACGACGTTTAGCGGCGTAATCAAATGAAAATTAAATGTTTTCCTGCGTCCTTACCTATGTTGGTTGAAGTTATATAAGTAAATAACATGAAGTCTAAGGGTGAGGCCTATATATACTTGAGGCAGCAGACAAGGCAACGTGACACGTTGCCCAACGCGCTAATTCTGCTCTGTGCCATGTTGGCGAACGCGAAGGAGCAGCTCCGTGCCACTTTGCCCCTCTGGCCAGCTTGGTTCGGCCTCCACCCCCGAAATCCCGACTTTGCACTCGTTCGGCCCTTCCCCGGGCCTTTTCCTCGTACGAATGACACTCCAAAACTCTCAACCAACATACAAATAGGCCGACTAAACGTTAGAAACTTATGGGATGTAATAAGAGTAAAGGGATAACTTTTTCACAGTTTATACGATTTTCAATTTTATATGTAACATACAAATTTATACATTCAAATATATCAAAAACTTCATGTTTGTTTCCCAATCAAAATACTTAATATTTGCATATCTAAGTAATACCATTTGCTATCTCTAATCATTTTTTGTTTCTAAGTCTCAACAAAACAATATGAATTAAGTCTAATAACTTATACTCTAAACATAAGCATATGATTTCTTTATAAGCATAGTTTCAGCATAATTTCACACTTAAAAATTATTTTAAAATTTATTATAAAAAAAAAGACCTTGCATTTTCTTAATATAAGATAGACTAAGTAAACTATAAGTTTACTATGTCACAAGTTATATGAATCAACCAAGTAAACATTTAGTAGCATATTTATCTTGAAAAATATTAGCCAAAAATAAATTATGATTACAATATTCATTATCCACAAAAATGTTATTTTTATTAACACCTTATCATACTCAAATAAAATCTTCATCCAACTTATTCTTATAATTCTACAAAAACCAAATTGATTAAGATATTAAGAATATGTGTCACCTAAGCTAATGTCAATATTTTTAATACGTGAGTTCTATAATAATAAGAAGTTTTTCATTCCAAGAACTTGAGTAGTTCTAGAATCACCAACATAGATAAATCACTCTTCTTCTTCAACTTTGATATAAGACACAAAATTAACTTTGTTAGCACAAATAGACTTAGTAGCACCAAAGTGTAACGCTCAATCTTTCGCATAGTAATCACAAGATTCGCTTAAAAAATGACCACAATAATTATATCATATTCTACTTTGTCAAATTTATTTTTTTCTTTAACGAATTTAGCATTTCTCTGAATCTTCTTCTTCATCGAAAAGTATGATTATTTTATTTACCAACATTTTTCCGTAGGCATGACAAATACAAAGTTGATAAAGTGGACAAACTAATTTAGTTTCAAATACTTGAACCCTCTGTCTCCCTTTGAACCAGAATACTCCATTACACTCAATGCAAAAATCTTCTCAAATGTCAATCTCTTCACGTTCATTTGGTAGAGTATGATCTTTTTAATTTTTTATTTATCGATACGAGCTACACATGTGATAAAGGAAAAGTTGAATGACCCTATTATTCATAAAAGAGTTAAAATAATTATTTTGCCCTAAATTCTAATTAAAAAAATCAAAAAAAAAAGAAAGAAAAAAAAGTCAGCATTTCAAAATAGGTACATTAAAGCAGTTCTTTGTACCACTTCGATAATTAATTGTCATTAATTTGCTACTGCTTTTTACATGAAAATATAAAATATAATAATAATGCATGAAGGTTTAACACTTTTGAAATCTTTATATATATAAAATCTAAATAAGCATATTGTTAGGGCAAATAGAGACTGGTGATTATAGACATGATAATAATTGTTTGTCGTTATCTCATTACTTTATTTAAAATTATACTCACCGTTCTTTATATGTCGCTTTAATAATATATAAGTATGACCTAAATTTATATTTTTAGTTAATAAATTATGATGGAATATATAAAAGTTTATATTAGTTTGTATTTAACAAATTGCATCTGCACTCTTTAATCTTCAAATATTATTCTAAATATTATTCTTTTTAAGTATCTCACATGTTAATATATTTTATTATACTTAGAATGTTAAGTTTACACTTTATAAGTACCCTTAATTGTACAGCAAAAGAAGATATTATAACATATGGAAGAAAAAGACTTGCCCAAATTAAAATATAAGAATAATAGAAAATAGTATTTACTACGATTTTATATATAAAAGGAAAATATTCTACAAAAAGTAAAAGTTAAGATCTTTGCTATACATAAGGAAGATCAAACATTATTTGGGGTTGCTTAAATAAGAGTTTATATTTGTTACAAGTCAAAAGATTTGAAGATATTAATGAAAAGAATATTAAAAATTATTTTAAAATAAAAGATATTTACTATGAATGTAAATCATAAGAAGGAGTTGATTGATAAATTATTAAAAGAATTTATTGAGTTACTACAAACTTTTATTTTATGAGAATAAATTATCTCTCAAGATCTATGAAAGAAATTCTATGGAAGGAAAGGAAATTATTCAAAACCTCTATGCAATTAGCAATAGGAAAGGTAATTATTTATTGAGATTTGAGGGTATTTCTCATTCATATGAAACAAAGGGAGAAAATAAGTATTTAATTTTTTACTCAAGAAATAAAATAATAATTTGCTATATATGTTAGTAGGGGGCGGAGATAATGTATTGTTTATAGGTTCGGTAAAAGTCATTAGCTTTGACATAGATTCGTAATGTATTAAAAAAATTAATTTAATATGTATAGATAATTTATCAAGAAATTAATAATTTTTTTGGGAAATTCCGTTTCACAGCCACTCCTGTACAACTATCTTTTGCCCAATATGATCGCGAATAAAGATAGAGAATGACGTAAATATAAGGACGAAATGAACCAACCCATTTGTCCCGATAGAAAGAAGAAAAATAAGTGATTAATAATACAGGGTGAAATTAAGTATTCAGAAAATTTAACTGAGATAAGGGGGAGAAAATGTATATAGTCTAAAGTTGGGAGATGGTTTTAATTTTTAAATAAAGTTTAAGGGACAAAATTATTTTCTATCATTTCAAAAAATATCATATTCCTTTGTAGAATGAAATCACTAACAAAACCAGAAAAAAGTGGATTGCGTCTTAATCGTTTATTTAAAATAACTTTGATTGTTCAAGTATGATATCAATTTCTTCACTAGTTTTTTTTTTTTTTTTTTTGGGGGGGGGGGGGGGGGGGGAGGGTGTAAAATCAATTAGAGCATTTTTCTCATGATTAAGAGGAAAGTAAT